>JANCRC010000022.1:372500-3231031 GCA_024362995.1 Heteromeles arbutifolia
GAGATTCGGCATGGCCTTTGAACCAAACTTTTATCGAAAAAAATTGTATAGAAAGAATCGTGAAAGACGGAAAGATCCTTCGTATCAAGTCATACCATTCCATTATATTGACAATTTTAAAAAACTATTCATACTATGAACATAGTATGATGGCGGTCGTGCAAATTTGCCCCCATCGTCTAGCGATTCAGGACATCTCTCTTTCAAGGGGGCAGCAGGCATTCAACTTCCCCTGGGGGTAGGGTACTACGAAAGGAAATTGATCATGGATTATCAATAAGCCTGGAATTGATTCTTCCTGGGTCGATGCCCGAGCGGTTAATGGGGACAGACTGTAAATTCGTTGGCAATATGTCTACGCTGGTTCAAATCCAGCTCAGCCCAATAATTTGCCGATCCGCCATGAAATGATATAATATAACCCATTTGTTGCTCTCCAGAAATGCCCGATCCCCCAATCCCAATACGGAAGAAATCCATTTTATGATATATCTGTACCACTATTTATTTACTCTCTTTTTACAAGAAATTATGATCTTGCTAATGATCTAGATTCATATCAGGATCCGTAACTATAAAGTAAAGTTTAAGGAAAAGAGAAAATAAAAAAAAAACTTTTTTGATTGAACGAGTGATTATCCAATTGATTTGGCAATAACGAAAGGATTACTAGTAATACCGGCTGCTCTCACTAAAGTACATATACATATGGGTATCGATATATCACACTCCCAGCTCTGTTACAACACACCAATTCTAATCGAAATTGAAAGGGTTAGAATGAAATCATAAAAATATGTATACTTTATTTTATTATGGTATTTACTTGGGATTGTAGTTCAATTGGTCAGAGCACCGCCCTGTCAAGGCGGAAGCTGCGGGTTCGAGCCCCGTCAGTACCGACGAATCTAAATCCAATAAAAAACTATATCAATTCATCTCTCTATTTTTTGTGAAAAGAAGTCCAAATAACATAATTTCATTCCCAACATCGATCCCTTTTCTTTTTTTCTTTTTCGTTTCACATTTATCTTCAACCAAATGGGGGAATTTCCATTTCTTCGACTAGTACCGTTTCGATTGATGGGAGAGAGGCATATGTGGATTAGTACAATTATTATATTATTAGCATCAGATTCAGGATTCCACAGGATACCGTACTGTACTGGGTATGGCTTTTTCAATTACCCCCGATCTGTGAAATATGAAATAGAGTAGAGTATTGTATGTTTCCCGGGAGTACATACATAAATGGAATTTGTACAATATAAAATAAATTGAACATAGTTATTGTGTATAGAATAGTATAGAATGCTTTTTTTTTTAAAATTAAAATAAAAGTATATCCTTTTCGGGCCCTATTTTGTGTAACCTCAATTTCAAATTTTACTAATTTGAAATAATCTATCTCATTCAAATTTCGCATTGAGCTTTTGATATATATATATATATATATACCTATGTGCTGTGTCTCTTGGATTGAAGAAGCACAACTAAAGGATATGTCCCTTGATTATTGAATCAGAAGGTTATGCCTTTTTGGTAAGAAGCACATATATGAAAAGGAAGCAGGCTTGTATCCATTCGGTGGAAATGAAAGAATGCTGGAAAGATCTATTTGATCTTCACACACTTTCAGTTGAAGGATGTGACTTTTCTATGCGCACTTTGAAATAAGTTCAATGGGTACCATATAATACATATATAGCCCACATTGGCTGCATATTCGAATATACATATCAAAACAACAATTTCTTATCCTTTTTATCTCCATCTAAATCATACAGTTTCCTTTTAGAAGATTTTAAGGGAATTTTAGTTCTTGCTAAACTAAAGTTACAAACTTTGTTGTATCTTGGAAGTGATTTGCTTTAGACCCGTTAGCAAGCTCATATTAGAGTGGAGGCAAATATCACTTTAAGGAAAACATATTAATGTGCCTCAAAGTTATTTTTGTGTCAAATTCTCAACCTTATCCTAACAACGAAACCAAACCAGCTGAGAATTTCATAGAGTTCTCAAACCTATACGCCTTGCACCACTTGGATCCTACGGGACTCATCATGGCTTCCAACACATTTGATGGATACAATTACAGGCAATGGAGCCGTGCTATGCGCATGGGTCTTAGCACAAAGAACAAGATTGGGTTTATCGATGGGACCATTAAGGCTCCATGACACTTGGACGTGAAAATGTAGCCTGGATGAGATGCAATGACATGGCCACACTGTGGATTGTAAACTTAGACATATCTAGCAGCATCATGTACATCGAAACCAAGGCTACAGTTTGGAACTATCTCAGAGGTAGATTTTCACAAAGCAGCGACTGTAGGATCTATCAAATTCGATAAGAAATTGTCGAGAACCACCAAGGGAAGCTCTCTTTTTATGTCTATTACACCAAGATGATGGCCTTATGGGATGAGTTAGCATCTTGTCATGATCCACTCTCTTGCACTTGAAAGGGTTTGAAAGGATTTACTGAACAAGAAGAGAAAGAAAAGGTTATGCAATGCCTGATGGAATTGAACGGCTCTTCCTCAACCGTATGAGGCTCAATTTTAATGAGGAGCCCACTTCCAAATACATACTAAGTCCATGGCTTAATTCTCCAACACGAACGACAGATAGACTTGGCAAGCCGCTGTAAATTGGGGACGAGTTCTCATGCGATGCAGGTTCAGTACTTTTCAGCTTTATCATCATCTAACAACAAGTTTTCCAGTCTTTCAAGTCCATTCCCATGTAAATCACTTAAGTGCATTTACTGTGATGGAGATTATTAGACGATACGGGGTGACTGATGCTGCATATGGATATTAGATGATATGGGGTGATTGATGCTGCATATGGATATTAGATGATATGGGGTGACTGATGCTGCCAGATTTTATGTTTCCCCTTTTCATGGGATTCTCTATTAAGTCTAATCCCTTAATTGAGGAAGATTGACATCTAGATGACTTATTGATATTTATATGCTAGTTACTTGCTGCACTCCCTTAATTTAAGGAGTGACAGCTTTAGGGTTTACCAGGTTAGTAGGATTTGCCACGGTAGGGTTGCTTGTAACCATCTACCTCATTATATATCCCCATGTGTACATTCAATCAATCTATGAAAAATACATTCAAACAAACTTAAAATTTCCACATGGTATCAGGGCAGTGTCGTCCTTGACCTGTCTCTGCCCATTTTTTTTCCACTGTTGTTCATCTTCAAGCTCCAGTTATGGTTGAAGAAAGTTTAGTAAAGCTTGGGAGAGAAAACTCACGAAGTTCTCCCTCTTTTGTTCTAGAAACTGAGATAAATACGAATATGCGTTTATGCTCAGTTTTGTTGAATGAATTCAACTATCTCCCATGGTTTAAAGTAGTGTCTTTTGCTCTTAGTGGAAGAGGAAAGCTAGGGTTCATCAATGGAGGAGTTGAAACACCCGAGCCTTCTACCCAAGCATATGAAGCATGGTTGTGCAAGGACCAACAAGTCATGTGAATGCTTCTCAACTCAATAGATAAGCATATCGTTGAAATCTTCAGCTATTCTGAGTCCTCACACGATCTGTGGAAATCTGTGAAGGACATGTACGAGAATCAAAATAATTATGCACGAGTGTTTCAGCTAAAGAGGGACATTGCCAGTCTTCAACATGATGGAAAAATCTTTGTGCAGCATTTGGGAAGTCTCAAGACTGTGTGGAATGAGTTAGATGTTTATCTACCTCACATTATTGATGCTGTAATTCTTATGAAAAGAACTGAAGAAGACAAGATATATCAGCTGCTTGCGATTTTGAACTCGGACTATGAGGATCTCAATAGTCACATCCTGATGAATGTCGAACTTCCTTCCTTCAAAATGGTGTGTGCCGCAGTTCAACGTGAGGAAGCTTGAAGAAGGGTGATGAACTTGGAGAAGAATTCCAAGATTTCTGAGTCAAGAGTTTATGTTGCCAAACATAAACCCTCAGACAACAAGCCTTACAAGGGTAAAAATCCACACTTGAAGTGTAGTTATTATGATGCTGTAGGTCACGTGGAGGAAATGTGCTGGATTTTGCCCCCCGAATTAAAACCGAAGTTCAACAAGGATCACAGAATGATTTCTTCAAGGCAGTTCCATACTGGCGCATACAAACCTCAGCATGCACCAAATCACAGCTATACTCATTCCCTGAGAGCATTCAGGACTTCATTTCAAATCCTGTCTCGCTCATAAATGACTTTGTAATGTACATGCAAACCAAGGGACATAGAGAAGCTGCAGAAAGCTCAAGGGGTACAACTGAAAATCCTACTACGCTACGGGATAGTTCGCATGTTTCCTTGCTGAAAATGAGAATATACTAAGAAGCAAAGCTCTAGGTATTTTTAGTGCATTCTCAACTGCTCTTCACACTAGTATTGAACATGATTGTTGGATTATCGACTCAGGAGCCGCTGACCATTTGACAAACAAAGCCTCAAACTTACACTGTTTTCAAACTTTGTTAAAACCCTCTCATGTGCTAGTTGCTAATGGAAAAAAGGCCATGGTTTTGGGCGTGGGAAAAGTAAAGTTGCTTTCAAACAACTTTGAGTCTACTGCATTGTTTATTCCTACCTTTCCTTTTCAACTTTTGTCAATAGAAAAGATGACTAGAACCCTAAATTGTCTTGTCACTTTCTCACGAAGCAGTGTTATGTTTCAGGATTCTCTCACCAAGAAAACGATTGGTGAAGGGTTTTTCCTGAATGGTCTTTATTATCTATGCAAGGAACCTTGTCTAGTCAAAGCTTTCCAAGTTGATTCAATTTCTTCCAAGGACCAACAAATCTGGCATCAAAGCATCAAAGATTAGCCCATCCATCAGATACTATTCTGCTTAAACTCTTTCCCAAAATGTATCAATCATCTGTAATATGTGATACAAGTCAGTTCTCCAAGTTTACTAGGCTCCCTTTTAGTTCCTCAATGCCTAGGGTTAGCAAACCTTTTGAACTTGTACACTTTGATGTTTGGGGTCCAACTATTGAATCTTTTTATGGATATAAATATTTTGTTATCTTTGTGGATGATTTTTTTTAGAACAACATGGCTATATCTGTTAAAATCAAAAAAGGATGTCTTCACTATGTTCAAAGACTTTCATCAACTTTTCATAACTCAATTTCAGTCAACCATTCAGAACCTAAGAACCGACAATGGCACTGAGTTCTTATCCAATAATATGAGTCAATATTTGAGCTCTCATGGTATTGTTCACCAGACAAGTTGTGTGGGAACCCCACAACAAAATGGGATCTCTGAAAGAAAGAACATGGATTTACTTGAGAAGACTCGTGCATTGATGTTGCATATGAACATACCAAAGAAATTTTGGTCACAAGCCATTCTCACTGCAACCTATTTAATAAACAGATTGCCTAGTCGTGTTTTAGAGTTTAACTCCTTACGAAACTCTTAAAGGAATACATAACTTCATCACATTTGAGAGTCTTTGGCTGCATGTGCTTTGTTCATGTTCAAGCATTACACCGTGACAAACTGGATGCTAGGGCTGCAAAATGTGTTTTCATAGGATATTCATCATCCCAAAAAGGTTACTGCTCACTCCCAAGAGGGGGAGCTAATGTGTGATTTATTTCCCTTGCCTGCGTGCATTGATCACTCAGTGCACTTGGATCCAGAAGCCACTAGCAATCACGAACAAGCAAAGATTGTGAGTGAAAGTCCTCTTCTCAACCAAGAAACCTGGAGGATGGTACTGAGTCTACTCAAGATGAAAGTCACGAAGAGGCTTCCACATTACCTCTTACAAGGTGTAATCCTGTGCGTGCTCGACAACCTCCAATAAGACTCCGAGACTATGTCACATTTGCTTCCAAACACCCCATCACTGAGGTGCTGAGTTATAGTTGTGTTCACCCCAATCATGCCACATTCCTGGCTAAAATCTCTCATCACATTGAACCACGAACCTTTCAATAGGCTCAACTAATTCCTGAGTGGAGAAATGTGATGAATGATGAACTTCATGCCTTGGAAAACAATCAAACATGGAGCATTGTGAAGTTACCCCCAGGAAAGAAGGTTGTTGGGAGTATATGGATCTATAAAACAAAGTTCAAGGTTGATGGATCAATTGAACATCACAAAGCCAGATTGGTTGCACGTGGTTTCACTCAAATCTTTGGGGTAGACTACAAGGAGACATTTGCTCTAGTAGCCAAAATGAACTCCGTTAGGGTTCTTCTTTCAGTGGCTGTGAATTGTGGTTGGCCATTGTATCAAATGGATGTAAAAAATGCATTCCTTCATGGGGATTTACAAGAGGAAGTATATATGCAACTTCCACCAAGATCTTCTCAAGGTAAAAATGATATGGTGTGTCGATTGCACAAAGCAATCTATGGTTTGAAACAATCTCAACATGCATGGTATGCCAAGTTGAGTTTAGTGTTGGAAGCTGCTGGTTTTGTTTGAAGTAATGCGGACTTATCCTTGTTCACTTGTAAAAGATCAACTGGTATATTGGTGGTTCTCATCTATGTGGACGATCTCATCATCACAGGTGAAAATGAAGTTAAAATTGAAGCTCTCAAGAAATCTCTCAATCACACCTTTGCCATAAAGAACCTAGGGAGACTAAAATACTCCCTTGGCATTGAAATGGCAACATCTCAAAAAGGCTTGTTTTTAAATCGGCTCAAGTATGTTGTGGATCTTCTTACTGAGGCTGAATTACTTGATTGCAAGCCTGCTATCACTCCCCTTGATAGTAAGCTAAAGCTTGAGATGGATGGAGAACCTCTTACCGATGCGAATCACTAACAAAGGTTAGTTGGAAAACTTATATACCTTACCATAGCCTGACCGGATATCACTTATGTTGTGAGCCTAGTTAGCCAATTCATGCATGCACCATCTGTGAAACATCTTCTCGTTGTCAAAAGAATTCTACATTACCTCAAAGGCTCTATTGGTAGAGGTATTCTTATGAAGAACAACCAATGCACTCAAATCAGTGGCTACACCGATGCAGATTGGGACGAAAATGCAATTGATAGGAAGTCTACCACAGGCTATTATACGTTTGTTGGAATAAACATCGTCACATGGAAAAGCAAAAAACAACAGGTTATTGCACGTTCTAGTACGGAGGCTGAATATCGTGCAATGGAATGGACAACATGTGAGTTAATTTGGCTCAAGGGGTTACTTTTAGACTTGAGATTGTCTAGTTCTACTCCAATGTCACTCATGTGTGACAATCAAGCAGCCATGCATATCGCTGCTAACCCCGTGTTCTATGAAAGGACCAAACATATTGAGGTGGACTACCACTACATTAGGGCACAAGTTCAATCCCAACTTAGTCAAACCATTTATACTCGTAGTCATGATCAACTGGCAGATGTATTCACAAAAGCACTTCCGTCAGTTTCTTTTCAGCGTCTCATTGACAACTTGGCTCGATCTATCTCTTTGATCCAGCTTGAGGGAGAATATTAGACGATATGGGGTAACTGATGCTGCATCTGGATATTAGACGATCTGGGTGACTAATGCTGCATATGATTGATGTTGCATATGGATATTAGATGATATGAGGTGACTAATGCTGCCAGATTTTATGTTTCCTCTTTCCATGGGATTCTCTATTAAGTCTAATCCCTTAATTTGAGGAAGATTGACATCTAGATGACTTGTTGATAGTTGTGTGCTAGCTACTTGCTGTACTGCTTTAATTTAGGGAGTGATAGCTTTAGGGTTTACCGGGTTAGTAGGATTTGCCAAGGTAGGGTTGCTTGTAACGTTCTACCTCATTATATATCCCCCCTTGTACATTCAATCAATCTATGAAAAATACATTAAAACAAACTTAAAATTTCCACAGAGATGGACACTTAGTGGACCGTTGTTTTTAAATCATTAGGTTTCTAGTGGGCCATAAATGGCATGTCAAGAATGTGAAACCAACAGCCAACAATTCCGAGATCACCAAACCCGTTATGACCACCAAGGCAACCACTTATCACGGTCTAACTTTCACTACTGAGGAATACAATCTGATCATTGCCATGCTCCGCAAATGAATGATTAACCATTTGCAAATGTGATAGGTATTTTCTCACCTAAATGCAATATAACACAAAAGGGTCCACACTTGACTTTATATTGGGTTGTAGATAGCGGAGCAACTGATCATATATCTCATTCGCCACTAACACATAACATCGTTGATACTCAACATGACTTTGTTGGTTTACCCAATAGAGATCAAGTAGAAATGAAAAATATTGGCTCCATACAATTTTCTCATGACTTATGTCTTGATAAAGTCCTTTATGTACCAAAGTTCGACGTCAATTTGTTGTCTGTTAGTAAGTTGACAAGAGGTTTGCAATCTATAATGACATTCAATTAAATTTTTGTGTTATGCTGGACATGGATACGAAGAGGGTAATTGGCCTGGGCAAGCATTTTCATGGGCTATACTACCTTACACCAAGTCAAAATCCTCACCTTGCCAACCGTATCAACCACACCACTAGTCTTTGGCAACGGCGCCTTAGGCATCCATCATCTGCACCTTTACCTTCGTTAGCTAAGAATAATGTTGAAATAATGTTTGATTCCAAACACATTTGAATAATGCTGAAATAATGTTTGATTCCAAACACATTTGTGAAATATGTCCTTTAGAGAAGCAAACTCGATTACCTTTTACTACTAGTGCATTAAATCTACCACACCATTTGATCTACCACACCATTTGATTTAATTCACTGCGACATTTGAGCACCCCCCCCCCAAAAAAAATCAAACACATTCTAGATCACGATATTTCCTTACTATTGTGGACAATTTCACTCGTTTTACATGGGTATATCTTATGAATTTTAAGTTAGACACAAACATTATTGAAACCATTCTTTTCTTGGGTAAAAACTCAATTCCACCGCGACATTAAGCCTCTTAGTGCAGATAATGGTAGCAAATTGAATTGAATTGATGATGAATTGAATTGGGGATAAGTTGGAATGAGGATGAATCAGAATCGGATTCCTGTTGAAGATGTTTACTTGAATGTTTTGCAATCGGAATAAAAATAGTATTGATTTCATTTGTACTGTTTACTAGTTCACATAAATCGGAATGAATACCACCATGATTACTAAAATGCTCTTATTTATATAATAAAAAAAATTAATTGGGTTATTTTTTAAAGTAAATGAATTATATTATTATGACCAAGAACATGACAATATTGATTTTTAATAGACTTGATTTTGTTGGAACATTTATAAAATTTGAAAAATTTGAATTCTTTTGTTTATGGGCTGGTTAAAGAGAGAAGAAATTTGAAGATAACATAACCAGCGCAAGAGATGGAGACGGAATGGTGCTGGGTAGCGAGAGGGGGTGGGCAGGGAAACTGAAACTTTAGAAAATATGTAAGGGCATAATGGGCAAGACAAGTTGATTACCTATTCCGAGCTTTATCTGGAATTGAAATACTACCTCCATCCAAGGAGTCTAATTCCTCCACTTTGGAGGAATTGAATTCCTAAATTTGTGTAGACCCCATATTTTTTTGATTCTCTAATATTTAGTAAACGCAAGAGTAACTTGTAATCGGAATTCAACTCCGCCATTTGATTCCGATTACAGTTACATAAACACGCAGCTAGACTTCCAGCAATCCTACAGATTTGACCTCTGCAATTGCCGATGCCGAGCTACCCATTAAACTTGTACATTATATTGAACGCATTCCCGCACCTTCTCAGCCCTGTGGCCACCATCCCGTCACTCTACATGCCTCACAAAACCACCCTTTCACTTCAAAGACTATGTGGCTCATCACTCTATCTTGCTCACGCCTTTGGCTCCCTCTGGATCCATGTCCAGCATGCGGTATCCCTTACATCGGTATGTCTCTTATTCATGTTTATCTCTTGGATATCGATACTTTGTTTCTCAAATTTTACATACAGTGGAGCGAACCATGTATAAACAAGCTTGTCAAGATCCTCAATGGGTTGCAATGATGCAGGTTGAAATTACTGCTCTCGAAGAAAATAAAACCTGCAATTTTGTCCCTCTTACACCCGGACAATGACCTATCAGATGCAAATGGGTTTTCAAGCTTAAGTACCACCTTGATGACATTCTTGAGCACTACAAAGTGTGGCTTGTTACCAAGGGATTCACCCAACGTGAAGGCATCAATTACAAAAAGACTTTTGCACCGGTGGCCAAACTTATCACTGTGCGATTCTTGTTGATTGTGGTTGCTGTCCGACATTGGCCTTTACACCAAATGGACGTCCAAAATGCATTTCTTCATCGTGAACTTCAGGAAGAGGTGTACATGTAGCCACTTCCGGGTTACAGTTAATAAGGGAAGAATGTCGCGTGTCGACTCCACAAATCCTTGTATGGTCTGAAATAGGCGTCAATAAGTTGGTTTTGAGAGTTCCCTTCCGTAATTAGTGACATTGGTTTCTGTCAATCTAAGGCAGATTAATCTCTATTCACTCAAGTCAAGGGTGCCTTTCTCACTTTTGTATTGTTATACGTCGATGATATGGTCATTATAGGAAATAATGAGGTCGAAATCAACAACCTCAAAGCATTCCTCAGCTTTCGATTTTGAATTAAAGATGTCGGACCTTTGAAATATTTCCTTGATGTCGAGGTCACGCGTTCGAAAGCTGGAGTCATAATTTGCCAGCGAAAATATACACTGGACATATAGGAGGAGGGTGGATTGCTTGGTGCTAAGCCCTCGAAGGTCCCAATGGAGGTTGAGTTAGTATTAACGCCCACAAGTAGTACTCATTTCACGAACCTGCTTGATATAAATGCTTAGTTAGGAAATTGATTTATCTGGTAATCATGAGGAAATGAATTGCATATATAGTAAACACCTTAAGTCAATTTATGAAGAATCCTCAACGACACCATCTTGATGCAGTATATCGACTTCTTCGATATCTCAAAGAAGCTCTTCTACAGGGTTTCATGTTTTCTTCCCAAAATGAACTACACTTAACTAGTTACTGCAACGCAAATTGGGTTCGTTGCCTTGTTACACATAGATCAGTGACCAGTTATTGTATCTTGCTTGCCAAATCACTTGTGTCCTGGAAGAGTAAGAAACAAGTCACATCCGCTCGTTCGTTTCCAGAAGTAAAGTGTCGATCCATGGCTATAGCCACTTGTGAGTTAAGTTGGTTGCAATACTTGTTGAAGGATTTACATGTTAAGTATACCGGCAAGATTATTTTGTGACAACCAAGCGGCCTTATATATTTCTGCAAATCCTGTGTACCACGAGTCTACAAAGCAATTAAGATCGATTGCCAAACTGTCCGTAAGCAAATCCAAAAGGGAGAAATCAAGACTTCTTATGTTTGAACAGGGGAACAAATCACATACTTGTTTACTATGCCACTACGCGCACCTATTTTCCATTCGCATCTAGGCAAGTTGGGTCATCGACATCCACACTCTAACTTAAGGGGGAGTGTTAAAGGAAGGAAAATCGCACAATCTGATTTTGAGTGATTCTAGAATCTTGTGATGGGTCAACTCTTGGGCTAGAGCAATTATAGATGTAAACATAATTAGCTTGATTATAGCTTCTGTTTACTTGAAATGGGTTGTAGCTTCCGTATAAATTATTCCCTTGTGTATCAGTATTCATATCACTGATATATACAGTTCGCATTTTCTTAGATAACGTTGCAATCCATTGACGATGCCAAATGTCTCAAGTCTAGCCTGACCGCCATATGAAAAAGGTGGGTATTAGACAGGGCCGGCCCAGGCCTAATATGGGCTGGGCGACCGTTCGGGGCCCAAAATATTGGGGGCACCACAATTACAAAGGTGGTATATTCATATATGTTTTCATAAGAGTGTAAATTTATAGATTTTGGTTGAATAATCAAGAAATTTAACCAAAACTAATGGTTTTTGTTGTTTAAAATTAACAAGGAGTTCTTGGGTTCAAAACACTATGTGTGTTGATATGAGCATATTTATGTGACTTTGTTAGCCTATTTCTTTGCATTTACTTAGTTAGTTTCTATTTATTATAGTAATTTAAGCTATTTTCGTGTGTTTGTAGGTCCACATGACAAAGTTGGCAAGAAAGTGCAATTTGGAGCATTTTAGAGCATTTTTGGGCCTGGAATGGATAGCACATGCATGGAGCGAGATGGATGGACGTTTTCGAAGTTCAAGAGAGGCTAGGAATGTGCTTAACATCTGGAGAAATTAATTCAAGATTTGGAAGATAAGGAATCAGCTAAAAAGAAGGAAACATTATCCAAACTACTCTTATCCTATCCTAATCCTATTTCACCTTAATTCCAGCTGCAAGGGGGAGTTATTTTCAGATTAGGACACCTACAAACCTGGTTCTAGAAGCCCTATCCCTTCTCCTAAATGAGTGCCGCACCTTATTCCCTTATAGAAGCCTAGAAATATGCCGCACCTTCTCCTTATCCTCCTCGATTTCTGCCATCTAATTGACCTTTTCCTTGTGGATTTGGAGTGCTACATCCTTCTCCAAGACAACTTGTGTGCCGCATCTAGCCCTATAAATACACCATAGTGCCGCATAATTTGAATACCACACACAAGAGCCTACATTCAGAGAAAAATACACTTTGTGCAGCAGCTTTGCAAGGAAGGAAGGAGGAGAACTTGGAGCCATGCTTGCTGTTTAAGCCTTTGGATTGCTGGAGCATTTCTAGGTGTATTCTATTCTTAGTTTTTAGTTCAATGTTTGTTTTAATTTGGTTTTCAGTTATGATAAACATGAGGAACTAATTTCGTTTTAGCTAAAGGTGAATTCAAAGCCATGAACATATATGTGATATGAATTGATTACATCCAGTTATTATTTCATAAATCATGAATGCAATTTACTTAACTATTTGATTGAGAACTTATTCTTGTATGTTGATTAAGGAGGCCTACTTAGTTTGCATGCATGAATTTGATGCTAAAATATAAGGGAGTTTCACCTAATAGTTATGAACTTATATTTACAAGTAGTGGAGGTTGCTAGTCACGATCGCGTTAAATAAATTCATGGCAGGAGTATCACGCTATTCATAGTTACAAATGTCATGTCAATGCTTATGATTTTCATAGAACTTAATGATCTTTGATATGTATCTCTATCATGTTGTTCATATAAGGAACTTGATAAGAATAATTTAGTTGCGTCGCTGAGTCCAATTCAATGAATTTAGGAAAATTTGATGGTTAATTAATGCTGTTCACGGTTAACTTGGGGCATTGTCATTCATGGTTTATAGCAATAATAACTGGAAATCGATTTGTGTTGCATATGTGTCATGTATGGAGAAGAATCCTCTAGCTAGCCTTTCACCCATATTTTACCTAATTTTCGTCCAAACCTACTTTGTTTATGCAATTTACTTGTTTTAAGTCAAAATTCATCCGTAAACCTTCCCCCTTACTGTTTTGTGTTAGTTTAGTCTAGTTTTCAGTTTTTAAGTCTAGTTAGTGTTGATTAGCATCCCTTCTAATCCCCGGCCTAGAACAATCCTTACTTGCTCATACTACAACTGTCTAAAAAGGGTTTAATTTGTGTGCTAGTTTCTACCACATCATGTGTATTTACTTTCCAATTTTTATGAATTTCTTTTCTTAAGAATAATTTTACAAAATTTGGTCAAATAATTAAGAAGTTTAACCAAATGTGGTGATTTATGTTGTTTAAAATTAACGAAAAGGTCCTGAGCTCGAAAAGCTATGTACGATTTTTTTACTTTTCAGTTTTTACGAATTTCTTTTCACAGGTGTATAAATTTATAACATTTGGTTAAATGATCAAGAAGTGTAATTAGAAGCAATGGTCTATGTTGTTTAAAATTAACAAAAGGTTCTCAGTTTGAAATGTTATGTGTTTTTTTATTCTTTCCAATTTTTATGAAAATCTGTTTGGTTGTTAATTTCCTTTTAATTACTCGCTATTAGCTGTGTGGGTTGCAATTTTTAGACTTAATTTCAATTCAAGTCTAGGCTTCAATAAAGAGTACTACGTGAACCAAAATTTTAGACCGAAACCATATTACGTGTCACCAATAGGAAATAAGCACATTAATCAACACTCAAGTAATATTCCAATCATCTACAATCACATCATATGGTTTACAAAATTTGGTTGAAAAATTTGGTATCCCTAGCATTAGCCTTCAAGAAATTAATCTATGTATGTTTTCACCAATACTAGGTTTAATTTAGGACTCATTCATTCCTTATGCATATCAATTAAAAACTCTAAAATATGATTATTTTTTAGTCCCATGTTGACAAGGTTAGTAAATAAGAAAAATAACCTCACGAGTTAAATAAAAACACTTTAAAAGTTCACACATATGGGAAACAAAACTTGTCATCTACCTACTTGTAACCCCGGAGTTTTTTCGTTTCCTTCTCTCAATACAAAATAAATTAGTTTTCCGTGTTTCTAAATTATTGACTTTGAAGTGCTTTTCTAAGTATAATTTTATGAAGTCTTACGTGTGAAAACAAATAATTTTTCTTATATGAAGTTAAGGCACATTTTTTGGAGTCGCCGCGGGCATAAAAAATCTCAAGACCAGCCTTGGTATTAGATATAGGGAAGGTGGTTTTGAGTGCAAGTGGGAGATTATTGGAAGTATGCTCTTAAAGACACACATTTGATGTAAGCTTTCGGAATACTTAACATGTCAAACTCTTATTTGTTTAATAAAAGGGCAAAGCTTATTGGTAATCACTATTTATTCTATCATGTGTTGAAGCAATAACAATTCAAGGAATGTAAATAATCTAAGTAAGTTAGATCAACGAGACATTTCTCTTATGTTCAGTCCTAAAACGTTCATAGCCATAGGATTGTCAACATGCATTGACAATCCGTTAAGGTTAGTATGTGTTATGTGAACTCAAGCGGGAGTATGATTAGTCTCAAGTCATTGAGTATTAGACACTAAGACAAACACATAGGTGCTCGAAAAGGTATTGAGTACACTGAACAATGATCAACATAGACGTCTAATATACATGTCATATAAGAATTTATAAGTTGCAATAATGCAAAGTCCTTTTACCTGAGGCAATATAGTTGTCTAGTGGTTAAGTCCTTAACTTTGACTATGTTAAAGGCATTCCATTGAGAATGTGTAGACATTTAGTATTTCGAAAGAAGTTGATCAGCCAAATCATTAGACTACATTACCATGCTCTTACATTGTCAGTATGTGTTAATAAATGATGAATGTATAAGATAGAAAACTAACTTGCAAAATTTGACATGAAACCCTAGTAGTAAACACAAACCCTAGCGGCAAATAAGCTTGCAGAAATCAACCTTCTTTATTGAAAGTAAAATGGGATCTTAGCAGTAATCTTCTCTTATCTAGAACTCAAAATTGTTCACTCTCGATAGGTCTAGTACTTGATGAACACAAGTCCATGGAGAGAGACCATGCTGCAGTTTTATATGTACATATAATCATAACTGCTTCACTTATCGTGGCTGCAGTTATGTTGCAGTTTCAAGAGTTTGTAACGAACTCTTATTCCATTATTTTGAGTTCTTTCCCTTCTTTGTATTTTACATGATTAAAACACTTGTAAGTCTAATATTAATATAAGTCCAATTGATTCTCATAACATATTCAAAAATTATGTTTTATTATAACTCACATTATTTGAAAATCTTACATTCTCCCACACGATTATAATTAAACTATTTGCAAAATATATGTCAAGATAAGAAAAGGTGATCACTGACTTATGTTAATCATAATGACTTTTACAATCAATCACAGACTTATCAGTTGAACTCAAGAAAACATTATACATAGAATGTTGTATAAGTACTCCAGAATTACAAACTGATCAAGGTAAGTGCTGACATTGTAATTTAGGGAACTTCAGTAGGGAGCTTTAGAGGTACCAACAATCCTCCCATGTATAGTTGATCTCCTTTAATCATTTCTGCATCCGTTATAGTTTCTGCATTTGTAAACACTTCATTAAAATCATGACATAACAAAAATACATATCAACAATAATTTTGAAGCTAAACCAAAAAACATTGCTGCATAAATAAGAATTTATTAATAAGAGTAAGGATATCTAACTCGCTCCCACATTCAAACATGATCAAGACATGCTTGCAAACCCATGCTTGTAACATGTCTTTGGAAGGCTGTGACATGTATGATCCTAAGGTTTGCTACCATATTGAACGTATGAAGATGTTCTATCTCAATGACTTTCTCTTTAACTTTGTCCTGAACTTTTAGATATTTGATGTCCTTGAGCCTAGATGCTTCTGATCTTCTGTTGTTATTGGCAAAGAAAACAGCTGCTGCATTACCACAATAAATTTTCAAAGGCCTTTCAATGATTTTTACCACCTGCATTTCTCTAATTAAGTTCCTCAGCCAATTACTTTGTTTCATTGCCTCAAAACAACCAACGTATTTTGATTCCATTGTGGATACAGTTCTTGCAGTTTGTTTCTTACTCCTCCATGATATTGCTCATTCACACATAATAAAAACATAACCACTTGTTGACATCCTATCATCCACACAACCACCTTAATCAAGCATCAATATAGCATACAACTTCCAGATTTTCTACTCGATGGAACCCCAAAAGATAATCTCTGGTCTTCTTCAGGTACCTTAGAAATTTCTTTCCTGCATTCCAATGTGCCACACCAGGATTCGATTGAAATCTCTCAAGGCCACTTAATGCAAAAGCCAAATTTGGTCTAGTGCACACTTGTGCATACATCACACGTCCCACAAGTGAAGCATAAGGTTTACTCTTCATAGCCTCAACTTACAAAATTTGTAACTGGACACTAAGCTAGAGAAAGCTTGTCATGAAGGAAAATTTGTGAAAAACATGTTCATTTGAGCAACATCTATGGCATGCAATTAACAATTAAAGGCGGAAACATGCTTGTATGCACTCAAAACAAAACATTACGCATGAAATTCAAAGCCTAGCAGTTATGGTGAACCATGACTCAACTCGAATCTTAAAGAAAGGAGTTGAGAAACTTTTATACCTTTGAAGCACCTCTTTGCTTAGCAAAGGTTAATCACCCATGTGAGGGCCTTCTTTCCTTTGTCTCCTTGCTCCTTGGCTCCATGGATATGGATGGAAGAATTGATTCTCCAAAAGTCCCCAAGGTAGGAGACCTCTAATTTTCGACACCAATGATGGTGAAGGAAGAAGATGAGTGACCTTGGAGGAGGAAGGATTGCTAGCTAATCCCCTCCAAGGGGGCCGGCCTCCTAGAGAGAAAAAGAGAGAGTTATTCTCAGTTTTCATCATTAGAAAACCCTAATGAGGATGGAGCAAAGATACCCTTTCTATGCTTTCAACTTTTTTGTTCTTTTTGGACCAAAAGGTCCCTCCTCTCTATATGGCCGGTTTTCCCATGCCTTTGGGCTGTTTTGGGCTTCGTGAATTTTGGTTGTTAAGTTGTCGTACAACTTAAGCTAATGGGCTTGACGATTCGAAGCCCAATTTGGGCTTTAAGGCCCAAATCTAACTCAAGGTTTAAAACGAACTTATTCGTTTGATTAATTAACATATTAATTAATCCTTGCCATAAAAAATTAAACTATTTAATTGCCCTTACTCATCTTCGTTATATCCTTCAATCATTACCTTACATGGTGTGTGATCCATTAGGTTCCTTTCAACGAGGCCGTGGGCGATTAGAACTCTTACTAATCGATTGTGAATTGAAACTTACTTTCAATTCTCCCTTTAGTGATTATACATCTTCAGGGCTTCCACAAGCCATGAGTGACACCTAGCAGTATGTCATGGCTACCCAAGCTAATCAGAAGAGGTTGGTGAACCTATTCAGTTTGGGATTACAATGCAATACGGTCTTTCTCTAATACAATACTTTTGACCACATTGTTTGGTTTGATAGTTTATTCATGTCTACTATCCAATGTGATTCTCTTACTTATATGATTACCTTGAATGTGATTTAGAACGACTTGCTATATCTCATTCATACTCTAGCCAGAGATTCTTAATCATATCATAGAGTATTCTCCCTCAACGTTTGAAGGTTAGAGATCCCTTGTTGCGCATTCACTTGCCTCTATGGCTAAGTGGCTTAACCCCAACTATGCCGTGGACACTCTTTGACGGAGTGACTTTGACATAGTCAAAGATCAAGGACCTAACCACAAGACAACTATGATGCCTCAGGTCAAAAGACTACTTTGCATTATCCTAACCATGAGTTCTCATGTGACATGAGTATGAGAACTCCTCGTTGATCGCGTTCAGTGGACTCATTCTCTATTGAGCACCTACGTACTTGTCTTGGTGTCAGTCACACCATTGACTCGAGACTAGTCACTCTTCCTAAGAGAAGACATAGCACGTACTAATCTTAACGGACAGTCAATGCCCAATTGGCAATCCTATGATCAGGAACATTTAGGATATGTATACGAAAGAGAATGGTCTCATGAATCTAACTTCTTTAGATCACATTCTCCCTTTTACATATTCCTTGGACTTATCGTTTAAGCATATAGCATTTATACGAGATGGCTTAAAACAATAATCTTTGCCCTTTATATATTAAACTAGATTAGTTTAACATGTGAAATGTTCGTAAAGTATCATCATATGATTGGTTTTAGGTCACATTTCCAACATGTCACCCTTTGCAATAGGTACATTACCATTGTTGCAGTATGCCATGTTGAACCTCTTAAGGACTTTGAAAATATAATTATTTTGTGAAAGACCAATGGTTCCTTTTGATCTATTTCTTGCAATTTCAATGCCTAAGACAAATTGTGCTTCACCCAAATCCTTCATGTCAAAACTGTTTGACAACATGGTTTTGGTTTCATTCAATAATTGAACATTTGAACTTGCCAAAAGTATGTCACCAACATACAGTACCATGAAAATGAAACCTAATTTTACCACCTTCAAATAGTTATCGATTTTGTTCTCAATGAAGCAAAATGAAGTCACTACCTCATCAAATTTCTTGGACCATTGTCTGAAAGCTTGCTTAAGTCCATGTATAGGCTTGTTAAGTTTGCACACAAAACTTTCCTTCTCGTTTTCAATGGATCCTTGTGGTTGTTTCATGTAAATGGTTTCATCAAGACTGCCATTTAAAAAGGCATTTTTGACGTCCATTTGATGTAATTGAAGATCAAAGTGAGCTACAAGGACAATGAAGATTCTGAAATAGTCATTGGTAGACAATGGAGAAAATGTTTCTGCGTAATCCAAACCCTCCTTCTGTGCAACACCTTTAACCATTGATAGGAGCATATTTATGCGACTTAGTTAGCATGTTTTCTTGCATTTACTTAGTTGGTTTCTACTTGTTAGAGTGTTTTAAGCTATTTTCGTGTGTTTGTAGGTCCAAATGACAAAGTTGGCAAGAAAGTGCAATTTGGAGCATTTTAGAGCAATTTTGGGCCTGCAATGGATATCATAAGTATGGAGCAAGAAGGATGGACGTTTTTGAAGTCAAAAGATGCTAGGAAGGTGCAAAAGAGTTGAAGAAAAGAATCTAAGACAAAGAAGACAAGAAATCAGCTCAAAGGGAGGAACATTATCCAAACATGTTCTAGAAGACACAAACATGTTCCTAAAAACATGTTACATGTTCCATGTCTTGTTCCTTCTAGAAACCTATCTTATGTCCCTTCTAAAAAGCCTTATCCTGTTCCTAAAAACATGCCTTGTGTTTCATGTCTTGTTCCTTCTAGAACCCTACAAATCTGGCGCCTATCTACCTTTCTAGAACCCTTATATATGTGCCGCACCCTTATTCCCTATTCCCCTTGGTTTTCTGACTTCTAGAAGCCATTTTTCCTTGTTGGATTGGAGTGTAAAGTCATTTTCCTTGTCAGATTGGAGTCCAAATCCCTTTCTACAAAGCCTTGCCGTGGGTTTGCCCTATATATACCTAAATCATTATTTTCTAGGGGAGTTACACAATTTAGAGGGAGAGTTGGAGAGAGAAATCATTCAGAAACACAAGTGTGCTGCAGGTTTTGAAGAAATTCAGAATTTGTGCCTTGCTTGTAAGGAAAGAGAGGAGGAATTGGAGCCGTGACATGCCATCCAAGGCCATTGGAGGGCTGGAGCGTTTCTGGGTTTATTCTATCCTTAGTTTTGTTTCCATGTTTATTTTAATTTGCTTTTCAATTTCTGTGAACATGTGTAACTAAGTTTTTCTTAGTTAGAGGTGAAATCGAAGCCATGGACATATGTTTTATATGAATTGACTACATCCAGTTATTGTTTCGTAAAACATGAATGTGATTTATTTATCTGATTGATTGAGAACTTATTCTTGTATGTTGATTAAGAGGGCCCGCTTAGTTTGCATGCATGAATCCAATGCTAAAATATAAGGGAGTTTCACCTAGTCGTGATGAACTTATATTCACAGGTAGTGAAGATTGCTAGTCACAATCGTGTTAAGTAAATTCTAGGCAGGAGTATCATGCTTTTCATAGTTACGAATGCCTTGTCAATGTTTATGATTTTCATGGAACTTAATGATCTTTGACATGTATCTCTATCATGCTTTTCATAGTTAGGGAACTTGATAAGAATAATTTGGTTGTGATGTGTTATCCATTCAATTCAATGAACTTAGGAAAATTTGAGAATTAATTAGTGCAATACAATTAATTCGGGGCATTGTCATTCATGGTTTGTCGAAAGAATAACTGGAAATTGATTCGTATGCATATGTTCATGTGTGGAGAAGGACCCTCTAACTAGCCTTTCACCCTTTAAGACAACCAATTTCATGTTTAGTTTGTTTAGTTTTGCAATCTGTCTAATTTAGTAAATTCGTAAGAAACCAATCCCCTTTTAGTTAAGTGTGTTAGATTAGTTTAAATTCGTTCAAATCTATCCTTAGTTAGTATTTTGAGTCAAGTTAAGTTCAATTTTTGTCCAAAGTCATCTTTAGAGTCTGTTTTGAGTATGTTTCATTGTTTTTTGCTGTTTTGAGTCATTCTAGTTTGTTTTGAGTTATTAGAGTCTAGTTTAGTGTTTTCGAGTCATATTTGTGTAGATTAGCAGCCCTAGTTAATCCCCGGCCTAGAACGATCCCTACTTATTCATACTACAACTATCTTAATAGGGTTTAATTTGTGTGTCATTTAATTTCACATCAAATTTTGGCGTCATTGCCGGGGATTAGCAAAATTGCTAATCTCCTTTGTTTCTGTTGTGTCTGCTGCTTTGTTTTCTTTGTTTTAGGTACTAGTTTATGACTCGTAGTTCTCAACCTGTTCGTGGGCATATTTTGGAGTTTGACGACAATTTTGAACGAATGTTGAGAAGGAAGAAGAAGAATCCAGAACCAAGTCCACCTAGTTCTAGCTCTAATTCTGAATCTGAATTTGAAGAAGAGGAAGAGGAAGAACAAGCCATGGATGCAGATAATCGAACAATCAAAGAACTTTCAGCTTTGGGATTGGACAATGCCGTGCCCTTATGCATTTAATATCCTAGCGTAGCTCAAGGCAAGACCGATGAGTTCGAATTGAAGTTAAGCTTACTACATCATATTTTGAGATACCATGGGCTGTCCATGGAAGATCCAACGAAGCACTTGAAGGAGTTTGAAGTGGTGTGTTCAAGCATGACACCAATCAACGTAGATGTGAGTATTCTGAAGATGAAAGCCTTTCCATTCTCTCTTGTGGATAAGGCTAAAGATTGGCTTTATGAACTAGCACCTGGAACCATCACTTCTTGGGAAAGCATGAAGAGAGCATTCCTAGAGAAATTCTTCCCAACTTCAAGAGTCATTCTTTTGAGGAAGAGAATTAGTGGAATCCAACAAAACCAAGGAGAATCGTTTCCTGCATATTATGAGCGTTTTAAGGCGTTAGTTACATCTGGCCCACAACACCAAATGAAGGAAGAGCTTTTGATTCAATATTTCTACAAAGGACTTCTTCCAATTGAGTGACAAATGCTTGATGATTCGGCGGGAGGTGCTTTGGTTGACAAGACCCTAGTGGCTGCCAAGATCTTAATTGCAAATCGAGCCTTGAATGCACAACAATACGAAGGAGTTGGATAAAGAGACCCCCCACGGCAGCAAGTTAATTAGGTAAGTTCCATGTCCGAAATTCAATCCCAATTAGCTAACCTCACTATTATTGTGTCACAGATGGCCGAAGGAATGAAAGTGCAAGGAATTACACCAAGTGTGTGTGGTATGTGCTCTATCCAAGGGCACCTCAATGATCAATGTCCTTAACTGATAGAGAATGGAGGATGGGAAAGTGCTAATGCTATAGGTTATCAAGGCCAAAATTAGCCACGGAATGATCCATACTCTAACACCTACAATCCGGGCTGGAGAGATCACCCAAACTTCAATTAGAGGGAGCCTCAACAACCTCAAGAACAAGGAGGATATAGACAGCCACCTCCTGAGTTCTATCAAAGGCCATTCGTACCAATGCAACCTCAACCACAATCTGCTCAACCAAACTCAGGTTCGCTATTTGATAATGATCAAGGTATTCAATTACTAACTTCTGTAGCGCAGGGATTACAAAATCAAAATAATCGAATAGCGAATCAAGACAAGGAGATGAGCGACATGAAGAAGCAAATAGGGCAGATTTCAGAGTTCCTTGGGCAGTTTCGAGAAGCAGGTAAACTACATAGCTCAACCGTTGTGAATCCAAATGGAGGATTTGAAACCACTAAAGCCATCATGTTGAGAAGTGGAAAAGAAGTTGGAACTGACCCAAAACCATCTAAATCAAGCCAAAAGGAAGATGAAAAGTTGTTGATTGAAGAGGAGGAGCAAGACAAGCCCACGGCAAGGAAGGAACCATCATTTCCGCAGGCCCCAAAGCCTTTCACACCGTCCAATTCAGGTAAGGGCGGTTCAGATTTGATCATTCTAACCTAATTCCACCAAATTTGCCTTTCCCTGGGCAGGTTTATGCAAGCTAAGAACGAAGAGAATGAACAAGACATTCTGGAGACGTTTAGGAAGGTGCATGTCAATATCCCGCTCCTTGATGCTATAAAGCAAATCCCGAAGTACGCTAAGTTTTTAAAGAAGCTATGTACAACAAGGAAATGGATTCGGGATAAAGAGGTGGTACATGTAAGTGAGAATGTCTATGCAATGTTGCAAAGAAAGCTGCCACCTAAATGCAAAGATCCAAGTAGTTTCACTATCCCTTGTGTAATTGGTAATACAAGGTTCAAACATGCTATGCTAGATTTAGGTGCATCAATTAATGTCATGCCATATTCTGTTTATGCATCTATGAATCTATGATAGCTTAAAAATGATGGTGTTATTATCCAATTAGCCGATCGTTGTAATGTATATCCGAAATGAGCTTTGGAAGATGTTTTGGTGCAGGTAGACCACTTGATTTTTCTTGCATATTTCTATGTGCTTGACATGGAGGACTTGGCCCACTCTCCACTATCGCCACTCTTACTTGGATGACCTTTCATGATAACTGCTTAAACCAAGGTTGATGTGGCCAACGGAGCAGTAACTATGGCGTTTGGTGGTGATACGATTAACTTTAAAGTTTCTGAATCTATTGAGAATACTAATGACGTTCGTTCCTGTTTTGTCGTAGATGTAATAAAAAAATAAAGGGCGGGAACATTCAGCACCAATCAAGAAAGATGCATTTTGAACCACCAACGAAGAGGGATTAGAGTGAAGCATAAGGATTGCACGACCACAACCCTCAAACCCCCAAATCTGGCTGAGAGCACCCCTTGTGCATCTGTTGACAGTGTTGCCACTTCATCGCAATACACTGGTGAGTTTCCTCCTCCAATTCCAATTCCCATTTCGACTAATAGTTTGTTACCTTCTTTGGTGCAGGTACCTAATCGAATTCAAGGTGGTGGGACATTTTACGTTGACTTTAGGAAGCTCAACGCCACAATCAAGAAGGATTACTATCCCATGCCGTTTATAGATCCAATGTATGGAAGTTTTGAGGAGCATGTCGTGGAAGATGTAGCCCTCCATGCTGTGGGCCTAGATGGAGCTTAAAAGAAGGTATCGTCCGGCTGGAAGACGTTAAAGCAACCGCTTCTTGGGAGGCAACCCATGTGTTCAAACGACGAGAAGATGGAATTCTAGCTCCAATAACCAGATTTGCTTTCTTTTACCCTTCTTTTTCTTGCTTTTACTTTGCCATATTTGTCGTGTTTGTTAGTTGTGTTGTTTGCTTGTTTGTGTGTGAGTCTATGTTTGAAACATTGTCAATGTTTCAAACATAGACTCACACACAAACAAGCAAACAACACAACTAACAAACACGACAAATATGGCAAAGTAAAAGCAAGAAAAAGAAGGGTAAAAGAAAGCAAATCTGGTTATTGGAGCTAGAATTCCATCTTCTCGTGGTTTTTCATTAATTTTCGTGGTTTTTTATCACCTATCACTTCTAATGTTGTTACTCAATGTTTTGAAGTGTTTTTATTGTGTTTTGAAGTGTTTTTGTGTCATGTAACATAAAAAGAAAGAAAAAATTAAAAAAGTTTGAAAAATACAAAAAGGAGTCATTTTTGTGTGTTTGTGTCCTAGGGTACCTTCCAACACAATGATGAGGATTTGGTTTTTAATTGCATGACTGTTAAAGAAAGTTACAAACATGGATTGAAGTTTGATATGCTCTTTGGTTTATGCTTAGTTGTAGTTGTCAATCACGAATTCATATGTAATCACAAAGGAAAAAAATCAGTTTTTGTAACATGCTTGAAGGAAGAAACTCAAACCGACACTACAACCCTGAGAGACTTAAGCTTGAACGTTTATTTGGAGAGTTATTAATCTGTGCATTTGTTGTTTTCTAAGGTCGTTGCATGATCTCATTATTTCTTTGCTTGGTTGCTACTTAGAATGCGTTTCATCATTATAGTTCCAAATACTAGAACTCATGTTTGTTTCATTCAAAGCATAAAATTGATCAACATAACAAATAACAAGATGAAGTTGTTTAGTTTAAACCAGAGCCAAACAACCGTACCCCCTTTCATATGTTTTCTAGGTTTAACCCCTTTTGAGCCTTATTTAGCCTATTTTCTTTGTTAGCCCACATTATCCTTACCTAGCCTAGTATAAGACTATCCATACCCTTGTTCTTAAAGGATAGTGAAGCATGACTCAGAGGGAATTCCTTTTGATCAACATATTGCAGAAAAATAAGTGTGGGGGAAGGTTTTTCGTTAGAAATTTGTATGGTTGTACGTTTGTGTGCCAAAGAAAAAAAAAAGGAAAAAAACGTGGAAAAAGAAGAAGAAAAGAAAAAGTTGTGCAGAGAAAGAAAAAAAAGGTTGAAAAGAAGTGAGATTGAGTTCATCAGTATTGGTTGTTGAAGAAAGGGTCCAAAAGATTGAATTTGGCCCTAAAAGTTGTATGAATCTCCCCTTTGTGTCAAAGTTGGTTTTTGCAATCAACCATTCATCTAACCTTGTGTCTCTTAATATAACAATTTGCGTCTCGTTTGGTTTTGAAAACCCATTTATTCCTTATAGGCTTCATATCATTGCATCCTTCAACTAAACTCCAAACTCCATTCTTTTCCATTGAGTTCAATTCTTCCTGCATGGTAGCATACCACAGTGATGCTTGTGTACTTTCCATGGCCTCTTTGTAGCTAGTTAGATCATCATCATCACCAAAATCATAACCAACCTCATTGAGATAAGTCACATAGTTACTTGACAATGCAGACCCTCTAGTTCTTTTTTATTTTATAAGTGCTATAATATTGGATGGTCCTGCAGTATTTGATGGTACTACATTATCATATGGTATTGAAACTATTTGTTGTACTGAAAGTTCCTAAGTAATTGAAACTGGTTCATTATTCAGTGAGGCAACATGCTGATCATTAGGTTGATGAGGCTTTACTTGAGGTTGTGTGAATGGAACTATTGGATATAATAGGTGCAGGCAATGACAAAACTACTACACTGCTGTCAGCATTTATTTCCATTTCTCCAAATACATAACTATTTTTTGAATAAGAATATAATTACTCATACTCTTCAACAAATTTGACATTATTGCTTTCAACCAACCTTGTTTGAGAATTAGGGCAGTAAAAACGAAACCCCTTGTATCTCTCTGGATATCCCACAAATTAACAGCTTGTGGTTCTCATGTCTAGTTTCTTCTAATGTAGATTATATAGTCTTGCTTCACATTTACATCCCCAATTATGTAGGTGTGCAAGGCTTGGTTTTCTTCCTGTCCAAAGTTTAAAAGGTGTAGAGGAGACTGCCTTACTTAGCACTCAATTAAGTAAGTAGTTTGCTGTTTTAATTGCCTCTTCCCATAAGAATTCTAGAAGTTGTGATTGTGAAAACATACTTCGAACCATGTCTTACAGGGTCTTATTTCTTCTTTCCACAACACCATTTTGAAATGGTGTCCTTGGAGTTGTATACTGAGCAACGATTCCCTCTTGTTGTAAGTACAATGCAAAAAGTTTCTTTTCTTGCCCTAGTTCTGTATACTTTCCAAGGTACTCACCTCCTCTATTTGATCTTACAACTTTTATTTGTTTCCCTAGTTGTTTTTCAACTTCTAACTTATAAACTTTAAAACGTTTGAGCACTTGAGATTTTTTAGAAATCAAATAAAGTAAGTGCATCTAGAGAAGTCATCAATGAAGAGTACAAAGTAAAAGTTGCCACAAATCGTCCTTTTTGGAAATGGACCACAAATAAGTATGAATTACTTCCAAAACATTATTACTTCTAGTTGAACTGCTCTTTTTAGTGGAAATAGTTGTTTCACCCTTAAAACAGTCTAACACAAGTCTCAAAATCATTGAAATTTAAGGTTGGCAGCACTCCAGTTTTCATTAGTCTCATCATCCTTTGTTTTGAGATGTGCCATAATCTTTTATGCCATAAGATAGAAGAACCATCATTAGTGATCAATCTCTTACAAGCTGAAGTATCAACATTCAGACCCTCATGAAAATAAGTTCATTGGACTTGCCAAAGATCTCCATTGAGTGATGTAAAACCAAGTAAATTATCGTATTGATTCTACAAATAAAACTGAATACAATTGTCACCGCCAATGAAACAAAAATAATTTTTTACAAACTTAGTTGCAGAAAGTAAATTCCTTCTCATAGAAAGTACATAAAGAACATTGTTCAACACTGAAACATAACCAGAAGAAATGTTGCAACCGATTCCTTCAAATATTGTATTTTATTCCCGAGACATGTGAAATGGCCATTTTTCATACAGCCCGATCCCGATATCCTCCAAAGACCAGGATGGGCATGTGCTAGCCGACACCCGAGGGTGACGAAGCCATTTTAACATGCATGTAAGTTATGAAGAAAGAACGAACGTAAATAAAATAAGTGGATTTAACTGTAATGAATATGCAAATGTGGGAATGTGTTTTGAGCATACAACTAATCAAGAATAGTGCGGAAGACATATTATGAAACAAATGAGATTACAAAGAAAGTGGATCCACACCGAGAGGACTCGAAGATACGATACGGGAGTGCCTTGATGCTGGGATCGTATGCGTCGATTCTAATTCCTGAACGGGACGCAAAACAAAGGGTGAGTGGACCAAAGTTTATAATAATAATGCTAATAATAAGAAAACCATTTTCTTTCTGAACACACTAACCCCCTGTTTTGAAAATTCATATAATACTATATAGTACATTTTTTGAAAACTCTGGCATGCCGTGAAAAACATTCGTAAACCATGTACGTGTAAACCAGTGCTCAGTAATGGTAGTATAGTCGCCTGAAGGCAAATCCGTAAAACATTCGTAAATCACATCAATGATGTACTCAACTAGGGGTATCATAGTCACTCGAAGGTATAACCATTACCCAAAGGTGAAGCTATACGACACTGGTTACGCTAGTGAAGAAATATGGCAGGTCCAATCACCCGAAGGTGAAGCTGTACGACTCTGGGTTACACCAGAGAAGAAACATATACATAACATAGCACAGTGACACTAGCTGTGGCGAGCGAAGCTGTTCAACACTGGTTTCGCCAGTGAAGCTGCGAGTACATCATAAATATTCTCAACTATGTCCTATGGCCATAGACGTCTACATACTCATGTTGTGTGTA
Source organism: Heteromeles arbutifolia (assembly GCA_024362995.1). NCBI lineage: Eukaryota > Viridiplantae > Streptophyta > Magnoliopsida > Rosales > Rosaceae > Heteromeles > Heteromeles arbutifolia. Next base: position 400,722 of record JANCRC010000022.1, read on the forward strand.
TGTGTTGTATGAATACCCACTAGATAAGCACTGAAAATATATCTCAAAAACTCATATAAAATGACCAGAGCTCAAAAGCTCAAAGCGTCAATTCATAAACCATAATAAATCATATTCGTAAATCTGTAATATATCATACGTGCAAATCCAATAATTCATAATATTTCGTAAAACATAATTCGATAAATCATAAATAATGCATAAAACGTAAAATCATGAAATCATGCTTTTCGTGAATGTAAGCCTAGCATTAAAAATCTCGTCATCCGAAATCATAAGAAATTCCACAAAAGTGATTTCTATAAACATGCCATTTTATCAACCGTAAATGGGTAAGTCATAAATATTTCATAAAAACAATTTAAATAAATCATAAATTCTCCGTACACCATAAATATAGAAATCCGTAAAATATAATATTAAACATAATCACTTCATGAAATATGAAATGCATGCAAGCCTAATATTTTATAAAAACATGCAATTTAAAAAGAGGCCCACTCACAGATACTTCGTTGCCGAATAGCCGTTTGAACTAGGGAGGATTGGGTCACTTCCAACTGACGCACCTAAGCACGTAAAGGGACCAATTACCAAAACTCTACTAAGACGATTGAATTTGGGAAAACGGACGTCGAATTTGAATTAGGGACGTCGAAAAACCTAGGGAAGGACCTTGGGTTCCCCTACGCGCCATCATATGGTCGCAGCCCCGGAGGCCACGCACCACTACACACGTCGAGATGGGTCGCTGGTGCCGCCGTACACGGAGGTGAAACACAGTGCCTTCAGCGGATGCACGTGCGCTCCACGGACTGACCCTTGGTAATCGCACGCGTAACCCATGCGCCTCGAGTACATGTGTACTCACCTTTTCCACGAAACCTGCAAATTTTGCAGTTGTAAAGGCCAGCTTCTAGAGCTCATTTCAAGCTCAATTCTCAACCAATTTCAGTGATTTAAGAACCTAAATGGCCACAATTCCAAAATCCAGAAAATGAAACATACCCATTGGAGGCCGTGACATAGCTGGAGTTGGCCGGATAAGGTGTCTGAAAGTGGCCAAATGGCCACAGTTTCGAACTCAAGAAAATGCACAATGCTTATTCCCGAGGGTTTCCCTACATTCACAAGTGATTAACACCTAACACTACCCGAATCATACACTAACACACAATCTAAGGGTTCTAGGAGGGCTTACCTTGGCCAGAGATGGTGAAAACTCGTTGGAGAATGCGGCTCTGCCGCGATGGTGATGTTGTAGGGTTGAGAGAGACGAGAGAGAAAGTGACGTGGGGGAAAAGAGAGGGCTAGGGGCCTCGGCTTGGTTTCAGTTCCATAGAGTCACCCAGTTTTCTAGGTTCTATATTCAAATAGCGGAGATTCACGAAGAAGTATTTGCACACCCAAAATATGGGGCCTGAAATTGCAGATGAGTTGGATCCGAAGTGGTGGCTGCTATAAGAATGGAATATTCCAAAGCATTCGCTTCTGAAAGAATTTAAACCAAATGTGCCACAGTTGAGCATTTTTGTCCAATTGCTACATAGACACAAGACAATGTCTCACTCTCAGAGGTGGCCCATGAGTTCAGTTGCTACATGTTGTTCTTGTGGGTTTGGTAAACTCACCAGGATGACGCCTTAGTAACCAACTACGTGCCATTCTAGGATCTCGCATAATGAAGTACCTTGTGGATGAGTCTGTAGCATCTGTCATCTTGGGACCTAATGAGCCAGAACAGCCTGTTCCGAATGAGACTTATTTATACCTATTTCTAGGGCTTATAGGTCTGGAAGGAACAATCTTTGAAAGAATTTAAAATAAAAGTGTTTCCCCTTCGGCAAACAGAGTGGCCTCTTCCAGTTACTAGTAACTTTGTCATTTCTTTTGTTGGCTATCTCAACTTTTCAAATCAAGTTCTAAAGCCTAAGTTCTCCCTCCTCTTCTCGATCCCCAGATTCCACTGCTAAGCAACCATCTTCTCTCTCTTCGTCTCCTACTCTTTATCTATCACTGGGTATTGGACACCAAGAGGCGGGTACTGAACCAGGATAGTGAAGACGATTCGCTGAAACCATAAGTGCTATCATATATCTAATGCCCATTGACCTGCCTTTAAATTGGGTAAGAGATATGAGGCCACCAGAAAAGATCTTTCTTCTCTTATGAAATTTCTAGTGTGATCGAGAATTCTCCCTAATATGAGATAGTTTGCTGCTATAGTAAGAATTCCAGCTGGGCCGATTGCGTAATTATGACCTGAGGTAGTGAACGAGACAGCAAATAGATGGAAATTTTCCAGTTAATGGCTGCCGCTTCTAGCTATGACGCTCAAAATCTCGGGTAGGATTCTCACTTGCTGGTCCTGCCCTTGGGTTTTTTACTAACAGGGCATTCTATGCCATCTTCATTCCTTTCCTTGCTTCGAGGAGTAGGTCGAATAGTCAAAGAAGGGTATAGGATATTTCCTATTCCCAGAATTAGCCATCCCCATTTGCCTTCATTCTCCTCTTGTCCATTCTTTGACCAGTGGCAATTCTTTTGAGCCCTCAACATGGCAAATGAAGCCAATCTGCTTGGACCTTAGAAAGAATCGTCTTGATGCTACAAAGATCTTTTAAAATCTTTTGCCACTGTAGTGGCTTAAGTCGAAGTACAACATCAAATAACCATGTCATTGCTTTTTCAGTCACGATTTTATGTCCTTGTCGATTCTTCTCCTCGCTCCTTTTATCTTGGACATCTCACTTGGAAATTAAATTCTTTTCGATCTTGTACCCATGGAGTTGAACACCAACAAAATCTCGATGATAAAAGAAAACTACAAGCCACTACATCAATCAACTACAGCTTAAGAGCTGATAAAATGCACCATTGATTATTTAATATAGAGTTCTTTCTCAAACCTATCTTTACTTGATACTTGATGGTACGCTCGGTCTATAGGACTCGAATTCAATCACTTCCCGTCACTATGGATTAATTGTCCCTACCTAACTACATGGTAGTTGTATAGGAAACACAATTGCTAGAGCACGTGAAAATGAAGAGTAATGATTTCAGCAAGAGCAGCCGTACGGACTATTATAGTGAGTCTAGTGACTACTAGAGTAGAGCTAAGCATTTTGACCTGCTACTGGGATTGCAAGTGGTGAAAAAAACTGGTGGTTCTTCAACTAAATAAAAAAAGAAAATTGGTAGAACTACAATCGATGAGTCAACTCTATGCCTCTGCCAAAAAGAGAAAAGGCTAGCTTGTTTTACTTCATACTCACAGGTTCAAGATCTAGCTCATGGGCTAAAGAAGGCAGATATTTTACAGAGGATGGAGAGAGTGATGACAGAGAGTTTGTGGGAAATGCGATGAGGAAGAGGGTTCGAGAGAGTTCACCGAGCAGAGAAAATAGAGGGAAAAAAAGAAAGAGGGAGGGACAAAACCAGGGGACCAAAAAGCAAGAGTGGGCCCCATAGGCTCACCAAACAAGGGAAGAAAAGACGAAACACAAAAATATCCTGTGGACGTAAAATTACCCAAAACATCGCTAACGCATCGAATTCCGTAAAATTCACATTCTAGCTCTAAATTCAATTATGCTTGCGTTTATAATGACGAGTGCCACAAGGATACACCAAGGAAAATAGCCTTACATGATATGACCAAGTGGTCAACAAAAGTCAAAAATTTTCACCTTAAAGGGCAGTTTCGTAAATTCACATTTTAAAATTATAAAAACCGTAATATTTGGGGACGTGTCGTTACAATTTTACCCTTAAATGGGTGTCTTAATCATTTTTAGAGGCTCGACTCGAGATGAAAATCCTTATACTTTCTTAATTTTTGTAACGTTATTCTCATTCATTAGTTTAACGTCAAAAATGAAATTCAAATCAAAGTTGTGAGGACCTAATTATAAATTATAACTAATGGAGAGGCAAATTTGTAATTTAACTAAAGAAGAATTGTAAGTGGGGTTATAACTCACTCTGGTCCTCTTCCTTCTGCTATTTCAGCGCGCGCGCACACACACACTCCTTCTCTCTCTAACTCTCGAACACTCTCTCTCTAAGTTCCGAGAGCTTTCACCCTTGCTCTTATTTTGATTCCTTCACAAATCAAACCCCAATACTACATATTTGGAATCCCTAAGACACTTAGAACCTGGATATGTACTTGCATTTATTATCGGACCACCGTAGGGTGATCCAACATTGAAGCTGAGAGCATCGTGTTTGGGTTAATATTTGAACTTTGGACTTAAAGAAAGGAAAGCCCAAAAGAGCTAAAGTAAGAAGACTTGCCTGAGGCCCAGCACCAAGCCCAGGCATCAATCTCAAAGACAATATGACGGCTCCTCATTAATACAAAGGCTATGTGCTTACAAGAGAAGTGACAACTGATGGAAATCAACCTACTATTTGCCCAAAAGCACTTTCTTATGGCAGAACATGTAAAAATGATGACGACTCACTGAAATGCTTTCAGGTAAAGCCTGCAACAGCCAACACAAAATGCCTATAAAAGGGAAGACAGGGCCCAAAGACAAGGACACTCAACCAATCAAACAAACAAGCATACAAACTCTGCTCTCAAGCCAGTTCGTACCTTCCAACCCCTTTTCAGCAATAGTTCCCTTAAAAAGACATCTTTTGTCGTAGTATCAATTCCCTCGTATAAACTTGTTTACCATTCGTCCCCTTTTTAGCACACAACCCTCTGTAACCATAAAGAGAAGAGACTGGAAGACGTTCAATCTTGCCCGACAAGGTCAAATCTTGCCTGAGTATCTTTGTCTTGTATTTCAATTAATATATCTGGTATTATGATGTATTCTCCAGTTTGTATTCAAGTCATTTCTAGTCATTTGATGATCAAAAGTTCCATTGGTTCTCAGATCTGGTCCACTTAATGGTTTTTACTGTCATAAAAGACTAAATGGTAATTAAACCGATGACTTAATCAGATCTAGACTTCCACCCTTTAAGCATACAAGATAATTAACTAAAAGTCCTTGATCTCAAGGCACAGAAAAGAACTTAATGTAGACTTAACCCATCTATGACAATCCTTTGATAATAAGAAGTCAGAATAACTTGGGGCGCAAGTAATCGACTTAAACACACTTGTTCTACCTCTGCCATACTGAGATGGTAGTGGCATGCCTTAGCATGTAGTTAGTTTTGATTGCGAGCCTCAAGGCCTATGGCTAAGGCCCCACAAAGGCACATTTCATAACTAACTCTGTCCCCCTCTTGCAACCTCTCAACAAGCAAGAGCCCGATAACCAACCAAAGTGCCAACTCCTCAGGGAGCTGTGTGCTCGAGCCAGGGCCTCTCCCATCGAAATTCCTACCCGAACATAGTTTTGGAATGCTCGGTGGGACCATAAGTCTTGTATGCCAAGAAGACAAAGGAAATAGCAAACATTCAGGTGGAAAACAGACCAAAAACCACGCCAATATGTACCAAGATCAAACATGGCAAACCTCCCCAAAGACCTAGGAGGACCTGTCATAACAGAGAGCCCGACTCCTTCTGAGAAATTAGGAGGAAAAGTCATAAATGAAGACCTGGAAGAAAGGTCATAAACGGAGAAAATCTCTCTACAAACCAGAGGGGAAGTAAGCAGACTCTGTTCCCTAGCAGAGAATCTGCAAAGATGGCTAGATCTGGAGTATTCTACCCTAGAAAATAATCATACTAGAGAGATGACGAGAGAAGCCAGCCCTGTGATAGAGCCAGTTATTCCTGTGTTTCTTGTGCTTGAGGAAAATAGGAATAAGGGAAAGAACAACGAATCATCTGGAGTGGATTAGCCATTGTTAGAGGAAATCAGAGAACCAGAGTTGCCCGACCCCTTCTTACTTTCATTGGATGGTAGGGGCCAGTGCAGGCCAGAAATAAGGAAGTATGGAATGCCTCAGCTAATTAGAGAATGTAGTGGGAAGGGAGAGCCCACAACTACAGACAAACTTCCTCCTTATAGGCCACCACCAATGGCTAATAAGGGAGGCAGCCCGAGTCGAAGAAAGAAGCTTCATTCGGTAATGATCATAGCCCGAAGTGGGGAGATTTTTACACCCCATATAACAACCCTGCCGATCAGCAACTCAGAGATGAATTGGCTGAGTTAAGAAAGATGGTGATGAGGAATGCTCAGCCACAAGCTTGCCCACTGTTTAGGGTCACCTATCAGAAGCCCTACCCAGAGTTCATTGATGAGCAGAACCCCTTTCCTTTGAACTTCAAGATGCCCGCATTCCCAACATTCAGCAGAGAAGATAACAATGTGTCATCCACGGATCACATCTTCAAGTTCTTCAACCATTGTGTGGCATTTGAACACAACCCTAACTACAAATTGAGACTGTTTGGGAACTCCTTGGTGGGCTTAGCATCTCAGTGGTACTCTCTGTTGCCCCCTAATTCTATTGCTAACTGGTAGCATATGAAGATGACCTTTCATGAGCAGTTTTACAAGATAGAGCCCGAGATGTCTATCAATGACTTGGTAGAGGTGAAGTAGTATGAGCATGAGTTTACAGAGGACTTCATGATGAGGTTTAGGAAGACAAGGATGAGATGCCAGTTTCCTATCAACCATGTCCAGCTCATAGTTATTGCTCAGAAGGCCTTGAGGCTGCCATTGAGGAAGAAATTTTATGATGTGCAGTTTAATAAGTTACAAGAACTGGTGATTGATGCCACCAAGTATGAGAAATTGTTGATTGAGGAACAGCAAGCAAAACATTTCTCTAAAGTACCTCCAGTCTATAAAAACAAGACGGTCATTCATCAAATGGAGTTCGAAGGGATGAAACCAGAAGAGAATGATGGTGGTGGAACATATTGAATTGATATGTGTGCAGCAGAGATGACCACTCCCTTCAAACCTTTGATAGTGAAAGGGATGGTCCAATCGGTTAAAGACCAGAAGGTGGTCACGAATGATGGTGGATTTGTGCTAATGAAACCCCCTAAGTATCAAAGTTATTCCTTCGATCTAACCAAGGCAACAAAAGTCTATGAGGAATTGGTGCGGGCAAGAGTGATTGTGCTCGGCCGCACCAAAAAGCTACCTAAGCCTGAAAAACTGAGAAGGAAGAAGTATTGCAAGCTGCATTACACTTTCAATCATTCCATAACCAACTGTGTTTAGTTTGGAGACTGGATACAAGATCTCATTGTCAAAGGAAAACTGTTGCTGGAAAAACCTCAGGCCAATATAATGATTGACACAGATCATTTCCCAAAATCCCCAATAAATATGAATAGCTTGACAAGGCCTGAGAAGGGGAAAAGGAAAGCCATTTTGGAGGTAAAGGCAGAAAGGAAGCCAGTGGACCGACCAACTGAAAGGGCTATCAAGCTGCTCGAGAAGCCCAAGGCCATTATAAACAAATGAGTAGTGTTATCCAGCAGATGTCAAAATGAGTGTGAGTTGGAAGTCCCACTGTCAGGAACCATTATTGATCAAGAGCTAGTCAGAAGGAAGGAAAAAGAAGAACTAGAAGCTCGCAGAAGTATAATGTGGGCAGCTGAAAAATGGACCTCAAGGAATATCTTCCAAAGGTTGGGAAGGAACTTTCAACCAAAGAGCTTGTTAGAAGTGTTCAGAAATTATGAAGCTTCTGAACAAGTGGAAGACATGGAAGCCAAAGTACGAAGATGGGTGGATGTGAGGCCACCCCAGCCAAGTTATACCGGTGGAGATGTAAGAATGAAAGGGAGGACAGTGAACCGGGTCACGAAGAAAAAACCTGCCTGACTCAGGCAGAATTGGTATATAGTCGGAAATGATGGAAGGTCTATCAAAGAAATAGGAGCCTCTATGATTAGGAGGGTCCAAAGGCAGCATAAGGCCCACATGAACTCATTAAAAGTCCCTACTGCTTCAGAAACCTTGGAGAATGTAAAGTTCGAGAATATACCTCATGGATGGAGAAATCAACTTCGTTGGAGGAGTAAAAAAGAGGTGAAGAAAACTAACAGCAAGAACGAGAGGGGGAGGGAGAGCACGTACCATGAAGTCCTAATCCTAGGAAATACAGAATTATGATAAGGGCTCAAGAAGATATGGTAATGATACTAACCCCGACGTGGAGTCTGGAGCCAATTTGTTTTGGAACTATCTCGCCCGAGAGAGGGATACCTTCTGTGAAGACATGGACCAATTACAAAATTTTGACATAACTCAGGAAGGAGGTTTGCCCGAACTAATGCTACCAGAAGAAGCACATGACTGGTTAGATGAGTTCGCAGACCATATCCAAGCCAAGGAGAAAGACTTACCTAGATCTAGCAACTTCCACGTAAACATGACATATGTTTTATCCACCATGTTTTGTCCCAAGCACGATCAAACTACCATAATGAAAGGTGACTACTTGGCAACAGAACCCCTGATGGCACATGTTAGTGTTAAAGAAACAGGGAAAAGAGAATCAAGCAAGACAGATGTGAAGGAAGAAGCCTCATAGGGTATATACAGATAGGATGATCTTCAGTCACTCGAATTTGGCCTTGGCCAACCATCTCAAACCTATATGCATAACTGCTCATCTGGAGGGAGTACCCTTCAAGAGGGTCTTGATTGATGGTGGAGCTGCGGTCAATATGTTGCCATACAAGCAGATGAAGAGAGTGTGCAGAAGTGAGAAAGATCTCATGCCCAGAGATCTTACAGTTTCTAGTTTCTGGGGAACCATCACTAGGACTCATGGGATACTGTCATTAGATGTTGACTTAGGTTCTAAACAAATCATGCTGGCCTTTTTTGTTGTAGACAATACTTCCACTTACGAAGCTTTACTAGGCAGAGATTAGATTCATCAGAGTCTCTCTGTGTCATCTACCTTACACTAACAAGTGGCTGTATACCATGAAGAAAGGGAAACATGACCTGGATTTTGGGAAATAGTCGAGGCCGAATCACGGCCATTCCTCCCTCCAGCCAACATTGCAGAAGCCAACTTCTACAATCCTAGTGTTGGGATTCTTCAATGTTCAGGAGCTGATAAAAATGGCTGCTCGACTAAGGTGACGGCCCAAAAGCTTGTAGAGCAAGGGTTATCTCTTACAAAGGAAGAATGAGATCGGCCCCATATCATCCCAACTCCCCAACACCAGTAATGTCAGAACAGAAAAGAGAGGACGAAGTGGTTGCAGTTAAGTCATAAAAAGACTGTTGGTGTATGGGAAAGAGAGAAAACAAGAGAGAAATAACTTAGCCAAAGAAGAAAAGGATTGGAACAAATAGGCTTCTAGCAGCCAGATGAGTAAAGAAGAATTTTTTAGGAAGGAGTTAGAAGCAGTCATCCAAATGGCTGAGTGTATATATGACCTGGATGGGCCAGGGGATTTGCCCGAGAATCCAGAGTTGGTTGAATTTTTGTGTGCAGAGCCTGACAAACCGACCCCAGAAGTACAAGACCCTTTAAAGACCATTGAGTTGGGAACTGAGGAGGATCCGAGACCTATACAGATCAATGGTTTGTTGGAAACCGAGGATTGGGCAAGGATTGTCGGCCTTCTGCATGAATTTAAAGACTGTTTTGCTTGGCATTACACCAAAATGCCAGGTTTAGATCCAACCTTAGTAGAACATATGATGCCTATTAAGGAGGGATTTAAACCTATCAAGCAAGCACCACGGAGGATGTCAAAAGAGATCGAGGAAAAGGTTAAAGAAATAATTAAAAGGCTGGTAAAAAGTGGATTTATTAGGTCTGCCAAATATGTCGAGTAGTTGGCTAACATTGTACCTGTATTAAAAGTTATAACTAAGGCGGTCCAATGTTGTGTTGACTATAGAAACATTAATGGAGCCACTCCTAAAAATGAATATCCCATGCCCATGGCTGATTTGTCCATAGATGTAGTTGCCAAACATAAAATCTTAATTTTCATGGATGGTAACGCTAGTTATAATCAGTTAAAAATGGCCAAGGAAGATATACACAAAACTACTTTTAGGTGCCCAGGGCATGTTGGAGCATATTAATATTTGGTAATGCCATTCAGGCTCAAAAATGCTGGTGCAACCTATCAAATAGCGATGAATGCCATTTTTCATGACTTGATCGGACATAGCATATAAGTATACATTGATGACATCGTGGTAAAATCTAAAACTAAAGAACAGCACTTGATAGACCTCAGACAAACCTTAACAAGAATGAGAATCCATAAGCTGAAAATGAATGCAAAGAAATGTGGTTTTGGGGTAAGATCGGGCAACTTTTTGGGATTCCATGTTCATCAAATAAGGGTGGAAGTCGACAAAAACAAAGCTCGGGCAATAATGGAAACATCTCCTCCCACCAACAAAGTGCAACTGCAAAGGCTGTAGGGGAAAATCAACTTCTTGAGGAGATTCATTGCTAACTTGGCGGGCAAGATTCAACCGTTAACTCCTTTGCTCAGGTTGAAAGACAAAGAAGAATTTGAGTGGGGTCCGCCACACCAAGAAGCCTTTGACAGAATAAAGACTTATTTGGCCTCTCCACCTGTGCTCATGCCACCTTAGAGAGGGAAGCCTTTAAAGCTTTATATTTCTACCTCTGAAAAGTCATTAGGAAGCTTGCTGGCTCAAAACAATGAAGGCGGAAAAGAACAAGCAATCTACTACCTTAGTAGAATCTTTACTGAGGTAGAGACAAGGTATACTCTAGTGGAAAGGTTGTGCCTGGCTCTATACTTCACTGCATGCAAGCTAAGGCACTACATGTTACCTTCCCACATCCACATAATTGATAAGACATATGTGATCAAGTACATGCTGTCAAAACCAATGCTAACTGGGAGAATTGGAAAGTGGATTCTAGCATTGTCAGAATTTAGCTTTCAATATGTGCCTCAGAGAGCGATCAAAGGGCAAGTAATTGCAGACTTCTTGGCTAAGCACCAAGAGTCTCAAGAAGAGATTATCAACATCCCAGGAACTTTGGAAGTGGCTAGTGTGTGGATGCCCCCAAACAAAGCCTCATCGAGCAGAGAAGAGTGGATCCAACAAGAGATAAGGAGAATAGCTAGCCTCTGGATCACTCTTTGGAAACTGTATTTTGATGGTTCTTGCACTCAAAATGCTGCTGGAGCTGGGATTGTCATCATTGATCCTAGAGGTACTTACCATTGTTATTCTTTCATCTTGGATTATCAAGAGACTACCGACAATCGGGCAGAATATGAGGCATTGATAATTGGCCTAAAGATCTTGATAGAATTGGGGGCAATGGAAGTTGAGGTATTCGGTGATTCAAAATTGGTGATCAATCAGTTAAATGGAGAACATAAATGTAGACACATCACCATGACAGGTTACAACTTAGCATCAACACAACTACTGAATTATTGGGGTACGGAAATATCAGTCAACCATATCCCTCGAGAGTCAAACACTATTGCCAATGAGATGGCATAATTAGCTTCTAGAGCACAGGTCCAAGAAGGGAAATTTGAAGTGGATGTAGAGGTTTAGAGAAGAAATCTCCCTTCGATTTTTGAAAGAGGATTTAGCCTAGATGTGTTGATTGAAGAAATAGAGATAGAAGATTAGAGGACACCTATCCTTCAGTATCTAAAAGATCCATCCTTCCCCACAAGTAAGTGAAGGAAAATTTGTGAAAAAACATGTTCATTTGAGCAACATCTATGGCATGCAATTAACAATTAAAGGCGGAAACATGCTTGTATGCACTCAAAACAAAACATTACCCATGAAATTCAAAGCCTAGTAGTTATGGTGAACCATGACTCAACTCAAATCTTAAAGAAAGGAGTTGAGAAACTTTTATACCTTTGAAGCACCTCTTTGCTTAGCAAAGGTTAATCACCCATGTGAGGGCCTTCTTTCCTTTGTCTCCTTGCTCTTTGGCTCCATGGATATGGATGGAAGAATTGATTCTCCAAAAGTCCCCAAGGTAGGAAACCTCTAATTTTCGACACCAAGGATGATGAAGGAAGAAGATGAGTGACCTTGGAGGAGGAAGCATTGCTAGCTAATCCCCTCCAAGGGGGCCAGCCTCCTAGAGAGAAAAATGAGAGAGTTATCTCTCACTTTTCATCCTTAGAAAAACCCTAATAAGGATGGTGCAAAGATACCCCTTCTATGCTTATAACATTTTGTTCATTTTTGGACCAAAAGGTCCCTCGTCTCTATATGGCCGGTTTTTCCTATGCCTTTAGGCTGTTTTGGGCTTCTTGAATTTTGGTTGTTAAGTTGTCATACAACTTAAGCTAATGGGCTTGACAATTCGAAGCCCAATTTGGGCTTGAAGGCCCAAATCCAACTCAAGGTTTAAAACGAACTTATTCGTTTGATTAATTAACATATTAATTAATCCTTGCCACAAACAATTAAACTATTTAATTGTCCTTACTCATCTTCGTTATATCCTTCAACCATTATCTTACATGGTGTGCGATTCATTAGGTTCCTTTTAGCGAGGCAGTGGGCGATTAGAACTCTTACTAATCGATTGTGAATTGAAACTTAATTTCAACTCTCCCTTTAGTGATTATACATCTTCAGGGCTTCCACAAGCCATGAGTGACACCTAGCAGTATGTCATGGCTACCCAAGCTAATCAAAAGAGGTTGGAGAACCTATTCAGTTTGGGATTGCAATGCAATACGGTATTTCTCTAATACAATATTCTTGACCACATTGTTTGGTTTGATATTTTATTCATGTCTACTATCCAATGTGATTCTCTTACTTATATGATTACCTTGAATGTGATTTGGAACGACTTCCTAAATGTCATTCATACTCTGGCCAAAGATTCTTAATCATATCATAGAGATCCCTTGTTGCGCATTCATTTGCCTCTATGGCTAAGTGGCTTAACCCCAACTATGTCATGGACACTCTTTGACGGAGTGACTTTGACATAGTCAAATATCAAGGACCTAACCATAATACAGCTATGATGCCTCAGGTCAAAAGACTACTTTGCATTATCCCAACCATGAGTTCTCATGTGACATGAGTATGAGAACTCCTCGTTGATCGTGTTCAGTGAATTCATTCTCTATTGAGCACCTACGTACTTGTCTTGATGTTAGTCACACCATTCACTTGAGACTAGTCACTCTCCCTAAGAGAAGACATAGCACGTACTGATCTTAACGGACTGTCAATGCCCAATTGGCAATCCTATGATCAGGAACATTTAGGATATGTATACGAAAGAGAATGGTCTTATGAATCTAACTTCTTTAGATCACATTCTCCCTATTACATATTCCTTGGACTTATAGTTTATGCATATAACATTTATATGAGACGGCTTAAAACAATAATCTTTGCCCTTTATATTAAACTAGATTAGTTTAACATGTGAAATGTCCGTAAAGTATCATCATATGATTGGTTTTAAGGCACATTTCCAACAATAAGAAGAATAGGCAACAAGCAACTAAGTATGTTTTGTGGGAAGAAAATCTGTTGAGGAAGACTCTAGATTGACTACTGCTAAAATGCTTGGGCCAGGAAGAATCAATGAGAGTAATGGCCATGAAGGAATTTGTAAGGCGCATGAGGCTGGAACTAAGATGAGATGGTTGCTTAGAAGATATGGCTATTTATGGCTCGAGATGGAGAAAGATTGCAAGGCTTAGGCCCGAGGGTGTGAAGAATGCCAAAGACATGGACCTCTCCAACATGTGCCCTCAATACCTCTGAACCCCATGGTCAAGCCTTGGCCCTTTAGAGGGTAGGCAATGGACTTCATCAGATATATTTACCCAGCCTCAAGCAGAGGGCATACATTCATAAATGGGGCAACATATTACTTCACCAAGTGGGGAAAAGCTTCAGCTGTGAAGACCATTACCTCAGCTACAGGCAAAAACTTCATTGAAACCAAGATCTTACATAGATTTAGGGTGCCCGAGACAATTGTCACACACCACGGGCCATCTTTTATCTCAAAGGAAGTAGAGGAGTTCGCAGGAAAGTTCAAGATAAAGATGAAGCCAGCAATAAGGTCTTGGTAAACATTATCAAAAGAATGGTGACAGATAGTCCAGAAAAGTGGCATGAGAAGTTAGGAGATACTTTGTGGGCTTATAGGACTTCTAAGAGGGCAGTAACTGGAACTACCCCTTATGCTCTAACCTTTAGGCAAGATGTTGTGCTCCCCATGGAGATAACTGTGAGTTATGTTAGGTTTCAAAATCAATTCGGGTTGCATAGTGAAGAATATATTCAGGCTACGTGTCAAGGAGTCGAAGACCTTGATGTAGCTCGAATTAAAGCTCTACATAAAATTCAAGAAGGGAAGAGAGTTGTTGCCCAAGCATATAATAAGAAGGTAAAATTAAAAACCTTCAAGGTAAGAGACTTGGTATGGAAAGCAATTCTGCCTTTGGGAGCTCAAGTTAGAGGCTTTGGGAAGTGGAGTCCGACTTGGGAGGGTCCTTTCATTGTTAACCAAGTGTTGAGCAAGGGTGGATATTACTTAGCAGATGTGGATGGAGGCTTACAAAAGCATCCAATCAACGCTAAGTTCATGAAAAAATATCACCCAACCTTGTGGGATGTTAGGGATTGCTACATAGAAGAAGTATAAGCATTGCATGAAATATAAAGTCAGTTTTGTGCTCATCATATTTGGGTCTCAAGAAAAGAATGCAAGCCAAAGCGAATTGAAGAAGTCATTTTCATTTCAGTAAATACTGAAAATTACATCAGAATTAACTTAATAGTTCTACATCCTTGACTAGGGCAGTTATCCTAAAATGATGGGTCTACATTTCACCCGACTTTTCCTAAACGATGTTACTATTAGCTAAATATGTTCCAGCATATCCAACTTCCATTTGATGTCTTAAACTTCTTCAAATCTTCTGAGCCTTCGTCCACAGGCCTGACCGAGGTATTTTGGCCAACAAAGTCATGGTCGTTGATCCCGAAGCATACACCTATGATGATGAAGTGATCAAGAAAGTAGAAGCTATAGGGAAGTATGGGCTTGTGAATATCAGCATGAGTGGAATCTACCGGTGCGATTAAAATTGCTCGGCTACTCCTTAAAGCCATAGAAGTACTGAAACAAAAGCTGGATGCAGTACGCCTTTCGGAGAATACCATGGAAGCCAATGACCATTCATGGGTAACATCTACGGCCCTGCCCAAGGGCCTTGGCCCCAAGAGATGCACTTTTCCCTTCTCAAGGAAGAGCTGAGTGTGCAAACTGGCCCGAGGGCAATAAAGACCGTTGAGCAAACAACGCATGGTGGAAATTCCATCAATAGTCCAGCAGGAAGATTAAGCGAAGATAGTTTTTGGCGCCATCTAAGAGAGTTCGAGGAGGGAGCAGAAGAACAAAAAAGTAAAAGAAAGGGAAAATTCTAGAAATACGGAATGACTTGTGAATTCTGGAAAGATGGAAGACTCGAAGTGGGTAAGATATTTAGCCAAGAGAAGAGATTTATATAAAGAAGGGTTAATTGACAGTCGGAATTCGTGAGGTAGTGCAAGGGTTTAGCTAATAATGGCTGTTTAAATTGGTGCAAGTCCCGAGTGAAGGCCTAGGCGGCTATTTTAATCATTATTAGTATCTTGTGCCGCAAACTCAACAATGATTAAAGAGGGCACTATTTGGGTTAATATTTGAACTTTGGACTTAAAGAAAGGAAAGCCCAAAAGAGCTAAAGTAAGAAAACTTGCCCGAGGCCCAGCACCAAGCCCAGGCATTAATCTCAAAGACAATATGATAGCTCCTCATTAATACAAAGGCTATGTGCTTACAAGAAAAGTGACAACCGATGGAAATCAACCTACTCTCAGCCCAAAAGCACTTTCTAATGGCAGACCATGTAAAAATAATGATGACTCATTGAAATGTTTTCGGGCAAAGCCTGCAACAGCCAAGACAAAATGCCTATAAAAGGGAAGACAGAGCCCAGAGACAAGGACACTAAACCAATCAAACAAACAAGCATACAAACTCTGCTCTCGAGCTAGTTCGTACCTTCCAACCCCTTTTCAGCAAGAGTTCCCTTAGAAAGACATCTTTTGTCTAGTGTAAAAGCTCTGCTACCTTCCCTAGATACCGTAGTATCAATTCCCTCATATAAACTTGTTTACCATCCGTCCTCTTTTTAGCACACAACCCTCTGTAACCACAAAGAGAAGAGACTGCAAGATGTTCAACCATGCTTGACAAGGTGAAATCTTGCTCGACTCTCTTTGTCTCGTCTTTCAATTAATAGATATGGTATTATAATGTATTCTCCAGTTTGTATTCAAGTCATTTCCAGTCATTTGATGATCAAAAGTTCCATTGGTTCTCAGATCTGGTCCACTTAATGGTTTTTACTGTCATAAAAGACTAAATGGGAATTAAACCGATGACTTGATCAAATTTGGACTTCCACCCTTTAAGCATACAAGATAATGAACTAAAAGTCCTTGATCTCAAGGCACAAAAAAGAACTTAATGTAGACTTAACCCATCTACAACAATCCTTTGATAATAAGAAGTCAAAATAACTTGGGGCGCAAGCAATCGACTTAAACACACTTGTTCTACATCTGTCATACTGAGATGGCAGTGGCACACCTTAGAACTTAGTTAGTTTTGATTGCGACCCTCAAGGCCTACACCTAAGGCCCCACAAAGGCACATTTCAGAACTAACTCTGTCCCCCTCTTGCAGCCTCTCAACAAGTAGGATCCCGACAACCAACCAAAGTGCCAACTCCTTGGGGAGCCATGTGCTCGAGCCAGGGACCCTTCCCAGTGAAATTCCTGCCCGAACACATCGAGCTCAATTTTTTCATACCAGGTGAGATTTCTCGCTTAATCTCTACGTTCTTTGGTTAAATCTTGTTTGGTGTTAATCTGGGGTTGGTTTGTGATGAAATTTGAGGATTTAAACCTCGGTGAATCATCTATGCTTGCATGTTCATCTCCGGCATCGAATTTCGCTATTTTCCGTTGAGGTCGAAGTTGGAGAAAGTCTGCAGTACCTCTAATATCTCTGTATTTCAACATTGATGAAATGTGAGGGTTTTGGGTTTATTAATCCAACTCTAATCCATGTATGCATTCACTTTTCTATTTCCAGTTTTCGGCAAGAGAATGAGGACGAACTCCGACGAGTTCAAAGTCCATTCGCCTCCAAAACTTGCTGCAGGGCAATTGGGTGAGTTCTTAAGTTAACTTATGGGGTTTTGGGATGTATTTCATGATGAGAACCTCTGTTTTGATGCATGCATGCTCCTATGTTTCTCTGCAGACTCTGGCGAGCTTTTCTGAGCAAGAGTTGTTGAATCTGAGGTGGATTCGACTTCCCCTCTTCCTAAAATGTGCTTGGGTAAACTCCTAGCCTTTTCGATGTTCTAAATCACGTAGTGCCCTCTGTTTGTGTAACTTCATTACCTAAATGGTAGTTTTGGACGATTTTCCATAAAATGTCAATTAGAGCTTAACTTAGCTTTATATGATTATCACATGTTTATTAGAGGATAAAAAAAGTGTAGGCAAGGAACCTATTGTCGAGGGATGCTCTACTTACCTGTGAGTGGACCCCTTTGAAAACTTAAACGTTTTTAATACACACACACACACACATATATATATATATATATGCTTTTATATGCAGATGCATATTATTCATGTTAGTCTTTGATGAGATTTATACTTAATTTAATAATTAGATGATATCTTGAGATCACTGGTGATTTATTTTCACCATATGGTTGTCATACATATCGTATAGCGAGCTATGGTCGTAGGATTTATTGCAAATACATTCTATTATAGCATAGGCTAGAATTTGCTAGTAGACGCTAGATATCGATCACGTAGATGCCACTTCACCTGCTAACTATACATTACTTTATTTATGACTGTTTTAGTTTCTTTGATATGACAAGCAAGATTGAGTTGATCTTGACTACTACTATTGTAGTATTACTATGTATGTAGTTTTCACTATATATGATTTCAAAATGAGGTTTTTATGTTTGAATGATTTTTTATGTGATAAAATTGGTCCACTCACAATTTGTTTTGTCGACCCCTTCAAAATGTAACGAGAACAAGGAGAACATCGATGGTGACGAGTGGGCTTGGTAGTGAGGCTTTCATCCTTTGGATTTAGGGTGATGGTTCATTTACTGCAGTTTTATCTTTATTGTAACAATTGCATGATCGCACTTTTGATTATGCACAGCACTGCAGTTTTATGTGTTTACTATTGTGGGAAACACTAGCTGCTATGGTGTGATGTGATAATAATGAGATTTAATCCTAAGATAATGTGTGTCCCCAAGTGAAGAGGTTGATAAGTGAACTTTGTAACAGCTTTGGATTTATTATTAATGAACATTTTTGTACAAATTCTTGCACATTATAAATATCTTACAATGGCTTCATCATTAAGTTGTCTTGTGACGTCATCTCACGATGTGGTCATATGGTCAATTTAGCATCAGCCAACACATCACGGCCTCATAACTTATGTTATTGGGGTCGGGGTGTGTCAAGAAAGCTTTAACATGACTTAACCATCATATTCTACATTAACTTTATTTCCATTTTCAACATAGACATTGTAATGCTCCTTACTTTGGCCCTTATGGTTTTAAAATCCTTGCAGTGAATTAGTTATGTGCACAAAATAGTCAGTGTCAGACCACCATGAGTGTTGAGGAATAAAATCCATGTTTGACTCTACTATAACAAAAACATTTATATTTTCAATACCTTTCTAAACAAGCCAAGCTTTAAAAATAGTTCACTATTTTCTCAAGCGCTCAGAAGAACCACAGTGAAGTATTATTTGAAATTGTTTTTGTTAACTTTAAAACCAGTGCTCGAGGAGGCAAGATCATTCTTAATAGGTATCACAGAATTGGAGGCATGTTTCTTAGAACCAGAATAAGACGAACTGAGTCCCATGCTTGTTTTTTTTGGGGGGGGAAGAGTCCCATGCTTGTTTGACACATAAGCTTTCCCTTTCCTTTCCCAGCTTGCACTAGATTCATTGTCTCATTCTTACTCTTCTTCATTCTTTCTTTTTATTGGCAGCAACTGGACATCAATTCATTGATTTCCATGTTTTCTTTCGGGAATTATAGCTGACCTTAATTTGTTCGTAATCACTTGGAAGTGAGAACAAAGCCAAATGAACAAGGAACTGATCAGCTATGGCTATGTCCATGGCATAAAGTTTGTTAGAGAGATTGACAAGCTTGAGGAGATGTTCTCTAATACTCCCAACACCAACATATTTAGCATTGATTAACTGCAGACCTCTTGAACTTCTCAATTTAGGTCACTGTTGTGCCAAATCACATTTTGGGATGCCCACCCCTAATATGCTTTTCCATTGCCTTTTGCATAATCAGCAATGAAATTTGGTTAGCCCCCTCCCATTTGAAAAATGCTTCTTTCTCTGCAGCTATGCTACCCTTAGCTAAGGCAGTTAGCTGAGTCTGTGAGAATGCAATGTTGAATTCTAGCATACCAAGATGCACTTCATTTTTTTGCTTCTATGTTTAAAATTATTCCCATTCAACTTCTCAATGTTCATAAGATTGAGCATGTTGAAACCTGCAATAAAAAAACACCATTTGGGAGATTCATGAGTTTGTGACAGAAAAAAAAAAAAAAAAGAAAAAAAAAGAAACTCGAGGTTCTTTGTCACTCAAAAGCAATGTTTTAAAAAACTAGCTACGAGGCGCGCCTAGGCATCCTTGGAGGCAGGGCTGCTGGGTTTTCACCTCTATTTTGTGGGGGTAGGCGTAAGGCGGCATCGGGGAGCGTCTAGGCGGCTGAGGTGTGCCCAGGCGTTAAGTTGGGTCTTTTTTCCTTCCAAATCTAGGTCTATTTTTGTCGTTCCTTTGTTTCTTCCATTCCTCTGTGTGCCGTTCTAGTTTCAGAGAAGAAGAAAGAGAGAGTTTCTCTCTCCAAATCCTAGTGGCAAAGTCTAACTCTAACTCTTTTTTATTTTTATTTTCTTGCTTTTTGTTAATTATTGCCCATTTAGATTCTGCCACCTAGCATTTGAGTAGCTAAGATTTATTTCTCTTGAAATTTCCTATAACTACACTCCACCATTATTTCCTTTAAATTCCCTATAATAATTGCTCCACTCAATCTTCATTTCATTTTAAATTCCCTATAATAGCTCCACTTAGCCATTATTTCCTTTTGAATTGCCTATAATTGCGACATTCTGCCTTTATTTCCTTTCAAACTCCCTATAATTATGGCCACTCAGCCTTATTTCTCTTGAAGTTTACTATAATTGCTTACAATAAAATAAATAATTACAACATTTTAAGAGCATATGACATAATTTCCAAGGACAACTACACTTAGTAATGAAGAAGAAGATATTGTCTTTGGCTTGGTTATAATTATATTTGTTTTACAAAGTATTATATTTTATATATATATATATATATATAATCATATATGCAATATAAATTAAGTTATTTAGGTCTCGTGAGGCTTCGCCTCACGCCTAGACAGGGCTATCTATGGAACCCTTGCATACGCCTCCGCCTTTTAATACATTGTTCAAAAGCTATGGAACCAGCCACACTTTTGAGCGAGAAACTATCCATATAATCATGATTATGAATCTCAAATCTTGCGTAGCTAAGTATAAATACTAGAATACATATAAGTTCAATACCTTTGGGCAAGAATGAATATATATACTCCCAGTTTCATAACTCACTATATACTATTTTATAGCTAATCCCAGTAGATAATTTCTTTGGAAGTTTATTACCTGTTAGTGCATATAAATCACATATTGTTGTACACTATTGAATCTTACAAAATCAAGAAAGTAATTAAACCACTTTGGTGGTCCTTACAAGTTACTCTTAAGATTCACTTAACAATAAGACTGACCCTGAGGGTAGTTGGGAAAGGAGAAGCCTAGGCCCACAATCTTAAAGGTCCCCAATTTTTTTTTTAATATCTTGTAAATGGAATATAAAATAGCAAAAGTAAGAAACATCATAATTGAGCTGAAGCTGCACTTTAGTTATTAATTTTTTTCTTATTTTTCAAATTTACTCCATATGAATTTAATGGCCTAATGTAGAAGTTGAATACAAACAGCCATTATCCTTGTCCAATTACATTTTTTTTCTTTTTCTTTTGAAAGTAACCTCAAAAAACAAATAACAACAAAAAAAAAATTCATAAAAATTGTTAGAAAAAGCATGTACCTTTGCAATCCTCTTTTTCTTTCAACTTCCTAATTTCTCAATTTCTATTGAATGTATAAATCAACTCTCACGTGTTCTTAACAATTTGAGTTAACCAAAACAATGAATTTAAATTTTGTTTTTCAATATTATTCAATTGGATGATTCTAATATTCGTTAGTGTGATGTTTGATTTTAGAAAGAATACAAGAGAACCAATTGGAGTTCTTAAATTTATTATATTCGTCAATCAAGTTTTATTATTCTTTACACTCTTGGTCATCAAGTTTTATTATTCTTCACTCTTAATCTTAGACTCTTGACTATAAACTATTGGTACATTTGCGTCTAACAACACGAGACATTTAATATTTAAGTAATGTTTGCATATCTTTCTTCTTTTGATATTAATTTTTAATGATAATTGATGTAGAAATAAACTTTTTCATGTATTTAGCGAATTCTTATATATATATATATATATATATCAATATACAAATGGTCAGGAGTTTAAAAACTTTAGAGCCCCACTTCGAAGGCTCACGTAGGACCCCTCAATTCTCAGGGCTGGACCAATTAACAATGGATTATTCTTGCAATATAAGATGCTAAATTATACTGCATGAATTGTTGAAAGATGGATATATATATATATATATATATATAATAAGGATCTTAGTCAAGATAAAAGCTAAACTACATCATTAGATCAACATACACTGCAAGAACTTCTCACTAAGGTGGGGGGAAGTTGTCAACGAGCCGTATCACCGTGTGAAGCCGAGGTGAGGCGTGTGAAGGCGTAGGTAGTAAGTTTGTCAATACATCACCTAGGGAACAGAAAAGTAGAGAAACTATCCTCCTAATTTCTAGTTTACTTAGACCCTTGAGTAAGAGAATTGTAGGTAGCAGTATCAATTCTAATAGCAATAATAGCTCGAGAATTATGAGATTAAGAATGTTGAAGAAGTAACCATCCTGAATATAGAAAAGGATTTAGAAAACTGGAATATCCTTAAGGTTTCGACATGTGATAAATATCATAAATGAACTCTCAAATTTAAATTAAATTATTCAATTAAAATGGTTGGAAAAAAAACCATTTTAGTCACTGATGCTACTACAGATTTTCAACTACTTTCTCAACACCAAATTGATCAGCATATGCAAAGGGGTCATAACTATTTGCATGTAGAATATAGGTTGCGGTGAAACCGTTAACCAGAACAGGATTAGATACCTTAATTTTACTCTGGCTTCGAGATAAATGTCATAGGAACTTTATTAATTCCACACAGGGATTAGTAGAGTCTTCCTTAAGTGAGGGGCCAATTTATTTTAACTGTTACCCACTCTTTTCAGTGCCGTTATCCAACCCCAGAATCTTAAAAACTCTTACATTAAGTGTAGATACCCAAGGGTATGACATGGACCTTGAATCACAAAATCTTGCATTAATTATCGAATTTCATATAAGGTTATAAGCATCATTGTACCCAAAGCTAAAATTATGGATAGCAAGGGACAAACCATTTTGTTCCAAACCAATTTAGGGAAAGCACATACTATGGTACCAAAGATGATCAGGTGAAATGAAGTTACTTTACCTGATAGATGAAGATTGCAGGAAGCAATCCCTCCTCAGCCAATTCAAAACAAAGAACCTAGCCATATTAACCAATATGAAGATGGAAATGTAGAAATACATTTCAACAATGATAGTTTAACGAGGCTAATTTTAGGTCAACGAGGCTAATTTTAGGTCCTCGAATGAGTGTTGATTCTCTTAGGCCTATACCTTTAAGAACAAATTCCTTCAGAAAAATGACGCCTGAATCAAGCTCATATGAGAAAGATCACGAAATGACTATCCTAGAAGGCCTTAGAAAAAACCCACAAACAAGTGCAATACCCATTCTATAAGGTCGAAAATACTGGAGCCACAACTCCCTCTAGGAGCTCTAGGAATCCACCCCAATTGGAATTCTCTTGGGATGATGTTGAATCCCACATCAGTGTAATAACAAAAATTGAACCATATAAGGAATTTATTGAGAAAGAGTATCACAATGAAGAAAATGCTTTGAAAATAGAATGGTTAGAAAAAGCCTATAATCAAGAAAGAAGAGTTTTCTTGAGAAAACTGTACTACACCTTCATGATTGAAAAAAGAATTAATACATGATTCTTTCCTTGGTATGAATGGTGTGCTAAGAAGTACGAATTTCCTGAATACACTCGTTGTATAAGTACTCAAGGTAACCCATGTAAAACTTATCAGTGAAAGAAGAAAAAGTCGAGAAGGCAATACATCCACCAAAAAAGACTATTAAGATAAATCCACAAGGAACAACTGCTTCTCCTTATAAGGAAGTCCTAGAAGGATGACAAAGTGCTTCTTTACAAAATGGAGTTACCGCTGCGATACAGCAAAACAATTATACAAACTTGTTAAAGGAAAATGATTCTCTCAAATCTAGAATTTGGAACCCTAGAGATCTAGGAAAATCGTCTTCCAATTCTTCTAAAGAAAAGAAGAATAAAAAGGAAAAGGATAAGATCTGCCAGCCCATGTTCAAACCAACTGCTGATCTTAAGAATTATAGGTTAGGAAAAAAGCCTAATAGATTACAATTTTATTGATGCTTTGGCAAAAAGACTAAGGTCAATGAAGGTAGCTGAGCCAAAACGTCTTAGTCATTACTGAAACACAAATTGCTAATTTGGAAGAGCAATTTACAGAGTCAACCTTAGACCTAGTGAATAGGATAAAACAGAGGCACAAGGTCGCAAGAACACCTATTTTAAAAAATTATTATCCCAGGCCAACCCAGTAGATCTTCAATTTGATTGGGCGAAAAACTGCAGTATGATGGACGATCAATTGTTGAATGGAACATCAATGGACAAATGGAATATCAAATCGTCAATACTATGAGACACATGATGATGTTCCCATCAGCCAACAAATTACAAGGAAATTCTGATAAAGCCATTGCTTACGCAATTGTAGCTGGATTTATTTGACAACTTTGCGGATGGTGGGACTTTCATCTAAGTGAACAAGCAAAAGAGCAAATTCTTGCTGCTACAGTGATGGTTGAAAACGCTAATGGGGAGCGTGAAATATGAGAAAATGCGATGAATACTTTAATTTATACCATTACCCTTATTTTGTTAGATCTACTGAGCTCCAACATGATTGTTAGATAACTCCTTACGAATCTAAAATGTTCGACTCAGCCTCAGTTTAGGTGGTATAAAGATGTTTTTTATGCCAAGGTTTTGACTAGATCTGATTGTAATGTTGATTTCTAGAAATAAAAGTTTCTTTCTGGATTCCCTTCCTTATTTGATGAAATGGTACGAAATCGTATAAGGACCAAATTTAGAGGAGTTATACTTTATGTGCAATATACTTATGGAGAACTTACCTCTGAAATATGAGATGAAGGTTTAGAACTGTGTAATGATATGAAGTTGAAAAGGGAACTTGATAAATAGCGATCCTTAGGATCAAAAGAGATGGGAGAATTTTGTGAACCCCTTTTGTGAACAATTTGGGTTTGAACCTAAACGCTAATCGTCCTCCAAAAAACCTTTTAGGAAACCAAAAGATTTCACAAAAAATATTCGGAAGAAATTCTATATAGATCCTCAAAACCTTATAGGACATTTCGCAAAAGAAAATTCCAACCTCACAAACATGACGGAGGGAAGAAAGGATCGGAACGAAAACCCTTGTTTACTATAAGTGTGGAAAAGTTGGACATATGAGACTCAATGTCAAATGAAAGAAAAGATTAATAACCTCAATCTCGACGAAGGTCTGAAGAAACAATTATGTCAGCTAATGCTAAACTCTTCTGATTCTGAAGAAAGCGAAAATGAAGTTGCAATCCTTGAAGATGAAGCAGTTTACATCAACGACCGAAGCAAGCAGTTTTGAAACAGATGAAAAATGCGCTTGCAAACGAAACCTATATGTTATCACCAAAGAAGAAAGTTTGATTTTAGACTTAATTGATGGGCTAGAAGATCCCTTAGGAAAAAAAAAAAAAGAGATTCTAGAAAAATATTTAGATTTGGCTAAAGAAAAGGAAAAACCAAAGCCTAGTGAAAAACAGCGAGTTACAGCTTATAGCTTCAAAATAATAGTAGATAGGATGGCAAAAAAAACAATTAAGAAAAAACCTACATTATTTGAGATGTAGCATGAAATTAATGCTACGAAAGATGAAACCAAATGATTAAAGCATAGGGTTCAAGTCCTCAAACTCCATCATTTCTTGCCTGAAGATAAGGTTCGGAGTAAAGGCAGTAAAACTGAAACTAAAAACGAGTTTCAACATTTGATAAATGATTTTGCAGAAAAGAAGAAGAATAAGCCTCCAAAGTATGAACCAGTTTTAGAACTAACTTATCCAAACAGTAGCTACTCAACCTTGAAGTATGTTAGTAGCATCGACAAGGAAATTTCTCAAAAATGGTATTCCATAATTATCTTTGTTATTAACAAAACTTTCAAGTTTACAATAGAAACATGCATTGACTCCGTAGCAGACCTTAAATTGTATAACTGAAGGAGTTGTACCTACAAAGTACTTCTCCAAAACTTCTCAAGGCCTGCAAAATGCAACTGACCAACATATGAAAATCCAGTATAAAGTGATGAATGCCGCCGTAATTCAAGATGACGTTTGCTTCAAAACTCCTTTTGTTATGGTTAAAGGACTAACTCATGTTGTGATTTTAGGTCATCTCTTTATCAATATGCTTTACCCATTTAAGGCTTCTAACGAAGGCATTCAAACCAAAGTTGAAAGAACAAAGGTAAAGTTTGAATTCTGAAGGGAACCCCAATTACAGTATGTAAATACCATACAAAAGAATATTCAAAACAAAGAAAAAATTTCATGTTCTCTGAAAGAAGAAATGCATTTTAAGAGCACTAAAAAACAACTCACTACCAAAATAGTGAAAGAAAAAGGTTGAGTCCATTCAAAATGAATTTGAAAAACAAGTTTGTGCTGAACTTCTAGTGCCTTATGGGATCGTAAGAGGCATATTGTTGAATTACCCTATGAACCTGATTTTGATGAAAAGAAAATTCCCACCAAGGCTTGACCAATTCAGATGAATAGTTAACGAATTGCTTGAAAAAAAGTGAATTCGAAAAACCTTCTCTCCTTGGAGCTGTTCAGCCTTCTACGTGGAAAATGCAGCTGAAATCGAACGAGGAGTGCCCGAGTTAGTCACTAATTACAAATATTTAAACAAAGCTCTCAGGTGCATTAAGTATCCTATTCCAAATAAGAAAAATTTATTAGACAGGCTGAATCAAGCCGTAATATTTTCTAAATTCAAGATGAAATCTGGATATTGGCAGGTTCAAATTGCTAAAAAAGACAAGTACAAAACTGCATTCAATGTACCATTCAATCATTATGAATGGAACGTAATGTCGTTTGAAGTAAAGAATGCTCCTTCAGAGTTTCAAAATATAATGAATGATATATATAATCCTTACTCCACTTTTACCATTGTTTATATTGATGATGTTTAGTTTATTCTAATTCGTTAGAACAATACTTTAGATATCTTAATATTTTCTTGAAAGTGGTAAAAATTGCATGCAGGCTTAGTTGTCTCAGCTCGAAAGATGAAACACTTTTAAACAAAGGTTCGATTTTTAGGTCACAATATTCATAAAGGAATTACTTTACCTATTTATTGAGCTATTAATTTTGCTGACAAATTTCCAGATGAAATTCTGGATAAAAAACAATTACAAAGATTTTTGAGAAGCCTTAATTATGTAGGTGACTTTTACAAAGATCTAACGAAGGATAACAAACCGCTCTATCAAAGGTTGAAAAAAAACTATGTTCCTTGGACAGAGGAACAAACTCAGGCAGTAAGACTTTTGAAAAGAAAAGTCAAAGAACTACCTTGTCTAGCTTTAGCAAATCCAGAAGCTTTCAAGATTGTTGAAAATGATGCTTTTGACGAAGGCTATGAAGGAGTCCTGAAGCAAAGAACTCATGACGGTAGAGAATCTTTAGTTCATTTTACTTTTGGTGTCTGGAAGCCAGCTCAGAAAAACTTTTCTACTGTTAATAAGGAACTTTTATTGATAGTTCATGCAGTTATAAAATTTGAAAGTGATCTTCTTAACAAGCATTTCGTGATTATGGTGACTGTAAGGCCACCAAGGATATTTTGTTGAAACATGTTAAAAACTTAGAATTAAAAAAAATATTCCAAGGGATCTTGTATGCATTTGATTTTAATATTGAATATATTAAAGGTGATTCTAACTCTTTGCTTGATTTTGTAACGCGTGAATTTTTGCAGGGCACACATTAAGAAGAAGGAGCAGAATCTAGCTCCCTTTAGAAGAGGTACCACCTCCATCCAAAGAGGTTCTTCTTCTTCCTCCTAGGCAAATCCAAATTCAATTTCAACTGCTCTCCCTTATAACAAAGGCAGGGAGAAAACCATCGCTGACCATCATTTTACCTAGGCAATTCATCTGATGAGCATAGAGGATGTAGATTTATCCTTATTTTCTAGGCAAGTTGGTGAAAAATACCATTGTGATCACATCCATCCTTTCTAAAAGCTAAGACATTGGTATGAAAGAATTCTAATTGGAACTCAGTTAATATTGTTCATAGATACACAAGTGAATCCAACAATATGATTGGATTTTCAAAAATTCAGATACGGAAAGTTATCTCTTTCCCAGAATGGGGAAATAGCCCTTAATAGGCCTGGCAAACAGGTTGTGTTTGTCGTGTTTCGTGTTTGCCGTGTTTCATGTTGTTTTCATGTAACACCTGTTATCTTAATGGGTCATGTCGTGTCACACCTGTTATCTTAACGGGTCCTTAACAGGCCAGGTCACTTTACCCAACAGGTAAAATGACCCGACCCGTTATGACTGTTAAGAAAAAAAAAAAATTTCCTTAAATTTGCACATACCACATTGCCATATAAATATTACTTCAAAACATAAAAACACATTTGTTTTTAAGTACTACATCTACACTCCAAAATAAGAGCCTAATAAAAAAGCACCAATGCACACTACTAGTCTACTACACAATATCAAATGTGCAAGGATGTGCAAAATGAAGGAGTTTTTCTTTTCAAGGTTGTGAAGCTTTTCTCAGAAGTTAAAACCTTGCCAATGAAACTCAAAGCTTACATTTTATTCCTTTTACAAAATCCTTCAATTTTCATCGATCATCATGGAGAAATTGTATTGGAACTTTGGCTTCATCTATTGCCTTCAAGTGTTATGTTGATGATGTTTTCAGTAACCACATCAGAACTCTATTCCGCATAAATTAATTATAAAAAATCAAACATTATAAACCATTCAAATTATGAGAAGTTTACCAAAATAATTATGAAAAGAAATAAAACAATATTACTATACCATATAAAAATATATTACCTCCTTTTTCCAAATTTTCTAAATTTAATTCTATATATATATATATATATATATATAATTATTATAATTATTATAGTATTTTTAGCGGAATAAAATTATTAAATTAATTTTTTTTTATCGTGTATCGAGTTACTCACGTGTATACTCGGACCAACCCATTATCTTAACAGGTGCTTATCAGGTTACCCAATAACAACCAAATTTGTTATCGTGTCGACCCGATAACCTTTGTGTTGGGCTAACGGGTTGTGTCATAAATTGCCAAGCCCCTGCAACATTTGCCTACACTCTAGTCCTGATATGAGTCCTAGAGGCTACAATTTTTGGTATTACCAAAAGGCGTGGGATTTAGTTCCATGTTTCCAAAACATTCGCTATTCTCACACTTGGTTTATCAAGTTCCGTCTCAGATCTCTGAAAGAGATCCCAAATTGGTTTCGAACTTGGTGTATTGTGTGGGATCCAAATGTTGATTACTTGCCTCAGACAATTATTGATTCTTTTCTAGAAAATTTTAGAAAAGAAAACTCTAATTACCCTCAAAAGAGGAAACTTTTTATGTGATTTATGATAATATATGAACTTCTCTCAATCCTGAAATGGGATTATGGTTTTATTGACGATGATGAAGATGCTTGGGATTTTGTTCCACAACTTGAAAGGAAAATATTTATTCACTGGTGGGATAAATTTCATCTTGATCATTTAAAGCCAACATCTTGTAAAGCCTAGAAAATTCTGCTTGATAGGCAGCCTATAGCTGAATTACGTTGCTCTACCCTTGATTTATCTAAAAAGATTGAAAACTTAAGTCTTTGATCGAGTCCAGCCCTTCTTGTTCTAAACGGATCTGAAGGAAAAGGTTCTAAAAATTCTTGACCTTGACGATTTAGATGATGAGAAAATAGAGTCTAAAGCAACGTCATCCCATCATCACATGGATGAAGACTTCGGTGATGACAACGAAGATGACTATTATGGAATTTGTCCTCATGTCTCTCCAAAGAAGTAAGGCATGAAATGCTTTTCTCTGATAAAAGAGAAAGTGATAAACAAAAGAAAAGATGTATGATATCTAGATGCCAACAATTATTCTTTCCTTGAATAATTGTCTTTGGTTCGTATAGATTTATGTCAGTCTGCTTCCTTTTTTGGAATCTTTTTGTGTAACCAAGTGAAGCTGAGTCAAATCTACTTCATAAAGTGAATATGCTGCCCAATGTGCAAGGCTGCTTTTATGGTGCCCCTTTGCTTTTGCGACACCTGGTCTTTCAGTTTGTTTTTAGTTTTCTATTTAAAGAGCTTCTTGGCTCAGTTGTTTGTACGCTTATAAATTCCACTTTGTAAAATACTCTCTTGAGTGCTTTATTTGAGGGCTATCTTTGTATCAAAACTTTGAAGTGCTTTCCTGTAAGCTTAAAGATTAATAAATAAATGTGAGTTTGCTTTTTCTTTGTCTACTTTATGCCTATTTTATCCTTTCTAATCTCAATTTTTAATCATCATTTACTTCATCTTTATTTATTCCAATTCCTAATCATAGGGTTATTATCTTTATACATATATTCTTTGCATGTTTATAAATTTAATTATAAGTTAAAGCAAGATTAGACGTTTTGAACTACTCTGGAGTCTCTGGGCCATATTTGGTGTGTATTATAGTATCTGATGGGTGAATCACTCCATTTATCCCTCATCTGATACGAACTCAGAATTTCCATTATGAGAAAGTTTCATTACAGAATGAAGCATAGTTATCATCTCATTAGTTTTGAGGTTATAAACAGACGATATATTACAGAGAATAAATGCCTAGAGTTTGCAGGAAATCTAACATGCATACTAAACAACCAATTCTATAACACTGATTGTTGATTTGTCAATATGGTTTACATTATTATTGCAGCGGAAAAGTGAAATAAGTTGATCAACAAATCAATCTAATGTCTCGATTTATTGGCTCTGATACCACATGTAGGCACTTGGTATTTCGAAATAAGTTGATCAACCAAATCATTAGACTACATTACCATGCTCTTACATTGTCAACATGTGTTAATAAATGATGAATGTATAAGAAAGAAAACTTACTTGCAGAATTTGCCATGAAACCGTAGTAGTAAACACAAACCCTAGCAGCGAATAAGCTTGCAGAAATCAACCTTCTTTGTCCTAAGTAAAATGGGATTTTAGCAGTGACCTTCTCTTCTCTAGAACTCGAAATTGTTCACACTCTCAATAGGTCTAGTTCTTGATGAACACAAGTCCAAGAAGAGAGAGTGTTGGAACTAAATTTGCATACTGCTGTGAGTGATGGAGATACACAAATCCATCCAAGTAACTTGTAAAAGAGTAAACAACCGTGAGCAAGCCTGAGACCGGGGATGCGGGTGTCTGCCAAAGGCTCTCCACCAATCAAGTTAGCAAGCAAGTATAAGACACAGCAGTGGGTAAGAAAATTAGAATGCAGAGATTGCGTTACTAGAGATAAACCATAGAAAGGTGTATTTATACCAGTCAAAAAAGAGATCTTTTTAGGATAGAATTCTATATTAAGCGGGAAGAATACCAGAGGATATCTAGGAGTAGATATTGTATCCTCTTGGGAGTGTGATTACTTGCGGCACACAGCAATTCCTAAATTATAGGAACTTCAATAATATAGGAAACCTGGCTAATTCTGTGTTGGATCAGGTTCATGTGTCTTACAAAACAAGCATGATCAATCTCATCAAAGTCCCTCAGACTTCGCCTCTTGCTCCGAAAAAATGATGCTGCAGGTGGCACCACTTGTCAGTTAATCCAGCTCCCCTTGGAACTGTTGAGTCCACGATTGGACTTCTGAGGTATTTGTATTCTGATCTACCTTACTCTGGTCCAAGAAAATCAAGATCGCACAGATAAAGTTTCATATTTAAATAATATTACAATTACTCGAAAACCAATGTTATGGGACAAATTTCTTTGCATCCTTGTTTACGTGACGAAAATATTCGTTGTGCATACACTTACCTAACAACTTCTTATCATCACCATAAACTCAATGTGACGACAAGATGTTATACCATTTAGTTCTATGCGATGATACGCTTCATTCCCCTAGGCGATGAAACATTTCTTGGTAAATATTTAAAGAGAGAATTGAAAATTTAAAAACAAGGAACACGTATTTCATCAAGTAAAACGGAATAAGTTGCTGCAGCGGGCAATCATCCTTCAACCAAGTTAAAAGTGCCCAAAATAGGTATTAATTTATAACCTATTTCATCCATCCTCATCAAATCTTCTCCACAAGGTAACCCCCAAATCATTCTTTTTTATTATATTAATTTGCTAATTAATTGATTAATTATTCAATTAATTTGCTAATTAAACACAAATCATGAACTTCACCCATAAAACCATCCAAGTGACCGGTCCATCTCCACCCAAAGGGGCCGGCCACACCTCTATATCAACACCTTCATTCTCTCCAAAACTCAATTCCAATTTTGTTGCAAAATTCTCTAAATTCTCCAAACACTTTTCCCTCAAAATTCTAACTTTGATATCAGAGGTTCTTCAGCCAAAGCCCCCTCCCATTCATCGTGGGCACGTGAGGCTCTTGGCCTTGACCTAAGGTGTTCTTTGTTTTGTAGGTGCAATTTTGTCCAAGAACAAGGAGGAAGAAATTTGCATCCACAAATTGGTGCTTTCGTAGAGAGTTGAGTCACACGCTTGTAGCAGACTATCGCATCTAAGGTTTTCAGTTTCTTTGCTTATTTATAGATTTTTCGTACGTTCTTATTCTTGGAATTTTTATTTCTGAAGGAGGCGGATTCCTTCCAAGCTCTTCCAACCCGAATGGCGAACAACACTTGTCTCGACAAGTCAAAGAGTTGACGAGCGCCCTTGCACAACAGACGACCTTGGTGAATCAGCTCTGGCAACGCACCGAGATCCAACGTGCCCCAGATGAAGTGTCCCGAAGTAGGACAAGGGCAAACGAGGAACCTCTCCAGCAGCATCCTGACAAGCAGCCACCCGACCAGCCACAAATCGAGCGTTCGGTCAATGTACACTCCCGATTAAGCCCCCGAGATAGCGTATACTCCCGTCTTAGCGAGCGGAGAAGCGTGCACTTTCGACTAGGCCCACGGAGTAGGCAGCACGATGGACGGAGAGAAGCAGTCACTCAATCTGGCTCAAGTTCAACCAGCAGCCTGCGAAGGAATCCCTCGCCTACTAGAAATTTACCTCATGCACCACAGCTGCGGCATAGACGAGCCGAGTATGTAGAAGAGCAGCCTAGACAAGCAGGTCAAGACCGGGGGCAGCCGAGAGCTCCGTTACCCCAACAAAGGCAAATTCAGGAAGAGGTAGAAAGCCTCATCAATGAGTGATTACATGATTTCCAACACAACGAAGTGGCCGATGAAGCACTATGACAGGATATGACCAACATGAGAAGGTCACCCTTCACGGATGAGATCGAGCAGGCAGAGCCTCCATCCAAGTTTAGCATGCCACACTTCACATCTTTCAAAGGAGATAGAGATCCAGAGAAGCACTTGAAGCACTACTGAAGCACGATGGTCCATTATCAGAACAACGATGCCCTTATGTGCAAAATATTCACCACCGCTTTAAAAGGCGAGGTGCAAGATTGGTTTCACACCATGCCACCACAATCCATCTGAAGTTTTGATGATCTTTCCTTGGTTTTCACCAAAGAATACTCATCCTACATCTCAATCAAGAAAAAGTTCGACCACCTGTTCAACGTGAAGAAAAATCCAAAGGAGTCAGTCTACGACTACATGAAGAGGTTCAAAGCAGAGAAGGGGAAGATTGTCAGATATGACGACTCGATAGCAAGTGCAGCCTTCCAAAAAAGACTCACAGCAGACCACCCACTGTTCGAAGAAATGATCATGAAAGAAGATCTAACTCTATCAGATTCCTTTGCTTTGGCAAAGAAGAATGCACTTTGGGATGAGGCTCGACAAGCAGACAAGGCGCTCGGGTGGCCTGGAAAAAAGTCAGCAGTGGCTCAAAAGAAGGAGGATGGGAAATAGTCCAACAAAAGTAGGCAGAAGGCCAAACGTAGGGACCAACCCACGACCAAAAAAAGCTTGACGACCAAGAACTACTTTAAGTTCTCAATTCTGATCCACCAAATCCTTCGCGACATTAAGAACGAGCCATAGTTCAAGCTATCGAAGCAATCAAAGGGAGATACTTCCAAGTTGGATCACACCAAATACTGCGCATTCCACCGAGGTCCCGATCACACAACCGACGACTACTACACTTGGAAGAACTACCTAGAGAAACTCATGAAAGAAGTCAAGGTCAACAAATACTTGGATAAGCCAGCTGCGCAACCCTAAAAAGAACGCAGACGATGACGAAGAGCCACCAACCAAGACGATTCGAATCAATGGCATCTTCACCGAATCCAAGCACTTGAGGGCCACCAACAACTCCAAAAAGAGGAAGATCGAGCAAGCTCTACTATTCTCACAGGTCCAAGTAGTCGACACTCAACCCAGACCCATCATTAGCAAGCAGGATGCAGAAGGAATCAATTTTCCACACAACGACGCACTAGTAGTATCTGTCTAACTAGCCCATGCTATAGTCGGTAAAATGATGGTCGACAACGGAAGTGCAGTCAATTTACTTCAATTCTCAATCATTCAAAAGATGGGCCTGGAAAACACAATCATACACCGAGCAAAGGTATTCACCGATTTCAACGGGCACACCTCGACTGCCATCGGCCACATCACACTTACCGTGAAAACACCACCAGTTGTCTCAAAATAGACGTTCACGATCATAAGCGACCTATCTCCCTACAATGGGATTCTTGGGAGACCTTGGTTGATCAAGCTGGATGCCGTCACTTCTGACCAGCCCACATCTCAATGATCAAGTGTGCAAGTATTGAAGGAGTCAAAAAATAGAACCTTTACCCCTGTAGAGGCTACTGAGGTCCAAAAGGACGAAAAAGCTACCAAATAGCAATTACAGCAAGCAGGCCAAGAAGATGGCGCCTAAGCAGATGAGATATGATGGAAACCCAAAAGGATGCCGAAGACATCATTCTTGATCCCTAGCAACCAGAAACGACGGCTAAGCTCACGTCTAAGCCCAGTCGAGAAGGAAAAACTCACGGCTTTCCTTAGGGAAAATTGAGACGTCTTTGTATGGTCACATTCCGACATGCCCGACATCGATCCCGAGATAGCTCCCACTGCCAAACTGGCGATCTAAAAGAGAAGACATTTCACACCCGAGCGAGTAGTGATCATTGAGGTAGAAATTGACAAGCTACTAGAGGCCAAATTCATAGAAGAAGTAGCACACTCATGATGGCTTGCCAACGTCGTGCTAGTCGTTAAGAAAGATAAGGGCAAATTGAGGGTTTGCGTAGACTACACCGACCTCAACAAAGCATGCCCAAAGGATCCTTATCCGCTTCCCCAGATAGATCTATTGGTAGATTCAACTTTTGGGAACCAGCTGCTCAGCTTATTAGACGCATACTCTGGCTACAACCAAATAGCCATGTACGAGCCCAACAAAAACAAAACCACGTTCGTGATCGAGCGAAGCACCTACTGCTACAAGGCCATGGAGGTCCATGTCGACGACATCATGATAAAAGGCAAGCAGCGGTCAGACCACATCCGCAACCTAACGGAAACTTTCAACATCCTTAGAAAGTACAAGATGAAGCTCAACCTCACCAAATGCACATTCAAAGTATCTTCAGGTAAATTCTTAGGGTACCTAGTAACCCAACGAGGAATCAAAGCACATCCCAAGCAAATCCGAGCGATCTTAGAGATGAAATCTCCCACTACCTTGAAAAAGATCCAAAGCTTGACCAGAATGGCAGCAACCCTTAACCGCTTTCTTGTTGGAAATGAGCCCTAAAACCAATCATGAGATGATACTTTACGGACATTTCACATGTTAAACTAATCTAATTTAATATAAAGGGCAGCGATTATTGTTTTAAGCCGTCTCATATAAATGTTATATGCTTAAATGATAAGTCCAAGGAATATGTAATTGGGAGAATGTGATCTAAAGAAGTTAGATTCATGAGACCATTCTCTTTCATATACATATGCTAAACGTTCCTAATCATAGAATTGCCAATTGGGCATTGACATTCCGTTAAGATCAGTCTGTGTTATGTCTTCTCTTAAGGAGAGTTACCGATCTCGAGTCATTGGTGTGACTGACACCAAGACAAGCATGTAGGTGCTCAATAGAGATTAAGTTCATTGAACACGATCAACGAGGAGTTCTCATACTCATGTCACATGAGAACTCATGGTTGGGATAATGCAAAGTAGTCCTTTCACCTGAGGCATCATAGTTGTCTTGTGGTTAGGTCATTGATCTTTGACTATGTCAAAGTCACTCCGTTAGAGGGTGTCCACAGCATAGTTGGGGTTAAGCCACTTAGCCATGGAGGCAAGTGAATGTGCAACAAGGGATCTTTAACCTTCAAATCGTTTGAGTGAGAATACTCTATAATATGATTAAGAATCTCTGGCCAGAGTATGAATGAGATTTAGGAAGTCGTTCCAAATCACATTCAAGGTAATCATATAAGTAAACGAATCACATTGGATAGTAGACATGAATAAACTATCAAACCAAACAATATGGTCAAGAGTACTGTATTAGAGAAAGACCGTATTACATTGTAATCCTAAACTGAATTGGTTCTCCACCTCTTCTGATTAGCTTGGTAACCATGACATACTGCTAGGTGTCACTCATGGTTTGTGGAAGCCCTAAATGTGTATAATCACTGAAGGCAGAATTGAAAGTAAGTTTCAATTCACAATCGATTTGAAAATAACTAATCGCCCCCTGCCTCGCTAAAAGAAACCTAATGGATCATACACCAAGTAAGGTAGAGATTGAAGAAACAACGAAGATAAGTAAGGATAGTTAAATGGTTTAATTATTTATGGCTAGGATTAATTAATATGTTAATTAATCAAATGAATATGTTCGTTATAGACCTCGGGTTAGTTTTGGGTCGCAAGGCCCAATGGGATTTGAATGCCAAGCCCATTAACTCAAGTTGTATGACAACTTGAATACACAAAGGGCTTGAAAGCCCAATAAACCCTTAAGTGGCCAGCCATATAGAGAAGGTTAGTGAACTTGCCTTTATTGCAAGTTTGCCACTATATTGTGAGATGGTATAAAGTTAACTTTATAGCCATTTCATCCTTAGGGTTTCTTTTGGAGAAAAGATGAGAACACAATGCTCTCCTTTTTTCTCTAAGAGGCCGGCCACCCTAGGAAGGTTTTACTAGCATCTAAATCTTCCTAGGTCACTCATGTCCTCATCAATGCTCTCCTTGGTGTGGAGACTTAGAGGTTCTCTATTTTGGGAACTTGGAGAATCCTTTCAACCATCATCCCCCAAGTAATCCATGGAGCTAAGAAGCAAGGAATGAAGGCCCTTTCCTTGGGTGATTAGCCTTTGCTTATGCAAAGAGGAATCAACACAAAGGTATAAGATTTCTCAACTCATTTTGTTCTTGAGTTGAGTCTTGGTTCACCCAACTACTAGGCTTTGAATTTCATGGGTAAAGTTTTGTTTTTGAGTGCATACAAGCATGTTTCCGCCTTTAATTGTTAATTGCACGTTGTAGATGTTGCTCAAATGAACTTGTTTTCACAAATATTTCCTTCAAGTGGCATCAGAGCCTTGGTCTAGTAGTTGGTGAATCCTTTTGGGTTTTGTAGTTCATAGTCTTTGATTTAAATGTTGTAATTGTTACAAGCTTTATTCTTGCTTCTTTGAATGTAAGTTTTTTTAGAAAATTTGTCATCTCAAATGTTGTAGATGTAGTTCATATGAGCATGAATTTTGGAGCTAAAATTTAGTGCCATGTTTTTTTGGGGAGATTTGGCTAAATCCAAAGGGTGGATTTTTGGGTTCTTGTTTGTCTTGTTAAAAGTGTTTTAAAGTGACATTAGGAACCCCTAAGTATCCTAGTATGGTAATATGTTATTTCCCTTAAGTTTGAGAATTTTTGGGGTGTCCTTGGGTGAAAAATGTTCATGGAGCTTTTATGGATTTTCATGGATGTTCTTCATTGTTCTTGGTTTGTTCTTGATGTTCATACCAAGAACAAAAAGGTTGGTGATTTGATTCAAAGTTTTGGTTGTTTGCAAAAAGTCTTGATTTATGATGGTTGGTGTGACTTTTCCATCAACAAGTCCCTTTTGAAAAATTGATTGAAATGTTGAAAGAGTGTTTGAAATTTGTACATGATTGGTACTTCTTTTACACACCCATACCTATTTTTTCAACACCAACCCATCACCTTTTTTCAACATACTTGACTTGAAGACTTTGCTTTTCAACAAAAAACCAACACACTCACTCATTACTACTACCATAACTGGCCAACCCCATTATGGAAGTACTTTTGGGGCTTTTATGCAATTACATAAAGTTTTGATACTTTTGTGTAATTGTACTTTGACCCGAAAGTTTACGTTTTTACGTAAGGGCCCAAAATCACTAAAGGACAAATTGTTTTGCTCCTTTAATGAAGTTTTTGTATTTGTTGAAATTTTTGCGTTCTAGTTGTAATTACATGAAGTAGTGGACTTTTATGTTTTTACAAAGTGACCTCAAAAGTTTGTGTTTGGCTATATAGCCCAATGGTTGAGGTTATTGCTTTTTGGCCCAAATTAGTTGAGAACAAAATACTTTTGTATCTTTAAATGAGAATTGGATTTTCATTTCATTTAGCTCCATCTAAATCAATTCTACGGATACAAAAACCAAATGACAATGTTGCATTCAAGTTTAATTAGTTAAAGCATTAATTAATTAAAGAAAGGATGATTATGAACCTAAGCCTACGATAATTGAGCTATGTGAATGGCTGTCTTTCAAATTTGTTTGAACCATGGGAATGTGTAGATTAGATTATGGTTGTAATTTGATATGATCAAATGTTGTAAAAGAGCATAAGCTCTTCTTTACCTTAAAGTAATTTGTTTTGATCAAATGTTGTAAAAGAGCATAAGCTCTTCTTTACTTTGAAGTACTCCTTTCTTGTTTTATTTGATATGCATGAAATTGGAGTAGAGGGTCTAACGCCCATTAAGAAAACATGCCTTAATGTGATTAAACGAGTAACTAAAATCAATCATCATCCCTAGACCGAGATCCAACACTAGGCTCGTGTTGGATCGAATTAAAGGTTCATAGTCATCCTAAGGCCCTAAGGCAACTATATAGTCCATCAATGAATGCAAAGCTCATGTTAGTAGTACCATATACTACTAAATCAATCACATGGACCAATAGTTGTAATAGGACCAAATTGTTTTAATAAGATTAAAATGTATGTTGATATATAATGAGACCTAAAACCCTCAACCAAACCATTATTAAGTTGACAAGCGTGAGAGTGCTTTGAACACTCTTTCGTGGCCTTCCACCGTGGTAGGCTCCAATCGTTTATGACTCATACACCGACTTCACCCTATAATGGGGGAGTACAAAGTCCATGCTTACACTTAAGAGGAGTTCTATATATATAAATGATGAAGTTAGGTAAGCAACGAGTTTTAGCCAACATGATATCATTCGTAGGCTATGGTTGAACCCCTACACGAACTGGCACGGTGGGAATGACTTAACTATGTGCAATGACGCCAACATGATATCATTATAGGCATCATTCTCTAGAGGCCAAATAAGATGGGTACTTGCAAGAGATGCAAATGAGTAAGCGTACTCTCTCATTATTATTTATGCTAGCCGACATCATATCATTGTGAGGTGGGCTTGGTAATAGTGAGCCTCCCATACCTTACTAAGAGTTTCCTCTAAAACTCTCGAATTCTGATGAGGGATATGGAATTTGCCAAAAATAGTGGGTGGTGCTATTTGATTTAAAGACCCGGATCAAATGGCTTAAAATGAATTAGTTTATATTCGTTATGTATTTGTTTACCGATATATTTGCAAACGCTATCCAAAAACTTGACAAAGAAAAGCCGAAGGCTTTAGTTTCCATACTTGGTGCCACAATCCCATAGATTGTCTTGATTTGATTGTAATGTATCTAAGTAGTCTCTCCCTCACAATCTTCCTATTAATAATGTATCATTGGAAGAACATGTTAGATAAGTCTATCATAAAGAGGACAACACAAACAACCAATGTTTATTCCTTTGTTGTATGAACAAAGGAACTTATGAAGATTAGCACAAAGACATGGACACTTTTAGTGTCACAGTTCTTCACTTACAAATCATTGTATGAGGAAATAAGAGTTTCTTTGAACAACCCTTAGTTTATGCAAACACTAGTGCTTGTTTCTTTATTAAATGAACAAGGAACTTGAGAAGTAAGCACAAGGGCATGGACACTTTATGTGCCATGATTCTTCACTTACAAATTGTTATATGAAGAAATGAGAGTTGCCTTGAACAACTCTTGAAAGTTTGTAATCATGTTTAGAACATAATGGTTGATTGACAAAAATAGTCCATCAATATGGACTTATGATGATTTTGAATCATTGAGTGTTGAAGTGTTAAACCACTTCACGAGACGGAAACTAGACTAGGACTTCACCTTTGTGTCCCTATCCAAATGGTTCACTAAATTTATTGTAAACTATATAGTGAACAATAACCGCACTCTCTCCAAATTGTTTGATGTGTATAACACAATTGAAATAAGTTTCAAGAGAGACAGTGGGAGTTTAGGGACCATGACTATTGTAGTCAATGGAGAAGTCAAATGAAGAAGGCGAAATACTCCAAGGGAACAAACTTTCTTTATGAAAGGATGGATATTGGAAAGGGTATTTGCAAGAAATGTCTTGCAAGTGTCAAGAACACACCTTTCGAAGGTGTTGTAAATGTTCTTGAATAGTTCAAAACAGTTGGTTCTTCTACTTGAATGTTTGATTCCGTATTAGTAACTATGTTTTACAATCGTTGTACAAGAGTGACTAATAAGAAGTAGAAGATTAATGAGAGAAGAGAAAGTACTTCACATTCAGAACGTGAATTAAATATAGATCTCTGCGAAAGCAAATAGTGCTTACTTCCTCATATGAACTACCAAAGAAAATGGAAAACAAAGATTGTCTTTACATTTCAATTTGAATAAAGGAACTTAATTCCATCACTATAGTTTTAAGAGATGGATAAATGTTTTGTTTAACAAAACATTGTTCTTTATTAATGAATGATTGGATTATAGTAATCCGATTAATTGTCTCTATATTGTAGAGATAAAGCGGTAGTATTAACTGTTTAGAATACAATGATGCTTAAAACCCAAAAGGTTGCAAGGAAGTGACTAATCCCACTGAGTTGTGACACCTCTAAAACATAAATTACGAGTAAGATAATGGATGCTTTGGATCGTTAGATCCGGATCCAATGCCTTTTTGTTAAAACTATATAGAGGCGAAATGTTTGAATCTTTATTCTTTTGGAAAGAATCAAGAATCACAAAGTTGTTGAGGTTAATTCACTTAGATGTTAGTGGCACTTTTCCAGAACATAATACTACTCATGTTGTATGACATTCACCGAAGATTGCTCTCGGTTGGACTATTTTTTATTTTGAATAAACACAAGTCCGAATACTTTGCAAAAGGTTTCAAAGAATTCAAGAATGTAAGTTGATGAGTAAAACGTCTAAAGTATTTACCTCCTTAGATTTGATCCAAGGAAAAATAATAGTTTAGAAGAGTTTCGTTGAAAGATATCAAGGAAAGAAGCATCGTAAGATAATGGATTTCTCCATTGGGAGAAGAACGAACTCTAATAAGATGTTGTTCGTTAGATGTTATCAAATTACCCATCTATAGGATATATATACTGTTAAGACAATATGATTGTCAATTAGAATATCTTCCAAAATGTTTCATGACTCCATAGGATGTAGTTGGAAAGAAAGACAAGTCTTAATCGTGTTAAGATTTGGGGTTGTGTGCTAATAAGCAATATTTGTTTTCGAACAATCTTGTGGGATATCCTTAAATTAACCTTTGGATATCACTTCTATAAACCAACTAACAAATGTTGTTTGGTGGGTAGTTCATTGTATTCCTACTCTAGGATTTGCCTAAGATAGAGCAAATGATCGAGAGATAGAACTCAAAGAATGGGTTCTTTGAGAGACAAGATGATGATCAACAAATATAACAACCTAGTTCCTACACCACAAGCTCCAAGGCAGTCGAGAAGGATTTATAGACCGTCTCAGTTGAATGGTTTGATCTTTATGACTATGTCATAGAGTTACACCTCTTAATTCGAAAGAAATAAGAATGAAAATCCTTATGACTACATTGAGTGTATATACGACATATACTCAAGGAAATGGTATAGTACCATTTGACCTGAAATAATGAAATCTTCATAGCTAATTGGTAGCTTCAGGTGACTACTATCAACGAGATTGGTTGACTTCGAAGAAACCATCTTTGATGTAGTCTTGGTTTCTATTAATTTGAAGTCTGCTAGCTACAACTAAACGGTGATTCAATGTTAGGACATAATTTGGGTTTTCGAAACCATTATCAAGATAGTGTTGATAATATATGTCTAAAACTAGGAATCACAAGACGTGTAAGTTGTAGAGATCCATCCATCATGAATCTTAGCAAGCTAGTAGGAGCCATAAGCGTCTTATGAGAGAAAGATTAAATCGTTTGATTTCTCATAAAGATGTAAATGAATCATTTGTTT
The DNA here is from genome assembly GCA_024362995.1 of Heteromeles arbutifolia. Classification (NCBI taxonomy): domain Eukaryota; kingdom Viridiplantae; phylum Streptophyta; class Magnoliopsida; order Rosales; family Rosaceae; genus Heteromeles; species Heteromeles arbutifolia. The sequence goes on from JANCRC010000022.1 coordinate 443,141, forward strand.
ACTAGGTTTACAAAAGATTAGTGGGAGTTAATCATATTCCTAAATTTGAAAATATATATATATATATATATATATGATATATTAATTTTGGAAATGAAAGGAATTCTTCTTCATTAAAATTATGACTTTAAACATTCTATAATGATAGAATGTATATGGGAGACATAGTCTATATACATGGGAAGGAAATCTATAATGATAGATTTCAGGATATAATTGGATTATATCAAGCCCTAATGATAGACAAAAGATGCAAGGAAGTTTCAATCAGAAGGACAACTCTAGTAAGACTAGGAAGTTGCTATTCTCAAAGGGAACGTACCCTTTGACTCCCCAAGAAACATAATGCGTAAAGAGAATCCTTTATGCATACGCAGAAAGGTGATTTACGTATTTCATATTGCATGAAAAACATTGATATGAGTTGTACCTAGAACGGTACAAGACGATATTAGTGCAAGCCCAGGATCAGAACCATGGCAACTGTCAAGTGAGTCCTTAAGTATTTAAGAAATACTAAAGGATGGATTCCTCAAGAATGGGGAAGAATTAGAGTAACGCAATGGAAGCGTAAATGTATTGGATTATGAATCTAATATCGTATCCATCATTGGATGTCTCTTCATTTTGAATAAAGAGATAATTGGATATCTCTTTATTATGACTAAAGAGATATTTGGATGGAAACATTAAAAGTAATGACTTTAGTGTGTTCCATCGTGCATGCAAAATATATCACCATATAAAAGCTTACAACAATGTTGTTTGGATGGGAAAGTTCATTTATGCTCTCTATTCGGTTCCAACTAGAAAGTGTCTCTAGTGTACTGACACTACGACACTAATGGGGGGATAGCTCAAGCCAGGGAATCAACGTCTCATCAAGATCCGAACTCAAATGAGACTGAACCACATGATTCAGAACCATGTATAATGGTGACGTCATTATTCTCAAGGTTGCTTCTATGGATAACATATAGATATCCATTATCTAGGCCTACTACTCAGCCATTTTTGAAATGACTACAGAAGAGGTATCATCACTGATGACCAAGCTGATTGGCTCTAGTGCAAGTGGGAGATTGTTGGAAATGTGCCCTAAAACCAATCATGAGATGATACTTTACGGACATTTCACATGTTAAACTAATCTAGTTTAATATAAAAGGCAATGATTATTGTTTTAAGCCGTCTCATATAAATGTTATATACTTAAACGATAAGTCCAAGGAATATGTAATTAGGAGAATGTGATCTAAAGAAGTTAGATTGATGAGACCATTCTCTTTCGTATACATATCTTAAACATTCCTGATCATAGGATTGCCAATTGGGCATTGACAGTCCGTTAAGATCAGTACGTACTATGTCTTCTCTTAAGAAGAGTGACTGATCTCGAGTCATTGGTGTGATTGACACCAAGACAAGCATGTAGGTGTGCAATAGAGATTGAGTCCACTGAACACGATCAACGAGGAGTTTTCATACTCATCTCACATGAGAACTCATGGTTGGGATAATGCAAAGTAGTCATTTGACCTGAGGCATCATAGTTGTCTTGTGGTTAGGTCCTTGATCTTTGACTATGTCAAAGTCACTTCGTTTGAAGGTGTCCACGGCATAGTTGGGGTTAAGCCACTTAGCCATGGAGGCAAGTGAATGCGCAACAAGGGATCTCTAACCTTCAAACCGTTTGAGGGAGAATACTCTATGATATGATTAAGAATCTCCGGCCAGAGTACGAATGAGATTTAGGAAGTCGTTCCAAATCACATTTAAGGTAATCATATAAGTAAAAGAATCACACTGGATAGTAGACATGAATAAACTATCAAACCAAACAATATGGTCAAGAGTATTGTATTAGAGAAAGACTATATTGCATTGTAATCCTAAACTGAATAGGTTCTCCACCTCTTCTGATTAGGTTGGGTAACCATGACATACTGTTAGGTGTCACTCATGGTTTGTGGCAGCCCTAAACGTGTATAATCACTAAAGGGAGAATTGAAAGTACGTTTCAATTCACAATCAATTTGAAGAGTTCTAATCGCCCACTGCCTCGCTAAAAGGAACCTAATGAATCGTACACCAAGTAAGGTAGAGATTGAAGAAACAACGGAGATGAGTAAGGATAGTTAAATGGTTTAATTATTTATATCTAGGATTAATTAATATGTTTATTAATCAAACGAATATGTTCATTATAGACCTCAGGTTAGTTTTGGGTCGCAAGGCCCAGTGGGATTTGAATGTCAAGCCCATTAACTCAAGTTGTATGACAACTTGAATACACAAAGTGCTTGAAAGCCCAATAAACCCTTAAGTGGCCGGCCATATAGAGAGGGGTAGTGAACTTGTCTTTATTGCAAGTTTGCCACTATATTGTGAGATGGTATAAAAGCAACTTTATAGCCATTTCATTCTTAGGGTTTCTTTTGGGGAAAAGATGAGAACACAATGCTCTCATTTTCTCTCGAAGAGGCCGGCCACCCAAGGAAGGTTTTACTAGCATCTAAATCTTCCTAGCTCACTCATATCCTCATCAATGCTCTCTTTGGTGTGGAGACTTAAAGGTTCTCTATTTTGGGAACTTGGAGAATCCTTTCAACCATCATCCACCAAGTAATCCATGGAGCTAAGAAGCAAGGAATGAAGGCCATCTCCTTGGGTGATTAGCCTTTACAAAGAGGAATCAACACAAACGTATAAGATTTCTCAACTCACTTTGTTCTTAAGTTATGTCTTGGTTCACCAAACTACTAGGCTTTGAATTTCATGGGTAAAGTTTTGTTTTTGAGTGCATACAAGCATGCTTTCGCCTTTAATTGTTAATTGCATGTTGTAGATGTTGCTCAAATGAACTTGTTTTCACAAATATTTCCTTCAATTCTCTTACGGTTCACCGATCGATGCAAGCCCTTTTTCAAGGCCATCAAAAGGGCACAATGAGACAAATGGGATGTAGAGTGCGAAAAAGCTTTCCAAGACCTGAAGAAGTATCTCAGATCACCCTCCTTACTATCCAAGCTGGAAGCAGCGGAGGACTTATACATCTACTTGGCAATCTCAGAAGTTGCAGTGAGCTCTACCCTTATATGAGAAGAGCTGAGGGCCCAACTGTCGGTATTCTACACTTCTAAAGCTCTTCTCGATGCGAAAACTAGATACCCGAAATCAAAAAATTAATTTTGGCGCTAGTTGTTCCAGCTCGAAAGCTCAGACCATACTTTCAACTTATACAATCATCGTTATGACTCAATATCCCCTATGATCAAGCCTACATGGTCTGGACACTTCTCAACGAGTGATGAAGTGGGCGTTGGAACTTGGCCAATACAATTTAATTTTCTAACCCCACGCAGCGATAAAGACCCAAGCCTTGGCGGACTTGGTAGCATAATTCACGCCTAGCCTAGGCGACGCAACAGAGCGGCCTAACAACGCCCCAAAATCAGCCGAGCACACCTTAGCCGCTTCTGCTCCTCCCAACGGAGAATTCTGGCATTTGTATGTCGACGGCGCATCCAACTACAAAGGCTCGGGAGCAGGCGTGGTCCTTATCCCCTCAGACGGTTCAATGCTCGAGCAAGCGATCACTCTAGGCTTCAAAGCATCCAACAACGAAGCAGAGTACGAGGCCTTACTAGCAGGCCTCCGAATGGTAAAAGCCTTGGTGGTGAAAAAGCTCGCAATTCATTCCAATTGCCAGCTAATCACCAACGAGGCTACTGGGGAGTACACAGCAAAACATCTAAGGATGGCACAATACCTACAAAAGGTACGCAAGAAACTTGAGGCATTTCAGACTTACACTCTCACTCAAGTTTCACGGGCAGACAACACCCATGTGAATACGCTAGTCGGTTTAGGTTCCACCCTCGACCACCAACTCAAACGCTCAATTTTGGGGGAGTATCTAGACAAGCCAAGCATGGAGGCGGAGCCGGCAGCCGAGGTGTCATAGGTTAGTATAACTCCCAATTGGCAAAGTTCTATTATAGACTACCTAATCAACGGAACACTCCCCACGGAAAGGTTGGAGTCTAGAAAGCTCTAAATAAATGCAGCATGATACTACATATGGAACGGCATTTTCATCCGAAGATCCTACACCAGACAACATCTTTGCTGCCTAGTGCCACCCAATGACTTAAATGTTCTAAGCTCAATCCACGAAGATGTTTATGGAAACCACTCCGGAGGTCAATCCTTAACATAGAAGGCTCTTAATGCAAGCTAATACTGGCCTACCATGCACCAAGATGCAAAGGAGTTAGTACAAAAGTACGACCGCTGCCAACGTTACAAACCGGTATTAACACTGCCTGCCAGCCAACTGCACTTGCAGATGAGTCTTTGGCCTTTCATGCAATAGGCAATCGACCTAGTAGGACCCATGCCACCTGCTACTAGGAGTAGAGACATGATGATCGTGGTAACTAATTACTTCACCAAATAGGTAGAAGTTGAGCCCATGACGACCACGACTCAGACTAACATAGAGCGCTTCATATGGAGGAACATCATTTGCCGATTTGGTATCCCTCAGTCCATCGTCACTGACAACGGCCCGCAATTCATGGGCAAAGATTTGGCAAAGTTCTTCCACAAGTATGGCATCAAGCAGCAGATGTCCATACCGAGATATCCTCAAGGCAATGGGCAGGTCGAAGCATCTAAGAAGATTATACTCGACTGCCTCAAGAAATCCCTCACCGACAAGAAAGGAAAATGGCTAGATGAACTCCCCAGATGTCTATGGGCGTATCACACCACCAAAAGACAAGCAACTGGTGAGACTCTTTTCTCTTTGGCATTTGGTTCAGAAGCAATCATTTATCCCAACATTATCGTGCCAAGCATCAACATTCTATTACCAAGCACTGAGCAGAACAGTAAACAGATGGCCACAAGCTTAAATCTGGCAGAGAAGAAGCGCAAGCAGACCATTACTCGCATCACATCCTACAAGCAGCAACTCCTCTCCAGCTACAATAAAAGGGCTAAGATCTGGTAGTTCCAACCCGGAGATCTAGTCCAAAGAAAAGCCTTCATCACTGCCCGCAGAGAAGGCTCCAAAAAGATGGATCCCATATAGGAAAGTCCTTACAAGATCTGCAGAGTAGGCGGCAAAGGTAATTACACCCTCACAACCATGAATGACAAAGAGATCGAGAAGCAATGGAACATATACAACCTGAGAAAGTACCATATGTGACCTTCCACTATATCAAGACCCGAAGACTCAAGCAGCTTAACGAGCACCACCTCGCAAGCTGAGGACTATCCAGTTATTATGCAGTCTTTACAATTAAGTTATTCATTCGTTTAACTCATTTTTCAATCAAGAATTCAGAAATAATTTACAACTTGGGTCGACTACATGTCTACAACAACTTATCTCTCCTACACTTCAAAAGAAGACCACTCCCTTCTCAGGGACTCATCGTATGAATTGTAGAATGACCAACAATGCTCTCTAGTACGAGAGGGTAAACTAATTCCATGACACCCATATGGGTCTGCTCTCCAAAGCTGAAGTATAAACTCTACACTCTGAATATCCAGATGTGGATGCGCAAGGCTACTATAGTATAACTAGATACACGATGGCTTGTGCTGGGATGCCTAGAAGTAGCCACAATGGTCTTTTTCAATGCTTAGCTAACTGAAGGATTTTGGGTCTCTTGGCCTAATCTGCGGGGAACTGGGCCCTAGAGACGGAGGGGGCACATTACGCAGTACACCCTATGGACGACTGCCCTGGAAACCTAAAGTTACTACCGAGTACACTAAGGTAGCCTACGATTTTCGGAATACTGCTTACAGTTTTTGAAACACTGCATACGGCTTGCCCTTCAAGCAGTAAAGCCACACTAGACTTATACAACTGGACATTCTTGTGAAAGGTTAAACAAGCTAGCGTGCATATACGAAGCCTTATCCACTGCCAACATGCTATGTAGTCGATAAGCTTCACCACTGCCGAGTGCAAAACAACCTACACCAAGTCCTAAAGTGTTGTGGAACTTGGTACGCAACCTACAGAATTGGAGAAAGCCAAGGTTAACAGCCTAGTGGTTACGCAGACTTCTCTGCTTCTGTAAGTAAGGCATCCGGCTGATAACCTTATGGCTAACAACTTTACAAAGTTCTACACCGACACCTACGACTGCATAGGCTACGCGGGCCTATCTACTTATAGAAAAGTAGCATGCCTGCCACTGGCTTATAAAGTCTAAAGGTTAGGGCATGAACAAAAGAAGCAAAGATGGAGAAAAGCGAAGGAAATAAGTTTATTAAATTTTATAGCAAAATTGATAAACAACTAGCAAAGACCGAAGGACTTCAAGCAAAAGCAACAAGGAAAACAAAGAAAATCCTAAAGGCTACCTAGAGGACTATTCTTCAGCAACTTGGACATCCCACGACTACTCGGTCGCCACACCTTTAGCAACCACGACGCTTCAGCAGTGGCACCATCCGATATTTCACGCCCAGCTGCCCCAGCCTGGACACCAATCTCTCCGCCTATTTCACTAATAAAAGACTCAAAATTAAAGGTGAGCAAGTCTTCAGAAGAAATAGAGAAGGTCTCGAAGTCTTTACCAGAAAACTAAAAATCAGATGGCCGCCCAAAGAGATGATCTACATAACCCAACTTGTAGAAGTTGGCTTGACTTTGAGTAAACAAAGCCTCGAACCTAGCCTCAAACACTTCAACTACTCATTCTCCTCAAGCAGACAAGCACGAATCCTCTCCAACTCGTCCACTTATTTCTTCAAATTGTCGTTGATCTTCAAAGCACCTTGGAGTTCCAACACTTGAGGCTCAAGCCTATCAACAACCTTCTTGAAGTGGATCACTTGGTTGTAAGGAATGATCAGTTCTTCATCCTTTCCATAAGCAGCGGAACAGAATTCAGAGATGGCACGCTCAAGATCTTGAATCTGAGGTATGTAACACTCGATCTCCTTCTCTGCACATTCATACTTTACTTGGATCGCATCAAGCTGGCACCCTCTTGATCAAGAAGCATAGACTCGACTGCCAAAATCGCCATTTTTTGCATCATGGCCAGCAGAGCACTCCTCGTGTACTCAGTTATATGTTTCGCAAAGGAACTTGGGCCAACAACCCTTTCGACGCCATCAACAAACTTGGAACATAAATCCATGTCCTCAAGCAGATCTGGTTTCAAAAGCACACAAATCTCAACAATTTCCCCAGAAACAGACTTGGTGGATTTCTCACGACTGCCTGCACGAGCCGTCTCATTCTTCTTAAAAGACAAGTCGGTCTCAACAGTAGAGGGAACGGGTTTTGGTGCCACTTTAGTAGGCAAGGGCACCTTGTCACTTTTCATTGTAGTAAGCTTCTCCAAAGGTCAACCAGACTTAGCCCCAAACGAACGCTTTGGCACAAACTTCGACACTAGAGGCACAGATGAACTTCTTCGCTGGGCAATCCTATTAGCAATCGAACTAGTAGCCTTCAGAACGGCAGACGCCACCGGCACAGATCCAGCAGCCTCACTTCTCGCCCTTGGAGGAAGTCAAGTCAATCACAAGCTTGGGAGTAGTCGGCGAACCCTTGCGAGCAGCGGAAGAAGTCTTTGGCTTCTTCTCAATAGGCGTCTGTTGAGCAACCGGTGAACCTCCACAAGCAGTGGAAGAAGTCTTAGGCTTATTCTCAGTAGGCAGCTCTTGAGCTGTTAGGGAAGACCTTTTTTCCCATCTTTATTTATAGTAGGCTACACCACCATGATAGAACGAGCCAACGCCTCAGCCTTGATACGTTTTATCTCCTTTCTTGGGGGCAACCCACCTTCTCCCTACGATGAGGACAAAGCAACCAACACCACTCGCGGTATTCAGAAGAGATACCTAGAACGACATGCCATTTCTTCATGTCCGGATAAGTCTTAGGAGTTGAGCTAAACTTCAAACCTACAAAAGCAGCGGAAGACAATCAAAAAATTAAAGAGCAGCTTAGCACAAATACAAAGCAGCTAAGAGATTAAGCAGCTTACTTACCAGATATGAAGACCGTTGGAACACGCAGCTCGGGGGAAGAATCAGATTCCTATTCTCCACTTATCTCCAAAGTCTCTTTGGTCCAGTCATGATCTGCGTTGCTCGAGTTATCAAAAAGCCTATTGCGAAATCATAGCTACCCAACTCCCTCAATATGACCTATGTCAAAGAAGTACCAAAATTTGTTGACGGTTAGATCTAAGTCAAAAATTGGCTTAGATTGTGGAATCCCAACATCACATGGAGCGTATTCGGAGAGCATTGGGTGGGGGAACATCTCATGCTGCAGAGCACTTCTTGGAAGAAATGCGGCATAGGAAAAGTAAACCCCAACTCAAAATAGTAAGGGTGAAACTTGATGGCTCTCTGAACCCCATCACATGGCTCACGGCTGCTACCATCCTTAACACGCTTCACACGCACTCCTGATGGAATGGTGTGCCAATATGCCTCAAGGAAGTCTCTAAACAAGTCATCAGATCTAATCTTGAAGTGAGCAGCGTTGCAGTAACCAACCTTGCTAAAAAACCCGCCTTGACGATACAATGGCAGCACACCATCATCGTTCTTGTGGCTTAAGGAAGACATGCTTGAAGAAAATCTACAAAGATGCAAGGAAGATTCGTTGGATGGGAGCACAAATAAAAATAAATAAATAAATAAAAAAAAAAAAAAGGGAAATGACACGGCACAGCAGGCCTCTCGACCCAAAAGAGGCTTTCGGCCTCTCTCTCTCCCTTCTTCCTTAAGCGCAGACCCAAGCCCAGCCTTTTCAAAAAAATACTAGAGAAGAAGCCTTCAGTCCAGTCAAGCGAGCCCAGCCCAGCGGCCCGCTGCTCTCATCTTTTTCCTACCATGCAGCATCTAACTACCCACGGCAACAATGTCGTGGCTTTTCCAAGCTTTTTTCAAGCCTCCTCGACCCCTGTCGAGCCAAAATTCAAGCCCCGAGGCTCCCAAAAATTAAGAAGACAAGGAAAAATAATTTTTTTCTTACCTTGAAGCAACGAGAAGATGAAGCAAGCAACGAAAGACGATCCTTTGCACATGCAAGATGTAGAAGATTGCTAGAGGAGGGGAACAAATATCCTCAAAGCTTTCTCTCTCTTGTAGGGTAGACTAAATCACTCTCCAAAGTTGATTTAATAATCCACTTCAGGTGGACTTAGAAGGCTTTGAGAAAAAATTATTTCCCTTTCCTAAAAAGATCTAATTTCCTATTAAAAAGGGAATCTACATCAAAATAGGAAACAATCCTAAAGTTTCCTAAAGCAAGAAAATCTCTACAACTGTTTCCCTTTTCTGCGAGCAGCCCAACAGGTGTGGGGGCATTTGTGGAGCCAAAAATAATCAAGAGGCGATACGTGGATTTTTGGGTTAAAAAGACAAAATTACCCTCGAGGCACACCAAGATTTCTACGCGCGAGCAACGGGCAATCATCCCTCAACCAAGTCAAAAGTGCCCAAAATAGGTATTAATTTATAACCGATTTCATCCATCCTCATCAAATCTTCTCCACAAGGTAACCCCCAATTCATTCCTTTTTTATTATATTAATTAGCTAATTAATTGATTAATTATTCAATTAATTTGCTAATTAAACACAAATCATGAACTTCGCCCACAAAACCGTCCAAGTGGCCGGTCCATCTCCACCCAAAGGGGCCGGCCACACCCCTATATAAACACCCTCATTCTCTCCAAAACTCAATTCCAATTCGCCTGCTAAATTCTCTAAATTCTCCTGCTAAATACTCTAAATTCTCCAAACACTTTTGCCTCAAAATTCTAACTTTGGCATCAAAGGTTCTTCAGCCAAAGCCTTTACCTAAGGTGTTATTTGTTTCGTAGGTGCAATTTTGTCCAAGAACAAGAAGGAAGAAATTTGCATCCACAGTTCTTAATAGATTCCTGGATACTGACTATTCAGTAAATTCTTTTGAATTTTATTATTATTAAAGGGAGAAGAGAGAATTTGAAACTATTACATTGATTTAAAGGAGGGGGAGTTTTAAACCTGAAATGCATGGGTAGAAACGCAACACCCTATCCACTAAGATATAATAGTCAGTAGATTAATTAGTATTTCCGTTCTTGATATCTTGGAATAAAAATAGTTGAAGAAAGCATTGCCCTACTAGATGTGACAGCCCATCCCGGGAATTTTGTACAGTTGATGTGAATTGACGGAATTGCCCTAAGCATAGGTGTGTGAAATTGTTAATTTCATTAAAGTATTGGTTAAATTATACACCTTCCTAAGTTTTTGGGACCAATTGGAAATTAGGAAATGGTTTAGTTGTGATTGCTTGGTCGATTTTGGACCACTCATCTCACTTCTCCTTCTTCTCTCCCGTGTTCTCTCTATATCTCTTAGAATCTCACTCTCTCTCTTCCTTCTTTGTATGGACATCACTCAAAACCCTTCAAAACTTGATAGATCGAGCTCATGCTTGGTTCCATTGTGTTCATCTTGTCCATACGAACTCACAGGTACCATTTTCAAGTAAGAACTACTTCGAAATCACGTGAAAACCTTAACCCCGAGTTAGGTACTGTTTATGCAAATGTTAAATCTTGTGTTTTTGGAAATTTCAAGCTCACATGGAGCTTAAGGAGGTCCTAAGGAAGCTCGGAGTTTGTCGTTTAGTGGTTTTGGACGTCGGGATCGTGAATTTCAAGCTTGGCCGGATTTTGTGGAATTTCTCCGATGAGATCTCGTGACTTTTAGAGCTTCAAATTTGTGTGAATGTGTTCTACAAGTTAAGAGCTTCATTTTTATACAAATTACATGAAATTTGGATGAAAAACGAGTGAGAAATCAAAGTTTTAAAAATCCCTAGTTTTCTGGAATATTCCAACGCTGTTAGTTAAGTTTAACAGTTACCATTAGGATTTGACAGAATATTCCCGCAATATTCCTGATCCCGTTAGTGTGACTGTCACGTGGCCGCGTGTGGGGGCGCGTAGGGCCTTGCTCTTGCCGACGCGTGGGTGGTCGGAAATTTTTTTAAAAAATATGGGGATGATCCTGAGATTGTGTAGATCATTGTGGTATATTCATATACCCAAATTGAGCAATATATGAGAAGTTATTAGCTAGTTTTGTTTATGTGCTTAAAATAACGTTTATATAGTTATTCTCATATAGGAGGGACCTATCCGGATGACGAGCGTAGCCAGGCTAGGCACAGGGGTTACAACCCGGCTACTTATCAGTGAGTGGGCTTTTGTTTTCCATATATACCTATATACTTGCTTTTCCCAGAAAAAGAATTTAAGGAATTATATGATTTGAAATCCCATGCAAAGTATCTATTTATTTTATTTATGCATTAGTGATTGCATATAATAATGATGGTGCTGCAGACGCACAGGTAAGTGGCATGTAAGTTTATATACTGGTTATGATGAGAATGAATGATGTGATGTGATGTGATTAGAGCTCATAAACTTGCACCTTGATATTAGTGCTCCCGCCCAGAGTTAGGGGCATAGTCTTTCACGTGATGTTCACCTCCCGCACCGCATGCTCGCCTTGGATCCAAGTTAGGTGCACAGTCCTGTCGAATAGGCCACTATAGGTGGGTTCGACTCGTAAGTGACCCACGAATCATTCGCACAGTCTTCACGTGATTGTAGCACTAAAGCATATTATTCTATATACAGTGATGTTGTGCAAACCACTAGAGGTGGTATTGATGTGTGTGCAGGATATACGGTATGATTGAGTTGATTATGAGCTATATGATATGATGAGATTGTTATGAGCTATATACAGCCGAGGGCTGAGTTGATTATCTTGAATTCACTCACATTCACAGAGTTATGATTTGAAATTCTGTTATGATACTTTGGCATGGCATACATACATATTTTTCCAACAAGATTTCAAGAATTATATATGAGTATATACTTTATTTCTGGGAAATTATACAGGTTTTACGGAGAGGGGTTATAACTTTTGAGAAAAGAATGGTTTTGAAAAGATTTGTTTTTGCCCACTCACGCTTTCTGTTTTTCTCCCCTCCAGGTATTAGGTAGTGTTCGTTGGTGGCATACGAGGAGCTCATCGGACGTTCTGACAGAATTCACTTATGTAGAACCATCTTCGGGTGTTATCTCCATTTAGTACTTTCTGCTTGACTGCACGTAGACCATTTATGCTTTGGTTGTGTAAACCATCTTTATTTTCGCACTAGCACACTATCTTGCTTTGGGTTGCTGGTTGCATGGTTTTAATTCGTTCATTTCTTTCTGATTAATCTTGCTTCTGCACTGTGCACATGGTTACGTCACCCTCATGTGACAGCCAGCACGCCCCACTTTCGGGTCAGGGTGTGTCAGTTTGGTATCAGAGCATAGGTTTGGCAGTCCTGCATATCTTGTGAATATTCTAATTATCTTGGTGTTTCTGTCAGAAATATACCGCCTCGTAGAGAGCCACGTCGTTCAGCTGAACCTAATTTCCCTGACATAGCTCAGTTAGGGGAAGCTATAGCGAGTGCTATTCAGTCAGTTGTTCGCCCGCCACAGCAAACCCCTCTGGAGTCGGTTCATTATTTGAAAATAACCACTTTTGTGGGAATGAAGGGCTCGAGGGTTCAGAGAAATGGTTGATGCATATTGAGAAGACTTTCAGGCTGATGTAGTGTCAGGGGAGTCTATCTCCGGACAGATGGGTCGAGACGACTTCATGGTTTTTGGGTAAAGAACCAGCTTCATGGTGGGTGCAGTTGGCTGATGAGTTACCCTAAGAGGAATATAAGGATTGGGAAGTATTTAAACAGTTATTCTATAAGAGATTCATTCCTCCTGCATACATTAATCGTAAGAAACAGGTGTTTACTAGTTTGAGGCAGAAGCTGTCAGTTAATGAGTACTACAGGAAATTTACTAATCTATCTCGTTATCATCCGGAAGTTGCTGCTAATTCGGTTAAGATGTTACGTCGTTTTAAATTGGATACTAAGAAGAAATGGCGTACCATTACGACTGCGATTCCTTGTACCACTTATCATGAGTTTTATGAAGCTTTACTTCAGATTGAGGATTCTGAGAATTTGCCCAGCGACAGCAAAGAAGAAGAGAAAGATGGGAATTAGAATAAGGATAAAGGTAAAGGTCATTTCTTACAGGGGCCTCGCCAGACTCAGAACTTTAAGCGTAGTGGGGCAAGTTCTAGTTCTTCCAGTGGAGGTTTCAGTTCCACAGGTTAGAGAGGAAGTGGTAGGTTCTTCGTAGGTTCCAGATCCCAAAGGCAGGGGAATTCTGGTAGAGGAAATGCACCCATGTGCTGTAGGTGCAATAATCAACATTTCGGGGAGTGTCGAAGAGGTAGCAGTGGTTGTTACACTTGTGGTCAGGAGAGACATCTAGCTAAGTTTTGTCCTCAAGGCCAGCAGAGGCCTCAGCAGCCTCCTTTAGCATCGCTAGCTCCAGCTCAGCAGTTTTAAGGATAGGGTGGTTATACCTAGACGGGTCGTGGTGGTGCATACCACTATCAGGGGATCTCGTTCCTTATTCTTCTGGACAGTACCAGTACCCCCAAGATCCCCATCAGCAGGGCAGTTATGGACAGTATTCAGGAGGATATATGCTTCCACAGCAGTACTTTGGAGGATATATGCCTCAGCAGCAGTATTCAGCTGGTGGATCACAGTGGCATTCGGGAAGACAGCCTCAGCAGGTTGATGCTGCTACCAGTGGAGTTGGGTCTTCTAGACAGCACAGTCAGTCAGGACAGGGGCATAATTCTCAGGGGCGAGGAGTTCACGCCAGCAGAGGCAGAGACGTATCAACAACCTTTCGCTGCAGGATGCTCAGAATAATCCGGACTTGATCGTGGGTACGTTAAATATTCTTGGTCATTATGCTAAAGTGTTGATTAACTGTGGTGCTACTCATTCGGTAATTTCTCATACGTTTGCTCAATTGACACAAGCTCAATCTTCACCTCTTGGGTATGAGTTGGAGTTTGCTATGGCCAGAGGAGAAAAGTGTTATGTAGATTATGTTTACCCAGGTTATCTCGTCCCGTATTAGTGGAGGATGTGGTTATGCCTGCTAACCTCATTATTTTAGACATTGTGGATTTTGATGTTATTTTAGGCACAGATTGGTTACATTACAATCGTGCCAAGATTGACTGTTACGAGAAATCAGTGACGTTCCATCGTCCTGGATTACCTGAGGTTACATTCTTGGGTGAACCTAGTGGATTGAGGCATGGTATTATTTCAGCTGTGAGGGCCAAAAAAGTTACTAAAGAAAGGCTGTCAAGGGTACTTGGCTCACGTGGTACTAAATGATGATGCTCCGGTTAGCGTGGAGAATGTCAAGGTGGTCAAACACTTTTCTGACGTTTTTCCTGATGATTTACCTAGATTGCTGCCAGATCGCGATGTGGAGTTCGCTATTGATTTACTTCCAGGTACTGATCCTATTTCTTTAACTCCTTATCATATGGCTCATGCCGAGTTAAGAGAATTGAAGACTTAGTTACAAGAATTGGTTGATAAAGGTTTCATTCGGCCTAGTACTTCACCTTGGGGAGCCCCAGTCTTATTTGTTTGGAAGAAGGACGATACTTTGAAGCTTTGCATTGATTACAGGCAATTGAATCGGATGATGATTAAAAATCGTTATCCCTTGCCTCGTATTAACGATCTTTTTTATCAACTCCGAGGTGCCTGCGTATTTTGTAGGATTGATCTAAGGTCTGGTTATTATCAGTTAAAGATCAGGAGCGACTATGTTCCTAAAACTGCTTTTAGGACTCGTTATGGTCATTATGAGTTTCTCGTGATGCCATTTGGATTGACGACCAGCAGCTTTCATGGGTTTGATGAATAAGGTGTTTCAGCAGTATTTGGATAGATTCGTCATTGTCTTCATTGATGACATTCTAGTGTATTCTAAGTCAAAGGCAGACCATGTTCGACATCCGACTTTGGTGTTGAAGAAACTGAGGGAACACAGATTGTATGCTAAGTTCAGTAAGTGCCAATTCTGGTTAGATCAAGTTACTTTCTTGGGGCATATTGTTTCAGCTCAGGGTATTCAACTAGACCCTCAGAAGATAGCAGCTGTGGAGAATTGGGAGGCAGCCATGAAACCGTCACCGAGGTACGGAGTTTCCTTGGTTTAACAGGTTGTTATCGACGATTTGTTAAGGATTTCTCAAATATGGCTTTACCACTAACGAGGTTGACCAGGAATGAAGTTAAATTCGAGTGGGATGATAATTGTGAACAGAGTTTCTAGCAGTTGAAGTATTATCTTACTCATGTTTCTGCTTTGACTCTTCCTGATGATAGTGGTAACTTTGAGATTTATAGCGATGCTTCTTTGAATGGTTTGGGATGCATGTTGATGTAGCATGGTAAGGTAATTGCTTACGCTTCGCGTCAGTTAAAGCTCATGAGATGAATTACCCTACACATGACTTAGAGTTGGCAGCCATTATTTTCGCTTTGAAGCTTTGGAGACACTATCTCTATGGCGAGAAGTGTAGGATCTTCACAGATCACAAGAGTCTTCAGTACCTATTCGCACAGAAAGATTTGAACCTTCGTCAGCGGAAATGGATTGAGTTGCTAAGTGACTACGATTGCACGATTGAGTATCACCCTGGACGTGCTAATGTGGTGGTTGATGCTTTGAGTAGGAAATCCCAAGGTCGGGTTAATGCTTTGTTTGCTTCTCATGTTCCTCTTCTTGTAGATTTGAGGTCTACTGGAGTGAAATTGAAATTGGAAGAACAAGAAGAAGTTGTGGCAGAACAAGAAGAAGCTGTGGCAGAACAAAAAGCAGCCTTACTTGCTAGTTTCCAAGTTAGGCCTATTCTGATTGATCGTATACTCGAGACTCAGATGAATAATGAAGAGATTCAAGAGCTAATTCATTTGAGGAATCAAGGGAAAAAGAAAGATCTCATAGTTAGATAGACAAATGGCATGCTTATGCAAGAGAATAGGATGTACGTGCCAAATAATGAGGAGTTAAAGAAGGCAATTCTTGATGAGGCATATATTTCAGCTTATGCGATGCATCCAGGAGGAACTAAAATGTATCATACCATTAGGCCATTTTATTATTGGCCAGGTATGAAAAGAGAAATTGCTGAGCATGTAAGCAGGT
Organism: Heteromeles arbutifolia; assembly: GCA_024362995.1. Classification (NCBI taxonomy): domain Eukaryota; kingdom Viridiplantae; phylum Streptophyta; class Magnoliopsida; order Rosales; family Rosaceae; genus Heteromeles; species Heteromeles arbutifolia. The sequence goes on from JANCRC010000022.1 coordinate 459,324, forward strand.
GTGTCGTATGCCAGCAGGTTAAAGTCGAAAGGAAGAAACCGTTTGGGTTGTCACAGCCACTTCCCGTTCCTCAATGGAAATGGGAAAATATTACCATGGATTTTGTGTACAAGCTTCCTCGTACACAAAACGGCTATGATGGAATCTGGGTGGTTGTTGATCGGCTTACTAAGATAGCGCATTTCATTCCTATGAGGGAAAAGTATTCTCTGAACAAGTTAGCTGAATTGTTCATCACGAAGATTATGAAGTACCATGGAGTTCCTGTGAGTATTATTTCAAATCGAGATCCGAGATTTACTTTTAAGTTTTGGATAGCATTCTAGGAAGCTTTGGGTTCGAGATTACTATACAGCACGGCATATCATCCTCAGACAGATGGATAATTAGAGAGGACGATTCAGACCTTGGAGGATATGCTAAGATCTTCGATGTTGCAGTTTGGCGACGTTGGCATAAGCGATTGGATTTGATGGAGTTGGCGTACAACAACAGCTTTCACTCGAGTATTGGTATGGCGCCATTCGAGGCACTATATGGCAAGCCTTTTCGTACACCTTTATGTTGGTCAGAGGTTGGCGAACGAGTTTTAGTGGGCCCTGAGTTAGTGGAGGAGACTACTCAGAACATTCAGGTTATTAAGTTTAATATGAAAGCGGCCCAAGATAGCTAAAAGAGTTTAGTAGACAGACATGCCACTGATCAAGCGTACAAGGTTGGTGATTGGGTATTTTTGAAGTTATCGCCGTGGTGAGGTGTAGTACGATTCGGGAAGAAAGGCAAGCTAAGTCCTAGGTTCATCGGACCTTATCAGATCACCGAACGAGTTGGTGAAGTTGCTTAAATGCTTGAATTGCCTTCTGAACTGTCTAAGGTACATAATGTGTTTCATGTTTCGATGCTTCGTCACTATGTCTCAGATCTGTCGCATGTGATACCTCATCAACCCTTAGAGATCAGTTCAAATTTGACTTATGATGAGGAGCCAGTGACTATTTTGGATTGGAAAGAAAAGGTTCTAAGAAATAAGACAGTGCAATTGGTTAAAGTTTTGTGAAGAAATCACTTAGTAGATTAAGCGACGTGGGAGACAAAGGATAGGATGAGAGAGATGTATCCATGGTTGTTTTATGGTTACTAGTGCTGTATTGTGGAATGAAATTTCGGGGATGAAATTTTTATAAGGTGGGTAGATTGTGACAGCCCGTCCCGGGAATTTTGTACAGTTGATGTGAATTGAAGGAATTGCCCTAAGCGCGGGTGTGTGAAATTGTGAATTTCATTAAAGTATTGGTCCAATTATACAACTTCCTAAGTTTTTGGGACCAATTGGAAATTAGGAAATGGTTTAGTTGTGATTGGTTGGTGGATTTTGGACCACTCATCTCACTTCTCTTTCTTCTCTCTCGTGTTCTCTTTCTATCTCTCATAATCTCACTCTCTATCTTCCTTCTAAATACGGACATCACTCAAAACCCTTCGAAACTTGATAGATCGAGCTTGTGCTTGGTTTCATTGTGTTCATCTCGTCCATTCGAACTCACTGGTACCATTTTCAGGTAAGAACTACTTCGAAATCACGTGAAAACCTTAACCCGAGTTGGGTACTATTCATGCAAACGTTAAATCTTGTGTTTTTGGAAATTTCAAGCTCACAGGGAGCTTAAGGACGTCCTAAGGAAGCTCGAAGTTTGTCGTTTGCTGGTTTTGGACGTCGGGATCGTGAATTTCAAGCTTGGCCGAATTTTGTGGAATTTCTCCGGTGAGATCCCGTGACTTTTAGAGCTTCAAATTAGTGTGAATGTGTTCTACAAGTTAAGAGCTTCATTTTGATATAAATTGCATGAAATTTGGATGAAAAACGAGTGAGAAATCGAAGTTTTAAAAATCCCCAGTTTTCCGGCTCTGGCGATTGTCGCCGGAGGTTTGAGGTTGAAGACGACGAAATATTCCGTCAAGTCTGACAGAATATTCCAACACTGTTAGTTAAGTTTAACAGTTACCATTAGGATTTGATGAAATATTCCCGCAATATTCCTGACGGCGTTAACTAACGCCGTCAGTATGACTGTCACATGGCCGCATGTGGGGGCGCGTAGGGTAGTACCCTTGCCGGCGCGTGGCGGCGCGTGGGTGGTCGGAAATTTTTTTTAAAATATAGGGATGATCCTGAGATTGTGTAGATCACTGTGGTATATTCATATACCCAAATTGAGCAATATATGAGAAGTTATTAGCCAATTTTGTTTATGTTCTTAAAATAACGTTTATACAGTTATTTCTTATATAGGCGAGACCTATCCGGAGGACAAGCGTAGCCAGGCTAGGCACAGAGGTTACAACCCGGCTACTTATCAGTGAGTGGGCTTTTGTTTTCCGTATATACCTATATACTTGCTTTTCCCAGAAAATGAATTTAAAGAATTATATGATTTGAAATGCCATGCAAAGTATCTATTTATTTTATTTATGCATTAGTGATTGCATATAATAGTAATGGTGCTGCGAACGCACAGATAAGTGGCAAGTAAGTTTATATACTGGTTATGATGAGAATGAATAATGTGATGTGATGTGATGTGATTAGAGCTCATAAACCTGCACCTTGGTATTAGTGCTCCTGCCCAGATTTAGGGGCATAGTCTTTCACGTGATGTTCACCTCCCGCACCACATGCTCGCCTTGGATCCAAGTTAGGTGCACAGTCCTGTCGAATAGACCACTGTAGGTGGGTTCGACTCGTAGGTGACCCACGAATCATTCGCACAGTCTTCACGCGATTGTAGCACTAGAGCATATTATTCTATATACAGTGATGTTGAGCGGACCACTAGAGGTGGTATTGATGTGTGTGCAGGATATACGATATGATTGAGTTGATTATGAGCTATATGATATGTAGAGATTGTTATGAGCTATATACAGCCGATGGCTGAGTTGATTATTTGGAATTCAATCACATTCACATAGTTATGATTTGGCATTCAGTTATGATACTTTGGCATGGCATACGTACATTCATACATACATATTTTTCCAACAAGATTTCGAGAATTATATATAAGTATATACTTTATTTCTGGGAAATTATACAGGTTTTACAGAGAGGGGTTATAACTTTTGAGAAAAGAATGGTTTTGAAAAGATTTGTTTTTGCCCACTCACGCTTTCTGTTTTTCGCCCCTCCAGGTATTAGGTAGTGTTCGTTGGTGGCATACAAGGAGCTCATCGGATGTTCTGACAGAATTCACTTATGTAGGACCACCTTCGGGTGTTTTCTCCATTTAGTACTTTCTGCTTGACTGCACGTAGACCATTTATGCTCTGATTGTGTAAACCATCTTAATTCTCGCACTAGCACACTATCTTGTTTTGGGTTGTTGGTTGCATGGTTTTAATTCGTTCGTATCTTTCTGATTAATCTTGCTTCCGCACTGTGCACATGGTTATGTCACCCTCACGTGATGACCAGCGCGCCCCACTTTCGGGTTAGGATGTGTCACTAGAACTATTTCTTTAAAATAAAAATAACTATAACTATATATATATATATATATAGGGTAAACTGCCAATTTAGTCCCTGAATTATCACCTTAGTGAAAATTAGGTCCCTAAACTATTTTTTCAGAAAAATTAGTCCCTGCATTATAAAAATCTGCCAATTACATCCCTAATGTTATATTCGAAGATACTATATTCAATTTTCCGTCAATTTAAGTCACGTTACTTGCATGTGATACACATTGGAGGGTAGATTCGTAGTTTTTCATAAAGAAATAGTGTATAGAGTTAACTTTGGATGATGAATTGGTAGTTTTTCATAAAGAACTAGTGTAAGTTAACTTTTGAGGGTAAATTAGACATTAAATTTGCAACCTATATGAAATGTTAAGGGCTTATAGACGAGAAAATGATGGTATTACATTAAAAAATGTGTCAAATGACTTAAGTTGACGAAAAATTGGATAACATAGCTTTGAATATAATAGTAGGGATGAAATTAGCAATTTCTAATGAATTTAGGGACTTATTTTACCGAAAAAATAATTCGGGGACCTAATTTTCACTAAGGTGAGTTCAGGGACTAAATCGGCACTTCACCCATATATATATATATAAAGGGAGCGAATTCTTTCTACTTCTCGAGGCATAAGGACAAACTGAAAGGCTCCACTAGAAGGAATCAACCGCCCCAAAAATAGTGAAACATTTAAAATATCATAAATTGTCCTTAAAAACTCCAAAATTTACAATTGAATTAAATGAAATTAAAATAGTAATTCAAGATATTTTGACAAAAATATATATAAATAAAAAAACATAATTTTTCCAAACTTTTTTTAAATCGTAAAAAAAAAAAAAGAAACTTAATTTTACATTTATGCTGTGGCAGGAGGCTAGATATCATAAAGCCAGAACTATACGTAATGTGTGTGTGTCTGTGGAGGAGAAGATTACACCTAAATAGATTTAGCAACAAAAGTTTCCACCTCTAAGTAATATGATAAAGCCAGAACGATACATATAGTAGTAAATTTGTCCTGTTTGAATTGATCTGACCACTCTTGAATTGATCTGACCACTCTTATTACGTCTACATGTATGATATGTACTAAAGGAAAATGACATGTATATTTGGACTGAGCCATCATATACACCGGCCTCTGGGGTTTAGGGAATCTATATAAAAGGTCATATGAATTCCATTACGATTAATTTTGTTGAACAAAACAAATGCGACATTGTGATATATTCTCAAGTTTGAAATAATTACCTAAAACTTAACTTGTTTGGTACTTTCTAGATCCAATTTTTTGTTTTTAAAAAATGATGATTAATGCAGCTAAATTATTTAGTTTATTAAATAAAAAAAATTAAAAATTAAATCTAAGAAGGATGCCATAATATAAGCCTGTCCCGGAATTATTTTATCGAGGATGTGAAATGACGGGATTGCCCTTAAGTTTGCTAAGGTATGACATTTATATTTGGTTTTATTGTCCTATTCCTAAGTTTGGAAATTAATTTGGGAAATAATTGGTATTGTTTTGTGTGGCTAGGATTGTAGACCACACACACACAAACTACCCTCACTCTCCCTCTCTCTCCCGTGAGCTCTCTCTCCCTCTCGGTTTGACTCTCCCCGTGTACTATTCATGTACGGACAGAGTTGGAACTCGTCCATTTCTTCACAGATCGACGCCAAAAAGGTAAGATTCTTGATCCTTGTAACCCCTTCAGCATGTTGGTACCAATTTTGGAACTTGTAACCCCTGGAATAGTCGAGAAACCCTAACCCCGAAAATGTGCACTATTCATGCACACGTAAAATCTTGCATTTCAGGGAATTTCAAGCTCATAGTGAGCTTAAGGAGGTCCTCTCGAGTCTTGGGGTACTTCGTTGGTAGAGTTTGGACGTCGAAGGACCAAGATCGAAGGTTTTTAAAGTGTGCCAAGCTATCGAGCTTTCTTAGGTAAAATCTAGTGATTTTCAAGCCTTGAAACTTGTTTAGATGTGTTCTACATGCTTAGAGCTTCATTTTGGTACCAATTTCATGAAAAATGGGTGAAAAATGTGTGAGAAACCATAGTTGGAAAAATACGCAGAATCCGACGAACCCACCGGCGGCCGGCAAGTCGCCGGAGAAGATGACGGAATATTCTGTCAGTTTGGACGGAATATTCCTGACGCTGTTTAAGTTAAATCTAACGGACGCCGTTAGAAGTTAACGGAATATTCCTGACGGCGTTAACTGACGCCGTCAGTGTGCCTGGCACGTGGCCGCACGTGGGGGCGCGTAGGCCGTGCCTTGGCTGGCACGTGGCGGCGCGTGCGACGTCGGAAAATTATTTTTAAAATATGGGGATGTTCGTGAGGTTGTGTAGATCACGTTGGTATATTCAAACACCCCAATTGAGCATCGTATGAGAAGTTATTTTGGATTGTTGGTTATGTGCTCTAAATAACGTTATTATAGTTGTTTCCCATATAGGTGAGACTTATCCCAAGGACGAGCGCAACCAAAGGCATCACGGGGGTTACGACCCTTCAACATACCAGTGAGTGGGCAGTTGCTTTCTTATTATACCTATATACTTACTGATTTTCCCAGAAATCGAATTTAAATGAAAGTATGTTTTTAAATGCCATGCATAGAATTGATATGAATTATATGAATTGATATATGATGCATATGTATGAAATGGTGCGGTGGACACACAGGTAAGTATCAGGTGAGTTATATTGTGTTGATGATGTGATTTGTGATGAGAGCTCATAACTTGCACCACCGGTGTTAGTGCTTATGTTGATATTCACCTCCCGCACCGCACGCTCCCTTGATCCAAGTAGGTGTAAGTCCTGTCGTACAGACCACTTTTGTGGTTCCGACTCGTAGGTGACCTGCGATACGTCGCACAGCTGTTTGATGAGAGATGCACTAGAGCGTATTATTACACCAAGTCCTGTCGTACAGACCACTTTTGCAGTTTCGACTCGTGTGTAGGCATAGGTATTGAGCTATATGATTAGCCGTACAGGACCACTGCAGGGTCTCCGGCTGATTTATTATTCTACCTGATATAAATTTGCATATCCTCACTATGATTTGATACATATGGCATGGCATACTTTCATACTATTGATTTTGAACGATGATTTGAGAAAATGTTGAGATATATATGCTATATGCTATTTTCTGGGAAAGTATATAGGTTTTACAGTGAGGGGTTATATATGTTGATAAAGGAAATGTTTTGGAAAGCTTTGTTTTACTGACCCACTCATTTTGTTTTACGCCCCTCCAGGTTATAGTTAGGAGTGTTTGGTGGCTCACGAGGATCCCCACGGCTATTCTGACGGACTTCACTCATGTAGGACTCACCTTCGGGTGTTGTAATCTAGTAATTGTCCTACTTGACTGCATTTAGAACCTTATGCTCTGATTATGTGTAATTCACACTTAAACTCTCGTAGCATGTCATTAGGATTGTACTGCTAGTATTCGGCTTTTAGTTATTCATAACTCTTTTATCTTATCGCTTCCGCATTGCGTAATGGTTACGTTGACACACCCCGTCTCGAAGATAGGGCGTGCTGGCTGTCACGTTCACGTGACGGCCAGCACGGCCTACCTTCAGGACTGGGTGTGTCATACGTCATGTTGGTGACGGCCAGCACGCCCTGATTTTCGGGTCGGGGTGTGTCATCACCACTTGGATTTTTACTTTACCAATAGTTGTAGGGAAATTAAACTTATATGAAACAACAAATAAAATGGAATGGATATATTTTTATTTCCATGCACTCCATTGCTTACTTGTAGTTTTTAGATTGAATAAATAAAAATAAAAATAAAATTATCGATAAAACTCTAAGGGGAGAGAGAATTTGTCTAGGTCACATAATAGCTTAGCACTAATCAGGTATCAAACTCAGCATAAATATAAACATCATCGTTATTCATGTGAGTCGAATCTGAGACATTTTATTTACAAGTAAAGAGAAATTTTATTAAACTGTAATACTAATTAGTATAAATCGAAAAGAAAAATTAAGAGACATATATAATCATGAGTGTGTAAAATTAAAAATGTGTTCAGAAATCCATTTATTATTTATGAGAGAGGACTTGGAGTGGGGTCATGATTAAATGTATTTGCAAAACAAATGTGGGAAAAAATTGGCTCACCCTATGTTTCATATGCTATGTTATCGTCCTGACAATTGATGGATTGCCGTGTTCACGGTGCATATCCAACCCAGATAAAAAGTTTTTCTTCTGCATCCAACCAGCCCCCACCCCCCACCCCCCAAGTTCCCAATCCCACGTCTTCAATACAAAAAAGAGTAAATTACCGGTCTCCTCCTGAACTTTCACCTAATTTTTTTTATTTAGCCTCTAAACTTTTAAATTGGAAAATCAAGCACTTAAACTAATTTTCTTGGCCAATTTCCCATGCTGTTAGTTTTTCATTCGTTCCATCCAAATTTCTGTTAAATGAAAACATGTGCACAACATATGAGGATAGTTTGATCTCTTCGTTCTTTAAAATAATTGAAAACCCTAGATTTCTAAAATGTTGACCTGTGCAAATCTGTGTGATTCTATAGTTTTTGTGTCTGAAGGCCTCGCGAAGTGACATTTTTGTTCTTAAAGGAGAGTCACATGGTGTGCACATGATAAGAGTTAACGTTAATTTGGATGGAATATACGGAAAACTAACGGTAGGGTAGAAATCGGCCAAAAAAATTAATTTAAGTCCTTGATTTTCCAATTTAAAAGTTTAGGGGGTAAATTAAAAGTTGGGTGAAAGTTCGGGGGAGAAATCAGCAGCTTACTCATACAAAAAACAATCATGTTAGAGTTATCAAATTTGTTTACTATTTTTTTGGTTAGTTACTCGAAAAGAATCATTTATCATTACTTATAAATCACTAAATTACTTGTAGAGAGTTTTTACACATGACTCAAAACTGTAGCTTGTCCACAAAAATGTTCAATGACTTTTTTTTTTATTTTTTTTATTTTTAACAAATGATATTATCTACACTAAGGAGGGGATGGGCAAAACTATAATTTGCCCACCCCCTCCTTGGTGTAGATAATTTGAATATTTGATTGAAGGACCAAATGTTAAATTTCAGTATTAATTAAGAACTTTAATAACAAAATTTATAGAATCATTCCTAAAATCATGTAAGGATTAATACCAAATAGGATTTTATTTTTTTCTTCTCAAATTTGAATTGTGTGAAAGCTGATCAAATTTTTTATTTTTTCAGTTAGAATGTTTTATTTTTTATTTTAAAAATATTTAAATTAAGAAAAGATACATTTTATAATAAAATATGAGTATATAAATAAATAAAAGTGAATAGATATTGTACATTAAGAAAATCGGTATATTTTACAAAAAAAAAGAAGAAGGATTTAAAAAAAAATTATTTTTAAAATTCTAATTAAATAGGGATAATTTTGAAATTATAAATGTTTACGTTCTTAGCCTTCTGTTTTATATATAAAGATGTTATTCTTAATTTGTATTTTTTCTATTTTTTTAATTTTGTTTTAAAAGAATAGTTATTTTTCAAAATTCTAATTAAAGAGTGGTAATTTTGGAGTTATGAATATTTCACATAGGCCTTCTAGCATATATATGTATATGTGTGTGTGTATATATATATGTATATATAGATAATGTCACAGCCCGTCCCGGAATTTCAATTCCGAGGATGTGAATTGATAGATTTGTCCGTAGAAGCATTGCTAAGGTATGTGACCCGTTTAATTGATTAATGTTATCCTCCCTAAGTTGTGGAAATTTTAATGGAAGTTAGGTAATGTTTTTATTTGTGTGGTTAGGGTTTAATGTGGACCATACACACAAACTTCATTTCCTCTCTCTCCCGCACGCTCTCAGTTCACTCTCTCCTTCTTTCCTTCGAAACCGTACGGACGAACCCAAAGACCACCAAAACTTCACGGATCGACGTGGTTGAGACCACCATCGTGCTCCTGGAGACCACACGAACTCATTGGTACCCGTTTCGGGTAAGAGTTCATCCATTTTCACGTCGAAATCACGAGCACCGAGATTGTCACTATTCATCAACTTTTAAATGGTTACGTTTTAGGACAATCCAAGCTCACCACGAGCTTAAAGAGGTTCCCACGAAGCTCGGAGTGCTTCGTTTGAAGGTTTGGGACGTCGGGATAACAAGGTTCGAAGGTGGCCGGTTTTGGTGGAATTTTCCCGACGTGATTTGGAAGGTTTTGAGGCTCCAAAGAGGTACAACCTTCTTCCTCTCATGATTTGTGACATTTTGGTGAAAATTTCATGAAAAATGGTGCAAAAACGAGCAAGAAAAGGGCAGTTGCAGGTCTGCCTAGAATCTGGCGCCGGTGGCACTGTTCCAGCGTCTGGAGGTTGAAGATGATGCGCGTGGGGGGCGCGTGAGGCCGTGGCCTCCCCGGCGCGTGAGGGCGCGTGAGCCCTAGGAAAAATAATTTAAAAATATCACGATGTTCGTGAGGTTGAGTAGGTCTCGGTGGTATATTCATATACCCAATTTGAGCAATATATGAGAAGTTATTAGCGAAAGTTGGTTATGTGCTTAATTAACGTTATTTCGGTTACTTCTCATATAGGCGAGGCTTATGCGGAAGACGAGCACAGTCAAGGAAGGCTAAGGGGTTATGACCCTTCGATATAACTGTGAGTGGGCAGTTGTTTTCATTATATACCTATATACTTATTGATTTTCCCAGAAATCGAATTTAAAGGAAAGTATGTTTAAAAATGCCATGCATAGATTTATATGAATCATGTGATTTGGAATGTCATGCATAGACTTGATATGAATTATATGAATTGATATATGATGCATATGTGTGAATTGGTGCTGCGGACGCACAGGTGAGTATCAAGTGAGTTATATTTGGTTCATTGAATTGTTTGATGTGATTTATGTTGATAGCTCATAACCTGCACCCCTGGTGTTAGTGCTTATGTTATTCACCCGCATCACACGCTCACCTTGGATCCAAGTAGATGCTAGTTGTACAGACCACTAGAGGTGGTTCCGACATGCTAGTCGTACAAACCACTAAAGGTGGTTCTGACTAGTAGGTGACCCTAGATTATGTGCACAAATGATTGATGAGAGAAGCACTAGAGCGTATTATTACACCATCCTAGTCGTACAGACTACTACAGGTAGTTCCGACTTATGTGCAGTGTAGTGCCGTACTGGTCACAGTTGGTGACTCCGGCTAGATTGGATGTTGAGCTCTAGAATCAACCGTACAGGACCACTGCAGGGTCTCCGATTGATTTATTATTTCACCTGATCTATATTGATGCTTCCATATTACGTTTTTGGCGCATGGCATGGCATATTTTCTGAAAAGTGATAAAGAATGGTGTTTTGAGATTTCTGAAGCTATATATATTTATATATGCTATTTTTTGGGAAAGTATACGGGTTTTACAGCGAGGGGTTAGAACTTTGATAAAGGAAAGATTTGAAAAGACTTGTTTTACTGACCCACTCACCTTGTTTTGCGCCCCTCCAGGTTCGAGATAGAGCAGTACTTTGGTGGCCACGAGGAATCCAACGGTGTTCTGACAGAATTCACAATTGTATTTTTAAGCTTCCGAACTGTGTAAATGGTTACGTCACTCTCATGTGACGGCCAGCATGCCCTCCTTCGGGACGGGGTGTGTCAGATAACAAAGTGGAATATTTTTTTATGAAAAATGGTACATTATAAATAATTTATGAGAACAATAAAAGATTAAAAAAATTGCCGGTACAAATAAAATTTTAAAAATATGAGCACAAAAAAAAAATTAAATATATGGATACAAACTAAAACTAAAAGAAAATTGGTACATATTAAAAAAATGGTTGCAAATTCAAAAATAAGTATAAATTAAATATAAAAATATATGATACAAAATTTAGCCACAAATTTAAATACACTAAAATGGATCTATTTGTAAATGGTTAAATAATTTTAATTATAAAATTTAAATATGCTAACATGTAAATCTTTTATTATTGAAATAATGACGTAGAAAAAACCAAATGACTTAGGTCAAAAATTGAAAAAGAAAAAGGTTTTAATCAAGGACATAAAAAATGAGGGATGAGATCCTAATTTCTTCTTTTTTATTTTCACACACGAAGGAGAATCCGATGACTGTAAAACACACACTCACACACAAATATTTTGCACATTAAACTTTTATGTGTAAGAAAAATGACTTCGTAGAGATAAGGAGCAAAGTATTTTGTTAGAAAGAAAAAAAAAAAGATATTTAGAATAAGTCCAAATTTGAATTAACGAGAAACTATCACATTATTTGACATATATAAATACAAGAAGCACAGGACACGCCATCACCATGTATATACATGATATAGCTACCTTTCATATAGACATATATGTTTACCGCTTCTAGTGGGACTATTAGCAATATAGCAGAAGCTCGTGAGAGTGATAAGAACCTTTCAAAATGGCTTTCAATATGGTATCGGTAATCAAGGAAAACGACAGTACTGCTAGTACTACTACTACTATTGCTGCAACGACTACTGCAAGCTTCAATGACAGTGTCAATGAAGAGTGTGATAAATCTGGGTGCCGCCGTAGCCGACCCTTCGGAAAAAAGTGCAGCCATCTGGTGAAGAAGCAGCGGACTAAGTTCTACATCCTCCGGCGTTGCATAGCTATGCTTCTCTGCTGGCACGAACGTAGCGACTCCTGATGAATACTAGTAACCGTGATAAGTTAGCACGTACTGCAGCAGTGCAGCTAGCTGCAACTGTTAGTTTTCCACAATTTCCTCTGCAATATTAATTATATATATGTGTGTGTGTAACTAGATTCTTTGATGGAATCAAGATCTGTCTATTGTACAACATTTAATGTTGGTTCTTCTTCACTTTTCAAGTTTTTCTCGTCTCTCTTCAGACTCTTCGACATTTTCTTTTTTCTTTTTCGTTAATTTTTTTTGGTGGTGGTTAATAATTAGCTCTTCTGTAAAGAGCTATATACATATTATGGATATATTCTCATGGTGTACGACAAAATAATTAAGTTTTATACACATCATGGTTTAAATTTCAAACAATTCTGTCTTACCAAACTAAGAAAAACCAAATCCTCGGTTGGTTTGAAGTTTCTTCTATTTTAAATATCCATGTATACATATCCTTTTATCTTTCCATCTTAATTTCTAGTTATTCTTGTACTCGACTTTGTTATTCCAGTTCTTAATTAGTTATCTTTCCATCTCATTATTGCCTTCATTACTTGTACAAATATGTACATTTTCTTCCTATTTTGAATAAATTAGTGCAAAAAATAAATATAGATTTTCTTACATTCTTTATTTATCATTTAGAAAGAGTATCATATTGATTGATATGGTAAATGAATAAGTACAAAAAAAAAAAAGGAGAGAGTGGATTTATATGGGACTTGATAAAATTTTTGATAGAGATTTCAATATGATCAAAGTGAAAAACAGTATCCAGCACCAAGAATACTATTAAATATTTCTAGCTATCCTCTAATACCAAGTCAATAATCAAGTCGGGAGATTCCTCGACCAAATGGGCTCATGCGAGCAGCCTAGTAAAGTGGCGTGCATAAAATAACACGTCCCATAGGAGAGTTATCTTCATCAGATTGCTCCAAAGCAGCAAGGGCAATCACAGCATCTCCTTCAAATTGAGTAGCAGTGGCGCGCAGCTCTTGAGCAAGAGTACAGCTCTTTGTGCAGCGCATGCAGCGGCGATGTTACCCCAGCTGAGCAAGGACATTTTCTTATATTAGCATATTAGCATATGTACATATTTGTGTGTATGTATAGCAGACAATATTGATTGTTTTGTATAAATACTTGAAGTGGCACACATTCTGCCAGCAAAAAAATGGCATAATAGAATTCATTTGTAATCAAATTATTGTCCTATGATACGTACCACTAAGTCCGGAAAATCAATAGTTATCTTGTACTTAAGAATTTAATGGATCTTTGCAATGGTTAGATCTTACATAAAAGTCGAATCACTGATTGAGACAAGGAATCATAGCCTAACCCTTTATAATCATAGCCTATTAATACTATAGTTTGATGATATGATATTCTTTTTAGTGTGTAAAAATAATAAATCTTCAACTTAATTTTACAAATAACAATTCGATATTAATTTATTATAATTAATTCACACCCGTAATATCGGACAATCTAATCACAATAAGGGCCTCCCGTTTTGGGGACACTTGACTGGAGCAAGGAAACAATTTGATCATTATTTTCTTTGGATAAATTCTAAATTGTTAGTTTTATAAGGGTCATGTGTCCTCAAGTCCCCCCATCATTTGATTTTAATGTTTCTTGCTATGCAACCAAATTTATGGTCGATATAAAGCAATGCCATGTATAAAGTTTCACACAAAAAACAACACTTTGGACACGCAATTTTAATATTTAGATGAAGAGCTAGTACTATTGTTGACTCTAAAAATTACAAAGCTTATCTAATGTGCAAGCCGAACAACTATTGAGTTAACTACATTCTTCTTATGTGAATGCAGGCGTGCCAACTCGCAGCCCATGTCAATCGGGAAAGTAGAGTAGATGTGGTGATGGTGTTGAACAAGCTGCTAACTTCTTCACTTAGCGATTACGGTCGAGAAAGGAACAACTCAACCTAGGGTTCTAGAAACTAAAGACAATGTTACTTAATTCACTGCGGAGTTCAAGATCTTCTGCAAGAATCAATATCAAGCTATAAGGGAAAAGATACTCGAAGGAGATGAGTGTCATTATTGTGAATGTCGTTCGATCATCTAAATGCAAACTCTTAAATGTACTTGCGAGTAACCGGTCGTAAAACACCTCACTTTGCTGGGAAAACTAATGAAGTGACCTCTTTCAGGGAAAAATTAAAGACTCTTTGCCGGCTTAGACTTGGGTAAATAACCAACCAAACTAGAAGTAGTGCTGATTAACCAAACTGAAGGTACTTCTAGGCCGACTAGCTTTATGGCTCCAGTGTTTTTCACTCGAATTGAATATGTTGCCGGTTTATCAACTCAGTGATATTTTACCCGAACTGAATTTGTGTTGATGAAGAGGTTAGGATAATTAATATTTTTCTCAGGGTCGTGAGGAGGTTTAGTGTAGAACTTTTGAGTTGTTTATGTGTTGAGTTGAAGAGGCTTTCGATGTTGCACTATGTCTTGTATTTATAGGACATGCATACCTTGGATGATGAGTTGTAGAAGCAATTTTGATTGCACTATGCCTCCCAGAAATTGTCACATCTCAACCCGGGCCCCCACCACTCCCAGGCACGCCTTCACCGTAGCACGATATTGTTCGCTTTGGGCCCCGACCACGCCCTCACGGTTTTGTTTCTGGGAACTCACATGAGAACTTCCCAGTGAGTCACCCATCATGGGAATGCTATCGCGCTACTCGCTTAACTTCGGAGTTTCAATGGAACCCGAAGCCAGTGAGCTCCCAAAAGGCCTCGCGCTAGGTAGAGATGGGAATATACATATAAGGCTCACATGATCTACTCCCCTGGGCTATGTGGGATCTCACAAAAATATATCTCATTTTTCCCAGCTAATTAACCTAATATCCATGCAGAAAGAAACTGGTTGGATAAAAGACCGAATTCATTTGGCTTATAGGAAAATGTCAAAATAATTCCAATAAATGTTAAATAGATAAATGTCACGATTAAAAACTACAACTTCATTTGTCAACAATAATTGGAAGTCATCCTAATATCTTCTCCATCCAATGGCCTAGAAATCATACGACAGGGTGCAAAGGTGGGTCCAAACGTCACACTACTAGACCGATACTGCCGAGACTCAATTTGGCCCCAAATGTGAATTTAGGTCACCAGCGTGTAAGTAATGACCTGGACAAATATATTGAACAAGATGTTGGAATTTTCACTAATGTCATGTATGGTGTTTTGAATTCCCAACTGATTGCTTTTATCCAATGTAAACCCTATATTCGCTTGGTTAAAAATAATACTTTTAATTTAAAGTTATATAGATGACATAATAATAAAAATCCGAGCATGGCCTTCAATTCATAAGTTCACATTATCCCTTCATACTTGAGGCTGAGCAGATGTTTAATTCTTAAAATATTAAGTATTTATCTGAAATATTTCAAAAGAACGAGATTAATCAACTCTAAAAGTTTGAGTAACGCCACATCAAAAAAATGAGATTCATTTGTATCTATATGTGTAGAAAAAAATATTAAACAAATGAATAATCAAACCAAAAAGAAAAGAAAAAAGGGAAAGAGAAATAAATAATGAATAATTGTTGTAGGCTTGTGTTGAGGAGGAAAGTGAGTTGGGAGGGGGAAAAAGTGGGTACGATCCCACACACTTCTGAAAACTCCGATTATTGGTATTTATAAGCCGCTCCCTTCACCGACCTCAATTAGAGGGATGAGCATCCCATACGGATTCAAATGGTGGAATCTTAAGAATCCTTATATCCTAACCGTTCATTGTATATTGTACAGTCAGAAATCATTTGAATTTTATTATTTAAAATTAAATATAAATAGTATCTGACGAAAACTGATCGCACGATATATGATGAACGATTAAGATATGATGATCCCTAAGATCCCCACCATTTGGATTAGAGGACTGTTAGCTTCCGGGTCAAAGTGAGAATAGTATAGTAATTGTCCTAGCAATTACTATTTCGAGAAATGATAAAAAGGACCATCCAAGTCGAACTCTCCGTAAGTTCTTTTTGACTTTGTATTTTAATGTTAATTTACGTATCGATATTATAAAAAAATAATGCTAAGGAGATTAAATTTTTATATCAAATTTGTAAATCAAATAATATATCACCAATAAGAAATAAACACGTTAACTTTTAAATAATAATCTTACCATCAACATCCATATTATTTGGTTTACAAAATTTGATTTGAAAATTTAGTATCTCTAATATTACTCATAAAATATTGTGTAGAAAACGCGAGGTGACAAAGAATTCTATAGAGAGTTCCACTTCTGCAAAAGTCTCTTTAGCATTTATCTTTTTTCCATTTTATGTCTTAAGTTGGATGGCCTTGAAGTTTGAAAATAATTGTCCTAGTAATTGCTATAGAAATTGAAGGGCATGCTCTACGAATTTTATGATCAGGTCATGTACGAAGCTCTAAATTAGGTTATAGTGATTATTTTGTCCACACCATCACCGGTACTTTGTTGGGAATTACTATCCGTGTGATTAGTATAGTGATTGTAATATCATTTTTTCCCTTTTTTTTTATGCATTGTAATGAAATTACTATTCACATTTTATTTTTGAGAAAATAAAAAATAGTTGGATATTTATAGAAAATTAAAATTATTTTTCTGACTTTTCATAATTTTTTTATAATTTTTTTTGGCATTTCAAACATTTTATTGTGTGCTTCAAATTTTTTTATATTAAAAAAATCCACTTATGAGAATGCATAATGGGGTTTTTCTGCATGCATGCTAAATGATAAAGTTGTTATCACATTTTCTTATTAATATATAACTTTCTCTTATTCTTAAATTTTATTTATTTAATGGAAATAGAGAATGATTAGGCGATAATAGGTCTTTGTCAATAATCGCATGCAAGGCACCAACTCTTTTTCGAAAAGATAATAAGCATTACACTTAGAAAACCCATGCATGCCCCCTCTACCAAATTTTATTACTATTGAAAGGAAAGAAAAGATACGAGCGGGAGATCTAGGCCAAAGTCCGCACAACAAAATAAATCAGAGAACACCCTAAGTAGGATAAAAATGAAAAATCTCGACCGTATACATAAACAACAAATACTAGGATTGTAGAGCACCTACAATAAGCACAGCCCCCAAACCCATAAGAAGCTAGCAAACTACCATTCAGTTACATTTTCGGTAAATATGTACACAAATAAAATGTTTCCTCCTACTTGGTACTACGGTCTAGTGGTATTCCTCTTCACTTATAAGTGAGAAGCCTTAGGTTCGATTCTCGCTAAAAGTGAGTTGAATTATATTATTGCTAGCCCAATGTGAGACTAAGCTCATCACCTCTCCCTTAGTATAGATGATATCGTTTGTTCGAAAAACATAAAAATAAAAAATAAAAAAAAGATGTTTCCTGTCGCGGACTCAAGCTACATGAACTGCCTCAATAAAAGCTAGAATCTAAACAAACACTGGACTGCCTAATTAAATCCTTATCTTCACATCAAATCACATTTCTAGTTCTCTCAAAATTCAAAATAGCCCCACGTTTTTTCTCCAAACTAAAGAAAATTAGTTAGCTCTTCCATACACATCGACAGTTATTATTTATTTATTTATTTTCTTTTATCTCTTTAGAAGTTTATTTTATAATTTAATACGCGTATCAAATAACAATCTGTTTGAAAAATGAAATGACTGTTTATATATATAAGAAATCCAATATTTTTCAAACAAAAACCCATACGTTTCCATAAGTTTGAATGATAGTGGAATGCCAAAATTAAAAGATGTGATGGATATGTAAAGTCAAGGACAAAATGCTTATGCGGGGGCCCTGGTGAGGGACTAACACGTGCAGTCCTGACATGGTTGAAAAATACTGATGGGTTACAGAGTTTACATCTAAGGCGAGTCACAGCTCACAAATATTGACACAACGCTTTTCTGCAAGAACAGCCTGAAAAGGAAAAAGCGTGCATGCACCATTTCACAGAAATCCCATCCCATGTGGAGCCGCACGTGTGTGTAAAGTTGTAAGCAAAAAGTACTTGCAGTGAACCCTACTCTTTACCATTCTAGGTCATCTTCTCCAACCAACCAATTGTCAGTTCTGAGTTGTTGGCAAATGCTGTCAACTAGCTGATAGCTATCACGGATCACCTAGAGGTTTTTTTATCGGTGGAGAGATTTTTTCATACAATTAAAGTATATCTGATGACTGTTGAGGTTTTACTATAAAGTTAATTAATAGTATGGTGCGTAGCATAATCTCTTAGAAACATTGTAAACTTTAATTAGATGTAATCCAAACTAATAAGCATTACTTAGCTGGAGAAGACGACATAGTGAATTTCTGGATGATCAAACTCAAGGATGGAATAGCTTGAAATACTTTTATGCAATGTTGCTCCTTATACAACGAACTAACAGAGATTTCTAGGATTGTGGTGTGTTAATAGTGTGCACAGGGACCTCAAACTTATATAGGCTTCACCTCCCTAGAATCATACCCACTAACGGATTCTAGAAACCCTAATGAGCCATAACGTTTGGTCATTGGGTTTCATAAATCGGACAACCTACTATGATACTATAAAGAAAGTTAAGGTTACACCTTAAAATCAATTGGTAATAAGGTGAGTAGCTCAATATCTTACAAGCACATGCAAGGTCTCTCATTTTCCTACTGTGGGATTCATACTCACTACCAGAAATTACCATTTGCCCGATGAAATTTTGCCCAACGGACAATCTTTCATTGGGCAAAAGACCTTTGCCTGACATAATTAAACGTTTGATCGGGCAAAACTAGTCAATGTTTTTGTCTTTATAAAGACTTTTGCCCGATGAATGTAGTTTGGCGGGTAAAGTACTCTTCGCCGGGCAACGTTAAATAGCAAGAGAAAAATTTGGCACACATTATGCCCACCTTTTGCAGACGAAAAATGAATTCGTCGGTAGAGGTAATTTTGCCCGTCGGACAACTTGTCGAGCTAAGTGTATGGGTCGTCGGGCAAAGAGCCACTCTGACCTGCCATGCATAACCCGTACTGAAAATTTTTTGCTTGATGACCCCAATTCATTAAAACATTCCGGTGAACTGCAGTTGTAAACAATAAATCCCTCTGTCTTTCTTTTGTTTCTATCAATCTTGGTTGGCTTTTTCCTTTTGCCGGAACTGTAGGTGTAACAAATGATGAGAAGTTAAGAGTGCACTAAAGAGACCAGCAAACTTGTTTCAATGATCCAATCGTCAAACTTGTTTGTATATACTGCAAGATCGTACACGCCAAAAATCACCAAAAATGAACTCTGAAGTTTATGTAACGCGAAGAAATCCTTTGACAGTTAGAAAAGGAAAATCACGATTTAACGATTATTTTAACCCTAATTTTGATGATTTTTTACCAATATACTCATCGGCCCTAGAAGAATACAATGGACCAACCCAATCATCAATTTAAAATACTTACACTAGTGGTTACCACTAAATCTTAAATTCTACATAATGGAAGTATAGAATAAACTCTGAGTGTATGTTCAATCTATTGTTTTGATGGGATAGGCAGTAAGAACCTAATTTCAACGATCCAACAGTCAAACTTGTTTGTATATATACTCCGAGAGCACATATTGATAGGAGCATATTTATGTGACTTTGTTATCTTATTTCTTTGCATTTACTTAGTTAATTTCCATTTATTATAGTAATTTAAGTTATTTTCGTATTATTGGAGGTCCAGTTTGGTAAAGATGACAATAAATAGTCAAACGGAGCAATTTGGAGTAGTTTTGACTTGGATTGATAGCATGTGTGGATAGCATATAGGCTGGACGTTTTTGGTGTTTAAAAGGTGTTAAACATGTGCAAAAATCTGGAGAAATTAAAGTTAAGGCTTGGAAGGCAAGGAATTACACAAGAAAGAGGAATCCTAGTTGGAGAGAAACATTATCATATCATATCTCATCTTATCTCTAGTTGCAAGGAAGAATCCTAATCACATTCCAACCACCAGTTTCTTAGAGTCCTAAAATAATTCAACACGCCTAATCCCATTCCACCTTGGATTCAGCCGTGCTATATGTATATATAGTGTCCTGCAACGTTTGAGGGGTGTGCCGTGCCTACCATTCATCCATTGAAGCTGATGGATTTTTCAAAGTTTTTCTCTCTCTCTCTATGTTTTAAGTTTCAATGTTTATTTTAGATTGTTTTTCAGTTATGATGTGTCACATCCCGGCACGGGCCGGATCACTTCCGGGGCCCGCTCCGCCACCGTAGCACGATATTGTCCGCTTTGGGCGTACCATTCCTTCATGGTTTTGTTTCTGGGAACTCACGAGCAACTTCCCAGTGGTTCACCCATCCTGGGAGTGCTCTAGCCCCCTTCTCGCTTAACTTTGGAGTTCCTACGGAACCCGAAGCCAGTGAGCTCCCAAAACACCTCGTGCTAGGTAGGGATGAGAATATACATTTAAGGATCACTCCCCTGGGCGATGTGGGATGTTACAATCCACCCCCCTTAAGGGCCCGACGTCCTCGTCGGCACACTTCCGGCCAGGGATTGGTTAACTGACACACCCCAATCTAAATCAAGGCGTGCTGGCCTTCATGTGAACGTGACGTAACCATAAGCACATTGCGGAAGCAAGATTAATAAGGGAAATACGAACAAATTAAAACCAAGCAACTAGCTATTCTAACTAAGATAGCGTGCTAGTGCGAGAATAAGTGTAAAATACACAACCAGAGCTTAACTAGCCTAAGATCAGTCAAGCAAAAGTACTTATTAAACAACACCCAAAGGTGGTCCTACATGAATGACGGTCTGTCAGAACCTCCGCTGTATCCTCGTAAGCCACGAACCTAATACCTGAAAGGGCGCAAAACGAAAAGTTGAGTGGGTCAGAAACAAGGTTTTCTAAAATCATTTCATAGCTCAAAAGCTCTAACCCTTCGCTAGAAAACCTGTATAATTTCCTAGAAAATAGTATACATACGTATATATCTCAAAACCAATCTCAATACAAATATCCAAAACCACATGTGTATGCCATGCCCAATATCACAATATAACAAATGTAAGCCAAGTAAAGTAATCTCAATGAAATAACATATTAACCGGAGCACCTGCAATGGCCTGTACGGTTAATTTATGTAGCTCATCGCTCCATCTAGCCGGAGTCACCTAAAGTGACCTGTACGACAATATATCTGCACACGAGTCGGAACCACCTATAGTCGTCTGTACGACAAGACTGGGTGTAAATAAATACGCTCTAGTGATACGATCACGTGAAGACTGTGTGATAAATCGCGGGTCACCTACGAGTCGGAACCACCTATAATGGTCTGTACGACAAGACTATGGACCTAACTTGGATCCAAGGTGACCGTGTGGTGCGAGAGGTGAACATCACGTGAAGGACTATGCCCTGGCCCTGGGTGGGAGCACTAACATCAGGGCGCAGGTTGATGAGCTCAATATACATCTCAATATCATCATCCATCTCATAACCATTCATAGCATAACATAATTACCTGGAGCTTACTTGGGTCTCCGCAGCACCATACAACAATATACATATCATGATAATGCATATACTAACATATGATGCATGTATGACACGGCATTTAAATCACATTTCCTTTAAAGTACGTTTTCTGGGAAAAACGTCAAGTGTATATATATATATATATATCACTGGTATGTAGACGGTTCGTAACCCCTGTGCCTAGCCTGGCTACGCTCATCCTCCGGATAGGCCTCGCCTATATAAGAAATAACTAGAATAACGTTAATTAACGCACATAAAGAACACGAGCTAGTAACTTCTCATATATTGCTCAAATTGGGTATATGAATATACCACTGAGACCTACTCATCCTCAGAAACATCCCCATATTTTTAAAATAATTTTTCGATCACCCACGCGCCGGCAAGTGCACGGCCATACGCGCGGCCACGCGCAGGGAACCCTGACGGAAACAGTAAACGGCGTTAGGAATATTCCTCAGAATATTCCGTTAAAACTAACGGTCTTACCTGACGCCGTTAGGAATATTCCGTCAACTCTGACGGAATATTCTCCCTTTTTCTCCGATGGGCTTCGCCGGTCGCCGCCGTCCGCCGCCGTCTGAACTTTGAATTTTGTCGGATTCTGGGAAAATTTTCAAATCTTCATAGCTTCTTCATTTCTCATCCAAAATTCATGAAATTTATATCAAAATGAAGCCCACAACAAGGAGAACACATTCATACCTCTTTGAAGGTCCAAAAATCACGGGATCTCGCCAGAAAAATTCCAAGAAAATCGGCCAACTTCGAAACTCACGATCCCGACGTCCAATTCCTTCCAACGAAGCACTCCGAGCTTCCTTAGAACCTCCTTAAGCTCCCTATGAGCTTAGATTTCCCTAAAAATCAACATTTTACGTCCATATGAACAGTGCATGAAAATTGGGGTTTCGGTTTCATGAGATTTCGAAGGTATTCTTACCAGGAAATGGTATCAATCGACACATCTGAGCTTCACGAACACCATGGTGTCATCCTTGGCCACGATCTGTAAGGTTACAAAGGGTTTTGGGTGCTTGTCCATACGAAATGGGAGAGAGAGAGAGTGTGTGAAAGTCTGAGAAAGAGAGAGAGTGCACGAGAGTGAGAGAAGAGAGATAAGGACTGTGAATGTGTGTGTGTATGTGTGTGGCCCAAACACCACCAATCAATCTCCCAAAGTAGATACACATACATACCTTAATTAATGCCTAGGGGCATTTTCGTCATTTCATGTCCGTCGTACGAAAACTCGGGGACGGGCTATTACAATCTACCCACCTTAGAAAAATTTCATCCCGAAAATTTACATAACCAAAATCATCCGCTAATGCTTATAAAACAATCTCGAGTACTTCTTTCTCATCCGATCCTCTATCTCCCAAGTCGCTTCTTCCACTGAATGATTCCTCCACAAAACTTTAACCAACTACACTGTCTTATTCCTCAGAACTTTTTCTTTCCAATCCAGTATAGTCACTGGCTCCTCGTCATAAGTCAAATCTGAACTGATCTCCAAAGGTTGATGAGATATCACATGGGAAGGATCTGCAACATAATGTCTCCAAATCTTTAAAGCGAAAATAATAGCTGCCAACTCCAAATCATGAGTAGGGTAATTCTTCTCGTGAGGTTTCAACTGTCGCGAAGCATAAGAGATTACCCTATCATGCTGCATCAACACTCAAATCAGACCAATCAAAGAAGCATCACAATATATCTCAAAGTTACCGTTATCATCTGGAAGTGCTAAAACAGGTGTATGAGTGAGACAGTGCTTCAACTGTTGAAAACTTTGCTCACATTTATCATCCCACTCAAACTTAACATCTTTCCTCGTTAATCTCGATAACGGTAAGGCAATAATCGAGAAATCCTTAACAAATCGTCGATAATATCCCGCTAAACCAAGGAAACTTCGAACTTCGGTTACGGTTCGCGGTTGCTCCCAATTCTCCACCACTGCTACCTTCTGAAGATCTACAAAGATACCTTGATCAGATATGATATGCCCCAGAAATGCCACTTGATTTAACCAGAACTGGCATTTGCTGAACTTAGCATATAACTGATGTTTTCTCAGCTTCTTCAATACCAACTTAAGATGTCTAGCATGCTCTGCCTCAGACTTAGAGTATACCAGAATATCATCGATAAACACAATGACAAACCTGTCAAGATATTGCTGGAATACTTGGTTCATCAAACTCATGAAATCTGTCGGTGCATTAGTTAACCCGAACGGCATCACGAGAAACTCATAATGACCTTAACGAGTCCTAAAAGTAGTTTTAGGAACATCCTCGCTCTTAATCTTCAATTGATAATAGCCAGACCTCAAATTAATCTTGGAAAACACACAGGCACTTCGAAGTTGATTAAAGAGGTCGTCAATATACGGCAATGGATAACGGTTTTTAATCGTCACCCGATTCAATTGCCTGTAGTCAATGCAAAGCCTCAAAGTACCGTCTTTCTTCCGAACAAATAAGACTGGAGCTCCCCACGGTGATATACTAGGTTGAATAAAACCCTTATCAACCAATTCCTGTAACTGAGTCTTCAATTCTCTTAACTCAGCAGAAGCCATTCGATAAGGAGTTAAGGATATAGGATTCGTACTTGGTAGCAAGTCAATAATGAACTCCACGTCACGATCTGGCGGCAGTCTGGCCAAATCATCAGGGAATACGTCAGAAAAATGTCTGACTACTCGAACATTCTCCATTCTAACATGAGTATCATCATTCAGCTCTACATGAGCTAAATATCCCTGGTAACCTTTTTCGAGTAACTTTTTAGCTCTCATAGCTGAAATAACTCTATGCCTCACCCCACTACGATCTCCTACAAATGTAACCTCAGGTAATCCAGGACGATGGAAGGTTACCATTTTCCCGTAACAGTCGATCTTTACACTATTGTAATGCAACCAATCAGTGCCTAAAATAACATCAAAGTCCACAATGTCTAACGGAGTGAGGTTAGCTGGCATAACCACATCTTCTACCAAAACAGAGCATTTCGGATATACAAGATCTACATAACAAATTTCCCCTCTAAGCATTGCAAACTCTAACTCATACCCAAGGGGTGTAGATTGAGGTTGAGTCAACTGAGCAAAAGTATGAGAAATCACAGAATGCGTAGCACCACAATCAATCAACACTTTAGCAAAATGACCAAGAATATTTAACGTACCCATGATTAAGTCAGGATTGTTTTGAGCATCCTGCAGTGAATTATTATGAATATGTCCCTAGGTCTGCTGCCTTCCACCTCGACCTCTATTGGCATGAACACCTCTACTCTGTGAACTACGTCCCTGACCAGACTGACTGTGCTGCCTCGATGATCCAGCACTACTAGTAGCAATATTAACCTGCTGGGGCTGTCCTTCGGAATACCACTGTGACCCGCCAGCTGAAAACTGCTGACCATAGCCACTCTGCCGATAAGCCATATAACCTCCGGAATACTGGCTGTGACCACTCTGCTGATACGAATCCTGAGGGTATTGATACTGCCCTAAAGAATAAGGAACCAGATTCCCCTAATAGTGGTAAGTACCACCACGACCTGCTTGAGCATAACCACTCGGTCCTAAAAACTGCTGAGTCGAAACTGGCGGTGGTAAAGGAGGCTGCTAAGGTCTCTGCTGATTTTGAGGACAATGCATTGCTATATGCCCCATTTACCCACAAGTAAAACATCCACTGCTGCCTCATCGACACTCTCCAAAATGTCGATTATTACACTTACGGCATAAGGGAACATTAGCAACAGGGAACATTAGCAACACCTGAATCTCTCAGCCTCTGAAATCTAGGGCCTAAAGTAAATCTACCTCCTTGCTTCTGGCCCGTGGCACTGAAACCCCCACTGGAAGAACTCGAGCTAGCTCCACTTTTCTTAAAACTCTGAGTCTGGCGAGGTCCCTGAGACAAATGACCTTTACCTTTATTATCCTTTTTTTGATTTCCATCTTTTTCTTCTTCTTCCTCACTCTCACTGGGCATATTCTCAGAGTCCTCAATCCTCAACAAAATCTCATAGAACTCCTGATAAGTATCACAAGGGTAGATAGTTGCCATCAAACGTCACTTCTTCTTAGTACCCAACTTAAAGCGTCGAAGCATCTCCACTGAATTAGCAGCAACTTCGGGATCATAGCGAGACAAATCAGTGAACTTCCTATAATACTCATTAGCAGTCAACTTCCCCTGTTTCAAGCCCATGAACTCCTGCTTCTTACGATCTAAATATGCTTGAGGAATAAATCTCTTATAAAATAACCGCTTAAAATTCTCCCAGTTTGCAATCTCCTCGGGCATCCATCCATAAGTTTCCTGTCTCCATCAGGATGCAGGTTCTTCTCCCAAAAACCAAGTAGTGGTCTCTACCCACCTATCCTCGGGAAGACTCCCCTGACTCTGCATTACACGAAACGTCTTCTCAATCTGATTGAGCCAACGCTCAGCCCCTTCATGGCCCTCATTACCCACAAAAGTATGCAACTTAACATTATACATTGATTCCAAATGAGTCTGCTGAGGAAGGTGAAATACAGACTGAATGGCATTGGAAATAGCTTCCCCTAACTGAGCAATACCAGGGAAACTAGGCTCAGCTGTACGACGGGGTTCTCTACGAGGCGGTATAGTTCTGACAGAAGACACGAAGACAATTAGAATATTCACAAGATATGCAGGACTGCAAACCTAGAGCTTTGATACCAAACTGACACACCTCGTTCTAAATCAAGGCGTGCTGGCCATCACGTGAATGTGACGTAACCATAAGCATATTGCAGAAGCAAGATTAATAAGGGAAGTACGAACAAATTAAAACCAAGCAACTAGCAATTCTAACTAAGATAGCGTGCTAGTGCGAGAATAAGTGTAAAATACACAACCAGAGCTTAACTAGCCTAAGATCAGTCAAGCAAAAGTACTAATTAAACAACACCCAAGGGTGGTCCTACATGACTGATGGTCTGTCAGAACCTCCGCTGTATCCTCGTAAGCCACCAACCAAACTTTCACCTAATACCTGGAGGGGCGCAAAACGAAAAGTTGAGTGGGTCAGAAACAAGGTTTTCTAAAATCGTTTCATAGCTCAAAAGCTTTAACCCCTTGTTGGAAAACCTGTATAATTTCCCAAAAAATAGTATACATATGTATATATCTCAAAACCATGCTCAATACATATATCCAAAACCACATGTGTATGCCATGCTCAATATCACAATATAACAAATGTAAGCCAGGTAAAGTAATCTCAATGAAATAACATATTAATCGGAGCCCCTGCAGTGGCCTGTACGGTTAATTTATATAGCTCATCGCTCCATCTAGCCGGAGTCACCTAAAGTGACCTGTACGGCAATATATCTGCACACGAGTCGGAACCACCTATAGTGGTCTGTATGACAAGACTAGGTGTAAATAAATACGCTTTAGTGCTACGATCACGTGAAGACTGTGTGATAAATTACGGGTCACCTACGAGTCGGAACCACCTATAATGGTCTGTACAATAAGACTATGTACCTAAATTGGATCCAAGGTGAATGTGTGGTGTGTGAGGTGAACATCACGTGAAAGACTATGCCCTGGCCCTAGGCGAGAGCACTAACACTGGGGTGTAGGTTGATGAGCTCAATATACATATCAATATCATCATCAATCTCATATCCATTCATAGCATAACATACTTACCTGGAGCTTACCTGGGTCTCCGCAGCACCATACAACAATATACATATCATGATAATGCATATACTAACATATGATGCATGTATGACACGGCATTTAAATCACATTTTGCTTTAAAGTACGT
This sequence comes from Heteromeles arbutifolia, assembly GCA_024362995.1. Taxonomy (NCBI): domain Eukaryota; kingdom Viridiplantae; phylum Streptophyta; class Magnoliopsida; order Rosales; family Rosaceae; genus Heteromeles; species Heteromeles arbutifolia. The sequence continues at coordinate 487,023 of JANCRC010000022.1, forward strand.
TTTCTGGGAAAAATGTCAAGTATATATATATATCGAAAACAAAAGCCCACTCATTGGTATGTAGACGAGTCGTAACCCCCGTGCCTAGCCTGGCTATGCTCGTCCTCCGGATAGGCCTCGCCTATATGAGAAATAACTGCAATAATGTTAATTAACGCACATAAAGAACACGAGCTAGTAACTTCTCATATATTGCTCAAATTGGGTATATGAATATACCACTGAGACCTACTCATCCTCAGAAACATCCCCATATTTTTAGAATAATTTTTCGATCACCCACGCGCCGCCACGCGCCGGCAAGTGCACCGCCACACGTGCGGCCACGCGCAGGGAACCCTGACGGAAACAGTAAATGACGTTAGGAATATTCCGTTAAAACACACAAATTAAAACCCTATGACTGTAGTATATGAAAGTAGGGATCGTTCTAGGCTAGGGATTAGAAGGGTGCTAATCTACACTAATTTAGACTTTAAACATTTAACTAGACTTAAAAACAGAAAACTAGACTCTAGACAACTCAAAACAAGCTAAACTGACTCAAAACACACAAACTAAGTTCCTATGACTCAAAACTAATACTAAAGGATCCTTTGGATGAAAATTAAACTAAGAAGACTCAAAATACTAACTAAGGATTGTTTTTTACTAATTTAACTAAAACTAAGCAAACTGAAGAAACAAAACAAGGTTGATACGAAATTGGGTCAATTAAAGGGTGAAAGGCTAGTTAGAGGATCCTTCTCCACACATGACATATGCATACAAACCAATTTCCAATTATTATTCCTTTAGACTATGAATGACAACACCCCAAGTTAACCGTGATAGCACAAATTAACCATCAGATTTTCCTTAACTTATTGAATTGGATGGAATATGCATCGCAACCAAATTATCTTTATCAAGTTCCCTAACTATGAAAAGCATGATAGAAAAACATATCAAAGGTCATTAAGTTCTTTGAAAACCATAAGCATTGACGAGGCATTCGTAACTATGAAAAGCATGATACTCCTGCCTAGGATTTACTTAACACAATCATGACTAGTGACTTCCACTACTTGTGAATATAAGTTCATAACGATTAGGTGAAACTCCCTTATACTCTAGCATCAAGTTCATGCATACAAATTAAGTGTCGACCCTCAATCCACATACATAAACAAGTTTTGATAACTCAGATAAGCAAATCACATTCAAGACTCAAGAAATAATAACTGGACGTAATCAGTTCATATAAAAAATATAATCATGGCTTCGAATTCACCTCTAACTAAAAAGAAATTAGTTCTACATCTCTAACATAGTTGAAAAGCAATCTAAAATAAACATTGAACTAAAACTAAGGATAGAAAAAGCCCAGAAACACTCCAACACTCCAAAGTATGCTGCGGCACTTCCTTGGATGGTGGCACGGCACAAAGCTCCTCTTCTCCTTCCTTGCTTAGTTGCGGTGCTTGATGAATTACTATGTATATGGTGTGAATTATGGTGGTGGATGGATGTAGGTGAGTTATGGTGAAGGATGGGTTTGAGATGAGGTGGATGGGTGTGGTGATCTGATGGTAGAGGGTGGTATTTATAAAGCAAGGCAAAGGCTGAAAAGGAGAGGAATTAGGACTCCAAATCCACAAGGAAAAGGTAAGCTATATGGCAGAAACCAAAGAGGAAAAGGAGAGAGAGGTGCAATAGGCTTCTAGACATTCTAGAAAGGGTCCAAGCGCCAGATTTTTAGGGCTTCTAGAAAGGAGTGTTGTGGCATGTTTCTAGAAGGAAAAGGCCTTCTAAAAACAGGTTTTAGGCATCCTAATATGAAAAGGAGTCATCCTTGCAGCTGGACTTAAGATAGGATAAGATTAGGATAGGATAAGATAAGATAAGGCTGAGATAAGGTTTGGATAAGATAAGGCTATTTGGATAATGTTTTGGATAATGTCTCATTCTTTTAAGCTAATTCCTTATCTTCTTTGTCTTGGATTTATTTCCCCATATGTTTTGCATATTCCTAAACTCTCTTGAACTTCAAATTCGTCCATCCATCTTGTTCCATGCATGTGCTATCCATTCCAAGCCCAAAACTGCTCTAAAATGCTCCAAATTGCATCTTCTTGCCAACTTTGTCATTTGAACGTACAAACAAACGAAAATAGCTTAAAACACTCTTATAAATAGAAACTAACTAAGTAAATGCAAGAAAACATGCTAACTAAGTCGCATAAATATGCTCCAATCAAATTCCCCCACACTTAGCTTTTGCTAGTCCTCGAGCAAAACAAAACATAACCTAAACCTTCCAACATTCACCTCAGGGATTTCCAATGAAACATAACATGTTAAAAATCATTACTTACATAGATTTTAGCCATCCTTACCCTCGAACTCATACTTAATCGCAGTAGCCACCCACTAGCTCACATTTAATCAAATAAAACAACATTTTGATGTAGTAACATGCCTTAGAGAATCCCTCAATTCCTTACCAGATATACACTCTTTATTTTCACACAGATTTTCTGACTACACTCCCTACACTAGGTATATTTGAGAAGATTGATGTAAACATGTAGACTAAACACTCACATATGTTATAACAAAGAAAGCACTTTCTGGAATTATTAATGCACATATGAATATGATCTCATGAAAATTTGATGCGAAATATATAAGCACACAAATTAAACCCTCTTTTGACAATTGTAGTATACGTATAAGTAGGGATTGTTCGAGACCGGGGATTAGGAGGGATTGCTAAAACACTTGAAACTGACTCAAAAACGTAAAACTAAGTTTAAAACACTAAACTAGACTCAAAGAATGCAAAACAAACTGAAAAGACCCAAAACTAACTATAATGACTCAAAAACAGCTTAAAACAACTAATTAGAATCAAACAGACACTAAGGAGGATTTTGGACGAAAATTGGTTCTATTTTGACTCAAAACACTTAAAAACACAAAGTTGGACAGATTCTAACTAATTTGGCACTTTAAAGTAAAAGGGGGTTGGTTTTGATGAATTTGAAAACTAACAAAATAAAGTTAAGAACTAGACAGATTTAGGCACTAAATTGGTGTTTTGAATGGATGATGGGCTAGCTAGAGGGTTCTTCTCCACACATGACACACTTGCATACAAATCAATCTCCAGTTGTTTCTTTCATTAAGCCATGAATCTCAATGCCCCAAGTTAATTAAGTACGCTTAAATTAACCATCAGATTTCCCTTATGTCATTGAATTCGACGGAAATAGCGCATCACAATCAAATTATTCTTCAAGAGTTCCCTACATGAAAGCGCATAATAGAGATACAATCAAAGATCATTACGTTCTATGAAAATCATAAGCATTGACAAGGCATTCGTAACTATGAAAGCACATGATACTCCTGCCAAGAATCTACTTAACATGATCGTGATCAGCGACCTTCACTACTTGTGAATATAAGTTCATAACGATTAGGTGAAACTCCTTTATATTCTAGCATCAGATTCATGCATGCAAATTAAGTGTGCACTCTCAACCCTCATACACAAATAGTTTTAATGCAAGCAGTTAAGCAAATTGAATTCACAACTTATGAATTCACAACTGGATGTAATCAATTCATATTGCAAGTATAACCATGGTTTTGAAATTCCCCCTAGCCAAAAGGGTTTAGCTCCTCATGTTCACAGAAAAACAAAGAGAAATTAAATTAAACATTGAAAACAAAGATACATTACACCTAGAAACATTCCAGCAATCCAACGTCTTGAATGGCTAGGCACGGCTTCAAGTTAATCCTCTCCTTCTTCCTTTGTAAAGCTACGGCACAAGGGGTTAGGGTGTGTAGAATGGTTGGTGATGTGTGGTAGAGGATGGATAGGTAGATAGGTGGATGGAAGGTGGGTGCAGAGAGTGTAGAAATTGTGTTGAATGGTCCAGCCAAACTAAATGGTGCGGATGGCTTTATTTATAGGACTAAGGTTGAAAGGCAATCAGAAAATAATAAGAAAGGTTCATAACTTAGCTAATTTGCCACAATTGGATAGGTAAGAAAGAATCAGAATTTAAAGAGAAATAGGAATGTGAAATTCAGCAGAATTGTGTAGAAGAGAAAAGGAATGTGTTTAAAGGTCAGAAATTAAGAGAGAAAGGGAAAGAAGGTGCGGCATTGATTTGTAAGAGAAATGGGAAGTATTTTTGGGCAGAAAATAGGCAAGAAAACCTCCCCTTGTGCATCAAGGATTAGAATAAAAGAGGAATGTGTTTTATGACAGAAAATAGGCAAGAAAACCTCTCCCTTGTGTAGCAAGGATTAAAACAAAAGGGGAATGTGTTAGGCACGGTTTTGGGCTTCTAGAATGAGTAATTAGGCAACCTACATGTTTTGGAAACCCCAAAAATGGAAACCTCCACACTTGGAAACTTGCACAAATGGAAACCTTCACAAATAGAAACTTCCAACTTTAGAAACCTTGGCTTCCAATTTTGAACTCTTCATTCTTCATTTAATCCTAAGCTCATTTGATCTTCAATTTCGTCCATCCACTTAGCTCCAAGCATGAGCTAACCATCCATTGCCCAAAACTGCTCCAAAATGCACCAAAATGCACTTCCTTGCTTACTTTGCACTTTAGACCTACAAACACACGAAAATAGCTTAAAATACTAAAATTACTAAGAACTAACAACACAAATGCCAAGAAACAAGCTAACTAAGTTGCATAAATATGCTCCTATCAAATTCCCCCACACTTAGCTTTTGATAGTCCTCGAGCAAAACAAAACAAACAAAAGAAACAAAACACAATCTAAACCTTCCAACATTTGCCTTAGGGATTTCCAATGCACATGACATATTAAAAATCATCACTTACAAAGATTTTGGTTATCCTTACACTTGAATTCATACTTAATCACAGTCACCATTCACTAGTTCGCATTTAACCAATTAAAACAACATTTTGGATGTAGTAACATGCCTGAGAGAATTCCCTCAATTCCTTACTAGATATACCCTCAATTTTCACTCAGATTTTCTAACTACACTCCCTACACTAGGTATATGTGAGAAGATTGATGTAAACATGAAAGCTAATACTCACATATGTTATAACAAAGAAGCACTTTTATGGACTTATTAATGCATATATGAATATGATCTCATGAACGGAATGCTACTACATAGATGCGAGAACCAGTGACACCATATGCTCATACCAATTCCAAGCTCCACATATTGAAACACATAACACTCAAGATAGAAGTTAAGGGTTGAAACGGGGCTAAGGGTGTTGGCTGACAAAGAAAGGATATGGAAAAACAAAGGTTCTTAAAGAAATAGTAAGCAAAGTAATGAAATCAACACTTAGAATTCACTTTTGAATGCAGAAATTAACTTTGAACAAAAATGGGAGATTTACACATTTTAGGGCCAGATTTGATGTTTTGGACCCTTTCTTCAACAATCAACACTCTTAAACTCATTTTCACTTCTTTTCAAACTCTTTTTCTTTCTTTTCTTTCTTTTCTTTTCACATGATTCATTTCACATGTTTTTCTCATCTTTTTCTTTTCTTTTCTTTTGAGACATAAAACGTACAAATGAGCCTATAAACAACCAATCCTTCCCCCACACTTGATTTACTGCACAATGTAGATCAAAAGGAATTCATTTTAAGTCATGCTTACTATCCTTTAAGAACAAGGGTATGGATAGTCCTAAACCAAGCTAGGTGAGGTTAATGTGGTTAACAAAGAACATAGGCTAAACAAGGCTCAAACGAGGATTAAACCTACAAAACACATGGAATAGAGCGGTACGGCTGTTTGGCTGTGGTGGTAACTAAACAACTTCATCTTGATATGTGTTATGCAATTCAATGTCGTTCTTTGAATGAAACAGGCATGCGTTCTAGCATTTGGAACTATAACGATGAAAATGCATTCTAAGTAGCAACCAAGCAAAGAATAATGAGATCATGCAACGACTTTAGAAAACAAGAAATCTCAGATTAATAACTCTCCAAAAGAACGTTTAGGCTCAAGTCTCTCAAGGTTGTAGCGTTAGTTTGAGTTCCTTCCTTCAAGCATGTTACAAAAACTGATTTTATCCTTTTGTGATCACATGTGAATTCGTAAACAACAACTACAACTAAGCATAAACCAAGAGCATATCAAACTTCCATCCATGTTCGTAACTTTCTTTAACAGTCATGCAATTAAAAACCAAATGCTCATCATTGTGTTGGAAGGTACCTAAGACACAAACACACCAAAACAACTAAAAAACAACTCTTTTTGGTATTTTTCAAATAGATTTTTCAGATTTTTATCAAATTTTTGGATTTTTAATTCAAAACACACAAAAGTACTCCAAAACAGCTTAAAAACACTTAAAAACAGTGAGAAACAACCTTAGAAGTAATGGGTGATAGAATCCCACGAATTTGCATCAAAAACACTTTGTTACCCCCCCACACTTAAACCAAACATTGTCCTCAATGTTTCAAGCATAAACTCACAGAAAGCAAACAAACAAACAATTAACTAATCAAAGCAAAATGAAAGCAGTAAAGAGAAGGGTTTAGGAACGCAAATCTGATTGTGGGGTGATTCCTAGGTCTCCCTTCTTCGAATGCATGGGTTTATCTTTGAATGGAATGTGATACTTGAAATGATCCGGCAATGGTTTAAATTCTAGTGTAGGTGCCTGAATCATCAAAATCAGCAAGTTAATAGAAAACAAAATTGAAATTGGAGAAGATGGCTTACTTGCTTGCTCCGACACAAACTCAATGACAAACACCACATCTTTGAAAGTTTCAGGAATTTTGCACTTGGCCAGATTGAATGTGATGGTTGTGACTTGTCCCGTGTCATCAAATTCAACTTCCCTGGGCTTTGTTGTGTCATGAACATCCTCTTTGATGCATTTTACACATTCTCCTGCCACTTCCTTCTCTTGACTCATTCTTTTTGGTGTACAAGGTTCTTTGAACACTTCAACATAATCTGGAACTTGATTTGGTGTGCCAAGAATTGGGATATCACTTTGCACCTTTAGGAAGGCTTCCACGATGTCTTTTTCACTCTCTTCATTCTTTGGAATAAAAAACCTGCAAGGAAAAGGGACATTTGGTGGAATAATGTAAGATTGAACCGAATTTGAACCCAACTTACCTTGATTGGATAGCTTAGAAGCACTAGGGGCCTACGGCAAGGGTTGTTCTACCCTTGTAGTGTGTATGTCTTCTTCTTCCTTCTCAATCAGCAGCTCTTTGTCCACTTCTAAGGTATGTTTTGACGTCTTAGAGTCAACACCAATCTCCATATCACTTTCCAAAGTGATAGCTTCAGCAATTTCAAAGTCTCCTATCGAATTGACAATAGTTGAGTTGGAGAGTTCACGTTGTTCTTGAATTTGTACCATGAGCTCTGCAATCTACCCAATTTGCTTTTCCAAATGGTCCACCCTTTTGTTTTGATTTTCTTGTCCCTGAGATAAAGAAGTGAGTAACTTAATGACCATATCATTATCCATAGACATACCTGAATTGGTTTGGGCAGATTGTGGTGGAGGCTGTGGTGGTGCATATGGCCATTGATAGAACTCCTCATCTTGCTGCCAATATCCACCTTGTTGAAATTGTTGGGGTTCCTCCCGCATATAATCTGAATAATCTCTCCAATCCGAATTGTAAGCGTTGGAAAACATGTTGTCCTTTGATTGGTTATGGCCTTGATAACCTCAAGCACCTCCGTTCCCAATGAATTGAGGACGTTGATGAGTTTGAGCAGTGTGCAATGTGGTTCTTTTGGTAATCTGGGACAATTAAGAAGTAAGATTCACCAATTGAGCTTGAATGTTTGCAAAATCCAGGTCTTACAACTCTAGTACCTGAAATCAACGAAAGAGAACTAAATCAAATATCAAAAGTAAAAGACAAAAACAAAAACAAAGGGGATTAGCTAAAGAAAACAAGAAAACAAAACAAAGTCATAAACAAAAACAAAAACAAAATAAATGAAAAGAAAAGAACCAAGGGATTAGCAAAGTTGCTAATCCCCGGCAACGGCGCCAAAAATTTGATGTGTTGTAAAACAACACACAAATTAAACCCTCTTGTTAACAGTTGTAGTAAAGATGCAAGTAGGGATCGTTCTAGGCCGGGGATTAGGAGGGATTGCTAATCTACTCTAAACTGACTTAAAAACACAAAAAGAAACTTAAAAACACTTAACAAGACTCAAAACAAACTTAAAAGGCTCAAAATAGACACTAGGGAGAAATTGGACGAATTCCTAACTTTACTTGACTCAAAACACTAAAAGACACAAGTTTGGATAGATTCTAACTAATCTAACACACTTAATTAAAGGAGGATTGGGTTTTGACGAATTTAAAGTAAAACAAGTAAAATAAAGACTTAGACAGATTTGGACGAATTTGGTGAATTGGATGGATGATGGGCTAGCTAGAAGGTTTTTCTCCACACATGACACACTTGCATACAAATCAATTTTCAATTGTTCTTTCAATAAACCATGAACCTTAACACCCCAGATTAATTAGGTACGCTTAAATTAACCCTCAGATTTTCCTTATGTCATTGAATTGGACGGAAGTAGCGCATCGCAATCAAATTATTCTTCAAAAGTTCCCTACATGAAAGCGCATAATAGAGATAAAATCAAAGATCATTAAGCTCTATGAAAATCATAAGCATTGACAAGACATTTGTAACTATGAAAGCGCATGATACTCCTGCCAGGAATTTACTTAACATGATCATGACCAGCGACCTTCACTACTTGTGAATATAAGTTCATAACGATTAGGTGAAACTCCCTTATATTCTAGCATCAAATTCATGCATGCAAACTAAGTATGCATCCTTAATCAACATACAAGAATAAGTTCTGAATCAAACAGTTAAGCAAATTGCATTCACAATTTATGAAATCACAACTGAAGGTAATCAATTCATATTGCAAATATATTCATGGCTTTGAAATTCCCCCTAGCCAAAAAGGTTTAGCTCCTCATGTTCACAGCAAAACAAAGAGAAATTAAATTAAACATTGAAAACAAAGATACATTACACCTAGAAACGTTCCAGCAATCCAACGTCTTGAATGGCTAGGCACGGCTTCAAGTTAATCCTCTCCTTCTTCCTTTGTAAAGCTGGGGCACAAGGGGTTAAGGTGTGTAGAATGGTTGGTGATGGGTGGTAGAGGATGGATAGGTAGATAGGTGGATGGAAGGTGGGTGCAGAGAGTGTAGAAATTATGTTGAATGGTCCAGCCAAACTAAACGGTGCGGATGGCTTTATTTATAGGGCTAGGGTTGAAAGGCAATCAGAAAATAATAAGAAAGGTTCATAACTTAGCTAATTTGCCACAATTGGATAGGTAAGAAAGAATCAGAATTTAAAGAGAAATAGGAATGTGAAATTCGACAGAATTGTGTAGGAGAGAAAAGGAATGTGTTTAAAGGTCAGAAATTAAGAGAGAAAGGGAAAGAAGGTGTGGCATTGATTTGTAAGAGAAAGGGGAAGTATTTTTGGGCAGAAAATAGGCAAGAAAACCTCCCATTGTGCAGCAAGGATTAGAATAAAAGAGGAATGTGTTTTATGACAGAAAATAGGCAAGAAAACCTCTCCCTTGTGCAGCATGGATTGAAACAAAAGAGGAATGTGTTAGGCATAGTTTTGGGCTTCTAGACTGAGTAATTAGGCGACCTACATGTTTTGGAAACCCCAAAAATGGAAACCTCCACAAATGGAAACTTGCACAAATGGAAACCTTCACAAATTGAAACTTCCAACTTTAGAAACCTTGGCTTCCAATTTTGAACTCTTCATTCTTCATTTGATCCTAAGCTCATTTGATCTTCAATTTTGTCCATCCACTTAGCTCCAAGCATGACCTAACCATCCAATGCCCAAAACTGCTCCAAAATGCACCAAAATGGACTTCCTTGCTTACTTTGCACTTTAGACCTACAAACACACGAAAATAGCTTAAAATACTAAAATTACTAAGAACTAACAACACAAATGCCAAGAAACAAGCTAACTAAGTTGCATAAATATGCTCCTATCATGCACATCTGAATATGATCTCATGAATGGAATGCAACTACTTAGATGCAAGAACCAGGGACACCATATGCATATACCAATCCCAAACTCCACATATTGAACACATAACAATCAAGATAGAAGTCTAAGGGTTGTAACGGGGCTAAGGTATTGGCTAACAAAGAAAGGTAAAAGATAAACAAAAGTCCTTAAAGAAATAGTAAGCAAAGCAATGAAATCAACACTTAGAATTCACTTTTGATTGCAGAAACCAGTTTTAAACACAAAGTGAAGATTCATACATCACTTAAGGCCAGATTCAAACTTTTGGACCCTTTCTTCAACAACCAATACTTTCGAACTCAATCTTACTTCTTTTGAACTCTTTTTTTCTTTCTTTTCACAACTTTTTCTTTTCTTTTTCTTTTTCCACGTTTTTTTTTTCTTTTTCTTCTTTCTTTTGAAACAAACTCTATCCCAAAAGAACAAATCCTTCCCCCACACTTGTTTTTCTGCAAATTGTAGATCAAAAGGAATTCCCTCTAAGTCATGTTTCACTATCCTTTAAGAACAAGGGTATGGATAGTCCTATACTAGGCTAGGTAAGGATAATGTGGCCTAACAAAGAAAATAGGCTAAGTAAGGCTCAAAGGGGTTAAACCTACAATACATATACAAGGGATAAGGCTTTTTGGCTCTGGTTTTAACTAGCAACTTCATCTTGTTATTTGTTATGCAATCAATTTTATGCTTTGAATGAAATAGGCATAAGTTCTAGTATTTGGATCTAAAAGGATGAGAACGCATTCTAATTAGCAACCAAGCAAAGAAATAATGAGATCATGCAACGACTTTAGAAAACAAGAATGTCAAGATTAATAACTCTCCAAATAACATATAGGCTCAAGTCTCTCAGGGTTGTAGCGTTAGTTTGAGTTTCTTCCTTCAAGCATGTTACAAAAATTGATTTTTTTTTCCTTTTGTGATTACATGTGAATTCATAAATGACAACTACAACTAAGCATAAACCAAAGAGCATATCAAACTTCCATCCATGTTTGTAACTTTCTTTAACAATCATGCAATTAAAAACCAAATCCTCATCATTGTGTTGGAAGGTACTAAGACACAAACAAAAACACAAAAATGACTCTTTTTGGTTATTTTTCAAAACATTTTCTGAATTTTTTCAAATTTTCATATTTTCCTTTCAAAACACATAAAAACACTTAAAAACAGTGAGTAAGAACTTTAGAAGTGATAGGTGATAAAATCCCACGAAAATCAATTAAAAAACATTGTTTACCCCCCCCCCCCCAACACTTAAACCAAACATTGTCCTCAATGTTTCAAACATAGACTCACACACAAGCAAACAAACAAACAACAAACTAAGCATGGCAAGTATGGCAAAAAAAGTGCAGTAAAGGGAAGGGTTGAGGAACGCAAATCTAGGTTTGGAGCGATTCCTAGGTCTTCTTTATTTGAATGCATAGGTTGCCTCCCAAAAAGCACTTGCTTTAACGTCTTCCAGCTGGACGATACCTCTTCTTAAGCTTCATTGGAGGCCACAACATGAAATTGATCTTTGAATGGAAGGTGATACTTGAAATGATTCGGCAATGGTTTAAATTCTAGAGTGGGTGCTTGAATCATTGAAATCAACATGTTAGTATAAAACAAAATTGAAATTCGGGGAGGTGGCTTACCTATTTGCTCGGACAAAAACTCAAGGACAAACACAACTTCTTTAAAAGTTTCAGGAATGTTGAACTTGGCCAAATTTAATGTGAGGGTTGTGACTTATCTTGTGTCATAAAATGCAACTTTGTTGGGGTTGGTTGTCTCAAGTACATCCTCTTTGATGAATTCTTGATATTCCCCAGCCACTTCTTTCTCTTGAATCTTTGGAAAGGTTTCGAAGATGTCTTTCTTTCCCTCTTCTTCCTTGGATTGCATAAACCTGCAGGGAATAGGTACATTTGGTGGAATAGGGTTAGAAAGAATTGAATTTGGACCAACCTTACCTGAATTGGGTGGCATAGAGGGCATATGGGGTTGCGGCAAGGGTGTTGGGGCTAGGCTGCGGCAATGGTGGTTCTTCCCTTGCCGTGGCCTTGTTATCCTCATCTTCTTCGAGCAGCAGTTGTTCATCCATGTTTTGGCTTGGTTTGGACGTCTTGGGTTCATCTCCAAACTCCATGCCACTTTCCAAGGTGATAGCTTCAGCGATTTCAACATCTCCCATCGAATTGACAATAGTTGAGTTGGAGAGTTCACTTTGTTCTTGAATTTGTACCATGATTTCTGCCATCTGCCCCATTTGCTTCTTCAATTCGCCCATCACTTGGTCTTGAGTTTGTAATTCCTGCGCCAAATAAGTTAGTACATCATGAATTTGAGCACAATATATAGACGAACCTGAATTCGGTTGGAATTGTTGCGGGGCAGGCTGTGGTGGCTGCATAGGCGTTGTATAGAACTACTCATATGGCTGCCAATATTCTCCTTGTTGAGCCTCCTTGGTTTGATTTTGTGAGCTCTGCGCCAAAGAAATTAATTCATCAAGAATTTGATCACAATCTATTGATGAACCTGAGTTTGGTTGGGCATATTGTATATGAGGTTGTGGTGGTTGCACAAGTCTTGAATAGAACTCTTCATATGGCTGCCAATATCCTTTGTGTTGAATTTGTTGAGGTTCCCTCCACAAAGAATTTGAATAATCTCTCCAATCTGAATTGTAAGTGTTGGAAAATAAGTCGTTCCTTGATTGATTATGATCTTGATAACCCCAGGTATTGACATTCTCCCAACCTCTTTATGGATGTTGATTTGCCTGATATTCTGGCTTATAAGATGCACCAAATGTAGGGACACTTTGCCTTGTGGTCCTTTCGACATATTGCGACAACTGAGAAGTAAGATTCGCCATTTGAGCTTGAAGATTAGCAATTGCCATGTCTTACTTCTCTAGTACCTAAAATCAAAGAAAGAAAACTAAATCAAATATCAAAAGTAAAAGACACAAACAGAAACAAAGGGAGATTAGCAATTTTGCTAATCCCCGGCAACGGCGCCAAAATTTGATGTGATATATTCTAACACATAAATTAAAACCCTATGATTGTAGTATATGAAAGTAGGGATCGTTCTAGGCTGGGGAATAGAAGTGATGCTAATCTACACTAATTTAGACTTTAAACACTTAACTAGACTTAAAAAAAGAAAACTAGACTCCAGACAACTCAAAACAAGCTAAACTGACTCAAAACACACAAACTAAGTTCCTATGACTCAAAACTAATACTAAAGGATAATTTTGGCGAAAATTAAACTAAGAAGACTCAAAATACTAACTGAGGATTATTTTTGACGAATTTAACTAAAACTAAGCAAACTAAAGAAACAAAACAAGGTTGATACGAAATTGGGTCAATTAAAGGGTGAAAGGCTAGTTAGAGGGTCCTTCTCCACATATGACATATGCATACAAACCAATTTCCAGTTATTATTCCTTTAGACTATGAATGACAACACCCCAAGTTAACCGTGATAGCACAAATTAACCATCAGATTTTCCTTAACTCATTGAATTGGATGGAATATGCATCGCAACCAAATTATCCTTATCAAGTTCCCTAACTATGAAAAGCATGATAGAAAAACATATCAAAGGTCATTAAGTTCTTTTAAAACCATAAGCATTGATGAGACATTTGTAACTATGAAAAGCATGATACTCCTGCCTAGGATTTACTTAAGACAATCATGACTAGTGACTTCCACTACTTGTGAATATAAGTTCATAACGATTAGGTGAAACTCCCTTATACTCTAGCATCAAGTTCATGCATACAAATTCAGTGTCGACCCTCAATCCACATAAATAAACAAGTTTTGATAACTCAGATAAGCAAATCACATTTAAGACTCAAGAAACAATAACAGGACGCAGTCAGTTCATATAAAACATATAATCATGGCTTCGAATTCACCTCTAACTAAAAAGAAATTAGTTCCACATGTCTAACATCGTTGAAAAGCAATCTAAAATAAACATTGAACTAAAACTAAGGATAGAAAAAAAAAACATAAACGCTCCAACACTCCAAAGTAGACTGCGGCACTCCCTTGGATGGTGGCATAGCACAAAGCTCCTCTTCTCCTTCTTTCCTTAGCTGCAGCACTTGATGAATTTTTGTGTATATGGTGTGAATTGTGGTGGTGGATGGATATAGGTGAGTTATGGTGAAGGATGGGTTTGAGATAGGGTGGATGGGTGTGGTGATCTGATGGTAGAGGGTGGTATTTATAGAGCAAGGCAAAGGCTGAAAAGGAGAGGAACTAGGACCCTAAATCCACAAGGAAAAGGTCAGGTATATGGTAGAAACCAAAGAGGAAAAGGAGAGAGAGGTGCAGCAGGCTTCTAGACATTCTAGAAAGGGTCCCGGCGCCAGATTTTTAGGGCTTCTAGAAAGGAGTGTTGTGGCATGTTTCTAGAAGGAAAAGGCCTTCTAAAAACAGGTTTTAGGCATCCTAATATGAAAAGGAGTCCCCCTTGCAACTGGACTTAAGATAGGTAAGATTAGGATAGGATAAGATAAGATAAGGCTAAGATAAGTTTTGGATAAGATAAGGCTATTTGGATAATGTTTTGGATAATGTCTCCTTATTTTAAGCTGATTCCTTATCTTCTTTGTCTTGGATTTATTTCTCCATATGTTTTTCATATTCCTTAACTCTCTTGAACTTCAAATTCGTCCATCCATCTTGCTCCATGCATGTGCTATCCATTCCAAGCCCAAAACTGCTCTAAAATGCTCCAAATTGCATCTTCTTGCCAACTTTGTCATTTGAACCTACAAACACATGAAAATAGCTTAAAACACTCTTATAAATAGAAAATAACTAAGTAAATGCAAGAAAACAAGCTAACTAAGTCGCATAAATATGCTCCTATCATGTACACAGTTAATTTGGGGCATTGTCATTCATGGTTTATAGGAAGAATAACTGGAAATCGATTTATATGCATATAATTCATGTGTGGAGAAGAAACCTTTAGCTATCCTTTTATATATATTTCATTCAGAAATTAATTTACTTGCTTCCATTTACTTTTGTTTTAATTAAATTGGTCCAAAATCCCCTAGTCATTGTTTTGTTGTCAGTTTAACTTAGTTTTCAGTTTTATAAGTTTAATTTGTGTTGATTAGCATCCCTTCTAATCCCTGGAATAGAACGATCCCTACTTACTTGTACTACGATGGCATAATACACAAGGTTTAATTTGTGTCGGTTCTACCACACCAAATTTTGGCGTCGTTGCCGGGGATTAGCAAAATTGATAATCTTCCCCTTCGTTGTTATTTGTGTCTTTTCTTTTGTTTCAAATTTTGTTTTGTTTTCTTTTGTTTTAGGTACTGGTTTATGACTCAAAGTTCTCAACCTGTTAGTGAGAATATATTGGAATTTGACGACAATTTTGAACGAACTTTGAGAAAGAAGAGGAAGTGGCATGAATTCAATCCACCTAGTTCTAGTTTCGAAACCAAATTTGAAGTTGAAACTGAAACAGAACCAGAAGAGGAACAAGACATGGTTGTTGACAATCGAACAATCAAGGAACTTTCAGCCTCGGGATTGGACAATGTTGTTCCCCTTTGCATTCAATACCCTACGGTAGTTCAAGGCAAAACCGAGAGTTTGAATTGAAGTCTAGTTTACTGCATCACATTCCCAAATACCATGGGTTGTCCAAGGAAGATCCGAACAAGTATCTTAAGGAATATGAAGTAGTGTGCTCGAGCATGACACCAATTAATGTGGATGGGAATATTTTAAAGATGAAATCATTTCCATTCTCTCTTTTGGAAAAGGCTAAAGATTGGCTCTTTGAATTAGCACATGGAACCGTCACTTCTTGGGAAAGCATGAAGAAAGTATTCTTAGAGAAATTCTACCTAACTTCAAGCATCATTCTTTTGAGAAAGAAAATTAGTGGAATTCAACAAGGCCTAGGGGAATCCTTTCTAGTGTATTATGAGTGTTTCAAGACTTTAGTTGCATCTTGTCCACAACATCAAATGAAGGAGGAGGTTAGGGGATGGGAAAATGCCAATGTCATGGGTTACCAAGGCCAAAATCAACCAAAGAGTGACCTATTTTTCAACACCTTCAATCCAGACTGGATAGATCATCCAAATATGAAGTGGAGGGAACCTCAACAAACTCAAAAATAAAGCGGACATAGACAGCCACCTTCGAGGCTCTATCAAAGGCCATTTGTACCACCACAGCCTCCCCTAGAACCTTCCCAACCAAATTCAGGTTCGTCAATGGATTATGATAAAATTCTTCAAACACTAACTTCTTTGACTCAAGGTTTACAAAACCAAGCCAAAGAGATGGGCGACGTGAAGAATCAAATTGGATAGATAGCAGAATTCATGGGACAATTTAGAGAACAAGGCAAACTTCCTAGTTCAACCATTGTCAATCCAAATGAAGGTTTTGAAACTGCTAAAGCTATCACTTTGAGAAGTGGTAAGGAGGTTAGAACTAAACCAAAAACGTCCAAACAAAGCCAAAAAAAGCACAAGCAACTATTGCCCAAAGAAGAGGAGGAAGACAAGGCCACGACAAGGAAGGAACAAACCTTGCAACAGCCTTCTAAAGCCTCTATGGGACCCAATTCAGGTAAGGTTGTTCCAAATTCAATTCTTTCTAACCCCAATCCACTAAATGTACCTTTTCCTCACATTTTTTTGCAATCTAAGAAAGAAGATAGTGAAAAAGACATCTTAGAAACCTTCAGAACGGTACAAATTAGTATCCCACTTCTTGATGCAATAAAGCAAGTTCCAAAGTATGCTAAATTTTTGAAAGAGCTTTGTATCACAAGAAAACAGATCTCAGAAAAGGAAGTGGTATGGGTAAATGAGAATGTCTCTGTAGTTTTGCAAAGAAGGCTCTCACCTAAATGCAAAGATACAGGTTGTTTCACTATCCTTTGTTATTGGTAATACCAAGTTTAAACATGCTATGTTAGATTTAGGTGCTTCTATTAATGTCATGTCCTATTCCATTTATACATCTATGAGTCTAGGAGAGCTTAAAAATGATGGTGTTATTATTCAATTAGCTGATCGATCTAAGGCATACCCGAATGGAGTTTTAGAAAATGTTTTGTGCAGGTTAACCGCTTGATCTTTCCAGCAGATTTTTATGTGCTTGAGATGGATGATAACCCACTCTAAACCATTGCCAATATTACTTGGAAGACCTTTCATGAAAACAGCTCGAATCAAGATAGATGTGTTCAAGAGGATGTTAATGTAAACACGGAAGTTCTTGCGATGGAAGAGACAATAACACGTGTACAAAATAATATTTTGTATTGATTTTTGGGGTTACAATCTCTTTTACAATTTGTTCCTCTCATTTGATCTCTGTAAGATGTTGGTTTGTGGATGTTGTTGATCCAAGGGCCGCCAATGCTTGATCTTGGATGAACGGGAAGTTTCTTCAAGGGCCGTTGGTGGCTTGATCTTGAAAGTAGATGAACGTTTCTCCAAGGGCCGTTGGGCTTGATCTTGAAGGTTGGATGGACGACGAACGATGAATGATTTTCAAGGGCTTTTGGGCTTGTTCTTGAAGAACGGATGAACGACGAACGATGACGATCTTCAAGGGCTTTTGGGCTTGATTCTTGAAGAACGGATGTTGTTGATCCAAGGGCCGTTGGGGCTTGATCTTGGAGGAACAGGTGTGTTGATCCAAGGGCCGTCGGGGCTTGATCTTGGAAGAACGATGAACGAAGAACGAAGAGAGTTTTCTTGATCCTTCGAGATTTGCTTGAGAGCTTTTAGAGTTTCAAAGCTTCAAGGTTTTGGTGTGATGTCTATTCTCTTCTTTCCTCCTTGATGGAGAAGCCTATTTATAGGCTTTGAGAATGAATCACCAGGATCCATTTATTTTGATGGATGTTGTAGGTAAATTGGGTGGATTGTTGTAGGTGAATTTGGGTGAATTGTTGTAGGTGAGTTTGGGTGGATTGTTGTAGGTGAGTTTGGGTGGATTGTTGTAGGTGAATTTGGTTGAATTGTTGTAGGTGAATTTGGGTGAATTGTTGTAGGTGAGTTTGGGTGGATTGTTGTAGATGAATTTGGGTGAATTGTTGTAGGTGAATTTGGTTGAATTGTTGTAGGTGAATTTGGGTGAATTGTTGTAGGTGAGTTTGGGTGGATTGTTGTAGATGAATTTGGGTGAATTGTTGTAGGTGAATTTGGGTGAATTGTTGTAGGTGAATTTGGGTGAATTGTTGTAGGTGAGTTTGGGTGGATTGTAGTTCTAATGCAATGGTCAACATTTATTTCACCGAAATTTCAATGTCTACAATTGGAATTTTAATGCAATGGTCAACATTTATTTCACCGAAATTTCAATGTCTACAAATGCCCCCACTTCAAGGTGCGTCGTATACATGTGCTTGTCACGTGTAGAAGATGCATTTTGAAGTTCCTTAATGTAGATGTCGATCCAAGGGCCATCGAGCCTTGATCCTGAATTGGGCTGGAAATTTCTTCAAGGGCCGTCGGGGCTTGGTCTTGAATTTGGCAAGAAGATTTTCTGGTCTCCTCCGATTGTTGATTTTCTACAGGCTTAATCTTGAACTGTGCTGGAGGGTTTTCTGGTTTCCTCCAAAGGTTAATTTTCCACAGGCTTAATCTTGAACTGGGGTGGAGGTTTTTTCTGGTTTCCTCCAAAGTTCTGAACCTACTTCTTTCATCTGGAGCTGA
The DNA here is from genome assembly GCA_024362995.1 of Heteromeles arbutifolia. Taxonomy (NCBI): domain Eukaryota; kingdom Viridiplantae; phylum Streptophyta; class Magnoliopsida; order Rosales; family Rosaceae; genus Heteromeles; species Heteromeles arbutifolia. The sequence continues at coordinate 505,902 of JANCRC010000022.1, forward strand.
ATTTGATTCAAGGGTGGTGGACACTTGATTTTGAACCGGACTTGTGATTTCTTCAAGGGCCGTTGGGGCTTGATCTTGAATTTAGATAGGACCACGAGCAGTTTCAGGGTTTGAACACCTGGCAGGCAGACACGAAGTGGAGGTGATGACCTGTTTCTTTGTTCAATCTTTCCAATTCATACTGAAGAGGGTTAGGGGATGAATCAGCACGTGCAGTTGTCGCGTTTACTGATGATCCACAAGATTGATGCTTCACTGTCACTCGTCTTGTATGTTCTCTAGGCAGATGTAGATGAGTACTCGAGAGCAATGCTAGGTAAGCAATCAGGGAAGGGGTTCCAGGCAATCGATTCCTGACCGGAAGCTTGATCCCAAGTGTCGCTCGATTGCTCTTCTTCGTATTGTCCTGCAGGTAAGAACAAAGACAAAGGAAATGACATGGAGAAAGCATGATATGATATTCTTTTGCTTTTGAAGAAGTAGCGGTGATTTAATGGCGTTGCATGGCGAGGCTTTGCTCTTCGGTGACGGTGCCAGCGAAACGTTATTGAGGCTTCTCGAGCTCTTTGATCAGAGCAACGATGTTGAGCTTGGATTTGGCTTAGACTCCTTCGTCTGGATTATGCAGTTCTGCAAGGAAGGGTGTCGTGCTACAGTGATTTGTCACAACTCATCACGCTGCATTCTTCTCTGCTTGTTTCTTTTGTGTAGCGGAAGTGGTGCGCAACCTTTCGCGTTTGAATGGTCCTTCAAAGCATCACTTCTCAGCGACTCATCCATGCTTGGCAGCTTTAGTGCAAAGAGCCAACAACATACAAAATGTTCTTCGATGTTGGTGACTTGAGAACCAGCTCCAACAACAATTGAAGATGACCACTCGAGAGTAATGCAAGGTAAGCAACCAGACAAAGGTTCTGAGCAATCAGCTCCAGATTGGACATTTGATTTCGGGTTCTGACTGATTGCTCTCTTTCTCCCTTATCTTGCATGTAAGAGCGAGGGTAAAGGAAAGAAAAGGGAAAAGCATGATATGAGGTACCTTTGCTTTCGAGCCTGATGATATGAGATATGTTTTCTTTTGGAGAAGTAGCAGATGGATTGGCACATATATTGGTTGCGTTTGTCTTCACGTGCTTCGATGCACCAATTTCACTTGCCTTATCTATTTTCCTTGCAAAAGTGGTATTCTCCCTAGTTTTTTTTTTTTTTCATGCAGGTTTGACATCTTTTCTTGTAGTATTTTGCCTCTGATGCAAGAGATGAATGTAAACCTTGCATTTGAATGGTCATTCAGAACATCACTTCTCAGCGGCTCATCATGCGGAAGTTTGAGTGGAAGTTCCGACATATTGACTTTCTTTATCTTCGTCTTACCAGTAAGAGCAAGGACACAGAAAATGAGAGGGGAAAAACATGATATGAGATACCTTTGCTTTCGACCCCGATGATATGAGATACGTTTGTTTTTTGAGGAGTAGCGGATAAACCAGCACATATATTGGTTGCGCTTGTCTCCATATGCTTCGATGTATCAATTTCACTTGCTTCATCTGTTTTTCAGGCAGGTGTGGTATCTTCTCTGGAAGCACAAGATGTTGAAAGTGAGTTTTTGAGAGCACTGCCAAGTAAGCAATCAGGGAAAGACTCCGAACAGTCAGCTCTAGATCCGAAGTTTGATTGCAGGTTTCGACTGACTGTTTTCTTTGTCCTCATCCCTCCAGCAATAGCAAGGGCAAAGAAGAGAACAGGGTGATTGCATGATATGAGATACTCTTGCTCTCAACCCTGATGATATGAGGTACTTTTGCTCTTGGAGGAAAGAGTATAAGATTTTGATGCGGGTGTAAACTTTTCGATCGAAAGGGGTTTCTGGTTGAGGAAAATGAGCTGATCATTTTGAGTGACTTGATCGAAGAGGTGTTCTCGGAGAGGAAGACAACTGAGTATGCTGAGAGGCTTGGTTGCAGATGCATTTTTTTTTTGGCAAGGAAGAAGAGCTAAGCATTTTGGATGTGTGCTTTGCCATGGAGGGTGAAGGTCGACCTATATAGGGAAAGGCGCAATAGCAGGTAGTGGCACGGATGTGGCCTTGTCACCCACGCTTGTCAGCAAACGTGTGGTGGTTGGGATAATGAACTTCACGCGTTTTCAACTTTGTCAGAGATTTTTGACAAAGCTGCACGTGCTATCTGACAAGCTGTGGTCGCGTCTGAAAAGTGTTGACGGATTTTATGCAGGAAAATCTGGCTTTTTAAAATTCGAAGAGTGATGTCCCTTCGATTTTTTTTTGAACGGGTGGCTGTGTTGCCTCTCTTTTTATAGAGGTGTCGATTGTATTCAAAACGCACACTCTGAAGATTGCCCGTTTGTGAAAATTATCTCTGATGTATTTCTAAGATCTTACTTCATCTGACCCCTTTCTTTTATCGTTTCTGAAAATGGCTTTCCCTTCTAACATTTGCTTAGATTTAAGTCTTGGGAATGATACAGGCGTGCCGCGTCAGGGTGATATATGGCGCCCATCCTTCTTATCTTCTAATGGTCCTCTTACAGTTGAAGACTCTGTGATGAAGGATGCAATGACGGCTACGGTAGTAGCTAGAAACCTCCTTACTCCTGGAGATAATATGCTGCTTTCAAGACGGCCCGACGAGTTGGCCGTCCAAGACTCCCTGGCTCTCAGTCTCCAGTGTGCGGCCTCCGTGTCCAATATAGGCCAACGCTTACTTGCTCGACATTGCCAAGTTGAATCATTCACTGCTGAGGTGGCATCTCTTAGTCAAGAGATCAGACAGCTCAGGTACGAGAATAGAGAGTTGCATGTGCTCGCAAATAGTTATTCGACGGGCATGCAGAGGACGCTTGATCAGCTGCTGGATTCCGAAGGTCGGATTCAAAGTGACCATCAGAGGTTTATTGATGTATTCCAGAGGCACTTTTTGCCTTCAACATCTAGAGTTCGACCAAGTATCAAGGTGTCACATGATCAACTTCTAATGCCTCCTTCTTGTGGGGTTCTACCGGATGCTGAGGCTTCAAGTGAGTGAACTTTGTGAAGGCTCCATCTTTTCCTTTCCTTTTTTTTTTTTTTTTTTTTTTGTACTCACTTGTAATTTTTTTTTTTTAGAGATATCAATGGACATGCTCTATTTTATTCAACGTATTGTGCTAAATACCAATAAAACCTTCTTTTTTTTTTCTTTTTTCTTAATCACATTTTACAGGATAGTGCCGTGCATAATCATATTTTCCAAGTGCGCCATCCCATCACCTCTCATTTTGGTTTTCTTTTCCAGGCACGGGTCGTTGTTTGCACAGTCACTATTATTTGCACAATCACCGCACTTCCTTTGGTTCTCTGACTTCTTCTGCATATATATATGTATATATATGGGATCGAATCGTCACTGCGCAACCATTGTACAGCCACTGCACTGCTTGTTGCTCTACCGTCACTTCATTGTTTGCTGTCCTTGTTGCACTGTCCACCGTCCTCCTGCTTAAAGCTTGTTGCAGTGAGTCACTTTTTGCCATGTGGTGTTGTGCGAAAGACTGCAGCGGGGTTTTGTTGTGTAGTGCCTTTTTGGTCACAGTTTTTTTTTTTTTTTTTTTCGGTGGTGACGTTGGAGTGCTGCTCCTTTTTTTGTAATAAGGCTTTGTAACCAAATCCTTCCTTTAAAGAAATAAAGTATCCATATTTTGAATTTGCTCTTTATTCTTCAAAGTGTTTGTGTTTTTGTTGATGGTGTGACTGTACTTGAAGTTTTTTTTTGAAGTTTCAAGTTGCCTAAGTACCCTCGGTTGAGGAGGGATCAAGTCATGACGTAGTTCGAATGGGTGATTGTTTTTTTCTTTTTGTTTCGCCGTACACAGTTTATGCTCTTGCGGGCTAGGAGCGTTGTACCTTGTGCAATTTAGGCTCATGCAGGCGAGGAGCCTAGTTGTCGCCCTTTAGGGGTAGTAGCGCTTCAAAAATCTGCCATTGATGGGGTCGATCTTCAAACCGTCTTCTGCCATGATTAAGTAGGCGCCGTTGGTGTAGACCTCTTGTATTACATATGGTCCATCCTACTTCGATGTGAACTTGCTTTTCGTCTTGTGACTTATGATGATAGGCCTACGCAATGCGAGGACGAGATCTCCAGTTTGGAAAGACCTTGGGCGGACTTTCTTGTTGAATGCCTTGGATAGCCGTGCTTGGTAGCATTCCAAGTGTTGTTGAGCTTCGAGCCTTCTTTCGTCAAGGGCTTCCAGCTCTTGAAGGCCCAACTTTGCATTCTCTTCATCAATCAAGCCTTCTTGTATAGCCATTCTTAGTGAGGGGATTTGACTTTCGAGTGGTAGAACAGCTTTTACGCCATATACAAGAGAATAAGGCGTAGCTTGGGTAGGAGTCCTATATGTCGTCCTATATGCCCCAAGTGCTTCGCTTATTCTTTCGTGCCAGTCTCTCTTTGCTCGGCCGATCACCTTCTTCAGGAGGTTGCACAATGTTTTGTTGAATGCTTCTGCAAGACCGTTAGCCGGAGCATGATACATGGAAGACTTGTGCTGCTTGAACTTGTATTTCTCACAGAGCTCATCCACGAGTCGGTTGGAGAACTGTTTTCCATTGTCAGTGATGATGTAGCTAGGCACACCATATCGGTGAATGATATGTTCCTTAATGAAACGGACGACAGTTTCCTTCTTGACTTCCCTTAGGGGTATGGCTTCCGCCGACTTGGAGAAGTAATCTGTTGCAGCTAGGATGTAAGCTTCCCCTGTAGATGACTTTGGTGCAATCGGCCTTACGACATCTAATCCCCATGCATTGAATGGCCGTGAAGCAACTGTATGGTGTAATGGTTCAGGTGGTTGATGTATAAAGTTGGCATAGAATTGGCGGGCTTGGCACCTTTTGGCGTGTTCCAGACAATCCTTCACCATGCTTTGCCAGTAGTAACCCATCCTTTTCAGCTAGAAATGTAGCTTCGGTCTAGACTGATGCGCCTCGCATACACCTGAGTGTGCTTCTTTCATGGCTTGATTGGCTTCTTCCTCACCTAGGCATCTCAGAAGTACTCCTTCAAAAGAGTGTCGGTAAAGTGTTCCTTTGTAGTAGAGAAAGCGAGGTGCTCGACGACGTATTTCAGAGCGGTGTCTAGGATCATCCGGAAGCTTTCCATGCTCCAAGTAGTCAATCAGCGGCTGTCTCCACTCTTCGGTGTCGACTGGAAGTACTGAGATGGCATTTGTATCATCCAGTGGTATTTCAGTGATGAGCGGGATCACCCATCTTTGGCAAACTGGCACGTCTGCGGCTTCGTCTTCTCCTAGTGTCATGCTCGAGGCTAGGTTGGCGAGAGCGTCTGCCATTTGATTTTCTTTTCTTAGCACATGGTCTAGTGTCACGGCCTCGAACTTTTGTAGCAGTTGAGTTGCCTGCCGGAAGTATGGGATGAGATCATCTTTCCTCACTTCATATTCAGTTAAGAGTTGATTAATTATGAGCTTGGAGTCGCCATATACCTCGACGGCTGTGATTTCCATGTTGATTGCCATTTGGAGCCCAATGATCAGTGCTTGGTACTCAGCGACGTTGTTGGAGCATAATTCGCTTAGTTGGAAGAAGTAAGGTAGTATTTGCCTTTGTGGCGACATGAATACTACTCCTGCCCCTGCTTCGTCTACTCGTGCTGATCCATCGAAGAACATCGTCCATGTCGGGAAGATGTCGATGTAGAACACCTCTTCGTCAGGCAAGTCATTTGAGATTTTCCAATCGGCTGGGATTAGGTGATCGGCAAGGAAGTCTGCTAGCACTTGTCCCTTGACGGCTTTAGCTGGGACGTAGATGATCTCATACTGATTAAGAAGCAACGCCCATTTAGCGAGTCGCCCTGTCAATACTGGTTTGGACATGACGTATTTGACCGGGTCAGCTTTAGCAACCAGGTGGATGGTGTAAGCCTGCATGTAATGCCTAAGCTTCTTGATGGCGAATACCAAGGCGAGGCACATCTTTTCTATTGGGGAGTAGTTCAACTCAGCGCCAGTGAGAGTTCGACTGAGGTAGTAAAACGCTCATTCTTTTTGGGATTCATTTTCTTGCGCCAAGAGTGCTCCAACTAAACTTTCCTGAGTAGCGATGTACAATATGAGTGGTTTCCCGGGCACCGGTGCCCCCATGACAGGTGGACTTGATAAATATTTTTTTATGCTTTCAAAAGCATTATGGCACACTTCGTCCCATACGAACGGAACATCTTTCTTCATCAGTCAGATAAACGGTTGACAACGCCCTGCAAGGTTGGAGATGAAGCGTCTGATGAAAGTTAGCCATCCTTGTAGACTTTTCAGCTCGTGCAGGTTCCTTGGCTCAGGCATGCTTTGAATGGCCTTGATCTTTGATTGGTCCACTTCAATGCCACGGTGTTTGACAATGAAACCGTGGAACTTTCCAGAGGTGACGTCGAATGCACATTTTAACGGGTTCATCTTGAGGTTATACTTTCGCAGCCTTTCGAACACTACTCGCAAATCCTTCAAGTGATCTGACTTTTTCTTTGTTTTGACCACCACGTTATCCACATAACATTCTACATTTTTGTGTAGCATGTCATTGAAGATTTTCTGCATTGCGCGTTGATATGTAGCTCCAGCGTTCTTTAGTCCAAAGGGCATCACCTTGTAGCAGTAGATACCTTTTGGAGTGCGGAATGCTGTTAGTTCTTCGTCTTCGAGAGCCATACGAATTTGATTGTATCCAGAAGAGCAGTCCATGAATGACAGTGCCTTATGGCCAGTGGTTGCGTCTACCACGATTTCGATGATTGGTAAGGGGAAGTCGTCTTTTGGGTAAGTATCGTTGAGGTCCCGGAAGTCTACGCAAACATGTATTTGTCCAGATTTCTTAAGGACAATGACGATGTTGGAGATCCACTTAGGGTATTGCACATCTCAAATGAAACCTGCTTCGATTAGCTTGTCAATCTCGGCCTCTATTTGTAGGATGAGCTCGGATCGATAGCGTCTTTAAGTTTGCTTTATCGGTCGCGTTCCAGGCTTAACTGCAAGATGGTGCACAGCAATGGTGGGGTCAAGGCCAGGCATTTCTTTGTAGGTCCAAGCAAAGACATCTTTGTACTCTAATAGCAACTGGTAATACTCCTCTATCTCGTCCGCACTTAGCAGCACACTTACGAAGATAGGCTTCGGCTCTTCTTTTGTGCCTAAGTTAAGCTCCTTGAGATCATCGACCGTGGCTTGCCCCCCATCCTCAAGTTGTGGTGGTGCAGCAGTGACATCTCCTTCTGATATTTCGTCTTCTTTGCCTTTTTAGATCGTGATGTGGAAGACATCTTAGACTTCTTCTTCAGTGTTGTCCTTTTGATTGTTGTATCTTTTTGAGTTACGAAACTCTATGCAAGCACGGAGTTGCCCTGATTTTTTTAAGGCAATGTTCAAGTTCTGTCCCAAGTCCATGACCTCTTGAATTAAATCAGCTTCGATCATGTTGTCAATCTCAGCTTCATCCAGGCTTGAAAGTGTATTAACAATGGTTTCTTGCCCCCTTTCCGACTGGTGAATTTGTGGACGCAACGTAGGCTTCATGTGTAATTTCTTTGGAGCAACATGAGCCTGCCCTTCATCTTCGCTTGACTTGGAACATGCGAAAGAGCCAGAAGTGGCGTATTCCCTAGGGATTTCATCTTCTTTGCCTTCTTGGATCGTGACGGGGAAGATGTCTTGGACCTCCCTTTTAATGCCGTCTTCTTAGGCTTGTTGGCATGAAGATTGTCCAGTATGGATGATGGTGCGCCTTCTTACTTTCAACGGTCCATTTGTGTTAACCTCCAAGATTGCTTGGCGCTTCATCCTTGAAGGAATTGAGCTTCGAATATTTCCTTTTTCTGCTAGCCCATCGAGCTTTTCTTCCTTTGACGTTATCTCCCTATTTCTAGAAAGCTTCTTGTTGTCTTCAAGTCTTTCCAAAGCTGACCGACGAGGAGGAGAGCTAGCCGTGTTGCTTCGCTTCTTAGGTTTTGACAACCTTCCAAAAACAGAGCTTTGGGATGTTGGCATGGTAAGCCTCTTGAAGACGGAGGTTCGATTTTTACCATCAATGCGATTGAGTGCTGACATTCTGGGTCTTGAATGATTCATCCTATCAAAGACTGACGGCCCGGGGGCAGGTTTATGCTCCTCTTGATCTTGTTCAATGCTCACGCTGATGTGTTGAGTGCTAGCATTTTTTGCTTTGCTTGAAATCTTCACAGGTACATTTGGTGTGAAGCCAAGTCCAACTTTGTTGTTGTCAACTCCGTAACCATGCTTCTTCAACTTCTTTTGAGTTTCGGTGAGGTCACGTTCTTTATTGTTGACGGTGTTTGAAACCTTCTTTCCAGGATTCGAAGAAGAAGCGAAGTCGTATCCAGCTTTCGACATGAGTTTGTAGGCGTTTGGATCAAAACCTTCTTCCGTCCTCTTGGTTGGAATGAAGCTTGGTTCCACCCTTTTTGGCATAGCTTTTATGAAGCCTTGTGGTAGTCTTGCAATCTTAGCGTTGCCTAGCTGTGTCAGAGGCAAAACTACATTCGTCCTGAGCAACTTTGTATTATCCCTGTGCTGCTGTGTATCGGCTTTGCTTACTCCAGTTTCGAATGGAGATTGACCATTCTTTCTTCTCGACATCAGGATGTATCGGAAGACGGGGTGTATTCAGTCCTTTCGAATGCGTCCTACTCCCTTTGGTTGTTGCGGGTTTAGCATACTCGTCATCATTTTTGCTTGAAGATGGCACGACTTGCCCTTCTTGCTTTTTGGGTATGGCTTACCACTCCAGCTTTTTAGGTGCTGCTTTACCCGTGGATTTGATCTCTTCTAGAAGAGCTTCGGGTACCATGTCATCATCCATGTAGAACTTGGCGTCTGCGAAATGTGATTCGGCTTCGGTGAATAGCTTGATGTCGCCATAGATCACATTTACTCCTTCTCGGTAAAATTTTAAGCATTGGTTAAGGGTGGACGGTACTACTCCATTTACGTGAATCCAAGGCCTTCCTAAGAGCAAGCTGTAAGAAGTTCTTGCATCAATCACGTGGAATATCGTGCTTGATTTGAGTTCGCCAATGGTCATCTCCACGCTGATCATGCCCATCGGTCTTTGCCTCCTTGGTTAAAACCTTGGATTAATAGACGACTTAGGGATAGTTCATCCACCTTGATGCCGATTATGATCATTGTTGACTTTGGCATGAGGTTTATGGCCGATCCACCATCCACAAGCATGCGGTTAACTTTGAGCTCCTTTACATATCCCGAGACAAAGAGAAGACGATTATGAGGCTTTGATCCCAGCAGTAAGTCTTCATCCGTGAAATTGATCGCATTCTGGGCTACACAACATGTGGCACATTCATGTGCCCAAAGCTTCAAGCCTTCGTTCTTGCTTTCTTGTACCTCGTGGTCACCAGGACTTGCCAAGGCCGCTGCTAGTGCCCTTCGCATCTTCTTTGGCAATCGCAGCACTTCCTCGATGCTAAAGTGCGTTGGCAGACCTTCTTTGGGCGTGAGGGTCTTTTTTTCCTCGATAGCGGTGGCTTTGCCTTTTGAAGGTTATTCCATTTCTACCTCGACCATATGACATGCAGCGGTAGTGCACTGTTGGAAGAAGTCCTCCGGGCAGTACTCATGCAAAGAGACGGGAATGCGTGGCTCTTGCTCCATAGGTTCCCTAGTATATGTTGGCTTAGCAGCTCTTATATTTCTTTTAGGCTTCATATTGTTGCGGCAACGGTGCTTTCTCCCTTGCTCCCCTTTTGGCCTTATAGCTTGCGGTCTTGGCTTCCTCGTCTTCTTATAGGTCACCTATGTCCATCCTTCTTCATCATCGATAGGCGTATCCTGGTCATTTGCCCCTGGCGATGGTTGTGCAGAAGGTGCTGTGCAACTTGAGCATTGATAGGAATGATCAGGTGTCGCTTTGAGAGGCACGGGATTGAAGGATCCAAATGCAATTGTGGTAGTATGTGTTGCAGCTGTGTCTTCAAGGTCGAGCTCGATTTTCCTTTGTTGCGCTAGCTTCATAATGAGTTCTTTGAGGACAAAGCACTTGCCAACAGGATGGCTCACGATACGATGGTACTTGCAGTACCTAGGATCGTTCAAGCGATTCAATTCCTCAGGGCGCTTGCATTCTGGTAACTCAATCACCTTCTTTTCCAGCAAGTTGTCTAACATTGCATCCATGTCTGAGTCAGGAAAAGGGTACGCTTTTTGCTCTAGCTCCCTCAAGGTGTTTTTATACTTGTCTTGGGTGCGAGGAGGCTCACCTCTCTTTATCTCATTTGCTTTGGTCTTGGAGGAGATCTTAATAGGCGTAGAGGGGGTCTTGATGGGTACGGTGTTGACAGTAAAAGCTTCATTTGAGGGCTTTTTTCCAGTCCTGTCTACATTTGGGGAGAATACTTTATCCTTCTTGGAGTCGGTGACCGGTTCCTTCTTCCCGTGATTGGCGATACTCAGTTCCATGTCGTGGGATCGAGTTGCCAGCTCCTCAAATGTTCTCGATTTTATTCCTTGGAGGATGTAATGTAACCCCCAGTGCATGCCTTAAACACACATCTCAATGGCGGAGGTTTCAGAAAGCTGATCTTTGCAATCCAGACTTAAGGAACGCCATCTATTGATGTAGTCGACTATAGGTTCATCCTTTTACTGTTTCGTACTGGTCAGCTCCAGCATGCTTACGGTGCGGTGAGTGATGTAGAAACGGTTGAGGAATTCCCTTTCTAGCTGATCCCAACTGTTGATAAACTCGGGCTCGAGGTTGGTGCACCAGTCAAAGGCGTTGCCTTTCAGCGAGCGCACGAACTGCTTGACGAGGTAGTCTCCCTCTGTTCCAGCATTGTTGCAGGTTTCAATGAAATGGGCGACATGTTGCTTTAGGTTTCCCTTTCCATCGAACTGCATGAACTTTAGCGGCTGATAACCCCTCGGCATCTTCAAAGTGTCAATCTTCTTGGAGTAGGGCTTTGAGTACAATACGGAGTCATGCGAGCTTCCTTCGTACTTTGCCTTGATGGTACTGGCAATCATCTCCTGCAGCTGCTGGATAGAGAGAGATCCTATGAGTGCCGCTGCTTGGTCTGGCTCCTGCTTCTCTTCGACTTTCTCCACCGAAGGCTCTTCTTCTTCAGCGGCTTCTTTCTTTAATGGATTAACCATTGGGTCGACTTTCACGTCGAGCTTTACATCTAATTGGTTGACGAGTGCAGCGATTTGCAAGTCTGTTTCCTCCACAGTTCGTGTGAGTCGGCATCGGAAAGCAAGGACTCGGAGTACTTCCTCTGGCTTTCCTCCCTTGGCGCCTTTAGCGAGGCCAGGGTGATCACCCATTCGTGCCTCGGGTGCTCTTATTCCTTCGGCAGAGTTGATGCAGGGGTGGAAGAGGCGGCAAAAAGAGCTCTTGCCTTGCTTCGAGTTGTGATGCCTGAAATGACACCGTCTGTGGCGATGACGCTCTTATTCTTTGCATTAGTTGTGAGAACAACTTGAACCTTCTTTGATGCCATTGATTTTGAGGATGTGCTTTGGTTTTCTTGAACAGAGAAAGAGATGAGAGGTAGAGATAGTCCCATTGGGCGTGCCAAATTTGTAAACACAGAAGTTCCTGCGATGGAAGAGACAAGAACACGTGTACAAAATAATATTTTGCATTGATTTTTGGGGTTACAATCTCTTTTACAATTTGTTCATCTGATTCGATCTCCGTAAGATGTTGGTTTATGGATATTGTTGATCCAAGGGCCGCCAAGGCTTGATCTTGGATGAACGGGAAGTTTCTTCAAGGGCCGTTGGTGGCTTGATCTTGAAGGTTGGATGGACGACGAACGATGAATGATTTTCAAGGGCTTTTGGGCTTGTTCTTGAAGAACGGATGAACGACGAACGATGACGATCTTCAAGGGCTTTTGGGCTTGATTCTTGAAGAACGGATGTTGTTGATCCAAGGGCCGTTGGGGCTTGATCTTGGAGGAACAGGTGTGTTGATCCAAGGGCCGTCGGGGCTTGATCTTGGAAGAACGATGAACGAAGAACGAAGAGAGTTTTCTTGATCCTTCGAGATTTGCTTGAGAGCTTTTAGAGTTTCAAAGCTTCAAGGTTTTGGTGTGATGTCTATTCTCTTCTTTCCTCCTTGATGGAGAAGCCTATTTATAGGCTTTGAGAATGAATCACCACCATCCATTTATTTTGGTGGATGTTGTAGATGAATTGGGCGGATTGTTGTAGGTGAATTTAGGTGAATTGTTGTAGGTGAGTTTGGGTGGATTGTTGTAGATGAGTTTGGGTGGATTGTTGTAGGTGAAAGACTAGTTATAGGGTCCTTCTCCACACATGACATATGCATACAAACCAATTTCCAGTTATTATTCCTTTAGACTATGAATGACAACACCCCAAGTTAACCGTGATAGCACAAATTAACCATCATATTTTCCTTAACTCATTGAATTGGATGAAATACGCATCACAACCACATTATCCTTATCAAGTTCCCTAACTATGAAATGCATGATAGAAAAACATATCAAAGGTCATTAAGTTCTTTGAAAACCATAAGCATTGACGAGGCATTCGTAACTATGAAAAGCATGATACTTCTGCCTAAGATTTACTTAACACAATCATGACTAGTGACTTCCACTACTTGTGAATATAAGTTCATAACAATTAGGTGAAACTCCCTTATACTCTAGCATCAAGTTTATGCATACAAATTAAGTGTCGATCCTCAATCCACATACATAAACAAGTTTTGATAACTCAGATAAGCAAATCACATTCAACACTCAAGAAATAATAACTAGACGTAATCAGTTCATATAAAACATATAATCATGGCTTTGAATTCACCTCTAACTAAAAAGAAATTAGTTCCACATGTCTAACATAGTTGAAAAGCAATCTAAAATAAACATTGAACTAAAACTAAGGATAGAAAAAACCCAAAAACACTCCAACACTCTAAAGTAGGCTGCGGCACTCCCTTGGATGGTGGCACGGCACAAAGCTCATCTTCTCCTTCCTTCCTTGATGCGGCACTTGATGAATTTCTGTGTATATGGTGTGAATTGTGGTGGTGGATGGATGTAGGTGAGTTATGGTGAAGGATGGGTGGTTATTTATGCGGCACAAAGAGTTGTATTTATAGCGAGAAAGGAAGGCACGAAATTAGGTGAGAAAAGGACTAGGGTGCACCAAAATCTGAAGGGAAAAGGATTTTACAATCCTAGGAGGAAAGGGATTGCAGGTTCTAGAGCTTCTAGAAGAGGGAGAGGCACCAGATTTATAGGACAAGGGATAAGTCTTCTAGAAAGCATGTTTTGTGGCTAATTTCTAGAAAAACAAGATATAAGGTGCGGCACCTTTTTAGGAATAGGTAAACCTTCTAGAAATCAGGTTTCTAGGTCCCTTTGCAGCTAGAATTAAGATAGGATAAGATTAGGATAGGATAAGATACGATAAGGTTAGTTTAGATAAGATAAGGTTGGATAAGGTTCCTTCTTTTTAGCTGATTCCTTATCTTCTTTGTCTTGAATTAATTTCTCCATATGTTTTGCATATTCCTAGCCCCTCTTGAACTTCAAATTTGCCCATCCACTTGCCCATTGCTTGTGCTATCCATTCCAAGCCCAGAATTGCTCCAAAATGCTCCAAAATGCATTTTCTTGCCAACTTTGCCAATTGGACCTACAAACACACGAAAATAGCTTAAAACACTATAATAAGTAAAAACTAACTAAGTAAATCCAAGGAAACAAACTAACTAAGTCGGATAAATATGCTCCTATCACCACCATAAGTGGGCAGACCCCTTTTCTCCAAATAGGGGCTGGCCATACCCCTATAAATAGCTCTCATTTCTACCAAAAACCTAAGTCCAATTCTTTTGCAAACTTCTCTAAATTTCTCTAAACATTTTTCCCTTAAATTCTAACTTTGGCATCGGAGGTTCTTCGGCCAAACCCCCCCCCCAATTCATCGTGGGCGCATGAAGCTCTTGGCCTTGACCTAAGGTGTTAATTGTTTTGCAGGTGTAATTTCGTCCAAGAAGAAGAAGGCGGAAATTTGCATCACAAATTGGTGCTTTCATTGAGAGTCTTGATTCACACGCTCGTAGAAGACTTTCACATTCAAGGTTTCTATTTTCTTGTTCATTCGTAGATTTTTTGTACGTTCTTATTCTTAGAATTTTTTATACAAAAATTCTTTGAATAAACGTAAAAGAAATGTAGGATGACTAGAAATTCGAAAACCACGACAAACAAAACTTCCAACGTTCAAGAATTTGGACCATGAAGATCCATGCGGCTGAACACGACAATGAGTGGAGCGGCACCACCCTCACGTGGCACCACCGTGGCTGCCACCATGGTAGCAACCACGGCAGCGACCCTCAACAAGCCTACTGCCCACGTAAGTAGGCCACCTCACAGCACCAGGCCCATGCCAGTGCCACAAGGCAGCCAGCCCAGTGCAAGGCAGCCTACATTCAACTCACGGTGCTGCAATGGCAGCTGAAGCTCAAGCAGCTAAGGCCCAAGAAGCTGCAGCAATTGGAGCAGCCCAGACCTCGCGGGCCCAAGGCCAATGTGAGCATAATGTGGTCCAAGGCCGAGCCCAGGACCAGCAGATCCAACCTGTGCCACTCCAAATCATGCAGACCCAAGCCCAAGGCTAGCCAGCCAAAGCCGCGACCCGACGCGAGCCCAACGCTCACCCGAGCCTAACCCAAGCATCGCACCCACATGTGCCGTATGCGGACCAACCCACTCCAATGGCCTAGCCTACTTCCGTGGCTTCCCAAGCATCCCAAACCGGTCCAAGATAGGTTCAATCATCCCGGCTTCATATTTCTGGGCCGACGATTAAACCAAGGGCATTCTCACCCCATTTTTCTGCGGATTTGACATTTCCTAACTCAAATCTTGCACCCGGAGTCCATTAAACTTCCATTATTCAAGAAGACGTATTATGTCCAAGCTCTTCCAACCCAAATGGTGAACAACAATTGTCTTGACAAGTCGTAAAGTTGACGAGCGACCTCGCACAACAAACGACCTTAGTTAATCAGCTTTTGTAGCGCACCGAGATGCAACGTGCCCTCGATGAGGTGTCCTGAAGTAAGACGAAGGTAGACGAAGAACCTTTTCAGCAGCGTCCCGGCAAGCAGCAACTCGACTAACCATGAACCGAGCGTTCCGACAGTGTACACTCCCGACTGGGCCCTCGAGATAGCGTATACTCTCGTCTTAGAACGTGAAGGAACGTGCACTCTCAGCTAAGCCCACAAAGGAGCATACACTCATGGTTGTGGTCATACTCCGGTAATCAACATGAGAAACCTTCCATGCGAAGTGTTCATTCGTGGCTAAGCCCGCAATAAGCATCATCCACCTCACATCGGAGTAAGCAGCACAACAGACGGAGAGAAGCAGTCACTCAATCCTACTCAAGTTTAACCAGTAGACTGCGGAGAACTCACTCGCCTGCTAAGAACATACCACATGCACCGCAGCAACATCATAGACGAGCCGAGCACATAGAAGAGCAGCCTAGACCAGCAGGTCACGACTGAGGGCAGCTGAGAGCTCTACCAACCAAAGGTAAATTCAGGAAGAAGTTGAGAGGCTCTTAACCGAGCGATTGTGCGATTTCCAACGTAACAAGGTCACCGATGAGGCACTACGACCGGACATGACCAACATAAGCAGGTCACCCTTCACAGGAAAGATCGAGTAAACAGAGCCTCCACCCAAGTTTAGCATGCCACATTTCACATCTTTCAAAGGAGATAGAGACCTGAAGAGACACTTGAAGCACTACCGAAGTGTAATGATCCTCTATCGAAACAATGACGATCTCATGTGCAAGATATTCGCCACCATTCTACAAGGCGAGAAGCAAGATTGGTTCTACACTCTGCCGGCACAATCCATCCGGAGTTTCAACGAACTTTCTTTGGTTTCACCAAAAAATATTCATCATATCGCTTGGTCAAGAAAAAGTTCTATCACTTGTTCAACGTCAAGAAGAACCCAAAGGAGTTGCTTCGTGAGTATATTAAGAGGTTCAAAACAGAAAAGACAAAGGTAGTTGGTTGCAACGACTCGATAACTAGAGCAGCCTTCCAAAAAGGACTTCCAGCAGACCACCTGTTGTTCAGAAAATTGATCATGAAAGAAGATATAACTCTGGCAGGCTCTTTCGCTCTGGCAAAGAAGCATGCACTTTGGGATGAGGCTCGCCGATGCAAATTCAAGGACTTGAAGGAGTACCTGACATCACATCCCTACTATCCAAACAGGAAGCAACGGAGAACCTATTTGCATGTTTGACGGTATCTGAAGCAACAATAAGCTCTACCCTCATACGAGAAGAGCTGAGGGCCTAACTACCAGTATTCCACAATTCAAAAGTTCTCTTCGATGCGGAAATCAGCTACCAAACATTCAAAAGCTAACTTTGGCGACAGTCATTGCAACCCGAAGCTCAAGTTATACCTTTAGATGTATGCAGTCATCCTCAAGACGCTTTGTTTTGCACAATCCAGACGCGAGATGATAAAGGCGCAGACACTAGCGAATGCAAAGTTTTCTTACGAACGCAACAACTCAGACCAAAAGGCGCGCCAAGGGTAGACAAATACTAGAATGACACACTTGGAAGCAAGTTTTGTCCTCGTTGCTCCAAAACATTCTACATAGAAGTAAAATATATCGGCAGCTGAGCACTACCTTTTGCTGCACGTCACACGGCCCTAGCCGACCCTTGCTCCACAATTCAGCTATAAGGTGGCCTAATACAGGTAGTTGAGCATCTCCTGCTGCATGTAACATGGCCTCAGCTCCAAGGCTCCCTACCGCGTCTTCACGCCTAGCCTAGGCGACCTGACAAAGTGACCCAACGACGCCCCGAAACAGCTGAGCATGCCTTAACCGCTCCTGCTCTACTCGATAGAGGCTTCTGGCACTTGCATGTTGATGGCCCATCCAACTACAAAGGCTCAGGAACAGGCGTGGTCCTTATTACCACAGACGGTTCGATAATCAAGCAAGCAATCACTCTAAGCTTGAAAGCATCCAACAGCGAAGCGGAGTACGAAGCCCTACTAGCAAACCTTCGAATGGCAAAAGACTTGGTGGTGAAAAAGCTCGCATTTCACTACAATTCCCAGCTAATCACTAGACAGACTACTAAGAAGTACACAGCAAAACATCTGAGGAAGGCGTAATACCTAGAGAAGGTACAAAAGCAATTTGAAGCATTTTAGACTTATACTCTCACTCAAGTACCACAGGCAGTTAACGTTCAACCAGATGTGCTTACCGGCCTAGGCATCGCCCTTGACCACCAACTCAAACGCTCTATACCTGTGGAGTATCTAAACAAGCCAAGCGTAGAGGCGGAACCAGCAGTCGAGGTGTCACGGGTTAGTACAATTCCAAACTGGCAAAGTTCTATTAAAGACTACCTGGTCAATGGCACACTCCCCATGGAAAGGTTAAAGCCTAGAAAGCTCCAAATAAAGGCAGCCTATTACTACATGTGGAACGGCATTTTCATCCGAAGATCCTACACAGGACCACATCTCTGCCACCTAGCGCATCCCGATGACCTAAAGGTTCTAAGCTCAATCCACGAAGGTGTTTGTGGAAATCACTCTAGAGGCCGATCCTTAGCATAGAAGTCTCTTAACGCATGCTACTACTAGCCTACCATGCACCAAGATGCTAAGGAACTAGAACAAAAGTGCGACCACTGTCAACGCTACAAGCTGATACCAGCACCGCATGCCAGCAAGCTACATCCGCAGACAAGTCTGTGGCTGTTCATGCAGTAGGCAATCAACTTGGTAAGGCTAATGTCGCCCGCTACTGGAGGCAGAGGCATAATGATCGTGGCAACCGATTACTTCACTAAAAAGATAGAAGCAGAGCCCATGACAACCACGACTCAGACGGACATAGAGCACTTCATATGGAGGAACATCATTTGTTGATTTGGGATCCCTTAATCCATCGTCACAGAGAATGGCCCGTAATTCGTAGGCAAAGATTTGGCAAAGTTCTTCAAAAAGTATGGCATCAAGCATCACATGTCCACGCCGACATATCCTCAAGGCAACAGGTAGGCTAAAGCATCCAACAAGATGATTCTCGACTACCTCAAGAAATCCCTCTTCGACAAGAAAGGAAAGTGGCCAATTGAACTCCCCAAATGTCTATAGGCGTATCGCATAACCAAATGACTAGCAACCAGTGAGACTCATTTCTCTTTGGCATTTGATTCAGAAGAAATCATTCATTCTAATGTCATTGTGCCAAGTATTAGCACTGTATTGCAAAGCATCGAGCATAATCGAAATGAGATGGCCACAAACTTAGATACGGAAGAAGAGAAACGTGAGCAGACCATCACCCGCATCATAACCAACCAGCAGCAACTCATCTCCAACTACAACAAAAGGGCCAAGATCTGGTAGTTCCAGCCCGGAGATCTAGTCCTAAGAAAAGCCTTCATCACTACTCGCAGAGAAGGCTCCAAAAAGATGGATCCCATCTAGGAAGGTCCGTACAAAATCAGCAAAGTAGGCGGCAAGGGTAGTTTCACCCTCGCCACCACGAATGACAAAGAGATCGAAAAGTAGTGGAATGCCTACAATCTGAGGAAATACCATGCGGAACCTCCCGCTACATCAAAGCCCGAAGACTCAAGCAGCTCAACAAGCACCACCTCGCAAGCCGAGGACTATCTAGTTGTTATGCAATTTCTACCTTGCAGCTAAGTTCTCATTCGTTTTACTTATTTTTCAATGAGGAATTCAGAAGTAATCTACAACTTGGCTTGGCTGCATGCTTACAACAATTGATCGCTCCTGCACTTTAAAAGAAAATCGTGCCCTTCTTAAGGACTTATCCTAAGAATTGTACCCCCTTAGGGACCAACCATGCTCTCCAGTGCGAGAGGGCAAACCAATCCCCCAACACGTATTTGGGTCTGCTCTCCAATGCAAGAGGATAAACGAAGTGCTCTCCAGCGCGAGAGGGTAAACCAATTCCCTGACACCCACATAGGTTTGCTCTCTAATACGGGAGGATAAACTTTACACTTCGAATATCCAGACGTGGATGAGTCAGGTTGCTCTGGTATAACTAGGTGCACGATGGCTTACACCGGGATTCCTAGAAGTATCCACATTGGTCTTTTTCTAAGCTTAGCTAACTAAAGGATTTTGGGTCTCTTGGCCTAATCCGTGGGGAACTGGGCCTCAGAAAAGGAGGGGGCACATTACGCACTACTCCCTATGGACGGTTGCCCTAGAACCCTAAAGCTGCTACCGAGTACAATAAGGTAGCCTACGGTTTCCAGAAGACTGCCTACGACTTGCCCTTCGAGCAATAAGCCGCGTTAAACTTATACAACCGCATGTTTCTGTGAAAGGTTAAACAAGTTAGAGCGCATATACAAAGCTTCGTCCATTGCTGACATGCTACGCAGTCGATGAGCTTCATTTCTGCCAAAGAGTGGAACGACCTACACCAAGTCCTAAAGTGTTGTGATACTTGCTACACAGCTTACAGAATTGGAAAAAGCCAAGGTTAACTGCCTAGTGGTCACGCGGACTTGCCTGGTTCTGTAAGTAATCCGACTACCGACCCTATGGCTAACAACTTTGCAAAGTTCGACACGAACACCTATGGCTGCATAGGCTACGCGAGCCTGTCTACTTATAGAAAAGTAGCACTCATGCCGCTGGTTTATAAAGTCTAAAGTTAAGTAATAACAAAAAAAGCGAAGATGAAGAAAAGCGAAGGAAGCAAGTTTATTAAATTTTCTCGCAAAATTGATAAACAACTAGCAAAGACCGAATGAGTTCACGCAAAGTAAAATGCAATAAGGAAAACAAAGAAAATCCTAAAGGCTACCTAGAAAACCACTCTTCAGCAGCTTGGACGTCCCATAACTACTTGGTTGCCACACCTTCAGTAGCTGATACGCTTTCAGCAGCAACATCATCAAACGCTTCACCTCCGGCTGCCCCAGCCTGGGCACAAACTTCTCTGACTACTTCACCAATGGAAGCCTCAAAAGTAAAGGCAAGCAAGTCTTTCGGAGAAATAGAGAAGGTTTCGAAGTATTTCCTAGCAAATTCAAAGTCAGATGGCCTACCAAAGAGATAATCTGCAAAACCCAGCTTGTAGAAATCGGCCAGACTCTGAACAAGTGAAGTCTCGATCCCAGCCTTCTCACCCTTCAGTTGCTCGTTCCCCTTGACCAGACCAACATGGATGCATTGCAGTTCATCCACTTCCTTCTTTAGAGTTTCGTTGATCTTCAGTGCACCTTGGAGTTTCAACACATAGGGTTCAAGCCTATCGACGATCTTCTTGAAGTGGATCACTTGATTATAAGCAGTAATCAATTCTTCATCCTTTACGTAAGCAGCGGAACGAAGCTCGAAAACGGCAAACTCAAGATCTGGAATCTGAGGTATGTAACAGCCAATCTCCTTCTCTGCACTTTCATACTTAACTTGGATCTGCACTTTCATACTTATCTTGGATCGCGTCAAGCCTAGTCGTCAACAATCTCTTGGCGAGGGGTATCTGTGAGGGCAGAGATATTAGACCTTTTCAAAGGGACGAGCTCAGATTCCAACCTCTTGATCATGTCGGTAGAGGAATAAGCTTCAGCTGCCATAGTCTTAGTCACCTCCTTGGCAGCCTTGGTATCCTCTTGGTCATGGAGTATAGATTTGGCTACCAAAAATCATCATTTTCTGCATCATAGCAAGTAGAGCAGTCCTCCTATACCCGGTCGTATACTTCGCAAAGGAACTTGTCCAGACAACCCCTTTCACGACATCAACAAGCTTAGCACACGTCCCCATGTCTTTAAGCAAATATAGTTTCAAGAGCACACAAATCTCAGCAACCTCCCCAAAAACAGGCCTGGTGGATTTCTCGCAACTACCCACGCGAGCAATCTCTTCTTTTTGAGTAGGTAAGTCAGTCTTAACAGCGAGGGGAGTGGGTTTTGGTGTCATTTTAGCAGTAGAGTCCACCTTATCATTCTTCATAGTGGCAAGCCTCTCCGAAGGTGAACCAGATTTAGTCCTTGACGGACATCTTGGCACAAATTTTGGCACTGGGGGCACGATAGAACCTCTACGTTGAGCAATCCTATCAGCAATCGTACTAGCCACCTTTGGCATAGCAAACATCACCAACTCAGATCTAGCAGCCCCATCTTTCTTCCCCTTGGAAGAAGTCAAATCAATCCCTAGCCTATTAATAGCAGGTGGACCCTCACGAGCAGCGGAGGAAGTCTTCGACTTTTTTTTCTCAGCTGGCATCTCTTGAACAAGCGGAGAAGATTTCTTCTTTCTACCTTCATTCACAGTAGGCTCCACGACAACGATCAGACGAGCCAATGCCTCCGCCTTCATCCATTTTATCTCCTCTCTCATGGGCAGCCCATATTTCTCCCAATGAATAGGACTAAGCAGCCAACGCCATTCACAACACTCAGAATGGATACCTAGAGCAACATGCACTTTCTTCATGTTTGGAGAAGTCTTGGGAGTTGAGCCGAATGCCAATCTACATAAGCAGAAGAGGACAAGCAATGAATCAGGGAGCAACTCAACAAAAGCACAAAGCAACCTAGAGACTAAGCAATCTACTTACCGGTAATGAAAATCGTTGGAACGCGCAGCTCAGGTGAAGGATCAAACTCCCACTCTCCACTTATTTCCAAAGTCTCCTTGGCCCAAGCCACCGCATCAACATGGCCCGTGCCAGGTCTAGCCCAGCACCCCAGCGTCCATCAGCTCGACCTAAGCCGAGCTACTCCTAGCCCAACCAGCCGTCGTCGCACCGAACCAACAACCGCAAGCCACCCACGGTAGCCATGCCGTGGCTTTCTAACCACCTTTTCACACCTTCTCAACCCCCGTAGAGCCAAATTTCAAGCCTCGAGGCTCCCAAAAATTATGAAGACAAGGAAAATTTAATTTTTTCTTACCTTGGTGCAACGTGAAGACAAAGAAAGCAGCAAAAGACGGTCCTTTGCATGGGCAAGTGTAGAAGATTGATAGGCTATGGGAAACAAATATCCTCTAGTTTTCTCTCTCTTGTAGGGTAGAATAAATTGCTCTCTGAAGTTGATTTAATAATCTACTTAAGGTAGACTTAAATAGACTTTAGAAGTAATTTCTTTCCCTTTCCTAGAAGGATCTAATTTCTGACGACATTTGGATTCTTGGGTTAAATAGACAAACTTACCCGCAAGGCACATCAGAACTCCCACGCGCAAGCAGCGGACAATCACGATTCAATCAAGGTCACAAGTGATCAAACTAGGTATTTATTCAAAACCTATTTCATCCATCCCCATCAAATCCTCCCCACAAGGTAACCCTCAATTATTCATTCAAAATAGGATTAATTACCAAAATTAATTGATTAATTTCCTAATTAATTAATTAATTTTCTAATTAATTTCCTAATTGATTGCAAGTTATTATTTTGACATAATATCTTGCAATTACACCCAAAAACCACCATAAGTGGCCGGACCCCTTAACACACCCCGACCTGAATCAGGGCATGCTGGCGGTCACGTGAGCGTGACGTAAGCCATGTGCGCATTGCGGAAGCGATAAAGAATAGAATTTACGGATAAATTAAAACCGAAAAGCTAGCAATACTAGTGTAAGAAGAACTGTGAACTCCAAGAATACAGAGCATAAAAGTCTAGTTGCAGTCAAGCAGAGGAAGTACTAAATAACCGATACCCTCAGGTGATCCTACATGGATGGTGATCTGTCAGAAACTGCCTTGAGAGCCTTTGCTATGCCAACGACGAGAATTCTACTCAGAACCTGGAGGGGCGAAAAACAAAGTTGAGTGGGTCAGTAAAACGAAGCTTATATGAAAACCTTATCTTCCTTTGAATATACTAACCCCTCGCCGTAAAACAAGTATAGTTTTCCCAGAAAATAGAATACGTAAATATAATTCAAATCATGGTCAGTATATCAAGATTCATATTTATATGTATGCCATGCCCAATATCATGAAATACCAACTGTAAACCAGGTGATGCAATTCATAATAATCATCTGCTAGCCGAAGTCACCTAACGTGATCTATACGGCGAATCTAGAGCTCATTTCAATCACTTCTCAATCTCATATCTCGTCACATAATTCATTATGTATATACGTCACATATCTCATCATATCTCATCATGTATATACATATCTGCACACGAGTCGGAACCACCTCATGTGGTCTGACCGACAGGACTGGGTGTAAAATAAATACACTATAGTGCTACGATCACATGAAGACTGTGCGCTAATCGTGGGTCACCTACGAGTTGAACCCACTGAAAGTGGTCTAGCTGACAGGACTGTGCACCTAACTTGGATCCAAGATGAGCGTGTGGTGCGGGAGGTGAACATCACGTGAAGGACTATGCCCCTAACTCTGGGTGGGAACACTAACACCGGGGTGCAGATTAAATAGCTCAATATGCATCCCAACATCACCGTCTATCCCATAATCATTACCAGCATAATATACTCACATATGGCTTACCTGGGCCTCCGCAGCACTATGCAACAATATGCATAATCATGATAATGCATATGCTAAAAAACGATGTAAGTATGGCATGACATTTAAAACACATTTCCTTTAAATACGTTTTCTGGGAAAAATGTCAAGTGTGTGTGTGTGTGTGTGTGTATATATATATATATATATACTGAAAACAACTACCCACTCACTAATATGTCGAAGGGTCGTAACCCCCGTGCCTAGCCTGGCTACGCTCATCCTCCAGATAAGTCTCGCCTATATGAGAAACAACTATATAGGCGTTATTTTAGAGGACATAAACAAAACTAGGTAATAACTTCTCATACAATGCTCAAATTGGGTATATGAATATACCACTGAGACCTACTCAACCTCACGAACATCCCGATATTTTTAGAAAAACTTTCCAACCCCTTACGCGCCACCACGCGCTGGCGAAGGCACGGCCAGACTCGCCGGCCACGTGCCTGGCACGCCTAACGATAACAGTAACGGCGTTAGGGAATATTCCATTAAAACTAACCTGACGCCATTAGAATATTCCGTCAGACTTGACCGAATATTCTCCTTCGTCTTCCTTAGTTCGCCGGAGACTGTCACCGGCGCCGCTGCAACTCGCCGGTTTCTGGAAAAACACGAAAACCTTCATATCTTATCCGTTTTTCAACCAAACTTCACAAAACTTGAACCAAATTGAAGCTTATGATGAGTAGAACATATCCTTACCACTTTTAAGCTCCAAAAATCACGGTATCTCGCCGAAGAATTTCCATGAAAACCGGCCAACTATGAAACTTGTTATCCTGACGTCCAAAACATGTCAACGTTGCTCCCTGATCTTCGTGGAGACGTCTAGAAGCTCCCTATGATCTTAAAATCTTCTAAAACCTTCAGGATCATAAGTGCATGAACAGTACCTTCGACGGAGCCCACGGGTTCCTAGGGTTTTCGAAGGTTTCAATCCCAGAAAATAGTACCGATTGACTCCTGGACTCACAATGATGATGATGATGGTAGCTAAAGGCTCGATCCGTGAAAAAATGGTTCGGTTTGGTGTTGTTCGTATGGTTGTACGGATAATGGTAGAAATCGAGAGGGAGAGAGAGAGTGTTTCTAAGAGAGAGAGCACGGGAAGGTGAGAGAAAGAAGTGATGTGGATATGTGTATGTGGTCCAAAACTCACCACCCAATCACAACTAAGAAAATATCTTAGTTCCAAAAGCTTAGGAAAATAATAAATGTGTCCATTTCCAACTTAACACACCCCAACCAAAAACATCTAAGGGTATTATCGTCTTTTCACACTAACGATATAAGATTTTTCCGGGACGGGCTATTACAACCTACCCTCCTTATAAAAAATTTGTCCCCGAAATTTACACAACCAATACAACACTAGTATCCATAAAACAACCTCGGATACATCTCTCTTATCCAGTCTTCCGTCTCCCAGGTAGCCTCTTCCACTGAGTGATTTTTCCACAAAATTTTCACCAACTGCATGGTCTTATTTCTCAGGATCTTCTCTTTCCAATCCAAAATAGTCACTGGTCCTCATCATAAGTCAAATTTAGACTAATTTCCAATGGTTGAGGAGGAATCACATGTGAAGGATCTGAAACATAATGACGATGCATAGAAACATGGAAAACACCATGTACCTTAGACAACTCTGGAGGCAACTCAAGCCTGTAAGCAACTTCACCGACTCTTTCAATGATCAAATATGATCCGATGTATCTAGGGCTTAGCTTACCCTTCTTCCCAAACCATACCACACCTCTCCACGGTGACAGCTTCAAAAATACTCAATTATCAACATTATATACTCAGTCCATGGCATGTTTGTCAGCTAGGCTTTTCTGTCGATCCTGGGCCGCTTTCAGGTTAAACTTAATTACCTAAACATTCTGAGTAGTCTCCTCTACTATCTCAGGGCCTACTAAAACTCTTTCGCCAACTTCTGACCAACACAAAGGTGTATGACAAGCTCTACCATAAAGCGCCTCTAATGGTGCCATTCCAATGCTAGAATGATAACTGTAGTTGTAGGCGAATTCCATTAAATCTAACTTTGCCTACCAATTATCACCAACTGAAGTACAGAAGATCTTAGCATATCTTCTAAAGTTTGAATCGTCCTATCAGAACGTCCATCTGTCTGAGGATGATCGTACCATAGAGTAGTCTCGAACCAAGAGCTTCCTAGAATTCCATGATACTTCACAATCTTCGATATAAATAATTCAGCTAATCGGCTTAAAGAATATTTCTCCATCACTGGAATAAAATGTGCTGACTTCGTAAGCCGATCAACAATCACCCAAATTCCATCATAACCATTTAGTGTATGAGGAAGCTTGTACACAAAATCCATAGTGATATTTTCCCATTTCCACTGTGGAACGGGAAGTGGTTGCATCAACCCAAAAGGCTTCTTTCCTTCAGCTTTAACCTGCTGACAAATAGCACATCTACTAACATATTCAGAAATTCCTTTTTTCATACCCGGCCAATAATAAAATGGTCGAATGGTATGATACATCTTAGTGCCTCCAGGATGCATTCCATATGTCGAACAGTGCACTTCATCCAAAATTTCTTTCTTTAATTCCATATTATTCGGTACATACATTCTCTCTTCTTGCATAAGCATGCCATCTGATTCTCTAACTCTGAAATCTTTCTTTTTCTCTTAATTCCTTAAATGAATTAGCTCTTGAATTTCTTCATCATTAATCTGTGCCTTGAGCACTCGATCAATTAATACTGGCCTGACTTGAAAACTAGCAAGCAAGGCTACTTCCTATTCTTCTATTCCAAAATTTACTCCAGTATACCTCAAATCTGTAAGGAGAGGAACACGAGAAGCATATGAAGCATTAATCCGACCATGGGATTTTCTACTCAAAGCATTAGCTACCGCATTAGCACGACCAGGGTGATACTCAATTGTGCAATCATAATCACTAAGCAACTCTAACCATCTTCGTTGCCTAAGATTAAGCTCTTTCTGGATGAAAAGATACTGAAGACTCTTGTGATCTGTAAAGATCTTACACTTCTCACCATAAAGATAATTTCTCCAGATCTTCAAAGCAAATATGACAGCCGCTAATTCCAAATCATGAGTAGGATAATTCATTTCATGAGACTTCAATTGTCGTGAAGCATAAGTAATCACCCTACCATGGTGCATCAACACACATCCTAGACCATTCAAGGACGCATCACTGTAGACTTCAAAATTACCACTATCATCTGGGAATGGTAAAACAGGTGCATGAGTGAGATAATACTTCAACTGCTGGAAACTTTGCTCACAATTATCATCCCACTCGAATTCAACTTCCTTTCTTGCCAACCTCGTCAACAGCAAGGCAATGACTGAGAAATCCTTAACAAACTGTCGATAATATCATGCTAAGCCAAGAAAACTCCATATCTCAGTGACGGTTCATGGCCGTTCTCGATTCTCCACAACTGCTACCTTTTGAGGGTCTACGTATTCACTTGCTTAACGAATCCAACAAATATGTTATCAATATTATGGTCTGCAGCCCGCAATATTGATAACTCATTGTTGTCATGATAAGCAAGTAAATAATTCCCGAGGGTGCAATATTACCATCTTACCCCTCATTGGGAAATATACCCACACCGTCTAAACAAAGCCTCGATCGTGTTCTTGCACTACTCCTCAGGTAACATCATCAATAAAAACAAAGACAAATCTATCCAAGTATTGTTGAAATACCTTATTCATCAAACCCATGAAAATTGCCGGTGCATCCGTCAATCCGAATGGCATCACCATAAACTCATAATGACCATAATGAATTCTAAAAGCCGTTTTATGGACATCGTCAATCATGATCTTTAACTGATAGTAGCCTGACCTAAAGTCAATCTTTGAAAACACACAAGCACCTCGAAGCTGATCAAACAAAACATCTATACGCGGCAATAGATAATGGGTTTTTTTTAATCGTTACCCGATTCAATTGCCTATAGTCAATACATAATCTCAAAGTCCCGTCTTTCTTCCTCACAATTAAAACTGGAGTTAAGGATATAGGATCCGTACCTGGAAGTAAGTCAATAATGAACTCCACATCTCTATCTGGCGGCAATCCAGGTAAATCATCAAGGAACACATCAGGAAAATGTCTGACCACCTTTACATTCTCCACGCTACTAGGAGCACATCATTCAACACCACCTGAGCTAAATATCCCTGGCAACCTTTCGATAAC
Organism: Heteromeles arbutifolia; assembly: GCA_024362995.1. Classification (NCBI taxonomy): domain Eukaryota; kingdom Viridiplantae; phylum Streptophyta; class Magnoliopsida; order Rosales; family Rosaceae; genus Heteromeles; species Heteromeles arbutifolia. The sequence goes on from JANCRC010000022.1 coordinate 533,818, forward strand.
AACCTTTTAGCTTTCACAGCTGAAATAATTCCATGCCTCACCCCACTACATTCGCCCACAAAATAACCTCAGGTAATCCAGGACGATGGAAAGTCATTGTTTTCCCGTAGCAATCTATATTGGCACGATTATAATGCAACCAATATGTGCCCAAAATCACATCAAAAATCAACAATATCTAACGGAATAAGATTAGCTAGCATAACTATTTCCTCTACCATCACTGGACATCCTGGATATACACAATCAACATAACATTTCTCCCCTCTAGGCATTGCAAACTCTAAATCATACCTAAGGGGTGTAGATTGGGGTTGTGTCAACTGAGCAAATGTATGAGAAATAACTGAGTGCGTAGTACCACAATAAATTAATACCTTAGCAAAATGACCAAGAATATTTAACGTACCCATGATCAAACCAGGATTATTCTAAGCATCCTGTAATGTCATGTTGTGGATACGCTCCTGATTCTGCTGTCGTCCACCACGACCCATCTGACCATAATTACTAAATCCAAGAACTTGCTAGATCAGTGCTGATAGTGGCATAGAAAGCTGCTGGGGCCTCTGTTGATTCTGGGGACAATTTATAGCTCAATGTCCCAACTGCCCACAAGTATAGCATCCACTGCTACCTTGATGACATTCTCCAAAATGTCGATTATTACATCTTCTACACAAAGGAGTACTAGTACCACTTGAATCTCCCTGCCACTGAAATCTAGGACCTCCAGAAAATCGACTACCTCTCCTCTGACCAGTGGCATAAAAACCTCCGCTGGAAGAACTAGAACTAGCTTCATTTCTTTTAAAACTCTGGGTCTTACGAGGTCATTGGGATGATTGACCCTTGCCTTTATCATCCCTCCTGGGTTTCTTATCTTTTTCTTCTTCCTCCTCACTCTCACTGGGCATATTATCTGAGTCCTCAATTCTCAACAAAATCTTATAAAATTCCTAGTATGTAGTACCGTGAGTAATGGTCGCCATAGAACGTCATTTATTTTTAGTACTCAGCTTGAAGCGTCTAAGCATCTCAACTGAATTAGCAGCAACTTCTGAATCATAGCGAGACAAATCAGTAAATTTCCTGTAATACTCATTTGTTATCATCTTCCTTGTCTCAATTGAGGAAACTCTTGCTTCTGATTATCAATATAAGCTGGAAGAATAAATCTCTTCATAAATAATCGCTTAAAACTTCCCCATCAGCAGCTTCTTCTCGAGTTAATTCAGAAGCCTCATGTTCCCACCACGATGTAGGTTTCTTACCTAAGAACCATGTGGTCGTCTCGACTCACTTATCAGGAAGAACATTTCCTTGACTTTGCATTACTCAAAAAGTCTTTTCCACATAATTGAACCATTTCCCTACTCCTTCAGGTCTTTCATTTCCCATAAAATGATTCAACTTCAAATTATATACAGTCTCAAGAGGAGTCCTCTGGGCAGGACGAAACGCAGACTGTATAACATTAGTTATAACTTCCCCTAATTGGGCGATATTAGGGAAACTAAGTTCAACTGAACGACGTGGCTCTCTACGACGTGGCATAGTTCTGACAGAACACACCATAATACTTAGGGAATTCACAAAATATGTAGGCCAACAACCTAGAACTCTGATACCAAACTAACACACCCCGACCTGAATCAGGGCATGCTGGCCGTCACGCGAGTGTGACGTAAGCCATGTGCGCATTGCGGAAGCAATAAAGAATAGAATTTACAGAAAAATTAAAACCGAACGGTAGCAAAACTAGTGTAAGAAGAAGTGTGAACTCCAAGAATACAGAGCATAAAAGTCTAGTTACAGTCAAGCAGAGGAAGTACTAAATAACCGATACCCTCCGGTGATCCTACATGGATGGTGATCTGTCAGAAACTGCCTTGAGAGCCTTCGCTATGCCAATAACGTGAATTCTACTCAGAACCTGGAAGGGCGAAAAATAAAGTTGAGTGGGTCAGTAAAACGAAGCTTATATGAAAACCTTATCTTCCTTTGAATATACTAACCCCTCGCCGTAAAACAAGTATAGTTTTCCCAAGAAATAGAATACGTAAATATAATTCAAATCATGCTCAGTGTATCAATATTCATATTTATATGTATGCCATGCCCAATATCATGAAATACCAACTGTAAACCAGGTGATGCAATTCATAATAATCATGTGCTTGCCGAAGTCACTTAACGTGATCTATACGGCGAATCTAGAGCTCATTTCAATCACTTCTCAATCTTATATCTCATCACATAATTCATCATGTATATAAGTCACATATCTCATCATATCTCATCATGTATATACATATCTGCACACGAGTCGGAACCACCTCATGTGGTCTGACCGACAGGACTAGGTGTAAAATAAATACATTATAGTGCTACGATCACATGAAGACTGTGCGCTAATCGCGGGTGACTTACGAATTGAACCCACTGAAAGTGGTTTATATGACAGGACTGTGCACCTAACTTGGATCCAAGATGAGCATGTGGTGCGGGAGGTGAACATCACGTGAAGGACTATGCCCCTAACTCTGGGCGGGAGCACTAACACCGGGGTGCAGATTAATGAGCTCAATATGCATCACAACATCACCGTCTATCTCATAATCATTACCAGCATAATATACTCACATGTGGCTTACCTGGGCCTCCGCAGCACCATGCAACAATATGCATAATCATGATAATGCATATGCTAAAATATGATGTAAGTATGGCATGACATTTAAAACACATTTCCTTTAAATACGTTTTCTGGGAAAAACATCAAGTGTATATATATAATATATATATATATATATATATTTTTATATATATATATATATATGTCGAAGGGTCATAACCCCCATGCCTAGCCTGGCTATGCTCGTCCTCCGGATAAGTCTCGCCTATATGAGAAACAACTATATAGGCGTTATTATAGAGCACATAAACAAAACTAGGTAATAACTTCTCATACAATGCTCAAATTGGGTATATGAATATACCACTGAGACTTACTCAACCTCACAAACATCCCCATATTTTTAGAAAAAAATTTCGACCCCTCACGCACTGCCACGCGCCAGCGAAGGCACGGCCAGACACGTCGGCCACGTGCCTAGCACGCCTAACAGTAACAGTAACGGCGTTAGGGAATATTCTGTTAAAAGCTAACAGATTCCGTTAAAACTAACCTAAGGCCGTTAGAATATTCCCTCAGACTTGACGGAATATTCTCCTTCATCTTCCTTGGTTCGCCGGAGACCGTCACCGGCGCCGCTGCAACTCGCCGGTTTCTGGAAAAACACGAAAACCTTCATATCTCGTCCGTTTTTCAACCAAACTTCACAAAACTTGAACCAAATTGAAGCTTATGATGAGTAGAACATATCCTTACCACTTTTAAGCTCCAAAAATCACGGGATCTCGCAAGAGAATTTCCATGAAAACCGGCCAACTATGAAACTTACTATCCCGACGTCCAAAACACATCAACATTGCTCCCCGAGCTTCGTGGAAACATGTTGAAGCTCCCTATGATCTTAAAATCTTCTATAACCTTCACGATCATAAGTGCATAAACAGTACCTTCGACGGAGCCCATGGGTTCCTAGGGTTTTCAAAGGTTTCAATCCCAGAAAATAGTACGGATCGAATCCTGGACTCACAAGGATGATGATGATGGTAACTAAAGGCTCGATCCGTGAAGAAATGGTTCGGTTTGGTGTTGTCCGTACGGTTGTACGGATAATGGCAGAAATCGAGAGGGAGAGAGAGAGAGTGAGTCTGAGAGAGAGAGCACATGAGGGTGAGAGAGAGAAGTGATGTGGATATGTGTGTGTGGTCCAAAACTCACCACCTAATCACAACTAAGAAAATATCTTAGTTCCAAACGCTTAGGAAAATAATAAATGTGTCCATTTCCAACTTAACACACCCCAACCAAAAACGTCTAAGGGTATTATCATTTTTTCACAATAACAATATAAGATTTTTCCGAGACGGGCTATTACACCCCTTTTCTCCAAATAGGGGCCGGCCACACCCCTATAAATAGCTCCCATTTCTCCCAAAAACCTAAGTCCAACTCTCTTGCAAACTTCTCCAAATTTCTCTAAACACTTTTCCCTCAAATTCTAACTTTGGCATCAGAGGTTCTTCAGCCAAAGCCCCCTATTCATCGTGGGCGCGTGAGGCTCTTAGCCTTGACCTAAGGTGTTAATTGTTTTGCAGGTGCAATTTCGTCTAAGAAGAAGAAGGCGGAAATTTGCATCCACAATTTGCATAACTCTTCACTTTGATCCCTGAGATTTGAAATCAATAAAAGTGGTTCATGAGATTGTCCATCATCAATCATTTTGGTCCTTCCATGAAAAATGTCCATTAAATAAGAATAAAATAACAAAAATACCCTCAATTTTTTGTGAAATCATTTTGGCATATTGTTTGTTAAATTGAGGGTATTTTTGTAGTTGTGATCCTTATTTAACATATTTTTTTACGGAATGACCAAAATGATTGATGATAGACAATCTCAAGGAGCACTTCTATTAATTTCAAATTTCAAGGACAAAAATGAAGAGTTATGAAAATCTCAGAAACCATTTTGACTAAAAAGCCTATTTTTAGCGATGACTCTCGATTCACTTTAACCATTGTATTCATCATTTGTGACCTACGTTATCCCTCTTTGTAAGGGGTCTTTTGTCTTTTCAACCTTTTGGGACGTCTAAAACTGTAAAAATAATCATGACAAAAAAGAAAACATCAAACCCACTGAAATCATCCAAAATTCTTCCCGTGGAGACCTAAATGGCTCAATTTCTCAACAATTGTCATGAACACTCACAATCTTATTCACCTATACCTATATTGATTCATGAAAATATCAAATTACCCATCCATGTCAATGAACTAACATATTTCTTAACGAGAAGAGCTTGACTCCTACGGTTAAGGAGGAGTTCCTCCTCAAAATATTTTGTGACCTATTTACAGAACTTCGTGTTTATGATTGTAACCGTTTATATTATCAATTACTATGTAAAGATCATCTTTACAAAAAATAAAAATAAACCTAAATCATTTAGTTAAGCAATTGTAGCAAATAAATAGACAGTTCGTAATGGTTTTACTGAATCCGTCCATCTGTTTTTATACAGTTCAATGACTAAAATATCTTCATTTTACTTGATTTTTTTACAGAGATATGGCAAAGATGATCTTTACATAGTCATTTCTAATATAAACAGTTCTGATCATAAGCACAAAAAAAATTTTAATAGACCATGAGGTATTTTGTGGAGAAGTTTTTTCTCAATACTTAAGTAGCCACGTCTTTCTCTTTCTTAACAATATTTTGACGAAATGGGATAACATGAGACATTGTGAGTGCATAGCCTAAAATGATAAAGAATAATTTATAAAGCAAAATAAAAATTCTGTGCAGAATACATGGGCATATAGCTAATATTAAGCCAATATTAATCCATACTATGCTTTTAGCCAGTCAAAAAGAGAGAAACTTTACTATTTGTACCGGTGCTTTTGCACATGTTGCCAAACAAATTAAAGAAAAGGAAAAGATTATAAAGTGATTGGAGATTTAAAAATTAACATCATGCATGTATCTGTCCTCAATAAGGTTTCACATTATTCTCTTGATTGAGTATACATTGTCAACAGGAAGGAGGATGAGAGACTTGAGACTAAGAAGGCTTTCAACTCGTTCCACTTATTTTCTTCTTCCTTAAGAAATAACAATTGAAATGAGTTGAAAAAAAATTCAAATCACAACTAATCCCACTTATCAAACTAGCAAGGCATATGCTTCACTAGAGATGAGCGACTTTCTTAGAGTGTCGATAACAATTCTTGAAGAAAAAACTGCTAAAGTCTTTGACAAAGAGGAAAATTCATGCTACAACTATACACGGAAATGAGCTTGAGTTCAGCTCTTCTTTTTTTTCTAAAAGTGAAATGGAAAGAGATTAGACGAGATTAGCTCTTTGGCAACGATCGCGTGCGAGGCACCTACCTTTCCCCAAGGAGTGAGGTTCGTTACACCAAGAAACCCCCCTTCTCTCCTGCCAGCACCTCTTCCAACTTTTCTTAACAACAATAGTGCAAGAAAACAAAAGAAATATAAGATGGGGATGAAGCCAAGACCCGCAAAGACAAAAAGATCAACGAAAACGATATTAAGGTAAAAGGAAAACGTCACTGGCATGGGCAGAAGCTACAAATGCCAAAACCATAGACCACATTGATAAGCATAACTTTCTACCTCAAATGAAGCTAAGGCATCAGCAACCTGATTTTATTCTCGATGGATGTGTGCACAATGTTAAACCTAACACGTTCATGTATAATTAAAACGCCAATTGTACTAACCTTGTGAAGATATCTTCCTAGCACAGCAAGCACTAATGCTGCAAACTGATTTTGTGGATTGATGCTATAGCTTGCACAGCAAGATTTGGAACTCGAGGGAGACCTTCTGCACACTCACCACCACTGTATTACTCGAACTCATGGGGAGTTCTCTAAGTATGTGTATCGGTGGTGTATGCAGGGACTTTCCATTGGTATTTATACTACTACAACCTTAGCATACATTCCCATAATCATACGCTAGGATTCCTTATTGTACAAGGATATAATCTACCAAATCTCAATCCAAATAGGATAGTATCAAGAGCCCTTATTCTCTAATTATAACCGGGTTATATACCTTTACTTGGAGTCCAAGTTATAGCTCATAACTAAACACTAATCACACTTACATTCCACATCAATCCTTATTAACTATATTGACCTATTAGCCGTTGGATTAGAGTCTAATATCCAACATTCTCCCACTAGGTCAATTAGTTAATTCAAGAAAGAACTTTAATGAATCTGTAAGTATGATTCTTTATTGGCCAATGGATTTAGTTAAGCTAATAAGCTTCTTGCATACTTCTGTCAAGTAAAGATTGCTCATTCAGAACTATAGGAGACTATGAACTTACATAGGTGCTCATGAGCTCTTATAATCACTGAATAAGACCCTTACTTACATGAAGTAATCGATCATAGACTTGGCACAAAAGTGAGCCACAAAACCATGAGTCGAAAACATCGATTCCATCACTTCAAGTCCACTTAATCAGCCTTATATAGGACTACTTAATGCTTCCTATGAAGCTTTCAAGCTATGAGAATAGCCCACATATATTTTTGTGAAAAACTCAGTTCATATGCCAATTAATCTCTCAGCGCAACTAATTACAGCCAATAACCTTTTGCTGCTATATTATTTCATTGTAATACATATCAGTTGCTTATGTTCTTTCAGCAACATTTATATCCAACAGAAAATATGAACTAGAACTATATTGAAACAATGTATGAATTACTGAAACAGCATCCCTTTACTAAACGTTCAATTCAACCAAGTGCAGCGACTAGCTAAACATAAAACCAAAAACTTAATACCTACTGTCACGATAATAACTAACATGTATAATTACACCTCATACTATCGTTAGTCCCACTAGTTCAACAAATCTAGGGTTGCAGTCACTCCCATATTGACTGCATGCTTATAAAAAGCTGCATTTGGTAATACCTTAGTGAGTGGATCAGCAAGCATTGCATGAGTGTCAATGTAATTAACCTTGATCGTTCCAGACTTTACCTTCTTCCTTGTCAATGCATATTTGGTGTTCAAGTGCTTAGTTCCAGGAGACCTTTTATATTCTTAGAATAAAAGACAGCAGTTTTGTTATCACACCAAATTTGAACAGGTTTTGCTATAAAATTCATGATCTCGAGGCTGCTGATGAAGTTTCACAGCCATATAGCTTGTGATGCAGCTTCATAACAAGCTACAAACTCAGCTTGCATGGTAAAAGTACGCTCTTCCATGACACTACCCTATTTGCTAATGTGAATATATAACCTGAAGTTGAATTAAGTGAAACAAGGCAGCCTGCAAAGTTCGAGTCACTATAGCCTACTAGTTCGAGTTTTGAATCCCTCTTGTATACTAGCTGATACTGTTTTGTTCTTTGCAAGTATCTTAAAACTTTATTGGTAGCTATCCAGTGTGCATTGCCATGGTTAGATTGAAACCTTCCCAACATGCTAATTGCATATGCAATTGTTGGAAATGTGCCCTAAAACCAATCATATGATGATACTTTACGGACATTTCACATGTTAAACTAATCTAGTTTAATATATATTAAGGGCAAAGATTATTGTTTTAAGCCGTCTCATATAAATGTTATATGCTTAAACGATAAGTCCAAGGAATATGTAATAGGGAGAATGTGATCTAAAGAAGTTAGATTCATGAGACCATTCTCTTTCGTATATCCTAAATGTTCCTGATCATAGGATTGCCAATTGGGCATTGACAATCCGTCAAGATCAGTACGTGCTATGTCTTCTCTTAGGGAGAGTAACTGGTCTCGAGTCATTGGTGTGACTGACAACAAGACAAGCATGTAAATGCTCAATAGAGAATGAATCCACTGAACACGATCAACAAAGAGTTCTCATATTAATGCACATGAGAACTCATGGTTGAGATAATGCAAAGTAGTCCTTTGACCTGAGGCATCATAGTTGTCTTGTGGTTAGGTCATTGATCTTTAACTATATCAAAGTCATGATAGGAGCATATTTATGCTACTTAGTTAGTGTGTTTCCTTGCATTTGCTTAGCTATTTGTTGCTTAGTATAGTGTTTAAAGTCATTTTCGTGTGTTTTTAGGTCCAAGAAGCAAAGTTGGCAAAAAGATGCATTTTGGAGCATTTTAGAGCAAATCTGGGCTTGGAATGGATAGCACAAGCAATGGGCATGAAGATGGACGAATTTGGAGTTTAAATGGAGTTGGGAATATGTTTCAAGGTTGGAGAAATAAATTCAAATCATTGAAGATAAGGAATCAGCTCAAAAGAAGGAGGATTATCCAAAACATTATCCAAACAACCTTATCTTATCTTATCTTATCCAATCCTTATCTTATCTTAACAAACCTTATCCTATCCTAATCCTTTTCTAATCTAATTCCTGGTACAATGAGGGTTTATTTTCTGATTGGGGGACATTTAAATTAAGTTTCTAGGAACCCTAAGCCTTGCCGCACCTAGCTTTCCAGAAAACTTGATTTCCTTGCCTTGCAAGGCTTTCTAGAAGCCTTATCCCTCCTTATCCTATTGTGCCGCACCTTAGGCCCTTTCCCATTGGAAATCTGATTGTTTTGAGCCTATTTCTGAATGGATTTGGCTTTCTAGAAGTCCCAATCTGATTCACCTAGGGTTTTGGTGCCTATATATATACTAATCAATCCTTTGCCGTGCACACCACCCTCCACACACAACCATTCACGCCAGAAATCATCCACCACTCCCTGCCGTGCCATATCATCCACACAAACCCAGAAAACCCCTCTTGTGCCGCAGCTATTCAAGGAAGGAAGGAGAAGGTGCCACTCTAAGTCGTGACTACTGCTGGAGCGTTCTTAGGTGTTGTCTATCCTTGTTTTCAATGTTTCAATTCAGTTTTCTTTGTTTAATTGCTATCATGAGGAACTAAACCCCTATTAGTTAGAGGGGGAATTTGAAGCCATGAATATATGTTTCTTATGATTTGATTTACTCCAGTTATGATTTCATAAATTGTGAATGTGATTTACTTATCTGTTTTATGAAGAACTTGTTCTTGTGTGTTGATTAAGGAGGCCTACTTAGTTTACATGCATGAATTTGATGCTAGGATATAAGGGAATTTCACCTAATCGTTATGAACTTATATTCACAAGTAGTAAAGATTGCTAGTCACAATTGTGTTAAGTAAATCCTAGGCAGGAGTAACATGCGTATTCCATAGTTATGAATGCCTTGTCAATGTTTATGATTTCCATGGAACTTAATGATCTTTGATATGTATCTCTATCATGCGTATTCCATAGTTAGGGAACTTGATAAGAATAATTTGGTTGTGATGCGTTATCCATTCAATTCAATGAACTTAGGGAAATCTGGGAATTAATTAGTTCAATACAATTAATTCGGAACATTGTCATTCATGGTTTATCGAAAGAGTAACTGGGAATCAAGTTGTATGCATATGTTTATGTGTGGATAAGGATCCCTCTAACTAGCCATTCACCCATTTAAATCCCCAATTTCGTGCAGATTTCATTAAGTACTTTAAGTTTCTTGTTTTGTTTTCAAATTCGTCAAAACCCAATCCCCCCTTTACTTGTTGAGTCATATTAGTTAGAAACTGTTTTGATTTGTGTTTTTAAGTGTCTTGAGTCAAGTTAAAATCTATTTTCGTCCAAAGTAGTGTTTAGAGTCCAAAACTGCCCAGTTTGTGTTTTTAGGCAGTTTTGAGTGTTTTTGTGCTGTTTTGAGTCTTTTGAGTTGTTTTAGTGTTTTAGAATTTAGTCTTGCATTCTTTGAGTCTAGTTTAGTGTTTTAAACTTTGTTTTTACGTTTTTGAGTCAGTTTCAAGTGTAGATTAGCATCCCTTCTAATCCCCGGCCTAAAACGATCCCTACTTTCATATACTACGTCGATAGGGTTTTAATTTGAGTGTCAAGTAATTCTCACATCAAATTTTGGCGCCGTTGCCGGGGATTAGCAAACTTGCTAATCTCCCTAGTTTCTGCCGTGTATTTTAACTTGTTTTTGTTTCTGTTTTGCTTAGTTTTCTGATTTGTTTTGTTTTCTTTGTTTTAGGTACTAGTGTATGACTCGAAGTTCTCAACCCGTTCACGCACATATCTTGGAGTTTAACGACGATTTTGAACGAGATTTGAGAAGGAAGAGGAAGCACCCAGAACCTGATCTACTTAGTTCAAGTTCTAATTCCGAATCTGAAGTTGAAATTGAAGAGGATTTGGAAGAGGAGCACGACATGGCTGCAGATAACCGAACAATCAAAGAACTTTCAGCCTCGGGATTGGACAATGCGACCCCTTTATGCATTCAATATCCTAGGGCGGCTCAAGGCAAGACTGATGAGTTTGAATTGAAGTCTAGCTTGTTGCACCACATCCCCAAATTCCACGGGTTGTCCATGGAAGATCCGAACAAGCACTTGAAGGAATTTGAAGTGGTTTGTTCAAGCATGACCCCTGTCAATGTTGATGGAAGTATATTGAAGATGAAAGCCTTTCCATTCTCTCTTTTGGAAAAGGCTAAGGATTGGCTCTACGAACTAGCACCTGGAACCGTTACTTCATGGGAAAGCATGAAGCGCGCATTCTTAGAGAAATTTTTCCCAACTTCAAGAGTCATTCTCTTGAGGAAAAAGATAAGTGGCATTCAACAAACCCAAGGGGAATCGTTTCCAGCCTATTATGAGCGGTTCAAGGCGCTTGTTGCTTCTTGTCCACAACATCAAATGAAGGAAGAGCTTCTCCTCCAATATTTCTATAAAGGACTTCTCCCCATTGAGAGACAAATGCTTGATGCTTCAGCGGGAGGAGCTTTGGTTGACAAAACACCCGTGGCTGCCAAGACTCTAATTGCAAATCGAGCCTTGAATGCGCAACAATACGAAGGAGTTGGACAGAGAGAAGGGCCACGGCAACAACAAGTGAATGAGGTAAATGCAATTTCAGAATTACAATCTCAAATGGCTAATCTCACTCTTCTTTTGTCACAGGTTGTGGATGGAAACAAAGCACAAGGGCCGGCCATATGTGGAGTGTGTTCTATGCAGGGACATCTCAACGATCAATGCCCTCAATTGATTGAGAATGGGGGGTGGGAAACTGCCCAAGCCGTGGGTTTCCAAGGCCAAACCCAACAAAGACATGACCCATACTCAAACACATACAATCCGGGATGGAGAGATCATCCAAACTTCAAATGGAGGGATTCTCAGCAAGCACAGCCACCAAGCGGATTTAGACAGCCCCCTGGGATGTTTCCAAGGCCGTATGCAGCCCCACAACCTCACCCAACTTCGGCCCAAACCAATTCAGGTTCGTCGTTAAATAATGATAAAATTCTTCAAGTACTAACCTCTTTGACGCAGGACATGCAGAGCATAAAAAATCAAGCTAAAGAGGTGGATGAATTGAAGAAACAAATGGGTCAAATGGCTGAATTCATGGGCCAATTCCGAGAACAAGGCAGGTTGCCTAGTTCAACCGTTGTTAATCCTAAGGGAGGATTTGAAACTGCCCAAGCAATCACGTTGAGAAGTGGTAAGCAGGTTGGAACTGATTCACAACCATCTAGATCAAGTCAAGAAGAGGACAAGAAGCTGCAATTGGAGGAGGATGAAGCACCCAAACCCACGGCAAGGAATGCACAATCCTTGCCGCAGCCAATCCCCACTTCTAAACCGTCCTCAACCATCAAGGTAAGTCCCAATATGAATTCTTCAAGCTCTACTCCACTAATTGTGCCCTTTCCTGGCAGGTTGCGGCAATCAAAGAAAGAGGATGCTGAAAAAGACATTCTAGAGACATTCCGGAAAGTTCAAGTCAATATCCCACTCCTTGATGCAATAAAGCAAGTCCCAAGGTATGCTAAGTTTTTGAAAGAGCTTTGTACAACAAGAAGAAGGATTTCTAACAAAGAAGTGGTTCAAGTAAGTGAGAATGTCTCTGCTGTTTTACAAAGGAAATTACCCCCTAAATGCAAAGATCCGGGTAGTTTTACAATTCCTTGTGTTATTGGAAATACTCGTTTTGAATCTGCCATGTTAGACTTAGGTGCATCTATAAATGTCATGCCATATTCTGTTTATGCATCTATGAATTTAGGAGAGCTTAAAAATGATGGTGTTATTATCCAATTAGCCGATCGTTCTAATGCATATCCAAAAGGAGTTTTGGAAGATGTTTTGGTGCAGGTTGGAAATCTGATTTTTCCAGCGGATTTTTATGTGCTTGACATGGAGGATACACCCCATTCTACCCCTTTGCCGATCCTCCTTGGGAGACCTTTCATGAAAACAGCCCGCACCAAGATCGATGTGTTCAAAGGGACGTTGACAATGGAATTTGATGGGGAAGTTATTGATTTCAATCTTGCTGAAACTATTAAATTTCCTAAAGAAAATCATTCTTGTTTTGCTATTGATATATTTGATGAATTGGCGCAGGATTACCTTGATTCCTTGGATAGGGATCCCCTTGAATCAACAATTGCACAAGGAATTGGGCAAAAACCCAATATTGCCGTGCCTATAAGTGAAGAAGAGGCCGAGATGGTGGCTGCCCTAGAGTCACTACCTCCGCACCATGGTAAGCCTTCAAAACCAATTTCAATTCCAATTTCTACTAACAAGTTGTTACCCTCAGTGATTCAGGCACCCGTACTTGAGCTTAAACCATTGCCGGATCATTTGAAGTACGTCTTTTTGGGAGATAACGAGACATTGCCCGTCATTGTATCCTCCACACTCACGGCAACAGAGGAAGGAAAGTTAATTCAGGTGTTGAAAGAGCACAAAACAGCCATTGGATGGACATTGGCCGATATTAGGGGGATTAGCCCTACAACATGCATGCATCGCATACTTCTAGAGGAGGGGGCTAAACCAACTCGAGAGGCTCAACGCCGACTCAACCCTCCAATGATGGAAGTTGTGAAGAAGGAAATTATAAAGCTTCTTGATTGTGGAGTAATTTATCCAATCTCAGATAGCCGTTGGGTTTCACCGGTGCAATGTGTTCCAAAGAAATCCGGAGTCACTGTGGTGAAGAATGCCGAGAATGAACTTGTGCCCACACGTATCCAAACAGGTTGGAGAGTGTGCATTGACTATAGGAAGCTAAACGCCACCACGAGGAAGGACCACTTTCCTTTGCCGTTCATTGATCAAATGCTTGAAAGGTTAGCTGGTCATTCTTTTTATTGTTTTCTTGATGGGTACTCTGGATATAATCAGATTGTTATAGCTCCGGATGACCAAGAAAAGACCACTTTCACGTGCCCCTTTGGTACCTTTGCCTATCGTCGCATGCCATTCGGTTTATGCAATGCACCTGCCACCTTTCAAAGATGCATGGTAAGTATCTTTTCAGATTTTGTGGAGAAAATTATTGAGGTATTCATGGATGATTTTAGTGTTTTTGGGGATTCGTTTGATGGGTGCTTAGATAATCTCACTTTGATTCTAAAACGTTGCACTGAAACTAACCTTGTTTTGAATTGGGAAAAATGTCACTTTATGGTAAAACAAGGCATAGTTTTAGGTCATATCATTTCAGAAAGGGGAATTGAGGTTGATAAATCAAAAATAGATCTTGTACGCTACTTACCCTCTCCTACTTCGGTTAGAGAGGTTCGTTCTTTTCTTGGACATGTAGGATTCTATAGGCGATTCATCAAGGACTTTTCAAAGATTTCAAACCCTCTTTGCCGTCTCCTCCAGAAAGATGTGGCTTTTGACTTCAACGAGGAATGTGAGAAGGCATTCAAACACCTCAAAGAGATGCTAACTTCGGCCCCCATCATAGTCCCACCAGATTGGAACCTTCCTTTTGAGCTTATGTGTGATGCTTCGGATTATGCATTAGGAGCTGTTTTGGGACAAAGGAAGGACAAGAAGCCCCATGTCATCTATTATGCATCTCGGACCTTGAATGATGCACAATTGAATTACTCTACCACTGAAAAAGAACTTCTTGCTGTTGTGTTTGCTTTAGATAAGTTTCGTTCTTATTTACTTGGTACTAAAGTTATTATTTACACTGACCATGCAGCTTTGAAGTATTTGTTCACCAAGAAAGAGGCCAAACCAAGACTCATTCGCTGGATGCTTCTTCTCCAAGAATTCGATATTGAAATCCGGGACAAGAAGGGGAGTGAAAACGTGGTGGCTGATCACTTGAGCCGTATGGTGCAGGAGGAGGATGCCGTGCCTATCCAAGAGACATTCCCAGATGAGCAGCTGCTGTCCATCAAGGTAAGTGAGCCATGGTATGCCGATGTAGTAAATTATTTGGTGTCTAAACACATTCCAAGATAACTAAACAAGCACCAAAGTGATAAACTTAAAAAGGATGCACGTTCTTATGTTTGGGATGACCCATACTTGTGGAAATATTGCCCTGATCAGGTTCTACGTAGGTGTGTGCATGATTCTGAGTTTAATTCAATTTTAACTTTTTGTCACACCTATGCATGTGGAGGTCACTTTGGTACGCAAAGAACAGCACATAAAGTTTTAGAATGTGGATTTTATTGGCCTACTATCTTTAGAGATGCTAGAACTTTTTGTATGACTTGTGATAGATGTCAAAGAACGGGCAATATAGGTCCTAAACAACAAATGCCGCAACACCCCATATTTAGTGTTGAAATCTTTGATGTTTGGGGTATTGATTTCATGGGTCCTTTTCCTTCCTCACATGGTTTCCTTTATATTTTGTTTGCTGTGGATTATGTGTCGAAATGGGTGGAAGCAAAAGCCACCCGCACTAATGATTCTAAAGTGGTTGCAGATTTTGTTAGAACTAACATATTTGCTAGATTTGGAATGCCAAGAGTCCTAATCAGTGATGGGGGTTCCCATTTTTGCAATCGAACCATTGAGGCGCTGCTCAAGAAGTATAATGTCACGCACAAGGTTTCAACACCTTATCACCCTCAAACCAGTGGGCAAGCCGAGGTTTCAAATAGAGAAATCAAGCAGATTTTGGAGAAAACTGTAGGGCCAACTCGGAAGGATTGGAGCTTGCGTTTGAATGATGCATTGTGGGCATATCGCACTGCCTATAAAACCCCAATTGGAATGTCCCCATTTCGGCTAGTCTATGGGAAACCATGTCATCTTCCCGTCGAGTTAGAACATCGTGCACATTGGGCTGTCAAAACATTCAACATGGACATTGATGCCGCAGGTCTTCATAGAAAGCTTCAATTGAATGAGCTAGAAGAAATTAGGAATGAAGCTTATGAGAATGCACGGATCTACAAGGAGAAAACAAAGGCATTTCATGACAAGATGATTCGTAGCAAGCTGTTCTCTATAGGGCAGAAAGTGTTACTTTTCAATTCTCGCCTTCGTCTATTTCCAGGAATTCAAAGTGAATGGACATCGGTTGAAGCCATATTATGAGCACTTTGAAGAGCACATTACGGAGGACATATCCTTTAATGCCGTAGGCCTCATTGAAGAATAGAGAGAAGGTTCGTCCGGCTGGAAGACGTTAAAGCAAGAGCTTCTTGGGAGGCAACCCATGCAAATAAAGACGACCTAGGAACTCTCCGGCTCCAAAACCAGATTTGCGTTTCTAAACCCTACTCTTTATTGCTTTTCCTTTGCCATCTTGTTATGTTAGTTAGTTGTGTTGATTGCTGTTTGCTTTCTGTGAGTTTATGTTTGTAACATTGAGGACAATGTTTGGTTTAAGTGTGGGGGGGTAACAAAGTGTTTTTTTTGCATGAAATTCGTGGGTTTTTATCACCTATCACTTTGAATGTTGTTTTCAGTGTTTTTAAGTGTTTTTAAGCTGTTTTTCAGTCTTTTAGTGTGTTTTGAAAAGAAAGTCCGAAAATACCATAAAAATTTGAAAAATTGTTTTGAAAAACCCAAAAAGAGTTGTTTTTGTGTGTTTGTTTGTGTCTTAGGGTACCTTCCAACACAATGATGAGGATTTGGTTTTTAATTGCATAACTGTTAAAGAAAGTTACAAACTTGGATTGACGTTTGATATACTCTTTGGTTTATGCTTGGTTGTAGTTGACATTCATGAATTCACATGTAATCACAAAAAGGATAAAATCAGTTTTTGTAACATGCTTGAAGGAAGTAACTCAAACTAACGCTACAACCCTGAGAGACTTGAGCCTTTAACGTTCTTTGGAGAGTTAATAATCTGTGCATTCTTTGTTTTCTAAAGTCGTTGCATGATCTCATTATTCTTTGCTTGGTTGCTACTTAGAAGGCGTTTCATCATTTAGTTCCAAATACTAGAACTCATACCCGTTTCATTCAAAGCATGAAATTGATTAGCATAACACATAATCAAGATGAAGTTGTTTAGTTTAAAACCAGAGCCAAAAAGCCTAACCCTTTGCATATGAATTGTAGGTTTAACCCATTTGAGCCTTGTTTAGCCTATGTTCTTTGTTTACCCACATTATCCTTACCTAGCCTAGATTAGGACCATCCTTACCCTTGTTCTTAAGGCGTAGCTAAGCATGACCTAAGAATGAATTCCCTTTGTTCGTTATTTGGGCGGCAAAACAACTGTGGGGGAAGGGATTTATGTGTCTGATTGTGTGCCAACAAAGTATCAAGAGGGCACGGGTAGAAGAAGAAAAAAAAAAAAAAAAAGAAGAAGAAAATTCGTGTGAAAAAGAAAAGAAAAAAGAAAAGTTGTGAAAAAGTATGAAAAGTGTTCAAAATAAGTGAGATTCAAGCTCACAAGTGTTGATTGTTGAAGAAGGGGTCCAAAAAGTTGAATTCGGCCCTAAAAATATGTGTTTTCTGTCCCTTTGTGTTCAAAGTGTGCGGCTGCATTCAAGAAAGGGAGTTCTAAGTGTCATATTCATTGCTTTGCTTGCTATTGCTTTAAGAACGTTTGTTTTCCTTACCTTTCTTTGTTAGCCAATACCCCTAGCCCCGTTATAACCCTATACTTCAATCTTGAGTGTTGTGTGTTTCAATATGTGGAGTTTGGGATTGGTACGAGCATATGGTATCCCTGGTTCTCGCATCTAAGTAGTAGCATTCCATTCATGAGATCATATATATACATGCTTAATAGCTCCAAAAATTGCTTTCTTTGTTATAAACATATGTGAGTGTTTGTTTTCATATTTACATTAATCTTCTCACATATAACTAGTATAGGGAGTGTAGTCAGAAAATCTGTGTGATTGAGTGCATATCTAGTAAGGAATTGAGGGATTCTCTAAGGCATGTTACTACATTCAAAATGTTGTTTTAATTGATTAAATGCGAGCTAATGTGTGGTAACTTTGATTAAGTATGTGCTCAAGGGTAGGGATAACTAAAATCTGTGGGAGTAATGATCTTTGGCATGTTATGTATCATTGAAGATCCCTGAGGTGAATGTTGGAAGGTTTAGGTTACGTTTTGTTTGTTTTGTTTTGCTTGAGGACTAGCAAAAGCTAAGTGTGGGGGAATTTGATAGGAGCATATTTATGCTACTTAGTTAGTGTGTTTCCTTGCATTTGCTTAGCTATTTGTTGCTTAGTATAGTGTTTAAAGTCATTTTCGTGTGTTTTTAGGTCCAAGAAGCAAAGTTGGCAAAAAGATGCATTTTGGAGCATTTTAGAGCAAATCTGGGCTTGGAATGGATAGCACAAGCAATGGGCATGAAGATGGACGAATTTGGAGTTTAAATGGAGTTGGGAATATGTTTCAAGGTTGGAGAAATAAATTCAAATCATTGAAGATAAGGAATCAGCTCAAAAGAAGGAGGATTATCCAAAACATTATCCAAACAACCTTATCTTATCTTATCTTATCCAATCCTTATCTTATCTTAACAAACCTTATCCTATCCTAATCCTTTTCTAATCTAATTCCTGGTACAATGAGGGTTTATTTTCTGATTGGGGGACATTTAAATTAAGTTTCTAGAAACCCTAAGCCTTGCCGCACCTAGCTTTCCAGAAAACTTGATTTCCTTGCCTTGCAAGGCTTTCTAGAAGCCTTATCCCTCCTTATCCTATTGTGCCGCACCTTAGGCCCTTTCCCATTGGAAATCTGATTGTTTTGAGCCTATTTCTGAATGGATTTGGCTTTCTAGAAGTCCCAATCTGATTCACCTAGGGTTTTGGTGCCTATATATATACTAATCAATCCTTTGCCGTGCACACCACCCTCCACACACAACCATTCACGCCAGAAATCATCCACCACTCCCTGCCGTGCCATATCATCCACACAAACCCAGAAAACCCCTCTTGTGCCGCAGCTATTCAAGGAAGGAAGGAGAAGGTGCCACTCTAAGTCGTGACTACTGCTGGAGCGTTCTTAGGTGTTGTCTATCCTTGTTTTCAATGTTTCAATTCAGTTTTCTTTGTTTAATTGCTATCATGAGGAACTAAACCCCTATTAGTTAGAGGGGGAATTTGAAGCCATGAATATATGTTTCTTATGATTTGATTTACTCCAGTTATGATTTCATAAATTGTGAATGTGATTTACTTATCTGTTTTATGAAGAACTTGTTCTTGTGTGTTGATTAAGGAGGCCTACTTAGTTTACATGCATGAATTTGATGCTAGGATATAAGGGAATTTCACCTAATCGTTATGAACTTATATTCACAAGTAGTAAAGATTGCTAGTCACAATTGTGTTAAGTAAATCCTAGGCAGGAGTAACATGCGTATTCCATAGTTATGAATGCCTTGTCAATGTTTATGATTTCCATGGAACTTAATGATCTTTGATATGTATCTCTATCATGCGTATTCCATAGTTAGGGAACTTGATAAGAATAATTTGGTTGTGATGCGTTATCCATTCAATTCAATGAACTTAGGGAAATCTGGGAATTAATTAGTTCAATACAATTAATTCGGAACATTGTCATTCATGGTTTATCGAAAGAGTAACTGGGAATCAAGTTGTATGCATATGTTTATGTGTGGATAAGGATCCCTCTAACTAGCCATTCACCCATTTAAATCCCCAATTTCGTGCAGATTTCATTAAGTACTTTAAGTTTCTTGTTTTGTTTTCAAATTCGTCAAAACCCAATCCCCCCTTTACTTGTTGAGTCATATTAGTTAGAAACTGTTTTGATTTGTGTTTTTAAGTGTCTTGAGTCAAGTTAAAATCTATTTTCGTCCAAAGTAGTGTTTAGAGTCCAAAACTGCCCAGTTTGTGTTTTTAGGCAGTTTTGAGTGTTTTTGTGCTGTTTTGAGTCTTTTGAGTTGTTTTAGTGTTTTAGAATTTAGTCTTGCATTCTTTGAGTCTAGTTTAGTGTTTTAAACTTTGTTTTTACGTTTTTGAGTCAGTTTCAAGTGTAGATTAGCATCCCTTCTAATCCCCGGCCTAAAACGATCCCTACTTTCATATACTACGTCGATAGGGTTTTAATTTGAGTGTCAAGTAATTCTCACATCAAGTCACTCCGTCAGAGGGTGTCCACGGCATAGTTGGGGTTAAGCCACTTAGCCATGGAGGCAAGTGAATGCACAACAAGGGATCTCTAACCTTCAAACTGTTTGAGGGAGAATACTCTATGATATGATTAAGAATCTCTGGCCAGAGTGTGAATGAGATTTAGGAAGTCGTTCCAAATCACATTCAAGGCAATCATATAAGTAAATGAATCACATTGGATAGTAGACATGAATAAACTATCAATCCAAACAATGTGGTCAAGAGTATTGTATTAGAGAAAGACCGTATTGCATTGTAATCCTAAACTGAATAGGGTCTCCACCTCTTCTGATTAGCTTGGGTAGCCATGACATACTGCTAGGTGTCACTCATGGTTTGTGGAAGCCCTAAAGGTGTGTAATCACTAAAGGGAGAATTGAAAGTAAGTTTCAATTCACAATCGATTTGAAGAGTTCTAATCGCCCACTGCCTCGCTAAAAGGAACCTAATGGATCGTACACCGAGTAAGGTAGAGATTGAAGAAATAATAGAGATGAGTAAGGATAATTAAATGGTTTAATTATTTATGGCTAGGATTAATTAATATGTTAATTAATCAAACGAAAATGTTCGTTATAGACCTCGGCTTAGTTTTGGGCCTCAAGGCCCAATGGGCTTCGAACGTCAAGCCCATTGACTTAAGTTGTATAGCAACTTAATGATTAATGATTCATAAAGGCCCAAACAGCCCAATAAACCCTTAAGGCTGGCCATGTTGATAAAGGAGTGGGTTTTGGACTTATTACAAGTTTGCCACTCCAATAAAGGTAGGTATAAATGTGACTTTATAGCCTTTTCTTCTTTAGGGTTTTCTTTTGAGGAAATTGGTGAGAACATGTCTCTCCCTTTTCTCTCTAGGAGGTAGGCCCCCTTGAAGGAGATTAGCTAGCAATCTTCCCTCCTCCAAGGTCACTCATCTCCTCTTCAAGTCTCTCCTTGGTGTGGAAAAATTAAAGGTTCTCTATTTTGGGAACTTGGAGAATCCTTTCAACCATCCTCCTCCAAGAAATCCATGGAGCTAAGAAGCAAGGAATGAAGGCCCTATCTCTTGGGTGATTAGCCTTTGCTTATGCAAAGAGGAATCAACAAAGGTATAAATTTCTCAACTCACTTTGTTCTTGAGTTGAGTCTTGGTTCACTCAACTACTAGGTTTTGAATTTCATGGGTAATGTTTTGTTTTTCAGTGCATACAAGCATGATTCCGCCTTTAAATGTTAATTGCATGCCATAGATGTTGCTCAAATGAATAGGTTTTTCACAAATTTTCCTTCAGCAATATCAGGTCTGGTACATAGAACATACATGAGACTGCCAACCAGAGAAGCATAAGGCTTGCTAGCCATTTCTTTCTTCTCAAACTCAGTCTTAGGGCACTGATCCTTACTGAGCTTTTCTCCCTTTGTCATGGGAACATCACAGCCATTCGAGTCTTCCATATTGAACCTTTTAAGTACCTTTTCAATATATGCTCTCTGTGATAAACCAAGCAGCCCTCTACTTCGATCTCTTGTGATCTAAATACCAAGAACAAAAGCTGCCTCTCTCATATCCTTCATCTTAAAGCGTTTGGACATAAATGTCTTGGTGTCATTCAGCAATGATGCATTATTGCATGCTAGTAATATGTCATATACGCATGGACCAAAATATCGGCGAAATATCGCCAATATTATCGTTTTTTTGGTCCGACGATATTTTGGTGACTTATCCTCTTATTATCGTTAATATATCGCGATAATATTGATAATATCGCGATATGAAACCCAAAAATACTTGAAAATTTCTGAAAAGTCTCAATTTTGGGCATAGGGGGATTCGAACCCCTCCCATTTGACTTATTCAACACCTTAACCACCATATCACTTATGTTTTTGTGAAAACATGCTAAAATATTTTTATATATGGTTTTGTTTTGAATTCTTTTTGCAAGAAACAAATTTGCACATATTCCAAATTTTTCGTGGTATTATATTTTAAATTGTGTCAATAAATTACTTAGTCAATGACATGTGGTTTTTAATTTTTCTATTTTTTATTTGGTCACTTACATGTAGGGCTGGAAAAAATTCCCGAAAATCCTAAACCAAACCGAAAAAGTCCCAAACCCAAACCGAAAAATCCCAAACCAAAATCATCCCGAAGTTCGAGAATCTCATCCTGAAAAATACCGAAATTTTCAATATGGGATTGGTTTCCAAATCCCATTTGTTTGGTAATCCAGAACCCTTCATATCGCATTCCTGTTGGGATGGAATCGAGCGACTCATAGAAATAATCCGAGACTCAATCTTCAAATAATTTTGCTTATGGACAAGGTCAACCAATCTAGGATCCATATGGGTGGCATGTTAACAATTACATGCAAAACTATTTTGGGGATTTATCATTTGATGACTACTCTTCACAATACACTTACTCTACACATGGAGATGATAAAGATAGTGAAAATTTTGAACCTCATAGGAACTCTATGTGGTACTAAGTCACTCATGTATCTTACCACGCAATGTATAAAGTGTAAAATATTGTACTAATTCATTATATATAAATGATTATGGTGTGTTTAAACTTCTTTCATTAATTACTACATATTTTCTACACTCACAATGTTTGCCAGCTCGCTATATAATCAACTTAAATCAGTTAAATCCATCATGCAATGCATTTCCTTCCAATTTTTTGTGATAAACTAATAGATAATTGACTAAATAAACATCCTGCAAAGTTTCAATAAAAATTTCCAAGTTTTTCTTACAATTTCCGTGGTTTTTATTCAATTTTTATCGATATTGATAATATCCCGATATTTCCATCGAAATTTCTGTGTTTTTAGACTACCGATATTTCCGATGTCATCGATATTTAATACCTTGCATATACGTAAAGAATGAGAAAAATAAAACAGTTGCCATTCATTTTCATGTAAGCACACTCATCACTAGGGCTCTGTTCGAAACCATGTGATGAAACAACCTCATCAAACTTTAAATGCCACTGTCTCGAGGCCTGTTTCAATCCATAAATGGACTTATTAAGTTTACAGACCAAATTCTCTCTCCCTTCTTGAATGACACCCTTTGGTTGCTTCATGTAGATCTCTTCCTCAAGGTTTCCATTCAAGAATGTAGTCTTAACGTCCATTTGATGCAGAAGTATATCAAAGTGAACCACTAATGCCATGATCACTCTAAAAGAGTCTTTTGTGGAGACTGGAGAGAATGCTTCATTGCAACCAACTCCTTCTTGCTGAGTGCATCCCTTAGCTCCAAGCCTAGCTTTGTATCTTTCGACATCACCCTTGGAGTCTTTCTTAGTCTTGTAAACCTACTTGCAGCCTATTAGTTTCCATCCTTGTAGGTAGCTCAACCAACTCCCACACTTTGTTCTTATTCATGGAATCCAATTCTGATTACATAGCTTTTTGCCAATGTGCATTATTGAGACTCTCAATTGCCTTTTTGAAGTTTAATGGATCTTCCTCTTGGCTACGGAACTCAGCCTTGCAAATACACAAAGAAATCATCTGAGATTGCAGGCTTTCTTTTGTGGATAGATCTTCTGGTTTCTATGTGCACAGGCTCAAGGTTCTCTTCTTGAATAGCTGGTGTGTTGTTCAACTGCACAGGTTCTTCTGCAATCACTTTTTCTTGTTGAACAGCTTGTGTTGGTTCTACAACTCAATCAATTTGTACAGGAATTGGTACAGCAACTTCATCTGTCACAACATCACCTAGGTTTTCTTCTTGTATTGATGTGGTCTCTTCATTCCAGTTAAGATTCTCCTCCCATTCATCATCATTAGCTTCTTCAATGAACTTGGCTCTCCCAGTTTCAATGAATCTTGAAGTATGATTGGGGCAATAAAACATGTAACCCTTAGTTCTTTCTAGATATCCTACAAAGAAGCATGTGATTTCTAGGATCCAACTTATTCTCCATTGGATTGTACGCTCTTGCTTCTGCAGTGCATCCCCAAATCCTCAAGTGATTTAACACTAGTTTTCTGTTAGTCCATAACTCGAAGGGTGTCTTAGGGACAAACTTGCTAAGGACCCTATTTAGCAAGTAGTTTGCAGTTTTGATTGCTTCACACCAAAGAAAGGTAGGCAGTTTCGAATTACTCACCATACTTCTCACCATCTCGATCAAGGTTCTATTTCTTCTTTCACTGACTCCATTTTGCTCAAGGGTACCTGGATTGGTGTATTGAGCAACAATTCCATGCTCTTGCAGAAACAATGCAAAAGGACTAGGCTGTCTTCCAGATTCACTGAACTTTCCATAATACTCTCCACCCCTATCAGACCTTACTACCTTGATTTTGCAATCTAATTGATACTCCACTTCTGCCTTATAAATTTTGAAAACAGCAAAGGCACTAGACTTCTTAGTCAACAAGTATACAAACCTAAACCTAGAAAAGTCATCTGTGAATGTGATGAAATACTTGTAGCCATCGTGTGTTTGTGTTGGAAAAGGTCCACAAATGTCTGTGTGGATTAGTTCTAGCAGCTTTGTACTTCTAGTTGAACCCTTCTTCTTCTTGTTTGTCAATTTTCCTTTAATGCAGTTAGTACAAATTTTGAAATCACCATAGTTCAGTGATGGCAGAATTTGTTCTCTAGTTAATCTTTGCATTCTCTTTTTTGAAATATGCCCTAATCTCTTGTGCCATAACTTGGATGAGGTGTCATTTGTCAATGTTCGTTTATTCTCTATTATGCTCACCACACTTATTGGTATATTGCAGTTAAGTTTGAACATGTCACCAGTCAATACTCCATCACCAATTAGGTTGGAACTTCGAAATATTGAAAAACCAATCTTATTAATATCAAACTTAAACTTTGATTTAACAAGCCTACTAACTAAGACTAAGTTCCTTCTCATGGAAGGTATATAAGCAACATCAAACAAATCTAAAAAAAAACCACAAAATAATTCAAGCCTAACTACTCCAATGAACTCCACTGCAATGAGTTTGTCACATGAATTGTAGCACCAGTATCAAGCCACCAGATATCATAAGATATCTCAACCAAATTCTATTCAAAACAAACTGAAATTTTATGTACCATACCCTTGTTTTTCTTACTTTCTTTGTTTTCCTTCCAACGTTTATACCTAGTGCACTCCTTTTTCTGATGTCCTACCTTCTTGTAGAAGAAACATTTCATTCCAACACCCTTATGAATTC
The DNA here is from genome assembly GCA_024362995.1 of Heteromeles arbutifolia. Classification (NCBI taxonomy): domain Eukaryota; kingdom Viridiplantae; phylum Streptophyta; class Magnoliopsida; order Rosales; family Rosaceae; genus Heteromeles; species Heteromeles arbutifolia. The sequence goes on from JANCRC010000022.1 coordinate 559,130, forward strand.
TCAGATGGTTATTGCCCATATTGACCGTTCTAGCAGTCATTCTCATTGTGATGATTGACATTCTCCACTGCAATAACTTGTTTCTTCCCTTTATCTTGTTGAATATTTTGCTCTTCATTCACATAGATATCAATCAACTCGTTCAAGTCCCACTTTTCTTTCTGAGCTATGTAAGTGCTCTTCAACTGAGAGTACTCAGGAGGTAAGGAATTTAGGGCGAGATGAACTAGAAAAAGGTCATCTATTTTGATGTTGAGTGCATTGAGCTTTGTAGCTGCATCAACAATCACGATAATGTGTTCTCTCACATCACCACCAAGGTACTTACTGGTTATAAAAGTGTTCATGAGAGTTTCAGTTTCTACCTTCTCGGATTCCTTGAACTTCGCTTCTATGGAATCAAGTTATGCCTTAGCATTGTCTGATTCAATAATAACCCCTCGAACCAGATCAGACATTGATCTTTTGATTAATAGCAATGCCATCCTATTAACCTTAATCCACTTTTCATATTCATTCTTCTTTTCTGCAGTTGTTCCTTCAATAGGCTTGGCCAGTTCATTCTTTCTTAGAGCTAAATCGAAATCCATGAGCCCTAGAGTTATTTCAATATATTGCCTCCACTTCTTATAGTTGGTTCCATTGAGTGTTTGAATTGAATTCAATGAGCTAATTGCCGAAAGATTTTCAAACGAAAATAAGCATTCAAGACTCTATATTTTGTATAACTGAAACAACTCAACCTTTGTTTGGTTTTTCAAGTTTAATCAGTATCAATGCAAAACATATAGGTTGCATAAGTAATGGTACAACATGAAAGCCATCCACCTTTGTTTGGCAATTAACTTTCACAACTCATGCATCTTATATGTTATCACTGAGCTATCAGTAACCGAACCAATGTTGATTAGTCACATCTTTATTTGGGGATATAACCTCATTGTTATGGCTATTATACAAGCTGATCAATTTAAACCTTGAAATTTTAGTAGTTCTTGAATGATTGGAACGAATTTGTTGTGTTTCAATCATTCAATTACATCTCAAAAAACATTGATCATGATATAACTTTCAGCATGTTATGAACCTTAAAACCTTCGATTAGCAAACATGCTTAACAATCAGAACTTCTAAAGCAAACAATTTCTTAGTTTTAATAGGCCAAAATAGTTCTTTACATCAGTTATGCATGGTAGACAGTTTAGGATTTCTGTGAATGCAATCATAGCACAACAGTCATGGCACTTGTTTGCAGCTTTCTTATGTATACTACTTAGTTTTATACTTAGTTGAGATCCTTATAGATATGCAAGGAAAGTATCTCAAAAACTTCATACATGCAAGTATTAATCATGGCAGCGGAAAAGAAACCACAATCGAAATTTCAAAGAAACATCAGTTCATTCATATTACATGCATGATCTTGTGTACGTCAATTCTTTATGGATTTTAATCACACAAACATTTGCTCTAATACCAACTGTTAAACCTAACACGTTCATGTATAATTAAAACACCAATTGTACTAACCTTGTGAAGACATCATCCCAGCACAGCAAGCACTGATGCTGCAAACTGATTCTGCAGATTGATGCTGCAGCTTGCACAACAAGATCTGGAACTCGAGGGAGACCTTATACACACTCACCACCACTGTATTACTCGAACTTATGGGGAGTTCTCTAAGTATGTGTATCAATGGTGAATGTAGGGACCTTCCCGTGGTATTTATACTACTACAACCCTTCCCATAATCATACGCTAGGATTCCTTATTGTACAAGGATATAATCTACCAAATCTCAATCCAAATAGGATAGTATCAAGAGCCCTTATTCTCCAATTATAACCGGGTTATATACCTTTACTTGGAGTCCAAGTTATAGCTCATAACTAAACCCTAATTACGCTTACATTCCACATCAATCCTTATTAACTATATTGACCTATTAGCCGTTGGATTAGAGTCTAATATCCAACACACAATGCATTTGACGAGAACGCTATAGACAATTTTTCCATCCCGCCATAAGAAACCAAAGGACCCTATTAGGCACCTTGAAAAGATAATGAATAACTTGGAGTTTATTTCAATCCATATATGCTTTGAATCTCTGACCCAAGCAACACACGAAACCACAATGAGCTCGGTTCACCAACCCCGATAGTTTATCGGATAAATTGATAAGTCGGGCATTCCCGGCCCACCAGGTAAAATCGGTGGTTTCTTGGTCACGATCGGCTAAAGCTAAAGTTCCATTAAAGAGCCTTTCCACGGGGTAGAACCTCCCCAAGGAATATAAGGTTTTCATGAGGCTGATCTTGAGCCGCCATCCAAGCATGAATACCTTCGTTTAAGAGAACATTTTTGGTGTAGAAAGTCTCAAATTCAGGATCTTCCGCTGCACGGATTTCCTAAGAAATGAAGTCATAGGCACGTAGGTTCAGGGCCAGACCTACTACTCCAAGAACATTCATCCATAAACCAGTTACTGGTACAAATAACGTAAAGAAATGTAACCAACGTTTATTGGAAAAAGCAACCCCAAAGATTTAGGACCAAAAACTATTAGCGGTGACCATTGAATAAGTTTCTTCAGCTTTAGTTGGGTTAAAAGCACGGAATATATTTGAAACTTCTCCATCTTTAAATAAAGTATTTTCTATGATAGCACCATGAATATTGCATAACAGAGCACCGCCCAACACCCCAACAACTCCTAAGATTTGTTTCATACAATTGAGGTATATCTACATAATGTTTAGGTTTTACCATAAAATTAATTAACAGTACAGTGATGTAATCAAAACTAATAAGCTTTACTTACGTGGAGAAGCGACATAGTGAATTTCTAGATATTCAAACTCGCAGACGGGATAGCTTGAAGCAGTCTTATGCACGGTTGCTCCTTATACATGAGCTAATGGAGATTTCTAGGATTATGGCGTGTTAATACTGTGCATAGGGACCTCAAACTTATATAGGCTTCACAACCTAGAATTATAAACTTCTACAATACTACCTCTCGCACTGTTACCAAGACCCCGAATGTGTCAATACCTCGCTGCTCAATAGTCCGTTGAGATAGACTCCTGCTTCTAGTCGTTGGCCTTTTTGATATCATCTGTATTCCAATCGAGGTTGAACTTTCATTCTTACAACTATCTTTTTGAAGCAAATAGTTCACGGTGCTCATTCTGTAAAAGCCAACCATGAATATCCTTCGCCCGTTATCTCATCATCTTCCTATTTATAAGTCACAGCGCATTCGGCTCATTTCTTTTCTATTTCTTCTCATTATCTTTTACTTTTTGTATTTAATTTCGAACGAATTAGGTTTAAAAGACTATTTCATAGATATAGTTATCAATGGATTATAGAAACCCTAATGAGCTCATAACATTTGGCCGTTGGCTTTCATAAATCGGACAACTTGCTTTGATACTATGAAGAAACTTAAGGATTCATCATAAAATCAATTGGCTTAATCTCTTATAAGCACATGCAAGGTCCCTCATTTTCCCAATGTGGGTTTTATACCCACTACTAGAAATTACCATTTGCCCGACGGACAATCTTTCATCAAGCAAAAGACCTTTGCCTGACACAATTAAATGTTTGATCAGGCAAAAGAGGTCAATGTTTTTTTTTTTGCAAAGACTTTTGCCCGATGAATGTAGTTTGACAGGTAAAGTACCCTTCGTTGGGCAATCGTAGCAAGAGAAAAATTTAGCATGTATTCTGCCCACCTTTTGCCGACGAAAAAATTCATTCTTTGGTAGAGGTAACTTTGCCCGTAGAACAACTTGTCAAGCTAAGTGTATGGATCGTCAGGCACAGAGTCACGATGACCTGCCATGCATAACTCGTACCAACAATTTTTTGCTCGACCACCCTAATTCATTAAACATGCCGGTGAACTGCCAACTCCAAATCATAAATCCCGCCGTCTTTCTTCTATTTTCTATCAATTCCAGTTGGCTTTTTACTTTTGCCAGTGAATTGTAGGTTTAAACAAGATGAGAAGTTAAAGGGTGCACCAGAGAGACCAGCAAACTTGTTTTAACGATTGTACCGACAAATTTGTTTGTATATATTGTGAGATCGCACACGCCAAAAATCATCAAAAACAAACCCTAGGGATTATGTAGCGGGACGAAATCCTTTTGACGGTTAGAAAAGAAAAATCACAATTTAACGGTTATTTTAGCACCAATTTTGATGATTTTTTTATCAATATACTCCTCAACCCTAGAAGAATACAGTGAACCAACCCGATCATCAATTTAAAATACTTACACTAGTGGTTACCCCAAAATATTACGTTCTACATAATAAAAGTATAGAATAAAGTCAGAGGCGTGTTCAATCTACTGTTTTGATGGGATAGGTAGTTTATGAAACTAATTTCAACGATTCAACCATCAAACTTGTTTGTATATACTCCGAGCTCACATATGCCAAAAATCACCAAAAATTAACTTTCCGGGATTAGGTGATGGGACGAAATCGTTAAACGATAAGAAATAAAAATCACGATTTAACGGTTATTTTAGCTCCAAATTCTAGGATCTTTTACCAATATACTCCTCGACTCTAGAAAAATACAATGAACCAACCCGATCATCAATTTTAAATATTTACGCTAGTGGTTGCCACAAAATCTTACATTCCACTTAATGTAATGGAATAAATAATAAGTGTTTGTTGAATTTATTGTTTTGACGGGATACACAATCTACAAAAGTAATTTCAAAAATTCAACTGTCAAACTTGTTGTATATATTATGAGACCGCATAAACAAAAAATCACCAAAAATACACTTTCGGGGATTAGGTAACCGGATGAAACCCTTTGACAATTAGGAAAGGAAAATCACGATCTAACGGCTATATGACCTTTGATTTTGATGATTTTTTTCAAGGATGTTAATTGAGAGTAAAACCACACACTGAATAAACTTAATCATCAAATTCGATGATCTTTTACCCGTTTGAAATTAAATAAAAAAAGTAAGAAAATAAATAAATTCTAATGTTTGCCTGACGAAATGGTTAGTTTGCCCCACGAAAATTTTAGGGTTTTGAACACTTGTCATAATGTTAGAACCTTTTCCCGACGAATCATTCCGTCAGGCAAAGGTCTCCTCTTCGCGGCGCTAAACTCTGTGCTCTCTCTGGTCTCTCAGTTCTCTCTCATCTCTCTCACTCTTTTTGAATTCTTTTTGTTAAATATAGGACTTTGGTGATTGTGATTGTGTGTAAAACGGTCGGGTTTGGATCTTGTGGGGTGGTGGGCTATGGGGTGGAGGGGGCGGAGGTGCGGAGGTAGTGGGGAGGTGCGGGGTGGGGTGTGGGGTGGGGTAAGGAAAAGGGTCGGGTTTAGGGGTCGGTAGGGTGATGGGCTACAGGGTCAGGGTGATGGGTGTGCGAGGGGTGGGTGGGTGAATTTTGTGAAATTTGTAGCAATATTGGAAGTTTGTGAATATTGTAGGAATATTTGAAATTTGTGAAACTTGCCGAAATTTTAGAAATATGTGAGATTTGTGTGAAATTTTAGAAATTTGTAGGAATTTGTGAAATCTGTAGGAAAATAGAGAAATTTGTGAAATTTGTAGGAATATGTGAAATTTGTAGGAAAATAGGGAAATTTGATGACATATAAGGAACAGTATCAGAGGCTTGTAGGGAGATTAATTTATTTGTCTCATACTCGCCCTGACAATTCTTATGTAGTTAGTATGGTAAGTCAATTTATGCAATCGCCTAGAAGCTCCTATGGATGTTGTAACCTATGTTTTAGGTACTTGAATATGGCTCCTTGTAGAGGCTTGGTGTTCTTCAAGAATGGTCATTTGAATGAAGAAGGGTATACACATGCAGATTGGGCGGGTTCTATCACTGATTGGCATTCTACATCTGGATACTTTATTGTTGTCGGCGATAATCTGGTTACTTGGACAAGCAAGAAACAAAAAGTGGTTGCTATGTCAAGTAGGGGTGACCAATTGAAACTGAAAATCAAAACCAAAACATGGACCAAACCGGACCGCACTAAACGATTTGATTTTCACGGTTTTGAAATGTTTTCGGTTTGAAATCAAACCACAAGCTAAAAAAATGGTTTGGTGTCGGTTCTTAATATCTAGAACCGAATCGAAACAAAACCGCACTGCATAATATAAAAAAATATATTTAATTTAATAGCTAATTAGGTGTTGCGGTGTAATTGGTTATTTGTGAACTTTTCATGCACTTAAAGACTCTTAAATTTCCTTGTAATCTTAAATTTCTTAGGTATCAAGTAGCGTAATATGTTAGAGTAGGCTTTTTAATGTTCATAACAGTCTTCTAAAAAACAGCCTAGGCAGCCGCCTCGGTGGCGCCTAGGTGCTGGGCGTAGGTGTGCCGATCCGATTAGGTCCAAATCGTTAAGAAAAATCAGGGAGCTGTTAGGCGTCCGCCTAGGTGCTCTTAAGCAGCCTTGGCGGTCTAGGCGGCTGTCTAGGCGACAGTCTAGGCGAAGTGAAATGGTTTCCTGGGAAGAAATTCCAAACACATACTTAGAATCGTAAAAGCTTTCTCGCCGCTTCAACTCCCTCGCTCTCTCTCTGTGCACCACAACCTTCTTAGCTTTTGCAACTCCCTCTCTAAAATCAACCGAAGAAGAGGAACTTAAAAGCGCAAAACAGAAGAAGAGGAAAAAAAAGAAGGGAGAATTTACAGAAGGAAAACGAAAAAAAAGAAGAAGAACTGAAGAAGAGGAAACATAAAGAAAACGAAAAGGATGAGGAAAAGGAAAGAAGAAAAGTTTTCGGTTTTGTCAAAATGGTTTGGGAGTCTCTAGGCTGATTTGAGTGATGGAAAGAATAAAAAAAAGAAAAGTTTCCGGTTTTGTCAAAATGGTTTGGGAGTCTCTAGGCTGATTTGAGTGATGGAAAGAATAAAAAAAAGAAAAGTTTCCGGTTTTGTAAAAATGGTTTGGGAGTCTCTAGGCTAATTTGAGTGATGGGACTATGGGTGGGAGGGAGGGGTAACGTGTGGTGTGCTTTATGAAATGGTCAAGGAAGGATGCATGCACCTCTCCATAAATGGTTTCTGACCGGTTTTAGGTGGGATTTTTACGTTTATGTTTCAAAAATAAGATATAACCATTTAAAATGTCTTAAGTTATATAGTATATATGTTTAATGCGTTTTTAAATTTTAAACACTTGTTGAATACTATTTTTGTATTTTATCATTCTTTTATTATCTTATTCATGGATTTCATAGAAGTATAATTTTTTATGTGTACTTATTTACGAGATATATAAGAAATTTACCTAAATCCGCCTAGGCGCCCACCTAGATCCCGCCTAGCCACCTAGGCGCTAGGCGCTAGCCCGCCGTCTGACTAGCGCCTAACGTTTTTTAAAACCTTGGTTTATAACAACTAATGTAATTTATATTGTTTATGTTTTTGTATTATGTGGAGTTGGCCACGTCAAATTCAAGCATCGCCTCTTTTACTCTTAATCCACAACCACAACAAGCTCCAAGGCAATCTCAAGCTTCTAGTTCACAAGGTTCAATAGCTTCTCATCCATTGATTTCATTTCACTTTCACAAGTCCAAGGTCTTCCCAAGTATCGAATTCTCAAGCTCAAACACCTCTTAACCTTCGAAGAGTAAGTGTCCAAAGGGAATGAGACCCGGAAAGGGTTGAACAATGCAAAGTAATGTTCTAGTTAAGTGTAGAAGCTAAGTTTCGTGGTATATCTCATGGTGTATGTGCGTTGTTGTGGTTGAAGAAACTGTTGAGGAATCTTGGGTTTAACTTTAAGGGTGCTATATGAAACTACATTGTGATAACAAGGTTGCTAATATACATTGTGATAACAAGGTTGCTAATAAGATTGCTCATAATCCAGTGCCACATGATTGTACAAAACATGTGGAGATTGATCGGCATTTTATCAAGGAAAAAGTGGATGCTATAACTGTTGCTTTTCCATTTGTGGGATATGAAGATCAACTGCTATTGTACTTACTAAGGTTCTGTCTAGTAGTGTGTTTTCAACTCGCTTGACAAGTTGGGCATGCGTGAACTTAAGGGGGAGTGTTACGAGTTATGTGTGTAAATATTAGTTTAGTGTAAATAATAGTTTTTTATTCTACATAGACAAAGTGCATATGTAATATCAATTGTAACTCATATATACTCTACTTTAGAGATTAATAAATTTACACAAAATTCCTCTAATATTATTTAAATATTTATTGATATTTACCATCTTCAATTCAACTGTACCTAACAAAGGCCAAAAACAAAAAGAGAATGTGTAAAATATTGGTGATGACACATTTGACATTAATAATTTCTCATATCCACGCGGGTTGCTCCCTAAAATGTAGCATTGTCTAATCACTCCACTCAAAATACCAGGGGCAGATTGTCTGCCCTCCTGTTATGGTGCCCTCTCCATCCCTTCTTATTTATACGATCATGGTTAAGTCACGTCAACATTTTATATTCTTATTACTTTTTGTCTTATTATCTCTATAAAAAATCAATATAAAATGTTGACGTGATTTAACCGTGACCGCACAAAATAGAAGAGGATGGGAAGGGCATCATAACAGGAGGGCAGACAATCTGCCTCCCAAAATGCCTTTCCTTTTTCTTATTCTTCTGTGTTTCGTGCCTGCTTTACCAGGGACAATTAGTGGACTTGATTCCCATTGCCCTGCATTCCTAATTGTTCGACTTTATTTACTACTTGTCGAGTGAAACTTTGGTCAGACTGGCTTATGAATTGATAACTTAATTCACCATCTAATATCGACAAGTATATTGTACGTTATCGACTATTAATACATTATTTGTTGTGTTGATTGTACTTATACTTTGATTACAATTGGTTAATATTGTTTCCATATGTTGTTAGTGAAAATTACATGAAAAGTAAATAACAATGTGGCTGGTTTTTTCAGACAGTCTTTCCCAAATTCTTCCCATGGAGACCCAAATGGCTCAATTTCTCAAAAAATTGTCCTTAAAACTCACAATGTTGTTCACCTATACATATATACATCCACGAAAATATCAAATTACCCTTCCAAGTCAATGAACTAACATATTTCTTTATGCGAAGAGCCTGACTTCTTTAAGGTTAAGGAGGAGTTCCTCCTCCAAATACTTTGTGACCTATTCACAAAACTTCGTATTTATGTCGTAACCATTCATATTATCAATCACTATGTAAAGAACACATTTCTGCAAAAAATCAAAATAAACCAGGATCATTTAGTTAAGCAATTGTCACAAATAGATAGACAGTTTGTAATGTTGGAATTTATTAGGTTTTAAGAGATTAATTAGTGATTTGTGATGAGTCGATTTTGTACTATATATTATTCCCTATTCTTGGTATATTTTGGTTATTATTTTGGTAGAATTTTGATACTTTGGTATGTATTTTCAATGTAGGATATTCGACTACCTCTTGAGCATAAAGTATTCAAACGAGATCTTTTGGGACCAAATCGGAGTTGATTTGGTTGGTCAAAAGACTAATTTTATGAGAACTCCGAATTTTGGTTCAAATAGGAAACCTTTTATTTTCTGTTTTATTATTTTATTTTGTTTCCTAGTTTTATTCTAAGGCATTTTCTAGGTAGGGTTTTATTTTGTAGTAGTATAAATAAGGCTTTTAGCCATTAGAGAGAAGGGAGGCAGAGAAACACACGCACTACTTTAGAGGATTTTTGAAGTTTATTTTCAAGGTGTTTTCTATCCTTGTTTTTAATAATATTTTGTTTATGGTTGTTCGTAACTAATTTCTGTTTGCTAGGGCGAAGCCTTGAGCCTTAGCATGAATATGTAGTCTTTATTTAATTGCTAATGAGATTATGCATGTTTACTTTGAATTATTAATCACTCTGCTTAAACTGTCTCTATGTCTTAATGCTTAGCTACCATTAGGATGTTTAGATAAGTAATTGGATACAATTCGGTCGGAATATCACCGGAGGATTGAGTATTGCTTCTTGTGATTAATAATTGTAATTTCACCTAAGGCGAATATCACGCTCTTAGGGGTTGCATGGTTTTTCAAAAGGTTTTCATAGAACTTAATGAGTCTTGCATGTTCATATTTGATTTGAATATCACAGACGGATTGCATGTTAGATATACGTTCTTGCTTGAATATCACGAGGAGAATATGCATAAGGAAAACCTAACCTTCAAAGTTGCATGTGTAATTCATAAGTAATTGGTAAATCTACATAGGATTGTTAAGGGGACGGCGGAACCCTAGGCTTTTAACTTTATTTTCAAAACTATTTTCTTTAGTCAATTTATTTAGTTGTTTTTATTAAATTCGTTTTTATTATTTTAAATTCCAAAATCAATATTTTCCAAATCTTGTTTTAAATAGTTAATTAAGAATTAGTTTAAATACAAATTATTCATTCAATCCCTGTGGAAAACGACCTTGCTTGAGCTGCTATACTACGACTACCTTGTTCTCTTGCAAGTATTTTTTTAAGTGTTTTTATCCCTACTTTTGTAGATGGTAAAATCCCTATCAATTTGATTTGATTTTGTATTAGGGTATTTTTGGCCATTTACGCATTAGGATTTCTTAGGTTTAGTTTGAGAAGTAAGTTAGTCATGATGTAACCTCTTGGAGTTTTGTAGCCGTTTCGGAATTCTTGTTTGTTTAATAAAATTCTTATTATTTTGTGATTTTTATTGTCGCGCACTCTGATATTCAACTGGGTATCAGAGCGAGTTCGGTCCTCTGAGTTCAATCCACTCTTGTATGGTATTTGTTTTGTCGCTTTTGTTTTTTGGTTTAGTTTTGGTCTCGATTAGGCTTCCGCTTCGGTCCGTCATTTGTTCTTCTTAGTCACTCTGTTTATGTTCGTTTTTTTGTCTTTGGATATTCAGTATTGACAGTCGTGGTAGTATGAAAAAAAAAGGTTGTCATTGTTCGTGGTTCATTCTTGTCCTATACTCCAGCGTCTGTCCTGCATCCCTAGAAATCTCACACCAGCGCATTTTCTGAGTTCTGCAATTGTTAGCACAGAAGGAAAAAGAAAAAGAAAAAAAAAGGAGAGAAAAAATGGGAAAAAAAAAGGGAAGGAAAAGGAAAAAATAAATAAATAGTGGTTTGTTTGTTTTTGAGAGACCCGCACGGGTAGAAAAGAAATATTGGTGGTTTGGTTGTTTTTAAGGCCGACATGGGTGACTTGGGAAGGTTGTTGTTTGGCTTGTATTGGGAAGTCTGTTGTTGCCTACTGCGACACTCGTTTTAGTACTTGGACTATTGACCACTCGAGGGACGTTGTGTACATGGTGAACTGAATTTTTTGTTTTGTTCGGAAGCTTGCAATTGGCATTGGAATCTTGCACTGGCACTGCCATGGAATCTCGAACTGGCATTGGCATTGGAATCTAGCACACCGATGGAATTTCATATGGGAGTTGGCATTGAGAGTTAGCTTAACAGAGCTTGCACCCGCATCTGCTTGTTGGCAACCTCATGACGTGTACCGCCATGAGTTTGACCCCGGGGGGGGTGGAATTTATTAGGTTTATTTAGGAAATTAATTAGTATTGGGTATTTTTGGCATTTACGCATTAGGGTTTCTTGGGTTTATATCGCTATAAATATAGCTTGTAATTCAGTTTGAGAAGTAAGTTAGTCATGTGTAAGCTTTTGGAGTTTTGTAGCCGTTTCGGCATTCTTGTTTGTTTAATAAAATTCTTATTATGTTGTAATTTGTATCGTCGCGCACTCTGATATTCAACTATGCTTTCACTGAATCCGTCCATTTGCTTTTATACAGTTCGATGACTAAACTATCTTAGTTTTAATTACTTTTTTACAGAGATGATATTTACATAGTGATTTATAATATAAACGGTTATGATCATAAACATAAATTTTTTTTAATAGACCACGAGTTATATTAAAGAGAAATTCTTCATCAATACTTAAGGAGCCAAGTCTTTCTTTTTCTTAACAATGTTTTGACGAAATAAGATAACATGAGACATTGTGAGTGCATAACCTAAAATGATAAAGAATAATTTATAAAGCAAAACAAAAATTTTGGAGATTTAAAAAATAACACCATGTATCTGTCCTCAATAAGGTTTCACTTTATTCTCTAGATTGAGCATACATCACTGTTCTAAAAATTTCCGCCTAGCGCCGCCTAGGCTCTGTCTAGGCGCTAAACGGAGCCTAAGTGGCTGGTCACCGCCCTGATTAATCCCTAGGCGTTTGAAAATTAAGAAAAGCCACCTAGACTTGCTTAGGCATCCGCCTAACCCGCATAGCCCAACCTAAGTTGCGACTCTCACTTATACAAACAATTGCTAACTTTCATTTTGCATTTTATTTTTTGAGTAAAATGTAAGAGACTTGTTCATACTCAAATAAACACTCATTATCTGTTTGTTCCCTATGTTCTCAATATGTTATAATACTTTATAATTTATAGTTCATTTTATTCTACAATTTATATATCCCACTACAATTATGTAACCTAAATAAGAACTTATTTATACAATGTATAATAAATTTAATTACATCCGCCTAGTCTGCCTAGGCCTCTCTTAACCATCTAAACGTTAGGCCCCAGCCCGCCGTCCGATTACCGTCTAACGTTTTTTAGAACCTTGACATACATCGTCAATAGGAAGGAGGTCGAGAGATTTGAGAGTAAGAAGGCTTTTAACTCATTCCACTTGATTTCTTCTTCCTTAAGAAATAACAATTGAAATCAGTGTAAAAAAATTCAAATTACAACTAATCCCACATATCAAAGTAGCAAGGCATATACTTCACTAGAGATGAGCACCTTTCTTAGAGTGTCAACAACAATTCTTGAAGAAAAAAATTGCTAAAGTCTACAATAAAGAGCGGAAAATTCATGCTAAAACTATACAGAGAAACGAGTGTTGAGATCCATGGAAGGTCGGCTCATCCGCTTTTAGTGAATTAGCTTCGTTCTTTTTTTAAAGTGAAATGAAGAAAGATTAGACGAGATTAGTGTTTAAGCAATGATCACGTGCAAAGCACCTACAAATAACCCCCCCCCCCTCTTTGCCCGTCCCTCTTCCACCTTTTCTTAACAATAATAGTACAAGAAAACAAAAGAAATACAAGCAGGGGGCGAAGCCAAGAACCGCAAAGACAGAAAGATAAACAAAAACAATATTAAGGTAAAGCAAAACGTCACTAGCATGGGCAGAAACTACAAATGTCAAAACCATAGACCACCATTGATAAGCGTAATTTTCTACTCCATATGAATTTAAGGTATCTGCAACCTGATTTCATTCTCGATAAATATGTGCAAACTGCATTTGATGAAGACACCATAGCCAATTCTTCCATCCCACCATGAGAACCAAATGACTGCATTAGGGACCTTGAAAAGATAATGAATAACTTGGAGTCTATTTTAGTCCACATATGCTTTGAATCTCTAACCCAAGCTACACACAACCACAACGAGCTTGGTTCCTCAATTCGAGATTGACAAGGGATGATACCACAACAGATTGATTTCGCGACGCGTAAGGGAACGGTTCCTCCGGGGGCTTCGTGCACCATGCCTGTCCGAACTGATCAAAGCACGAATGCCAAGCAGTAAAAAAATGGTTAGAAAAGCAAACACCTATTCTATTCATTCGAGTCCATATACCCTCAAATCTCCTTGACAAACAACACAAAGAGCTAACCTGCATATGAAAACATATGGCCAGAAACTAAACTAGCATCTAAAAATATCTTAAACAAAACATGATGAGTTTTCGAATTATCCATTATAATCTTATAAAATAATTAACACTGTTTTTAACTTCGTAGTATCCTGGGGTGAATCCAATGGCTGGAAACCCCAAGGCTTCTTTGGGTACAATAACGACTAAATGGGCACTTCAACGGTTCTACCATGTCGACGGAAATACAAAATGCAAAGTTGAAATTCAAGAACGAAAGAGATTAACGAAAACCATCCTAACTGTAAAGGTCATCTTCATCTGCCCCAGCAGCAGCAGTTGCAAAAGGGTCGGCTGCAGCAGTTGTGCCAGAAGGATTGTCTGCAAACCTGAACTCTGTTCCAAACCCTCTCGACTGCTGCAATGTCTGTGCAAATGCCTGGTATTTGCGGATATCAGCATCGCTAACACTCCTGCGAGCATACTTCATGGACTCCTCAAAATGAGCTGCCTTGATCTCTGCAACTTCATCCTCAACATCCTCCTCCATTGCCTCGGGATTCTCATTTCTCCTCCTCTCCTTCTCAATATCCTGCAAGATTAGAAGATAACAATTATTCAGAAACAAACTCAGAAAAAAGAAATACATTACTCACTGACAAAAAAGTTCAAGCATCTAAGAGCAGTGCACTATCATACCTTCTCAATATTCTCTCTAATGGCATATTTGCAAGCACGCTGGCATATTTCTGTTATATCAGCACCACTAAATCCTTGGGTGTACTTAGCAAGGGCTCTGATGTCCACATCTTTGGAAACTGGAGACTTCCTCAAGCAAGACTTGAATATTTGAAATCGGGATTCCTCATCAGGGAGAGGAATGTAAATCAACTGATCCAAACGTCCTGGACGCAAAAGTGCAGGATCTATAATATCAGGTCTGTTGGTGGCCCCAATAATGAAAACGGTTTTCTTTGCAGTCATTCCATCCATTTCTGTGAGGAGTTGGTTCAAAACCCTATCAGCAGCACCCCCAGCATCACCTACACTACTACCTCTCTGCAAGATGGAACTGAAGCAATAAGCATATAAAACAATAAACACATCAATGATGACCCAAAGAACAAATACTACAAACGTTCTTTTATCAAAAGTTCTCTGCCTAGTCTGTCAATAGATTATGAGCATTACAAGTCCAAGTTTCTTTCACAAAGTGCAAGTTCTCTCCCATTAACTACAGATAATCTATGAAACGTAAGTAATAATTCAAGTTTCTGCAACAGAATTTGAAGTTTTCACCTATTTAGTCATTGCAGCGCAAATATTTTTCCCTTTTCCAAATTAAACATGTTAATTTCAATTTGCAAATTAGAAGCCAGTCTCAATAACAAATAAGCAGTGATTTTATATAAAGAATGGCACAAACCTGAGTAGCAATTGAATCAAGTTCATCAAAGAACAGGACACATGGAGCAGATCCACGGGCCTTGTCAAAAATTTCCCGCACATTGGCCTCACTCTCTCCAAACCACATGGTAAGCAATTCAGGTCCCTTGACACTGATGAAGTTTGCTTGACACTCATTCGCAATAGCTTTCGCGAGAAGAGTTTTACCACATCCAGGAGGACCATAGAAAAGAACTCCCTTGGAGGGTGACATTCCAAATTTCTCAAACTTCTCAGGATGCTCGACAGGATACTGAACAGTCTGCAATACAAAATAATACAAGAATAGATATTGTAAGTAACAGAGACAAATGAGATAAATGGAGTAAACCTGAATGAACAATCCAATGTATTAAACTCAATTACCTCTTGAAGTTCACGCTTAACATTCTCAAGACCACCAATATCTTCCCAACTAACATTGGGCACTTCAACAACCTAGAAAAGAAAAACCATGAAATTATGGGTTCCATTCGATGCATAAGGTGTCTAATAAAAAAAAACGTGTACTTGAAACAAAAAGCTAAATACTTACTGTTTCACGAAGAGCAGATGGGTTGCTTGTGCCAAGAGCAGTCTTGAAGTGCTCATTTGTAACTGCCATTGAATTGAGTATCTCAGCGTCTATTTCCTCATCTTCCAAGTCAATAACATCCATCTTCTCTCTGATGCATTGAAGGGCCGCCTCAGTACACAAAGCAGCTAGATCGGCACCAACATAACCATGTGTATCCTTAGCTATCTTCTCCAAATCAACCTGTACAAGAAAAGTCCAATACATTGGTAACCAGTTTTTGAAAGATGGAAGAAAAGGATATGAACTTCAAATAAATACAATAAAAAAAAGTTAATTATATTTGACATTACATCTTCGGCAAGCTTCATGTTCTTCGTATGAATCCGGACAACCTCAAGACGCCCAATTTCATCTGGCACACCAATATCTATTTCCCTATCAAATCTTCCAAACCTTCTGAGAGCTGGATCAATACTGTTCGGACGATTTGTAGCCCCCATAACAATCACATGGGCACGAGATTTTAGCCCATCCATGAGTGTTAAGAGCTGGGAAACAATCCTCCTCTCAACTTCACCGTGCGTCTTCTCTCTCTTGGGAGCAATTGAATCAATCTCATCAATGAAGATGATTGATGGTGCATTCTTCTCTGCCTCCTCAAAAGCTTTCCTGAGGTTGCTTTCACTCTCCCCAGCCAATTTTGACATGATTTCCGGCCCATTGATGCAGAAAAAGAATGCCCCAGTTTCATTAGCCACAGCTCGGGCAATTAGAGTCTTACCCGATCCAGGAGGTCCATATAGCAGAATACCCTTCGGTGGCTTCACACCAATCGATTTAAATAGCTGAGGATGCCTCAGTGGCAGCTCCACTAATTCACGAATCTGAGCCATCTGTTTCCTAACTCCACCAACATCATCATAGCCAACCTCATTTAATCTCTCCTCATCCTCCCTTTTAACAGGCTCCCCCTCACAAAAAATTTCAGTGTCAGGAGCGACCACACAGTACTCAGAAGGGTCAGTTTCAATAACCTTAAACTCCACACTCCTCATTCCTCCTCTCACAAGGAAGAGATCACCCTTTCTCACTGGACGGTAGGCCTCCAGGAAATAAGCTGAAAAATAGACCACAAAACATGGTAAAAACGAATGCTACAAAGTCTCAGTAATAGCTACAGTATATTTTAAACAGAAATAGCTACAGTATACACCCAAAAGAAACACTGACAATGTACAAAACCTCTAATATAGTACAGATACATAACAAAACACTCCCCTAAGCATATGGTCATTAAATCTGAACACAGTAAGTTTATTATGAGTCATAAGATCCTCTTCAAATTCGACAGTCTATCGATTCAAATATACAAAAGCCAAAACACTATATTTCTAAGCATCCATGTGTCAATGAGGTAAAAATATGATTCAATTATTTCTCAATTTGCACAATAGTATATATCTTTTCATCCAGATACTACTAAACGGTACCATTAACAGTACCCAAACAAAGCAAACTTTTTAAAATCATGATGAGTACATGATTAATATTCACATGTTAGCCTCCAGCTGCAGCTGAGAATAAAAAGGGTTTATATAGAAACTTACGTTTCAAGTACGCATCAAACAGATTTCCAGTGACCCCTTCAATAGTATCATCCACAGGTAGAATGTGGACACGCTTT
Source organism: Heteromeles arbutifolia (assembly GCA_024362995.1). Taxonomy (NCBI): domain Eukaryota; kingdom Viridiplantae; phylum Streptophyta; class Magnoliopsida; order Rosales; family Rosaceae; genus Heteromeles; species Heteromeles arbutifolia. The sequence continues at coordinate 576,502 of JANCRC010000022.1, forward strand.
CCGTACTTGACATCAGCACATTGGTGAACAGAAACAACATCCCCAAGCCTAACCCTTAGATTGCTTCTCACAACCTTGTTCATCCTGATCTTAGGTTCTTCACATGTATCATCAGCAAGAGCAATGCAGATGGTATCTTTCCTTTTCTTTCCCTAAAGACCAACCAAAATAACACAAATAATTAATTATTGTGTATCTTTACAAACCCAAGCTTATGCAGAAAGAAGAATATAGGGAGCCTTCGTGCTACTAATACCAAAGCGCAATACCCGAACAGCTAATGACAATAGAGAGCCAGCCAAACCACAACATCACATGCAAAGTTTCAATTCGAGCAAGTAGACGAACCTCATACATATTAAATCATCAAGAGCTAATTCTAATAGAGGTATAGAAAGGAAAAGGACAAACACAAAAACAATAAACAAATAACAGATTTAAAAAATTGGTTTCGATAATCATTCCCCAGAAACATCTGCTGTTCTAAATCAGTACAAAAAGTAGAGGGGAAACCATCAAAAACCAGTAAATCGATACACGAAACGCAAAATTCAGAAAACCCAATCAGTTTTCAGATCCCAAATAAAATGCAGGAAACCATCAACCCAGATAAATTTACAGCCTTTAATCACACCCACAACCATGATTTACATTAGCCCTAACTAGAAAACGCAAAATTCTATCCAAAATTCATCCTTTCGCATAAACAATGAATATAGAAATCATAGAACTTGATGTAAAAAATAAAACCTTGATCAAGATGGTGTCGCCACGAAAGAGCTGGAGCTTCTCCATCGTATCGGGGTGGAGCGCGACGACAGAGTTGTCATCGTTGATAGCGTCGTCCACAACGAGGCGATTCGCCGCCTTCTTGCGCTCGAGGATCGCGGTGCTGAAGTCCCTTTTCGTTCCCTTACTGCAATTAGAACAACAGAAAACCACAATCGCATCAAAACCGAGAAATCCCAAAACAAAAAACGCATAAAAAGGTGAAATCGATGGAAATCGAGTAGAACCGAGTTGGATTAGAGAGGGATCTGGGGACTTACGAGTCTGAAGATTCAGCTTTGTCGGTCATGGTGGAAGACGGAGCAGAAGACCAGAGGAAGACGAAGAGAGAGAGTGTTTGAGATTGTTTAGTCGATCGAAGATTTCGAAGAGACAGAGAGAGAGCGAGGAGACGAGTAGCCAAAAGCAATTTGGTGCGTTGTGGAATTGGGAGTTGGATATTTATAAGCGAGGGTTACTGCTTTTCTTGTTAGGAAAGAAATGTTTTGGTTTACTTCTTTTTTAGTTGTCGAATATAAACTTGACTCTTATTCTTTTTCCTTTGGTTCACACTTGGTAGGCCGAAAAATTTGAGGGTAATTTTTATAATTTGAAAATTAAATTCATGATTGAGTATAAAAATTTGAGTCCAACGAGAGTAATTCCTATGTTTACATTGCGAAATACTAAGAGACTTTTTCAAAACAGTTCTTTTCATTCTGTCTGCTACCTCACTTTTGAACAATATTTTACAATGTTGGCACAAAAATGGTCGTTAAACTGTGATGTAGCAGAAAGTCTTACCTATAAGAGAGTCCTCTCAGCATTTCTTTTTTTCATTTATAATATCAAACTCACATTTAAAAGTGTAATAAGAATCAAATTCACGATGTCTGATTCTTATATATATACATTACACTCAACTAAACCACTCTAAAATTCCTTATTTATAGAGTTTTGTTGTACTTGACATATTTTTCCTTTTTACTTTTAATAAAATTGCTTATTAGTAAACCTGTAAATAATAGGATATGGGTCGAAACTTTAAATCCAGTGATCTAAATACAATCTGAATCCGAAAATAAATGGATTAGAAAATAGATTAAAATTGGTATGATCTGGTACAATTCGAGGTCAGTAATTTAAGACCGAATATATTAGGAAAAAATTATTTGGACCCGTATAACTTTATTCTACACCTAACTTAAATTTTAAATGAAATTATCTATTTTATCGTATTGCATAATTATCATCAAGATGAAATTAACAATAAAACTAAATTTTATAAACAAACCCACACTCAATAATCAGACTTACCATCACATAATCTTTATCCTACGTTCTATTATGGCTAAAACCCTATGACGCTCTCATAAATAAAAATAAGCTCTTTTTATACAGATGGATGATGATTTTGAAATTTTGAATCTTTCAACTAAGGTATTAATCGATTTAAGTTTTTTTGTTTGATTTCAAATTCTTTTAGTGTTTAAGAGTGTGTTAATTGCAAAAAAGGGCTTTGTTAGCCCAAGTATGTGTGTGAAACAAAAGAAAGGAAAAAGGAATTTATGTCAATCAACTTTATTTTGTTTGATTTCAAGTTTTTTTAAGGTTTATGAGTGTAAGGTTGCAGCCATGCGATTTTCCATGGTTGCAGCAGTGCGCTTTTATTTTTGTAATGCCTGCAAAATTGTTTGGTCAGAGACAGACTACAGTATGTGAGTAATGAATTAGCCAAATAAGCCAACAAGCCGATTAGCCTTTTTGAATGAACACTTACATATTCTTGCAAACATCATTCATTTGACTACTCTCTTTACGCTTTGTATGAGTTTTAGAAAATTGATTTTTTTTTTATTTTCTAGATGTGTGTGAAAATAAATTTACATATTGAATTTGGGCTTGTGAGAGTAGTTTAGGTAGTAAATTTGAATTTAAATATATAGTTGATAGTTTAATTAATAATATTGGTATAGAGTAATATTGGGCTCAAATAAAATTTTTCAATATTATCAAACCTTCTCCAAACATGAAGCTAACAGATTTCTTCCAAACGGTGAGTTTTATCTGACGTGAAATTGACGGCTAAATCCCAAGCTTTTTTTTTTACAGCATAGCCAATAATGTCAATTCCATTCATTTGATTTATTTAATAAATGTCTCCCACAGTTCACCAATTATATACTGTACCTAAACCAATTTACACATTTTTAACAATTTTTGTGACAGCTCGTCTCTAATTTTACGATTTTAGAAATTTTAAAAGCATGATTTTACGAAAATGCCCTAGAGGTAATGGGTTTCTGGCTTTCGTTGACCAACGTATAGTGAGACGTACGAAATTCTTTTAGCGTATTCATGAAGTACTCGATGACACAGGCTCGTAGGCGCAAGCAGAAGAGGATTTAGAGTTACGGTTAATGTTTTACGGAACTCTAAACCAAGAAGTACTTTTATTTTGAGTTCTAGTTATATATTTTTATGTCTATATTTTATAAACATTATTATTCTATTAATTGTTGTTAGAATGGGAAAAGAAAGAAGAGGGCATCGGGGAGGATAGAATCAGAGGTGAAAAGGATTGGGCAAAGCTGCCCAATCGAGAAAGGAAGGAGAGAGAGAGAGACCGAATGGGGAGAGGAGAGAGGAAGGTCAATGACCAACCAGAAGAGGGAAAGGAGGGAAAGGATGAAGAAGAAAATGAAGGGGGAAAACCGGGTTTTCCTTTGACCCGTTTGACCCGACAAGCTCCACGGCCAAATTCGGCCATTTTTCCGGCAATCAAAGCAAACCACCACCTAGAAACAACTTCCTAACCCTTCCCTCTTCCATTTCCAAACCAATTTAGGAGAAATTTGGTTGTAATTCGATGAAGAACCGTCGGTGGGTGCGACGGGTTCGTGTGATGAATCCTTAAATCTTGAAGCTAGTTCCTGCAATTACCACCACCAAAACACTCCTTTGGAGCTCAGGAATAAAGCCCAAACAAGTTTGGGAGCGTCGGGGTTGCTAAGGAGCCGAATCGAGGACACCCAAATTCTAGGGTTCCGACTGGTTTGAGCAAAATTGGAGCTTTTCTCGGCCAAATTAGACTTGGCCACAAGTATAAAGTTTACTCGACTCATTGAGATCTTTATTTCTGTAAATTTTGGTAATTTTTGGAGAAGTTTGAATTTTAAGACGAGTCGTGGCGGCCGACCGCCACCCACGACGGCGCGTGGCCTGAAGGCCGCCAATGCTAGCCTATGTTGAATGCCTTGAGTTCAGTTTTGAGAATTGATTGACGTGGGTTGATCGTTAGAACCTAAACTAACTACATTACGTAATAGGCCATTGTATGAATTGATAATCCGACCGTTGGATCATCACTAAACTTTAGTATATTATAGTACATAATATGTGAAGAATGCAGGAACTTACAGATTGGGAATCTGATGTATGGATCTTCCCGAATTGGATTTGTAAGTTCATTAAATAAAATGTTGGACGCCACTTGGTTTTGGCAATTGGCAGAGATCCGACCGTTGGATCGTAATGGAACTATAGGATGTTGTTCTAGAAGTATAATGATGATCTTTAGAAGTAACGGATCGGAAATCCGTAATGCGGATCTTCCGGATCGAATCATAGGAGTGTGTTGTGTGTAAATTGTGTATTTTTTTTTATAAGAATTATGAGTTATGATTTGATAATTATTTTAGGCGCCAATCGTTCGTGACGCCTCTATGTGTGTGCTAGGGAGTTGTAGCGAGAACTCCAGGTGAGTGGGCTTTTGTTTTCAGTATATATATGTATGCTTGGTATTTTCTCAGATAATGTGTTTAAATGAAATAATGTTTTGAAATGTCATGCCTTATGATTATAATTGGAATATGAATTGGTATAGTATGCATAAATGTGATTTGACGCAGTGGATGCTCAGGTAAGTTCAGGTAAGTATCTATATCGATGACAGAGATTGGTAATGTGAAATGATGATTATGCAAGATATGATGTGATACATTGAGAGCTCATAAACCTGCACCCCGGTGATAGTGCTCCCACCAGAGTTAGGGCACAGCCTTCACGTGATCGTTCACCTCTCGCACCACACGCTCATCTTGGATCCAAGTTAGGTGCATAGCCTATCATATAGACCACTTTTAGTGGGTTCGACTCGTAGGTGACCCGCGATCATTCGCACAACCTTCACGTGATCGTAGCACTATAGCGTATTGTTATACACCCAGCCTGTCGTATAGACCACTATAAGTGGGTTCGACTTGTGTGCAGGATATGATTTGATATGATTGAGATTGGTTATAAGCTACGAGTTCAGCCATGCAGGCCACACGGCTGATATGTTATTTCTCATTGAATTATCTCACCTGATTTACCTTTGCTATATTAATGAGACATTTGGCATGGTATACTTGTGGATTTTACTAATTTGAGCATGGTTTTTATATATGTTTATATATTCTATTTTCTGGGAAATGATACAGGTTTTACGGCGAGGGGTTACTATCTTTGATAAACGAAATGATTTTGAAAAGCTTTGTTTTTGCCCACTCACACTTTCTGTTTTGCGCCCCTCCAGGTTTTAATTGCTAAAAGTTCATATTGACGAGGATTCTTGGCAAATCTCAGGATAGGTGGCTACCTCGGAGGGTATAATCCTTATCCTCCATACTCTACATACTTATGCTCTATCATCACGTGTGAGGTGGGTTATTTCCCGCTCACCAGCGCACTCTGATATTTAGGCACTCTTAGGTTTAAATTTATTCACATTTCTCCACATCAATACACTTTATGGTTTCGTCACTTTCCAGGTGTCGGCCAGCACAACTCGATTCGAAGTCCTAGTAGACATTCCGGATCAGGGTGTGTCAATTTTTGTAACAGTAGGTCCCATACTATATAATATAAAATAATTAGACTCATCTTTTTTGAAGTGAAGAATGTTAATCTATTTAGGATTTTGACATCATATAACAACTTTAAATTATCGACATATTAAATTTAGATTGTCAAATTTCATCTGATGGTTGACATGGCAATTTGAACATCCTAAAACTCCCCTCTACAATTTGTCAAATTTCATTCTTTAAATTCACCTCATATGGCAGCTTTAAACCTAGAAACAGTGGAGAATGCCAATTCATGTAAGATTTTGGCATCTCCTCTAAAACAAAAAAGGTCGCTTTTTTTTTTTCAAAACAGTACACGTAAGATAATTTACATCTCTTTTAAAGATACTCTTATTTGTCCTTGTAAAATGAATTGATTGTTTTGAAAACATCACCAAAATATAGGCAATTTTAGATGACTTATAAATTAATTGCAAAAAAACTCTTCTTTTTTCTTTTTTTTTTTTGAGTTTTCAGAATAGTTAATCAAACAAGAATTTCACCACAGATAACCAAACATATTAGATGAAAAAAATGTATAACAATTTGAAGTTCTCATATTCTCTTCTTTGGATGAGTCTCAAAGGTAAACTAATAGATTTTTTTTTATAGTATTTACATTAAGGGAAGGGGGTAAGCTTTGCCTCACAATAGGCTAGCAATAATGTAGAATCGAACCTAAGGTCTCTCACTTACAAATGTAAAGGAATACCACTAGACCGTAGTACTAAGTGCAATAAATTTAAAATACTTCAAAGCCAATCGGCATTTTTTAGTTTCTAAAATGTTCCATATTGAGTTCTTATTGGGCTCTTACTAAACAAAACCAGTATATAGTCCAAACATCCCGACGGAATAGGAAATTGGGCTATAACATTGTTTTATGTATACCTAAAGTTTTTTTCTTGACACCCAATTTATTTGACCACCTATTATTAGCACTAGTTTGACATTGGTGTGCTTTTAAAAAAAAAATTGTTTTGCTATGCTGTAAAAATAAACAACTACAAAATATAGTAATTGAGTATTTGGCAAATCCTTTTTATAAAAGTGTTTTTAATAGAAAAAAAATATATATAAGATTGTTGTGATTATGTCAAATAACTAAAAATGTATAACGTTAGATATGATATAATAAATTTTTTATTTATTTTTTATTATTATTTTATTTATAATTTTTTATTTATTTTAAAATATGATATTGTCTAGGGAACTTTAACGAAAAGTTTCCGGTACTATTTATTTTAACGAAAAATTACATTTTTACACTAAAAAGTTAATCATGTAATATTCACTTTACCTTTTATTTTGTTTTTATTGTTAAAACTCAAAGTTTTCAAACCATTTTTATTAGTTTTCCTTATTATCTAACACTAAAAGGTAGGGGAGTGGGCTAAACCTTATACTGGACTAGCAATAATGTAGTTCAACTTCACATTTGGCGAGAATCAAACTTGTGACATCTCACTTACAAGTGAAAAAAAATACTATTAGACTATAGACTATAATACTAAGCGACTAATTTTTCGTTCATAATCTCTCTTATTTTACTAGAAGCATGAAGCATACTTGGGGAACCTCATTTTCTCCACTCCCACTCCCTTCTTCTTTACAGTGAAAGCAATTTGGGGAACCTTGTCATCTCACTTGTGCCCCCTTTCCTTCTTCTTTACAATTGAATTCTTGCTTCTTTTTTTAGCTGATTCTTGATCTAGGTTTTCTGTATTTCGATATGTTTTCTCTGGGACGATTAAAACAATCAAATCCTTTTGGAAGAAACAAAGGCTTGGAGTTGCAGAAAGAACTTGCTTCTTGATCTGTTGTGTGAAATTCTGCATCTTGGATCGAGTGCATGACGGTTTTGGACACTTGGGTTTATCTTTTGGATCTGAAAAAATTCCCCAGATCGACAATCAGACTAGAGAACGGCGTACCATTTGGGGTGGTTGTTGACGCGTTTGTTGATTCATTTCCGTCGGCGGCTTCGTTTTCAGACGCGGTTGTTGATCTGATGATCTCTTGCTACCAGCAAGTTTTGGAGTATCAATATCGTCCTCTCTAAAATCTGATATTCTTCTGTTTCTTTGGTCTGAGAGTGTGATGGCCAGTTCGAAAAAGTCGATCAATCAGTCTAATCGGACGATACAGTGGGTCAGTGGAAGAGTGTAGTCAGGATAAAGATTGTCTTTGTGTAAAAGGTGCGAGGGTATTATTGTATTTTAGAAAGTTTTGTTAAATTCTACTATTTAAGAAAGCACGGAGATCATGTTTCTGTTTTTCTATGCTTTCTATTGTTATGGACATCAATTTTTTGTTTTTTCAAAAGTAAGTATTTTTTTTTTTTCGCTTTATCAAACATATTTGATGTTTCAAAATTTTTTAATAAGATGCTTTTAAAATTTAAGCAATTCCAAACTGAGTTTAGTTGTACACCCAATTAGGGGTGAGTTCAAAAAATCGAAAACCGAAAAATCCGAATAGAATACCGAACCGAAATCTAAAAAAACTAAAACAAAATAAAATCGAACCGAATTAGACAAAACCGAATCGGAAACTATTGGTTTGATTTTGGTTTTGGTGATTTTAAAACTGAATCGAACCAAACCAAACCAAACCGAAACAAATTAAATATATTCTAATTTTATTTATTTATTTTGGGTACGCATATTTCAAGACAAACCTATTACAGTAAGGCCTACGAAAACAGGTATGGGTTCGGAGAAAGTATCTCTCGAATATTGGGTAGCTGTTGTTAAACTCAATAGAATACTTTATAATTTTATTTATTTATTTTAGAATTGTGTCTTATATTGATTATTAATTTTTGGGTCAAATAGCCAACTTTAAAGCCCAATAACCATACTTCAAGTTCAAGCCCAATAACCATACTTCAAGTTCAAGCCCAAATATTACCTGCAAACCCTAAATCCCGCAACATCTTCCTTTCTCCCATTTCACTTTTTTTTTTCTTTCCTTTTTTTTCCCTGTCGCACTTCCTTCTAGGGGTCTGCATGGTTCGGTGCGGTGCGGTTTTCAGTAAAACGGAAACTGAAACTTTTTACGGTTTGGTTCGGTGCAGTTTTAAAACAAAAAAAAGAAAGGAAATCAAACTGTTTGGTTTGGTTCGGTGTGGTTCCCAATAATTTTGGTTTGGTTTTTAAGAAAATATATACATTTTAAAATTTACACTTATCTACGCATAAGCAAGAAATTATGTCCTGCAAAATGATATATTCTTCTTGCTTTCTCTCCACCGTGAAAGCTTTCTTTCCACCGTGAGAGTCTTTTCTTCTTCGTAAGAGTTTTCTCTCCACAGTGAGAGATTTTCTCGATTCTTTATTTCCTCATCTCACCCCCTGATAGTTTCTAATCTCTCTCATATTTATTTCCCCTAACCTTCGTCGTAGTGAACCTTGGCTTCCCACTTTAATACCCTGGCTAGATTTAGCCTCAATCAATAAAGTAAAAGCATATCCCTGACTGGATATACTAACAGTCCCTAAGCAAGTCGCTCTTGCTGCGAGGGGGTCAATCAAGGAATCGAATATCCAGGTGTGGGCTTTTTGACAATCCCTTTGGTGGGTGTGCAGAATCGAGAGGGTGTTATGGCGTACTTAGTGAGGGCGAGGATATCACAACCACCAGGGCACCCAACCCCCTTGAAAAACCTACCAACCACCGCAAGAGAAGCATTTAATACAAGATCTGGGCGTAATAAAGACCCCTAAGACAACATGGCAAATATTCTTTAGTTATTCCGGTACTAAGCTTTACTATCTAGCTCTACATTTGTCAAGGATACAAGAACTATAGACACTTGGCAAACATCCAGTCTTTACAGACCTGGATCTGGGGGTTCAAGTTTCAAGTTCTTGTTGACCAAGTCTTGAGGCGGGTGTTACGAAAAGGAAAGGAACATTCGAAAATGGCACAAAAGGAGGTGGACGAGCTAGTTATGCAATTGAAGGGAACTTTGGAGTTAATGACCATGGAACAAGGGGTAAAGATAGTGGGAGCGGTGCTGTCAGACCAACAAGTCAACAAATGGGGTGTGAGGAATATCCTTCGTAGTGCCTGGAAGAAGCTCGGGGAGGTCACGATAAACTGGGTGAGAGACAATTTGTTTATCATCAATGTGCAAGATGAAGAAACTGAATCTCGGATCTTGGATTAGGTACCATGGGGAGTAATGAAGCAAAACTTCTCTGTTAAAAGGTAGCCTAATAACCTGGCGATGGAGGAAGTCTAAGTCCAAATGGTTCCCTTGTGGGTACAAATGAAAGTGGTACTTCTGTATCTTAGCACGGAGAAAACGTTAAAAGGCTTGCAGCGGCAGTAAGGGAGTTCATAGAAATGAAGGACATGACTAAAGCAAGATGCTTTCTCCGTGTTAAAATAATGGTTAACACCGAGAATCCTCTTGTCACTTGGTGTTGGGTCCCCAGGTTCGAGGATAAAGACACTTAGATCAAATTTAGTTTTGAGCGTTTACATGATTTTTGCTACAAATGTGGCCGAAACTGCCATTTCGATAGGGAATGCTCTTTCGAATGCAGTGGAGGTGGGCTTGCAGTGTATCGGGAGTGGATTAAAGCCAAGATGATTCGAGATATACAAGAGAGCCCACGACCTGGAGTGGTTCCCAAATCGGAACGAAGGCACGCATGAATGGTCAGGAACGCCCGAAGATTTGAATCTCAAGGGAGGGGGAATCCCAGGCATGGAGATAAGCCGGGGCAAGACACCAATACACCTTGTGGATCCCCAGGTAAGCACCGGGTACTGACACATGCACAAAGTCCGAGGTATGTTCCTTCTACTGATGCATACCAAAAGGAAGTAGTTATTACCACATGACCGTTGGGGATACTGCTGTAAATGGCTTTAGTCAGCTGGTAGTGGGGTGCAGTGTCAGGGAAACTCTAATGTGGCATTTCTTTGGAGTTGAAACAAGGGCCCAGCCTAATGGGGTGGTCATCCAGGAAATGGACTGTAGGCCTCATAGTGGGCTGGTAGCCGAAAAGCCCAAGCTAAAGGGAAGATCGTCTGGAGAACGACCACTGAGGTGTAACAGAAGTTCAAAAGTGCTAGACAAAGAACAACGATAGATACAGAAGATCATGATCATCTTCTCCCAAGCTAAACGGCACTGGCAAATCTGACTGTGACAACCTTAACCCAAACAGGGGACGAGAAGGATATGGGCCCCCAGCTGGAGTATCTTTATGAGAGGATTGGTATGAAAATGAGGATTGGTGGTGAAAGCCCTCAAGCCCCTCATTCACTCTAAAAAAAACAAGGAAAGGAGAATGGAGCTCCTCGAGGGGACGTGGAAGAGGTCGAACCTGGTATACTGATACGAGATGTCAAGAATGTGGGATCCAGATTGTGGCATAAATCTCTTCACTGAAGATGACCTCTTCGAGGTTCCAATCCATCAGGATGATAGCTGGCAGAATCCCGTAGGAACTATTGGAACGGGGAATGAGACGCTAACAGGGATAGGGAAGGGGATTTCACCCCAAGGTGGTGGCGGCTGGCATAAAATAGTCGCAAAATCGACATGATCTACATCTTCTGGAACTGTCGTGGTCTTGGGTCTAACACGGTAGTTCGGGCTCTTCACGGGCTCACAAGAAAATATCGACCCTCTATGGTTTTTCTGTCAGAAACAAAAATGAAAAACCATATAATAGTAGGAGTGAGACGAAGAATAGGATTCAATTTTGGTTTTGATGTTCCCCCTAATGGGTTGCTGGGGGCCTAAGCTTATGGTGGAATGACCCAATTGAGGTATTTGTGTTACTTACCACAAACAACATCATTGACACATAGGTCAGGATCGGGGGTATCTGCGACTGGTTTCAGGCTACGTGGACGTATGGAAACCCCTACAGAGCAGAAAAAGCAGCGTTCTGGGCTAAGTCTCGAATGCCCTAAGGTCATCGGTGCAACCTTCGTTATATGGGGGGGATTTAAATGAGTATCTGTGGGACTTCGGGAAGGATAGGGGACAAGATGGATCTCATACGAGGCCTCGTTACCTGTAGGATTTTATGTCAAGAAATGGGCCTCTTTGACTTGGGCTTCAATGGCCCAAGATTTACTTGGCAGGGCACTCAAAATAATCAATTGGTTCAGGAATGGCTTGACCTGGGGCTAGTTAATGGGCGGTGGCAGGAGGAGTGGCCTAAGACTTCTATCATCCATGGAATTGTGAGAGGGTCGGACCATTGCCCTCTGATTGTGAACATTGATCCGGGATGTGGCATAGGGAAGCCTCCCTTTCATTTTGAAGCCTTTTGGACCAAGGAGGCTGGGTGTAAGGATGTGGTGGAGCGCAGTTGGGGAAGTCGTGTGGAATGAGACTTTAGTAATCGATGGAAGAGGAAAATTCAAACTTGCAAACGAAACTTGCAGGAATGGAGCATGGACAAATTTAAAGGGGCGAACGGTTGAAATCTCGAACCTAACCAATGTTCTTGGGAATCTTTAAATGGAATAGGCTGAAAATATAGAACAAATAAAGGAGATTATTGGGAAAATTGATCGTTTAGAGGCTCATGAGGAACAATTTTGGCAGCAAGGTTGCATATTAAGTGGGTTTAAGCATGCGATTCAAACATGGCTTTCTTCCATCACTCGACGGTACAATGTAGGAGACACAATACAATCAAGAAGCTCCGTAGAGACAATGGGAATTGGGTGGATGATGATAGAGGGATTCAATCCACAATTGATGAATACTTCAAGAATCTATTTACCTTTGGGGGCAGCGTGACTGGGGATCCCTCATGGACTGTGTCAAACCGGTGCTCACAACTGAGATGCATGAAGTTCTTATGAATCCTGTCGATGACGAAGAGATAAAGAACGTTATTTTCCAGATGGGCAGCCTCAAAGCTCTTGGTCCCGATGGTTTTCAGGGCATCTTCTTCCAATCCTTCTAGGAGATCATCTCTCCAGATGTTCGAGGATTGGCTGTGGATTTTGTCAATGGTGTTTCCAGTTCGAGGGAACTAAACGATACTTACATCATCCTCATTCCAAAGACCCCACATCCCGAGTCTGTGAACCAATTCCGCCCCATCAGTTTGTGCAATTACTCCTATAAGGTGTTATAAAAAATTCTGGCAAATCGACTAAAACCACTTCTCCCAAGTATTATTTCTCCTTGCCAGAACGCTTTTGTGGAGGGAAGGCAGATCCAAGACAATATCATAATCGCACATGAGGCGTTCCATTTTTTGAAGCTGAGGAAGATGAAGACGAAATTTGAGTTGGGCATTAAACTAGATATGAACAAAGCTTATGATTGGGTGGAGTGGGACTTCCTCCATGCCACTATGGCAAAAATGGGCTTTGATGCGAAGTGGATTACCCCGGTAATGCAATGCATTTTTTTTTCAGTGAAATTTGCCATGTTAATCAATGGCAAACCTGGGAAATAGTTTAAGCCTTCGCGTGGTCTCAGACAGGGAGAGCCATTATCACCCTAATTATTCATCATTATCAGTGAGGTCATGTCTTTACTCATTCAGAATGCGGCAGATATGGGTTTCTTGGAAGGCATCAAAATCAGTAGTAATGGGCCATGCTTATCCCTTCTCCTCATCGATGACGACACCCTCATATTCCTAAATGCGACCAAGAACAACTGCACAAATATAGTCAAACTGTAGGAGGCATACTGTCATGCCTCAGGGTAGGAGGTAAGCCTCCAAAAAACCACCGTGTTCTTCAGTGCAAACACCCCGGCTTTGATGTGTGAGGAATTGTGTCGATGACGACACCTTCATATTCTTAAATGTGACCAAGAACAACTGCACAAATATAGTCAAACTCCAGGAGGCATATTGCCATGCCTCGGGGCAGGAGGTAAGCCTCCAAAAATCCACCATGTTCTTTAGTGCAAACACCCCGACTTTGATGTGTGAGGAATTGTGTTCCATCTTGGACATGCCTACTGTGGATAATCCCAGGAAATACTTAGGCATTTCAACCATATAGGGAAAATCAAAGTGGAATGCGCTTGCCTATGTGAAAGATCGTGTTATGGCAAAAATTCATGGTTAGAAGCAACAATTCATGTCTCAAGCCTGTAAGGAAACCTTAATTAAGGCAGTGGCGCAGGCAGTCCTGGCTTACCCAATGAATGTTTTCAAGCTGCCTGATACCCTCTACAATGACGTTGACGCTACCATTGCTCAATTTTGGTGGGGGCAAAAAGAGAACGAGAGACGGATACATTAGGTCAGTTGGGAGGCTATAAGAGCGGCAAAACACGATGGTGGTATAGGGTTTCAAAATTTGAAGGAGTTCAACCTGGCCTTACTTGCCAAGCAATGTTGGGGCTTAATCCATGAACCCAACTCGCTGTGGGCTCGAGTTCTGAATGAACGACACTTTCCCCACGTCTCGTTTCTAAATGCCAAAAAAGGGGGCCAGGCCTCATAGGCTTGGTCAAGTCTATTAGAAGGCATGGACTTGCTTTTAAAGGGGGCCCATTGGTAAATTCTGTGTGGTGATTAAACCAAGTTGTGGTGTGATAGATGGGTTTCGCGCATCCCAATGGGTCACCCTACAACAACACTCGGGGCTAGTTATGATGCCAACCAAAAAGTTTCTACCATCATATGCCAGGAGACACGGCAGTGGCAACTGGACAATATTTGGTCAGCTATTTCTGATGGGGAACGCTCTACCATTGCCGCCACCCACGTTGGTAATCCTGGCCGTCCTGATCGCCTGATTTGGCCGATTCATCCGCATGGCCTATATACCGTCAAATCTGGTTAGTGTTGGTTGCATACTAATTCCCAAAGCTCTAGGTCTCGCTGACCATCTTCTTCCAAGGTTGTATAGCCAGAGGTTTGGAAGTGCATTTGGAGTATTGATGCCCCTCCAAAGGTTCAAAATTTCATGTGGCGAGGGCTACGGGGTGCATTAGCAATATAGCTAAGTCTATTCAGGAGGCGTTGTGCACCATCACCCATCTGTCCCATATGCAATGGGCAAGAGGAATCAATCGAACACTTTCTACTTCTTTGCCCTTGGGTTGATCATGTTTGGTTTGGGGGACCTCTGAACTATAGGGTGGACCGTTCCTCGGTTACGACTCTTGCGGACTGGATTACTAAGGTGGATCTGGAATGCTCTAGAAGTAAGGAGGAGATGAAGCTTTTACTCACAACTGTAGATATTGTTTTTCTAAGGTGATTCTTTTTCTAGCAACCGCTGGATTTGTAATCAGCGGTTTCAATCACGTTGTCAAATTTGGGGAGCTAATCCTATAGATATTTCTTCAATTATTGAAGTTGGGAACAATAACGCTACAATGGTTACATACATTTACTTAATGCATATACCATCTACTAATCAAGTACGCAACCAAAAATAAAATATTATATTTATCTTATTTGACCATTAGGTGGTGAATATATTAAATACATGCATCTACCGTATCAAGTCCGTTAAGACTTGATAAGATAATAGAAAGTAGTCCTCTTCCAAAAGCCCTCGTGCGATGCACTTGTCATAATATAAATGGATATAAGTTTTTTTTTTTTCTTCAAGTTTTCCTCCACTTGTATTACAACGTGTGGTGTACCAGCGTAACCCATCTGTGTCCTAGATACACTGAACAATCTCTTCACCGTAAACAAATTCGCAATACTATACTACCTTATTATCGATGATTGGACCCAAATTTTTTCATTTCTCTCTTCAACGCACCTTTAATTTAGTTGTCTATCCATCCAATCATATACATCAAACGAGGAAAGAGTCCATATAAGCCGGTCTTTTCGGATATTGTTGTCAAAACTGTTGCAGATCCTGCTGCAGCCACTTAACTGAGATGCATTTCGAAGGGATTTCACAGTAGGAACTGAAGGAGAGTAGATTGATTCACTTGAACAATGAACAGCAAAAAGAGAAGTAATTGGTTGGTTCCCTAAGCAACAATTCCTAACACTACGTCAAGAGTGACGACGATATCCCAAAACGCGCAAATTTATACAGTATAAACTGAACTTACATTCAAAATTGTTATAAACAAGTGTCAGTGATTACAAATGCAGATATAATGATCGAAATGATATAGTAACTTCAGATAACTACTGTTGAAGCTTGTCCATCATGTGGTTCCTTTGCTTTACAGACACCAGCAGGGAAGATCGATGCTAAGCTTCCGACATGCATGTTCTCAAACCATATTTGGTCCCTATTCTTTTGATACGGCATGTGCTTCATCAATAGCGTCCATCCCGCCACCATCTCTCTAACTCGGGAAGTTGTTCATCCCTGCAGACTCTGCATATTAGTTCAGCATATTCACTTGACTGATAATTTTCAATAAATTCAACTTGATTACGTTATAGAACAGATGCACAGCAATTTGACGCTAATAAACTCAACGTAAAATAAATATTTATAGCAGTTGCACTATCTGTTGCCACCAGTTTGTTGCTGGCTTACGACCTACACGGAAGATTCCTTCAGTTTATTAGGTGGAGTGCAACCCACAAATCTGGAATTAGTGCTACCCATTTATAATATGATAAGATCACAAAAATGCAGCAACCACCAGTCCTTACCATTAAAGGACAGCATTGCTGGGAGAAATAGATGTGGTCGAGAAATGAGTCTAGACCACTGCACAGTTAGACAATACCCCATTTACCTCCACTGGTACACGGCTTGCCATTTTCCTACATCGTTAACTGCAATCACTTCATTCACTAGAGTTTGATTTACAAAGCATCAATCTGTACATAGGAGCCCCACGATCTAAGACATGTCGTTCCCAATCTGACCGAACTCCAAAGGGGTTCTCCTTAAGCCACCCTCCATTAGTTACGACATAACTGTGTTCACGCAGAACAGTAAGCTTTCCCTTACCATATTTGTGAAACTGTTCTTTCATTCTCACAGAGACGGTCTCTATGTCAGATTGCAGAAAGACCTACCAAATACAAGAAAAGTTAGCAAGTTGACCTGTCAGAGCCCTGTCATGCAGCTCACCTACATAAAATTTTCAAGATTTTGTATGTTTAATGCATCTTGGAGTATACGCCGTTATTTGCAGTGGTTAGAAGGGAGAGTGAAGGTTGGCAAAGAAAGTAAGCAAAGTTCATATGCAGCTCTGTACTGAAGTGGAGTTGAAAAATAGTACCTTTCCATTAGCTGTAAGGAGATCAGAAATTGCTTCAACTAATGACCTTTGTAGCATACTCCATCTATGTTCTGGTTCACTGAAATCAGGATTCGGACACTACATGGGGAAAATCCCAGTCAAATTATAGATACATATATAAATTTAAGTAATCAGCGGAAACATCACATCACATATACTCCCTACTTTCAATGTCATTTGCAAGTGAACTGATAGAGACCAACTTAACAGAGAACTATATCTTTCTTAACTTATAATGTGGAAACGCGACATCAGGTTGTTCTCTACAAGGAACTATTCGGAAAGTTATCAAACGAATTTTTCAAAAGATAAAGTAAATATATGAATCACATATACAATTCCATTAAAGAAAACAAGAAATGAAAAAAAAACTCAGTTTACCATGTCTTTTTAGTGTTGGCATGGGTAAAAACCAATATCGGCAGAATGATATTACATTTTCCTAATACATAAAGTAATAACAACGTCTAGTTACGTACCCTATCTAGACACTTGATTAAAGAGGCAGAACCGTTGGTAGAATGACATTACATTCTGATAAGAGATAGAGTTTTGACCAATAAAAGATAAGAGACATAGAGTTGCAATCCTAACCTGTATTGACACAAGAACTAGCTTTCCAGGGTAACTAGAGAAAATCGAACGGAATGTTGATGTTGCATTTGTTGCGATGAAATACCTAATGTAGACAAAAGCAGAACAAACATAGATAAGATGATGAAGCTTGAGCTATAATGTTAGAAACATCCTATTCTATCAATGAAAACAGCATAGTTTCCTACATCAACCCCAAATTCAAACAGATAGGTGCAAACACGCACTCACACAGGATGCTTCCACTAAATTTAACTTACAAAGCTGAACAACCAATTTTATCCGGCACAAGCTAACTAGACATGCACAATACAAAGAATTGCTGGACCTAGTTTAATTTCATGTAGAAGTCAGTTAGACCAGCAAATTCACAAGGACGTGGTTGTTTTGCAGCACAATGATAGAACCCTTACCCGTTTCTTATACCAGACTGGTGAACAGAATCCAGGCAACGTTGTACAAGCTGAAAGAAGTTGTAAAACTGTCACTAGTAGATGATAAGAAATAGCAAAAAGAAAATAAAAAATTAAAATACTGGAAACCTTTTTATTCATCTCCAAACCAAGAAAGTTCAAATCCTTCCTTATTTTGGCCATCCCGAAAAGGAACATTCCATTACCTGTCATTTATTATTTGGAGTTAGAAAATAACCAGTAACTTCTACGACTATCTCATAATCAAATCATAAAGTTTTTTTTCCCCAAATTATAGAAACATTTTAAATGAATATTTGTTTATCCCAATCATAAGTTTATCATTTGTATCAAATTTAGCTTCTTGTGAGAACTTAATCATCATGTTTCTCTGTTTTAGCTTTCTTACACAGAGAACAAGAACAACTAACAATGTAACAAACTGCAACCTAAAAGTGGAGGGGGGAAAAACCCACAGGAGCTGAGAAGAGGCTCAAATACTATACCACTTCCAATATCAACTACCAAAGGTTGAGCTGGATCAGAATAGGCAGCAATCCAGTCAATATCAAAAGGGTATGCCTGCAAAATACCACTGCTTTCAGAATTTTGAAAAAAATAATTTAGAACCGTATGCAATGCTGGACAATTGTATGTTTTGGAAGTGAATTGCTGAGAGTGAAGTCAGATTGATGCATCAATTCACATTTTACCCATAAATTTAAACAAAGTGTCTTGAGTCAATGGCCCTTGTGGTAGGAACTACTACCACCGTCATGAGATATGAGGCTAGATTCCCAAAGAATTGCAGCTCATGTACTTTCATATATTACAGTGGTTCGGGACAGTCAGTACAAGAAGGGGTTCATTTTCTGATTAACACACATGCAAAATATATACCAATATTGACGTGGCCACCAGATACTAGATGGTCTTTCCAACCATGAGGGGTTACCATACAAGGCATTTAGTTTTGTCCCATTCGATAATTCTGAATCAATTTTTTTCAAGCTTCTGGTTAAATTGGTGAATTTTTATGAAAGAAGAGCATGAAAAATACCCTATCTAAGGCCATGACCCCTGGAAGTTTTCTTCCTTTGAGAAACTCCCATACAACTGAAGCATTCTCAATCGTGGTCAAATGAGAGACAGAATTTGAGTCCTTCACCATTGCTTCGCATGCCATACTCCCAACAACAGTTACGCTGCAGTTGCTTTGACTTAGTTGATTAAGCATTTGGGCCAGTATAGAAGCTCCTTTTGTGCAGTTACTCGTACGGAATTTCACTGGACCAATCCAAGTGACTTTCTGCAATTCAAATGAGGGAGGTCTGATAATGAGTCCATGACAAGGCCAGAAACAATGCATGCTTGAACACTCAACACAAAAGCGAACATAATTCCATCAAGAAAGAAAATAGAGATGACATCAAGATGGAATTTAACTTTGAAACTTTTGCATTACAATTTAAAATTTTCAGCTTTCAATGCTGAAAAGTAAACAACCATAAAGGTTCAAAAGAACAGAATAATCAATATGGAGCCCAACACCGGAGTTGAAGTGAAAAAACCGTCTCCAAGGCTATATTAAGCTTGCTAGATGTCGTGCTAAGATAAAGTACCTTAGCAAACTCTTATGCACACTAAAATCTATCAATAAAATGAAGCATTGCCTAAATACAAAGAGAAACAGTTAACAAATTGATACTGTCACCTGAAAACTTAATTAAATTGGCATTTCAAAACCAAAAAACAATTCCTCTTCCTTATAATAGTACTTTGAAAGTCTTTTGATTTACCTTGCACTTTGTAAGCATGGAGTTTATTTCAACCAACGATACAGGCCCAATATCAATAGGTACCCACCCTAAAATAAGGGAAAATAACTTGGATTAAAATCCAATTTCACAAGTTACTATCATATGAGACTTAGATTGCGCAGTTTCAATGATATTGTGATCAGCAAAAGCAGTCAAAACAATAAGTCAATTCATACATGGCTACATGCTCTAATCATTCATGGAAAGGAAGGGAGTTAAAGGGCATCATATTTTTGGTCAATCAAATGCAGTCTCACCATCTGGAATACCATGAGCAGGAAATATTTCCAATTGCTTTGGAAGAGAATCATTCTTGCACCAAAAGTCTTTTGGATATAGTATCTGTACATTTCTATTGTGTGCAACGTCGACTATATCTAAAGCTTCTTTAAGTGCCCCATGTTCCAAGAAATTCAAGGGAACAGATATCCCTAAGGCGTGAATTATTTGAAATGACATCATTCCAACAAAGACTAACCCATCGCATATTGAAGCTAAGGAGTGCAAAGCAGCTGCTTTATCAGAGAGATTACCCCCACCAATCTGCATATCCAAAGATAACAAAGTTAGAGTTCATAAGTCACATTTTAACTGGAGCCAAATAAAAATATAATAGCAGCAAGGGCATACAATTGCTACATAAGGTTTTGTGTCGGTTTCTGCAGCCCTTCTAAGTTGAGATAGGCTCTTCTCAAAGTGAAAACCAGCTAAGTTGCCATAGCAGAAGCGAGCAACTCCACAGGTGGATGCAAGCATCTTATGAGACCGGGAAAAGTAGTCATTAACAAAAATATCAACTCCTGATGACAATACTTGAGCAAATTTTGAACAATTGGCAACTTCCCCTCTAAACTCAGAAAGATTCTCAAGAAGAAGAACATCTCCTTTCTCAAAACCTTCCACCTTTGATGCCAGGTTAGAAATACATTGCACCGGAGCAACTTTGTAGTCAACAAGAGATGACAAGAAATCTGATTTATGGAAACCAACAAGCAATAAACCAACTATCAAAATGCTGAATTGTCACACAACTCAAACAACACAACGTTCGCTATCATAGAACATCATAATCGTCTAAATTACAGTTATAAACTAAAACTAACATTACCAAGAAGCATTATATACCTGCAACAGACTGTGCAACACAGAGTTTAGGATTAGTTTTAACACTCCAATCACTAGCAAGAACTACTCTAGCCCCGGATTGGCATAAATACTTAATCGTTAATACCACATCGGATTGGAATCTGTGCTGTTCCACATGTTCATGAAGCAAAAGGGCAGAGTCAAATCTGACCAGGACAACTTTTGCAGCAAGCTCCTCCCTTGGAAATGTTCTCAGAGTCTGCAAGTGAGGCAAGGGATCCAATTCTCCTCCATTGGCCTAAACAGAAAAACCCAATTGAAAAAATTGAAAAACAATCACATAAAAGAAAAAAAGAAGGAAAATTTAGCTGGTGGATTAGAGTGTTAGAATAACTTACCTTACAATTAAACGCTAAATTAGTGCCAAGGAGATTTGCTCTGAGATATTCGACACCGAAACGGTGACGTTTCGGAGAGAGGCCTGAGGATGTGGGAGAGAAACGGGGACGTTTGGGAGAAGAACCTGAGAATTTGGGAGAGTTGCTGAAAGAGAAAGTTGCATGAAGTTGAACCATGTTTCTGCTATGAAGCCTCTCTGGCTGTGCTCGTTTTAACTTCAACACGGAGAAGATGAAATGAGATTAAACGACGTGTCGTTTATTGCGATGGTGTCGCATTAGGAAACTGATACCTATAAACGACATGTATTTCCAAGTTTTAATTCGCATCTTCTACAAAACGAAGCAAAAAAGGACAAGAAGCCCTCTCGGAGTTTACCGGAGAAGAGCCAAACGCCGATTCGTTCTTGCATCGCTAACGACGTCGTTTAGGCCAATACCGGAGTTCTAACCTGCCGGCGATCGGAGCTATAATGGCGATGAGTTTGGGCTTCGTTGTTGGCATCTTGGGAATTGTAATTCTCTCTCACGCTGCTTATTCAACCGTTCAATGTAAGCCCTAATCGTCTCTATATCTATATCTGTACATATATATATATATATATATCAATTTTCAGTAGAGAGTATAAGGAATATAGGGTTTAGTTGTGTGATTGAAATTGGATTGTTTTTTAGGTTGGTTGATTTGATTTTATTGCAGACAGGGGATTGTTGAAGATTATGGAGGAAGAGTTTTCAGGACCTCCATTAACTGTGAGATTTAACAAATACAAATTCATAAAATTGGGTTGATCGTGGTTTAGCGTGTCTAAATGGGTTTATTGGGAATGCAGGTGGTGGCTGAATTGCTTCTAGGGTTAGTGTTCTGTATGTGGGCGGCACTTATTGTCCCGGGCACGTTTCTTTCGATTCATCCCCATTCTGAAGAGAACAGGTACGTATACGTGTTTTATTCTGTTCAATACCTGACTTGGATTTGGGTTCAGGGTGTGATTGGACTATTTTGGATACCTGCAATTGAAAGTTGAATTAAACTGTAGTCATTGTGTTATGCTTATGCACGTTGCATACAATACCTTTTAATTATAATCTTGAGTTTGAGAATCTGTGAGTTGGCAAGGACTGGATGGAAAGAAGATGGCAACAATTTCAAAATTCATGTTTGGTTCATAGTAAGCTTGAGAAAGTAGAGAACGTACTAACGGGAACTTTTAATATTCCATTGAGAAGATAATACTTTGGGAACCTTACCAAATCCTGACAAAATTGGAAGGAGAGAGTTTGAGAAGAAAACCCTGAAGTTAATTCCTTTTTCTTTCTATTTTCACCAATGTATTAAAAGCGTGAGGCGTGGGCGAGGCGTCGGAGGCGAAGCCCGGCCTAGGCGTGAGGCGTGAGGCGAAGCCTTATAGGATTAAATTATATATATATATATATGTTTTGTATATTATACATATAATTGTATAAAAAATAATACTATGTAAAATAAACATCCATTCTCAATTTTATCATTCAAATCCATAATCATTCAAAAGATAATATCATCTAAATTCATCATTCAAAGGTAATATCATCCAAATTCGTTTAAAATTGGAAACCTTACTATAAATCTGAAACGAAAAGACCTTTATCCCATTTTCCATTAAATAGGCAACCTCATTTGTCAGTTCCATCTAGGGGTGGGCAAATGGGTACAGGAACAGCGGGCCGGGGTGGGTAATCAAGGTTCGAGGCAGGTACGGGCCGGTTCCTACTTTTAAAAAAGAGAAACAAGGCGGGCCTTTGAGATTTTCGGTTCGGGCCAATTCCTGGAGTATAGGAATCGCGGGTACCCGGACCGGCCCGTTTGTAATTGAAATGGACGGATCAGATTGATGAATAAGCTACCATCTCTAATCTGAACCGTTAGTTTTAGTTTTACCCTAGGTTCTCTATCTCTCTCATCTCGACTCTCACTCTCAGACTCTCAGTCGCTCGACAGCTCGACTGCCTTCCCTCGACTCCGATCGTCCTCCTCCTCAAGTGCTCACCAACCGTCGATTCTCCTCGGCGAACACAACGGCACCACCCATCATCATCGTCGACAACATCTCAGAGAACCCAGCCACCGCCCCCGCAGTCGATTCTCTCCTCTTCGACAGCAACCCCCGTCGTCGCGACCGCCATCACCCCATCACCGTCGTCGAGGACACTAGTATCAGCCATCATCCCTCTAAAATTAGGTAATTTTGAATTAGGGTTTTGTTATTAATTTGAATTTCGAGTGTAGGGATTTTAGGGTTTTTAAATTGGAATTTGGGATTTTAGGGTTTTCGAACTAGGTTACTAGAGTTAATTTTGCAGTAGATTGATGATTGAATTGATGATTGATCTGTTTGCTTCTGAGAACACAGAGGGCCTTTGATAATCTGAATGATTGGACTATTAGAATTCCTGTTTGCAGTACATATGCAGCAACAACTTTGTCAATTTGATGAATAAATCAGGTCATATTATTCGTAGTTGTTGCGTTTGAATTGTCTTATTTTTGCAATGAGAGCATGTTGTGTAATTCGTTGCGTTTGCGGATGGTTTTTAATTGAACGTGTTAATGCTACATTTTCGATAAGTTGAGGGCCAACCTGATGCCGCTGCAGTTTCCCATTCTCTTGGTTGATACGTAACGAAAAGTGTACGTGAAATTTCTATAAGCTTCTTTTAATATGGAGGTTCGAGAAATGACAATTACTGGCTGAAGCAGGGATGATATTTTCGTAGGCATGAACGAGGATTTGAATTGGGTTAAAGTGCTGCTTTCTCTTTTTGTCTTAAGAACTTGAATTTGAGGATTTGAAATGTAAGGATGGAACCTCTAGGGGATGGCATAAAGTTGATAGCTTGCCTCAGAATTCTCAGGATGCTTAATTTGAACTGTCTTAGGTTGTAGATTCTGTTACGCCCTCAGCAGGGGACGATGGACTCTGCTTGTATATCTGAACAAATGTAGTCTGGACTCTGCACTGGTAGTGTGGTACTAGTAGTGAATCTGTGCAAATTTTAGTGTTTTATTTTCCCTCTTTCAAAAAAAAAAAAAAAAAAAGGATCCGTGGACCTGGCCCGGTTAAGGTCCGGTTCCTATATTAGAAAATGTAATGCCCGGCCCGGCCCGTGCCCACCCCTAGTTCCATCTACTCTCCCTCATTAGACAACTTTCCAAACAAGTCCCGACTCTTTGACCTAAAAAAAAAAAAAACAAGTCCCGACCTGGGTCCCACATTCCAACATCAAACCCACATTAAATAGGTATCCTTCTCCCATCCCCTTTAAGCCTCTAGCCTCCTCCCTCCTCTCTGTGTTTCTGCTTTCCCCAGTAAAGCTTATCGCCCAGATTTATTTCCTACTCCAGAAAAGCTTCCCCAGTCCACTGCTCCAGATTTATATCGCACCCAGCCCTATCCCAGAATGCTCCACAGTTCACACCAGTTTTAAAAAAAAAAAATTCAAAAAATCAAATCCCAAACTTTTTCAGAATTTCAGAAACCATAACCTTTAAAATTGGGGATTTGTGGGCTTGCTGACAGCGCTGGGGTGACGGCAGCATGGCAACTGGAGAGGACGATCAACTGGGGTGACGGCGGCTGTGTGTTCTGGCGCGCGGGAGAAGTGGGTGAAGAAGGCTGAGGATTGAAGGTATGGTGGAATGTGGTTAAAAGTGGAATTTGGACTAAAAACCCTTACCCAAACAGCTTCGTTTTGGGTTCGGGTGGTTTTTGGGATGCCTTGAGGCGTGCCTCTGCAGCCTCGGCGTCTCCGGCGAAGCCTTTCGCCCACTCCAGCAAAACAGAGGCATTAGCCTTAGCGCCCAGCCTCAAAGGCGCCCTAGGCGCGCCCCAAGGCTAGGTTTTTAAAACATTGATTTTCACTAATAATAGGATAATGGAAAGATAAAGGCCTTGTTTGGTGTTAAGGATTTGATTGGATTGCGTAACTCATTGAATTCAATGTGTGTTGAATGAAGAAATGGATGCCAACTCCAAATTTTGTCTAGAGAATTATTTTCCATCTTCAACTTGGACAAGATTTGGAGGTTGACATCTATTTCTTCATTCAACTCGTGTTGAATCTAGCAAGTTATCCAATCCAATTCAATCCTAGAAACCAAAACGAGCACAAAGACTTTAGTTCTTTGCTTTCTCCATTATCAATAAACCCCTCATTGTAGTGGGGATTATTGATAAGATAATTAGCTGTTCACATGTCCTTCTGAAGATTGTGCAGCAAGCTTACAGATTGAAAAGGGAACTTTCTTTCTTTAAAATTTATTAACTTGTTAGGCTATCTGTAAGGTTAATGGCAGATGTGGATTAACCCTCAAGTTGTCTCCATCAGTTATCTAGTTCATTTTTCCTTGCATAAATAACTTTTGATGCATCAGTAAGACTGAGGGTCAATCGTTGAGGCATATTGATAGAGATTAGTGGATAACAAATGTGCACTCTTCAACATGGAAAGAACCAGCTATGTTTGCTCTTTTTAGGCATAAACTTTGCAAGAGAAAACTGTGTTAATGAAATATCTCAGTTGCTTTTTATTCCATGGTCTCTGTACTGGAAATTAACAATTGTGGAATAATAGCTAATTTGACTTTGGAAATGCTATATGCAAGATGTTTGATTGGATCACTGACATCCGTTTATTTTGGAGTGCAGGATTGTTTCTCTACCAGACAACCTTGACTTTATGATCTTCAACCATCGTGCCAGAGTGTTTCCCGTGGAGTTGGATTTGAATTTCAAACACTGAGGTATTTTCAATCAAGCAAACTTGGGGTGGGATGTATTCGACCAAAGCACTGACAACTTCAGTTTCTTTCTTGGCCTTTAGGGTAGAATGGCAGCATTCGGCATATCAGTGCTGTTTCTGCATATGTTTCCATGCATGTTCTAGTTGTCTTGGATTATGTTTTTGTATTTTCTCTTCACTGTGTATCCCCTTCCAAAGACAGATACCTGCTGACTTTATTGTTGCCTTGGCCTAGTCATTTAAAGTAATTTAAACTTGGAGACGATTTAGCTTTCGATATAGCTATGCCTGCTTGTCAAATTCAAGAGTTCAATGACATTACTTACCCATGTTGTGAACTGGTTCTCTTGGGATTTTTATGGTGTTTTGGAGTACCTTATGTTGTAAAGTTTTTAATCGTTAAATTTTTTGTAAAAGATAAAATGATCATGTTCTTATGGTTTGGTCTTAAATCAAGTTTTTGAATTTCCAATTTAAGAAAGTAGCATGCGATCTCCCACTCTTAATGGAAGTACATTTTCTGTTGGGAAGTAATTTTCGGACATCTCTTTTGTCCTCACCTCCATTTATTTTGTACTTTGCATATTTGCATGGTGAGAGAAGAGGCGCGCGAAAACCAGTTTCTCTTCTTTACTTTAAATTACTACCCAAAAAAGTATAAACGGATCCACTCAAAAGGACTTGAAGACAAGGAGGAGCACATAATTTGCTCTGATCAACTCAATATTCGAATTCAATGTGTCAATACAAGTATCAGATGGTGGGGGAAAAAATAATACCCAAAAAAACAACTTCGTCCTAGAAAAATTGGTTCACAAGAAAGCATGGAAATTGAAAGAATCATTCACATTACCTCTAACTAGATTCTACTTGTAGAACAACAAAGTACATAAAAATCCCACTCCTAAAATCCCTAGAAAACCAGTCAATCAAATTAATCTACAACTGAGTGAGTTCCTGTGGGTTTTCCATCGACTGTCTAAGAATAAACTCTGCTCTCCTCTTCTTGTCATCCCTCTCCTCGTCTCGCCCGAACCAATATGCCGGTCTTCCGGAACCCTTCTGTTGCAGGCTCAGATCCGAAGGTTGCCCCAAAAACTTCTTCCTGCTTCTGAACTTGAAATTCACTGACAGCCTGGTTTCGGGAAGAAGCTGTCTCCTCTCATCGTCTCCATCCATCCATGCCCCGCTTTTCACCGCTTCAATGGCGGGCGCAAACGCATCCAAAAGGGAAGAACCCGCATTGTTCCCTTTTGCCACTTCGTCTGAAAACCTGGATGGCAAAACTACTTGGGATAATGATACATCTTTCTCCCCCAGCTGGATTGGCGGTTCAAGGAATGGATTACTTTGATCACTCTCGTTCCCCTGTAATAATAATAATCCCTTTCCATCATTACCGCCGCCGCTGCCGCCCCTCAATGCCACTGCTGCAGAGGCTTCTCCTGAACCAGAAGCCTCACCATTGCACAATAACCTCTGCTGCAGACTCAACAGAGACCTCTCAGCCTTCCTCCTCTGCCTTGCCTGCTCGATCTTATCTTCCCGAGGATCGGTCTTCCTCTCATTCCACATTGGTGTTTGGATGTAAGTATGTGGATCAGGGAAAGCCGGCAACCAATTGGGCAAATGCTTACTTGGCGGAGCCTCCCCCATCTGCTCGAAATTTGGGATCAATTTCCGTTGTTTGATCACCGGAAACCGAGGCAATGGCTGTGCATACGGGATCTCTTCAGCCGAACCCACATACTCAACAATGCCTCTTACAATCCCGGACTCTGCAAGACAATAACCCACCTCGGCAGCACCCAAAAACCCTTGCGACGATTCCACATCCTCCAACGCCCTAACAATATCAAACACATTGGATTCGGTTCTACCTGCCAAGTTGGTGTAAAAACTCGACATCTTCCCTAGGTCACGGAGGTATCTGATGGCAATGTCGGCAAGGGCGTCCAAAGCAGACTCCTTGAAGCTCTGAAACCCAACGCCCTCGCATATCTGCGCCACCGCAACTGTCGACAAGGCCCGGCCAAACTCATCAGCTCCTCCTCCACCTCCTGTTCTCCTGGGCGCATCGCTACTTGGTTGATTCACTCTGCTGCTACTGTCCGCATCCCCATGGCTCATATTCAAACCCTCATATCACTCAGCTTTTTCTTCTACTCTCATATTAATCGACCCGTGAGCGCATTCCCGCAAGAAACCACGAATTTTCCCTCCTTTTCTCGGCAGTAAAAAAGAAACATATAAAGGGGGAAAGAAAAATCGAGCTCACACTCAGAAACCCTAGAAAAATCTCAGACCGCAGAGCAGCAAGTGATAGTCAAAATTGAAGTGAAAGAAACGCAATTCACGGAGTCTTGCGGCGAATTGAAGACTCCGGAACACGAATCAGAAGAAAAATTGCAGAGTTCGGATTCAGATTGCGGGAAACATCGCAAACCCTAGAGGGGGAAGGAGAAGTAAGGCGAGGGAGAAGGTTTGGAATATGGAGGGAATTTATGAATTTTTGAAAGGAAAAAAATGAATTTGGTAAATTTCTGGTAAGACCAAATAGCAAAATTGGCATCAAAATTCAAATGGGGAAGGAGATTTGGGAAAACGATGAGAGGGAAGGAAGGCGAGGGATTTCGATGATGAAAATTTGAGGGGGGTTTGGGTTTGATTTTATAGAGATTTCACTAAACTCAGAGGCAGTATCTAGGCGGTTTAGTGGGCTTGGAATATTGATGGGCCTTGTGTTTTGCTCACCAGGTGAGCAAGATTTACTCCTATATTTTTTTGGGACTTTTTATTTGAATCAAGTTGTCTTCTCTCTACCCTCGTCACTTTTTGATAAAAATAATGTTGGAGAGATCAAATTTGCAAACTAAATGATGTGGTTATTGATGATCCAATTATGATGGTACTAAAAGGGTAATGTTAGGGAGACTAAATTTGGAAACTAAATGATGTGTCACCAATAGAAATAAACACGTTTATCCATGGGTGGGTTTAGTTTCATTCGGTTCGATTTTTTGCCAAAACCAAAATCTAATCGAAACTTGGTTCGGTTTGATTCGTTCGATTCAATTTTCTTTCTTTTTTTTTATTCAATTTTTTTTTTCGGTTTGGTTTTATTCGATTATGTTTCGGTACGATTTCAGTTTTTTTATTTTATAAAACTTGATCTTCTTTTAATATGGAAGGACTAATCTCAGTTTATTACCCTGAAGTTTCTTGGTTTTCAACATTTGGTACATGCAGTTTTTTCCGTCCTAATTTGGTACCTAAAGTCATAATTCTGAGACACTTTCATACATCCGTTTAGTTTTCCGTCAGAACCTCCTTTAACTGATGACATGGCATCCATGTGGACAGTAACTGAACGTGTCATTATGGGCCCACGTAAATATTAAAAAATTAAAAAAAAATTTTTTTTTTTTAAACCCATCTTCTAACCCTAGCTATCAGGCCCAAAAACATGTTTTTTTTTTTTTTTTATATTTTTTCTGGGCTGCTCCTCACTACCCCGTTCCTCCCTCCCTTTTCTCCATTTCACAAGCAATCAATTGTGTCTCAGTCTCTCCCCAGCAATCATTCTCCAATTTATATTCAAATATTCACCCCCAAATTTTACATGTATATATTGAGAGAGAGAGAGAGGAATGGGAGTTAGCAGCAGCAACAGACCTCAAATCCAAAAGATGGGGACTTTACAGAAATTCAAGCTCCTTGCCATGCAGTGCGGTGCGGCCCAGAGCCCGACGCGAAGCCCGCGGGCGAGCCCGTTGATCCAGTTCTGCCGTCGCAAACCACCTTGCTGATGCTCCTGACTCGGATCAGCAGTCGCCGCCGTGACCCGTCAGTTTTGATGCAGCTACCGGAGAAGATTCCCCCACAGAGGAACAGTTTGAAGGACCTGTTTGTGTCTTCGTCGCCATTTGAGTTGAACGACGGGAGGAAGGCGGAGAGTGAGAGAGATAAGCGGGTAGAGTTGGGTAGTTTGTTGGTGGTAGGTAAAGAAATTGGTGGAGTTGGACGGGGCTCCCCTAGGTGGATGTGCGGGGAGGGTGGGTGCAAAGGAGAGAAAGGAGAGAAGGGAAGGAGGAAGGGGGTCGTGCGGGTGAAGAGCAGCCCAGAAAAAATTAAAAAAAAAAAAGTTTTTGGCTAGGGTTAGAAGATGGGATAAAAAAATTTAAATTTTTTTTAAAATTTTTAATTTTTTAATATTTACGTGGGCCCATAATGACACGTGGTGTCCAGTCACTGTCCACGTGGATGCCATGTCATCAGTTAACGGAGGTTCTGACGGAAAACTTAACGGATGTATGAAAATGTCTCATAATTATGACTTTAGCTACCAAACTGGGACGAAAAAAAACTTTATGTACCAAATGTTGAAAACCAAGAAACTTCAGGGTAGTAAACTGAGATTAATGCAATATGGAATTTAGAAAAGAGGCTTGCATTGGTAGACTAATAATAAGAAAGAGGTTTTATCACAAATGGTCTCTGAGATTGATCAAACTCATCATTTTGGTCATTCACTTTCAAAATCAATCAATGTCGTTCTTGACATTCATTACCGCACATCAATTTGGTCCTTTTGTAAAGGTTCCATCAACTATTATGTTAGTTTGTATGTGGGACCTACAAATCCAATGAAATGGTGACATGTGGATTACACAAAACAAGGGTTTTTATCACAAATGGTCACTGACATTGATCCAACTCCTCGTTTTGGTCCCTGAGTTTCAAAAATCGATAAATTTGGTCCCTGACTTTCAATACCGCACATCAATTTAATCCTTCTGTTAAAGTTTCGTCAAAATTTTTTGTCCCACTAATCCAATCATATGGCACCACATGGATTAACTATAAGAAACTATTTATTTTTTAAGATTTAAAACTAAAAGTAAAATAAGAAACTAAAAACCAAAACTAAAAGAAAAAAAGAAGTCATCGTCGTCTTCATTACGTTATGCTCAAAAGGAAAAGGAAGGCACCATGACACCACTAAAGTACTTGGCCTCCTGAACTCACTCCTTATTCTCTCTAGTTGGTTATAATCCTAAATCTTATCAAATTTGAATTGAATTTGGATTCGATTTTATCGAATTTAGATTGAATTTTTTTTCCAATTAGGGTTGTGGGATGCGAGAAAAATGCCAACACGGAATACTCTTCTTTTGGTTCACTCTTAAAAAAATAGTTTCTTATAGTTAATCCACGTTGAGCCATATAATTAGATTAGTGGGACCACATTAACGGAGGGAATAAATTATTGCGCGGTAGTGAAAGTCAGGGACCAAATTTATCGATTTTTGAAACTCAAAGACCAAAATGAGGAGTTGGATCAATGTTCGGGACCATTTCGATAAAAACCGTTATTTTGTGTAATCCACGTGTCACCATTTGATTGGATATATGGGTTCCACATACAAACTAACATAATAGTTGATGAAATCTTAACGGAAGGACCATGTGAGGTAGTGAATGTTAGGGACGACATTGATTGATTTTGAAAGTGAGGGACCAAAATGATGAGTTTGGTCAATCTCAGGGACCATTTGTGATAAAAACCTATAAGAAAATGGGTTAAGTGGAAAGTGGGAAGGTAGTTGTACATATACAAGATCATATAAACCAATCCTATTCTATCAACAACATCAATTGCAAAGAAAAATGATCACCGTATCCTTTCAATAAGTAAACAAATAGAGAAGCTCTTCCAAGTTCCAAAACCTTCCAAAACTTTCCTCTATAACCAATGAAATATCCTCCCTAATTGAACCAAGTATGCTCCTTGAAAAAGCCTTAGGTTTAGTTTCAAACTTGGCAACAAAGTTTCACAAAAGAGACATCATGGGTATACATTAATAAAGTGTAAAGAGATTTGGTTCGGTTCGGTTTCGTTCACTTTTCAAACCCCCAAAACCAAAACCGAACCAATAAGATTCGGTTTGGTTCGGTGTTGGGTCTGGTTTTTTTCGGTTTTCGTTTTTTCTTGAACCCACCCCTACGTTGTCAATGTTTAAATAATAAACCAACCATTAACTTCCATGTTGTTTAATTTTCAAAATTTAGTTTACAAATTTAGTCTTCCTAGCGTTATCCGGTACTAAAATCTCCCAATTGTCTTATTTTTTCACCCACCTTAATAAAAATGTTACTCACATATTTATTTTTTAGTAAAATACTTTTAAATCCATATTTATAAATTCGTTATGATTTTAACTAAATAAACTAAAACAGAATAAAGAAAAACTAAAATTAATATTTATAAATTCGTTAGGTTTTTAACAAAATAAACTAAAACAAAATAAAGAAAAACTAAAACTAACAAAAATAAAAATAAATCCATCACCTTCCCAAATCATCCATGATGGGCCGATGACTATCAAGTCCTTAATCATCCATCACCCTTCTCCAGTGGAAATTACCACCCCACTCTCCCTTTCAATTCTGCTACTACCACCTCCACACTTTGTTCCTCTTCCGTATAGACAAACAATGGCAGCCACCAGTCACGTGCGAAATGGACATGCAACAGAGGAGGCAGTCATGGAAGAGGATGACGACAACATAGATTTTCAAATCGAATAAATACCAAATCCCACTTGGAATAAATGATTTGGAACAATCTTCCCCTGTATTGGATCTTCCTTCCCCATGCTTCTCTCTCTTCCTCCCCTCCCGTTTCTCTCTCTTCGTCCACGTGCTTCTCTCTTCCACCCCTCTCATTTCTCTCTCTCTTTTCGAAGGAGATGCTGCCAGGTTTTGGTTTTTGATAAGGGTGGGTGGAGGTGTTGGTACGGCTAGGGTAATGCAGGTGCGGTGTCAATGATGGTTGTTTTTATTTTATTTTATTTTTTTTTAAACATATTAACATTGTCCTTTGAAAAATTAATAGAAAGAATTCGGATCCTTGCCGGATCCTCTTTGCGAGGATCCCGGGGATCCGTGAATCGTGTCCGTTCATCGTACATTGTGCGGTCAGAAATTATTTTAAATATTTTTAATTTAAAATTAAACACAAACAGTACCTGACAAAAATTGACCGCACAATGTACAACAAACGGACACAATTCACAGATCCCCAGGATTGTAACAGTCCGTTCCAAACTAACGAATATAATAATTATGAAATGACGTTTTTACCCTTGCGAGGGTGTGGAAATGGGTAAGTTGGAATAATGTTTTTATGTAGGGGTACCCATATATTTTTATTTATTGATTTTATGTGGCTTGGATTGGTTGAGGGTTAATTTATACACACACATGCACAACACGTGTGCAGCCTTCCCCTCCCATTTCACCCGTCTCTCCTTCCTCTTCTCGAAATTTCTTTCCTTTTTCCCTGCAACTGTACGGTCGATGCCATACTTCTTGATCTAGTCACGGATCAAAGCCCTAGATACCATATTTGGAACCCTGGTGACCTGGTGAGTGCAACCATACTCTTAGTTTGAGTTTAGACCCACGAAAACCTTAGCAACCGTGAAGTACCAAGAATGGTACTGTTCATGCACTCGAAATCTATGGTGTTTCAGCCTATTTTGAGATCATAGAGAGGTTTAGAATGGTCTTGTGAAGCTCGAAGGACAAAGTTGGAGGTTTTTGGACGTCGAGATTAGAAGTTCGAGGTTTGGCCGGAAATCGTGGTTTTTCTCCGGCGAGATTCAGGTGGATTTTGGGTTCAAAACAGGTATAAACCTCTTTTCCTTGTCCTAAGGATCATTTTGGTGTAAATTTTGTGAAATTTGGTTGAGAAATGAGCTAGAAATCGAAGGTTGAAAAATTACCCAGTTTCCGGCGACACAGCGGCGGCGGCGCCGGTCGTCGGCGAACTGAGGTTGAAGGTGACGGAATATTCTGTCAAAGTTGAAAGAATATTCCTAACAGAGGTTAACGACGTCAGTTAACTTTAACGGAATATTCCTTAACGGCGTTAGGGTTTCCGTCAGTGTGCACGGTGCGTGGCCGCGGGTGGGCGGCGCGTGTTGCCGTGCCTTGGTCGGCGCGTGAGGGCGCGTAGGACTTCCAAAAATTATTTTAAAAATACGGGGGTGTTCGTGGGATTGAGTAGAGCATGTTGGTATATTCAAAGACCCAAATTGAGCAATGTATGAGAAGTTATTACTTGATTTGGGTTATGTGCGTAATTAACGGTTATATAGTTGTTTCGCATATAAGTGAGACGTATCCTGAGGACGAGCGTAGCCATGCAAGGCTCAGGGGCTACGACCCGTCTACCTATTAGTGAGTGGGCTTTTGTTTTCAGTATATATATATACACACACTTGATTGATTCCCAGAAATATGTTTTAAAATGCTTTTATGAAATTGAATGCCATGTCGAATGCCATATATATTTCTATGTCTATATGATTATATGTCGATGCACCGTGGACGCCAGGTAAGTTAGGTAAGTATGTGATTGTGATATGATGATTGAGGTGATATCGATGAGATTAGAATATGGCTCATTTACCTGCACATCGGGGTTTGTGCCGCCAGAGTAGGGCTTAGCTTTCACGTGAGCGTTTACCTCCCGCACCGTACGCTTACCTTGGATCCAAGGTAGGTGCCAGCCTGTCGTACAGACCATACTAGGTGGTTCCGACTCGTAGGTGACTTGCGATTCGTCGCCAGCCTTCACGTGATCGTAGCACAGAGTGTTACATATATACTCAGCTTGACGTACAGACCACATTAGGTGGTTCCGTCATGGGTGCAGGTTATTGATTGAGAGATGAATTGAGGATTTGGTTGAGGAGCCATAGATTCAGCCGTACAGGTCACTAGAGGTGACTTCGGCTGACTGATTTATATTGCCGGCATGATTTGAGTTGGGATATCACCTGATTGCTTTGATGATACTTGATACTTGCATATTACTGATTATGGTTCATTCGATCATGGCATCAGTTGAATGATGATTTTCCAGTATTAGTACATATATATATTTTCTGGGAAGTATACATGTTTTACAGAGAGGGGTTACAACTTTTATATCGAAGTGTTTTGGTAAAGCTTTGTTTTTGCCCACTCACACTTTTGTTTTGCGCCCTTCCAGGTATTAGATAGCGTTGGTGGCAAGCGAGGTTTCAAGGCATATCTGACAGTACACTATCCATGTAAATATTCTGGCTTTCCTGTTTATGTCTTTTTCTGGACTGCACCTAGGATGCTCGAACTTTGTAAATTATGTTGTTAACTTTTACACTCTTTTATGCTCTTGTATCTCTAGTTGTGCTATTCTAGTACTTCTTATCTATATTTATTCTTCCGTACTGCGCACATAGCTTCGTCATGCTCACGTGACGGCCAGCACGTCCCGATGTTCGAGTCGGGGTGTGTGAAGGATCCTCACCAAAGAGATCCGTAGAGGATTTTGTTGGTCAAAGAAATTTATATTAGAGGTTATTTTACGAATAATGGTGGGTGGAGAAATAATATTATAATATTTTATGGTGGGTATAATTATAATGTGGGCATAGAAATAGGACAACGAGATGTGTCTAATACCACTATTAGATTATTACTTAAGCCTTGATTAACATGCTTATTTTCTATTAGTGACACATCATTTGGTTTGCAAATTTGGTATAAAATTTTGGTTCCCTAACATTATCCATTTGATAAATGTTACATTTCAAATGTGACATAAATAAAAATTGGGTGTAGAGATAAAATTGTTTAATTACAAATCGGCGAGCAACGATTTTATCCCCATCGAAAAAAGGGAAAATTACTGATTCTCCTTTTTGCTCCGCCTTCAACTCACCTCCTTACCGGCCTCTCTTTTTTCGATCGGTTGGGCCCGACAAGTTTCTGCCTGGAGATAAGAGGGCATAGCCATGTAGGAGAGATAAAAAGAAGGGAGGAGGATTGTCCGCCCTCCCAGTTTTGGTGCCCTCCCATGCCCTTCTGTTTGTGTGGTCACGGTTAAACCACGTCAACATTTTATATTACTATTCATTTTTGTCTTATTATCTCTATAAAAAACAATATAAAATGTTGACGTGGCTTAACCGTGACCACACAAAACAGGAGGGCATGGGAGGGCAGACAATCCTCCTCCAAAAAAGAAGAGAGTTGGTGGTCACGGAGGGATGGTCGTTGGCGTCATAGAGGCACCATTGGTGATTGGGTGGTTAACTGGAAATGGAACACATGGATGTGGGGGTTTGTTGTTGGATATGGTGTTTTTGTTTTTTATTTTTAATCTCAAGAGAAAGATGAGAGGTCAGAGGTGAGCGATAGAAAGAGAGAGGAGGGGATTGTGGCCTTCGACAGGAAAAAGTGCCGTAAGATTTGGATTGGGTTCGTTGGAGGAGAGAACAAAGTGACTATTGTTACGACCAGTTTCTTAAAATATTGTATTTTATTCCCAAGACATATGAAATGACCATTTTGGCCCTAAGTCAATGTTTTAATTATTTATCGAGTCTCAACTCGAGAATTCA
This sequence comes from Heteromeles arbutifolia, assembly GCA_024362995.1. NCBI lineage: Eukaryota > Viridiplantae > Streptophyta > Magnoliopsida > Rosales > Rosaceae > Heteromeles > Heteromeles arbutifolia. Next base: position 612,909 of record JANCRC010000022.1, read on the forward strand.
ATTCTCATACTTTCTAAAGTTTCATGAATTGTGGTACATTGACGTAACGTCGATAATCGAATCTCAAATCGAAAGTACGAGGGACTAATTGTAATTTTACAATTAGTGGAGGGCAATTTTGGTAATTCACTTAACTTAGGTTAAGTAGGATTTATCCCACGTCCGGCCCACTCTCTCTCTCTTCCCTTATTATTTTCAGAACTCACTCTTTCTAAACTATCTTTCTCTCTTGAACTCACTCTCTTCCTAAAACACCGAGAGAAGAGAGCTCTCACTCTCCCACTTACGTTCACAATCAACCTAAATCTCTACATATTCGAAGTATGTGGGATGCAAGGATCACAATCGTGGTCTTGTATGTGAGATCCGTGCAGTGTGGACCTCGACACCATTAAAGTCGAGAGCTTGAATGTCTCAAACTCAAACCCAGGTATGGTCTCTACTTACCTTTTGAATTTCTGTGTTTAACCTTATCATTTTGCACTCTGTGATGTTAACTTTATGTTGAAACTCGAGGGTTTCAACCTCTGCAACTTTTGTGCATACGAATCCAGCCCTAACGACAAATTCCGGCAAAATGTCGTTGAGTTTGAAGTCGGCTGGTGTTGGTGATCCATCCATTCTCTCTCTCTTTTATCTGGGATGTTTGGATGAGGCTTTTGAGCTATGTGTCCAAGTTCTAACACCTGCACGCACCCTTATCTCTATAGTTTTCGGCAAGAGAAGGAGGACAAACTCCAACGAGTTCAAGCCATGATTCACCCACAATCTTGTTGCATGTGGTCTGGATAAGTTCTAAGTCATGATTGTGGGATTTTCCTCGAGTTTAATGTGTGTTGGCCTCTATTTTGATGCATGCAAACTCTCTGTCACTTTCTGCAGTTTCCGACGAGGTTTTTTGAGCAAAAACTGTTGAATCCGAGGTGGATTCAATCTCTCATCTTTCTAAACTAGTTTTAGGTGAGTCTCTTGATCTTTGGGATCAATTTGGAATTAAGAATCTGTAAATTTGGAGCTTGGGGAAGGCTGGATTGTCTCTGTCTTTTCTGCAGATTCCGGCGACTGCCGTTTTGACGGCTGCAGCGACGGTGCCGTTAACTTCAACGGCATATATTTCCTCATAAGGTATATTATGATATCTTTATTGAACCTCACCGTGCCAAAATGTGGCTCCGGCGATGATGAGTGTGACATCTACTCGTTGAACCACGATGGCGAGTACGACAACGTGTTCGCCGACAATGGTGGCTCACGGAGGCGCATGTGTTCTGGCATGTGACAACACTGCGCAACGTGTGGTGGCACGTGGTCGGAGCATAGCGGCATGTGCGGAGGAGTGTTCAGGACCCGTGACCTATCTTTAGGTTTTTTAGTGCTCTGAATCACATGGCGCCCTTCGTTCGTGCAAATTCATTACTTAAATGGTAATTTTGGACTATTTTCATAAAATGTCGATTAAAGCTTAACTTAGCTTTATATGATTATCACAGGTTTATTAGAGGATAAAAAGAGATTAAGCAAGGAGCCTATTGACGAGGGACGCTCTGCTTACCTGTGAGTGGACCCCTTCGAAAACTCAAACATTTTTACATTATATATATATATATATATATATTTATATTTATATATGCTTTTATATGCGGATGCATATTACCTATGTTAGTCTTTGACGACACTTACACTTAAATTAATATTAGATGATATCTTGAGATCATTGGTGATTTATTTTGGGAAATTTGGAAAACTAACCAAAATTTGAACCGTGAATAGAATTTTAACCAACCTTTATAATTTATTATAATTCTAACCAAAACTTGACATGAAAATACTACAACGCCCTTTCTTAACTAAAATAATTACAAAACTATATCTTCTCTTTTGTTCAGTTTATCTAAAAATACCTTCACGCCTAAATTAATAACAACCTCTCTAAGCAGCACAGATTCAGGGAAAGGCCTAGTGGCCTCATCCGGTTTTGATGCAAAGCTATGATTTTCTTCCTTCTTCTCAACGACGAGTACCCATTTGAAAATTTCAAGCTCCAATTTTGGTTTCTGGAGGAGGACCTATTTGTGCTGACAGCAAATAATTTTAGGGTTATCAAATTTGTAGACCATGCTTGCATCGTAGTTCCCATCAGGCTTGGTACCGAAATCTACCACGTTAAAGATCTTCTCATCAGGATCAGCATTGTCATGGACACCCAAATTACTACCACGGAAAACATCGAACACAGCCGGAGGAATGGCAACCGAGGCGGTGGCTCGAGAGGCCAATGCAGCTAAGCACAAGACAAGAATGGTGTGGCAAGACATTCCTCCAGCAATGGCCATGGCCCCCCCTCACAACTCTACAAGCTAGCTAGCTAAAATATGATGTAAAGAAATCTCCCACCAACACAACAAGATTGATTTCGAAAAAGCAACAGATTGTATTTTTCCTTTTAGATAAAAAAAAAAAAAAAATTTCTGTTGCTCAATTCATAAACTGATAAATAACTAATAAATCGTCCATTGGTTCTAACTCTTCATGAGTTATCAGTCGGTTAATAACTGATCTCTGAACAGGAGACTCCAAAATGTTGGAAGGGAAAAGAGTTGTAATTTGAGGTGGATTTTAAGATGGGCAGGTTTTAAAGCCATTGGAGTGAGAGAAGCTGCAGAGCAGCGTACGAGTAACCCCATTGGAGCAGTTTTGGAGCTTCTGATGTCAAATGCCTACGAGTGAAGGTATTTTTCCAAGGGAAAAACTGTATAGTTTTTCAATTATTTTAGTTAAAAAGGGTATTTTAGTAGTTTTATGTCAAATTTTGGTTAGAATAATAATAAATTATAAAGGTTGGTTAAAATTCATTGATGATTCAAATTTTGGTTAGTTTTCAAAATTTCCCATTTATTTTCACCATACGGTTATCATACATATCGTATAGCTATGGCCGGATGATTTATTACAGGTACATTCTATTCTAGTAGAGGCTAGAATTAGCTAGTAGACTTTAGATATTGATCAGATAGATGCCACTTCACCTGCTTGCTATACATTACTTTATTTGTGATTGATTTACTTTCTTTGATATGACGAGTACGATTGAGTTGATCTTGACTACTATTATTGTTGTATTACTATGTATGTAGTTTTCACTATCTATGTTTTCAAAATAGGGGTTATTATGTTTGAATGATTTTGAAGTTATAAAACTGGTCCACTCACATTTTGTTTTGTCCTCTTTAGGACGTAACGTGAATAAGAAGAACACCGGTGGTGACGAGTGGGCTTGGTAGTGAGGCTTTCATCATTTGGATTTAGGGCGATATTTCATTTACTGCAGTTTTATCTTAATTGTAATAATTGCATGATCGTACTTTTGATAATGCCCAACACCGCACTTTTATTTGTTTACTGTTGTGTGAAAATTCTAGCTACTCTAATGTGATGTGATATTAACGGGATTTAATCCTAAGATATTTTGTGTCCCCAAGTGGGGAGGTTGATAAGTGAACTATGCAGCAGCTTTGGATTTATTATAAAAGAACAATTTTGTTCAAATTCTTACACGTCATAAATATCTTACAATGGCTTCGTCATTAAGCTAGCTTGTGATGTCATCTTACGATGGAGTCATATGGTCAATTTAGTGTTGGCAAACACATCATGACCTCGTAACTTGTTGACCAAAAAATCTTAAATTGAATTACAAAATGTTAAATTTCGAAATTAATTAAGAAATTAATAATTTCTCCCATAATCATGCAAAAACCTTATACCATATAAGTATTTTTAATTTGTTTTTCTCAAATTTGAATTTTGTGAAATATGATTAAATTTTTAAATTTTTATTATAAAATATACGCACATTATAGTTATAAAATATAGGTACATTATGGTTAAAAAAAAGTGAATAGAATTTACATTAAAAAATGTTACATTTTACATACAAAAAATGGTCCATTTTACATAAAAAATTGGTACATTTTACATAGCAAAGTGATATATTTTTGTGTGAAAAATACGTACATTATAAACAAATTATGAGTACAAATAATGTTGGAAGTATGCCCATAAAGCCACTCATTTGATGTAATAGCTTTTGGAATACTTATTATGTTAAACTCTTATTTGTTTAATGAAGGGCAAAGCTTATTGTTAATCACTTTTTATTGTATCATGTGTTTAAGCAATAAGGGAATCCAAGGAACGTACTTGTTCTAGAGAGAAGTGATCTAAGTAAGTTAGATTGACGAGGCCTTTCTCTTATATTCATTCCTAAAACGTTCCTAGCCATAAGATTGCCAATTGGGCATTGACAATCCGGTAAGGTTAGTGTGTGTTATGTTGACTCAAGCGTGAATATGACTAGTCTCAAGTCATTTAGTGTTGGAACCTAAGACAAACACATACGTGCTCGAAATAATCGAGTACATTGAACAACGATCAAAAGAGAGTTCGAACATACATGTCATGTAAGAACTCATAAGTTGCAATATACAAAGTAGTCATTTGAATTGAGGCATCATAGTTGTCTGATGGTTAGGTCCTTGATCTTTGACCATGTCAGGCATTCCATTGAGAATGTCCATGTCATTGTTGGGTCAAGCTATCTAGTCATGTGGGCATGTGAATGCATAACAAGGAATCTCTAATCTTTGATGGCAGAAGGAGAATACTCTGAGATATGATCCGGGAGTCTTTGGAAAAAGCATATGAATATGACTTGGAAGAATGTTGTAAATCATATTCAAGTGAATCATATAGAGATGTATCACATTGGATAGTAGACATGAAACAAACTATCACTTAAACAATGTGATCAAGAGTATTGTATTAGAGAATGACCGTATTGCATTGTAGTTGTAATTGGATAGGTTCTCCAACCACTTCTACTTAGCTTGGGTAGCCATGACATACTGTTAGGTGTCACTCATGGTTTGTGGAAGCCCTGAAGATTGTCAAACACTAATCTTCATCAAAGGAAGAATTGAAATGTTGTTTCAATTCACAATCGATCGTTAAAAGTAACAATCACCCACTACCTCGCTAAATGGAACCTAATGGATCGTACAACAAGTAAGGATGAATGTGAAGAAATATAAATGAGACAAATAAGCAATTAAATAGTTTAATTGAGAGTGGTCAAGGTTAATTAATTAGTTAGTTAATTATACGAAAGGTTTGTATTGGGCTTTTAAGTTAGTGTTCGGTTACTGAGTCCAATAGGGTTTTTGGTCCACAAGGCCCATTGAGTTTAAGTTGTATGACAACTAAAACTAAATGGGAAACTAGCCCAAAAACAAAGCAAAAACTGGCCAAACTAAAGAGAGGGTGAACTTGGCTTAATTGCAAGTTTGTCACTCACTTGTGAGGTGGTATAAAAACATCTATATAGCCATTCTCTCACTAGGGTCTTCTTGAAGAGAAACTTTATCTCTCTTTCTCTCTATAGAGGCCGGCCTTCCTAGATGAGGTCACTAGCATCCAACTTCCTCTAGGTAATCCATTTCATCTTTACACCATCATCCTTGGTGTAGGGACTTAGAGGTACCAAACCTTTGGTACTTTTGGAGATCCGTTCCTCACATCCTCAAGAAGCAAAGGAACAAAGAACCAAGAAGAAATGAAATAACCAAGGAGCAAGGAAGTGACTTGAAGGCCTTCCACTTGGGTGAATCCATTGTGTAAACAAGGATGAGCTTCAAGGGTGAGAAGAACTCAAACTTTCATCTTTCTTTTGCAAAGAGTCTTTATGTTCACCATATACTAGGCTTTGAATTTCTTTGGATCAAAGAATTTTTTTGAATGCATGCCTACTTTAAGAGTTATTTGTATGCTTGTATGTTCAATATTCTCACATTTTCTTAGCTAGGACAAATTTTTTCTTCAAGTGGTATCAAGAGCCTAGGTCTAGTGTATGGTGAATCCTTTTGGGTTTTGTATTTTCAAAGTTTATGATTTGAATGTTGTACTTGTTAGAAGCTTTATTCTTGCTTCTTTGAATGTAAATTTTGTTAGAAAATTTTCCATCTCAAAAGTTGTTGATGCAGTTCATTTAAGCATGAATTTTGGAGCTAAAATTTGGTGCCATGTTTGTGGGGAAATTCGGCCAAATCCATGGGGTGGATTTTTGGGTTCATATTTGTCTTGTTAAAAAGGGTTTAAAGTGACATTAGGAATCCCTAAGTACCCTAGGATGTTAACCCTCTTTTGAGTAGTGAAATTTTGAGTTTTATTGAGTGAAAACATTCATGGAGTTCTTATGAGTTTTCATCGATGTTCTTCAATGTTCTTGATGTTCATACCAAGAACAAAAAGTTTGTTGCTTTGAGTTCAAAACTGTTTGGTTGTTCATTTGAAATTTTTGTTAGTCATGGTTGGTGTACTTGTTTGGTATTTTATTATTTAAAGTCATACCAATCATTTTTTCAACCTTACCTCACCAATCACTTCTTTCAACAAGCAAATCAACTCACACACACCATCACTTCTCACCAAAACTGGCCACCCCTACAATGGCAGTACTTTTGAAACTTTTATGTAATAACATAAAGTTTTGATACTCTTGTGTATTTGCACTTTGACCTAAAAGCTTACGTGTTTACGTAAGGGCCCAAAATCACTAAAGGACGAATTGTTTTTCTCCTTGAATGAAGTTTTTTTTTTTTGTTTTGTTTTGTTTTTGTTTTTGTTTTTTTGTTGTTGTTTGTAATTGTTGAAATTTTTGGGTCTAGTAATTACATGAAGTTGTGAACTTTTGTGTTTTTACAAAGTGACCTCAAAAGTTGATGTTTTGCATAATGGCCCAATAGTTGAGGTTATTGCATTTAGACCCAAATTAGCCAGAGCACAAAATAGTTTTGTCTCTTTAACGAGAATTTGATTTACCTCCATTTAAATCAACTTTATGGATTCAAGAACCAATTTCTTAAGTTGCTTTTTTAGTTAATGTGATTAATTTTGGAACGGCATGATTGTGAACCCCAAAGGCCTACGATAATTGGGTTATGTGATTGACCCGCTTAACATTATGCACGAATGGGTTAAGTAGTTTAGATTTGAATGTCATTTGATTAGTTCAATTGTGATGTAAAAGGGCATAAGCCCTTCTCTTTATTTCAAGTATTCCCTTTTGTTTAATTGTATGAAAATTGGAATAGTTGGGCCCAACGCCCAATAAGAAATAAAGGTTTAATTAGATTAAACGTGTAACTAAAATAAAAAACTACCCACCTTAGACCTAAGGTCCAACACAAGGCTTATGTTGGATCAAATCAAACGGTTCATAATCATCCTAAGACCTAAGATGACTATACAGTCCATATGAGGATGCTACGCATTCGTTAGTAGTTCCATATAGTCTCACTCGTTTCATCAAAATAGTGGGAGTATTATATGCAACTAATTCATATAAACTTGGACCAATGGTTGTGATAAGCCCAAGACTTGTTAATAATATTAAAATGAACTTGATGTAGCCTAACACTACCCTCTTAACAAAATGAATATTAAGTTGATAAGCAAAAGATGCTTTGAGCATCTCTTTATGGGCCTTCTACCATGGTAGGCTCCAATCGTTTGTGACTCATACACTATATCCATCCAGTTCTGGGGGTATACAAAGTATGTGTTTACATTCAGGAGGAACCTATAAACATATGATGAAGTGAAGGTAGGTAACAAGTTGGTCAATATGATATTCTTCTGAGGCCATTCTTGAACCCTTACTTGAACTGGCATGGTGGGAATGACTTAACTAAGTCCAATGGTGCTAATATGATATTCTTTTGAGGCATCATTCTCTAGAGGCCAAACTAGATGGGTAATTACAAAGGTTGTAAATGGCTAAAGTGTGATCCTCTCATTATTGTTGGTAGCCAATTTGATATTCTTCTGAGATGGGCTTGGTAATGGCGAGTCTCCCATAACCCGGTAAGAGTTCAACATAACTCTCGGATTCCATTTAGAGGGATGTATAATTTGCCAAAAATAGTTGGTGTTACTATTTGATTTATGACCCAATCAAGTAGTTTTTAAAATCAACAATCTAATACGATTTCTGTTATGTTATGTAGCAAACGACATGCCTAAAATTACACCTACCATTATACTTGACAAAAAGAGCCTTAGGGGCCAACGTTTCCTTGCTTGGTATCGTCACATTGAGAATGTCTCAAAATTGAATGACATATTGTATATGCTCAAGCAATCCCCTCCTCATGTACCTCTTACGAAGCTAGCTTCAAAGGAGGAGTGTCAACATTATGCTAGACTATGAGGATGGCATACAAGCCAAATGCTTAATCCTCACTTCACTTAGTGAGGAGCTTAAGAAGCTACATAAGCACATGGACACTTCTTGTGCCATGGTTGAAGTTTGCATAAGATGCATGACATTGAGATTAGCAATGTACGATTCTCAAATGCTTGTAGTCTGTTGAATGCGAAAATGGAAAAGGGTACATCGGTTCAAAAATATGGACAAAAGATGGAAAAGATATTCCAAGATCTTGAGAGTTTAGGAATTCCCATCGATGGGAAAATGGCCCAAGACTTTTTCCTTGCATCTCTCTCGAATGATTTGATTAAGTTTACAGTAAACTATAAAGTGAATAGATTCGATCATACTCTTTCTGAGATGATTGACATCTGCTGTGAGTTTAAACAAAGTTTAATCAAAGACATTCCATTGAGAGTGTCCACAACATTGTTGGAGTCAAGCTATCTAGTCATGTAGGCATGTGAATGCACAATAAAGGATCTCTAACCTTCCATGGTGGAAGGAGAATACTCTAAGATATGATTTGGGAGTCTTTGGCCAAATCATATGAATATGACTTAGGAAGAATGTTCGAAATCATATTCAAGTGAATCATATAGAGAAGTATCACATTAGATAGTAGACATGAAACAAACTATCACTTAAACAATGTGATCAAGAGTATTGTATTAGAGAATGACCGTATTGCATTGTAGTTGTAACTGGATAAGTTCTTCAACCCTTTTACTTTGCTTGGGTAACCATGACATACTGTTAGGTGTCACTCATGGTTTGTGGAAGCCCTGAAGATTAGTAAACACTTTCATCAAAGGGAGAATTGAAATGTGGTTTCAATTCACAATTGATCATTAAGAGTACTAACAATCACCCACTACCTCGCTAAATGGAATCTATTAGATCGTACACCGAGTAAGGATGAATGTGAAGAAATATAAATGAGATGGAAACACAATTAAATAGTTTAATTGAGAATAGTCAAGATTAATTAATTAGTTAGTTGATTATTGGATACACAACTAAATGGAACCTAGTGGTTCATATTGGGCTTTTAAGTTAGTTTTGGGTTACGGGGTCCCAAAAGGGTTTTTGGTCCATACGGCCCATTGAGTTTAAGTTGTGACAACTAAAAGTAAATGGGAAATTAGCCCAAAAACAAAGCCAAAAAGGCCAAACTAAAGAGAGGGTGAACTTGGCTTAATTGCAAGTTTGTCACTCACTTGTGAGATGGTATAAAAGCATCTTTATAACCATTCTCTCACTAGGGTTTTCTTGAGGCAAGAAGAGAAACTTCTTCTCTCTTTCTCTCTATAAAGGCCGACCTTCCCAGAGGAGTTCACTAGAATCCAACTTCCTCTAAACCTTTTCTCAAGAAGCAAAGGAGCAAAGAGCCAAGAAGAAAGGAAAGAACCAAGGAGTAAGGAGGTGACTTGAAGGCCTTCCACTTGGGTGAATCCCTTGTGTAAACAAGGATGAGCTTCAAGGATGAGAATTGAAACAGTATCCTAACAAAAGGAGCAGTTGCACAGAACATTATCTTGTCTACTATTAAATGCTTTATTGCTTAGTAATATCCATTGTTACTGTTAGTAATATAATCAAGCAATTGTGGGTTCGAGTCCCACTGGGCGTGCAACCTTTTTTTCATTCAAAAAAAGTATTATGTTTTTTATTTGATTATTTATTGGTTTAAAATATATTTTTCTTAACGGGTAAAAGGTCGGGTCATATTCCGTTAATATTATCGGGTCAATTTCGGGTCGGGTCATTTTACCCATTTATTTTAACGAGTGTTACACGACACGACCCGTTAAGATATCGGGTATGACACGAACACGGGAAACACGACACGAATGCCAGGTCTTGATTCTGTTTTTGACGTCCATTTTCCCAAATTCAATCGTTTGAATACCGTTTTATTAATTGGATCCTTTATGTGCTTAGGGGCAATTATTCGTGGCGTTTCCATCTTCGCTAGTTTGCGTGGCTCTTTGGCAGCGAAGTATCTGTGAGTGGACCCCCTTCTAAAATGCATGTTTTAATAGTAGAAATGCATACATGAAAAGCATGATTTAATTATTACGTTTTATGTTATATTATGCTTACTGAGAATATTTAGGAATACCATATTTTATCGAACTTATGTTCTTTGTAGTATATATGATGGATGACTATATACTGCTTATGAACATGCTTTTGCACACTTCTTTATAGTATAGATGATGGATGACTTTATACTATGAAGATGTTTTTGAAATATATGTACATATGTTTTGAAAGAGTATATTCAATGATTTTGTGCGTATTTAGTGGTCACAGTTCTGCTTACGGGCAAGGTTACTTGTATTGCCTTCGGGTGGGCATGTGTAGGGCACTGTTCTGTGCATATGGAAGAAGATACCTATATTGCCTTCGGGTGGGTGTGTGTAGGGTAGTATTCTGTGCATATGGGAAATACTGATATTGATACCACTAGTTAGCACATTATATACGAGATATGTTTTATGAAAGGTTTTATGGCATGCTAGGGTTTTCGGAAAACCAACTACCTATTATACTATAGATGTTTTTATAAAACTTTGGGGGTTAGTATGTTGATAACTGTTTTAGTATTATATATATATCAACTTGATCCACTCATGTTTGTTTTGCGCCCCCTCAGAATTTAGATTCGAGGCGTAAGATCTTGGCGTCAATGCACTTCCACAGCGGCATCTTCGAGTCCTCTCGGTGTAGGATCCATCCCTTTGTTCATTCAATTTTATATTATTCCTTTTTAGTGTCTAGGATTAGTTGTATGTTCTGAACACATTCCTTAAATGCATATTCATTATATTTTAATTTCTATTATTTTAATTCATAACTTTAATTCATATTTATTCTTTCTCATGCATCCTAATATAGCTTCGTCAGCTTCAAGTGTCGGCCAGCATGTGCCTACCCTGGTGTTTGGAAGAATATCAGCATGTTACTTCATAGAGCAAAGACCTGACCTTCTCCTGCTACATTATCTGCAAAAAGCACACAAGACCATGCAAGCTTGAAGAAGCTACATGCACATAGCAGCACTCAAGCAAGCCAGAAGAATTTACACCATTACCTGAATGTGTCACTACCCACTGTAATAATTTTTACTGTTCTTTGTTGTTCCAATTGCAATGGAGGTTGGAAGGCATTTTCTTTCTTCTTCTTCTTCAGCCTTTCCTTCCACAACCCACCTCAGGCACCCTCTTCCTTCTTCTTCCTCTCCCTCCACCTCCACTTCAGGTCAAAAATTTCCCAACTTGTGTTTCTTACTCGTAAATCTGTTTGCTTCCTGGGAATTCACTGGGAAATTGGAAATGCTTATAGTTTTTGGAATTCAGCAACTGGGACTTAAATATGTGTTGGAAATTATTGGTTTTTGTGTTTAATGCCCAAAACAGCAATCGGGTATGTTGAGATTGTGTGTTTTTGATATGTGTTCTGCATATTTGGTTGTTGTGTTTGATTTTTTCATCCTTTGAACTTGAAATATCTTGATGCCACAGCTACATTTGGAAGTAACGGATTTTTTTATTTTTAACTTTTCTGGTTCAAGCATTTCTTAGAATGATTCTTTTTGCGCAGGTATGTTGAATTGTATGTCATTCAATACACATTTCTTTCCACCATCTATAACACAAAAACTGAAAATTAAAGCCTAAAAACGAAATGGTTATCAAACGGACCCTAAGTTATTTAAATTAAGTCTTTAGCAATCTGCTACGAAAGAGTTAATGAAGATATGCAGATTATTCTAATAGTTATTGTCTAAAAAAATATTTGAGTAATGGATAGGTTAGCCCCTTTTTGTGCATTTTGGTTAACATCAGGCTTGTGTGACACTCCTATTTTGCAGTGTTGATGCCTCATGAGCAAGCAACTCCTGCAGTAACTTCTGTGCCGATTACATTTGTAGCTCGACACTTTCCAACTTTGGTTCTTCTACAAGAGCAGCGTGATGAGTTCAAGCCTCTACTACATGCACTCAAAGAAGAGAAAACATCTCTGGTTAGACTTCTGTTCATATGCACTGCATATGACTTAGATCAGATGTTTACTTTAAACGAGTACTGCATCTAACTTGTACAATCTTCAATGGTGGAAAACTTCTTATGAGGATTCGCGTTTCTTACACACTTACCATTCATATACTTGGGACTACCCACTTCTTAGTAAATTGACTCATATCTATCTCTGTCTCTCTTGGGAAAGTCTTGATTAATAACAATTGTCTGTGTTTATAAATAGGCTACATTAGATAGGATGCAGATAGAGACAATGGCCTTTCCCAACGAAGATTTAAACACTGATGGTTTTTACCAGTTGGTGAAGTGCTCCGAGCACCAATTGCTTAACCGCTCTGGTCTTTTAGATGTGTAAGATGAACAAAATTCTTCTTTGTTTTTCTTTTACTTGCATCATTTTTCTTCGGTGGTCGCAATTTTACAACCAAATTGCATCCTTATGTTGTCTCTTCTTTGCAGATTTTCATTTTTACAGACGGGGTAAAGTCGTCCACACATTTGACGGTGGAGCCTATTACCACTGCTTCCATTAAAACATATGGACGTTGAGCCCTGTGATGCAGTTGCGCTGGCTAAGAAAGCTTTGTCAGCCTCAAAAGAAGCTGTCTCACTTGCTGAAGACTCCAAATCCATGGGAGATGATTTTGATGACTCTCTTTCTATGGGGTCAGTTCTGTTTACTAGTTTGATTTTTATTACTGTTATCAAATTGCTTTGCGACTGAAGCCAAAAGTTTTGTAGTTTGGACAACTGGCTAATTGAGGACGAGAAAACTGTAAGGTCAACCCGACTTCTAGAGAGGCGGCTCAAGCAACTTAAGAAGAATAGGTTCTCCAAATCAAAAGTTCTAATTCATGAGACTAACAGTCCTACAAGTTCAGATGTGCGGAAAAAGATAAATGAAGGATGTAATCCAAATGATCCCCTGCGATTGTTCTTATGGGGTCCTGAAACAAGACAACTTTTGACTGCCAAGGAAGAGGCGGAATTGACTGCCCGAGTTCAGGTGTGCATCTAACTCATATTTGTCTGCTAAGTGCTAATTTCAGCATTACTGGTTTTGAGGGGTCTTATTGGCATTGATGTGTCGATTTGTGTAACAGGATTTGTTCAAGTTAGAAGAAGTGAAGAGTAGACTTCAATCACAGTTTGGTCGTGGACCAACTTCGGTTGAATGGGCTGAAGCTATTGGAATTAGTGTCAGATGTTGAAATCACCGCTTCGCTCTGGTACTAGCAGCCGTGAAAAGCTTATTTATGCTGACTTACGTATGGTTGTCCAGATTGCTAAACAGTATCAAGGACGAGGTCTTGGCCTTCAGGACTTAATGCAGGTAACTTCACTGGAACATGTTTTAGTGCATCTGTATTCTGTACAGATCGACTATTATACAAGTTGGTATCGTTTGTGATCATCCTAATGGTTGTCATCGTATTTTTGTTGCCGCTTGTTGAATTGTAAGCCTATTGCTGATTAGGAATAAGTTTTGTATCAATGTGTGTATGCACGTGAGTTAAAATACCAAGTGAGAAGTTAAATAGAAGTAAGGCAAATAATGCCAGGAGTTGTAATGCTAGCAACTAGCTAGATGAAGGGCTGACATTACCTTGGATTCTAACGGTTAGTTAAGCACCGAATGAGTGAGTTTTGTAGAGAGAGAAGCAATTGAATATGCTCTGCAATATTCTGCAGAGAGTAAGAAATCATTTCTGAAAATTCTTCTTTGTTCATCCTTCACTCTTTGTTCTTCGATTGCTAATCTCATAACCAGAATTTAAAACAAATCACAACACCGCTGTCAGAAATTTCTAATACGAAAAATATTATACCTATGCTCTATCTGATTGCTGATAGCGTAGGAAAATCTATGAAAGCATTGATAGTATTTGAAGTACAATAAATGAATGCTTTTTCATTTTTCTGTGATGCTTTTGTAGGAGGGAATTATGGGACTAATGAAGAGTGTCGAAAAGTTTAAACCTCAAGCTGGTTGCCGGTTTGCTACTTATGCGTATTGGTGGATAAGGCAAATGGTTAGGAAGGCGATATTTCAACATTCCAGGACTATCCCCTTGCCGGTAATGAAAATATTACCACGTCTCTAATTTCTACTTTTCCATGAAGTTCTTCAAAGTATCTGTCTTTTACGTCAACTACTTGTACGCTGTTCTAAAAAATTAGGTTATCTCCATGAAAATAATGGAATTACCTTGTTAATATACCACCGATTAGCCCATGTCTGAGTACCGAAAAGTTAACAATGTCACACTGTGCAAAGCAAAAAGGACTGTATTGAGTATGACAGTGAGCCAGAAATTATTCACAGGAAAATGTGTACGCCCTCCTCGGCAAAGTACTAGAGGCAACGAAATCATGTATTCAGGAAGGAAATCACAACCCAAACAAAGAAGAACTAGTGAGACGGGTTGGAATTACTGTTGAAAAGTTGCAGAAGTTGCTATTTTCTACAAGAATGCTGCTTTCAATGCAACAACCTGTCTGGGCAGACCAAGACACCACTTTCCAGGTAAAGATTCTCGTTGTCTCGATTTGCTTCTCGCATTTGTCTCAATGATATTGCTGTAGGCAACTGAAATTTTGAATATGATTCAATTTGTTGGGCTATATTGAGCATGGATCCTCCAACAGTTAAAGAACCAGACGTCTTTGTTTGCATAATTGCAGGAGATTACCGCTGACACTGAGACCGAGATCCCACATGTGAGTGTAGAAAGGCAGCTTATGAGGCAACATGTACGCCACCTTCTAAGCATCCTCAACTTAAGAGAGGGGCAGATAATCAGGCTAAGATACGGCATTGAAGATGGCAAGCAGAGATCATTATCAGAGATTGGCAACGTGTTTGGATTCTCCCAGGAGCAGGTGCAGCAGATGGAGAGCCGAGCGTTCTTGAAGTTCAAGCAGTCCCTTGGTACCCAAGGCCTCGGGGCTTATGGTCCCTTGCTTGTTTAGAAATGCAGCACCTGGCTATGGTATCTACTCCGTCAGCTCAGATTTCTGGTATCTTTTAATGAAATCTGGAGTTCAGCTGTCACCTCCCAGCTTTTGGAGGTGAATGTACAGCAAGCTGTGGCTTGGAATATGGAGAACGTCCGAAATGAACTTAGCTTCGAGGGTCAAAAACTTGTGCTAGCAGGCTAGGTCTCAACGCTTCAAAGTCGTAATATTGGCTTTCTTTGCTTTTTTCTGGAGAAGAGGTGAAACTCTTTACTGTAACTTCTTGTATATTTATCTTTTATTCAGAAGCTAGCACTCCTAGTTGAGGGGTGGCTGTTTTTTCATCAACATTTCGACAGTGTATGGTCCCTCACACAAGTCCCCTTGTCTTGCCTGTAGGGCAAGATTTGCTGCTTGGTTTACTGCAACAGAAGTTTGAAATCAGTTTGAAAGGTGCCTTTGTGGGGCCTTTGTTAGGTCTTCAGGCTCACAATCAAGACTAATAGAGATCTGAGCATGCCACTGTTAACTTTATTTAACAGATTGTCCTTTTAATTATTAGATATATTGATTACTTGCACCACAAGTCACTTAGACTACTTAGCTCGATCGGATTGTTTACAGATGGTTTAAGTCTGTATCAAGTTCTTTTTCTTGCCTTGTAAGCAAGGACTTTTGTTTGAATATTATACGTTCAGTTATAGGAAAGTTCATGTTCATTTAAGTGTTTTCCTTAGTTTGACAGGATTAAACATATAGAAAAACCTTAAAGTAAGCAATGGAAACATGGGGGCTAAATAAGATGCATAAAAGTCAGATCTACTTTACACAAATGCAAATGAAGGAGATTCAAACAAGGTTACAACCTTGGCAGGCAAGGTTTGTCTCCTCACAGACCACTTCTTGTGTTTTTACAAAAACAGGCACTTCTATTGAATAGAATAACAACAAAGGTCTATAAAAGGGAATATGTAGCAGAGCTTCTAAAACTGACAAAAGAAAGCTTTTCTAGGCACTTCTATTGTATAGAATAACAACACAGGTCTACAAAAAGAAATATATAGCAGAGCTTCTAAAACTGACAAAAGAAAGCTTTTCTATGGTCAAAATATAACTGGAAAGAGGGCAGACAAAAACAGAGCTATTTGGTTTTTTGTTGTTGAGTTCAGATTATTGAGTGTGTTGAGAGAGTCTTTTACTTACTTTCCTTGCCGCTTTTATAGGCTTCTTAGCCCGAGTGTCCAAGCTTTCCCTTTCTAGTGCACTTCTCTCTCTATGATTGTTTTTGGAACGAGGTGAGTCACCATTTGCTTTTCATTATTTACCTACCCCTGTCATGAAAAAGTACTTTTTCACTGAAGGTTAGCTGCCCTTTGCTCCTTGTCACTTCCATCATAGGCTTGATGCCTATTAGTTGCCAAATAACAAATAGGACCCTAACAAATATTTAAATCCACCCTGGGTTGCTGCCTTCACCAGCCCAAAACAAAGGAGCTTTTTGCACACCTGGACCTTAATTGAACTGAGCCCAATATTAATTATCCACCCAAACAAACAAAAGCCAGCTTATATAAAGTGGTTTATTAACTCAAAACCCTTCTTTCAAATTCCAGTAATTGATCCATTTCCATTTTCTAATGAAGAAGATAACGTACTTTTAGTTGTAGAGCTAATACTTGGCTATATGAAGGCTGCCTACAAGTGAATGATATACTCTATCGTCAGGCGTGAGGCCTGCATTTTTCATCTCATCATACAATTTGAAAGCTTCGTCTATTCTCCCATCCTTAGAAAAACCTGAAATCATTGTGGTATACGTCACAACATTATGGGTTATATCCCTCCGAGACATTTTGTGAAACAATTTCAGTGCCTCATCCACCTTGCCATCAATGCATTCGCCGTTTATAAGCGATGAATATGTATACATATCTGGCATCAACCCCTTGTCTTCCATCTCCTTCTTTAGCTTATGAGCTTTCTTCACCTTGCCTTTTTTAATATACCCATAGAGCATTGTATGTTACAGTGTGAGGTCTGTCTCCCTTCCTTTCCATGTCTTGAAATACCCACTTTGCTTCAACGAAGTTTCCTTCCTTGCAGAAAATGTCAATCAGAGTAGTGAAACACACTATGTTCGCAGCCACGCCTCTTTCTGCCATTGTGAACAACAAACTCTTCGCCTCCTCATTCCTGTTCAATTTACACAACCCACTAGCTATAATGCTGTAACTAAACACATCAAGCTGAAACCCTTTATTTTCCATGACATCCTGCAGCTTCAGAGCTTCACCCATAATCCCTCTTCTGCAGTACCCATCCATCAGCGTATTAAACACAACTTGGTTTACGTCAATGCCTTTACCTTGCATCTCACTCACCAAAATGTCAGCCATCTCCAACTGCCCTGCCTTGCACGCTCCGTTAATCAATGCCCCGTAAGTGTGAACATTCGGTACATATCCCCTTTGAGTACATTTGTCGAACAGAAACAGCGCCCTCTTCATATTTCCCACTTTACAATTCCAGTTAATAATTGAGGTATAACATACAAATCCGGTTCCATCCCTCTGCCACGCATTTCCTCGAACATCTTCTCTGCATCCTCAATCTTCTCAGAACTACCGAACCAATCAATCAAAAGTGTGTATGTTGCCACATTATAACCCACACCATCCTTCTCCATCAACCTCAAAACCTCATTGACACCCCCGAAACCCTTCCTCTAAATGTACGGTTTCAAAAGCGTGTTAAAAGTAAAAACATTAGGCTTAGTCCCTCGACCAGCCATTTCCCCCATCAAAGCCTTGGCCTTTTCAACCTCTCCTCTCTTACAAAGCTCATTCGTCACAAGCGTCAACGAATAAACCGTAATTCGAGCACCCTTTTCGACCATTTGATCGAAAAACCTCAAGCACGAATCCACCCGACCACGTTTCTTCAACACAAGCAAGAGCGAAAAGCATGACCTTTCTTCAATCTCCAACCCATTCTTGCCCATATACTCAAAAACCCCAATTGCCTCCTCGAACATCTTTTTATCCGCATAAACCTGGAACATCATATCACACAATGTCCCTACAAATTTCACCCCACCAGGCTGATCCTCAATCAGAGACACAATTTCGGAAACCGGGCATCGAAGATCATCGTTCGTGAGGATACCATTCAGTACAATCTTCATTTGGGCAAATCTTCTAGCATTGTAAAGCCTGCGAATGAGGGTTACATGGCCTTGAAGATTGGGTTTGTGGGATGGATTTGTTTGGAGAAAGTTGAATAAGCTCAGGCACGAATGAGGTGGGACGAGTGGGTTTGAGAGGACAAGGTTGGATATGTGGGAATTGAGATTGGAGAGAAGAGACGGGGAGGTGGATTTGAGGGGTTGGAGGCCTGATTTGATTAGGGTTTTTGGCAATTTTCTCGGCAGTTTCTTGGTGTGATATCGAAGCGGGGTCTGTGGGGAAGAATTTCTTCAAGGTTTTGAAGGTTTTCTGAGTCATTTTATTTGTCAAAGCAAAGAAGAGGAGAAGCTCAGTTTAGGCTGAAGTTTTAGGTAGTGTCAATTTTAGCGGGTAGAAATTGATATTCAAAAAGCAAAGCGAACCAAACTAACATAACATCCTCATATATTTGGACGATATTTTATTCTTAAGCAGGTGTATTCTGTATGGTGTTTTATGGACAACAACATGTTGAGTAAAATTTATTATCCTAGACTTCTCAGGGGTATTGAGGTGGACCTGGCCCACAATTTCCTTCTGGCAGGCCCGTTTGTCAAGATTGGCCCTATGCTGGGAGAGCTGGCTCCTTGGCTGCTGCTGGTCTTGTGATCATTCTTTTAAAAGCACAGCAAGTTATTACATGAACAAAAGCTTCCATAAGTCATCACAATGCTTTTGCTAAATCAAGTGGTTAATTTGAATTGTAGGCCCTACTTTGTTTGCCTAATTCTCCTTTTTTTCTTTGTTAATTAACCCATTATAAACTTAATTGAGTCATTGTTTCCTTTTTTTGGTTAAACAAAGGAGTTAATAGCTCGACAAAAAAGAAACTACAAAATAATATCACAAGGTCGAGAGATTCTAGAAATATCACACAATACTAATTGCTAACAAGAAGATGGAGTTTACTCAAAATAGATCATACCCAAAGGATGAGAGAGGTTCACGTTGACTAATTTATCAGTAACAAAATTTATTTCACATTATATATAACGAATACTACATTCCCAGTTACGTGTAACATTGAACGGTCATATATATATTTTTGATCGGTTTGATTTGTTGTATATGTCGCTTGTTCTTGACACATACTAACAAGAGAACGGTACAGATCTACATATATTTTATCCCACTTCTTTTTTCCCTTCTTACTTAAACAATTGGAATATGTAGATATGTTTCTAGTGTTGTTTGATGGAATCGGAATACTATTCCATCATAAATAGAAAGATCCTTTGACTCAAGACTCAAACATACCTTTCTTTTTTCTTTTTTTTTTATTCTTTGGCACTTAATTAAATTAGAAAATAGGTTTTTTTTTTTTTTTTTTTATTTTTAACAAACAATAGTAAGGGATAGAGAGGTGGGCTAAGCCTCATACAGTCATACTGAGCCAACTATAATAATATGATTCAACTTCGCCTTTAGCGAGAATTAAACACCTCTCACTTATAAATAAAGAAAAAAAATACTATTAGATTGTACTACTAAGTGGCAAATTAGAAAATAGGTTTTTTTTTTTTTTTTTTTTTTTTTTTTTGGGAAGACATTAGAAAGTAGGTTTTGATGTAGCAAAAATGGTAGAGATCGCCATATCCATATGCATGCGCATGGTTTTATATTCAAGTGTGAGAACAGAGAAGCAGCATGTCAGAGAGAGAGAGAGTCCTAACCCTTTGCTTGACAACCTATGGAATTTCCTCCTTCAAGGAAGGAGAGCTCCCATATCCTAGTAATGATAATAAGGAACTCTTATAATAAAAATAAATAATGACAAAAACTTTTTTTTTTTAACTTATATAGAATAATAATACAAACTATATATTTAATATAGAATATATTGTATATATTAATATGACTATTGTATTTTATAATAAATCTTTTAGTAATTAAACTTTAAAATTATCAAAATATTTTTTTTCCTAACGGGTTACACACATGTTACCCGCGTGTATACTTGTTAAGAACCCGTTATTAACGGGTCACCCGATAATGACCCGATAAGTTATCATGTTGACCCGAAACCCGTTATTTTCATGTCGTTTTCGTGTCATGTCAGAAACTGCCGGGTCTAGTTGGGCCAGTTCTCCCTAAGGTTTAGGCCTAAAGGTTTGGACCTCAAGGGTTTGGGTTTAGTTTAAACGGGCTGAAGGCCTTGGGTTCTAAATAAGGGGCTTGGGCTTGAAAGCTAGGCCCAATGCCTTTGGGTTTTAGAAAAATAAATAAAACAAAAGAATAATTAAATGGGTTTGGGTTTTGGGGGTTAAATGGGCTGAGGGCCCTAGTTTTATATGGCCCAATGGCCTTACTTCAATTGGGTTTTGGGTTGGGTTTTAATTAGAATTGGGTTTAGGGTTTTGGGCTTAATGCCCGGCCCAAGGATTGGGCCGAGGGCCAGTGCCACTCTGCCCCAAGGCCTGAAGGGGTTTAGGCTTAGGTTATTTAACGGGGAAGAAGGCCGGAATTCTGCCGAAAATTCCCAATCTCCGATGGAGCTCGAATCTCCACTAAAGAACATCGTACAAAATACTAAAATGAAGCCCTTAAAGCTAGGAATCGAACCATACCTATCCCGTTGCCTGTCGCTGCCAAAGTTGTCTGAAAAACTGCCTACAAGTCTCGAGTTTTTGCCGAAAATTATGGGGAAGTCTCCGCAAGTAGTTTTCTGTTACAACATTCCCAAAACATACTTATTAACAATCTAAAACAAGGAAGGTTCAAGGGTAAGAAGGCTTTACCTAGTCGGAATGTAGCACGTTTTCCGGCGAATGGGTGTGCTAAGCAACTCGGGTGGTCTATGTGCTTCACAGAGGATAGGAGAGAGAAAGGGAGAGTAAGGTCCAAAGATGGTGGTGGGTGATTGTGCCCTGGTTGAAGTTGTTGTGTGTGTACTCTCAAGGAGAGTTGGTTCAAAGAGAGAAAGGGAGGTATGCGAGAAAGAGAGTTCAGGGGAAGTGAGAGGAAGGTAAGGGAGATAGATCCAAAAGTGGAAGTGGGTGGAATGCCACGTGGCATCCAAAGAAGAGGGGAGAGCCGGGGGACCAAAAAGAGGGTGGCCCCCACCCGGCACACCAATTAAGGCCAAACAAGAACAAACATTTGAAAATACGAAAATACACTTTTCGATTTGCCACAACAAGGACGGGTTGTTACACCATGGGTGAGCTCTTTAGTTTTCTTATTTTGGTATGGGCCAACATTTTTACAACGGCTTGAATGAGATTTCACATTCAACAACCCTGGAGATTCTGCAGCCGTCATCCCCTTTCATTACTTGTACGGCTGGTTAGGCGAATACTTTAGTTCCCACTTCTCATAACCAACTTCTGACAAGCATGCACCTCTGATGGCTAGATATCCTGGAGTGCTTTTAGCAAAGAGCCTTGACGATTCACACGTGCGTGCTTTATTATGGAATTGTGAGAGTTTTCAGATTGATCGTTTAGACATAGTATCTTCGGGGCACCGAAAGCTTACGGACGACTCCCATCTTCGCCTTTCAGGCTCGTTCTAACTTACGAGCCTCCATTACGGATATGTCTCTCTAAGAGAATACCGTCCCCTTTCTCTCTAGCCTTGTCTTCCTGACGCGCCTTTTTTTTTCACCAGACTCTTTGTCACACTAATTCTTCTTCGAGTTATGGTCGACTTCTCCATCATGTTGCGCCTCCAACCTATTCTTGAGTGTAGCAATCTACATGTCATTTTCCTCCACAGTCATAGCCATCTTCACGATAGCCTCGTTCATCTATGCCAGTTATTCTTCAATAAAGGTGGCGCCAATAGTCATAACATGCATAGCCAAATAATATAACCCTCATGTAGACATCGATGGTGTCAGCAAAGTCTATGTGCCAACGGTCGCTGGTTAACGATCCGTGGTAGGATCCTGCTCTTGAGTCTGCGTCTAAAATCGCTGACAATAAGCGCTCATGTGAACTCTTCGACGCGAAACAACCCTACTCGCCGTTTCGAGACATCCTCTCACATGCTGCAGCAATATATGCTTCGGTGTCCCTAGCAAGGCTAGGCTGATGACAGCCTTGCGCCTCTAACGCTCCCCCTGCTCCTTTAGCATCACCAACTTAGAAGTGGCGTGTTGTATGGTCATCGCCTTTGCTTTGCTTCGAGTTGTGAAGCCGACAAATTGTCCACATGTAGCGGAGGTGTTGACGTTCCTTCCCTTGGTTGCCAGAGTAGCTTGTCTCTTCTTTGTTGTGTGTTTGGATTTTGAATGGAGAAAGAGATGAGAGGTAAAGTTACTCCCACTGAGCGTGCCAAATTTGTAAAAGAAAAATTCATGTGACAAATCAAATAAGAACACGTGTACAAAGTAATATTTTTGTATTACTGTAGAATTAGGGTTACAATCTTTGTTACAAATTTGATCTCTGGGCTTGTAAAGTGTGTAGTAGTGTTGATCCAAGGGTCGCGATGACTTGATCTCGGATGAATGGATGCTGCATGGTTTTTGGCTCTTGTAAATGAAGGAACTGGCACATGTAGTAGGGGTGCTTGGTGGTTCTTCACGGGAGTGATGAAGAATACAAAGAGCTTTATGAGTCTTTTGAGTGTTTGAGGGTGTCTGGGGCTTATTTGGGGCTTAAGAGTTTGAGTGTCTGCGTGTGTGGATGATTTTTTATTTTTTATTTTTTTGTCTTGGAGTCTCGTATTTATAAGCTCTCCAGGTCTTGTCTACGGCTAGATTTGGCCTTGATTGTGAACTTGATTAATTGACAAAAGAATCAAGACTTGATTTGTGGCTTGACTCCATCAATTAATATTTGATATTTGATTTAAGCAAATAAATCAATCTTCTCAAATCATTTGTTTTAAACTTGAATTAATTAATTTGTCAATTTAAATTAAAATCAAATAATTGCTTAATTATTGTCTCTCTTGATAACTTGTCCGATTTGTGAGACCATGATGCATGCCATGTAAGCCCTGACACATCTTAAGAGATGTGGAAAACACCATTTTACCATTAACGAGACCAATGAGGGGAACAAGATCCAAGGGGGTATCATGGACATTTTATCAAAGAATCCAAGAGTGGTTAAAGTGTCGTCAGTGGCGCTAGGGGTGGGTTCAAAAAACCGAAAACCGAACAGGACCGAGGCCAAAAAAAATTGAACCGAACCGAATCTGGCTGGTTCGGTTTCGATTTTTGATGTTTGAAAACTGAACTGAACCAAACCAAAATATATATTTAATTAATTTTTATAATATTTTAATTATAAAAATCATAAAAATTAAAAAAATTCTTCAAAATCCTGGAGGCATGAGGGTTCGAACCCATGGACTCCAGCTTGAAAAGTTTCATTGAAACCAACTTAGCAACATGTTTTGGGTGGCTGACGAAGTTGGGGTGGGTGGTGGAGCTGTAATTCGACAAGTCTTTCTGTTATAGCAAGAAGCAGAATCCAAGGGGTTGGTTGAAAGCTGTTGCGTTTTTTGCTTTTATAGTACTTATTAGCACGTATTTTCTTTTTCAACTTTTATAAAATTAACGGCGTTGTGGTAGCTATTAACCACAAGGACAGGTATCAAAACGAGAAGGAACTCACAGGCCGGGCAGAGGTAATCTGGACACTCGACTACTTAAGGAGGAGGGTCCATGGTCGGTCAGAGTTGGATCCTCCGATCCTATTGTTATCTTCAATCTCAAGAAAATTTTGTTCACCTACCATTTTGTTCGATCAAATCATTTCAATGACGAAACGAATCATATTGAAGCGAAAAGCAAAAATACTAAAGTTCATATTCTTCTGATGTTGCTAATACTACTGCAGCATTACTCACGGAAATGTATAAATACTTGACTATGACAAAGAAACAATGATACCCATGATTAAGTGTCGCCGTCTGCCAAAGAACAAGCAGCAAAGAGTCGATAGATCTTCTAAGCTTGTGTTTCTAACTAATAATCTGTACCGGAGGCAAACTCTGCATTCAATCTTGTATTTCACCAATGGCAGAGAAGCACGTAAATTGAGTACCCACGAAAAAATGACCTAAACAATGGCGGAGCTGTCCATTTTAGTTGAAAAACTCACCGGCTGCATATTTTGTCAAATCGATGCAGATACTGGCCAGAACTTTTTCCAATTCAGTTGGAACTTGGAACCCACCGGCTGCAAATTTGTCATATTTGCGCAAATACACACGCTTATACAACACCTTGCATGAAACTGCAAACCGTGATGGTAAGAACTAAACACATACATTTGTCACAATTCACTAAAGATTGTCGCATTAATGTTACGTTCAAAACAGGGAAACTAAGTGATGAAACAGTATAAAAATGGTATGATTATGAATAAGCAGTCTCAGTATACAAAATATCGTAAACCTGACATTGGCAATAGACTGAATTCCAATAAATCCCACTTCTGCTATGGTAAGAAAAACATTCAGAAAATAATCCATACAAAGAAAAGTTATTCACCAACCAGTTTCACGGGTATAACATAAAACAGATCAACGGAACAAGATAAATGACCGAAGCTTATCAAAACCTTAGTTCCCGCCACTATGTCCAACAAAAATCCTGAACTTAACCATCTTCTAGATACTCAACTAACTCCTCTCCATCTCTCTATATGTCTATAGACAGCATCGCATTTTTCCGCAATATAATCCTGCTTTCCATTTCATGATACCTGCCAATTATGCACGATTATTGCATATGCCGTGAAGCGCACATTTTACTTGTGTTCATTTAAAGCATAGAATATTTTCCTTGACACTGACATTCATTTCGAGTATCTTTTATTCTTTTCTTTTTCCAGAGATAATTTATTCCAGGTATTTAACATATCTTTGTACACTCCAAATCTAATGGACCAACCAAGTTGCTAGTGAAGAAAACAATAAGCAAAAAGCTCACAAAGATTCAACAAAACCATTTTAATTTTGTTTTCCGAAAGGTATAAATTCATTATTGTATTGTAACTGGTTTGCTCCAAAAATATTGTACGGTACTAGCATGCGACAACAAAAATCACACATGCAAGCAACCATAATTATAGTAAATTTGGAAAAGGAAAAAAAATGGACAAAGAAACTAACTTGCTCTTACGATGAGATAATCCAGCCTGGATGGACATTGGAAGAGCAAAAATATGAGTATGTGAGGTCCTGAACCAAGGACTACAGGATTTAAACAGCAGCAGCATCAACAATACGAGGGAGACGTGCTGAATGCCATAAATGCCATCCAAACATTCCTAATGTTTATTCCCAAATATCCGCCATTTTTTCTTTTTTCCGTTCTCATATGAGGTTGTGCCTGAAATAAAAACAAAACCGTAAGTCATGCATTACTTTTACAGAGATATGTAAAACCCAAGGCATGCATGCAGGCACTACTGTCAGACAACCAAAGAGCCTTTTTGGAAAATCAGATAAAGAGCTATTACGGTGTTGTGTTCTAATTTCTCACTCCCCATCACACAGTTGGTATTATACACACAGATCCCAAAAGAAAAAGAGACTGTAAGTATTATCATTCAAAAACTGTTGAGTAATGATGCAACATTATTGCTCGAACTGGTTGCATTCAGCTGACCGAGTTATCCCAAAGCCAGGTTTTGTTTTACTCCATACCACTTTGTACTCTACATATAAGCATAAGAGAGAATAAAGTTACCTCCTTGAGGATAAATTGAGTTGTAATGCACCTCTGCCCAGAAACTCAAATAAATAACTGCACAAGACATAATAGCATCTGTAAAGCTTAATGGAGGACGGAAAACTAATATTTAGGATATCACAACTAATAGCTTAACCATTAAGCAAAGTTCGACGAAATCTATTTTTAATTAGTACAATGATGAGACTAACATTGAACCCGGAGATTGTAATAAAAAAAAAATCATAATTAGGTGATAAATTTGTTCATCATAAGAGAAGTGAAATGAAAGAAAAGGACAGCAACATGTAGAATATGGAAACTGTAATCAAATTTCAGCATACAGATAATTAAATACTTAAAAAAATCGATTGTCTCTGCCCACAACAAAAACCAAGAGCTTAACAAGCTTACCTTGTTTTGAAGTTTGATTATTAGGAAGAATCTCTATGCAACAGTTATCCTTAAAAGAAGTCAGGACAAAAAATTTCACTCCGTACTGCAACAAATTATTCACACAAGTATCAGTTACTATATAAATTACTGTCCAAATGTTGGAAAAATCCAGATGTGCACGCTTCAATGTAAAAGATCTTTCATACCGAATCAGCAGCGGCCTGTAATGAGACATGGTCACCCCACTCACCATCCCTGGTTTCATTCAGATTGATAAGTATTAATTAAGGCCAAAATTAATTGACAGGAAAACAAGAAAAACTATGAGTTCGAGTCATACTTGGACATCTTCTCCAAATAGTCATCATATGCCATAGGAACATACCCCTCGTAAATCTCCTGATGAGACTTAAGCTGATAGCAGTAAACCATCAGAAGGATAAACCAGAATCTATGGAAGATAGTTGATAATACACAAAACTTCATGGTGATAAAGTTCAGTATAACAAATAGGTATTTCCAGGAGAGCAAACCTGATTTACGACTTGCTTTCTCACATACTCGTGGTTGTCAGGTGATTGATACAATTGGTCTGATAAAGCATGGAACTGGAAAAATAAAGCAAAGCATGAGATTAACATGTCTAATTTGAAAAATTCTAATATCAATATCCAGTCATAAATAGAAAACTGATACATCAATATCCAGTCATCAACAACAGAAACAAGACATAGCTACAAAAGGACTAACCTGGCAGTTGCCATCTCCTGCTACCTTATGTTCAACGAAGCCATATAATTGAAGCCTAAATGAAAAAGGCAAGAAATACTTTTACAAACCCAAATCCAATATCAGACCCCAAGTCAAAAAACACGCAAAGATGGATTCTGCTAGCTAGGCAAATTATTGAATTACAGACTGATGTTACTTCACTCCTAGAAAGGAAATGGGCAGGTCGTACCTGTCAACTAGCCTTTGATGGTCTGAAGTCGCTTCATCAATTGAAGGAATTTCTCCATTGATTCTAGGAATGTGCTAGACCATATAAAGGGAACAAAGTTAATACCTGACAATGCAAATCATGCCATGTGTAGGAATCCAAATACAAATACACTAGTCACGAATTTGTAAACTGTGGATTTTAAATTATTTTAAGAGGGGGGAGGGCGGAAATTCACTTGAATAATCAAAATCCCGTTGACATGTCTATTTGAGTTTCCAATCTACATTCCCAAGTCTCAACATCAGATTATTACCTAATGTGTAATATACAATGTGC
Source organism: Heteromeles arbutifolia (assembly GCA_024362995.1). Taxonomy (NCBI): domain Eukaryota; kingdom Viridiplantae; phylum Streptophyta; class Magnoliopsida; order Rosales; family Rosaceae; genus Heteromeles; species Heteromeles arbutifolia. The sequence continues at coordinate 640,717 of JANCRC010000022.1, forward strand.
TAATAAATTTTCAAAAGTCAATTATGACAACTCCTTCAAACTGTTTAATAACAAAAACATGACAAAACATTTGAGGTTGCAACATGGTGAAAACGTTAGACAATGCGAGAAATGAACTTTGAACAACATAAACTTACAGGAACAGGATTCCAGCCCCAGCCCCCATCAAGAGAACATTCATCAGTTAGCTCCAAATGAACATCAGGGCTAGAACATAAGCTAGAAGGCACCACAATAGCAGCTTCTTCCTGGCTGTAATCATGGTCTGCATGGTGCACAAAAAATGCCTATCAAGATAATTAAATGATATAGGTTAATTTAACTTCTATAAAAAGAAGGTTTAATATATGTGTATGAGAGAAATGTCTCATGAATCTAACTTCCTTTAATTACATTCTATATATTATATATTCTTGTTTGGACCCAAAATGACATTTTTGGGCTGAGCCAATAATCACCCTCGGTCCAATGTATGGGACATCAGGAATCTCATAATATTCTCAAGAATAGCCCAGCTCAATAGAGTTCGGCTAAATCCTATCAGAATTCAATCTTATTTGAATAGAAGAGTCGGCCGAATCGTAGTATAACAACGAGTCCTTAGAGGCCATTTATGCCTCGAATAAGAAAAGATGCCAAGTATCAAGGGTTGAATCTAGAGGATAATAGGGTTGAATTCAGAAACCAGGACTGGCCGAAGCCCATTCGGATTTGATCAAGGAATTATAGTTCGAGTAGGATTCTACTTCTGCCATGTGGGAATTGCTACTATAAATAGAGATGGAAGTGCATCATTCAAGCCTCCCTCCAAATCAACCCATAAAACTACCTGCGCAAACTCTCGCTCTATGCAAAACCTCTCAAACATCTTGAGATTTTTATTTTACCCTTTTTTTCCCGCCAACATACCTTCAGTTTGGACAAACAACACTATGTTGGCAATCGACAACATTTTCAGTTTAGATAAACAGCACTGGAGCCGTAAAATCAGTTGATCGATGAGCACCTTTAGTTTGGATAAAAAGCACTGCTTCGAGACTGATTGGTTATCTATCCATGTTTCGGTCAGCAATGATTTTTTTAGTCCTTCTTGGAAGAGCCTTCTCGGCAAAGTAAGGTGTTACCAGGTTACTTGACATTCAACACATTGAAAGTCGAAGTTAATATTTTTTGACTGGATATTCACAACTGCATTTCAAAGTTCGGCACTCAGACGGCCTAACCATATTTACAATCAAGACACATACTTGTGTCCTTACAGACTGGAACTGATTTGGCGCACCTTGTTGGAAATGTGCCCTAAACCCAATCATATGATGATACTTTACGGACATTTCACATGTTAAACTAATCTAATTTAATATAAAGGGCAAAGATTATTATTTAAAGCCGTCTCATATAAACGTTATATGTTTAAACGATAAGTCCAAGGAATATGTAATTGGGAGAATGTGATCTAAAGAAGTTAGATTCATGAGACCATTCTCTTTCATATACATATCCTAAACGTTCCTGACCATAGGATTGCCAATTGGGCATCGACAGTCCGTTAAGATCATTGTGTGATATGTCTTCTCTTAGAGAGAGTGACTGGTCTCGAGTCATTGGTGTGACTAACACCAAGACAAGCATGTAGGTGCTCAATAGAGAACGAGTCTACTAAACGCGATCAACAAGGAGTTCTCATACTCATGTCACATGAAAACTCATGGTTGAGATAATGCAAAGTAGTCCTTTGACCTAAGGCATCATAGTTGTCTTATGGTTAGGTCCTTGATCTTTGACTATGTCAAAGTCACTCCGTCAAAGGGTGTCCACGGCATAGTTGGGGTTAAGCCACTTAGCCATGGAGGCAAGTGAATGCACAACAAGGGATCTCTAACCTTCAAACCGTTTGAGGGAGAATACTCTATGATATGATTAAGAATCTCTAGCCAGAGTATGAATGAGATTTAGGAATTCGTTCCAAATCACATTCAAGGTAATCATATAAGTAAGAGAATCACATTGGATTGTAGACATGAATAAACTATCAAATCAAACAATGTGGTCAAGAGTATTGTATTAGAGAAAGACTGTATTGCATTGTAATCCCAAACTGAATAGGTTCTCCACCTTTTCTGATTAGCTTAGGTAGCCATGACATACTGCTAGGTGTCACTCACGGTTTGTGGAAGCCCTAAAGGTGTATAATAACTAAAGGGAGAATTGAAAAGTAAGTTTCAATTCACAATCGATTTGAAGAATTTTAATCACCCACTGCCTCGCTAAAAGGAACCTAATGGATCGTACACCGTGTAAGGTAGAGATTGAAGAAACAACGGAGATGAGTAAGGATAATTAAATGGTTTAATTATTTATGGCTATGATTAATTAATATGTTAATTAATCAAACAAATAAGTTCGTTTTAGACATCAGGTTAGTGTTGGGGCCTCAAGGCCCAATGGGCTTCAAATGTCAAGTCCAATAACTCAAGTTGTATGACAACTTGAAAACACAAAGGGCATGAAAACCCAATGAACCCATATGGCCGGCCATAGAGAGTGTGAGGGAGAGTTGGTTTTAATTTCAACTATGCCACTCAATGTAACTAGCTATAGAAATGAAATTATAACCTATTCCATCATTAAGGGTTTTCTACAGAGAAAAGAGAAAAACACAAAAAAGCTCACCCTTCTCTTAAGAGGCCGGCCACCCTAGGAGGAATGAACTAGCATCCATTTCTTCCTAGGTCACTCATCTTTTCCTCAATGCATTCTTTGGTGTGGAAACATAGAGGTTCCTTTTCTTGGGAACTTGGAAAATCCATTCCTTCATCCATATCCAAGAAGTCATGGAGACAAGAAGCAAAGTTCCTCCATCCACATCCATGGAGCCAAGGAGCAAGGAGACTAAGGAAAGAAGGCCCTCACATGGGCGAATATCCTAAACTTAGAGGTTCCCTTTCTTGGGACCTTGGAGAATCCATTCCTTCATCCATATCCAAGAAGTCATGGAGCCAAGAAGCAAAGTTCCTCCATCCACATCCAAGGAGACTAAGGAAAGAAGGCCCTCACATGGGCGAATATCCCTTGCTAAGCAAAGAGGTGCTTCAAAGGTATAAAAGTTTCTCAACTCTTTTCTTTAAGAATTGAGTTGAGTCTTGATTCACCACAAATATTAGGCCTTGAATTTCATGGGTAAAGTTTTGTTTTTGAATGCATACAAGCATGATTCCGCCTTTAATTTATTAATTGCATGCATACATGTTGCTTAAATGAACTTGTTGATGATAAATTTTTCCTTCACACCTACATTCTCACGATTATAATTATAGTTGCCAAACTCGGTGCCGACGATTCGTCAACTTTGCAAACTTGCAGCCTTGTCTTCAAGCTCTAGAACCCGAAGGCCGAGACATGTTCTTTCCTTGGCCGTAGACGCAAGATTCAGAAGTCACTAGCACTCCCAACGCCACATCAACATTCATTCACTCCCCAACTGAGCTTGGCCGATGAGTTGGCACGCCCCGTATTCGACCGAATGACGTAGTTAGCTTATTAGCTATTCGGCCTGCACACCACGTAGGCTAAGTAGTTTTTAGGGTCAACAATTCCTTAGACTTATTGTTTAGGTGTACAACATGTAATGAGACAGCTTTAAACAATAATCTTTACCCTTAAATTAAATTGAATTAGTTTAATATGTGAAATGTCCATACAATATCATCTCATGATTGGATTTAAAACACTTCCAACGTCATGCGATCTCTAATTATACTGTATTTATTCAACACTTTGTGTTCAATGAAAATAACAAAAGCTGAATGTTGCAGACTATTTTTACAACGTTATAATTCACCAAAAAAGAGTTATTAGCGGATCAGCTACAATTAGATATCAAAGTGATAACAAATATGCTTAGTTTCACATGCATTTGAGTCAAATTTGTGATATATTTCGACAGTATTCCTAGCGGAATATCATAAAAAAATCTTCAAGTCAATTTTGAAAAGGAAGTAAGATTGTGTTCTTGTTTCATCCTCAATGTGTACTTTTGTGTCTTACCATTTCATCCTCAATGATGTCCCTAAAGCCCCTGCTGCTTTCATGGATTTGATTAACAGAGTATTTAAGCAGTACTTAGACCGATTTGTCATCGTTTTTATCGATGACATTTTGGTTTATTCTAAGTCTAAAGCAGATCACGTGCGACATCTCAGTTTTGTGCTGAAGAAGCTGAGGGAGTTTAGACTTTATGCTAAATTCAGTAAATGCGAATTCTGGTTGAATCAGGTGGCATTTTTGGGACACGTCATTTCAGCTCAGGGTATTCAAGTAGATCCCCAGAAAGTGGCAGCAGTAGAGAATTGGGAGCAACCACGAACTGTCTATGAGGTACGTAGTTTCTTAGGTTTAGCAGGATACTACAGACGGTTTGTGCGGAATTTTTCAGAGATTGCATTGCCACTTACTAAGTTAACCAGGAAAAATGTTAAATTTGAGTGGGATGATAGTTATGAGCGGAGTTTCCAGCAACTGAAATATTGTCTTACTCAGGCACCAGTGTTAGCACTTTCTGACGACGGTGGTAATTTCGAGATTTATAGTGATGCTTCATTAAATGGTTTGGGTTGTGTGCTGATGCAACATGGCAGAGTGATTGCATATGCTTCAAGACAATTAAAGCCACATGAAGGGAATTATCCTACTCATGATTTGGAGTTGGCGGCGATTGTTTTTGCATTGAAAATCTGGAGGCATTATCTTTATGGTGAGAAATGTAAGATTTTTACAGACCATAAGAGTCTCCAGTATTTGTTTACCCAGAGAGATTTGAATATTCGTCAGCGGAGGTGGATAGAGCTGCTGAGTGATTATGATTGCACGATTGAATATCATCCAGGTCGTGCGAATGTAGTAGCTGATGCACTTAGACGGAAATCTCAGGGCAGGATTAATGTTATTCATGTGAGCCGTGTTCGTCTTTTGGCAGAGTTGAGATCGACTGGAGTGAAGCTAGTCATGGAGAAATCAGAGACTGATGGTCGAGAAGATGCTTTGCTTGCTCATTTTCAAGTTAGGCCAATCTTGATTGATCGGATACTCGAGGCTCAGAAGGAAGATGACGAGATTCAAGAATTAATTCAATTAAGAAATAAGGGGAAAAAAAAAGATCTTCAGATTCGAGAAACTGATGGCATGCTCATGCAAGAAGGTAGGATGTATGTGCGAAATAATGCAGAGTTAAAGAAGGTTATTCTTGATGAGGCGCACATTTCAGCTTACGTTATGCATCTGTGAAGCACTAAAATGTATCATACCATTCGACCATTTTATTATTGGCCAGGTATGAAAAGAGAAATTGCTGAGTATATGAGTAGATGTATTGTTTGCCAGCAAGTGAAAGTCGAGAAAAAGAAGCCATTTGGACAGATGCAGCCACTTCCTATTCCACAGTGGAAATGGGAAGATATTACCATGGATTTTGTGTATAAACTTCCTCGTACAAGGAATGGTTGTGATAGAGTTTGGGTAATTGTGGATCGACTTACTAAGTCAGCACATTTCATTCCAGTTCGAGAGAAGTTTTCCTTAAATCGGTTAGCTGAACATTTTATCTTAAAGATTATTAAGTATCATGGTGTGCCAGTCAGCATTGTTTCAGATCGAGACCCGAGGTTTACTTCTAAATTCTGGACGGCATTCCAAGAAGCTCTGGGTTTGAGATTGTTGTATAGTACTTACTGCATATCATCCTCAAACTAATAGACAGTCTGAGAGGACTATTCAGACACTAGAGGATATGTTGAGATCTTCTGTTTTGCAGTTTGGTGATGCATGGCATACGCGTTTAGACCTGATGGAATTTGCCTACAATAACAGTTATCACTCGAGTATTGGTATGTCGCCATTCGAGGCATTGTATGGTAAATCGTGTCGAACACCATTGTGTTGGTCTGAGGTCGGAGAAAGAATTTTAGAGGGCCCAGAGATAGTAGACGAGACTACAGGGAATATTCAGGTGATTAAATCTAACCTAAAAGTGGCTCAAGATCGTCAGAAGAGTTTAGCTGATCGACACGCTGCTGATCGGACATATAATGTAGGTGATTGGTTTTCTTGAAGTTATCACCATAGAAAGGTGTTGTAAGGTTCGGAAAAAAGGGAAATTGAGTCCCAGGTATATCAGACCACATCAGGTTTCGGAGCGAATTGGCGAAGTAGCTTATAGACTTGAATTGCCTCAGGAATTGTCTAGAGTACATAATGTGTTTCATGTGTCGATGCTTCGCCATTATATTTCAAACCCGTCGCATGTTTTGCCTCCGTAGCAGTTAGAAATTAATCCTGATTTATCTTATAAGGAGGAGCCGATTACTGTACTGGATTGGAAAGATAAGATTCTGAGGAACAAGACAGTGCGTTTGGTGAAAGTTTTATGGAGGAATCACTCAGTAGAGGAAGCAACCTGGGAGACAGAAGAGCGGATGAAAGAGTCGTATCCGCGATTGTTTTACAAGTTTTAGTGGATTGTACTTGTTATGTAAATTTCGGGGACGAAATTTTATTAATGTGGGTAGATTGTAACAGCCTATCCCGAAATAAGGTATTGATATTGTGAATTGACGTTTTTACCCCTGTACTAGTGGTGACGTGTGTATGTATTTTGGGATTGTTTTGGAAATTGGGCTTTGTGGGTGGCCCTAATATTGTACACGTACACACATACATACGCACACACACCATATTATCTCTTTCTCTCTCTTCCTTTCTCTCTCATTCTTCTCGATTTTTCTTCCATTTCCTGCAAATTGTACGGACAGCATCACACCTCTCGATCGTGGCACAGATCGAGGTCCTAGATGCCTTCTTCGTGTTCCTTGTAACATTGTGAACCCAACCATACCTTAGTTTGGTCTGAAACCCTCGAAAACCCTTGAAACCCGAGAGTACATTTTGAGGTACTGTTTATGTGCTCGTAAACCAGGACGTATTAGGACATTCTAAGATCACAGGGAGCCTTAGAATGTTCTTGTGAAGCTCGGAGGACAAAATTGGGGGTTTTTGGACGTCAGGATCGAGAGTTCAAGGTTTGGCCAGATTTCGTGGTTTTTCTCCGGCGAGATTTCGTCGTGTTTCGAGCTTTAAAGAGGTATAGAATTCTTCTCCTTGTCCTTTGCTTCATTTTGGTGTTAATTTCGTGAAATTTGGTTGAGAATTGAGTTAGAAATTAAGATTTGAAGGTTTTCCAGAATCTGGCGACGCAGCGGTCACCGACGTCGGATTCTGATGACTGGAGGTAGGGGACAAGGGAATATTCTGTCAAAGTTAACGAAATATTCCTAACGGAATGTAATGACGTCAGTTAACCTTAACGAAATATTCTAGGGATTTAACATAATATTCCCTAACGGCGTTAGGGTTTCCGTCAGCATGCACGGCACGTGGCCGCGCGTGGGCGGCGCTTGTTGCCGTGCCTTGGCCGGCGCGTGAGGGCGCATGGGGCTTCAGAAAATTATTTTAAAAATATGGGGGTGTTCGTTGGATTAAGTAGATCATGTTGGTATATTCAAACACCCCAATTGAGCAATGTATGAGAAGTTATTACCTAAGTTTGGTTATGTGCGTAATTAACGGTTGTATAGTTGTTTCGCATATAGGTGAGATTTATCCTGAGGACGAGCGCAGCCACGCGAGGCTTGGGGGCTACGACCCAACTACTTACTAGTGAGTGGGCTTTTGTTTTCAGTATATATATATATATATATATATATATATATATATATATATATATATATATATATATATATATATATATATATACTTGGCTAATTCCCAGAAATACGTTTTGAATGATTTTATGAAAGTGAATGCCATGTCGAATGCCATATATATATATATATATATATTTACTGCTATGTTATGTGATTATATGTCAAGGCGCCGCGGACGCCAGGTAAGTCAGGTAAGTATGCACTTTCGTTGTGATGATTATGGTGATATTGATGAGATTAGAATATGGCTCATTTACCTGCACATCGAAGTTTGTGCTCCGCCAGAGTAGGGCCTAGCTTTCACGTGATCGTTCACCTCCCGCACCGTACACTCACCTTGGATCCAAGGCAGGTGCTAGCCTGTCGTACATACCACATTAGGTGGTTCCGACTTGTAGGTGACCTGCGATTCGTCCCCAGCCTTCACGTAACCATAGCACAGAGCGTTTTTATATACCCAGCTTGTCGTACAGACCACTATAGGTGATTCCGACATGGGTGCAAGTTATTGATTGAGAGTTTGGATTGAGGAGCCATAGATTCGCCGTACAGGTCACGATAAGTCACTCCGGCTGACTTATATGCATTGTCGGCATGTTATGCATTGAGATATCACTTGATTGATTTTGTTGATATTTGTTGCCTGCTTTGATATTGGATATGGTTTATTCGGACATGGCAATATTTGAATGTTGTTTTTCAGTATGAGTATATATATATTTTCTGGGAAATATATATATTTTTACAGTGAGGGGTTATAACTTTCATATCGAAGTGATTTTGGTAAAACTTTGTTTTTGCCCACTCACGCTTTTGTTTTGTGCCCCTCCAGGTATTAGATAGCATTGGTGGCAAACGAGGTTTCAAGGCAACTCTGACAGTACACTATTCATGTAAATATTCTTGTTGTTCTGTTAGGTCATTCTGGACTGCTCCTAGGATGCTCATACCTTGTAAATTGTGTTTTTGTCCTTCACACTTTACCATGATCGTGTATCACTGGTTATATTATTTTAGTACTTATTATCTTTATATATTTTCTGCACTGCGCACATGGCTACGTCATGCTCACGTGACGGCCAGCACGTCCCGATATTTGGGTCGGGGTGTGTCAGAATGATTGTTATCATAAGTATGAAATTATGTGGATCAGCCACATAATGTTTTGAGGACCCAAATTGTCAATGGCTTAGTTGTGATATTCAAAAGCCAATTTAGGTGGCTGCTGGCTTGGCAGACTTAACTTTCAAAAGTAAGCTGGTTTTGTAAAATAGGAACCGGATCCCCTCATTTGAAGTTGAAGTTGAGCAATAGTAAGCTAATCTATATAAGTGTTATAGTCAATTGTGGCTCGTCAATTAGGCACCACAATTGAAGTTGAAGATAGATACATATACATATACATATACATATACACATACACATATACATATATACATATACATATACATATACATATACATATACACATATACATACATATACATATACATACATATACACATATACATACATATACATATACATATATACATATACATATACATATATACATATACATATACATATATACATATACATATACATATATACATATACATATACATATACATATATACATATACATATACATATACATATATATATATATATATATATATATATTCCAATTTCTATACTTGTGAGGTCTTCAAAAGCCAGTTGTTTTATGCATTCAGTAAAGAATGTTGGCTTCTGATTCTGGGATGTGCAATGACTTGGTTTACACGTAACAAACAATTAATCATATGAATGGAACCAGGATCCTCGCCAGATCCATTCCCTAGGGATCCCACAATCATGTCCGTTCATCGTATATCGTGCGGTCAGAAATCATTTAAAATTTAAAATTTAAAATTCAAATATAAATAGTACCTAACGAAAAGTGACCGCACGATATACAATGAACGGACAAGATTGTAGGATCCCTAGGGAATGGATCCGGCGAAGATCCTGGTTCATATGACAAAACTGCGTCAATAAGTGAGTGATTTCGTGAACCTAAAGTTTATGATCCAATCATTTTTTGGCTCCAAGTCTGTTTTATAGTTGACTTGGTTTGTAATTTCTCGTTATATGTACATGTTACTGTAACTTGAGTCTTCTCCCAACGAAGTAGAGACAATTATGGATAGATCAAAAGTTAGTTGGTCCATCCCTGGATATGTCAACGAATGAGTTGAGTAACATGACCTTTCAGTTTTGAGTCTGAAAAAACAATTGTGTGATAATTGAGCAATGTGGCAAGTATTGATAGTGCCAATGTACTTTTAATAAATGAGAGCAGCTTGTATAAAACGAGTTCACGGTTGTCATATCGATCCAATCTAATAATACATTGTCATATGAAAAAGAAACTTACACATGACTATACATCATTAGACTGAGACGCCACACAACAATGAACCAATTTCATGTAAGTCCTAATCACACTAGGACCAGATTGCTAAAATGCACTTACAATCAGCATGTCCTTAAAAGTTTTGGTGTCCACGAGCGAGACAACCATCCAGTTTCTCTCCTCCTCAAATCCACATTTCTTCTCTTGTTCATTGTTTCAACTTCCCGGCAAGTTTCTATTGGTGCCAAATTCTTGGGGGGCAATTGCTGACTTTCCGTTCCTGTTGGTGTATTCATAAACTTGTTTTGGCTTGATGGTGCCTCCTTTATTTTCTTTTTGATTGAGGGTACCTCCATAGTTTTCTTTTGGCCTGATGGAGCCTCTATAATTTAATTTACCATCTCCAATACCTCGCTCATCTTTGGACGATTCTTGGGGAGTCTGACCAAGCATTTGTTGGCTACAATTCCAAGCTTTTGAGCTGATTTGAGGGGGTATTTACCTTCAAGCTTAGGGTCTATTATTAGCCAAAACTTCTTCACGTCTGACAGGTAAGGCTTTACCCATTCTAAGAGCTTCTGCTCACTCTTAGGGCGGTTTCGATCCAGAGGACGCCTACCTGTGATGAGTTCACAAAGGAAGACCCCATAGCTCCACACATCATTCTTAGATGTTAGACCAGTCTGGATATACTCAGGTGCTGCGTATCCCATGGTTCCAACAACCTGATTAAAAATCCCCAGCCATGTGAGCGCAAGAGTGTAGCACATAGTTTGAAGGATATTGAATTATGTAATGGGTGGTAATTATAATCAGATCATTTGTATAAAATCATACCGCTGTTGAGACGTGGGTTAATCCTTCTGACGGGCCCAACCTTGCCATTCCGAAGTCTGATAGCTTTGCATTCCATTGATCATCCAGAAGAATATTTGAAGATTTAAAATCCCTGAAAATGATCTAGAACAAAAACGTAGAAAAATGTAAGCACACAAACTTATTCCCTCTCCCCTCCCTCATCTTTTCTTTTCTTAACTTTTAAAACAAATATCAAATGCATAAAAAGGGACACCGTCACAGAATGAAAACGAAAACAAAATTTAAAAGTACCTGAAAGTCCATTTCTTCGTGTAAATATGCCAAGCCACGGAGTTGTGACACCTCTAAAACATAAATTACAAGTTGGTCATAGATGGATGCTATGGATCGTTAGATCCAGATCCAATGCCTTCTTGTTAAAATTGTATAGAGGTGAAATGTTCGAATCTTTATTCTTTTGGAAAGAAGAAAGAATCACAAAGTTGTTGAGGTTAATTCACTTAGATGTTAGTGGCACTTGTCCACAACATAATACTACTCAAGTCGTATGACATTCACCGAAGATCACTCTCGGTTGAACTATCGTTTATTTTGAATAAACACAAGTTCGAATACTTTGCAAAAGATTTCAAAGAATTCTAGAATGTAAGTTGATGAGTAAGACGTCTAAAGTATTTACCTCCTTAGATTTGATCCAAGGAAGAATAACACTTTAGAAGAGTTTCCTTAAAAGATATCAAGGAAAGTAGCATCATAAGATAATGGATTTCTCCATTGGGAGAAGATCGAACTCAAATAAGATGAAGTTCGTTGGATGTTATCAATTACCCATATACAGGATATATACTTCTAAGACAATATGATTGTCAATTAGAAGGTCTTCCAAAATTTTCATGACTCCATAGGATGTAGTTGGAAAGAAAAACAAGTCTTAAGCGTGTTAAGATTTGAGGTTGTGTGCTACTAAGCAATATTTGTTTGAGAACAATCTTGTGGGATATCCTTCAATTAACCTTTAGATATCACTTCTATAAACCAACTAACAAATGTTATTTGTTGGGTAGTTCATTGTAATCCTACAATAGGATTTGCCTAAGTTAGAGCAAATGAACGAAAGATAGAACTCAAAGAATGGGTTTTTTGAGAGACAAGATGATAATCAACAAATATAGCAACCTAGTTCCTACACCACTAGCTCCAAAGTAGTCAAGAAGGATTTATAAACCGTCTCAATTGAATGGTTTGAACTTTATGACTATGTCATAGAGTTACACCTCTTAATTCGAAAGAAATAAGAATGCAAATCCTTATGACTACTTTGAGTGTATATACAACATATACTCAAGGAAATGGTACAAATCCATTTGACCCGAAATAGTGAAACCTTCATAGCTAATTGGTAGCTTAAGGTGACTACAATCAAAGAGATTGGTTGACTTAGAAGAAACCATCTTTGACGTAGTCTTGGTTTCAAATAATTCGAAGATTGCTTGCTACAACTAAACAGTGATTCAACGTTTGGACATAATATGGGTTTCCGAAACCATTATCAAGATAATTTTGATAATATATGTCTAAAACTAGGAATCACAAGACATGTAAGTTGTAGAGATCCGTCCATCATGAATCTTAGCAAGCTAGTGGGAGCTATAAGAGTCTTATGAGAGAAAGATCAAATCGTTTGATTTCTCATAAAGATGTAAATGAATCTTTTGTTTACTAGGTTTACAAAAGATTAGTGGGAGTTAATCATATTCCCAAATTTGAACATATATATGATATATATTAATTTTGGAAATTCTTCTTCGTTAAAGTTATAACTTTAAACATTCTATAATGATAGACTGTATATGGGAGAGATAGTCTATATACATGGGATGGAAATCTATAATGATAGATTTCAAGATATAATTGGATTATCTCAATCCCTATTGGTAGACGATGGATGTAGGAAGTTTCTCGAATGATAAACTTCAAATGAAAGGACAATTCCCGTCAGAGTGGGAGTTGCTCTTCTAAAAGGGTATGCACCCTTTACCTTTTTGACTCCCAAAGAAGCATAATGCGTAAATAGAATCCTTTATGCATACATAGAAAGGTGATTTGTGTATTTCATATTGTATGAAAAACGTTGATATGAGTTGTACCAAGATCAGTACAAGACGATATCAATGCAAACCCAGGATCAGAACCATGGCAACTGTCAAGTGAATCCTTAAGTATTTAAGAAATACTAAAGGATAGATTCCTCAAGAATGAGGAAGAATTAAAGTAACGCATGGAAGCGTAAATGTATTAGATTATGAATCTAATATCGTATCCATCATTGGATGTCTCTTCAGTTTGAATGAAGAGATAATTGGATATCTCTTTATTATGACTAAAGAGATATTTGAGTGGAAAATTAAAAGTAATGACTTTGGTGTATTCCATCATGCATGCAAAATATATCGCCATATATAAGCTTACAAAAAAGTTGTTTGGATGGGAAAGTTCGTTTATGAACTCTCTATTCGGTTCCAACCAAAAAGCGTCTCTAGTGTATCGACACTATGACGCTAATAGGGCGATGGCTCAAGCCAAGGAATCAAGGTCTCATCAAGATCCTAACTCAAATGAGAGACTGAACCACATGATTGAGAATCATGTATAATGGTGACGTCATTATTCTCAAGGTTGCTTCTAAGGATAACATATAGATATCCATTGTCTAGGCTTACTACTCAGCCATTTTTGAAATGAATTCAGAAAAGGTATCATCACAGATGACCAAGCTGATTGGCTTTAGTGCAAGTGGGAGATTGTTGGAAATGTGCCTAAAAAGCCAATCATATGATGATACTAGCAGATACTTCACATGTTAAACTAATCTAGTTTAATATAAAGGGCAAAGAGTATTGTTTAAAGCCGTCTTATATAAATGTTATATGCTTAAACGATAAGTCCAAGGAATATGTATTTGGGAGAATGTGATCTAAAGAAGTTAGATTCATGAGACCATTCTCTTTCGTATACATATCCTAAACGTTCTTGATCATAGGATTGCCAATTGGGCATTGATAGTCCGTTAAGATTAGTACGTGCTATGTCTTCTCTTAGGGAGATTGACTAGTCTCGAGTCATTGGTGTGACTGACACCAAGACAAGCATGTAGGTGCTCAATAGAGAATGAGTCTACTAAACACGATCAACGAGGAGTTCTCATACTCATGTCATATGAGAACTCATGGTTGGGATAATGCAAAGTAGTCATTTGACCTGAGGCATCATATTTGTCTTGTGGTTAGGTCCTTGATCTTTGACTATGTCCAAGTCACTTCGTCAGAGGGTGTCCACGGCATAATTAGGGTTAAGCCATTTAGCCATGGAGGCAAGTGAATGCATAACAAGGGATTTCTAACAGTCAAACCGTTTGAGGGAGAATACTCTATGATATGATTAAGAATCTCTGGCCAGAGTATGAATGAGATTTAGGAAGTCGTTCCAAATCACATTCAAGGTAATCATATAAGTAAAAAAATCACATTGGATAGTAGGCATAAATAAACTATCAAACCAAACAATGTGGTCAAGAGTATTGTATTAGAGAAAGATCGTATTGCATTATAATCCTAAACTGAATAGGTTCTCCACCTCTTCTGATTAGCTTGGGTAGCCATGATATACTAATAGGTGTCACTCATGGTTTGTGGAAGCCCTGAAGGTGTATAATCACTAAAGGGAGAATTGAAAGTAAGTTTCAATTCACAATCGATTTGAAAGAGTTTTAATCGCCCACTGTCTCGCTAAAATGAACCTAATGGATCGTACACCATGTAAGGTAGAGATTGAAGAAACAACGGAGTTGAGTAAGAACAATTAAATGGTTTAATTGTATATGGCTAGGATTAATTAATATGTTGATTAATCAAATGAATAAGTTCGTTATAGACCTCAGGTTAGTTTTGGGCCTCAAGGTCCAATGGGTTTCGAACGTCAAGCCCATTAACTTAAGTTGTATGACAACTTAATGATAAAGATTCAAGAGGGTCCAAACAGCCCAAAGACCTAAAATGGCCGACCATATGTTGAAAGAAAGGCTTTTTGTTCTTTTGTCACTTAAGTGAAGTGACTATATAAAGAACTTTATAGCCAAAAATTCATTAGGGTTCTTTTAGAGGAAATTGGATAGAACAAGTCTCTCCCTTGAGGTTGGCCCCTTGGAGGAGATTAGCTAGCAATCTTCCCTCCTCCAATGTCACTCATCTCTTCTTCACGTCCTTCATTGGTGTGGAGACTTAGAGGTTTCCTACTTTGGGAACTTGGAGAATCCATTCTACCATCATCCTCCAAGAAATCCATGGAGCTAAGAAGTAAGGAATGAAGGCCCTATCTCTTGGGTGATTAGCCTTTGCTTATGTAAAGAGGAATCAACAAAGGTATAATATTTCTCAACTCACTTTGAACTTGAGTTCAGTCTTGGTTCACTACACTCACTAGGCCTTGAATTTCATGGGTAAAGTTTTGTTTTTGAGTGCATATAAGCATGATTCCGTATTTTAATTGTTAATTGCATGCATAGATGTTGCTCAAATGAACTAGTTTTCACAAATATTTCCTTCAGAGAATTATACCATCGAAGGTAACCACCTGTACCAAGATTTGCCAAGAATCCTCGTCAACACGAAAGCTTAGCACTAAAACCTGGATGGGCGAAAAACAAGGATGAGTGAGCCTAAAAATAAAGTTTTGTAAAAACTTTTTCAAAAACATAGTAACACCTTGCTGTAAAACAAGTATAGTTTCCAAAATATACATACTATGTATAGTATGAAAAATACTTACCGTAACTGCAATATCTCAATACTTCAATACTAGTAATCACAGTATCTCGCATAAATAAATATATCACATCTAGTGCTCATCGACACATGCTGATACACGAGTTCATGCAGAGGTATTCTGACATAAACATGACTGGGTGTAATAATGATTTACGTTCTAGTACTACAATCACATGAAGACTGGCGCTATGCGCATCACATACGAGTCCTAATTGCCTATAGCAATCTAGGACAGGATTGGCACCTACAATGGATCCAAAGTGAGCGTACGGTGTGATGTGAACATACACATGAAAGACTAGCCCTGGCCCGGGTGAGTACAAACACCAGTGTAGCACACGTTGAGCAGATAACATAAATGTGGTCATACCACGATAAACTGATAATTCTAGTCGACATAATACTAATCAATAACATATTAATCATGATCGTAAATAAAATCCCATAAGGGTACGCATACCTATGGCTCTGATAGGATTTAGGATAATTGTGTAAATTCCGTCATTTCGCTAATTCTTATAAACGTTAGTCTAATCTAGGCATACGTAGGAAATTCTTTTTCAAATGTATAAATGGAAACTAAATAAATATATGATATTTAAAAGCAAAGACCCACTCACAAATCATGTCGTCGGGTCAAACCCGCCTCATGTGCTTCTAAGATCCTTGCGATGCGTTTCGCCTAGAAACGAAACCATTAACATAAATATATAATGTAGTAACGTATAAACACGTTTTTTGTCCAAAGTACGGCTAATAAAGGAACTATTTTAAAACGGTCAAATTTTAGAAAACGAAAGGCAGATTCGGATTCGGCACGTTAAGAAACCTAAGGAACGACCTCACGCTCCTCCCAGCGCCACCACAAGGTAGCTGCACAGGCAGCCACGCGCCGTCACCACGCGATTTCCAGACTTTTGCAGGTTTTTAGGCTAACTTTCAGAGCTCAAAACAAGCTCAAATCTCAACCAAATGCAATGATTCAAAAGCCAACTAGAAGCTAGGAATGTGGGGAAGAGGTTTATACCAGTTCGAGGTCTAGTCGTTGGAGGTCTAGTCGTGGCCGAAGTTGACTGGGGGAGCGGCCTAAAAGTGGCCTGATGGTCACGATCAAATTTTCCACAATCTGGGAATTTCTTCCTCGTGATGTTTTTGCGTCAAATCACATATTTGATGAATTTGGTATAAAGTTGATTGCCAGTGTTTAGAGAATTTGATTTTTTCATTGGAATAGGTGAGAAAGTCGTCGATAGGACTACTACGAATTCGTCAGGCTATAGAAGAAAACTCAAGCTCAGAGGTTGGTCGGGTAGACTACCAATTCGAAGTATGAGTTAACAATTTTTAATCGTCACCAGATTGAGTTGCAAAAATCTACGTATGATCCGTAGGTTCGGCCTTTCGCCTTCGCGGATAGGTTTGAAATTCCCTAGATAAGGTGTTTGGTTGGATAAATTCCTAATCGGTAATCTTTAGTTACCAAGTTCTCTCAATGATGTAGGACTTGTTCGGAAAGACGCAAGGAAAACTGGGATAGTATGAGAAAGTGGATCGATGGTATACTTCACCTCACCATTTGGTGATATCCTAGGTAAAATTTTGAAAAATGACGTCAAAGGTATTCGCATATCATACTATTTCCTTTCTGCACGACATGTACAAATAGGTATTCATAGCTTTCTTGATAATTAGTTCGCTCTTACAACGAGAATTAATTTGTGCCCCAATTCTAATGTTTGTCTGTGAAAGTGACCTCAAGGATAACTGGTTGAGAATGTTCGGGTTACCTAAATGGGTAATGTGGTTAAAACAACTATGAGTTTACTATCCTCCTGCAAGGCTTGCCCTTGAGTTTCCACGATTTTAATTTCTTCGGCTCAGATAGTCATTGTTAATCGATCTATCAGTCGCGTCGCTAATTAATGCACATATAATATTTTTGATATTGTTCGTTACCCTGAAACTGTGAACCGGCGTTCTGGCATAAAGGTATCACTCCTAGATAATAGTACCTATGTCCAGTATCATAAATCATACCACCTGAATACTGGTTGACAGTTCCTGGATATCAGACAATATAGTCAATTAGCAGCACCACCGTAGGCTGATTACAGGTTAAAGCCCGCTTGAATAGATGGTTTTGGATGATTGGTAAGAGTCTAGTCCTGTGAGGTGGTTTTGTTGATTCTAGGATAAATTGATTACTTCTTTTGGGATTTCGGCTACCCGAAGGTATAACAACTCGTATAGGCTCATCGAAATAACAAGTACAGCACCAAAAGAAATTATGGAAACTAGTATTGGTTGGAATATCCTAAGGCTGAAAAAATAAATTTGCTAATAATCTACTTTAGAACAGACTTAAACGGAAGTCGATCTTCCTCTTGAAGATCCGAAATGATCACTTGTGTGTTTGAAAGGATTAGTGCTATCGAGGACCAAAAGTGGTTGTCCCCCAGATGTTTTTCCGTCAAGTGCTACCACTTTAGCACCACATTGTCACACGAGACATTTCTGGAAATCTAGATGAAAGTAAACTTTGTAGGAATTCTGATAGATGGTATACTAATGGATCCTGCCAAGGAATCAAAACTATTATTGGTTTCCTAACTCGAAATGGTTGGTAAAGATGACAAGAAAATAATAGTGGGATTGATGAGTAAAGTCTTCGGTGGTACACAATTACCGACACAATAGCCCTGCTTCAGGGCCACAAACTCGTCTCAGAATCAGGATTTTCCTTGGCAATAAGGTTCTTTGTTTAAAGTCTAGAGTTAGTCGTCTAAGTCACTCAAAACTTAGAAAAACTTAACACATTTTTTAGTGCTCGATGAGGTGGCAAGATTCGAAAATTAGGCTCAAGAACAGAGAATGCTTACATCACGAATGTGATGAACGCAATACTGCCCAAACTTATGCTTCGATACCAAACTGACACACCCCGACCCGGAATGTCCATTTGGACTCCGAATCGAGCTGTGTTGGTCAACACCAGGAGGGTGACGAAGCCATACAGTATAGTGATGTGGAAAATGTGACTAAATTTAAACCTAAAAGTGCCTAATTATAAGAGTGCGCTTGTGAGCGAGAATGAACCCATTCCACACGTGATGTCAAAGCATAAGTAAAGTACAGTAAAGTAGGATGAGAATTATACTATCGAAGGTAACCACCTATACCAAGATTTGCCAAGAATCCTCATCAACACGAAAGCTTAGCACTAAAACCTGGAGGGGCAAAAAACAAGGGTGAGTGGGCCTAAAAATAAACTTTTGTAAAAACCTTTTCAAAGACATAGTAACCCCTCGTTGTAAAACAAGTATAGTTTCCAAAATATACATACTACGTATAGTATGAAAAATACTTACCGTAGCCTGCAATATCTCAAGACTTCCATACGTCACAAATTCGTAAATAAACATATAACTTCTAGTAATCACAATATCTCACAAAAATAAATATATCACATCGAGTGCTCATCGACACATGCTGACACACGAGTTCATATAAAGGTATTCTGACATGAACATGACTGGGTGTAATAATCATTTACGCTATAGTACCACAATCACGTGAAGACTGCGCTATGCGCATCACATACGAGTCCTAATTGCCCATAGCAATCTAGGATAGGACTGGCACCTACAATGGATCCAAAGTGAGTGTATGGTACGATGTGAACATACACGTGAAAGACTGCCCCTAGCCCGGCCGAGTACAAACACCAGCGTATCACACGATGAGCAGATAACGTAAATGTGGTTGTATCACGATAAACTGATAATTCTAGTCGACATAATACTAATCAATAACATATTAATCACGATCATAAATAAAATCCCATAATGGTACGCATACCTATGCCTCCTATAGGATTTAGGATAATTTCGTAAATTCCGTCATTTCGCTAATTCTTATAAATGCTAGTCTAACCTAGGCATACATAGGAAATTCTTTTTCAAATGTATAAATGGAAAATAAATAAATATATGATATTTAAAAGCACAGACCCACTTATAGATCATGTCGTTGGGTCGAACCTGCCTCGCGGGCTTCTAAGATCCTTGCGATGTGTTTCACCTAGAAACGAAACCATTAACGTAAATATATAATGGACTAACGTATAAACGCGATTTTCATCCAAAGTACAGCTAATAAATGAACTATTTTTAGACGGTCGAATTTTGGAAAACGGAGGGTGGATTCGGATTCGGCACGTCGAGAAACCTAAGGAGGGACCTTGGGTTCCTCCAAGCGCCACCACAAGGTGGCTGCATAGGCAGCCACGCACGCCCATACGCCGTCACCACTCGATTTCAAGACTTTTGCAGGCTTTTTAGCTAACTTTCAGAGTTCAAAACGAGCTCAAATCTAAACCAAATGCAATGATTCAAAAGCCAACTAGAAGCTAGGAATGTAGGGAAGAGGTTTATACCATTTTGAGGTCCAGTCGTGGCCGGAGTTGACCAGGGGAATTGCCTAAAAGTGGCCTGATGGTCATGGTCAAATTTTCCAGAATCTGGGAATTTCTTCCTCGTGATGTTTCTACGTCAAATCACGTGTACAACTTACATTGAAGCTCAGAAATCAACCATTTTAACGAAATGGGAAGAAATGAAGGGACCCTGAAGCCTACCTTGGTCGTGAACGGAGGAAACTCGTCGGGAAACATAGTGAACAATGCAGCAACACTGTGCAGTGTACGATTTCGTGCTTTGGTTTTGAGTTCACAGCTCAAGATCCTAGTTTCTGGGATGAAATATTGTTGAACTTCGTTGAGGTGGCGAGTTTAAGCGGTGATGGTGATGCTGCAATTGCACCATCTTGATGCCTGCTTAGAGACGAGGGAGAGTTTGAATGAGAGAGTTTAAGAGTCTAGGGAGTAGAGTGAGGTGATGATCTGGATTTTTGACGTTCGCCGGAGTGGCCACCATCATAGGTGGCAGGTGGTGGTGGATCAATGCACTGTGCATGCAGATAGGGTTTTGAGATGAAGGTGAGATATGAGAGATAAGAGGGCAATAAAAAAGAGTGAAAAATGAGAGAGAGAGAGAGAGAGAGAGAGAGAGAGAGATAGAGAGAGAAAAAGAGAGAGACCGAGAGATTTGGAAAATGAGGACATGGGGATAAGAGTGATAAGTGGGTGTGGGACCCACAACATAGAAATTTTTATAAGAAAATAATAAAATAACTAAGGGTCACTAGAATTGTGAATTTACCAAAATGCCTTTTCACTTTGTAAGTTCGTAAAATCTCCTTTGTAAATCAAAATTTGATTCTGGTTATGCCCATGCGTTCGTAGCGATGAGTACTATGAGAATACTGTAAAATAAATAGTTTGTACCTGTCATAAATTAATGGTCAATGAAAGTCAACAACCTCGCCTCAAGGAGCATTTTTGTCAATTCACTCCTTTAAAATTTATAAAATTGAAAAAAATTAGGGACGAGTTGTTACAATTTCTACATTTTTAGATGTTCCTTTTAAGATTTGATTAAGGGTGTGTTAGCTAGTATTTTTAAAATGATTGAAAACTTTAATTTTTATGAAAGCTCTTTTGAAACCAATCCTAAGTAAAATGCCAATAGACAAAGCATTTGAAGTGCTTCCCGTAAAATACACATAATTGTTTTGATGTAGGACAAGAAATTGATCAATTCCGATGAAGAAAGATAAAGATGACAAAATGCTTCAAATTCTGGAAAAGAAGAATTAAGTGGGGAAATACTAGATTGAAGATGAAATGTACCGAAGGAAGACGAAAGAACGCAGCAGGAATTTACATATTTGACGTCCGAGGTCTGTTTTGGGCGCATATTACATTGCCAAAAGAGTAAGACGTTCCGGTTCAAACATACTATTTATCCGTGAAGTATGGTAGATTTTAGCCATCCGAGATCATTTAGACTTCCAAGTCAGCACTTTAAAGTTTGTAATAAAAATCAGACTTTTGAAATTCTGACACACCCTGACCTGGAATGTCCACCTGAACTCTAAATCGAGTTGTGCTGGCCTACACCAGAAAGGTGACAAAGCCATATAGTGTAGTGATGTGGAAAACATGAATAAATTTAAACCTAAAAGTGTCTAAATGCAAGGGTGCGCATGTGAGCGGGAGTGAACCCATTTCATATGTGATGTCAGAGCATGAGAAGTACAGTAAAGTAGAATAAGAATTATACCATTGAAGGTACTCTCCTATACCGACATTTGCCAAGAATCCTCGTCAACACAGAAGCTCTGTCACTAAAACCTGGAGCGGCGAAAAATAAGGGCGAGTAGGCCTGAAAATAAAGTTTTGTAAAACAATTTCGAAAACGTAATAACACCTCGTTGTAAAACAAGTATAGTTTCCAAACATAGCATACTACGTATAGTATGAAAATACTTACCGTAAACAGTAATACCTCGAGAATGCAATACTTCACAATATTTCGTAAATAAACACATAACTTCCGGTAATCACAATATCTCGAGTAAACGAATATATCATATCAAGTGCTCATCGACATATGCTGACACACGAGTTCATGCAGAGATATTCTGACATGAACAAGACTGGGTGTAATAATAATTTATGCTTTAGTACTACAATCACGTGAAAACTTACGCTATGCGCATCACGTACGAGTCCTAATTGCCTATAGCAATCTAGGACAGGACTGGCACCTACAATGGATCCAAAGTGAGCGTACGGTACGATTTGAACATACACGTGAAGATTGGCCCTAACCCTGAGAAGTACTAACACCAGTGTAGCACACGATGAGCAGATAACGTAAATATGATCATGCAACAGTAAATCGATAATTAAAGTCGACATAATACTATTCATGGCTGTAAATGTAATTAAGGCATCCCGTAGGATTTATAATGATCTCATAAATCTCATCATTACAACATTTCTTATAAACGTTATTATTAATATGTATGGAAACTAAATAAATATATATACTATATAAAATAAAAGACCCACTCATAGATACTTGCGAGATCGCAGCCGTTTGAACTAGGAAAGCCGGAGTCTTCGATAGTAATCGCACCTAAGCATAATATTGGGTCCCATTAGTAAAACTCAGTTAAAACATTTGACTTTCGAAAAACAAATAGCGGATTCGAAATCAGTGCGTCAAAATACCCTAAGAAGGGACCCACGCAATTTCCGTAAAAAGTCAACAAAAAATCAACGATAATTTCAAAAAGTCAACCGAGCCGCCGGGAAACTTCCTCGGCTCCGTTTAGCTTCAAAACTCAACCATTTTTCACATTCTACCTACCAAAATGAAGCTTAAGAGGAGAGGAATGGAATTATACAATCATTTGGTCTTGTCTTGGCCTAAAAATGGCCGAAAAGGCTTGTAAACTCACGGATCCCCACCGAAAAACTGGGAAAATCTAGCCTCATCGTGTCTACATCCCAAGCCCACCAAAACGAGCACCTGACATAGAAATCGAACTAAACATAAAAAAGGAAGAGAAAAGAGGAACGCCAAAGCTTACCTAGCCTGTGAGGGGCGAAGATTTCGCCGGGAAAACCTCTGAGTCCGTATAGAGGTCGTGAGTTCTCGAGTTTGGTTTCCTACGTGTTTCTATCCTCATTTTAGGGCCTAAAAATAATGTGATGGTGGTGATCTGGTGGTGTGAAGACTCGCCGGAGAATATGGTGAGTCGTGGTAGCCCGGTGATATTTGATTACAGAGGAGAGATGAGAGGGTTCGAGAGTGCAGAGTGAGAGATGAGGAAGAAGAGAAAGAGAGGGATCCGAGTGAGAAAGAGGGACATGGGGAAGAGAGTGAGAGGTGGGTGTGGGGCTCACAAACAAAAATCTGAAAGGAAAAATAACAAAATAACTTAGGCCAATTTCCTAAGATAGTGAAATGACTAAAATGTTCTTCGGTTTCGTAGTTTTGTAAAATTTTAACCGTAACTCTGATTTCAATTCCGCTTGCGCTCACGCATTCGTAGTAACGAGTACTACACAAACACGGTAAAATAGTAGCTCATACACGTCACAAAATGACGATCAATGAAAGTCAACAATCTCGCATCTAGGCATTTTGGTCAATTCACACATTTAAAATTAATAAAGCCGTAAAATTAGGGATGAATTGTTACAAATTCTGTCCAATTTATGTCATTTTAATTCCCTAAGACCAGTGGCGAAGCCATGGATTGTCAAGGGGAGGGGCAAAATTTAAAAGGGTAAAAGGTCCCAAAAAATTGTAGACAACCAAATCCTTTTACATAATAGACAATTTCAATGTCGTTCATGATTATAAATACAAACAAGTTACAATTATTGTCGGCAATGTTTCATGTGATGAAAACGTAGTATAATAAGCTCATTATTAATAAAAGCAAAAAGCTTATGTCTGCTGGAGGTGAGTTGGTTAGGTGGCAATAGCTTCCTGCTGGTTTCAATCGCAAAAGCTTCTGCCTTCTTTTTGTCTGGATACGAGTGCTCCACTTTGTTGTTCGTGTGTGTATAATGGGGGACGAGTGCTCCATTCCTGTTATGTTTTTTTGTCAGACTTCCAAATGTTAATTTGGTGGACAAAAAGTTATAAATATATTATTGAATTATGTATATATAAATTTTATTCTTTCACTTGCATCTTTATCAACGGCTAAGATTATTCTAAAGGTAAAATTTTTTAAAAAGTTAATAAAAATACCTAAAAGTTCCCCAATCATATTTTAAAAACATAAATAAAAAATTAAAAAATATATTTGTGAATAGTATCGCCCTTGCTCTTACCTTTCCTCCTTCCAAACTGCTGGATTTACACAAAGGCAATTATTGTTTAAAAAATATATTTATGAATAGTATCTGACACACCCTGACCCAAAAGTGGGGCGTGCTGGCCGTCACGTGAGAGTGACGTAGCCATGTGCACAGTGCGAAAGCAAGATTAATCAGAAAGATACGAACAATTTAAAACCATGCAACCAGCAACCCAAATCAAGATAGTGTGCTAGTGCGAGAATTAAGATGGTTTACACAACCAGAGCATAAATGGTGTACGTGCAGTCAAGCAGAAAGTACTAAATAGAGATAACACCTGAAGGTGGTCCTACATAAGTGAATTCTGTCAGAACGTCCGATAAGCTCCTTGTATGCCATCAACGAACACTACCTAATACCTGGAGGGGCGAAAAACAAAGTTGAGTGGGTCAGAAACAATTCTCTTCAAAACCTTTTCTTTTCTTCAAAGTTATAACCCATCGCCGTAAAACCTGTATAATTTCCCATAAATAAAGTATATACTCATATATATAATTCTCAAAATCCTGCTGGAAAATATGTATGTATGAATGAATGTATGCCATGCCAAAGTATCATAACTGAATGCCAAATCATAACTCTGTGAATGTGATGGAATACTAGATAATCAACTCAGCCCTCGGCTGTATATAGCTCATAACAATCTCATCATATCATATAGCTCATAATCATCTCAATCATATAGTATATCCTGCACACACATCAATACCACCTCTAGTGGTCTGCACAACATCACTGTATATAGAATAATATGCTCTAGTGCTACAATCACGTGAAGACTGTGCGAATGATTCGCGGGTCACCTACGAGTCGAACCCACTTATAGTGGCCTATTCGACAGGACTGTGCACCTAACTTGGATCCATGGCGAGCATGCGGTGCGGGAGGTGAACATCACGTGAAAGACTATGCCCCTAACTCTAGGCGGGAGCACTAATATCAATGTGCAGGTTTATGAGCTCTAATCACATCACATCACATCACATCAAATCATAACTAGTATATAAACTTACTTGTGCGTCCACAGCACCATCATTACTCTATGCAATCACTAATGCATAATAAAATAAATAGATACTTTGCATGCCATTTCAAATCATACTATTCTTTAAATTCACTTTCTGGGAAAAGCAAGTATATAGGTATATACGGAAAACAAAAGCCCACTCACTGATAAGTAGTCGGGTCGTAACCCCCATGTCTAGCCTGGCTACGCTCGTCCTCTGGATAAGTCTCGCCTATATGAGAAGTAACTAAAATAACATTAATTAACGCACATGATCGAAACTTAGAAATAACTTCTCATACATTGCTCAAATTGGGTATATGAATATACCACCGTGATCTACACAACCTCACAAACATCCCCATATTTTTAAAATAATTTTTCCGGCCTCCACGCGCCAGCCAAGGCACGGCCAGACGCGCCGGCCACGTGCCTGGCACGTGTAACGAAACAGTGACACTGTTAGGACTATTCTGTTAAAACGTTACAGAAATTGTTAAAGATACCTGACAGCGTCAGAATATTCCGTCAGACTTGATAGAATATTCGCTCTTTTTCTCCGGCGAACATCGCCGGTCGCCACCGTCCGTCGCCGTCTGAAACTCAAATTCTCGCCGGTTTCTGGAAAATTTTCAAATCTTCATAACTTCTTCATTTTTGCACCATTTTCTACGTACTTTATACCAAAATGAAGATCTCACAAAGATGAACACAACCATACCTGACTCGACCCCCAACTCGCTGGGGATTCGCCGGAAAAAGCCTCGATAATTCCGGTCAAATTCAAACTCTCTGATCTCGCGATTCCGATGTCCAAATTCTTCCAACGAAGCACTTCGAGCTTCGTAAGAACCTCCTTAAGCTCCCTATGAGCTTAAAATCCCCTAAAAATCAAGCATGAAAAATTGCATGAATAGTGCATGTACGGAGGGTGAGGTTTCTACGTGAATTTGAAGTAGTTCTTACCTGAAAATGGTATGAATGTGCTCGTATAGACCTTAGGAACACAATGGTGTCCTCAACACCCACGATCTGCAAGGTTTTGGAATGGGTTATGGGTGTGTCCGTACGAAAATGGAAGAGAGAGAGTCTGAGAGATAGAGAGAGTACGGGAGTGAGAGAGAGAAAGCGTGTGTGTGAATGTGTGTGGGGTCCAAATACAACCAACCAAACACCCCCAAACTTAAACACACACATACCTTAATTAATGTCCAAGGGCATTTTTGTCTTTTCACACATTCGAGAATAATTTTCCTGGACAGGCTGTTACAGTATTGCTCTTGCCCTCAACCAACTAGTAGAGATGCTCTAAATGGAAAGTCCTAGTTTCATATCTCAGAAATACAAGCTTGGAATGTAAATATATCGTTTGAAAAAAAAAAAAAATTGTGGGATTAAATGAAAAGGGAATAAAGGTGATATACCAAAATTTTAGAATTATAGTCACTCTTTTAAATATATGATAAAGAAAAAACATAAATAAAAAGTTAAAAATGAAAAAATAACCAAAATTTGGATTTCATATAGAATTATAGTCACTCTTTTAAATATATGATAATTATAACCAAAATTTTAATTTAAAAGCACTGATGTACCCTTAAAATTAGATTTTCCTAAAGGCACATCACGGTGCTTGTATGTAGGTATGTAGGTATGCAGAACTAAGCAATCCAAACACGAAACCAAAGATCATATCATGCAAATATAGAGTCTGCATTCGAACCCATTACAAAAACTACATCTGGGTTTTTATGTTTCATGAATCCGAACGCTCGTTTTTCTATTTGGGGTGGATTTGAGGGGTTTTTGAGGAATTTGTAGCCGGTGTAGACATGTTTGAGCTTGTAAGCTGAGAGGTGGTTGCAAGGTTTTGGGTTTGTGTATGAAGGCTTCCTCGTCAAGATGTATTGATGGAGATTTCGGGAAAGGGAATATTGGATTTGTTAGAAATCGCAGAAAGATTAAAACTTTATTAAGAAAAAAATGGTAAAATTAATAGCTTATAGAACCCAAAAATAATAAAATTTGGGAAAGCAAATCCAAAATTGTAGTGAAGAGATGGAGAAATGTGTTTTCGGATTATTAATGCATTAGTGTTCAATATTACTAGTCAAATAATATTAGTGTTCAATATTATTGGTCAAATAGTACATGAATTATGTGGCATGATGGGAAGAGAGAGACAGTTTGAATTTGGGATGCAAGAATTGTTGAAAAGTGAAATACTTTTAATGATGTTGTTGCAATCCTATTAGATTAGGAATGTGATTGTGTAAATTCTAGTAGATATGGGAATGTATCTTATATTCGTATTAGGAGTAGATTACCTATTAAATGTTGTAATCCTAAAGGGAAAGGTTTTTACCTATCCTACTACTATAAATAAAGGCACAATGGGGTGAGATAACACACACCCACAATTACACATCTCTCACTTCTTCTCTATATGCCGCACCCTCTTTCTCTGGCCTCCATAATTGTTCAGTAAATTATGCCTACAACACGTTATCAGCACGTTCTTGACGCTGCGCTAACGAGAGAATTTATTCTTCAATTAAGGGAGTATTACGTTTTATTCATCTTTTTATGATTAATTTATTATTTTATTGAATTGATCTACATGCTATTGATTCAATTTAATCTTTCTATGTTGAACGTGATACAACGCATTGGAGATGCAATTCCGACTTTCCGAGAAGGATCTTCTACAAATTCAAAGGCTTTTGTTGTTTTCTGCCAATCAGGTACGCTTATAATAAAGTAAGATATTTGAAACGACCTTGAAGCATGAAAACATTCCCCATGATGCATGAACCCCCTACACTTATATTTTCCTTCCGATATATATATTGTATATGTTCATATATTTGTCAATATATATATTTGTTTCATGCATCGCACAATTAAATTATTATGTGGAATTTGTGAGTCAAATTATATAAAATAAATTAGAAGCAAATTTGGGTTCCTTAAACCATACCTATGTCGAAAATTTTTGGGAAATTGGACACCACCCCTGCCGCACAAACTAGGCAGCAGCCCTCTGGGCTTTGTTGCATTCACATGGACCTTGACATCAGCCTTATT
Source organism: Heteromeles arbutifolia (assembly GCA_024362995.1). Classification (NCBI taxonomy): domain Eukaryota; kingdom Viridiplantae; phylum Streptophyta; class Magnoliopsida; order Rosales; family Rosaceae; genus Heteromeles; species Heteromeles arbutifolia. The sequence goes on from JANCRC010000022.1 coordinate 669,374, forward strand.
GCGAGCAGATGGACACCCCAGGCCTTCGGCCTGGTTGGGTTGTCTCGGGCCCGTAGCCCACATTCATCAAGGAAGCCTGAAGCTTTCCTTTTGGACATTCCCTCTGTTTTCGGCCCATGCCAACAAGTTGTCATGCTTGCTGGGCCCTTGTCCTACGCGCTATTGGACTGCCTGCAGCAAGCCTACGCTGCTTGCTAGGTCAACCCTGCGACCCAATATGATGCCAGCCATTCGGCTGGGCTTCCTGTGCATTATCAGGCCAGCAAACTTGTTGGGCCTTGCTCCCGTGCCATTCTCTCGACCTAAAATTGAAACCCAGCTATGGCTGGGATTTCCCCTACCCCCCGTGGCCTGCAACCTACTCCCGAGGCCCCTTTTAGGCCCTGCCTTTTACTCGAGGCACCCAACCCAAGCCCAATTATTTTTGGGACAATATTTTTTGACCCACATGCTAATATTTTAGCATTCTAAATAATTTTAACCCGCATGTTATTATTATTTTGCTTCTAGGATCAACCCCGAATGGTCCCGATCTATTGAATTAATTAAAAGTGACATGCAATCCATTAATCTGATAATGAATCCAAAATTATTGACATGAAAATCACTTTTGGACATTAACGATTGAATAATTTATTTTTATACTTTGAACCGTTGACTCACTTTCGTAGTCCTGAAGCACTCACACTTGAGTTCCCGGAAGAAACTCAAATCCACTATACTTAGTTGTATATTGCATTTTGTGTTCTTGTAGGAACCTCTCTTTTATGAACTAAACATTCATAAACTAAATTGAACCTGTAGTTTCAAATTTAGTGCCTTTGAAACCCGAAGTTTTCATAAAATAATACACCCATGAAAACCCGACGTTTTTCATAAAAACCATGTCTTAGAACTCGAATGTTTTAACTTTGATGCTTATGGATGATTCATTCCCATAGCACTAATCACAATCTTGTTCCCTCCAATTCAGTGGATTGTCGAACCATCGTAAGTTCGATTTCCCTTATTTGGACGTTTCTAATAGAAACCACTTTATGTGGGGTACAAGACGTGAATCTCCACTTGACTATCAAGAAGCTGAGACACCGTTGAAGTCAACAATGGTATGGAATAGCTGAATAAGCCTCCGCCATGATCTTTATTCGAAGATTTATGCCCGAAGCATTACAAACGGAAGTACCTCCTAAACGAGGATTCCATGGCTTTTTGGCTCACTCCTACGGACTATGTAATCATGAAAGACATTGCCTGAAGCACACCATGAATGAGTACAATTCTGAAAATTATAAATCCGATCGAATTTCAACTCGAGAATACTTTTCTCGTCCTTACATATTTCTAACTCGCTCCTGAAGCAGTAGTGTAGAAAGCGGAAGTTTACCAAATTCTCAGATCTGATTACTACCACAAATGTGAGAGAAAGGTATAAACCGAGTTCTGCTGGAGTTTATTGAATGGCTCAACCCAGTTTAGTGAAAGCCTAACCAAATGGTGATGCACTACTTCGGCAGGGATACACCAAATAGAATACTCTCTCACAATCCAATTTCGAGTTTGTTTTTACAACATATGGTATAATCAGGGCTTGCCAAGGTGTAGCATCATGCCCGAAGCATGATCTTTGGCATCTAAGACCTAAAACCTCAAGAATAAGGGATAGTATTCCCAAACCTTAACACTACAAAATCTACTTCCGTCTTGATGGAATAGATCATTGGTTATGCACCTGTCTGTGCCCCTACCAATGTTGTTAAAAAGTACCATTCTAGTAGTCAATATGTGAGACTAATTTTGCTCCACCGAACACCCGTTGGAATAACAAAATTTTGACATGAATGGCCTTGTTGGCCGAATCCACGCTAGTTCTTTGGTTTACTTGGTGAACATTTTTCCATGTTCTTGGATTCAAGTTTGGTGTTTGTTTTACTTATGGATAATCTTATTGATATTGTCCTCGAATATGGGTTAATTGAATCATGTTTCTTAATACATGTGACCAATTCAATCAAACACGTGATTAGGTAGGAATGTGGGAAAGTTAGTTGTCTAGATGAATGCGTACTATGCACACTAACTTTACACCTAAATCGCATCCCTAACAACGACTTCAGGTCTATCCAACCTGATTAAGAGCATTGGCACGCTCCTCATTGTATGAATGGTACTGAATCACCATTTAAGGGACCTTAAATTCTCCCTGACGTTGAGTTTTTAAGGATATTCGAGATGACAATGATCATAAATGAAATCACTGAAGAAAATAGAGTGAAATATCTTTGCACCACCTCCAAAAATGAGCATGAAGCTTTGATTTAGGGCTAATGAGTTGTCTTCCAACTGGGAATACACCACATGTGGCCGGCCTGAAGCCTTGTGACGAAGCAGTTTACTTGTTTTGGCACAACCTTTTGGGACACTTAGGTCGAACAATGATGCTACGACGCATCTCCTTACCCGAAGTGAGGATCTTGTGCCTATAAGCACACTTGGCCAAGCCTGCTCATTAGGGAAATTGATTTTCTATATCATTTCTCGCAAAGATACGAAATCACCATTTTTCACAGTGGATTCAAGGGAATATATGTGGACTAATCCAACCAAAATGCGGACCATATAAATACTTATGGTTTTGGTTGATGAATCGACAAACTGGTCACATGTTTGTCCACACACATTACTGCTAAACCTCTTGGCCGATTAAGTGTTCACCACCTTACTTATCCCATAAAGTCCAGGAAACTGGATAATGTCGGAGAGTTTATATCGACGGTTTTCGATAAAGTATTGCATGTTGCTTTGGGTTTATAATTGAACATTGAATTCTCATGTTCACCCCAAATAGCCTCGCCTAGCGATCATAAAGCACAATTTAAATGATCTCCCGAATTTTGGTAAACGTACCAAGTTTTCAGTTTCTGCCTAGGGCTATGCAATCTTGTACGCAGCTATGTTGGTTCGCCTTGAGGCCCATTGCCACCCAACCTATATGACGTTACAGTTGGTTACTGGGTACGAACCTGACGATTTTCGTATTTACGCATTTGGGTGTGCATTCCATGTGCCAAGTTGCACCGCCCCAATGTACCACCATGGGTCCTCAAAGAAGGATGTGTATCTTTTGTCGATCATGATTCTCCTTCAGACTAGCTCTTTTCGAGCCCTTACATGCGATCTCTTTACCACTCATTTGCAAGTTGTCACTTTAATGAGACAGTCTTCCCACCGTTAGGGGGAGATAAGAACGTCAACGTTCTTGGAGAACGACGTGAATTTGCTTGGACGTTGCCCACTATATGTCATCTCGATCCCTATACCGCACAAGTGTGATAAGCAAGTGCGATGAATTCTAGATTTCAAAATGTTGCTTTAGACGCATTCCTATGATCTAGCAAAAGTGACGAGATCATATACCAACTTCAAACATGCCTGCAAGGATAGACGTACTTAATGGACGTCGAGTCAACATCCTTGAAGGGTGTGCCGCCCCTGTTGGACGGTTTGGACGTCCCTGTTGGACGGTCCGGTACACCGACGGATAGCCAATCAATCTGTCTTGGCCTGGAGTACGACAGATCATTCGGTTCGTAGGATTCCCTTCCCTAGAAGAGGAAGACACGGTAAAACAATGAATCTAAACTCGATTGCTGTCTCAAATCATTTCCATTTCATGAGATTAATCCGGATTACTCTCAAGACTTGAAGTTCTTGGTCCAGTATACTAGTTTGGATGAGCTAAATGGAATTGAAATGAGATTACCATCGATGATGTTTTCACTTATATGGTAGCTACCGACATAAATGAAAAACGACGATATCGAACTGTGTTCCATTGATTAAGTGACAACGTAGAACTGATTGGACAACTAAAGTTACAATCCAGGTCAAATTCCTTACCAAAGTGTGTATTGGACCTGTCGTTCCTACACTGCCCAAGGTAGCCCTGTTATGTTACAAGTGGGAAAGGAAGCGTTATGAGATGAATGAAATAGTGCGATATGATGCACGCCTTAAGGCGCAAGGTTTCTCTCAAAACGTCCTATGATTGATAGCAGCATTATGAAATGTGGTTAGTGTTTTCTCCACGGGGATATAAATACGGAGATTTTACATGTAAGTTCTCGAAGAATTACATGGACTGGTTCAAATAGTTCTAAAACCACGAAACACTCTCTTAACTCGTTTTGAGGCGTTCACTTATGGATTGAAAAAATTTGACGGATGTGGTATACCCGTCTATGTGATTAGTTGATTAGTCAGGGATGAATTATGCCCTTGCGTGTTAAACTATGAAGTCTTATTCCAAATTGCTAGAGTTACAGTTTATGTCGTTGACACGAATCTCACTAAGACTCTGGAAGAGCTTGAGAAAACTGCCTCGCACCTGAAGATGGAATTTGAGATGAAGGATCTTGGGAAAACTCATTTATGCCTTGATCTGAAATTCAAAGCATTATTCTGACGGTACCTTGGTCTACCAGTCAAACTACACCCCGAATGTGTCACCTTTGAGTATACCTTTGATCGTCCATATGTTATATACAAATGAGACCCTTGAAGAGGTTATGGAATCCGAAATTCCATACCGAAGTTCAACTTTGCGCTTCGTTGTGCTTAGCTCATTGTATTTAAACAGGACATCTCCTTTGCTGTTGATCTTGGTAAAGATGCAGCACCACGCCTACACGCAACCACTAAATTGGTATTAAAGACGTACCCTGAAGGTACTACGAATTTAGGCAAATCAAATCCCAACGTATCTCAGCAGATCCAACCTCCCTGATCCTCGAAATGATGCTTGCCTTGTTGTTATGCTAACGCAGGTTACTTATCAAACCCGCACAATGCAAAATCCCTGAATGGTTATGTCTTTACCGTTAAGGGATATCGTAATATCTTGGAGGTCCACGATATGACCTTAGTTGCGAAATCTTCAAATCGTTCTAAGACTCACCTCACTTCACTACGCCACAAGTGTGACATGGTTAAGAGTTATTATTGAGCATATTCGAAGTACTTGCTATGTTTTCATCCATCGTTGAGTCCCGATGACGATGCATGAAGACTATGCCGCATGTATCCACCCGACCAAGCCATGATACATCAACGAAGTCAACGCCAAGACATATTGTGTCTACATCAGCAAAGCATCAGGAGATTGAAGTCATGCAAGCCGATCCCAGACAACCTTGCCGACCTCTACACGACGTCACTGCCGAAGTCAACATTCCAGAAGCTTGTCCAAGGAATTGGTATGCCTAACTATCATATGCAATGCTTGTAGTTCTCATTTGGAAGTTATGTCAAACTCAGGGGGAGTATCCAGAAGTATACTCACTTGATCTTAATGTACTCTTTTTCCGTACGATTATGAGCATTTTTCCCACTGGGTTTTTGCTACCTAACTAGGTTTTAACGAGGCACCCATCTGGGGCTGATCGTACCCTTGTGAGCTCTTCTACTTGCGTCCAACAGACGTATAGTTTTGACTTAATGCAACTTCTCACTTTTCTCCTTAGACTATGGGTTTTTCCCTACCTTGGGTTTTACCATAGCGAGGTTTTGTAAATTTTACTTTTTATGCATTCTTCCGTTGATTTGAGACTCGCATTTTCTCATTGTGCCGACGACTTCATCAACTATACTTGCTCCATCATTGAAGACCTGATGCGCCATTTACTTGAGTATTTACACACTCAAGGGGGAGTGTTGCAGTCCTATTAGATTAGGAATGTGATTGTGTAAATCCTAGTAGATATGGGAATGTATCTTATATTCCTATTAGGAGTAGATTACCTATTAAATGTTGTAATCCTAAAGGGAAAGGATTTTACCTATCCTACTACTATAAATAAAGGCACAATGGGGTGAGATAACACACACCCACAATTACACACATCTCTCTCTTCTTCTCTATATGCCGCGCCCTCTCTCTGGCCTCCATAATTGTTCAGTAAATTATGCCTACAACAGATGCAAGTATTTTTATTGTTTTTAATAATTGTTTTTTCCTGGGTATTTTTTGAAAGACAATTACTTTTTAGTTTTTAATTTGCGAAGGACAATTACTTTAATTAAATAATTGTGTTTACTATTTTAATATCAAATAAGTTAATTTGTTAATTTTTTTTTTAATTTTATTCCTTTAACCGACGAACCATTCTGTCGGTTAAATATAACTAAACAGATAAATTGGATGCAGAGCATTAATTAATAATTTTGTGTTATCCTTCCCGATCACAAATCCATCGCATTATAATTATTTAACTGACGATTTGTTGTCGGTCAGATCACACATAATTTATTGAATTTTAAAACAAGTGTTTGACAAGACCACCAAAATTTTGTCGATTAAACTTCATTCCAACTGGTAAAGATTGGTCAACACGAGTTTGCCCATTGGATTGTTGTCACAAATGTCGTCGGGTAAATAGAAGTTAACTGACGAAATTGTGTTGCTGTCGGGAAAGTACATTTACGATGGTGTTGACACGACTAATGTTTGACCGACGAACTTCCGTCGGGTAAAAGATCAAGCGACGACCGTTGGTTTTAGGAGACGGTTCTTGTTCGTCTCGCAATTTATTTTTCCTAGTGGTGGGTGATTGTTTTGAACATTATGTTATATCTGGTGGCTGCTATTTCAGGGAAGGGAGGGAAGGTTGGGTGGGAGCGGTGGGTGAGGTAGGAGGGCCCATATTTTTCAATTGTTTTTTAAATTTTTTATTATTTTTTTAATGTTTATGTGGGCCCATATTAACACGTGGGTCCGTTATTATCTACGAGGATGCCACGTCACCAATTAACGGCTGATTTAACAGCAACCTTAACGGATGTATGAAAATGTCCCAAAATTATGACTTCAAGTATCACTCTGGAAGAAAAAACCTTGATGTATCAAATGCTGAAAACCAAGAAACTTCAGAATAATAAACTGATATTAAACCTTTATTTTATTTCTTCATATATGGTTTCAGGATTTTCGATAAGAAGTGCGGATGCGACTTCCGAATTCCAGGAGCTGGGGAACTGAGGGAGCAGTGTGCAGATTTTGGATGCGTTAAAATAACTCAGGAATTGACTAAAACTCGGTAATTGAGCATAGAAATTGTGTTTTCCCTTGTTTTGCAACTATAGTTTTGCCCTCTTTCAATATATAACCCAAAAAATTGAAGCGGACAATTATATTTTCCCATGCCCCAAACCCTCCCTCCTAATGTTTTAATGGCGTCGAGTAAGTGATCACCAAGTCCATGCAGTTGAAAGACATTGCAGGACAAAACACATAATCGAATCTCCCAAATGGGGTAATAGGAAATTTAAAGACAAAAATCGAGGAAGGTGTAAAGCTCGTTTACGAGTGCTTGAAGATACTTAAGGTTCACGGAGTAAGGGATGGGAAGGAGAAATTGATCTTCACAAGGAAGAGAGATTTGTAGTTATTATTTTCCTGAAGATTCTTTTCTGAATTTGGTTTCCTATTCTTTTCTGAATTATGTTAGATGTTGGTCCATTTGGTTCACATTACAATTCAAATTTATTACAACTTGTTGATCTGTTCTTTCTCTGTTCGGTGATATTACAGTAGTGAAATGGGACCTCTGACGGGATACACATTTGCTTTTATTTGGTTAAAATCTTTTTGCTGGACAATGTCAGGGCTAACTTAGAGCAATTTTTATATTTCATTCAAAACATCCCATCAATAGAATTTCTAATGTATTTTATTTTCAAATTCCACACGCATATCTCCTAACAATGGGATTTGTTTTAAATGATGGGAATCTAATTTCCGTATTGTTTTGCAATTTCTTCATCCAAATGTAGTGTGAGGGTTTTTGGTGTGTAGATATCTTTCTTCTCTAGGATAAAAGATGGTTGGTCTCTGTAGTTTAAACGTTTTTTTACTTCAAACTCTCACAGACACTGCCTTGATATTCTTATGCTTTTAGTCTTGGAGAGGAGATAATTTCTTTTCTGATTGTTCAATTTCTGAGGTAACAGCTGAGTTTTTCACCGCTGCTCGTTCTATGCTGGAGCAAGCGCAGGCACGCAACGCTGAGGTTCTGGAGGCTGCTCGGGCGTTCAAAGGATTTACATATTCAAAGCCCATTTATTATTTAGAGCCTTGGAGTATGCCCTGATTTGTAAGAAATCCTTTCAATCATAGTCCTAATTTATGCTTTCAGTCGATGCGTACACTTTGTTCTAATTTGAGCCTCCCTCCTTGCATGTGACCCGGGAGAAGGCTCAAAGAGAGCAAACTGCTGTGGCTTCCGGGATGGCTATGTTGAAGGCTAAGATTGACAGGGGCGAAATTCCTGGCATTGTTAAGGGGCAAGGGAGGTTAGTTGCCATTTCCCTTGTGCACTAGCTTTCTTTATTTTTTGCACCGCTTCAGCAGAACAAGATTTTGCCATATTTAATTGTATTTCTTCATATGCGGTTTCAGGATTTTCCTTAAGAAGCGCAGATGCGAATTCCCAATTCCAGGAGCTGGGGAACTGAGGGAGAAGCGTCCAGATTTTGTACCAGTAAGAATGCCACCACGTTAAACATGTTTTACTTCCTAGCTGTGCATTCATTCAGTGGATATACTACACGTATACAATATGTTCCAAATTGAACTTTCATGTAGGTCACTGTGGAGAAAGATGCAAGGAGTAATGGCATTCTTGGCATTAGTATGGAGAAGTTAGTTTCCAATTCCCTTTTCCTCTAATTAATTTGTTCTGTTTTTCATTTATGCCTTTCGGTATGTGTTCCCAAATCCAACAGAAAACAGTGAGAAGAAGAGTGAAGATACATATACACAGAAAGTCCCACATACCTGCTACGTTTGTTTTATCGTGCAATTTAAGATTACATGCAGGCCATAGCCATAGGCACACAGATAGGACCTGGTTATGTGAGTTGTTCACTTGTTCGTTTAGATGTATGTATGTGTCGAAGGCTTCCTGCCAAGCAATTATTGTATGCCATATCAGTGTGTAAGATTTGCACAGAGAAAGCAAAACTCATGTAACTCCAAAGTGAAGGTTCATTTGTCTGCACCTCTCTTCTCACATCATTTTAGTTGGACCATCTTGGTTTAATTTCCGACTGCAGATATCATGTCCATGGTGAGATGCCAGTTGGGGAATTTGTTTTTTTTATTCGGCAGCAGATCGTGCTCCCCTGTCCAAGCCTCTGTTTGTCTTCTTCAAAAACACTGAACCACCTGCTGGTGAGCCACAAACCCATTTTTATTTTAGGCATAACAATATCGCCTTGTCGCAGAGTTAAAGTTGTGGTGGTGATGGTTGTAATGATTCTAACAAATGTAAATGTTACAGATGCCTTGATGTCAGAAGTGGATGGGGAAAATAGGGATGAAGATGGGTTTCTTCACATGTCCTACAGTGGAGAAGCGAATGCCTATGGATCCATCAATCACGATCAAGAATGGATGGACAAGGCACTGCCTGGATTTCGCGGTAATTCCCAGCTAAGGACAGGGTCATCGTACATACAAGGTGCTTAGTCATCAAACTTTGATATCCAGAAATGGGAGGGGATCAACAGTACTGGAACTATATTGAAGTTTATGGCATTCCATTCCATGGTTGGAGACTTTAATGCATGTACTTGACGTATATTTTGAGGACTTTGCGTCGGACGGGGTAAATATAATAAGGAAAATTTTGTTTGAACCTATATAACCTATTTTTACACTCAACTTACTTTCTACACCCATATCAATTTTAATTAAACCATTAATGTCTCTTTGAATCCAAATTTACTACCTAAACTATCCTCACAAACACAATTTAGTATATAAGTTGTCTTTACACCCATTGATAAAATAAAAACACAAAATCAGTTTTCTACATATTTGTCTCGTGTTTAATCCTTGTTTTGCTGCATGTTTGTCTTTGCGCTTTTTCTTCACCGAACCAACCCAAGCGTTGAGGTATTCAAATATTTTTAGTTTGCAGAAGTTTAGCATTTTCCAATCGTACAGAGTGTTTGAAGTGATTTACAAGTTGAATTAGTGGACACTACCACTAAAACTTGTCTCCAAGGTGATCCTTGGTAAAGATGATTAGCCATATATATGGATCTTTGAAAAAACTAGAACATGTGGTGGCAGAGAAACAAAATACCAGTGTTGAGCAAAAATTGTACACAATATGTAAACAAATTATTCGCTCGACATAATTTCACCCTCGCTCATTTTTTGAAGAGGGTTTTATTAAATTGAGTTCGATCTATTCTAGGCTACGCGCCTATTAATTACAACCCTTCTTTTGGGAAAGGAATACCCTTTGATTCTAATAAATCGTAATTTGGAGATTTAGGAGTTTATTTGAATTTGTGACTGTACCTAGGTCGAGCCCTAGATTGCCTACGTACCCTCGTTGAGGGATCAAGTCACTCGTAGTTCATGTGTATTTGTTGGGGTTTAATGCCTTGTGCAGTTTCAACTCGTGCAGGCAAGGAGCATTTGATGCCTTATGCAGTTTTAGCTCGTGCGTGCCAGAACTTTGAGCCATTGGAGCATTTGGTGCCTTGTGCAGTTTTAGCTCATGCGGGCGAGGAGCATTTGGTGCCTTGTGCAGTTTTAGCTCATGCGGGCGAGGAGCATAAATGTGGCTTTGTGCCATTTGAGTTTTGTTGCGGCATCATGCCATTTTGAACCGGCTCGCTTCTCTTTTATTCTTTATAGAATTTGTAATTACTTGATCAAAGTAACAGAAGTGAATTTAGTTTATATAAACCAGAGATTCGTCTTGATTTCACGGTTGCGTCTAAAATTTAATATCAGACTGTCTACGTATCCTTAATGGAATCAAACCGGCGTAGTTCATAACATATGTTGATATTTGATTTGGATTTGTGTTCAGACTTTGACTAAATGAAAAGCCAATTGGATTTATTTAAAACCCACATATGACCTTGAATGGGACTTGGCCATCAATTGCACTAATTTTGGTACGGCTTCATTCCGTTTGGGCTTTTGAATAATTAATAGGTAAATGACCTATTAATTAGTGTTGAGTAAAACAATCTGGAAGGGCTTTAAGGACCACGTCAAATCCACCCTTTTGTTTTCTTTTATAAATGGAACTTGATGGCGCCTTGTCCTGTCTTGTTGCATTTCCCATTCTTCTATTTATTATGGGGCTTTGAACCATTTTTTTTTATATCTTCTCGTGATAAAGAAGGCTTTGAACCTTCTTTTAAATGTTGGTGGCAGAGAAGCAGGTGATAATTTTTGACACAATGAAAAATCTTTGTCCCATCTTCACGTGACAAAGAAGGCTTTGAACCTTCTTTTAAATTTTGGTGGCAGAGAAGCAGGTGATAATTTTGACACAATGAAAACCTTTGTCCTATCTTCACGTGGCAAAGAAGGCTTTGAACCTTCTTTTAGCTTTTACAGAAACTTTTCTTCCTCCTCTTCTTCACGTGAACGACTTTGAGATGGCCCTCCCCCTTGGATTTTGAATTCCTCCTTTTCCTTGGACTATTATCCCAAATAGGATTTAATAGCATTTTAGCCGAAGGCATCCTCCATGTCTTGTACTCGTGAGTAGTAAAGAAAAACACCAAATAGAATAGTTTCTTTCCTTTTGAGTTGCATCTTTGTATAGGTTGCTTCCTTGCTGTCTTGTTTCTCAGGGACTTAAGCTTGGAACTTTGAAACTGATAAAACTAGAAAGATCTTCGAGAGACTGAGAGAGAAGGAAGTTCAATACACACTTGTTTTATGGAAGAATATTCTACTTGAATTCAAAGATAACACAGACTACTTATAGCCTTACAAGATAACTGAATGAAAGCAACAACCCACGATTTTACAGAACCTAGAATCGTGGTATCTGACTAGGGTTAAAGACTGAACGTGTCACAATACTGGTTCCTTAATAATAGGAATTATTCACGGCTACAAAGTTGACCTAGAAACTAGGAGGCTTAACCCTAGTGCTTAAAAGACTCCCAACAATTTTAACATCCTCCCTTAAACTGAATGTTATCACCATTCAGTTTATTCCCGGATAAGCACAGATGCCCAACAAACCTCGCAGCTTCAAGAAATCTTCAAGCTTCAACGGCTTTGTGAAAATATCTGCAATTTGCTCCTGGGTTGAGCACTGAACCAAATCTACAACTTCTTCCTTTGTAAGATCACGCAGGAAGTGAAAGCGGACATCAATGTGTTTGCTTCGACCATGCAGAACTGGATTTTTTGAAAGTTTGATAGCTGATACGTTGTCACATAGTAGCACCGTAGCCTTGCACTGATCATGACACAGTTCCTTTAAGATTCTCCTTAACCAGACAGCTTGACAAGCACTAGATGCAGCAGCAATAAACTCGGCCTCAGTGGTGGAAAGAGTGACCACTGGTTGTTTCTTCGAAGACTAAGACACAGCTCTTGAACTCATTAGAAATACATAACCTGAAGTGCTCTTTCTGTCATCTTGATCCCCTGCATAATCACTGTCCGAGTATCCCAGAAGCTCCTGATTTCCTCCCTTCCTGTAAAACACCCCAAGGCCAATTGTTCCCTTCACATACCTCAACACTCTTTTGCCGCCTGTAAATGCATTTCAGTAAGGCGCTCCATGTACCTGCTGATCAAGCTTACTATAAATGCCATGCCAGGGCGTGTAGCAGTTAAATACATGAGGCTTCCTACAATTTGTTTGTAGAAGGTGCTATCCACCCTTACTCCACCTTCATCCTTCCTTAACTTAAACCCTGGAACTGCTGGATTATCCACTGGATTGCATTGATCCATGTTGAACTTGTTAAGCACCTCCTGTGCATATTTACGTTGGCCAATGAATACCCCATCTGACCGTTGCAACACCTTAATACCCAAGAAGAACTTCATTTTTCCAAGATCAGTCATATCAAATTCTATCATCATGGATCGTTTAAATTCTTCAAACATAACGTCATTGTTTCCAGTAAAGATTAAATCATCTACATACAGACAAACAATCAAAACTTTACCTCCATCCGTTGCTTTGATGAACAAAGTGTGTTCATATGGACACTTCTTGAAACCTTCATTGACAAAGTAAGTCTCTATCCGGCTGTACCAAGCTCGAGGAGCTTGCTTGAGACCATACAAGGCTTTCTTAAGCTTGAATACTTTGTGTTCATGTCCTATTTTCTCATATCCAAGAGGCTGAGCAACGAAGACTTCTTCATTTATCTCTCCATGCAGAAACGCAGACTTGACGTCTAGTTGATAGAACATCCATCCTTTTTGAGCAGCAAGTGAAATCACGACTCGAATGGTGTCGAGTCTAGCCACCGGTGCAAATACCTCAGCATAATCTACCCCGTACTCTTGACTGTACCCTTTTGCAACGAGTCGCGCCTTATACTTATCCACTTCCCCATTCTCATTGAGTTTTGTCTTGTAAACCCACTTAACACCGATAACTTTGCCTCCAGGGGGTAACGTAGTAAGTTCCCACGTTTCATTCTTTTCGATAGCCTCGATCTCTAAGTTCATGGCCTGCCTCCATTTCTCATTCTTAACTGCATCTTCATAGAAGATAGGGTCACTATCAGGAACCTCAACCATGCCTGCAACGTTGGAATCTTCTGGAACCACAGCCATACATGCAACGTTGGAGTCTTCCTCCTCGGAGCAACCTTCCCCATTTACATAGTCTCGCATCCATACTGGTGGTCTTCGTATCCGTGCCCCATGAGGTGAGTTCTCCATAGTCTCTTCATGAGGTGAGTCTTCACTGCTCTCACCCTCCTCAGTTCTGCTGGCTTCTGGTCCCTCTGCATTATCGCCATTTTCTGTACCCTCTTCCTCATTTGATTCTCACTCAAGGTCTGCTGCAATATCTCCTGTGTAACAGGCCTCCCACTTCCAACTTTGATCCTCGTCAAAAACAACATCTCGGCTCACAATTATTTTTTGAGAAATCGGATCATATAATCTATAGGCTTTTGACTGATCACTCACCCCAAGGAATATGCATTTCAAGCTCTTGTTGTCAAGCTTTATTCTTCTATTATCTGGTACATGGACGTGAAAAATACATCCAAAGATTCTAAAATGACTCACTGATGGTTTCTTTCCACTCCATACCTCTTCTCGAGTCTTGCTTCTTACTGCAAGTGTGGGACTCCGATTAAGAATATGCACAGTCCAATTTACAACTTCAGGCCAAAATGTTTTTGGGATGTTCTTTCCAGAAAGCATGCTCCGGACCATGTTCATAATTGTCCGATTCTTCCTCTTGGCAACTCCGTTTTGCTGGGGGGAGTATGCAGCTGTGAGTTGTCTTCGAATGCCATTCACTTCACAAAAGTTAGTGAACTCTTGTGATGTGAATTCTCCTCATCTGTCAGTGCGAAGAGCCCTGATGTATGCTCCTGTTTCTTTTTCAACCCTAGCTTTGTAGTTCTTAAAAACAACAAAAGCTTCAGACTTTTCTACCAAAAAATACACCCAAGTTTTACGACTAAAATCATCTATGAAAGTGATGAGATACCGTTTCCGCCTATGTGATATTGGATTGATTGGCCCACAGATATCAGCATGAATTAACTGAAGAATACCTGACGCCCTCCACGTGCTTTCCTTAGGAAAAGAGTCCCCTCGTTGTTTCCCTACTAAACAATCTTCACAAACCTTCGAAGGAACTTTAAGCTATGGCATACCCTCCACCATCTTTTTTTGTTGAAGAACTTTGAGACCACTCCAGCTTAGATGACCATATCGACAAGGCCAAAGTTGGGACTGTTCCGAGACGAGAGATACGAGACACTTTTGCTCCCTTATCTGACACCATGCAATGATAATGAACATCCTGTTATGTGACATAGTAGTTTCAATGATTAAGCCTCGTTCAGGATGAAAAATTTTGCAAGCTCCGTGTTGTATGAGAACTGCAAGACCCTTCTCTTGTAGTTGTCCAATACTCAGTAGGTTATTCTTTAAGTCTGGTACATAAAACACCTCAGTAATCACATGCATGAGTCCATTTATCTCCATTCGAACACTGCCCTTTCCCTGCACTATCAGGCTTGCATCATTTCCTAGTTTAACAGAATCTTTGAAGCCTTCATTAAGATCACAGAAAAACTCCTTCTTGCCACTCATATAATTGCTGCACCCTGAATCTAGAAACCACACACAGTCACTGATGGTCTTGTTATCATCCACGTACGCCATAAGTAGCATCTATTCACTTGTCTCGGCTAGGTTTGCTTATTTCTCCTTTTTAGGGCACTCCCATTGAAAATGGCCAAGCCCGTGACAGTGATAGCATTCCACTGTGGATTTGTCAAATCCCAATCGACCACGTCCTCTTCCTCTTCCACGGTAAGAGCTACGGCCTCCTCTTCGTACTCTATCATTCGTGACTTGTAGTGCTTGTTCATCCTCAGTATGCCTACACATTCTTTGCTCATGAACCAACAGACTGCTTTGAAGTTCGTCAATGAACAAACTGTCTATATCATTTGATTCCTTAATGGACAACATAATCAAACTTTGGAGTCATGGACCTTAAGATCTTCTCGATGACCACCACATCACTCATCTGTTCACCGTGCACTCTCATCTTGTTGGCAATGGTGAAAGTTCGTGCAAAGTACCCATTAACAGACTCATCCACCCTCATGTGGAGTACTTCAAACTCTTTGCGAAGAGCTTGCAGCTGTGCACGTTTGACTCGAGCCGTGCCTTGATATTTTTGCTTCAAGGAGTCCCAAATGTCTTTTGCTGTATCTTTTTTCAAGATTGCCTCCAAGATCAATCGATCAATGGCTTGAAATAGATAATTCTTTGCCTTGAGATCCTTTAGCCTTAGATCTTCGATTGTCTTCTTCTGTACCTCTGTAGGATCCACTCCTTCTGCTACTGCAGGGACCCCAGTTTCTATCAAACTCCAGTATTCTTTGGATCGCAGAAAATTCTCCATCAGCATGCTCCAATGATCATAGTGCCCATCAAGCTTAGGAATGGCTGGCTGCACAAAACTACTCTCTCCTACCATATCGCTTTTCCTTCTCACTGCACTCGTGTTTACTGTCAGACTTTAAATCAGGCCCCGTGGTGGGGCTCTGATACCAGATGATAAAACCAGAAAGATCTTCGAGAGATTGAGAGAAAAGGAAGTTCAATACACACTTGTTTTCTGGAAGAATATTCTACTTGAATTCAAAGATAACACAGACTACTTATAGCCTTACAAGATAATTGAATGAAAGCAACAACCCACGATTTTACAGCACCTAGAATCGTGGTATCTGACTAGGGTTAAAGACTGAACGTGTCACAATACCGGTTCCTTAATAATAGGAATTATTCACGGCTACAAAGTTGACCTAGAAACTAGGAGGCTTAACCCTAGTGGTTAAAAGACTCCCAACAATTTTAACAGAAACTGCACTTGACAATCTGGCGGGGGGGGGGGGGGGGGGTGCAGACCATTTAGACTTGGTTAAAATTTCACGGGGTGGTCTAGGCCACCCCGAAGAAATTCATGGGATTCTTGGAGATTATTTCTGCTGCAGTTGGGGAGTCGGTGGATTGTTCAGAGTCTCCAACTCCATTTGATTGGTGAAGAATACCAAACAAAGAGGCAAAGGCTTTATATGCCTTTGCTTGTTTCCCTTTCCTCATTCATTTTTTGTTTCTCTGCAGTTATTTTTGTATTTGCTGCTGCGATGCTTTTTTTTTTGTTCTTCCTGCAACATAACATCAAACAAGAGAAAATGAATCATTTTAACAGAACTTGCTTCATACCTGGTGATGAATGTTCTTCTTTTGGATCTTGATTAAAAAGCACAAAATGGTTGAACAGCTTGCTCTCTTTTCTGGCAACACCTTGTTGCTTTTGGTATTTTTTCTCAAAGTTGCTTTTATTTTCTGCAGAGTTTCTCCTCTTTTTTTTCTTCTGTCCCTTGCTGCAGCTGATGCCTATTTATAGGCATCCCATGAGGGTTCCAGAGCTCTTACGTGGGAGATAGAGACCATTTTTTTTCGCCACTCTCTCTTAACCCCCCTTACTGACTCCACGTTCCTTTTTGTTGCAGAAAATGGGGGGAACAACTGTTTTTGCATGTTTCTTCCCCCTTCAGAGATGCATATTTTATTTATTTATTTGTGGATGTTGATTTTGTATGTAAGGCCCATCATCAATTTTTTTGGGCTGGATTACATGTTTGTTTTAACCTTGTATTTTTTGACCCAATTTGTATGGACTCTACTTTCCCATATTTATATATTTTTTTTGTTCAACAACCAGAAAATGCATCACCCACCTTTATTATCCTTGATTTCAAGCCTATTTGCAGGCCGTATAAAACTGCTACTAAAGACTAGACAAAAAGAATTGAAATCAAATAAAAAAATTAATATAAATCGATTCATACTTTATTTGGAAGATCTAAAACTTCAAAATTATCATCCATCTGTCAAAAAGAGTTTATTTTTCTCTTTGACAACGTCTTAGGATTTTAACCAAAACAAAACGTAAAAGAATTATTGCGTGATGGTATGTGTTTGATTATTGGATGTGGGTTTATTAATAAATTTTGATTTTTGTTTTTATTTCATCTTGTAGTTGATGGTAATTACACAATAGGGCTAAGAAGACAATTCACAATTAAGATTTAAGTTGGGTGTAAAGGGAGATTGTATGTGACACACCCCGACCTGGAAATCAGGGCGTGCTGGTTAGCACGCCCTCCTCCGGGATGGGGTGTGTCAGTATGGGTTTAAATAAAATTTCTCATATAATAAACTTTCTTCTGTGTCTAAATAGGGATTTTGAGTGTCTGCATTTTCATGCACTTGGGAATTCCTCATCAATAACTCCCTTTATTCCCATAAAAAATGCTTAAATTTGAAATTTAGTGGGGTTAGTTGATGGATTAATTTCGGGAATTCATTTGTTATAGAATCACATTGAATTTTAAAGAGTGGACTTGAATTAGATTGTGAAAGTTAGTGGTATTCCTTTTCACTGGTAAGTGAGACGTCTTAGGTTTGATTTTCGCCAAAGACAAATTTTAATCGCATTATTGTTAGCCCACTGTAAATAAATCACTGAGCTATTTGTTATGCGAGATTAAATATAGGAATAGGGGACAGACCAAAAAACAGAATATAATTAGGGTTAGGGTGTGAATAAATCATGAATTTACTAGTAAATTGGGGGTAAGCTATTAGTGGCCCTTTCTTAAATGGTTATCATGAAATTGACATTGTCATCGTATAGTAATGTGCATAAACGTAAGTGCTCCTTTATAAAAGTGATGAGTTGAGACCTTGCATGATGGCGTGAATTTAAATTCCGTTGGTAGCTAATCTAACATCCAATCTAACAAAATCTATGGCTTGACATAAACTTATAGGTAGGACTATGAACAAAATGCCCATTGCCTCATTTTCGATATTAAAATATTGTGCAAGTGGTGGATAGTATCTTCCTGTTCAACTCACTACCTCTGTAAAAACGTTGGTTGCGTCCCTCCAAATGAGTTGCATGAGGGGCCACGGAGGCCCAATTTTGGAACAGTAGGCCCTTTTCTCCAAACCATACCGGCCCAATTAGGACCAAGTGAAATAAAGGAAATAAAAAAAATAAAGCACGGAACCGACTTCGTTCCTACTCTCGCGATTTGTC
Source organism: Heteromeles arbutifolia (assembly GCA_024362995.1). Lineage (NCBI taxonomy): Eukaryota > Viridiplantae > Streptophyta > Magnoliopsida > Rosales > Rosaceae > Heteromeles > Heteromeles arbutifolia. The sequence continues at coordinate 688,036 of JANCRC010000022.1, forward strand.
CGTCCCCAGTTTCATTCCGTACAACACAAACAAGCGCAGTAGCCTCGGACAAAACTCTCCGACTCTCCGACTCTCCGACTAGACAATGGCGTCTTCCGCCACCTCCAAAACCCAAATGCCGCTGCCGCCTCCACCGACTCTGCCACCACTACCTCCACCTCCACCTCCGGCAGACCATCGGACGGGAGTAGAAGTTGCAGTTCGTCTCTGCCGTGACGCCCAGGGTAACTAAAACGTCACAAACCCCAACTCTCTTCTTATCTTCTTGCTTGTGGGTGCTTGTAGTTTTGATTAGATTCTTTTGGTAAATGTGATGTTTCTTTGGATTATTTTCGTGAGTTTACTTGATGAATAGCTGTTTAATCTAGTTGTTGATTTTTTTTTAATGGGTTTATTTTCTTGGTTAATGCGATTGTTGTGCTTTTGATTTTCTTTCTTCTTGGTTAATGCGTGTGTGTGTTTCTTTATTTGTTGTTGGATTTTGTGAACGCAGAGGTTTATTTTCTTAGTTCTGATCTTATTTGGTACTTTCAGGGTATCATCTTCCAAGAAAAACTGGTTCTGGCAATGCCTCGGTGAAGAATTCAATCATCAGCACTCACTTGCAGCGCTTTTGCAACGCGCTCGAAAAAAAGTGGGAAAACTAAAGGTTTCGAGGAGTCATCCATTACCACTATCAATGCTCTGAATGATACAATCGTTAACAGGAAGAAGCTGTGAGCCCTCTGTTTCACTTGATCTCTGTCTTTTTATTTGTCAAACTGTCTTCTTCTATGATGTTCTTCACTTGGGATGTTGGATTATATCCATTCCGGACAATGGACATACGTGTTTCTGACCTTTCTGAAATAAGTAACACATGTGGAGCTTTTGGACAGATAATTCGTATCTTCATTACATTAGCTAAAACTAATCTGTTCTCCTTCATTCCTATCTTATCACAACAAGATGGACCTTACCAGGCTAAGAATGGACCAACTATTGAATCTTGGATGGAGATTTTTTTTACCTATTGTTCCCGGTGATCTATTTTTACCAACTTCTTTCCAACTCTTTTCGCTTTAAATTGACATTCTATCTTCACAACTTGTCTCAAAAGTTTATTCTTAACCGAATAAACTTCAATAGCTGATTTTTACAGATGTTCGATTCTGTATAACCTCCCATTTCATGTCTTTAGTTGTTCGATTCTGAATAGTTGTTGATACTTACATTTCTTATATTTCTAACCTGTCATTTCTCTGAGATATGTGTCAAATTTTATCAAGAAAAATGAGAAGATACATTCCATACGATCAGCTCAATCTCAAATGTTGGAACTTTCAGAAGAATGGCAAACAGAGGTGTGTCGCATACTTTATTAGTTCTATGCACTTGCAGTTTACATCAATTTTATGTTCACATATACTCCACACATTAGGTTTGATACTTTTAGTGTTCTTCCAGTTGACACTTTGCTGATGGTTCCCATTATGCTTTATTTGGTTGTACAGGACACGCCTTATGACTATGACAACCCCGGAACCGGAGGGGGCGGAGGGGGTTATCTTTTAGACGCCGTTGTAGGTAATGCCCTAGCTCTAGTTCCAGTTCCAGCTCCACCTCATCAGGTTGAGGATGGAGGAGCAATCATCCCGGTAGTTGGTGATGGGGATGGTGGAGGTGGACCAGGGGCTGGAGGAGGAGTTTTGCCCATAGATCCAGTACTCTCGGTCTATGGGAGTATGTTGGGATGGCAGAACCCATTCAACTTTATTCCTTGATTTCAGTTCTCCCTGAATCTTGACATAGTCCATGGTGTGCACGAGGTCGAGCATTTCATCAGGGGAGCATACACCTCTCTTTTTCTTAATGCTGGTTTTTTGGTTCCGGACTGTTTTATTTGCACCTATTGGCTCGATTTTGGAGAAGGTGGAGTTCAGGTGATGGCATCAGAGCAGGCCATGGCTCTCACATGGCAGCAGTTGTACGAGAGCGCTGATTGCGTGCTGGCCTTACCGCATATGGATGCGAAGGTTGTCAATCTTTTTAGGGTGTTAGAGGGAGGCATATGGGCTGGCAGAGGGACTGAATATTAGAGCATATGGAAATGTGCTTAACATGGAGGCCGACATGGTCGCTCAGGTTTATCCGGGTTTCGCGGAATTCCCTGCACACATATTCCAGCATTGGCTTGACGGGATATGCATGACCACACATCAGATTTTAGGTTTGCAGTGGAATATCATAGATAAGTATTTGATAGCAATTGATTGTTGGGATTTTCCGGCCCATCAGGCTGCAGTTATGGGTGCTGTTGCTGCAGATGTGCCTCAGGATGAGATTGGCCACGACATGATGGAGATACCAGCGGAATTGGTTGACGAGTGACCACCGCTATCTACCTATATGGATGCTTTAGCTTTTATGTTGTTTTTATTTTCTTGAGAATATAGGGATTTATGATATTTTCTCTTTTTGTTGTACAGCTTCCTTATGGAGCTTCAGGGCATGTCAAATATTTTTTATTTTTCCTCACATATCGTTTCAACTTCTATTTTGGTGGAATATTCTATGATTAGGTTAATGCCATGAATGAGACTTTGGGTTAATGTCATGCGCTAATATTAATTAGGTTTCAATCTGCATTAGCCATTTAACTGTTTAAATTAAACATTAAAAACAATGCCAGATTTTTTTCGGTGTACTTGTAACGCCGCCACATGTGGTGTTACAATTTCATTCAAATTGTAATACAATGTAATTGGCTATGCTTCCAAACTGGCTCCTCAGGCTAATGTGACCCCTCAGCAACCTTCGTCTTCAACCTCCACTCTCCCCCTTCTCTCACTTCCTAACATTCCATTTTCCTTCACTTCCATGGAATCCATTTGCTCCATTCCATTTTTCCTTCACTTCCAAGCAACCCATTTGCTCCATTCTTTCTTCCGGGTCCATCAAACTCAACAATTTTAGTATCTTAGACCATGTGCAATGGTGTGTGTCAAAACCTAACCGAGAACAAGCTTTTATCCTCCGATGATTTTGGCTTAAAATTTTAGGCCGAGATGATTAAAGAATATTTGTAATCTATTTTTCTTTCGGTAACTTTCTTAAATGTAAATTATTATTTTTGAAAGCTATACGTTGAATGTTCATTACGTTTGGCAATGTACTTGCCAATGTCACTATTTTCCGTGACACACCTCGATCCCGGGGTCCCATAGAACATCGGGATAGACACGTGCTGGCCGACACCCGAAGGTGACGAAAGCCATTTATTGAATACAAGAGTAATGATTAGGAGAATATGCATGATTAAACATCAGAATCTAAAGGAAATAAGCAAAGTTTAAGGAAATGTCTAGAGTGCACAGAACACGTTCTAAATCAAGATCACAAAAGGAAAGATCGTTACAGATATCACACAAGTGAATGATAAACTGCTACTGGTAGGGGAATGCCTCGTACGTTGTGTCGTAGTCCTCGTTTCTAAGACCTGAATGAGGGCGCAAAACAAAGGTGAGTGGACCAAGTTTATATATATATATAATAATAATAATAATAATAAAACAGTTATCAACATACTAACCCCCACAGTTATATAATGAAAACTACTAGCATAATAAGTGATAGCTTTACTGAAAACCTTAGCATGCCGTAAACATCTCAAAAGATATATCGCGGAAAGACATCGTGTAAAACCAAAGCATGAATCATCTCACAAATTGTCTCGTAAACGCGGTGTACTGCCAGTAAGATCACTGAATAATAATACTCCCAGCCCCTTGCTTGCACCTAAGTCTCTGTGCCCGTAGCCAGAGATAACTCCCTCCCAACCCAATGCATGTCTCCGTGTCCTTTAGCCTTTCGCTAGGGATTATTTCTCCCGGCCTCAATGCCAACACCAGATCCTCGCCCTATGCGGCATAGTGTCCACTAGGTACGCACAAATAGTTACGTATCTCACAGAATACCACTTCGTGGGATAGAGTCATCCATCATTTATACCATGAAGCAGGGTTTTTCGAAAACATGTTCCAGCATCCTATCGTCATCCATTAGATAGTCTACCAGATCATTTTTTTAATAGAAAATACGATATATCAAAATATTGCTCAAAATAAGCTAACAATTATTCCCTCACGAAAATGAGACGATAAATCAACATTTTCAATAAACATGCTCATCATAAAAATCAATTCATAAACTCGTAGGCATGCTATTCAATTATGCAATTTAACTATAAAATCATGCAAATTTTAGAAGGGGTCCACTCACAGATACTCCGTAGCAACAGAGTTGTGTGGAAAAGATTTAAGGAAAACCCCACTAGCAACTTCACCTAAGCACAAAAATGTACAATTTATCAAACTACCCAAATGAAAGAATTCCAGGAAATGGACGTCAAAAACAAATTCAGAACTTCGAAATTGGCTTAGGAGAGATTTTGGGTTTTGGGTCCTAAGGTTTTTGGGTTAGAAGGGTTTAGGATGAAAAGGGGTGGTTTGGGCTTAGGCCCAAATCCACACACACACACACCCAAGGCACACACAATACACACACACACACACGGCACAGCACACACACACACACACACACACACACACACACACACACACACGTGCACCGCACACACTCACACACGCTTACACGGACACACATAAACACTCAACACACACACACACACACACACACACACACACACACACACACACAGAGCACACGCACACACCCATGCGCACGGCCCGCAGGCCTAACAACCAAAAAGGCTAGGCTTAAGCCCTCTGTAAATAAAAATGGCCCAAGGCCCTGTGGGCTTTTAAAACAAAATAATAAAAATTAAATAAAACTAAAATGGTTTTGGGCTGAACCAATACGGGCCTAAGGCCCGTGGATGTCCTAAACGGCCTGAAGGCCTGCGAGCTGACCGGGGAAGAACGCCAGAGCTGCTACAGCTCTGGCCGACGGCGAATGTGTAAACCAAGCTCCCACTACACATCAAAATGAAGAGAAAAACATAGGTGAAGTGATAAGAACGAGAGTACACCACTGTGAGTCTCGACCGTGGTTAAGAATGGATGGGTGGTTGCGGGACTCGCCGGATTTCTCGCTGGGTTTTGGAAATAGTAGGCAGAGAGTATGCATGTCAATACGTAGTTATCTCTAGCCCAACTCACATGAAAATCGGTATCTAGTTACCTGGAATAATGTTCAGACGAGTTCGAGTGCCAACACCTTCAAACTCGCCAGAAAAAGCACGTGGTTCACCGTTGAAAACTGAGACCAAAAGAATGAGTGCATGTAGAGAGTTAAACACATGAATTTAAGCTTAGGTTAAACCAATAATACATTAAAAGTCTAAATCGAGCTAAACCCCAAAAAGACAGTCACTACCTAGCTTCGAACTCAACGACATTCGCCGGAATTCGTCGCCAGAATGACATGCATGCACAGATTCCAAACAAAGAGATTAACCCCAGAGATTTTCGACATAATCCTCATCACTGTGAAAATAATCCAAAACTTATAGATTGGAAGAAAAACCTCACCTGAGTTCGAACTAGAGCTTAAAGCTCTCGGACTCCATGGAAGAACACCTCACAGTGCTCCAATGGTGAATGCAAAACCACCATATAATTCCTTGTGTCCCACAGGTCTCGAAGGTAGAAGTTTGGGGGTTTGATTTGGATGGAAATGGCGTGGGTGATGGTGGTCTCATTATCGAAGCTTAGAGAGAGAGAGTTCGAATGTTACAGAGAGAGAGAGTAATGATATGAGCATATTTATGCGACTTAGTTAGAGTGTTTTCTTGCATTTTCTTAGTTAGTTACTACTTATTATAGTGTTTAAAGTCATTTTCGTGCAATTTCAGGTTATTATGGCAAAGTATGCAAAAAGAGGCAATTTGGAGCATTTTAGAGCAGTTTTGGGCGAAGAATGGATGTCACATGCATGGATCAAAATGGATGGACGAAATTGAAGTTCAAGAGAGGCTAGGAATGTGCAAAAGAGTTGGAGAAATAAATTCAAGTCAAAGAAGATAAGGAATCAGCTACAAAGAAGGAGAATTATCCAAAACATTATCCAAACTACCTTATCTTATCAAAACCTTATCTTATCCTATCCTAATCTTATCCTACCTTGTTTCCAGCTACAAAAGGGATTTAATTTCAGTTTAGGAGACTTAAAACCTGATTTCTAGAACACCTTATCCTTTCCTACAAAGGTGCCGCATGTTTTAGGCATTTTGTTCTAGAAATCTGACTTTAGACCTTATAGAACCCCTAAATAAGTGGCCCCTGGTCCCTATAGGATGTCCTTCTAGATGTTGCACCTCTTTATCCTTGTTCCCTTTGGATTTTGGCTTCTAGAAGCTAGGTTTTCTGTCGCACAAAGGTTCCCTTGTCCTCCCTAGTTTGTGACTTGTAGTTAGCCTTGTTCCTTAAGGATTTGGAGTCCTAAATTCTTCTCCAAAACAACTTGGGGTCGTGCCTCTTCTCATCCCTATAAATACATCATATTGCCGCATAAATTGAACCACAACACACCCCATATATTCATCCAATTTCATACTACCATCATCCATACACCAAATCACAACTTGGGGTCATGTCTCTTCTCATCCTTATAAATACAACAACTTGGGGTCGTGCCTCTTCTCATCCCTATAAGTTCTATTTTTGTCAAACCGAATTGTTAAGTCTAGATTTGAGTGTTTTTGATTGTTTGTTGCTGTTTTTAGTGTTTAGAGTCAGTTTTGAGTCTATAAAGTCTAGTTTAGTGTTTTTTTTAGTCTTATTTGTGTTGATTAGCATCCCTAGTTAATCCCCGGTCTAGAACGATCCCTACTTGTATCTCTACTACAATTATCATCAATAGGGTTTAATTTGTGTGTGAAGTTAATTTTCACATCAAATTTTGGCGCCGTTGCCGGGGATTAGCAAATTTGCTAATCCCCCGTGTTTCTGTTGTGTTTTTGTTTTTACATTTTAGTTTTTGATTTTGTTTTGTTTTGTTTTCTTTGTTTCAGGTATTAGACATGGATTTTGCTAACATTCAAGCTCAATTGGCGAATCTTACTTCTCAATTGTCCCAGATTGCCGCAACAATCACAATGCACACTGCTCAAACTCATCAACGTCCTCAATTCACTGCAAACGGAGGTGCTTGGGGTTATCAAAGCCATAACCAATCAAGGGACAACATGTTTTCCAACGCTTACAATTCGGATTGGAGAGATTATTCAGATTATATGTGGGAGGAACCTCAACAAGTTCAACAATAAGGGTATTGGCAGCCATATGAGGAGTTCTATTCAAGACCTATGCAGCCACCACAGCCTCCCCCACAACAATTCCAATCGAATTCAAGTATGTCCATGAATTATGATGAAATTCTTGATATACTAACTTCTTTGACACATGGCTCACAACAAGAAGAATATTTGCAGCCATTTGAGGAGTTTTATCAATGGCCATATGCACCATCACAGCCTCCACCACAATCTTCCCAACCACATCCAGGTTCGCTATTTGATAATGATCAAGCTATTCAATTACTAACTTCTGTAGCACAGGGATTACAAAATCAAAATAATCGAATAGCGAATCAAGACAAGGAGATGAGCGACATGAAAAAGAAAATTGGACAGATAGCTGAATTCGTGGTACAAATGCAAGAACAAAGTGAACTTTCTAATTCAACCATTGTAAATCCAATGGGAGAATTTGAAATTGATGAAGCTATCACCTTGGAAAGTGGCATAGAGGTTGGAGATGAACCCAAGACGTCCAAACCTAGCCAAAACATGGATGAACAGATGCTGCTGATCAAAGAGGAGGAAGAAGACATACCTACGGCAAGGGTAGAACCACCCTTGCCGCATGCCCCTAGTGCTTCTAAGCCATCCAGTCAAGGTAAGTTGGGTTCAAATTCAGTTCAATCTAATGTTATTCCTCCAAATGTACCCTTCCCTCGCAGGTTTTTTATTCCAATGAACAAAGAAAGTGAAAAAGACATCGTGGAAGCCCTTCTAAAGGTGCAAAGTGATATCCCAATTCTTGATACACCAAACCAAATTCCAGAATGTGTTGAATTTCTTAAAGAACCTTGTACACCAAGAAGAATGATTCAAGAGGAAGAAGTGGCTGAGAATATCAAGAATGCATCAAAGAGGCTGTACATGAGACAACAAAGCCCAAAGAAGTTGAGTTTGATGACACGGGACAAGTCACAACTATCATAGTAAATCTGGCCAAGTTCAAAGTCCCTGAAACTTTCAAAGAGAAGTGGCGTTCGTCCTTGAGTTCTTGTCGGAGCAAACAAGTAAGCCATCTTCTTCAATTTCAATTTTGTTTTCTACTAACAGGTTGTTGATGATTCAGGCACCCACTCTAAACTTTAAACCATTGCTGGATCATTTCAAGTATCACCTTCCATTCAAAGATCAATTCCATACTGTGGGGCCTATTCAAGCTTAAACGGAGGTATCATCTAACTGGAAGACGTTAAGGCAAGCGCTTCTTGGGAGGCAACCCATGCAAATAAAGAAGAACTAGGAAGCTTCGGCCCTACAACCAGATTTGCATTCCTAAACCCTACTCGTTATTGCTGTTACTTTGCCATAATTGTCATGTTTGTTAGTTGTGTTGTTTGCTTACTTGTGTGTGAGTCTATGTTTGAAACATTGAAGACAATGTTTGGTTTAAGTGTTGGGGGGGGGGGGTAAACAAAGTGTTCTTCATTGATTTTCGTGGGATTTTGTCACTTATCACTTTTAGAGTTGTTACTGACTATTTTAAGTGTTTTTAGTGTGTTTTGAAGTGTTTTAATGTGTCCTATAGCAGAAAATACAAAAATTTACAAAAAAAATCAAAAAAAGTTTGAAAAATACAAAAAGAGTCGTTTTTGTGTGTTTGTTTGTGTCTTAGGGTACCTTCCAACACAATGATGAGGATTTGGTTTTTAATTGCATGAATGTTAAAGAAAGTTACAAACATGGATGGAAGTTTGATATGCTTTTTGGTTTATGCTTAATTGTACTTGTTGTTTACAAATTCACATGTAATCACAAAGAAAAAAAATCAGTATTTGTAACATGCTTGAAGGAAGTAACTCAAACTAATGCTACAACCCTGAGAGACTTGAGCCTAAACGTTTATTTGGAGAGTTATTAATCAGTGCATTCTTGTTTTCTAAAGTCGTTGCATGATCTCATTATTTCTTTGCTTGGTTGCTACTTAGAATGTGTTTTATCATTTTAGTTCCAAATACTAGAACTCATGTCCATTTCATTCAAAGCATGAAATTGATTAGCATAACAAATAACAAGATGAAGTTGTTTAGTGAACCAAGAGCCAAACAGCCGCACCCTTTTCTCATTTGTTTTGTAGGTTTAACCCTTTTCAGCCTTGTTTAGCCTATGTTCTTTGTTAGCCCACATTAACCTTACCTAGCCTAGAATAGGACTATCCATACCCTTGTTCTTAAAGGATAGTAAAGAATAACTTGGAGGGATTCCTTTTGATCTACGAATTGCAGAAAAACAAGAGGTTGTACGTTTTTGTGTGCCAAAAGAAACAAGAAGGGCACGGGTAGAAGAAGAAAAAAAAAGGAAAAAAAAGAAGAAGAAAAAGTTGTGAAAAGAAAGAAAAAGAGTTACAAAATAAGTGAGAATGAGCTCACAAGTGTTGGTTGTTGAAGAAAGGGTCCAAAAAAGTTGAATTCGACCTTAAGTGTTGCATGAATCTTCCTTTGTGTTAAAAGTTAGTTTCTGCAATCAAAAGTGAATTCTAAGTGTTGATTTCATTGCTTTGCTTACTATTTCTTTAAGAACCTTTGTTTATCTATTACCTTTCTTTGTTAGCCAATACCCTAGACCCGTTACAACCCTTAGACTTCTATCTTGATTGTTATGTGTTTCAATAATGTGGAGTTTAGGATTGGTATGAGCATATGGTATCCCTGGTTCTCGTGTCTAAGTAGTGGCATTCTGTTCATGAGATCATATATATATATATATGCATTAATAATTCCAGAAAATGCCTTCTTTGTTTTAAACATATGTGAGTACTAGTTTTCTTGTTTACATCAATATTCTCACATATACCTAGTGTAGAGTGTGTAGTCAGAAATTCTGTGTGAAAATAGAGTGTATATCTTGTGAGGGATTGAGGGATTCTCTAAGGCATGTTACTACATTCAAAACGTTGTTTTAATTGATTAAATGCGAGCTAGTAAGTGATGACTATGATTAAGTATGTGCTTGAGAGTAGGGATGGCTAAAATCTATGTGAGTAGTGATTTTTGACATGTTATGTACCATTGGAAATCCCTGAGGCAAATGTTGGAAGGTTTAGGTTATGTTTTGTTTGTTTTGTTTTGCTCGAGGACTAGCAAAAGCTAAGTGTGAGGCAATTGATAGGAGCATATTTATGCGACTTAGTTAGAGTGTTTTCTTGCATTCTCTTAGTTAGTGACTACTTATTATAGTGTTTAAAGTCATTTTCATGCAATTTCAGGTTGTTATGGCAAAGTATGCAAAAAGAGGCAATTTGGAGCATTTTAGAGCAGTTTTGGGCCAAGAATGGATGTCACATGCATGGATCAAAATGGATGGATGAAATTGAAGTCCAAGAGAGGCTAGGAATGTGCAAAAGAGTTGGATAAATAAATTCAAGTCAAAGAAGATAAGGAATCAGCTACAAAGAAGGAGAATTATCCAAAACATTATCCAAACTACCTTATCTTATCAAAACCTTATCTTATCCTATCCTAATCTTATGCTACCTTGTTTCCAGCTACAAAAGGGATTTAATTTCAGTTTAGGAGACTTAAAACCTGATTTCTAGAACACCTTATCCTTTCCTACAAAGGTGCCGCATGTTTTAGGCCTTTTGTTCTAGAAATCTGACTTTAGACCTTATAAAACCCCTAAATAAGTGGCGCCTGGTCCCTATAGGATGTCCTTCTAGATGCCGCACCTCTTTATCCTTGTTCCCTTTGGATTTTGGCTTCTAGAAGCTAGGTTTTCTGTCGCACAAAGGTTTCCTTGTCCTCCCTGGTTTGTGACTTGTAGTTAGCCTTGTTCCTTGAGGATTTGGAGTCCTAAATTCTTCTCCAAAACAACTTGGGGTCGTGCCTCTTCTCAGCCCTATAAATACATCATATTGCCGCATAAATTGAACCACCACATACCCCATATATTCATCCAATTTCGTACTACCATCATCCATACACCAAATCACCTTTGCTGCATCATTTGGAGAGGAAGGAGTCTTGTGCCGTGGCTTGCCAACCAAGGGGGGTTCAAAATCTACTGTTGGAGGGCTGGGACGTTTCTGGTTCTTTCTATCCTTAGTTTTGGTTCAATGTTTAATTGAATTTGCTTTTCAATTATGTTAGACATGTGGAACTAATTTCTTTTTAGTTAGAGGTGAATTTGAAGCCATGGACATATGTTTTATATGAATTGATTTCCTCCAGTTATGATTTCATGAATCGTGGATGTGGTTTACTTATCTGTTTTTATTAAGAACTTGTTCTTGTGTGTTGATTAATGATGCAGACTTAGTTTGCATGCATGAATTTGATGCTAGAGTATAGGGGAATTTGACCTAATCGTTATGAACTTATATTCATGAGTAGTAAAAGTCGCTAGTCACGATTGTGTTAAGTAAATCCTAGGCAAGAGTAACATGCTTTTCATAGTTATGAATGCCTTGTCAATGCTTATGGTTTTCACAAAGCTTAATGATCTTTGTTTCGTGTCTCTATCATGTTTTTCATAGTTAGGGAGCTTAATAAAGAATAATTTGGTTGTGATGCGTTATCCATTCAATTCAATGAATCTAGGGAAATCTGAGAATTAATTAGTTCAATACAATTAATTTGGGGCATTGTCATTCATGGTTTGTCGAAAGAATAACTGGGAATCATTTCGTATGCATATGTTTCATGTGTGGAGAAGGAACCCTCTAACTAGCCTTTCACCATTCTATTTCACCAATTTCGTGTTTTTTTGAGTTTGTTTTACAAGTTTCTGTTTTAAAGTTTCAAATTCGTCAAAATAAAATCCCTTTTCATTGAGTCTTTTTTATTGAGTCAAAACCTGTGTTCTTTTAGTTGTTTGAGTCTTTTAAGTTCTATTTTCGTCAAGACCAATTGTTAAGTCTAGATTTGAGTGTTTTTGATTGTTTGTTGCTGTTTTTAGTGTTTAGAGTCAGTTTCGAGTCTATAGAGTCTAGTTTAGTGTTTTTTTGAGTCTTATTTGTGTTGACTAGCATCCCTAGTTAATCCCCGGTCTAGAACAATCCCTACTTGCATCTCTACTACAATTATCATCAATAGGGTTTAATTTGTGTGTCAAGTTAATTTTCACATCAAGTAACATGAAGGAGGGAGTCTGAGAGGGAGGGCTCGGGAAGAGAGAAAAGAGAAGAGAGCTAGAGAACTGCCACTTGGCAGTTTAGGAGAAAAGAGGTATCTAGATCAAAGGTTAGGATTAAATGAGATAAAAAGACTAAATTGATAGACTTAAACATGTTTCAGGGAGGACTATAGAAATATTCTATAAATGTGGGGGTGGGTGTAACAATCTACCCCCCTTATAGAAATTTCATCCTCGAAATTGCGAATTTACACGAAAAGAAAAGGATATTGGTTCCGCATTGATTCCTCTATTTCCCAAGTAGCTTCTTCTACTGCATGGTTCCTCCACAATACCTTCACTAATGGAATAACTTTGTTCCGCAACACTTTATCATGTCTGTCAAGAATAGCCACGGGTTCTTCTACATAGCTAGCATCTGGATTTACTTTCAACGGTTCTAACCGGATGATATGAGAGGGATCTGGCACATATTTTTGAAGCATGGAAACATGGAAAACATTATGGATCAGTGACAATTCCGATGGTAGCTCCAACCTATAAGCAACTGCACTGATTCTCTCAGTAATTTGATAGGGACCGATGTATCGAGGACTCAGCTTTCCTCGCTTACCAAAACAGACAACACCTTTCCAGAGAGACAACTTCAAGAACACAAAGTCGCCCATTGCATACTCACAATCCTTGGAATGTTTGTCCGCAATACTTTTTTGTCGGTCTTGTGCTGCTTTCAAATTCGCCTTAATCAGTTGGATATTAGCATTGGTGGTATCCACAATCTCTGGTCCCACCAACGACCTTTCTCCTGCCTCTGTCCAACATAACGGCGTCCTACATGCCTTCCCGTAAAGTGCTTCAAAAGGTGCCATACCAATACTCGAGTGATAACTATTATTATAGGCAAATTCCACCAACGGCAAATAGTTATCCCAGCTACCTTTCCACTATAACACTGACACTCTCAACATATCTTCTAAAGTCTGAATCGTCCGCTTGGACTGACCATTAGTTTGTGGAATATAAGCAGTGCTGAACAGTAACTGAGTACCCATAGCGGCATTAAAGGCTTTCCAAAACCTGGAAGTAAATCTGGGATCTCTGTCTACTACGATGGAAATAGGTACACCATGAAGACGAACAATATTATCGACGAATAATTTCGCCAATTTCTCCAACTAGTAGGTCTGTCGAACTGGTAAGAAGTGAGCAGTCTTGGTAAGCCGATCAACAATTACCCAAATACCATCGTACCTTGATGGTGTTCTTGGCAGTCCGTACACAAAATCCATAGTGATATCCTCCCACTTCCAAACTGGTATCAGGAGGTCCTACATCAATCCCCCTGGTCTTTGTCTATCCGCTTTTACCTGCTGACAGATAAGGCATCTACTCACATAATCCACTACATCCCGTTTCATTCCTTCCCAATAAGAGAATGGGTAAATAGTGCAATACAATTTAGTGCTTCCCGGATGCATAGCATAAGCTGAAGTATGAGCCTCATCAAGAATTTCCTTCTAAACTGCTTCGTTATTTTTAGGTACAAATAAACGGTTCCTTTTCAATAACGCTCCATCCTTACGAATGACGAATTTCTCATTCTCCCTCTTCAACACTTGTTCCTTTAATTCCGCACACTCTGGATCAAGTTCTTGAGCTTCTCTTACCATGTCCACGAAGATAGGTCTAACTTGAAAAATGTGCTAGCCAAGCTTCGTGTTCACCTGGTTCCAAATTAACACCAGTTTCTCAAAGAGAAAATAATAATGGAACGTGTACAGTTTGAAGTAATGCAAGCTGCTCGTGATGTTTCCGACTAAGAGCATCAGCCACGGCATTAGCATGCCCAGGATAGTACTCGATCGAACAGTCATAATCACTGATAATCTCCATCCACCTTCTCTGTCTCAAATTCAGCTCTTTCTTGGTGAACACATACTTAAGGCTCTTATGATCCGTGAAAATACGACATTTCTCTCCATATAAGTAGTGCCTCCAAATCTTTAACGTGAAAATCACTGCTCTTAACTCCAAATCGTGAGTGGAATAATTTCTCTCATAGGTTTTGAGTTGTCTGGAGGCATAGGCGATAACCTTCCCATGCTGCATTAGTACACACCCAAAACCTGATAGAGAAGCATCAGTGTAAACCTCAAATTCACCACTGTCATCTGGAAGAGTGAGAACAGGGGCTTGAGTGAGACGACGTTTAAGCTCCTGAAAGCTTTGTTCACAATTCTCATCCCACACAAACTGGACACCTTTACGAGTCAATTTAGTAAGAGGCAGAGCAATTGTAGAGAAATTCTGAATAAATCTTTGATAATACCCTGCCAAACCCAGAAAACTTCTCACTTCAGTGACACTCTTCGGTTGTTCCTAGTTAGAGACTACTGACACCTTCTGGGGATCCATGCTAATTCCTTCACCAGAAACTATGTGCCCAAGGAAACCAACCTGAGTTAACCAAAAATGGCACTTATTGAACTTGGCATAAAGCTGGTTGTTTCTCAATCGTTCTAGCATTAGTCTCAAATGTTTCTTGTGCTCATTAACACTCCTAGAATAAACTAGAATGTCATCAATGAACACAATCACAAACTGATCCATATATGATCTAAAGACTCTGTTCATCAAATCCGTGAATGTTGCAGGTGTATTTGTCATTCCGAAAGGCATGACACGAAATTCATAATGCCCATACCTCGTACGGAAAGCAGTTTTCGGGACATCATCCTTGCGAATCTTCAATTGATGGTAACTCGATCAAAGATCAATTTTGGAAAATATCTGTGCACCTTTTAATTGATCGAACAAATCATCGATCCGAGGTAGAGGGTAACGATTCTTTATCGTCACCTGATTCAGCTGTCTATAATCGATACAGAGTCTCATTGATCCATCCTTTTTCCTAACAAAAAGAATAGGAGCTCCTCACGGGGATGTACTCGGCTGGATGTAACCTTTGTCTACCAATTCCTGGAGTTGGATCTTCAATTCTCTCAACTCCGCTGGTGCCATTCGATAAGGTGCCAAGGAAATAGGGTTTGTACCTAGAAGTAAATCGATAGTGAACTCAATTTCCCTCGCAGGTGGCAATCCCGGTAAATCATCTGGAAACACATCAATGAAGTTCCTTACAACTGGCACCTCTTCTGGATGTAAAGAAGATTCATCCTTCACAACTACATGGGCTAAAAATCCCCCACAACCTTTATTTAACAACCTAGTTGCTTGAATGGCAGAAATGATAATATTGGGGAGGACACGTTACTCACCCATAAATGTAATTGACAGAAGTCCTGGCCGATTGAACATCACAATTTTCTCCCAACATGCGACATTTGCACGGTGTTTAGATAGCCAATCCATTCCTAGAATGACATCAAACTCAGCCAGTTTGAAAGGAATTAAATCAAACTCTAGGTTTTCCCCTTCAATAATAACCGGACAATTTTGATATTGCCATTGTGCACATAACAATTCACCACGTGGCATTTTAATCAGCATATCAAAACCTAGTGGCTGAGGTTGATAAGGTATAACTCGAGCAAAAGATGATGAAACAAAAGACTGTGTAGTACCCGGATCAATTAAAACTCTAGCCCAAGTATTATAGACAGGTAACGTACCAATGATAACTTGAGGATCCTGATCAGCCTCATGCTGAGTCATGGCGTTTATACATTCATGAACCTGATACCCCGCGTTATTATTCCGACCGCCACAACCCCTAGAACCACGTCCTGCTCTGTTCCCCTGATTACTGTTACCAGAAGATGTTCTAGATTGCTGCTGGGCCAGAAACTGAGTACTTCGGCTGTCATTTCCTCTAAAACTTTGGCTACCTCTGCCACCAAGTTGCAGACCTCTGTTACCCCAGTAGTTCTGATTAGTACTGCTACCATAACTCTGACTACTACTGCCACTGCCATCATAGCTTTGTCGACCGCCAAAATTCTGAAATGTTTGATATTCACTATAGCCTGAACTAGAGGCAAAATCATCAGGTGGTGGCGCCGAAGGACAGTCACTAAGAAAATGGCCAGTGCCACCGCACCTTTGACACACTACAGTAGTTACCCTGCAGTTTCCTCAATGAAGTAAACCACAACGGTTACAAATCGGATGACTCGGAGTGAAATGACCAAAAAATCGTCTCACCGTCTCATTGCTTGAGCTTTCACTGGACGACCCTGAACCTCGACCTGATTGTTTAAAGGAAAAAGAATGTCTGGGACCTACAGAACTGGAGGGGCCCGCTGACTCTCTGGTACTCCGTGATCTGAAATTCCGACTCCTCTGATTCTGATTCCGCTGTTTATTCTGTCTCTAGGGCTGGTTCCAAATCTGAGGTTGCTCTTGCATCTCTGTATCCCACTTAGACTGTTCTATACTCAGACTTATCTCAAATACTTCCTCATAAGTTCTTGGTCTCTGAGCAGCTACCAATGTACGGTACTCTTGGTTCAGTGCAAGTATCTCATGATCCATCTGTGCCTGCGGATTATCATAAGTCCCATCATGATGCCTAGCCAAGCGCCTGAAGGTACTATCAAATTCCGTAATGCTGAGGTCGCCTTGTCGGAACTCTAAGTACTTCTACCTTTTCCTCAACCAATAACTGGGACTTAGAAAGTAAACAATGAAGCGTTTCCTGAAGGCAGCCCATGTCATCCAAGAACCAAGTAGACAAGATTCATTCGTTGATTTCCACCAAATCCTAACATAACCCTTAATGAAGTAACCCGCAGTGTTTGCCCATTCATTTAGTGGACACTTCATAGCCCCCAGAGTATCCTCCATTTTCTCTAACCACTGCTCAGCCTCCTCACAATTTTCCACAGATTTCAACTCAGTAACTCATGACTCCTAGCGATTTCTATATACGTCCGATTCAGCCTATAACCCAGAAGAGCATTCATTAATGCAGTGGTAAACTGCTGGATTCCCCCTATTATAGAAGAACGAGGTCATCGAGGCACATTCCCACCAGAATTAGCTATGATTCTGACAAAGACAACAAGATTTAGAAAGACTAAAATTTACCAAATTGGTGGAAATAAACCCTAACCATGCTCTGATACTAATCTAACACACCTCGATCCCGGGGTCCCACAGAACACCGGGATAGACACGTGCTGGCCGACACTCGAAGGTGACGAAAGCCATTTATTGAATACAAGAGTAATGATTAGGAGAATATGCATGATTAAACATCAGAATCTAAAGGAAATAAGCAAAGTTTAAGGAAATGTCTAGAGTGCACAGAACATGTTCTAAATCAAGATCACAAAAGGAAAGATCATTACAGAAATCACACAAGTGAATGATAAACTGCTACTGGTAGGGGAATACCTCGTACGTTGTGTCGTAGTCCTTGTTTCTAAGACCTGAATGGGGGCGCAAAACAAAGGTGAGTGGACCAAGTTTATATATATAATAATAATAAAACAGTTATCAACATACTAACCCCCACAGTTATATAATGAAAACTACTAGCATAATAAGTGATAGCTTTACTGAAAACCTTAGCATGCTATAAACATCTCAAAAGATATATCGCGGAAAGACATTGCGTAAAACCAAAGCATGAATCGTCTCACAGATCGTCTCCTAAACACAGTGTGCTGCCAGTAAGATCACTGAATAATAATACTCCCAGCCCCTTGCCTGCACCTAAGTCTCTGTGCCCGTAGCCAGAGATAACTCCCTCTCGACCCAATGCCTATCTCCGTGTCCCTCAACCTTTCGCTAGGGATTATTTCTCCCGGCCTCAATGCCAACAAGTGTCCACTAGGTATGCACAAATAGTTATGTATCTCACAGAATACCACTTCGTGGGATAGAGTCATCCATCATCTATACCATGAAGCGAGGTTTTTCGAAAACATGTTCTAGCATCCTATCATCATCCATCAGATAGTTGACCAGATCATGGTTTTAATAGAAAATACGATATATCAAAATATTGCTCAAAATAGGCTAACAATTATTCCCTCACGAAAATGAGACGATAAATCAACATTTTCAATAAACTTGCTCATCATAAAAATCAATTCATAAACTCGTAGGCATGCTATTCAATTATGCAATTTAACTATAAAATCATGCAAATTTTAGAAGGGGTCCACTCACACATACTCTATAGCAGAAGAGTTGTGCGGAAAAGAATTAAGGAAAACCCCACTAGCAACTTCACCTAAGCACAAAAATGTACAACTTATCAAACTACCCAAACGAAAGAATTCCAGGAAATGGACGTCAAAAACAGATTCAGAACGTCGAAATTGGCCTAAGAGAGATTTTGGGTTTTGGGTCTTAAGGTTTTTGGGTTAGAAGAGTTCAGGATGAAAAATGGTGGTTTGGGCTTAGGCCCAAACCCACACACACACACACCCAAGGCACACACAACACACACACACACACACACACACACACACACACACACACACCCAAGGCACACACAATACACACACACACACACACACACACATACACACACACACACACACACACACACACACACACACACACACACACACTCACACACACTTACACGGAGATCAGGAGTAATGTCTACTTTGCCTTGGGCATATTGTTCTCCACGGCAAAGTGGTTTTCCTTGGGCATATTATTCTCCACGGCGATTGAGAGCTGAGATGTCCATGCAGGTCCCAAGGAGTGCACGCCTCCCTCCTCGAAGAAAAGCTTAGTGTGTAGACCTGCCAGAGGGCGATGCAGGCCGTTAAGCAAGCAACGCATGGTGGAAATCCCCGCGCCAGATTCATAAGAAGGTTGGGCTTGAGCAGCTTTGGGTGCCATCGGGTAAGAGTCGAAGAAAGACAAGGAGAAATTTCTGGGAAGTGCTGGAAATTTAAAGGTTTGAAATTGCTAAGGTATTTGGCAGAGGAGTTTAAGTGGGCATTATATAAGTAAGCAGTTACTTTAACGTTCGAAAAACGTGGGTTAGTGCAAAGGTTTTGTTAATCAACGGTTGTCTTAAATGATGCAAGTCCTGAGTGAAGGCGTGCGACGGCTATTTAATCATTATTAGCGCCTCGATTTGCAGACTCAACAATGATTAAAGGGGGCACTATTTGGGTTAATATTTGAACATTGGACTTAAATGAAGAAAGGCCCAAGGATGCCAAGCTAAATGGGACTTGCTCGAAGCCCAGCGACAAGCCCGAAGGCAAAATGAAGCCTTCTCAGCCAAATTCAAGCCACGTACTTATCGTTGAAGTGAAAAGTGATGCAAACTAATCTACTACCAGCCAAAGAACACTTTCTAGTGGCATTTCAAGTAAAAAACTGATGACTCACTACCCTTCAGATGTTTTCGGGCAAGGGCAAAAGTGCAGCAGTCGGGCTAATCTGCCTATAAAAGGAAGAAGAGGCCCCAGAGACAAGGACACTTAACCAATCAATCAAACAAACATACAAACTCTACTGTCAAGCCAGATTTGCAACCAAAAGCTGTAATCAGCCCAGATCTTCTAGCAATAGTCTCCTTAGAAAGCCTATCTTTCTCTAGTTTAAAGCTATGCTACCTTCTAGCATTGTAGTATCGATTCCCTCGTGTAAACTTGTTCACCATCCATCCCTTTTCAAGCATAACAACCCTTTCAAGCATAACAACCCTTGTAAATTCAAAAAGAAGCGGCTGCAAGAAGTTCAACCTTGCTAGACAAGGTGAAATCTTGCCCGAAACTCTTTGTTTGTCTTCTAAATTGGTAGATCTATTACTTAGTGCATTTTTCAGCATGTATTCAAATCATTTCCACTTGTTTACTACTTTGAGAACATCATTTGTGTCTAGATCTAGTCACGTTTATGGATTTACTTTCATTCAAACCCGATCTGGAACCAAGTAAATGACTTAAATGGTTCTGGACACCCTTCCTTCAAGCATACAAGACCATGAACTAAAAACCCTTGATCACAAGGCAAGAAAAGAACTTAATATGGACTTAACCCATCCATGACAATCCTTTGATAACAAGAAGTCCGAGTAACTTGGGGCGCAAGGAATCGACTTAAACACATTTGTTCTACATTTGCTATACTGAGATAGCAGTGTCACGCCTTGCACTCAGTTAGTTTTGATTGCGAGCCTCAAGGCCCCACAAAGGCACATTTCAGAACTAACTTTGTCCTCTTCTTGCAGCAGACAAGCAAGCAAGAAGCCCGACCAATCACCAAAGTGCCAATCCCTTGGAGAGTTGTGCTACTGGCCGATGATCCTTCTCCAGAGAAATCTTCGCCACGAACATCATTCATATAAGAAAATCATTGGTTTTGTGCCTCAAGATGATATTGTGCATGGAAACTTGACTGTGGAGGAAAATCTCCGATTTAGTGCAAGGTGCAGGTATGTAACTTACAGTTCGCGCAGCAGTTCACCTCAACTTTTGAATGTCCTTTTTCAGACTTTTGGTATATTTGGAATTTAATTATATCTAATGAATATGCATCATCTTATTGTCATAGATAATTAAACATCGTCACATTTTAATACATGCCATTTTGTCCATAATATTTCATGGCAGTTTATAAGATGTGGATTGAGGATAAACAGTAGTCAAAACCTACTAGCACCGTAATGAGCACTAAATTTTATACTAATTAAAATCTGTTATATGATACCTTTTGAAATTGATATCATGGTGTATTTATATTGAGATGCTTTTTGTATCCTTAGATACCATTGTACTCTGATTACGATGAGGTTCTGGTTTCCATATGATCCATTTTTTATTTCTTCACTTCATGGGTTATTTCATCTATAATGCTTGAAGAACACATATTTTCTGATATCTTCATCATAATATCCTTGAATTTGTTTTATTGACGAATATATTTTCGGGTTGTTTTTCATTTTATCCTTTATCAGACTTCTACTTGATGGCTTGGGGCCGTCCTTTTTAGACTTCTACCTGCTGGCGTAGGCTTGGTGTTGATAGTTCACGTTCTTTTCTTATTTCACGTACAATTTTCTCATGGTACAAAAACCAATCGCTATTGAATGCAAAGAAAGTCACGAGGCTACTGTTAAAAGATAACCAATGGATGCATGGCATGAAGGGTCTCAGGACGTACGCAATGCGTTTCAAGAGGCTACTGTTTCTGATTAAACTCATGGAACCTTCATTGTTAAAAGATAACCAATGGAACCTTCATTGTTGATCTTGGATGAGCCTACAGCTGGTTTGGACAGTGCATCTTCTCAGTTACTTCTTAAAGCACTTCGAGGTGAATCTCGTGAAGGGGTCAACATCTGCATGGTTGTTCACCAACCAAGGTATGCTCTCTTTAAAATTTCACCACATAACGCAAGGTCGGAGATATAGCAACCATAATTTATCACCCTATGGTGTGGTAGTCGATGTGTTTATGATAACTGGTCTAAATAATTGATGTAATTAATATACATCAACTGGCACATCACATGGTCTGCGAGTACATAGTCCCTTTATCATGTTCCCAAAAAAAAACAAAAAATCAATTACTACATCATGTGGTCATACAATATAGTCCTTTTATCATTTTCCCCAAAAAGAAATGAAATAGAGTATGCTATTTCTTTCTCTTGAAAGTTCGTGATGAAAAGCATCGAATTATTAATTGCCAGGTTAAAGGATAAGAGGCCGTTTTTATTTGCTATTTTTTTAGATGTTTTGGTAAATCTTTTGTATCTTATTGACTTAAGGTGTTTGTCCTTGCAGCTATGCCTTATTCAGGATGTTTGATGATTTCATTCTTCTAGCCAAAGGAGGTTATACTGTATATCATGGATCTATAAAGAAAGTTGAAGAATATTTTGCTGGCATCGGGATTGTTGTACCAGACCGTGTTAATCCTCCCGACCACTTCATTGACATTTTGGAGAGTATAGTAAAACCAAGCTCAGGTGTGAAATATGAAGAACTTCCTGTTCGGTGGATGCTTCATAAAGGGTACCCAGTACCTGAAGATATGCTGCATTATCTTGATGGTATTGCTGCAAGTTCAGCTGGCCCAAAACCTGTAATGAAAAGAGATCAATCTTTTGCTGCAGATATGTGGCAGGGTGTCAAGTCTAGTGTTGTGGTGAAAAAAGATCACCTAGAAGACAACTTCTTCACTTCTAACGATTTATCCAACCGTGTTACTCCTGGCGTGGTTCGGCAATACAGATATTTCGTAGGGAGGTATAGCATCCATTTTTAAAGTTTCTTTTTGTTACATGCATAGTCATCCATAGTCTTTCTATTTTTTATTTTGTTGTTGGTACATTGTTGAAGGTACAGTACCATCCCCAGAAGCCTGACCAGGTTTTCTAGTTTCTCCGAGAAATTGTGAATTGAAAAGACTGGCCAGTGTTTCACCATTCCAGCACGACATGTTTATTTTTTCAGTTTTTTATTCTTCTGGAAATTCTGGAAAACCTTGAGTCGAAAAGGGCATTCTTTGATCAGTTTTCAGCTTCATATTAGTACTCATTTGAGCCCTGCGTATAAATATCTGTTAAGATGGTCCCTATTGAAGACGGAAGAAGTATAATTGGTTGTCCTATGGCTGTTAAAGTCCATGGACCATTTTAGTTTTAGCCTGAAATTCTTATAGGTAGTTTCTCTCAGGGTTGGTAAGCAACAACTACGAGATGCTCAAATGCTGGCAGCGGATTATCTGATTCTGTTACTTGCTGGAGCCATCTTAGGGACTCTTGGTAAAGTGAAGGATGAAACATTTGGGGCCCACGGCTATATGTATGTATACCGTCATCGCTGTTTGTAAGTTACAAACCGTTGAATGAACTTGCAGACTAGACAATTGTGATACTGTTGGTGTTTGCTCATTTTGTATACTCTTAATTCTTGTTATTGCAGCACTGCTATGCAAAATTTCGGCATTAAGAACCTTTTCTCTGGACAATTTACAGTACTGGAGAGAGAGTGCATCCGGGATCAGCAGTCTGGCTCATTTTCTGTCCAAAGACACATTGGACCATTTCAATACAATCGTCAAGCCTTTTGGTTTATCTATCCACGTTCTATTTCTTTAACAACCCAAGGTCATCCTTTCTGGACAATTACATTGTTTTGCTTTGCCTTGACTACTTCGTGACAGGCATAGCTTATGCAATTGCCGTCTACCTTGAACCTGGTCCCGCCCAACTGGTGTAAACCAGAACATCAAGTGTACACATGTAACTTTTTATATTTCCTCAAAATCTAATCAATTCTGTTTTCTCCTCCTCTGTTTATCTGCAGTAGTCTGTGCTTCTTCCCGTTGTTTCAATCCTCATTGCAAACCAAGCGAAAGAAAATTATTTAGCGAAGCATGTAGCACGTTTTTGCTACACAAAGTGGGCACTTGAAGCTTTTTTCATTGCAAATGCTGAAAGGTTTGTTTTGATCCTTCCTCCTCTTTGTCGGGTAACTTACTAATCGACACCCACAAGTCATTTGGTGCAGACATTTGTTCCATGCAACGCCCAGCACTGTTGCAAGGTCCAAGTTTTTTCCTGCTTTCTGTTAGGAATTTGGATGCCGATTTCCTCTTTCTTATTTTGCTCGTTTCTGGATCAGGTACTCCGGGGTGTAGCCAATTACTCGCTGCAATGCGTTATCAAAACGAGGCTTCAACCTCGATGATTGGAAAATTTGTCTGATCGTCCTCATTGTCATCGGCGTTCTTAGTCGTACACTGGCTTTCTTTCTGATGGTGACTTTCCAAAAGAACTAGCCTTTTTGTGCAGATCTCTTTGTATATATAGATTATACAAGTCAAATTTCAATAGCCCTGCCTTGTAATTGGTATCATAGTCACTGATGAGAACTGAAGCAGAAAAGATGTTTAGCAACAGGAATTGATGACAGGCTGACATTGTGAGCAGAAAATGCTCATATCTAGAAGATTAGAGAGTCTCACACATTTTGCTTAATTTTGTACAAAACAGAAACAGTTTAACTGACGTTGATGTCTATATATAGGGTTAAGATCTGAAGGCACCTGCGTTTGACACACATTTTGACATTCATTTTGTACGGCCAATTCCGTAATGTATTTCAACGGTTCAAATCATCTATATTTTAGTATTTTGACGATTCAACACGTCTATATTTTGTAGAGGCCTCTAAAAAGTGTGGCAGGAGACCATGGAATCTGAGTAGCCGTAGCTTCCCTTGAGAGTTTATGAATAAATTCAATCTCATTGAGCTTCAGTTCCATGGGCTAAGGTTTGCATGGCAGAATAATAGAGAGGTGGGAGAACATATTCAGATTCGATTGGGCATGGCAATTGTGAGCTCTAATGGATAGAGGCTTGGCCCGATTCTAATTACTGTCCATTGGTTTTGACAACCTCCCCAAGGTGCCATCGACAACCTTCCCAAATTGCCAAGAGGGCCCAAATTGTTTAACTTGGGCCCTTATTGGGTTGAGGACCCCTTTTTTGAGGGGATTGTTGAGGGCTCTTGGGAACATAATCCAGATTTATCTTATGGGTT
This sequence comes from Heteromeles arbutifolia, assembly GCA_024362995.1. Taxonomy (NCBI): domain Eukaryota; kingdom Viridiplantae; phylum Streptophyta; class Magnoliopsida; order Rosales; family Rosaceae; genus Heteromeles; species Heteromeles arbutifolia. The sequence continues at coordinate 712,900 of JANCRC010000022.1, forward strand.
GCAATGGGTCTCCAACCTAAAAATTTGTACCAAAAGTCTGTTGGAATGAAGCATGCCCATTTCCCCAATACAAAGAAAACTATTAACCATCGGCTGGGTGCTATGGAGGGACTTGGAGATGATCCTTCTCCTTATTGGCAAAAATTTATGGCCATATCCGAGGAGCTCGCTTCTTTATAGAAGAGAGAAGAGGCGTATTGGGCTCAACACCCAAGGGTGAATGTGAATTGGCTTAATTCAGGAGACACAAATAGCCGTTTCTTCCACTTACAAAACAATTGTCCGAAGACAACGGAGTAAAGTGTTGAAAATCCTAAGTAGTAAAAAAAATGAGTGGGTTGAGAATGATGTGTCTAGCCAACAAGAGGATGAGGGGTTTTTCAAATCTTTGTTCACTAGCAATGGTACACGAGATTGGGAAGAAACCCTTTATGGCCGTTTGTCCCCCGAATAACTGACTAGATGAAAAATATTTTAGAAGTCTCTCTAGGGTTTCCTAGGAGAGTGGTTCTTCTAGGTCTCAGCGGCGAGGCGTTCCGCTTGGTTTATACGGTTTTTCTCGTAAGGGCCGTCTCTGCGTCCGGTGGTTTTTCCTCGACATATTGCTATATGCTTTCCTGGCTGAGTCGCCTTGGGAGGGAATCGGGATCATTTTTGTTCCGACGCCTGATTGCGTTTACAGAAAGTGTAATGGAAGATATGTTTTCTCAGTTTTCATCTCAACTTGTCCTCACCGAGGAGGAGCAAAGGGTGATTGTTGTGGACAAACAAGACGGCTTATTGTTGAAAACCTTAAAGGTTTTCTTGTAAGTTGTGAGTGTCAAAGAACATATGCTCACTATTTCTTGACATACAGTAACTTGGCCAATTCGAGTTAATACTTGAGAAAATTATGGAGCCTTATAACCTTATTTAGTTGACAAAGAATTCGTTACCATTTATGACTATAATGAAATCCTAATTGATTTGGAATATCTCTTTAATCAGTTAATAGGCCAGATTAAAGGGATGAGCGTCTATATATTAGGAGGTCCCTGCACTCACAACATCATCCTATTCTAGTGCAAAACCCTATTTCTGTGAACAAGGACTCTCGGCTGCTAGAGTGTAGAAGTTCCTCCTTGAAACCCTAGCAGTCATGGCTTCTTCTTCCTCCGCTTTGGAAGATAAGTTTATTTCCCTTTAATTGTTTGATTGGTTTATTTAATTATTTTGGTTTTATCTGTGATCCTAGTAACTTGTTGATTTTCGAATTACTTCTTACATGTGGTATTAGAGCCTCTCAACTCGCCTAGGATTCATAATTTCGATCATGGTTGGTTTTGAATATATTGGTAACGTTCCAATATCATGCCATTACTTTTATCCTTACAATATGTAAAGCTTCCGCGAATAACATGATTCATTGATTCATATTGCTGATAATTCAATATGTGGATTGATTATCGTATTGGCTTTGCATATAATTATTTAGTTATTATTATTATTTTTTAATCTGACCCATCTGCAGAAATTACTTCTATGTGTAGTTGTATTATCCTTGTCTGCAAATACAAATCTGCTAGGGAATTTGCAAAGCTTGGGGGTTCGGATTATTGGTAATCTGTTTGAACAAATTCTTGACAAATTAAAGGCATAATTATTTGTTGTTTTGGTTAAATGTCTTTTACTTGTGTATCCTGAGGCTTCCGCTTAATCTTATAATATTTTTGTAATTGCTTTTCTAACTACAGTTTTGCAGCATGAATCACAAAGATACATGGCAAAATTTATATTGTACACTGTTGACCAATATGTTCAATTAACTTTATGATTTGGATGTTAAGTTACATCATACTACATACATACATAAGATGTATGGTGGGTGAAATATACATTATTCCAAGGATTTTGTAGTTTTTAGTTTTCCTTTTCTATCACATGATATCTCCGATGGAGTAAATTTGTTTGGTCGAAGGATCAGAGAGCTTCAGTATGCTGAAGATTTCTCCGTCATGATTGAAGCAGCCATGGTTCATTACCCACGCACTAGGGTTTATGCATCGAGCTTGAACCCCATTATGAAAAGCTTGCTGCCAAGTCTTGCATAATGAATTATTTGCCATGCTTTATTATGGGTTTAGCTTTACGAGATTTGCATAACTTGCTTTAATTTGATTGGTAGTGTTAGTGCTGGGTTTTCCTAGGGCTCGCCCAAAACCCTAGTGAGCATATCCCGTTCAAAGGTGAGAATAAAATTTGACCCGACGGAAGTAAAATTGGTAAGTGTGCTCATATTTGTGTTGTTGTCTAAAGCAACCTTTTGAAATTATTCTGAGTTGATAGATTGAATTAACCTTATGGAACTTTTGGTGACAGTAAATGTATATTTCTACTTCATTTCTGGAAATTCTCATGCATATTGGAGACAAATTGAATTTTTGGTGAATTATTTAGTCTCCGGTATGTACTGCAGAATTTTTGCCGTTTCTGCAGCACATCCCATTTCTAATTTTCTTTTAGTACACTTGTAATGTCTCAAAAATTATGAAATTTTGGGAATTAACAGCCTTGTATGTTTACTTTATGTCTGAAAATTTTCATGCATATCAGATGAACAATGAATATTAGGTGATTTTGTAATCTCAGGTCTGTACTGAACTTTTTTCTGCAGCACTGAACTTTTTTCTGCAGTTTCTGCAGCACCTCCCTTTTCGAATTCATTTTTGGCTCGCTTATAAAATTTTAAAAATCATGACAACCTAACAAGAATTGAGTTTTCAGTGAATTTACAAATAATTTAGTACTGCTGAATTTTGGGACTTCAAACAACTGGTTGTGTTATGGGATATTGTTTCACTGATTTGTGCACATCTATTGTTACCAATTTTTAGACAAGTTTATTGTTCCAATTTGTCCTTATTTTATGCAAATTCTCAATACTAATGATTTTGATTAGGCAACACTGATTAAGTTTTGATTTAAAGATGTATTGGTTTATTTTGCTCAAACCAATGTTCTATTTGGTCATCAATTATGATTATGATGATCATTGTCTTTTGAGACAAAAATTGGAAAGTGATATTAGTTTATTAATTGATCATTTTGGTCTTTATCGAATAACTGAATAATCATGTTTCCTTTTTCGATAACTCTATTGTTTAATGTCAATAACGGCATACTTTTGTGTCTAATTTAATCTTTTGAGAATCATTGAATATCCAACAAAACGGTTATTTAATATTGTTCTAAATGATTATTTTGAAAATCAGAATTCTAATTTATATGGTGAATATTTTTGTCCCAAAGGGAATTTCAGGAAATCATTTACCAACTATAAATTAATATTATAGCAATATAAAGTACTTCTAACATATTTTCATCTGGCCAAAGCTGTTGAAGCTATATGTATTTTGTGTATTTTATGTTTTGGCTAGCTATGTAGGTATTTTCTTTGCATGATTAGTTTCTGCCCAAAGGTGTAACAATCATGCAATTTGCGTTTGGTTCAATCCTCCACAACTCAACTACTTCCATGATGAATCTTGCAGAATCGAGAATGAGTAGGTAAATTTGCCAATCTTTTGCCTTAATTTTCTCTAAGTTCTAAATTGGATTAAAATTATTGTTGAAAAATTGATGTTATTGAAATATCTAAGTGTTTATTTTAATCGACTTTATCTTAGAACTAAAACATAAATTTTGAGTTTGGATTCTCTTATTAGGTTTCATTTTAATTTACGACCTAATCTTTAACACATATGTGAGTCTTCTCTCATACACAAAAATAAAATAAAATTTGTAGTCATTGCATAAGTTTTTGTTTATGGAGCTTTTTAATTCTATCCTACTTAAAAAAAAAAAAAAATTATGTATTTGATCTTTATTGTTTCAGCTAGCCTATATTTTGTTATATGAAAACCACTTTCTCTAGTGTTTAAACTTGCAATTTTGAGTGTTTGCCCCAAGTGGGAGAAATAATGTATTATGAGCTTCACACTCATCAAATTTGCATGCTTTTAATGGTCATGGTTTTGGTAGATAAAATGTACATTATCATACTTGTTTATATTTTATTTGTTATATATGCAACTAATCTTGCAGGAAATTCAAGAAGGGTTAATGAGTATATTCTGCTCAAAAGTGTTTTGCTTATTAATTCTTGTTTGTTGTTCAAGAAATTGGACTTGTGATTTATATGTTATTGATGGATAATTAATCTGCTCAAAAGTGTTTTCTTATTCAGTACAACTATAAATGAATGTATAGTGAAGCATGGAATTGACAAGATTGTATATACTTCATCTGCTCAAAAGTGTTAAAGCTATATACGTTTGCCCTTGTATTTTATGTCTTAGCTATGCAAACCTAATATAATTAGTTTCTGTCCAAAGATGATTCTAGAATTATATGCTTTTGATGCATTAGAAAACATTTAGTTAAAGTTTTCTGTTTCTGTCAAATGTTAAATGAACAAAACTGACCAAATGATTTTGTATAGTTTTTCAATCACAAGAGTCACTTCCCTATAGATATCTAAAATAAAGATGTTGAGCTCACAAATTTTGTGTTTTAGATCCCATGACTAATGTTTTGTTAATGGGAGTATTTGAAAGGTATTTGTTTCATTTTGTAGACATTTACAAAGTTTTTTTTTACTCTCTTAATCAGTGGGAGTAATAATAATTTATATAATTTTGTCTCTCTTAATCAGTGGGAGTAAGAGATTACCTTTTGTGTTAAAAATTTGAAGTGTTAGTGGCTGATATTTTAAGAGTTTTTGTTTAAGTTTTGTTCATAAGTTTAATAAGAGGTCCTAATTTTGTAAATAGTATGTTGTATTTTACTTGTCCTCTTATCATATTATAAATTGACTGAAAATATGAGCCATGCTTGCATGAGGCTTAGTTCAGGAGTTGATCTTTTGCTTATCAACTTGAATTTAAAGAATGGTGTCAAGCAACATTGTGCTCTTAATTTGATATTCGTGGTAGTAGAGTAAGCATGTAGAACCAATTACATGTTATTTTCTATAATCCAATATTTAAACTACTAGTGACAAGTTGTTAAAGGTATAATTGCAAATTTTGGTGGGACTCAGTGATCACCTACCGCTTAGCCAAATAAGGATCATGTTCTTGAACACTCAAAGTGGGAGAATGTAAGTTGTGAGTGTTAGAGAACATGTGCTCACTATTTCTTGACATACAGTAACTTGGTCAATTCGAGTTAATAGTTGAGAAAATTATGGAGCCTTATTTGGTTAGGTTTAGGAGTCCTTATTTAGTGCAATTAATTATGAAAACCTTATTTAGTTGAAAAAGAATTCGTTACCATTTAGGACTATAATGAAATCCTAATTGATTTGGAATATCCCTTTAATCAGTTAATAGGTCGGATTAAAGGGATGAGCGTCTATATATTAGGAGGTCCCTGCACTCACAACATCATCCTATTCTAGTGCAAAACCCTATTTCTGTGCACAAGGACTCTAGGCTGCTAAAGTGTAGAAGTTCCTCCTTGAAGCCCTAGCAGTCATGGCTTCTTCTTCCTTCGCTTTGGAAGATAAGTTTATTTCCCTTTAATTGTTTGATTGGTTTATTTAATTATTTTGGTTTTATCTGTGATCCTAGTGACTTGTTGATTTTCGAATTACTTCTTACATTTTTTGGTGGGCAAGGTTTTGACGAAGAAGGCGTTTAATAAAGAACCGTTCAAGAAATAGATGTATCACTTATGGAGGCCACGAGCGAAAGTCACCATTGTGGAACTGGATAATGATCTCTTTTCATTTGGGTTTGATAGTGGGAAGGAAAGAGCCACAGTGCTCAGGGGAGGACCATGGTTGTTTGATAATTCTCTAGTGGTTATGGCATTGGCTGATAATCTTTCTCGTCCTTTAAGCATCCCCCTCGAACGTCAAGAGTTCTGGGTGCAGGTAAAAGGGCTACCTCTTCCTTTCATGACTCGTCAGATGGGTCAATTTATTGGTAATCATATCGGAGAGTACGTTATGACTGATCAAAGTAGGAAGCAAGAGCTAAATGGTAGCATCTTATGGATTTGTACGGTGATCGATATTACTAATTAAACCTCTCCGTAGAAGTCTTTTGATTAAGTTAGAGATTACTAATTAAACCTCTCCGTAGAAGTCTTTTGATTAAGTTAGAGAATGAAATTGTTGACGTTGTAGTGCGTTATGAAAAACTTCCTTCCACATATGTTCTATGTGGTATGATGGATCATATGGAAGAGCTTTGTGAATTATTTAAAAAGGAGAACGCTGATGATCTTGCTAAGCCTTATGGTCACTGGTTTCAAGAATATGTAATTGGTGAAGGTTATCGTAAACCACATGGCAAACGGTTTGGTTTGGAAGGTTCCTGGCCCTGGAGGATGACGGCACCGTTGGCCGTTGATGATGATGGGCTAACAGTTGGGGTTTTGGAAGATTAGCAAGGTGGTGAGAATGCGAGGGTTGATCCTAATGTTACGGAGGAAAGTTTGGAAGGAAACAGGCTCTGATTGCAGCAGGAAATCAATCCCATATCATTGCCTAATTTAAATGAATTGCCACTTTTAGATGAGATGATGGTTGACCAACAGGATTTGAACCTAATTACTGATGGTCTAATAATTTCTTCGGATTTAGTGCCGTCGACTTTTAAAGAAGGGGCTGGTGTGGATGTGTTGACTAGTGATGTGACCGTTCTGGTTAATTGTACCATTATGTCCCAACATGTCTCAATGCCAACTAGACTTAATATAAATTCTCCTTCAGCTGCTGCTCTTTTTCCTTTGAGCTATGGAAGGTGGGCGGGCTTTGTCCGCATCTAGCATCACGAAGGACAAACAGATTGTGCTAGAGGGGGTTTTGGAAAATGGGTTACAACCTTAGTTAGATTGTAATGCTGCAGTGATGAATCATTGGGAGCTCACTCTAGGGCGGACCCTTTCAATTTAATGCCAATAATTGAGGGTAATCTTCGGAACAAGAGGAGGCCACGTAAAATTGTCAAACCAAGTCGGTGAGAGGATGTATCTTTGGTTTCTAGGTCGAGACCAGCTTTGTTGGAGGCTACCCCGGAGTTAGGAAAATGGTGTACTCGTGCGGATGATGATTCTCTCCCTACATTTGTTTCAAGGCGCAAATTTGATTCGAATGGCTCTCCCTACATTTGTTTCAAGGCGCAAATTTGATTTGAATGGAGGTACTGGATTTTCATCTGCGGAGACTGACGAGTGTCAGTCCCGCCGGTCTCAATGAGTTACTTTAGTTGGAACTGCAGAGGGCTTGGGAACCTCCCTGCAGTTCATGCACTCCAAAGATATATATTCAGTGAAGATCCTGATATTGTTTTCTTATGCGAAACCAAAAGTAATGGTATAAGCATGGAAAAACTTAGATTGAAACTACACTTTGATTTCGTCTTCTCCGTTCTGAGACAGGAACGAGGAGGGGGTTTATGTGTGATGCGGAAACATGAGATAAATTTGAGTTTGCGTTCCTACTCGTAGAATCATATTGATATGGATGTAGGAGGTATTGGTGATGTGAATTACTGGCCTGTGACCTTTCTTTATGGTTTTTTGGTGGTTCGTGAGAGAGTTAAAATGTGGAGGTCGATGGAAACTTTAGCAGGAAATGGGAGTTTGCCGTAGCTTTGTTTGGGAGATTTCAATAAAGTTTTGTTTGAACATGAATAGGAAGGTGGCAATCCACGAGATGGAAGGCAAATTGCTGGGTTTTAAGATGCTCTTGAAAAGTGTCAGGGATTTGGGTTTCGTGGGAAATAAATTTATGTGGTTTACGACGCGTGATGGCGGAATCAAAGTCAGGCTTCAGATGGCTGTAGCGAATCAATGTTGGTGGATATTTTTCCAGGTTTTAAGGTTCACCATCTTAAGAAATCAACTTCGGATCATACGCCTTTACTTGTTGGGTGGGATGGTAGAATTCGCATGATAGGTAGGAAGAGCTTTCGTTACAAGCAACGTTGGTTTGAGCAAGAGGGATTTCGTGAGGTGGTAAAGACTGGCTGAGAGTTTAATGTAACGGGAGTTCCTATGTTAAGAGTGACGGAGAAACTTAAGGTGACAAGGATTCAGTTATCTAAATGGGCACGACACAATGCAAGATAGGGGCCAAAAGAGATTGCCGAGGTTGAAGAAAAGCTCACGGTTTTGTTTGGGTTACCTTTCACGGAATCTTCGATTGCACAGAAAAAAGATTTGCTTGCTAAGTTAAACTCCCTATTGGAACAAGAGGAAGTTTTCTGGCGCCAAAGATCTAAGGATAAATGGTTAAAGCTAGGGGATCGTAATACCAGGTATTTCCATCAGAAAGCTACTCATAGGCAAAGGAAAAATTGGCTCAACTGGCTAAAGGATGAGAACGGGGATTGGCATGACAACAAACCTGGTATGGAACGTGTGGTGGTGGATTGTTTCACTAAGTTATTTGATTTAAATGGTGGGGAAAATTTAACTATGGTGTTGGACCACATTACACCCAAAGTTACAGATGCGATGACTGCTGATCTTCTTCGTATTGTCTTCAATAAGGAAGTTAAGGAAGCACTGTTTCAAATGCATCCGACCAAGTCCCCGGTTCCAGATGGCATGCCTCCTGGATTTTACCAGAAACATGGGGATGTGGTAGGCGCTGATGTTTGTGATGTCGTTCGTAAAATGCTGCGGTTAGGTTACATGCTCCCCAAAATTAAATGTACACATGTTACCCTGATTCCGAAAGTAAAGAATCCAACGAAGATGTCTCAAATGCGTCCCATCAGTTTGTGTAATGTACTTTACAAGATTGTTGCAAAGGTTCTCACAAATAGGCTTAGGAGTGTCATGCTGAAGATTATTAGACCTACTCAGAGTGCTTTCATACCGGGAAGATTAATTTCTGATAATACATTAGTGGGGGCAAAAATAGCACATCACATGCATAAACGTAGCTCGGGCTGGAACAGAGTTACGGCTTTAAAGCTAGATATTAGTAAGGCATATGATCGGTTGGAATGGAACTTTTTGGAGTCTATAATGAAATGCATGGGTTTCTCTGAGGAGTGGATTCGATTGGTGATGATTTGTGTGTCCACGGTCACTTATTCTTTTAAAGTAAATGGTGAACTAGTGGGTTTTTTTTTCTCCTAAACGTGGTATTCGACAAGGAGATCCGCTTTCTCCTTACTTATTTGTGTGACAACCCGTCACGGAATTTACGGAACGGAAAAGGCATTTTCGTAATTTCACAAAAATTTGGAGACTTTGCCTTGAAATAGGTTGTTTTTAAACCTTAATTGGTTTGCCAAGGGTCCCACCTTCTGTTTTGTGTTCACCGGTCCCCAGCTGCCCGCCTGCCACGTGGCAGCTCATTTTCTTCCCTTCTCTCTCTCTCACTCTCAGACCTATCTCCCTAAACCCTCACTCTCTCTCTTTCCGAAGCTCTCTGTAACTCTCTCCTTCGCTCCCCGAGAAGCACACACACGTACACACATTTGGATAGCCACCACTCAGCACCCTCATTGTTTCCCTGCGAGTTCCAGGAAGCTAGGATCGATGGAGGATCACCTCGACCTCCCCGTGCTACTGTCACTGTGCAAGTTCTTTCTCCGGCTAGTTCTCTACTGCCCGACTAGAGGTAGGCCTCAGGATGCCTTTGTTCTTCACTCTTTTGTCTTAGGGGCTTATTTAGAATCTAGTTTGTGTTTAGTAATGTTGGTTTTGCTCAAGAACAAAGAATAGATGAAGAACCCAGTATTCGGCAAGGAATCGTGGGTCTCAGACGACCTTTTCAACCGATCCTAACCACGACTTGACCTGGTTTCGGTATGAAATTACTCCCACCTCTTTGAGCTTCAATTTCATGTATATTTTGCTGTATGTTGGTGGTGTTTCGAGCTCTGTCGGAGCTAGGGAAGTTCCCGGCCGTGTTCCGGCCTTCTTTTTCTTGAGGTCTGGCGACCCACCTAACAAACCGGTGGCCTTTTAAGGCCCAGCCCTAAAACCCTCTAAACTAACCCAATTAGCCTTTAACCCAAAACCCTTTTAGTTTAGGCCTTTGGGTCGTGCAAAAAGGGCCTAAGGCCCGTGAAACCCCAACCCATTTACTTAAACCCTAACCCATGTCTGACCCAATACCCATTTAACCCAACAGTGGGCCGGGCTTAAAGCCCAAACCCATCTAACCCTTCGACCCAACCTAGTGGCCTGTTGACCCAAACCCATCAGTTCGGTACTACAAGCAGAGCTCTTGGTAGCTCAGCGAGCTTTGCAATTTACTCAGGAAATAGTTTCATGTAGCTCGGGGATCTCTTTCGAAGGGGATTCCAGCTTAACCCTTTCGACAATGAATGGGGAAGGCAAAGATCACTCCATTTTGGGTCCTATCATAAATGATAATTGTATTCTTCTGCGTAGTTTTGTTTATGCAATGACAAGCTTCATTCGACATGAGGGGAACGGTGCTGCCCTTCGTTTGGCTCGGGCGGGTTTGCGAGGAACAGGGGAGTCGATCTAGGCTGAGAACCCTCCTGATATGCTTGTTGATGTCCTGATTGAGGAAAGTTTTCATTGCAACCTTAGTTGATGTTGATGTAATTTTAATGCTTTATGAGGATAGCTAACTATAGTTAAGTTGTTTGGTGCGGGACACTCTTTTTCCTTCGATCGGGTTGAAATTCCCGGCAAGGTTTTTTATCGAGGCCCTTTTATGCACACTATCCTCTTGCTTTGTACATTTTTTTCCTCTTTAATGAATATCGTACTTCTTTAAAAAAAATTGACGAGATGAGTGAAGAGTTTACTCGCCCTTTTACTATGGAGGAAATAAAAGAAGCTTGTTTTCATATGGGACCATCCTTGATGATGGTTATCAAGGCGTTTTCTATCGCAAATATTGGACCGTCCTCAATGATATTATCAATGGATATGTTATAGAGTTCTTTTAATGGGAATCGATGCTCAGGCTCCCAACCCTGAAGGACTAATGTCACCCCACTTAATGCCGACTGGTGAGAATGAGTCCCACATTGATGGGAGGAGGGACCTTGCATAGGCTTATAAGAGGTTGGGCTACTCCCCATATTGCCAATTGGTTTTATGGTGGAACCTAAACTTTCTTCACCAACAACTCCTTTTTCTTTCTAAAAGCCGAATAGAGGAACTTGTGAAGAAATTGTTAATCTTCATGAATCGAAGAACATATACTTTGTAATCTTTGTACTCGAAGCAAGAACTAGAGAGAGAAAGTAGAGAGAAGAAAGAAAGGGAAAATAATTTCTAAATATATTATTTTTCTTAGCTTCTTAGTAATCCAACAAATCTGTCTTATATAGACAGTTACAAGGCTATTAACCTGACTAACTCAATCCCTAGGATTGTGACAAGTGTCATAATCATAGACCATTAAACACATACTCTAACATCCCCCCTCAAGCTCAGGCTTTAAGCAACCAAGCATGAGATTGATAAAATGTGTTCAAAATAGAGGACACTTAAGTCTTCAGTCAATATATCAGCAAATTGTTCTTTTGAGGAAACAAACTGCACTGATAACTGTTTCTTGGCTACCCTTTCTCAAAAAAAATGCACATCTATCTCAATGTGCTTATTCTTTTGATGTTGTACTGGATTAAATGACAGTGCAATGGCAGACAAGTTATCATAGAATATAACATGAGTTGCAGGCAAGGGAATGTGCAGAAATGCAAGAAATTGCTTAATCCAGTCCAATTCAGCAGAAGTTGTAGATAGAGCTCGATACTCAGCTTCAGTAGGGGACCTAGACATAGTTTGTTGTTTCTTTGATGACTAAGAGATCAGATTGTTACCCAAAAATGCAACTAACCCAGTAGTGGACCTCTTGTCATTGGGATCCCTTGCCCAATCAGCATCACTGAAGGCCTTGAGTTGTAAATCTCCTCTAGTATATGTGACACCAGCATTCAAAAAGTACCTAAGAATACGTTTTACAGCAGTATAATGAGCCACCATAGGATTCTGCATAAATTGGCAGACCTAATGCACTGAGAATGCAATGTCAGGCCTAGTAAAAGTGAGGTACTATAAGGTGTCTACAATACTTCGATAGGTAACAGGATTTGCATAAGGATCTCCATCATCTTTAAGAAGTCTGTTATAAAAAAGGTAGGGTGTGTCACAGGCTTTTGCTTCAAGCATTTTTGTTTTCACTAACAAATCCTTAATATACTTAGTCTCAGATAGAAATAAGCCACTTGCAGTCTTAGTAATCTGAATTCCCAAGAAAACATGTAATGTACCCAAATCTTTGATATCAAATTCAGAAGTAAAAGCATTGATGACCTGTTGAATGGAGCTTGTAGCATTCCCAGTGATGATTATATCATCCATATATAGCAGAAGAATCACAATCTCAGTATCAACATATTTGACAAACAAAGAGGAATATGAATATGTATTGACAAATCCTAACTTAGGCAAAAACTTAGTAAACCTGTCATTCCAGGCTCTGGGAGCTTGCTTCAAGCCATAGAGTGATTTGTGAAGATTGCAAACTAGATTGAGATGAATAGGATCCTGAAAACAAGGTGGTCTAGCCATGTATACTTCTTCTTCCAAATTACCTTGCAAGAAAGCATTTTTAACATCCAATTGCCTAAGATCCCAACCAAAATTAGCAGCAAGAGCAAGTACTAATCTCATAGTAGTAGGCTTAACCATAGGGCTAAATGTCTCACCATAGTCTAAACCAGGTTCTCGACTAAAACCTTTAGCTACCAAAAATGTCTCACCATAGTCTAAACCAGGTTCTCGACTAAAACCTTTAGCTACCAATCAAGCTTTGTGTCTTGGAATGGAACCTTCAGAGTATCTTTTGATTTTAAAAATCCACTTGCAACCAACAAGGTTCTTAGGGGATGGCAAAGAGACCAAACTCCAAGTACCCTGAGCCTGTAGAGCATTGAGTTCTTCTTGCATTGCTTTTAACCATATAGAACTCTTGAGAGCTGACTTATATGTACTTGGTTCAACTGTTCACAAATCAACCCCCCCTCCCCCCCGCCCCCAGAATCTTGAACAGATGCTAGCAAAGCCTTCTTCTTAATAATTCCACTTTTGCTTCTGGTTTGCATTGGATGCAAATTGTTTGGAGGAATAGACAACACTGCTTGAAGAGTGTCAGAATGAAACTCATTGTTTTCAGAAGATAATGCAATGCTTAGATCAGGTTCCACAAGGAGCTGAAGTGAAGATTCATTTGCACTAGTAATGGACTGAGAATTCACAGGTGAATATGTTGGTTCTGGATGAATATCTGGTGTATGAGATGGAGTCGGAGTTGGTACAGGTAATGATGTAGTAGGAGGAATGGGTGATGGTGATACAATAACATTGTTTGTATTGACCACATATATAGGAAGATAAGATATATTGGGAACTGGTGAAGTGGGTTTAGCAATGGTGGATTGTGTCAATAAGTCTTCATATGGAAACTGTTGTTCATCAAAAACAAAATGCCTAGAGATATATATCCTTGTCTTAGACACTTCATAACACAAATACCTTTGTACTTAGATGCATAGCCCAGAAAAACACATCTGGTGGTTTTGGGTTGAAGCTTGGTACTATTGAATGGTTTTAACAGAGGGAAACATGCATAACCAAAGATTCTACAATGTGAAATGATTGGAACCCTCCCAAACAATAGTTCAAATGGTGACTTATTCTTAAGAACAGCAGTTGGCATCCTATTTATAAGACAGGTAGCAGTGTGGCAAGCATAGGACTAGAATTGAGATGGTAGTTGAGCTGTTTGTAATAATGTAATAGTGGTTTCAATATTATGCCTATGTTTGCGTTCAGCTAACCCATTTTGTTTAGGAGTGTATGGACAAGACTTGTGATGTACAATGCCCTTGTCATGCCTCTGGCCAAGAAGTTAACATGGATAAGTCCTCTTTGTTCTGCTCCCGAAGTTGTCCTGATGGTCCAGTTGATGAACTTGGCTGCTGCGATGGTGATGAACGTAAGTGTCAGAGGAGGTTATCTTGTATCTCTCGTTTAGTATGGGAAATTCGGAGGCTCGATGTAGTGCAGTCTATGAACAGATTACTCTAATGCCAAAGGATGTGGCAAGAAAGGTAGAGAAACTTTTCTTGGAGATTGATACCCCGAGAGCTCTAATTAATTTTGATGTGGCCTGGTCCTTTACCACTTTGGCAGCTGGTTTTGGGCTACTTAATAGAAATGCCAATGAGATTCTACGATTAAAAGACTCAATTTTCCTAATTTCCTACACGCGGGAAACACGCATCCATAAACAGCAGAAAAAGGCCCCCACAAACAAAATAGCCTATGAGTATGAAATCAGCGTTTCGAAACGTTTACTCTGCTATGTTCAGGTTTTTCAATCAAGTCTTTTTGAATCGCATTTCTGATTGATCTTAATTTGAGTTTAGACTTCTATTGCGACGGCACAAACAATTTTTCTTGTTATGAAATACCTGGGAGATCCAACAGCCAGACATGGATCCATGATGAATAGCGAGAGTGACTAATATCTGATAAACTTTAAGAAAACATAGGCAGGGTTATGTTATGTAGTGATGTCAGTTATAAAGCATGAGATCCATGGCAGCCTATAAATGTGTTGTGCTTACCCCTTTATGTAATTTAGTCATTGTCCAGTAATATCTTTATTTTGTAAACTGAAATAATACGATTTTGCAGTGAATGATTCCGAATTTGGTCTGGATGTCGAAGACTATCTTGTTGGTGAGTGCTGTAAGATTTCTTTCTACTTGATTGCAAGCCAGACAGTTTAAATGGTTATACAAGGTTTTGTGGTAAATTGGAAAGGCACAAGATTTCCGCTCTTAGATATTTCATGGTTTCATTACATTTTATGAACAAACACCAACGTAAACACAAACTTATGGTCCGGTTTAGCCTAGGTGCAAATAACATAAATATTATGTCACCCTATTTGCTCTCACTATTGGCCTTCATTTATAATTTCAGCGTAGGTTGCCGGATGATATGTTTGCTTGTTTGAACCATTATCTGGGAGTAGGCTACTTGCATAAATTATTAAAACTAACAAGTCAGCTTGCTAGAAACCCGTGTTGCTATCTCTTCTAAATAGACACTAACATGGAAATTTTTTCTCATATTACAGGTATTTGTTTCATGTCCAATGAATTGGTAAGAAGTTTTCTGCAATTGCAATGTCTTGTGCTTATTCAGATTGAGTCAAAATGTTGACTTTGATGCCTTGAGCTTGATTCCAGTAAAATCCTAAAAATGATGAGAAAATATGGCTTTCTTATACTTGAAGAGGCATACAGTTGAATACAGAGACCTAGAGTTTATTTATAGAAAGGTGTTGTTCAATTACGTAATATGCGGGATAATTTTGCTTATTGATTGACGTATCATTTGGCAACTCATAAAAAAATTGATAACTATGCACGTAAAGATGCTCATTATGCGGTACATTGTTGCAGCCGAGGTACGTGGTTAACCAAGTGACAGCTGGGGACTATGATTGCCCAAGAAATGTGCTTAGGCTTTTGACAGATCTTCATGCAGCCTTCCGTATGCTTAATCTTCGGAATGACTTTTTGCGCAAGAAATTTGATGGTATGGTACTCATTTTAATCCTACTTATAGATCGTCGTTTTTTCCATTAACCCTTGACAAACCTCATTATTTTTTAAAACATTTTACATTCCACTTGCATTCCTCATTTGTTGTCTGCGGCATGGCAGGTATGAAGTATGACCTGAGGAGGGTTGAAGAAGTTTATTACGATGTTAAGATTCGAGGCATGGCATCCAATGCTGCTCCTGTAGAAGACCAAGGAGCCCAAGAACTGCTATAAATTGCAAAAGGTGTATACTTCCTCTTCGTTTTCCAGAGACAGTTAGACTTGATAAGCCCACTTCAGATATTGCTCAGTCCAAATCAACACACATTCAAACTGACTCTTCCCCCTGTAATCTGCAACATAAGAGTTTGAGTTCATCTCCAAGACTGAAGCGCCACAGTCCATCAGCCACACAACTCTCTCCTATCTGATATTATCAATACTTTCAAATACTTCTGTATACACTTTCAAATATTTGTATTGATCTTTTGAATGTAACAAACTGATCCATTGTAATCCTATATATATGAATGAATGAACACTCACTTGGGTATTGAGTTGAGCTTACACAATTCGAGTACTACATTTCAGTTTTCAAATCTCTTTTATGGTATCTTAGAGCTGAAAGTCTAACGACTGAAAAGCTTTATTATAATTTTTTTTTTCCAATGGTGTTAGGTTCTAATCCCTCCAACCCCACTATTCTTCCATCTCTTCCTAATGCCTCCAACTTTCTCACCATAAAGTTAAACCGTACCAACTATCCCTTGTGGCATGCTCAAATGTTGCCCTTGCTTTGAAGCAGGAATCTGGTGTCTTTTGTCGATGGAACCAACAAATGTCCTCCTCCCTTCTTGAAGGATGATGAGGGTGCACTCACTGATGAAGTTAATCCTGAATTCGATGTATGGATTCAACAAGATGCCATGGTGCTTTCATGGATCAATAGTTCAGTTCATCCTATTATTCTTGCATCTCTCATTGGTAAGACAAGTTCACATTCTGCCTGGACTTGCTTACGTGAAAGGTATGCCTCTCAATCTACTGGTCGTCTTCTCCAAGTGCGTAGTGAGCTTATGAATACCCATCGTGGTGATTCATCTATTGCAGAATTTCTTGACTGTATAAAATGTCTTGCTGATACTCTCTCTCTATTTGGTTCTCCTGTCTTTGATTTTGATCTTGTTGCCATTATTTTAAATAATGTTGGTCCTGTTTTTTAGAGTACCGTTGCTTCTGCACAAGCACGGGATGAGGCTATTACTTACAGTGCTCTGGAAGCCCTTCTTTTAGGTGTTGAGCGAAGTCAAAAACTCCATATTGTGTTCGAACATAGACCCACTGCTCTTGCTACTGGATGGGGACGTTCAAGTCCTCACCGTGGTCGTGGAGCCCCTCGGGGTGGCCGTGGTCCCTTCAATGGTCGTGGTCAGTTTGCTTCCCAGCCCCTCGCCCAAGGACAGCTTCCTCCTCAACCTCGACCTCCTCATGATGGCGTTTTAGGCGCCCATCCACCTCCAGCTTACACCGGTGGCTGTATCCAATGTCAAATCTGCCATCGTCATGGCCATTCCGCTATCGACTGTTTCAATAGGCTGAACATGGCCTATGAAGGACGAGTGCCTGCTCCTCGTCTCCAAGCTTATGCTGCTGAGGTACCACCTTCAGCGTTTGCCTCGCCATTTGGTCTTCAAAACTGGCTCTTTGATTCTGGAGCTAATGCACACATCACAAATGACTTGACCCAGGTTTCCAATCCACGCCTATACACTGGTACTGATAATGTCAATAGAGTGGTTGACGGATCAGGTTTGCAAATTTCTCACGTTGGTACTTCCTATATTCAAACCCCACAACATTATTTCCCTCTCCCTAACACCCTTCATTGTCCAAATGCCTCGACTAATGTTATCTCCATTAATCAATTTACTAAAGATAATAATTGTTCACTAACATTATATCCCAACTCCTATCGTGTCCAGGACCTTCAAAAGGGGATGACGCTTTTACAAGGCCGGAGTAGAAATGGCTTTTATCTGTTTTCAAGTTCTTCTGTTGTCAACAATGGAGTCTTTGCTTTCATTGGTGTTAGAGTGTCGGATGCCATTTGGCATTCTAAGCTAGGTCACCCAACTTTTTCTATTTTACGTAGTTTAATTTCTCAAAATAAATTACCATTAACTGGTAATACAGCTTATGATTTTTGTTCATCATGTCCTTTGGGCAAAAGTCATAAGTTGCCTTTCAATTTGTCTTCATCAATGTCATCTTTTCCTTTTGAATTAATACATTCGGATGTATGGATTTCCCCTTTTTATTCAATTAATGGTTACAAGTATTATGTTGTTTTTGTGGATGATGTTTCTCATTATGCATGGCTCTATCCCTTAAAGTTAAAATATGAGGTTTTTCACACCTTTGTGGCGTTTAAAAAACAAGTTGAAACCATGTTTGACACTAAAATTAAAATTTTCCAATCTGATGGAGGATGAGAGTTTGTCAATTCCTCTTTTAAGCAATTTTTCATCCAAAATGGCATTCACCATCGCCTCAGTTGTCCACATCATCCTGAGCAAAACGGTCTTGCAGAGAGAAAACATTGACATATTGTCGAAACTGGTTTAACGCTACTTGCTCACGCTTCTCTTCGCCAAACTTTCTGGGATGATGCCTTTCATACCGTCAACTATCTCATTAATCGTTTTCCAACAAAATTTTTAAACGGCATCTCCCCCTTTCAAAAATTATTTTCTAAATCAGCACAGTATGATTTTCTCAAAGTGTTTAGTTGTGCTTGTTTCCCATATTTACGCCCATACACTCCTCATAAACTCCAATTTCGATCCAAACAATGCATTTTCTTAGGTTATTCTTTAAATTATCAATGTTACAAATGTTATGACCCTTCCACTGGAAAGTCTTTCGTGTCTCGTCATGTTGTATTTAATGAAAAGTGTTTTCCATATAAAGAACTTGCTACTCCACCATTGTCCTCCACCAATGCCTCAGACCATGTCCTGGATATTGACCCCTTTCACTATATCCCACCTAACCCTATCCCTCCCACTTCTACCCGTACCCCACCACAGATTTTACCCCATATCTCACCACAAATTTTACCCCATATCCCTGCCACCTTATCACATCCACTGACCTCTGCTCCCAATCCTAATCCTACCCTACCTCCATCTACCCTAGACTCTCATTCCCTCACCATCACTCAACCTAATCCTTTGAATACTGGAACAACCAACGTGTCTTCACATACTCCACACTCCACTCATGGCATGATCACGCATGGTCAACAGGGAATTCGTAAACCTAATCCTAAATATGCTTACATCACTGATGTTAACAGTTATTTAGTTGAGCCATCTTGTTTCTCACAGGCTAATAAATTTCCATAGTGGCGCCAGGCTATAGTAGATGAATTCAATGCTTTACAGTGCACAGGGACGTGGACTTTGGTTCCCTACAAGCCTTCAATGAATGTGTTGCCAAATAAATGGGTCTATCGTATCAAAAAGCGGTCTGATGGTTCCATTAAGCGTTTTAAAGCGTGCCTTGTTGCCAACGACTTTCATCAAGAAGAGGGAATTGATTTTGGGGAGACTTTTAGTCCAGTTGTTACTCATGCCACTATTCGGTTAATTCTCTCCAGTGCTCTTCATTTTTAGTGGCCTATTCGTCAACTTGATGTTCAGAATGCCTTTCTTCATAGGACCTTAAATGAGGAAGTTTACATGCGGCAGCCTGCGGGGTTTATAGATCCTCAATTCCCCTCTTATGTGTGTCATCTTCAAAAATCTTTATATGGCTTGAAACAGGTACCCCATGCTTGGTTTCAATGTTTCTCCTAGAAACTTGAAGACTTGGGATTCATATCTTCACAAGTAGACTACTCTCTTTTTACATATGTTGACGGGTCTACCATCATTTATCTATTAATTTATGTCGATGATATTTTAATCACGGGTAACAACAGTGCTCAGTTGTCGCAGTTCATCAAACAGCTTGGAAATCAATTTGCAATGAAAGATCTTGGTCCGTTACATTATTTTTTGGGCATGGATGTTTCACGGACGCCTTCTGCTATGTATCTCACTCAGTCCAAGTACATTATGGATCTTCTAAAGAAAACCAACATGATTGACGCCAAGCCAATCCCCACGCCAGTTTCTAGTGGTCGACGTTTGAGTTTATATGAATGTGAGCCGCTCTCCGATGGAACTACATTCAGCAGTGTTGTTGGTGCCCTCTAATACCGTTTATTTACTTGCCCGGATATTGCCTACACTGTTAACCAAGTGTGCCAGTTTATGCACTCTCCAACTACTACACACTAGGCTGCAGTGAAACACATTTTGCGGTATTTAAAAGGTACTCACGATCAAACCTTAATTTACAAACCCAACAACCTTCATCTCACCGCATTTGTTGACGCCGATTATGCTGGCGATCCAGATGACCGTTGTTCAACTGGTGGACATTGTATCTTCCTTGGGGATAATTTAATTTCCTGGAGTTCAAAAAAGCAACATGGTGCATCAAGATCAAGCACAGAAGCTGAGTATCGTCAACTAGCTTACACTTCTGCGCATTTGTCATGGTTTCGCAACATTTTGCGTGATCTACATTTGCCATTAGCACCATCTCGTCTCTGGTGTGACAATATCAGTGTAATCGCGGTTGCTTCGAATCATGTTTATCAAGCCAGAATGCGACATGTTAAGGTAGATTATCATTATATTAGGGAGAAAGTCATTCGCAAATAGATAGAGGTTGATTATGTGGCTAGCACAGATCAACTTATAGATTTTCTAACCAAAGGTTTATCATCTATGCGTTTCCATTTCCTCATTTCCAAGCTTCCAGTTCGTCAACATCCTGTCAACTTGCGGGGGTGTGATAAGCCCACTTCAGATATTCCTTAGTCCACGTCAGCACACATTCAAACTGACTCTTCCCCCTGCAATCTGCAACAGAAGAGTTTGAGTTCATCTCCAACACTGAAGCGCCACAGTCCATCAGCCACACAACTCTCTCCTATCTGATATTATCAATACTTTCAAATACTTCTGTATACACTTTCAAATCTTTGTATTTATCTTTTGAATGTAATAAACTGATCCATTGTAATCCTATATATATGAATGAATGAACACTCACTCGGGTATCGAGTTGAGCGTACACAATTCGAGTACTACATTTCAGTTTTCAAATCTCTTTTAAGACTAAGAGGAGGGTTTGGCGTCACATACTATGGTTGAATTTTGTAAAGCTTAGAATGGAGAGTGGAAGAAAGAAAAATAGAAACCAATGGCTTTCTTCTGGTGTCATGTTTTTGACTTTTGTGTAATCCGAAAACTACGAAACATGGTTGAGGAACAGTGAAGGTTTAGATTTGAGAATCCATTAGTTTGTGAACACTGTTTTCCAAACTCTTATCATGTGGAGAAAATCTTATGTGCAATCAGGTGTATATAATCTTATGCCTATTTCTCTCCTCACACGACACGTCACATGAGGAAAAGATAGGCTCGAGGTGATATATGCCCGGTTGAACCTAAGATTTTGCTAATCATCCGACCAAATAATGTTTTGTAGCAAGGACTGGGGAGTCCTTTTCTGCCTCAGCATATATTTTTGGATTCTCTAACTGTTTGGTATAATAAAGTGGGATTGAAAGTGAAAGGGCAATGTGCTCTTCTTCTTGTAGCTTGTAGGACAGAGGATCAAGCAACAAAGGTAGCAAACTTGACCACATGTAGATGTAAACTAGGAAGTGGAGCCCGCGCGTTGCTGCGGGATAAGAAAGTTTGTAGGTAATAACAACTAAAAAATTATTAAAAATAAATTGAGCATAATTTGTAAGTTGTTCAGTTTTGGCTAACATTATATTAATTTATACAAACAAATGCATTGAGAAATAAAGAGTAAGTGAAATTGGATACATACCTGGGATAAGAATTTGAATAACATCTCAAAAAAGATAAGTTTGTTGCAATTTACCAGAACAAAGATGGAAATTGGTGTCTTATGCAATAAAATATATTTAGTGATAGTGTTATATAAGAGTAACAAAATTCTTGCAAATCATGCTATAATTAAATAGTAGTTTATTTGCTAATATTATAATTTTTAAAACAAAATTAAATGCCGCTCTAAGACGGCTGAGATTTATGTAAATTGGTAAACTTAGTTTTGATTATCTGGAGTAAGAATCATTATTTCCGTCCTTTCTCTTCAGAGGAATTAACTATTACCAATTTATATAGATACTTTCTTCTTCTAACATATTGTAAATACATGGCTAATTGTTTGTTTGTCTAGTGAAAGGTTTAAGGCCAACATTCAAAAGTATAAACAAACATCCTTCCACTAAAGATGAATCATGTCCATATTTTCTAAATATGTGAAAGAACATATTAGATTAAAATATGTGGAGAAGGTATATCTCTAGTGCAAATGTCTACTTTTATACTTTTGGATATTCAATTTAACCTTTCAATATGCAAGCATGTAATTTGCCATGTATTTAGATCATGTGAAATGAAGATACTTTGTATATATATTAGTAATAGCTAAATCCCCTGAAGAGAAAGCTTAGTAAACATTGTAATTAAATGTAAAATGTCAATTAAACAAAATTAATAAAGTATTAATTAAATTTACATACCTTTGAATGTTTGTGTCTTCATTGCTTGAAAATGTATTTGTCAATGTTGTAAGCTCCTTGCTGAATTAGCTACTTTTGTTTCATTTCCTAAAATTGTAAAATAAAGTGTTTAAAAACATTGTAATTAAATGTAAAATGTCAATTAAACAAAATTAATAAAGTATTAATTAAATTTACATATCTTTGAATGTTTGTGTCTTCATTGCTTGAAAATGTATTTGTCAATGCTGTAAGCTCCTTGCTGAATTAGCTACTTTTGTTTCATTTCCTAAAATTGTAAAATAAAGTGATTAAAAAACCTTTGATGGCAGTTAATAAATAATATGTAATAATTAGTTGACATGGATGAAAAAATGGAGTCATACGTAGGATGAAAGAGTAAAAACCAAATTTGAATATAAGAAATAAAAAACAATTTGTAATTCATTATCATGCACGGTTATCTATTTTATGGTAAACATAAAAGATAAAGTCTATTAGTATGAGTGAAGCTAGTGTTTTTGGTATGGGTGTTCTAAACCCCAAAGAGTTGAGAAACTGAGATTCAGAGCAATTCTGATGAAAGAATTGAAAATTAATAGGAATTGGATCCTATCTTTTTTCTCGTTTATTAGCTTTTATTATGTATATAATGAAAAAGTTATCTTATTGCTCAGTTTGAATTTCACTAATGATAGGTTTAATGAACTTTAGACAATTGTTCCATTACATCATACAAATATTCTCATAGAAAAAACATAATTGAATCAGAATATAATTGTACAATGATTAATATCAATGTTGTCAATAGTATTATTTGTTTACCTGTATAGTTAGGATGTTGTATGATAGTTTAGCACCATATCAATTTTTCCTGCAATAAGAAGACAATAGTATTGAGAATAGTATTAAGGAGTTTAGATAATGGTTACACAACTAAATAATTTTGTCCTTAAGATTATAACAATTCAAATGTTTAATCTAAATTAGACAATACTAACCTAGTAGATAAAGCAAGATGTATTTAGCAGGAAATTGTTTTGTAGTACAGGCTATTAACAGTTGATGAAAGAACTAACAAAACCAATAGTTCAAGTGATTGGCTAACACCTTCTATAATTTTTTTTAGTATATTGTTTATATAACGATATAGCCATTCTAAAATAAAATATAATAATTTTCTTGTAAATTTGTAACACATCTTTAAAAACAATATTCAAAGTACAGTTTTTCACATTATTCTCTGCATTTTCTATTAAAAATTTTAAACTTTCGCTTGATGTCACTCTTGATAATGCTATATATAATTGGCCATGTGTAAAAACAGGTTCTGGAAGATATAAACCAACTTGTTTAAGAGATTGACCTTGTCTTTTATTGATTGTCATTGCATAACATGCTCTAATTGGAAATTAACGTCTTTTGAAGATGAAATACCACTTATTTTCTGTAGCTATAAGAGTGATTCTTGGTATGAAAACTTTATGATCAATATTAGTGCCAGCAAAAATTTTAGCTTCAATGATTCTATTAAATAATTGAGTAACAACTAATCTAAACAATGTTTACATCTCTATTTACATATATATGTACATCCATATTTACAATCCTATTTACATAAATATACTATTCAAAACTTCCGACTCTCTTCATTGAAACTTCAGAGTTTCTTTCCCCTTGCTTACAAATTGGAATAAAACTGTAATTATTGAGGTTATTTTTTTTTAATTGCTAAAAAATTGGATACTTTCTTCAGTTTTCAAATACATTTAATAAGAAATGTCAAAAACAAATATATGCTGATCTAGAAATTTAAGTATGCCATGAAGAGAAAAATAATAATTACTTACACATGTTAAAGCAAACATATGAGGAGAAAGTAGACTCTTTAAATTACTAATCTCACATTTTCCTCTAAGCTAACCACAATAAACTCTTCTACCACAATTCTTAGCCTACACGTACGAATAAAGGTTAGAATTCACATCTTATAGTAAACAGAAATATACTCTCATTCTGCTGAATTGTAAACTGAGAGAGAGAAACAAATGCATAGATGTAGGAAAAGATTTATAAGATCTTAAAAATTGTAAAAAAATGGGTAACCATCCTTTTATAAATGCTTTATTATACTTTGTACCTCATATTATCAATACAAATTTAACTTTTGGCCTCAAATCTTTCATTGGCAACCTTTTTTTTTCTTCCAAAGGTTGTACTGCAGTAATGTATTTCAAAATATCTTGCAATTTGACAATTAGCTTTGTAAGATTTCTTTAAAATGTTTAAAAAATGTTGATAAGCACATGTTGTCAATAAATGGGTCTTTGTCAGGGATAGGTAAATTATTACCTGTGAGAATGTTTTTCTTATCTATCCGAGAGAATAGTTGGGAGCCGAGAAAATAAAACCGAGATCATAGAAACTGTGGATGAAAATCGAATTTTACAACAATTAATTAAAAAAATTTCTTACCAACCAAGCACAAAATAACGGCGCACAGCAAAATAAACTCTTCAGGCGACAAAGAGAAACGGAAAAAGGAAAGTGAAAAGTGGAAGATGCTGGAACCACACAACACGCATGCACGTGAAGAAAAATGAGAAAGGGGCAAAATCGCCAATTCACCATACAAGCCCACTAAAACTGAAAAACCATGAAGAGAATGAGGGACAAAACTGGGTGGGCACTGTTAATGAACAATACCCATCCACCGGCTTTTAGAAGAGTATAATATATTTCATCCCGTATCACATCCATCCAATTTAGCCAAACCTCAATTTTCACGTTTTGCGAGTCGATTTTTAGTGTTGGTTGGAGATTGTGGTGCTTTTAGAAAAAACAGCTTATTAAAATATCAGGAACATTAAATGTGTTTGGTAAAACAAAAAAAAAGTGTTTTTTTTTTTAAAAATGTTGTCAATGAAAGTAGAAATGCATAGAAAACTAGAAGCAGGGTCTACCATGCTTCTAAAAAAAGTGTTTTTTTTTTCAAAGCATAATAACAATGATCATTTAATGAAATTATCAAATGAAAATAATGTAGGTGATTGGGTTTTCTTGAAGTTATCACCATGGAAAGGCATTGTAAGGTTTGGGAAGAAAGGGAAATTGAGTCCCAGGTATATCGGACCGTATCAGGTTTCGGAGCAGAGTGGCGAAGTAGCTTATAGACTTGATTTGCCTCCGGAGTTGTCTAGAGTGCATAATGTGTTTCATGTGTCGATGCTTCGCCATTATATTTTAGACCCATCGCATGTTTTGCCTTCGCAGCAGTTAGAGATTAATCCTGATTTGTCTTACGAGGAGAAGCCAGTCACTAATCTAGATTGGAAAGATACGATTTTGAGGAACAAGACAGTGCATTTGGTGAAAGTTTTATGGAAGAATCACTCAGTAAAGGAAGCAACATGGTAAACAGAAGAGCGGATGAAAGAGTTGTATCCACGACTGTTGTATGAGTTTTAATGGATTGTACTTGTTGAGTAAATTTCGAGGATGAAATTTTATTCAGGAGGGTAGATTGTACCAGCTCGTCTCGAAATAAAGTATCGATATTGTGAATTGACATTTTTACCCTTACGTGATTGTGGTTGTGTGTGAGTTACGTTGAGCCCATTTGAAAGGGTTCCCATATTTTTGGACCAATAAGAACTTGGGCTTGGTAAGTGTATGAATGGATGAGAACAAAACACACACACTCAAATACATGTGTGCATCCTTTCCATTTTCGCCCGTCTCTCTCTCTCTCCCCCTCTCCTCCTTATCGACTCTTCTTTCTTTTTCCTGCAAACTGTACGGACGACACCACATCCCTTGATCTGGTCACGGATTGAGGTCCTCACTGTCATATTCATAACCCTTGTGACCTTGTGAACCCAACCATACCCTTAATTTGATCTGAAACCCTTGAAAACCCTTGCAACCCGAGAGCACCTTTGGAGGTACTGTTCATGTGCTCGTAAGCCAGGACGTTTTGGGACATTCTAAGATCACAGGGAGCCTTAGAATGTTCTTGTGAAGCTCGGAGGACAAAATTGGAGGCTTTTGGACGTCGGGATCACAAGTTCTGAGGTTGGCCGAATTTCATGGTTTTGCTCCGGCGAGTTTCAGTCGAGTTTTGAGTTTTTAAAAGGTATACAACTCCTCTCCTTGTTCTAAGGTTCATTTTGGTGTAAATTTTGTGAAATTTGGTTGAGAATTGAGCTAGAAACTAGGGTTAGAAGTTTTACCCAGTTTCCGGCGACGCAGCGGCGCCGGCACCGGTCGTCGGTGAACTGGTGAAGAAGGTGACAGAATATTCCATCAAAGTTGACGGAATATTCCTAACGGAAGGTAACGGCGTTAGTTAATCTTAACGGAATATTCTAGGGAGTTAACAGATTATTCCCTAACGGCGTTAAGGTTTCCGTCAGCATGCACGGCAAGTGGCCGTGTGTGGGTGGCGCGTGTTGCGATGCCTTGGCCAGTGCGTGAAGGCGCGTGGGGCTTCAGAAAATTATTATAAAAATATGGGGGTGTTCGTGGGATTGAGTAGATCATGTTGGTATATTCAAACACCCCAATTGAGCAATGTATGGGAAGTTATTACCTAAGTTTGGTTATGTGCGCAATTAACGGTTGTATAGTTGTTTCACATATAGACGAGACTTATCCTGAGGACGAGCGCAGCCATGCGAGGCTCGGGGGCAACGATCCGTCTACTTATCAGTGAGTGGGCTTTTGTTTTCAGTATATGTATATATATATATATATATATACACACTTGGTTGATTCCCAGAAATACGTTTTAAAATGATTTTGTGAAATTGAATGCCATGTCGAATGCCATATATATATATATATATATATTCATTGCTATGTTATGTGATTATATGTTAAGGCACTGCGGGCGCCAGGTAAGTATGTACTTTCGATTTGGTGATTATGGTGATATCGATAAGATTAGAATATGGCTCATTTACCTGCACATCGGGGTTTGTGCTTCGCCAAAGTAGGGCTTAGCTTTCACGTGTTCGTTCACCTCTCGCACCGTACGCTCACCTTGGATCCAAGGCAGGTGCCAGCCTGTCGTACAGACTACTATAGGTGGTTCGACTTGTAGGTGACCCGCGATTCGTCGCCAGCCTTCACGTGATCGTAGCACAGAGCGTTTATATATATATATATATATACCCAGCTTGAAGTGCAGACTACTACAGGTGGTTTCGACATGAGTGCAGGTTATTGATTGAGAGTTGAATTGAGGATTTGGTTAAGGGGCCATAGATTCAGCCGTACAGGTCACTATAGGTGACTTCGGCTGATTTATATGCATTGCCGGCATGTTATGCATTGAGATATCACCTGATTGACTTTGATGATATTTGTTGCATGTTTGATCTTGAATATGGTTCATTCGGACATGGCAATATTTGAATGATGGTTTTCAGTATCAGTACGTACTTGTATATTTTTCTGGGTAGTATATATGTTTTTACGGAGAAGGGTTATAACTTTTAAGTCGAAGTGGTTTTGGTAAAGCTTTGTTTTTGCCCATTCACGCTTTTGTTTTGCGCCCCTCCAGGTATTAGATAGAGTTGGTGGCAAGCGAGGTTTCAAGGCAAATCTGATAGTGCACTATCCATGTAAATATTATGGCTGTCCTGTTATATCTTTCTGGACTGCACCTAGGATGGTCGAACTTTGTAAATTATGTTTCTGTCCTTCACACCCTTCTATGATCTTCTATCTCTAGTTACGTTATTCTAGTGCGTATTTTATATATATATATATATATATATATATATCATTCCGCACTGCGCACATGGCTACGTCACGCTCACGTGACGACCAGCACATCCCGATGTTCGGGTCGGGGTGTGTCAGTTTGGTATCAGAGCCTAGGTTTGGCAGTCCTGTATATTTGGTGAATATTCTAACTATCTTGGTGTCTTCTGTCAAAATTATGCCAGCTCGACGAGAGCCACGCCCAATTTCTGAGCCTAGTTTCCCTGATATAGCTCAATTGGGGGAAGGTATCGCTAATACCATTCAGTCGACGTTTCGACCTCCTCAGAGGACCCCTCTGGAAACTGTTTATAATTTGAAATTGAATACTTTTGTGGGTAATGAAGGGCACGAGGGTGCTGAGAAATGGTTGAATCATGTTGATAAGACCTTTAGACTAATGCAGAGTCAGGGGAGTTTACTTGCAGACAGGTGGGTTGAGACGCCCTCATGGTTTTTAGGTAAAGAACCAACATCTTGGTGGGAACAGTCGGCTAAGGAGTTGCCTCGAGAGAAAGCTGCAGATTGGGAAATATTTAAGCAGTTGTTCGATAAGAGATTTATTACTCTTGCGTATATCGACAGTAAGAAACATGAGTTTACAAGTTTAAAGCAGAAGAAGATGTCTACGAACGAGTATTACAGGAAGTTTATAGACTTGTCCAGATATCACCCTGAGGTGGCAAT
This sequence comes from Heteromeles arbutifolia, assembly GCA_024362995.1. Lineage (NCBI taxonomy): Eukaryota > Viridiplantae > Streptophyta > Magnoliopsida > Rosales > Rosaceae > Heteromeles > Heteromeles arbutifolia. The sequence goes on from JANCRC010000022.1 coordinate 741,633, forward strand.
GAATCTAGTGGAGATGCTTCGTCGATTCAAGTTGGGTACTTGTAAGAAGTGGCGTATTTTGGCTACCGGGATTCCCTATTCGACCTATCATGGGTTTTATGAGATTCTGCTGCAGATGGAAGATTCTAAGACATCCTAGTCAATGTAGGTGATTGGGTTTTCTTGAAGTTATCACCATGGAAAGGCGTTGTAAGGTTCGGGAAGAAAGGGAAATTGGGTCCCAGGTATATAGGACTGTATCAGGTTTCGGAGCAGATTGGCAAAGTAGCTTATAGACTTGATTTGCCTTCGGAGTTGTCTAGAGTGCATAATGTGTTTCATGTGTCGATGCTTCGCCATTATATTTCAGACCCATCGCATGTTTTGCCTCCACAGCAATTACAGAAGAGTGGATGAAAGAGTTGTATCCACGACTGTTTTATGAGTTTTAATGGATTGTACTTGTTGAGTAAATTTCGAGGATGAAATTTTATTAAGGTGGGTAGATTGTACCAGCCCGTTCAGAAATAAAGTATCGATATTATGAATTGACATTTTTACCCTTACGTGATTGTGGTTGTGTGTGAGGTACGTTGAGCCCATTTGAGAAGGTTCCCATATTTTTGGACCAAAAAGAACTTGGGCTTGGTAAGTGTGTGATTGGATGAGAACAAAACACACACACTGAAATACACGTGTGTATCCTTTCCATTTTCGCCCGTCTCTCTCTCTCTCTCTCCTCCTTCTCGACCCTTCTTCCTTTTTCCTGCAAACTGTACGGATGACACCACATCCCTTGATCTGGTCACGGATCGAGGTCCTAACTGTCATATTCATGACCCTTGTGATACCTTTAGTTTGATCTGAAACCCTTGAAAACCCTTGGAACCTGAGAGCACATTTGGAGGTACTGTTCATGTGCTTGTAAACCAGGACGTTTTGGGACATTCTAAGATCACAGGGAGCCTTAGAATGTTCTTATGATACTCGGAGGATAAAATTGGAGGCTTTTGGACGTTGGGATCACAAGTTCTAAGGTTGGCCGAATTTCATGGTTTTGCTCCGGCGAGTTTCAGTCGAGTTTTGAGTTTTTAAAAGGTATACAACTCTTCTCATTGTTCTAAGGTTCATTTTGGTGTAAATTTTGTGAAATTTGGTTGAGAATTGAGCTAGAAACTAGGGTTAGAAGTTTTACCCAGTTTTCAGCGACGCAGCGGCGCCGGCGCCGGTCGCCGGTGAATTGGTAAAGAAGGTGACAGAATATTCCATCAAATTTGAAAGAATATTCCTAACGGAAGGTAACGGCGTCAGTTAATCTTAACGAAATATTTTAGGGAGTTAATGGAATATTCCCTAATGGCGTTATGGTTTTCGTCAGCATGCACAGCACGTGGCCGCATGTGGGTGGCGCGTGTTGCCGTGCCTTGGCCGGTGCGTGAGGGCACGTGGGGCTTCAGAAAATTATACTAAAAATATGGGGGTGTTCGTGGGATTGAGTAAATCATGTTGGTATATTCAAACACCCCAATTGAGCAATGTACGAGAAGTTATTACCTAAGTTTGGTTATGTGCGTAACTAACGGTTGTATAGTTGTTTCACATATAGGTGAGACTTATCCTGAGGACGAGCCCAGCCACGCGAGGCTCGGGGGCTACGATCCGTCTACTTATCAGTGAGTGGGCTTTTGCTTTCAATACATATATATATATATATATATATATATATATATATATATATATATATATATATAGTTGATTCCCAGAAATATGTTTTAAAATGATTTTGTGAAATTGAATGCCATGTCGAATGCCATATATATATTCATTGCTATGTTATGTGATTATATATATACTTGGTTGATTCCCAGAAATACGTTTTAAAATGATTTTGTGAAATTGAATGCAATGTCGAATGCCATATATATATATTCATTGCTATGTTATGTGATTATACGTTAAGGCACTGCGGGCGCCAGGTAAGTCAGGTAAGTATGTACTTTCGATATGGTGATTATGGTGATATCGATGAGATTAGAATATGGCTCATTTACCTGCACATCGGGGTTTGTGCTCCACCAGAGTAGGGCTTAGCTTTCACGTTCACCTCCCGCACCGTACGCTCACCTTGCATCCAAGGCAAGTGCCAGCCTGTCGTACAGACCACTATAGGTGGTTCCGACTTGTAGGTGACCCGTGATTCGTCGCCAGCCTTCATGTGACCGTAGCACAGAGCGTTTATATATATATATATATATATATATATATATATATATACCCAGCTTGTCGTACAGACTACTACAGGTGGTTCCGACATGGGTGCAGGTTATTGATTGAGAGTTGAATTGAGGATTTGGTTGAGGAGCCATAGATTCAGCCGTACAGGTCACTATAGGTGACTCCGGCTGATTTATATGCATTACCGGCAACTTATGCATTGAGATATCACCTGATTGACTTTGACGATATTTGTTGCATGTTTGATCTTGAATATGGTTCATTCGGACATGGCAATATTTGAATGATGGTTTTCAGTATCAGTACGTACTTTCATCCACTCTTCTGTTTCCCATGTTGCTTCCTCTGCCGCGCGTGGTGGTTGGCCGCCACGGTTCGTTGGAAAATGCCATTATTTGTAAAAATTCTCAAATTTCACAGAAATGAAGATCTCAAAGAGAGGAACAACTTTCATACTTGCCACGAAGTCCAAAAATGGACGGAAGATGGTCAATTTTGCCCACGAAGCCGGCGGGTGCCTAAAGCTTCCCAGCACCAATTCGTCGTCTACTGTGGTCTAACGGGGTCAAGGCTAGTTGGGATTTGCTCTTGGGATGATGGGCTACAAAGCCCAAATGGTGGTCCAACGAGGTAAAATACAACAAACACCTAAGTACTAAGTAAGCACCAACGTGAAAGAATCTACCTATTTACTTGCTTAACGAGTCTAACGAATAAGTTATTGATATTACGGTCTGCAGCCCGCGATATCAACAACTCACTGTTGTCATGATAAGTAAATAACAAATTCCCGAGGGTGCAATATTACCATTATGCCCCCCATTGTGAATTACACAAACAACGTCTAATCAAGTCTCCATCGTGCTCACGCACTACCCCATTGGGTAACAGCAACAATAAGATAACATTTCTATAATGTGAACTCTCACAACTGAACACTTGCTCGAAACTCCTCTGTCAAACAAATGCTAAGCAAAGAATATCCAAACTACGTCTCAAACGTGTCACAACCAAGACCAAAAATAGAAACCCTAGTTACAACCAGTTCTAACAGAATAAGTGTCTAATACGATCATGCCACCACAAAAGAGCGGATAAACACAACATGCCATAAAAGTCCAGGTAAATAGTTCAGACTAGCTGTTAGTCTAAGGGTGAAATGTAGCCGGTAACAAAACTTACTACACGTGGCCTTCAAGAAGGCTTCCCAACACTTGGAAATTAAACATGAATCCCGATAAGATATAATAGTGACATACCTGTCATGTAGTCGAGCCAACATAATCCACAATGCCTTAGCAAGTAAATTCATAGTGAAGTTCTCTCGAACTTAGTAAGAAAGTAACTATGTCGAGAAGGCTAGAAAAATACTCGAAAATTTGAGGATCAAAGCAAGTCCATCAAATCTAGGGTATGAGAAAACTGGATCGAATGTATAAAATCAACTACAACGGTAGTTTTCGAGATATTCCGTAGGAACTCCGAAGTTAAGCGAGTTCGCGCGAGAGCAATCCCATGATGGGTGACCCACTGGGAAGTTCTCGTGTGAGTTCCCAGAAACAAAATCGTGAGGGCGTGGTAGGGGCCCAAAACGGACAATATTGTGCTACGGCGGAGTCGAGCCCGGGATGTGGTGAAGCCCGGGTCCGGATGTAACAATAATATATAACATTATCAAAAACAAAAACAAAATAAAAAGATTGTCTGCATGAAATTCGGAATGGAACACATATTTCTAACGTGGGATTCACTTATTTCTTCATTTCTTGAGGATTTTTAAGAAATTGAAATGAGACCCGTCCCTTGCATTCTCATTTTTCGTAAGTAAACATTATCAAAAAGTTCCATATTTAGTTATCCACTTTTGTGACATGGAACATATAACATGGGAGCTCACCGACAATGAAAACTAGAACATAACTTATGTTTTGTTACATTGGAGAGAATTGAACACTTGATATTCGACTTTAAAACTGTAAAACCTGATTTCTTTCGGTCTACGTAATCCCAAGTAGTCTTTGCATACCTCCCTATTTCTACAGAAATACCATGTCTAAATACTATATATCAAACCTTATAGAAAGTATACTAGCACTGCTCTTCGCACCAAATACATTTAGTATTCACATAATATTACCCTCCTCGACCCGGCAGGACTCGTGACACCCTCGGTTGTACTAGCGTGCCTTGAGTTCCACATCTGTAAAGTACTAACACGACATTGTATTAGCAAGCGTGCGTTGAATCCCACGTCGGTGAAGTACTAAGTCGATACTACCCTTTACCACCACCACTAACATCTCCGCCACTGGGGTCATTGTAATACTGCCTAGGTATAGGGTGGTTGTCGATATTGTGGCTGTTCAAGCTGCTTCCTGGGTACTTAGCACTGCTCTTCTCCATGGCTTTTCCGCCTTCGACACGGTGGTGCTGCGGCTGCTCTTGTCCATTCATTCCTCCCAACATAGCCCTCCTTGGTGCTGCAAAGCAAGAGCTGGCCATCATCACAAAAATAAAAGTGCCACCACCTTCATATTTAATAAGGTAATTAACTGCCAGAAGAGAGGATTTAGATATAAACTGAGATATAATTTTGTGGGTTGATGTGGGAATAGCTAGAAAAGGAGTTTGCTAATTATATAGAGGAAGGGGGAAATGAGTAATTATGGGGTCTCCACTAAATTTGGGACAAGATTTAGTGGAATTTCATATTATTCGTCTTTAAATAATAAATTTAGTGGAATTTCATATTATTCAACATTAAATAAATTTTTAAATCTGTCGATCAGTTAGTGATGGTTGAGATTTGAGAGCAATTTTTCTTGTCCATAGCCGACCTTCCCACCTTTTCAAGTGGAATTATATTATTCACCAACACAAATTAAGTCAATCCAGCACAAAAAGGGTATTGCTGTTTGAGTCGGTTTTTCATGTCAAATTAGGGAGAGTATATGAAATATGTTCATCGTTATCGTAGTGTTCCGAAGTAATAATATAACTCATATGAATATAATTTTATACATGACATGGTAATAGTAGACGTCACTATGGTCGGAGGAGGTTGGCGTCTAGTTGATGCAAAACAATCTCTCTCATCTGTTAACAGACGGGTCGAAGGTGTCAAACAAATAGTTGGCACTGTTTCGAAATTCAAATTGTGTACCTTTTCAAAGGTAGAGTGAGATCCATTTGGTTTTAAATCTTAATACTCGGTATCTAACTCATAAAAGAATTCATAAACATTTTCCAAAATGAATAGGCATGTTGTATATGAAGTGGCACCTCTTGATTAAGAGGTATAAACCAAGTGATGCAAGGTTTTGTGAATGGTTACTTAACCATTCAGAAGTGACACCTATTCCTCTATAAATTGAGAAGATTTATGCAGGAAATTATTATCTTCTAAAACTCAGTTGAGGTCCACTGTTCCTCATGTGAGAGGCGCTACTGTTGACCAACAGTGAACGACCCAAGCTACCCTCCCATTCCTTTGCCAACCCTTTTTTCCATCTCTGCTACAGGAAAATAACGTTTTGCCCTTAGATGTCTTGCATTTTTGGTTCCGGCCGTTGTGTGTTTTACCTTTTTTGCAGCCGAAATACCCGTTTGCCCTTGCTGTCCATGTGTCGATCATCGCTTCGGCTTCTCTTTTAGGTAGGTGTTTTTCCTTTTTTGTTGCTTTTTCGTTTCTGTCATTCCTATTTCTCTTTGTAGTCGTTTTATGACCATTCTTTTCTTTGGTTTTAGACTTGGTTATCTTAATATTTCTCGCCCCTTCATCTCTCTGTAGTTGGTGATTAAGGGGTTGTTTGTTGCTGGGAATTGATGGTTGTAAGTTATTTCTGTGCTTTGGTTCGGTGGTGGTAGATTTTTTTTACTCGGAGGACGCATCATTTCCTGCAAAGTTTTGGGTCTTTTTTAATACAGATCTTTGTATTTTTTTTGTTGTAATTTTCGATGTGCACATAGATTTTGTGGTTGAATATTTTTTTTCTCATTTTGAAGAATTTTTTTTAAAGGGTTTATGGGTTTGGGTTTTACTTTTAATTTCGGGGGATTCAGGTTTTTACTTTTTTCCGAAATTTTGTTTGCAGGTTTGGAAGACATCTGTGTCGAAGCTGAAAAATTTGGTTTGTTCAAGAGTTCATCTGCAGCTCTAGTGTTTCTACAGTTAATTGAAGGTCAACAATTGGGTGAGCTATGGACACTACTACAAAAAACACTTTGCGCGACGAAATAAGTTTGTTGCGCAAAGTACAATTTGCTCGTGGCGATAGGGTTTGAGCGAACGAATTAGTTTGTCGCGCAAAGTATCTTTGTGCGATGAAGTAATTTGTCGCACAAAGTAGCTTTGTGCGACGAAATATTTTTTTAATTAAAATAAATTAATTTAATATTTTGCGCTACGAAATATTTTGTCGCGCAAGGTTTTTGACTTTTTGTTTTATTATTTCTCTTATTTTAATTATTTATGCAGCGAAATATTTGGCAGCACAAAATTTTTTGAATTTTTACTTTTTGAATTTAATTTAATTGTATGATTTTATTTTTTTAATTACTTTAATTTAAATTGACATATTCAAAATAAAATTACATATGAAAAATAATGATCAAATTATCCAATATATATAATATATTCAAAATGTACACATAAATTAACAAAGTACAATAATAAAATCCTAATACAAGTCTATTGTGGTGGTAGTGGCGGGGGATATGTTTCGAGAGCGTCCTAATCCTCAACTTAGCCATCAAAGTCTCGACGATTCCCTACAAAAAAAATATATATGGTCAAATAACAAAAATAATAACAAAAAATTGGCATAATCTCCCCTAAAATTGGTATACCCCAAATCCGACCCTAAACTCCACTCCTCATTCTATACTCGACCCCAAACCCCGCACCAAAAAACCGTATCACTTTGCGTGACGAAGGATACGAGTTTGCGCGACGAAATATTGGTTGCGCAAAGTCTTAAAAAAAAATTCCTGCATCCCATTTTTTTGCCCGAGTTTTGTGCGACGAAGTGTTGGTCACGCAAAATTTTGTGCGACGAAGTATTGGTCGTGCAATGTTTTGAGTGACGAAAAATTGGTCGTGCAAAGTTTTGCGAGACCACTAAAAAAAACATTTTAAAAAAATTCCAACGGCCCATTTTTGGTGCCCGCTCAAATTTTTAGAGTTTTGCACGACCACTTGAATAAAATTTTTAAAAATATTTCCCACGTCCCATTTATGGTGCCCACCCAAATTTTTAGAGTTTGGTCGCGCAAAGTCTAAAAAAAAAAGTTTAAAAAAAAATCCCGCATCCCATTTTTGGCTCCCGTCCAAATTTAAGGATTTTGCACAACGAATTATTGGTTCGTCGCACTAAATTTATAAAAATAATCTTTATAAATAATAAAAAAGAAAATAATAAAATTTACTAAAAATGTGACTTTACTCCCTTCAAATTCAAATTTATTTTTTTTACATAAAACCTTGTTTGGACCCAAATTTACACCATCGGCCCGTGCAATCAAGATCATTGAGTGAGCATAACTCTCAACCGTTGGATGGCAGAATGGTTAAGATAATTATTATTGAAGGATATATTGTGGTTTTAATCATGATATTATCTTTCAATAATATATCAATTTATCTAGGCTAAATATGATCAATATCCTGGCGTTTGGAAATGGGTTTGTCTGCATGGGATAATATTAAATAAGAATGGTTATATAATAACCAATGGTCAGAAGAAGAATTGCAATTCATTTGCAATTCTCTAGTCGGCACATGCATACACGTGGAGGGCTGGCATATGTGATCAAGTTGGTTTTTTGATAATGCAAGATTGCACCCAGACATATTTGGTGGAAAGATCAAGAGTTAAACTTGCATTAGAATTACTAAAGGTAGTTCCCCCTTTATTACCGAGTCCTGTTGAAATGCAGGGCTAGGGGATAAACTTGCATGCTAATTATTTGCATGCCGTGGTTCCAGCACCTTGGAGGTCATCAGATAGGCTGTTGCATGCTAATTATTTGCATAAAATAAGGAGATAATGATGGCATCTAAAAGATAGGATGTTGCTTACCTTGAGAAGTCTTTGACTAGAACCCTGGCTGACGAGTTTGAATTGACATCAAATCCTACACTAGTGTGAAGCCGCGCCACACAACATTTGCTTCTATAAATACAGTGTCGCAGACAACATTCGAGGCCACTCCAATTCAACACACGAACTGGCTTGCGCAAATTCACTCTACGCGAAACCTCTCAACAACCTTGAGAACTCTATCATTCTCCCATTTCTTGCCAACACATCTTCAGTTTGGACAAACAACACTGTGAAGGCAACTGGCGACATCTTCAGTTTGGATAAACAGCACTGGAGTCGTAAAACTAGCCAACCAAGGTGCACCTTCAGTTTGGATAAACAGCACTGCTTTGAGGCTAACTGGTTATTATCCAAGTCTCGGTCGACAAGGATTTTTGAGTCTTTGTTGGTATAGGTCATCTCATCAGCCTTCTGGGCAAAGTGAGGTGTTACCAAGTTACTACATTCGGTACATTGAAAGCCGAATCTGATATTGAACTTCGCAGAACTAGCAACTTTATCTTCAGGCTCTAGAACCCGAAGGCTGAGAAGTGTTACTTCCTCAGCCAGGCTAGGCACGGGGGTTACGACCCGTCTACTTATTAGTGAGTGGGCTTTTGTTTTCCGTATATACCTATATAAATGAGATTTTTCCCAGAAAATCAATTTAAATGAAATGTGATATGAAATGCTATGCAAAGTATCTACTTATTTATTGTGCGTTATTGATTGCTTATATTAAGGTTGATGCTGATGACGCACAGGTAAGTGGTAGGTAAGCTTAAATACTAGTTGTAATGTGATATGATTAGAGCTCATAAACCTGCACACTGATATTAGTGCTCCTGCCTAGAGATTGGGGCTCAGTCTTTCACGTGATGTTCACCTCCCGCACCGCATGCTCGCCTTGGATCCAAGTTAGGTGCTCAGTCCTGTCGAATAGACCACTATAGATGGGTTCAACTCGTAGGTGACCCGCGATTTATCGCTCAGTCTTCACATGATTGTAGCACTAGAGCATATTAGTTTATATTCAGTGACATTGTGCAGACCACTAGAGGTGGTATTGATGTGTGTGCAGGGTGTGTATATATATATATATATATGATATGATTGAGATGATTATGAGCTATATGATATGATGAGATTCTTATGAGCTATACATAGCCGAGGGCTGAGTTGATTATCTAGTATTCAATCACATTCACAGAGTTATGCTTTGGCATTCAGTTATGATACTTTGGCATGGCATACATACATTCTTACATACATATTTTCCAGTAGGATTTTGAGAACTATATATATGAGTATATACTTTATTTTTGGGAAATTATACAGGTTTTACGGCGAGAGGTTATAACTTTTGAGAAAAGAAAGGTTTTGAAAAGATTTGTTTTTGACCCACTCAACTTTGTTTTTTGCCCCTCCAGGTATTTCTTTTTGACCGAATTCACTTATGTAGGACCACCTTCAGGTGTTATTTCCATTCAGTACTTCTGCTTAACTGCACGTAGACTTTTATGCTCTATATTAGTGGAATTCACACTTCTTTTACAGTAGTATTGCTAGCGTTTCGGTTTTAATTGATCTGAAATTTCTATTCTCTATTACTTCCGCATTGTGCACATGGCTTACGTCACGCTCACGTGACGGCCAGTACGCCCCACTTTTGGGTCGGGGTGTGTCAGTTTGGTATCAGAGCCTAGGTTTGGCAGTCCTGCATATCTTGTGAATATTCTAATTATCTTGGTGTTTTTGTTAGAACTATGCCACCTCGTAGAGAGCCACGTCGTTCAGATGAACCTAGTTTCCCTGACATAGCTCAGTTAAGGGAAGCTATAGCGAATGCTATTCAGTCAGTTATTCACCTGCCTTAGCGGACCTCTCTGGAGTCAGTTCATAATTTGAAAATAACCACGTTTGTGGGGAATGAAGGTCCCGAGGGTTCAGAGAAGTGGTTGATGCATATTGAGAAGACTTTCAGAGTCAGGGGAGTGTATCTCCAGACAGATGGGTAGAGATGACTTCATGGTTTTTGGGTAAGGAACCAGCTTCATGGTGGGGACAGTTGGCTGATGAGTTACCCCAGGAGGAATCTAGAGATTGGGAGGTATTTAAACAGTTATTCTATAAGAGATTCATTCCTCCTGCATACGTTGATTGTAAGAAACAAGAGTTTACTAGTTTGAGGCAGAAGAAGCTGTCAGCTAACGAGTACTACAGGAAATTTACTGATCTATCTCGTTATCATCCGGAAGTTGCTGCTAATCCAGTTGAGATGCTACGTCATTTTAAATTGGGCACTAAAAAGAAATGGCGTACCATTACGACTGCGATTCCCTGTACTACTTATCATGAGTTTTATGAAGCTTACTTCAGATTGAGGATTCTGAGAATTTGCCCAGTGACAGTGAAGAAGAGAAAAACGGGAATCAAAATAAGGATAAAGGTAAAGGTCATTTTTCACAGGGGCCTCGCCAAACTTAGAGCTTTAAGCGTAGTGGGACTAATTCCAGTTCTTCTAGTGGAGGTTTCAATTCCACAGGTCAGAAATGAGGTGGTAGGTTCTTCAGAGATTTCAGATCCCAGAGGCAGGGGAATTTTGGTAGAGGAAATACACCCTGGTGCCGTAGGTGCAGTAGTCGACATTCAGGGGAATGTTGAACAGGTAGCAGTGGTTGTTACACTTGTGGTCAGGAGGGACATCTAGCTAAGTTTTTTCCTCAAGGCCAGTAGAGGCCTCAGCAGCCTCCTTTACCACCGCCAGCTCCAGCTTAGCAGTTTTCAGGACAGGGTGGTTATACCCAGACAGGTCGTGGTGGTTCATACTACTATCAAGGGGATTCTGTTCCTTATTCTTTGGGACAGTACCAGCCCCCCTAGGATCCCTATCAGCAGGGCAGTTATGGACAGTATTCAAGAGGATATATGCCTCCACATCAGTACTCAGGAGGATATATGCGTCAGCATCAGTATTCAGCTAGTGGATCCTAGTGGCATTTTGGAAGATAGTCTCAGCAGGTTGATGCTACTACCAGTGGAGTTGGGTCTTCGAGACAGTATGGTCAGTCAGGACAAGGGCGTAATCCTCAGGGGCGAGGAGTTCATGCTAACAGAGGTTGAGGAAGGCAACAGACCTAAGGATGTATCAACAACCTTTCGCTGCATGATGCTCAGAATAGTCCGGATTTGATTATAGGTACGTTAAATATTCTTGGTCATTATGCTAAAGTGTTGATTGACTGTGGTGCTACTCATTCTGTGATTTCTCATACATTTGCTCAATTGACAAAACCTCAATCTTCACCTCTTGGGTATGAGTTGGAGTTTGCTATGCCCAGAGGGGAAAAGTGTTATGTAGATTATATGTACTCAGGTTGTCTCGTAGTAGTAGAGAATGTGGTTATGCCTGCTAACCTCACTCCGCTAGACATTGTGGATTTTGACGTTATCTTAGGCACAGATTGGTTGCATTGCAATCATGCTAAGATTGACTGTTACGGGAAATCAGTGACCTTTCATCGTCCTGGATTACCTGAGGTTACATTCTTTGGTGAACCTAGTGGATTGAGGCAGGGGATTATTTCAGCTGTGAGAGCCAAAAAGTTACTAAAGAAGGGTTGTCAAGGGTACTTGGCTCACGTGGTACTAAATGATGATGCTCCGGTTAGCGTGGAGAATGTCAAGTTGGTTAGACATTGTTCTGACGTTTTCCCTGATGATTTACCTGGATTGCCACCAGACAGAGATGTGGAGTTCGCTATTGATTTACTTCCAGGTACTGATCCTATTTCTTTAACTCCTTATCGTATGGCTCCTGCAAAGTTAAGAGAATTGAAGATTCAGTTACAAAAGTTGGTTGATAAAGGTTTCATTCAGTCTAGTACTTCACCTTAGGGAGCCCCAGTTTTGTATGTAAGGAAGAAAGACGGTACTTTGAGGGTTTGCATCGATTACAGGCAATTGAATCGGATGATGATTAAAAACCATTATCCTTTGCCTCGTATTGACGATCTTTTTAATCAACTCAGAGGTGCCTACATATTTTCTAAGATTGATCTAAGGTCTGGTTATTATCAGTTGAAGATCAGGAGCAACGATGTTCCTAAAACTGCTTTCAGGACTCGTTATGGTCATTATGAGTTTCTTGTGATGCCATTTGTCACTATTTATGCTCACGTAAAACCTTGTGTTCTTGGAGATTTCAAGTTCATAGGTAGCTTTATGAGGTCGTAAGGAAGCTCGGAGTAGTTCGTTTGAAGATTTTAGACGTTAGAATAGCGAGATTGGGAAGTTTTCGTATTGGCCGGAATTATCGAGGCTTTTTCCGGTGAATCCCCAGCAAGTTGGGGGTCGAGTCAGGTATGGTTGTGTTCATCTTTTTGAGATCTTCATTTTGGTATAAAGTACGTAGAAAATGGTGCAAAATTGAAGGAGAAACCATAGTTGGAAATTTTTCCAGAAACCGGCGAACAATCGCCGGCGATCGGCGATTCACCGAAGAAGACAGGGAATATTCCGTCAGTCTTGATGGAATATGTTGACGTCGTCAGTCATCTTTAACTGTTACCGTTGGGTTTTAACGAAATATTCTGAGGAATATTCCTGGCGGCGTTAACTGACGCCGTCAGTGTGCAGATCACGTGACCGCACGTGGCGGGCGTGTGGCGGCGCGTGGGTGGTCAGAAAATTTTTCTAAAAATATAGGGATGTTCCTGAGATTGTGTATATCACTGTGGTATATTCATATACCCAAATTGAGCAATGTATGAGGTGTTATTTCTAAGGTTTTGATTATGTGCGTTGATTAACATTATTGCGGTTACTTCTCATATAGGCGAGACCTATCCAGAGGATGAGCGTAACCAGGCTAGGTATGGGGGTTACGACCCATCTCTTTATCAGTGAGTGGGCTTTTGTTTTCCGTATATACCTATATAAATGAGATTTTTCCCAGAAAATCAGTTTAAATGAAATGTGATATGAAATGCGATATGAAATGCCCTGCAAAGTATCTACTTATTTATTGTGCGTTATTGATTGCTTATATTAATGTTGGTGATGAAGACGCACAGGTAAGTGGCAGGTAAGCTTAAATACTAGTTGTGATGTGATGTGATGTGATGTGATGTGATATGATTAGAGCTCATAAACCTGCACACTGATATTAGTGTTCTCGCCCAGAGATAGGGGCTCAGTCTTCCACGTGATGTTCACCTCCCGCACCGCATGCTCGCCTTGGATCCAAGTTAGGTGCTCAGTCCTGTCAAATAGACCACTATAGGTGGGTTCGACTCGTAGGTGACCCACAATTTATCGCTCAGTCTTCACGTGATTGTAGCACTAGAGCATATTAGTTTATATTCAGTGATGTTGTGCAGACAACTAGAGGTGGTATTGATATGTGTGCAGGGTATATATATATGATATGATTGAGATGATTATGAGCTATATGATATAATGAGATTATTATGAGCTATATACAGTCGAGTGCTGAGTTGATTATCTAATATTCAATCACATTCACAAAGTTATGCTTTGGCATTCAATTATGATACTTTGGCATGGCATACATACATTCTTACATACATATTTTCTAGCAGGATTTTGAGAATTATATATATGAGTATATACTTTATTTCTGGGAAATTATACAGGTTTTACGGCGAGAGGTTATAACTTTTGAGAAAAGAAAGGTTTTGAAAAGATTTGTTTCTGACCCACTCAACTTTATTTTTCGCCCTTCCAGGTATTAGGTAGTGTTCGTTGGTAGCATACGAGGAGCTCATCAGACGTTCTGACAGAATTCACTTATGTAGGACCACCTTCGGGTGTTATTTCCATTTAGTACTTCTGCTTGACTGGACGTAGACTTTTATGCTCTGTATTAGTGGAATTCACACTTCTTTTACACTAGTATTGCTAGCGTTTCGGTTTTAATTGATCTGAAATTTCTATTCTCTATTGCTTCCGCACCGTGCACATGGCTTACGTCACACTCACGTGACGGCCAGCACACCCCACTTTTGGGTTGTGGTGTGTCACATAGGTTTGGTAGTTTTTAGGGAACGAACCCACAATAATATATTTTTCTAACAAAAACCCGATCCGCGCTACAATAATAAATTTAATGCTATTTAATAAATATATATACCATTCAATTTCTTAAGTGTTATACGTACAAAATAAATAAATTTAAAGCTACTTAATATATATATATACACACACACACACACCATTCAACGATCCAACCGTCAAACTTACTTGTTTCTATATACTTCGAGATCATATAAGCCAAAAATTGCAAAAAACAAATATTCAGAGATCAAGTAACGGGACAAAACTTTTCGACGGTTATAAACGAAAAATCACGATTTAACAGTTATTTTAACTCAGATTTTGATGATTGTTTACAGCTACACTCCTTCATCCTATATGAATACAATGACTGAATTCAATATTGAATTTAAAATATTTACACTAGTGGATACCACAAAATCTTATGTTATACTTAATGAAAGTATAAATAAACTATAAGTGTTGGTGAATCTATTGTTTTGATGGGATACGCATTCTACGAAACTAGTTTCAACGATCCAATCGTCAAACTTGAATGTATATATTTCGAGATCGTATTCGCCAAAAATCGTAAAAAACAAACATTCAGAGATCAATTAACGGGACAAAACTTTTCGACAGTTATAAACGAAAAATCACGATTTAATGGTTATTTTAACTCTGATTTTGATGATTTTTTACAGCTACACTCCTTGACCCTATATGAATACAATGAATGAATTCGATCTTCAATTTAAATATTTACACTAGTGGATACCACAAAATCTTATGTTATACTTAATGAAAATATAAATAAACTCTTTAAGTGTTAGTGAATCTATTGTTTTGATGGGATATGTATTCTACGAAACTAGTTTCAACGATCAATCGTCAAACTTGTTTGTTTATACTTCGAGATCATATACACCAAAAATCACAAAAAATAAACATTCAGAGATCAAGTAACGGGACAAAACTTTTCAATGGTTATAAACGAAAAACCACGATTTAACGGTTATTTTAACTCCGATTTTGATGATTTTTTACAGCTACACTCCTTGACCCTATATGAATATAATGACTAAATTCGATCTTCAATTTAAAATATTTACGCTCGTGGATACCACAAAATCTTAGGTTATAGTTAATGAAAATATAAATAAACTCTAAGTATTAGTGAATCTATTGTTTTGATGAGATACGTATTCTACGAAACTAGTTTCAACGATCCAACCGTCAAACTTGTTTGTATATACTTCAAGATCATATACACCAAAAATCACAAAAAACAAACATTTAGATATAAAGTAAAGGGACAAAATTTTTCAACGGTTATAAACGAAAAATCACGATTTAACAGTTATTTCAACTCTGATTTTGATGATTTTTTACAGCTACACTCCTTGACCCTATATGAATACAATGAACTAATTCGATCGTCAATTTAAAATATATTTTTCTAACAAAAATTCGATCCGAACTACAAAAATATATTTTTCTAATAAAAACCCGATCTGAACTACAATAATAAATTTAAAGCTACTTAATAAATATATATACCGTTCAATTTCTTAAGTGTTATGCGTACAAAATAAAAAGCGAAAATAAATTGGTTTAGGCGACGAAATATTTGAATTACGTCACGCAAATATTTTAAAAAATAAATTTTTTATTTTATTTTGTTTTTGTAAAAACTTTGCGTGACAAAGTTTAAATTTTTGTCCCGCAAGACTTTGCACAACGAAGCTTAGAATTTCGTCGCGCAAAATTTCGTCACGTAAAGTTTTGTCGCGCAAGATTTTGCGTGACGAAATATAGAGTTTCGTAGAGTATGTGTTTCGTCACACAAGGGTTTTTTTTTACTTGTGGGATTTGAAATTTTTATTTTATACAAAACTTTATCTTCTCAAACATGGAAACCATTGGCAACAAACTAGGTTTGATGTGGTTTTTTTCTCCCTTCGTGTATAGTTAGAAGTGTTGTTTTATTCTTAACTTATTAGTTACGGTTTGATTTAAGGAGAAGGATGTGTGTGTCGTCTCCTCTATTTTTCTCCTGCTCATAGTCTTCAAATATATGTTTTGGTTTTATTTTTAAAACGGAAATTTCGATTTTGTGTGAGTCTGTGTATTTATAGTCAGCGTTTGTTATAATTATGGTCAAGATAAGTAAAAAAATTCGGGTGTGTAATGGCTTTTCTGATTAAAAAAAAATTTGGTCTTCGTTATATTTTTATATTTGTTGTTCTGCTGTTTTTCATTATGGATGTCGTTAATGCAGCTTTTTCATTACATATTCCTGTGCTTTGCAAAGAAAGCTTACAGAGAAACTAAAGGGCCTTGATCGTTTAGTTTGCTATTTTTCGATTATTTATTTGTTTGTAGGTGTTTAAATTTTGGTTTTATTTTTTGAATTTTCGATTTTTTTTTTTTACAATTTTTGTTATGCATTTGAAAAGAAGATGATGAGTGTTTTTAATCCATGAAAAAAGGGTATTATGAGTTAGCTGGGTAATTTGTCAATATTTAAATTTTGGTTATATTTTCTTAATCTTTGATTCCTTTTTTTACAAATTTTGTTATGCATTTGAAAAGAAGATGATGAGTATTTTTAATTCATGAAAAAAGGGTCAATGGATTGAAGCAGGTCAATTATGTGGACAAATGAACTTAATGCATTCTAATGTTGTGTGAGTTTGATGGGTAATTTGTCAGTGATTAAATTTTGATTATCTTTTAAAAATTTTGTTATGCATTTCAAAAGAAGATGACGGGTGTCTTTAATTCATGAGAAAAAGAGTCAATTATGTGGATAAATGAACTTGATGCATTGTAGGGTTGTGTGAGTTGGCTTGGTAATTTCTTATCCCGTTTCTTGATTGTTGATTTCTCTCGGTGTGTTTAAGTTTTATTTTTTGTTTGGTTAATCTTGTTTTTTTTTTTTTTTGGTTTTTTGTTGTCAACCCTAGGAAATACTCAGACTTAGTGAAAGAATGATACTGGGCCACTAGGAAATACTCAGACTTAGTAGTGTCAGCATAAGTGATGACAAGGTAGTCACATGGTGAAAACCTAAGAGATGTGACTGAGATGATTCCATATCAAAAATAAATAAAAACAATCCTTGCATATTGACAATCTCAAATGACCTAAGTAACTCCAAAAAATTTCACTTTTTTGACGAAAACCAGTAACTCGACAAACAAGGAAACATGTCTATTTAAAAAAAATGTTTTGTGCAAGAGCATACAACAATGTACCCATACAATTTGGACAACTCATAGAAAAAAAAAATAGAGATCAAGGAAGATATGCATAATCTCAGCACTAATAAGCTACAACTAACGAGACAATCCACAAGTGAATTGAAACAAGAAATAGTCTGAATATCTATGCTTCCAAGGTAAGACTAGCTATTTAAGAAGTTGAGAAATAGACATGCAATGCAACTCTCAAATGACAAATCTTCAAAGGCATACATGGACTGTAAAGCATAGATTAACACAAGCTCATAATGCAACAATGGTGTGTCAAGGTATGGGAAAGGGATTGGAGATAACCATCTTTAAATTAAAACTCCAAGCCACTATGCTCAAGATCAATTCGGAGGCTAACTAAACTTTTAGTAATCCATTGAGCTTAAGAAACAACACTTCCAACATAATATGAACAAGGAGCAAGACACAAAACTACTCACAATGGAAAGCCAAGACCAAATGAAAATTGAAGGTGGCATATGATAATAAGACACACAAGTCATAAGATATGGTTGGTGCAAAATGTAGTTGAGGCACCCTAAGAAACTTTTGAACTTTTATGACAAGTGGAAGTAATTTGATGACACATGACATTGCATGAGAGAACACTTTTGTAGGGATGAATATTTGAGATTCCTTTTTCGGATATTTGAGAATGTTGCCCACAATTGATGGTATTGATGCCCATATTAATGATTTTATTTTAAGGAGCACTGATCATGATAACAAGAGAGAGACAAGTGATGTTTCGCACTGGAATTGATACAAAGTTCAAATTATAGAGTATGTGGGGTCACTACAACTCAATCAAGACCAAAGCAAACTTAACCTCTAAATCAACATAAGCTTTTGTGAAATGGAAAAATGATTTTTCAGAGACTATTAGCCATATTAGGGAGAACCTTTGACATCACAATAGAAAAATTATCCAAGGTTAATCCACAAAATACTAACAGTGTATGACAGTTAAGAGATGAATATAGAGAAAAAAATACAATTAACTGATAAGTCAACTGATAAGGCATAAACATGCACAGAAACTGGACATACTAGAAAAACTTGGAAGTTTAGCTATTCAACCTATTTAATTTAGCACAAAGACAACTAGCTGTTTTTCAGTTGGCACAAAGATTAAAGTAAAAATTTTACCCTAAAGGAAAAATTTGTGAAAACAAGTTCATTTGAGCAATATTTATGCATGCAATTAACAATTAAAGACGGAATCATGTTTGTAGGCACTCAAAAACAAAACTTTACCCATGAAATTCAAGGCCTAGTAGTTGTGGTGAACCAATACTCAAATCTTAAAGAAAAGAGTTGAGAAACTTTTATACATTTGAAGCACTTCTTTGCTTAGCAAATGATATTCACCCATGTAAGGGTCTTCTTTCCTTAGTCTCCTTGCTCATTGGCTCCATGGATGTGGATGGAGGAACTTTGCTTCTTGGCTCCATGACGTCTTGGATATGGATGAAGGAATGGATTCTCAAAGTTCCCAAGAAAGGGAACCTCTAAGTTTCCACACCAAGGAGAGCATTGAGGAAGAGATGAGTGACCTAGGAAGAAATGGATGCTAGTCCATTCTTCCTAGGGTGGCCGGCCTCCTAAGATAAGAGAGAGTTTTTTTGTGTTTTTCTCTTTTCTCTCTAGAAAACCCTTATGAGGGAATGAGTTATAATTTCCTTTCTATAGCAACTTACATTGAGTGGCATAATTGAAATTAAAACCAATTCTCCCTCACACTCTCTATGGCCGGCCATGTGGGTTCATTGGGTTTTCATGCCCTTTGTGTTTTCAAGTTCTCATACAACTTGAGTTATTGGACTTGACATTTAAAGCCCATTGGGCTTTGAGGCCCAAAACTAACCCGAGGTCTAAAACGAACTTATTCGTTTGATTAATTAACATATTAATTAATCCTAGCCATAAATAATTAAACCATTTAATTATCCTCACTCATCTCCATTGTTTCTTCAATCTCTACCTTACACGGTGTACGATCCATTAGGTTCCTTTTAGCGAGGCAGTGGGCGATTAGAACTCTTCAAATCGATTGTGAATTGAAACTTACTTTTCAATTCTCCCTTTAGTGATTATACACCGGCATACATGAGACTTCCTATGGCGGAAGCATAAGGAATCCTACTCATCTGCCATATCTCTTCAGGAGTTTTCGGTCCTATGGATTTAGAAAGGTGACTTCCATGTCTCACAGGAAGAAGACCTTTCTTAGATTGTTCTATCTGGAACCTACTTAGCACCTTATCTATGTACATAGATTGGGATAATCCAATTAATTTTCTAGATCTATCACGATAGAGCTTTATCCCAAGCACATAAGATGTGTGGAGCCAAAAATCATCACAATGCGACACGTGGATTTTTGGATTAAGAAGACAAAAATACCCTTGAGGTGTACTGGGATTCCTACGCGCGAGCAGCGGGCAATTATCTCTAAACCAAGTCAAAAATGCTCCAAAAAGAGGTAACCTTCAAAATAGTGTTAATTGGTTAATTAATGGATTAATTACACAATTAACCCATTAATTAACAATTAAATTATACAATTTAACCCCAAAATTATCAAAGGGCCGGCCACCTCCCTTTCTTCCTAACCATTCTCACTTTTCTCCATTTTATTACCCTATTTTTACAAATAAATAATTTTGTAACCTCCCATTTATTTCTTTCATACTTAATTAGCCAATAAATTGACTAATTAAGCCTAAAATTCAACCACAAAACCCACTTCCTATCCCTATAAAAGGGATCCCATTCTCACCAAAAAGCGATCCCAATCCTCTTGCAAAAAATCCCAAATTCTCTAAACACTCTTTCTCTCTAAAATTCTAACTTTGGCATCGGAGGTTTTTCGGCCAAAGCCCCCCCCCCCCCCAATTCATCGTGGGCGCGTGAGGCTTTTGGCCTTGACCAAAGGTGTTACTTGTTTTGTAGGTGCAAAATCGTCCAAGACCAAGAAGGAGAAAATTTGCATCCACAAATTGGTGCTTTCATTGAGAGAAGAAATCCATACTCATAGAAGACTCCTGCGTAGAAAAAGGATTCTTTGACAAAACGTAAAAGAGAAATACAATGGCAGGGAATTTAGAAAATTCAACAAGTGGGAATTCTAATATTCAAGAAATGGGCCCACGGCGATCCACGAGGCTAAATGTAATCTTAGGGGGAGCGGCACCACCAGCACAAGGCTCCACCATGGGAACCACCACGGTGGCCACCACGGCAATCACCCGCGGCGAGGTCCATGGCTCCACCACCACGGCCCAAGCCGTGCTATCCAAGGCCCACGCCACTAAAGCCACGGCTCGAGCCATGTCACTCCATGCCCAACGCGAGCGCAATGCGTTGCCAATCCGAGCCCAAGCCTCGTATTCGTGAGCATCACGCGCCGAGCAGCCCACTCTCGTGGCCCAACCTGCTCCTGCAACCCTGCCTGCTCTCGCCGAGCAGCCCAGTCTACTCCCACAGCTCAAACCATGCCATCCAAGGCGACTCACAGCACATCCACTATGGGAACCACCGCGGTGGCTACCTCAGTAGCTACCCGTGGCGAGGTCCATGGTGCCTTCACCACGGCTCGAACCATGCCATCCAAGGTGACTCACGGCACAAAGGCCACGGCCCGAGCCTCGCACTCACATGCATCACATGTGGAGCAGCTCATTCCCACAGCCCAGCCTGCTTCCACCAAGCAGCCTGCTCCCGTTAAGCAGCATGTTCCCGTGGTCTCCCAAGTTGGCCCAAGATCATCACAACCATCGAGCCGGGGATATTTTCACCGCATTTCTCCACAGATTTGACGTTTCCCAACTCAAATCTCGCACTTGGGGTCTATCATCCTTCTACTGCTCAAGGAGGCATATTCCTTCCAAGCTCATCCAATCCGAATGGTGAACAACATTGGTCCCGACAGGTGATGGAGCTGACGAGTGCCCTTGCACAACAGACAACCTTGGTGAATCAAATCTTGCAACGCACCAAGATCCAACGTGCCCTAGACGAGGTGTCCCGAAGTAGGACAAGGGCAGATGAACTTCTCCACCAGCGTCCCGGTAAGCGGCCTATCAACCAGCCACGATCTGAGTGTTCTGGCAGTTTACGCTCTCGCCTGGGTCCTTGGGATAGCGAATACTCTCGTCTTAGCACGCAGATGAGCGTGCATTCCCGATCAAGCCCATGGACGAGCATACGTTCACGGTTGAGGTCACACTCCGATTATCAACATGGACAACCTTCCAGGCGAAGTGTCCATTCGCAACTAGGATCGCAAGGAGTATTCTCCACCTCATATCGGAGTAGGCAGCACTGCAGACGAAGAGAAGCAGTCACTCAATCCGACTCAGGTTCAACCGGCAACTTGCGAGCAACCCGTTCGCCTGCCAGGAACATGCCGCATGCACTGCAGCCACGACATAGACGAGTCAAGCGTAGAGAAGAACGACCCAAACCTATAGGTCATGACTGGGGGCAACCGAAAATTCCACTGCCCTAGCAGAGGCAAATTCAAGAAGAGGTCGAGAGGCTCCTAACGGAATGATTGCGTAATTTCCAACGTAATAAGGCTGCTGATGATGCGCTTCGACGAGACATGACCAAGCATGTCACCATTCACAAATGAGATCGAGCAGATAGATCCACCTCGTGGATTCACTATGCCTCACTTCACTCCGTACAAGGGAGACGAAGACCCGGATCGACATCTCAAGCACTACCGCAGTACCATGATCCTCTATAGGAACAATGATGCGCTTATGTTCAAAATTTTTGCCACAACTCTACAAGGTGAAGCGCAAGACTGGTTTCACACTCTGCCACCGCAGTCGATCCGGAGTTTCAACGAACTTTCCTTTGTTTTCACTAAGGAATATTCGTCTAACCGCTCAATTAAAAGGACATCCGACCATCTTTTTAGCATCATAAAAGACCCTTGGGAGACGATTCGCGACTATGTCAAGAGGTTTAAAGCGGAGAAGGCCAAGATTGTTGGCTGCAATGAAGACATAGCAACGGCAGCATTCAGAAATGGGCTTCCCACCAAACATCCTTTATTCGGAAAACTGATCATAGGAGAATAACTGACCCTAGCAGCTTCGTATGCTTTGGCAGAAAAGCATGCACTATGGGACGGTGCCAAACAGTCTTACGAAAATGATTCAGAAAAGAAGCACATGGAACGTTCCCCCACTAGAGAAGACTCAGCAGCCGAAACATTCACCAAGTTCACAGTTCCAATCGGCCAAATTCTCCGTAAACTCAAGAACGAACTTTGGTTCGAACTGCCGTCACCCATGAAAGGCGATCTTACCAGGCTAGATCATACGAAGTATTGCGCATTCCATCAAGGACCGGGCCACAATACCAACGGCTGTCTGAAGTGGAAGCAGTACCTTGAGAAGCTGACAAATGAGGGCCGGTGCAACGAATATCTTGACAAGTCAACAAAATGGCCTACACAAGTAGGGGAAGTCTCCATCACCCCCTAAACCCCGTTAGGGCTTTTCCAAATAAGTTCAAAGTCTCAAGCAGCTTGACGAACAAGGCCTTGCAAGCTAATGATTATCCAGTGTGTTATACAGTTTCTATCGTTGATTTATTTCTTTATTCTCGATGAAGATTCAAGAAGTTATTCATGAGCCTAGCTCAACTGCTGTCTACAACAACTGCTCAAAACCCTTTATGGGTCTGCTCTCCAGTGCGAGAGGGTAAACCAATTCCCCGACACCTAAAAGGGTTTGCTCTCCAGTGCGAGAGGTTAAACTAATTGCTCTCCAGTGCGAGAAGGTAAACCAATTCCCCGACACCCAAAAAGGGTATGCTCTCCAGTGCGAGAGGTTAAACTAATTGCTCTCCAATGTGAGAGGGTAAACTAATTCCCTGACACCCTAAAGGGTCTGCTCTCCAGTGAGAGAGGTTAAACTAATTGCTCTCTAGTGCGAGAGGGTAAACCAATTCCCCGACACCCATATGGGTAAGCTCTCCAGTGCGAGAGGATAAACTAATTGCTCTCCAGTGCGAGAGGGTAAACCAATTTCTCGACACCCATATGGGTAAGCTCTCAAATACGAGAAGGCCACATAGTTCAAAAGATCGAATGCTTGAAGATTAACTAAGCAACAAATGGTTAGGGGGCAACTACTTTTACACTTAACAGTTCGCTCATCCGACACTTCATCTTCGGCAACTCCGATCTTGGCAGCTTCATCCTTGACTACTCCATCTACGGCAGTTGAGAAATCAAACTCAAGCAGTTTCCTCATTTTTGACAAGCAGGCCAGACGTGGCAGCCTAAACCGTTGTCCATGCCACGTCACTTCCTCGGCCCATGCCGAGCCAATCCTTGGCTTCAACCAAATTGAGCAACACAAACAATGGCCCGTTCCACACCACCTCCTTGGCCCATGCCAAGCCGACTCCTGGCCCCTGCCAGCCGACGTGCCGCACCACCCCGACGGCTGCCCCGTGCCAGCACCTCTTAAGAAGAAGATAAGGAGAATTAAGTTTTTCTTACATCGGTGCGGCGCGGAGAAGACAAAGAAAGCAACGAAAGACGGTCCTTTGCACGGGCAAGATGTAAAAGATTGCTAGAGGAGGGGGAACAAATATCCTCTAAGTTCTCTCTCTCTTGTAGGGTAGAATAAATCACTTTTCAAAGTTGATTTAATAACCCACTTAAGGTGGACTTAAATAAGCTTTGGGAGAAATTTATTTCCCTTTCCTAGAAGGACCTAATTTCATATTAAAAAGGGAATCTACATCAAAATAGGAAGCAGTCATAAGTTTCCTAAAGCAAGAAGATCTCTACACCTGCTGCCATTTCCTACGAGCAGCCCAGCAGGTGTGGGGGCATTTGTGGAGCCAAAAATAATCACAATGCGACACGTGGATTTTTGGATTAAGAAGACAAAAATACCCTTGAGGTGTACTGGGATTCCTACGCGCGAGCAGCGGGCAATTATCTCTAAACCAAGTCAAAAATGCTCCAAAAAGAGGTAACCTTCAAAATAGTGTTAATTGGTTAATTAATGGATTAATTACACAATTAACCCATTAATTAACAATTAAATTATACAATTTAACCCCAAAATTATCAAAGGGCCGGCCACCTCCCTTTCTTCCTAACCATTCTCACTTTTCTCCATTTTATTACCCTATTTTTACAAATAAATAATTTTGTAACCTCCCATTTATTTCTTTCATACTTAATTAGCCAATAAATTGACTAATTAAGCCTAAAATTCAACCACAAAACCCACTTCCTATCCCTATAAAAGGGATCCCATTCTCACCAAAAAGCGATCCCAATCCTCTTGCAAAAAATCCCAAATTCTCTAAACATTCTTTCTCTCTAAAATTCTAACTTTGGCATCGGAGGTTTTTCGGCCAAAGCCCCCCACCCGCCATTCATCGTGGGCGCGTGAGGCTTTTGGCCTTGACCAAAGGTGTTGCTTGTTTTGTAGGTGCAAAATCGTCCAAGACCAAGGAGGAGAAAATTTGCATCCACACGATGCATCTCCCAAATCTTTCATGTGGAAGGTTTTGGACAACCACACTTTTACAGAAGAAAGTATTGCAGTGTCATTCCTGAATAGTAATATGTCATCTACATGTAACACTAGGAATACAACTGCATCCCCAACGACTTTTTGATAAACACAATTGTCGTCTTCATTTTGAGTAAAACCAAATGATTTGATTTTAGTGTCAAAACGAATATTCTAGCTCCTGAAGGCTTTCTTAAGTCCATAAATGGACCTCTGAAGCTTACCTACCTTAGTCTTTTCAGACTTGGACACGAAACCTTCGGGTTGAGACATATAGAGCTCTTCCTCTAGGTAGCCATTCAGAAAGGCCGTCTTCACATCCATTTGCCATATCTTATAATCATGGTACGCAGCTATAGCAAGCAAAATCCGAATGGACTTAATCATGGCTACAGGAGAGAAGGTTTCTTCATAGTCAATTCCTTCTCGTTGCCTGTAACCCTTGGCTACTAATCCAGCCTTATAAGTCTCCACGTTCCCATCAGCGCCTACCTTCCTCTTGAAAACCCATTTGTTCCCAACAGGTACTATACCTTCTGGAGGGTCTACAAGAGTCCAGACCTGATTTTGATATATGGAATCCATTTCGGATTTCATGGCCTCTTACCATCTCTTTGAATCAATGTCGGACATTGCTTCAGTGTAGTCTCTAGGGTCCTCCTTTGCAACATTGTCACCGAGAATGTGCAATTCCCCAAAGTTATTATCCAAGCTATACCTCTTAGGTGGCTTACTGACCCGTTCAGATCTACGTGGAGCTAGAGGTTTAGGAACAGGGTTGTCTATCTATTGATTGCTTGTTTGTGGCTCATCAAGAATTTCCTTCAATTCTATCGTTCTTTTGCTAGTTCCATTGAGAAGGAATTCATCCTCAAGGAATATAGCAGTTCTGGTGACAAACACTTTCTGGTCGTCAGGGTGATAGAATCCCTATCTATAGGTTTGTTTAGGATACCCCACAAAATAACATTTAACAGATCTTGCTTCAAGCTTTCCTGCATCTTGTTTCTTAACGTATGCAGGACAACCCCAAAACTTAAGATGTATAAGACTTGGCTTATTCCCATACCATATCTCATATGGTGTTTGTGGAACAGATTTAGAAGGCACTGCATTTAGCAAATAAGCTGTTGTGTGTAATGCATATCCCCAGAATGATATTGGTAGATCATCGGAACTCATCATAGAATGAACCATGTTCATCAAGGTTCGGTTTCTCCTCTCAGAAACTCCGTTATGTTGAGGAGTTCCTGGTGGAGTCCACTGTGATATTATTCCATACTCTTTGAGATAATCTAGGAATTCAGTACTCAGATACTCACCCACTTGATCTGATCTTAGGGTTTTTATCTGTTTCCCAGTTTGCTTCTCTACTTCATTCTTGAATTCTCTGAACTTTTCAAAGGATTCCGACTTGTACTTCATAAGATACACATAGCCAAACCAAGAGTGATCGTCGGTGAATGTGATATAGTAGGAGAAGCCTCCCCTTGATGTGGTGGACATAGGTCCACATACATTTGTGTGGATTAACTCTAGTATATCTTTGGCCCGCTCTCATTTCCTAGTGAATGGAGATTTAGACATCTTCCCTAGTAGACAAGGTTCACAAGTGCCCATATGGTCATTACCCAATGGGCTAAGATATCCGTCTTTCTACATCTTGTGAATCTTGTCTTGGTTTATATGTCAAAGTTTAAGATGCCAAAGTTTAACTTGGTTAACTTCTTCTCTAGCCCTTTTGGGTTTTGAGGTATTCCCGCTTTCAATACAGTGTATCCCTCTACTTGTCTCTAGGTGAAAATGTCCCTCTATCATATTACCATGAGAGATATTACGACCGTTCAAGTATAAAGTGCAACTCATTTTGTCAAACAATACTGAGTGCCCATCTTGTAAAAGCATAAAGATAGAAATCAAATTCTTTATACATGAAGGAAAATATAAACAATTTTTAAGTTCCAAGACTTCCCCAGAGGGTAGTTTAAGTATGTAGGTGCCTACTGCTTTAGCAGAGATCGTAGTGCAGTTCCTAACTCGCACAACCATCTCCCAATTGCGCAGTGTCCTGCTCCCTGTTAGTCCCTGCAACGAATTGCAGATATGTTGACTAGCGCCTGAATCAAATATCCAGGAATTGGAGCTTACTGTAAAAGCACTCTCTATGACAAAAATAGTCCCTTCAAAAGTTCTTGTCATAAGGTTCGCAATGCGCACCCTGCATTTCTTCTTCCAACGTTCATCCTTTCCACAATGAAAGCATGTTCCTTTGGATTTTATTGCCTTTTTCTTATGCAACCTTTTCCTTGTGATTGCATTCTCACTCCCATTGTCATTTTTGAAACTTTGTTCAAACTTACAGCACATGTCAATCATCTCGGTAAAAGTATGATTGAATCTATTCACTTTATAGTTTACTATAAACTTAGTGAAATCATCCGAGAGAGATGCAAGGAAAAAGTCTTGGGCCATTTTCCCATCGATGGAAGTTCCTAAACTCTCAAGATCATGAAAGATCATTTCCATCTTTTGTCCATGTTTTTGGACCGATGTCCCCTTTGCCATTTTGGCATTTAATAGACTACAAACATTTGAGAATCGTACGTTACTTGTCTCAATGTCATGCATCTTATGCAAACTATCAACCATGTCACAAGAAGTGTCCATGTGCTCATGTAGCTTCTTAAGCTCCTCACTAAGTGAAGTGAGGATTAAGCATTTGGCTTGTAAGTCATCCTCATAGTTTCTAGCATAATTTTGACACTCCTCATTTGAAGCTAGTTTCGTAGGAGGTACATGAGGAGGGGATTGCTTGAGCACATACGATATGTCATTCATCTTTGAGACATTCTTAATGTGATGAAACCAAGCAAGGAAACGTTGGCCCCTAAGGCCCTTTTTGTGAAGTATAATGGTAGGTCTAATTTTAGGCATGTTGTTAACTATATAACATAACAGAAATCGTATTAGATTGTTTGATTTTAAAACTACTTGATTGGGTCTTAAATCAAATAGTACCACCCACTATTTTTGGCAAATTCCACATCCCTCAATGGAATCCGAGAGTTATGTTGAACTCTTGGTAGGGTATGGGAGACTCACCCTTACCAAGCCCACCTCAGAATTATATCATTTTGGCTAGCAACAATAATGATGAGAGGATAACTCTTTAGCCATTTACAACTTTTGTAATTACCCATCTATTTTGGCCTCTAGAGAATGATTGCCTCAGAATTTTATCATGTTGGCGTCATTGCACTTAGTTAAGTCTTTCCCACTATGCTAGTTTATGTAGGGGTTCAAGCACAACCTCAGAATTATATCATGTTGGTCACACTCGTTGTCTACACTCACTTCATCATATGTGTTAATAGACTCATCCTGAGTGTAAGCACGTACTTTGAACTTCCCCATTATAGGGTGAAGTCGGTGTATGAATCACAAACGATTGCAGCCCACCACGGTGAATGGCCTACGAAGAGATGTTCAAAGCATCTCTCGCTTATCAACTTAATATTAGTTTTGTCGAGGGAGTAGTGTTGGGCTACATCAAATTCATTTTAATCTTATTAAAAGGACTTAGGATGATTATGAACCGTTTGATTTGATCCAACACGAGCCTTATGTTGGACCTTAGTCTAAGGTAGGTAGTTGTTGATTTTAGTTACGCGTTTAATCTAATTAAACCGTCATTGCCTATTGGGCGTTGGACCCAACTATTCCAATTTGCATGCAAATAAACAAAAAGGAATACTTGAAATAAAGAGAAGGGCTTATGCCCTTTTACAACACATTTGAAGGACTTATGCCCTTTTACAACACATTTGAACTAATCAAATTACATTCAAATCTAAACTACTTAACCCAAACATTCATAATGTAAAGCGGCCAATCACATAGCTCAATTATCGAGGCCTTTGGTTCATAATCACCATTTTCTTAATCAATCACATTAACTAAGAAAGCAACTTAAACAATTGGTTTTTGGATTCATAGAATTGATTTAAATGGAACTAAATGAAATGAAAATCCAATTCTCATTAAAGAAACAAAACCATTTTGTTCTCATCATATTTTGGGCCGAAAAAACAATGACCTCAACTATTGGGCCACTAAGCAAAACGCAAACCTTTTGGGGTCACTTTGTAAAAACACAAGAGTCCACGACTTCATGTAATTACAACTAGAACCCAAAATTTTAACAATCACAAAAACTTCATTAAAGGAGCAAAACAATTTGTCCTTTAGTGATTTTGGGCCTTTACGAAAAAAAGTAAACTTTTGGGCCAAGTGCAAATACACAAAAGTATCAAAACTTTATGTAATTGCATAAAAGCCCCAAAAGTACCCTACTTATTAGGGTGGCCGGTTATGGAGGGATGAAAGGAGTGTTGGTTTTGGTGAAAATTCAAAATTTTGAATAAAGTGTTGATAAAGTAAAAGGTATGGGTTGAAAAGTTGATTGGCATGGTTGAAAAAGTTGATTGGTATGGGTTGTAGGAAATAGGTAAGGTGTAGCTTTTATTAAACAATAAAACACAAATCATTCATCACCAATCAACCATCACCAATGAATAACAAACCAAAACTTTATGAAAAACATCAAACACTTTGAATCAAAACACCAACCTTTTTGTTCTTGGTAAGAACATCAAGAACATTGAAGAACACACATGAAAACTCATAAGAGCTCCATGAATGTTTTCACTCAATAAAACTCAAATTTTCACTACTCAAAAGAGGGCTAACATCCTAGGGTATATAGGGGTTCCAAAAGTCACTTTAAAACACTTTTAACAAGACAAACATGAACCCAAAAATCCACCCTTTGGATTTGGCCGAATTTCCTCACATACATGGCACCAAATTTTAGTTCCAATATTCATGCTTAAATGAACTACATCTACAACATTTGAGATGCTAAATTTTCAACCAAAATTTATATTCAAGAAAAGCAAGAACAAAGCTTGTAACATTTAAAACATTTAAATCACAAACCATGAAAAACACAAAACCCAAAAGGATTCACCATACACTAAACCTAGGCTCTGATACCACTTGAAGGAAAAATTTTGTCCTAGCTAAGAACATGTGAGAACATTTGAACACATAAGCAAACTAATAACACTTTAAAGTAGGCATGCATTCAAAAACAATTCTAAAACCCATGACTTTCAAAGCCTAGTGAATGGTGAACCACAAGACTCTTTAACAACATTAAAGAGAAGAAAGGATTTTGAGATTCATTACCCTTGAAGCTCATCCTTGTTTACACAAGGGATTCACCCAAGTGGAGGGCCTTCAAGTCACCTCCTAGCTCCTTAGATATTCCTTGTGATTTTCTTCCTTTGATACTCCTCTTGCTCCTTGAGGATGAGAGGAAAGGAACTCCAAAAGTACCAAAGGTTTGGTACCTCTAAGTCTCCACACCAAGGATGTAGTGTGAAGAGAAGATGGATGACTTACAGAGATTTTGATGCTAGTGAAAAACTCCCTAAGTGGCTGGCCTCTTTGGAGAAAAAGAGAGAAAATGTTTCTCTTCTTTGCCTCAAGAAAAACCCTAATGAGGTAAAAGCTATAAAGATGCTTTTATACCACCTCACATGTGAGTGGCAAACTTGCAATTAACCCAAGTTTGATACCCCTCACCCTAGGCCGGTTTTGACTTTGTTTTTGGGTTAATTTCCCTTTAGTTTTAGTTGTCACACAACCTAAACTCAATGGGCCTTGTGGACCAAAAACCCTTTTGGGTCCCGAAACCCAAAACCAACTTAAAAACCCAATACGAACCTTTCATAAGATTAATTAACTAATTAATTAATCTTGACCATTCTCAGTTAAACTATTTGATTGCTTATCCATCTCATTTATATTTCTTCACTTTCATCCTTACTCGGTGTACGATCCATTAGGTTCCAATTAGCGAGGCAGTGGGCGATTGTTACTCTTAACGATCGATTGTGAATTGAAACTACATTTCAATTCTCCCTTTGATGAAGATTAATGTTTGCTAATCCTCATGGCTTCCACAAACCATGAGTGACACCTAGCAGTATGTCATGGCTACCCAAGCTAAGTAGAAGTGGTTGGAGAACCTATCCAGTTACAATTACAATGCAATACGGTCCTTCTCTAATTCAATACTCTTGATCACATTGTTTGAGTGATAGTTTGTTTCATTTCTAGTATCCAATGTGATACTTCTCTATATGAATCAATTGAATATGATTTGGAACATACTTCCTTGAATCATATCTCAGAGTATTCTCCTTCCACCATGGAAGGTTAAAGATCCCTTGTTGTGCATTCACATGCCTACATGACTAGATAGCTTGACCCCAACAATGTCGTGGACACTCTCAATGGAATGCCTTTGACATAATCAAAGATCAAGGACCTAACCATTAGACATCAATGATGCCTCAGGTCAAATGACAACTTTGCATATTGCAACTTATGAGTTCTTACATGACATGCATGTTCGAACTCTATTTTGATCATTGTTCAAATTCCATCATAGCCATTTTTTGTACGAGGAAGCTTGTACACAAAATCCATAGTAATATTTTCCCATTTCCACTGTGGAACGGGAAGTGGTTGTGACAACCCAAATGGCTTCTTTCTTTCGGCTTTAACCTGCTGGCACACGATACACCTACTTACATACTCAGCAATTTCCCTTTTCATACCTGGCCAATAATAAAATGGCCTAATGGTATGATACATTTTAGTTCCTCCTGGATGCATCGCATAAGCTGAAATATGTTCCTCATCAAGAATTGCCTTTTTTACTTCCTCATTATTTGGCACGTACATCTTATTTTCTTGCATAAGCATGCCATCCGTCTTTCTAACTCTGAGATCTTTCTTTTTCCCTTGATTCCTCAAATGAATTAACTTTTGAATCTCTTCATTATTCATCTGAGTCTCGAGTATACGATCAATCAGAATAGTCCTAACTTGGAAACTAGCAAGTAAGGCTATTTCTTGTTCTGCCACAGCTTCTTCTTCTTGTTCTTCCAATTCTAATCTCACTCCAGTAGGCATCAAATCTACAAGAAGATGAACACGAGAAGCATAAAAAGCATTAACCTGACCTTGAGATTTCCTACTCAAAGCATTAGCCACTACATTAGCACGTCCAGCATGATACTCAATCGTGCAATTATATTCACTTAGCAACTCAATCCATCTCCGCTGACGAAGATTCAAATCTTTCTGCGTGAACAGATACTGAAGACTCTTGTGATCTGAGAAAATCCTACACTTCTCACCATAGAGATAGTGTCTCCAAATCTTCAAAGCGAAAATAATGGCTGCCAACTCTAAGTCATGTGTAGGGTAATTCATCTCATGAGGCTTTAACTGACGCGAAGCGTAAGCAATTACCCTACCATGCTGCATCAACACGCAACCAAGCCATTCAAAGAAGCATCACTGTAAACCTCAAAATTACCACTATCATCAGGAAGAGTCAAAACAGGTGCATGAGTGAGATAATACTTCAACTGCTGGAAACTCTGCTCACAATTATCATCCCACTCAAATTTAACTTCCTTCTTGGTCAATCTCGTTAGTGGTAAAGCCATAACTGAGAAATCCTTAACAAATCGCCGATAATAACCCGCTAAACCAAGGAAACTCCGTACCTCGGTGACAGTTCGCGGTTGGTCCTAATTCTCCATAGCGGCTATCTTCTGAGGGTCTACCTGAATACCCTGAGCTGAAATAACATGCTCGAAGAAAGCAACTTGATCTAACCAGAATTGGCACTTACTGAACTTAACATACAATCTGTGTTCCCTCAGCTTCTTCAACACCAAAGTAAGATGTCGAACATGATCTGCTTTTGACTTAGAATACACCAGAATGTCATCAATGAAGACAGTGACGAATCTATCCAAATACTGCTAAAACACCTTATTCATCAAACCCATAAAAGCTGCTGGTGCATTCTTCAATCCAAATGGCATCACAAGAAACTCATAATGACCATAACGAGTCCTGAAAGCAGTTTTAGGAACATTGTCCCTCCTGATCTTCAACTGATAATAACCAGACCTTAGATCAATCTTAGAAAATACGCAGGCACCTTTGAGTTGATCAAAAAAATCGTCAATACGAGGCAATGGATAACAGTTTTTAATCGTCATCTGATTCAATTACCTGTAATCAATGCAAAGCCTCAAGGTACCGTCTTTCTTCCTTACAGACAAAACTGGAGCTTGCCAAGGTGAAGTACTAGGTTGAATGAAACCTTTATCAACCAATTCCTGTAACTGAATCTTCAATTCCCTTGACTCGGCAAGAGCCATATGATAAAGAGTTAAAGAAATAGGATCAATACCTAGAAGTAAATCAATAACGAACTCCACATCGCGATATGGGGGCAATCCCGGTAAATTATCAGGGAAAATATCAGAAAAATGTCTAACCACCTTGACATTTTCCACGCTAACCGGAGCATCATCATTTAGTACCACGTGAGCCAAGTACCCTTGACAACCTTTCTTTAGTAACTTTTTGGCTCTCACAACTGAAAAAATCCCATGCCTCAATCCACTAGGCTCACCAAAGAATGTAACCTCAGGTAATCCAGGATGATGAAAGGTCATTGATTTCCCGTAACAGTCAATCTTAGTATGATCGCAATGCAACCAGTTTGTGCCTAAGATAACGTCAAAATCCACAATGTCTAGCGGAGTGAGGTTAGCAAGCATAACCACATTCTCCACTACTACGGGACAACCTGGATACACATAATCTACGTAACACTCTTCCCCTCAAGGTACAGCAAACTCTAACTTATACCCAAGAGGTGAAGATTGAGGTTGTGTCAATTGAGCAAACGGATGAGAAATTATTGAATGAGTAGCACCATAATCAATCAACACTTTAGCATAATGACCAAAAATATTTAACGTACCCATGATCAAATCCGGATTGTTCTGGGCATCCTGCAACGAAAGGTTGTTGATACGTCCCTAAGTCTACTGTCTTCCTCTACCTCTGCTAGCATGAACTCCTCGCCCCTGAGGATTACACCCCTGTCCTGACTGACTATACTATCTCGAAGACCCAACTTCACTGGTAGTAGCATCAACCTGCTGAGACTGTTTTCCAGAATGCCACTGGGATCCATCAGCTGAAAACTGCTACTGAGGCATATATCCTCCAGAATACTGTTGTGGAGGCATATATCCTCCTGAATACTGACCATGACTGCCCTACTGATAGGGATCTTGGGGGTACTGGTACTGTCCCGAAGAATAAGGAACGGAATCCCCCTGATAGTGGTATGCACCAACACGACCTGTCTAGGTATCACTACCCTGTCCTGAGAACTGCTGAGTTGGAACTGCCGGTGGTAAAGGAGGCTACTGAGGCCTCTGCTGGCCTTGAGGAAAAAACTTAGCTAGATGTCCCTCCTGACCACAAGTGTAACATCCACTGCTACCTCTTCGACATTCCCCTAAATGTCGGCTACTGCACCTACGGCACCAGGATGCATTTCCTCTACCAAAATTCCCCAACCTCCGGGATCTGGAATCTCTGAAGAACCTACCACCTCCTCTCTGACCTGTGGAACTGAAACCTTCACTAGAAGAACTAAAACTAGTCCCACTGCGCTTAAAGCTTTGAGTCTGGCGAGGCCCCTGTAAGAAATGACCTTTACCCTTATCCTTATTCGGATTCCCATTTTTCTTTTCCTCTTCACTATCGCTGGGTAAATTCTTAGAATCCTCAATCTGAAGTAAAGCTTTATAAAACTCATGATAAGTAGTACAGGGAATCGCAGTCACAACAGTACGCCATTTCTTCTTAGTGCCCAATTTAAAATGACGTAGCATCTCAACCGGATTAGCAGCAACTTCCGGATGATAGTGAGATAGATCAGTAAATTTCCTGTAGTACTCATTAGCTGATAGCTTCTTCTGCCTCAAACTAGTAAACTCATGCTTCTTACGATCAATGTATGCAGGAGGAATGAATCTCTTATAGAACAACTGCTTAAATACCTCCCAATCTCTAGATTCTTCCTAGGGTAACTCATCAGCCAACTGTCCCCACCATGAAGCTGGTTCCTTACCCAAAAACCATGAAGTCGTCTCGACCCATCTGTCCAGAGATAGACTTCCCTGACTCTGCATCAGCCTGAAAGTCTTCTCAATATGCATCAACCATTTCTCTAAACCCTCGGGACCTTCATTCCCCACAAAAGTGGTTATCAAATTATGAACCGACTCCAAAGGGGTCCGCTGAGGTGGCCGAATAACTGACTGAATATCATTCGCTATAGCTTCCCATAACTGAGTTATATCAGGGAAACTAAGTTCAGCTGAACTAAGTTATATCAAGATAATTAGAATATTCACAAGATATGCTAGACTGCCAAACCTATGCTCTGATACCAATCTGACACACCCCGACCCAAAAGTGGGGTATGCCGGCCGTCACGTGAGAGTGACGTAACCATGTGCACAATGCGGAAGCAATAAAGAATAGAGTTTATGAATCAATTAAACCGAAACACTCACAATACTAGTGTGAAAGAAGTGTGAATTCCACTAATACAGAGCATAAAAGTCTACGTCCAGTCAAGCATAAGTACTAAATAGAGATAACACCCGAATGTGGTTCTATATAAATGAATTCTGTCAGAACGTCCGATGAGCTCCTCATATGCCACCAACGAACACTACCTAATACTTGGAGGGGCGAAAAACAAAGTTGAGTGGGTCAGAAACAAATCTTTTCAAAACCCTTCTTTTCTCAAAAGTTATAACCCCTTGCCGTAAAACCTGTATAATTTCCCAGAAATAAAGTACATGCTCATATATATAATTCTCAAAATCCTGTTGGAAAATATGTATGTATGAAAGTATGTATGCCATGCCAAAGTATCATAACTGAATGCCAAAGCATAACTCTGTGAATGTGATTGAATACTAAATAATGAACTCAACCCTCGGTTGTATATAGCTCATAACAATCATCATACCATATAGCTCATATTCATCTCAATCATATCATCATATATATGCCCTGCACACACATCAATACCACCTCTAGTGGTCTGCACAACATCACTGAATATAAACTAATATGCTTTAGTGCTACGATCATGTGAAGACTGAGCGATAAATCGCGAGTCACCTACGAGTCGAACCCACCTATAGTGGCCTATTCGACAGGACTGAGCACCTAACTTGGATCCAAGGTGAGCATACGGTGCAGGAGGTGAACATCACGTGAAGGACTGAGCCCCTCTCTGGGCGGGAGCACTAATATCAGTGTACAGGTTTATGAGCTCTAATCATATCACATCACATCACATCACATCATTCGTTCTCATCAAAACTAGTATATAAACTTACCTGCCACTTATCTGTGCGTCCTCAGCACCAACATCAATATAAGTAATCAATAACGCATAAATAAATAAATAGATACTTTGCATGGCATTTCATATCACATTCATTTAAACTGATTTTCCTGGAAAAACTCATTTATATAGGTATATACGAAAAACAAATGCCCACTCACTGATAAGTAGCTGGGTCGTAACCCCCGTGCCTAGCCTAGCTACGCTCGTCCTCGAGATAGGTCTCGCCTATATGAGAAGTAACTGAAATAACGTTAATTAACGCATATAATCGAAACCTTAGAAAGAACTTCTCATACATTGCTCAATTTGGGTATATGAATATACCACTGTGATCTACACAATCTCAGGATCATCCCCATATTTTTAGAAAAATTTTCCGACCACCCACGCCCCGGTCAAGGCACGGCCAGACGCGCTGGCCACGTGCCTGGCACATGTAACGGAACCGTAACGGCGTTAGGAATATTCCGTCAAAACGTAACATAAATCGTTAAAGATACCTAACGGCATCAGAATATTCTGTCAGACTTGACATAATATTCGATCTTCTTCTCCGGCGAACCTCGCCGGTCGCCGCCGTCCGCCGCCGTCCGCCGCTGTCTGAAACTCCGATTCTCGCCGGTTTCTGGAAAAATTTCAAATCTTCATAACTTCTTCATTTTTGCACCATTTTCTACGTACTTTATACCAAAATGAAGATCTCACAAAGATGAACACATCCATACCTGACTTGACCCCCAACTTGTCGGGGATTCATCGAAAAAAGCCTTGATAATTCCGGCCAAAATGAAACTCTCCGATCTCGCTATTCCGACGTCCAAAATCTTCAAACGAACTACTCTAAGCTTCCTTAGGACCTCATAAAGCTCCCTATGAACTTGAAATCTCCAAAAACACAAGGTCTTACGTGAGCATGAATGGTGACAAAATCGGAGATTGTGGGAACTCGGGTTTTTGAAAGCTTTCTTACCTGGAACTTGTCCCAATGTGTTCGTAGGGACGAGATGAACACAATGGTGGTCATCACGTCCTCGATTTGCTAAGTTTGGGGAGGATTTGGATGTGTCCGTACGTAAGGACGGAGAGAGAGAGTCTGTGAGGTAGAGAGAGTGTGTGCGGGAGTGAGAGAGAGAAAGAGTGAATGTGTGAGTGTGTGTGTGGTCCAAATACCACTAACCAAACTCCCAATGTAGATACACACACATACCTTAATTAATGCCTAGGGGCATTTTCGTCATTTCACATCCGTCATACGAATTCTCCGGGACATGCTGTTACAGAGAGAGAGAGTAAAGAGTGAGCAAAACGAGAGAAATAGAAAGCAAGTACATAGACGAAAGAGTGGGCGAGGAGAGAGAAAAGGAGGGCCTGGAGGAAGAGACGAGATATGGAGGATAGATAAATGATAGACATAAATAGAGGGGAGAGCTTTAGTTAAAAAATTCTAAAAGCTCATTTTTGGTATTTTTAAGAAATAGTCTATTTTTTTAAGTTACTCTTGAGTTCAGTTTTGAAAATAATTCTATCAAACAATAATTCAAGGCTTAAGACTCTGAAATTATTTTTGAGTTTAAAAGTTAGATTCAAGTTGAATAACAAACAAGCACAATTGTCAACTTCATTTTGAGTAAAACCAAATGATTTGATTTTAGTGTCAAAACGAATATTCTAGCTCCTGAAGGCTTTCTTAAGTCCATAAATGGACCTCTGAAGCTTACCTACCTTAGTCTTTTCAGACTTGGACACGAAACCTTCGGGTTGAGACATATAGAGCTCTTCCTCTAGGTAGCCATTCAGAAAGGCCGTCTTCACATCCATTTGCCATATCTTATAATCATGGTACGCAGCTATAGCAAGCAAAATCCGAATGGACTTAATCATGGCTACAGGAGAGAAGGTTTCTTCATAGTCAATTCCTTCTCGTTGCCTGTAACCCTTGGCTACTAATCCAGCCTTATAAGTCTCCACGTTCCCATCAGCGCCTACCTTCCTCTTGAAAACCCATTTGTTCCCAACAGGTACTATACCTTCTGGAGGGTCTACAAGAGTCCAGACCTGATTTTGATATATGGAATCCATTTCGGATTTCATGGCCTCTTGCCATCTCTTTGAATCAATGTCGGACATTGCTTCAGTGTAGTCTCTAGGGTCCTCCTTTGCAACATTGTCACCGAGAATGTGCAATTCCCCAAAGTTATTATCCAAGCTATACCTCTTAGGTGGCTTATTGACCCGTTCAGATCTACGTGGAGCTAGAGGTTTAGGAACAGGGTTGTCTATCTATTGATTGCTTGTTTGTGGCTCATCAAGAATTTCCTTCAATTCTATCGTTCTTTTGCTAGTTCCATTGAGAAGGAATTCATCCTCAAGGAATATAGCAGTTCTGGTGACAAACACTTTCTGGTCGTCAGGGTGATAGAATCCCTATCTATAGGTTTGTTTAGGATACCCCACAAAATAACATTTAACAGATCTTGCTTCAAGCTTTCCTGCATCTTGTTTCTTAACGTATGCAGGACAACCCCAAAACTTAAGATGTATAAGACTTGGCTTATTCCCATACCATATCTCATATGGTGTTTGTGGAACAGATTTAGAAGGCACTGCATTTAGCAAATAAGCTGTTGTGTGTAATGCATATCCCCAGAATGATATTGGTAGATCATCGGAACTCATCATAGAATGAACCATGTTCATCAAGGTTCGGTTTCTCCTCTCAGAAACTCCGTTATGTTGAGGAGTTCCTGGTGGAGTCCACTGTGATATTATTCCACACTCTTTGAGATAATCTAAGAATTCAGTACTCAGATACTCACCCACTTGATCTGATCTTAGGGTTTTTATCTGTTTCCCAGTTTGCTTCTCCACTTCATTCTTGAATTCTCTGAACTTTTCAAAGGATTCCGACTTGTACTTCATAAGATACACATAGCCAAACCAAGAGTGATCGTCGGTGAATGTGATATAGTAGGAGAAGCCTCCCCTTGATGTGGTGGACATAGGTCCACATACATCTGTGTGGATTAACTCTAGTATATCTTTGGCCCGCTCTCATTTCCTAGTGAATGGAGATTTAGACATCTTCCCTAGTAGACAAGGTTCACAAGTGCCCATATGGTCATTACCCAATGGGCTAAGATATCCGTCTTTCTACATCTTGTGAATCTTGTCTTGGTTTATATGTCAAAGTTTAAGATGCCAAAGTTTAACTTGGTTAACTTCTTCTCTAGCCCTTTTGGGTTTTGAGGTATTCCCGCTTTCAATACAGTGTATCCCTCTACTTGTCTCTAGGTGAAAATGTCCCTCTATCATATTACCATGAGAGATATTACGACCGTTCAAGTATAAAGTGCAACTCATTTTGTCAAACAATACTGAGTGCCCATCTTGTAAAAGCATAAAGATAGAAATCAAATTCTTTATACATGAAGGAAAATATAAACAATTTTTAAGTTCCAAGACTTCCCCAGAGGGTAGTTTAAGTATGTAGGTGCCTACTGCTTTAGCAGAGATCGTAGTGCAGTTCCTAACTCGCACAACCATCTCCCAATTGCGCAGTGTCCTGCTCCCTGTTAGTCCCTGCAACGAATTGCAGATATGTTGACTAGCGCCTGAATCAAATATCCAGGAATTGGAGCTTACTGTAAAAGCACTCTCTATGACAAAAATAGTCCCTTCAAAAGTTCTTGTCATAAGGTTCGCAATGCGCACCCTGCATTTCTTCTTCCAACGTTCATCCTTTCCACAATGAAAGCATGTTCCTTTGGATTTTATTGCCTTTTTCTTATGCAACCTTTTCCTTGTGATTGCATTCTCACTCCCATTGTCATTTTTGAAACTTTGTTCAAACTTACAGCACATGTCAATCATCTCGGTAAAAGTATGATTGAATCTATTCACTTTATAGTTTACTATAAACTTAGTGAAATCATCCGAGAGAGATGCAAGGAAAAAGTCTTGGGCCATTTTCCCATCGATGGAAGTTCCTAAACTCTCAAGATCATGAAAGATCATTTCCATCTTTTGTCCATGTTTTTGGACCGATGTCCCCTTTGCCATTTTGGCATTTAATAGACTACAAACATTTGAGAATCGTACGTTACTTGTCTCAATGTCATGCATCTTATGCAAACTATCAACCATGTCACAAGAAGTGTCCATGTGCTCATGTAGCTTCTTAAGCTCCTCACTAAGTGAAGTGAGGATTAAGCATTTGGCTTGTAAGTCATCCTCATAGTTTCTAGCATAATTTTGACACTCCTCATTTGAAGCTAGTTTCGTAGGAGGTACATGAGGAGGGGATTGCTTGAGCACATACGATATGTCATTCATCTTTGAGACATTCTTAATGTGATGAAACCAAGCAAGGAAACGTTGGCCCCTAAGGCCCTTTTTGTGAAGTATAATGGTAGGTCTAATTTTAGGCATGTTGTTAACTATATAACATAACAGAAATCGTATTAGATTGTTTGATTTTAAAACTACTTGATTGGGTCTTAAATCAAATAGTACCACCCACTATTTTTGGCAAATTCCACATCCCTCAATGGAATCCGAGAGTTATGTTGAACTCTTGGTAGGGTATGGGAGACTCACCCTTACCAAGCCCACCTCAGAATTATATCATTTTGGCTAGCAACAATAATGATGAGAGGATAACTCTTTAGCCATTTACAACTTTTGTAATTACCCATCTATTTTGGCCTCTAGAGAATGATTGCCTCAGAATTTTATCATGTTGGCGTCATTGCACTTAGTTAAGTCTTTCCCACTATGCTAGTTTATGTAGGGGTTCAAGCACAACCTCAGAATTATATCATGTTGGTCACACTCGTTGTCTACACTCACTTCATCATATGTGTTAATAGACTCATCCTGAGTGTAAGCACGTACTTTGAACTTCCCCATTATAGGGTGAAGTCGGTGTATGAATCACAAACGATTGCAGCCCACCACGGTGAATGGCCTACGAAGAGATGTTCAAAGCATCTCTCGCTTATCAACTTAATATTAGTTTTGTCGAGGGAGTAGTGTTGGGCTACATCAAATTCATTTTAATCTTATTAAAAGGACTTAGGATGATTATGAACCGTTTGATTTGATCCAACACGAGCCTTATGTTGGACCTTAGTCTAAGGTAGGTAGTTGTTGATTTTAGTTACGCGTTTAATCTAATTAAACCGTCATTGCCTATTGGGCGTTGGACCCAACTATTCCAATTTGCATGCAAATAAACAAAAAGGAATACTTGAAATAAAGAGAAGGGCTTATGCCCTTTTACAACACATTTGAAGGACTTATGCCCTTTTACAACACATTTGAACTAATCAAATTACATTCAAATCTAAACTACTTAACCCAAACATTCATAATGTAAAGCGGCCAATCACATAGCTCAATTATCGAGGCCTTTGGTTCATAATCACCATTTTCTTAATCAATCACATTAACTAAGAAAGCAACTTAAACAATTGGTTTTTGGATTCATAGAATTGATTTAAATGGAACTAAATGAAATGAAAATCCAATTCTCATTAAAGAAACAAAACCATTTTGTTCTCATCATATTTTGGGCCGAAAAAACAATGACCTCAACTATTGGGCCACTAAGCAAAACGCAAACCTTTTGGGGTCACTTTGTAAAAACACAAGAGTCCACGACTTCATGTAATTACAACTAGAACCCAAAATTTTAACAATCACAAAAACTTCATTAAAGGAGCAAAACAATTTGTCCTTTAGTGATTTTGGGCCTTTACGAAAAAAAGTAAACTTTTGGGCCAAGTGCAAATACACAAAAGTATCAAAACTTTATGTAATTGCATAAAAGCCCCAAAAGTACCCTACTTATTAGGGTGGCCGGTTATGGAGGGATGAAAGGAGTGTTGGTTTTGGTGAAAATTCAAAATTTTGAATAAAGTGTTGATAAAGTAAAAGGTATGGGTTGAAAAGTTGATTGGCATGGTTGAAAAAGTTGATTGGTATGGGTTGTAGGAAATAGGTAAGGTGTAGCTTTTATTAAACAATAAAACACAAATCATTCATCACCAATCAACCATCACCAATGAATAACAAACCAAAACTTTATGAAAAACATCAAACACTTTGAATCAAAACACCAACCTTTTTGTTCTTGGTAAGAACATCAAGAACATTGAAGAACACACATGAAAACTCATAAGAGCTCCATGAATGTTTTCACTCAATAAAACTCAAATTTTCACTACTCAAAAGAGGGCTAACATCCTAGGGTATATAGGGGTTCCAAAAGTCACTTTAAAACACTTTTAACAAGACAAACATGAACCCAAAAATCCACCCTTTGGATTTGGCCGAATTTCCTCACATACATGGCACCAAATTTTAGTTCCAATATTCATGCTTAAATGAACTACATCTACAACATTTGAGATGCTAAATTTTCAACCAAAATTTATATTCAA
Organism: Heteromeles arbutifolia; assembly: GCA_024362995.1. NCBI lineage: Eukaryota > Viridiplantae > Streptophyta > Magnoliopsida > Rosales > Rosaceae > Heteromeles > Heteromeles arbutifolia. The sequence goes on from JANCRC010000022.1 coordinate 784,638, forward strand.
GAAAAGCAAGAACAAAGCTTGTAACATTTAAAACATTTAAATCACAAACCATGAAAAACACAAAACCCAAAAGGATTCACCATACACTAAACCTAGGCTCTGATACCACTTGAAGGAAAAATTTTGTCCTAGCTAAGAACATGTGAGAACATTTGAACACATAAGCAAACTAATAACACTTTAAAGTAGGCATGCATTCAAAAACAATTCTAAAACCCATGACTTTCAAAGCCTAGTGAATGGTGAACCACAAGACTCTTTAACAACATTAAAGAGAAGAAAGGATTTTGAGATTCATTACCCTTGAAGCTCATCCTTGTTTACACAAGGGATTCACCCAAGTGGAGGGCCTTCAAGTCACCTCCTAGCTCCTTAGATATTCCTTGTGATTTTCTTCCTTTGATACTCCTCTTGCTCCTTGAGGATGAGAGGAAAGGAACTCCAAAAGTACCAAAGGTTTGGTACCTCTAAGTCTCCACACCAAGGATGTAGTGTGAAGAGAAGATGGATGACTTACAGAGATTTTGATGCTAGTGAAAAACTCCCTAAGTGGCTGGCCTCTTTGGAGAAAAAGAGAGAAAATGTTTCTCTTCTTTGCCTCAAGAAAAACCCTAATGAGGTAAAAGCTATAAAGATGCTTTTATACCACCTCACATGTGAGTGGCAAACTTGCAATTAACCCAAGTTTGATACCCCTCACCCTAGGCCGGTTTTGACTTTGTTTTTGGGTTAATTTCCCTTTAGTTTTAGTTGTCACACAACCTAAACTCAATGGGCCTTGTGGACCAAAAACCCTTTTGGGTCCCGAAACCCAAAACCAACTTAAAAACCCAATACGAACCTTTCATAAGATTAATTAACTAATTAATTAATCTTGACCATTCTCAGTTAAACTATTTGATTGCTTATCCATCTCATTTATATTTCTTCACTTTCATCCTTACTCGGTGTACGATCCATTAGGTTCCAATTAGCGAGGCAGTGGGCGATTGTTACTCTTAACGATCGATTGTGAATTGAAACTACATTTCAATTCTCCCTTTGATGAAGATTAATGTTTGCTAATCCTCATGGCTTCCACAAACCATGAGTGACACCTAGCAGTATGTCATGGCTACCCAAGCTAAGTAGAAGTGGTTGGAGAACCTATCCAGTTACAATTACAATGCAATACGGTCCTTCTCTAATTCAATACTCTTGATCACATTGTTTGAGTGATAGTTTGTTTCATTTCTAGTATCCAATGTGATACTTCTCTATATGAATCAATTGAATATGATTTGGAACATACTTCCTTGAATCATATCTCAGAGTATTCTCCTTCCACCATGGAAGGTTAAAGATCCCTTGTTGTGCATTCACATGCCTACATGACTAGATAGCTTGACCCCAACAATGTCGTGGACACTCTCAATGGAATGCCTTTGACATAATCAAAGATCAAGGACCTAACCATTAGACATCAATGATGCCTCAGGTCAAATGACAACTTTGCATATTGCAACTTATGAGTTCTTACATGACATGCATGTTCGAACTCTATTTTGATCATTGTTCAAATTCCATCATAGCCATTTTTTGTACGAGGAAGCTTGTACACAAAATCCATAGTAATATTTTCCCATTTCCACTGTGGAACGGGAAGTGGTTGTGACAACCCAAATGGCTTCTTTCTTTCGGCTTTAACCTGCTGGCACACGATACACCTACTTACATACTCAGCAATTTCCCTTTTCATACCTGGCCAATAATAAAATGGCCTAATGGTATGATACATTTTAGTTCCTCCTGGATGCATCGCATAAGCTGAAATATGTTCCTCATCAAGAATTGCCTTTTTTACTTCCTCATTATTTGGCACGTACATCTTATTTTCTTGCATAAGCATGCCATCCGTCTTTCTAACTCTGAGATCTTTCTTTTTCCCTTGATTCCTCAAATGAATTAACTTTTGAATCTCTTCATTATTCATCTGAGTCTCGAGTATACGATCAATCAGAATAGTCCTAACTTGGAAACTAGCAAGTAAGGCTATTTCTTGTTCTGCCACAGCTTCTTCTTCTTGTTCTTCCAATTCTAATCTCACTCCAGTAGGCATCAAATCTACAAGAAGATGAACACGAGAAGCATAAAAAGCATTAACCTGACCTTGAGATTTCCTACTCAAAGCATTAGCCACTACATTAGCACGTCCAGCATGATACTCAATCGTGCAATTATATTCACTTAGCAACTCAATCCATCTCCGCTGACGAAGATTCAAATCTTTCTGCGTGAACAGATACTGAAGACTCTTGTGATCTGAGAAAATCCTACACTTCTCACCATAGAGATAGTGTCTCCAAATCTTCAAAGCGAAAATAATGGCTGCCAACTCTAAGTCATGTGTAGGGTAATTCATCTCATGAGGCTTTAACTGACGCGAAGCGTAAGCAATTACCCTACCATGCTGCATCAACACGCAACCAAGCCATTCAAAGAAGCATCACTGTAAACCTCAAAATTACCACTATCATCAGGAAGAGTCAAAACAGGTGCATGAGTGAGATAATACTTCAACTGCTGGAAACTCTGCTCACAATTATCATCCCACTCAAATTTAACTTCCTTCTTGGTCAATCTCGTTAGTGGTAAAGCCATAACTGAGAAATCCTTAACAAATCGCCGATAATAACCCGCTAAACCAAGGAAACTCCGTACCTCGGTGACAGTTCGCGGTTGGTCCTAATTCTCCATAGCGGCTATCTTCTGAGGGTCTACCTGAATACCCTGAGCTGAAATAACATGCTCGAAGAAAGCAACTTGATCTAACCAGAATTGGCACTTACTGAACTTAACATACAATCTGTGTTCCCTCAGCTTCTTCAACACCAAAGTAAGATGTCGAACATGATCTGCTTTTGACTTAGAATACACCAGAATGTCATCAATGAAGACAGTGACGAATCTATCCAAATACTGCTAAAACACCTTATTCATCAAACCCATAAAAGCTGCTGGTGCATTCTTCAATCCAAATGGCATCACAAGAAACTCATAATGACCATAACGAGTCCTGAAAGCAGTTTTAGGAACATTGTCCCTCCTGATCTTCAACTGATAATAACCAGACCTTAGATCAATCTTAGAAAATACGCAGGCACCTTTGAGTTGATCAAAAAAATCGTCAATACGAGGCAATGGATAACAGTTTTTAATCGTCATCTGATTCAATTACCTGTAATCAATGCAAAGCCTCAAGGTACCGTCTTTCTTCCTTACAGACAAAACTGGAGCTTGCCAAGGTGAAGTACTAGGTTGAATGAAACCTTTATCAACCAATTCCTGTAACTGAATCTTCAATTCCCTTGACTCGGCAAGAGCCATATGATAAAGAGTTAAAGAAATAGGATCAATACCTAGAAGTAAATCAATAACGAACTCCACATCGCGATATGGGGGCAATCCCGGTAAATTATCAGGGAAAATATCAGAAAAATGTCTAACCACCTTGACATTTTCCACGCTAACCGGAGCATCATCATTTAGTACCACGTGAGCCAAGTACCCTTGACAACCTTTCTTTAGTAACTTTTTGGCTCTCACAACTGAAAAAATCCCATGCCTCAATCCACTAGGCTCACCAAAGAATGTAACCTCAGGTAATCCAGGATGATGAAAGGTCATTGATTTCCCGTAACAGTCAATCTTAGTATGATCGCAATGCAACCAGTTTGTGCCTAAGATAACGTCAAAATCCACAATGTCTAGCGGAGTGAGGTTAGCAAGCATAACCACATTCTCCACTACTACGGGACAACCTGGATACACATAATCTACGTAACACTCTTCCCCTCAAGGTACAGCAAACTCTAACTTATACCCAAGAGGTGAAGATTGAGGTTGTGTCAATTGAGCAAACGGATGAGAAATTATTGAATGAGTAGCACCATAATCAATCAACACTTTAGCATAATGACCAAAAATATTTAACGTACCCATGATCAAATCCGGATTGTTCTGGGCATCCTGCAACGAAAGGTTGTTGATACGTCCCTAAGTCTACTGTCTTCCTCTACCTCTGCTAGCATGAACTCCTCGCCCCTGAGGATTACACCCCTGTCCTGACTGACTATACTATCTCGAAGACCCAACTTCACTGGTAGTAGCATCAACCTGCTGAGACTGTTTTCCAGAATGCCACTGGGATCCATCAGCTGAAAACTGCTACTGAGGCATATATCCTCCAGAATACTGTTGTGGAGGCATATATCCTCCTGAATACTGACCATGACTGCCCTACTGATAGGGATCTTGGGGGTACTGGTACTGTCCCGAAGAATAAGGAACGGAATCCCCCTGATAGTGGTATGCACCAACACGACCTGTCTAGGTATCACTACCCTGTCCTGAGAACTGCTGAGTTGGAACTGCCGGTGGTAAAGGAGGCTACTGAGGCCTCTGCTGGCCTTGAGGAAAAAACTTAGCTAGATGTCCCTCCTGACCACAAGTGTAACATCCACTGCTACCTCTTCGACATTCCCCTAAATGTCGGCTACTGCACCTACGGCACCAGGATGCATTTCCTCTACCAAAATTCCCCAACCTCCGGGATCTGGAATCTCTGAAGAACCTACCACCTCCTCTCTGACCTGTGGAACTGAAACCTTCACTAGAAGAACTAAAACTAGTCCCACTGCGCTTAAAGCTTTGAGTCTGGCGAGGCCCCTGTAAGAAATGACCTTTACCCTTATCCTTATTCGGATTCCCATTTTTCTTTTCCTCTTCACTATCGCTGGGTAAATTCTTAGAATCCTCAATCTGAAGTAAAGCTTTATAAAACTCATGATAAGTAGTACAGGGAATCGCAGTCACAACAGTACGCCATTTCTTCTTAGTGCCCAATTTAAAATGACGTAGCATCTCAACCGGATTAGCAGCAACTTCCGGATGATAGTGAGATAGATCAGTAAATTTCCTGTAGTACTCATTAGCTGATAGCTTCTTCTGCCTCAAACTAGTAAACTCCTGCTTCTTACGATCAATGTATGCAGGAGGAATGAATCTCTTATAGAACAACTGCTTAAATACCTCCCAATCTCTAGATTCTTCCTAGGGTAACTCATCAGCCAACTGTCCCCACCATGAAGCTGGTTCCTTACCCAAAAACCATGAAGTCGTCTCGACCCATCTGTCCAGAGATAGACTTCCCTGACTCTGCATCAGCCTGAAAGTCTTCTCAATATGCATCAACCATTTCTCTAAACCCTCGGGACCTTCATTCCCCACAAAAGTGGTTATCAAATTATGAACCGACTCCAAAGGGGTCCGCTGAGGTGGCCGAATAACTGACTGAATATCATTCGCTATAGCTTCCCATAACTGAGTTATATCAGGGAAACTAAGTTCAGCTGAACTAAGTTATATCAAGATAATTAGAATATTCACAAGATATGCTAGACTGCCAAACCTATGCTCTGATACCAATCTGACACACCCCGACCCAAAAGTGGGGTATGCCGGCCGTCACGTGAGAGTGACGTAACCATGTGCACAATGCGGAAGCAATAAAGAATAGAGTTTATGAATCAATTAAACCGAAACACTCACAATACTAGTGTGAAAGAAGTGTGAATTCCACTAATACAGAGCATAAAAGTCTACGTCCAGTCAAGCATAAGTACTAAATAGAGATAACACCCGAATGTGGTTCTATATAAATGAATTCTGTCAGAACGTCCGATGAGCTCCTCATATGCCACCAACGAACACTACCTAATACTTGGAGGGGCGAAAAACAAAGTTGAGTGGGTCAGAAACAAATCTTTTCAAAACCCTTCTTTTCTCAAAAGTTATAACCCCTTGCCGTAAAACCTGTATAATTTCCCAGAAATAAAGTACATGCTCATATATATAATTCTCAAAATCCTGTTGGAAAATATGTATGTATGAAAGTATGTATGCCATGCCAAAGTATCATAACTGAATGCCAAAGCATAACTCTGTGAATGTGATTGAATACTAAATAATGAACTCAACCCTCGGTTGTATATAGCTCATAACAATCATCATACCATATAGCTCATATTCATCTCAATCATATCATCATATATATGCCCTGCACACACATCAATACCACCTCTAGTGGTCTGCACAACATCACTGAATATAAACTAATATGCTTTAGTGCTACGATCATGTGAAGACTGAGCGATAAATCGCGAGTCACCTACGAGTCGAACCCACCTATAGTGGCCTATTCGACAGGACTGAGCACCTAACTTGGATCCAAGGTGAGCATACGGTGCAGGAGGTGAACATCACGTGAAGGACTGAGCCCCTCTCTGGGCGGGAGCACTAATATCAGTGTACAGGTTTATGAGCTCTAATCATATCACATCACATCACATCACATCATTCGTTCTCATCAAAACTAGTATATAAACTTACCTGCCACTTATCTGTGCGTCCTCAGCACCAACATCAATATAAGTAATCAATAACGCATAAATAAATAAATAGATACTTTGCATGGCATTTCATATCACATTCATTTAAACTGATTTTCCTGGAAAAACTCATTTATATAGGTATATACGAAAAACAAATGCCCACTCACTGATAAGTAGCTGGGTCGTAACCCCCGTGCCTAGCCTAGCTACGCTCGTCCTCGAGATAGGTCTCGCCTATATGAGAAGTAACTGAAATAACGTTAATTAACGCATATAATCGAAACCTTAGAAAGAACTTCTCATACATTGCTCAATTTGGGTATATGAATATACCACTGTGATCTACACAATCTCAGGATCATCCCCATATTTTTAGAAAAATTTTCCGACCACCCACGCCCCGGTCAAGGCACGGCCAGACGCGCTGGCCACGTGCCTGGCACATGTAACGGAACCGTAACGGCGTTAGGAATATTCCGTCAAAACGTAACATAAATCGTTAAAGATACCTAACGGCATCAGAATATTCTGTCAGACTTGACATAATATTCGATCTTCTTCTCCGGCGAACCTCGCCGGTCGCCGCCGTCCGCCGCTGTCTGAAACTCCGATTCTCGCCGGTTTCTGGAAAAATTTCAAATCTTCATAACTTCTTCATTTTTGCACCATTTTCTACGTACTTTATACCAAAATGAAGATCTCACAAAGATGAACACATCCATACCTGACTTGACCCCCAACTTGTCGGGGATTCATCGAAAAAAGCCTTGATAATTCCGGCCAAAATGAAACTCTCCGATCTCGCTATTCCGACGTCCAAAATCTTCAAACGAACTACTCTAAGCTTCCTTAGGACCTCATAAAGCTCCCTATGAACTTGAAATCTCAAAAAACACAAGGTCTTACGTGAGCATGAATGGTGACAAAATCGGAGATTGTGGGAACTCGGGTTTTTGAAAGCTTTCTTACCTGGAACTTGTCCCAATGTGTTCGTAGGGACGAGATGAACACAATGGTGGTCATCACGTCCTCGATTTGCTAAGTTTGGGGAGGATTTGGATGTGTCCGTACGTAAGGACGGAGAGAGAGAGGCTGTGAGGTAGAGAGAGAGTGTGCGGGAGTGAGAGAGAGAAAGAGTGAATGTGTGAGTGTGTGTGTGGTCCAAATACCACTAACCAAACTCCCAATGTAGATACACACACATACCTTAATTAATGCCTAGGGGCATTTTCGTCATTTCACATCCGTCGTACGAATTCTCCGGGACATGCTGTTACAGAGAGAGAGAGAGTAAAGAGTGAGCAAAACGAGAGAAATAGAAAGCAAGTACATAGACGAAAGAGTGGGCGAGGAGAGAGAAAAGGAGGGCCTGAGGAAGAGACGAGATATGGAGGAGAGATAAATGATAGACATAAATAGAGGGGAGAGCTTTAGTTAAAAAATTCTAAAAGCTCATTTTTGGTATTTTTAAGAAATAGTCTATTTTTTTAAGTTACTCTTGAGTTCAGTTTTGAAAATAATTCTATCAAACAATAATTCAAGGCTTAAGACTCTGAAATTATTTTTGAGTTTAAAAGTTAGATTCAAGTTGAATAACAAACAAGCACAAAAAGTTACATCTAAGAGCATCCCCAATAGAAACTTTATCCTCATTGAGGCTACCACATTTTAGTTTTAGTGAAAATTTAATCCCCAAAGAACCGAAAAATGGGGCTACTTCCACCACATGAGCTGGCAACTTCAATCCTTAGGTGGCAAAAAAAAAATAGGCTACATCTAGCTCCAAAAAGTAGGGGGGACCCACCATATTGAGGACCAAGTCTTGTTTTTTTTTTTTTTTTTTTTTTTTTTTTTTTTTTTTTTTTTAAGTTTATAAATGGGTGAGCCTCATTAGTCAAATGCACTAGTCAGCTAAGTACAAATTTGTTAGTCAACCAAATACGAATAAGCCAAATAAACTAAGGTTACTATGAGTTGTCAACTACAGTCTTGTTTATTCCTGACTATTGTATTAAGTTCACTTGGTTATCAATTTAAATCCAGTAGCAAGTCCTACAAAGTATATAACAATTATTAACCAATGAGTTATGAAGATAACTTTACAAGACAAAGAACACATGAAAGTTTTGGCCGCAAAACCCACATCTAGGTTAAAAAACCAAGGTCTCTAGTGAGTCCAATCTGCTACAGGAAATAAGGTTCTTACAAAGTACCACAAAACTGGGGTCTCCACTAAGTCCAATCCACTAGTGCAAATAAGGTTCTTACAAAGTACCATAACAAACTCAATTCCTAGATCTAATTTATGAAGCAGCTTTAACTTTGTGCAACTTTACTTTGCCTGAGATGGAGATGTCTTCAGTCTTCACACGATGACAACTCATTTCCCTGAGCTCTTCACCTTGTGGCACCAAGACCAAGTCAACCAATGCAAATGGTATGATGATATAGATGATATGAAATATGGATTCAATTAACCAATTAGTTTCTCCAGTCAAATAGTTGAAGGAAAAAACCAACGTGGACCCAAAATACGGGTCAATAAACAGATTTGAAACTTTAAGAACTTGACCACGGCTTTAATGCAAAACCATGAAGAAAATGCAACCCTATTATGCAATGATTGGGTGTTTAATGCATGAAGATGGTTTCACGACTAGGGTTTCTAATGAAGAATCCAAGAGGCGGCTCAAAGTTATAAACACATTCTTGAGAAAAATATAAACTTCCTAACCAAAAATCAAATGAACCCTAGAGCCCTTTTTTATGGAAGGCTTGAATGTTTCAAACAAAGGGGACCAAATAACACGTGTCAAGTGCAAAAGAAATCTGGAAAGATCTAGGATGAAAAATCCACTCTCAGGAAAAAGGTGTAAGTTGGCCCATGTGGGCTGTCTTATTGCATGAAAGCAGCGAGAAATTTTGACAAGACAGAACCACTAGACATAATGGATTGGAAATTTAAGCATGAAATGCATATGCATGAACAAACCTTTGAGGTGAGAAGATAAACCCTTGAGAGATTATTTCCAACAGTATGATGGTCCCATAGTGACGTTGTACCCTAAATCTAACTAGAGTATGTGTGATACCGCTTACAATTTTTGACAAAGAAAGCCAAACACAGAATCTAGACGTCACAATTTTTAATTCCAAAACATGATTTTAAAAGGTTTATTTTTCAACCGTTTGTTTGATTAAGAAAATATAAACAAACAATGGCTATTTTTTGGTATTACTAATTAAAGAAAAAATGTTGTGCTTTATGTTTAATTTTCTAGATCGATAAGTTCATAAAAGAAAAAGTGATGAAATTAGAGGCCTAAACCAAAAACATAAACCAACAACATAACTAAATTGTGATAAGATAATCCAATCCAATGGTTTTTATGAAAGGAAATTGTATCTTATTTGATTTTGGAGAATGAGCCAATCAAAGAAAGAAACCAACGAATGAGATTGCGATAAGATAATCCAATCCAATGACTATTATGAAATAAAATCTTATCTTGTCTGATTTCGTAGAAACCAACCAACGGATGAGATTAAGATAAGAGAACCTACAATGGTGCATAAGTGATGAAATCTAACTCTGTTAGAATTTGAATTATTTTAGGTTGAAAAGTTCATAAGTAAAAATTTAAGATAACACGTCGAAAAATCAACTTAAGAAAAGTTACAACAAAAATAAATTTAATGCTTAATCAATTACAACATAAATAAATATATAGCCCAATATAGAGCCCAGAAACTATATAGCCCCTTTATGGGAGAGATTTTTTTAGAGCTCCAAAGATTCCTTGGAGCTCTAAATTGGGCTATATCCACCACTTTTCCATCCTTATATAGAGCCCCCCATTGGGGATGCTCTAAGGAGGGTGTATTTAATTGAGATTTTGAGAGAAGGTCTGAAGTATGCCGAACAAAAAGGAGTTCCGCATATTATGGTTGAAGGCGATTCTATGTTGATTCTTCAATTGGTGCCTTGGAACTTGAAATCCATTATTGAAGACATCCGGTGGCTGTCTACAAGTTTACAAATATCAAGTGGAACCATATTTATCAGGAACCGAATTTTGATGCTGATGCTTTAGCTCACCATGATCTTATCTTATATTGTCCTCATATTTGGGAGCATTGTATTCCGACTCTTGCTCGTAATACTTTTATATTTGTTTGTACTGGTAACTATCGTATTAAAGGTTTCTCTTTATGACATAATTTTCTTTTTGATTTAAAAAACAAAATGGACTTAAGAGCAACTTAAAAAATTACCTATTTCTTAAAAACAAAAGTGTGTCATTTTAGAGTTTTTAGGGGGCGTTTGTTTGGCCTCGTTAGCTTTCACTGAACTAGACTGAACTACTTGTTAGTCTAGTCTAGCGTTTGTTCGCATGGGCTAAGTTTAAGGGGGTGTTTGTGTCCCCTCACTAAAGTTTATTGGACTGGACTAGACTAAAGATTAGTCTAGTCCCGTGTTTGTTTCCTAACTGGACTAGTTTTAATAGGATTAGCCAGGACTCGCTTTCACTAACAACCTCACTAGCCGTTCTTAGCGTGTCCCCCCGAAAACCATCAGACTAGCTAAGAACTTCTTCGTCCTCTTTGTCCTGCTCGAATCACCTCCCCGACCTCGATTGCGAGGGCACAAGCTTCAGGCGTGGCTTCATCTCCGACGACGAACTCATCGATTTCTTCATCTCTGACGATGACCTCGTCGACTGGGTCATCTCCACCATCTTCTTCTTTTCCTTCGCTGCTTCGCTATTGCCATGGTTGTGGCTTTGAAGCTACTGATTTTGGCTTTGCCTTCGGCTTGCCTCCTCATCGATTGGGTCATCTCCGCCATGACTGCTTCGCAATCTCAGTAAATCGATTTTTGCTCTGGGTTTTTGGGTTTTTTTTTCTTCTGGTTTATGGGTTTTTTTTCTTCTGGGATTTGTAAGTTTAATTGGTTACTGGAAGGCTTGCCTTTCTTTTTGGAATCTCTGAAGGCTTGGCGAATGGTTAACCAACAAATTCTCTTAATTAAACAAGAAAAGTTAGAAATTGATGCATAATTTGATAGAGAGAAAATGATGGAGAAGAGAAACGAGGAAGGGTAAAGGAAGGAAGGGAAAAGAAAATTTGCTTGGGTCCATTCATTTCTAGACTTCATTGCCCTTTAATTAATAATTTTTGTTCAATTTTTAAGCCAAAAGTGAATTAAAAATGGTAAAAAAATATAGTCTGTGACTTAGTCCGACACCGCACCAAACGCTTCACTAAGCTAGTCCAGCTTAGTCTAGTCTAAGCCAGTCCATCTTAGTCCCTGAAGCTAGTACAGTCCAAGACAGTCTGGTGCAAAAAATGCACCCTAAGGGGGTGTTTGTTTGCCCTCACTAACTGTCCTTGGACTAGACTGGACTAATAGTTAGTCCAATCTGATGTTTGTTATCATGCGGGACTAGTCTTAATGAGACTAGCCCGGACTCGCCTACACTAAAGGCTTCACTAAGAGGTCTTAGTGAGATCCCCTAAAAACCACGGGATTGCTAGTCCCGTCTCCCTCTTCTGCAAGCAGGGTCGCTTAAACCCGCATAGTAGCATCAGCCCTTCATCGTCCCGTAAACCCAGCGCTTTTTTGGCATCTGGGTCGGTGATGTGGTGTCTTTTTCCGTCTGGGTCGACCTGAATGACGGCAAAAACGGGTCTCATGGTGACCCAGATTCTTCTGCCAACAGCAAGATTGAAAACTTTAGCATTGGTGCAGTGACTCTGAGTGATTTTTCTTGACCAACTGTGATTTGCCCAGAAAATACAAGAACCAAATTTGAAGAAAAAAGAAAAAATACAAAGAGAGGGATGGGAGAGGGGACATTATACAGAGGTGAAATGAGAGAAACAAAAGGAAGGGGAAGGAGAAACTGGTAACAAAAAAAAAGGGGCAAAAATGGGGAGAAAAGGGAAATGGAAGGGAGGGGCGGAGGGACAAAAATTGGGAAAAAGGGAAGAGGCAGAAAAACAAAATTTTGAAATACCCATTAAAATCCATGAAGATTTAAGCACAAAATCTAAAATAAAATTGGTAAGAGAGAGATTGTGAATTGAAGAGCAAAGATTGATGAACAATTGGGAGTTACCCGCGAGAGAGAAGGCTTTGCGAGATGGACTGCTGCTTTGTTTTCTCAGAGTGGAATGTCAGTTTGCTTAAGTGGGTTTATGGACGAGATCTTTCCAAAATGAAGAAGAGGATTCTAGAAATAAAAAGAAAAAGAAAAAGTAATAATAAAATATTAATTAATATATATTAAATTAATATAAAATAATATAATATTGTAGTCTTGCTTCTTAGTCCAACGCTGCACCAAAAACTTCACTAAATCAGTCCAGCTTAGTCTCGTATAAGCCAGTCTAGCTTAGTCCCTGAAGCTAGTCTAGTCCGAGATAGTACAGTGCAACAAACGCACCCTAATGGTACTAAACGGGACTCGTGTGGACTAAGTAGCTCGCTAAGAGGTCTTAGCGTGTCCCCCCGAAAACGTCGGTACTACTACTAAGACCTTCGCTTAGTCTCCTTCACATCCCAACACCTGCTTCATTTCTTTCCTAACAACGGGCTAGTTTTTTCCCTAATTCCGTCGCCAGCGTACAGACTATGTGATTACACCTGCGTATAGAAAATCAGGGAGATGAAAATCATGGCATTGCTATTCCTCAAGTGAAATACAGATGAATCTGACTCGATCACTAACGCCTCTGATAGCAACCACTTCGACTACTTCAGGGTTCAAGAGTTCATCGTCTTCGTCGGTCTCACTGTGATGTGAAAATTACTTGACACTCAAATTAAAACCCTATCGACGTAGTATATGAAAGTAGGGATCGTTTTAGGCCGGGGATTAAAAGGGATGCTAATCTACACAATTTAAACTCTAAAACACTAAACTAGACTCTTATGACTCAAAACTGACCAAATTGACTCAAAACACACAAACTAAGCTAAATAGACTCAAAACAGATACTAGAGAGTGAATTGGACAAATTCTAGACTAGTAAGACTCAAAACACAGAAAGGGGACAGATTTGGATGAATTTGACAAAACTAAAACACAAATAAGAACTGAGGGGGTTTTTGGACGAAATTGACAAAACTAAGTAAATTGCAGCAAACAAAGTAAGTTAAAACAAAATTAAGGTGAATTCAAGGGTGAAAAGCTAGTTAGAGGATCCTTCTCCACACATGAAACATATGCATACAAATTGATTTCCAGTATTGTTTCTTTAAACCATGAATGACAATGCCCCAAATTAATCGTGAATGCACAAATTAACTTTCATATTTTCCTTAATTCATTGAATTGGATGGATAACGCATCGACAATCAAATTATTCTTATCAAGTTCCCTACATGGAATACGCATAATAGAGATACATTCAAAGATCATTAAGTTCTATGAAAATCATAAGCATTGACAAGACATTCGTAACTATGAAAAGCATGATGATACTCCTGCCATGGATTCACTTAACATGATTGTGACTAGCAACCTTTACTACTCATAAATATAAGTTCATAACAATTAGGTGAAATTCCCTTATATTTTAGCATCAGATTCATGCATGCAAACTAAGTGTGCACCCTTAACCCACATACAAGAATAAGTTTTAATCAAACAGATAAGTGAATTGCATTCATGTTTTACGAAACAATAACTGGAGGTAATCAATTCATATTAGACATATGTCCATGGCTTCGAATTCACCTCTAACTAAGAAAAACTTAGTTACACATGTTCATAACAATTGAAAAGCAATCTGAAATAAACATTGAAACTAAAACAAGGGAAGAAAGAACTCAGGAAGTATCCAATGGTTGCAGGTTGTTGCGACACAAGGTCCTCCTCCAATGGAAGCCACGGCAAAGCTCTCCTCTTCTCCTTCTTGCGGCAAAGGGTGTTTCTGTGTATGGATGGTGATGGCTACTAATTATGGTGTGGTATAGGGGGTGGTAACCTGCAGCAAAGCCTCAAAATATGTATATATAGGCATGGCAAACCCTAGGGAAATCAGGTTACGACTTGGACTTAGCAGAAATAAAGGATTAGGGCCCTAGGGTGCGGCACAAGGCTTAAATCCATCAGGAAAGGGGTTTAGCCCAATTAATTTCTGAAAAGGCTTTGCACAATCCAAATCCACAAGGGAATAGGCTAATTAAATCAGAATCCAAGAGGAATAAGGGTAGGGAAGGTGCGGCAGCAGTTGGAGGGAAGGGGATGGAGTGCAAGGCAAGGCAAAGGCCTTCTAGAAAGGTTTGGGGCGCCAGATTTTTAGGACTTCTAGAAAGGAGTGTTATGGCATGTTTCTAGATGGAAAAGACCTCCTAAAAACAGGTTTTAGGCATCCTATTATGAAAAGGAGTCCCCCTTGCAGCTAGAATTAAGATAGGATAAGATTAGATAAGGATAAGATAAGATAAGGTTGGTTTGGATAATGTTCCATGTTTGTAGCTGATTCCTGATCTTCTTTGACTTGAATTTGTTTCTCCAACTTTTAAACACATTCCTAGCCTCATTTGAACTTCAAATTCGTCCATTCCTTGTGCTCCATATACATTGAATCCATTTCAGCCCAGAATTGCTCCAAAATGCTCTAAAATGCACTTTCTTGCCAACTTTGCCAATTGGACCTACAAACACACGAAAATAGCTTAAAACACTATAATAAACATAAACTAACTAAGTAAATGCAAGGAAACAAGCTAACTAAGTCGCATAAATATGCTCCTATCAAATTCCCCCACACTTAGCTTTTGCTAGTCCTCGAGCAAAACAAAACAAACAAAACTTCCTAAACCTTCCAACATTCACCTCAGGGATTTCCAATGGTACATAACTTGCTAAAAATCACTACCTACATAGATTTTAGCCATCCCTACTCTCAAGCACATACGTAATCATAGTCATCACTTACTAGCTTGCATTTAATCAATTAAAACAATGTTTTGAATCTAGTAACATGCCTTAGAGAATCCCTCAATTCCTCATAAAATATACACTCTATTTTCACACAGAATTTCTAACTACACACCCTACACTAGGTATATGTGAGAAGATTGATGTAAACAAGAAAACTAGTACTCACATATGTCATAACAAAGAAGGCACTTTCTGGAATTATTAAGCATGTATAGATATGATCTCATGAATGGAATGCTACTACTTCGACGCGAGAACCAGGGATACCATATGCTCATACCAATCCCAAACTTCACATATTGAAACACACAACACTCAAGATAGAAGTATAGAGTTGTAACGGGGCTAGGGGTATTGGCTAACAAAGAAAGGTAAGGAAAACAAACGTTCTTAAAGCAATAGCGAGCATAGTAATGAATATGACACTTAGAACTCCCTTCGGAAACGCAACAACTAACTTTGAACACAAAGGGAAGATTCATACAACTTTTAGGGCCAGATTCAATCTTTTGGACCCTTTCTTCAACAACCAACACTTGTGAGCTCATTCTCACTTGTTTCTCAACTCTTTTTCTTTCTTTTCTTTTCTTTTCACGTTTTTTTTTCTTTTTTTTTTCTTTTTTTCGTGCCCTTTCTCTTTAGCACACAAAACCTTCCCCCACACTTGTTTTTCTGCATAATATAGATCAAAAGGAATTCCCTCTAAGTCATGCTTCACTATCCTTTAAGAACAAGGGTATGGATAGTCCTATTCTAGGCTAGGTAAGGATAATGTGGCTAACAAAGAAAATTAGGCTAAACAAGGCTCAACGGGGTTAAACCTACAAATCATACTGCAAAAGGGTTAAGGCTTTTTAGCTCTGGTTTAAACTAAACAACTTTATCTCGTTATTTGTTATGCTAATCAATTTCATGCTTTGAATGAAACGGACATGAGTTCTAGTATTTGGAACTAAATGATGAAACGCATTCTAAGTAGCAACCAAGCAAAGAATTATGAGATCATGCAACGACTTTAGAAAACAAGAATGTCAAGATTAATAACTCTCCAAATAAACATTTAGGCTCAAGTCTCTCAGGGTTGTAGCGTTATTTTGATTTACTTCCTTCAAGCATGTTACAAAAACTGATTTTTTTTCTTTGTGATTACATGCGAATTCGTAAACAACAACTACAATTAAGCATAAACCAAAGAGCATATCAAACTTCTATCCATGCTTATAACTTTCTTTAACAGTCATGCAATTAAAAACCAAATCCTCGTCATTGTGTTGGAAGGTACCCTAAGACACAAACAAACACACAAAAACGACTCTTTTTGTATTTTTCAAACTTTTTTCAATTTTTTCTTTCTTTTTCGGATTTTCTGCCCAAGACACATAAAAACACTTCAAAACACACTAAAAACTCTTAAAAACAGTGAGAAACAACTTTAGAAGTGATGGGTGACAAAATCCTACGAATTTTCATGAAAAACACTTTGTTTACCCCCCTCCCAAGACTTAAACCAAACATTGTCCTCAATGTTTTAGACATAGACTCACACATAAGCAAGCAAACAACACAACTACAAGCATGACAAATATGGCAAAGTAAAAGCAGTAAAGAGAAGGGTTAAAGAACGCAAATCTGGTGTTCGGAGCTAGAATTCCATCTTGTCCTCATTTGAACACACGGGTTGCCTCCCAAGAAGCGCTTGCTTTAACGTCTTCCAGCTGGACAATACCTTCTTTTAAGCTTGAATAGGGCCAACGACATGGAGGGGTACATTCTCCACGACATGCTCCTCAAAATACTCATACATGGGCTCTATGAATGGAAGGGGATAGTAATTCTTCCTGATTGGGGTGTTGAGCATTCTAAAGTCAATGTAATCATTCCCACCAGCTTGTATTCGATTAGGGACCTGCACCATACAAGGTAACAACCTATTAGTTGAAATTGGAATCTAAATTGGAATAGGTGGCTTACCAATGTACTGCAATGAAGTGGCAGCACTATCAACAAATGCATGTGGGGTGCTGTCGGCCAAATTTGGGGGTTTGAGGATTATGGTCGTGCAATCCTTGTTCTTCACTCCAATTCCCTCTTCGTTGGTGGTTCGAAATGCATCGTTCTTGATTGGTGCTGAATGTTCCTGCCCTTTATTTTTTATTACATCAATGACAAAACAAGAACGAACGTCATTAGTATTCTCAACAGATTCAGAAATATTAAAATTACTCATATCACCACCAAACGCCATAGTTACTGCTCCCTTGGCCACATCAATCTTGGTTTGACCAGTTTTCATGAAGGGTCGTCCAAGTAAGAGTGGCGATGGTGGAGAGTGGGCTGAGTCATCCATATCAAGCACATAGAAATCTGTAGGAAAAATCAAGTGGTCTACCTGCACCAAAACATCTTCCAAAACTCCTTTCGGATATGCATTAGATCGATCGGCTAATTAAATAACAACACCATCATTTTTAGGCTCTCCTAGATTCATGGATGCATAAACGGAATATGGCATGACATTTATTGATGCACCTAAATCTAGCATAGCATGGTCAAACCTTGTATTACCAATTACACAAAGGATTGTGAAACTACCTGGATCTTTGCATTTAGATGGCAGCTTTCTTTGCAACATTACAGAGACATTCTCACTTACATGTACCACCTCTTTCTCCCGAATCCGTTTCCTTGTTGTACATAGCTTCTTTAAAAACTTAGCGTACTTCGGGATTTGCTTTATAGCATCAAGGAGCGGGATATTGACATGCACCTTCCTAAAGGTCTCTAGAATGTCTTGTTCATTCTTCGTTCCTAGCTTGTATAAACCTGCTAGGGAAAGGAAAATTTGGTGGAATTAGGTTAGAATGAGTCAAATTTGAACCACCCTTACCTGAATTGGACAGTGTGGAAGGCTTAGGGGGCTGCGGCAAGGATGGTTCCTTCCTTGCCGTGGGCTTGTCTTGCTCCTCCTCTTCAATCAACAACTTTTCATCTTCTTTTTGGCTTGATTTGGATGGTTGTGGGTCAGTTCCAACTTCTTTTCCCCTTCTCAACATGATGGCTTTAGCGGTTTCAAATCCCCCCTTTGGATTCACAATGGTTGAACTAGGAAGTTTACCTTCTTCTCGAAACTACCCAAGGAACTCTGAAATCTGTCCTATTTGCTTCTTCATGTCGCTCATCTCCTTATCTTGATTCGCTATTCGATTATTTTGATTTTGTAATCCCTGCGCTACAGAAGTTAATAGTTGAATACCTTGATCATTATCAAATAGCGAACCTGAGTTTGGTTGAGCAGATTGTGGTTGAAGTTGCATTGGTTCGAATGGCCTTTGATAGAACCTGGGAGTGTGCTGTCTAAATCCACTTTGTTGTTGAGGTTGTTGAGGCTCCCTCCACTTGAAGTTTGGGTGATCTCTCCAGCTCGGATTGTAAGTATTGGAGTATGGATCATTTCGTGGCTGATTTTGGCCTTGATAGCCCACGACATTGGCACTTTCCCATCCTCCATTCTCTATCAATTGAGGGCATTGATCATTGAGATGCCCTTGCATAGAACATACTCCACAAACTGCCGCACCTTGCACTTTGGTTCCATCAACAACCTGTGACAAAAGAAGAGTGAGATTAGCCATTTGAGATTGAAGTTCAGAAATTGCACTTACCTCATTCACATGTTGTTGCCGTGGGGGGTCCCTTTGTCCAATACCTTCGTATTGTTGTGCATTCAAGGCTCGGTTTGCAATTAAGATCTTGGTAGCCACCGGGGTTTTGTCAACCAAGGCACATCCCGCTGAAGCATCAAGCATTTGTCTCTCAATTGGAAGAAGTCCTTCGTAGAAATATTGAATTAAAAGCTCTTCCTTCATTTGGTGTTGTGGGCAGGATGCAACTAGGGCCTTAAAACGCTCATAATATGCTGGAAAAGATTCTCCTTGGCTTTGTTCAATGCCACTAATTCTCTTCCTCAAAAGAATAACTCTCGAAGTTGGGAAGAATTTCTCTAAAAATGCTCTTTTCATGCTTTCCCAAGAAGTGACCGTTCCAGGTGCCAATTCGAATAACCAATCCTTAGCCTTTTCAAATAGAGAGAATAGAAAGGCTTTCATCTTCAGAATATTCCCATCTACGTTGATTGGTGTCATGCTTGAGCACACCACCTCAAATTCCTTCAAATCCTTGTTTGCATCTTCCATGGATAGCCCATGGTACTTAGGAATGTGATGCAACAAGCTTGACTTCAATTCAAACTCATTGGTCTTTCCTTGACTTGCCGTAGGGTATTGGATGCATAGAGGCACGGCATTGTCAAGTCCTGAGGCTGAAAGCTCTTTCATTGTACGATTGTCCACAACCATGGCTTGTTCTTCAAATTCAGATTCAGAGCTAGAACTAGTACCTAAAACAAAGAAAGCAAAACGAAATCAGAAACTAAAGAAAATACGAACAGAAACAAGGGGGGATTAGCAATTTGCTAATCCCCGACAACGGCGCCAAAATTTGATGCGAAAATTACTTGACACTCAAATTAAAACCCTATCGACGTAGTATATGAAAGTAGGGATCGTTTTAGGCCGGGGATTAGAAGGGATGCTAATCTACACAATTTAAACTCTACAACACTAAACTAGACTCTTATGACTCAAAACTGACCAAATTGACTCAAAACACACAAACTAAGCTAAATAGACTCAAAACAGATACTAGAGAGTGAATTGGACAAATTCTAGACTAGTAAGACTCAAAATACAGAAAGGGGACAGATTTGGATGAATTTGACAAAACTAAAACACAAATAAGAACTGAGGGGGTTTTTGGACGAATTTGACAAAACTAAGTAAATTGCAGCAAACAAAGTAAGTTAAAACGAAATTAAGGTGAATTCAAGGGTGAAAAGCTAGTTAGAGGATCCTTCTCCACACATGAAACATATGCATACAAATTGATTTCCAGTATTGTTTCTTTAAACCATGAATGACAATGCCCCAAATTAATCGTGAATGCACAAATTAACTTTCAGATTTTCCTTAATTCATTGAATTGGATGGATAACGCATTGACAATCAAATTATTCTTATCAAGTTCCCTACATGGAATACGCATAATAGAGATACATTCAAAGATCATTAAGTTCTATGAAAATCATAAACATTGACAAGACATTCGTAACTATGAAAAGCATGATGATACTCCTGCCATGGATTCACTTAACATGATTGTGACTAGCAACCTTTACTACTCATAAATATAAGTTCATAACAATTAGGTGAAATTCCCTTATATTTTAGCATCAGATTCATGCATGCAAACTAAGTGTGCACCCTTAACCCACATACAAGAATAAGTTTTAATCAAACAGATAAGTGAATTGCATTCATGTTTTACGAAACAATAACTGGAGGTAATCAATTCATATTAGACATATGTCCATGGCTTCGAATTCACCTCTAACTAAGAAAAACTTAGTTACACATGTTCATAACAATTGAAAAGCAATCTGAAATAAACATTGAAACTAAAACAAGGGAAGAAAGAACTCAGGAAGTCTCCAATGGTTGCAGGTTGTTGCGGCACAAGGTCCTCCTCCAATGGAAGCCACGGCAAGGCTCTCCTCTTCTCCTTCTTGCGGCAAAGGGTGTTTCTGTGTATGGATGGGGTTGGCTACGAATTATGGTGTGGTATAGGGGGTGGTAACCTGCAGCAAAGCCTCAAAATATGTATATATAGGCATGGCAAACCCTAGGGAAATCAGGTTACGACTTGGACTTAGCAGAAATAAAGGATTAGGGCCCTAGGGTGCGGCACAAGGCTTAAATCCATCAGGAAAGGGGTTTAGCCCAATTAATTTCTGAAACGGCTTTGCACAATCCAAATCCACAAGGGAATAGGCTAATTAAATCAGAATCCAAGAGGAATAAGGGTAGGGAAGGTGCGGCAGCAGTTGGAGGGAAGGGGATGGAGTGCAAGGCAAGGCAAAGGCCTTCTAGAAAGGTTTGGGGCGCCAGATTTTTAGGACTTTTAGAATGGAGTGTTGTGGCATGTTTCTAGATGGAAAAGACCTCCTAAAAACAGGTTTTAGGCATCCTATTATGAAAAGGAGTCCCCCTTGCAGCTGGAATTAAGATAGGATAAGATTAGATAAGGATAAGATAAGATAAGGTTGGTTTGGATAATGTTCCATGTTTGTAGCTGATTCCTTATCTTTTTTTACTTGAATTTGTTTCTCCAACTTTTAAACACATTCCTAGCCTCATTTGAACTTCAAATTCGTCCATTCCTTGTGCTCCATATGCATGCAATCCATTTCAACCCATAATTGCTCCAAAATGCTCTAAAATGCACTTTCTTGCCAACTTTGCCAATTGGACCTACAAACACACGAAAATAGCTTAAAACACTATAATAAACATAAACTAACTAAGTAAATGCAAGGAAACAAGCTAACTAAGTCGCATAAATATGCTCCTATCACTCTGCCGCAAGGCGTAACCCGCCCCAAGCGCCAATCCGTCAAGCACAAAGGGACTTTTGGTATCTGACGGAAGAATGGTTTGTGGATAGGACTGGAGGGATCAAAATAGTTGGAATTTTTGTCAAACCAAGAGAGATTGAAGGAGGAAAAGGACGGCGGAGCGGGGATTGAAGCTTGTCGAAGAAGAGAAAGGAAAGGAATTCTCTGGATGCGAAGAAGATAAAGAAAAGGAAAAGGAAAGTAGGTACAGGGGAAAAGAGTAGTCAGCAAAGAAAACGTGACATTAATAATAATAAAATACTAATAAATTAATTAGAAAATAATAAAAGGATTATTTGTCTATGAAAATAATTTAGTCCGTATGTTAGTCCGATACTGTACCAAACGCTTCATTATACTTATACTACTTAGTACATGCCAAGCCAATCCATCTTAATCCTTGAAGTTAGTCTAGTCCGACTTTATCTGGTGCAACAAACACACCATTAAACTCAAAAGACGTGCTCCCTCCTCTCTATCTTGTTTTCTCCCCTCTCTCCTGATTTTTTCTGCTCTCTTTCTTTATCCTCCCTCTGTCATCTCTCTCTTGAAATTTTATCTGCTCTTTCTCTCCTCTCCCTCAACAAATTTATCTCGCCTCTCCTCTTTCCCCTTTCCTCTAATCCTCTCTCTCATTTCCTCCGATCTTCTCTATCTAGTCTAATTAGAAGTTCTCGATTCCATCAAGGAAATTATGGAGGATGACGCCTTTATTTTTGAGATTTAAAACAATTTTGAATCTCATGTTAACAAGTTTTGAGTCTTAAAGAAAATTGTTCTTCAGAGATGTTTTTAAGAAATATTTTGAGAAATGATAAATATTTTTTAAAGGATACCAAACGGGCCTTTAGCTTTTCTGAGGACATAAAAAATCTAGTATAAGCATTTGGTTAGTAATTGCTAACCAAATGTTTTTTTTTTCCTTAAGAAATTAAATTAATTATTAAATAGAGTGACCATAGTCACATCATTACCAATACAGTAAAATAAGAAAGCATTTCTAGCTACAATGGGCAGAGCCCTATCTCAAATGTGAACATTTTGAATATCAAGCCCAACACTAGTAATGGCATTAGTAAAAAAATTGCTTCCCTTGAAGTATATGCTTCCAAGATATTGATTGAAAAGCTCCACCCAGTCAGATGATGCCTTCTATAATAGTCGTCAATCTCTATGGCATTGCGAATCGACCCTAAACAACTTCAATGACCAGTTTTGAGTCTCCTTCAACACGTATATTCTGAAAACCCCTCCTCTTGGCAAAAGCCAAAGCATCTCTCAAGGCCAAAGCTTCAGCCACAGAGATTTTGTTTTCTCCCAAATTCGTTGCTCCCACAATAATGTGGCAACCTTTTTCATCCCTAATGACGAACCCAGTAACACAGTTTCCAACCACACACCCATCCAAGTTTACTTTCAGAAAATTAGCTCCAAGCGGTTCCCAATTGCCAACATATTAACAAAGCGTTAAGCTTATCAACTTCAGAGTTACTTAGTTGATTCAACCAGTCAATTAAAGATAAAAAGATTGTTGCTACTAATAATAGTTGATAGATCAGGAAAAAATCCCTAAACTTCTCTAGCATAATCACACTTAACAAATAAGTGCTCATGATCCTCTTCATCGGCATCACACAAACTACCAAGGATCATTAGCCAACTGAATAGCTTCATCTTTTGTGGAATATTCAATTTCCAAATTCTGATTAAGCAACTTTTGTTTAGGATGGCAACTTTGATTACTATTTTGAATTCAAGTAGCCGATTTAACTGAGAATTTCCCACTTGTATGTGAGAGGTCTTAGGTTCGATTCTCGTCAAAGGTGAATTTAAACCACATTATTGCTAACCCGTTGTGAGGGTAAGCCCACCCTCTCCCTTAGTATAGATAATATCATGTTTATTAAAAATAAAAATAAAAAAAAACTGAGAATTCCCCACTTGCAGCAGGGCACCAAATAAAAGTGTACTGCACATCTATTAAAGGCAAAGGGATGCAACAAATCTTAATGGTAATATTACTTTCCACATATTGCAGCAATAGACCCTTATTCCAATGTTTATTGCAAATAAAATTATTCACTTTTAGATTCCAACCTAATTTTTGTTAATTCAGCCTCAAGAGGAAAAATTCAATTATGAATCCAAAATAGAATTGTCTTACCATCTCCCACTAACCACCTCAAACCTTTCATAATAACATTTATAGAATTTATAAATTCCTTTCCAGACAATAGAATGATGTTGCTTAATCTTAGCGTCCAAAAAAATTCATGTCTAAGATATTTTTGTTTGACAATTTTCACCCACCAATTATCGCTGTCAGTTAAAATCTTCCATCCAAACTTAGCAAGGCAAACATTATTAAAATGTCTTATGATGCAGTTTTCTGTTAAATTAAATTATGTATTAAATTAAATTAAATCATAAGCATTATTAATTCAATTATGTATTAAACCTTTCATCATAAGTATCCTTGCTTAGCCATAAATTAAAAACATAACAAAATACATAACAAAATAAAATGTCTAAGCATTATTAATTCGATAAGCATTATGCAGTGTTCTGCTTTAATACATAACAAAACAAAATGCAGTGTTCTGCTTTGATATGCTTATGTATTTTGTTATGTAATCGATAAGCATTATTTATTTTGTTATGCTTATGTATTAAATTAAAATGTCTAGCCATCCAAACTTTGAAGCCCTAGACATGATTGAATTAATGTTATGATGCAGTTTTAGCTTATCGATTTCATTTGCAAGTTAGAATCAATTTTCTGTCTTCAATTGTTTCAAGCACATATTTTCAAGCTTAGCTACCTTGTTTATGTTTTCTTTCTGTTGAGAATGATAAGGATGATTGCCATATCTTTTTTCATTCATTAGCAACATGTGGTTAGGTTAAGAACTAGTAATGTAAACTGATTTCATGAAAATCTAGGATAAATGCCATGTTCTAGGGTTCATGTGATGTTCGTAGTCCTCTTCGTTCTTAATGAGTTTCTAGGTGCTAAATCTGAGTACACGCCATGCTAGGTTGCACCTACAAATATAAGTTTCATGTACATGCCAAGCATCTAACATGCAAAGAAAATGAGGATTCATACAATTATATGCCATGCTAGATCTGTGAACATCTAAGTTGTGCATTGAAATTGATAAGTTAAAAGATCATATCATTGATTCATGACTGTTTAGGGGTAGGCCAAGCATCTAACATGCAAAGAAAATGAGGATTCATACAATTATATGCCATGCTAGATCTGTGAACATCTAAGTTGTGCATTGAAATTGATAAGTTAAAAGATCATATCATTGATTCATGACTGTTTAGGGGTAGGCCTTAGCTCATTTTAATTCATAAAAATGTTTCTAACCTATTTCATGTCTTAGGTTTGTTTCTAGATAGTTAATTTTTCCCTTTTCTTTCTGTCGTTGTTTTGTTGCCAAAACTTGCTCAAACCCCCCATTTTAAGTTATAGGAGTCATTAACTAATGCTAATATGTAAGAGTCAAAGGTTTTACTAAGTTGTTTATCAGTCTTTGTGGGTTCGACCCTTGCTGGTCTCTATACTATCACTTATGATTTGTGCACTTGCAAGGATAAGATTTGTGTAAATTAGAAAGCCTAATTAAGTTGTCTAATTTATCCAACAAGTTTCTGGCGCCGTTGTCGGGGACTACACTTAAACAACTTTGTAATTCCTTTTAGTTTTGCTTACTAACTTAATTTATCTTGTTTTCAATTGTATGTCTTTCAATCCATTCAAGAAGCCCATTGACTTAGAGCAACTACAAAGGGTGGTTCAATCAAGTTCTGGTGAGTGGCGTACACTCAAACTTGTGAGGATTCTCAAAACTCAATCTTGAACAAGCTTTCCTTGCCACTCAAAATCACATACACCTAAGTCAGCCTCATGTTCACCCGAGGCTAAATTAGAAGAAGACGAGATAGCCATGGCAAACAACAACAACAACAATGATGACAAGGCTAATTGTGCTTTGAAGGAGTATGCAATTCCCAAGATCAGTGAGGAGTCTTCATGCATTCATTATCCCGACACCACCGTGGAGAACTTCGAACTCAAATCAGGTATGATCCATCTCTTAGCTAAATTTAATGGTTTGGCAGGTGAGGATCCCCATTTGCATATCAAGGAGTTTGTAGAGGTGTGCAATACCATTAAGATCGAAGGCTTGACCATTCAAGAGATATGCCTGAGGCTCTTTCCCTTTTCACTAAGGGAGAAGGGTATGGCATGGCTTCACACTCTTATGTCTGGATCCATTGAAACTTGGGATGTGCTAGCTTCCAAGTTTTTGCAACAATTTTTCCCAACTCAACGCATTAACAAGCTTAGGCGCGAAATCATCTCAATTGTGCAAATTGATGGAGAATTGTTCCATGAGTATTGGGACCGTTTCAAAACTCTGTTGCATTCTTGCCCTCACCACAACTTGGAACAGTGGTTGCTCATGCAATATTTCTATAAAAGATTGCTTGATTCTAATCGTATGATGATGGATGCTACTACTGGTGGTTTGATGAACAAGACGGCTGATCAAGCCAAGACCATGTTTGAGGACATTGCTTCAAATACGAAGCAATTTAGTTTCAGAAATCGACAAACCAGAAGGTTTATGAGGTTAGTACTTCTAATGATAACTCTCAAATTTCTGAATTAACTAACCTTGTTAAGCAACTTGTATCCCAAAAGCAAGTTATGGCTGTTTGTCAAGTGTGTTCCATGCAGGGACATTCATCTAAGGCATGTCCTCAAGTGCAAGGGTTTCATGAAGAAGCAAACATGGTAGGAGGATTTCAAGGAAATCAGAGACCTAGAAATGATCTGTTTGCTCCAACTTACAACCCAGGATGGAGGAATCATCCTAATTTCAGATGGGAAAACAACAACAATGTGCAAAATCTGCCACCCCCCAAGCTAAACCAAGCAAGCCTCTTGAAGACATCATGAGTACATTGGCTAGACAAGTGAGTTCTTTAGCTCAAAGCACTCAAGACCTCAAGGTTTCAACCTAAAGCTTTCATGAACAAGACTGATCGTTCAATTGCAAACTTAGAAACTCAGGTTGGACAGATTGCAGCAGTGCTAAACCAAAGAGAACTAGGTAAGCTTCCCAATCAAGTTGTTGTAAATCCAAAAGATTTGAACAATGCACATGTGAATGTGATCACTTAGAGGAGTGGAAATGAGCTTAAAAGCAAGGAGCCTCAAAAAATTGATGAACTTGTGGCTGTCCAAGAAGAGGAAGAAGAAGACTATTAGCAACATCACAAGGAATCCAAATTAACTCCTCATGACGAGAGCACAATTCCAGCCAAGTTGAATGTTCCTAAGGTAAAATCTAAACCTAGTGAGTTGAATTCTAACCCTCAGGTGGAAGGATATACTCCACCTATGCCTTACCCCCGTAGGTTTGTCAATTCAAAGAAGGAGCAGCTCGAGAAAGAATTTCTAGAGACAATCAAGAATCTAGAAATTCCAATTCCCTTTTTCAAGGCAATCAAGCATATTCCAGGTTATGCAAAGTTCATAAAGGAATTGTGCACAAATAAAAGGATGGTGGAACTCAATGCTGTGGTGGCATTTGGAAAGAAAATGTCATCAGTTTTGTAAAGAAAGTTGGCACCAAAAGAGAAAGATCATGGAAGCTTTACTGTTCCATGCCAAATTAGTCCAATGAGGTTTGATAAATGTTTATGTGATTTAGGTGCTTCGATTAACTTAATGCCTTATTCTATTTATGAAGCACTTCAATTATGTGATCTCAAGCCAACTCATATGATGATTCAACTAGCGGATTGTTCTTTTACTCATCCTCGAGGAATTGTGGACGATGTGATTGTTAATCGGTGACCTAGTTCTACCAGCAAATTTTTACATTTTCGATATGGAGGAGAGCCCTCTACCAAATCATCTTCCTCTCATCTTTGGTCGACCATTTTTAGCCACAGCTCATGTCATCATTGATTGTCATTCCGGAAAGCTTACCATGACTGTTCTAGGAGAAACAAGAACTTTTCAAATCCTTGAAGCTATGAGGTACCCTAGTGACATTCATGAATGCAATTCTATTGATCTAAGCTTAACATTGCAGGCACCAGTTGAAACATAAAGTTGGGATGATCCACTAGAGAGAGCACTCACTTTAACGGAAAGTAAGGATGATGCATATGACGAAGCAAGAACTGAGATACTTATTGCCTTAAAAGCTATACCATTTTACACTTCTTTAAGGTGGCCATGTTTTGAGCCTCTCCCTAGCTTAACAGATAAGCCAATTCCCTCTGCAATTCAAGCTCTAAGGTTAGAACTCAAATCAATCCCTGAACATCTTAAATATGTTTATCTTGGTAATGAGAATACTCTTCCTGTTATTATAAATGCCCATTTAAGTGATGTTGAGACAGAAAAGCTAGTAAGAGTTCTAAGAGAGAATAGGAAAGCTATTGGTTGGACAATAGCTGATACCAAGGGAATTAGCCCAACAAAGTGCATGCACCAGATTCTTTTGGAGGATGGAGCCAAGCCAACCAGAGAAGCTCAAAGATGCCTAAATCTACCTATGAAGGAGGTGGTGAAGAAGGAGATTTTGAAGCTGCTAGATGTAGGAATTATTTACCCAATTTCTCACTCAAAATCGGTAAGTCCGATACATGTGGTCCCTAAGACATTCGGCATCACAGTTGTCAAGAATGAGCATGATGACATAGTGCCAACAAGAGTGCAAACAGGTTGGAGGGTGTGCACTGATTATCGCAAGCTCAATGCAACAACTCGTAAAGATCATTTTCCTTTACCTTTTATTGATCAAATGCTTGAGCGCCTTGCAGGTCATAGCCATTATTGCTTTTTGGACGGTTATTCTGGATATAACCAAATCAAATTCTGGATATAACCAAATCGCGATAGCCCCTGAGGACCAAGAAAAGACCACATTCACATGCCCATTTAGCATGTTTGCCTATAGACATATGCCATTTGGATTGTGTAACGCCCCTGCAACATTTTAGCGATGCATGATGAGCATATTCTCGGACATGGTTAGGGACATCGTTGAGGTTTTTATGGATGATTTTTCTATATTTGGTGACTTTTTTTTATGTATGTCTTCACAATCTTTCTTTAGTGTTGCAAAGGTGTAGGGAATGCAATTTGGTGCTTAATTGGGAGAAGTGTCATTTCATGGTGCAACAAGGCATTGTTTTACGCCATGTGATCTCTACTCATGGGATTGAAGTAGACAAAGCCAAGGTGGACATAGTGAACAGGTTGCCGCCCCCTACATCAGTGAAGGAGCAATCATTTCTTGGAAATGTTGGATTTTATCGTTGGTTCATCAAGAATTTTTCTCATATTTCAAGGCCTTTATGCAACTTGTTGGCTAAAGATGCTCAATTTGAGTTCAATAGCAAGTGCCATGAAGCTTTTGAGAAGCTCAAGAGACTCCTTACTACTGCCCCTATCATCATGCCACCAGAGTGGAGCATTCCATTTAAGCTTATGTGTGATGCCTCAAATTATGCAGTAGGAGCTGTTTTAGGGCAGCATGTGAACAAGCTTCCCCATGTCATTTACTATGTTAGCCGTACTTTAAATGATGCATAACTTAATTATTCAACAACTGAAAAAAAAAGAAGTTATTTGCTGTTATTTTTTGTCTAGAAAATTTTAGATCTTGTCTAATTGGTACTAAAGTGATTATATATTCTGATCAATCAGCTTTGAAATATCTCCTTACCAAAAAAGATGCCAAGCCAAGGTTGATTCGTTGGATGCTTCTACATCAAGGGTTTGATGTGGAGATTTGAGATAAGAAAGGTTCAGAAAATGTTGTGGCGGATCATCTTAGCCTTTTAGTGCGTTCATCTAATGAAGAAGAAGATCACTAGCCATTACAAGCCGATGAGCAGATTTCTGCCTTTGACATTGCAAATCCTTGGTTTCGCAGACATTATCAATTACTTGGCCACCAAGCAGGTCCCTAGCACATTCAGTCGATTCCAATAAGACAAGCTAATAAAACAAGCTAAGTATTACATTTGGGATGATCCATTTTTATGGAAATATTGCCTAGACCTGATCATAATAAGGTGTGTACCTGAATCTGAATTTCATTCTATTTTAACATTTTGTCATGATTCACCTTGTGGAGGTCATTTTGGAGCAAAGAAAACAGCTCTTAAAGTTCTTCAAAGTGGTTTCTATTGGCCTAGCTTGTTCAAAGATGCTTATAAGTTTGTTGCCACATGTGATCGCTGCCAACGTACAGGTAACTTAGGTTCTCGTGATCAAATGCCCTTAAACCCAATTCTAGTTGTTGAAATTTTTTATGTTTGGGGCCTTGATTTCATGGTTTCTTTTCCTAATTCTCATGGTTTTTTTATGCATATTGCTTGTTGATTATGTTTCGAAGTAGTTTGAGGTAATCCCCATTAGGACTAATGACTCTAAAGTGGTTCTCAGTTTCCTTAAAGAATACATATTTGCTAGATTTGGAACTCCCAAAGCTATAATCAGTGATGGAGGTTCATACTTTTGCAACCGATCATTTAAGACTTTAATAAAATGCTATGGAGTCACGCACATGGTTTCCACACCATATCACCCTCAAACGAGCGGACAAGCTGAAATCTCTAAACATGAAGTCAAACAAATCCTCGAGAAAACTATAGGCCCTACTAAAAAAGATGGGTCGTTGTGCTTGCATTATGCATTATGGGCTTATAGAACAGCATATAAGACTCCTATAGGCATGTCACCCTTCTGACTTGTCTATGGAAAGCCTTGCCACCTTCCCGTGGAGCTAGAACATAGAGCTTATTGGGCAATAAAAAATCTCAATTTTGATCTAAATAAGGTGGGCCATTTGAGGAGGTTTCAACTCAGTGGGCTTGATGGGTTAAGGAATGATGCATATGAAAACTCTGGAATTTACAAAGAAATGACCAAAGCATATCATGACAAAGCAATCCATAGGAAGTCGTTTGAGATTGGGCAGAAAGTTCTTTTATTCAATTCATGCCTTAGGCTCTTCCCTGGTAAGCTTCATTCTCATTGGTATGGTCCATTTCTTGTCACTAATGTTTATCCTCATGGTGCAGTGGACATTCAAAACATCCAGATAAGGAACACTTTCAAAGTGAATGGCCATTACCTTAAGCCATACTATGATGCTTATAAACCAATTCCTGAGGTCGCTGAAACTCTCCATCAACAACCACCATCAGCCACACATCATGTCTTGCCTAGACATAAAATAAAGCGCTTGTTCGGTGGCAACCCAACTAGGTATTTATACTATGCCATTCTTTGCCATACCTTTTTTTTTCTATCTTTTTTTTTTTTTTTCTGTTAGTATTTATACTATGTCATTCTTTGCCATACTTTGCATTGCCTTCATTTCATTCATTTGTAATCATTGAGGACAATGCTTTGTTTAGGTTTAGGGGTGTGTGGTATTGAACTTTTAGTCTGTTTGAGTCATGATTAGAGCTATTTGCAATTAAATAATGGGAATGTACATGCTTTACTTAGTCTTGCAATCATAACTTTAGCTATGCTTTGAAAGTTGTTGTATCTACTATATAATACCACTACTCACAGTTCTGAGAATACTTGTGAAAAGTTACTAGTTCAAGCCTTAGAAGAAAGATAGTGAAGACTGTTTTTTGTGAAAATTTTGTGCCTATTTGCTTCTTTTAGAGGGATTAAACTGTTTCTACTCCTATCCTTTTCTTTCAAATTCATTTCAAATGACCTCATTATTCATTTTTGATTGAATACTAAGAGTTATTCTCTTTTGTGGATACTTGTGCTTATTATCACCCATGAATGAACTCATTGAGATAATGTTAGGCTATGCATGTTTTAACTAGTAAATGGCCTAATTCCATACCTTTGTTGTGTGAGACATTACCCATTTTGAAGCCAAATACAGCCATATCTTTCATCACCCACACTAAACTTTACCCATTTCCCCCCATAATAGCCATTCCCTATAGCTTGGGGAATACCAAAGTGATGAAGACAAATATAATGCTCGAGCTTTAAGCTAAGAAAGTGGCTTTGGTACATCTCAAGTTCTAGTATTCCTTATCCATCCTTTCATAGCCCCTACCCTAAAAACCTTACATTACAACCTTATGGAAGACCTAGCAGATCTTTAAGGATGTATTTATGGGTGTTAGTAAGTATGTGTGTTATCCTATTCTTAGTATTTGATTCCTTTCATAAGATCTGTCATGAAAGTTCTTTTGTTTCTAATTGAATTATGTGTGAGAATATCTTGCTTTCCATTACATAACCTCACTCACATATACTTGTTGAGAGCAAGCCCTAGGAATCAAGTGAAAGAGTGAATCTGTAAGATTAGAGTTGAGATGAATCTTATCTTCCTTGCTTGAGCTTGTAACTTAGTAACAGGTTGAATTTGAACTAAAGCACCTCACTAACATCCAGATTTGATTACTAGAAAGGTAAAGTCAAAGTTAGGAATGTAAGGCATAGTTGAGTTTTGATTCTTATTATCCTGTTTCAAAAGTGCTCTAATCATTGTTTTGTAGGTTGTTTCAGACATTTGTGGGTACCGTCACTGTTAAACCCTTAGGAGACACAACTCCTCCTACTAGGGATGCCTAAAGGTTTAAAGGCTTGATGCATAAGCTGAAAGCATTCGTCACACCAACGAAATTGGTCTTAAATTAACTTATGTTTGTCTTTTGTGTTGTTTTTGTTTCTTTTAGTTTTGGTTTGCTCGAGGACTAGCAAAATCTAAGTTTGGGGGTATTTGTTGAGTGCATAAAGTTATACTTTTACGCCCTCTTTTACTTAGGTTTTTTACTTAAAATCTCTATGCATCACAAGGTATTTTATTGTTTGTATTGTATTTTAGGATGAAAGTAAGGGCTTGAAGAAATCACCTTATATTGAATATTTTAAGAGCCTCGAATGGATAGTTTGAAGCCCAACTTGCCCAAGACCAACCATAGCCCACAAGTGGCCCAAGATTTGCCAGAAAAGGCCCTTGCAGAACAGCCAACTTGTGAGCTTTGCCCCGAAGTGCTCAAAATGAATTAGAAAATGGGCCATATATGGTTGGAAAGCCCTGGAAGTCTTCTTTCTCATGGTATTTACAGTTTGTAATTCGGAGGTTTCTACAAGAAATTAAAACAGAATAAAGAGGAGCTGTTCAGTTACAAATTCTGATAACAGATAGTTTTCAATTACTCCTATACTAAAAGCTGGTTGTAAAAAGCTGTAAATGAGAGTCAATTCAAGGATGTAAATGTATCAGATGTTAGATAACTCCTAAGCCTTTTAATAGGAGAAAAATACACAAAAAATAGGGAATCTAGAAAAGGAGCAGGAGTCTTCAACCTTGAGCAGTTTCTAGGGTCTAGCCTTCCTAACTTTTTATGTATTTTGTTATGTTTTTAATTTAGTTTATGGATACTTAGGGCTACTTTGATGCCCTAGTCATGATTGAATTAATGTTATGATGCAATTTTAGCTTATCGATTTCATTTGCAAGCTAGAATCAGTTTTCTGTCTTCAATTGTTTCAAGCACATATTTTCAAGCTTAGCTACCCTGTTTATTTTTGTTATCTGTTAAGAATGATAAGGATAACTGCTGTATCTTCTTTCACTCATTAGCAACATGTGGTTAGGTTAAGAACTAGTCATGTAAACTGATTTCATGAAAATCTAGGATAAATGCCATGTTCTAGGGTTCATGTGATGTTCGTAGTCCTCTTCATTCTTAATGAGTTTCTGGGTGCTAAATCTGAGTACACGCCATGCTAGGTTGCACCTACAAATATAAGTTTGATGTACATGCCATTCATCTAACATGCAAAGAAAGTGAGGATTCATACAATTTAGTTATATGCCATGCTAAATCTGTGAACATCTAAGTTGTGCATTGAAATTGATAAGTTAAAAAGATCATATCATTGATTCATGACTATTTAGGGGTAAGCCTTAGCTCATTTTAATTCATAAAAACGTTTCTAACCTATTTCATGTCTTAGGTTTGTTTCTAGATAGTTAATTTTTCTCTTTTCTTTTTGTCCTTGTTTCGTTGCCAAAACTTACTCAAACCCCCCATTTTAAGTCATAGGAGTCATTAACTAATGCTAATATGTAAGAGTTAGAGGTTTTACTAAGTTGTTTATTAGTCTCTGTGGGTTCGACCCTTGCTGGTCTTTATACTATCGCTTATGATTTGTGCACTTGTAAGGATAAGATTTGTGTAAATTGGAGAACCTAATTAAGTTGTCGAATTTATCCAACACCTTTCTTGTTCTTAAAAGTAGAAAACATTTCTTGTGCTACAAGAATATTATCATGAACTGATCTACCAAGTCAAAAGCACCTTGATTTTGAGAAATACAATTCTTTAACGAAGGCTGTTTCAGGATTCTCAACTTCGGAAATTAGAGCTATGTTAGTATGATTAATAAGTCTTAAGCTACCATTATGATTCAAAAATTCTTTAACTAAGTCACAAACTGAACCTTAACTATATCCCAACACTCATGATAAAAAGAGGTATATATGCAACCCATCAGGTTTAGGTGCTTTAAGACTCCCAATACTGTTAACTTGGCCAATTTTCTCACCAGTTATATTCCATATTAGAGCAAAGATTTTGTTCACGTGTAATACAAGGGATCACAATATCTGCAAATTGTCTCAAGTTAATAATATAAGGAGTAACATGGTATTTTGGTTTTGGCGTCAACAAGGGCTTTCATAATGTTATCTTCAAAAGCAATTCAAATCAGATTATCTTAACACTGAAGGATCCTTCCACTAATATGTCATATCTTCGTCATATTATTGAGGATTCTAAAACCATATTGGGATCAATCACTAAGGCTCCTTATACCCACGTTCGTCGTCAAGCCAATAATCTTGCCCATCGTCTAGCCCACTGTGACTTAGCCCGCTGTGCACTTAGAGCTGCTAGTCCTTTGCCTATGGTTAGATTTCCCTCGTGGGTTTATAGTAAATATGCCCATGGAGGATGGTTTTTCTTTGTAAATGGATTGAGCATGTGCTCTTTTTTTGTAACCCCTTTTTTCCATGGAATGAAAGTCTATCTGTAGAAATTATAGAATTTGATGATTTCATTGATAGCAAAGGTGACAATTATATACACATATGAATTAGTGTACAAGTATGTAACTGAAGAATACAAGAGGACAAAACTATCAAGACACAAAATGACTATTAAACCTAAAGAGAACGATTACTTTTGGTGCCAGGACTGCTAAACTTCTTGTTTAACATCCCCCCTCAAACTGACTAGCCAGAAGGCGAGTTTGGAACGCAGTAGAAGAAACTGTTGTTTGGAAAGTCCTTTTGTCAAGAGATCCACATGTTGATAAAATGCACCATATGAGTCCTAAGTTTGACACGCTCATGAACAAAATAATAGTCCAATTCAATATGTTTTGTTCGAGCATGAAGCACTGGGTTTGCAACCATATAGTTAGTGCTAAGATTATCACAAAAGAGGTAAGTAGGAGTAGGAGAAGGAAACTGAGGGTCATGAAGAAGGTAAGGCACCTAAATGGATTCAGTGCATGCATGAGCAAAGGTGCGATACTGAAATTCTGCACTAGAGTGAGAAATAGTAGGCTGTTTAGTAGAACTCCATGAAATCAAATTAGGCCCATGAAACAAAAGGTAGCTAGACGTCGAACAATGAGTATCATAACAACCAGCCCAATCAGCATCAGAATAACCTCAGAGAAAAAGTGGACCATGATAGGGTCGAAACACCAACCCTAAATCAAGAGAATCTTTAACATGCTGAAGAATCTGTTTGGCAGCAATGAGATGAGTCACTATGGGATGAGCCATGAACTGAGCAATGTGATTGATAGCAAATGCAATATCAAGTCGCGCGACAGTAAGATATTGCAAGGACCTAAGAAGATGTCTGAATTCCATAAGGTCAGTGAGGGGTATGCCATCCTGGTTAGACAATTGAGATCGAAAAGCTATAAGCATTGTAGCTGGCTTGTAGTCTAACATGTTAGTGCGAGTGAGAAAATCAACAACATATTTAGTTTGAGTCAAGTGAACACCAGAAGAGGCGTGAGTAACCTCTATGCCAAGGAAATAGTGAAGAGTGTTGGAAATGTGCCCTAAAGTCAATCATATAATGATACTTTATGGACATTTCACATGTTAAACTAATCTAGTTTAATATAAAAGGCAAAGATTATTGTTTAAAGCCGTCTCATATAAATGTTATATGCTTAAGTGATAAGTCCAAGGAATATGTAATTGGAAGAATGTGATCTAAAAAAGTTAGATTCATGAGACCATTCTCTTATGTATACATATCCTAAACGTTCCTGATTATAGGATTACCAATTGGGCATTGACAGTTCGTTAAGATCAATACATGTTATGTCATCTCTTATAGAGAGTGACTGGTCTCGAGTCATTGGTGTGACTGACACCAAGACAAGCATGCAGGTGCTCAATAGAGAATGAGTCCACTGAACACGATCAACAAGGAGTTCTCATACTCTTGTCACATGAGAACTCATGGTTGGGATAATGCAAAGTAGTCCTTTAACCTGAGGCATCATAGTTGTCTAGTGGTTAGGTCATTGATCTTTGACTATATCAAAGTCACTCCGTCAAAGGGTATCCATGACATAGTTGGGGCTAAGCCACTTAGTCATGGAGGCAAGTGAATTCACAACAAGGGATCTCTAACCTTCAAACCATTTGAGGGATAATACTCTATGATATGATTAAGAATCTCTGGCAAGAGTATGAATGAGATTTAGGAAGTCGTTCCAAATCACATTCAAGGTAATCATATAAGTAAAAGAATCACATTGGATAGTAGACGTGAATAAACTATCAAACCAAACAATGTGGTCAAGAGTCTTGTATTAGAGAAAGACCGTATTGCATTGTAATCCTAAACTGAATAGCTTCTCCACCTCTTCTGATTAGCTTGGGTAGCCATGATATACTGCTAGGTGCCACTCATAGTTTGTGGAAGCCCTAAAGGTTTATAATCACTAAAGGGAGAATTGAAAGTATGTTTCAATTCACAATCGATTTGGAGAGTTCTAATCGCCCACTACCTCGCTAAAAGGAACCTAATGGATCGTACACTGAGTAAGGTAGAGATTGATGAAACAACAGAGATGAGTAAGGATAATTAAATGGTTTAATTATTTATAGCTAGGATTAATTAATATGTTAATTAATCAAACGAATAAGTTCGTTATAGAACTCGGGTTAGTTTTGGGCCGCAATGCCTAATGGGATTTGAATATCAAGCCCATTAACTCAAGTTGAATGACAACTTGAAAACACAAAGGGCCTCAAAGCCCAATAAACCCATCAAGGCCGGCCATAAGGTGAAAGGTAGGCAAACTTGTTTTAATTGCAAGTTTGCCACTCCATTGTGAGGTGGTATAAAGGCAACTTTATAGCCATTTCATCCTTAGGGTTTTCTAAGGGAAGAGAAGAGAACACAAAGCTCTCTCTTCTCTAATGAAGGTCGGCCACCCTAGAGGAACATAGCTAGCAATCTTCCTTCCTCTAGGTCACTCATCTCTTCCTCAATGCTCTCCTTGGTGTGGAGACTTAGAGGTTCCCTATTTTGGGAACTTGGAGAATCCATTCCTTCATCCATATCCAAGAAGTCATGGAGCCAAGAAGCAAAGTTCCTCCATCCACATCCATGGAGCCAAGGAGCAAGGAGACTAAGGAAAGAAGGTCCTCACATAGGTGAATATCATTTGCTAAGCAAAGAGGTGCTTCAAAGGTATAAAAGTTTCTCAACTCACTTTGTTCTTGAGTTGAGTCTTGGTTCACCACAATTACTAGGCCTTGAATTTAACGGGTAAAGTTTTATTTTTTAGTGCATACAAGCATGATTCCGCCTTTTAATTGTTAATTGCATGCATAGATGTTGCTCAAATGAACTAGTTTTCACAAATATTTCCTTCAAAGATGACCAAGATCCTTAAGCTGAAACTCTGAATTCAAGAGAAAGATGAACTTGACATCAACCGAAGGAATATTGTGAGTGAGAACAATGTCATCCACGTATAGTAAAAGAAACATAACAAACTACTCATGACGAAAAATGAACAAGGAAAGGTCATCTTGGATTTGTCGGAAACCATGGCGCATTATAAAAGAACTGAAATGCTAAAACCAAGCCCGAAGCGCTTGCTTTAGACCATAAATAGCTTTATGTAACTTACAAACATGAGAAGGAAATGAGGGATCAACAAATCATAGGGGTTGAGTCATGTAAACATCCTCACGTAAAACACCATGGCGAAAAGACCACCCTTGTGAGATAGCAAGACTGTGCACCAAACGAATAGTGTGGGTTTGACCACGGGACTAGCTCTTTCATCATAATCAAAATCATATTGTTGATGATAACCGTTAGCCATTAACCGAGCCTTGTAATGCTCAATGGAACCATTGGCATGTTTCTTGATTTTGAAAACCCATTTGCAACCAACCAAGTTCTGAGAAGAATGAGGAGGTACCAAAGACCACATCTGATTTTACAATAAGGCATTGAATTCATCAGCCATAACAGCGCTCCACTCAGGAGAACAAACAACTTGAGTGTAACAGGTAGGCTCAATAGAAGACGAGCAAGCCATATCAGCTAGTGTATGGGAAAAAGGATACCAAACGGTGCCATTAGAACACTATTTGGGCCGATGAATACCGGCCTTGGCTTGGGTAATCATGGGATGAGTATTAGTGACTGCTAAATGTCCCCCAGTTGTCTCGGCATGAGCATAATTGGTGGGCGGAGTTGAATGAGAAACCTGCACCAGGGCTCATCAAAGGAGTCAGCAACTGTAGTCGCATTTGGTTGTGGGACAGCAGGTAGTGGGCCGGGATAGAAGCTGAAGCAGAAGAGGACGGCATTGAGGGTTCAATAAGTGTAATCTGAAAATCATCATTGTGGCCAACAGGGGTAGCTCGAAATGAGTGAGCATATGGAAATTTTGTCTCATCAAAAACAACATGTCGTGACAAATACATCCAATTTATGGTAGGATCAAAACATCGATATCCCTTGTATTGTACAATGTAACCTACAAAAACACATTCCTTGGAACGAGACGCCAATTTGTTAGTAGAATAAGCCCCAAGGTACGATAACACGCACACCCATAAGTCCTAAGGCTAAATAAAGAGAAAAAGTGACCCAAAAAAATAAGTATATGGACTAGCCCACCCTAATGTGCACGAGGGTAAAAGATTGATAAGAAAGACGGCTGTAAGAGCAGCTTCCACCCATAGTGAAAAAGGTGCACTGGAAGTGCCTAAGAGGAGGCGCGTAACTTAGGCAATATGTCGATGTTTACGTTCAGCTAGTCTGTTTTGTTGAAGGGTGTGTGGACATGAGAATCGTTGAATAATACCATGTGTTTGACAAAAATGAGTGAAGTGAAAATTAACATATTCAGTACCGCTATCATTTTGCAAAAATTGTATTGAAGAATTGAAAATATTCTTAACCATATTAAAGAAGGTTTGAAATGAGAAAAGATTTCATTTTTATGCTTCATGGGAAATATCCAAGAATAACGAATATACTCATCCATAAAAAGAACAAAATAACGATAACCAGTGAAAGAAGAAGTAGAAGGCATCCACACATCAGAATGAATTAAAGAAAAGGGAAAAGCAGCTGTAATTTCATTAGAATTTAAAGGATAATTTTTGTTACTTAGCAAGTGCATAATGTTGACAAAAAGAACTACAAGACTTTATTGAACCCATCGAAAGATGGGCTAAAACATCAGATGACGGGTGACCTACACGAGAATGCCAAAGAGAAGACGACGCAGCAAGAAGAGCTTGGGGTGACGACGACAAGACAGGATAAAGCTCTCCTTTACATGGGCTCTGGAACAAGGTAAAGCCAGAAAACAAGTCAGTAATTTTCGAATGATATGGAAAAAAGGGTAACAACGGTATTATTGTCACGATTAAACTGAGAAACAAACAAAAGATTTTTCTTGAGAAGAGGAACATGAAGAACATTATGTAAATTGAACCTAGAAGAACCTAAAGACAATGGAAGATTACCAGTGTAGGCAATAAATAAGGCATCACCGTTACCAAGAATAACATAAGTATTACCATTGTAAGGAACTGAGTCTTGAAGGTTGGCACCATTTCCAGTCATATGGTGTGCAAGTACCAATACGGAACAGCCACATAATTGGTTGCATTTTCTGGGAGAGAATATAACCCAGCAAATGGAGCAGGTAGAGCACGATGGGGACATGTTATAGGATGATGGCCTGGTGAATTGCAGAGGTTGCACCAAAAAATAAGAGGAGCCCCAAAGATGCCGTGAGCTAGGCTGAGAAGACCCCATTGTTGCTGGGGATGGTTGTTCTTATTACCACGACCACCACCATGTCCACCACAATGAAAAACCACCACAATTGCATCCGCCACAATGACAACCACCGCTGGTGCCTCTATATGCTTGCTGCTGTTGTGGGTGCAGTGGCTGTGGAACTTGAAAAGGTTGTGGTTGCAGACCTGGGGCAGCGGCTGGATTATGTGGTTGTGGAACCTGAGCAGCCATGAGTGCATGGGCAGTAAATGTTGTATTCATACGAGCAACCTAGGCTTCATATGTCAGAATCTGTTTATGCAGGTCAGAGAAGGAAGGCAAGGTAGCCATATTGAGAATTGAGATGACAAACATCACATAGTTTGCTCCTAGACCACGGAGAACGGACATCACAAGATCACTGTCGGAAACCTTTTGATGAATGGAGGCAAGATCATCAACAATTGACTTAGACCTCTGAAGATACTTATGGAGTGGGCGACTGCCTTTTTGAAGGTCAAGAAAACGAAAACGCAGGTTAGCAGCGTTGGCAATAGAAACTTGAGAGAAGTGTTGATGGAGACACTCCCCAATAGCTTGGGCAGAGTCGAGACCAACCACCATCGAGAGAACATTCTCGGTGTTGAAATGTCCCTCATCGACCATATCAATGACAAAAGAATAGTTTAAATACCCTAATCTCACTCCAACTAATACCGAGGCTTTTTATGATAAAACTCCACACCTGACGGATTGTGCAGGTGGTAGTTCCCAAGTTGGGGACATTATCGATGTTGTTGGAAGTGAGTCTTTAGCCCGTCTCTTTGATAATTCTACATCATATCAGAGCCAAGGAGCGGGCCCGTACCGTACTGCCACGTGATGGGTGGATCCTCTTGGCCCCGTGTGATGATGGTCAGTCATTTGGCCCCGCGTGTAGGGTGA
The DNA here is from genome assembly GCA_024362995.1 of Heteromeles arbutifolia. Classification (NCBI taxonomy): domain Eukaryota; kingdom Viridiplantae; phylum Streptophyta; class Magnoliopsida; order Rosales; family Rosaceae; genus Heteromeles; species Heteromeles arbutifolia. Next base: position 825,881 of record JANCRC010000022.1, read on the forward strand.
GTCCCTTTGGCTCCATGTGGTTGTCGCTGTGTGGATCTCCCACGTGTGACCCACTAATTGGGTCCCACGTGAGGGGACGTGTTGAAATGTCTCACATCGACCATATAGTTTAAATACCCTAATCCCACTCCAACTAATACCGAGGTTTTTTGTGATAAAGCCCTACACTTGAAGAATTGTGCAGGTGATAGTTCCCAAGTTTGTGACAGTATCGGTGTTGTCAGAAGTGGGCTTTTGGCCCGTCTCTCCGAAACCAAATAACTACAAGTTAGTTGATCCTTCTTGAACCAGGAGCCGTACTCAAGATTAGGCCTCTCTAGTTCGTCACGGGAAGTAGGAAGAACAGCAGGAGGCGCAACGATGGTGCCATCAACATGTTCGAAGAAGTAATGATCGATCAAAAAGGGGCGCATCTGACAAAGCCAATTCAGAAAGTTTGTCTCGGTATGTTTGAAGAAGTTGGCCACGCTGGGGCCAGTAGGAAGAAAGGAAGCAGTAGCGGAGGTGGATGCTGCCTGAGTCGCCATGGAGACAGAGAAGTAGATGGAGGGAAATAGTGCAGCAAGAAAGAAAAGGGTTGCGACAACTAAGAAACTGTGGTTTAGAAACCTAGAGTCATTGATACCATGTAGAAATTATAGAATTTGATGATTTCATTGATCGCAAAGGTGCCAATTATATACACTTACCAATTAGTGTACAAGTATGTAACTGAAGAATACAAGAGGACAAAACAATCAAAGACACAATAATGACTATTAAACCTAAATAGAACAGTTGCTTTTGGACTGCTAGGACTGCTAGACTTCCTGTTTAACACTATCGTTTTAATAACAAAAAATATGCTCTCTTCAAAGAGTTTGTCTAATTTTTCTCTAATATCATATTCAGCTTGTAAAAATTGCAATTATTTGAATTACTCATGGCTTTACTTTGAGCAGTAATCATCTACAATATCTTTTATTTGTAATCTAACGTTACCAAACACTCGTCACTTAGTATTACGGTATAGTGATATTCTTCTTTACTTGTAAGTGAGAGATCTTAGTTTCAATTCTCGCCAAAGTTGATTTTGAACTACATTATTGCTAGCCGATTGTGAGACTAAACACACCTCATCTCCTTTAGTGTAGTCTAGATAATATCGTTTGTTCGAAGAAAAAAAATAATAATTACCAAACACTCGTTTATTCCAATGTTGGGCCTAACAAATGGGCTTTCATCCCTCTTAAAACAGGCCAACACAAGGCCCTGCTACGATGTCCCAATCAGACCGACAACAATATCGTCCCAGAATGTTTTGAAACGACATCGCATTGAGGAAGCAAGATAAATCCGTTCCCTTCCCTCCCTCCCTCTCTCCCTCTTTTCGTTTCCAGGGTTTACGAAACCCTAACGCGCAGTCACAGAAACCAAAACTTCAAATCCAATAAAACATGGGAGGCAAGTGCCCGCACAGAAGCGTCAAGAAACGAAGATACTCTCACAAGACTCACCGCCGCGCCAAATTCGAAATGAAAGATATCCTTTTTTTTTCTTCGCCGCAATTATTATTTTCCTTTTTTTTTGTTGTTCAATTTTGTTAATTTTGTAGAATTTTGATTTGGTTCCTTGACGGAGAATTTGATCACGTGACGATATGGTGTATGATGGTCTGAAGAAAGCAGAGGAGGGGGCGAAGCCATTGCCTCAAGATCAGGACTTTCCTGGGATGGGTCAATACTACTGCCTACACTGCGAGTAAGATTTGGTGTTCTTATAGTTTTTGAATTTTGATGGATATTGTATCTGGGTCTGTTTGGTTGCTGAGAAAAAAATGGAAAGATACCCATCTTCGAGTTTCATTTGTGTTACTAGTTTGTTTTAGTTGGGTTTGTATAATTTGCTTAAGTGAGCAACTCGGTTTTGAAATTGCAGCCGATACTTTAACAATGCGCTGGTGAGGGACGATCATTTCAAGACAAAGCGTCACAAGAAGCGTGTGAAGATAATGATTGGGGATGCACCTCACACTCAGCTGGCCGCTGATTTAGCTGCTGGGATGGGTATGCCCGATAATGGTCCCAAGCTTATGTCTTTTTGAGCTTTCTGTTTTTGTTTTATTTTATGTACCTTGTAGCGGAAGATACATGATACATGCTGCTGTTGTAAGAAGGATCTCTTTTTATCTATAATGATATAGGTGTTACTTGTTAGTGAAATATAATTGCGATTGTTGATCGGTTTTCTTTTTCTGTTTCTCTGTGCCATGCTATTTGTTGATTCCTTGGGTTCCGATAGATAGGAACAGCTTTCATAAATACTGATAACTCTTGGATGGAGTTTTTAGTATGTTTTGTGAATAGGTATAGTCTCTGAATTTTGTGCATCGTTCGTTGAATGCCTGACAGGGGAATAGGAATGTTTTACGTGAAAATGGCTGCTGAAGTACTTGCGTAGGTTGTACAATCCCATATAGTAATATTCTTTCTGGATTACAATGGAAGGAATTCACATTTTTTTCGGAAATGATAGAAGTAGGTTGGTGTAGACGAAATCCTGTAACTCCACTTTAGTAGGAGAAGTACTACTAGATTACAGAGACCACCAAAGGAAACTAGAAGCTATAAAGAGAGATTTTGAAAGAATTGGGATTTTAGGTTTCCTGATTGTTGGGACTGCAGTTTTGAGCACTATGCCGATTCCTATGTCGATGAACGTCCTATTGAGCATTAAGCTAGACTTTTTACTAGAAATTCTTCTACCAACAGAAAGAGGGGTGACTTGCATGCTTACTTGCTAGAGTAAGAGTTAGTTCCCACTTCCTTGTATTGATAATTGTTTGATCGGGCTACTCAAGAAGTTAAGTCAACCAGGGTGGTGTTTAGACATTGAAGATTAGATCAATATGCTCTTTATCAACCGGAGTTGCAACATCATATGCACCAATCATACTATTTTTTGTGAGTTCGGAAGGGATAAGGTTTTTCATGACTAATCAATCTTCTACCTTCAACTACACAACATTCAGAAGTTGACATCCATTTTGTCTTTCAACATATATTAAATCTAGTGAGTTATCCAATCCAATCCATTCGTTGACGCCAAACGAGACCTATTTTCAACCCCTGCCCATTTAGGGTTTTCACCCCTTGTACCATCTTCTTAGTTGTGTCATTTTAAATCATATTTTCTCCGAGTCATAGATTTTCAGACACTAGCGTTCTGCCTTAGTAAGTCCTTCACTTCAACTCTTACTACATTTTTGTTATTTTTGAAGTCTTCTTGATTGTGGTCTCCTTTTTCTTCAAAGAGTGAAAGTTCATAAGCGCTTTTGCTCATAAGTACTTTTGTTATACGTATAATATCTATTTTAGTTGTTTGGGGTGTTGGATGGATTGGCCATCCAACATTTAAAAACTGATACCGAATTGATCGGCAGTTGAGCCGAATCGGCCATTGACATGCAGTCCACCATTCTACTGTAATTAGTCATTTCTCCTTACAAATCATAGTTCTACGAGTATGCATGAATACGTAATTTCTGTAAGAAGGCCAAGAGTTAAAGTTGGTACGTGTGGTTGTTTACTCGATGGTCATTTTAGGTACTCAATCTCGCTTGAATCATGAATTGGAACAACGCAATCCCAAACAAGCTTATTGTCTCCAATTTTGTTTATAAAATAGTGTTTTATTGCATTCTTCCAACTTATTAAGTAGATTTGATATGAAAAGGTCGTGCCCCTGAACGTGAAGCATGAGAAGAAATACATTAAAATACTTGTTACTTTATTCATCCTCTAGGGTTTGTAAAATATACACGTGCCTTACTCTCCAGGAAACTAATTACAATGATAAGGAAACTAAATCCTAAAAATTACAACCAATTACAAATCCTATTCCTACCAAATATTGGACTCCTAGATATTTATAATAAAATTAACACTTCCCTTCAAGTTGGCGCATAAATATGGTACATGCCCAACTTGCTAAATAAGTCTAGAAAAAAACTTTCCTAGATACTCCATGAATAAGAACAACAGCCAACTGTTTTCCTGAATTTACAAATGGTATAGACATAATCTTCCTTTCGTGATTCTCCTTAGCAAAGTGTTATCAACTTCTACATGCTTTGTTCTATCATGTTGTTCTGATTATATGCTATTTCTCTTGTAGACTTATTATCACAACATAATTTCATAGCTTCCTTTGGTTTGAAACCAAGACATCTCAAAAACTTACGTAACCAAAGAAGTTCACGTATTTCTTGTGACATACCCTATACTCAGCTTTGGCAAATTGTCTTGCCACCACTTTCTGTTTCTTACTACGCCATGTAACCAAGTTCCCTCCAACAAACGTAAAGTATCCCTCAACTTTTAGGTGCCCATGTCTTCCATACAATACTCCCTTACCAGGTGGTTGGTACAAACTTCAGATATGCCAAAATCCACATTATAGTAGCCATGTGATCCTCACTGGTGAGTGCATAAGCTGACTCACAACATATGCAAGATCAGGACGAGTGCGAGCTAGATAAATTAATCTCCCCACAAGTCTTTGATATCTACCCTTATTAACAGGAACCTGATTAGGGTAAATACATAAGTGATGCTTTTCTACTATAGGAGTGTCAACATGTTTACACCTTAACATACCAGTTTCTCTCAACAAATCTAACACATATTTCCACTGAGACAAGAAAATACCTTTAGTTGAACGGGTGACCTCAACCCCAAGAAAGTACTTCAACTCTCCCAAATCTTTCATCTCAAATTCAAATGCAAGATTGCTTGTAACTTCTGAATTTCTTTTGAATCATCTCCTATAATAATCATATCATCCACTAAATAATTCAAGTAGTCAAATTTCCAAGCCTACGCTTTAGAAAAAAGTGTGATTTGAATGACTTTGGCAATACCCATACTCCTTCATTGCTTAAAGTAAACATGTCAAACCAAGCATAGGGCGATTGCTTATGTCCATAAAGAGACTTACGCAATATGCACACCCCGGTATTACTCCTCGCACCATATCTTGGTGGAAAAACCATATAAACATGCTTTTCCAAGTCCCTATGAAGGAGCGCATTCTTCACATCAAATTGTTTAAGAGACCAATCCATATTTGCAGCTAAGGAAATCAAAACACATACTGTATTCATCTTTGCGACCGAAGAAAAAGTTTCTTGGTAATCTACAACATACATGTGAGTGTACCCCTTAGCTACTAACTTTGCTTTGTACCTATCTACGGATCCATCAGCCTTGTACTTGATTTTAAACACCGAACGACAACCAACATGTTTCTTCTCTTTTAGCAATTGCACTATCTCCCAGGTTTTATTTTTTTGCAAAACAGACATCTCTGCATCCATAGCTTTATCCACTTAGGGTCTCGTAAACCTTCTTTGACTTGAGTTGGAATTTTAATTGATTCATATGATTTACCATTGTCCTATGTTATGTAAATAGTGCTCACATGATACGCAATTAGAAATTGGATACTTTACATTTCCTTCCAGAGATAGCCTGTTAGGTGGCACATCACGATTTTGTCTCCCTAGCTATTTATACGTGCTCATAATTTTAGGATTAGTTGTATTATCATTTAGAATACTTATATATTCAGATGAGATGAAACAGACACTACATGATTGGAGAGAGGGAGAGGTTACTATAGACATACTGGGCAGTTCGGCACATTGATGCTGAAAAACACTATTTTGTTCGGTAAAAGCCTGCTGAACAAAACTGAACTCTTCAATAGAATCTTGCCAAATTGGGCTAGATACCTCGATAGGGGCCTGCCAAACTACGCTATTATTTTCAATAGGGACCTGCCGATTTAGGCTACATTTCTCGGTAGGTTCCTGCTAAAAAAGACTGGTATTTTCAACAGGTTCCTACCGAACAAGGTTAAGCTGTTCTTTGTTTAGCTGGACTATTACATCATTTCTTTCCCCCTTTGAAGTACAATATAAACAACATAGATCATCCAAGTCATCGTTGTCCCCTGGTGATCAGAGTTGGATAGAGAAAAAGCATAAAACCATTAAACACGGAACATGTAACATCCATTGTAACATATACATATGTAGAGTGGCAGGTGATAACACTTGAATCCTTTCTGCTGAGTTGCAAAACCCAAAAAAAAAACACACTGAAGACAGATCAAGTTTGCTACGATGAGCTTTTCGAATGTGAACATAAACCACACAACCAAAGATCCGAGGTGACAACGTATTTGTAGAAACCACTGGAACATGTTGTAAGCTTCTAAAGTGATGTTCGATAATTCAAGACTCGAGAAGGCATATGGCTCATAACATAAACTACATATACAACTGCCTCAAGCCATAAGCATTTGGGAGCAAATGCACCAATAAGCAAAGCACAAGCTATCTCCAGGATATGACGATTCTTCCTTTTCGCTATCCCATTTGGTTTGTGGGGTATGAGAATAGGTAGTTTCATGAACAATTCCATGACCTTGTAAAAATCAGGACAACTCATAATGTATATACTCTACACCATTGTCAAAACGCAAAACTTTAATATCAGAGGAATACTGAGTTTTAACCATCTGATGAAATAGACTAAACAAATCATAAACCTCACTTTTATTTTTCAATACATACAACTACATCATACGGGTGCAATTATCCACGAAAGTAAAAAACCACTTGATTCCCGAATGAGTACTAATAGGGGAAGACCTTCACACATCAGAGTGTACTAGCCCAAACGAAAAATACATTTTATTCATACTTGAAGAGATTGAAGCATGATGACTTTTGGCTAAAATACATACTTCACACTTCAATTCAGAGTTTTTAATACCAGTGAACAAATTAGGTAACATATGCTTCAAATAACCAAAAGATGCATGTCCCAAACAACTTGGTGAAGAGACTTAAAGGCCATTTCCTTTGGTGGCTTTGGAGAATCAATTCAAAGAGACAATGTTGAAGATGAAGGTAATGGAGTGCAAAGCAAAAGCAAGAAGATTGGAAGGTCTTTCCTTAAAGGTGATAACTTTGGTTTTGGAACGAAAGAGAACTTCAAGGGGAATCATATCACCCCTAAACTTTTGTTTGGAACAAAATATGGTTCATAAACCCTTAGGCTTTAAAGATTTTTGTAAAAGGATTTTTTATTTTGAATATATGCATATCTAGCATTCACATTTAATTTGATTTTAAGCATGAGTTATTCAATAAATCTTATAATTTCACAACATTCTTTCTTCAGATGTGATAAGGGAACAAAATATGGTTCATAAACCCTTAGGCCTTAAAGACTTTTTAAAAGGATTTTGATTTTGAAGATATGCATATCTAGCTTTCACATTTAATTTGATTTTAAGCATGAGTTATTCAATAAATCTTATAATTTCACAACATTCTTCCTTCTAGTGTGACAAGGTTTAGCTTGCCTATTCTTTTCTTGGTTGTAGGAATATTCTAGTAATTCTATTCTTGTATGAAATTAGTTCCCAAAACTAAACCACATGTACCATTTGCAACTTTCAACCAATAAGAATGACTTTCTCCATGTAATAAGTCAAATAGTGTTTAAAATATAATATTTTAAAAGAAAATAAAAAAACTCCAAAGATAAATAAAAAAACACTAGCTAATTATATCTGTAAGCCACATACTTAGACCATCTCTAATTGTATTGGCCTAAGGCCTAAAATTTAGGTTACAAAATTTTAGGTCGTAGGCCAAAAACGGTTTTTTCCTCCAATGGTGTGGCCTAAATTTTAGGCCACAAAAATTGTCAAATATTATTTTATCCTCATTTATTTTTCCGTTAACTTACTTTTATAAATATTTTAACCAAAGAAATATTTAAAATCCCGAGAAAGTATTAGAAAAATCACACAACCTACACACACCAACCACAATTCAACCCCTTCCTACACATACACCAAGCACGTTCCACCACATTCCTACACGCACCAACTACCACTAGAAGAAAAAAGCTCATATACCACGGTCAATACCCGTAGCAGATTGCAATCCACCACGGACACTATGCCCGTTAGTAATTTGGACGTGATAAAAGTCTCATTTTCTACCACGGGTTATGCCGATTGTCAAATGTAATATAACCATCGATTGTGCCCGTGACAGAATTGTGGTAATAGATGAACTGATGTCTTGTAGTGCACACACACTAACACCAAACACACTCCCACTTCTTTCCTACACCCACCAAACACACTTATACCAACCACACTCCTATCAAACCACACTTCCATCAATCAAACACCCACCAACCCATTCATTTTCTCTATATAAGAAGAACTTGGAACTCAAACCAACACACACCATATTCTTCAAAATCATTCATCTTTCAACACACACCATCCTTTTCAAAATCATTCAACTTTTATATAGTTTTATCATAATATACTTTATTCTCTTAATGGGTTCAAGAAGACGAAGCTTGGCAACATATGCTACGTCTCCAATCGAATGCTCATAGGGACGAATAAATAATCAATGTTGTCGTTGTTCAAACCCGCTCAATGAAGTGACATCTTGAAAACTTTGAATCTAGTCACCGAGGTTTGGTCCCTGATCATGTATTTAAGAGCCGTCTCAAATAAGATAAGCATGAATACATCATGCAAGACTATTTCTACATTAATTGTTCCTTTAATGCTACTGATTTTTTAAGGCGTTATCGGATAAGGCAAGAGTTTTTCTCTCCATCTTAGACGAAGTTGTCACACAGGACGACTACTTTGCAAAGAAGAAGATTTTATAAGCCGACTTGGTTTGTTACCAGAGCAAAACCTACCATCCGCATTCTGGATGCTGACCAATGAATCCTCAGTAAATGTAAATGATGAATATTGTTGACTAGCTCAATCCATAGAACTTGAGAACGTTAGGCAATTCTATGCGGCTATTCAATCCATATATAGATGTATGAACCTTAAAAGGCCAAATTGTGACGACCTGTAGAAGCTTCTGCATACCGGTAAGAAGCAAGACTTATTTGGCATGATGGGAAGTCTAGATTGTATACACTGGTATGGAAGAATTTTTATATCGCTTGGTCATACAATCTAGACTTCCATTCACAATGCATACAAATAGACTTCCTATCATGTCATGGAAGCCTCAATTCTCATCCTTTACGAACAAGCATATTCAAAACTTCATGTTTTTTTTTAGGTATACACGCCCGTATGTGACTTCGATAACCGCACAAAATTGTGTGACGTTCTCAAGTGTTATGGATTGACCTAGTTGACAATATTCGTCAGTTGCATCTGTTAAGCATCCATTAAACAACATCCTTATTCCTTGCAAAGTAGTAGTCGTTTGCGACACCTTCATCCAAGATGGAAAGGAAAAGCTCTCTCCTTATCCAATAACGCATCCTAAAATCAGTAGCACTAAAGGAACAATTAATGTAGAAGTAGTCTTGCACGATGTCTTCATACCTATCTTCCTTGTGATGGTTCATTAAATGTTATACGCTTAAATGATAAATCTAAGGAATATGTAATTAGAAAAATGTGATCTAAAAAAGTTAGATTCATGAGGCTATTCTCTTTCGTACACATATCCTACACGTTCCTGATCATAGGATTGCCAATTAGGCATTGACGATCCGAATAGATCAGTACATGTTATGTCTTCTCTCCCAGAAGAGTGTGATGCGAAATATATAAGCACACAAATTAAACCCTCTTGTTGACAATTGTAGTATAGATGCAAGTAGGGATCGTTCTGGACCGGGGATTAGGAAGGCTTGCTAAAACCTCTAAACTGACTCAAAAACATAAAAACAAAGTTAAGAACACTAATCTAGACTCAAAGAATGCAAGACTAAACTCTAGGACAACAAAACAACTTTAAAAAACTGCCTAAAAACACAAACTGTGCAGTTTTGGACTCTAAACACAATTTTGGACGAAAATAAGTTTTAACATGACTCAAAACACTCAAAAACACAAACTAAAACAGTTTCTAATTAATATGACTCAACAAGTAAAGGGGGGATTGGGTTTTGACGAATTTGAAAACAAAACAAGAAACTTAAAGTACTAATGAAATCTGCACGAAATTGGGTGAAAACTATGGATGATGGGATAGCTAGGAGGTTCTTCTCCACACATGACACACTTGCATACAAAACGATTTCCAGTTGCTTTCCATAAACCACGAATCCTCAACGCCCCAGATTAACCGTGAATTGCACTAATTAACCCTCAGATTTTCCTAATGTTATTGAATTGGATGATTGCATACGACAACCCAAAGCATTCCCCACAAGTTCCCTACATGAATTGCATAATAGAGATACAAGCAAGAATCATTAAGTTCTATGAAAACCATAAGCATTGACGAGGCATTCGTTACTATGAATTGCATGAAACTTATGCCAAGAATTTACTTAACACAATTGAGATCATCAACCTTTACTACTTGTGAATATAACTCTGTAACGATTAGGTGAAACTTCCTTATATCCTAGCATTAGATTTATGCATGCAAACTAAGCGGGCCCTCTTAACCAACATACACAAATCAGTTTTAGTTCAAACGGATAAGTAAATTGAAATCACAATTTATGAATCACAACTAGAGCAATCAAATCATATAGCAAGCATAAACATGGTTTCGAATCCCCCCCTAGCCAAAGGGGGTTTAGTTCCTCATACGTACAAAACAAAGAGTATTGAATTTAAACATTGAAATCAAAGGAAAGGAAACACCTAAAACTTCCAGCAATTCAAACTTGAATGGCATGCACGTCCAAGGCTCATTCTCTTCCTCTTTGCTGCGGCACAAGGTCTAGGGACAGATTTTGGGGGTTATGAATGGTGTAGAAGGCTGGGTTATTGGCTAGGATGGATGTATGGTGCGGCAGGTAGTGAATTAGGTCAGAAACTTTGGAGAATGGTGAAGGATAGGTGCGGCATGCTTATAGAACAAGGATAAGGTGTCCTAAAGTGAAATTAAAACCCTTTTATAGCAGGAATTAAGTTAGGAAAGGATTAGGATATGATAAGATAAGGCATGGTAAGATAAGATAAGATAAGGTTTGGATAAGATAAGGATAAGATAAGGTAGTTTTGGATAATTCTCCTTCTTTGTAGCTGATTCCTTATCTTCTTTGACTTGAATTTATTTCTCCAACTCTTTTGCACATTCCTAGCCTCTCTTGAACTTCAAATTCGTCCATCCATCTTGCTCCAATCTTGTGATATCCATTCCACGCCCAAAACTGCTCCAAAAGGCTCCAAAATGCATCCTTTTGCATACTTTGCCCTTAGAACCTGAAAATACATCAAACTAGCTTAAAAGACTACTTTAACTAAGAAAAAACAACGTAACTGCACAAGAACAAGCTAACTAAGGTGCATAAATATGCCCCTATCAAATTCCCCCACACTTAGCTTTTGCTAGTCCTCAAGCAAAACAAAATGAAACAAAGTAAACAAAACGAAACAAAACAAGTATAACACAACCTAAACCTTCCAACAATTGTCTCAGGGATTTCCAATGCACATGACATGTTAAAAATCATCATTCCCACAGATTTTGGCCATCTTTACACTTGAGCACATACTTAGTCATAGTCACTACTTACTAGTTCACAAATAACCAATTAAAACGATATTTGGAATGTAGTAACATGCCTTAGAGAATCCCTCAATTCCTTACTAGATATGCACTCAATTTTCACACACATTTTCTGACTACACTCCCTACACTAGTTATATGTGAGAAGATTGATGTAATCATGAAAACAAACACTCACATATGTTTATAACAAAGAAAGCAATTTCTGGAGTTAATAAGCATATATAGATATGATCTCATGAATGGAACGCTACTACTTAGATGCGAGAACCAGTGACACCATATGCTCAAACCAAATTCAAACTCCACAAATTGAAACACACAACACTCAAGATTAAAGTCAAGGGTTGTAACGGGGCTAGGGGTATTGGCTAACAAAGAAAGGTTAAGGATAAACAAAAGTTCTTAAAGCAATAGCAAGCAAAGTAATGAATATGACACTTAGAACTCCCTTTTGAAACGCAGCCACGAACTTTGATACATAAAGGGAAGATCACATATACTTAGGGCCAAATTCAACTTTTTGGACCTTTTCTTCAACAACCAACACTTGTGAGCTTAATCTCACTTATTTTGAACACTTTTCACACTTTTTCACATACTTTTCTTTTTCTCTTCTTTTTCTCACGAATTTTCTTCTTTTCTTTCTTTTTTTTTTTTTTTTCTTTTCTCCTTTTCTACCCGTGCCTCTTGTTTTTCTTGGCACACAATCACACACATAAATCCCTTCCCCCACACTTGTTTTTCTGCACAATAACAAACGAAGGGAATTCATTCTTAGGTCATGCTCACTATGCCTTAAGAACAAAGGTATGGATGGTCCTAATCTAGGCTAGGTGAGGATAATGTGGCTAACAAAGAAAATAGGCTAAATATGGCTCAAAGGGCTAAAACCTACAAAACACAATGAAATAGGGAGATACGGCAATTTGGCTATGGTGGTCACTACACAACTTCATCTTGTTATGTGTTATGCTAATCAATTTCATGCTTTGAATGAAACGGGTATGAGTTCTAGTATTTGGATCTAAATGATGAAACGCCTTCTAAGTAGCAACCAAGCAAAGAATGATGAGATCATGCAATGACTTTAGAAACAATAAATGCACAGATTATTAACTCTCCAAAGAACGTATAGGCTTAAGTCTCTCAGGGTTGTAGCGTTAGTTTGAGTTACTTCCTTCAAGCATGTTACAAAAACTGATTTTTTTTCTTTTATGATTGCATGTGAATTCATAAGTTATAACCACAACCAAGCATAAACCAAAGAGTAAATCAAACTTTCATCCATGTTTACAACTCTCTTTAACAGTCATGCAATTACAAACCGAATCCTCCTCATTGTGTTTGAAGGTACCCTAAGACACAAACAAACACACAAAAACAACTCTTTTTGGGTTTTTTAAAAAAACAATTTTTCAAATTTTTATGGGATTTTCGGATTTTTGAGTCAAAACACACTAAAACACATCAAAACAGCTTAAAAACACTTAAAAACAGCAAGGAACAACATTAGAAGTTTATGGGTGATAAAACCCTACGAATTTGCATCAAAACATTTTGGTTACCCCCCCCCCAACACTTAAAACAAACATTGTCCTCAATGTTTCAAGCATAAACTCACACAAATAAACAACAACCAAACAAAACAGCAACTAAACAAGAAACAAAGCAGAAACGAAAACAACAACAAAGAGAAAGGTTTAGGAACGCAAATCTGGAATTGGAGTGCTCCCTAGGTCTTCCTTTGTTGAATATATGGGTTGCCTCCCAAGTAGCGCTTGCTTTAACGTCATACAGCCGGACAAAGAACCCAATCACTCCAGATTGGAGCCCACGGCATCCAAGGAGATGTCATCCACGGTTTGCTCCACAAAGTTCTCATAATAGGGCTTCAAACGATGCCCGTTCACCTTGAATTCATGCCCTGATTTCAAGCTTTGGATTTGGACTGCACCATGAACAAAAACATTAGTAATAACAAACGGTCCAATCCACTTAGAACGTAACTTACCGGGAAACAATCGTAAACGGGAATTGAACAATAGCACTTTTTGCCCAATTGAGAATGATTTCCCACGGATCATGTTGTCATGGAAAGCTTTGGTCTTTTGCTTGTAAATGCTTGTATTCTCGTATGCCTCATGCCGTATCTCATCAAGCTCATTCAATTGGAATTTCCTATGACTGCCCGCTTCATCTAGGTTCATGTTAAACTTCCTGACGGCCCAATGAGCTTTGTTCTCCAACTCAACGGGGAGATGGCACGGCTTGCCATAGACAAGCCGAAAGGGGGACATCCCAATGGGGGTTTTGTATGCCGTACGATACGCCCAAAGTGCATCATTTAGCCGTAAACTCCAATCCTTCCTTGTTGGCCCAACGGTCTTCTCTAGTATCTGCTTGATCTCTCGGTTAGAAACCTCGGCTTGGCCATTTTTTTGAGGATGGTAAGGTGTAGAAACCTTATGGTTGACGTTGTATTTCCTCAATAACGCCTCAATGGTCCGGTTGCAAAAGTGTGACCCTCCATCACTAATGCTCACTCGTGGCATGCCAAACCTTGCAAATATGTTAGTTCTAATAAAACCTGCAACCACTTTAGAATCATTAGTCCGGGTGGCTTTTGCTTCCACCCACTTCGACACATAATCAACCGCAAGCAAAATATACATGAAACCATGCGAGGACGGAAAGGGACTCATAAAATCAATACCCCAAACATCAAAAATTTCAACATTTAGGATAGAAACCTGCGGCATTTGGTCCTTTGCACTAATATTACCCATTCTTTGGCATTTATCACATGTTAAACAAAAAGTTCTAGCATCTTTAAAAATACTAGGCCAATAGAATCCACATTGTAACACTTTGAGGGCCGTTCTTTGTGTGCCAAAGTGCCCTCCACATGCATATGTATGACAAAAACTCAGAATTGAATGAAATTCAGAATCATGCACACATCGACATACAATTTGATCGGGGCAAAATTTCCATAAATATGGATCATCCCACACATAAAATCGTGCATCATGTCTAAGTTTATCACGTTGGTGCCTAGTGAAAGTGCTTGGAATTCGTTTTGACACCAAAAAGTTCACCAAATCAACATACCAAGGCTCACTAACCTTTATGGACAGCAATTGTTCATTGGGGAATGTCTCCAAAATAGGTAGAGACTCCTCGTTATGCACCATTCGGCTGAGGTGGTCAGCCACCACGTTTTCACTTCCCTTCCTGTCACGAATCTCAATGTCGAACTTTTGAAGTAGCAATATCCAACGAATTAGCCGTGGCTTGGCCTCCTTTTTGGTGAGCAAGTACTTCAATGCTGCATGGTCAATGAAAACAAGTACTTTAGTACCAATTAGATATGATCTAAACTTATCTAAAGCAAAAACAACGGCAAGAAGTTCTTTTTCCGTAGTGGAATAGTTCAACTGGGCATCATTCAACGTCCGTGAGGCATAGTAGATGACATGCAGCCTCTTGTCCTTTCTTTGTCCCAAAACAGCCCCTAAAGCATAATCGGACGCATCACACATAAGCTCGAAAGGTAGGCTCCAATCTGGTGGAACAATAATGGGTGTCGTTGTCAACAACTCCTTGAGTTGGTTGAATGATGCCGTGCACTCCTTGGTGAATTCAAACGCCACTTCTTTTTGTAGGAGACGGCAAAGAGGTTGTGCAACCTTTGAGAAATCTTTGATAAACCTACGATAAAAACCTGCATGGCCAAGAAAAGAACGAACCTCTCTAGCCGAAGTTGGAGAGGGTAAGTGACGTACAAGATCTATCTTTGACTTATCAACCTCAATGCCGTTTTCAAAGATGATATGACCTAGAACGATGCCTTGTTTAACCATGAAATGACATTTTTCCCAATTAAGAACAAGGTTAGTTTCAACGCAACGTTTTAGAATCAAACTAAGATTATGCAAGCAACTATCAAATGAGTCACCAAAAACGCTAAAATCATCCATGAAAACTTCAATTATTTTCTCAACATAATCAGAAAATATGCTCATCATGCATCTTTGAAATATGGCAGGTGCATTACATAAACCAAAAGGCATGCGACGATATGCAAAAGTACCAAAGGGGCATGTGAAAGTAGTTTTTTCTTGATCCTCGGGTGCTATGACAATTTGATTATAACCAGAATAACCATCAAGAAAACAATAGAAAGCATAACCTGCTAACCTCTCAAGCATTTGGTCAATAAATGGCAATGGGAAGTGATCCTTCCTTGTGGTGGCGTTTAGCTTCCTATAGTCGATGCACACCCTCCAACCAGTTTGAATGCGTGTAGGAACAAGTTCATTCTCGGCATTGGCTACCACTGTCACGCCAGATTTCTTTGGCACACATTGAACGGGTGAAACCCACCTACTATCCGAGATTGGATAGATTACTCCACAATCCAAAAGCTTGATTATCTCCTTCTTCACAACTTCCATCATCGGAGGGTTGAGACGGCGTTGAGCCTCTCGAGATTTTTTGGACCCCTCCTCTAGAAGTATGCGATGCATGCACGTGGTAGGGCTAATTCCCTTTATGTCGGCCAAAGTCCATCCAATTGCCGTTTTGTACTCTTTTAGCACCCTCACCAATTTGGTTTCCTCTTGTGCCGTGAGTGAGGATGAAATGATGACGGGCAACGTCTCATCCTCTCCCAAGAAAACGTACTTCAAGTGACTCGGCAAAGGCTTAAGTTCAAGTGTAGGTGGCTGCACAACTGAGGGAAGCATCTTATTAGCAGAAACTGAACTTAGAATTGGGTCCAAAAACTTACCAGATTGTGATGGCAGTGACTCGAGGGCAGCCACCATCTCAATGACATCCTCACTAGGGGGCACGTCAAAGGATGCTTCATGCATGCCGTGGGTTGCTTTTGTGGCTGTTTCAATGTTGTGCATGTCCCTTCCTTGTGCAATGGCCAATTCAAGTGCATCGTCCTTCAAATTGTCCAAATGGTCCTGCGCCAAAGAGTCGATTATATCAATAGCAAAACATGAATGATTCTCACTAGGGTACTTCATAGAATCAGAAAGATTGAAATTAATCACTTCCCCATCAAATTCCATCGTCAAAGTGCCATTAAACACATCAATCTTCGTACAAGCAGTTTTCATGAATGGCCTTCCAAGGAGGATGGGCAATGATGGGGAATGGTCCGATTCATCCATTTCAAGCACGTAGAAATCCGCCGGGAGTATCAAGTGATTAACCTGCACCAAAACATTCTCCAAAACTCCCTTTGGACAGGCATTAGATCTATCGGCCAATTGTATGATAACACCATCGTTTTTCAACGCTCCTAGGTTCATAGATGCATAAATTGAATATGGCATGACATTTATAGATGCACCTAAGTCTAACATGGCAAATTCAAACCTAGAATTACCAACAACACACGAAATTGTAAAACTACCCGAATCTTTGCATTTAGGGGGCAGTTTGCGTTGCAAGATGGCTGAGACGTTTTCACCCACTTTTACAACCTCCTTGGTCGAAATCCTCCTCCTATTAGTGCAAAGTTCCTTCAAGAACTTGGCGTACTTGGGGACTTGCTTAATTGCATCCAAAAGGGGAATATTGACTTGAACTTTCCTAAACGTCTCAAGAATGTCTTTTTCAGCTTCTTCTTTCTTTGTTTGCTTGAACCTATTTGGAAAAGGAACATTCGAAGGAAAAACATTAGTAGGAACTGAATTTGACACGTTCTTACCTCTATTGGACAAATTGGATGGTTTAGGATCACTTAGGGCTTGCGGCAAAAGTGTTTCCACATTTCCCATGAGTGGGCTTTGTTCCTCCTCTTCAATTCTCAACTCTTCCTCCTCGTTGGAACATGATTTGGATGGTTTAGGGTCAGATCCTACTTGCTTCCCACTTCGCAAACTCATGGCTTTTGCAGATTCGAATCCACCTTTTGGATTGACAACGGTTGAACTTGGCAACTTGCCTTGCTCCCGAAATTGCCCCATGAACTCGGCAATCTGTCCTACTTGCTTCTCCAACTCGTCCACCTTCTTGTCCCTAGTTTGCATACCCTGCGCCATAGAAGTTAGTAATTGAAAAATCTGATCATTATCAATTGAAGAACCTGATTTGTTTTGGGCAGGTTGTGCTTGGGCTTGTGTTGGTGCCAACAGCTTTTGATAGAAACCCGGGGGTTGTTGCCTAAATCCGCTTTGTTGTTGGCCTTGTTGAGGCTCCCTCCACTTGAAATTTGGGTGATCCCTCCAACCCGGATTGTATGTGTTTGCATATGGATCACTGCGTGGCTGATTTTGGCTCCCAAATCCCACGACATTGGCAGATTCCCACCCTCCATTCTCAATCAATTGAGGGCATTGATCGTTGTGATGTCCCTGCATAGAACACACTCCACATATGGCCGGACTTTGCACTTTGGTTCCATCAACAACCTGTGACAAAAGAAAAGTGAGATTAGCCATTTGAGATTGCAATTCTGAAATTGCACTTACCTCATTCACATGTTGTTGCCATGGGGGGTCCCTTTGTCCAACACCATCGTATTGTTGTGCATTCAAGGCTCGGTTTGCAATTAAGATTTTGGCAGCCACCGAGGTTTTGTCAACCAAGGCACCTCCCGCTGAAGCATCAAGCATTTGTCTCTCAATTGGAAGAAGTCCTTCATAGAAATATTGAATCAAAAGCTCTTCCTTCATTTGGTGTTGTGGGCAGGATGCAACTAGGGCCTTAAAACGCTCATAATATGCTGGAAAAGATTCTCCTTGGCTTTGTTCAATGCCACTAATTCTCTTCCTCAAAAGAATAACTCTCGAAGTTGGGAAGAATTTCTCTAAAAACGCTCTTTTCATGCTTTCCCAAGAAGTGACCGTTCCAGGTGCCAATTCGAATAACCAATCCTTAGCCTTTTCAAATAGAGAGAATGGAAAGGCTTTCATCTTCAGAATATTCCCATCTACGTTGATTGGTGTCATGCTTGAGCACACCACCTCAAATTCCTTCAAATGCTTGTTTGGATCTTCCATGGACAGCCCATGGTACTTAGGAATGTGGTGCAACAAGCTTGACTTCAATTCAAACTCATCAGTCTTGCCTTGAGCCGCCCTAGGATATTAAATGCATAAGGGCACGGCATTGTCAAGTCCTGAGGCTGAAAGCTCTTTGATCGTTCGATTATCTGCAGCCATGTCTTGCTCCTCTTCCAAATCCTCTTCAATTTCAACTTCAGATCCAGAATTAGAACTTGAACTAAGTAGATCAGGTTTTGGGTGCTTCCTCTTCCTTCTCAAATCTCGCTCAAAATCGTCGTTAAAATCCAAGATATGTGCGTGAACGGGTTGAGAATTTCGAGTCATACACTAGTACCTACAACAAAGAAAACAAAACAAAATCAAAAGACTAGACAACTAAACCAAAAACACACGGCAAACACAAGGGATTAGCAATTTTGCTAATCCCCGGCAACGGCGCCAAAAATTTGATGCGAAATATATAAGCACACAAATTAAACCCTCTTGTTGACAATTGTAGTATAGATGCAAGTAGGGATCGTTCTGGACCGGGGATTAGGAGGGCTTGCTAAAACCTCTAAACTGACTCAAAAACATAAAAACAAAGTTAAGAACACTAATCTAGACTCAAAGAATGCAAGACTAAACTCTAGGACACCAAAACAACTTTAAAACACTCAAAACTGCCTAAAAACACAAACTGGGCAGTTTTGGACTCTAAACACAATTTTGGACGAAAATAAGTTTTAACTTGACTCAAAACACTCAAAAACACAAACTAAAACAGTTTCTAATTAATATGACTCAACAAGTAAAGGGGGGATTGGGTTTTGACGAATTTGAAAACAAAACAAGAAACTTAAAGTACTAATGAAATCTGCACGAAATTGGGTGAAAACTATGGATGATGGGATAGCTAGGAGGTTCTTCTCCACACATGACACACTTGCATACAAAACGATTTCCAGTTGCTTTCCATAAACCACGAATCCTCAACGCCCCAGATTAACCGTGAATTGCACTAATTAACCCTCAGATTTTCCTAATGTTATTGAATTGGATGATTGCATACGACAACCCAAAGCATTCCCCACAAGTTCCCTACATGAATTGCATAATAGAGATACAAGCAAGAGTCATTAAGTTCTATGAAAACCATAAGCATTGACGAGGCATTCGTTACTATGAATTGCATGAAACTTATGCCAAGAATTTACTTAACACAATTGAGATCATCAACCTTTACTACTTGTGAATATAACTCTGTAACGATTAGGTGAAACTTCCTTATATCCTAGCATTAGATTTATGCATGCAAACTAAGCGGGCTCTCTTAACCAACATACACAAATCAGTTTTAGTTCAAACGGATAAGTAAATTGAAATCACAATTTATGAATCACAACTAGAGCAATCAAATCATATAGCAAGCATAAACATGGTTTCGAATCCCCCCCTAGCCAAAGGGGGTTTAGTTCCTCATACGTACAAAACAAAGAGTATTGAATTTAAACATTGAAATCAAAGGAAAGAAAACACCTAAAACTTCCAGCAATTCAAACTTGAATGGCATGCACGTCCAAGGCTCCTTCTCCTCCTCTTTGCTGCGGCACAAGGTCTAGGGACAGATTTTGGGGGTTATGAATGGTGTAGAAGGCTAGGTTATTGGCTAGGATGGATGTATGGTGCGGCAGGTAATGAATTAGGTCAGAAACTATGGAGAATGGTGAAGGATAGGTGCGGCATGCTTATAGAACAAGGATAAGGTGTCCTAAAGTGAAATTAAAACCCTTTTACAGCAGGAATTAAGTTAGGAAATGATTAGGATAGGATAAGATAAGGCATGGTAAGATAAGATAAGATAAGGTTTGGATAAGATAAGGATAAGATAAGGTAGTTTTGGATAATTCTCCTTCTTTGTAGCTGATTCCTTATCTTCTTTGACTTGAATTTATTTCTCCAACTCTTTTGCACATTCCTAGCCTCTCTTGAACTTCAAATTCGTCCATCCATCTTGCTCCAATCTTGTGATATCCATTCCACGCCCAAAACTGCTCCAAAAGGCTCCAAAATGCATCCTTTTGCATACTTTGCCCTTAGAACCTGAAAATACATCAAACTAGCTTAAAAGACTACTTTAACTAAGGAAAAACAACATAACTACACAAGAACAAGCTAACTAAGGTGCATAAATATGCCCCTATCAGAGTGGCTGGTCTTGAGTCATTAGTGTGAATGACACCAAGATGAGTATACAGGTGCTCAATATGGAGTGAGTTCGCTGAACGCGATCAACAAGGAACTCTCATACTCATGTCACATGAGAACTTATGGTTGGGATAATGCAAAATAGTCATTTGACCTGAGGCATTATAGTTGTCTTATGGTTAGGTCCATATGACTGTGTCAAAGGCACTCTATCAGAGGGTGTCCACGAAATAGTTGGGGTTAAGCTACTTAAGCATAGAGGCATGTGAATGCTCAACAAGGGATCTCTAACCATCAAACCACTGAGCGAGAATACTGTATGATATGATTAAGAATCTCTAGTCAGACTATGAATGAGATTTAGGAAGTCGTTCCAAATACATCAAGGTAATCATATAGACAAGAGGATCACATTGGACAGTAGACATGAATAAAATATCAAACCAATCACATTGGACAGTAGACATGAATAAAATATCAAACCAAACAATGTGATCAAGAGTATTGAATGAGAGAAATACCGTATTGCATTTGTAATCCTAAGCTGAATAGGTTCTCCAACCTCTTCTGATTAGCTTGGGCAGCCATGACATACTGCTAGGTGTCACACTATCACTCATGGTTTGTGGAAGCTCTAAAGATGAATAATCACTAAAGGGAGAATTGAAAGTGAGTTTTAATTCATAATCGATTAGTAAGAGTTCTAATTGCCAATTGCCTCGATAAAAGGAACCTAATGGATAGCACACTGTGTAAGGTAATGACTACGAAGATGAGTAAGGACAACTAAAATATTTTAATTGTATATGGCAAGGATTAATTAATATGTTAATTAATCGTACGAAAGGTTCGTATTGAGGTTTTACATTTGTGTCGGGTTTTGGGGCCCAAAATGGTTTTGGTCCACAAGACCCATTAATTTAAATTGTATGACAAGTAAAAATAAATGGGAATTAACCCAAAATTAACCTCAAAACCCGCCTAGCTTAGAGCGGGTGTGTTGGTGGACTAATTACAAGTTTGCCACCCACTTGGAATATAGTATAAAAGCAACTTTATAGCCCTAACCACATTAGGGTTTTCCATGAGGAGAGATGAGAGAACATTTGATCCCCTTTTCTCTCTTGGAAGCTAACCACATAGAAGGGATTTAGCTAGCAATCCTCTTCCTCCTATGTCACTCATCTTCATCTATAATCCTCCTTGGTGTCGGAAGTTAGAGGCTCTCAACTTTGGGGGCTTTGGAGAATCTTTCGAGCAATCAAATCCAAGAATCCAAGGAGGCAACTACATGAAGATGATGGCCATGAAGTTCAACTAAAGGTGAGGAATGAAGGTCCTTTCATGGGTGACTAGCATTTGCTTGTGCAAAGAGGGACTTCAAAGGTATAAAGTTTCTCAACTCTCTTTGTGATTAGAGTTGAGTCTTGGTTCACCACCACTACTAGGCTTTGAATTTCATCGTTTAAGTTTTGTTTTAAAGTGCATACAAGCATGCTTCCGCTATTCAATTGTTATGCATGTATTATGTAGCTTAATGAACTTAGCTTATCAAATATTTTCCTTCATATGTTTGGTGTTAGTGTTTTTGGTGTGTATAGGAATAAGGTGAAGTGAAAGTGTGGTTGGTGGGTGTAAGAATGGATCGACTGTGCTAGGTGTGTGTAGGAAGAGGTTTAAGTGTGGTTGGCGTGCATAGGTTGTATGATTTTTCATTCTTTGTTTTTTGGAATTTAAATATTTTTCGTTAAAATGTGGGTACAAATAAGTTGATTTGATTTAAACAAATGCTATTTTTGAAAAAGTCAATAGAAAACAAAATGAGGCTAAAACCATACTTAATAATTTTGTGGCCTAAATTTTAGGCCATACCATTGGAGGCAAACAACTATTTTTGGCCTAAGGCTTAAAATTCTATGGCATAAATTTTAGATCTTAGGCCACTGCCATTGAAAATGGTCTTCAGGGATTTTTGCATCCGTTGAAGAAAACAGTCTCTAACACAGTTTAAGCAAGAAAATGTTAAGAATAAAAAGTAATCAGTTTCTAATTAACATGTTGGCTGAGTGGCTTTAATCCATACAAATAGTTTTGTGAACCATTAGAGCTGTGAGGTTAGATAATGTCAGCTGCATATCCAATGTTTTTTTTTTCGTCCGGGAGATTCTTTCATACAACCCAATAAACATGGCTCCTCTCTTCCTAAACCACTCATTACTCATTGAGTGACAAGTGCTTTAGAAAGATAGATATATATTATGTTGAAATATTCCACATCGATCTTATCTTTGAGAAAAGAAGAGTTTAAATATCATAATCACACTCCAATTAACACCAAGACCTTTTATGATAAAACCCCACACTTGACAGATTGTGCAGGTGGTAATTACCAAGTTGGACAATATCTGTGTTGTTGGAAGTGGGCTTTCGGCACATCTCTCTGATAATTCTACATGATATCAAAGTCAGGAATGGACCCGTACTACCACGTGATGGGACCCCGCGTGTAAGGTGAGTCATCTTGGCTCCAAGTGGTTGTTGATGTGTGGATCTCTCACGTGTGATCCACTAATTGGGTCCCACGTGAGGGGATGTGTTGAAATATCTCACATTGGTCGTATCTCTGAGAAAAAAAAGAGTTTAAATATCTTAACCCCACTCCAACTAACACCGAGGCTTTTTGTGATAAAATTCCACACTTGATGGATTGTGCAGGTGGTAATTATCAAGTTAGGAACAATATCGATGTTGTTGGCATATCCCGATCCCGGTGGACAGGCCAAGTCTCTCTTCCTTTTCCGACCAGCACCAACAGCAAATGATGACTCTAAGTAAATTTTGTGGAAGTATCTGAGTGACTCTATCCCATACAAGAAGCATGGCCTCATTATTCTACTGGCCCTATAGTCAAAGCATACCCACCTTTTCTCCCTTTTGTGTTTGTCCTTTAATTCTGAACTTCTTTTGAGTTTTTACTTTCTAATTGAGAGGAAATATTGCTGTATTCCAACCTGAGGAGGATAATCATTTATGCTTCTGGCATTCCTGTCTCTTCCATTTGTCTTTCACTTTTTCCATTTCTGTTTCAGACAAGGGATATGAAAAAGCAGTATGTGTTGTTTCCACTATCCCAAAAGTGAAGCATATGAAAACAAAATTATTCATGGTAAATAAATAAAGCAAGGCAGGCTTCAAGCATCTCCGACAATGCTAGCCAATATTTGGTTAAATTTGACTTCAAATTACTTTAGGTGATGTAATATGTAAACATTCTTTTTTCCTCCGCACATCTCTCTTAATTTTTGTTGCCAATTTTCTTTAAATTTATTACTTCAAAATCCGAAAAAAAATTAAAATTAAAATTAAAAAAAAAAAAAAAAAAAAAAAGACGTGTAGAAGGACCAAATGAGTGCGCGAAAAACAATTTTGTACTTTAATAATGCTAGTTTAGTATCGCTCTCTAGTTTTGACGAACATTGAATATTTAAATTATTTCTTGAGATTGAATCATTCTCTCTTGACCAACTTAATCTGCACATGCCTTGTTTAAGTCAAATATGACTTAAGATGAAATGTCTCTGTGAGTCTTTCCGGCCTCCAGAATGGTGGACTGCCATGGCAAAACCATCAGCTGATTTTTTTTTTCTTTAAAAAAAAAAAAACGAAGACGAAGGATTCACAAGATGGGGCATTATGACATCACCCTAGTGGTATCACTACTTCGCTGTGCTTCTCTAGTAAGAGTAAATTGTATGAATGGTCCCTCAACTTTAATCAAATTGGAGCAATGGTCCCTCAACTAAAAATCCATTATCGTTGGTCCCTCAACTTATCAAAATGTGTAGCTATAGTCCTTTTCATAAATTTTGTCAAAATAAGTTATATTGGAATGACCATTTATACAATTAGGGTCCCTCAACTCATCAAAGTGTATAATTATGGTTCTTTTTGTCAACTATGTCAAAAATTTTGTCAAAACGAGTTACATTGGAAGGACCATTGCTACAATTGGGTTAAAGTTAAGGGACCATTTCTCCAGTTGAATTAAAGTTGAGGGACCAATGGTAATGGATTTTTAGTTGAGGGACCATAGTTGCATGTTTTGATAAGTTGAGGGACCAATGGTAATGGATTTTTAGTTGAGGGACCATTGCTCCAATTGAGTTAAAGTTAAGGGACCATAGCTACAATTTACTCCTCTAGTAACCGCACATTATCCTCTTATTGCCTTTTTAAGATGGAATTTTTTTTAATTTTTTTCTTAGAATTGGTTTTTCTCCTTTCGGTGTTTGGACGCGTGGCACACATTCCCTCTGGAGAAGGACACCCTGACGACGTCACAATGACATCTTGAACTAATAATACAACACCACTTGTTTTAAATGTCTCATATAGTGATCCATAATTTGTTTAGAACACTTCAACCTTAACGTCATCGATTCACGTAGGTTATTGTTCCATCTCTGGCCACTCATATTGTCACAGCCCGTCTCGAAATCTTTCTAACAAGGACGTGAAAAGACGGAATTGACCCTAAAGATTACTAAGGTGTGTGTGACATATACATTTGATTAGTATTCTCCTTCCTAAGTTTTTGGAAAAATTTATTTGGAACTTAGAATGTATTTTTTTTTATTGTGTGGTTAGGGTTAAAGTGGACCACACACACATACAAACCTGCCCTCTCTCTCTCCCGTGGACTTCCTCTCCCTTCTCTCTCGATTTTTCTGCACCCGTGCACTGTACACGTACGGACGAGCTCCAAAACCACCTCAAACTTCACAGATCGAAGGTTTTAAGGTAATATTCTTTTTCCCTATCTTCCCCTGAGTCCATTGGTACAAGTTTTGGAACTTAGAACCCTCCAAATCACGTCGAAACCATAACCCCGTTTGATAGCACTGTTCATGCACACGTGAATTGTTGGTTTTCAGGGAATTCCAAGCTTATAGGAACCTTAGTAAGGTCCCAAGGAAACTCGGAGTGCTTCGTTTGAAAGAATTAGACGTAAGAATCGTGGGTTTGAAGCTTGGCCGGATTTTGTGGAAATTTCCCGGTAAGATTCCGTGACTTTTAGAGCTTTAAATTAGTATAGCGTGATTGTATAAGTTAGGAGCTTCATTTTGATGTAAAGATCGTGAAAAATGGTGCAAAAATGGCTGAGATATCGAAGTTGGAAAATTTCCCTAGTTTTCCGGCGACCAGCGACTCGGCGGAGAAGAAATGAGTATATTCCATCAGTTTGGACGGAATATGCTGACGCCGTTAGTTAAGTTTAACAGTTTCCGTTAAGAGTTGACGAAATATTCCGAGGAATATTCCTGACGCCGTTTAAAAAAAACGGTCAGTGTGACTGGCACGTGATCGCGTGTGGGGGCGCGTAGGTCCGTGCCATTTCTGGCGCATGGGGGCGCGTGACAGGTCCAAAAATAATTTTAAAAATATGGGGATGTTCGTGAGGTTGTGTAGATCACGTTGGTATATTCAAACACCCCAATTGAGCATCGTATGAGAAGTTATTTAGTATTGTTGGTTATGTGCTCTAAATAACGTTATTATAGTTGTTTCGCATATAGGTGAGATCTATCCCGAGGACGAGTGCAATCAAGGGCGACGCGGGGGTTACGACCCTTCGACATACCAGTGAGTGGGCAGTTGTTTTTGTTATATACCTATATACTTACTGATTTTCCCAGAAATCAAATTTGAATGAAAGTATGTTTTAAAATGCCATGCATAGAATTGATATGAAATGTATGAATTGGTATATGATGCATATGTATGAAATGGTGCGGTAGGCGCACAGGTAAGTATCAGGTGAGTTATATTGTGTTGATGATGTGAATTGTGTTGAGAGCTCATAACCTGCACCCCCGGTGTTAGTGCTTATGTTGATATTCACCTGCCGCACCGCACACTCCCTTGGATCCAAGTAGGTGTAAGTCCTGTCATACAGACCACTTCTGTGGTTCTGACTCGTAGGTGACCTGCGATTATTCACACAGCTGTTTGATGAGAATTGCACTAGAGCATATTATTACACCAAGTCCTGTCGTACAAACCATTTTAATGGTTCTGACTCATGTGCAGGCATAGATATTGAGCTATATGATTAACCGTACAGGACCACTGCAGGGTCTCCGGTTGATTTATTATTTCACCTGTTATATATTTACATATTTACATATCTCCATTATGTTATTGATGCATATAGCATGGCATACTTTTATAAGACTGATTTTGAACTATGATTTGAGAATATGATGATGTACGTATGTTTATATGTTATTTTCTGGGAAAGTATACAGGTTTTACAGTGAGGGGTTATAAATGTTGATAAATGAGATATTTTCGAAAAGCTTTGTTTTACTGACCCACTCAACTTTGTTTTACGCCCCTCCAGGTTATAGTTAGAAGTGCTTGGTGGCTCACGAGGATTCCCACGGTTGTTCTGACAGACTTCACAAATGTAGGACTCACCTTTGGGTGTTGTAATTTAGTAACTGTCCTACTTGACTGCACTTAGAATCTTATGCTCTGATTGTGTGTATTTCACACTTAAATTCTCTCTAGTATGTCATTTGGATAGTACTGCTACTATTCGGTTTTTAGTCATTCATAATTCTCTTACCTTATCGCTTCCGCATTGCATTTATGGTTACGTCACGCTTACGTGATGGCCAGCACGCCCTGATTCTCCGATCGTGGTGTGTCACATATCCCTATATATTTCCTTGAGACAGAGATTAGTTGGTGACCCACTCTCACACACATAGTACCTACAAATCAAACACCAAAATCTCTCAAATTACCATGTCATTTTCAAATGCCATACATCCATCTTCTTTATCTCACAGGTTTTGTCCACCACCAGCCACTAATTTGAAGTATTCATTCCCTCCACCTTTTGGGTCTCTGTCCATTTTTTTCATCTTTATTCAATCTCCCTCCCATTTCTGTCATTAAACTCATGCACATGGGCACCAAATAACTCAATCATGTTCAAAGTTTGGACAGTGATGTGTAACTTATCGAAAGCCTAACATGTCTTTTATCCCAGTCGCAGGTCTACATCCAAGGCCATTACACCCATTTACCATGCGACCAGTGTTGGACAGTGATGGAATTCTAACACACTTTATCCAAGTCACACTCTAATTGCAGGAGTGCTCACCATTATTGTGAACTCCAATTGGAATTCCAGGCACGATTCGTTTGACAATTAAAGCATGCACGCATGTAGGTTTGTACGTCAAGTTGTCATCATGTTTCGAAAAGCAGGGTTAGCGAGAATCTGCTATGTAACTGGTTGTATATCTAATTGTGTTTATCTAACTATTTTCTCGTACGTGACCTAGACTCGAAAGAATATACAACCGGGTGACCTAGACTCGAAAGAATATACAACCGGGGGATAGCTAAGAATCTCTTGCAGGGTTGGCATCGTGTTAATCATCTCGATTTCTCTCAAGGTAAGTATTTGTCAACTATTATTTTCTTCAAAGATTCATAAGAGTTGAAGAACATATATGGTAAAAATAGGGGGAAGAAGAAAGATAATACATATACTATACCAAAAACAGAAACAAAATATCAGAAGGGGTATGTGGGGATATACTCCTCTTTACTGGTATGTGACTTCACCTTACTTTCCTTCTCTTTCTTCCTCTTCTCGGGGTTTTACTGATGAACTTGAACCTGATGCAATTCCGATGGCTTGGGTGTGGGTGAATCTTTGTAGCTGTATCATGCGCGCGTAACACCCATCCGGGTAATTTTTCAATAGATGGGAGTGGGATCCTTGCTCTGCCACCTTTCCATCATCAATCACTGCAATGACATGCGCATTTCTGATAGTCGATAGTCTGTGTGCAACCACAATTGTGGTTTTTCCCGAGCAAGCACGCTCTAGTGCCTCTTGAATAGATCTCTCCGATTCAGCATCAAGTGCGCTTGTTGCCTCATCAAGAAGCATAACCTCTGCCTTCCTCAATAAAGCCCTAGCAATTGCGACTCTTTGTTTCTGTCCTCCAGATAACTGAACTCCCCGTTCCCCAACAAATGTTTTGTAACCCTCCGGCAATGCAGATATGAACTTGTGAGCGTTAGCCAGATTTGCAGCTTCAATGATCTCAGCCTCAGTTGCTGACTCGTGTCCGTAAGCAATATTTTCGTATATAGTTGTAGCAAAGAGGCATGGCTCCTGGGGAACCACGGCAATGTGCCTTCTTAGGGACTTCAGATTATATTTTCGAATATCCTTCCCATCAATCAGAACTCGTCCTGATGTTGGGTCGTAGAATCGCTGTATCAGTGCAATGACTGAGCTCTTACCGCATCCACTAGGACCAACAAGGGCAAGAGTCTTGCCTGTTCGGGCACGAAGGGAGAGGTCACGGAAAATAGGTACATCAGGGCGAGTAGGATAAGTGAAGTCTACATGCTTCAATTCAATTTCTCCACGCAGACGATCAGCAACTACAGTAGCATCTGGATCATCAGGTTCAATTTCAGTTTTGCGGTCAAGGAGTTCAAACACTGATCGCATGGCTCGACCACCATTGATAAAGTCAGGTGCCAGGGTTAATGTTTCTGCTGCACCATTTGCAGACACCATGAGGACCACGAAAACTTGGATTGTCTTCGAGAAGTCGGAGATTCCATGCTTCACTAGCCAGGAAGCATACCAAAGACCTAGAGCATAGGAAGCATAAAGTGCAAACTGAGCTATCCCAAATCCACTTCCAGCAATCTGGCCCTTCCAAAAGCACCGGCGTAGTGGAATCTGGAGGTTTCTGGAGAAAAGACCAACAATTTTTCCCTCTGAATTGAATGCAGCAACAGTCCTTACATTGGCTATGGCCTCCCCAGCTAGTTGGGTGGCCTTGGCATGTGCTGCTTCAAGGTCTCCCGAGAAACCCGTCATGAACAATTTCTGTTACAAATTCAACAAAAGAACCAGTAAATTACATGACCGTGTCAATAGATAATCTATCAGGGAAAAGAGTAAAACATGCCTCAATTTTCACTAGAGTAGACTGTATGTGTTTCCCCCAATTAAATGTCTAGTCTGAATGTGGTGGCGAGATTCAATTAGTTTCCAATGATTTCTAACACATGTGCGACGAACTATTAAGAAAAGAAAAAATACCTGCAAAACTGTGGCTGCAACAACAAAAGGAAAGACTGCTATGAGGACAAGGGTAAGGCGCCATTGCAAAACAAATCCTGCAGTGCAAGCAACAAGCATGAGTGCTGTGTTCTGTACAATCACAGAAATCCTGTCTCCTATGGCTGATCTGACATTGTTAGCATCAAGAGCCAGCCTTGCTGAAATCCTGGCACTCTCATTTTCCTCCTGATCAAACCACGCCATTTCATTTTTCAAAACTGCTGTCAGCATTTTCTCCCTCACTCGTTTTGTGAGGTTTTCTCCCACAATATCCCAAAAGAAATGTTGTAACGTGTTGAAGATAAGTGCAGCTGATGAAAGTCCAATTAACAAGTAACAGTACTTATTAATTTGTTTGATCATGTAGGCATGGTCCGGGTTGTAGTAAACACTGAGGACAGCACTTAGAACATATGAAAAGAAAGCACTTAGAGAACCACAAACAACAGATCCAACTGAACCAAATAAAGCGTAAACCCACTCAGGAGAGTTCATTTTAGCAAGGCGCCAGAAGGAACTAGCTTGCTCCTTGAACAGTAGTTTTTCGAGTCGGTAATTGGGATATGAGGCATCAAGGGAGAAACTAAAATCTGAAGTAGAAAAGTCCGATAGCCGGCGTGAGTATGGTGATCGACCATATGAGGAATTTCTGGCAATTATAGGTGAGCTTACAGAGTTTCTGGCACTAGAAGGCCTGCAAAATGAAGAACCGTGATAAGCATATCTATTTGTCAAGCTTAAAACTATCCATTTACAATAGAGATAAATAAATGTTCAAGAAACAATAAAGAATCGACAATGTGTGGATCCTACCTTGCACTACTCTTTCTCGCATTGTTGAGAGCAGTTTCGTGTGCCATCTCTTGCATCCGGATGAGCTTGGCATAGACACCGTTTTCTCCTTTCAAGAAAAGTTCATCAT
This sequence comes from Heteromeles arbutifolia, assembly GCA_024362995.1. Classification (NCBI taxonomy): domain Eukaryota; kingdom Viridiplantae; phylum Streptophyta; class Magnoliopsida; order Rosales; family Rosaceae; genus Heteromeles; species Heteromeles arbutifolia. Next base: position 856,786 of record JANCRC010000022.1, read on the forward strand.
GGGTTCCAATTTCAGAAACACTTCCTTGTTGGAGTACAGCTACAAGGTCAGCTTTGCGAATGGTTGATAGGCGATGGGCAATGACAAGAGTTGTCCTTCCAATCATAAACCGGTCAAGGGCTTCTTGCACCAGCTTTTCGGACTCAGAGTCCAATGCACTCGTTGCCTCGTCTAATAGTAGGATTGCTGGGTTTTTCAACATTGCCCTTGCTATGGCTATTCTCTGCTTCTGTCCTCCAGACAATTGTAGTCCTCTCTCCCCTACCTGCCATTTTCAACTTATCATTAATTTGGGTATAATTTTACACCTAAGTTCAGTTTTTCCATTAATTCGATCATTCTTATTTAATCCCAGACATAATGTATAAAAAGAAATGAAAATTTTCAGCAGGCTTTAGCCACTTGTTATGTTCAAATTATTATCTATTTAATCTTCATAATCCCATTCATTAGGCTCATTACATAATTTAGTTTCTTTAAACCTTTTATAATCTTTAATCACGGACAAATAAGTACCATTTTTTTTACAAGACGGCATTCTAAACTACTCTAATCTATGGGGAGGGGGATTCGAACTTCGTTTTTCTTCGTTTGTCTTGTACTTACTATCATTTCATCTAAATAAATCTTCCCTTCTACTTTATTCAGTAAATGTTTCACCATGGATATGCCAATCCTTACTGATTCCTGCACATGTATTGTTGACTGCACCATGTTACTTTCTACAATATGCAGACATGACCAAACGCTTCCCCACATTGACTTTTATTTAAAATTAATAAATTAAAAAAAAAACGTAAAGATAAAGTTGGGTCTTGTTTGTTGACCAAATGAACCAATGCATCTTTTAATAATATAGTAGAAGCAATCAACTATATGCCATCAGATTTTGACCTGAATCTGGCTCCTTTCACTCCAGATCCAAACTTCAAATTTTACATCCGTTTAGGCTCTCAAATTAAGAGATTTTAAGTGCTAAATGGGTGGATATACGTTCTAAACAATGCTAATTGTTTCGGGTATCGGACATGTATCTCAGAGGGTGTTCAGATTCGCCCTTGAACCTTGCTAATTTGTGAAATGATAATTATATCTTCCTGTCTTAATTAGCTAACCTGAGTATCAAAACCGTCAGGAAGTTTGATAATAAATGAATGGGCATTGGCAACTCTGGCGGCTTCTTCAATCTCAACCTGGTTGGCATCAGGCCGCCCCAAAAGTATGTTTTCTTTAATGGTGGTAGCAAACAGAGCTGGTTCTTGACTCACAAGCCCAATTTGCTGCCTCAGCCACGTTAGTTTCAATGTCTTTATGTCATGTCCATCTAGCAGCACTTGTCCTGTTTCATTTAACAATCGATTTGTAAACAAAAATACATGCCCGCATTGAACTAGATGAACTCGGGAGCAACATTAACTTGTATTTGGATTTGGAACAAAGACGTTGGAAGTGAAATGACTGGATGGTTTACCTGAGGAAGGATCATAAAACCTCTCAATGAGGGAGACCACAGTGCTCTTACCAGAGCCACTGCTACCAACCAAAGCAATGGTCTTTCCAGCCGGAACATTCAGCGAGAACTTGTTGAGGATACGAACATCCTGCCTCGAAGGGTAGGAAAAATCTACATTTTTCAGCTCAACTAGTCCAGTAACAGACTCTAATTCCACTCCTGCTTCACTATTGCGGTCCATGCCCGGTTTGTGATCAATAATTTTGAAAATCTTCGCAGCTGCAACTTTAGCCTTCACAAATGCGCCCATGCTTGGGACAGACTGTCCCAATCCTCTGTTGATCAAAGTGAATCATGAGCAAACAGTATCTTAACTAGTAAAACATTTTTACACTAATACGAACGCGACACAGCACTTACATTCCACCTAGCATGACAGCAAACATGGTAGCGATGGCAAGACCGCCGTTGGTGAAGTGGTGCCTAACAAGATAACCTCCATACCATAGAAGAAGTGCATAACAGCAGAAAACTACAAAGTAAGTCGCTCCGAGTCCCATTCCTTTAGCGAATCCACTTTTGTAACCAAGCTTCTGAGCCACCTTCAATGCCGAGGAGTATGCTTGTAGCGCTCTCGATTCCCCAACATACGACAAAACAACTCGAATTTGAGCTACAGTCTGCAATTTGGCTACAAATCAGCTAAACCCCATATGCAAAAACTGCTCAAATTTTCCACAAATCAAGTAAAAATCGAAACTCGGAAATGGAGATGAGCTAATAGGAAGATACATTTTCTCACCTGTTCCACCGTGTGTCCTGCTTGTGAAAGAGCTTCTTGGCTCTTGCCTGAGATTTTGCCTAATGCGGTGGTATGAATGCCTCCGATCACCGCTATCAGCGGAACAACAGCAAGTGTGACAAGTGCTAATTGCCACACAGCAGTAAAACCCACCACGAATCCAGACACAAATGTTGCCATATAGTGAATGAAATTACCCAACTGCACAAAAAAAAACCAATCCCAAATGAGAACAAATTTACCAACTTGAATTTTCAAGCAAAGTTTCGAGCATTCTGCTTGCTTCACCTTCTCACTAATGGCGTCCTGGACCATCACTGTATCGGTGTTGATTGCGAAAACGACGTCCGAAGTTCGAACATCCGTGTCAAAGTACTGAATGTCCTGGCTCAGAGCGGCCTCAAGGTACTTGATCCTCATCTTGGTTGACTGCCGCTCTCCGGTCCACATCCAACAAGAAATCTCTGCAACCCAAATTTAGAAAAAAAGTCCTCAGTCCTCGCATTAGCAAAAAACCCAGAAACGAAAACCCAAACTTTTAAAAAAGCCAACGGTTAAAAGCTCACCGGCCCATGAACCCGCCCATACGGCAGCTCCAACCACCAGAAAGTACAATGCGTACTGCAAAAATTCACAATCCCAAAAAAGGTCAGTAAAAAAATGGAGTTTTGATTCGATCACCACATTCATAACAACATACTAAGATTTCGTTTCGTTTCATACAGTACCTTCAAAACCTCGTGCATCATCTTATCCATGTCGTTTGCATTCGAGCCAAAAGAATTAACAAGATCGGCGAAGAACCGGAGAAAAATGGGGAGAGAGCAGCCATGCACGAGAGCTCCGACTGACCCAATTGCCATCAGAACGTAATCCAACCCATCAGCGAATCTGAAGAGTTCTTTGAACTGAACTGCGGGTAAAGACTCCGGCTTTTCGCCGCCGCCGGTGGAGTCCTTTCTGGGCTCCGAGCTCTCCATTCTCTCCGCCCTTTGGGGAGTTGATGTTGTTGCTGATGGGTTAGATGGGGTTGCTGGGTTTGCTGCTGGGTTGGTTTTAAAAGGATCGGCAGCATCCGGCAGCAGCTCAAGGCCTTGCATTTCGGACCATCTCCACTGCTCAATCGTCTTTATTCCCTCAGAATCTTGTGACATTTGCAAAAATTCCTAGCTTTATGAACAAGCCAAACTCTCTCTCCTCTCTCTCCTCTCTCTCTCTCTCTCTCTCCCCTCTGTTATCTCTCTCGTTATTATCTCAATCTACCTGGTGGTTTTTGGAGCTCGTTGTCTTTTGCTTCTTCTTGCTCTCCCCTGTCATTTTTTTTTTATTCAGGATTTATTCCTTTTAAAGCCAAACTTTTGGGTGGTATTTTCTTCCACTCCCTCTCATCATTTTGTTGTTTTCTGTGTTTTTCGTGTTCCTGATTCCATTGGTGCCAAAATATGGAGGTCTGCCCTCCCAAATCCGGTGCCTTTCATGCCCTTCTGTTTTATGTGATCAGTTAAGTCACGTTAATATTTTATATTATTTTTTTATAAAGATGATAAGATAAAAATAAATAATAATATAAAATATTAACGTGGTTTAACCGTGACTACACAAACAGAAAAACAGAAGGAGATGGAGGGGATCGAAACTGGCAGGCAAACAATCCTCCTCCCCAAAATATACCTCTCGTGCTTTGGTGCGTTTTATGGTTGGTGGGAGTGGGATTGCTTCGCTTTTGCTTCTTACTCTGTAATTATTTTATTTATATATATATATATATATATAATTGTAAAAAATTAAAACAGTAACCACACCACAAACAGTGACAGAGTGAGAACAGATGGGAATTTTCTTCCCGACAAACGACACTGTGTGAAAAAGATGGGTTTTTTGTTTTTACCAAAACAGATTCAAACCACAACACACAATATGTAAATTACAAAACCCCATGACTTGAAAAAAAAAATTCTATTTTAAATTATGATAACAGATGATAGAAAATCGGCTAAGGTAATTTGGATATATAAAACGAAGATCAATAGATGTTTCGATTGGAACATGTGATTATGAGACAAATGATCAAGGCCAAAAGGGTAGAGGAAGGTCTAGTAAGACCTGGAAAGAAACTCTAAGAAAATACTTGGACAACTTGGATATAACGGAAGATATGACCCAAAACTAAGTACTGTGGTATTCTAGAATTCATATAGCTGACCTCACTTAGTAGGAGAAGACTTGTTGTTGTTTTAAAGGGTAAATGACAAAAAACTACCTCAACTATTGGTGTCACGACGCTATCATACCTTATTTTTTAAAATTGACAATATCATACTTTATCTTTAGAATTTGGTCAAATGTTATACCTTCCGTTAGCTTGGCCGTGAATTTCTCAGTTAATTGCTGACGTGACTTGATTTGGAACCCACTTTCTATTAAAAAATTAATAAATAATAATTTACCCTTTAAAAAAAAAAAAAAAAAAAGCCAAAGCCCAATCTTCCCTAACCCCTTCCCCTTCCCCTCATCCTCTCCTCTCTTCTCCCCCATCTTCATCTTCTTCCCCCGACCCCCTACCTGCAACCCAGAAAAAAAAAGAAAAAAAAAATCCCAGTTCGTCTTCCCCCTGCACCCACCCTCGCATCCACCATCCGCACTCAACGTCGCACCCACCCTCTTCCCTCCTCTACACACCCCACTCCTTAAATCCACACTCATTCCCCCCATTTTCTCCGCGCTAAGGTTCTCCACCTGCGAAATCGGCCTAGCGAAGGGGGTTTCCTGATTCCACCTCACGAACCTGGTGATGGTGGCGTAGACGGGATCTGGGTTGTTTTTTTTTTTGTTTTTTTTCTAGGTTGTAGGTAGTGGGTGCGGGGGAAGACAAATTGGTTCTTTTTTTCTTTTTTTTTCTTTTTTCTAGGTTGCAGGTAGGGGAAAAAGATGAAGATGAGGGAGAAGAAAGAGGGGGGTGACACACCCCGACCCGGAAAGTCCACTTGGACTCTTAATCGAGCTGTGCTGGCCGACACCTGGAAGATGACGAAGCCATAAAATGTGATAGTGTGTATAATGTGAATAAATTTGAACCTAAAAGTGTCTAAATACCAAAGTGCGCTGTGAGAGAGAACGAACCCATATCACACGCGATGTCAGAGCATAAGTAAAGTACAGTAGTGTGGGTGAGAATCATACCCTTAGAAGTAGCCACAAATACTAAGAATAGCCATAGATCCTCGTCGATACAAACTCATCAGCTAAAACATGGAGGGGCACAAAACAGAAAGTGTGAGTGAGCAATAAAACCAAGCTTCCCAAAGCTATTACCTTTGTAACAGTAATAACCCCTCACTGTAAATCCCATATCGTTTTCTATAGGACAGTACTACATATATATATATATGTGTATCTATATATCCAAACCATACTCAAGAATGGCCAAAACCACGGGTATGCCATGTCCATCAACTCTACAATGCATTAACAAGTAGGCCAAATGAACTTAATCCATATAAATGATATATCAGCCGGAATCACCTAACGTGACATGTACCATTATACTCATATCTCATCAATCAATGCTAGCATATAAGTCGGGAGTCACCTCTAGTGACCTGTACGACTGTACTCATATCTCATCAATCAATGCTAGCATATCAGTCGTATAGGTCACTAGAGATGACTCCCGACATATATACTAGCATTGATTGATGAGATATGAGTACAGGTCACTAGAGGTGACTCCCGACTTATATGCTAGCATTGATTGATGAGATATGAGTACAGTGGTACAGGTCACGTTAGGTGATTCCGGCTGATATATCATTTATATGGATTAAGTTCATTTGGCCTACTTGTTAATGCATTGTAGAGTTGATGGACATGGCATACCCGTGGTTTTGGCCATTCTTGAGTATGGTTTGGATATATAGATATACATATATATATATATATATATGTAGAACCGTACTATAGAAAACGATACGAGATTTATAGTGAGGGGTTATTACTGTTAGAAAGGTAATAGCTTTGGGAAGCTTGGTTTTATTGCTCACTCACACTTTCTGTTTTGTGCCCCTCCAGGTTATAGCTGCTGAGTTTGTATCGACAATGATATGTGGCTATTCTTAGTATTGGTGGCTACTTCTAAGGGTATGATTCTTACCCACACTACTATATTTTACTTATGCTCTAACATCGCATGTGATATGGGTTCGCTCCCGCTCACAACGCACTCTGGTATTTAGACACTTTTAGGTTCAAATTTATTCACATTATACACACTATCACATTTTATGGCTTCGTCACCTTCCAGGTGTCGGCCAGCACAGCTCGATTCAGAGTCGAAGTGGACTTTCCGGGTCGGGGTGTGTCAGGGGGGGAAGGGACGAATTGAGGGTTTTTTTTTTTTTGTTTTTTGTTTTTTTTTTTGTTTTTTGTTTTTTTTTACTTTTCTTTATTATTTTAATATTTAAAAATTATTAAATGATTTTTTGTTTAATAATATTTTATTAATTTTTTAATAAAAAAGGGCCCCGCCTCAAGCCACGTCAGCATTTAACAGAGGAATTAACAGACAACTGACGGAAGGTATAACATTGGACCAAATTCTAAAGATGAGGTATGACATTGTCAATTTTAAAAGATGAGGTATGACAGTGTCGTGAAACCAATAGTTGAGGTAGTTTTGTGTAATTTACCCTATTTTAAATTATGATAACAGTACCCATTTGGTCAAGACAATATGCCAATCCTTGTATACGAGTTCAAATTCATCTCTATGTAATTTAGATTAAATAATAAGAATCTCTTAAAAATAAAGGGAAAGGATCCTCTCCGGATCCTTTCCACCAAGGTACACAATCCGGACCTTTGAAATTTGATCTAACGGCTACAAACAGGGGTCCACTTTAAAAGTTCTAATAACTTTAGCCGTTGAATTAAATTTCAAAGGCCCGGATTGTGTGCCTTGGTGGAAAGGATTGGATCCTTTCCCAAAAATAAATTCAAACATTGGTGCAAAGGAGAAATTTTTCATTGTGACCGAAACACGAGTTGTACACCACATGTTTTTATATAAGTGGTGAAAAATTTAATTTTTTAAGTTATTAACTTTTTAACACATATATTTCATCATTTGTATAGTGATACATGGTGTACCACCTTGTGTTTCCGTCACATTAAAAAATCTCTCGGTGCAAAGGAGGAAGTATAGTGCCTTTCTTTCCTTTTTCTGACTTTAGATAGATGTGAGGATTGAGGCGTAGGCTAGGCAAATTGCAAAGAATTGTGTTCGGCTCTTGGACTGAAGCTTGAATTTTTGCCGCATTAGTGTAGTTTTAGAGGCGAATAAATTAGTATAATTTAGAATATTAGTTTTTTTTTTAAATATAACAATATTTGTACACAAAGGTGAAAAATTTGTGTAAAAATTTGAGCTAAGGTCGTCCTCAATCGAAAGGGCATAACATAGCTCTGTTCAAATTAATAAACTTGCAAGAATTTTTTTTTGAATTAATAGTGTCATGCTATACTCATATACCATCTTCAACCGAATGAATTAAACCTAGCCTCCTTAATAATTTATTAGTTTTAAGTTTATAATTTAAATTTATTGATTAATTTAACCAAAATACCATTGATATTTTTAAATTTAACTGTTGAATTTGAATTAATTATTAAAGTAAAGGAGCTGGGCTCTAAAAAAGGGGCTACACTTGGGCAGCCCGATGCTTCTTTTGCCAAATAATGGTCTAGTAGGCTCTACAAAACTATAACTCAGTCATTATAGCCCATTATTTTTTAGCTTTTGAACATTTAGCCCTCTTCATTGAAGATGGCCCAAGCAACACAATGAATCATTTGTAATAATTCTATAATCAACTCGCCACTCCCATAAGTTAAACCTAAAATATTTGACTTCCAACTGAAAAAACGCACAGAAGTGATTGTAAAATCACATTGACAGATAGTTGATGCTCTCAAATCCTTCTTTTGCAAGTTAAATTGTGAAAGCACGCACAGCACAAGGGAAAATATTTCACTTGCTTGTAAAAGTAGATACCTGCTTCCCCCTTCTCTGTTTATCTCCTCTAAATCCGGCGTTTTTGCTGCTCACTGTACCCTTCACCACCCCAAAAAAATAACTTTTATTATTTAAAAGCCTACAAACCCTCCATTATATAATATTTAAATTATGGTCCGTTAATATTCATTCATTGTAGTTGTGGTACGTTTTCTTTGAATGTTGACTGAAAAACTGCGGACGGTGAACTCACAATGTCAATGTAAACTCTGCTATTTTTCCCATAAAGTTAGGTTAGCTGCTTTCGTTGAAGAAAATGACACTTATAAAGAAATTAGACCAAGCAAGTGTCCCTCTACTATAGTAGTAGAGATGAGTATTACTCTGGCACTACAACGTGGATTTGAGCCCCTTCAACTTTGTAATCTAACAAATATATCGTTTAACAAAAAAAATGGAGATGGCTAAAGATGCAAAAGCCAAAAAATAGTCTGATTTGCCTAAAAACTCATCACCAGACCATTATTTAGTCAAATGGGCATCAAATTGGCCAAATGTAGCGAACCAGGATCCTCTCCGGATCCATTTCCTAGGGATCCTAGGGATCACACAATCCTGTCCGTTCATCGTATATCGTGCAGTAAAAAATTATTTAAAATTTAAGATTTAAAATTCAAATATAAATAGTACCTAACGAAAACTGACCGCACGATATAAAATAAACGGACAAGATTGCGGGATCCCTAGGATCCCTATGGAAAGATCCGGCGAGGATCCTGGTGGAAATGTAGCCCCCTCTTAAGCATTTTTGGGGGCCCAGCTCTTCAGTTGCAATGATTCGTTCAAATTCAACAATTAGATTTGAAAACATCTAAAAGTTGTTTAATTAAATTAACCAATAAATTTAAACTATAAACATAAAATTAATAAATCATTTAGGGGGTTATGTTTAGCCCTTCAGCTGGAGATGATATATAAATATGGTCTGACACTGTTAATTAAAAAATAATTTTTTGTAGAATTATAATTCAAAACGTGATTATATTTAGCTTATTCGATTGAAAATAGCTTTAGTTAATTAACCTAGGGTCAGGGTCTTTTTTTATTTACCAAAAAAACCCAAGTTCTGTTTTCCACTTTTGCATTTATTTTTCATTAGATAATTGGATTTGTTTAAAAAAAAATTGAAAGTGGGATTCGGGGAAATTGTAAGTGGTGAACGAATCTGAGGTTTCCACTAAATTTTGATTTGCGGAAATGACAGCGAATAACTGGATTAGTTTAGGTGCAACTATCGAACCAGGATCCTCTCTTGAGCAAAAGGTGAGGATCCTCATGATCAGGCCCATCGGGCCGTTGAAATTTTATCCAACGGTTACAAACAGAGAGTTCTTCTAAAAGTTATAATAATTATAACCGTTGGATAAAATTTCATCGGCCCGATGGGTCTGGTCATGAGGATCCTCACCCTTTGCGCAGGAGAGGATCATCTGATTCTCTTAATTTAGCAGATTAATGTTCTCTAATTAACTTAATAAGTCAGAGTACACTCTGAGCTTAAAAAGTGATTAACTTAAGCTTAAAATTCAGAGTTTCAGACAACTGTTGTGTTTCAGACTTTCAGGCTTTGTGAATTCATTCAAATATCACGCTTTGAATTTGGGGTTTAATCAATGAACTGGGTTGTGAGTCAGCTCCTTTTTTCAGCTAAAATACAATAAACTGACTGCCATCTGACACCCTGAAAATACCTTCGAGTTTCAATTTTTTTTAGTTTTGTTTTTGTACTGGGATTCTGTAAAAAATTGAGATAACTGTTGCAGAAATGGTAATTAAATAAAAAAAATATAGGTTTTTTTTTTAAAATTTATTCTAACATTGATTGATACGTGATTAAATGGTTAAGATTAAAAATAAAAGAACTAAACAGTGGTGGAGAACAAATATGATAGCTAAAACACTCCAATATTAAATGATATGTAACATTGAAACCACAACAGGCTTTTTCTACTTTAAGTTTGTCTAAACTAAGAAGAAAAGAATTCTAACTTGAGTGCAGAATACAGTAATTAACAAATTTTACTAAATTCAAGTTTACAATTATTATTGGCACAATGATTTTACAAACAGTAATTTGTTTTCTTGATAAAAGGATGTATTTAGAATATCTTAGTATTAAGATATAAAAGATGAACCTTGCATGGGCTTATAAGTAAGTTGTATTACTCCTCATATTGTCAATTTGTTTTATGATGGAACTCCAACTTTCTTTATGATATTAGAGCAGATTGTTCTACGTGTCAAGTCCAACAGCCACACGTACTCCAAGTCGCCCTATTTGTGTTGTCCAAGTTTTAGACTTAAAAATTCGACACACGTGAGATGGCGTATTGTGAATCCCATATTAATGGAAAAAGGAGTTTTGCATGAGTTTATAAGTAAATTAGGCTATTCTCTATATTACTAATTAATTTTACGATAAAACCTCAACTTTCTTCATCATCGAACTCACCCTTTTTGTCTAAATTATTTTATTCTTTTAGTTTAACTTTGGTTCATTTTAAGGAATAAAGGAAAAGTGAGCCTTGATATCTTTCTCTCTTTTCACGCTTACCGTACCGTTTATCTGGTTCTCTCTCTGCAACGTCTCCTTCGGCAAAGGGAGGAGGATTGTCTACCCTCCCAGTTTCGATGCCCTCCAATGCCCTTTTTTTTGTGTGGTCACGGTTAAGCCACGTTAATATTTTATATTACTATTCATTTTTGTCTTATTATCTCTATAAAAAAATAATATAAAATGTTGATGTGGCTTAACCGTGACCACACAAAACAGGACAATCCTCCTCCTCGGCAAAGGCTCTGTCTGTTTTGCTTTTGCCTCCGGAAAAGGATCCGGCAAGGATCTTTTTCTTAGAGATTTTGTGATCGTGACTATTCATCGTACATCGTGCAGTCAATTTTCGTTAGGTACTATTTATATTTAATTTTAAATTTTAAATTTTAGAATAATTTATGACCACACAATATACGATAAACGGTCACGATCACAGAATCCCTAAGAAAATGATCCGGCGAGGATCCTTTTCCTTTGCCTTCACCCACGGGAGTTTGTCCGAGTCTTGTAACTCCTGCATTAAAAAAGGCCACTTCTGTTGCATTTTTTTCATAAGCATGCCCTTCCTTCACCCACTATTCTGATCAGTTTTACATTACATATGTCACTAATACACCTATTTATTGATATCTGCAGTTGTTTGGTTCTGTGTCATATTTGTTACATGAGTTTTATAAATGATGCTATATTTCTTTTTTGTGATGTGAGACTGTGCGGGTGAATGATGAGTTTATGTGTGTTTAATTTGAGCTTTGAGAGATATTGATATTGTCTTTAACTTTACTCATTTATATTCAAGGTTTATCTTAAAATGTCTCGGTGTAAATTGATGACAAGATTTATCAATTTATGTTAGATATCATGTGTCAATCTAATTAGCCTAACCTATTATATTATGTTGATTTTAAGTCGTGCTATTGTATAAACTAAATGAGCCCCTGTAGTGTAGTTCCAATCAATTTGAAAGAGAGCAACTTGTATTAAACGGGTTCACTGTTATTGTGATGTGCCGCTTTAATAATATAATGTCATTTGTAAATATTTTACCATACAACATTGCCTTATTGGACAAAAAGCATGACAGGGAACTGTTCCATATAAGTTCTTTTCTACTTGAAGAGTTAGGGATACATTAATGCCATGAACTAGAAGAGACTGAACCCCAACCACTGTTTTTAACATGGGATAGGGAATTGGGTGAAGTATAAAATATGGAGCTACGTAAATCGGACGGAGAAAGTGAATGGCACACAGCTAACCTAATCAATCCGTCGCCTCCTTTTACTTGTTGGTTTCTTGAACAAAAAGAGAGTAGTGCTATTTACATACCCCTTTTTACCTCTAACACACTATTGTTAATTTAGTCTCATTAATCTTCTTCAAAACAGTCGATCTAACGGCCAAAAATTAAAAATAATATGTAAAATGTAAAAACAGATGTGTAAATAGCACTACCCAAACTCTAAAGTGGTTTGCGACATTTTCCCTCTGCAACAAGAATTATAATTACAAGTACTTTACTTCGTACCAATAAAAAAAAAGAGAGAGAAAAAGAGAGATTCACCCCTTAGCAATTCCACGATATTACTTGAGCTAATTTTTACGAGAGCATTGCATAATTGAAACACGTATTCATTATTTTTGGAGTGGAAATTTTTCCATGTGATTGAAACATTATCATGTCGTGTTATTAATACATCTTTGAATACATCTTTGAATATTACTTATAAGAATACATCTTTGAATATTAGCTTTAAGTATATATTTGTTTCCATCATTATTATAATTATAAGTAGTGAATTAGTCACACTAAAAAGCGGTGTTGCAGTCACTTAATTTCCTTCAATCACCGAACCCCAAAAACCAGCTTAGTGCTTATGCATAAACCCTTACATTAGGCCAAAACCATGATTTTGTTCCAGTTTGGTGGAGATCCACTTTAGTACTCCTATAGTTTCAATTGTCATGATTTTAGCTCTCGTAGTTACTATTTTTAACAGTTCAAGGACAATAACTTAATTTTGACAATTTTGGCTTAATTAGTTATGTGAGAGGTAATTGAACTTTTTGAGGTTTATATCTTAAAGTATACTCATCTCCACATGTATTATAAGACGTAAATTAGTAACACTAATTAACAGTGTTATGATCTCATAATTCATGTTCAAACACCAAAAGCCAAAAATAAGGCTAACAATAAGAAGAAATTAAGTTTTCATTCTTAAATTAAAACAAGAGAGCTTTAATGAAAATGGCTTCTACAAACTTTCTTTTAACAAAAAATAATTTAATAACTTTATTTAATGAAAATATCTTGAATTGTAATGAAAATGACAAAAATTTAATATAATAAGAATAAAAGCCTAAAATGGCACATCCCCACCTTTTTCTCTCTCCCACCCTCCCTCACTGATCCCCCTCTCTCTTCACCTATCACCACCTTTCTCTCTCATATTTCACCCATTACTATCATCCATCTCTCATCTTTCACCCATCACCATTATCACCATCATCTCACTCGTATCTTTATCTCTCATGTCCCTTATTTCTCCTTTCCTTTTTCTTTTTTATTTATTTTTACTGTGCGACCATGATTTCCAAGATCAGAGTAAGACTGTTCCGAATACAATTACCTTAGAAATCTGGTCATGGACTCACTAGGTCTAAGCGGAGCTGGACCATATAGATCAGTGGTGCCACCATCACCCTGTTGCGGGCAATAGGCGAAGTTCGAGCAACTCCGCGGGATAACAATGCTTATTCCACAAGACATGCGATCTGATCTGTATATGAATACAATCAGATCCTTATAAGTCTTAGAGTTTCTACAATCTATGAACTGATGTAATATCTACTTCTAGATATCATCTAGGATTCTCCTGGCTTAGACCGAGAATTCTATCCTTAAAAGGTCTCTCCCCATGGTATAAATACACACTTCTAGGATTCATCTCTAGTAACGCAATCTTTATACCAGAATTCTCTTGTCCACTGCTTCAGTCTAAAAACTGTTTACTAACTTGACCATCGAAGAGCCTTTGGCCGGCACACCTTATCCCCTGGTCTAGGCTTGCTCACGTTGTTTATTGTTTTGCAGGTTGTTCGAATTTGTGCATTTCTTCCGCATATGTTGATGCGCGAATTTGGTTCCAATAATTGGTGCTTCTTGAGAGAAAACTCATATTCCTCTTAGCCAAATCACTCTATCCATATTGAAATCCTCTCAAAACCGCCTCGCGATGGCCTCGTCGACCCCGCGCACAATGTCGATCAAGACTACGACAGGGTCACTTCCATCGATCTGATCTGAGAATACGTGATGGATATATGTTTTTCCTTGGAGGTTATTCGAAAGAGCCATTTGGCGAAAGAAAACGCAAGATTCACCGACATAAAGGCACAAGTAAGAGATTTGGAGGAAGTTGTCTTTCACTTCAAAGAAACTTCTACCCATGTGACGATAGTCATTGATCTGAGCACAAAGGCATCGCCTTGCTGTACTACCCCTGAAACGGGCCGTCGAAAATCCAAGAGGCTACAAAATCTCTGACCACTGGAGACAAAAGCCTTTCCTAGTGTGAACTGCATATATAGTGAACAAGAATATTTGGGAAACACTAAGAAAAAAAAGGAAGGCGACGTGTAAGAAACCCAAAATGGTTCAATCAACAAGCCACTCACCATTGACTCCAACATCTTGATGTTCTGCGATCGAGATTTGGAGAACGTTCTCTCACCTCACGACAATGCCCTCGTCGTCAAAGTACAAATGCCATGCTCAGCCGAGTCTCAGTGGACAATGGTTGGGGATCAATGTCCTCTTCATGGATGCTGCAGAGAAGATGGGAATCTTGGATAACATCAATAAAGGAAAAACCACCATCCACACCTTCAATGGGGCACCGGTCTGATCCTTGTAAACAGTAAATTAGCATTCCAGGCAAAACCCTACAACCATTTGGTAACCTTCCAAATCATGTTTGACAAAAAAAAAAAAGAAAAAAAAAAAAAAAAACCTTCCACATCATGGACTACCCAACTCTCCACAATGTTATTCTTAGTATGAATTGGTTGCACAAGATGAAAGTTGTTCCGTCTAGTTACCATCAACTACTCTACTCCAAATGAGGTGAATGAGATCAAGGGACACCAATCAGCGGTGGGCTGATGCGCTGTCGAAATGATGAAGATGATCCAAAAAGGTGAAAGAAGCTCCAACACCCTCATGGATGAGTCAACATAGCAACACATAGTCAGAGGGTCAACAAACGGGCTATAAAGAATTTGACTTAGACCTCGATCCCCATGACAACAGATTCTGAAGTCAAAAGCAGACGAGGATGCCATGTACATCAGCCTCGATCCTGACAGACCAGAATAAAAAGCCAGAATCGGCTTGAAGCTAATTGATCTAGAAAATGAGTTATTCACGAAATTCTTGTGGACCAACAAGGACATGTTCGCCTGATCCGCAAAAGATATGCCAGGAATTGACCTTTTCGTGATCTGTCATCGTCTCTACCTGGACCCAACTGCCAAATCAAGTATCCACTGCAAACGAAATCACGGAACAGAGTGAAACAAGATCATAGAGGTTGAGATCGACATGCTCAAAGACGCTAACTTTACCGTGGAGGTGCACCACCCCGACTGGCTAGCAAAAGTGGTGCTAGTGCAGAAGAATAACGATAAGTGAATAGTGTGTGTGGACTTCACGGACCTAACCAAGGCTTCCCAAAAGATCCATATCCACTTTCATTAATCGATCTGCTAGTGGACTCAACCGTGGATCATGAATTGCTAAGCTTCATAGATGCCTATTCTGTGTACAATCAGATAAAGATGTACGAACTAGACATGGAAGCGACATCCTTCGTCGTTGATCGAGGTACGTACTATTACAAGGTTATGCCATTTGGTCTTAAAAATATAGGAGCAAGGTACCAAAGACTTGTTAACCGAATCTTTACAGAGAAAGTTAGAGACACGAAGGAGGTCTATGTAGACAATATGATTGTCAAGAGCAAGGAAACGAAAGATCACATAGTCCACCTCTAGGGATCGTTCAAATTGCTCCAAAAATACAACATGAAGCTAAATCAAGAAAAATGCACCTTCAAAGTAGTATCAAGCAAATTCTTGGGGTACTTGGTCACTAAGTGCGGCATCGAGGCCAATCCCGATCAAATCAAGGTTATCATGGAAATGAGATCGCCAAGAACTATAAAGGAGATACATAGTTTGACGGGAATGGTGGTCGCCTTCAACCGATTTCTTTCACGATCCACTGATAAGTGCATAACTTTTTAACACATATATCCCACAATTTGTATAGTGACACGTGGTGTACCATTCCGTAATAAAGAAAAGTAAGCTTTGGACAGACGAGTGTGAAGAAGTCTTTACAAAGTTGAAGGAGTACATGTCTAAACCCCCGCTGCTGTCCAAACCAATCGACAGAGAAGATCTGTACTTATACTTGGCAGTATTAGATTGCTCAGTGAGTGCAGCTCTGATTCGAGAAGACTCAGGGGAGCAGAAACCAGTAACCATGTGTCAAAAGCTCTATTCGAACCAGAGAAAAGATACTAAAAAATGGAAAAACTCATCCTGGCACTAGTAACAGTAGCCAGAAAGCTCTGACCATACTTCCAATCATTCAGGGTGGTTTAAATGACAGAGTACCCGATGCGGTCCATCCTTCACAGCCTCAACGCATCGTCCATAGTTCATATTACACCCTACAAAACTATTATATTATGAGTGTGTGTATTGGTCATAGTACACTCTAACTTGCATTTTGACTAGAATAAGGTTGAGGCACTAAAATAGAGACATTAGCATTAGCATCCAAAATACATTTACAAGAATCCAATAAAATTGTTAGAAATACAATGAAATAATTAGGCAGGTTGTTGCACTTTAGGTGTGAAGAAAAAGGTTGGTAACCAAACTTCTATATGTGAGAGTTAAATTAAGATTAATTTTGATGAAAAAGGTGCATATTTTATTGTCAAGTGACAATGAAGAAGAAGTCAAATGAAAACCCTCTCTCTTATTGAGAGGCTATTATTATTTTGTATATAAAGGTGATGACTATTTTCAGTCTTCCGTCTTTGGTTCTGATGGGAACGGAGATTAAATTTAAAACCCAAAGACAAATACTCAATGGCCACTCAAATGTTCCTCTCAAAAGTGGTGCATGTGGCCCTCCTTAATTATGCAATTTCCATTGTCTTTAGTAAGGTTAAGTGTGGTTTATTTTAAAATTATTCCCTAATTATTAAGATCTTAGTTGATAAGCAAGGATGATTTCCTTGGCTGTGGACACACAACTACAACCACAAGATGGTCGTCTATATATGGCATTTTGCAAGTGTTAAAAGTGCACAAACCTTTGGCCATATTCTAGTTATTTTCTGTTAGTTTAAGGTCCCATCGGTTATTTAGAGAAGCGTGGATGCAAAAAATTTTGTTGTCATATTAATTGGATTTTGTTTTCTATTTTTCCGTCATGGTCCAAACTTTGTTATATTTATTTCGTTATATTGTAATATAGTTAAAATATACTGTATCATAAACCTTAAATACTCAACTCTAAATCCTAGAACTCTCCTATTCATTTTTTATATACAAAGATATATTTATACTAAGATTAATTGGATTTTGTTTTCTATTTTTCCGTCATGGTCCAAACTTTTGTTATATTTATTTCGTTATATTGTAATATAGTTAAAATATACTGTATCATAAACCTTAAATACTCAACTCTAAATCCTAGAACTCTCCTATTCATTTTTTATACACAAAGATATATTTATACTAAGGGAGTACATGTATAAATTGGTTATGAACTCGTCATTTCTGAAAGGGTAGTGATATTCATACCCTTTTTACATTTCAAACATCTTTGTTAATTTTTGTCATTTGATCTTCTTCAATTGAATTTTATTTTCTATTTTTTCTTCATAGTCCAAACTTTTGTTATATTTGTTTAATTATATTGTAATTGTATCACAAACCCTAAATACTCAACTCTAAATCCTAGAACTCTCCTATTCATTTTGTATACAACGATATATTTACACTAAGGGGGTAAAAATATAAATTGGTTGTAAAAAGGGTAATACTATTCACACCATTTTTACCTTCCACACACTCTTGTTAATTTTTGTCAATTGATCTTCTTTAATTCATTCAATTCCGATGCCTAGAAATTGAAAGAGGTGTGTGAGAGGTAAAAATGAGTGTGGATAGCATCATCATTTCTGAAATTTGACTTTAAGACATTTCACTTACAAATAAAAAAGAAAAACACTAGACCTATTTATTTGTTAATTACTTAAATTATAAGTCTTTAACTTGTTTTAAAACTTAAACATCATGATAGATTGTTTAATTTCAATGAAAGTACTTGCATCAATTGCCAACACACTATTATATCTCGCACTAATTTCTGTCCCATTTTACTCCATTCTCTCAGTTGGGTTTAAAAGAGTCATTTGTTTGCTGACGTGGCAGATGATGTTCTGATCTTTTCAATTCGTTTTAACATTTGGCAAATTTGAAACCGAAAAATAAGAGAAGATTCTCACCGGATTCTCTTTGTGAGGATCTCAGAGATCTTTCAATTACATCCGTTCATCGTACATCGTACGATCAATTTTCATCAGGTACTGTTTATATTTAATTTTAAATAAAAAAATTTACAATAATTTCTGATCGTATAATGTACGATAAACGAATATGACTTGAGGATCTTCGGAATCCTTACAGAGAGGATCCGGCGAGGATCCTTTCTCTCGAAAAATCACCCTTGCACACAAAACCAAAAACCTAAAGCCCTGACCAATATGACCCGAAATTCTTTCCTCCTTGACGTAAAAATTGCTCGATTTCCAAATAAAGAAATTCTAAAGAGATTTCTAGTTTTCATGGATTCTTTATCATCTCACAGTTTAACGTTATTTTTCATATCAATGTTATAATATTGTGTAAAAAATATAAGGTGACATAGAGTCCATAAAAAAAATCAAACTTTTAAAAGTCTCATAAACATTTCTTTTCAAAAAAATTGTCATTAGAGCTTGCATTGTTTTTTAATCTATCCATATATCAACTACTGACAAGACCAAAGAGTCTATGGCATGTTAAACTAACGTCTCCTTCAACCCAGTTGGCAGAACGAGGAGATGTGAGAGTTGGCAGAACGAGGAGATGTGAGATAAAGCGACAAAATAAAGTATTGAGAGTAAATTTTGTATAGAGTGCAATGAGTAGCTAAACATGATTTTGTCAAAATTAAAACAAGTTACTTTTCGAACTTATTCCACATTTTATCTAATTTTCAGCCAAATAAATGAAATATCATAAAACCAAGAAATTTGGACTTCTCTCTTTTTGTGTATTTTTTACCATGTCAACCATTTTTTTTTCTTTGGACGAATTAATACGCGCTCTACTTGTTTTTCTTCTTTGTGTTCTTTTATTTTTTCTTTGAGCTGCTGGTTTTTGCTAGAACAAGCTAATTAGAATTGAGTACCGAGTAGTGAATTGACCACTCACTTTCAGTGTTTAGAATTAAAGGATAATCGACCAGTCACATATAGAAAAAGAAGAACAAGAACTTTGAAAAAGTTTTCAAGTCTTGAGCAGTGCAAAGTAACTGAAGATCGCTTGGGTGACAGGACAGATGGTAGGGAACTCCTTGGGCCTTGTGATCCAATTGGGGAACAATTGTTATTTTTATCTCTTAATTAGGTTTAATAAATCAACCTGTGGGGAAAATGAATGAAGAGCTTTGCAGTAGAAAATTATCAATAATCGGGTCCACCTATTTAGTCTCAGATATCGATTCCTAACTCCTAAGTTTGACTTTCAACATGTTGACAATTGTTAATTTTGTGGTTAAATCATTGTTTATTTTATTTTATTTACATTTATTTATTTAATCATAAGGCCAAAAAGGAGAAAATATTTTCCTCAAACTTTATCATGCAATGCATGGGCTGCAAGGAGAAACTGAGAAAGGGTAGGTGCACCTACAAGAAATCAAATTAATATAGGCATAAATATTTGTCTTTAAAAACCACCAATATAGGGGTAAATATATAGAAAAATAATCTCTAATAACAAGGAATGGTGAAAAGTAGATTCGCCTTTAAAAAGACCGTTGCTATTGTTATTAGATGCAAACAATCTCAAATATCCTCCCCTATTGTTTTTGTTGCCAAGGTTTTATGAATACACATAATTACAGGCAGAAACATCTGCCCCTAATATTTTTTAATTATATAAAAAAAATCAAGCAAATGAATATATCCGCTCCTAATATACTTTCATTTACATAAAAAAAAATCCACAAGATAATAAATGCATTATCCACCCAAACGTCAATTATTGGTTTTGAATCATTCAAAATATTCAAACCCAGCATGGTTCATCTTCATCTTCATCATCCTTCATTTTCTTCCTTCAATCTTCTCCTTTCTTTCAGTCTCAAGCTTTGTAGACTAGATCTTTGAGTCCATCTATTATGTTGCAGCAACACATGAGTCAATATAAAAACAAAAAAGAAAACGTATTGAACAACAAAGCCAAATTACAAAGTACATTAATTTGTACAAACAAACAGGAAAAATCAAACCTGAATTTCAATCAATTAAACGTATAAGAAAATTGATAAACAAAGTAATTACCTCTAAAATTGAAAGTTCTTCAGAATCCCTTTCTCACTATCAATCAAATGATATTTCTATTCCAATCCACTCATGAAATTCTCTTCCACTCTAAATTATTCAAAATCCCATGAAGTGTACCTGCAAAACAATTCAAGATGGGAAAAAAAACTTTGATCAAACCAAATAAAATGAGTTTTACCTTGACACACCCCGTTCCGTAGGTAGGGCGTGCTGGCCGTCACGTGATATTACTATGGATTTTGTGTACAAGCTTCCTCGTACACAAAATGGTTATGATGGAATTTGGGTGGTTGTTGATCGACTTATTAAGTCAGCGCACTTCATTCCTGTGAGGGAAAAGTATCCTTTGAACAAGTTAGCAGAATTGTTCATCACAAAGATTGTGAAGTATCATGGAGTTCCTGTGAGTATCGTTTCAGATCGAGATCCGAGATTTACTTCTAAGTTTTGGATAGCATTTCAAGAAGCTTTGGGTTCGAGATTACTGTACAGTACGGCATATCATCCTCAAACAGATGGACAATCTGAGAGGACGATTCAGACTTTGGAGGATATGCTAAGATCTTCGGTATTGCAGTTTGGTGACACTTGGCATAAGCGGTTGGATTTGATGGAATTTGCCTATAACAACAGTTTTCACTCGAGTATTGGTATGGCGCCATTCGAGGCATTGTATGGCAAGCCTTGTCGTACACCTTTATGTTGGTCAGAGGTTGGTGAACGAGTTTTAGTGGGTCCTGAGTTAGTGGAGGAGACTACTCAGAACATTCAGGTTATTAAGTCTAATATGAGAGCGGCCTAAGATCGCCAAAAGAGTTTGGCAGATAGACATGCCACTGATAGAGTGTACAAGGTCGGTGATTGGGTATTTTTGAAGTTGTCGCCTTGGAAAGGTGTTGTTCGATTTGGAAAGAAAGGAAAGTTGAGTCCTAGGTACATCGGGCCGTATCAGATCACTGAGCGAGTTGGTGAAGTTGGCTATAGACTTGAGTTGCCGTCATAGCTGTCTACGGTACATAATGTGTTTCATGTGTCGATGCTTCGACATTATGTCTCAGATCCTTCACATGTGATACCTCATCAACCCTTGGAGATTAGTTCGGATTTGACTTATGATGAGGAGCCAGTGACTATATTGGATTGGAAAGAAAAGGTTTTGAGTGTTAAAGTTTTGTGGAGGAACCATTCAGTGGAAAAAGCTACTTGGGAGACGGAGGATCGGATGAGAGAGATGTACCCGAGGTTGTTTTATGGGTACTAGTGGATGGTTTTGGTTATGTAAATTTCGGGGATGAAATTTTTATAAGATGGGTAGATTGTAACAGCCCATCCCGGAATTTACGTACGGAGGACGTGAAATGACGAAAATGCCCCTAGGCATTTAATTGAGGTATGTGTGTATTGTACTTGGGATATTTTGGTGGTTGTTTTTGGACCACACACACACATAATCACTCTCTCTCTTCCCTCACTCCCGTGTGTCTCTCTCCCCTCAGATTTTCACTCTCTCTCCCTCCCATTTGTACGGCAAACACCCAAACCCATTGAGAAACTTGCAGATCGTGGCCAAGGAGGATGCCATTGTGTTCGTGAAGCTTAGATGAGTTGATTGATACCAATTTCAGGTAAGAACTCGTACGATTTCACGTCGAAAACCCGAGGTCCGTTTTGAGCACTATTCATCAACTTTTTATTGGTTTTGTTTTAGGACAATCCAAGCTCACAGGGAGCTTTGTGAGACCCTCACGAACCTCGGAGTGTATCGTTGGCTCGAGTTGGATGTCGGGAAACCCCAGTTCGAAAATGGCCGATTTTTGAGATTTTGCTCCGTCGTGATTCGAAGCTTTTTCGAGGTTTTTGAAGGTATAGCCCTCTTCCTCTCTTAATTTAGAGCACGTAGGAAGAAAAATGAGATGAAATGGTGAAGAAATGGCCGAGTTATGGCAAGTTGCAGGTTTCCGACGACCGGTGGTCGGCGCCGGCGACCCAAGGTTGAAGACGACACGCGCTGGCGCGTGCCATGCATGTGGGGGCGCGTGAGCTACAGTAAAATTATTTTAAAAATATCACGACGCTCGTAACGTCGTGTAGGTCTCGTTGGTATATTCATATGCCAAAATTGAGCTACGTATGAGAAGTTATTAGTAATTGTCGTTTATGTGCGTTAATTAACGTTATTTCGGTTACTTCTCATATAGGCGAGACCTATCCAGAGGACGAGCGTAGCCAGGCTAGGTACGGAGGTTACGACCCGTCTACATACCAGTGAGTGGGCAGTTATTTTTCTGTATATACCTATATAAATGAATTTTGCCTAGAAAATCAGTTAAATGAAAAATGATATGAAATGCGATATGAAATGCCATGCAAAGTATCTATTTGTTTAATTATGCATTATTGATTGATTATATTAATGTCGGTGCTGAGGACGCACAGGTAAGTGGCAGGTAAGTTTATATGCTAATTATTGTGAACGAATGACGAAATGTGATGTGATGTGATATGATTAGAGCTCATAGACCTGCACACTGATATTAGTACTCACATTCAGAGAGGGGCTCAGTCTTTCACGTGTTGTTCACCTCCCACACCGCATGCTCGCCTTGGATCCAAGTTAGGTGCTCAGTCCTGTCGAATAGGCCACTATAGGTGGGTTCGACTCGTAGGTGACCCACGATTGATCGCTCAGTCTTCACGTGATCGTAGCACTAGAGCATATTAGTTTATTATCAGTGATGTTGTGCAGACCACTAGTGGTGGTATTGATGTGTGTGCAGGATATATATATATATATATATATATGTATGATTTGATTATGATGATTATGCGTTATATGATTGATGAGTTGATATGAGCTATATACAGCCGAAGGCTGAGATGATAATTGAGTATTCAATCACATTCACAGAGATGCTTTGGCATGCAGTTGATACTTTGGCATGGCATATGTATACTTTCATACATACTTATTTTCCAGTGGATTTTGAGAATTATACATATATATATGAGTATATACTTTATTTCTGGGAAATTATACAGGTTTTATGGCGAGGGGTTATAACTTTTGAAAGGAAAGATTTTGAAAAGAATTGTTGCTGACCCACTCAGTTTTATGTTTTTCGCCCCTCCAGGTATTAGGTAGCATTCGTTGGTGGCATACGAGGAGCTCATCAGACGTTCTGATAGAATTCCATTTATGTAGGACCACCTTCGGGTGTTATTTCTATTCAGTACTTCTGCTTGACTGCACGTAGACCTTTATGCTCTGTATTATTGAAATTCACACTTCTTGTACACTAGTATTGCTAGTGTTTCGGTTTTAATTGGTTCGTATCCTTGATTTGATCCTGCTTCCGCACAGTGCACATGGCTTACGTCACATTCACGTGACGGCCAACATGCCCTACCTACGAGACGGGGTGTGTCATACCTTCTATGTGACAAACCTTTCTTTCGGTCCTCCCAGAGTAGCAAATGAGCAATAGACAACAAAAGATTACTAAGAATGAAAGAAAGAGAGGACGGATTAGGATCTACACAAGAGAAAGAGAGGGGAAGAAAAATGAAGGAAAAATGGAAAACTGATGAGTAGTGAGGCAGTTGAAGAAGGGAAAAGAGAAAAATGAGGGGAAGTGGGTTTGTATTGGAATTAGGATTTAGATAATTGATGTTTTTTCCTAGTAAATAATAATACCATTTATTTTTATTTTTTGTAAAGATTAATTTGTAATTAAACATATCCGCCTTAAATAGAAGAAAAAAAAGTTGAAATAAATAAGTACAAACATCCGCCCCTAATGAAAAAAATAATTAAAATTTTTAAATAATTATTAGTTGGATTAGGGGCTAATTTAGGGCTCGTTTAGATATGCTTTTAAAATAACTGAAAACGCTTTTAGTAAAAATGTTTTTGGAATCAATCCTTAGTAAAAATGCAAGTAAATTCTGTAAAAGCACTTAAAGTGCTTCCTGGAAGAAGCACTAGTCATGTGCTTCTTGTAGAAAGCACTTAAAGTGCTTTTGGAAGCCAAAAACATTTTATCTAAAAGTGCTTTCAGCCATTTTAAAAGCACATCCAAATGAGCCCTTATTCGCCTCTAATAGCTAAATAAAGTAAAGGCAGTTTTTTTTCGTCCCCAAAAGTAATAAAATTAATAGAGGCGAATTATTGTGTGTCCCTATTAAATTAACAGAGACAATTGCATGTTTTCCCCCTAATGAAAACTATTAGAGGCAAATTTTTAATTTCGCATCTAATATAACGCCCCTAATATGTCAATATATATGCACGCATTTTTGCCCAAATTTAAGTGGAGGCAATTTGAATTCAATGGTTCATGGGTGCATGTCATGATAATTTGCTAGTTTTTCAAATGATTATGATTGATTTGCTTCTTGAACATAAGATATTGCCATATCCAACTAGAATTAGTTAAAGATTAGGATTTATTGTTGAAAAAAGGAGAGATGTCCTTATCTGCATATATCAACATCAAGTCTTCAAGGAGGCATTATTTTGTTCGAAATATCCAAGTCCCACACATGTTCATTTTGTTCGAAATATTCTTGTTCTACCATTCCATATTCCAAATTATATATACCATTGACGAGAGAGTAAAACTTAGGGTCCGTTTAATAAAAATTTAAGTTTTTAATATTTTGAATTCAAGGATATATATTTACAGTAAGGGGGTGAAGGAACAAATTGGTTGCAAACTTGTTATTTGAAAATTCGAACCTAAGATATATCACTTAGAAGTAAAGAGAAATATCACTTCACTTTTTCTTCTACTAAAAACTAAAAGCTTCGGTAATTCTAAAAAAAATGAAACCAAAAAAAAAATATATCCTTGTATCAGGACTTGCGGGCCAAGGGACAGTCTCTGGTAGAAAGTTTCAATGGGGCGTAGGCTGACCAAAAGGTAACGGAGATGTGCAAAGGTTTCCTCGGGCCAGATGAAGATTGGCCCTCGAGTGCAAGGGCATAAGGGAGCTTGACTGCAAGACCCACCAAATTGAGCAGGGATGAATGTCGGCTTTAGTGATTCGATAGTGCCGAGTGGAAGGGCCGTCGCTCAACGGATAAAAGTTACTGTAGAGATATGTTATCCAAACACATTTCAAGTAATTGTAGTAAAACCTGACATGTTGACCATTTGGCTTTTCCGGCAATACAAACGTATTTAAGTAATTGGTGTTCTGTAAGACCATAATGAAAGTGCAATTTATGTTTTTCTTCTAGGGGTAAAGCCCCCCAAACGATGGATTTTTTTTTAAACAAGGCTTTCTGTAATGTGAATTTCTTTTTCAGTTTTCATTTATTTGAAACTAAAAATGGCTATGAAATAAAATGTCAAAAAAGTGAAAACATAAATAAAAATTAAAAACAAAATGGTTATGAAAAGATCTCTTATTTTTACAAACCTGCTTGGAAAAAAATTGTGACAGCCTGTGTGACATCCCACATCGCCCAGGGGAGTGATCCTTATATGTATATTCCCATCCCTACCTAGCATGAGGCATTTTGGGAGCTCACTGGCTTCGGATTCCGTAAGAACTTCGAAGTTAAGCGAGAAGGGGGTCAGAGCACTCCCAGGATGGGTGACCCACTAGGAAGTTGCTCGTGAGTTCCTAGAAACAAAATCATGAGGGAATGGTAAGCCCAAAGCGGACAATATTGTGCTACGGTGGTGGAGCGGGCTCGGGAAGTGATCCATCTCGAGCCGGGGTGTGACAAATTGGTATCAGAGCCAATCCTTGGCCGGAGGTGTGCCGATGAGGATGTCGGGCTCCTAAGGGGGGTGGATTGTGACATCCCACATCGCCCAGGGGAGTGATCCTTAAATGTATATTCCCATCCCTACTTAGCACGAGGCCTTTTGGGAATGGTAAACCCAAAACATGAGGGAATGGTAAGCCCAAAGCGGACAATATCGTGTTACGGTGGTGGAGCGGGCCCGGGAAGTGATCAACCCCGAGCCGGGATGTGACAGCCCATCCCTAATTTTACGATTTTATAAATTTTAACGTGTGAATTTATGAGAATACCCTAGAGGCGAGGGTATTGATTTTCGTTGATCGCTGCGTGTGAACTATTACCTTATCGTATTCCAAAAGTACGTTGGTAAGGATTGTTATGTATCATTTTATTCATTTATTATTATTATTATTATTATTTTAAGGGTGGTTGTTAGATAATTAAAAAAAGGGGGGGAAGGTTGCCTGATAGCAGCGGAAATGAGAGGGAAGGAAGTGAGTTGCAGGAGGGAATGAAGGAAGAGGGAGACGAATCAGGAAGGAGAATAGGGAGGGAAATGAGGGAGGTGAGAAGCACCAAATCCAGATCCTTTCCCCTTTAACCCGTGCCCTCAACCCGACCCGCGCCATTTCTACCAATTCCGATGGGTTTTCCACCCATTTTCCGACGAACTACATCATCTAACCACCTGAAAAACATTCCCCAATGTTCCTTTTTCCTATTACACCCCAGAAATCATAGATTTTAGCATGGAATTCGGGAAACATCGCACCGGTGGGTGCGGCGGGTCTTGTGTTGATTCTCCCATTTGTGAAGTAATTTCTTCCAATTGCCACCACCAATAGACTTCCCTTGAGGCCTGGAACAAATCCCAAACAACCTTGGAGGCGGCGGAGCACCAGAGGTGACGAATCGAAGTCACCTTAATCTAGGTTTTCCGACGGTTCGTGGCCATTTTGAGCCGTTTTCCGGCCAAATTGGCCTTGGCCGCAGGTATAAAGTTTACTCTACTCTTTGAGATCTTCAATTTTGTAATTTTTGAGAATTTTTAAAATAGTTGAGCTTTCTGGCAGCCGGGGCGGCCGACCGCCACCTGCTGCGGCTGGTGCGGCGGCGCACGGCCAAGGAGCTGACATAGTGTTTTTATGCGAACTTCATTATTCTAATTATGTTTTGGAGATCTAATTGCTATGGTTTGAATATTAATATGATTGTGGTATATATTAGATTAAATGAATATATTCGGATTTGGTTTGAACTTTGGAAATAGGAACTACGAATGGTTTGATCCATGTTTAGGGTACGTAGGTAGTCTAACGAGACGTTAGATGCAGCCATACAATAATTGAGACAAAAGCCTTGGTTAGGGAATTGAGCAAGGTGAATGAAATTGGTGAAAATGTGAGTTTTGACTTTATGTTTTGGTTGTTAGTTGTTGGTCATAAAGCATGTGTGAGGAATCGAGAAATTGAAATAAAGAATCATAAGTATTGATAGTTAGTTAACTAGTGTTTAGTTGAGTTTGTCACCGGTAATTATTCCCGAAAATATATAGTTCGGGAGTAGAGCATTATAGATTGTGCATTTTACGCCATATTATATGTATGTGTGTGTGTGTGTATATATATATATTATCCAGAAGGTATCATACCATATCATACCCTTATTATATTATATTATCCGATCAGTGTTAGTAAACGATGAAGGTATCATACCATATCATACCCTTACTTATGGAAATATAATAAATATTATCCAGAAGGAAGGATTGAAAATGTGTATAGATATGAAAATATCAAAACAAGCCAACAAAGATAGAACCATAGCCAAATACGAATTAGGAACATTCTGTGAACAATATGGTTTACCTCCTGTTGCCCCATCCAACAAAAAGAAAAAATCACAAACCTACCACAAGTATCCCACTCGATATTCAGGAAAACCCAAATATAAATCCAATAGGAAAAACTTTCAAACTAACAAATTCTATGAAAAACCAAAATCCAACAAGTGGACTGGAAAGAGGAAATCCTCTGGAAAATTCCACTCCAAAAACAAAGACCTCACAGGAAATTGCTACAAATGTGGCAAACACGGCCATTACGCCAAAGATTGTCGAGTCAAGAAAACAATCAACCAATTGAAAATCTCTGAGGAAGAGAAGAATCAGTTAATCCAAATCCTTGAAATACAAGACATTGACAATAGTCAGTCAGAAAATGAATCCCAACCATCCTCCTCAAACTCTTCAAAAGAATCATCATCTCCTGAGATTACTATGGGATGTCCTGACTCCTGTTGTAAAAAGATCTCAGTTCTCAACAAACAAGAAGAACAAGAAAATCTTCTTATCGAATTAATCAGTAAAGTCGATGACCCAGAATTAAAAACTCTTTATCTCAAGAAATTAAAGAAATTGATTTCTTCAGAAGAACCTGGTACTAGCCAATCAAAAACCCCAAAAATTTCCCTTAGGACGACCTTAGAAAGGTTCAATAAGACTAAGAAGGAAATTACCATTAAAGGACTCAATAGAGAAGTCAATAAAATCAAAGAAGAAATTAGGTTTTTGAAATCTGAAAACCAAGAAATTCGTACACAACTCAGTAGAGTTCACATCAATGACGAAGACACTAGTTCAGACACTAGTTCAACTCCATCCCTACCAGATCCTTCCTTAGAAGAAAATTCAACTCACAATCTTGTCTTAGGTCTTCTAGACAAAATACGAATCCGAAAATGGTATTCCAAAATAAAGATAATAATCGAAGACTTTCATTATGAATCTATTGCTTTGATTGATTCCGGCGCAGACTTGAATTGTATTCAAGAAGGATTAATTCCTACCAAGTATTTCCATAAATCAACAGAAATATTTAGTGCTGCTAACCAATCACCAATGCAATTAAAATATGAAATACCCAAAGCACATGTCTGCCAAAATGAAGTTTGTTTCAAAACCCCCTTTGTTTTGATCAAAAACATATCTGACCCTGTCATATTAGGTCTCCTTTTCATTGCTCTCTTATATCCTTTTAAAGTTTATCACAACAAGATCACCACCAAAGTCTTAGGACAGAATGTCACATTTGAGTTCTGCACTGAAACAGATCTCAAAAAATTAAGACATCTCCAAAAGAATAGCATTTCGCGATCACTCAATTCAATCACACATAAATCAAAACAGATTAGTTTTTTAAAAGAAGAAATTAATCACAAACGAGTCCAAGAACAGCTAACAAATAAGAATTTGTTAGAAACCATTGATCATTTCCAAAAGAAACTTGTTAATGATATCTGTTCTGATCTTCCCAACGCCTTTTGGCATCGAAAACAACACATTGTCAAACTTCCTTATATTAAGGAGTTCAATGAATCAAAAGTCCCTACTAAGGCTCGACCCATTCAAATGAGTCAAGAAGTCATGGAATTCTGCAAAACAGAAATCCAAGAACTTCTTAATAAAGGAATTATCTGTAAAAGCAAATCACCCTGGTCTTGCCCAGCTTTTTATGTTCAGAAAAATGCAGAATTAGAACGGGGTATCCCCAGACTAGTCATTAATTACAAACCTTTGAATGAAGTTTTGCAATGGATTAGATATCCAATTCCCAACAAAAGAGATTTAATAAAAAGACTTTCCCAAGCTGTCATTTTTTCAAAATTTGATACGAAATCAGGTTTTTGGCAAATCCAAATTGATGAATCTGATAAATACAAAACAGCTTTTGTAACTTCTTTTGGACATTATGAATGGAATGTAATGCCTTTCGGCCTAAAAAATGCACCAAGTGAATTTCAAAACATCATGAATGAGATTTTTAATCCATATAGCCATTTTTCAATCGTTTATATTGATGATGTTCTCATTTATTCACGGTCAATAGATGAACATTGGAAACATTTGCATATGTTTGCTAAGATCATTAGATCAAATGGATTGGTTGTGTCAGCCAAGAAAATCAAATTGTTTCAAACCAACATTAGATTTTTAGGATTTAATATCGATCAATCTACCATCCAACTAATAGATCGAGTCATTCAATTTGCTGATAAATTTCCAGATTAGATTACTGATAAAACCCAACTTCAAAGATTCCTTGGATCATTAAATTAAGTTTCTGAATTTTATCCTCATCTTCGTCAATAATGCAAACCATTATTTGATCGTCTTAAAGATAGTCCTCCAGCCTGGTCTCCAGTTCATACAACTATTGTTAAACAGATCAAATCTCATGTTAAGACTTTGCCTTGTCTTGGCATTCCAACTCCCAACTCATTTAAAATAGTTGAAACCGATGCATCTGATATTGGTTATGGAGGTATCCTCAAACAGAAAATCTCTTCCACTTCTCCTGAACAGATTGCTCGCTTCCATTCAGGAATTTGGAACTCTGTACAAAGTAATTATAGTACTATTAAGAAAGAGATATTATCTATTGTACTATGCATTAGCAAATTTCAAGATGATTTACTAAATCAAAAATTTCTCATAAGAGTCGATTGCAAATCTGCAAAACATGTTTTACAAAAAGATGTTCAAAACATTGCATCAAAACAGATTTTTACACGCTGGCAAGCCATATTATCAATCTTTGATTTTGACATTGAATTTATTAAAGGCAGCCAGAATTGCATTCCTGATTTCCTCACTCGAGAATTTTTGCAGGGGAAGAATGTCAGGTCTTAATCCAAGAAACCCAATGTTAGGTTCTGACCCAAGAAACCCTCAACGCAGACTTCCTGCAACTTTACCACCACCAAAAAGGGAATCTATTCCCGATTCCTCATCAGCCTTAGCCATCACAAACCGATTCACTCCTCTAGGATCAACCATAGGACAATCCCGTCCAAATTACCAAACGGCTTTAGTCACCCAGTATGATCTCTATTCTGCTATGCCTCGCCCTTCATCATCCCGATCAGCTCCTAGCTACACCAAAACATCCCCATATATTGAAAAAACTCCAATGGAGAAACTATTTGATATTCCTTTTCATATCAACCAAGAACAACCTCCCCACAAAATAGCAAAAATGATATTTCCACCAAATCTCCATTACCAACCAACTGAACCACACAAAACACTCAAATATTACCAAGCCATTCTAATGGAAACAAAATCTATCTCCATCAAACCAATTTACAGCACAACCCACACAGACAAAATTCTTTATCATTCTCTCCATATAGAGAAATTCATTACAGAAAAAGAATGGGCATTACCCCTCTATCATTCAAAACCACTTTGTTCCTCTCATCTCCCCATTCCTCTCAACAACTTTAGTTATCATGATTATATCCAGTCTTGGACTAACATCTTTTTTCACCAAACAGATGATTTTAGTCATTCATGGTTTTTAACCTTCAGCAAAAATTTCAGACTTAATTTCCCAGCATGGTTTCCATCTTGGTGGGCTATTCATGGTCCAACAACCAGCATCATCCCCGAAGACCTAATGCAGGTCCTTTCATCTGGTTTCCAGAAAAATTTTGATCGCAGCCGTTTCAATTACAGGATTACACTTCTACCTTTGTTCATGGCCAAATACAGGGTCCCCTGGATTATGAAGTGGAATTTTGCAGTTGAATCAGGACAAGTCCATCGACAAAGAGCAGTCAAATGGTGGGATAAATTCAACACTCAACAAATCATTGAGCGTGTCATCACCGAATTTCCCACTGTTCAAACCCTAGCAATAGCTGAGGAACCAAAGAAGGCATTGCCAGAAGTTCCAGAAAACACACAGTCATTATCAGACATTAGTCCGTCATCATCTCTTAAGAGCAGAAACACATCATCAAGTTCAAAGAAGAAGAAATCTTCAAAGTTCAAGGCTCTTGCCAAGATCCTTATGGCAGAATTACAAGAAGCAGAAGAAGGCTCAGACTCTGATAGCTCAGACTCTGCATCATCAGACGCTTCGTCTCACCATCCCTCTAAGGCTCAGGAAAGCCTCTTCCCTCAGACAAACTTCTATGCGGATCTCCCGCCAGATTCCCAGGACCCGTACGAAGTTTGATTTCAAAAATGTAATCATCAAAGGGTTTTTACCCATGTGAAACCTACAGTAGCAGCAATCATTCAGACCAGACACTATTCATGAATAGTGACTTTTTACTATTCATCCATCATTTCGGCTTACACCGCGTGATTCTACAGTCGTAGACAGCATCATCAGCCTTTCGGCCCACTTTTCAGCCTTTCCAGCTCAAGCACATGCATTGCGGGATTCTCGCTCCAGATTATCATCATTGCAAGCACAGCCCCTCGGCTACAAAAGGAAGGTCTCTGCCTCAGAAGAGGGAGAGTTTTTCTTTTAAGAGTTGTTCTCACAGCGATTTTAATCAATATTTTCTCAGTCAAAATTGTAATACATATAAACAATTATAATCAAGGATGCCTGTGAGCTCTATTCTTGCTTTGATTTCCTCAGATTGTCAATAGGTAAGAGTACTTGTAAGTCTATTTGATTTTTCAATAAATCTACTTTGAATTATACCTGCATCATTTAATTTTAATTCATTATATTTAAC
The DNA here is from genome assembly GCA_024362995.1 of Heteromeles arbutifolia. Taxonomy (NCBI): domain Eukaryota; kingdom Viridiplantae; phylum Streptophyta; class Magnoliopsida; order Rosales; family Rosaceae; genus Heteromeles; species Heteromeles arbutifolia. Next base: position 889,661 of record JANCRC010000022.1, read on the forward strand.
ATGTATAAATCAATTATGTTTCATACAGTTTTATGCATATTTATCATTATCTCTCAACCCATCGGATTTATATTCCGTCCATATCCTCGTCTATATCTCTGTCTTTATATTGAATTTGCATTCCAAATTTATGAAGTATGCTTCCGCCCCCATTTGGTATCAGAGCCAAGTGAGTGGTAATTGAGTTATCATCTAATTACTCTGCAAATTCAATTCTGTCTTCAGTATTTCATTTTACATTGTATCTTACTTGTTAACCTTCTAAGTTTCCCTTGTTAGCCATAAGGTACCAAACAGTAAGTCGTGATCCAAACAGTAAGTCCATAGGGTTGGCCTGAGCAGAGCGCCTGAGCGGATAATTTGGTTAGCGAGAAAGCATTCAAGGTGACACATTTAAGATTTTTGTATTTTGTCTGTCTGAATTCAGAATTCTATGAGTAGATTGTTTAGATCTAATTCAATGGCCAACACTAGCTCTAGATCCAGTTTAGGAGCCATTCCAGATGTCATTAATGAAGAACAAAAACGTGATTTTCAAACAGACAGTAGTCTTGATTTTAATGATTGGAATATTCCTAAAGTTTCTTCAAAAAATATTTACAAGAAAAAATGGTCAATGACCTCTTTCAAAACAGAACATCATGTTAAAACTGTTGAACATGCATATGCTCTTAGCAAAGAACATGAAACTTGCCAATTATTTACACCTGAACAAATTAGATCCCATAGGAAAGATGGTCATAATTACATCCACGTTGGCTTAGTTCAAATAGCCGTCAAACCATTAACACGAAGAGGTCTAAACAACTCTATTATTTTATGTCTCCGAGATGCAAGGTTTACTGATTTCAGTGATAGCATACTTGGAATGGTTGAATCCACATATTCCCAAAAATCATTTGCTTCTAGCAGAAATTCTTTCTTTGGATCCATGCCAACTGATAGGATGGGTCAAGATCAAGAATTAATTGATTCTCTTGTAAGAAAGAAATTAAAATCAATAGAAACTACCTCACAGGTCACACAACAAGAGTTAATTAATGATTTGATTAACTTGAAACTAAAATCTGTAGAAACAAATTCTCAGGTAACTCATCCAGTTTACCAACCCAACACCCAAAATATAGGAGAACAAACGTCTCCTACAGCTTCAGACTTTGACGCAGGTCAAGTCAATCATCAACTTTTAGTTTTAAACAAACCATTCACCATCCAATGGAAAATGCTCAATGCTGATATTGAAGCACCAAAAAACATTCCAAGAAGGAACATCTTCCGAAACAAATATACACAAGAACAAAAAACGGTAATTTACCAACATTGGAAAGACTTCATGAACAAACATAAATTTAAAGTATTTTTCTTCGATTATGTTGAGAAATACTATGAAAATGAAAACAAACTTAAGGTAATAACCAAAGAAAACTGGCTTAAACAAGACAAAACTGTTGTCTCTTCTAGCCATCCTCCACAAGAAACGATTCTCATCTCAAAGGGTTCTACCCAAATTCCAGCAACTCCTTTTAAACTTCCCAAAGAAGAATTAGGAATTGCTAAACCAATCATTGAACAAAACAACTTCACCAACCTAAGCCTTCATACCATTGGTAAGCAATTAGACAAAATTGAAACCAAGGTTGATAAGCTTTCGCCGAAAACGATAAAAGAAAAACCTCTGGTTCACTTCCCAGAATCTTTTACAAAACCAATTTCTTTGAAGACAAAATCCACACACCAAAAAATTGATGAAATGTTTGAAGAGTTAAAGAAAGAAAAATCTGTCCAAACTCTCAACCACCCGGGAACTTCCCAAACAGACTCATCACCCACATCTTCTGATTTCGACGACTCCATTCGAAAAGTTGAACAAGCTTTTCAAAATCTTGAACTTAAAAGAATCAACAAAAGGGTAACTAATCCCATGACACTCACAAAGAACTGGTATCCCAGACCCACACCCCCAGATATTCAATTTGAAGAACGAAACATTCAAAATCAATTCTCAGTTTCTTCTGATAAACTCTATGAATGGAATATAGATGGTTTGTCAGAACAAGAACTCCTCAACAAACTTCAACATATCTCCATGGTTGCTAATAGCTACATTACCAATCATGATCTCAGTCAAACCCAAGTTGTCGACCTTTTGGTCACTGGATTTACAGGAATGCTTCATTCCTGGTGGGAAAACCATCTCACTGAAGAATCCAAAAATGAAATAAAACATGCCGTTAAAAAAGATGAAGACGGTTTACCCATCTTTGATGAAAACGTTGGACAAGGTGTCCCTGACTCAGTAAACACCTTACTTTTCATAATCATAGATCATTTCATAGGGACTCCCAGTAATATCACTTCCAGAATCCATGATCAACTCAGCAATCTGAGATGTCCTACTTTGAGCGACTTTAGATGGTACAAAGATGTATTCATGTCTAGAGTCATGCTCAGAGAAGACAGTAATCAGCCATTTTGGAAAGAAAAATTTATAAATGGACTACCAAACATTTTTGCTCACAAAAAATATATATATATATATAGTTGAAAGCACCACGATATGGTTGAGTTTTAGATGGCATCTTGGCATATCCATATGTGTGTTACCTGTTCATAATCATTGTGAATACTTTGAAATGCGAAGGTGAGTTTGTGGTATTAGCTGAAATGATTGAGTTATGGCATGACTATAGCGATGTTCTAGGCAACTCCGATACTATCGTACTTGTTTCCTATGAGTTTTACATGTTGTTTTGAGATACAGTTTGAGCTCATCAACCTGCACCCCGGTGTTAGTGCTTTTGCCTGAGGACAAGGCCTAGCCTTCACGTGATCGTTCACCTCCTGCACCACTTGCTCACCTTGGATCCAATTTGGTGCCAGCCTGTCGTACATGCCACATTAGGTGGTTCCAACTCGTAGGTGACTTGCGATACTTCGCACAGCCTTCACGTGATTGTAGCACTTGAGCGTATTTATTTACACCTAGCCTGTCGTACAGGCCATTAGAGGTGGTTCTGACTCGTGTGCAGTTGGATGAGCTATAGGTTCAGCCGTATAGGCCACAATGGATGGATCCGGCTGACCTATTACTTGGATATTTGATGAGATATGGATAAGTCATACATGTCACTATAGGTGACTCCGGCTTATGTGCTAGCATTGATTGATGAGATATGGATAAGTCGTACATGTCATTATAGGTGACTTCGGCTTATGTGCTAGCGTTGATTGATGAGATATGAGTTCAGCCGTACAGGCCACAATAGGTGGATCTGGCTGACATATTACTTTTCATGGATTTATTTCACCTGAATTACTTATTCTTTGCTGAGATATTTGACACGGCATATTGTGGTTTTGCGATGTTGATTATGGTTTTGAGATATATATATTATGCATGCTATTTTCTGGGAATGTATACATGTTTCATGGTGAGGGGTTATTACTTGAGAAGAGAAATGATGTTTTCGAAAACTTTGCTTTTGCCCACTCACTCTCTATTTTGCACCCTTCCAGGTTCTAGTAACAAAATTTCCGTATCAACAAGGATTCGTGGCACTTCCTAGTATAGGTGGCTTTTGTGTTGATATAATCATTATATTACCTCACTATATTTTACTATTGTTCTGCGTCATGTGTGAAAAGGGGTCCATAACCGCTCGCGGCGCACTCGTGTACTTAGGCACTTTTAGATTTAAATTTATTCACATTTTACACTCTATCACACTTTATGGCTTCGTCACATTCCTTGTGTCGGCCAGCATAGTTCGATTCGGAGTTCTAGTGGATATTCCGGGTCGGGGTGTGTCAAAAATACTCAAAAGTCTATGTACTAGCTTAAAATATTCTATATGTTGAGAAAATTAATTAAGAAAAGGATGAACGTTGCATATGCTTACAAGTTGTTGGACTACTTCTTATATTATCAATTAATTTTATCATGGGACCTTAATATTCTTCATTATATTTTCAACATTGGATATTGGCATTCGAAGACTTAAAATTTGAACCTTCCCCTGGGGGGGGGGGGGGGGGGTGGGGGCAATGGCCTTTGCTTGATATTTAAACAAAAAATAAACAGATTTTAGCAAAAAATAAACAGATTTTAGTCGTATTAAGATATTAGATTTGCCATCCTCTATCACACTACCACTCCACTTCAATAATACAAAAGGATCTACATTATTATTACCAACTCATTTCAATTTATTTTGTCACCATTTGCAATTTTATTGGTGACAATTTTTAGCTCATCCCCTCACTGGGTATGGATGCCCAGCCAGCCTACCCTAATAATATAAAAAAAACTAATGAAAAGAGTTTGAAAACTTTGAGTTTTAACGATAAGGACAAAATAAAGGGTAAAGTCAATAGTACCATGATTGAGTTTTTAGTGTAAAAATATGGTTTTTCTTTAAAGTGAACAGTTCCGGAAGCTTTTCGTTAAAGTTCCCAATAATCTATTGTAGTTGTACACAGTCCTTGTATTTGTTTGACACTTTGTAGAATTAATTTTTCCATTTCCTTCTAGATAGGCTTTTGATTAAAGATGCAAATTATTCCAATTGCATGTTTGTTTCGATTATTTATCAATTTCCCTTTGGTGCAGTTAAGTGGGAATCTGACCAGAAAGTATCCTTGCATCCCGTAAAAAGTCTTATTTTTTTCAAAAAATATGTATCCTTAACGATAGCAAACCTTCATCAAATGAAACATAATTATATTCATATATTGCTAAACAAATATATATTTGACTATGTTTAGCATGTTAAGTGGCTTCCACAATATCTCCTCCATGCTTTCATGGCCTGTCCTTGGAATATTAAAAATATCGAAGCCACATGCATTTGGTATCTTAATCAAACTTTATGTCTTAATTAAATTAGGGTTTTAAGTTAGAATGTGTGTTTAAGTATTTATTTTCGAAAATTATGTTATAAGTTTCACAAATAATAGTAGTTGCAGAGCTGTATTCCTACTTTGACAATGCGCACAAAATGTAAATTATACTTCAAACAAAGAGAAAAAAGAAGGTTGAGGTATGAGTAGAGTTTAAGTCTTTGAAAGTTAATTGTTAATTACCAAAAAAAAGTATTATAATTAGTAGAAGATGGAGGGAAAACACAAAAAATGGAGAACAAGGTCAATTGTTCACATAAACTTTGAAGTCCACAAAAAAAACAAAATGTAAAGAAAATTCAAACATGAGTTTAATTTACATATAAGGAAGATGCCCATTAGAGAAAAATTTTGTATGTCACAAAAAATATACATTTGGTAACAAGACAAATTCTCACCTGTTAAGATCAAAGTATATATTGGGAAAATCTAAATCACAATAAAAATGATAAAAGATAAGGCCATGTTAGGTGAGGTACTTTAGGTTAATGATACAATTTGAAAATGGCCAATTAGGACAATAAATCCATGGGTTTCCTTTGATTGATCCAATTTTTTATTTTTTTGGGACAAATCCTTTGATTGATCCAATTAATGATACAAAAAATGGATGAGATTAATGGGTATGATGAGATTTGATGAACATATAGTGGGGATTTAGGGCAAAAAGGGCAAATGACAAAAAGTGTGTTGTGTCGTAATGATGAAAAATGATTTGTTACATAGTGGGTGTTGGTTTTGGGCTTCCATGTATGCATGTTATTGTTAGTGATGGATCATACATGTGTATATATATATATATATTTTTTTTTGTTAAACGATGAATTTTGTTAGATAAATGTTAGATTAGCGATTGAAGAGGTTTGAATCCACGCTATCATACAACGACCCAACACATTTTCACCACTGTGATAAATGGACACTTGCGGATCGTACATGTATATCACACCACCTTACATCTTCCATGATTTGCTCCCTTGCCCTTGTCATTTTCATCACTTTCTTTTTTCCCTCTCTCCCCTCAATTATTTCCATCTCTTTTTTTCTTCAGGAAAAAAATTTGAAAAAAATAATTGCTTGTACATTACAAATTACATTAATGCTTTCTCTTTTTGTCAAAGCCATCGCACACGACCAAATTCTGATTGTACGGTCATGTCATGGTCGTTTTTCTAATACAGCAATCTAAAGATCCAAGAAAAAAAATATAAGTTGGAATATTTTGGATATGGAATTACAGCTAACAAAATCCTAACCCAAAATCAAGCAATTGAAAGCAGGATCTGGCCCTTTTTTCATATGCTGGACATGTGAAGCAACACCTAACCGAAAATTGATGAATCACAGATCATACAGCGGATGAAAAGAAAGATTCGACCGGTGAACACACAAGCTTTTTAGTAGGAAAATGATGTTTGATAGTGTTAAAAGCAGATGCATCAAAGATGTTGTGAAATAAATATCTTGAAAGTGTTGTGATTTGATAAATTGAGCCAACTGGAGGTACTTGTACCTATAGGATATCAAGTCACATAAATAAACCAAATTCAAGTTAGGTTTTCTCAGCTGTACGAGTTCGTTTTGCATGAAAACCCGTCACGTTCACTCTTCTTTGCTAGGGTTTAGATTAATTACGGTGTACAAATTCTGATCGAAGCTAAAACAACTTGTAAAACGTAAAGATATTTCACTTGGTAGAGTGCAATAATGCAAAATAAGTCAAGGCGTTGTAAAATGGACCCCTTAACCAGTTATTTAGGCGATATTCAATGGAGAGAGTTAAAGTTCGAAAAACAAAAAAATGATCTAATTTGCTAAAAAACTCATTTTCAACCGATGACTGAGTTATAATTCAATAGAGCCCACCAGAGGGGCATCAAGTTAGCCAAATGTAGCCCCCCCCTCTTTTAGCCCCTTTTTTAGGGTCTAACTATTTAGTTGCAATAATTAATTCAAATTCAATGGTTAGATTTGAAAACATCAAACGGTAATTTAATTATATTAACAAATAAATTTAAAATATAAACTTAAACCGAATAAATTATTGAGGGGCTATGTTTAGTTCATTCAGTTAGAGATGATATATGAGTATGACTTGACACTGTTCATTTAAAAATGATTTTTTTGCAAAGCTATAATTCTGAATGAAACTATATTCAGTCCTTTCGGTTGGGCATGAACTACATAATGCCGTTAACATCAGTGGAGCCAAAGAGATTAAAAAAGCTGAAAAGATTAGGTCATGGGATGGAAAAGGAGTACACACCAACACCATCACCCTGTTCTTCTGCCATCTAATGTCAAAGTCCTATATATGAAAGAAAGTCACAGTTCACAGTTTTTAGACCTTCCGGACCCCATTTTCTTAACCTTTGGAATTAACATTTTACCTAACGTTATGTTATGGTGCTTGCTGTTTCAAACCCGGGTGGGGGGGGGGGGGGGGGGGGGGGCGCTTGGCTTGGTGCATGTGCCACTGAATTATTGAAAGAAGATCATCGCATCTGCCATCTGATTGTTGGGGGGGGGGGTTGCTTGGCTTGGTTGCATGTGCCACTGAATTATTGAAAGAAGATCATCGCATCTGCCATCTAATGTCAAAGTCCTATATATGAAAGAAAGTCACAGTTTTTAGACCTTCCGGACCCCATTTCCTTAGCCTTTGGAATTAACATTTTACCTAACGTTATGTTATGGTGCTTGATGTAACAGCCCGTCCTGGAGATTTCGTACGACGGATGTGAAATGATGAAAATGCCCCTAGGCATTAATTAAGGTATGTGTGTGTATCTAAGTTTGGAAGTTTTGGTTGGTGGTATTTGGACCACACACACACACATTCACACACTCTTTCTTTCTCTCTCACTCCCGCTCTCTCTCTCTCAGACTCTCTCTCTCTCTCTCTCTCTCTCTCTCTCTCTCTCTCTCTCTCTCTCTCCCTCCCTCTTGGTGTTGTACGGACACAACCAAATCCTCCAAGAACTTAGCAGATCGAGGACGCAAAGACCACCATTGTGTTCATCTCGTCCCTACGAACACATTGGTACCCATTTCTGGTAAGGATACATTCGAAAACCCTAGATCTCATCACCCCAGTTTTGGTGCACTGTTCATGCACACGTAAAATTGGACTTTTCAGGAAATTTTAAGGTCATAGCGAGCTTTAGGAGGTCCTCACGAGGCTAGGGTTGGTTCGTTGGAAGGTTTTGGATGTCGGAGGACTGAGATCGAAGCATTTCAAAGTTGGCCGAATTATCGAGCTTCCTTAGGTAAAATCTAGTGGATTTTAAGCTTTGAAACTTGTATGGTTGTGTTCTACATGCTCATAGCTTCATTTTGGTACCAATTTTATGAAAAATGGTTGAAAAATGATTGAGAAACCATTGTTGGAAGTTTTTCCAGAAACTGGTGAACAGTCGCCGGCAACCGGCGACTCGCCGGAGAAGACAAGGAATATTCCGTCAGTCTTAACGAAATATGCTGACGCCGTCAGTCATCTTTAACTATTTCCGTTGGGTTTTAACGGAATATTCCGAGGAATATTCCTGACGGCGTTAACTGACGCCGTCAGTGTGCTTATCACGTGGCCGCGCGTGGGGGCGGGTGGTCGGAAAATTTTTCTAAAAATTTGGGGATGTTCCTAAGATTGTGTAGATCACAGTGGTATATTCATATACCCAATTTGAGCAATGTATAAGAAGTTATTTCTAAGGTTTCGATTATGTGCGTTAATTAATGTTATTTTAGTTACTTCTCATATAGGCGAGACCTATCCGGAGGACGAGCGTAGCCAGGCTAGGCACGGGGGTTACGACCTGTCTACTTTTCAGTGAGTGGGCATTTGTTTTCCGTATATACCTATATAAATGAGATGTTTCCCAGAAAATCAGTTTAAGTGAAATGTGATATGAAATGCCATGCAAAGTATCCATTTATTTTATTATGCGTTATGGATTGCTTATATTAATGTTAGTGCTGAGGACGCACATGTAAGTGGCAGGTAAGTTTATATTCTAGTTATGATGAGAATGAATGATGTGATGTGATGTGATGTGATATGATTACAACTCATAGACCTGCACACTGATAATAGTGCTCCCGCCCAGAGATAGGGGCTCAGTCCTTCACGTGATGTTCACCTCCCGTATCGTATGCTCGCCTTGGATCCAAGTTAGGTGCTCAATCCTGTCGAATAGACCACTATAGGTGGGTTCGATTCATAGGTGACCCGCGATTTATCGCTCAGTCTTCACGTGATTGTAGCACTAGAGCATATTAGTTTATATTCAGTGATGTTGTGCAGACCACTAGAGGTGGTATTGATGTGTGTGCAGGGTATATATATGATATGATTGAGATGAGTATGAGCTATATGATATGATGGGATTATGATGAGCTATATACAGCCGAAGGCTGAGTTGATATCTAGTATTCAATCACATTCACAGAGTTATGATTTGGCATTCAGTTATGATACTTTGGCATGGCATACATATATTCATACATACATATTTTCTAGCAGGATTTTGAGAGTTATATATATGAGTATATACTTTATTTCTGGGAAATTATACAGGTTTTACGGCGAGGGGTTATAACTTTTGAGAAAAGAAAGGTTTTGAAAAGATTTGTTTCTGACCCATTCAACTTTGTTTTTTGCCCCTCCAGGTATTAGGTAGTGTTCGTTGGTGGCATACGAGGAGCTCATCAGACGTTCTGACAGAATTCACTTATGTAGGACCACATTCGGGTGTTATTTCTATTTAGTACTTCTGCTTGACTGCACGTAGACTTTTATGCTCTGTATTAGTGGAATTCACACTTCTTTTACACTAGTATTGCTAGTGTTTCGGTTTTAATTGATTCGTAAATTCTATTTTTTATTGCTTCCGCACTGTGCACATGGTTACGTCACTCTCACGTGACGGCCAGCACGCCCCACTTTTGTGTCGGGGTGTGTTAGATTGGTATCAGAGCATAGGTTTGGCAGTCCTGCATATCTTGTGAATATTCTAATTATCTTGGTATTTCTGTCAGAACTATGCCGCCTCGTAGAGAGCCACGTCGTTCAGTCGAACCTAATTTCCCTGATATAGCTCAATTAGGGGAAGCTATAGCGAGTGCTATTCAGTCAGTTATTCGTCTGCCTCATTGGACCTCTCTAGAGTCGGTTCATAATTTGAAGATAACCACTTTTGTGGGGAATGAAGGTCCCGAGGGTTCAGAGAAATGGTTGATGCATATTTAGAAGACTTCCAGGCTGATGCAGAGTCAGGGAAGTTTATCTCCGGACAGATGGGTGGAGACGACTTCATGGTTTTTGGGTAAGGAACCAGCTTCATGGTGGGGACAGTTGGCTGATGAGTTACCCCATGAGGAATCTAGAGTTTGGGAGGTATTTAAACAGTTATTCTATAAGAGATTCATTCCTCCTGCATACATTGATCGTAAGAAACATGAGTTCACTAGTTTAAGGCAGAAGAAGCTGTCAGCTAACGAGTACTACAGGAAATTTACTGATCTATCTCGTTATCATTCGGAAGTTGCTGCTAATCCGGTTGAGATGCTACGTCGTTTTAAATTGGGCACTAAGAAGAAATGGCATACCATTGCGATTGCGATTCCCTGTACTACTTGTCATGAGTTTTATGAAGCTTTACTTCAGATTAAAGATTCTGAGAATTTACCCAGCGACAGTGAAGAAGAAGAGAAAAATGGGAATCAGAATAAGGATAAGGGTAAAGGTCATTTCCTACAATGGCCTCGCCAGACTCAGAGTTTTAAGCGTAGTGGGACTAGTTCTAGTTCTTCCAGTGGAGGTTTCAGTTCCACAGGTCAGAGAAGAGGTGGTAGGTTCTTCAGAGATTCCAGATCCCAGAGGCAGGGGGATTTTGGTAGAGGAAATGCACCCTGGTGCCGTAGGTGCAGTAGTCGACATTTAGGGGAATGTCGAAGAGGTAGCAGTGTATGTTACACTTGTGGTCAGGAGGGACATCTAGCTAAGTTTTGTCCTCAAGGCTAGCAGAGGCCTCAGCAGCATCCTTTACCACCGCCAGCTCCAGCTCTTCAGTTCTTAGGACATGGTGGTTATACCCAGACGGGTCGTGGTGCTGCATACCACTATCATGGGGATTATGTTCCCTATTCTTCGGGACAGTACCAGTACCCCCAGGATCCCTATTAGTAGGGCAGTTATGGGCAGTATTCAGGAGGATATATGCCTCTGTAGCAGTACTCTGGAGGATATATGCCTCATCAGCAGTATTCAACTGGTGGATCCCAGTGGCATTCTGGAGGACGGTCTCAGGAGGTTGATGCTACTACCAGTGGAGTTGGGTCTTCGAGACAGTTTAGTTAGTCAGGACAAGGGCGTAATCCTCAGGGGTGAGGAGTTCATGCCAGCAGAGGTAAAGGAAGGCAGCAGAACCAGGGACATATCAACAACCTTTCGCTGCAGGATGCTCAGAACAATCCGGATTTGATCATGGGTGCGTTAAATATTCTTGGTCATTATGCTAAAGTGTTGATTGATTGTGGTGCTACTCATTCTGTGATTTCTCATACGTTTGCTCAATTGACACAACCTCAATCTTCACCTTTTGGGTATGAGTTGGAGTTTGCTATGCCTAGAGGGGAGAAATGTTATGTAGATTATATGTACCCAGGTTGTCCCGTAGTAGTGGAGAATGTGGTTATGCCTGTTAACCTCACTTCGTTAAACATTGTGGATTTTGACGTCATCTTAGGTACAGATTGGTTGCATTGCAATCATGCTAAGATTGACTGTTACGGGAAATCAGTGACATTCCATCATCCTGGATTACCTGAGGTTACATTCTTTGGTGAGCCTAGTGGATTGAGGCATGGGATTATTTCAGTTGTGAAAGCCAAAAAGTTACTAAAGAAAGGTTGTCAAAGGTACTTGGCCCACGTGGTACTAAATGATGATGCTCCGGTTAGCGTGGAAAATGTCAAGGTGGTCAGACACTTTTCTGACGTTTTCCCTAATGATTTACCTAGATTGCCGCCAGATCGTGATGTGAAGTTCGCCATTGATTTACTACTAGGTACTGATATTATTTCTTTAACTCCTTATCGTATGGCTCATGCCGAGTTAAAAGAATTGAAGATTCAGTTACAAGAGTTGGTTGATAAAGGTTTCATCTAGCCTAGTACTTCACCTTGGGGAGCTCCAATTTTGTTTGTTTGGAAGAAAGATGGTACCTTGAGGCTTTGCATTGATTACAGGCAATTGAATCGGATGACGATTAAAAATCGTTATCCTTTGCCTTGTATTGACGATCTTTTTTATCAACTTAGAGGTGCCTGCGTATTTTCTAAGATTGATCTAAGGTCTGGTTATTATCAGTTGAAGATCAGGAGCGACGATGTTCCTAAAACTGCTTTCAGGACTCGTTATGGTCATTATGAGTTTCTCGTGACGCCATTTGGATTGACGAATGCACCAGCAGCTTTCATGGGTTTGATGAATAAGGTGTTTCAGCAATATTTAGATAGATTCGTCATTGTCTTCATTGATGACATTCTGGTGTATTCTAAGTCAAAGGCAGACCATGTTCGACATCTTACTTTGGTGTTGAAGAAGCTGAGGGAACATCAGTTATATGCTATGTTTAGTAAGTGCCAATTCTGGTTAGATCAAGTTGCTTTCTTGGGGCATGTTGTTTCAGCTCAGGGTATTCAGGTAGATCCTCAAAAGATAGCCGCTTGGGAGCAGCCGCGAACTGTCACCGAGGTACAGAGTTTCCTTGGTTTAGGGAGTTATTATCGGCGATTTGTTAAGGATTTCTCAGTTATGGCTTTACCACTAACGAGGTTGACCAGGAAGGAAGTTAAATTTGAGTGGGATGATAATTGTGAGCAGAGTTTCTAGCAGTTGAAGTATTATCTCACTCATGCACCTGTTTTGACTCTTCCTGATGATAGTGGTAATTTTGAGGTTTACAACGATGCTTCTTTGAATGGCTTGGGATGCGTGTTGATCCAGCATGGTAGGGTAATTGCTTACGCTTCGCGTCAGTTAAAGCCTCACGAGATGAATTACCCTACACATGATTTGGAATTGGCAGCCATTATTTTTGCTTTGAAGATTTGGAGACACTATCTCTATGGTGAGAAGTGTAGGATTTTCTTAGATCACAAGAGTCTTTAGTACCTGTTCACACATAAGGATTTGAATCTTCGTCAGCGGAGATGGATTGAGTTGCTAAGTGATTACGATTGCACGATTGAGTATCATCCTGGACGTGCTAATATGGTGGCTAATGCTTTGAGTAGAACTCCCAAGGTCGGGTTAATGCTTTGTATGCTTCTCGTGTTCCTCTTCTTGTAGATTTGAGGTCTACTGGAGTGAAAGTGGAATTGGAAGAACGAGAAGAAAGAGTTGTGGCAGAGCAAGAAAGAGCCTTACTTGCTAGTTTCCAAGTTAGGCCTATTCTGATTGATCGTACACTCGAGACTCAGATGAATAACGAAGAGGTTCAAGAGTTAATTCATTTGAGGAATCAAGGGAAAAAGAAAGATCTCAGAGTTAGAGAGACGGATGGCATGCTTATGCAAGAGAATAGGATGTACGTGCCAAATAATGAGGAATTAAAGAAGGCAATTCTTGATGAGGCACATATTTTAGCTTATGCGATGCATCCAGGAGGAACAAAAATGTATCATACCATTATGCCATTTTATTATTGGCCAGGTATGAAAAAGAAAATTCCAGAGTATGTAAGTAGGTGTATCGTGTGCCAGCAGGTTAAAGCCGAAAGAAAAAAGTTGTTTGGTTTGTCACAGCCACTTCCCATTCCACAGTGGAAATGGGAAAATATTACCATGGATTTTGTGTACAAGCTTCCACGTACACAAAACGGCTATGATGGAACCTGGGTGATTGTTGATCGGCTTACTAAGTCATCGCACTTCGTTCCTGTGAAGGAAAAGTATTCTTTGAACAAGTTAGCCGAGTTGTTCATCAAGAAGATTATGAAGTATCATGGAGTTTCTGTGAGTATTATTTCAGATCGAGATCCGAGATTTACTTCTAAGTTTTGGATAGCTTTCCAGGAAGCTTTGGGTTTGAGATTACTGTACAGTACGACATATCATCCTCAGACAGACGGATGGGCCCTGAGTTAGTGGATGAGACTACTCAGAACATTTAGGTTATTAAGTATAATATGAAAGCGGCCCAAGATCGCCAAAAGAGTTTAGCAGATAGACATGCCACTGATCAAGTGTACAAGGTTGGTGATTGGGTATTTCTGAAGTTATCACCGTGGCGAGGTGTAGTACGATTCGGAAAGAAAGGCAAGCTAAGTCCTAGGTTCATCGGACCCTATCAGATCACTGAGCAAGTTGGTGAAGTTGCTTACAGACTTGAGTTGCCGTCAGAGCTGTTTAAGGTACATAATGTGTTTCATGTTTCGATGCTTCGTCACTATGTGACAGATCCTTCACATGTGATACCTCATCAACCCTTATCAGTTCGGATTTGACTTATGATGAGGAGCCGGTGACGATACTTAATTGGAAAGAAAAGGTTTTGAGGAACAAGACAGTGCAATTGGTTAAAGTTTTGTGAAGGAATCATTCAGCAGAAGAAGCGACGTGGGAGATAGAGGATCAGATGAGGGAGATATACCCGAGGTTGTTTTATGAGTACTAGTGGATGATTTTGGTTGTATAAATTTCGAGGACGAAATTTTTATAAGGTGGGTAGATTGTAATAGCCCGTCCAGGAGATTTCGTACGATAGATGTGAAATGACGACAATGCCCCTAGGCAATAATTAAGGTATGTGTCTGTATCTAAGTTTGAGAGTTTTGGTTGGTGGTATTTGGACCACACACACACACATTCACACTCTTTCTTTCTCTCACTCCCGCACTTTCTCTCTATCTCTCAGACTTTCTCTCTCTCTCTCTCTCTCTCCCCCTCTCGGTGTTGTACGGACATAACCAAATTCTCCAAGAACTTAGCAGATCGAGGACGCAAAGATCACCATTGTGTTCATCTCGTCCATACGAACACATTGGTACCCATTTCTGGTAAGGATACATTTGAAAACCCTAGTTCTCATCACCCCAATTTTGGTGCATTGTTCATGCACATGTAAAATTGGACTTTTTAGGAAATTTTAAGGTCATAGTGAGCTTTAGGAGGTCCTCACGAGGCTAGGGGTGGTTCGTTGGAAGGTTTTGGACGTCGGAGGACTGAGATCGAAGCATTTCAAAGTTGGCCGAATTATCGAGCTTCCTCAGGTAAAATCTAGTGGATTTTAAGCTTTGAAACTTGTATGGTTGTGTTCTACATGCTCGTAGCTTCATTTTGGTACCAATTTTATGAAAAATGGTTGAAAAAAGAGTGAGAAACCATTGTTGGAAGTTTTTCCAGAAACCGACGAACAATCGCCGGCGAACGGCGACTCGCCGGAGACCGGCGACTCGCCGGAGAAGACAAGGAATATTCCGTCAGTCTTGACGGAATATGCTGACGTCGTCAGTCATCTTTAACTGTTACCGTTGGGTTTTAACGGAATATTCCGAGGAATATTCCTGACGGCGTTAACTGATGCCGTCAGTGTGCTTATCACGTGGCCGTGCGTGGTGGCGGGTGGTCGGAAATTTTTTCTAAAAATTTGGGGATGTTCCTGAGATTGTGTAGATCACGGTGGTATATTCATATACCCAATTTGAGCAATGTATAAGAAGTTATTTCTAAGGTTTCGATTATGTGCGTTAATTAACGTTATTTAAGTTACTTCTCATATAGGCAAGACCTATCCGGACGACTAGCGTAGCCAGGCTAGGCACTGGGGTTACGACCCGTCTACTTATCAGTGAGTGGGCATTTGTTTTCTGTATATACCTATATAAATGAGATTTTTCGCAGAAAATCAGTTTAAGTGAAATGTGATATGAAATGCCATGCAAAGTATCCATTTATTTTATTATGCGTTATTGATTGCTTATATTAATGTTGGTGCTGAGGACGCACATGTAAGTGGCATGCAATTTTATATTCTAGTTATGATGAGAATGAATGATGTGATGTGATGTGATATGGTTAGAGCTCATAGACACATTGATATTAGTGCTCCCGCCCAGAGACAGGGGCTCAGTCATTCACGTGATGTTCACCTCTCGCACCGTATGCTCGCCTTGGATCCAAGTTAGGTACTCAGTCCTCTCGAATAGACCACTATAGGTGGGTTCGACTCGTAGGTGACCCGCGATTTATCGCTCAGTCTTCACGTGATTGTAGCACTAGAGCATATTAGTTTATATTCAGTGATGTTGTGCAGACCACTAGAAGTGGTATTGATGTGTGTGCAGGGTATATATATGATATGATTGAGATGAGTATGAGCTATATGATATGATGGGATTGTTATGAGCTATATACAGCCGAGGGCTGAGTTGATATCTAGTATTCAATCACAATCACAGAGTTATGCTTTGGCATTCAGTTATGATACTTTGGCATGGCATACATATATTCATACATACATATTTTCCAGTAGGATTTTGAGAGTTATATATATGAGTATATACTTTATTTCTGGGAAATTATACAGGTTTTACGGCGAGGGGTTATAACTTTTGAGAAAAGAAAGGTTTTGAAAAGATTTGTTTTTGACCCGCTCAACTTTGTTTTTTGCCCCTCCAGGTATTAGGTAGTGTTCGTTGGTGGCATACGAGGAGCTCATCGGACGTTCTGACAGAATTCACTTATATGCTTTGTATTAGTACTTCTGCTTGATTGCACGTAGACTTTTATACCCTGTATTAGTGGAATTCACACTTCTTTTACACCAGTATTGCTAGTGTTTCGGTTTTAATTGATTCGTAAATTCTATTCTTTATTGCTTCCGCACTGTACACATGGTTACGTCACTCTCACGTGATGGCCAGCACGCCCCACTTTTGGAACGGGGTGTGTCACTTGAATTCTCATCCTCCAAAGTCTTGGCACAAAAATGTGAGGCTTTATTTATTTATTATTTTTTAAAAAGCAACGATAAAGAAAAAAAAAGTTGTGAGGTTAGGGAAGAATCGGAAACCATAAATATTGTACAAATTTCAGAAATTTGATAGAATTAGACCTTTTAAGTTGATGTTTGTGATTTGTATGACTAAAATGATTTTGGAATGGTAGCATGTTATAGAGGTTTCAAATGCTGTTTGACTCCTTATTATTGCAAATCACAATCTAATATAAGGGGTCGAAGTAACTAATTACAACTACAAAAAGAAGACTATCTATGTCAAGTTATTAGACATGAATACTTCTTTCATGAAATTAGCAAAAAATAAAAATCTTATTTGTAAGGAAGAAGTAAGTAGCCATTTAATACCATTGTCTAATAGTATTTAAAAAAAAAAGAAGAGATTTTATGTTTGAATCTTGTAATCATAGATAACAAATTTGATATTAATTACTTCTTACTCTTAATATAAATACATCGTTGTATAAAAAAGAAAAAGAAAAAGAAGTATTTTTCATTTTAATTCAACTCACGTGAGGATACATGTAAGAGCATTTTAGATACGTTGCACTTGCAATCAAAATACACACGACAAGAACATGTGTGGTTGACAATTCTCGTGGGTCTTGGTCTACGAATTTTGTTTAAGATTTATGTGTTGGGCCCTTACATTGTTGCACCAAACTCGGTTAACATTGAACCCTTTGTCAGAGGCCCAGTACATTACATACGACTGCAAATACTCATCTCTTCTTGGTAACTTGGAGCCCCTGAAAATTACATAATTCATAAATTGAGGTACGGAATTTGCAAACTAGCCATTTTCCATGGGCAGTTACAGTTTATTATCGTACATTTTATTCTATTTATGTCAAATTTTTTTATAAGAGATTCGGAAAAAATGCCACTTTCTAAAGGCCCAACAAGATTTTTGCCCCTTTTTGCCTATTTGTCATTGCTGGGATCCCTGAGAACAACTAAAGCTCATCTCGACACATTTCAATTATTATACCAGTAAAGAAATATAACTCTCTTGCCAAGACAGATGGATCAACAAACACTCGAGATGGGCTCGAGTTATCCTCGAGGGATTCTTGAATAGGTCCCAAGCCTAGAAAACTAGGCAAAAGATCTTGCATGCAATTAAAACTCTAAAAGTCTTCTTAGATATAAGTTGGGAAGAACTTTGAAAAGAGGGGCTTAGAGAAAGGGAAATTTTCCAAATTTCTCAAAATATATAGTTTTTTCCTTTCCATCTCTTTACTCAATTTTTTTTGTTGGTCTCATTATTATACTTTCTATTCTATTTAAAATCTAAAATTTTTTGGTGACCGCGAGTTTTCTGGCATTTTTTATCGGTCTGGTTACTAAAGTTACGATCCACACAACCTATACGTTCCTATGTGATATTTAAGTTTTCATCAACAATCGAGTGCCCAATTTTCGAATTAAGGAGACCGGAAAATAAATGAAAAAAATTTGTTGGGGAATGCATGAAGAAACAAAGATCATACAAGAGCTAGTCTCTTCCACCCTTTTAATGCTTTTTTAGAGAGCACTTCAGTCTCAATAGTAATGTTTGTACTCCATTAAGTATTACTAAAGCGCAGTGCTCGAATCCATTTCAAGTGGTTCAATTTTTCTTGATGCAATTTAGAATACCAAAGATGCAAGAAATAAAACACATGTACGTAAAGAACCAAATGTGAGGACAAAAGTGAAGACATGGGATGGTAACTCTTCATTTTTTACCTTTGAAGTGAAGCAAAAGTTGCTTAACATTGAAAGTGACGAGACAGAGAGAGTGATTTTTGGTTGCTAAAGGAGGGAGCATTCACATAGCCAGCCCATTGCTATTCTCTGTCTCTCTGACAACATTACCTTCCTCTTTCATTTTTCATTGATCATTTTTCAGAGTTTGTTTGCCGACACTTGAATTTGTCAGCTTTTATGTTTTTGACCATTCAACATTATTCTTCTGTCCGTTCCTTTATATGCACAACGTCTCATTTAGGCTCATTTACATGTTTACAACTATTGATGAAATAAATTGGTTTAGATTCGTCTTTCACAAGTTAAAAATGTAAAACCTTTTATTTACAAGAGATTTTTTTAAGTACCCATTATTTATTTTATAATACGTGAAGTACCTAGACGCTTTGAAAATTACTTACAAGTGAAGATAAATATCACTAAATTATAGTTTAATGGCTCGATCCATACAAAAATTAAGTGCCTCCTCCAACTCCATTAAGTCCATTTATATGGGCCTTTATCTACCGTAAGAGTAGCTCTAGCCCACATGAAATTGCCAAGGCAAATGGGCAATTATTGCCTATTAAAAATTGATCATCTCCCCATTGCACAATCTTCTACTCTTTGTTAATCCTTGCAACGAATTGCAGATATGTTGATTTGTGACATCCCGTCCGAAATTGATCTTTTTTTTTATTCCCAACATTGGGAAATTACGAAAATCCCCCTAACGGGCTAAATGGAAATCCTAAATGGAATTCCTACGTGGACGTATGCGTACTTTTCATGTTTTGTCCTTTTCACGTTTTTCTAGGTAATATGTGTCTTTAAGGACACGTGAGCGTGAACCTCGTAAATAAGACGACTTACGCATATTTCCTAATAAGGGGCATAATAGTAATTTTGCACTCTCAGGAATCTATTACTTGTTTCTCGGAGTACCTGATGATATGAACGCGTGGACGCAAGTAGAACTGAATTCGGGGCTATGATGAAGAATTTACAAATTTACGAAGTCGAAGGGCATTTTAGTAAATTGCACTATTCCAGATATTTTGCCTCTTTATTATTTTATTATTTTGACTCGAACTTGAGCAAAGAGAACGGCAAATCCCCGAGGAATATCCCGTGAGACTTCCACTTTTTAGACTAAGGTAGGCCTGAGGGTACCCCCAATCTCTTCATTTTTGTTGTCCTAGTTCGATTTCTAAGTTGCACATATAATTCAATCATGTTATGGTACAGGTTCACCACGGGGAAAACTCTGTCCAGTATTCTGGGGAAAAACATGTAGATTCTAGGCCATTTTTCAGCGGTCTCTGGCCACGTTTTGGCCCCCATATGGTATATTCTTGTTCCTTGTTCCCTAATATTTAAATCCATGTGAATTATGTTGAAGATGGTTGAGAAACGAGCTCGGAATGAGTTATTGAAGTTAGCCTAGAAATGGGCTTGTCCACAGGCCTCACGAGGAAAATGAGTATGCCTCTACTCGCAGGCGCGTGGGCTGAGTGTGGGAGCCTCCGTAGCAGGCGCATGGAGTACATGTGCCTCCACCAGAGGTACTGTGCTATGTCGTAGTTCATTGTGTCGACCACAACGGTTTTCGGTGACCCAACTCTGCACGTGGCGGCGCATGGGGGAACCTGAGATTCTCCTTAGGTTTCTCGACGTGTTGAATCCTAATCCGCCGTCTGTTTTCTCAAATTTGAATGTTTTAATGTAGTTTCTTCAATAGCCATACTTTATACGAATATGCAACTTTACATTTGTACTTAGTATTTTTACCTTGGTAGTTCTAGGTGAAATGTATCTCAAGAACATCCAAAGCCTGCGAGGCGGGTTTGGCTTGACGACATGAATGTGAGTGGGTTTTTGTTTTCAAGTAGATATGTCTATGTAGTTTCCATACTTATGTATTAAAGTAATTTCTACATTATGCCATGATTATACTTATAAGTATTATTATATTGTTGAGAATCGTGAATTTTTCATGGCATGATCATACATATATTATCTACTTATCATGCATGCCTACATCGGTGTTGTACTCATCTCGCGTTAGGGCAAGCTTCACGTGTATGTTCAAATCGCACCGATACGTTCACCTTGGATCCATTGTAGGTGCCAGTCCTGTACTAGTCTACATTAGGCAGCTATATCTTGTACGTGATGCGCTTAGCGCTAGCTTTACGTGGTTTGTAGTACTAGAGTGTAAATCATTATTACATCTAGTCATGTCTCATGTCAGAATATCTCTGCATGAGCTCGTGTGTCAACATATGTTGATGATCACCTGATATTATATGTGTTTATATTTGAGATATTGTGATTTACTGTATTCTTAAAATATTGCTTTTTATGGTAATTGTTTTCATACTATACGTAATATGATATGTTGGAAACTAATACTTGTTTTACAGCGAGGGGTTACAACTTTACGAAAACGTCGATTTTTACAAAACTTTGCTTTTCGGCCCACACTTTGTTTTTCGCCCCTCCAGGACTTAGTGGCAGTACACTTATGACGATGGTGGAAGGGATCCGGAGATGATCCCTTTCCATTCCAACCAACTCTTTATTTTTTATTTTAATTTTATAATTGTTGTCGAATCAGATTGTATCACCTAATAATTTAACAATAAAGGGATGGTGTATTACTCAAACCAATACTTTTTCATACCAATATTTCGTAAAGTACTATGAACTTGTAATCATTAGAACTTTCATCTCACATCATCAAATTCATTAAAATACTAAAAGAAATTTTTTGATATTTTGTATGTTCTATGCTAAATAATAAACCTAATTAAAATAACATGCCTAAATTTCAATACAAGTATAGGTTTTTTAAGTGTAAATAGGAACTTATATGACATATGATAAATTTATTTAAGTTTGGCTAGTTCACCTAGGCCCCGACTAGGTACATAGAACTAGATCCGACTAGCGCATAACGTACCTTGATTAGGACCACCCAATGTTAGAATCTTAGATTCACCACTAGGTGTATGCACACCCATCAAAGTCTCTCTTAAGAAAATGGAGTAGACTGCATTTGGCCACACGCCTGTACGCCACCAAGAGATTGCATTTGCACACATGCTTGGACAAACTTGATCGGGTTTTTGTTTTGTCATGTCGATTCATGTAGTTGGCATAACATTTCCGTTTGAAGTAATTATAAAATGTAGATGGCTAGGTTCCAAAACAAGTTGTAAAAATGTATACATGCCTAGTCATTCCCAAAAAATCGCTTTTATTTGGTGGCGTTATAAGGTTTATATAGTCTATTGCCACTTAATACAATGATTGTTTATAGAAGAATAATGCGCTTTACGGTGGGACATTGGTCGGCTTCGATTGTAGTCCAACTTAACTAATGAGAAATTATAGGGCGAGTTTGCCGGTCCAGTCACTCTTAAGAATAGGGAGGTGTATGTCACTCTTAAGAATAGTAAGGTGCATGCACCTATCAAAGTCACTCTTAAGAATATGGAGTATATTGCATTTGGTCACACATGCCACCACATTCGCCTTGTTTATATAGAGGATTAGATTGCATTTGCCACACATGCAACAACTTGACAAAATTGAACCAACTTGATCGGTTTTTTTTTTGTCATGTCCATTCATGTAGTTGGCATAACATTTCCATTGAAAGTAATTAGAAAATGTACATCGCTAGTTTCCAAAACAAGTTTTAAGCATGTATGCGTGCCTAGTTTAAAAAAAAAAAAAATTGCTTTTATTTGGTGGCTTTATAATGTTCATATAGCGTATTTTAGACAGCTCTTAAATGCTAACCAACTGAACTGCTAACTATTTGTTTTCAAATGAATGAGTCGGGAAAAAAAATTAATTTAGTTTAAGGCTACCTGAAGTTACAAAATATTTTCAATTTTTTTTATTACAAGTGATATGATATTCAAATCCACACTGAGTGATACAGTGGTTGGCAAAAGGTTTGAACTTGTGACATTGGTGTTGAAGAAAAATAAACTATCCACCACTTACAAAAATACTTCTAATGACATGTTTGTCAATTTCATCTAAATTAATCTCATTTCCATAAACCCTAGCTAGAATGTAGAATATGTTTTATTTCTTTTAGTTATCAAGATAACATCAAGCTTGCATTTGAAGACCATACCTTACCTCGTCGATGATTTTTCTTTAAGATACAACTTATTCCCAAAATTCTTCACCATTAGAGATACCGAACCCCTAGCTTTACACCACAGCTTGGAGTAAGCTTTACAAGTAGCACTTACAAAGAGAAACAAAAATAAGCTAGGCTCTAACACTACACATTACAAGTAAAGCAACATGCCGTCTGCAAAATCAAAATAGATGCACTTCGA
Organism: Heteromeles arbutifolia; assembly: GCA_024362995.1. Lineage (NCBI taxonomy): Eukaryota > Viridiplantae > Streptophyta > Magnoliopsida > Rosales > Rosaceae > Heteromeles > Heteromeles arbutifolia. The sequence goes on from JANCRC010000022.1 coordinate 912,680, forward strand.
TAAGCTCTTTATGACAGCTCGGGGATATCACTACCTTCATCCCTTCACTTAAGTCCTAAAATGATAAAATAGGGTGAGCTTCACAAGCTCAGCAGGTACAACAAAATGATTCATTTCAATCAAGATTCTAATAAGGCATGCATCTAGAATGACAAAAATATAGTTTACATTCAAAAGATACATAGTAATACATTCCATAGTGATAACATAGGTTCAAAGTATCACTACTACACAAAACACTTTGCGCGACGAAATAAAATTTGTTGCGCAAAGTATGATTTCATTACATATGAAAAATAGTGATGAAATTATCCATAATATATATTATATTAAAAATGTACACATAAATTAACAAAGTACAATAATAAAATCCTAATACAAGTCTAATGTGGTGGCAGTGGCGGGGGATATGGTCTGATAGCGTCCTAATCCTCAACTTTCGCTGTCAAAGTGTCAATGATTCCCTACGAACAAAACAAACATGGTCAAATAACAAAAAAAAAAACATAAAATAATACCAAAAAATGGGCATAATCTCCCCTAAAATTGGCATACCCCAAATCCTACCCCAAACTCCACCCCAATTAATTAACTCCAAAAACACATATTAATGAAAAAAAATTAAAATTTGGGGGAGAAAATGCCTTTTGGCAAGATTGAGAGTGAGTGAGAATGACAGAGAGGAGTGAGTGTGAGAGAGTTAGAGGAGATAGTGAGAGAGATGAGAGAGTGAGTGAGAGTGAGAGAGAGAAGAGAGAGAGCGTGAAATTTGGGGAGAGGGAAAGAGAGGAGAGGTAAGAGAATGGAGAAAGACATTGAGAAAATTGCGAGGGAGTTATTTTGGTTTTAAAAACCGTATCACTTTGCGCGACGAATGATATGAGTTTGCGCGACGAAATATTGGTTGCCCAAAGTCTCAAAAATATTTAAATAATAAAATTTCCCGCGTCTCATTTTTGGCGCCTGCCCAAATTTTTTGGGTTTTGTGCGACAAAGTGTTGGTCATGCAAAGTCTTAAAAAAAAAAAAAAAAAAAAATTCCCACGTCCTATTTTTGGTGCTTGCCCAAATTTAAGGATTTTGTGCGACGAAATATATGTTCGTCACGTAAAATTTTAAAAAATAATTTTTATAAATAATAAAAAAGAAAATAATTTTATTTTACAATTTAAATATAATTTAGTTTAAGAAAATAATTTAGTTTAACAATATAAAATATAAAATTAAATATAAAACAAGTAAATAGGGTTTAAGCGACGAAATATTGATATTCGTCACGCAAAGTTTTTAAAAAATAATAAAAACTTAGGAAAATAACTATTTTTTAAAATTTATAATATAAAATTAAATAAAAAAGAAAATAAATTGGTTAAGTGACGAAATTTTTGAATTTCGTTGCACAAAGGTTTTTAAAAAATAATTTTTTATTTTTGTAAAGACTTTGCGCGATGAAGTTTAAAATTTCGTCGCGCAAGACTTTGCACGACGAAGTTCAAAATTCGTTGGGCAAAGTGACTATGTGCGACGATGTGTGTTTCGTCGTGCAAGGTTTTTTTTTTACTAGTGTATTTTCTCTTCTCAGAACGCAATTATTTCAATACTTTCCCTTCTTGGTTAGTTCCCAACACCGTATTCATGAGCTTTGATCACCGGTTACAGCCATCACCTCGGATTAAGGTCACCGAGTAAGCCATCCTCCTGATCAGGTTTGGGGTCTTCCACCCTAGGGAGAAACAATCCCTACTTACTGAAATCCTTGGAACTAACTCAACCAAATTCTTTAACTTGTAACACTAGCTCTTAAATAAATTTTCCCTTTCTCAAACACTTGCCATAGTGTTGAAAACATACATATATATACTGAAACATTTGGAAATAGTTCAAACTAGCGAAAGTTGCCTGCGCGATGCTGCGGATTTCAAAACTGTTTAAGATGATACTATTGCTTATATGCATATAGTTTAGAAGGTTTAAGTTACAAAGGTAGCTCCATAACATATTTAATATGCTCCTTGTCATATTTAGTATGTTTTATATCCTAAGTCCCTTCACATTGCATCTGTTGAAGGGGTAGTCATCCCGACTTGTACCTTGAATCTCCGCACCATAGCAAGCATGCAACAGGCACTCCCGAAAAATCCTTTCAACAACTCCTTGTGCATTCTACATCCATTGAAACCCCATAATCAATTAACAATTTAACACAGGATAGAGCACACATGTAATTAATTAATGCATGAACAATAGTATATGAAATCTATGAAATCTATGAATGATATGAATAGGTGAAAGCTTAAAGAATCAGAAGTTTGCAGAGCCACGATACTTATAGATCTGCAACCTGTTGTACAAAAATTGATTAAGCATGCGTGAAATACTTCATAAAAATTTGAAACTATAGCATGCCTTGGACTATACCACTCAACAATTATGTTGCCAAAAACAAAATGCCACATACTACCACATAAAGTTATTCATACACGTGAAGGGCTTGTAACTCGGTTAGTTAAAATCCCTAAAAGCTATAGTCCCAAATTCGATTCCCTTGTAACTTGGTTAATTAAAAGCCCCACAATCTATAGTCCCAAATTCAATTCCCCTTGCCAATATCATTGTAAACACGAAAATTCTGTAACGAATGAAATGAGAACACGTGTCCAAAGTAGATTTGTATTGATGAATTTGTAGGGTTACAATCTCTGTTTACAATTTTCCTCTGATCTAGTCTTCAAATTTGATGTAGATGCGTAGGTTGTTGATCCAAGGGTCGCGATGACTTGATCTTGGACGAATGATTGAACGATTGCTTCAAGTTTTGAGCTTGAAACAATGCGTGGATAGTCTTCACCTCCAGGTTTGTGTATGACTTGCGGCAAAGGTGATGTTGATGTGGGATTTTGTTGATTCAAGGGTGTTGGTGACTTGATCTTGAATCGAACATCGTTACAAGTTTTAAGCTTGCAACAAAGTCTTGAAGGAATTGGCACAAGAGTTTGTTGATTCTTCAAGGGAATGCTTCGGCTTTGGTCGAAAGAAAGCTTCTGCTTTGGTTGTACGTTCTTCGAAGAGAGCTTGGGTAGCGTATTAGTCTTCAAAGATTTGGTAGAGGTTATCCTTTTGTGAGAATTTCGGCCCTTCAATGTAGAAATTGTCCACCTTTATGCTTGTCTGAGGACCTTGTATATATAGACTTCTAGAAGCTTGCCTTTGGATGGATTTCGCTTTGATTTGTGTCTTGATTCGTCCATGGGAGAATTTAGGCATGTTTTGTGTCTTAATTTCAGCCACTTTCCCTTGCTTAGCCGAAATCTATAGCGATTTCTTGCTTATTTTGTGAGCAATCTTCAATTCTTGCTTGTTTTAAGAAGATGCTTTAGCTTTCTTTCCGGTTTTGGGAGCAATTTGGGCCCCTTGCCAATTTTAAGGAGATTTCTTCCCCTATGCTGCATTTTAGGAATGCTTTGAGCTTCATTTGCTTGATTTGTGCCACATATCATTGATGACTTGTCCATTTGTGATGAGTCATATGCCACGTGGAGCTTTGTGATGCATCATTTGCATGCAACGAATTTTACATGTCTACAAATGCCCCCACTTTAAGGCGCGTTGTAGGCATATGCTTGTCACATGTAGGAAACGTGTTTTGAAGTCCTGCAATGTGAATGCTCTAACTCAGGGGTCATCAAGACTTGATCTTGAATTAGTTTTCTTCTTCAAGGGCTGTAGAGGCGTATTTCTTGAACGAAACATTTCTTCAAGGGCCGTTGAGGCGTATTTCTTGGACAAAACATTCCTTCAAGGGCCATTGAGGCTTGGTCTTGAATGAAATGAAAATTTTCTTCAAGGGTTGTAGAGGCTTGATCTTGAATGAAAATTTTGAAAATGGATAAATCGGCACATACTTATTGTGTGTATTGATTTTCCATAATTTTTTGACAAAATACATTTGGTGTATTTTGAGGCTTGGATTTTTTCCTTGTGGGTGTGGGAAAAATGCTTTTTCCTTCCTTAAGTAGGAGCCTCCAATTTTGGCAATTAGGGTGATTTCCTTCAAGGTTTTGGAAAGGTTTGGTGATTTCCTTCAAGGTTTTGGAAAACTTTGGTGATTTCCTTCAAGGTTTTGGAAAACTTTAATGCTTGTCCTTGGGTAAGTAGGATTTGCATTTTTTTCCTCTCCCTTTTCATTTTTTTTTCAGCCAAGGAAAGTGTTTTCCCCTTTGATTTGGGAAACTTGAAGACTTGTCCTTGCCTTGGAGGGATTTCCTTTTGTATTTTGGCAGGGAGAGGTACTTTCCTTTGATGTTTTTGGAAATTTTGAAGCCCTTTCCTTATTTTTTATGTTTTCTTTTCTTTTCTTTGCTGATTTTTGTTGCAAAAAACATCATTTTGTTTTCCTTTATTGCCGTGCATAAGCACTGCCTTTTTTTGCTTGGAATTTGTTTCCTTCTTGTAGCTGGAACGTGCTTCCTTCTTCTGATTTTCCTTTTGCTATTTGGTATGTATTTCCCTTATAGCATTAGGAAGCAATTGACCCTTATTTATAGGACAATTGGGTATGTGTTTTGTCATAAACCACTCTTGCCGTGCATTGCCTCTGTGCTTGCCATGTGCTTGTTGCTGCTTAGTGCCGTGGGTTATAGCTGCTTGAACCTTGTTACAATGCATCACTTTTTACCGCGTGGTGCTGTACAAAAGACTGTAGCGAGGTTACGCTGTGTAATGCCTTTTGGTCACAGTTTCCCTCGGTGGTGACGTTGTCGTGCAGTGCAAGAAACTGCTTACGTAATCGCTGCGGGGATGCGTAGTGTGATTGCGTAGCATTTTGGTTTTCTTTGCTACTGTAGCGTGCTTTGAAGGACCATCTTGTAGCTGCCTTCTTTGCTATGCTGCTCAAGCTTTATGGTTGATTTCTTTTCGTTGTTGTGACTTTGTCGTCGTCACCCTTCAACACTCACGAGGTTTGTCTCGCATGTCTTTTGCTTTAGGAGTCTTGTATCCATGCATGCACAGATGCTTCTATCACCCTACCGACTAAGGACGAGTTCAAGAGTAATCCAGTGACTCATGCCTACGTAGGTTGGTGGTCAAAGGTACACCATGAAGACTTGGGGACGGCAAGTGGCACCAATTCTTCTCATTCACGCAATGATGTGCTGAGAGATGGTTGTTTTGTGATTCATACGCAGTTGGCACCTTTCGATTGTTCGAGTGTAGCTCTTTTGCAAGATAGACCTGTGACCTTAGCTCTTCAACATCCTTGTTTATCTTCTCAGTGTTGGGATGCTTCTGAAGAGGCGGGTGACAAAGTTGACTCGCACGAAGATAAGCTTGTTTTGCGGGCAGCGTCAACAAGTTTTGAACAAGCGACTGCTTGAAGGTGCTCAGAATGACAGTGATGTCAGTTTTTGTCATAAGCTTTTTGAATTTAAGGGTTGTGCGTCACTTAAGAAAGATGTATTTATTTATTTCTTTCTTGTGATTTCTTCTGCTTTCATTGGTTTATCTTTTGTTTCTAACACCTTTCTTTGTCTTCTTTAGGCTGGGCCCTCTTGTTACTTTGATTTGGTGAACATGGGCGTTCATTCCTTTACGAAATGCTATTTGGATGCAGTCTACCCATGGACAAAGAGATTGGAGACCCGCTTAGTACAGAGCTTATTACAAATCCACCAAGTTGCCCAAGTTTGCCGTGTGCAGTTTAGGCTCGTGCAGGCTAGGAGCATTGGGTGTTGCCTTTTAACCTCATGCGAACAAGGAGCATTGGTCGCCTTTTAAGCTGTGCGAACAAAGAGCATTGTTGCCGTGTGAAGTTTAGGCTGGTGCAGGCGATGAACATTGTTGTCGTGTGCAGTTTATGCTAGTGCAGGTGAGGAGCATTACTTGTTTGGTTTAGGGGTAGTAACGCTTCAAGAATCTGCCATTGATGGGGTGGATCTTTAAGCCGTCTTCCGCCATGATTAAGTAGGCAACGTTGGTGTAGACTTCTTGTATTACTTAAGGTCCATCCCACTTTGATGTGAACTTGCTTTTTGTCTTCTGAGTTGTGATGATAGGCCCTTCGTAATGCCAAGACAAGATCTCTAGTTTGGAAAGACGTTGGGTGAACCTTCTTGTTGAATGCCTTCGATAGCCGTGCTTGGTAGCATTCCAAGTGTTGTTGAGCTTCGAGCCTCTTTTCGTCGAGTACTTCCAACTCTTGAAGTTGTAGCTTTGCATTTTCTTCTTCAGTTAAACCTTCTTGTGTAGCCATGCTTAGTGAGGGGGTTTGACTTTCAAGTGGTAGAACAGCTTCCATGCCATATACGAGAGAATAAGGCGTAGCTTGGGTAGGAGTTCTAGTATCTCTTTGTTCGGCCGATTACCTTCTTCAGGAGGTTGCACAATGTTTTGTTGAATGCTTCCGCGAGACCGTTGACCGGAGCATGATACATGGAAGACTTGTGTTGCTTGAACTTGTATTTCTCGTAGAGCTCGTCCATGAGTCGGTTGGAGAATTTTTTTTCGTTGTTAGTGATGATGTAGCGAGGCACACCATATTGATGGATGACATGCTCCTTGATGAAACAGACGATAGTTTCCTTTTTGACTTCTTTTAGGGGTACGACTTCAGCCCACTTGGAGAAGTAATATGTTGCAGCTAGCATGTAACCTTCTCCTGCAGATGACTTTGGTGTGATTGGTCCTACGACGTCCAATCCCTATGCATCAAACGACCATGAAGCAATTGTAGGGTGTAATGGCTCATGTGGTTGGCTTGTTACCTTTTGGTGTGTTCTAGGTAGTCCTTCACCATGCTCGGCCAGTAGTAACCCATTCTCACCTAGGCATCTTAGATATCTGGCTTCTTATATATCTGAGTGTGTTTCTTCTATGGCTTGATTGGCTTCTTCCTCACCTAGGCATCTTAGAAATACTTATTCAAAAGAGCATCGGTAGAGTGTTCCTTTGTAGTAGAGAAAGCGAGGAGCTCATCGACGTATTTCAGAGCAGTGTCTAGGATCGTCTGGAAGTTTTCCATGCTCCTAGTAATCAATCAGTGGCTGTCTTCATTCTTCAGTGTTGACTGGAAGTACTGAGATGATGTTTGTGTCATCTAGTAGCATTTCAGTAACGAGTGGGATTGTGGACATGTAAATTTTGTTGCATACAAATGATGCATCATAAAGCTCCACGTGGCATATGACTTATCACAAATAGACAAGTCATCAAAGACATGTGGCACAAATGAAGCAAATGAAGTACAAAACCTTCCCAAAATTCGGCAAAAGGGAGAAAATATCCCTTAAAATTGGCAAGGGATCCAAATTGCTCCCTAAACCGGAAAGAAAGCTAAAGCATCTTCATAAAACAAGCAAGAATTGAAGATTGCTCACAAAATAAGCAAGAAGCCCTATAATTCGGCCAAAATAAGGGAAAGTGGTTGAAATTAAGACACAAAACATGCCTAAATTCTCCTATGGATGAGTCAAGACACAAATCAAAGCCAAATCCATCCAAAGGCAAGCTTTGAGAAGTCTATAAATACAAGGTCCTCAAACAAGCATAAGGGTCGACAATTTCTACATTGAAGGGCCTAAATTCTCAGAAGAGGAGAACCTCTACCAAATCTTTGAAGACTAATACGCTGCCAAAGCTGTCTTCAAAGAACGTACAACCAAAGCCGAAACTTGCTTTCGACCAAAGCCTAAGCATTCCTTTGAAGAATCAATAAGCATTTGTGCCGATTCCTTCAAGACTTTGTTGCAAGCTTAAAACTTGTAACGATGTTCGATTCAAGATCAAGTCGCCAATACCCTTGAATCAACAAAATCCCACATCAACATCACCTTTGCCGCAACTTTGAGGTGAAGACCATCCAAGCGTTGTTTCAAGCTCAAAACTTGAAGCAATCGTTCAATCGTTCAATCGTTCGTCTGAGATCAAGTCATCGCAACCTTTGGATCAACATCCTACGCATCTACATCAAATTTGAAGACTGAATCAGAGGAAAACTGTAAACAGAGATTGTAACCCTACAAATTCATCAATACAAATCTACTTTGTATATGTGTTCTCGTTTCATTCATTACAGAATTTTCGTGTTTACAAATTTGGAACGCCCGGTGGGACCTTTCTGCCTCTCATTTCTGTCTTCAAATCCACAAGAAATACACATGGCATCAAGTAAGGATCAAGCTATTCACGCAACCAACGAAAAGAACAAGAACATTCTTGCCACAAGTGGTGGCACTTTGGGCGTCATAACCCGAAGCAAGGCAAGAGCTATTTCTGCCGTGCCTTCAAGCTTTACGTCAACTTTGTTGGAAGAGCAAGAGCACCCAAGGCACGAGCCCGTGGTCACCTTGGCCTCACTAAGGATGCCAAGGGAAGAAAGCTTGAAGAGGTACTCCGAGTCTTTGACTTCCGATGCCAACTCGAGCAGTAACTCGTATCCCGTAGCCATGCAAGTCATGACTACTGGTGCGACTTCATTCGAGGAGCAGCTGGCACAAACGAATGAAGCAATTGCAATGCTGACAAGGACCGTTGAGGAAAATAACTTGCATATTGCTACATTCGTCAATCGTCTAGAGGCGTAACACAAAGAGAAACTTGACCCAAAGGTTGATTCACCAAAAAAAGAAACTGACGAAGAAGAAGAGCCTCTGGTGGAGAAAGCTGAAGAGAAGCTGGAGGTGGGCCGAGCTACTACGCTCATGGGATCTCTCTCTATCCAGCAGTTGCAAGAGATGATCACAAGCATAATCAAGGCATAGTACGAAGGAAGCTCGCATGACTTCGTGCTGTATTCAAAGCTCTACTCTAAGAAGATTGATGCCTTGAGGATGGCAATGGGTTATCAGCAGCAAAAATTCATGCAATTCGATGGAAAAGGTAATCCCAAACAACATATTACCCATTTCATCTAAACTTGCAACAACGCTGGGAGGGAAGGAGACTACCTCATCAAGCAATTTGTGCGCTCGCTAAAAGGTAACGCCTTTAACTGGTACATCGACCTCGAGCCCGAGTCCATCAATAGCTGAGATTAGCTTGAAAGGGAATTCCTCAACCGTTTCTATAGCACTCGCCACACCGTTAGCATGTTGGAGCTGACGAGTAAAAAGTAGTGGAAGGACGAACCTGTCATCGACTACATCAATAGATGGCAATAATTAAGTCTGGATTGCAAAGATCGGCTTTCTGAAACCTCCGTCATTGAGATATGTGTTCAAGGCATGCACTGGAGGTTACATTACATCCTCTAAGGCTTAAAACTGAGAACATTTGATAAGTTGGCAACTCGATCACATGACATGGAGCTAAGTATTGCCAATCATGGGAAAAATGAGCCAATCATCGACTTCAAGAAAGACAAGGTGTTTGCTCCGAAGGATGACAAGACTGGGAAAAAGCCCACCAAAGAAGTTTTTACCATCAACACTACCCCCATCAGGACTTCCTCCGCACCTGTCAAGATCTCCTCCATGAACACAACGAAAGAGATAAAGAGATGTGAGCCTTCTTGCACCCAAGACAGGTACAAAAACACCTTGAGGGAGCTGGAGCAGAAGACGTACCCTTTTCCTGACTCTGACGTAGCTGCAATGCTAGATGACTTACTGGAAAAGAAGGTGAAGGTGATTGAGTTACCTGAATACAAGCGCCTCGAAGAGATGAATCGCGTTAACGATCTTAGGTACTGCAAATACCATCGTGTCGTAAGTTATCCTATTGGCAAATGTTTCATCTTGAACGAGCTTATCATGAAGCTAGCACAACAAGGGCAAATCAAACTTGACCTTGAGGACACAGCCGTAACACACACTACTACGATTGTGTTTAGATCCTTCGATCCCGTGCCTCTCCAAGTGACGCATGACCACTTCCATTCCTGCTCAAGCCACACAACACCTTCTGTACAACCATAGTTGGGGACAAGCAACCAAATTGCACCTATCGACGATGAAGAAGGGTGGACATTGGTGACCTACAAAAAGACAAGGAAGCCAAAACCACAAGCCACAAGGCCAAAGGTGGAACAAGGGAGAAAGCACAGCCGCCGCAATAGTAGGAAGCCCAAAAGAAATGTAAAAGCTGCTAAACCAACGTATGCTGGGGAACCTATGGAGTAAGAGCCATGCAGTCCCTTCTCCTTACACGAATACTTCCCGAATGACTTCTTCCAACAGTGCACTACTGTTGCCTGTCACATGGTTGAAGTAGAGATAGAAGAGCCCTCAAAAGGCAAAGCTATCGCCATCGAGGAAGAGAAGACCTTCATGCCCAAAGAAAGCCAATCGACACACTTTAGCATCGAGGAAGCACTAAGATTGCCCATTGAGATGCGAAAAACACTAGTAGTGGTCTTGGCGAGTCTCGACGACCACGAAGTACAAGAAAGCAAGGACGAAGGCTTAAAACTTTAGCCATATGAGTATGCCACATGTTGTGTTGCCCATGACGCAATCAACTTCACTGGCGAAGACTTGCTGCTAGGGTCAAAGCCTCACAACCGTCATCTCTTTGTCTCTGGATACGTGAGAGAGAACAAAATCAACTGCATATTTGTGGATGGTGGGTCGGCAATAAACATCATGCCAAAGTCAACAATGACCACAATTGGCATCAAGGTGGATGAACTATCCCAAAGCCGCCTTCTAATCCAAGGTTTTAACCAAGGAGGACAAAAAGCGATGGGCATGATCCGAGTCAGGGCCGGTCCTGAGTTTTTTGAGGTCCTGGGCGACACTGAAAAATATGCTTTAACATAACTTCACATAAAATAATTATTTATCTTAGTATTCGTATGTTGTACATCGAATATTAAAGAAAATAGACATTTTTCACATTATGACTTTTTTCACAAATGATAGGATAATTTACATTAAACTCATCAGAAATACGATGAGGGAATTCGAAAACGAGTCCTTGAGTGACAAGCTGAACACTTTTAACTAACTGATCTACAAGCTACTTGCACATGATGAAACCTTTGAAATGAATTTTTCATATTTAAGATCTCTAATTTCTATATGTAAGCAACAAATGAAAACAACAAATTGCTACTACCAAAGGGCACATAGTAATTCAACTATGTTTTTGTTTTTAGAGCGCTCATGAAAAGTTGCAGTTCATTCCAAATATATAAAATCATAAGGGAAAAATTATACAAAAAAGTGTAGGATGATATAATGACAACAACTTATTACTTAACCATGAAAAGATTATCAACATATACAAAAAACCCCAAATTTATATTTAGCAAACTTGAACATGATTTTGCGAGTAAATTCAAATTGAAAACAAAAAACCACTATTGAAAATGCCACATTTAATAACCTAATTAATGTTTGTTTGTTATTTAAAGTAGACATGAAAAAAAGAAAAGAGATTTGTGTTGAGAGAGGGAATTGAACCTGGGTGGGCAAGGAAACATAAACCAAATAAAACCACCCTGCCATCTAAAACATATTGCAAGTTAATATGATCATTTACTATATATCAAGAATAAAACAAAACCTTATACATATATGAACCAACTTAATTTTTTTTGGTGCCCCTCGTTTTTTTGGGCCCCGAGCGATCGCCCTGGTGGCACTGGGCCAGGGCCGGCCCTGATCCGAGTCGAGATAACTATTGGCAAATTGAAGTCAAGCATGCTATTCCATGTGATTGATGCAAGAACTTCCTACAGCTTGGTTTTGGGAAAGCCTTGGATCCACGAGAATGGAGTAGTGCCGTCCACCTTCTACCAATGCCTAAAGTTCTACCGAGAAGAAGTGAAGATAATACAAGGCGACACCAAGCCATTCACAGAAGCTGAATTACACTTCACGGATGCCAAGTTCTACATGGATGAAGACATGGTGCCCGAAGCTCTTCCAAAAGAAATCAAATCCACAGGCAAAGCCGCATCTAAGAAGCAAGAGTGGCAAGCCTTGCCGTCTTAAAAAAAAAACGACGATGAGCTTGCTAAGTCCGCAACAACCAAAGAGAGTGTGACTCCATCAAAAGGATCAAACACACCTGTCTTCCGATACATCTCGATGTCAAAAAGAAAGAATGGGCAATCCCTGTTCGAAACTGGAACAAGCAAAGCTAACATATAGCTGCACAAGGACGATGTAAAGTTGTTCAAGACAAATGCAGGCAAGGTTTCATAAAACCCCTGCCAAAAGGGGTGGAACCAAGCACTCTTCCAACCAAAAGGACCGAAGAAGGTTTCGACCCAAACGCTTACAAACTCATGTTAAAGGCTGGGTACGATTTCGCCTCTTCTTCAAATCTTTGAAAAAAGAATGCAAACACCGTCAATGACAAAGAACGTGACCTCATTGAGACTCAAAAGAAGTTGAAGGAGCATGGTTACGGAGTAGACAACAACAAAGTTGGACTTGGCTTCACACTAAATACACTCGTGAAGATTTCAAGCAAAGTAAAAAACGCTGGCGCTCAACACATCAGTGTGAACATTGAACAAGATCAAGAAGAGCCTAAACCTGCCATTCGAACATCAGTCTTCGATAGGCTGAATCGTTCAAAACCCAGAATTTCAGTACTTGATCGCATTGGTGGTCAAGATCGAACTTTCGTCTTCAAGAGGCTTAACACGCCAACACCCCAAAGCTTTATTTTCGAAAGGTTGTCAAAATCTAAGAAACAAAGCAACACGGCTAGCTCTCTTCCACGACGGTCGACTTTGGAAAGACTTGAAGAAACTAAGAAGTCTTCTAGAAAGAGGAAAACAACGCCAAAAGAAGAAAAGCTCGACGGTCTAACAGAAAAAGACGACGTTCGAAGCTCGATTCCTTCAAGGATGAAACGCCAAGCAACCTTGGAGGTTGACACAAAAGGACCACTGAAGGTAAGGAGGTACACCATCGTCCACATTGTCCAATCCTCACACCAACAAGCCCAAGAAGACAACACTGAAGATGAGGTCTAAGACGTCTTCCACATCACGATCCAAGATGACAAAGAAGATGAAATCCCCGAGGAAGACGTCATTGCTGCGCCACCACAGGTCGAGGATGGGGGGCAAGCCACAGTTGATGATCTCAAGGAGCTCAACTTAGGCACAATCAAGGAACCGAAGCCTATCTTCATAAGTGCACTACTAAGTGGGGATGAGATTGATGAGTACTACAAATTGCTAATAGAGTAAAAAGACGTATTTGCTTGGACCTACAAAGAAATGCCCCGCCTTGACCCTATTATCGCCGTGCATCACCTTGCAATCAAGCCTGGAACTCGACTAATAAAGCAAACTCAAAGACGCTATCGATCTGAGCTTATCCCAAAAATTAAGGCCGAGATTGACAAGCTAATCGAAGCAGGCTTTATTCGAGAGGTGCAATACCCTTAATGGATCTCCAACATCATTATTGTCCTTAAGAAATCTGGACAAATACGGGTTTGTGTATATTTTCGCGACCTCAAAGATGCTTGCCCGAAGGATGACTTTCCCGTGCCAATCATCGAAATCATGGTGGACTCAACCACTGGCTACGAGGCACTATCATTCATGGATGAGCTATACGAGAAATACAAGTTCAAGTAGCACAAGTCTTCCATGTATCATGCTCTGGCCAATGATTTAGCGGGAGCATTCAACAAAACGTTATGCAACCTCCTGAAGAAGGTAATCGGCCGAAGATAGAAAGACTGGCACGAAAAAAAATAAGTGAAGCACTTTGGGCATATAGGACGACACATAGAACTCCTACGCATGCTACGCCTTATTCCCTCGTATATGGCGTGGAAGCTGTTTTACCACTCGAAAGTTAAATCCTCTCACTAAGGATGGCTATACAAGAAGGCTTAATTGAATAGGAAAATGCAAAGCTAGTACTTCAAGAGTTCGGAGTACTCGATGAAAGAAGGCTTGAAGCTGAACAACACTTGGAATGCTATGAAGCATGGCTATCCAAGGCATTCAACAAGAAGGTCCGCCCAAGGTCTTTCCAAACTAAAGATCTTGTCTTGGCATTATGAAGGCCTATCATCACAACTCACAAGACAAAAAACAAGTTTACATCAAATTGGGATGGACTTTAAAGATCGGCCTACTTAATCATGGCAGAAGACGGTTTAAAGATCAGCCTCATCAATGGCAGATTCTTGAAGCGTTACTACCCCTAAACCAAACAACTAATGCTCGTCGCCTGCATAAGCCGAACCTGCACACGGGACAATGCTCCTTGTTCGCACTAGCTTAAAAGGCGACACTCAATGCTCCTTGTTTGCACAAGCTTAAAAGTCGACCCCCAATGCTCCTTGTTCACATGAGCTTAAAAGGCGACACCAAATGCTCCTCGCCTACATTAGCCTAAACTGCACATGGCATAATGCTTTTTGTTCGCACGAGCTTAAGAGGAGACACTCAATGCTCCTTGCCTGCACGAGCCTAAACTGCACACGGCAACAATGCTCCTTGTTCGCATGAGCTTAAGAGGCGACACCCAATGCTCTTTGTTCGCATGAGCTTGAAGGGCAACAACCAATGATCCTTGTTTGCACGAGCTTAAAAGGTGACACCCAATGCTCCTTGTTTACACGAGCATAAAAAGCAACACCCAATGTTCCTGGCTCGCAAGACAAAAAAAAAAAAAAAAAAAAAAAAAAAACTCAAAATCATCATCAAAATCACCATCAAAACCATAAAAGAACAATCCATCATTCCTTTGAACTATGTCATGACTTGATCCTTCCTCAACCAAGGGTACATAGGCAACTTGAAACTTCAAAACTTCAAGTACAGTCACATCACCAACAAAAACACAAACACTTTGAAGAATAAGGAGCAAATTCAAAATGTGAATACTTTATTTCTTTAAAGGAAGAAGTCGGCTCCAAAGCCTAATTACCAAAAAAATAAAAATAAAAACAAAGAAGGCTTCAAGTACAAAAATGTAAGACATTACTTGAAAGCTATGTCCTTAAAACGACAGAAACGATCTTTAAGCAAGCCTTCCAAAGTCTTCAAAGTCTCTACATCGGTGGGAGACAAGGTGTGCACTTCCATGGCCTCACTTTTATCTTCCTCTAGGAATTAAATCTCCTATTCCTGCTCTAAGAGAACACCCTGAAGTCATGATGCTTTGACTTCCAACTGTTCTCGTTCTCGCGCCAACACTTCTAGACACACCTGGATAGAAGCCAAAGAAGTCATTGTGACTTGATAAACTTCCGAAGTAGCTTGCTGAGAAGACCGAACTTGGGTAATTTATAAGTCTATTGCCGCAAGTTATTGAGCTCTAACCTCTGGACCCAACTTCTTCGAGGAAATATCATGCAAGGAAGAATACTTAGTTGAGGTGGCCATAAGTTCAGCAATCTTCACTCTAAAGAGCAAGGAATCAACGTTAAGGTTGTCAATCGCAGAAACAAACTTCGAAAGGTTCTCTTTGAGCAACGCAAGATCCTCTAATGGGCATTTTGAAATCCTCTTCTCAATATGGCTCTTGATATCCATGGCCATTCGAAGGTTGATGTGATGGATAAATTGCTCAGTGCCACTAAGGTTTGGCCCTCTAAGAGAGATCTCAGAACTAGCTGGCAAATGTGTTGGACACATGATGGGCTCTTGCATACCTTCGCCTACACACGACAAACTTGGGCAACTTGGCTGATTTGTAATAAGATCTGCACCGGGCAGGTCCCCAATCTCCTCGTTTGTAGGTAGATTGCCTCCAAATAACATCTCCGTAAAGGAATGAACGCCCATGTTCTCCAAATAAAAAGAATAAGAGGGCCCAACCTAAAGAAGACAAAGAAAGGTGTTAGAAACAAAAGCTAAACCAATGAAAGCAGAAGAAATCACAAGAAAGAAGGAAATACATACATCTTTCTCAAGTGACACACGACCATCAAACTGAGGAGGCTTCAATACTTTCTTCTTCTTATAATGGAAATTAACGTCGCTGTCATCCAGAGCACCCTTATGCGGTCGTTTGTTCAAAACTTGTGGACGTTGCCGCAAAACAAGTTCATCCTCGTGCGAATCAACTTCGTCACCTGCCTATTCAGAAGCATCCAAATGTTGAGAAGACACAGGCGTTGAGGAGCTAAAGCCGTAGGTCCATCTCGCAAAGCGGCTGCACTTGCACAATCAAAAGGTGCCAGTTGCGTAGGAACCGCATAACAACCCTCTCTTAGTGCATCATTTCATGAATGAGAAGAATTGGTGTCACTTTTCATCCCCAAGTCTTCACAATGTTCCTTTAGCCACAAACCTACGTAAGCACAAGTCATCGGATTACTCTTGAACTCGTTCTTGGCCGGCAGGGTGATAAAAGCATTTGCGCATGCACGGGTACAAGACTGCCAATGCATATACACGATTTGTAAGGATCCCGACTGTGCATTCTATTTTAGCTTGCCTGGCACATGTTGAACAATACTAAACTGCCTGCTGAAATGGTGAAGACTATACGGCTAAATGATACACCGGTCTTCTTATTGTAACGAAACATACCCCAAACAAGACTCGTAAAGTAAGACAAGTTTGAGAAATGAAGGTGTGAATCATCTACGAGGACTCGCTGTGCCGAGCCAACCCTTGCCAGATGATCTATTCTCAAACCTTCACAGCTTCTAAATAATGCTTGCGCTTGCAAATCATCAAGACTCTTTGTAGAAAGCACGACAGAGTACTTTGTCATCAAAGGCCCTGGCTTGGCTGAAGTTGACGAATAAGGCCTCGACTTATCTAAAGTTGACGAAGAAAAATAAGTGTCAAAATACTCACCCAACCAACCGTACAAAAAGTGGTAGGGAAGTACCGCAACACGATCTTCAGTGCTGGCTGAGTTTAAAACAATACTTAAGCCATTGTAAATGTTGACTGAAACCAGAATAGCAAGGCTGAAAGATTCACCTGTAGCCATCTTGCTAGCCACTTTGAAGACTCCAGGACGAATACGTCATCTTTGGGGAAAACAAACTTACAAAGCCAACAAGCTAAGAAAGAGGCTATGTAAGATTCTTCGATATGCTCTGACGCTACTCCAAGATCCTTAAATGCTTTCAACTCGACAGGGGCACGACCCCTAGCTGAACCAATAGCACCTGCATGTTTGAGTCTCCCTTTAGCTTTGTGGTCTTGTTGCAGCCACTTTTCTTCGAAATCGGATCCATCAAGATATCTTCACGCCTAACTTACCCTGAGCCTAATGGTAAAGCTTGTGATGCGCCTAAAACAAATAGCGGTAACTCGCAAGTAATCCTCGGCTATTACGATGAGAAAATTCCTCCATGTTAGGAACAACCTTATCGTAAAACTTACCCTGGATCGGTAAGCTTCCTATCTTGTGGAGATCCCAAAGTGAAATCGACATCTTCCCTTATAACGTGTGAAGTGTGTTGGTTGCTGAACACCAATGCTTAAAGAACGCACAAAGAACGGAATGATGGCGATCATAACTAAACAAAGATGTGTACATGGCATGATAAAGGCCCACGTAGGTAAGCACATCTTTAGATCAACTTAAGACATCTTCAAGCCATTCCCAATAAAACTCAGCAAAGATGGCTTCTCCAGTAATAAGACAAGATGCCATTCCAATCCATAGCTCCACTACGGATGCGATCACCAAGAAGCTCAAATAAAGTCGGTGAATTGTCATGAACATGGTGCGAAGGATTCAAGATAAGATTCCTCGACATACATGCCTTCATCTTCGTATTTGGTCGACCAAAATTTGTCACCTCCCAAGATACTTCAGAAGACCACAACTTGATATGCATCGAGTTGTCTTTTGTAGGAAGAACAAGCACCTTAGTACCAGTCAACGGCGCACAAAGTTTCTACGCCGTTCCCCTATCTTGCAAATCGCCTTGCTTCACAAGAATGGTGATGGTATTGCTCTTAAAGCACTTGAAAAATACCATGGCTACAACAAAAAAAACAAAGAGAAAAGGTAACATAAGCTTAAGAGTGGGGCGGCAAGAAAAAAAAAATTGCTTCACTAACGTAAAAGACATGTGAGACAAACTTCGTAAGCGTTAAAGGATGACGATAAGAAAGTCACAATGATGAAAAGAAATCAGCCACAAAGCTTGAGCAGCACGGCAAAGAGGGCAGCTACAAGACGGTCTGTTAAAGCATGCTACAGTAGCAAAGAAAACCAAAAGCTCTATGCAACCCCGCAGCGATTACGCAAGCAATTTCTTGCACTGCACGGTAGAAATGCACTACACAGCGTAACCCCACTGTAGTCTTTTGCATAGCACCGCATGGTAAAAAGTAACACACTGCAACAAGCTCCAAGCAAGCAGCCCACGACAGCAACAATA
Source organism: Heteromeles arbutifolia (assembly GCA_024362995.1). Taxonomy (NCBI): domain Eukaryota; kingdom Viridiplantae; phylum Streptophyta; class Magnoliopsida; order Rosales; family Rosaceae; genus Heteromeles; species Heteromeles arbutifolia. The sequence continues at coordinate 930,958 of JANCRC010000022.1, forward strand.
GCAACACACATGGCACAGTAGCAAAGACAGTGGCAGTGCACGACAATGGTGGTTTGTGACAAAAACACACACCCAATTATCCTATAAAGAAGGGCCAATTGCTTCCTAAGGTTATAACGGAGAGTACATACCAAATAGCAAAAGGAAAATCAAAAGAAGGAAGTACATTCCAACCAAAAGAAGGAAGCAAATTTCAAGCAAAAAAGGCAAGGGGATACACGGCAACAAGGAAGGAAACATGTTGTTTTTCCTGCAACAAAAAAAAATCAGCAAGGAAGAGAAAAGGAAAAAAAAGAAAAAGGAAAGGGCTTCAAAGTTTCCAAAACATCAAGGGAAAGTACCTTTCCTTGCCAAAACACAAAAGGGAATCCCTCCAAGGCAAGGACAAGTCTACAAGTTTCCCAAATCAAAGAGGAAAACACCCCCTTGGCCGAAAAAATGGAAAGGAAAAAAAGACAAAAATGCAAATCCTACTTACCCAAGGACAAGCATTAAATCTTTCCAAAACCTTTAAGGAAATAACCAAAGCTTTCCAACACTTTGAAGGAAATCACCCTCATTACCAAAATTGAAGGAGGTTCCTACCTAAGAAAGGGAAAACATTTTTTCCACAACCACAAGGAAAAAAATCCAAGTCTCAAAATACACCAAATGTAATTTATGGAAAATCAATATGCACAATAAGTATGTGCCGATTTATCCATTTCCAAAATTTCTTTCGAGATCAAGCCTGTACGGCCCTTGAAGAAAAAAATCTCATTTCTTTCAATATCAAGCCTCTACGGCCCTAGAAGAAAAAAATTCATTTCATTCAAGACTAAGCCTCAACGGCCCTTGAAGAAATGTTTCGTCCAAGAAATACGCCTCAATGGTCCTTGACGAAATTCATCATTTCAATTCAAGAAATAAGCCTCAACGGCTCTTGAAGAAATGTTTCGTTCAAGAAATACGCCTCTACGGCCCTTGAAGAAGCAAACTAATTCAAGATCAAGTCTCGACAACCCTTGAGTTAGAACATTCACATTGTAGGACTTCAAAACACGTTTCCTACATGTCACAAGCACATGCCAACAACGTGCCTTGAAGTGGGGGCATTTGTAGACATGTAACTTTCGTTGCATACAAATGATGCATCACAAAGTTCCACGTGGCATGTGACTCATCACAAATAGACAAGTTATCAAAGACATGTGGCACAAATCAAGCAAAGGAAGTACAAAACCGTCCCAAAATTTGGCAAAAGGGAGAAAATATCCATTAAACTCGGCAAGGGATGCAAATTGATCCTAAAACCGGAAAGAAAGCTAAAGCATCTTCTTAAAACAACCGAGAATTGAAGATTCCTCACAAAATAAGCAAGAAACCCAATAATTCGGCCAAGATAAGGAAAAATGGCTGAAATTAAGACACAAAACATGCCTAAATTCTCCCATGGACGAATCAGGACACAAATCAAAACCAAATCCATCCAAAGGCAAGCTTTGAGAAGTTTATAAATACAAGGTCCTTAGACAAGCATAAGGGTCGATAATTTCTATATTCAAGGTTGACAATTTCTACATTAAAGGGCCGGAATTCTCACAAGAGGAGAACCTCTGCCAAATCTTTGAAAACTAATACGCTGCCTAAGCTGTCTTCGAAGAACGTACAACCAAAGCTGAAGATTTCTTTCGACCAAAGCCGAAGCATTCCCTTGTAGAATCAACAAGTACTTGTGTCGATTCCTTCAAGACTTTGTTGCAAGCTTAAAACTTGTAATGACGTTCGATTCAAGATCAAGTCGCCAAGACCCTTGAATCAACAAAATCCCACATCAACATCACCTTTGCCACAACTTTGAGGTGAAGACCATCCAAGCGTTGTTTCAAGCTCAAAACTTGAAGCAATCGTTCAATTGTTCATCCGAGATCAAGTCATTGCGATCCTTGGATCAACAACTGATAGGAGCATATTTACATCACTTAGTTAGCTTGTTTCCTTGCATTTAGGTTGTTAGTTCTTAGTTATTTTAGTATTTTAAGCTATTTTCGTGTGTTTGTAGGTCTAATGTGCAAAGTATGCAAGAAAGTGCATTTTGGTGCTTTTTGGAGCAGTTTTGGGCACTAAATGGATTGCACATGCTTGGAGCTAAGTGGATGGACGAAATTGAAGATCAAATGAGCTTAGGATCAAATGAAGAATGAAGAGTTCAAAATTGGAAGCCAAGGTTTCTAAAGTTGGAAGCTTCTATTTGTGAAGGTTTCCATTTGTGCAAGTTTCTATTTGTGGAGGTTTCCAATTTTGGGGTTTCCAAAACATGTAGGTTGCCTAATTACTCATTCTAGAAGCCCAAAACCCTGCCTAACACATTCCCCTTTTGTTTCAATCCTTGCTGCACAAGGGAGAGGTTTTCTTACCTATTTTCTTTCCCTTTCCCTCTTAATTTCTGACCTTTAAAACACATTCCTTTTCTCTCCTACATATTCTGCCGAATTTCACATTCCTATTTCTCTTTGATTTTCTGATTCTTTCTTACCTATTAAATTGTGGAATTAAAATAGCTAAGTGTTGAACCTTTCCTATTATTTTCTGAGTACCCTAGCCCTTTAAATAAAGCTTGTTGCACCATTTAAATCTCTGAACACAATTTCTACCGAAAATCCGCAATCCACCCTTCACCATAACTCACCTATATCCATCCACCACCACCATTCACCACTTCGACCACCACTGCCACCTTGTGTCGCAGCAAAGGAGAAGGAAGGAGACCCTTGGACGTGCTTGCATTTAAGACATTGGATTGCTGGAACGTTTCTAGGTGTAATCTATCTTTGTTTTCAATGTTTAATTTAATTTTTCTTTGTTTTCCTGTGAAGATGAGGAGCTAAACCCTTTTGGCTAGGGGGAATTTCAAAGCCATGAATATATTTGCAATATGAATTGATTACCTTCAGTTGTGATTTGATAAATTGTGAATTCAATTTGCTTAACTGTTTGATTCAGAACTTATTCTTGTATGTTGATTAAGGATGCATACTTAGTTTGCATGCATGAATTTGATGCTAGAATATAAGGGAGTTTCACCTAATCGTTATGAACTTATATTCACAAGTAGTGAAGGTCGCTGGTCACGATCATGTTAAGTAAATTCCTGGCAGGAGTATCATGCGCTTTCATAGTTACGAATGCCTTGTCAATGCTTATGATTTTCATAGAGCTTAATGATCTTTGATTGTATCTCTATTATGCGCTTTCATGTAGGGAACTTTTGAAGAATAATTTGATTGCGATGCGCTATTTCGGTCCAATTCAATGACATAAGGAAAATCTGAGGGTTAATTTAAGCGTACCTAATTAATCTGGGGTATTGAGTTCTATGGTTTATCGAATGAACAACTGAAAATTGATTTGTATGCAAGTGTGTCATGTGTGGAGAAAACCTCCTAGCTAGCCCATCATCCATCCAATTCACCAATTTCGTGCAAATCTGTTTAGTTTTAGTTTCTATTTTGTTTTTAGCTTAATTCCGTCCAAAACCCAATCCCCCTTTACTTTTTTGTGTAGATTAGTTAGAAGTGTGTTTAAATCTGTCTAAATTAGTGTTTTGAGTCTTACTAGTCTGGAATTCGTCCAAACCAGTTCCTAGTGTCTGTTTTGAGAGTTTTTGGTTGTTTTAAGCTGTTGTGAGTCTTGTTAAGTGTTTTTAACTTTGTTTTTATGTTTTTGAGTCAGTTTAGAGGTTTTAGCAAGCCCTCCTAATCCCCGGTTTAGAACGATCCCTACTTGCATTTATACTACGATTTGACAAGAAGAGGGTTTAATTTGTGTGCTGTTTTACATCGCATCAAATTTTTGTTGCTGTTGCCGGGGATTAGCAATCCCTTGTTTCTTTTTCGTGTATTTTTTCTTAGTTTCTGACTTTGTTTTGTTTTCTTGTTTCTTTAGCTAATCCCCCTTTGTTTCCTTATTTGTGTCTTTTCTTTTACTTGCTGATTTTGTTTGTGTTTGTGTCCTTTACTTTTGATATTTGATTTAGTTTTAATTCTTTGATTTCAGGTACATAGAGAAGCAAGACATGGATTTTGCTAACATTCAAGCTCAATTGGCGAATCTTACTTCTCAATTGTCCCAGATTGCCAAAACAACCACAATGCACACTGCTCAAACTCATCAACGTCCTCAATTCACTGCAAACGGAGGTGCTTGGGGTTATCAAAGCCATAACCAATCAAGGGAAAACTTGTTTTCCAACGCTTACAATTCCGATTGGAGAAATTATTCAGATTATAGGTGGGGGGAACCTCAACAATTTCAACCAGGTGGATATTGGCAGCAAGATGAGGAGTTCTATTCAAGGCCTATGCAGCCACCACAGCCTTCCCCACAACAATTCCAATCGAATTCAAGTATGTCCATGACTTATGATGAAATTCTTGATGTACTAACTTCTTTCACGCAGGGCTCACACCAAGAAGGATATTGGCAGCCATCTGAGGAGTTCTATACAACGCCATATGAACCACCACAGCCTCAACCATATTCGGCCCAACCAAGTTCAGGTTCGTCAATGGATAATGATAAAATTCTTGAGTTACTCACTTTTTTATCTCAGGGACAAGAAAATCAAAACAAAAGGGTGGACCATTTGGAAAAGCAAATTGGGCAGATTGCAGAGCTCATGGTGCAGATTCAAGAGCAAAGTGAACTCTCCAACTCAACTATTGCAAATTCAAAGGAAGATTTTGAAATCCATGATGCTATCACTTTGGGAAGTGCTATGGAGGTTGGAGCTGACCTAAAAACGTCCAAACATAGCCTAGAAGTGGATGATGAGCTGCTGATTGAGGAGGAGGAATAAGACATACACACGGCAAGGGTAGAACAACCCTTGCTGCAGCCCCCTAAGCCCTCTAAACCACCCACCATAAGTAAGGACGTCCCAAATTCAATTCATTCTAATGTTATTCATCCGAATGCACCTTTTCCTCCCAGGTTTTTAATTCCCAAGAAAGATGAGAGTGCAAAAGACATTGTGGAAGCCATTCCAAAGGTGCAAAGTGATATCCCAATTCTTGGCACACCAAATGAAGTTCCAGATTATGTTGAAGTGTTCAAAGAACCTTGTACACCAAGAAGAAGGAGTCAAGAGAAGGAAGTGGCGGGAGAATGTGTAAAATGCATCAAGGAGGACGTATTTGAAACAACAAAGCCCAAAGAAGTTGAATTTGATGACACAGGACAAGTAGCAACCATCATAGTAAATCTGGCCAAGTCTAAAGTCCCTGAAACCTTCAAAGATGTGGTGTTCGTAATTGAGTTTGTGTCGGAGCAAGCAAGTAAGCCATCTTCTCCAATTTCGATTTTGTTTTCTACTAACTTGCTGATTTTCATGATTCAGGCACCCACACTAGAATTTAAACCACTGCCGGATCATTTCAAGTATCACCTTCCATTCAAAGATCAATTCCATACCTTGGCCTCCAATGAAGCTTAATTGGAGGTATCGTCCGGCTGCAAGACGTAAAAGCAAGCGCTTCTTGGGAGGCAACCCATGCATTCAACAAAGGAGGACCTAGGAATCACTCCAATTCCAGATTTGCGTTCCTAAACCCTTCTCTTTGTTGTTGTTTCTATTCTGCCATGTTTAGTTTGTTTATTTGTTGTTTGTTAGTTTGCTTGTTTTTCTATGAGTTTATGCTTGAAACATTTGAGGACAATGTTTGATTTAAGTGTGGGGGGGGGGGGGGGGGGGTAACAAAGTGTTTTTGATGCAAATTCGTGGGATTCTATCACCCATTACCTCTAAAGTTGTTTCTCATTGTTTTTAAGTGTTTTTAGACTGTTTTGAAGTATTTTTGTGTGTTTTGAAGTAAAATACGAAAATTTGAAAAAAAAAAATCAGTTTTTGAAGTATTTTTAGAGTCGTTTTTGTGTGTTTGTGTCTTAGGTACCTTCCAACACAATGATGAGGATTTGGTTTTTAATTACTTGACTGTTAAAGAGAGTTATAAACATGGATGAAAGTTTGATTTACTCTTTGGTTTATACTTGGTTGTGGTTATAATTTATGAATTCACATACAATCATAAAGGTAAAATCAGTTTTTGTAACATGCTTGAAGGAAGAAACTCAAACTAACGCTACATCCTTGAGAGACTTGAGCCTAAAACGTTCTTTTGGAGAGTTATTAATCTGTGATTCTTTGTTTTCTAAAGTCGTTGCATGATCTCATTATTCTTTGCTTGGTTGCTACTTAGAAGGCATTTCATCATTTAGTTCCAAATACTAGAACTCATGCCCATTCCATTCAAAGCATGACATTGATTTGTATAACACATATCAAGATGAAGTTGTGTAGTGACCACCATAGCCAAAAAGCCGAACCCCTTTGTCATATGTTTTGTAGGTTTATCCCCGTTGAGCCTTGTTTAGCCTATGTTCTTTGTTAACCACATTATCCTTACCTAGCCTAGTTTAGGACCATCCATACCCTTGTTCTTAAAGGATAGTAAAGCATAATTTCGATGAAATTCCTTTTGTTGAACTTCTTGCAGAAAAACAAGTGTGGGGGAAGGGATTTGTGTGTGTGTGTGCCAAGAAAAAGAAAGAAGGCACGGGTAGAAGAAAAGAAAAAATTCGTGGAAAAAGAAAAAGTTGTGAAAAGAATGAAAAAGAGTTGAAAAATAAGTGAGAATGAGCTCACAAGTGTTGATTGTTGAAGGAATGGTCCAAAACATCAAAATTCGGCCCTAGAATGTGTGAATCATCCCCTTTGTGTTCAAAGTTAATTTCTGCATTCCAAAGTGAATTCTAAGTGTTGATTTCATTGCTTTGCTTGCTATTCTTTAAGAACCTTTGTTTTTCCTATCCTTTCTTTGTTAGCCAACACCCTTAGCCCCGTTACAACCTTTTAACTTCAATCTTGGGTGTTGTGTGTTTCAATATGTGGAGTTTGGAATTGGTATGAGCATATGGTGTCACTGGTTCTCACATCTAAGTAGTAGCATTCCATTCATGAGATCATATCTAAACATGCTTATTAACTCCAGAAATTGCTTTCTTTGCTATAACATATGTGAGTATTAGTTTTCATGTTTACATCAATCTTCTCACATATACCTAGTGTAGGGTGTGTCGTCAGAAAATTTGAGTAAAAATTGAGTGATTATCTAGTAAGGAATTGAGGGATTCTCTAAGGCATGTTACTGCATTCAAAATGTTGTTTTAATTGATTAAATGCGAACTAGTGAATGGTGACCATAATTAAGTATGTGCTTAAGGGTAAGGATGACCCAAATCTGTGTAAGTGATGATTTTTATTATGTCATGTGCATTGGAAATCCCTAAGATAAATGTTGGAAGGTTTAGATTGTGTTTTGTGTCTTTTGTTTGTTTTGTTTTGCTCGAGGACTAGCAAAAGCTAAGTGTGGGGGTATTTGATAGGAGCATATTTACATCACTTAGTTAGCTTGTTTCCTTGCATTTAGGTTGTTAGTTCTTAGTTATTTTAGTATTTTAAGCTATTTTCGTGTGTTTGTAGGTCTAATGTGCAAAGTATGCAAGAAAGTGCATTTTGGTGCTTTTTGGAGCAGTTTTGGGCACTAAATGGATTGCACATGCTTGGAGCTAAGTGGATGGACGAAATTGAAGATCAAATGAGCTTAGGATCAAATGAAGAATGAAGAGTTCAAAATTGGAAGCCAAGGTTTCTAAAGTTGGAAGTTTCTATTTGTAAAGGTTTCCATTTGTGCAAGTTTCCATTTGTGGAGGTTTCCAATTTTGGGGTTTCCAAAACATGTAGGTTGCCTAATTACTCATTATAGAAGCCCAAAACCCTGCCTAACACATTCCCCTTTTGTTTCAATCCTTGCTGCACAAGGGAGAGGTTTTCTTGCCTATTTTCTGCCCAAAAATACTTCCCCGTTCTCTTACAAATCAATGCCGCACCTTCTTTCCCTTTCCCTCTAATTTTTGACCTTTAAAACACATTCCTTTTCTCTCCTACATATTCTGCCAAATTTCACATTCCTATTTCTCTTTGATTTTCTGATTCTTTCTTACCTATTAAATTGTGGAACTAAAATAGCTAAGTATTGAACCTTTCCTATTATTTTCTGAGTACCCTAGCCCTTTAAATAAAGCTTGTTGCACCATTTAAATCTCTGTACACAATTTCTGCCGAAAATCCACAATCCACCCTTCACCATAACTCACCTATATCCATCCACCACCACCATTCACCACTTCAACCACCACTGCCACCTTGTGTCGCAACAAAGGAGAAGGAAGGAGACCCTTGGACGTGCTTGCATTCAAGACGTTGGATTGCTGGAACGTTTCTAGGTGTAATATATCTTTGTTTTCAATGTTTAATTTAATTTCTCTTTGTTTTCCTGTGAAGATGAGGAGCTAAACCCTTTTGGCTAGGGGGAATTTCAAAGCCATGAATATATTTGCAATATGAATTGATTACCTTCAGTTGTGATTTGATAAATTGTGAATTCAATTTGCTTAACTGTTTGATTCAGAACTTATTCTTGTATGTTGATTAAGGATGCATACTTAGTTTGCATGCATGAACTTATATTCACAAGTAGTGAAGGTCGTTGGTCACGATCATGTTAAGTAAATTCCTGGCAGGAGTATCATGCGCTTTCATAGTTACGAATGCCTTGTCAATGCTTATGATTTTCATAGAGCATAATGGTCTTTGATTGTATCTCTATTATGCGCTTTCATGTAGGGAACTTTTGAAGAATAATTTGATTGCGATGCGCTATTTCCATCCAATTCAATGACATAAGGAAAATTTGAGGGTTAATTTAAGCGTACCTAATTAATCTGGGGTGTTGAGTTCCATGGTTTATCGAATGAACAACTGAAAATTGATTTGTATGCAAGTGTGTCATGTGTGGAGAAAACCTCCTAGCTAGCCCATCATCCATCCAATTCACCAATTTCGTGCAAATCTGTTTAGTTTTAGTTTCTGTTTTGTTTTTAGCTTAATTCCGTCCAAAACCCAATCCCCCTTTACTTTGTTGTTTAGATTAGTTAGAAGCGTGTTTAAATCTGTCTAAATTAGTGTTTTGAGTCTTACTAGTCTGGAATTCGTCCAAACCAGTTCCTAGTGTCTGTTTTGAGTCTTTTTGGTTGTTTTAAGCTGTTGTGAGTCTTGTTAAGTGTTTTTAACTTTGTTTTTATGTTTTTGAGTCAGTTTAGAGGTTTTAGCAAGCCCTCCTAATCCCCGGTTTAGAACGATCCCTACTTGCATTTATACTACGATTTGACAACAAGAGGGTTTAATTTGTGTGCTATTTTACATCGCATCAACAACCTACGCATCTACATTAAATTTGAAGACTGAATAAGAGGAAAATTGTAAATAGAGATTGTAACCATACAAATTCATCAATACAAATCTACTTTGTATACGTGTTCTCGTCTTATTCGTGTAGACATGTAAATTTTGTTGCATGCAAATGATGCATCACAAAGGTCTACGTGGTGTATGACTCATCACAAATGGACAAGTCATCAATGATTTGTGGCACAGATCAAGCAAATGAAGAATAAAACTTCCCCAAAACTCAGCAAAAGGGGGAAGAAATCCTTGAAAATCGGCACGGGGCCTAAATTGCTCCCAAAATCGGAAAGAAAGCTAAAGCATCTTCAAAAGACAAGCAAGAATTGAAGATTGCTCACAAAATAGGCAAAAAAACCCTATAATTCGGCCAAGCAAGGGAAAGTGGTTGTAATTAAGACGCAAAACAGGCCTAATTTCTCCCATGGACGAATCAAGACACAAATCAAAGCCAAACCATCCAAAGGCTGTTGGAAATTATATATTATAATATTAAATATTGTAATATATAATTTTAATAATTGAATGAAAAATAGTGTTAACCAATTTCTTACAAAGGTTATGTTGTTTAGGTGTATTCGCTTGATATGTTGTTTAGATGTATACTTATAAATGATGTATAATTTTTACTCTTGAGAAATAGGGTTTCCGCACTTTGTTTCTCTCATTCTTAGTCAAATTCTGAGTCGCATCTTGAGAGTACAGAATATATAAAGTTCGCCAGAGTTCGAAGATTGAAGTGCTTTGACTTCGGATTGTAGATTGTTGAATCCTGGGAGACAGCTGCCTACCGAACTACAAGCACAAGAGTAGGGGTGAAATTCTGTCTTTAGGGCATTACATTTATGCAAGCCTCAATCTCTAAATTTGTCAGTTTTTTTAACTTTCTCTCTAGTTGTTTATATTAATTTTATACACATGTGATGTTGTGAATTTCTTTATGATTATTATTATTGTAATTCTTGTGTTATTTTCATATTTTCTAATATTGCTCCAACAAAGGCAAGCTTTGAGAAGTCTTTAAATACAAGGTCCTCAAACAAGCATAAAGGTCGACAATTTCTACATTCAAAGGCCGAAATTCTCACATTGAGAAGAACCTCTACCAAATCTTTGATGACTAATACGCTGTCTTGTTCTCTTCGAATAACATACAACCAAAATCGAAGCTATCTTTCCACCAAAGCCAAAGCATTCCCTTGAAGAATCAACAAACACTTGTACCGATTCTTCCAAGACTTTGTTGCAAGCTCAAAACTTGTAACGACATTCGATTCTAGATCAAGTCGGTAAGACCCTTGAATCAATGAAATCCTACATCAACACCACCTTTGCTGCAGCTTGGAGGTGAAGACTACCCATGTATTGTTTCAAGCTCAAAACTTGAAGCAATCGTTCAATCGTTCAATCGTTCGTTCGAGATCAAGTCATCGCGACCTTTGGATCAACCACCTACGCATCTACATCAAATTTAACGATTGAATAAGTGGAAACTTGTAAACAGAGATTGTAACCCTACAAATTCATCAATACAAATCTACTTTGTACACGTGTTCTCGTTTCATTCGTTACAGAAAATTTGCGTTTACAATTCATTACAGAATTTTTGTGTTTACAGGGATCACCCATCTTTGGCAAACTGGTACATCCGGAACTTCATCTTATTCTGATACCATACTTGAGGCTAGGTTAGCGAGAGCATCCGCCATTTGATTTTCTTTTCTTGGCACATGTTCTAGCGTCATGGGCTCGAACTTTTGTAGTAGTTGAGTTGCTAGCCGAAAGTATGGGACGAGATCATCTTTCCTTACTTCATATTCAATCAAGAGTTGATTGATTATGAGTGTAGACATGTAAATTTCGTTGCATGCAAATGGTGCATCACAAAGCGCTCCACGTGGCATATGACTCATCACAAATGGACAAGTCATCAAAGACATGCGGCACAAATCAGGCAAAGGAAGCTAAAAAACATTCCTAAAATGTGGCAAATGGGAAGAAATCTCCTTAAAATCGGCTAGGGGCCCAAATTGCTCCCAAAACCAGAAAGAAAGCTAAAACATCTTCACAAAGCAAGCAAGAATTGAAGATTGCTCACAAAATGGTCAAGAAAGCTTTATCCAACCAAATCAAGACTTCTCCCGTAGACGAATCAAGACACAAATCAAAGCCAAATCCAACCAAAGGAAAGCTTTGAGAAGTCTATAAATACAAGGTCCTAGGACAAACAAAGGGTCGGCAATTTTCTACATTGAAGGGCCAAAATTCTCACAAAAGGAGAACCTCTGCCAAATCTTTGAAGACTAATACACTGCCGTAGCTCTCTTTGAAGAACGTAAACCAAAGCTGAAGCTTTCTTTCAACCAAAGCTGAAGCATTCCCTTGAAGAATCAACAAGCACTTGTGCCGATTCCTTCAAAACTTTGTTGGAAGCTCAAAACTTGTAACGATGTTCGATTTAAGATCAAGTTGTCAAGACCCTTGAATCAACGAAGTCCTACATCAATTTTACGTTTGCCGCAGCTTTGAGGTAAAGACCATCCAAGCATTGTTTCAAGCTCAAAACTTGAAGTAATCGTTCAATCGTTCATCCGAGATCAAGTCATCATGACCCTTTGATCAACAACGTACGCATTTACATCAAATTTGAAGACTGAATCAGAGGAAAATTTTAAACAGAGATTGTAACCCTACAAATTCATCAATACAAATCTACTTTGTACACGTGTTCTCGTTTCATTCGTTACAGAATTCTCATGTTTACAAATTTGGCACGCCTGGTGGGATATCTCTTCCTCTCATCTCTGCCTTAAAATTCGCAAAATGCACAAATGGCATCAAGAAAGGAACAAGCTGTTCCCGCAACCAACACAAAGAACAAGAACATCCTTGCCGCAAGTGGTGGCACTTTGGGCGTCATAACTCGAAGCAAGGCAAGAACTTTCTCTGCCGTGTGCCTTCCACCACCGCATCCACCCTACCGAGGGAGCAAGAGAACCCGAGGTACGAGCCTGTGATCACCATGGCTTAGCTAAGAGCGCCAAGGGAAGAAAGCCCAAGGAGGTGCTTCAAGTCATTGACTTCCGATGCCGACTTAAGCAGTAGCTCGTATCCCATAGCCATGCAAGTCATGATCACTGGTGCGACTTCAATTGAGGAGCAGCTGGCATAAATGAGTGAAGCAATTGCAAGGCTAACAAGGACTGTGGAAGAAAATGACTTGCAGATTGCTACACTAGTTAACCGTCTGGAGGTGCAGAACGACGAGAAAGCTGACCTAAAGGTTGATCCATCGAAGAATGAAATCGATGAATAATGGGAGCCTCTGGTGGAGAAAGCCGAAGAGAAGTTGGAGGTAGACCGAGGTACCACGCTCATGAGATCTCTCTCTATCCAATAGTTATAAGAGATGATCACAAGCACTATCAAGGCATAGTACGAAGAGAGATCACATGACTTCGTGCTGTACTCAAAGCCCTACTCCAAGAAGATTGACACCATGAGGATGCCAAAGGGTTATCAGCCACCTTAATTCATGCAATTCAATGGAAAGGGCAATCCTAAACAACATATTGCCCATTTAATTGAAACCTGCAACAATGCTGGGTCGGAGGGAGACTACCTCGTCAAGCAGTTCGTGCGCTTGCTAAAAGGCAAAGCCTTTAACTGTCACATCGACCTCGAGCCCGAGTCTATCAACAGCTGAGACCAGCTTGAAAAAGAATTCCTCAATCGCTTCTACAGCACCCGCCACACCATAAGCATGCTATAGCTGAAAAGTATGAAGTAGTGGAAGGATGAACCTGTCATTGACTACATCAATAGATGGCGTTCATTAAGTTTGGATTGCAAAGATCGGCTTTCTGAAACCTTTACCATTGAGATGTGCGTTCAAGGCATGCACTAGTGGCTACATTACATCCTCTAAGGCATAAAACCAAGAACTTTTCAAGAATTGGAAACTCGATCCCATGACATGGAGTTGAGTATTACCAACTCTAAAAAGGATAAGGTGTTCGCTCCAAAGGTAGACAAGATTGGGAAAAAACCCGCCAAGGAAGCTTTTGTCGTCCATACTACCCCCATCAAGAACTCCGCCGAGCCCGTCAAGATCTCCTCCAAAAGAAAAACAAAGGAAATGAAAGGTGAGCCTTCTCGCACCCAAGATAGGTACAAAAACACCTTGAGGGAACTGGAGTAGAAGACGTACCCTTTTCTTGACTCTGACGTGGCTGTAATACTAGACGACTTGCTGGAAAAGAAGGTAATTGAGTTACCTGAATGCAACAACACCGAAGAGATGAATCGCGTTAACGATCCTAGGTACTGCAAGTATCATCGTATCATGAGTCATCATGTTGGTAAATGCTTTATCCTCAAGGAGCTCATCGTGAAGCAAGCACAAAGGCAGATCGAGCTTGACCTTGAAGACATGATCGCAACACATATTACCGATTACATTTAGATCCTTCTATCTCGTGCCTCTCCAAGTGATGCCTGACCACTCCCGTCCATGGTCAAGCTACACGACACCTTCTACACAACCATCGTTGGGGGCAAGCGACCAAAATGTACATATCGACAATGAAGAAGGGTAGACACTGGTGACTTACAAAAAGACAAGGAAGCCAAGACCACAAGCTATACGGCTAAAGGTGGAACAAGGGAGAAAGCAACGCCGCCGCAATAATAGGAAGCCCAAAATGAGTGTAAGAGCTGCTAAACCTGTTGGAAGTATGCCCACAAACCCACTCATTTGATGTAATAGCTTTTGGAATACTTATTATATTAAACTATTATATGTTTAATAAAGGGCAAAGCTTATTGTTAATCACTATTTATTGTATCATGTGTTTAAGCAATAAGGGAATCCAAGGAATGTATTTGATCTAAGAGAGAAGTCATTTAAGTAAGTTAGATTAACGAGACATTTCTCTTATGTTCAATCCTAAAACGTTCCTAGCTATAGGATTGCCAATTGGGTATTGACAATCTGCTAAGGTTAGTATGTGTTATGTCAACTCAAGCGTGAGTATGACTAGTCTCAAGTCATTTAGTGTTGGACACTAAGACAAACACATAGGTGCTCGAAAGAGTAATCGAGTACACTGAACAACGATCAAAAGAGAGGTCGACCATACATGTCATGTAAGAACTCATAAGTTGCAATATGCAAATTAGTCATTTGACCTGAGGTATCATTGATGTCTAATGGTTAGGTCCTTGATCTTTGATTATGTCAAAGGCATTCCATTGAGAGTGTCCACGGCATTGTTGGGGTCAAGCTATCTAGTCATGTAGGCATGTGAATGCACAACAAGGGATCTCTAGCCTTCCATGGTGGAAGGAGAATATTCTGAGATATGATTCAAGAGTCTTTGGCCAAAGCATACGAATATGACTTAGGAAGAATGTTCCAAATCATTATTCAATTGAATCATATAGAGAAATATCACATTGGATAGTAGACATGAAACAAATTATCACTCAAACAATGTGATTAAGAGTATTGTATTTAAAAAGGATCGTATTGCATTGTAATTGTAACTGGATAGGTTCTCCAACCACTTCTACTTAGCTTGGGTAGCCATGACATACAGCTAGGTGTCATTCATGGTTTGTGGAAGCCCTGAGGATTAGCAAACACTAATCTTCATGAAATGGAGAATTGAAATGTAGTTTCAATTCACAATCGATCGTTAAGAGTAACAATCGCCCACTGCCTCACTAATTGGAACCTAATGGATCGTACACTGAGTAAGGATGAAAGTGAAGAAATATAAATGAGATGGATAAGCAATTAAATAGTTTAATTGAGAGTGGTCAAGATTAATTAATCAGTTAATTAATCTTACGAAAGGTTTGTATTGGGCTTTTAAGTCAGTTTTGGGCTTCGGGGTCCAAAAGTGTTTAGGCCACTAGGCCCATTATGTTTAAGTTGTATGACAACTAAAACAAATATGGGCAAATAGCCCAATCACTTAAGATGGCCGGCCATAGTGAGGGAAGTGGGAAGTTTTGCTTAATTGCAAGTTTGCTACTCACCTAAGAAAAGAGATATAAAAGCATCTTTATAGCTTTTACCTCATTAGGGTTTTCTTAGGGCAAAGAAGAGAAACACTTTCTCCTTTTTTCTCTAAGAGAGGCCGGCCACTTAGGGAGGATTTAGCTAGCAATCTTTTCCTCTCTAAGTCATCCATTTCATCTTCACACCTCGTCCTTGGTGTGGAGACTTAGAGACACCAAATCTTTGGTGTTCTTGGAGATCCTTTCCTCACATCATCAAGGAGCAAATGAGCATCAAAAGGAGAAAATCACAAGGAAGATCCAAGGAGCTAGGAGGTGACTTGAAGGCCCTCCACTTGGATGAATCCCTTGTGTAAACAAGGATAAGCTTCAAGGGTAATGAATCTCAAAATCCTTCCTTCTCTTTAATGTTTTTAAAGAGTCTTGTGGTTCACCATTCACTAGGCTTTGAAAGTCATGGGTTTTAGAATTGTTTTTGAATGCATGCCTACTTTAAAGTGTTATTAGTTTGCATATGTGTTCAAATGTTCTCACATGTTCTTAGCTAGGACAAATTTTTTCCTTCAAGTGGTATTAAGAGCCTAGGTCTAGAGTATGGTGAATCCTTTTGGGTTTTGTGTTTTTCATGGTTTGTGATTTAAATGTTGTAAATGTTACAAGCTTGGTTCTTGCTTTTTGAATACAAATGTTGCTTGAAAATTTAGCATCTCAAATGTTGTAGATGTAGTTCATTTAAGCATGAATATTGGAGCTAAAATTTGATGCCATGTATGTGGGGAAATTCGGTCAAATCCAAAGGGTGGATTTTTGGGTTCATGTTTGTCTTGTTAAAGGTGTTTAAAAGTGACTTTTGGAACCCCTATGTACCCTAGGATGTTAACCCTCTTTTGAGTAGTGAAAATTTGAGTTTTATTGAGTGAAAACATTCATGGAGCTCTGATGAGTTTTCATGTGTGTTCTTCAATGTTCTTGATGTTCTTACCAAGAACAAAAAGGTTTGGAGTTTTGATTCAAAGTGTTTGATGTTTTTCATAAAGTTTTGGTTTGTTATTGGTTGGTGATGGATGATTTGTATCATTATTATTTGACAAACTTACCTCTTACAACCCATACCAATCAAGCTTTTCAACCATGCCAATCAACTATTCAACCCATACCTTTCACCTTTTCAACACACTTTATGAAGATTTGAATTTTCAACAAAAACCAACCCATCCTCAACTACCTAAAACCGGCCACCCCTTAGTGGGGGTACTTTTGGGGCTTTTATGCAATTACATAAAGTTTTGATACTTTTGTGTATTTGCACTTTGACCCAAAAGTTTACGTTTTTACGTAAAGGCCCAAAATCACTAAAGGACAAATTGTTTTGCTCCTTTAATGAAGTTTTTGTAATTGTTAAAAATTTTTGGGTTCTAGTTGTAAATACATGAAGTTGTGGACTTTTGTGTTTTTACAAAGTGACCCCAAAAGGTTTGTGTTTTGCTTAGTGGCCCAATAGTTGAGGTCATTGTTTTTCGGCCCAAAATATGATGAGAACAAAATGGTTGTCTCTTTAAATGAGAATTGGATTTTCATTTCATTTAGTTCCATTTAAATCAATTCTATGAATCCGAAAACCTATTGTTTAAGTTGCTTTCTTAGTTAATGTGATTGATTAAGAAAAGGATGATTATGAACCAAAGGCCTCGATAATTGAGCTATGTGATTGGCCGCTTTGCATTAAGAATGTTTGGGTTAAGTAGTTTAGATTTGAGTGTAATTTGATTAGTTCAAATTTGTTGTAAAAGGGCATAAGTCCTTCAAATGTGTTGTAAAAGGGCATAAGCTCTTCTCTTTATTTCGTGTATTCCTTTTTGTTTATATGTATGCAAATTGGAATAGTTGGGTCCAACGCCCAATAGGAAATAACGGTTTAATTAGATTAAACGCGTAACTAAAATCAACAACTACTTACCTTAGACCCAAAGTCCAACACAAGGCTCGTGTTGGATCAAATCAAACGGTTCATAATCATCCTAATTTTTTATTTATTTATTTTTTAATAAGATTAAAATGAAATTGATGTAGCCCAACACTACTCCCTCAACAAAAATGAATATTAAGTTGATAAGCGAGAGATGCTTTGAACATCTCTTCGTAGGCCTTCCACCGTGTTGGGCTCCAATCGTTTGTGACTTGTACACTGGCTTCACCCTATCATGGGGAAGTTCAAAGTATATGCTTACCTTCAAGAGGAGTTCATATTTACATACATGATGTGGTGAGGTAGGCAACGAGGATGGCCATCATTATGTCATTGAGAGGCTATTCTTGAACCCCTACACGAACTAGCATGGTGGGAAGAACTTAACTAAGTGCAATGGTGCCGAGATCATATCATTGTGAAGCATCATTCTCTAGAGGCCAAACGAGATGGGTAATTACAAGAGGTGTAAATGACTAAAGTGTCATTCTCTCATCATTATTGTTGCTAACCGATATCGTATCATCGTGAGGTGGGCTTGGTAATGGTGAGTCTCCCATACCCCGCTAAGAGTTCAACATAACTCTCGGTTTCCATTGAGGGATGTGGAATTTGCCAAAAATAGTGGGCGGTACTATTTGATTTAAGACCCAATCAAGTAGTTTTAAAATCAACAATCTAATACGATTTCTGTTATGTTATGTAGTTAACGAAGTGCCTAAAATAATACCCACCATTATACTTGACAAAAAGGGCCTTAGGGGCCAACGTTTCCTTGCTTGGTTTCATCACATTGAGAATGTCTCAAAGATGAATGACATATCATATGTGCTCAAGCAATCCCCTCCTCATGTACCTCCTACAAAACTAGCTTCAAAGGAGGAGTGTCAAAATTATGCTAGACACTATGAGGATGACGTACAAGCCAAATGCTTAATCCTCACTTCACTTAGTGAGGAGCTTAAGAAGCTACATAAGCACATGGACACTTCTTGTCCCATGGTTGAAAGTTTGCATAAGATGCATGACATTGAGATAAGTTATGTACGATTCTCAAATGCATGTAGTCTATTAAATACAAAAATGGCAAAGGGGACATCGGTCCATAAACATGGACAAAAGATGGAAAGGATCTTTCAAGATCTTGAGAGTTTAGGAACTTCCATCGATGGGAAAATCGCCCAAGACTTTTTCCTTGCATCTCTCTCGGATGATTTCACTAAGTTTATAGTAAACTATAAAGTGAATAGATTCAATCATACTTTTACTGAGATGATTGACATGTGCTGTAAGTTTGAACAAAGTTTCAAAAAGGATAGTGGGAGTGAGAATGCAATCATAAGGAAAAGGTTGCATAAGAAGAAGGCAATAAAATCCAAAGGATCATGCTTTCATTGTGGAAAGGATGAACGTTGGAAGAAGAAATACAGGGTGCGCATTGCGAGCCTTATGACACGAACTTTTGAAGGGACTATTTCTGTCATAGAGAGTGCTTTTATAGTGAGCTCCAATTCCTGGATATTTGATTCAGGCGCTAGTCAACATATCTGCAATTCATTGCAGGGACTAACAGGGAGTAGGACACTGCGCAATGGGGAGATGATTGTGCGAGTTGGGAACGGCACTAAGATCTCTGCAAAAGCAATAGGCACCTACATGCTTAAACTACCCTCTGGGGAAGTCTTGGAACTTAAAAATTGTTTATATTTTCCTTCATGTATAAAGAATCTGATTTCTATCGTTATGCTTTTACGATATGGCCACTCAATATTGTTTGACAAAATGAGTTGCACTTTATACTTGAACGGTCATATTATCTCTCATGGTAATATGATAGAGGGACTTTTTCACCTAGAGACAAGTAGTGGGATGCACTGTATTGAAAGCGGGAATACCTCAAAACCCAAAAGGGCTAGAGAAGAAGTTAACCGAGAAAAGATGTGGCATCTTAAACTTAGACATGTGAACCTTGATAAGATTCGCAAGATGTCGAAAGACGGATATTTCCGCCTATTAGGTAATGACCAAATGGGTACTTGTGAATGTTGCTTGAAAGGGAAGATGACCAAATCTCCATTCACTGGGAAGGGAGAGCGTTCCACTGAAGTTCTAGGGTTAATCCATACTGACGTATGTGGACCTATGTCTACTACGTCGAGAGGAGGCTTCTCTTACTATATCACATTCATCGACGATCACTCTCGGTTTGGCTATGTGTATCTTATGAAGTACAAGTCAGAATCCTTTGAAAAGTTCAAAGAATTCAAGAATGAAGTTGAGAATGAAACTGGGAAGTAGATAAAGATCCTAAGATCAGATTGAGGGGGAAAGTATCTAAGCAGCGAGTTCTGATAGGAGCATATTTGTGCGACTTAGTTAGTGTGTTTTCTTGCATTTACTTAGTTCGTTTCTACTTATTATAGTGATTTAAGCTATTTTCGTGTGTTTTCAGGTTCAAATGACAAAGTTGGCAAAAAGATGCAATTTGGAGCATTTTAGAGCAGTTTTGGGCTTGGAATGGATAGCAAAAGTATGGAGCAAGATGGATTGACGAAATTGAAGTTCAAGAGAGGCTAGGAATGTGCAAAAGAGTGGAGAAATAAATTCAAGTCATTGAAGATAAGGAATCAGCTACAAAGAAGGAGAATTATCCAAAACCTTATCCAACCTTATCTTATCCAAACTAACCTTATCTTACCTTATCTTATCTTATCCTATCCTAATCTTATCCTACCTTAATTCCAGTTGCAAGGGGGACTCATTTTCATGTTAAGATGTCTAAAACCTGTTTTTAGGAGGCCTTTTCCTTGTTGGATTGGAGTCCTAAATCCTTTTCCCTGACAACCTAGGCCAAGTAATCCCTAGGCCTATAAATACACACATCTGCTGCTACATTCAGACCACCACCCTCTACCATAACTCACCTACATCCATCCACCACACACTCATTATGCTTCAGCTTTGCAAAGGAAGGAAGGAAGAAATCTGGAGCATTTTTAGGTGTACTCTATCCTTTGTTTTTAATGTTTAAATTTAATTGTCTTTGTTTATTTGCGAACATGAGGAACTAAACCCATTCTTAGCTAGGGGGAATTCGAAACTATGAGCATATATGTGATATGAATTGATTTCATCCAGTTGTGATTTCATAAATCATGAATGCAATTTGCTTAACTGTTTGATTAAAACTTATTCTTGTGTGTTGATTAAGGAGGCCATCTTAGTTTGCATGCTAGGATTTGATGCTAAAATATAAGGGAGTTTCACCTAATAGTTACAAACTTATATTTACAAGTAGTGGAGGTTGCTAGTCACGATCGCGTTAAGTAAATTCCTGGCATGAGTGTCATGCAGTCATAGTCACGAATGTCATGTCAATGCTTATGATTTTCACAAAGCTTAATGATCTTTGATATGTATCTCTAGTATGCAGTCATATAAGGAACTTGATGAGAATAATTTGGTTTGCGGCGCTACGTCCAAATTCAATGAACTTAGGAAAATCTGAAGGTTAATGCGTGCAGTCACGGTTAATTTGGGGCATTGTCGTTCATGGTTTATAGAAAGAATCACTGGAAATCGATTTGTGTTGCATATATGTCATGTGTGGAGAAGGATCCTCTAGCTAGCCATTCACCTTTTAATTCACCCAAATTCGTACCAACCTTTGTTTAGTGTCTTAATCAGTTTGTTTTTACTTTAAATTCGTCAAAAACCCAATCCCCTTTATTTTCTTGTGTCAACTTAGTTAGAATCTGTTTAATTTTGTGTCTTTTAGCAATTTGAGTCAAGTTAAAGTTAGAATTCGTCCAAATAACTCCCTAGTGTCTGTTTTGAGTCTATTTGGTTGTTTTAAGCTGTTTTGAGTCTTTTAAGTTTGTTTTGAGTCTTGTAAGTCTAGTTTAGTGTTTTAAAGTTTAATTAGTGTAGATTAGCATCCCTTCTAATCCCCGGCTAGAACGATCCCTACTTACACATGCTACATTGATAGGGTTTAAATTTGAGTGCAATTTAATTTCACATCAAATTTTTGGCGCCGTTGCCGAGGATTAGCAAATTTGCTAATCCCCTGTGTTTCTGTTTGTGTTTTTGTTTTTACGTTTTAGTTTTTGACTTTGTTTTGTTCTGTTTTCTTTGTTTCAGGTACTAAACATGGCAATTGCAAACATTCAAGCTCAATTGGCGAATCTTACTTCTCAATTGTCCCAGATTGCCGAACGAACCACAATGCACACTGCCCCTACATTTAATGTACCCTATGGGCAAGGACATCAAACTCATCAATTCACTGCGAATGGAGGTGCTTGGGGTTATCAAGGCCATAACCAATCAAGGGACAACCTGTTTTCCAACGCTTACAATTCGGATTGGAGAGATTATTCAGATTATATGTGGGATGAACCTCAACAAATTCAACAAGGTGGATATTGGCAGCAAGATGAGGAGTTCTATTCAAGATCTGCGCAGCCACCACAACCTCATATACAATATGTCCAACCCAACTCAGGTTCGTCAATAGGTTATGACCAAATTCTTTGGCGCAGGGATCACAAAATCAAGTTAAGGAGGTTCAACAAGGAGAATATTGGCAGTCATATGAGGAGTTCTATACAACGCCTATGCAGCCACCACAACCTCCCCCACAACAATTCCAATCGAATTCAAGTATGCCTATGAGTTATGATGAAATTCGTGATGTACTAACCTCTTTGAAGCAGGGCTCACAACAAGAAGGGTATTTGCAGCCATCTGAGGAGATCTATCAAAAGCCATATGAACCACCACAGCCTCAACCATATTCAGCCCAACCAAGTTCAGGTTCGTCCATGCATAATGACGAAATTGTTCAATTATTAACTACTATGGCGCAGGATATGCAGGACCAAACCAAGACAATGGGTGAATTGAACAATCAACTTGGAGAGATGGTAGAGTTCATGGCACAAATGCAAGAACAAAGCAAACTCTTCAACTCAACTATTGTCAATTCGATGGGAGATGTTGCAATCGCTGAAGCTATCACTTTAGAAAGTGGTATGGAGGTTGATGCTAAACCAGAAATGTCCAAACATAACCTAGAAGTGAACAAAGAGCTGCTGTTCAAAGAGGAGAAAGATTCAGCCAAGACAAGCTTAGAAGAAGCCTTGTCGCGACACCCAATCATCTCTCATCCTTTGCCGCAGACCCCTAGTGCTTCTAAGCCATCCAGTCAAGGTAAGTTGGGTTCAAATTCAGTTCAATCTAATGTTATTCCTCCAAATGTACCCTTCCCTCGCAGGTTCATGATTTCCAAGAACGAAGAAAGTGAAAAAGACATTGTGGAAGCCTTCCCAAAGGTGCAAAGTGATATCCCAATTCTTGATACGCCAAATCAAATTCTAGAATGTGTTAAATTTCTTAAAGAACCTGGTACATCAAGAAGAATGATTCAAGTGAAAGAAGTGGCTGGAGAATATCAAGAATGGATCAAAGAGGATGTTCATGAGACAACAAAGCCCAAAGAAGTTGAATTTTATGACACGGGACAAGCCACAACTCTCAAAACACCAAATCTGGCTGAATTTTCTAGTCCTACAACTTTAGAAGTGATGGGTGATAAAAACCTACGAATTTTTCAATGAAAACACTTGTTGACCCCCCCACACTTAAACCATCTTTCGAAGGGGTGTTTATTCTTGAGTTCACATTGGAGCAAATAGGTAAGCCACCTCCCCGAATTTCAATTTTGTTTTATACTAATATGTTGTTAATGATTCAGGCAACCACCCTAGAATTTAAACCATTGCCGGATCATTTCAAGTATCACCTTCTATTTAATGATCAATTCCATGCCGTGGTCCCTAATGGAGCTTAAAAGAAGGTATTGTCCGGCTGGAAGACGTTAAAGCAAGCGCTTCTTGGGAGGCAACCCATGCAAATAAAGAAGACCTAGGAACTCTCCGGTCCTACAACCAGATTTGCGTTCCTAAACCCTACTCTTTATTGCTTTTACTTTGCCGTCTTTGTTATGTTTGTTAGTTGTGTTGTTTGCATCCTTGTGTGTGAGTCTATGTTTGAAACATTGAGGACAATGTTTGGTTTAAGTGTTGGGGGGGGGGTAAACAAGGTGTTTTGTTGAAAATTCGTGGGATTTTGTCACCTAGCACTTCTAAAGTTGTTTTTGAGTGTTTTTAGGGTGTTTTGAAGTGTTTTTATGTGTCTTGAAAGAAAAATACGAAAATTTTGAAAAAAAAATCCAAAAAAGTTTTGAAAAATACCAAAAAGAGTCGTTTTTGTGTGTTTGTGTCTTAGGGTACCTTCCAACACAATGATGAGGATTTGGTTTTTAATTGCATGACTGTTAAAGAAAGTTACAAACATGGATGGAAGTTTCATATGCTCTTTGGTTTATGCTTGGTTATAGTTGACATTCATGAATTCACATGCAATCACAAAAAGAGAAAAAAAAAATCAGTTTTTGTAACATGCTTGAAGGAAGTAACTCAAACTAACGCTACAACCCTGAGAGACTTGAGCCTATACGTTCTTTGGAGAGTTATTAATCTGTGCATTCTTGTTTTCTAAAGTCGTTGCATGATCTCATTATTTCTTTGCTTGGTTGCTACTTAGAATGCGTTTTTCATCATTATAGTTCCAAATACTAGAACTCATGTCCGTTTCATTCAAAGTATAAAATTGATTAGCATAACAAATAACAAGATGAAGTTGTTTAGTTAAAACCAGAGCCAAAAAGCCTTAACCCTTTGCATATGTATTGTAGGTTTAACCCCTTTGAGCCTTAGTTAGCCTATTTTCTTTGTTAGCCCACATTATCCTTACCTAGCCTAGAATAGGACTATCCATACCCTTGTTCTTAAAGGATAGTGAAGCATGACTTAGAGGGAATTCCTTTTGATCAACAATTTGCAGAAAAATAAGTGTGGGGGAAGGTTTTTAGTGGTTTGGGTGAAAAGAAAAAAAAAAGGAAAAAAAATTCGTAGAAAAAGAAGAAGAAAAGAAAAAGTGTGTGAAAAAGAAAGAAAAAGAGTTGAAAAATAAGTGAGGATGAGCTCACAAGTATTGTTTGTTGAAGAAAGGGTCCAAAACATCAAAAATCCGACCCTATAATGTGTGAATTATTCCCTTTGTGTTCAAAGTTGATTTCTGCTTTCAAAAGTATATTCTAAGTGTCAATTTCATTATTTTGCTTACTATTTCTTTAAGAACCTTTGTTTATTTCTTTACCTTTCTTTGTTAGCCAATACCCTTAGCCCCGTTATAACCCCTAGACTTCTATCTTGATTGTTATGTGTTTCAATATGTGGAGTTTGGGATTGGTATGAGCATATGGAATCCCTGGTTCTCGCGTCTAAGTAGTGGCATTCCATTCATGAGATCATATATCTATACATGCTTAATAACTCCAGAAATTGCTTTCTTTGTTATAAATATATGTGAGTGTTTAGTTTTTCATGTTTACATCAATCTTCTCACATATACCTAGTGTAGGGAGTGTAGTCAAAAAATCTGTGTGAAAATAGAGTGCATATCTAGTAAGGAATTGAGGGATTCTCTAAGGCATGTTACTACATTCAAAAAGTTGTTTTAATTGATTAGATGTGAGCTAGTGAGTGGCTACTGCGATTAAGTATAAGTTCGAGGGTAGGGATAATTAAAACCTATGTAAGTAATGATTTTTAACATGTTATGTACCATTGGAAATCCCTGAGGCAAACGTTGGAAGGTTTAGGTTATGTTTTGTTTGTTTTGCTCGAGGACTAGCAAAAGCTAAGTATGGGGCAATTTGATAGAAGCATATTTGTGCGACTTAGTTAGTGTGTTTTCTTGCATTTGCTTAGTTAGTTTCTACTTATTATAGTGATAAAACCTATTTTCGTGTGTTTTCAGGTTCAAATTACAAAGTTGGCAAAAAGATGCAATTTGGAGCATTTTAGAGCAGTTTTGGGCTTGGAATGGATAGCACAAGCATGGACCAAGATGGATGGACGAAATTGAAGTTCAAGAGAGGCTAGGAATGTGCAAAAGAGTGGAGAAATAAATTCAAGCCATTGAAGATAAGGAATCAGCTACAAAGAAGGAGAATTATCCTAAACCTTATCCAACCTTATCTTATCCAAACTAACCTTATCTTACCTTATCTTATCTTATCCTATCCTAATCTTATCCTACCTTAATTCCAGTTGCAAGGGGGTCTCATTTTCATGTTAGGATGCCTAAAACCTGTTTGTAGGAGGCCTTTTTGTTCTAGAAACATGCCACAACACTCCTTTCTAGAAGCCCTAAAAATCTGGCGCCCCAACCTGTTTTTAGAAGGCCTTTTCCTTGTTGGATTGGAGTCCTAAATCCTTTTCCCTGACAACCTAGGCCAAGTAATCCCTAGGCCTATAAATACACACATCTGCTGCTAGATTCAGACCACCACCCTCTACCATAACTCACCTACATCCATCCATCACACACTCATTGTGCCCCAGCTTTGCAAAGGAAGGAAGGCAGAAATCTGGAGCATTTTTAGGTGTACTCTATCCTTTGTTTTCAATGTTTAAATTTAATTGTCTTTGTTTATTTGCGAACATGAGGAACTAAACCCCTTCTTAGCTAGGGGGAATTCGAAACTATGAGCATATATGTGATATGAATTGATTTCATCCAGTTGTGATTTCATAAATCATGAATGCAATTTGCTTAACTGTTTGATTAAAACTTATTCTTGTGTGTTGATTAAGGAGGCCTACTTAGTTTGCATGCTAGGATTTGATGCTAAAATATAAGGGAGTTTCACCTAATAGTTACAAACTTATATTTACAAGTAGTGGAGGTTGCTAGTCACGATCGCGTTAAGTAAATTCCTAGCAGAAGTGTCATGCCGTCATAGTCACGAATGTCATGTCAATGCTTATGATTTTCACAAAGCTTAATGATCTTTGATATGTATCTCTAGTATGCAGTCATATAGGGAACTTGATAAGAATAATTTGGTTTGCGGCGCTACGTCCAAATTCAATGAACTTAGGAAAATCTGAAGGTTAATACGTGCAGTCACGGTTAATTTGGGGCATTGTCATTCATGGTTTATAGAAAGAATCACTGGAAATCGATTTGTGTTGCATATATGTCATGTGTGGAGAAGGATCCTCTAGCTAGCCATTCACCCTTTAATTCACCCAAATTCGTACCAACCTTTGTTTAGTGTCTTAATCAGTTTGTTTTTACTTTAAATTCGTCAAAAACCCAATCCCCTTTATTTTCTTGTGTCAACTTAGTTAGAATCTATTTAATTTTGTGTCTTTTAGCAATTTGAGTCAAGTTAAAGTTAGAATTCGTCCAAATAACTCCCTAGTGTCTGTTTTGAGTCTATTTGGTTGTTTTAAGCTGTTTTGAGTCTTTTAAGTTTGTTTTGAGTCTTGTAAGTCTAGTTTAGTGTTTTAAAGTTTAATTAGTGTAGATTAGCATCCCTTCTAATCCCCGGCTAGAACGATCCCTACTTACACATACTACATTGATAGGGTTTAAATTTGAGTGCAATTTAATTTCACATCAAGTTCCTAGATTATCTCAAAGAGTGTGGAATAATATCACAGTGGACTCTACCGGGAACTCCACAACTTAATGGAGTTTCTGAAAGGAGAAATCGAACCTTGATGAACATGGTTCGTTCTATGATGAGTTCCGCTGATCTACCAGTAACATTCTGGGGATACGCTCTATATACATCAGCTTATTTGCTTAATAGAGTACCTTCCAAGTCAATTTCACAAACGCCCTATGAGATATGGCATGGCAGAAAACCAAGTCTTAATCATATTAAGATTTGGGGATGTGAAGCATATGTCAAGAAGCTTGAAGCTACTAAGCTTGAAGCGAGATCAGTTAGGTGCTATTTTATGGGATATCCTAGAGAAACTATGGGATATGAGTTCTACCATCCTGACAATCAGAAAGTCTTTGTCACCAGAACTGCTAAGTTTCTAGAGGAAGAATTTGTTCTCAAAGGAACTATAAGTAAAACGATGGAAATTAATGAGATTAATGATGAACCACAAACAAGCACTCGACAAGTTGACAACCCCATTCCTGAACCCCTAGCTCCACGTAGAACTGAACGGGTCAGCAAGCCACCTAAGAGGTATGGCTTAGATAATGACTTTGGGGAATTGCACATTCTAGGTGACAGTGACACAAATGAGGACCCTAGAGACTACACTGAAGCAATGTCCGACATTGATTCAAAGAAATGGCAAGAGGCTATGAAATCCGAGATGGATTCCATGTATCAAAATCAGGTCTGGACTCTTGTAGACCTTCTAGAAGGTCTAGTACCTGTTGGAAACAAATGGGTATTCAAGAGGAAGATATGCGTTGATGGAAACGTGGAGACTTATAAGGCTAGACTAGTAGCCAAAGGTTACAGGCAACGAGAAGGGATTAACTATGAAGAAACTTTCTCTCCTGTAGCCATGATTAAATCCATTTGGATTTTGCTTGCTATAGCTGCGTACCACGATTATGAGATATGGCAAATGGACATGAAGACGGCCTTTCTGAACGGCTACCTAGAGGAAGAGCTCTATATGACTTAACCCGAAGGTTTCGTGTCCAAGTCTGAAAAGACTAAGGTATGGAAGCTTCAGAGGTCCATTTATGGACTTAAGCAAGCTTCCAGGAACTGGAATATTCGTTTTGACACAGAAATCAAATCGTTTGGTTTTACTCAAAATGAAGACGACAATTGTGTTTATCAAAAGGTCGTTGGGGATGCAGTTGTATTCCTAGTGTTATATATAGATGACATATTACTATTCGGGAATGACACTGCAGTATTTTCTTCTGTAAAAGTGTGGTTGTCCAAAACCTTCCACATGAAAGATTTGGGAGATGCATCTTATGTGCTTGGGATAAAGCTCTATCGTGATAGATCTAGAAAATTAATTGGATTATCCCAATCTATGTACATAGATAAGGTGCTAAGTAGGTTCCAAATGGAACAATCTAAGAAAAGTTTTCTTCACATAAGACATGGAATTCACCTTTCTAAGTCCATGAGACCTAAGACTCCTGAAGAAATACGGCAGATGAGTGCTATTCCTTATGCTTCCGCCATAGGAAGTCTCATGTATGCCATGATATGCACAAGGCCTGATATCGCATATGCTGTGAGCATTACTAGTCGATATCAATCTAACCCAGGATCAGAACACTGGGCAACTGTCAAGACGGTCCTTAAGTACTTAAGAAGAACTAAGGATATGTTCCTCGTTTGTCGAGGAGCAACAGAGTTGCGAGTGGAAGCTTATACAGACGCAGATTTCCAATCTGACGTCGATGATAGAAGTTTCAACTCCGGATATGTGTTCACTCTGAATGGTGGGGCTGTCAGCTGGAAAAGCAAGAAACAATAAGTAATTGCTGATTCCACGACAGAGGCTGAATATGTCGCTGCAGCTGAAGCCGGCAAAAAAACATTCTGGATGAAGAAGTTCATTGCTGAACTTGGAGTGGTTCCAACCATTACATCACCAGTAACTTTGTACTGTGATAATAGTGGGGCGATAGCTCAAGCCAAGGAACCCATGGCTCATCAAAAGAACAAGCATTTTGACAGGCGCTTTAATATCATTATAAGATATGCTGCCGAGGGGAAAGTCAACATCCTCAAGGTTGCCTCAGCAGATAACGTAGTAGATCCACTAAAGAAGCCAATGTCTCAAATCCAACTTGACCGCCATATGGAAAAGATGGGTATTAGATACATGGGAATGTGGCTTTGGGGAGATTGTTGGAAGTATGCCTACAAAGCCACTCATTTGATGTAATAGCTTTTGGAATACTTATTGTATTAAACTATTATATGTTTAATAAAGGGCAAAGCTTATTGTTAATCACAATTTATTGTATCAAGTGTTTAAGCAATAATGGAATCCAAGGAATGTATTTGATCTAAGAGAGAAGTGATTTAAGTAAGTTAGATTAATGAGACATTTCTCTTATGTTCATTCCTAAAACGTTCCTAGCTATAGGATTGCCAATTGGGCATTGATAATCCACTAAGGTTAGTATGTGTTATGTCAACTCAAGCGTGAGTATAACCAGTCTCAAGTCATTTAGTGTTGGAAGTGTTGGACACTAAAACAAACACATAGGTGCTCAAAAGAGTAATCGAGTACACTGAACAACGATCAAAAGAGAGTTCGAGCATACATGTCATGTAAGAACTCATAAGTTGCAATATGCAAAGTAGTCCTTTGACCTGAGGCATCATTAATGTCTAATAGTTAGGTCATTGATCTTTGATTATGTCAAAGGCATTCCATTGAGAGTGTCCATGGCATTGTTGGGGTCAAGCTACCTAGTCATGTAGGCATGTGAATGCACAACAAGGGATCTCTAGCCTTCCATGGTGGAAGGAGAATACTCTAAGATATGATTCGACAGTCTTTGGCCAAAGCATACGAATATGACTTAGGAAGAATGTTCCAAATCATTATTCAATTGAATCATATAGAGAAATATCACATTGGATAGTAGACATGAAACAAACTATCACTCAAGCAATGTGATTAAGAGTATTGTATTAGAGAAGGATCGTATTGCATTGTAATTGTAACTGGATAGGTTCTCCAACCACTTCTACTTAGCTTGGGTAGCCATGACATACTGCTAGGTGTCACTCATGATTTGTGGAAGCCTTGAGGATTAGCAAACACTAATCTTCATCAAAGGGAGAATTGAAATGTAGTTTCAATTCACAATTGATCGTTAAGAGTAACAATCGCCCACTGCCTCACTAATTGGAACCTAATGGATTATACACCGAGTAAGGATGAAAGTGAAGAAATATAAATGAGATGGATAAGCAATTAAATAGTTTAATTGAGAGTGGTCAAGATTAATTAATCAGTTAATTAATCTTACGAAAGGTTCGTATTGGGCTTCGGGGTCCAAAAGTGTTTGGTCCACTAGGCCCATTATGTTTAAGTTGTATGACAACTAAAACAAATATGGGCAAATAGCCTAATCACTTAAGATGGTCGGCCATAGTGAGGGAAGTGGGAAGTTTTGCTTAATTGCAAGTTTGCCACTCACCTAAGAAAAGAGATATAAAAGCATCTTTATAGCTTTTACCTCATTAGGGTTTTCTTGAGGCAAAGAAGAGAAACAGTTTCTCCCTTTTTCTTTAAGGGAGGCCAACCACTTAGGGAGGATTTAGCTAGCAATCTTTTCCTCTCTAAGTCATCCATTTCATCTTCACACCTCATCCTTGGTGTGGAGACTTAGAGACACCAAATCTTTGGTGTTCTTGGAGATCCTTTCCTCACATCATCAAGGAGCAAATGAGCATCAAAAGGAGAAAATCACAAGGAAGATCCAAGGAGCTAGGAGGTGACTTGAAGGCCATCCACTTGGGTGAATCCCTTGTGTAAACAAGGATGAGCTTCAAGGGTAATGAATCTCAAAATCATTCCTTCTCTTTAATGTTGTTAAAGAGTCCTGTGGTTGATCATTCACTAGGCTTTGAAAGTCATGGGTTTTAGAATTGTTTTTGAATGCATGCCTACTTTAAAGTGTTATTAGTTTGCATATTTGTTCAAATGTTCTCACATGTTCTTAGCTAGGACAAAAATTTTCCTTCAAAGCCAATAAGGGAACCTATGGAGGAAGAACCACGCATTCTTGTCTTCTTACACGAGTACTTCCCGAGTGACTTCTTCCAAAGGTGCACTACCGCTGCCCATCACATGGTTGAAGTGGAGGTAGAAGAGCCCTCTAAATCCAAAGCTATCGCCATCGAGGAAGAGAAGACCCTCACGCCCAAGGAAAGCATGCCGACACACTTTAGCATCGAGGAAGCACTACGATTACCCAAGGAGATGCAAAAAGCACCAGTAGCGGTCTTGGCGAGTCTCGACAACCACGACGGGCAAGTAAGTAAGGACGAAGGCTTGAAGCTTCGACCACATGAATATGCCACATGCTGTGCCTCCCATAACGTAATCAACTTCACTGGCGAAGACTTGTTGCTAAGGTCAAAGCCTCACACCTATCCTCTCCTCGTCTCTTGGTATGTGAGAGAAAACAAAATCAACCGCATGCTGGTGGATAGTGGGTCGGCCATAAACATCATGCTAAAGTCAACAATAACCACAATCGGCATCAAGGTGAATAAATTATCCTGAAGCCGCTTCCTAATCCAGGGTTTTAACTAAGGAGGACAAAGAGTAATGTGCATGATTCGAGTGGAGATGACCATTGGCGAACTCAAATCAAGCATGCTATTCCACGTGATTGATGCAAGAACTTCCTACAGCTTGTTCTTGGGAAGGCTTTGGATAATCGGGAATGGAGTAGTGCTATCCACCCTTCATCAATGTTGAAAGTTCTACCGAGAATGAGTAAAGGTGATAGAAGGTGACATCAAGCCATTCACCGAAGCCAAATCACACTTCGCGGACGCCAAGTTCTACATGGATGAAGACATGGTGCTCGAAGCTCTTCCAAAAGAAATCAAATCCACAGGCAAAGCCATACCTCAGAAACAAGAGTGGCAAGCTGTGCCAAAGAAACAAGAAAAAGAAGCCGTGCCATCTTCAAGCAAAAGTGACGATGAGCCGGCTAAGCCCACAACAATCAAATGGAGTGTGACGCCCTCAAAAGGACCAAACACACCCGTCTTTCTATACATCCCAATGTCGAGAAGAAAGATTAGGCAATCCCTATTTTAAACTGGAACAAGCAAAGTCGACACATAGCTGCATAAGGACGATGTAAAGTTGCTCAAGATAAATACAGTTTTACCTCTGACACAACTAGGCGACGCTAAAGTTTCAAAGCCATCACAAAGTTTCGTAAAACCCCTGCCAAAGGGGGTAGAACCAAGCTCTCTTCCAACCAAGAAGACTGAAAAAGGTTTCGACCTAAATGCCTACAAACTCATGTCAAATGGTAGGTACGATTTCGCCTCATTTTCAAATTGTGGAAAGAAGAATGCAAACACCGTCAATGACAAAGAACGTGACCTCATCGAGACTCGAAAGAAGTTGAAGAAGCATGGTTACGGAGTTAACAACAACAAAACTGGACTTGGCTTCACACCGAATACACCCGTGAAGATTTCAAGCAAAGCGAAAAATATTAGCGCTCAACACATCATCATGAGTGTTAAACAAAATCAAGAGGAGCCTAAACCTGCCCCTCGAACGTTAGTCTTTGATAGGCTGAATTGTTCAAAACCCAAAATTTCAGCACTTGATTGCATTGGTGGTCAAGACCGTACTTCCGTCTTTAAGTGGCTTAACACACCAACACCCCAAAGCTCTGTTTTCGAAAGGTTGTCAAAACCTAAGAAATAAAGCAACACGGCTAGCTATCCTCCATGCGGTCGGCCTTAGAAAGACTTGAAGAAACCAAGCGGCATTCTAGAAAGAGGAAGACAACGCCGAAAGAAAAAAAGCTCGATGGTCTAGTAGCAAAGGACAACGTTCGAAGCTCGATTCTTTTAAGGATGAAGCGCCAAGCAATCTTGGAAGTTGACACAAAAGGACAATTGAAGGGAAATAGACGCACCATCATCCACACTGGCTAATCTTCACGCCAATAAGCCTAAGAGGACGACATTGAAGAGGAAGTCCAAGACATTTTTCACATCACAATCTAAGAAGACAAAGAAGACGAAATCCCCGAGGAAGACGTCACTACTGCGCCACCACAGCTCAAGGATGGGGGGCAAGCCACGGTTGATGATCTCAAGGAGCTCAACTTAGGCACATGTGAGGAACTGAAGCCTATCTTCATAAGTGTGCTACTAAGTGCAGACGAGATCGAGGAGTACTACCAACTGCTAATGGAGTACACATATGTCTTTGCTTGGACCTACAAAGAAATACTCGGCCTTGACCCTTCCATCATCATGCATCATCTTGTAGTTAAGCATGGAACGTGATCGATAAAGCAAACTCAAAGACGCTATCGATCCGAGCTCTTGCCATAAATTAGGGCCGAGATTGACAAGCTAATCAAAGCAGGCTTCATTCGAGAAGTGCAATACCTTAAATGGATCTTCAACATCGTCATTGTCCTTAAGAAATCTGGACAAATACATGTTTACGTAGTTTTCTACGACCTCAACGATGCTTACCTGAAGGATGACTTTCCATTGCCAATCATCGAAATCATGGTGGATGGAACCACTGGCGACAATGCACTATCATTCATGGACGACTCCTCTAGATACAATCAAATCTGTATAGCTCCCAAAGACGAGGAACTAACAGTCTTCCACACTCCAAAAGGTATCTATTGCTACAAGGTATTGCCCTTTGGCTTTAAGAATGCTAGAGCTACATTCAACGTGCAATTCATAAGATCTTTATCGACATGCTACACAAAAATGTGGAATGTTACGTAGACGACGTAGTTGTCAAGACCAAGAAGAAATCTGATCACTTGAAGGATTTACGAATGGTGTTCAACAAACTACGACACTACAACCTAAAGATGAACCCGTTGAAGTGTGCATTTGGCATCATTTCTGGGAAGTTCCTCGGCTTTATTGTCAAGCACCGTGGCATTGCAGTAGACCAATCGAAGATTAAGGCCATTTAAAACATGCCCGAAATAAGGAACTTACACGAGCTGAAAAGTATACAAGGGCGGCTAGCCTTCATCAGACGCTTCGTCTTTAACCTCGTTGGATGTTAACCCTTCAGTCAACTCATGAAGAATGACGCTCTATTCATATAGGATGACGCATGTCGCAATGCCTTTGAGAGTAAAAAAAGGTACCTGGCAAGCCCACCTGTCTTAGGAGCTCCCGTGCCTGAAAAGCTTCTCATCCTATACATTGCCTCATAAGAGGGTTCCATTGGAGCACTCTTGGCATAAGAAAATGAAGACCAAAAGAAAAGAGCACTCTATTACCTAAGTAGAAGTCTCACTGGTGCCGAGCTTAACTACTCACTGATCGAGAAGATGTGCCTTGCCCTAGTCTTTGTTGTCCAAGAGATAAGACACTACATGCATGCTTACACCATCCACTTGGTTGCTAAAGCCGACCAAGTCAGATATGTTATATCCAAACACGTCTGACAAGGCGACTACCTAAATGGGCGTTGCTTCTTAATCAATACGAGATCATCTACTTCATAGTTAAAGCCGTTAAGGGACAAGCACTAGCAGACTTCCTTGCCGATCATCCAATCCCAGCCGATTGGATAATCTCAGACGAGTTGCCTGACGATGAGGTATTCTGCATCGACATCTTCCCGACATGGACAATGTTATTCGACAGATCCACACGAACGGACGGAGCAGGGGCAAGAGTAGTATGCATGTCACCACAAAGACAAGTATTACCCTATTCCTTCCGACTAAGTGAGCTATGCTCCAACAACATCGCTGAGTACTAAGCACTGATCATTGGACTCCAAATGGTGATCGACATGGAAATCACAACCCTACAAGTGTATGGCGACTTTAAACGCATAATTAATCAACTCTTGACTGAATATGAAGTAAGGAAAGATGATCTCGTCCCATACTTTCGGCTAACAACTCAACTACTACAAAAGTTCAAGGCTGTGATGCTAGAACATGTGCCAAGAAAAGAAAATCAAATGGCGGACGCTCTCGCTAACCTAGCCTCAAGTATGGTGCTATGAGAAGACGAAGCTGCAAATGTGCTAGTTTGCCAAAAATGGGTGATCTCATTCATTACAAAAATGCTATTAGTTGACACAAACACTGTCTTAGTACTTCTAGTCGACACTGAAGAATGAAGACAGCCACTGATCGACTACTTGGAGCATAGAAAGCCTCCAAATGATCCTAGACATCGCTCTGAAATACGTCAATGAGCACCTCGCTTCCTCTACTACAAAGGAACACTCTACCGACGTTGTTTTGAATGAGTATTGTTAAGATGCCTAGGTGAGGAAGAAGCCAATCAAACCATGGAAAAAGTACACTTAGGCATATGTAGAGCGCATCAGTCTGGACCAAAACTAAACTTCCAGCTTACGAGAGTGGGTTACTACTAGCCGACCATGGTGAATGACTGCCTGGAACACGCCAAAAGGTGCCAAGCTTACCAATTCCACGCCAACTTCATACATCAACCACTTGAGCCGTTACATCATACAGTTGCTTCATGGTCGTTCGATGCAGGGGGATTAGACGTCGTATGACTAATCACACCAAAGTCATCTATAAGAGAAGCTTACATCCTAGTTGCAATAGATTACTTCTCCAAGTGGGCTGAAGCTATACCCATAAGGGAAGTCAAGAAGGAAACTGTCGTCCGTTTCATCAAGGAGCATATCATCCACCGATATGGTATGCCTCACTACATCATCACAAACAACGAAAAATAGTTCTCCAACCCACTCATGCATGAGCTCTATGAGAAATACAAGTTCAAGCATGACAAGTTTTCTATGTATCATGCTCCGACCAACGGTCTCGCAAAAACATTCAACAAAACGCTGTGCAACCTCCTGAAGAAGGTAATCGACCAAACAAAAAGAGACCGGCACAAAAGAATAAGCGAAGCACTTTGGGCATATAGGACGACACATAAAACTCCTACCCAAGCTACGCCTTATTCTCTCGTATATGGCGTGGAAGCTTTTATGCCACTCGAAAGTCAAATCCCCTCACTAAGGATGGTTATACAAGAAGGCTTGACTGAAGAGAAAAATGCAAAGCTACGACTTCAAGAGTTGGAAGCACTTGATAAAAGGAGGCTTGAAGATCAACAACACTGGGAATGCTACTAAGCACGGCTATCCAAGGCATTCAAGAAGAAGGTTCGCCTAACGTCTTTCCAAACTAGAGATCTTATCTTGACATTACGAAGGCCTATCATCATAACTCACAAGACAAAAAGCAAGTTCATATCAAAGTGGGATGGACCTTATATAATACAAGAGGTTTACACCAACGGTGCCGACCTAATCATGGCGGAAGACGGCTTAAAGATCGGCCCCATCAATGGCAGATTCTTGAAGCATTACTACCTCTAAACCAAACAAACAATGCTTCTCACCTGCATCAGCCTAAACTGCACATGGCACAAAGCTCCTTGCCTGCATGAGCCTAAACTGCACATGGCAACAATGCTCTTTGTTCATATGAGCTTAAAAGGCGACACCTAATGCTCCTTGTTCGCACAAGCTCAAAAGGCGACACCCAACACTTCTGGCCCGCAAGAGCATAAACTATATGTGGCAAAATCTTGGCTAAGACCGGAACTAACCGTACACATAATGGTGGGGGAGTACCGCAGCATAATCTTTAGTGCTCGTTGAGTTTGAAACAATACTTAAGTTGTCATAAATATTGGCTAAGACCGGAATGACAGGGCTAAAAGATTCACTTGCTACCATCTTGCTAGCCACTTTAAAGACTCCAGGACAGATAAAGTTGACGTCATCTTCGGGGAAAACAAACTTACAAAGCCAACAAGCTAAGAAAGCGGCTAGGTAAGATTCTTCTACATGCTCTGACACTATGCCAAGTTCGTCAAACACTTTCAACTCGCCAGCAGCACGGTACTCAGCTGAACCAATGGAACCTAATGGAACCAAGTCTCCATTTGGCTTGGTTTGTTAGAGATACGCCTTGAAAGTCAATATTTGGACGAAACCTTTCAGTACAATGTCTGTATGTATAGATACCTCTAATATAGCAAAAGGCAAAGTCACTCATTAGGACTATCTCAATAAACGATATACGTCCAAAATAGTGAATCCATGGACAATGGATTGATGGAAGAAGTAATCTAATGATGTTATATTGCAGAGGCCTTCATCACATAACCATAATGTCTAAAAGGTTCCTGGTCATAGGATTGTCAGAGGGACACTAACAATAAGACAAGTATGTAGATGCTGATTAAAGGAATAGGTTCACTGAACACAATCAAACGAGAGTACTTGCATGAAGGTCTACTCACATATCAAGCAAGTAACTCTACTGGTTGGAATAATGTAAGTAATCCTTTGACTTGAGACATCATAGTTGTCTTGGGGATACGTTGCTGATCATTTGATAATGAGACGTGACCACATCTCATCTTGGATGTGTTCTATGCATTGTTGGGGTCAATGATTTATTCTAAGATGCATGTGAATGATCAACAAGGGATCTCTAATCCTTGTTATGAGAGGAAGAATACTCTAAGATATGATTCAGGAATCTTCGGCCGAAGTATCGAGCGTAATGATGGAAGGCGTTCCTATACGACTCAATTGAATCATATAACTTAGTATAAACACATTAGGGGTTTGACATAAAATATCCATACCCTAGTAATGTGATTGTGAGTATTAGAGAAGGATCGAATTACATTGTAATTCCAACTGAATAGGTTCTCCAACCAAATTCAACATTAGCTTGGGTAGCCAAGATATATGGTTAGATGTCACTCATGGCTTGTGGGTTCTTCTAGATGACTAAATAAGTAGTCATCAAAGAAGAAAAGGAGAATTAAAAGTAAGTTTTAATTCACTATGTGATTGCATAAACACTAATAAATTGGATTGACACTAATCACATCACTGCCTCGCTAATTGGAACATAAAACGATTGTACACCAATACATTCGTGTGTTGAGAAAATTAACGGATGATGGAATTAATTAATTGGATTAATTAAGTGTTATGATTGATTAGAATGTCTAAATAAATCATAGAGACGATAAAAGATCATTTTGGGCCTAAAGAAAAGTTCGGGTTCTTTTGGGTCCATTGGGCCCAACCCTATTGGGCTTTTAATTCAACCATAAAAATAACTTAAATTAATAAAAGCCAAAGCCCAAACTAACACATAATGGCCGGCCATTAGGGTGAGTAAGGAGAGAGGGTAAAAGTTAATTGTTAACTTACTTATCTCACCTTTATATATAAAGATATAGGAAAAGGTTCCTTAGGGTTTTGTGTGAGCTTTTGCCTCAAGGGAAAACAAAATATCTCTCGCTCTCTCACACAAGGCTGGCCACCAAGAGGGGAAATAGATAATCATCTCTTCTCCTTTTGGTTATTCCAACATCCATCTCACTACACTAGTGGGTATGGATCTTTAGAGGTCTTCTACCTTGGAGACTAGAGGAGAATCAAAGGAGTTCCAAATCTATCAAGGTAGAGGAAGCAAGAAGGAAGGATAGAGTCAAGGAGTTCAAAGAAAAAAGAACTTGGAGGTGGTCCATCCTTGGTCTAAAGTTTAGATCAAGAGGTATAAAACTCAACCTTCACTTTGTTCTTCAATATTTTGTTTGATGCATCATATATGAACTTATGCTTGTTGAAGGGGATTTGCATGACTATAGCTTTGATAATGTGTGATAATATGCTTCCGTTGCTTATGTATATACCTTTTAGAACTGTATATGCATGCTAGTCACTAGAAATCCCACTTAAATCTCAATTTTTCCCTTCAAGTGGTATTAGAGCCAAAGGTTTATATTTGATGTGTCCTTTTGGATTTTATGCATATGAGTTTTGATTTTATGTTTGACATATTATTTCTGACACACCCCGACCTGAGATTCAGAGCGTGCTGGCCATCACTAACGTGACGTAACCATAAATGCAAAGCGGAAGCGATAAGGTAAGAGAATCATGAATGACTAAAAGCCGAATACTAGCAGTACTATCCAAATGATATGCTAGCAAGAATTTAAGTGTGAAATACACACAATCAGAGCATAAGATTCTAAATGCAGTCAAGTAGGAAAGTTACTAAATTACAACACCCGAAGGTGAGTCCTACATGGGTGAAGTCTGTCAGAATATCCGTGGGATTCCTCGAGAGTCACCAAGCGCTTCTAACTATAACCTGGCGGGGCGTAAAACAAAATTGAGTGGGTCAATAAAATAAAGCTTTTCGAAAACATTTCATTTATCAACATATATAACCCCTCACTGTAAAACCTGTATACTTTCCCAGAAAATAACATATAAACATATGTATATCATCAAATTCTCAAATCATGGTTCAAATCAGTATTACACTACTACAATATTAGCTTTAGATGTCGAACGATCCTGGCGGTTAATAAGTCATTCTGACGGATAAAAGATATCCGACACATAATTTATTTACTGTCGGATTAAAGATACTTTCGGACGGATATATCCGACATAAATTCCTGGCGGATTTTTCCTGGCGGATTTAACCGCCATAAAATTATTATAACCCTTAGTATTTTTGAATTCTTTTTTTTAATATTTTTAACATATTCTGGCGGTTTTTAAGTTAATAGTGGCAGTTATAACCGACAAAAATTGACTATTTTATTATTTTACTTTCTGACAGTTATTATTTTAGTATTCTGGCGGTTTTTAAGTTAATAGTGGCAGTTATAACCGACAAAAATTGACTATTTTATTATTTTACTTTCTGACAGTTATTATTTTAGTATTCTGGCGTTTATAACCGACAGAAATTGACTATTTTGGGAGGGAATTTAAAATTTTGGGAGGAAATTTTGGGGGGATTTTTGCCGTCATATTTTTCTATCGGTTATAACCGACAATAATGAAAATCTTTTGCCTTTTTTCATTTTAAAAAAAATGGTTCTGTCGGTTATAACCGACAGTAATGAAAATTTTCCAAAATAATACCCCTCCATCTCTTCCTTGCGTCAGTGTCTTCTCCCTTCCTCATTTCCTTCTCATTCTCTTCTCCCCTTCTCCTTCTCGCTTCAATCACCATGGATGAACAATTCAAGAAGCAAGCTGAAGCTGTGAAAATGCATGCCGACTTAAAGTGGGTATGTACTGGGGAGATATGGGCGTTGATCTCTGGGATGCATATACATGGAAGGAACAAACTGAAAAATATGAGGTGAGATTTTTTTTTTCTTCATTTAAAATATAGAGAAATGTGTATGTGATTAACCTCCATTTTATGAAACCTTTTCTTCGATGTTGTTTCCTCAGTTCATTTGGCCATTTCTTGGCTACAAAATCACAGCAAAATTACAACGATTTCCATGGAAATTTCCCAGAAAATCCACTGCCATTCAAACTCAGGAGGGTTAATTTTGTCAAAGAAGACAAGTCTGGAACTTTTCCGGTGAACGAACTTTTACCCAAATCCAACTGCTCCAAGCTCGAGCAATTTTTCAGGTCATCCGTGAGGCTTCCGTACAATCCATTGGAGCCCAAAGAAAGCCTTTTTAACGATGGAAGCGAGCAGATTGCATGCAATGGAAGAAACCTGGAAAGGTTGTGCTGGGAGAGGATGATTTCGGAGATGAAGCCGTCGGAGTCGCAGGAAGAGGAAGAGGGAGAGTAGAGAGAGGAGGATGGTACGAAATAAGAAATTGTAGAAAGTGCAGTGAATGCTGTCATGTCCTATTTATATTTTTTTTATTATTAATCTATTTTCTATCTGTTTTATCCGACAGAGATTGTCTGATTTATTATTAATATATTCCCTTTCGATTTTATATATTTATATTTTCTGTCGGTTTTATCCGACAGAAAATGGTCTTATTTATTATCAATATATTCCCTGTCGGTTATAACGGACACAAGTTCTGTCGGTTTTGTATATTTTCTGTCGGTTTTATCCGACAGAAAATGCTATTATTTATTCATTATTAATTTATTTTCTGTCGGTTATATCCGACACAAATTCTGTCGGTTTTAGAGT
This sequence comes from Heteromeles arbutifolia, assembly GCA_024362995.1. Classification (NCBI taxonomy): domain Eukaryota; kingdom Viridiplantae; phylum Streptophyta; class Magnoliopsida; order Rosales; family Rosaceae; genus Heteromeles; species Heteromeles arbutifolia. The sequence goes on from JANCRC010000022.1 coordinate 971,943, forward strand.
ATTTTCTGTCGGAAAATTCATTTCCTGATGCGAGCAATTCTGTCGCTTATTACATCCGTCACTGCATCCATTTTCTGTCGAATTTTGCTTAAAATCCGACAGTAATATACGTTTTTTGTCGGTTTTTGAACCGTCAGTTATAGATAATTTTGTAGTAGTGTTATGAAAGTATGCCATGCTATATGCATCAACAACATAATGAAGATATGCAAATATATCAGGTAGAATAATAAATCAGCCGGAGACCCTGCAGTGGTCCTGTATGGCTAATCATATAGCTCAATACCTATGCCTGCACACGAGTCGGAACCACAGAAGCGGTCTGTACGATAGGACTTAGTGTAATAATACGCTCTAGTGCTATACTCATCAAACGGCCATGCGAATAATCGCAAGTCACCTACGAGTCGGAACCACAAAAGTGGTCTGTACGACAGGACTTACACCTACTTGGATCCAATGGAGCGTGCGGTGCGGGAGGTGAATCTCAACATAAGCACTAACACCGGGGTGCAGGTTATGAGCTCTCAACACAATTCACATCATCAACACAATATAACTCACCTAATACTTACCTGTGCGTCCACCGCATCATTTCATTCATATGCATCATATACCAATTCATATATCTCATATCAATTCTATGCATGGCATTTTAAAACATACTTTCATTTAAATTCGATTTCTGGGAAAATCAGTAAGTATATAGGTATATAACGAAAGCAACTGCCCACTCACTGATATGTCGAAGGATCGTAACCCCTGTGTCACCTTTGATTGGGCTCGTCCTCGGGATAGGTCTCACCTATATACGAAACAACTATAATAACGTTATTTAGAGCACATAACCAAAAATACAAAATAACTTCTCATACGATGCTCAATTGGGGTGTTTCAATATACCAACACGATTTGCACAACCTCACAAACATCCCCATATTTTTAGAATTATTTTTGGACTAGGCACGCGCCCCCACGTGTGGTCATGTGCCAGGCACACGGACGGATTCATAAACGGCGTCAGGAATATTCCTTAGAATATCCTGTCAACTCCTAACAGAAACCGTTAAACTTAACTTACGACGTCAGAATATTCTGTCCAAACTAACGGAATACTCCGTCTTTTTCTCCGGCGACTCGCTGGTCGCCGGTGACTTCGCGGGTTTCTGGGGAAATTTTCCAACTATGGTTTCTCGCTCATTTTTCATCCATTTTTCATGGTTTTGGTACCAAAATGAAGCTCTAAACACGTAGAACACATTTAAACAAGATTCAAGGCTTTAAAACAACTAGATTTGACTTGAGAATGCTCGATAGCTCGGTAAACTTTAAAAACCTTCGATCTCGGTCCTTCGATGTCCAAACTCTACCAATGAAGCACCCCGAGGCTCCTGAGGACCTCCTTAAGCTCACTGTGAGCTTGAAATTCCCTGAAATGCAAGGTTTTACGTGTGCATGAACAGTGCACATTTTCGGGGTTAGGGTTTCACGACTATTCCGAGGGTTTTAAGTTCCAATAATGGTACCAAATTACTCAGGAGGTTGTAAGGATCAAGAATCTCACATTTTTAACGTCGATCTGTGAGGAAATGGTCAAGTTCGAGCTTCGTCCGTACATGTACAGTACACGGAAGAAGAAAACGAGAGGGAAGAGAGAGAGATAGAGGGTTATGTGTGTGTGGGGTCCTCCTAAGCCCCTAACCACACAAAATAAATTACAACTAAGTTCCAAATAATTTTTCCAAAGACTTAGGAATATCACTTAATAATCAAATACAAATGTCACACACCTTAGCAACTTTTAGGGCAATCCGGTCTTTTCACGTCCTCGACAGTAATAATTTCGAAACGGGCTGTGACAATCTACCCTCCTTATAGAATTTTGTCCTCGAAATTCATACAACCAATCAAACCACTAAAACTCATAGAAAAACCTCAGATACATCTCTCTCATTCGATCTTCAGTCTCCCAAGTAGCTTCTTCCACTGAGTGGTTCCTCCACAATACTTTCACCAAGCTCACTGTCTAATTCCTTAGAACCTTGTCTTTCCAATCCATGATAGTCACTAGTTCCTCATCATACGTCAAATTCGGATTAATCTCCAAAGGTTGAGGAGGAATCACATGTGAAGGATCTGAAACATAATGTCGAAGCATCGAGACATGAAATACATTATGCACCTTGGATAACTCTGGAGGCAACTCTAGCCTGTAGGCAACTTCACTAATCTTTTTAGTGATCATATAAGGTCCTATGTACCTAGGACTTAACTTGCCTTTCTTTCCAAATCGTACCATACCCCTCCAAGGTGATAATTTCAAAAATACCAAATCACCTTCATTATAAACCCGATCAGTGGCATGTCTATCCGCCAAACTCTTTTGTCTGTCCTAGGCCGCTTTCAAGTTAGACTTAATCACCTGAACATTCTGAGTAGTCTCCTCCACTATCTCAGGGCCCACCAAACCTCGTTCACCTACCTCTGACCAACACAAAGGTGTATGGAAAGCTCTACCATAAAGTCCCTCAAAAGGTGACATACCAATACTCGAATGAAAACTATTATTGTTGGCAAATTCCATCAAATCCAAGCGATCATGCCAAGAATCACCAAACTGCAACACTGAAGATCTTAGCATATCTTCCAACGTCTGAATGGTCCTCTCAGATTGACCATCTATTTGAGGATGATAAGCAATGCTGTAAAGCAATCTCGTAGCAAGAGCTTCTTGAAAAGATACCCAAAAGTTAGAAGTAAATCTTGGGTCTTGTTCAGAAATAATATTCACTGGGCCTCCATGATACTTCATAATCATCCTAATGAACAATTTAGCCAATTTGTTTAGAGGAAACTTCTCCCTCATTGGAATGAAGTGCGCTGACTTGGTAAGCCGATCTACGATCACCCAAACACCATCAAAACCATTATGCGTGCGTGGAAGCTTATACACAAAATCCATAGTGATATTTTCCCACTTCCACTTAGGAGCGGGAAGTGGCTGCATCAACCCAAATGGCTTTTTCCTTTCTGCTTTGACCTGTTGACAGACGATACACCTACTTACATATTCTGCAATCTCCCTTTTCATACTCGGCCAATAATAAAATGGTCGAATGGTATGGTACATCTTAGTTCCTCCTGGATGCATGGCATAAGCCGAACAATGTGCTTCATCCAAAATTCCTTTCTTTAATTCCTCATTATTAGGCACATACATCTTATTCTCTTGCATAAGCATACCGTCTGATTCCCTGATTCTGAAATCTTTCTTCTTACCTCTCTCAACAGCCTCAATTATATCCTGAGATTCCTCATCATTCACTTGAGCTTCGCGCACTCCATCAACCAAAATTGGCCTGACTTGAAAACTGGCAAGAAATGCTTACATTTGATCTTCCATTTCCAACTTTACTCTAGTAGACCTCAAATCTGTAAGAAGAGGGACATGACAAGCATACAAAGCATTAAGTTGGCCTTGAGGTTTCCTACTCAGTGCATCAACTACTACATTTGCACGACCAGGATGATACTCAATCGTGCAATCATAATCACTTAGTAACTCCAACCATCTTCGCTGACGAAGATTAAGATCATGCTGAGTAAAAAGATACTGAAGACTCTTATGATCTGTGAAGATCTTATATTTCTCACCATAGAGATAATGCCTCCAAATCTTCAAAGCAAAGACAATATCTGCCAACTCAAGGTCGTGAGTAGGATAATTCCTTTCATGGATCTTCAACTGCTGAGAAGCATAGGCAATCATTATATTATGCTGCATCAAAACACATCCCAAACCATTCAATGAAGCATCACTGTAAATCTGAAAATTACCACTATCATCAGGAAGTACTAATACAGGTGCATAAGTCAGACAATGCTTCAACCGCTGAAAACTTTGCTCACAATTATCATCCCACTCGAACTTAACATCTTTCCTGGTTAACCTCATTAGTGGTAAAGCAATCATAGAAAAATCTTGGACAAAGCGGCGATAGTACCCTGCTAGACCAAGGAAACTCCGTACCTCAGTGACGGTTCGTGGTTGCTCCCAATTCTCCACTGCTGGAATCTTTTGAGGATCTACTTGAATTCCTTGTGCCGATACAACACGCCCCAAAAATGCTACTTGATTCAACCAAAACTGGCACTTACTAAACTTGGCATACAACCGATGCTCCCTCAATTTCTCTAATACCAAATGAAGATGTCGAATATGCTATGTTTTCGACTTAGAGTATACCAGAATATCATCAATGAAAACAATGACAAATGACAAACCTATCAAGATATTGCTGGAATACTTCATTCATCAACCTCATAAAAGTTGCTGGTGCATTAGTCAATCCAAATGGCATCACCAAAAACTCATAATGTCCATAACGGGTCCTAAAAGCCGTTTTAGGGACATCCTCATCTTTGATCTTCAACTGATAGTAGCCAGATCTCAAATCAATCTTAGAAAATACACACGCACCTTTAAGCTGATCAAACAAATCATCAATACGAGGCAATGGATAACGGTTTTTAATCGTTACCTGATTCAATTGCCTGTAATCAATACATAATCTCAAAGTTCCATCTTTCTTTCTCACAAACTGATAGGAGCATATTTATGCGACTTAGTTAGCTTGTTCTTGTGCATTTAAGTGGTTATTTCTTAACTATTTTAGTCTTTTAAACCATTTTCGTGTGTTTTCAGGTTCTAAGGAGAAAGTATGCAAGAAGGTGCATTTTGGAGCCTTTTGGAGCAAAATTGGGCTTGGAATGGATATCACATGCTTGGAGCAAAAGGAATGGACGAAATTGAAGACTTGAAGAAGGATTCCTAATTGAAGAAGGATTCCTAATTGGAGATGGATTCCTACTCAAACAAGGATTCCTACTTGAAGTAGGAAAGTTAAGCCGAGGTTTCCTATTTTGGTTTGACCTTTCCGAATCCTAATTGTCCCTAAGTTCCAGCAACATAAAGGCCTCCTATGCATTTTAGGACACAAATTGAACCTTCCTTGCACCAAATCTGCCCTTGCCGCACCAATCCCTTGTTTCCCATCCTTGCCAAGCAAGGTAGCCCTCACTTGCCTAATTTCTGGACCTAAATCAGCAAGGAAATCCTTTTTCCTTGCCTTGCAAGGCATTCTATTACCCTTTTCATCCTTGCCGCACCTACTTGCTAATTCTTTTAGGATTCTGACTTTAATTCTTATGTCCCGTAAAGTTTTGGTTTAATTTCTGTTTCCTAAATTGTTTCCTAGCTTTATTACCCTAAGTCTTTAAATAAAACATCTCAGTGCCACATAAGAGGGTGGAGTCATTCACCTCTTCATCCATTCATGCCAGAATTCACCCTAACACCTTTGCCCCAGCCCCCTTTCACCCAAAACACATTCCTGACCCCAAAACACATCCCATACACTTCACCCACCTTTGTGCCGCAGCAAGGAGAAAGAAGGAAGGACTCTTGGATGTTCAAGCTTGGTTGTTAGAGCATTCTAGGTGTAACTCATTCTGTGTTTACAATGTTTAATTTCTTTTCCTTTCAATTTGCTGTAAACATGAGTGGCTAAACCCCTTTTGGCTAGGGGTGATTTCAAAGCCATGATTATGTGTGCAATCTGAGTTGATACATTCCAGTTAAGAATTCTTGATTTGTGAATGCAATTGGCTTAACTATTTGATTAAGAACTTATTTGTGTTTGTTGATTGAGGGTCGACACTTAATTGGCATGCATAAATCTGATGCTAGAGTATAAGGGAGTTTCACATAATCGTTACAAACTTATATTCATATGTAGTGAAGGTTGCTAGTCACAATCGCGTTAAGTTAAATTCCTGGCATGAGTGACATGATGTCATAGTCGCAAGTGCTTTGTCAATGCTTATGATTTTCATTGAACGTAATGATCTTTGATTGTATCTCTATTATCATGTCATGTAGGGGACTTTTGAAGAATGCTTTGGGTTGTCGAATGATGTCATCCAATCCAATAATATAAGGAAAATCTGAGGGTTAACTAGTGATGTCACGGTTAATTTGGGGCATTGTCATTCATAATTCAATGAAGGAGTAACTGGAAATCGAGTCATTTGCATACATGTCATGTGTGGAGAAAGAGCCTCTAGCTAGTCCATCATCCATCTAAGTTCCAAAATTCGTTTTCAATGCTGTCTAGTTTTACAATCTGTTTTGTTAGTTTAAATTCGTCCAAAACAAAAACCCCTTTTACTTTCTTGTTTCAAAGTGTTAAAAATCTGTTTTGTTTCTGTTTTTAAGTGTTTTGAGTCAAGCCAATACCTTATTTCCGTCCAAAGTAGTGTTTAGAGTCCAAAATTGCCCAGTTTGTGTTTTTAGGCAGTTTTGAGTGTTTTTGTGCTGTTTTGAGTCTTTTGAGTTGTTTTAGTGTCTTAGAGTCTAGTTTTGCATTCTTTGAGTCTAGTTTAGTGTTTTAAACTTTGTTTTACGTTTTTGAGTCAGTTTCAAGTGTTTAGCAATCCCTCCTAATCCCCGGTCTAGAACGATCCCTACTTGCATCCTTACTACAATTTGACAACAAGAGGGTTTAATTTGTGTGCTTAACTTTTATCACATCACAAACAATACTGGGGCTCCCCAAGGTGAAGTACTAGGTTAAATAAAACCTTTATCAGTTAATTCCTACAACTGAATTTTCAACTCTCTCAATTCAGCTGGAGCCATTCTACATGGAGTCAAAGATATAGGGTCCGTACCTGGAAGCAAATCAATAGAAAACTCCACATCTCTGTATGGCAGCAATCTAAGCAGATCATCAGGAAATACATCAGGATAATGCCTGACTACTCCAACTTCCTCCACACTACTAGGAGCAACATCATTTAACACCACATGTGCTAAGTATCCTTGACAACCTTTCGATAACAACTTTTTTGCCCTCATGGCGAAAATAACACCATGCCTCACCCCACTTCTCTCACCCATAAACATAACCTCAGGTAGTCCAGGACGATGAAAAATGACTGATTTCCCGTAACAATCTATATGGGCACGATTATAATGCAACCAATCTGCCCCTAAAATCACATCAAAATCCATAATATCTAACGGGATAAGATTAGCTAGCATAGCTACATCATCTATCATCACTGGACACCCTGGATAAACACTATCAACATGACATCCGTCCCCTCTAGGCATAGCAAACTCTAAATCAAATCCTAGAGGTGTAGGATGAGGTTGTGTCATTTGAGCAAAAGTATGAGAAATCACAAAGTGCGTAGCACCACAATCAATCAAAACTCTAGCAAAGTGACCAAGGATGTTTAACGTACCCATAATCAAGTCCGGATGGTTCTGAGCATCTTGCAATGAGATGTTAACATGTCCATGGGTTTGTTGTCGTCCTCCACGACCTCTATTCCTTTGGTTATCTCATCCCTGAGAACTACATCCCTGTCCTGCTTGGCTAGACTGTCTAGACAGTCCTTTACTGCTAGCAGCAGTCTCTCCCTTCTGGAACTGACTTCCCTGATACCACTGAGCTCCGCTAGCTGGCATAGAATGATAAGAAGTATAACCTCCAGGATTTTGCGAATACCCACTCTGAAAATAAGGATCCTGGGAATACTGATACTGCCCTGAAGCATAGGGAGCAGCATCACCCTGGTAGTGGTAAGCAGCACCACCCTGACTCATCGACCATAACTGCTTGCTCTGGGATTCTGCTGGATCGGTGCTGAAAGAGGCATAACAGACTGCTGAGGCCTCTGCTGACTCTGGGGACACTGTGCAGCTCTATGTCCTGTCTGTCCACATGTGTAGTAAGCACCGCTACCTCTCCTGCACTCCCCATAATGTCTGGAATTACAACGGCGGCATAATGGAGGACCTGAACCACCAGCACTACTGAAATCTCTCTGCCACTGAAACCTGGGTCCACAAGTAAATCTTCCACCTCTCCTCGGGCCTATGGCACTAAATCCTCCACTAGAAGAACTCGAACTCGCTCCACTTTTCTTGAAATTCTAGGTCTTACGGGGTCCCATAGTCAAGATACCTTTACCCCTGTCATCTTTTCTCTGATTATCACCATTCTTACCTTCCTCTTCTTCACTTTCACTAGGCAAATTTTCGGAGTCCTCAATCGGAACCAAAATCTCATAAAACTCATGATAAGTGGTGCAAGGAATAGTACTAGCAAGTGTCCGCCATTTCTTCTTTGTCCCCAACTTTAAACGACGAAGCATTTCCACCTGATTAACAGCCACTTCTGGATTATAGCGAGATAAGTTTGTAAACTTCCTATAGTACTCATTCGCCGACATTTTCCTTTGCTTCAGTTGAGTGAACTCTTGCTTTTTACGATCAATATACTCTGGAGGAATGAATCTTCTCCTAAATGTCTTTTTAAATGTTTCCCAATCAGCTGCTACTTCAGGTGTCATAAATTTAGTCTCAGTTTCCCACCAACCTGCCAGGTTCTCTTCCTAGAAACAAAGTAGTAATCTCGACCCATCTACTAGCAGGAAGATTCCCTTGACTCTGCATCACCTGGTAGGTCTTCTCAATATGGTCTAACCACTTTTCTGCTCCTTTATGACCCTCATTACGAATGAAATGATCCAACTTCAGATTGTAAACGGTCTCCAGGGGTGTTCTTTGAGGAGGACGAAATGAAGTCTGAAAGGCATGGGCTATCGCTTCCCCTAACTGAGCTACATTGGGGAAACTGGGCTCAGAAGAAGAACGTGGATCCCTATGAGGCGGCATAGTTCTGACAGAAGACACCACAGATAATTAGAAAATTCACAACTTATACAAAACTGCAAACCTACGCTCTGATACCAAATTGACACACCCCGACCTGAGATTCAGGATGTGCTGGCCATCACTAACGTGACATAACCATAAATGCAAAGTGGAAGCGATAAGGTAAGAGAATTATGAATGACTAAAAGCTGAATACTAGCAGTACTATCCAAATGACATGCTAACAAGAATTTAAGTGTGAAATACACACAATCAGAGCATAAGATTCTAAATGCAGTCAAGTAGGACAGTTACTAAATTACAACACCCGAAGGTGAGTCCCACATGGGTGAAGTCTATCAGAATATCCGTGGGATTCCTCGAGAGTCACCAAGCGCTTCTAACTATAACCTGGAGGGGTGTAAAGCAAAATTGAGTGGGTCAGTAAAACAAAGCTTTTCGAAAACATTTCATTTATCAACATATATAACCCCTCACTGTAAAACCTGTATACTTTCCCAGAAAATAACATATAAACATATGTATATCATCAAATTCTCAAATCATGGTTCAAATCAGTATTATGAAAGTATGCCATGCTATATGCATCAACAACATAAAGAAGATACGCAAATATATCAGGTAGAATAATAAATCAGCCGGAGACCCTGCAGTGGTCCTGTACGGCTAATCATATAGCTCAATACCTATGCCTGGACACGAGTCGGAACCACAGAAGCGGTCTGTACGACAGGACTTAGTGTAATAATACGTTCTAGTGCTATACTTATCAAACGGCTGTGCGAATAATCGCAAGTCACCTACGAGTCGGAACCACATAAGTGGTCTGTACGACATGACTTACACCTACTTGGATCCAATGGAGCGTGCGGTGCGGGAGGTGAATCTCAACATAAGCACTAACATCGGGGTGCAAGTTATGAGCTCTCAACACAATTCACATCATCAACATAATATAACTCACCTGATATTTACCTGTGCATCCACCGCATCATTTCATTCATATGCATCATATACCAATTCATATATTTCATATCAATTCTATGCATGGCATTTTAAAACATACTTTCATTTAAATTCGATTTCTGGGAAAATCAGTAAGTATATAGGTATATAACGAAAACAACTGCCCACTCATTGATATGTCGAAGGGTCGTAACCTCCGTGTCGCCTTTGATTGCGCTCGTCCTCCAGATAGGTCTTACCTATATGCGAAACAACTATAATAACGTTATTTAGAGCACATAACCAACAATACAAAATAACTTCTCATACGATGCTCAATTGGGCTGTTTGAATATACCAACATGATCTACACAACCTCACAAACATCCCCATATTTTTAGAATTATTTTTGGACTAGCCACGCGCCCCCACGCGCCAGGAATGGCACAGACCTACGCGCCCCCACACGTGGTCACGTGCCAAGCACACGGACAGATTCATAAACGGTGTCAGGAATATTCCTCGAAATATTTCGTCAACTCCTAACAGAAACCGTTAAACTTAACTAACATCGTCAGAATATTCCGTCCAAACTAACGGAATATTCTGTCTTTTTCTCCGGCGACCTTTGCCGGTTTTTGGGGAAATTTTCCAACTATGGTTTCTTGCTCATTTTTCATCCATTTTTCATGGTTTTGGTACCAAAATGAAGCTCTAAACACGTAGAACACATCTAAACAACATTCAAGGCTTAAAAACCACTAGAATTTACTTGAGAAAGCTCGATAGCTTGGCAAACTTTAAAAACCTTCGATTTCGGTCCTCCGACGTCCAAACTCTACTAACGAAGCACCCCGAGGCTTGTGAGGACCTCCTTAAGCTCACTGTGAGCTTGAAATTCCCTTAAATGCAAGGTTTTACATGTGCATGAACAGTGGACATTTTCGGGGTTAGGGTTTCACGACTATTCCGAGGGTTTTAAGTTCCAATAATGGTACCAAATTACTCAGGAGGTTGTAAGGATCAAGAATCTCACCTTTTTAACATCGATGTGTGAAGAAATGATCAAGTTCGAGCTCCGTCCGTAGATGTACAGTACACGGAAGAAGAAAACCGAGAGGGGAGAGAGAGAGTCCACGGGAGAGAGAGAGAGAGAGAGAGAGAGAGGGTTATGTGTGTGTGTGGTCCTCCTAAGCCCCTAACCACACAAAATAAATTAGAACGAAGTTCCAAATAATTTTTCCAAAAACTTAGGAATATCACTTAATAATCAAATACAAATCTCACACACCTTAGCAACCTTTAGGGCAATCCCGTCTTTTCACGTCCTCGACAGTAATAATTTCGGAACGGGCTGTGACAATTTCTTCATTCTAGATATGTTTATCTTTTGTTTTTCAAGTGTTGAAAAATGTGTTTCAAGAGTTGAAAAGGATATGTATGCAAAAAGTGTTTTGGATGCAAGAATGAAGAATGAGTTTTTGAACAAAATTTGGGGTTTTTTCTTCCATGGGGAGGGCATTGTTTTGGGGATGGGTTTGGCTTGTGTTTGTGTTTCTTTTTGAGTCACACACAGACACTTTTAAGCTAGAAAGCCAAGTCCTTGTCACTTTTGTTTTTGGTTTGAAAAACCACCAAGAAAGCCAAAATCTTGAAATTGTTTTCATGGTTTTGTTCTTGGTGTTCATTTATTTTTATTCTTGTTGTTCTTATTTTTTTTTTGGTTTTAGGAGTTAATCTTTGTTGACTATTGTTAAATTTGTTTTAAAAAAACCACCCTAGATTTACACCATCGTCGACAAGATTAGGAGGCCATACCTAAAGTCATACCTAAGAGTACAACAACTGCAAAAGGTGACAAGGAAAGGCATGGTGATGTGGTAGAAACTAACACACAAATTAAACCCTATAAATTATGCAATCGTAGTGTGAGTAAGTAGGGATCGTTCTATTCCGGGGATTAGAAGGGATGTAAAAACTAAGTTAAACTAACATCAAAACAATGACTGGGGGGATTTTGGACGAATTTAACTAAAACAAAAGTAAAGAGCAGCAAGTAAATTAAGTTGTGAATAAAATATGGGTGAAAGGATAGCTAGAGGATTCTTCTTCACACATGAATCATATGCATACAAATCGATTTCCAGTTATTCTTCCTATAAACCATGAATGACAATGCCCCAAATTAATTGTGAACAACACTGATTAACTCTCAGATTTTCCTAAGTTCATTGAATTGGACTCAACGACGCAACCAAATTATTCTTCTCAAGTTCCCTAACTGTGAAAAGCATGATATAGATACATCTCAAAGATCATTAAGTTCTGTGAAAATCATAAGCATTGACAAAGCATTCGTAACTTTGAAAAGCATGATACTCCTGCCAAGAATTTACTTAACACAATCATGACTAGTGACTTTTACTACTTGCAAATATAAGTTCATAATGATTAGGTGAAATTCCCTTATATTCTAGCACCAAATCCCTACATGCAAACTAAGTGTGCACCCTTAATAGACATACAAGAATAAGTTCTCTATAAAACAGATAAGTAAATCGCATTCATGTTTTATGAAACAATAACTGGATGTGATCAATTTATATAAAACATATGATCATGGCTTCGAATTCACCTCTAGCTAAAAAGAAACTTAGCTACACATGTTCATCATAACTGAAAAACAATCTAAAATAAACATCAACACTAAGCAAGGATAGAAAAAACCCAGAAAACTCCAGCGACTTCAATGGATGATTGCAGATTGCAGGTTGCAGCGCTCTGTCATCTCACTTAGTTATTTGCAACACTAATATGTATATATAGGGTAAAGGCACAGCTGAATCCCAAGAGGAAAAGGATTAGGTTATTTGAATTATTTTAGGACTCTTAGAAATCAGATAGGAATTGTTGGAATGCGATAAGGATTCTTCTTTGCAACTGGAGATAAGATAAGGTAAGATAAGATAAGGTAGGATAAGATAAGGTTAGATAAGATAAGGTTAGATAAGGTTGCTCTTTCTTGTCTAATTCCTTGTCTTCCGAGCCTCAACTTAAATTGCTCCAGATTTTAGCACATATCTAGCACCATTTAAACACCAAAAACGTCCATCTCATAAGCTATCCAGGCATGTTATCCAATCCAAGTCCAAAACTGCTCCAAATTGCTCAATTTGAACATTTATTGTCATCTTTACTAATTGGACCTACAATAATACGAAAATAACTTAAACCACTATAATAAATGGAAATTAACTAAGTAAATGCAAAGAAATAAGATAACAAAATCGCATAAATATGCTTCTATCACATGGCCCTTTATTTTTTGACATAAAGGGAGAAGTATGGTCTTCTCCCTCACCCATCATGCCTAGGTTGGCCATACCCTTTCAAAGGGCCTCTTGTAGGCTCTTTTGCAATTTGAAAAGTTGATTATACTTTCTAGTATTTGCGATTTGACCCCTAACTTTCTATATTTGCATTTCGGCCCCACCTCACTAGAGGACAAAATATTTTGATTTTTTTATTTTGTTTGTAGTTTAAACTCATCATACAATTATGCCCATATGTACTAAATCAAATTGATTGTGTTGCATTCAAATTTAATTATTTAATGTGATTAAGAGTTAGAGAAATGGTTGACTATGGACTTGTGCCTTAAACGATAATTGAGCTACGAGTTAGGCCGCTAAATTCAAATTGTTTGAACCTTGGGAATGTGTTTTAATTATCAATTTCAATTGGACCACAACACGTTGGACGTTTATCTTTCTCTCCCTCTTAGTATATGTAATTTGTAGGAATTTGTACAAATCGGTTTGTAATTCTTATTACTTCTTTATCTCTTTCAATTAGTTGATTCCCTCTAGTACTAGACTAGAGTTTCTTTAACTATTGGTAAGGAGACATATTAAAAGGGGTTTTCATGAGATTAAAGATTTGTTGGGTCCAACGCCCTAATTAGCAATGAATGATTGTCTTTCGTTTCTAATGGCTCAATAAAAAAAATAAAATTTAATTGGATTGAAAGCACATAATTAAAACAACACTACCTTCCCTAGATCTTATTCAACAATGTTGGCTCGTTGTTGAATCAACCTTATAAGTCCATAGTCATCCAAAGAGCCTAAGATAACTATAAAGTCTAAATTCAAAAGGAATGCAAACTTCTCTTAGTAGTAGTATGTACTTCCAATATTTTGAAAAAATGTTTTGATATTGATTTGTTTTGCGAAAAATGAATAGTGGGAGTATCATACGCTACTAAACTAAAATGAACACAATTAGTAGTAATATATATCTCCAATATTTTGAAAATTGTTTTGATATTGATTTGTTTTGCAATAAACGAATAGTGGAGATATCATATGTTACTAATTTCATTTACTTTGGACTAGTAGTTGTAATAAGACACAATTTATTATAATATGATTAAATAAATAAAATGATGAGACCTTAAAATCCCTCAACCAACATCCAATATTAAGTTGAAAGCGGAGAGGTGCTTTGAACACTTCTTCGTGGCCTTCCAACATGGTAGGCTCCAATCATTTATGACTCATACACCTCCTTCACCCTATCATGGGGGAGTTCAAAGTATGTGCTTATACTCAGGAGGAGTCTATTTCAACAGTTGATGTGGTGAAGGTAGGCAACGAGTATGGCCAACATCATATAATTGTGAGGTTATACTTGGACCCCTGAATTAAATTTTCATTTCATTCAAGATCAATCATATAAAGCCCTTGAAGAAAATTTTCATTTCATTCAAGACCAAGCCTCAACAGCCCTTGAAGAAATGTTTCGTCCAAGAAATACACCTCAACAGCCCTTGAAGAAATGTTTCGTTCAAGAAATATGCCTCTACGGCGCTTGAAGAAGCAAACTAATTCAAGATCAAGTATCGACGACCCTTGAGTTAGAACATTCACATTGCAGGACTTCAAAACACATTTCCTATATGTGACAAGCACATGCCTACAACGCGCCTTGAAGTGGGGGCATTTGTAGACATGTAAATTTCGTTGCATGCAAATGATGCATCACAAAGCTCCACGTGGCATATGACTCATCATAAATGGACAACTCATCAAAGACATGTGGCACAAATCAAGCAAAGGAAGCTCAAAAGCAATCCTAAAATGTGGCAAAGGGGAAGAAATCTCCTTAAAATAGGCAAGGGGCCCAAATTGCTCCCAAAATTGGAAAGAAAGCTAAAGCATCTTCATAAAACAAGCGAGAATTGAAGATTGCTCACAAAATAGGCAAGTAAGCCCTATAGAGTTTGGCCAAGCAAGGGAAAGTGGCTGAAATTAAGACACAAAACATGCATAAATTCTCCCATGGACGAATCAAGGCACAAATCAAAACCAAATCCATCCAAAGGCAAGCTTTGAGAAGTCTATAAATACAAGGTCCTAGGACAAACAAAGGGTCGACAATTTTCTACATTGAAGGGCCTAAATTCTCACAAAAGGAGAACCTCTGCCAAATCTTTGAAGACTAATATGCTGGCAAAGCTCTCTTCAAAGAACATACAACCAAAGCTGAAGTTTTCTTTCGACCAATGCCGAAGCATTCCCTTGAAGAATCAACAAGCATTTGTGCCGATTCCTTCAAGATTTTGTTGCAAGCTTAAAACTTCTAACAATGTTTGATTCAAGATCAAGTCGTCAAGACCCTTGAGTCAACGAAGTCCTACATCAACTTTACCTTTGTCGCAGCTTTGAGGTGAAGACCATCCAAGCATTTTTTCAAGAGCAAAACTTGAAGTAATCGTTCAATCGTTCATCTGAGATCAAGTCATCGCGACCCTTGGATCAACAACCTACGCATCTACATCAAATTTAAAGACTGAATTAAAGGAAAATTGTAAACAGAGATTGTAACCCTACAAATTCATCAATACAAATCTACTTTGTACACGTGTTCTTATTTCATTTGTTACAGAATTTTCGTGTTTACAATGAGTTTGGAGGCGCCATACACTTCTAGTGTTGTGATTTCCATGTCGATCGCTATTTGGAGTCCAATGATTAGCGCTTGGTACTCAGCAATGTTGTTAGAGTATAGCTCGCTTATTTGAAAAGAATTAGGTAGTACTTATCTTTGTGGCAACCTGAATACTACTCCTGCCCCCGCTCCATCCGTTCATGCGGATCCGTCGATGAATATTGTCTATGTCGGGAAGATGTCGATGTAGAACACCTCCTCGTCAGGCAAGTCGTTTGAGATTTTCCAATCGACTGGGATTGGATGATCGGTAAGGAAGTCTGCTAGTGCTTGTCCCTTGAAAGCTTTAGTTGGGACGTAGATGATCTCGTATTGATTGAGAAGCAATGTCCATTTAGCTAGTCGCCCTGTCATAATGGGTTTAAACATAACGTACTTGACTAAAGATGGCACGGCTTCCCTTTCTTATTTCTTAGGCACGGCTTGCCACTCTTGTTTCTTAGGCGTGGCTTTGCCTGTGGATTTGATTTCTTTTGGAAGAGCTTCGGGGCACCATGTCTTCATCCACGTAAAACTTGGCATCCGCGAAGTATGATTCAGCTTCGGTGAATGGCTTGGTGTCCCCTTGTATCACCTTTACTCCTTCTCAATAGAACATTAAGCATTGACCAAGGGTGGACGGCACTACTTCATTCTCGTGGATCTAAGTCCTTCCTAAGAGCAAGCTGTAAGAAGTTTTTGCATCAATCACGTGGAACAACATGCTTGATTTAAGTTCGTCAATGGTTATTTCCACTCGGATCATGCCCATCGCTCTTTGTCCTCCTTGGTTAAAACCTTGGATTAGAAGGCGGCTTCGAGATAGTTCATCCACCTTAATGCCAATTGTGGTCATTGTTGACTTTAGCATAATGTTTATGGCCGACCCACTATCCATAAGCATGCGGTTGATTTTGTTTTCTCTCACGTATCCAAAGATGAAGAAATGACGGTTATGAGGCTTTGACCTTAGCAGCAAGTCTTCGTCAGTGAAGTTGATTGCGTCATGAGCGGCACAACATGTGGCTTATTCATGTAGCTGAAGCTTCAAGCCTTCGTCCTTGCTTACTTATACCTCATGGTCGTCAGGATTCGCCAAGACCACTACTAGTGCTTTCCGCATCTCCTTAGGTAATCGTAGTGCTTCCTCGATGCTAAAGTGTGCCGGTAGGCTTTCTTTGGGCATGAGGGTTTTCTCTTCCTTATGGCAATTGCTTTGCCTTTCGAGGGCTCTTTTATCTCCACTTAAACCATGTGACAGGCATCAGTAGTGCACTGTTGGAAGAAGTTCTTTGGGAAGTACTCGTGCAATGAGAAGGGAATAAGCGACTTTTGCTCCATAGGTTGCCCTATGTACGTTGGCTTAGCAGTTCTTACACTTATTTTGGGCTTCCTATTATTGCGGTGACGGTGTTTTTTCCTTTGTTCCACCTTTGGCCGTGTGGCTTGTGGTCTTGGCTTTCTTGTATTTTTGTTGGTCACTAGTGTCCACCCTTCTTCATCGTCGGTAGGTGCATTTTGGTCATTTGCCCCCATCAATGGTTGTCCAAAAGGTGCCGTGTAGCTTGAGCATGGACGTGAGTAGTCAGGCATCACTTGGAGAGGCACGAGGTCGAAAGATCCAAACGCAATCGTAGAAGTATGTTTTGCGGCCGTGTCTTCAAGGTCAAGCTCGATCTGCCCTTATTATGCTAGCTTCATGATAAGCTCTTGGAAGACAAAGCACTTATCGACATGATGACTTATGATACGATGGTATTTGCAGTACCTAGTATCGTTAACAGATTTATCTATTCGAGGCGCTTGCATCCAGGTAACTAAGTCACTTTTTTTTCCAGCAAGTCGTCTAGCATTGCAACCACGTCAGAGTCAGGAAAAGGTTACATCTTCTGCTCTAGTTCCCTCAAGGTGTTTTTGTACCTGTCTTGGGTGCGAGAAGGCTCACATTTCTTCATTTCCTTCATTTTGTTTTTGGATGAGATCTTGACAGGTGCGAAGGAGGTCTTGATGGGGGTAGAAATTGTCCACCTTTATGCTTGTCTGAAGACCTTGTATTTATAGACTTCTCAAAGCTTGCCTTTGGATGGATTTGGCTTTGATTTGTGTCTTGATTCGTCCATGGGAGAATTTAGGCATGTTTTGTGTCTTAATTTCAGTCACTTTCCCTTGCTTGGCCGAAATATATAGGGCTTTCTTGCCTATTTTGTGAGGAATCTTCAATTCTTACTTGTTTTGTGAAGATGCTTTAGCTTTCTTTCCGGTTTTGGGAGCAATTTGGGCCCCTTGCCGATTTTGAATAAGATTTCCTCCCCTTTGCCGAGTTTTGGGATGGTTTTGTACTTCTTTTGCTTGATTTGTTCCACATGTCATTGATGACTTGTCTATTTGTGATGAGTCATATGCCACGATGAGCTTTGTGATGCATCATTTGTGTGCAACGAAACTTACATGTCTACAAACATGTTAAGGAGATTTTTTTGGATATCCAAATACTGGCATCTTGTGGAAATAGAAATTTATGAATCAAAAGGAAAAACATTAACACAAGAACAAAACAGATAATCGATGATCGAAACCTAAAAGACCTCAGGGCAAAGAATTATCAGTTCCACACAATTGACTGTTTATTTGGAGTACTTTCTCTGTTAGAGTATGAGTATGATTCTTACAAGTTGTGTGATAATCCTTAGAGTATTTTGAATTGTTATAAAGAAGTGTTAATGTAAATAATAGAGTTGAGTCAATCAAATTGGAATTGGAACTCTGGTATTTGCTCAAATAAAGAACTCATGTTTGTATAAGGATTTGGTATCAAATTCCTTGTAGGATTGTTATAGGGCAATCCGATTATGTTAGTATAAAACCATAAGCCTCTGCTCTCATAAGAACCACTCTTATTTTGTGCCAAACCCCTATTATTGGAAGAGTTTCTAGCTTGACAGAGAGGAGAAGGTTTATTGGAGAATTGTCATGGCTTCTTCATCCATGAGCATGTCTGCGGGTTTGTTTCTTTCTGGCTTAAGGCTTAAGTTTTCTGTTCTTCATATAAACATGTTTTGTTAGATTGTTATTTGATTGCTTGATCATTCTTTTGTATTGGAAGATTAATCTTGTTCTTGGAAATCTGAGATTAGACTATCTCAATTGAGTTCAATCAGATACTGTCTAAAAGCAAGAAATTTTTCTTCCGAACTGGGTTTTTGAAAATTAAATCTTTTATTAATAGGTTTACCAGATACGACGTTGTTTTCTTAGATTACTTATTTAATTAAAAACATATTTCGACCGTTGGCATCAAAGAGAAAGAAAAATTAGGGTTTCTTTAGTTAGTTGAAAATTTTGACTGTTATTGGAACCAAAAATAATGTCCATTTTCTTAGATTGCTTCAATGGGGAATCATCTCCTCGATTTTCTGATATTGGTTAGAGAGATCCTTTAAAAAAATTTCTTTTCTCAAAATATTTCCTTGTTCCAACGCAAATGTTTTATGCTTCCGCTATGTGATTCATTCAACTGCAATTCGGCAGGTAAGATTTCATTCATGAATGGTTCTTTGAATTTGTCTAGGATAATTTCAAGTTGAGAAATTTAACGATATAGTCAAATTAAGTGTATAAAGAATTTAGTTTGAATTCTACAATTTGAAACTGACCTAATTGTTCATTGTTGTTGCTGTGATCTGTTAGAACTGGAAATTCCATGAGTTTTGAAAACCAACGAAAAAATTTATTCATCTTTGTAGAGTTATTTAATCTATATCTGCTTCTCACTCACTCTGAAAAGTTTGTATATATGACTAAATTGACTCGTTACATTGATGTATGTAGTGAATGTAGATTGAAATCAGGGACTTATAGTTCTCTTTTGGTGATTTCATTTTTGAATGTCTGTAATTTCACTTAAGACCCTAAATCTTGGTAGTGTTCCAATCCTTACTGGTGGAAGTAATTATAAGAGATGAAGGTGAAAGATAGGTCTGTTGTTGACTCTAAATGAGTTCAACATTGCTTTGCACACTCTTAAACCGCCACCACTGACAGATAAGAGCACAAAAACTGAGAAGGCTAAGTTTGAGAGATGGACCAGGGCAAATAAAATTACCATGTCTATTCTTGAAAATGGGATGACTGACACAGTAAGAGGGGGAATTAAGAAGCATGAGCTTGTTGTTGACTACCTCAAGGTTATTAAGAACAAATTCAAGGAATCTGAGAAGGCAGAGATCAGTTAATACATGTCCATGCTAACAACTTACAAGATTAAAGGGACTACTTCAATTAGAGATCACATCATGAAGATGACAGATGCTGTAGAAAAACTCAACTCTATCGAGGTGAATATTGGTGAGAAACAGCTAGTCTTTATGATATTACAAGCCCTCCCAGTAAAGTACAATCAATTGAAAGTGTCATACAACACTCAAGACAAGACATGGACTGTAGATGAGTTAATTGCCCAATGTGTGCAAGAGGAAACTCAGCAGAGACAAGAGAAGGGCAAAGAAACAGAAACTATGAATCTTGTACATGCTGGAAACAAAGAAACCACGGTTGCTTCTGGTAAGGCATCTAAATTCTTTAATCATGCTAATAAGTCTACGAAGCCTGCAAAATACTAAAAACACTCTAAATCTAACAATCTTAATGTGAAAGATGTGACTAAAGTTAAATGTGATCACTAAAAACTTAAGGGTCATTATAGAAAGGATTGTGAAATATTCAAGGATTGGCTGAGGAATAAAGGTAGAACCGACGTCTATGTTTGTGTAGAATCAAATTTGATTGAAGTTTCTGCTAATTCTTGGTGGTTTGACACAGGGTGTTCAATTCATATCACAAACACATTGCATTGATTTGAAAAACAGAAACAAACCAATAAAGACTCCTATAATGTTTTTGTGGGGAATGGGACAAAAGTAGCTAGTGAAGCAATTGGGATTGTGAAACTTAATATGAACTCAGGATTTGCCCTTCATTTAAAAGATGTTCTTTATGTTCCAGAATTAGCATCAAAATTGGTAAAGCAAGGTTTTGGTTTTCTTTATGATGATTCATGCATAAAAATTTTCCAAAAAAACAATATGAATACTTTATTGTGGACTGCCATTTAGCATGATGAATTGTGCAAGTTAAACTATATATTTGAAGAAAAACCATCACTTGTTTTGAGTACTACTACTAAGAGAATGCATGAATTCGAGTCTTCATATAGTCTATGGTATAAAAGACTAGGACACATTTCAAAAGAAAGAGTTTTTCAATTAGCTAAGGCAAACTTAATTCCTGCACATGATTTCAAAAATGCAAAAGGGTGTGTTGATTGTATGAAAGGAAAGTTAACAAATACCAAAAATTTTGAAGCAAAGAGGAGCCAAAATCTTCTTGAGATTGTGCATACTGATGTTTGTGACCCTTGTCCTATTAAAACCATAAGTGGGAATGATTTCTCTAGATATGGTTCTACTTTTCTCATTAGTGAAAAATCAGCAGTACTTGACTGTTTTAAAATCTTTAAGACTGAAGTTGAGAAGCAGTTAAATAAAGAAATTAAAATTATTGGATCAGATAGAGGGGGAGAGTGTTTTGGCAGGTACACTGAGGCTGGACAACAGAAGGATTCTTTTGCATTCTATCTCTAGCAACAAGGCATTACGACAAATTATACTACACCAGGTACACCACAGTAAAATGGTGTATCAGAAAGAAGAAGTAGAACTCTAATTGGAATGGTTCGTAGTATGATTTCAAGATCCAAATTGCCTAGTTTCCTCTGGGGTGAAGCACTCAAGACTGCCAACTATATTTTGAATAGAGTACCCACTAGATCTATAAAGGGAACACCTTTTGAAGTATGGACAAGTAGAAGACCTAGTTTTGGGCATTTCCATGTATGAGGATGCAAGTCTGAGGGTCATTTTTATAATCCAAGTGAAAGGAAGTTGGATGCCAGAACCACAACTTGTTACTTCATTGGATATTCTGAGAAATCCAAGGGCTATAAATTCTATTATCCACAAGCTCAGTAACGGATTCAAGAGAGTCATAATGTTGTATTCATTGAGGGCCAAGATGTTGCAGATTTGGTAGCTGAAGATTTTGTGTTTAAAGAAATTAATCCAACAAATGATGATGTTGTAGTGAATAACTATGTGCATATTCCAATTTTCTTGAACACACCATCTAGAATTGGAGATGAAGACACTGAGATGACTGAAAATTAATTACACCCTATAGCTAATGATCATCTTGAATCTGTGACTGAAGAAATTCAAGATCACAACCATCAACATGTGCAGCAACCTTTGAGACATTCAACGAGAGTGAAAAAGCCAGCTATTTCGAATGACTATGTATATCCTAAGGAGAATGAATTCGATCTAGGAGATATTGATGATCCAGTGACTTATTCTCAAGCAATGACAAGTCGACAAGCAATTTTATGGAAGAAAGCTACAGACGAGGAATTGGAATCCATGTCAAAGAACAATGTCTAGACCTTGGTGGAATCTGATTCTAAAACTAAATCCATAGGTTGCAAGTGGGTTTACAAAACCAAGAGAGATGCTCAAGGAAGAATTGTACAAGGCTCGGTTGGTAGCAAAGGGCTTTACACAGAGGGAAGTGGTTGATTTCAGTGACATTCAAATGACTCAATGAGGATTATTATGGCAATAACAACTTATTTTGATCTTGAATTACATCAAATAGATGTAAAAACTGCTTTCCTCAATGGAGAATTAGAACAAAATATACATATGAAGCAACCACCTGGATTCATTGAAAGGGAGAAGGAAAGTATGGTCTGCAAGCTTAATAAGTCGATCTATGAACTTAAACATGCTTCTAGACAATGGTATCTTAAATTTGACAAAGTTGTTATAGTACATGGGTTTACTAAGAACAAGCTAGATGACTGCATATACTCTAAGTTCAAAGGTACCAAATTTATTTTCCTGGTACTATATGTGGATGACATTTTGATATGAAAGACTATGCTCAGTTCTAACTTTGAGACGAAAGACTTAGGGGAGGCTCATTATGTTCTAGGATTTGAGATAATCAGAGACAGGGAAAAGAAGTTTATGGGATTGTCACAAAAGGGATATATTGAAAGAGTCTTAGCTAGATTCAATGTGGAAGATTGCAATGATTGTAACGTGCCTATGAATAAAGAGGACAAATTCACTCGAGACCAATGTCCAAAAACTGAGTTGGAGAAAAGAAAGATGGGTTTAAAGCCATATGCTTCTCTGGTAGGCAGTTTAATGTATGCCAACATATGTACCAGGCCAGATCTTGCTTTCATTGTTGGCAAGTTGTGTAGATTTCAATCTAATCCAGGTGAATCACATTGGATGGCTACAAAGAAAGTGTTAAGATATTTGCAGAGAACAAAGGGTTTTATGTTGTTATATGGCTGTGAGGATGAATTGGAAGTGATAGGTTTCATTGATTCGGATTTGGTTGGAGACTTGGATGAAAGGAAATCGACTGGAGGATATGTGTTTATGCTTAATGGGGTGCTATTTCTTGGAAAAGTGCTAAGCAGACAATGATTTCTACTTCTACAATGGAGGCAGAATTTGTGGCTTGTTTTGAAGGCATGAAGCAGGCTGTATGGCTTAAGATTTTTGTCATTGAATTAAAGGTTGTTTGTTCAATTCAGAAGCCAATAAAGATGTTTTGTGATAATAACTCTGTAGTGTTTTTCTCAAAGAACAACAAGAGGACTTCAGCTTCTAGATTAATGGATGTAAAATTTCTCAAAGTAAGGGAGAAAGTTAAACAAGGTGCTATCATTGTGGAGCATTTAGCTACTGATTTAATGATTGCTGATCTTTTAACAAAAGCATTGCCTAATGGAGTTTTCAAGTCACATATTACTCGAATGGGAGTGAAAGAGGCTTTGAAAAGTGGGAGTAGTTGCTACAAGATTCAAATATATTTTATAAGCTGCTGGAAGATGGTTGGGGATTGTTTTCAAGAAAATATGTTTTGCAACAGTTCATGGGAGGTAAGTTTTTTAGATTGTATTAGCTAGTTTTGTTTTTCTATTTTGCAGTTAGTTGAGGTTTTCATTTAGTGCAGCTTTTTCAGATGTATTTGTGATTAGTTGTTCTAAGAAGACAATTTTATAATTCAATAAAAGGCCCCTGAATCATTTTCAAATTTGATGAAGCTGTTACATGAATTTGAGTTGTTCATATTGTTAAGAGTGACTCTGAGTTGATAGTTTTCTGTCAAAGATTTGGTATCCAAATATTGATTGTTGGGCTATATGAGTGGGAGTAAACATTTTTGGTTTACTTATGAGCTGAGATACATAGTTAAATGCATAAGTTGGATGTTTATGACTTATAAGTTGATTTTGTGCTTAGTATTATAGAAGAGATTATAAATTCAAATGTTTTGATTTGTGCAAACTACTGTGATTCAACTGTGACATATTGGGATAAGACTTTTGTGATCACTTTATACAATCTTGAGATGATTATCTGCTGTAATGAATCATGATCAAGTGGGAGAATGTTAGAGTATGAGTATGATTCTTACAAGTTGTGTGATAATCCTTAGAGTATTTCGAATTGTTATAAAGAAGTCTTAATGTAAATAATAGAGTTGAGTCAATCATATTAGAATTGGAACTCTGGTATTTGCTCAAATATAGAACTTATGTTTGTATAAGGATTTGGTATCAAATTCCTTGTAGGATTGTTATAGGGCAATCCGATTATGTTAGTATAAAACCATAAGCCGACGGTCTCACAAGAACCACTCTTATTTTGTGCCAATCACCTATTATTGGAAGAGTTTCTGGCTTGACAGAGAGGAGAAGTTTATGGAAGAATTGTCATGGCTTCTTCATCCATAAGCATGTCTGCAGGTTTGTTTCTTTCTTGCTTTAAGGCTTAAGTTTTCAGTTCATATAAACATGTTTTGTTAGATTATGATTTGATTGCTTGATCATTCTTTTGTATTGGAAGATTAATCTTGTTCTTGGAAATCTGAGATTAGTTTAACATTCTCTTCAACTAGTATACACATAACGTGGGGGGTGTAAGATCTAAATATAAACACAATCCATAAATCAACAACACACAAGAACAATAAATATGACTAACTAATGACATAAGTTTGCGGAATAAACTTACCGGTAGAATTCGATGCAGAAGAGGAAGCCATGGCAGCTTCTAAACATTTTAACTTCTCCTCTTTAACAAAGCACAAGTACTCTCCAAAAAATAGGTCTTTGGAACAAAAGCGAGCAGAACCTTTGCAAGAGCAGTGGCCAAGGTTGTATACAGAATGTTTTCCCAACCATTCTCCTATTGGAATTAGTATGGGATTCAACCAATCAATCCATATCAAACTCATGAGTGTATTGGAGTTCCAGTACAGAGTTACGTCGCACAAACATTAACGACTCTCAGTACTCTTAATCCTACAAGAAAAAGGACATCTTCTAGCTTAACAACATACACTTGTTCCTACAAGTCCCATGTACAAAAGCATATTTTACATTTAATTGAAATATTTACCATGAATTTAAGTATTCATGAAAAAAACCAAACCAATAGTATCCACTTTGGCTACTAGAACAAACACCTCCGTGTAGTTTAATAGCAATTCTTCCTACTTTTTGCCACCACACAGGCCTTGTGCTTGTCACTCTCTCCCTTCTTATTGAGCTTGGTACCCAATTTTTCAAACCAGTCGAATTATGAGGATCAACAAGTAGTGGACTTGGAAGAGAAAGAGTTAAGGTTCATTACGTTCTTTAGTGGATGGAGAGGTTTGCATAGGAGTTAGCCTGGGCCAAGGTTCACCATATATATATATATATATATATATATATATATATATATAATGACATATGGTGCTCCTTGCATTTGTAAGGCTTCTATTAGAGTTTACTTGGAACATGCCACCCAACAGGGGAAAATTTGATCACACTAAAGATCAGGCATCCTTGAAGAAGGCTACCATTTTCTTGGGTCTGCTAACCCTCGCTTCCCTGCTACTGTGTACTTAGGGTAATTGTGAGTTGGAACGTCGTCATGCTCAAAACCGATCAACTTTTAGTTTACTGGTATTTCATCTGTCATGTTGATAAAAATAATTAATAAAAATATTAATAATAGAAAGAAACATAACATAAGCTTTTCCATTAATGTTTCTACGTTATTTTAGTCAATCACACATCATTCTTCAACAATGGCAAATGGATAGTCAATCACACATCATTCTTCAACAATGGCAAATAGATCAAACCCTGGTTGCTTTCTCTATTCTCTCTCGCACATAGAACCCCATTTTCCCCTGCTTTCGTCGCCGACTCCTTCCTTTGGTTGGTGTCAGCAAGCCTCCTTGCTCTCCCTCCTTCTTTTTCTCCCTTTAAGTCTTTTTGTCTAGATCTTTCCCTTCCACTGCCTATGGTTGTCGGTTTGTGAGGTCACATTCTCGGCATGCTTCTTCATTATCCCGGCATTTTTTCATCAGCTTTAGTTATGAATTTTCCGTTTTGCTGCATTACTTTTCTTCTCCTCCTTCCTTTTGCCCCTGTTTCACAATCTAAGTCCATTTTTGCAGCCATTTTCTCTCACATCCATCTCCCCGGCCCCTTCCTTTACTAACACCTCCATCTGCGACCCCTCATTTACCTCCCCTTTATCCCCACCAAAAATCAGATCTTTGAGTTTTGGACTTGATTTGGGATGTAGATCTTTACCCCATTGCCCCTTGCTTTACCGGCATGCCGAAAAATTTGGGGGCCTCTGTCGTTGTAATGGTGTTTTACACATCTCCATTGGCCCTCCCCACCCCCATGTTATATCAACTTGGTTATTTCCTTGCAAGTGTGGTGGTTGGCGGGACAGATTTAGATAGCTTGGTCGGCTCCAGCGCTCTGAGATCTGTTTTTTGCTGTGGATTTTCCTTCTTCTTCTTTTTGTTACTTTTGTTGTGCTTGACTCTCTGCGGATCCTCCTTCACTCTGGTTCCTGCATGGTTGTCACTCCGATGGTTGCTAGCGAGAGTTTGGCGGCGGCGGGCTGCTTCTCTAGGATGGATTTTAGGTTGTTTTATCTTCATCTTCTGTTTTCAATTTTTAGGCATTTGTCGTTGTGGTTTTGGACCTCCCACTGTTTATCTTGGGCCATTAGTTGGCTTTGTATTTTGCTTTAAGTTTTAATGAATTTCAACTTTTCGTCCAAAAAAATAACACATCATTCTTCAACACTTACTTTTATCACACATGAAAAAATATTGACGACCCAAAAAAGAAAATAAGAGTATTATAACATCTAGCTAGGATCGACGGAACCAAGAGCCAGAAGCACAACCTGCAGCAATATACGTACAGACAAAGATTATATACTATAATTGACAAGAAGAAAGCGCAAGAGACATAATCAAGCTTGTCGGTATTGAATATGTCTAATGATTTTCAGCTCAGATTCTCAACCTCTCATGCAGCAATGGTATTAGAATAAAAGGCTTAAAACGTTCTTGCAGAATCGCTCACATAATTAATAATACTAGCTTTGTAACTGAACTTGTTTAGAGCAACTATCCTTGCAGTTGCTTCCTTTATATTTCACCATCTTAACTATCGGGGTTAGACATATTGAACCGAATAAATCTTGCGCCAACCGCACAACAACATGGGGATGTCTCTCCTAACGTAAATCTTTTACATAAACGTCGTGGTGGTGGTGATGCACCATTTTACTTAATAGGAAACTTTCATTCTAATCCTTGAAAAATATGACTTCTAGACTAAAATCATGTGTAAGATTAAAAATCTAATTTTAGTCCATTGATACATTAATTACCTCACTTATTAATTATATTTTGATCTTTTAATTATTTTTCATTTTCTTTCTAATTTTAGTGTATTAATTACTTTTATTTATCATTTTCATTTTTATTTCATTCATCCTAATACATTTGTTTTAGACATTTGAGTAACTAATTTTTGTTATATAATATATTCCGATATAGTTTATGTTCTTCATTTCGGTAGACTAATTCATATAATATATTTTGATATATTCATTTCGGTATACATATTTAGATACATTAATTCAATATACTACATTTTAGTGCATACATTTTGATACATATATTTCTTGTGCTGACATTTAGGCACAATATAATAAATTTTGGTGCTAACATTTTGATACACTTGTTCTATCTATGTAATATATTTCGGTACATACATTTTAGTACAAACATTTAGGTATATCAAATGATTATAATATATTTCGGCAAACAAATTTAGGTACCCTAATCTATGTAATGCATTTCGATACATATATTTGGTACAAACATTTAGGCATATTAATGAATTATAATATATTTCAGTACACAAATTTATGTACAAAAATTTATTTTAATATATTTCGGTACACTTATGTGTTTTCATATTTTTCTTATGTGCCACTATGTTCTAATGTTTTCTTATTTAGGCACATTTATAAAGATATATATTTGGACAAAGTTTTAAAAATTAATAATTTAAAATGTTTATATTAATAAATTCAAATATTTAATGGAAGACATTTGAACAAAATATGCATTAATTATTAATAAAAAACATAATTTGAATTTTGTTGTAGGCATAATTTACTGAATAATATAAGGGCATAGAGAAAGGGGGTGCGGCAACATAGAGAGAGAAGAGAGAGAGATGTGTAATTGTGAGGTGTGTGCTATTCCACCCTACTGTGCCTCTATTTATAGTAGTAGGGAAGGTAAATTTCTTACCCCAATAGAATTACAACTCCAATAGGATAATATCTAGTCTAAGTGATATGGTAGAATCCCATAAGAATATCTCAGATATGAAAGGATTTACATAATCACATTCCTAATCTAATAGGACTACAACACTCCCCCTTGAGTGTGTAAATACGCAACTAAATGGTGCATCAGGTCTTCAGCGATGAAGTAAGTACAATTGATGAAGTCTTCGGCACAATGAGCGAATGCGAGTCTCAAAACAACGGAAGAATGCATAAAAGGTAAAACTCACAAAATCTCGCTATGGTAATACCCAAGGTGGGAGAAAAACTCATAGACTAAGAAGAAAAGTGAGAAGTTGCATTAAGTCAAAACTAAACATCTTCTAGACGCGAGTAGAGAAACTCACAAGGGTATGACCAGCCCAGGATGGGTGCCTCGTCACCTAGTTAGGTGGCAAAAACCCAGTGGGAAAAATGCTCCTAATCATAGAAAAAAGAGTACATTAAGATCAAGTAAGTATACTTCTGGATACTCCCCCTGAGTTTGACAGAACTTCCAAATGAGAACTACAAGCATTGCATATGAATAGTTAGGTATACCAATTCCTCAAACAAGCTTCTGGAAGGTTCACTTTGGTAATGACATCGTGTAGAGGTCGACACGGTTGTCTGGGATCAACTTACTTGACTTCAATCTCCTTAAGCTTTGCTAATGAAATGTAGCCGCAATATGTCTTGGCGTTGACTTTGTTGAAGTTTCATGTCTTGGTTTAGTTGATACATGCGGCATAGTCTTCATAGATCGTCGTCAGGACTCAACGATTGATGAAAACAACAAGTACTTTGAATATACTCAACAAGAGCTATCAACCATGTCATATGTGTGGCAAAGTGAAATAAGGTGATTCTTGTAATGATTTGAAGATTTCGCAACTAAGGTCATATTATGAACCTCCAAGATATTGCTATATCCCTAACGGTAAAGACATAACCATTTGGGGATGTGCCTTATGCTGGTTTGATAAGTAACCTGCGTCAACATAACAAACAAGGCAAGCATCATTCTGAGGATCAAGGGGGTCAAATCCACTCGGGATGCGTTGGGATTAGCCTAAATCTGTAGTACCTTTCAAAGTAGTGGAAAAACGTCTTTAATACCAATTTAGTGGTTGCGTGTAGGCACGATGTTGCGTCTTTACCAATAGATCAACAGTGAAGGAGATGTCTTATCTAATGCAATGAGCTAAGTACAACAAAGCGCAAAGTTGAACTCAGATATGGAACTTCAGATTCCATAACTTCTTCAAGGGTCTCATTTGCATATAGCGTATAAAAAATCATATGTATACTCAAAGATAACACCTTCAGGGTGTAGCTTGACTAATAAACCATAAAACTATCAGAATAACGCTTGAACTTCCGATCAAGGCGTAAACAGGTTTTCCCAAGATCCTTCATCTCAAATTCCGTCTTTAGGTGCGAGGTAGTTTTCTCAAGCTCTTCTAGAGTCTTAGTGAGATTCATGTCATGCACATAAACTGTAACTCTAGCAATTCGGAATAAGACTTCATAGTTTAACATGCAATGGCATAATTCATATCCCTAACTGATCAAATAATCACTTAGACGGGTATACCATATCCGCTGGATTGCTTGAATCCATAAGTGAACATCTCAAATGAGTTAAGAGGGTGTTCCGTGGTTTGGAACTATTTGAACCAATCTATGTAATTCTTCAAGAACTTATATGTAAATCTCTGTATCAATATCCCCATGGAGAAACACTAACCAAATTTCATAATGTTGCAATCAATCACAAGGAGTTTGAAAGAAACCTTGTGCCGTAAGACGTGCACTACATCATACTATTTCATTCATCTCAATACGCTTCCATTCCCACTAGTAACACAATAGGATTACCTTGGGCAGTGTAGGAACGATACGTCCAAAACACACTTTGGTAACGAATTTAACCTGGATTGTAATTTCAATTGTCCAATCAGTTTTACATTGCCACTAATCAACGAAACACAGTTCGATATCGTCCTTTTTCATTTATGTCAGTAGCTACCATATAAATGAAAACATCATCGATGATAATCTTATTCCAATTCCATTATCTTATCCAAACTAGTATATTGGACCAAGAACTTCAAATCTCGGGAGTAATCTGGATTAACCTCATGAGATGGAAATGACTTGAGACAGCAATCCAGTATAGATTCATGTTGTACTGTGATCTTTCATTTCTAGGGAAGTGAATCCTATGAACCAAGTGATCTGTTATGCTTCAGGCCGAGATAGATTGATTAGTTATCTGCCGGGGTACTGGGTCGTCCAACAGGGATGGCCAAATCGTCTTTCAAGGGCGACACACCTTTCAGGGATGTTGACTCGACGTCTGTTAAGTATGTCTATCCTTCCAAACATATTTGCAGCTGGTATATGATCTCGTCACATTAGTTAGATCAGAGGAATGCGTCATATTTGTAGCTGGTATATGATCTCATCACATTAGCTAGAATTCATCGCACTTGCTTATCACACTTATGCGATACGGGGATCGAGATGAGACATAATGGGCAACATCCATGCAAATTCGCGCCGTTTTACAGGAATGTTGACGTTCTTATCTCCCTCTAACAGCAGGAAGATTGTCTCATTGAAGTGACAATCTGCAAATAAGCAATAAAGAGATCGCATGCAAGAGCTCTAAAGAACTATTGCAAAGGAGAATCATGATCGACAAAGATTCACATCCTTCTTTGAGGACCCGTGTTGGTACGTTGCGGCAGTGCAACTTGGCATATGGAATGCACACTCAAATAGATCAGTACAAAACGTCAAGTTCGTACCTAGTAACTAATTGTAACGTCAAATAGGCTAGATGGTTATAGGGCTCAAGATGGACCAACATAGCTGCGTACAAGATTGCATAGCCCTAAATGGAAAAAGAAAGCTTGGTGCGTTTACCAAGGTCCAAGCGATTATTTAAATTGTGCTTTATGATCACTCTACGAGGCTGTTTTGGGGTGAACATGGGAATTCGATGTCCAATTATGAACCCAAAAGAAATGCAATACTTATCGATGCATCTTCGATATAAACTCTCTGACATTATCCAGTCTTCCAAACTTTATAGGATAATTAGAGTGGTAAACCTTTAAAATCAGCCAGAAGGTTTGGTAACAATGTGTGTGGACAAACATGTGACCAGTTTGTCGATTCATCAACCAAAACCGTAAGTATTTATATGGTCCGCATTTTGGTTGGATTAGTCCATATATATTCCCTTGAATCCATTGTGAAAAGAGGGTCATTTCGTATCTTTGGGAAGGATGATATAGAAACCAAATTTCCTGAATGAGCAGGTTGGGCAAAGTGTACTTGTAAGCACAACATCATTACTTCGGGTAATGAGATGTGCTGTGGCATCATTGTTTGACCTAAGTGTCCCAAAAGGTCGTGCCAAGGCAAGTAAAATGCTTTAATCACCTGGCTTCAGGCCAACCACACGTGGCATATCCCAGTCGGGAGGTAGCTCATTGGCCCTAAAAAGAAGCTTCACGCTCATTTTTCGAGGTGGTGCAAAGATATATCACTCTATTTTCTTCAGTGGTTTCATTCATGATCATTGTCATCTCGAGTATCCTTAAAACTCAACGATGGTCTTTTGGAACGGGGAGAATATAAGGTCTCTTAAATGGTAATGTAGTACCATGCATACAACAAGGACCGTGCCAATGCTCTTAATTAGGTTGAATATACCTGAAGTCGTTGCTAGAGATATGATTTAGGGATAAAGTTAGTGTGCAGTATTGCTTTCATCTAGACAACTAACTTTCCCACATTCATACCTAATCACGTGTTTAATTGAATTCGGTCACATGTATACAAGAAACATGATTCAATTAACTCATATTGCTGGACAATATCAATAAGATTACCCATAACTAAAACAAACACCAAAGTTGAATCCAAGAACATAGAAAAACATTCACAAAGTAAACCAAAATTTACTAAGGTGGATTCGGCCAACAAGGCCATTCATGTCAAAATTCTGCCCTTCCAATGGTGTTCGGTGGAGCAAAATTAGTTTCACATATTGACTGCAAGAATGATACTCATCAACGACATTGGTGGGGGCACAAATAGGTGTGTAACCAATGATCTCTTTAATCAAGATGGAAGTATATTCAACAGGGTTGAGGTTCAAGAATACTATCCCTATTCTTAAAGTTTTAGGTTTTAGGTGCCAATGATCACATTTCGGGTGTGATGCCACACCTTGGTAGGCCCTGATTCTATTATATGTTGTAAAAAACAAACTCAAAATTGGATTGTGAGAGGGACAGACCTAGACTTGGGTTCGATAGGCACCAGCCGAAGTTGGAAGGGGCTGTTTAGTGGGCTTCTACTAAAGCAGAGCAATATTGTTTGGTGCACATCTGCCAAAGAAGAGCACACCCTTCGGTGCACCTCTACCGAAGTAGAGCATGCCCTTTGGTGCACCTCTACCGAAGCAAGGCTTTACCATTCTGTAGACTCTAGTCGAAACTGGGTCTATACTGTCAGACACCTCCCAGGCGAATTGTTGGGTACCTTTCTCTCACAAGTGTGGAAGTAATTAGATCCGAGAATTTTAGTAAATTTTTGCTTTCTATGAAAGAATAATTTGTGAAAACAAGTTCATTTGAGCAACATCTATGTATGCACTTAACAATTAAAGGCGGAATCATGCTTGTGTGCCCTCAAGAACAAAACTTCACCTATGAAATTCAAGGCCTAGTAGTTGTGGTGAACCAAGACTCAACTTAAATCCTAAAGAAAAGAATTGAGAAACATTTATACCTTTGAAGCACCTCTTTGCTTAGCAAAAGATATTCACCCATGTGAGGGGGCCTTCTTTCCTAAGTCTCCTTGCTCCTTGGCTCCATGGATGTGGATGGAAGAACTTTGCTTCTTGGCTCTATGACTTCTTGGATATGGATGAAGGAATGGATTCTCAAAGTTCCTAAGAAAGGGAACCTCTAACTTTCCACACCAAGGAGAGTATTGAGGGAGAGATGAGTGACCTAGCAAGAAATGGATGCTAGTCCATTCTTCCTAGGGTGGCCGGCCTCCTAAGAGAAGAGAGAGCTTTTTGTGTTTCTCTCTAGAAAACCCTTATGAGGGAATGGGTTATAAATTCCTTTCTATAGCCACTTACATTGAGCGACATAATTGAAATTAAAACCAATTCTCCCACACACTCTCTATGGCCAACCATATGGGTTCATTGGGCTTTCATGCCCTTTGTGTTTTCAAGTTGTCATACAACTTGAGTTATTAGACTTGACATTCAAAGCCCAATAGGCCTTGAGGCCCAATAGGCCTTGAGGCCCAAAACTAACCTGAGGTCTAAAACGAACTTATTCGTTTGATTAATTAACATATTAGTTAATCCTAGCCATAAATAATTAAACCATTCAATTATCCTTACTCATCTTCGTTGTTTCTTCAATCCCCACCTTACACGGTGTATGATCCATTAGGTTCCTTTTAGCTAGGCAGTGGGCGATTAAAACTCTTCAAATCGATTGTGAATTGAAACTTACTTTTCAATTCTCCCTTGAGTGATTATACACCTTTAGGGCTTCCACAAACCATGAGTGACACCTAGCAGTATGTCATGGCTACCCAAGCTAACCAGAGGAGGTGGAGAACCTATTCAATTTGGAATTACAATGCAATACGGTCTTTCTCTAATACAATACTCTTGACCACATTGTTTGATTTGATAGTTTATTCATGTCTACTGTCCAATGTGATTCTCTTACTTATATGATTACCTTGAATGTGATTTGGAACGAATTCCTAAATCTCATTCATACTCTGGCCAGAGATTCATATCATAGAGTATTCTCCCTCAAACGGTTTGAAGGTTAAAGATCCCTTGTTGTGCATTCACTTGCCTCCATGGCTAAGTGGCTTAACCCCAACTATGCCGTGGACACCCTTTGACGGAGTGACTTTGACATAGTCAAAGATCAAGGACCTAACCATAAGACAACTATGATGCCTCAGGTCAAATGACTACTTTGCATTATCCCTACCATGAGTTTTCATGTGATATAAGTATGAGAACTCCTTGTTGATCGTGTTCAGTGGACTCATTCTCTATTGAGCACCTACATGCTTATCTTGGTGTCAGTCACACCAATGACTCGAGACCAGTCACTCTTTCTAAGAGAAGACATAGCACGTATTGATCTCAACAGACTGTCAATGTCCAATTGGCAATCCTTTGATCAAGAACGTTTAGGATATGTATTTGAAAAAGAATGGTCTCAGGAATCTAACTTCTTTAGATCACATTCTCCCAATTACATAATCCTTGGACTTATCGTTTAAGCATATAACATTTATATGAAAAGGCTTTAAACAATAATCTTTGATTTTATATTAAACTAGATTAGTTTAACATGTGAAATGTTCGTAAAGTATCGTCATATGATTGGCTTTAGGGCACATTTCCAACAATCTCCCACTTGCACTATAGCCAATCAGCTTGGTTATCAGTGATGATACATCTTCTGAATTCATTTAAAAAATGGCTGAGTAGTAGGCCTCGACAATGGATATCTATATGTTATCCATAGAAACAACCTTG
The DNA here is from genome assembly GCA_024362995.1 of Heteromeles arbutifolia. Taxonomy (NCBI): domain Eukaryota; kingdom Viridiplantae; phylum Streptophyta; class Magnoliopsida; order Rosales; family Rosaceae; genus Heteromeles; species Heteromeles arbutifolia. The sequence goes on from JANCRC010000022.1 coordinate 1,007,026, forward strand.
AGAATAACGACGTCACCATTATACATGATTCTCAATCATGTGGTTCAATCTCTCATTTGACTTCGGATCTTGATGAGACCTTGATTCCCTGGCTTGAGCTATCACCCCATTAGTGTCATAGTGTGGGTACACTAGAGACACTTTTTGGTTGGAAGTGAACAGAGAGTTCGTAAACGATCTTTCCCATCCAAACAACATTGTTGTCAGCTTCTATATGGCAATATGTTTTGCATGCATAATGGAACACACTAAAGTCATTACTTATAACTTTTCCACCCAAATATCTCTTTAGTCATAATAAAGAGATATCCAATTATCTCTTCATTCATAATGAAGAGACATCCAATGATGGATACGATATTAAATTCACAATCTAATACATTTACTCTTCCATTGCGTTACTCTAATTCTTCCTCATTCTTGAGGAATCTATCCTTTAGTATTTCTTAAATACTTAAGGACTGACTTGACAGTTGCCATGGTTCTGATCCTGGGCTTGCAATGATATCGTCTTGTACCGATCTTGGTACAACTCATATCAACGTTTTTCATACAATATGAAATACGTAAATCACCTTTCTGCGTATGCATAAAGGATTCTATTTACTCATTATGCTTCTTTGGGAGTCAAAAGGGTACATTCCCTTCTAGAAGAACAATTTCCCAGTCTGATTGGAATTGTCCTTTCATTTGAAGTTTATCATTCAAGAAACTTCCTACATCTATTGTCTGTCAATAGGGATTGAAATAATCCAATTATATCTTGAAATCTATCATTATAGATTTCCATCCCATGTATATAGACTATGTCTCCCATATACATTCTATCATTATAGCATGTTTAAAGTCATAACTTTAACGAAGAAGAATTCCTTTCATTTCCAAAATTAATATATCATATATATGTTCAAATTTTAATATATCTTGAAATTGTAGTGACGGAATTAAGTTCCTTATTCAAATTGGAATGTAAAGACAATCTTTGTTTTTCCAATTTCTTTGGTAGTTCATATGAGGAAGTAAGTACTATCTGTTTTTGCAGAGATCTATATTTTATTCACGTTCCGAAAGTGAAGTACTTTCTCTTCTCTCATTAATCTTCTACTTCTTATTAGCCACACTTTTTCAACGATTGTAAAACATAGTTACTAATATGGAATCAAGCATTAAAGTAGAAGAACCAACTATTTTGAACTATTCAAGAACAATTTACAACACCTTTGAAATGTGTGTTCTTGACACTTGCAAGACATTTCTTGCAAATATCCCTTCCAATGTCCTTTCATAAAGAAAGTTTGTTCCCTTGGAGTTATTTCGCCTTCTTCATTTGACTTCTCCATTGACAACAATAGTCATGGTCCCTTAAACTCCCACTATCTCTCTTGAAACTTATTTCAATTGTGTTATACGAATCAAACGATTTGGAGAGCATGCGGTTATTGTTCACTATATAATTTACGATAAACTTAGTGAACCATTTGGATAGGGACTCAAAGGTGAAGTCCTTGCCTAGTTTCCGTCTCCTGAAGTGGTTTAACACTTCAACACTCAATGATTCAAAATCATCATAAGTCCATGTTGATGGACTATTTTTGTCAAACAACCATTATGTTCTAAACATGATTACAAGCTTTCAAGAGTTGTACAAGGCAACTCTCATTTCTTCATACAACAATTTATAAGTGAGAATCATGGCACATAAAGTGTCCATGCTCTTGTGCTTACTTCTCAAGTTCCTTGTTCATTTAACAAAGAAACAAGCATTAGTGTTTGCTTTAACTAACGGTTGTTCAAAGCAACTCTTATTTCTTCATACAATGATTTGTAAGTGAAGAACTATGACACTAAAAGTGTCCATGTCTTTGTGCTAATCTTCATAAGTTCCTTTGTTCATACAACAAAGGAATAGGCACATGTTTGTGTTGTCCTCTTTATGATTGACTTATCTAACATGTTCTTCCAATGATACATTATCAATAGGAAGATTGTGAGGATGAGACTACTTAGGTACATATACAATCCATTCAAGACAATCTATGGGATTGTGGTACCAAGTCCGGAAACTAAAGCCTTCAGCTTTTCTTTGTCAAGTTTTGGATAGCGTTTGCAAATATATCAATAAATAAATACATAACGAATATAAAATGATTGATTTTAAGCTATTTGATCTGGATCTTTAAATCAAATAACACCACCCACTACTTTTGGCAAATTTCATATTCCTCATTAGAATTCAAGAGTTTTGGAGGAAACTAGTAGGGTATGAGAGGCTCACTATTACCAAGTCCACCTCACAATGATATGATGTTGGCTAGCATCAATAATAGAGTACACTTACTCATTTACATCTCATGTAAGTACCCATCTTATTTGGCCTCTAGAGAATGATGCCTCACAATGATATGATGTTGTCTCCATTGCACTTAGTTAAGTCATTCCCACCATGCAAGTTCGGGTAGAGGTTCAAGAACAACCTCATAATGATATGATGTTCATCATTCTTGTTGCCTACCTTCACAACATCATGTATGCGTATAGAACTTCTCCTGAGTGTAAGCATATACTTTGCACTCCCCCATGATAGGGTGAAGTCGGTGTATGAGTCACAAATGATCGGAGCCTACCACGGTGGAAGGCCACGAAAGAGTGTTCAAAGCACTCTCACGCTTGTCAACTTAATAACGGTTTAGTAAAGGGTTTTTAGGTCTCAGAAACATATAAGCATGCATTTTAATCTCATTAAAACAATTTGGTCCTATAACAACTATTGGTCCATGTGATTGATTTGATAGTTTATGATACTCCCACTATGCTTGTAAAATGATTTTTAAAGTAAGAGTATATGGTACTATTAACATAAGCTTTGCATTGATTGATGGACTATATAGTTGCCTTAGGGCCTTAGGATGACCATGAACCTTTGATTCGATCCAACACTAGCCTAGTGTTTGATCTCGGTCTAGGGATGGTGATTGATTTTACTTACATGTTTAATCACATTAAGGCGTGTTTTCTTATTGGGCGTTGGACCCAACTACTCCAATTTCATGCATATCAAATAAAACAAGAGAGGAATACATCAAAGTAAAGAAGAGCTTATGCTCTTTTACAAGATTTGATCAAATTAAAATACTTTAAAGTAAAGAAGAGCTTATGCTCTTTTACAACATTTGATCATATCAAATTACAACCAAAATCTAATCTACACATTCCCATGGTTCAAACAAATTTGAGAGATGGCCTTTCACATAGCTCAATTATTGTAGTCTTAGGTTCATAATCACCCTTTCTTTAATTAATTAACACTTTAACTAATTAAACTTGAATGCAACATTGTCGTTTGGTTTTTGTATCCATAGAATTGATTTAGATGGAGCTAAATGAAATGAAAATCAAACTCTCATTTAAAGATCCAAAACTATTTTGTTCTCAACTAATATGGGCCAAAATGCAATAACCTCAACTTTTGGGCTATATTGCAAAACATAAACTTTTGAGATCACTTTGTAAAAACACAAAAGTCCACTACTTCATGTAATTACAACTAGAACCCAAAAATTCAACAAATGAAAAAACTTCATTAAAGAAGCAAAACAATTTGCCCTTTAGTGATTTTGGGCCTTTACGTAAAAACGTAAACTTTCGGGTCAAAGTGCAAATACACAAAAGTATCAAAACTTTATATATTTTCATAAAAGCCCCAAAAGTACCTCCATTATAGGGGTGGCCGGTCATGGTGAGTAGTGATGGTGTATGTAAGTTGATTTGCGTGTTTGAAAGGTGATTGAAAATTGTAAGTAATTGGTATGGTATGAATAGTAAAAAAAGGTATGGGTGATGTTTGAAAAATCATATCATCCATCACTAACAAAAACAAATAAACAACCAAACACCTTTTTGAATCAAAACAACAAACTTTTTGTTCTTGGTATGAACAACAAGAACAAAGCAAGAACATTGAAGAACATCCATGAAAACCCATAAGTGCTCCATGAATGTTTTCACTCAATAAAACTCAAATTTTCACTACTCAATAGAGGGTTAACATCCTAGGGTACTTAGGGGTTCCAAAAGTCACTTTAAAACACTTTTAACAAGACAAACATGAACCCAAAAATCCACCCTTTGGATTTGGCCGAATTTCCCCCATAAACATGGCACCAAATTTTAGCTCCAAAATTCATGCTTAAATGAACTACATCTACAACTTTTGAGATGGCAAATTTTCTAACTAAATTTCCATTCAAAGAAACAAGAATAAAGCTTGTAACAATTACAACATTCAAATCATAAACTATAAAAATACAAAACCCAATAGGATTCACCAATTACTATACCTAGACTCTGATACCACTTGAAGGAATAATTTGTGAAAACAAGTTCATTTGAGCAACATCTATGCATGCAATTAACAATTAAGGCGGAATCATGCTTGTATGCCCTCAAAAACAAAACTTTACCCATGAAATTCAAGGTCTAGTAGTTGTGGTGAACCAAGACTCAATTCAAATCTTAAATAAAAAAGTTGAGAAACTTGTATACCTTTGAAGCACCTCTTTGCTTAGCAAAGGATATTCACCCATGTGAGGGCCTTCTTTCCTTAGTCTTCTTGCTCCTTGGCTCCATGAATGTGGATGGAGCAACTTTGCTTCTTGGCTCCATGACTTCTTGGATATGGATGAAGGAATGGATTCCCCAAGTTCCCAAGAAAGGGAACCTCTAAGTTTCCACACCAAGGAGAGCATTGAGGAAGAGATGAATGACCTAGGAAGAAATGGATGCTAGTCCATTCTTCCTAGGGTGGCCGGCCTCCTAAGAGAAGAGAGATCTTTTTATGTTTCTCTCTTTTCTCTCTAGAAAACCCTTATGAGGGAATGGGTTATAAATTCCTTTCTATAGCCACTTACATTGAGTGGCATAGTTAAAATTAAAACCAATTCTCCCTTACACTCTCTATGGCCGGCCATGTGGGTTCATTGGGCTTTCATGCCATTTGTGTTTTCAAGTTGTCATACAACTTGAGTTATTGGACTTGACATTCGAAGCCTATTGGGCCTTGAGGCCCAAAACTAACCCGAGGTCTAAAACAAACTTATTCGTTTGATTAATTAACATATTAATTAATCCTAGCCATAAATAATTAAACCATTTAATTATCCTTACTCATCTCCGTTGTTTCTTCAATCTTTACCTTACACGGTGTACGATCCATTAGGTTCCTTTTAGCGAGGCAGTGGGCGATTAGAACTCTTCAAATTGATTGTGAATTGAAACTTACTTTTCAATTCTCCCTTTAGTGATTATACACCTTTAGGGCTTCCACAAACCATGAGTGACACCTAGTAGTATGACCCAAGCTAATCAGAAGAGGTGGATAACCTATTCAGTTTGGGATTACTATGCAATACGGTCTTTCTCTAATACAATACTCTTGACCACATTGTTTGATTTGATAGTTTATTCATGTCTACTATCCAATGTGATTCTCTTACTTATATGATTACCTTGAATGTGATTTGTAACGAATTCCTAAATCTCATTTATACTCTGGCCAGAGATTCTTAATCATATCATCGAGTATTCTCCCTCAAACGGTTTGAAGGTTAAAGATCCCTTGTTGTGCATTCACTTGCCTCCATCACTAAGTGGCTTAACCCCAACTATGTCGTGGACACCCTTTGACGGAGTGACTTTGACATAGTCAAAGATCAAGGACCTAACCATAAGACAACTACGATGCCCAGGTCAAATGACTACTTTGCATTATCCCAACCATGAGTTTTCATGTGACATGAGTATGAGAACTCCTGGTTGATTGCGTTCAGTGGACTCATTCTCTGTTGAGCACCTACATGCTTGTCTTGTTGTCAGTCACACCAATGACTCGAGACCAGTCACTCTCTCTAAGAGAAGACATAGCACGTATTGATCATAACAGACTGTCAATGCCCAATTGGCAATCCTATGATCAGGAATGTTTAGGATATGTAGATGAAAGAGAATGGTCTCATGAATCTAACTTCTTTAGATCACATTCTCCCAATTACATATTCCTTGGACTTCTCGTTTAAGCATGTAACATTTATATGAGATGGCTTTAAACAATAATCTTTGCCCTTTATATTAAACTAGATTAGTTTAACATGTGAAATGTCCGTAAAGTATCATCATATGATTGGCTTTAGGGCACATTTCCAACATTCTATAATGTCGTTTCAGGAACGAGTTAGAAACATTGAAGGACAAGGAAAGTATTCTCCAGTCAAAATTCAATCAGATTTATAAACTTCAGAATCGTACTCATTCATAGACATAATCATGGTGTGCTTTGGGCAATATCTTTCATGATTATGCAGTCCGTATGAGTGAGCCAAAGAGCCATGGAATTCTCGTTCGAGAGGTACTTCCATTTGTAATGCTTCGAGCATAAATCTTCGAATGAAGATCATGGCGGAGGCTTATTTAGCTTTTCCATGCCATTGTTGGCTTCAATGGTTATCAACTTCTTAAGTCAAGTGGAGATTCACGTCCTGTACCCACATAAAGTGGTTTCTGTTATAAACGTCCAAAACAGTGAAATCGAACTTGTGATGGTTCGACACTCCCCTGAATGGAGGGAACAAGATTGTGGTTGGTGCCATGGGAAAATAAAGCATCCATAAGCATCAATGTTAGAACATTTGGGTTCTAAGACATTTTTTTACATGAAAAATGTTGGGTTTTCATGGGTGTATTATTTTATCAAAAACTTTGCGTTTCAAAGGCACTAAATTTGAAACTACGGGTTCAATTTAGTTTTATGAATGATTAGTTCATAAAGGAGAGGTTCTTGCAAGAATAGAGAATACAATATGTTGATTTAAGTGTAGTGGATTTGAGTTGCTTCGGGACTACGAAAGCATGTCAACGGTTCAAAAGAGAAAAATAAATTATTGAATTATTAATGTCCAAAAAGTGATCTTCAGGTCAATAATTTCGGATTAATTGTCAGATTAATGGACTCCGAGTCACTTTTAATTAATTCAATAGATGGGACCAAACGACGTCGATCGTGGAAACAAAATAATGACAAACGGGTCAAATTAGCTTCGGTTGGCAATAGGCCAAGTGACAATTATATTAAAAATTAATTAGCGCAAACCAAAATACCCCCAAAAATTAAATGGGTAAGATTTATAATGCAGGAATGCCAAAAATTGGATTAGGTCGAAAAAATATCACGGCCCAGCCTTATTGGGATGTTTGTGGTGCGGGCAAAAGGCCTTACAACACGGTTGCAGGCCATTGGGATTCGAGGAGGGCTACGAGTACAACCCAGTTATGACAGGCTATTGGGCCGAGCCTGGGATAATGCCCAGCAACAATATCTGCTGGGTTGGGCCAAAACAAGGCGCATGAGCAGGGCCAGCCGAAGGCTGGCTTGTGGGTTGGCATTGGAAGCCCAGCCGAAGCTGGCTTTCGAGTTTAGGCTGGGTCAGGGCAAGCCCAGCAACATAGGCTACTTCCTGTTTGGGCCGAGTGGTGGGCAAAGCCCAGCAAGTATCTGGGGCTTGCTGCAGGCTGGCCTAGGTCACGGGACAAAGCCTAGCATCATAGGGCTACTGGTTTTGGGCTAGGGACATGGTAGATAGGTCCAAGAAAGCTACAAGCCTTCTCGGGTTGGGCTGGGGTTGCTGGCCTGTGGGAACCCTACCAAGTCGAAGGCCTGATGTGTCTTGCGTGCGTAGCAAAGCCCAAAGGGCTACTGCTAGGTGGTCAAGATGTCAAACAACGTTGTCTAGGTGGTCAAGATGTCAAACAACGTTGTCTCATGGGGCTCTACATGGCTGGGCTGTAGGCTAGTGACGGGACTCAGCTCGATGCTTTGACTCACAAATTCCACATAACAAAATAATAATTGCGTAATGCATGAAACATGTATAAATGCATCATGGAGAATGTTTTCATGCTTCGTGGACGTTTCAAATATCTTACTTTATATTAAGCGTACCTGATTGGCAGAAAACAAATAAAAGCCTTTCAATTTTGTAGAAGAAAGCCTCTTCCACGATCCTTCACTTCCTTAGCTTCTGGCAAGAACATGCTGATAATGTGTTGTAAGCATAATTTACTGAATAATATAAAGGTATAGAGAGAGAGAAGGTGCGGCAACACAGAGAGAAGAGAGAGGTGTGTAATTGTGAGGTGTGTGTTATTCCACCCATTGTACCTTTATTTATAGTAGTAGGGAAGGTAAATTCCTTACCTCCAATAGGATTACAACTCTAATAGGATAATAACTAGTCTAAGAGATATGGTAGAATCTCATAAGAATATCTCATATATGATAGGATTTACACAATCACATTCCTAATCTAATAGGACTGCAACATTTTTGAATTAAAGTACACATCAAGGGACTATAATCACTATGTTATCTAACACCAGTTTTTATTAAATTTCAATCTTTTTCAAAAGTTAAAGTTCAAAAAACCCCTTAATTATGTTACTCTCCACAATATGGCATGTTAACGGGTTAACAACTAATTGTACAAAAAAAGAAAAAAAAAAAAAAAGAAAGGTAGTACAGTACTAATCCTTTCAATCTCTTACACAATTTGTTAACTTAACATCAAATGACACACAAAAAAAAAAGTTTTGGGTTGAGTCATTAACTGATCGGCTCGTTATCTGGTCACTTGTAAGAACCCGTTATGGGTTTAACACAAAACAATTTATTAATATAACATGTATGACACAAAAAATATGATCCATTTGCCTGGTCTACTATTAGTTCGATACTTTTTTGCATGACTCGTTAATCTGAAACAAAACGAAAAATAACAAGTTGCGCTTCGTTCTATTAAGATAATGTTTTGATACGATACAATTCATTATGATAACATGTATGACACGAAAACAATACCAACACAAAAAACATAACCCTACTGAGTGAGTTGCAAGAACCTTGCAAAAAGGGTGAAAAAAAACAACAAACAACTAATAAAACGTCTCGTACTTCCACGTGGCCATCCATTACAATTTACATATGGCGTCAAAATCGTTTCATTTCCCTTTGCATTTTTTTTTTAAGAAAAATTAATGAAAATGGTTTGAAAACTTTAAGTTTTTATGATAAGGACAAAATAAATAATACTATGTTTAACATTTTAGTGTAAAAATGTAATTTTTCATTAACCTGAACAGCATGAGGCTTTTGTTAAAACTCCTTTTTTTTATTTTATTCTAGGTCTCTCCTCTCTCCGCCTCTCTCTGCAATTCCTCTTCCTCTCCAATGGCTGAAACCTCTGCTGCTCTCTGCTTCTCACCCTTCACTTCCCTCTCCTCCTTCATTCGCGCCAAAGACTCCTCTTTCTCTTCATTCTCCACCGATTTCCCTCCAAAATCTCCAAATTCCCACCCTTGTCCCTCCCGCCTTCTCCGGTTTCCCGCCAAATCGTCCTCCGATTCGTCCAATTCCTTACCCGACGATCTCTTCGGCTTCTTTCCTTGGTCCAATGACTCCGGTAGGTACACATCTTAATAACGCACACATCATTTTCACATGTAATTAAAAAGTATAATTTCCAAGCTAATGGGGTTATTAATTTAACATTCCTGATTATTATATGTGTTACTTTTACTGTTTGATCTTTTGGGGATTTTTTTTGTTAAAATATTTTTAACTGTGTGATCATGTTTGGCAGAAATTGAATGGGTTCCTGAGGAGAGAGTCACATTGTTTACTTCTGATGGGCTAATTCAGATTGGAGGCTCCATGGTCCCTCGACGTCTCACTTCTTCGAATGTATGTTATCTCCATATTTACCATTTTGATTTTGTATTAACAGATAATTAATGAAATAGTACTTTTCGTCGATTAGGCCTGGATTGGTTTCTAGAATTCGGATTAATTATATAAATCCCTATTAGAACATGGATTGATCATTCTTGAATCTTGTTTGGTTTCTAAGATTAGATTAGATTAGTAGAGCATATGTTGAATAAAAACATGGATGTAAACTTCCAAATTTTGTCAAAGTTGAAGGTAGAAGAGGGATCAGTCATGAACGAAACTTATCCCTCGTAATCAAAGGTTCTAAAAGGTTCTAGTCGAGCGGCTGGTAGGTGCCTAACGCTTAGGTGTCTAGGTGGGGGCCTAGGTGGTTTTTTAATTTTAATTAAATTTATCATATAAAATATAAATATATGTCTAATTATAATTTAGAAAAATACATAATTGTATGGGGATACATAAATTGAAAATAGAATGATATATAAATTATTAAGTACTATAACATATTGAGAACATGGGGATCAAGCATATAATGAGTATTCATCCAAGTATCTAACAAGTTTCTTACAATTTATGAAAAAAATTAAAATGTAAATGTAAGTTATCTATTTTCTATCTAAGTGAGAGTGGCGACCTAGGAAGTCTAGGCGGGTGCTATGCAGGTCTAGGCGGCTAGGCAGGCACCCAGGCAGGACCAAGCCTACCTAGGCTCCCTTTCTTATTTTTCAAATGCCTCGGGATTAATCGTGGAGGTGGCTAGCCGTCTAGCGCCTAGGCAGGGTGTAGGCAGTGCTAGGTGGGGACTTTTAGAACACTGCTCGTAATACTACTAGTTTTGTTATGATCATAAGGGATACGTTTTGTTGATGACAAATGCATCTTCTATCTTCAACTTGGAGTAAATATGGAAGTCGTATACACTTCTTCCTTATAATATAAATTGAATCTAGTGAATTGTCATTCCATTCCAATCAGACACCAAACGAGGCCTTATATTCCTCATGGATTCTAATGATTATGAAAGATATAGTTTTTTTTCTCTCTCTCTCTCTCTTTTGGGATCCCCTTTTTTGTACTGAATTTGCTTGTTAAATCATCTAGTTGAGTGTGTATGCTTGACAGAAGAAGCAAGGACGGTCTTCAGAGATTTGAAGAGAGTGATTACATGGACACAGAATAGGGTTTGTGTCTGGGTGCTCTCTTCGATATTGCAGCGACAAATGTATACAATCCTTTCCTTACTACTATTTCTTGTTATAAACCACAATTTTGTTTTGTGTGCTCTAGTCTTATGTATGTGAGACATATGTATACAATCCTTTCCTTACTACTATTCCTTGTGACAAACCACAATTTTGGTGGTTGTGTGCTCTAGTTTTATTTATGTGAGAATTTGTTATCCAGGGCCTTGATATGGGCAGGAGACTTTGTATCTTTGGCTTTTGCCTTTCCATTGAGATGCTAAGCGATGTTGTGGAAGACACTGTTTTGGAACATGGTGGCGAGGTATGTTTTAACTCCATGTTCTAAACATTTTACCATTTGATTCTTTTTTCTTTCAGAATCATTTCATTACATTGATTGTCATCAAGAACTAAAGCTATGTGTTTGTTTTCAATACTTTGTCTCCGTTTCCATGGCCTTATGGTCTAAGTATTAGAGAATCATTTCCAAGACATCTCAGGCTCCAAAAACTCATCTTGTTTTATTGTCTAAGAGGCCCACTGATATCACCTATGAAAAAATGTTTTACATGTTTCTTGTGTAGTTCTGTTGAATTCTTCTTATCTTTATTGCAGTGTGTTCTTAGTTTCTCACTTCTGTATACATGTTTTATTTCAAGAGGTGGAAATAGAGGGTTTTCCGGAATAGCTGTAAATTCAATGTCTGATTGAGAGCTGGACTGGTCAACTTTTGGTCAAAATTGTATTAGGCTTTGGTTTGTCTAGCAAATTGCACTGCGAACAGTTTACTATGTACATATCATATAGGCCATTGACCATTGTCCAGTGACGGGCCAGGTAAGAATTATCACTGTCCATTCTGGTTGGAGCTAAGGGAAACAGATTTCTTTAATTCCTTAAATTGTCTCTTTGGACAAAATTAGGTTATTTGAAAGATGATTAAAATTTGCTGCCTTAGTAAGTTGGTCTTTAATACCTTTCGAACCTGAGAAGCTATATACCCTGGTAACAATGTTGCTCGAGACGAATGTTCTCTGGTGATGTGTTACCAGTGGTGGTCGTATACAAGTTTTGCGACAAGATGGCTCTCCCTGTACCCATTCTCTGTGGAGGTAGGGTCTAAAAGAGCAGCAAACCTTGTCAATGGTTCTAAAGTTCCCATCATCACAAACTAGAAAATAACTGCCATCAGCAGTTGTAAGTTAGATGGCATGTTAATAAGAGTTGGGGGCTTGATACTGCAAACATTCACCACTCAAGAATCTTCTTACCTGGGGAGCGAAGGTGGCAAGGACCACCTATACGGTGATGGTGGCTCCATATGGAAATTAATTGTTAGGTTATACTTGGAAAGTACTCTGATGCTCCAAGTGATTAACCTTCCATATTGTAGCCGATCCATTAAAAGAAGCTTTGTGACTATGGAAGATTATCCTAATGGAATTCTTGTACAGCTGAACTACTACACAAAACTAGACTTATGAGATGAACTAGCCACTCCTTGAGAAGGAAAGGAAAGATGGAAGCACTTCAAAAATTGACACAGAAAAAAAAGGAGAGATGAGGGTACAGCAGGAAAATGAGCTTAGTATCTGGCGACGACAAAACAAAATGAGTGAACAAAGAATATAAGTAGGGTAGGAAAAAGTTGAAACGGTGTTTGAACAGGTTAAATGGTTCCAGGTCTTGGCTCTAGTACCTGGAGCTGAAGCAAGCACTCTACCTACTCTAGGAAAGGGTCATTCCAGTAGACATATTTCTCCGCTCCTGGGCTGGTCACTGTATCTTGTTTTGTATATGTTTATTTTGCATGTTTGACATTGTGGCTAAATTCTCCGTATGTAGCCAGTTGATAATTTTTTTAAGAATGCCGGATCTCTGATGACCGGAGTCCTGGATAAGCTTTTCGTTTTTAGAGTTATGGTTTTGTCAATTTCAATTTCAGGTTGTTGCTGCAGAGAAAGCCACGAAAGGTGGTTTGCAAGAGAAGATAAGAATGACGGTTGCAGTGCCGTTACTTTGGGGGGTCCCTCCTGCCGCCGAAACACTTCATCTTGCCGTAAAGAGTGGCGGAGGAATTGTAGACAAAGTTTATTGGCAATTTGATTTCTTATAAAAACAAAAGATTAGCATCCCTTCCTTACCATTATTTGTGCATGTTGTACATAATATTGTTTTATTCCAAATCAAATCAGCCGCCTCCAATTTGTTACCATTATTTGGCTACATTAAACAACTCCTCCATCAGAAAACTAATGGTGAGCGGCTTACATGGTGCATTGTCATTGTGGCGTTTCATGCTAATCATACAATGTCACGTACAAGGAACATTTTACGAAGCATTGTGTCAACAGAAAAGAAAAGACACGCCCGGTTATGGTGTATCTAAACTGAGGAAGGCCTTTATCTTTAATGCCTATTTTAAGATGACAGGGGAAGCTCTGGATGAACAACACGTTTTACAACTTTGCTCATGAGGGTCAATGCAAATTTTGTACTTCAAAATCCTTTTTGTGATCTTAAAACGTTTTCTTTTCAGACCAAAGTAATGAAAGCTATATTTTGAGAGAATGAAATGAACAAAAGATTACAGACCCCACTTAATCTTTTCAACTTTAATTTGAGATTCGGTTTTAGCTTTTCACAAGACTAATCAAGCAATTTTGGACCCTTCTATTTTGGTTTTTAGAATAATGTGCTTCAAACCCTCTCCGCTCCGGTTAGAAGGGTTCAAAATAAAAATATCGCTTGTTAAAAGAATAGTAATATTTTGTTATATTTTGTTACGAAAAGACTAGACATAGTTAATGTGTCAGTTGGGGTGCAAGTTTGACTGGAATTTCTACCTTCAACTATGAAACTTTTTTTATTCGAATCAAAATATTATCGAGAAAATAGGAAGAAATTTAAAAATAATGTTCGGAGTTCACAAATTCTTAATTTCTTGTACGAATTTTTTCGAATTATTTCAAACTTGTTTTGATAAAAAAATTTCAAAAAATTCTAATTTTTCTTATTGTGTATTTTCTAATTAATTTTTGTATTTTTATCATGTTCATTGTTTCTATATTTAATCATACCCTTATATGTTAAAATTTATAAACCTAACATATAATACTAAATTAATTGGATTTATAGAAAATCATGTTTGAAATATTAAAAAGAATTGCATATACGAAAATGTACAAAAAAAAATTGTAAAATACTTGAATTCTGAATTGTGCTCCAAAAAAATCGAGATAATTTTGATACTGAAAAGTTTGAATTAAAATTTTTTATTGGATCCAAAAAGTTTGAAATAAAAATTAAAACCCTTTTTCCAATTTGTTCCTTCCGAAAATCACCCTTAAGAGGATAATTAAATGCTTATAAAGTTGAATAAATCACCAAATATTTTGTATGCTTATAAAGTTGAATAGTATGACCATGCGTAAAGCTTAAATATTATAGGGTAAAGTGCCGATTTAGTCCCTGAACTATCACCTCAGTGAAAATTAGGTCCTTAAATTATTTTTTCGGTAAAATAAGTCCCTAAATTCATTACAAATTGCTAATTTCATCCCTACTATTATATTCAAAGCTATTTTATCCAATTTTTCGTCAACTTAAGTCACTTGACACATTTTAGAGTGTAATACCATCATTTTCTCGTCTATAAGTCCTTAACATTTCATATAGGTTGTGAATTTAATGTCTAATTTACCCTCAAAAGTTAACTTACACTATTTCTTTATGTAAGCCCAAAAAAGGTCGTTGGGGAAAAAAAAACTGCTTTAGGTTTAAATCCTAAACTTTAGGACACAAAATTTTAGACTTTAGGCCCTGTGCATTGGAGATCGTCTAATGGAACATTGACAAATTAGTGTCCGATGAGCGATGTAAAAATCTTTTCAGTGAAGGGCGGAACGATCCACAAACGAGGGTAAGCTCTAGCCAATGTATATTTTTGAAAAATTATAAACCATGTGTCACGCCATTATTGGCCCACTTTATGCTACTGGATTTAACTTAGTCTTTAGGGTAGGACAAGAGGGTGATGGCAAAAGTAATGCCCCCATTTGGTATTATTTTTCTTCACTATCCGGCCTCCGAAAAATTTATACAACTAGCAAATTTGTGGGTTATAACATTCAAATCTGGGCTCTACGCCATTCGAGGGAGTAGTCGAAAGGGCGATCCGGAAGTCATCCAAAGGTGGTTCTGAACTCCAATCATGAGTACGACTACTTCTATCCCGGACCAACTTACTAAGTCAAGTATGTTCTGCAAGATCGTATGTTAGTAGGTCTCAAAGGGGCATCTAGACTAGGAGCCTAAGAGGAATTTTATTCCAATGGAGCTCCAATAAGCAGAAATGCTTTGGCTATTCCAATCGAAAACGCTCAGGTCCGACGCATAGGGTCTGACAAAAGGATTCAAAATTTTTGCTGACGACCAAGTCTCCAAAGAACTTTTGTGTAAGATTCATTGGAGATGGACACACGATCTAGTCTAGAAAGAGAAATCCCTCCTAGACTACATTGCAAGTATTGAAATCCTTGACCCAAGAACTTGGGCAAGGTAAAAAATTGTTATTACTTTTCTCCTTGCAGGTTGTTTCAAATATGGTGTGAACTTCTTAAATCCAATAAATGTGTAGGTGAGCACGAAGCGACAGATTCTTCATGGGTTTAATGGTTAATTCTTGGTACCAGATTAAGGTGATACTCCGACTATCACGATGAGAATAGTTTATGGATGCTAAGTTTGGGAGGTAATGTTTTTTCGAATCAACGTTATCAAAGGGAGGGGTTTTGAGCTATGCCTCGAGCTACAAACTTACTCGCATTCTTTTCCGTTGCTTATTTTATTTCTCAAAGTTCGTTTACTTTAGGGTTTAGGAATTTTTCATGGATAAGAAGGCACCAGAAAAGTAAATATTTACACAAGCACATGCTTATTATCAAAGTCCCAATAGAAAGGTTCAAGTTGGTACAACAGTTTGGGGAAGACAAGCCCTCACCCCTGGCAAAAGAAGATTTTGAAGACTACACAACATGCTTGACTAGAATCATCCTATTGGAGATTCTACTACCGGATCAATTGCGTACCATGCCCATCTTGCTGCATTCCGAGCAAGAAACCACATTGAGGGCGAGTATTTTGATGGAGATCTACCACTGTCGTCGTCCACAAGCAGAGGATGGAGGACAGAGCAGTGACAAAGAAATCCACTAAGGAATCTCAACACCTTGTTAAGATTCCACCTAACATCGAAGATGGCATAGAGAGTGCTACATGGGGATAAATGTTATAGAACAAATCGCAAGAAGCGACGGACATTATGATAGAATTATGTGTAAATTGGGTATTACTTAGCTTCGTTTGTCAAAAATTGATAAGCGCAAGGAAGGTTTTTGGATGTCAAAAGATCATGGAAGAAATTGGGTACGAAAAGGAAACTTTGGTTGAAACGTAGAGGTTTCATGTTCTAGAAGTAACGATGACCATGAAAATCTCAAAGGAGAAGTGGTTATTTAAAGGCAAATGAAGAGTCTTTGCTTAGAGATCGATACATACAAGAATCGAAGCCAATCATGTGATTGATTCTTTAAGGAGCACAGACGCGAAATGGAGGCCTTCACCGACATTGCAGTTGATTTTGCATGATTAGAGGTTGCGTGACGGAAATCGAAGCAACTCAACTACCCCACTTTAATGTCAAAAGTCAGCCCAGCGCATAAGAAACTGAAGACTAAATGGTACGTGTCCTAGCGTACTTCGAAAGGCATGGTCTATTGGTAACAATTCATCCTCAAAGGGAATGAGTTTCCTCTCAGATAAATGGTTAGGGCAAATTGTGAGACCATGGTTTTCCAAGGCCAAAGTAAGGCTGATTCGAATACAATTACCTTGGAAACCCGATCATAGACTCACCAGCTCAGGGCGGGGCTGGATCAGACATAGTAGCGGTGCCACCATCACCCTATTCCGGATCAATAGGCTGAGTCCAATCAATTCTGTCGGATACCATGCTTGTTCCGCAAGACACGCGATCTGATCTCGATATGGACTCAATCAGATCCTATAAGTCTTGGAGTTCCTACAATCTAGGGATTGGCATGCGCACAAGTAATCACAAACTCCGAAAAGGGTGCAATATCTACTTTTAGATATTCTCTATGATTCTCCCGACTTAGAACAAGGATTTTATCCTGAAAAAGGTCTATCTCCCACAGTATAAATATACCCATCTAGAGTTTATCTTTGGTAACGCAATCTAAACACTTTAATTCTCGTCCCCTAACTGAGTCTAAAACTATTTACTAACTTGACCGTTGGAGAGCTTTGGCAGCACCCCTCCTCGCGTCTCAAGTTTGCTCATGGTTGTTTTCTATTTTGCAGGTTGCCCAAGTTTGTGCACAACCACCACTCATGGCGGTGCGCAAATTTTGTTCCAACAGCTAAGCCCCAATTAAGTTCCAACAGCTAAGCCCCAATTAATTTTCTTTGTTGAATGTACATGTGGCAACAATGGGTCTCACTTTTTGGCTTACTTGGATGCTAAAATAATAATAAAATTTTTTTTTTAAAAAAATGAAGATGAAAAACTAAAAATAAACAAAAAAAATTCACAAATACAATAGAAAACAAAAATGAAAAAAATGGGGAAAAATCAAACCTCTACCATCTCCAAGCTTAACCTACAACCACCGAAACCCCATCCCAACCTTTGTATTCAAAACCCACTAACAGAAATTTAATTGGGGTTTAACAGATATGACATTTTCAATAGGTTCTCTTATATTTCCCCCATACACTCTTTCTTGGGAAACAAAACAATCACAACCACCTACGAGTACCACCACCAATGCCACAACCAATACCCTCACAACCACCACCATTGCCACAATTGTCGTCTTAACAACCTCCACCACTTGCCCTACCACCATTGCAATTGCCAACACTCTCACAACATCAGCAATATCTACCACCACCACTGCGACTGCCATCATTGTTGCCACCCACTCTGTCATGAGAACCTCCACCCCCACCACCATTACTTTTCCTACACCGCACCACCACACCCTACCATTCATGCCACTGCCACCATCTTCAGCAACACTATTTCCATTACAACTGTTACTAACCATCCACCAGCATTGATATTATCACCATTTCCTACCATCATCGTTGCCAACACGACCCCACCCCCACACTACCACCATCTAAATGTAAGTCAATACATTTGTTTTAAAAAATACGGTACATAAAACTTTGAACATCATGTCCATTTGAGTCACTTGACATAGTTTTCGCACTTATAACATTGTTAAAAATACAATTTACTAAGTGTTTAGTTACTTTACAACTAATTATTGTCAAAGAACAGTATAAGCAGCTTATAGAAAAACTGCAACAATACTAAACTAGCTTTGAGTTAGGTCAAGGGTTCCACACCCTTCAATGTAACTAAACAAATTGGTTCACTCTGCTCTAGCCTCTAGTAGCTCCCAACACTATGTTAGCCACCCACCCACACAGAATAACAAAGAGAAATATTATAGCGACAATGTTTCTTTAATACAAAGTTTTAGGGATACTAATAGGTGTAAAATTTGGGTTAAGCCATATACTAGACTGCCCGAATCAAAATTTCTTAATTTCGTCACTGCTTCAACCATCTAGCTAGGACTTATAGAACAAAAACAATGAGAAAAAGAAGAAGAAACAGTGACATATATCAGCAATTTGTATCATAACAGACCCCTAATCGGATGGCAAAGATCTACATGACTAGCTAAAATCTTGAGTCATTGGCCAAGCAAAGCTTAAGAACTGATTGGAAGAGAATTAAGATTAGTTGATTTGTAATATCTATATACCTATGGACGGTAGACTGATCATCAGCCACAGATCCCTCTCTATAAACTTCCAAAAGTCCAAATTTGAAGAAATAATTTTGCAAAAAGTTGCTTGGAAATTTCATAGGTCAGTTCAGTTGGTGCCACGACTTTTACCTTTTTCACTCCACTAGCAAATACATTCCTAATAAGAAACCTTCCCCATTGCTTTAGAGACAATTATAATTGTTTAATCCCATTTATATACTGCCCATAGCTGGCAAAACCCATTAGTCTAATCTAAATAGCAGAAAGCAGACAAAATATTTGTTGGAAGAGGTCAATGCAATGCATTTATCTTCAACGTTGCTTTCTGTATGTCTTGTGGAAAACAAAACAGCAAAACCCATCAAACCTTCCCCAAAGATATCATCTACTTCCCTTTAATAATCTCTCTGCTCTACTGAAGAATCTTAGCTATTTTTAATTGTGTATTATCTAATATTAAATATAAATGTAAAGAGATATACAACTAGTTACAAGACAGATTGTTTTATGTTCTAGAAGTGGATTTGTTTATGAGATGTAAGTTCTACCTACGTTTTTCTCGTTCTATTCACTTTGGTTCATTTATGTCCGTTGAGGCTAAAACTGAACATGAACTTCTAGCAGAAGAAATATAATTTGTGAAAATCAATTTCCTTTGTTTATCATCTATTTTTGTTTTTTGCTTTTTTTTTGTTTTAATTCAACCATGGATCTTTTCCTCTCACAACCTCAAAGTCTTAATCAAAAGTGTTATCAATTATTGACACCCACCCCACATGTTATTTGCCTATTAATTAATTAATAAACCACTGAAAATAGAGACAACTCTCCAGGATAATATGCTTGCTTAACTGCAGGCTATGATTTTCTTTTTATAAAAAATTTACTATTATTACGGAAGAGGAAAAATTTGAAACTATTACAATAATTCTTAGAGAGAAAGGAGTTTCGAGCCCATGACGTATGGATAGAAACCCAACACCCTATCCATTAAGATATTGGACCACATATAACCGCAAGCTATGATTTAAAAATCATAGTTTTGCAATTTGAATTATGTTTGAGCCTTAACCCCATGAGTGTATTTTTGCTCACCACCATTTAGTGTGGTGTATGCTCATCATCCTATTTATCACCGTTAGATAAGTTTGAATTTTAAGATTTGTTCCTATCCATTACACGAATCTCGAAATTCAAACTCATGTAACGATGATAAATAGAGTGGTGAACATATATCACACTAAATGGTAGTGAGCAAAAATACTCCCTAACCCCACGCCATCAGCTCTACTTCCAAGGCCTCCAAAGAAAAATAGTACTCCTATTTGCTCCCATGCCCAATTTTCTGACCATGCAATGCAAGATGGAACGAATTCGATGTCTTTTTTGACAAAATCTAAGGAAAAAAATGCAAGAAGAAAATTGTTAAATAATTAGCACTAGTTTATTATCAACCATGACAAATGATCATGTTACGTGTGCCATTGGCAGTGCATAAGCAAGGAACTGATGTAACTGATGACGCCAATGAGATGTGTGTTTTGGCATAATATTTTGCCTGCCTTCCATTCTATAATATTGTTGGTTCTATATTTTATTAGGACTGAGATTGGGATTAACATCAAGTCCTTTTTAATTTTTAAACTCTAACATGAAATCCAACAACACAAAATAATAAAAAATTCTAAGACAATAATATCCATAAAGATCTAAGGCGCTAGTCCCCGTCATATAAAAACTTATCTATTCTGAAGTTATAATTTTTTTTATCTTACACATCACACCAAAAAAATATAAATTCGCTACAAGAAAGTTTCTGTAATGCGTAAATTAAGAATATTTGAGATTATGAATCTCCTTGCAGAGAAGTTTTTCGTTTCACCACAGATTGACTATGAAGAAGAACAACGCACAAGTATTAAAGAGATAATTGTTAGGGTGAAAAGAAAATTCTGAGGACATGGGGATGCTTGCCTTTTAAGATTGCAGGTTTTTTTAAAAGAAAAATTAATGAAAAGGAATTCAAAACTTTGAAATTTAACTATAAGAATAAAATAAAAGGTAAAATGAATAATACCATGATTTACTTTTTAGTATAAAAATATGACTTTTCGTTAAAATAAATCCAAAACATTTCTTAAAAGTTTCATTTCTTAAAAGTGATGCGTTTTTTCTTTTGAATATTCCATGACATCTGCGTGCCTGATTAATAGGGTAGCACAGTTAAACCGTACTTACATACACACACATCATTTCCCAAAAAGTAAATGCACAAAGGAAACTTTTAACGAGTACTGTCAAGAAAGTATATTCACCCACCCATCAGAAGCATCCTAACCCTCTCTCTCTCTCTCTCTCTCTCTCTCTCTCTCTCTCTCTCTCCAGATCAGAAAATCTCCAGCCCATCCCTTCCTTACTTCTCCAAATCTTCTACTCACAGTCAGCATCATCAGTAGTACATCATGACCTTTTCCTCTGTCTTGTTTTCATCAAACAAAAAGTTGTTGCAACTACCTGTACTACTAATTAACTGCTTAATCTCTTCCAGTCCATAGTCCAATCCTGCTTGATCTTCCCACATCCCATTTCCACTGGAATTATTCTGCATAATTTTCTGCTCTCCTCCAACCCCATTAAAAAAATTATAATTTTGCAAACCCATCTGTAGTTTCACCTCCCCATTAGTTGCACCGCCGTTGCGGCCGCCATAAGCACCACCATATTCATACTCTCTTTCTCTGATCTGATGGTTGTTGCAACTCCCATCAGAGGAGCTGCAACTTGCTTCACCTCCAAACATCAAAATGTTATCTTTGACTTGATAATGCTGCTGCTGCATGTGTCTCCCCACAAAGCTCTCTTGGGGGATTTGCAGAGCAGAAGGAGCAGAATTAGTGGAACTGCTGCTCATGAGACTTTGTGAAAAAGAAATGGGCTCCAAAGTGCCGGTGAAAGACCTGGTTTGTGTGTAATATGTAGTGCTGGTGTTGCTTCCTCGGTATGATAACGGCGAAGAGGATGTGGATGAAGTTTGAAGGAGAAGAGATGGGTGAGATTTTAGCAGCTGGGATGGGAGAATGCTTATGCCCATGAGCTTCTTTTTTAGCTTGGTGTTCCAGTAGTTTTTGATATCATTGTCAGTCCTGCCTGGCAACTGAGCTGCTATTATTGACCACCTACACATTGGTTTAATTCAGTTCCATAAGAAGTAATGTGTGACTACATATGAAATTATCACAAAAGATATAAACTTGGAATGCAAGAAAATAACCCAATAAAACATATAATGTTGAATAATTCAAGAAAAGGACCCAAGAAATTAAAACATATAATGTTGAATAATGCAAGAAAAGGACCCAAGAAATTAAAACATATAATGTTGAATAATGCAAGAAAACAACCCAAGAAATTAAAACATAGTTACTATGCGTCTTGAAGAAATCTTTCATCCTCAACCATATAACCCACATGTTATGAAATTTCTTCAACATATAATCATACGGTATGTTCTCTGATAGATGTAAATTTTCCTATCTTTTAAACATTATTTATTCTTTACATTGAAAACCCAGGTGGGCAAAATGGTAAGAATTGGACCCCATGGAAAATATGAATGGAAATATAAAAAAGGAAAATTGTGGAAGAAAATGGGATTTGAAGAGAAGGTTACCTGCTTCCAATGTTAGTAAAGAGGTTGCAGATAATTCTATCTTCTTCATCAGAAAATTCACCATGTTTAATGTTGGGCCTCAGATAGTTAAGCCATCTTAGTCTGCAGCTCTTCCCACATCTCCTAAGACCTGCAGTTGGAAACCAAAAAGCCATTCGGAAAGTATATCACAAACACACACACACACACACACGCACACACACACACACTGTAGGGGACAAAATAAAAGAGGATGAAAGAAACCATATACAGTTACATATGATCTAAACTATTACATGAAAACAAAAGTAGAAACAAAAAACTTACCAGCTTTCTGTGGAAGAGCAATCCAATTCCCTCCAGTCCCATATTTTTCTATGTACTCTTGTAGCTTTGCATCTTCTTCAGGTGACCATGGTCCTTTCTTTACATTTGCCTTGTCACAGCAAGGAGCTCTCCCCATCTCTCTCTCTCTCTCTCGCTCTCTCTCTCTCTCTCTCTCTCTCTCTCTCTCTCTAAACTGCTGAGTAACCAAGAGGGAAGAAAAGATACCCTGACAAATAGGATTGTGGTGAAAAGTTGTTATGGATGTTTGCTGTCTAATTTTGCCTCTGTTTCAACGAAGGAGAAGGACTTGGAAGAGAGATTATGGTGACTGCTGCTTTGAGGGGATATTATTTATTGAGAGAGAGCAGAAGTCAAAGAACAGCCTCTCAAATTTCAATCATCTCTTAATTTTTTTCTGACCCCTCTTTGTGTTTGATTAGGAATTCAGCCTACCAGACCTAGTAGCCTATCACAGAACTTTCCATCATAAAACTAATAGAGTAATAGACCCTCTCCCCCCACTCCCTGGTCTAACCCTTACTTGGTCTCTTCCTTCTCCAACCCTTACTTTGTCTTTATACACTTTCTTTTCTTCTCATCAAACGAAAATTGAAAAACAAAAAACTGAATGCGCGCATAAAAAACATGAGTGTGAAAATTAGTACTATAATTAAAGGGCCTAATCGGATAAATAGTTTCCGTGGTCATAAGGTATTCGGAAGGTAACCCCTGTGGTAAAAAAATTCGGATTTAAACCCTTGTGGTCTAAGTCTGTGATGCGAAATATATAAGCACACAAATTAAACCCTCTTTTTATCAATTGTAGCAAAGTATGTAAGCAGGGATCGTTCTAGGCCGGGGATTAGGAGGGATTGCTAAACCACTTGAAAACTGACTCAAAAACTTAAAACAAAGTTAAAACACTAAATTAGACTCAAAGAATGCAAAACTATACTCTAAAACACTAAAACAAACCAAAAGACTCAAAACAGCAAACAAACACTCAAAACTGCCTTAAAACCACTTTCTGGGCAGTTTTGAGCACTAAAGAAGAATTTGGACGAAAACAGTTTATAACTTGACTCCAGACACTTAAAAACACAAACTAAATTGATTTCTAACTAATATGACTCAACAAAGTAAAGGGGGATTGGGTTTTGACGAATTTGAAAACAAAACAAACAGATTGTAAACTAAAACAGATTTTGGACGAATTTGGTAAAACTTATGGATGATGGGCTAGCTAAGGGGTTCTTCTCCACACATGTCATACTTGCATACAAAACGATTTCTAATTGCAATTCAATAAACCACGAATTCTCAACACTCCAAGTTAATTAGGTCCGCTTAAATTAACTCTCAGATTCCCCGTATGTCAATGAATTGGATGGAAACTGCGCATCACAATCAAATTATTCTTCAAGAGTTCTCTATATGAAAGCGCATACTAGAGATACAATCAAAGATCATTACGTTCAATGGAAATCATAAGTATTGACGAGGCACTTGTAACTATGAAAGCGCATGATACTTATGCCAAGAATTTACTTAACACAATTGAGATCATCAACCTTTACTACTTGTGAATATAAAGTTGTAACGATTAGGTGAAACTTCCTTATATCCTAGCATTAGATTTATGCATGACAATTAAGCGTGCACTCTCAACCAACACACACAAATCAGTTTAATTCAAATAGATAAGTAAATTGAAATCACAATTTATGAATCACAACTAGAGGTAATCAAGTCATATAGCAAGCATAAACATGGTTTCGAATCCCCCCCTAGCCAAAGGGGGTTTAGTTCCTCATACTCACAGAACAAAGAGTATTAAATTTAAACATTGAAATCAAAGGAAAGAAAACACCTAAAACTTCCAGCAATTCAAACTTGAATGGCATGCACGTCCCAGGCTTCTCCTCCTCCTCTTCTTTGCTGCGGCACAAGGTCTTGGGACAGATTTTGGGGGTTATGAATGGTGTAGAAAGCTGGGTTAATGGCTAGGATGGATGTATGGTGCGGCAGGTAGTGAATTAGGTCAGAAACTATGGAGAATGGTGAAGGATGGGTGCGGCAGAGAGTGGTGAAGAGTTTCTGGCGAGAATGGTGTGTATGGAGGGTGTGTACACGGCAAAGGGTGGAGAAATATATATATAGGCACCAAAAACCCTAGGTGAATCAGATTAGGACTTCTAGAAAGCCAAATCCATCCAGAAATAGGTTTAAAACAATCAGATTTCTCATGGGAAAGGGCCTAAGGTGCGGCACAATAGGATAAGGGCAGGGAATGCCTTGCAAGGCAAGGAAAAAGGATTCTAGAAGGGAAAGAGACGCCAGATTTATAGGGTTCTAGAAAGAATGTGTTTTGTGGCAGATTTTGGGGCTTCTAGAGGGATTTGGGGCGCCACTTTTGTAGGGGAATGGATAGGACTTCTAGAAATCAGGTTTTAAGTCCCCTAAACTGAAGAAAACAGGTTAGGATAAGAGTAGGATAAGATTGGATAAGATAAGATAAGATAAAGTTGTTTTGGATAATGTTTTGGATAATTCTCCTTCTTTTGAGCTGATTCCTTATCTTCTTTATCTTTGACTTCTTTCTTCCATCTTCTTAGCTGATGTCAAGCCTTTATATCTTCAATTTCGTCCATCAACTTGCCTCCATGCTTGCACTACCCAATCTTGGCCCAAAAATGCTCTAGAATGCTCCAAATTGCTTCTTTTTGCCCTCTTTGTCAATTGGACCTTGAAACATATTCCTAACTCCATTTGGACTCCAAATTCGTCCATCTTCTTGGCTCTAAGCATATGATATCCATTCCAAGCTCAAATGTGCTCCAAAAAGCTCCAAAATGCATCCTTTTGCATACGTGCCCTTAGAACCTGAAAATACATCAAACTAGCTTAAAAGACTACTTTAACTAAGGAAAAACAACATAAATGCACAAGAACAAGCTAACTAAGGTGCATAAATATGCTCCTATCAGTCTGTTAGGATTTATACCCAAAATTAAAACTTCCGTTATCCGTCCGTTAGTAATAGTCTCATATGAGGATAAGATGGTCATTTCATAATTAACATCCTCATGATGGATTGTCTTTTTTTCTTGCTGCTAGTTTTTGGTCTAGAATATGCCCTTCAAGGTCAAACCCGTTCCCAATTCTAAAGCACGAACATATCCAGAGGTTTGGTTCGTGTTTGAAAAGCCACATCGATGGCTAAGCGAAGAATTGAGGGAGACATTGCACCAACATACCCAGGTATTGCTGCAATCTTGATAACTTTAGGTGATTGTTTTATTTTGAACATCGTTTGTTCGTAATTGTATCCACCATGTGCGGTTTTATGCTTGACGATCTCCTCCTTATTATGCTTCCAAGGTTGGAGTTGGTGGTTTTTCGTTGGATGAATCATGGGTTCTATTTTCTTTTTTCCGATCTCCTTCTTAGTGGTATATATAGGGGTTTATGTGTAGGGTTTTGAAAGGGAAGAAGGCAACAAAAAGGAAACAAACAGAGCAAACTAGAAGGCAAAAAGCCAATTAGTTGTTTAATAGCAGTAGAACAAACCTTATTGCTTTTTTGGATTCCACATTCCATCGC
Organism: Heteromeles arbutifolia; assembly: GCA_024362995.1. Taxonomy (NCBI): domain Eukaryota; kingdom Viridiplantae; phylum Streptophyta; class Magnoliopsida; order Rosales; family Rosaceae; genus Heteromeles; species Heteromeles arbutifolia. The sequence continues at coordinate 1,033,435 of JANCRC010000022.1, forward strand.
TTGTCGGTTACCTTTGAAATTTGCATTTGATTGATTAAAGTATGAAACTTTATTGTCATATAGTGCACTGCCATTTGATTGATAAGGTATGCAATTTTATTTTAATTATAGGTACTGATAGGTTAACTCTGAAGTTTATATGTGGAGGGCAATTGATGATATTGCCCAAGCATACATATTTCGGTGGTAAGACAGTGTACTTTGACAATGTGGATCCCGATTTGTTGTCAACGATTGAACTGAAGTACATGATGGAAGAGGTTGGATATACAAATGTCAAGAAATACCATTATACTAAACTCGGAGAGGAGCCTGAACATGGTTTGCATCCACTAGTTTCTGACAGTGACATAACGGACATGGTGAAGCTTAGGGATATGACTATTTATGTAGAGCATGATGTTGATACACCACATATAGCTACAGAACCCCCTCAAGATCAAGCATCAAATTATTCCAATGTATTCGATGAGATACCAGATGATGTGTTCTCTTAAGTACTAGTAGAATTATTCTCTCAAGCAACTTATTCACACCCTGATGAAGTGAACAATGAGGAGCGAGTTGGTGTGAATGATAATGTAATTGCTGGTGAGGAAGGTCATGGTCCATATGAAACTTTTGTACAAGAGAGTGGGCAGTGCACTAATGGTTTTCATTACGAGCATGGAACGGATAATGATGATTCTGATTACAAGCTCTATGACAGTGAGAATGATGCTGCTATAGAAGATGATAATTTGCTATTTGATACATATGTGGACTTGCCATTATCAGGAACTATTACGAGGGATCGTGTAGACGAAACAATTCTACCTGAAAACGTAGCTATTGAGAATCTCCCAACAGAAAAAGAGCTGCCAACAGAGGAATTACATAGCCCTGTAAATTCAGATGATGAAGAACAATCTAATGAGAGGGATCCTGAGTTTAATGCAAGCACAGATATGGACAACCCTAGTTTGAAGCTTAGAATGAGGTTTGCAAGCCGTGAAATTTAAAAAAAAGTAGTGAAGCGATACTCAATTCTTGGTGGTTACGACATTGGTTTAAAAAAGAATGACCGAAGAAGATTTACAACTTTGTGTGTAAAACCTTGCCCTTGGAGATTGCATGCTAGTCAGATGCAAAATGACACCACTTGGCAAATCAAAGTACTTGTTGACGAGCATACATGTAGTCTAGTATGGAGAAATAAACATTTCATTTTCAAACTCATGACTGAAAAATACATTGATAGGTTTAGAGATGATCCACGAACAGATGCAAAAACTTTGCAAACCGTAATTAAGAAGGAGATGGAATTGGAGGTATCCTTAGATCAGTGTTTCAGGGCAAGACACGAAGCCTTAGAAATGATAAGGGGGTCAATTGCAGAGCAATATGGTAAGGTTTGGGAATATTATGAAGAAGTTATACAAACCAATGTTGGAAGTACTATGAAAGTGCATGCAAATCCTCCATTCTTTCAGAGACTTTTTGTTTGCCTTGATAGTTGGATACTTGCTGCTAGAGATAAACCAATTCTAACCATTTGGAGATGAAACGGTGTAATTTAATGAAGAGGTTATGTGCTAAGAGGACAGAAATAAGTAAACTTCAGAGGAATGTATGTCCTAAGATTCAACACAAGTTAAACAGGGAGAAGTTTGCATCTAGAAATTATTTGGCAACCTATTCAGGAAATTATAAATTCCAAGTTGGGAGTGGTTTGTCCGATTTGTTTGTGGTTGATATTGCTAATAAGACATGTAGTTGTAGACTGTGGGAGTTGACCGGGATACCATGCTTGCATGGTTGTGCAGCAATTTGTCGTAATAGACAGGATCCAGAGGATTATGTGGATGAGGTGTACCACAAGGCAACCTATCTGAAAGCTTATGAAGCCATGATTCATCCATTGAAAGGGTGTAACATGTGGCCTAAGTGCAACATGGACCCCCTTCTACCCCCCATTAGTGACAAAACAACCTGGTAGACCAAAAAAAGCAAGGAAAAATGATCCTGAAATGGAGAAAAAGGTAAATGATAATAATAGTGATTCTAAGCAGGTTGTGAGTAGGAAGGGAAAGACAATACAATGCCACAAGTGTTGGGGTTGGGGGGATAACCAAAAGTTTTGTAAAAATCAGCCTAGAGATGCCCCACAAGGTGTATATGTTGACAAGAGATGGGCATATTCTAGACCAGAAACTGGCGGCAAGAAAAAAAGACAAAGTAGTGGTTCATATGCTCAAAGGAGTGGTACAAGTACAACTGCTGGAAATGAAGACCAAGTAATGAATCAACATACAACTGTTGTTCAAGTTGATGTTTGAGATGTTGTACATTCAATCGATGGAGGGCCAACACCTAAAAAGTCCAAACTCATAGCAAGGAGAAACAACCCCAAGCAAGCCTTGTATTGTGATCCCCATGAAGCTACAAAAGTGAGTTCTTATTTATATTCAATTGACTTATAGTTTGTAATTTTTACAATGATAAGTGAATAATTTCATTTCATTATGTTACTATCACAGGTTCAAGATAACAGTCAACCAACCATTACTAGAGGGGTAAGAGGTGCCACATTTACCACAATTCCTAGAGTGGAGATGCCTCAAGGTAGAGTTGGAAGTTCAAATCCTATGACTGGAGTATCTCCTCATCCTCCAACCATTACTGAAGGGGCAAAGGGTGCCACATTTACCACAATTCCTAGAGTGGAGATGCCTCAAAGTAGATTTGGAAGCTCAAGTCCTACGACTGGATGGCCTCCTCATCCACCAACCACTTCTAAACAAACTGTTGCACCATGGAAACCTTATGGCAAGAGCTTTGTCCACAAAAATCAAAACCTATGGTAGAAGAAAACCTGATAGTGCTCTTATTTTATTTTGGATACATTGTGTTTTGATACTTTCATATGTGGGAGTCCACTGTTTTTTTTTTTTTTTTTTTTTTTGTTGCTATTTTGTAATCGGGTCAAGAAAGTTGAATTTCGTAAACGATTGAATGTCTTTTGGTAGTTTGTTGTGCTTATTGATTGGAACCATGTTTATTAATGGTGATTATAAATCTTTGAGAATGAATGGTCATTCATCCCTTCCGTTCAACGTTCATGAGAAGTGAATGGCAAAACCAGGCGTTTTGCCCACTTCAAGTAATATGTTGGGTTGCTGACCTCAATCTGCTCGACGACCGCGATTTGACCCTTTTCAAGAGGGGGTTGTCTGTTTGTCGATATGTTGTTAAAATGGAGAGAGAGAGAGAGAGATTATTGTGAAACTATGGTGGGGCTCCTCTGGTTTTGCTGGGTTACCACCCTAACAAAACCTTTCCATCTCCTCTAGTTTTGTTCCTAAACTACAAGGTAGAAGAGGAGCAACATCAATCTAAAATCAAAACGAAAAAAAAATCAAAATCCAAAATGAAAAACCAAATCTAAAATTGAAGGAGAGTGACTATGGAAGGGATGGGGGGTGAAATGACCATCTTATCCTCATATGAGACTATTACTAACGAAGGGATAACAGAAGTTTTAATTTTGGGTATAAATCCTAACAGACTTAGACTACAGGGGTTTAAATCCGAATTTTTTTACCACAGGGGTTACCTTCCGAATACCTTATGACCTCGGGGACTATTTATCCGATTAGGCCATAATTAAAACAATAATCAGTCTTCAGTAAATGTAATGTATCATTAGTTAAGGATTTAACAGTGTAAATTATACAGATTACTGTAGTTGTTTAAATTTGCACAAGAATCTTTATTATTATGAGATCCACATGCAATTGAAAGCGATTGGGTATTGCCGTGATAATTTCCAAGCCAAGTGCCAAGTCATTGATGAACTTATTTCCTTGGAAAAAAAGGGTAACTTATTTCCAATTTTACTCGTCCAATATACTACCAAGCTCTTAGTTTATGTTGCTGAATTTCTCTAGCCTAAAGAAAAGGTCACTAAGAATTACCAAAATTTTGTTAGTAAGTAGCATAGGAAAATATGAAAGAAAGAGTGAAGAGAAAAATTAGGGTAATACTAGGGAGACCAAAATTTTAAATTAAATTTGCTAACCAAATAATGTGTTACCAATAGGAAATAAGCACGTTAATCAACGCTTAAGTAATAATCCAATCATCAACAATCACGTCATTTGGTTTGCAAATTTAATTTAAAAAATTTGGCTAAATTATGCCACACAATTGGAGAAGTATCACTTGCTCTACAATTGTTTGAGGTCGTTCTCTTAAACCTTCAGAAGACCAAAAAAAGAAAGTTACATTTCATATACTAAGTAGAATACTATGAATAATTGTTGAAAATGATCCTAGTAGATTTTGACCGGAGAAAAACTTAAGCGTACAGGATTCATAAACCGATTATCGTTCTGTGATGTGCGAGCGCTATCACTTGATGTGTGAGAACCACATAGCCGGTGTATAACTACGTGCACAAGAGTGGCAGTAGTTTTAACCAATATAACTCTTTGGTGCATGTTATCCAAAAACCCTTTGATAATGAAGTTAGTTGAGTTAAAGAAAAACAAGGATGCTTAGAGAATAATGGAAAGAGAACGTTTGAGAATGTGACATCGTTAGAACTGTACCCCTTTGCCTTTAAGTGAGGTGCGTGCATGCATGATGAGGTTGTTATATAAGGCACCTTTTTTTTTTTTTTTCAAATGGAGAAATATTAGGTGAGATTAGCTTTTGGGCAATGGTCGCGTGTAAGACATCTATCCTTCTTAAAAAGGGTGACCATTACACCTAGAAAGATGCAAACTATAAGCCAATCACATAAAGCAATCTAAATCGATTTATTTATTTTTAATTAATTGGGTTTGGTTTTATGTGAAATCTAAACAAAAACCAACTTAATGGAGCAGATGTCGGTTTTAAGGGTTAAAAATCTAGTCAAATTTAATTTGTTTCAAGTTACATCTTTAAGTACAAAAAAGTGGCACATCACTTGACTTATGCACCAGTTTTTTTTCTCTCTCAATTTTACGTGTAAAATTGGAAAGAAAATAGAGTTGTGGTCACCAAATATTTTTAAATTGAGTAACCATGTACCTCTAGATGAATATTGGTCATATTTGGTATACTACAACTAATGTCCTTGTTTATGATCATAGACAACTCAGAGCGTTTGCATTGCTATATGGTGTTTTAAATAAAAGAAAGTTCTAAGAGCTCCAATTGTCAAAAAATTTGTAGTAATTAAATTTCATTTTCCATATGAACACTAAGTCCAGTGTGGTTAGACTTCCTTAGGCTAAAGAGCTTAGTCACCAAAATTTCAACCATGTACCATTTTGATTTAATTTATGCGACTTTTGGTAATGTGATACTTGTTGATCTATCACATTCTGTGTATTTTAATCGATGTTCATATAATGGGCGGTCACTAAGTCATATCTAGGTATAGACAATTCAAAATTGTATCTTTACGTAGATTGGTCCCAGAATTGTGCAGTAAATATAGGAACCTCGAGGTAAATAAAGTAAAAGCTTTGAAATCGTTTGCAATGCTAGAAAAGGAGGACGCATGTTAATGACCCTATGATTCAGACACATAATATATATGAACTTTAGGAAGGTTCTTTTTATGGGTGACTGCTTCAACATCGTGCTCTTTGGCCTATAATATATGCTTGGATAACTTATAAATGAGGAGTATATGTGTTTATTTATAGTCCTTTTACACTAAGTAAAGATAAGTGTCTTCTCAAGACTTAGAAATTAGCCATCAACAAGAGCCCAAATGTAATTAAGAGGAACTATAGTCTATAGTTTCATGCACATTCGTTATTCACGTGTGTTACAATTGATTTTTTTTTTTAAGAAAAGAACTACATCATTAAAACAACTTATCAATGTATCAAAGATGTATACAAGATATGAATCTCAATATAATTGCAAAAATAATAACTCTACATATGGCTAAATAAGCTACCAAAAGTTGCAGAAACAATCGAAACCCACAATACCAAAATTTAGTATAACACTAACCCGAGCCGACATTGCCCAAACAACGAAAATTAAACGAGACCATAACCATAAATCATACCTACCACAACAAATCAAAGTCGTGCTGCCGTAAAAACCCACGCATCTAGCCAATAAGAACTTATAGAACAAATGAGGAACATAAGGAAAAATTAATCTTCTATGATCCAGCTGTGCAAAACAACAATAAATGTCGCATATTGTCTACTTTCAAAGAGAAACCCTCGCACATAATTAAGAGAAATAAGTACACATTAGCTGTTGCAGTAGTAATTGCATTGAAAATTTAGTCTTGGAGATGAATTTACAGTGGGCATAGGGTTCATTTTGCCAAGTTCGCAATTGCATCGAGACTTCAATCTTAATGCATAGAATAGCAACAGTCGGCACATCGATCTCAACTCGTCATTGCTCAAGCCTCAAGTCTTCTTAATCTCGCGGCATGAGGGTCTAAACGGAATAATCGTCCTACATGTGAAACATATACAAAATCCACAAACACGATTATTGTCTAGAAAGTCAAAGTATTATAAAAAGGATGACAGAAAGAAGAATCATTACCTTTTGATTAGTCCAATATTTTGGTGCTTAATCATGCAATATCTTTTCAACTTTTTGGCAAAGATATCTCAAGTTTAGAAATCACATATGTTTGCCATGGACATGCATGCAGGTTTTATATATGCAAACTGTGTATTGGATTATGACACTTAGAAATTAGAACCATGTGATATGTCTATGTTTGGTGACACTTAGAAATTAGAACCATGTGATATGTCTATGTTTGGATGAAGGAAACAAACTTGGAATTTGAGTAAAAGTCAGAATTTATAAATTGACATGCACCAATTTCTTTGTTTGGATTTATAAACATAGAAATTTTGAATTTTCGCGTGGAAAAAAAAAACTTAGAATTTGGGACCTCAAATTCCCAAGTTTAAATTCCATGTAAAAATGTGTCATTTCTCAATTTCTATGATTGACAGTTTAAAAATAACAAATTCCGTATTCAATTCTATTGTTCTTTTAGGTTAACCAAACGAGAAAATTCACAAATTTTAGAAAATAAAATTCGTCATTTTAAAATTTCTTAATAATCTTAAATTTTTTCATCTATTGTCTTTTGAGACCAACTTTTTTATGCATAAAAACAGAAGAAAGCAAAGTCTAGGATATGTTTGACAAACCAGGCTCTCCCACCTTTTTAAGTACTATACCATATTATAAATATAATTTATCATCGCTGACATTCATATATGCTTATGATTTGTATATCTGCCGGTGTGGAGTCTTCTAGTAAAGCTAATTGTGGTCCACGAACAATTTTAGGGTAGATATACTGTCACTTCTTCTCCATAATATTGCTGTTAACAAGTTAATCAATCACATATTAATAAATACTGAGAGTGTGAATCCAACTATAACCACACGAAGGTAGATTTATTTTTATTTTTATGAATGATTGTACTACTAATTGCGACGAAGTATCTGGTGATAAAACCCTACTAATAATAATCGAAACAGAAAATATTCATTTTGTATTTATAACATCTCGACAACTTTGAAATGAAAACATTGATGATATCGACAACATATCGATTACATATCTACATTCGGCACAAGAGAAAAATCTGTATATTTCCTACAGATGGATTCTGTGACATATCATTTCTTTATAAAAACATCAAAGAGTCACATCCATTGTGTTTTTTTAATTAATATTAACGTAAGTAAATGTGCTTGGTGCTTTATTGTCGTTGCACCTTCCAACCTAACAAGCAAAGGGCCTTGACCTCTGTCCCGAACCCGATTATTCCAGTTTTATTTCTTGGCTTCGTGTTATTTTTTGTGTTGGACAAACAAAATATTAGTTCAAAATCAAAGTTCACATACGAATGGACAAACAAACAGATATATAATACTATGCAATATGAAATTAAGAATATTATTAATTAAACAAGAATGTTGAGATGACTACAAATTGAAGACTACATTTTGACTAACTTATTGTAAAATAACGAATGCAAAACTCTTATTCATAGGAGAATACTAAAGCAAAACAAAAGATATCTAAACTTAACGGACAAGAAATTCTAATCCTTGACCCACAAGAAAACTAATAACTCAAATAAAAACCCTAAATTCCAACAATTAACTGTATATATTATACTTATTCAAAACTCAACCCATGTCTAAACGTATGAGGTCCATGCATGTTTCCATTCAAAATTCTTTCTACATAAGGTTTTCAGTTCTCCATATAAGATTTTGTGTCACATCCCCGTCCGGGCTCGACTTCCCTGGTCCGATTCCTCCGTAATACGATATTGTCCGCTTTGGACCCCGACCACGCCCTCACGGTTTTGTTTCTGGGAACTCACACGAGAACTTCCCAGGATGGATGACCCATTGGGAAGTTCTCGTGTGAGTTCCCAGAAACAAAACCGTGAAGGCGTGGTTGGGGCCCAAAGCGGACAATATCGTGCTACGGCGGAGTTGTGCCAGGGATGTGGTGGGGCCTGGGCCAGGATGTGACAATTTGGTATCAGAGCCAATCCCTGGCGGCGTGTGTGCCGACAAGGACGTCGGGCCCCTAAGGGGAGGGTGGATTGTGAGATCCCACATCGCCCAGGGGAGTGGATCCTGTGAGCCTTATATGTATACTCCCATCGCTACCTAGCACGAGGCCTTTTGGGAGCTCATTGGCTTCGGGTTCCATCGGAACTCCAAGCTAAGCGAGTAGCGCGCGAGAGCAATCCCATGATGGGTGACCCACTGGGAAGTTCTCGTGTGAGTTCCCAGAAACAAAACTGTGATGGTGTGGTAGGGGCCCAAAGCAGACAATATCGTGCTATGGCAGAGTCGAGCCCGAAAAGTGGTTGAGCCCGGATCCAGATGTGACATTTTGTCCCCAAAGATTTGAAACGAAAAAAGTGATGATATATTTACCTCAAACCTTATCTTCTTACCCATCTTTCTCACCCATACAAAAGCCCCTTTACTCAACCCAAGCTAACACTTTCAAACTCCACTACCTTAATCCTATATCCCGTTTGGTGGTCAGGACTGAACAAGATTGGGACTGATTTTAATCCAGTCCTCACCACTACATCATTAGGGACGGAATCTTGTTGTCTTTTGATATGTGGAACAATTGTTCAATGAGGCTAAATTCCCACCATTGCTAAGTTCATTAAGCATCAGACCTCTTGTTACATCCAGTCTTAGCCACCAAACGAGAACGTTATTGTACATGCATTTCTTGTTCACTGAATTAAATAGGGAACTTTAACGAAAAGCTCTCAGTACTGTTCATTTTAACGAAAAACCATATTTTTACACTAAAAAGTCAATCCTGCTACCATTCACTTTACCCTTTATTTTGTCATTATCGTTAAAACTCAAAGTTTTCAAATCATTTTCATTAGTTTTCCTTATTAAATATGACAGGGGCCATAGAGCACAAGGCAACGGTGGAAACATTAGGTCATGGTGTCGGGCGCCGTAGCTTGGGCTCAGACCATGGAAAGAAGTCACTATATTTTTTTATTTGACTTACAGTTAATATACGGTTCAACTTGTATATATGTATGCATGTATATATTTCTTCTTATGCAAGTCATGCTACAAATTAAATTAGCTTTACTTATTTAATATTATCTTTGCTGGATTAAATATATATATTGCCGTCCAAATTAAATTAAGATGATATAATTAAAGGAAACTTATATGGGTACTATTCATTTTATATATATAATGAAGCTAGACAGCAACAAGTAGATTTGTTTAGCTAAAATATAAATGGAATACGTAGCTAGCTAGCTAGGTGTTAAGAATTTGTAAGATAACGAATAATTGTGGCGAAAGATCAAATTAACTAGCTAGATAGAACAGTACTCTGAGTCTTATTTTATATACTCATGCAGACTTTAGTTGTTATCGAGCTCACCCAACAACACATGCATGCAACTCATGTTCTCTTACCAGGTCACAATTTTTCTAAGAAAGATTCCTGGACAAGTCCTAGTTCCCAATCTTGGCAAGCTTAAGTATTGGTTTAATATGTTTTATTAGTTGGTCTCAATTTTTTTTTTAAATTGTTCCCACTTCCCACTAGTTTTTAATGCTAATTAGGTATGATATTCTTATATTGGATTTAAGACTGTATAATTAATGCATAAACAAAATAATGGTGTTAAACCCAAAAAGAAAACAAAAATCAAAAGCTAATGTCAACGGATAATTTCCAAATTAAACTTTAATTGGATGATTTTAAATCATTTTTCTATGATTTTACGCATTGTCAGTTATCATCCTCTTGTTATGGCTTCATGATTGTTTTAACTAAAACAGTCTCTCTTTTTCCCGTTAGAACCTCTACCTGATTTGTACGAGCATTAGTGCTCGAACTTGAAAATTAGCGCATTGAGACTGCATATCGGCATGCAAAATACTGATCATGTTGTGTCCTACGCATTCATGTTCATGCACAGACTCAGAGAAAGAAAACTGAGACAGACTGATCCTTTTTTTTTTTAAACGATATTATTTACAATAAGAGAAATGAGATGAGTTTAGTCTCATAATGAGCTAGAAATAATATGATTCAAATTCGCCTTTGGCGAGAATCAAACCTCTCATTTACAAGTGAAGAGAAATATCACTAGACCATAGTACTAAGTGACCAGACATATCCTTGAAACATAAGAAGAGAGAGGAAGAGTAGAAAGTCAGATTTGTGAACAGTTAGGTCAGATAGACAAATACCGTTAATCATTGGCCAAAAAGAGGGGAAAAAAGAAAGAAAGAAAATGATATACATATAGTTCTAACTAGAATTTGTACCCGCGCGTTGCTGTGGAGTTGAAAATTATATGAAAGATTATGCAACTGCAATCTTCATAAACAATGTTCGAGTCAAAAATTGAGTTACGAACGCCAATGCAATTTATACACAACCTCAACATGAATGAAACAAATTTAAATATCTAAAGAGAATTCTATTTCTTCAAAGTAGAAAAGGGAAAATAATTGTTTTCTTAAAAAGTTGGAGTAACGATAACTGCATCAATTACAAATGTAATATTGAGGGAATACCTGCCAAATAAAGCGTATTACATTCTTAGCCTTTTCAAGTGCTACATGCAACGAACGTAAAGCTTGGATACCAAACTTTCTCCTAGCTTGAGTTGTATCCAAAGAAGAGAAAATTGACATTATTTTGCAATAAATTGCAGAAAAGTGCATTGCATAGCTCTCCATGCTGCATAAGAAAACAAAGATAGTCAACCAACAATGTACGATGATAAAACCATAAGACAAAATCGAAAGGTGACAGTGATCCAAAAAAAATATGCACGATAACTTCAAAATTGAGTTTTGGAGAGAGAGAGAGGTGAAGTCACCTTGTAATCAGAGACCAAATCCATTTTTTTTCTGATTACCTAAGCGGCAATTTGACTTGAGAAATCCTAAAATCAAACACCCCAAATAAGATTCAATCAAATTTCCGCACAAAATGTTAATTAGAAAAACCCTAAAGTGCAAGCGAAAAAGGTTAAAACTTGCCTAATGTGATGTGTACAGTTTCAGCATCTGCTTGTGAAAAATATACTGCTGTGACATGCCATATGCTGATCTCAGCTTCTCGGAAGTGACATCAGCCGTTGATCCCCAGGTAGGTAAAATTCATATGATATCTTACAAACCATGAGATAAATTATTGCATCAAAGTTGTATGCTAAAAGAAAACTTATGTTTCTATATGAACCCACAGTATGATTTTTGCATATACCTTACTGGATTCATTCTTCAGATGAGTTTCTTGTACTGATCATCCATGTTATGTGAAAAGCTGATTCTAACTTCTGCAGTAAGTCACACAAACAAAAAAAAAAAAAAAATTAAATTAGACAAAAAGGTTGGATAGAATAAAAAAGAACCAATTTGAGAGATGAATAAGCATTCTAACCAATCGGGAAAAGATACTTTTAAATCCCAGAAAAAAAAACCTGAGAGAAATTTGAAAAAAAGAAAGAAAAAGAAAAAGAAAGAGAACATAATTTCAATCATTTTCTAGTCTTTCAATTGGAATTACACACAAAATTTACTAAAAATCCTATGTTCCATCACCCAACATTGGAAAATGAATCATGAAGCAATGCAGAAGCAGACAGACAACAAAAATCAAAGAAAGGAACACGTAAGAACCGAAACATTAAAAACAACACATACCCATTTCAAAACCCAAAAATCCTGCAAAGACCAAAATTCCACTCCATGGAAAACCCCAAAATCAGAAAATTAGACAAATTGAATTTGATAATTGTAAACACGAAAATTCTGTAACGAATGAAACGAGAACACGTGTACAAAGTAGATTTGTATTGATTTGAATTTGTAGGTTACAATCTCTGTTTACAATTTTCCTCTGATTCAGTCTTCAAATTTGATGTAGGTGTGTAGGTTGTTGATCCAAGGGTCGCGATGCCTTGATCTCGGACGAATGATTGAACGATTGCTTCAAGTTTTGAGCTTGAAACAATGCATCGATAGTCTTCACCTGTAGGTTTAGGGCTGCGGCAAAGGTAGAGTTGATATAGGACTTTGTTGATTCAAGGGTCTTGGCGACTTGATCTTGAATCGAACGTCATTACAAGTTTTGAGCTTGTAACAAAGTCTTGAAGGAATCGGCACAAATGCTTGTTGATTCTTCAAGGGAATGCTTCGGCTTTGGTCGAAAGAAAGCTTCGGCTTTGGTTGTACGTTCTTCCAAGAGAGCTTTGGCAGCGGATTAGTCTTCAAAGATTTGGCAGAGGTTATCCTTTTATTAGAATTTCGGCCCTTCAATGTAGAAATTGTCAACCTTATGCTTGTCTGAGGACATTGTATTTATAGACTTCTCAAAGCCATGCCTTTGGGTGGATTTGACTTTGATTTGTGTCTTGATTCGTCCATGGGAGAATTTAGGCATGTTTTGTGTCTTAATTTCAGCCACTTTCCCTTGCTTGGCCGAATTATAGGGCTTGTTGCCTATTTCGTGAGCATTCTTCAATTCTTGCTTGTTTTGTGAAGATGCTTTAGCTTTCTTTCCGGTTTTGGGAGCAATTTGGGCCCTTTGACGTTTTTAAGGAGATTTCTTACCCTTTGCCGCATTTTAGGAATGCTTTTGAGCTTCCTTTGCTTGATTTGTGCCACATGTCATTGATGACTTGTCCATTTGTGATGAGTCATATGCCACATGGAGCTTTGTGATGCATCATTTGTATGCAACGAAATTTACATGTCTACAAATGCCCCCACTTCAAGGTACGTTGTAGGCATGTGTTTGTCACATGTAGGAAACGTGTTTTGAAGTCCTGCAATGTGAATGTTCTAACTCAAGGGTCGTCGAGACTTGATCTTGAATTAGTTTGCTTCTTAAAGGGTCGTAGAGGCGTATTTCCTGAACAAAACATTTCTTCAAGGGCCGTTGAGACGTATTTTTTGAATTGAAATGATGAATTTTGTCAAGGACTGTTGAGGTGTATTTCTTGGACGAAACATTTCTTCAAGGGCCGTTGAGGCTTGGTCTTGAATGAAATGAAAATTTTCTTCAAGGACCATAGAGGCTTGATCTTGAAAGAAATGAAAATTTTCTTCAAGGGCCGTAGAGGCTTGATCTTGAATGAAAATTTTGAAAATGGATAAATCGGCACATACTTATTGTGCGTATTGATTTTCCATAATTTTGACAAAATACATTTGGTGTATTTTGAGGCTTGGATTTTTTCCTTGTGGGTGTGGGAAAAATGCTTTTTCCTTCCTGAGGTAGGAATCTCCTTCAATTTTGGTAATGAGGGTGATTTCCTTCAAAGTGTTGGAAAGCTTTAGTGATTTCCTTCAAGGTTTTGGAAAGATTTAATGCTTGTCCTTGGGTAACTAGGATTTGCATTTTTTTTCCTTTTCCTTTCCATTTTTTTGGCCAACGGGGTGTTTTCCCTCTTGGTTTGGGAAACTTAAAGACTTGTCCTTGCCTTGGAGGGATTCCCTTTTGTATTTTGGCAAGGAAAGGTACTTTCCTTTGATGTTTTGGAAATTTGAAAGCCCTTTCCTTATTTCTTTGTTTCCTTTTCTTCTCTTTGCTGATTTTTTGTTGCAAAAATAACATGTTTTTTCCTTTGTTTGCCGAAATCACATTGCTTTTTTTTGCTTGTAATTTGCTTCCTTGTTGCAGCTGGAATGTGCTTCCTTGTTTTGATTTTCCTTTTGCTATTTGGTATGTATTCTCCCCATAGCAATAAGAAGCAGTTGACCCTTATTTATAGGACAATTAGGTGTGTGTTTTTGTCACAAACCACCTTTGCCGTGCACTGCCTCTGTGCTTGGTGTTGTGCCGTGTGTAATTGCTGCTTGCTGCCATGCCTTGTTGTTGCTTGAAGCTTGTTGCAGTGCATCGCTTTTATTGCGTGGTGCTGTACAAAAGACTACAGCGGGGTTATGCTGTGTAGTGCCTTTTGGTCGCAGTTTTCCCTCGGTGGTGACATTGTTGTGCAGTGCAAGAAACTGCTTGCGTATTGTTGCGGGGTTGCGTAGTGCGATTGCATAGCATTTTGGTTTTCTTTGCTACTGTAGCGTGCTTTGAAGGACCATTTTATAGCTGCCCTCTTTGAAGTGCTGCTCAAGCTTTGTGGCTGATTTCTTTTCGTCGTTGTGACTTTGTCATCGTCATCCTTGAATGCTCATGAGGTTTGTCTCACATGTCTTTTGCTTTAGTGAAGCAATTTTTTTTTCTTGCCGCCCCACTCTTATGCTTATGTTGCCTTGTTTGTTTTGTTGCAGCCATGGTATTTTTCAAGTGCTTTACGAGCAATACCATCACCATTCTTGCGAAGGAAGGTGATTCACAAGATAGGGGAATGACGTTGAAGCTTTGTGCAACTAGCCCTAAAGCGCTTGTTGTTCCTGTGAAAGACAACTCGATGCATATCAAGTTGTGGTCTTCTGAAGTATCTTGGGAGGTGACAAATTTTGGTCGACCAAATACGAAGAAAAAGGTATGTACGTCGAGGATCCTTATCTTGAATCCTTCGCACCATGTTCGTGACAATCTACCAGCTTCATTTGAGCAACTTGGCGATCGCATCTGTAGCGGAGCCATGAATTGGAATAACACCTTGTCGACTACTGGAGAAGCTGTCTTTGTTGAGTTTTATTGGGAGTGGCTTGAAAATGTCTTGAGCCGATCTAAAGATGTGCTTACCAACGTGGGCCTTTATCACGTCGTGTACGCATATTTGTTTAGTTATAATTGCCATCCTTCTGTCATTCGTGCATTCTTTGAGCATTGGTGTTCAGCAACCAACACACTTCACACGTCATAAGGGGAGATGTCGATTTCACTTTGGGATCTCCACAAGATAGAACGCTTGCCGATCCAGGGTAAGTTTTACGATGAGGTTGTTCCTAGAGTGGAGGAATTTTCACATCGCAATAGCCGAGGATTGCCTGCGAGTTGCCACTATTTGTTTTGGACTTATTATAAGCTTTCCCAAGAGGCTCAGGGTAAGTTGGGCGTGAAGATTTCTTCATGGATCCGATTTTGGTATTAAGATGCCATGAAGTACAAGAAGCCTTCGAAGAAAAGTGGCCACAACAAGACCATTAAGCCAAAGGGAGACTCAGACCCGTTAGGCGCCGTGCCCTTGCCGAGCTGAAAGCGTTTGAGGATCTTGGCATAGTGTCAGAGCACGTGGAAGAATCTTACCTATCCGCTTTCTTAGTTTGTTGGCTTTGTAAGTTTTTTTCCCCCAAAGATGACGTCAACTTTATCCGCCCCAGTGTCTTCAAAGTGGCTAGCAAGATGGCTGCAGGTGAATCTTTCAGCCTTGCTATGTCGATCTTAGTATTTATGATGGCTTGAGTGTTGTTTCGAACTCAGCGAACACCAAAGATCGTGTTGCAGTACTTCCTTACCACTATGTGCACGGTTGGTTGGGTGAGTACTTTGGCACTCATTTTTCTTCATCGACTTTAGACAAGTTGAGGCATTCTTCATAAACTTTGGCCAACCTAAGGCCTTTGATGACAAAGTACTCTGGCGTACTTTTTGCAAAGAGCCTTGATGATTTACAGGCGCAAGCGTTGTTTAGAAGCTGTGAAGGTTTGAGAATGGACCATCTGGCAAGGGTTGGTTCGGTGTGGTGATGCCTTATAGATGATTTGCACCTTTGTTTCTCAAACTTGTCTTATCTTACAAGTTTTCGATCAGGGTATGTTTCTTTGCGACAAGGAGACCGATGTATTGTTCAGCCGTATAGCCCTCACCGTTTTAGCAGGTAATTTGGTTTTGTCTAACATGTGCCAGGCAAGCTGAAGGAAAACACACAGCCATAATCCTTGTAAGTTGTGTATATGCATTAGGAGTCATGTACCCGTGCATGCACAAATGCTTTTATCACTCTGCCGGCCAATGACGAGTTCAAAAGTAATCCATTGGCCCGTGCCTACATAGGTTGGTGGTCAAAGATACACCATGAAGACTTGGGGACGGCAAGTGGCACCAATTCTTCTCGTTCACATAATGATGCGCTGAGAGAGGGTTGTTCTGTGGTTCCTACGCAGTTGGCACCTTTCGATTGTGCGAGCGTAACTCCTTTGCAAGATGGACCTATGACCTTAGCTCTTGAACACCCGTGTTTGTCTTCTCAGCGTTTGGATGCTTCTGAAAATGCGGGTGATGAAGTTGACTCGCACGAAGACGAGCTTGTTTTACGGCTGCATCAACAAGTTTTGAACAAACGACTGGTTGAAGGTGCTCAGGATAACAGTAATGTCAATTTTCCTCATAAGAAGAAGAAAGTGTTTAGGCTTCCTCAATTTGATGGTCGAGCATCACTTGAGAAAGATTTATGTATTTCCTTATTTCTTGTGGTTTCTTCTGCTTTCATTGGTTTAGCTTTTGTTTATAACATCTTTCTTTGTCTTCTTTAAGCTGGGCCCTCTTGTTCCTTTGATTTGGTGAACATGGGCGTTCATTCCTTTACGAATATGCTATTTGTAAGCAGTCTACCCACGGACGAGGAGATTGGAGACCCGCCCGGTGCAGAGCTTATTACAAATCTGCCAAGTTGCCCAAGTTTACCGTGTGTAGGTGAAGGTATACAAGAGCCCATGGATACCAAGAGCCACATTGAGAAGAGGATTTCAAAGTGCCTATTAGAGGACCTTGCATTGCTTAAGGAAGACTTGTCGAAGCTTGTTTTTGCGATTGACAACCTTAACGTTGATTCCCCACTCTTAAGAATCAAGATTGTAGAGCTTATGGCTACCTCAACTGAGTATTCTTCTTTGCATGTTGTTTCCTCGAAGAAGTTAAATCCAGAGGTTAGAGCTCAGCAATTTGCGGTAATAAAGTTATCAATTGCCCAAGTTTGGTCTTCGCAGTAAGTCATTTGGAAATCGAAGCTTCACAACTTCAGGGTGTTCTCTCAGAGCAAGAAGCTACACTTTCTCAGCATCAAGATGAGATTTCACGCCAAGAGCAAGAGAAAGGCTTGGCTATGAAGTTGCCCATCTTGTCTCTCACTGATGTGGAAACTTTGAAGACTTTGGAAGGCTTGCTTGAAGATTGTCATCGTAGTTTTAGGGACATAGCTTTCAAGTAGTGTCTTCCGTTCTTTGTACTTTAAGCCCTTTTTTTTTTTTTTTTTTGTAACAAGGCTTTGGAGTTGACTTCTTCCTTTAAAGAAACAAAGTATTCACATTTTGAATTTGCTCTTTATACTTCAAAGTGTTTGCATTTTATTTTGTTGGTGATGTGACTTTACTTGAAGTTTCAAGTTGCCTACGTACCCTCAGTTGAGGAGGGATCAAATCATAACGTAGTTCAAAGGAATAATGGATTGCTTTTGATGGTTTTGACGGTTTTGATGGTGATTTTAATGATGATTTTGATTTTTTTTTTAATTTTTTGCCGTACACAGTTTATGCTCTTATGGACCAAGAGCGTTGGGTGTCGCCTTTTAAGCTTGTGTGAACAAGGAGTATTGAGTGTCGCCTTTTAGGCTCATGCGAACAAGGAGCGTTGTGCCATGTGCAGTTTAGGCTCATGCAGGCGAGGAGCATTAAGTGTCACCTTTAATGTGGACTTGCTTTTTGTCTTGTGAGTTGTGATGATATGCCTTCGTAATGCTAAGACAAGATCTCCAGTTTGGAAAGACCTTGGGCAAACCTTCTTGTTGAATGCCTTGGATAGCCGTGCTTGGTAGCATTGCAAGTGTTGTTGAGCTTCGAGCCTTCTTTCGTCGAGTGCTTCCAACTCTTGAAGTCGTAGCTTTGCATTTTCCTCTTCAGTCTAGCCTTCTTGTATAGCTATCCTTAGTGAGGGGATTCGACTTTCAAGCAGCAGAACAACTTCCATGCCATATATGAGAGAATAAGGCGTAGCTTGGGTATGAATCCTATGTGTCATCCTATATGCCCAAAGTACTTTGCTTATTCTTTTGTGCCAATTTCTCTTTGTTCGGCCGATCACCTTCTTCAGGAGGTCGCACAACATTTTGTTGAATGCTTCCGCAAGACCGTTGGCCGGAGCATGATACATGGAAGACTTGTGCTGCTTGAATTTGTATTTCTCGCAGAGCTCATCCATGAGTCGGTTGGAGAACTATTTTATGTTGTCGGTGATGATGTAGCATGACACACCATATTGATGGATGATATGCTCTTTGATGAAACAGACGACACTTTCCATCTTAACTTCGCTTAGGGGTACGACTTTAGCCCACTTGGAAAAGTAATCCGTTGCAGCTAGGATGTAGGTTTCTCCTGCATATGACTTTGGTGTGATTAGTCCTACGATGTCCAATCCCATGCATTATACGACCTTGAAGCAATTGTAGGGTGTAATGGTTCAGGCGGTTCAAGTATGAAGTTGGTGTGGAATTGGCAGGCTTGGAACCTTTTGGCGTACTCCATGGCTTTGGTCTAGACTGATGTGCCCTGCATACGCCTGAGTGTGCTTCTTCTATGGCGGCTATTTCCTCACCTAGGTATCTCAGAAGTACTACTTCAAAAAAGCGTCGGTAGAGTGTTCCAAGCTTGATAGCAAGATGATGCACCGCGATGGTAGGGTCAAGGCTAGGCATTTCCTTGTAGGTCCAAGCAAAGACGTCTTTGTACTCCAATAACAGTTGGTAGTCCTTCTCGATCTCGTCTGCACTTAGCAGTGCACTTATGGAGATAGGCTTTGGTTCCTTGCTTGTGCCTAAGTTAAGCTCATTGAGATCATCAACCGTGGCTTGCCCCCCATCCTTGAGCTGTGGTGGTGCAGCAATGACGTTTTCCTCGGGGATTTCATCTTCTTCGTCTTCTTGGATTGTGATGTGGAAGATGTCTTAGACCTCCTCTTCAGTGTCATCTTCTTGGGCTTGTTGGCGTGAAGATTGGCCAATGTGGATGATGGTGTGCCTCTTTACCTTCAGTTGTTATTTTGTGTCAACTTTCAAGGTTGCTTGGCGCTTCATCCTTAAAAGAATTGAAACTTCGAACGTCGTCATTTGCTGCTAGACCGTCGAGATTTTCTTCTTTTGGCGTTGTCTTCCTCTTTTTAGAAGGCTGCTTGGTTTCTTCAAGTCTTTCCAAGGCCGACTGTCGTGGAGGAGAGCAAGCCGTGTTGCTTTGTTTCTTAGGTTTTGACAACCTTTCGAAAACAGAGCTTTGGGGTGTTGGCGTGCTAAGCTGCTTGAAGACGGAAGTTTGTTCTTGACCACCAATGTGATCAAGTGCTGAAATTCTAGGTTTTGAACGATTCAGCCTATCAAAGATTGACGTTCGAATGGTGGGTTTAGGCTCCTCTTGATTTTGTTCAACGCTCACGCTGATGTGTTGAGCGTTAACATTTTTTGTTTGGTTGAAATCTTAACGGGTGTATTTGGTGTGAAGCCAAGTCCTACTTTGTTGTTGTCAACTCCATAACCATGCTTCTTTAACTTCTTTTGAGTCTTGGTGAGGTCATGTTCTTTGTCGTTGACGGTATTTGCATTCTTCTTTCCAAGATTTGAAGAGGAGGCGAAATCGTACCTAGCCTTTGACATGAGTTTATAGGCGTTTAGGTCGAAACCTTATTCGGTCCACTTGGTTGGAAGAGAGCTTGGTTCTGCCCCCTTTGGTAAGGGTTTTACGAAACCTTATGGTGGTTTTGAAACTTCAGCGTTGCCTAGTTATGTTAGAGGTAAATCTGCATTTATCTTGAGCAGCTTTACATCATCATTGTGTAGCTGTGTGTCGGCTTTTCTTGTTCCAGTTTTGAATGGGGATTGCCCATTCTTTCTTCTCGACATTGGAATGTATCGAAAGACAGGTGTGTTAGGTCATTTTGAGGGCATCACACTCCCTTTGATTGTTGTAGGCTTAACAGGCTCATCATCGTTTTTGCTTAAAAATGGCACGGCTTCCCATTCTTGCTTCTTAGGCACGGCTTGCCACTCTTGCTTTTTTAGACCAGCTTTGCCTGTAGATTTGATCTCTTTTGGAAGAGTTTCGGGGCACTATGTCTTCATTCATGTAGAACTTGGTGTCCGCGAAGTGTGATTCGGCTTTAGTGAATGGCTTCGTGTTGTCTTGTATTACCTTTACTCTTTCTCGGTAGAACTTTAAGCATTGATGAAGGATGGACGACGCTACTCCATTCTCGTTGATCCAAGGCCTTCCTAAGAACAAGCTATAAGAAGTTCTTGCATTAATCACGTGGAATAGCGTGCTTGATTTGAGTTCGCCAATGGTCATCTTCACTCGGATCATGCCCACCGCTCTTTGTCCTTCTTGGTTAAAACCTTGGATTAGGAGGCAGCTTTGGGATAGTTTATCCACCTTGATGCTGATTATGGTCATTGTTGGCTTTGGCATGATGTTTATGACCGATTCACCATCCACAAGCATGCGGTTGACTTTGTGCTCTTTCACGTACCTAGAGACAAAGAGATGATGGTTGTGAGGCTTTGACCCTAGCAAAAAGTCTTCATCAATGAACTTGATTGCGTCATGGGCGGCACAACACGTGGCATACTCATGTGGCCGAAGTTTCAAGTCTTCGTCCTTGTTTTCTTGCACTTTGTGGTCGTCGGGACTTGCTAAGACTACTACTAGTGCTTTTCGATGCTAAAGTATGTTGGCAAGCCTTCTTTGGGCATGAGAGTTTTCTCTACTTCAACCATGTGATAGGCAGTGGTAGTGCACTGTTGGAAGAAATCATTTGGGAAGTACTCGTGCAAGGAGATGGGAATGCGTGGCTCTTGCTCCATAGGTTCCCAAGTATGTTGGCTTGGCAGCTCTTACGCTCTTTTTGGGCTTCTTATTATTACGGCGGCAGTGTTTTCTCCCTTGTTCCACATTTGGCCGTGTAGCTTGTGGTCTTGGCTTCCTTTTCCTTTTGTAGGTCACCAGTCTCCACCCTTCTTCATCGTTTGTAGGTGCATTTTGTTCTCTTGCCCCAATCGATGGTTGTGCAGAAGATGCTATGTAGCTTGAGCATGAATGAGAGTGATCTGGCGTAACTTGGTGAGGCATGGGATCGAAGAATCCAAACATGATCGTAGTAGTATACGTTGCGGCCGTGTCTTCAAGGTCAAGCTTGATTTGCCCTTGTTGTGCCAGCTTCATGATGAGTTCTTTGAGGACAAAGCACTTGCTAATAGGATGGATCACGATACAATGGTACTTGCAGTACCTAGGATCGTTAACGCGATTCATCTCTTCAAGGCGCTTACATTTGGGTAGCTCAATCACCTTCTTTTTCAGCAAGTCGTCTAACATTACGGCCACGTCAGAATCAGGAAAAGGGTACGTCTTATGCTCTAACTCCCTCAAGGTATTTTTGTATCTATCTTGGGTGTGAAAAGGCTCACTTGTCTTTATCTCCTTCGCTTTGCTCTTGGATGAGATCTTGATAGGCGTAGCGGAGGTCTTGATAGGGGTAGTATGGACGGCAAAAGCTTCCTTGATGGGCTTCTTCCCAGTCTTGTCTACCTTTGGGGTGAACACCTTATCCTTTTTTAAGTCGGTGATCGACTCATTCTTCCCATGATTGGCGATACTCAGCTCCATGTCATGGAAGTGAGCCAGCTCCTCAAATGTTCTCGATTTTATGCCTTAGAAGATGTAATGTAACCCCAGTGCATGCCTTAAATGCACATCTCAATGGTGGAGGTTTCATAAAGCTGATCTTTGTAATCCAGACTTAATGAACTCCATCTATTGATGTAGTCGACGACAAGTTCATCCTTCCACTGTTTTGTACTTGTTAGCTCCAGCATGCTTACGGTGCGATGAATGTTGTAGAAATAGTTGAGGAATTCTTTTTCAAGTTGATCCCAACTGTTGATGGACTCGGGCTCGAGGTCGGTATACCAGTAAAAACTGTTACCTTGTAGCGAGCGCATGAACTACTTGACATAGTCATCTCCCTCCGTCCCGGCATTGTTGCAAGTTTCGATGAAATGGGCAATATGTTGTTTGGGATTGCCCTTTCCATCGAATTGCATGAATTTTGGCAGCTGATAACCCCTTAGCATCCTCACGGCATCAATCTTCTTGGAGTATGGGTTTGAGTACAGCACGGAGTCATATGGGCTTCATTCGTACTGCGCCTTGATTATATTTATGATCATTTCTTGCAGTTGTTATGTAGAGAGAGAGATCCCATGAGCATAGTAGCTCAGTCCACCTCCAGCTTCTCTTCTGCTTTCTCCACTAAAGGCTCATCTTCCTCGTCGGTTTCTTTCTTTTGCGGATAAACCTTTAGGTCAGCTTTCTCATCGTGCTGCACCTCCAGACGGTTGACGAGTGTAGCAATCTGTAAGTCCTTTTCCTCCACGGTCATTGTCAGCCTTGTGATTGCTTTGCTCATTTGTGCCAGCTGCTCTTCAATTGAAGTCACACCAATAGTCATGACTTGCATGGTTACGGGATACGAGCTGCTGCTTGAGTCGGCGTCGGAAGTCAACGACTTGAAGTACCTCATCGGGTTTTCTTCCCTTGGCACCGTTAGCGAGGCCATTGTGATCATGGGCTCGTGCCTTGGGTGCTCTTGCTCCTTCGGTACGGTTGATATAGCGATGGAAGACACGACAGAGAGAGCTTTTGCCTTGCTACGGGTTGTGACGCCCAAAGTGCCACTACTTGCGGTAATGATGTTCGTGTTCTTCGAGTTGGTTGCAAGAATAGCTTAAGTGGACGGAAGGTGGTCAATTTTACCCACAAAGTCGGCAGGTGCCTAAAGCTGCCCGATGTCGATTCGTCGTCTATAGTGGTCCAACAGGGTCAAGGTTGGTTGGGTTTTGCTCCTGGGATGATGGGCTACAAAGTCCAAGTGGTGGCATCGGCCATCGCTTTGCCGATTTGCCGAAAAATAAAAAAGGGTGGCCAAAGCACCGTGAGAACCATCAACTTTCATGGCCTTAAACCGCCACATACAAAGGTTAATCAAGGTGGTTCGTGGGTGGATTTTGTGGAGGGGAATGAGAGCTTCAAGATGGTGGTGGTGGCGTCGAAAAACTCCACCGGAGTTGGCCGGAATCGGCCTTGAAAAATGGGGTGTCGCAGTGAGTGGTGCACGGGAAAGCTGGGAGATTTCTCCCTTTATTTCTGATTGGTCCCCTTTATTGTGCCTAAATTCTGATTGGTCTTCACCCCACAAGGTAGGAATTTAATTTAATTAAAACAAAACCTTGAATAACCAATTTCGAACGTCCGTAACTATACTGTTATAATCCAGACTCCCAAACAGCTTTCGCCTATGCGTTCGTACCAACGAGTACTATGAGCATAAACTAAAAGAATAAGTCATACGTCTCTTTAACTGATGGTCAGCGAAAGTCAAAGTCCTCGCCTCTAGGGCATCTTCGTAAATTCATGCTTTTAAAATTAATAAAAACATAAAATTTGGGACGGGTTGTTGCAACAGCACATGGTAACACAAAATCAATTTATTCATGATTACTCAAATCCCAAGTTGGGTGAGTGACTATAAATTCTCGAAGTATCTAGCGACCAAGAGAACGACTCTTACCTTCAAAAATAGCCATGTTAGGTTATTGTCAAAATTATATCCACTTTTATCATATTTATAATACTTTGAATAAAATATTATGAAACGTTGTGTTATTTACATGCACCAACATGCAGGAGAAACATATGGTTTCATATTCCAAGATAAAAATAAGTTAAGGAAAAACCTCAATTCCTAACCTTATTAATTATTATGGTGGTGGCTGCTCAGTATAGCATCTGATTGTCTCAAGGACCCCTTTGAAATCGTCGTCGAAACATGTAGTTGGGAATCTGGATGACAGCCTAAAACAATATTGTATCTCAAAGCCTAATATTCATAAAACCTGTGTCAGCTTTAAAAAAGCTAACTATTTCTTGAATCACCAGCTACCATTCTTTAAAATCATTTTCTTGGAAACAAAGATCATTCAAACATCACTATTATTAAACCTATTAGCAAGAACAAAGATTCTTAAACTTCCTATTTCCATATATGAATTTAAGGAGGAGAGAAAAATAGAGTTATGCATTAATGTACTAAATGGAAACTAAACAAAGTGTCGTATTCAACTTTCACAATCATAAAAATTAAAAATTTGGTTCCACAATAGTCCCAAAGAGAGAAGCTGAAATTGCTCACCTTGAGTTACAAAAGCCCAAAAAAAAGGAAAATCCAGGGTACCTTGAAACCGAAAACAAAACCGAATGCAACATCCATATGTAGCCGAATTAAACACCCACATGCAGGATCTGAGGGTACAAACAAAACCCCCCAAAATCGCAAAAAATAAATTTGAACAGAAACCATCTACAAATCCAAAATCACAGAAAATAAATTGAAACACCTATATTGAGAAAGCCGCAAAATTCACCAGGAAACGCTAGCTTTTCTGGGTACAAAATTTCTCCGAATCCAACTAAAGAATTGAAGAAACTTCTACATATTGGGTGGTTTTTCAGCAAGAAAGTGCAATTGATAATTTATGAGACAAAGATCGCAAGGTCAGAGAGGGAGTGAAGCGGCGTTTGAGAGCGAAAGAAATTGAGGTTCGAGAGCGACAGAAGCAGGGAATTGTGAGAGAGAAAAATGAAAACGAAAGGAAAAGTCAAGAAGTAGTCGATGTAGTGCAATGAGCAACACGTGGACAAACGTGTAATGGAGAAGAAACGGAGGGCATTTACGCCATTGAAAATGACAGAAGTTGAAAACTGATCGACAGGTGGAAAAGAAGCGCAAAGTCATCTTTTCATTGTTAAAAAAGGAAAAAATGGCAGATAACAAAGGAATTAGAGGGTATTTTCGCCTGTTTACTGTTAATGAACAGTGATTTTGTGTTGAGTTTTAGTATATGTATAATGTTGATACTTGATGCTATTTATGTGGAGTTGTACACATGTCAGATAAGAAGCATAATACTTCACTGATGTACCTATTTGAACCTAAATTTGTCCTATTTTCACTTATTACTTTAGTCTAAGATTGAGGAGGGGTGTCACTGTAGCAATTTTAATTAGGGATTTTAGTTTTTTTACCAAAAAAAAAAGCATTTTAGGGGGCCTGGGTTTGTTCGTTTTGGGCCGGCCATCAGATGTATGATGGGCTTTCCTCCTTGGTTAATAAGGATAGCCCCTTTGCGGTTGCATTCGATGTGATCGACGACTGTGTGGGATTTGATGAGGGGCCGGGTTATAGAGAAAGAAAGAGATAGTATGCAGCTTGCAGAGATGGAGAGAATTAGAGAAAGTGGGGATGTTGAACAAGGGCACGTCAGGATTGTTCCTGCCAGATCTTCAATTTGGTGAGTGGAAGTTGATTTGAATGTTGTGATGGTTACAAGCATGTTCTTGTTTTTTGGAATATAAATTTTGTTTGAAAAATTGTCATCTCAAATGTTGTAGATGTATTTCAAAGATGTATGAATTTTGGAGCTAAAATTTGGTGCCTTTTGTTTGGGGAAATTCTACCAAATCCATGGGTGAATTTTTTGGTTTCTTATTTGTCTTGTCAAAAGTGTTTTAAAGTGACATTAGGAACCCCTAAGTACCCTAGTACATTAATATGTTATTTTCCTTAATTTTGAGAGGTTTTGGGGTCTCTTTGGGTGAAAGATATTCATTGAGCTCTTATGGGTTTTCATGGATGTTGTTCAATGTTCTTGTTGTGTTCTTTATGTTCATAGCAAGAACATAAAGATTTAGTTATTTTATTCAAAATTGTTTTGAATTTTATTTAAAATTTGTTTATAATAGTTTATGTGAGATGGTTGACCCTATTCATCACTATTCAATCATCTCTATTTACATCACTATTCAATCACCACCTTACCTATCATTTTTTCAAATAACACAAAGATTTTTGACATCATCCCCCTCCACAAAACTGTTGGAAATGTGCCTTAAAGCCAATCATATAATGATACTTTACAGACATCTCACATGTTAAACTAATCTAGTTTAATATAAACGGCAAAGATTATTGTTTAAAGCTTTCTAATATAAATGTTATATGCTTAAACGATAAGTCCAAGGAACATGTAATTGGGAGAATGTGACCTAAAGAAGTCAGATTCATGAGACCATTCTCTTTCGTATACATATCCTAAAAGTTCATGATCATAGGATTGCCAATTGGGCATTGACAGTCCGTTAAGATCAGTACGTGCTATGTCTTCTCTTAGAGAGAGTGACTGGTCTCGATTCATTGGTGTGCTTGACACCAAGACAGGAATAGAGGTGCTCAATAGAGAATGAGTCCACTAAACGTGATCAACAAGGAGTTCTCATACTCATGTCACATGAAAACTCATGGTTGGGATAATGGAAAGTAGTCCT
The DNA here is from genome assembly GCA_024362995.1 of Heteromeles arbutifolia. NCBI lineage: Eukaryota > Viridiplantae > Streptophyta > Magnoliopsida > Rosales > Rosaceae > Heteromeles > Heteromeles arbutifolia. The sequence continues at coordinate 1,060,288 of JANCRC010000022.1, forward strand.
TTGACCTGAGGCATCATAGTTGTCTTATGGTTAAGTCCTTGATCTTTGACAATGTCAAAGTCACTCCATCAAAGGGTGTCCCTGGCATAATTAGGGTTAAGCCACTTAGCCATGGAGGCAAGTGAATGCACAATAAGGGATCTTTAACCTTTAAACCGTTTGAGGGAGAATACTCTATGATATGATTAAGAATCTCTGGCCAAAGTATGAATAAGATTTAGGAATTCATTCCAAATCACATTCAAGGTAATCATATAAGTAAGAGAATCACATTGGATAGTAGACATGAATAAACTATCAAATCAAACAATGTGGTCAAGAGTATTGTATTAGAGAAAAACCATATTGCATTGTAATCCCACACTAAATAGGTTCTCCACCTCTTTTGATTAGCTTGGGTAGCCATGACATACTGCTAGGTGTCACTCATAATTTGTGGAAGCCCTAAAGCTGTATAATCACTAAAGGGACAATTGAAAAGTAAGTTTCAATTCACAACCAATTTGAAGAGTTCTAATCGCCCACTGCCTCGCTAAAAGAAACCTAATGGATCGTACACCTTGTAAGGCAGAGATTGAAGAAACAACGGAGCTGAGTAAGGATAATTAAATGGTTTAATTATTTATAGCTAGGATTAATTAATATGTTAATTAATCAAACGAATAAGTTCGTTTTAGACCTCGGGTTAGTTTTGGGCCTCAAGGCCCAATGGACTTCGAATGTCAAGTCCAATAACTGAAGTTGTATGACAACTTGAAAAACACAAAGGTCATGAAAGCCCAATGAACCCACATGGCCGGCCACAGAGAATGTGAGGGAGAATTGGTTTTAATTTCAATTATGCCACTCAATGTAAGTGGCTATGGAAAGGAAATTATAACCCATTCCCTCAAAGGGGTTTTGTCGAGAGAAAAGAGAAAAACACAAAAAGCTCTCTCTTCTCTTAGGAGGCCGGCCACCCTAGGAAGAATGGACTAGCATCCATCTCTTCCTAGGTCACTCATCTCTTCCTCAATGCTCTCCTTGGTGTGGAAACTTAGAGGTTCCCTTTCTTGGGAACTTGGAGAATCCATTCCTTCATCCATATCCAAGAAGTCATGGAGCCAAGAAGCAAAGTTCCTCCATCCACATCCATGGAGCCAAGGGGTAAAGAGACTAAGGAAAGAAGGCCCTCACATGGGTGAATATCTTTTGCTAAACAAAGAGGTGCTTCAAAGGTATAAAAGTTTCTCAACTCTTTTCTTTAAGATTTGAGTTGAGTCTTGGTTCACCACAACTACTAGGCCTTGAATTTCATGGGTAAAGTTTTGTTTTTGAGTGCATACAAGCATGATTCCGCCTTTAATTGTTAATTACATGCATAGATGTTGCTCAAATGAACTTGTTTTCACAAATTATTCCTTCTAGTGGTATCAGAGCCTAGGTCTAGTAGTTGGTCAATCCTTTTGGGTTTTGTATTTTTTTAGTTTTTGATTTGAATGTTGAAATTTTTACAAGCTTTATTCATGCTTCTTTGAATGTAAATTTTGTTAGAAAATTTTCCATCTCAAAAGTTGTAGATGTAGTTCATTTAAGCATGAATTTTGGAGCTAAAATTTGGTGCCATGTTTATCGGGAAATTAGTCCAAATCCAAGTGGTGGATTTTTGGGTTGTTGTTTGTCTTGTTAAAAGTGTTTTAAAGTGACATTAGGAACCCCTAAGAACCCTAGGATGTTAAACCTCTTTTGAGTAGTGGAAATTTGAGTTTTATTGAGTGAAAACATTCATGGAGCTCTTATGGGTTTTCATGGATGTTCTTCAATGTTCTTGCTTTGTTCTTGTTGTTCATACCAAGGACAAAAAGTTTCTTGTTTTGATTCAAAAATGTGTTTGGCTGTTTATTTGTTTTTGTTAATGATGGATGGTATGATTTTTCAAACGCCCATACCTTTTTTACCATTCACACCATACCAATCACTTACAACTTTCAATCACCTTTCAAACACACAAATCAACTCACACACACCATCACTACTCACCATGACCGACCACCCCTATAATGGGGGTACTATTAAGGCTTTTATGCAATTACATAAAGTTTTGATACTTTTGTGTATTTGCACTTTGATCCGAAAGTTTACATTTTTACATAAGGGCCCAAAATCACTAAAGGACAAATTGTTTTGCTCCTTTAATGAAGTTTTTTGTATTTGTTGAAATTTTTTGGGTTCTAGTTGTAATTACATGAAGTAGTGGACTTTTTTGTTTTTAAAAAGTGACCTCAAAAAGTTTGTATTTTGCAATATAGCCCAAAAGCTGAAGTTATTGCATTTTGGCCCAAATTAGTTAAGAACAAAATAGTTTTGTCTCTTTAAATGAGAATTGGATTTTCATTTCATTTAGCTCCATTTAAATCTATTCTATGGATACAAAAACCAAATGACAATGTTGCATTCAAGTTTAATTAGTTAAAGCGTCAATTAATCAAAGAAAGGGTGATTATGAACCTAAGCCTACGATAATTAAGCTATGTGAAAGGCCGTCTCTCAAATTTGTTTGAACCATGGGAATGTGTAGATTAGTTTTTTGGTTGTAATTTGATATGATCAAATGTTGTAAAAGAGCATAAGCTCTTCTTTACTTTAAAGTATTTTGATTTGATCAAATGTTGTAAAAAAGCGTAAGCTCTTCTTTACTTTGAAGTACTCCTCTCTTGTTTTATTTGATATGCATGAAATTGGAGTAGTTGGGTCCAACGCCTAATAAGAAAACACGCCTTAATGTGATTAAACGTGTAAGTAAAATTAGTCACCATCCCTAGACCGAGATCCAACACTAGGCTTGTGTTGGATCAAATCAAAGGTTCATAGTCATCCTAAGGCCCTAAGGCAACTATATAGTCCATCAATCAATGCAAAGCTTATGTTAGTAGTGCCATATACTCTTGCTTTAAAAATCATTTTACAAGCACAGTGGGAGTATCATATACTACTAAATCAATCATATGGACCAATAGTTGTAATAAGACCAAATTGTTTTAATGAGATTAAAATGCATGCTTACGAGACCTAAAAACCCTGAACTAAACCATTATTAAGTGGACAAGCGTGAAAGTGCTTTGAACACTCTTTCGTGGCCTTCCACTGTGGTAGGCTCTAATCGTTTGTGACTCATACACCGACTTCACCCTATCATGGGGGAGTACAAAGTATGTGCTTACACTCAGGAGGAGTTATATGCATACATGATGTTGTGAAGGTAGGCAACAAGAATGATCAACATCATATCATTGTGAGGCATCATTCTCTAGAGGCCAAATAAGATGGGTACTTACATGAGATGTAAATGAGTAAGCGTACTCTCTCATTATTATTGATGCTAGCCAACATCATATCATTGTGAGGTAGGCTTGGTAATAGTGAGCCTCACATACCCTACTAAGAGTTTCCTCTAAAACTCTCGAATTCCAATGAAGGCTATGAAATTTGCCAAAAATAGTGGGTGGTGCTATTTGATTTAAAGACCCATATCAAATAGCTTAAAATCAATCAATTTATATTCGTTGTGTATTTATTTACTGATATATTTGCAAACGTTATCCAAAACTTGACAAAGAAAAACCGAAGGCTTTAGTTTTCAGACTTGGTACCACAATCTCATAAATTGTCTTGAATGGATTGTATATGTACCTAAGTAGTCTCATCCTCACAATCTTGCTATTGATAATGTATCATTGGAGGAACATGTTAGATAAGTCTATCATAAAGAGGACAACACAAACAACAAATGTTTATTCCTTTGTTGTATGAACAAAGGAACTTGAGAAGATTAGCACAAAGACATGGACACTTTTAGTGTCATAATTCTTCCATTACAAATCATTGTATGAAGAAATAAGAGTTGCTTTGAACAACCCTTAGTTACCGCAAACACTAGTGCTTGTTTCTTTGTTAAATGAACAAGGAACTTAAGAAGTAAGCACAAAGGCATGGACACTTTATGTGCCATGATTCTTCACTTACAAATTGTTGTATGAAGAAATGAGAGTTGCCTTGAACAACTCTTGAAAGTTTGTAATCATGTTTAGAACATAATGGTTGATTGACAAAAATAGTCCATCAACATGGACTTATGATGATTTTGAATCATTGAGTGTTGAAGTGTTAAACCACTTCAGGAGACGGAAACTAGGCAAGGACTTCACCTTTGAGTCCCCATCCAAATGGTTCACTAAGTTTATTGTAAACCATATAGTGAACAATAACCGCACGCTCACCAAATCGTTTGATGTGTATAACACAATTGAAATAAGTTTCAAGAGAGATAGTGGGAGTTTAAGGGACCATGACTATTGTAGTCAATGGAGAAGTCAAATGAAGAAGGCGAAATAACTCCAAGGGAACAAACTTTCTTTATGAAAGGATGGACTTTGGAAGGGGTATTTGCAAGAAATGTCTTGCAAGTGTCAAGAACACACATTTCGAAGGTGTTGTAAATTTTTCTTGAATAGTTCAATACAATTGGTTCTTCTACTTGAATGCTTGATTCCGTATTAGTAACTATGTTTTACAATCGTTGAAAAAGTGTGGCTAATAAGAAATAGAAGATTAATGAGAGAAGAGGAAGTACTTCACATTCGGAACGTGAATAAAATATAGATATATGTGAAAGCAGATAGTACTTACTTCCTCATATGAACTACCAAAGAAATTGGAAAAACAAAGATTGTCTTTACATTCCAATTTGAATAAGGAACTTAATTCCGTCACTATAATTTTAAGAGATGGATGAACGTTTTGTTTGAAAAAATAATGTTCTTTATTAATGAATGATTGGATTATTGTAATATGATTGATTGTCTCTATAGTAGAGATGATGTGGTAGTGTTAACTGTTTAGAATATAACGATGCTTAAAACCCAACAGGTTGCAAGGTAGTGACTAATCCCACTGAGTTGTGACGCCTCTAAAACATAAATTACAAGTTGGTCATAGCTGGATGCTTTGGATCGTTAGATCAGGATCCAATGCCTTCTTGTTAAAATTGTATAGAGGCGAAATGTTCGAATCTTTATTCTTTTGAAAAGAAGAAAGAATCACAAAGTTGTTGAGGTTATTTCACTTAGATGTTAGTGGCACTTGTCCACAACATAATACTACTCATGTTGTATGACATTCACCGAAGATCACTCTCGGTTGGAGTATCATTTATTTTGAATAAACACAAGTCCGAATACTTTTCAAAAGGTTTCAAAGAATTCAAGAATGTAAGTTGATGAGTAAGACGTCTAAATTATTTACCTCCTTAGATTTGATCGAAGGAAAAATAACACTTTAGAAGAGTTTCCTTGAAATATATCAAGGAAAGTAGCATCATAAGATAATCGATTTCTCCATTGGGAGAAGAACGAACTCGAATAAGATGTAGTTCGTTGGATGTTATCAGTTACCCATATATAGGATATATACTTCTAAGACAATATGATTGTCAATTGGAAGATCTTCCAAATTTTTCATGACTCCATAGGATGTAGTTGGAAAGAAAGACAAGTCTTAATTGTCTTAAGATTTAGGATTGTGTGCTAATAAGCAATATTTGTTTGAGAACAATCTTGTGGGATATCCTTAAATTAACCTTTGGATATCATTTCTATAAACCAACTGACAAATGTTATTTGTTGGGTAGTTCATTGTAAACCTACAATATGATTTGCCTAAGATAGAGCAAATGAACGAGAGATAGAACTCAAAGAATGGGTTCTTTGAGAGACAAGATGATAATCAACAAATATAACAACCTAGTTCCTACACCACTAGCTCCAAGGTAGTCGAGAATGATTTATAAACTGTCTCAGTTGAATGGTTTGAACTTTATGACTATGTCATAGAGTTACACCTCTTAATTCGAAAGAAATAAGAACGAAAATCCTTATGACTACATTGAGTGTATATACGAGATATACTCAAAGAAATGGTATAGTACCATTTGACCCGAAATAGTGAAACCTTCATAGCTAATTGGTAGCTTAAGGTGACTACAATCAACGAGATTGGTTAACTTGGAAGAAACCATCTTTGACGTAGTCATGGTTTCCGTTAATTTGAAGATTGCTAGCTACAACTAAACGGTGATTCAATGTTTGGACATAATATAGGTTTCCGAAGCCATTATCAAGATAGTCTTGAAAATATATATCTAAGACTAGGAATCACAAGACGTGTAAGTTGTAGAGATCCATCCATCATGAATCTTAGCAAGCTAGTGGGAGCTATAAGCATCTTATGAGAGAAAGATCAAATGGTTTGATTTCTCATAAAGATATAAATGAATCTTTTGTTTACTAGGTTTACAAAATATTAGTGGGAGTTAATCATGCTCCTAAATTTGAAAATATATATGGTATATTAATTTTGGAAATGAAAGGAATTCTTCTTCGTTAAAGTTATAACTTTAAACATTCTATAATAATATAATGTATATGGGAGACATAGTCTATATACATGGGATGGAAATCTATAATGATAGATTTCAAGATATAATTGGATTATTTCAATCCCTATTGATAGACGATAGATGTAGGAAGTTTCTCGAATGATAAACTTCAAATGAAAGGACAATTCCAATCAGACTGGAAAATTGCTCTTCTAAAAAGGAATGTACCCTTTTGACTCCCAAAGAAGCATAATACATAAATAGAATCCTTTATGCATATGCAGAAAGGCGATTTACGTATTTCATATTGTACGAAAAACATTGATATGAGTTGTACCAAGATTGGTACAAGACGATATCAATGCAAGTCCAAGATCAAAACCATGGCAACTGTCAAGTGAGTCCTTAAGTATTTAAGAAATACTAAAGGATAGATTCCTCAAGAATGAGGAAGAATTAGAGTAACGCAATGGAAGCGTAAATGTATTAGATTATGAATCTAATATCGTATCCATCATTGGATGTCTCTTCATTATGAATGAAGATATAATTGGATATCTCTTTATTATGACTAAAGAGATATTTGGGTGGAAATGTTATAAGTAATGAATTTAGTGTGTTCCATCATGCATGCAAAATATATCGCCATATAGAAGCTTACAACAATGTTTTTTGGATGGGAAAGTTCATTTATGAACTCTTCATTCGATTCCAACCAGAAAGTGTCCCTAGTGTACCCATACTACGACACTAATGGGGCGACAGCTCAAGCCAGGGAATCAAGGTCTCATCAAGATCCGAACTCAAATGAGAGACTGAACCACATGATTGAGAATTATGTATAATGGTGACGTCGTTATTCTCAAGGTTGCTTCTGTAGATAACATATAGATATCCATTGTCTAGGCCTACAACTCAGCCATTTTTGAAATGAATTCAGAAGAGGTATCATCACTGATGACCAAGCTGATTGGCTCTAGTGCAAGTGAGAGATTGTTGGAAATGTGCCCTAAAGCCAATTATATGATGATACTTTACGAACATTTCACATGTTAAACTAACTAGTTTAATATAAAGGGCAAAGATTGTTGTTTAAAGCCGTGTCATATAAATGTTATATGCTTAAATGATAAGTCCAAGGAATATGTAATTGGGAGAATGTGATCTAAAGAAGTTAGATTCATGAGACCATTCTCTTTCGTATACATATCCTAAACGTTCCTGATCGTAGGATTGCCAATTAGGCATTAACAGTCCTTTAAGATTAGTATGTGCTATGTCTTCTCTTAGAGAGAGTAACTGGTTTCGAGACATTAGTGTGACTGACACCAAGACAAGCATGTAGGTGCTCAATAGAGAATAAGTCCATTGAACGCGATCAACAAGGAGTTCTCGTACTTATGTCACATGAAAACTCATGGTTGGGATAATGCAAAGTAGTCATTTGACCTGAGGCATCATAGTTGTCTTATGGTTAGGTCCTTGATCTTTGACTATGTCAAAGTCACTTCGTCAAAGGGTGTCCACGACACAGTTAGGGTTAAGCCACTTAGCCGGGGAGGTAAGTGAATGCACAACAAGGGATCTCTAACATTCAAACCGTTTGAGGGAGAATACTCTATAATATGATTAAGAATCTCTGGCCATAGTTGAATGAGAATTAGGAATTCGTTCCAAATCACATTCAAGGTAATCATATAAGTAAGAGAATCACATTAGATAGTAGACATGAATAAACTATCAAATCAAACAATGTGGTCAAGAGTATTGTATTAGAGAAATACCGTATTGCATTGTAATCCCAAACTGAATAGGTTCTCCACCTCTTCTGATTAGCTTGGGTAGCCATGACATACTGCTAGGTGTCATTCATGGTTTGTGGAAGCCCTAAAAGTGTATAATCACTAAAGGGAGAATTGAAAAGTAAGTTTCAATTCACAATCGATTTGAAGAGTTCTAATATCCCACTGCCTCGCTAAAAGGAACCTAATGGATCGTACACCTTGTAAGGTAGAGATTGAAGAAACAACGGAGATGAGTAAGGATAATTAAATGGTTTAATTATTTATGGCTAGGATTAATTAATATGTAATTAATCAAACGAATAAGTTCATTTTAGACCTCGAGTTAGTTTTGGGCCTCAAGGCCCAAGGGGCTTCGAATGTCTAGTCCAATAACTCAAGTTGTATAACAACTTGAAAAACACAAAGGGCATGAAAGCCCAATGAACCCACATGGTCGGCCATAGAGAGTGTGAGGGAGAGTTGGTTTTAATTTCAATTACGCCACTCAATGTAAGTGGCTATAGAAAGGAAATTATAACCCATTCCCTCAAAAAGGTTTTCTAGAGAGAAAATAGAAAAACACAAAAAGCTCTATCTTCTCTTAGGAGGCCGGCCACCCTAGGAAGAATGGACTAACATCCATTTCTTCCTAGATCATTCATCTCTTCCTCAATGCTCTCCTTGGTGTGGAAACTTAGAGGTTCCCTTTCTTGGGAACTTGGAGAATCCATTCCTTCATCCATATCCAAGAAGTCATGGAGCCAAGAAGCAAAGTTCCTCCATCCACATCCATGGAGCCAAGGAGCAAAGAGACTAAGGAAAGAAGGCCCTCACATAGGTGAATATCCTTTGCTAAGCAAAGAGGTGCTTCAAAGGTATAAAAGTTTCTCAAGTATTTTCTTTAAGATTTGAGTTGAGCCTTGGTTCACCACAACTACTAGGCCTTGAATTTCATGGGTAAAGTTTGTTTTTGAGTGCATACAAGCATGATTCCGCCTTTAATTGTTAATTGCATGCATAGATGTTGCTCAAATGAACTTGTTTTCACAAATTATTCCTTCAAAAACCGGCCACCCGATAACGAGGGCACTTTTGGAGCTTTTATGCAATTACATAAACTTTCGATACTTTTGTTATTTGCAATTTGATCCAAAAGTTTACATTTTTACATAAAGGCCCAAAATCACTAAAGGACAAATTTTTTTGCTCCTTCAATGAAGTTTTTGTAATTGTTGAAAATTTTTGGTTCTAGTTATAATTATATGGAGTAGTGGACTTTTGTGTTTTTACAAAGTGACCCCAAAAGTTTGTGTTTTGCATTATATCCCAAAAGTTGTGGTTATTGTATTTTGTCTCTTTAAATGAGAATTGAATTTTCATTTGATTTAGCTCCATTAAAATCAATTCTATGGATACAGAAATCAAATGACATTGTTGCATTCTAGTTTAACTAGTTAAAGTGTTAATTAATTAAAGAAATGGTGGTTATGAACCAAAACCTACAATGTGAAGTCTAGGCTGTTAGATTTGGCTTTCCTTATCAACATTGTAATTGTATCACATGCTCAATCTAGCTTTAGACTTTTCTCTATTTATGGGTTGTGTCCGCTGGGAAGAAATGTTCAAGGATGTGGCACATCTCACTTCAAAAGGTTTGTTCATGCATGTGCATTTCACGTCTACATTCATGTTACATTCTAACTAGCTTATTTGTCTAGTCAACCGTGAGCGCGGATTTCCAGGAAGCTGGGCACACAATTTAAGACCTGCCTTCATGGGCTAATTCACAGCTTTTTAGCAAATGTCTGTTCTTCACCCTTGATCCTTTCAGATCATTTTTTAAGCTTGACACATGTCTTATGGGTTGAAAAATGAACCAAAGCTTTTGGGGTTAAGATCCCTAGCTGGTTCATTTGGTTCTTTGGGGATTTCAAATTTTATTTTCTAGAGAGAGAAAGAGAGAAAAAAGCATTAAGACTTCACCTTCCTCTTTGTTCTTCATTTGTGAAACCCTAGTTGCAAAATCTTATTTCATGCATTAAACACCAAATCATTGGAGACTAGGGTTGCATTGTCTTTGTGGTTTTGCATTAAATTGGTGATCAAGTTATTGAAGTTCCAAATCCTTAAACTGACCCATTTTTGGATTCTCGTCAGTTTCTTCCTTCAACTGTTTGATTGGAGAAACTGACTGGACATTGGAATTCTAATCTGCATATCATTGACATATCATCATATGCATAGTTTGTGTGTTGGTCTTGGTGTCACAAGGTGAAGAGTTCAGGAGGAGCTATCATCTTGTGAAAACTGGAGACAACACCATTTTGGTGCCACTAGGTGAAGAGCTCAAGAGGAGTTGTCACTTCGTGAATACTGAAGGAATCCATTGTAGAAGGCAAGGTTGTACAAAGGTAAAGCTACTCCATATACTAGGTCTAGGAATTGAGTTTCACGTGATACTTTGTAAGAATCTTGATTATACTAGTGGATTGGACTTAATGGAGAGTCCCCAGTTTTTTAACCCAGAGATTTTCCGGCCAAAAATATCTTGTGTTCAATGTTATTTATATTGTGTCACATATCTCACCTACGTATACATGTCACATGAATATTTAATTGGTATGTGCTCACAATCATGCTCACTTAACACATTAATAACTTGGAACGAACTGAGGCCTTGCACACTAGGATAGCTTTTGGTATTTGAAATTGGTTATTGAATCTTTGATTTATTGACTAGCAAATCCATCTTAGTTGACTAGCGGCCTTTACCAGTCAGTCTAGCAGATTATAATTTTTATATACAAGATATCACACCTGGTACCAATTTCAATTGGTATCAAAGCCTTGCTTTAAACATACATAATGTGATCTTTGAGATGTGCTGGTTTTGGGTGGAATCTCATCATGGATCATGATTGTGTTAGTGGCTCGTGCAACACACCACCTTTATTTGATGGTACAAATTATGTAGCTTGGAGCAAGAAGTTCAAAATCTTTCTTAAGGCTCAAGACCTTACTGTTATTGATTATCTCACATTCAAGTGGAAGGCTCATTCGAGGCTTATCAATGGAGAGTTTGTGATTAAGCCCAAAGGTGAATGGATTTAAAGGGAGATTGCATCGGCCATGGAAACTAGGAAAGCAAGGAATGTTAATGTTTCTGCCATTTCGTCTAATCAGTTTGCTCATGTTCGGTACTGCACAGCTGTTAAGCAAGCTTGGGACAGACTCCGAATTCTTCATGAAGGTGATAAACAAGTGAGGGAACTAAAGCTCCAGATGATTCTTTCAAAATTTGAGGATTTGAGAATGCTCGAGTCTAAAACCTTTTCAGTCTTCTATGAGAAAGTTGAAATGTTGACAAATGAAGCCTTGGGGTTTGGGAAGCCTATTGATGAAACAACTGTTGTTCAAATGAGATCCTAACCCAAGAGATTTCAAGCCAAGAAGGCTGCCATTCAAGAGTTTCAGGACCTAAATGAAATCAAGCTTGGAAAATTGGTTGGGAAACTCATCACCTATGAGACGAAGTTTGATATGGATGAAAATGACTCTAGGAAGAGAAAAGAAGTGGCCCTTCAAAGTATTGAGAATAGTGAGGATGTAAGTGATTTGTGTGGACAAACCTATGTAAGAGGCTAAATTTTTGTGCGAATATTTCTAATGCAAATTTTTGTTTAGTTTGATTATATGCTACAAATTTGTATAAGTTAAGGCTCACAATTTTATCGTAGGACTATTTAGTGAGGGCTGATATCTAAGAGGCCACCATGCACTACAAAAATGGATATGCATATTTGCAAGTTCCTATAAAGAACAATTGATGATGGTTATTTAGAAGGGTTCTTTTGGTAAGAGTAACATAGTCCAACACAATTTTTTTTATTGAAGTGAATACTACAAGCATGGAAGAACACCAGGTATGATGGTTTATGGCGTTCAATTTTTTGAAAAGTGTAATCCAACTTATCATGTGGGTATTGATCAGTATTTTAAAAATTAGCCTAAGTGGCCGCCTAGTCGCTGAACGGTGTCCGACTGTCATGAGTAACTCCTAATCAATCACAAACTCAGAGAATGTAATAGACTGACCCTGGACGGAATTAGGCAGGACTAGGCAGAGCCATTCAGGTCTAGGCAGGGCTGGACAGAGGCTAGGCGAGCCTAGACAGGCGTATGTGAAAGAAAAAGTGCACAAGAAGCTAAGAGATAACATGTTATTGATAATTACATTGTTTTTTTATTTTTTATTTTGTTATCATATACAATGTGATAGAAAAAGTGCACGAAAAGCTAACAGTGCTTATAGACAAGATTCGAAGCTAGTTCCCAAGTATATGAGAACAAGTACTAAATAGTTAGGTTGTGGAATTTATGAGCTTCTGATATAAATTGATCAATTTTTTTCTTCCATATTTGGTAGTCACAAAGAAGTAGTACAAATATAGATACTAATTGTTAAAGCCACTTTCTAGGTAATAACACAAACTTGATAATAATTGATAACTAACAAATAACTTAGTCATTCTATATTGATGTTCTTATTTGATTTCTTTATCCTAGTTACAACCTTTTGGTACTTTTACTAGGGTTTTCATGCTAGTTTCTAATTAGCTCGGAAATGGACAAGTAGTTGCAACTGGATTAATAAAATCAACAAATTCTAAAGCAAAAGTTCATCACATGATGCTTGGTCCTGACTGTTGGAAATTTTAGGTAACTGTGTGAGAGTAAAGAATATATCTTTATACTGCCCTACAAGTGAATTTTGCATCTTGAAGGATGCTATATCTAGTACGATTGCCTAGCCATCAAAGTATATCCAAGTTGGAGAGTAGTTTTAGTTGGTATTTACACTCGAAACTTGTATTTTGGTACAACTTGGATAAGATTGATACTTTAAGACATCAAAATTTCATTGCTTATATATTTCTTTGGAAACTCAATGTACTGTATTTTGAAGTTATGTTATAAGATTATCAATCTTTTGTTTAATCTTGGTGTATTTGAACTGCTTAGAACCATATGTAACTAGTATAAATTCAAGGTCAACAAATTAGAAAAGAACACAAAATTGAAAAACTAATGACAACGAATAGTGCATGTGGTTATCTTTCATACAACGAGGATAACTCGTGGTCTCTAGGAGTTTACAACACTGCCTATTTCAAATCTACAACGGCATATATGCCTGTGGTCATAAACGCAATTAACAACGAACCATGCTCGTAGTTATAAGATATTTTACAACAGGCTTCACCCATGGTCCTGCGAATCCACAACAGCACGCATTTCATTTCTATCATGAAAAAGCCCGTGGTAGAAAACTTACATTTTATACCACGTCCAAGTTCTTAAAGGGCAAGGCGTCCGTAAGGGATTTCTATGTACCATAGGCATCCATCATGGTACATGAAATTTTGTCTTCTAGCGATGAAGAAGATAAACTATTTATGGAAAAAGAAAGAAAAAAAAATTTCTGGATGTTTACATTACCTTCAATGTGCCCCAAATGACTTGGGAATCATAAACGCCCCAATAATTGTTGTCCATCAAGGGCGACAATAACATCTTCATGATGTTGTCGGATGTAATAACTTGAAATTTTAAGATTCTCGTGTTCTGTATTAGTACCCTCTTCGTATGCATTAATCTCGTGGGATTGTACATACGAGTGTGCTAGCATTAGAGTTGCAGACCCACTGCGGTTATTTGCCGTAGCCTCTATGAGTCTGTGAACAGAGCATTTAGCTCTATTATCCTACGGTATGACTTCACCATGGCTAATTGCGTAACGTTCAATAAAACTAGTTAAATTTAAGGAAAGCATAAGAGCATTACGAATGAAATAGCAGAGCAGATTAAGCTTTACCCAAAAATAAATTTCTCAGAAATTTGCTATAGATATCAAATCTAAAAGCATTGTTTGTGAATATCTAATACGCGTTTCAATTTTTTGAAGGAATTAACTTAAAATATAGAAGAGTTTCTTCTTTTGTCGAGGATTATTTTTATATTTGACAAAAAGTTAGAGAGGAAAGTAGCCTATGAGGGAGAAAACCGAGGGTTTAGTGTTTTCTTTTTAAGAAAATTACCTTAAGAGTCCTTTATTAAATTAAAACGATATTTAAAGAGATAATGAAAACAATATAACATACCACATTACCACTTCAAGCATAATTTTAGCCACTTAATGCTCCACTTATCTAGGCCTTTCTTTGTGAGGCCAAACTTATTGACTCTTCCTATTTGTTATGGCCTACCCTTGTGAAGCCTAACTATGCAAGGCCAACTTGCAAGGCCAACTCATAAGGGTCGAATTTCGGTAACACAGATGAGGATGTCAAAATTGGTTTTAAACAAGATGCCTTAAATTCATATCACATATCATGAATAAGACAAAAAAATTCACGAAAGGACCAGAGTTTCCTATGTTACCTCTTGATAATCCTCGAATAAATTAGAATCATAAACGCCACGATTATTGGTTGTTCACGAAGGGCGTCAATAAGATCTTCATAATATTGAAGCATATGATACCTTGAAAGAGATGATTGACGGATATTGTTGTTATCATTTGTAATAGATGTTGAAATCCTGTTAAGAGTCGCTACACATATACAATGACAACATATCAACACCATGAATCCCATCATTTGTATTTGATTCACCTTTCAATAATCACTTACCACAACTCAATGGAATGTACCTGCTATACCTGAAATAATAGGTGCATCCTCCTGATCTTGTCATCGATTGCACCAAGAGTTGCGCACTATCCAATAAGCCATACCATTAGCAGTTTTGCCCTATCCACTGTGATTAGCATACAGTGGTACCCATCTTCAAACTCATCATCCACACGACTCTTCATGGTTGCTATAAATTCATATCGAATATCATAAATGAGACCACATTATTTACCCAAAAAAAAACCCAGATTCCTATGCTACCTCTCGATAAGTCTCGACTGACTTGGAATCATAAACCCTGCGATTGTTGGTTGCTCTCGAAGGGCCTCAATAACATCTTCACAATTTTGTAGGATCTGATAACTTGAAAAACATTATTGAGGGATATAATTGCTATCATTTGTAAGAGATGTTGAAATTCCATAAAGAGTCGTTATACATATACAGTGGCAACATATCAAAACCATGAGCACCATAATTTGTATTTGATTCAACTTTCAGTAATCACCTTGAAATCACAACTCAATGGAATGTAACTACCATACTTGAAATAATATGTGCATTCCCCTAATCTTGCTTATGTAGAGATTATTTGAGCAACACCTGCATATATAAGCTTGAAGCAAGTCCATGAAATTCAAGGCCTAATGGATGGTTAACTAAGACTCTTTGCAAAATGGAAAGAGGAAAGTTTGAGCTTTTATACCATTGAAGCTCATCCTCGTGTTAAGGAAGTCGCTCAAGTGGATGGCCTTCAAGTCATATCTTTTTTCCACACCAAGGATTGCAGTATGTCATGGCTGCCTAAGCTAAGTAGTAGTAAGACAACCTATTCAATTACAACTACAATGCAATAAGATCCTATTTCTATAATTCAATACTCTTGGCCACATTGTTTCGTTGATAGTTAATTTCATGTTTACTATCCATTGTGATTCTTCTCGATATGATTCTAGTGAATATGATTTGGAACATTCCTCCTCGTATCATATGCTTTGACCAAAGACTCTCGAACCATATCTTAGAGTATTCTCCTTCCACTATGGAAGGTTAGAGATCCTTTGTTGTACACTCATATGTCTCTATGAATAAATCAATGACCTAACAATGCTAGGAACATACCCAAGATGAGAAGTGTACTCTCATAGTGTGTCGGGTGGTGTGTACAAGGCCCGGGAATCTTGGTTACCCACGAGTTACATTGTCAAATGCTCAAAAACGTACTCACAAGGCATATGTGGTCTCTCAGATCAAATAACTAATTTGCATTATTGCAACTAATTGGTTCTTAAATGACATGTAAGTTAGAACTCTCTGTTGATCGATGTTCTATGTACTCAACATCCTTTGGAGCACCTATGTGTTCGTCTTAGTGGCTAACACTAATAACTTGAGACTAATCATACTCCCAATTGAGTTGACATAACACATACAAGCCTTAACGGATTGTCAATGCTTAATTGACAATCTTATGGCTATGAACCTTTTAGGAATGAACATAAGAGAAAGGCCTCCTTAATCTAACTTACCTAGATCACTTCTTTCATAGATTGATTACATTCCTTGGATCCTATAATTGATTAAACACATAACACACAAATAGTGATTAACAACAAACATTTCTCTTCCATTATACTAAAAAACAGTTTAACAAAATAAGTATTCCAAAAGCTATTACATGTGACAGTCAAGCTTGAGAATCTTCCACTTGACAAGTACAAAAATTAGACCACTTAAATCACTTCTACAAATCTCCCACTTGACAAAAGTAAGTGTTCCAAAAGCTATTACTTGGACACTTCTTTACTTCTAACTTGCACTCAAAGCCATCTTCCCATGTATTGAACACCAATCTTTTCCATGTGATGATCAAGCTAGACTTAGGACATTGGCTTAGTCAGTGTATGTGCTATGTTATTTGTTGATGCAACCATGAGAATGTTGACTTTCCCTTCGGCAACATATCATCTAATGATGGTACCCGCTATTACCCACATGTTGTACTCACACTCTCTAGCAATTGCCCACATGTTTGTATCCACTATTTGATGGTATAGTATTTTTATGGCCTCGTTTGTTTTACGAGATTAAATTGCAATAGATAACACTCTAAAGTCAAGGCATGTCGGAGGAAGAAATGTAAAAATTGTATTCAACTTGAAGATGAATGACTTATTAAAGAAATCTGTCCAATCTAATATGTCTCAAATCGAATATAAGACATCTTACTTACAAATGAAAAAGAATACCACTAGATCGTAGTACTAAGTGGTTTTTAATGCTTTTATTTAATTAATATTAATGCTTTTAAAAGAAAGAAAAAAGCTTGAAGGGTGGATTCATGAATTGGTGGCGGTTGATGGGTGGTGTCGTGTAGGATCGGGTTGTTGGGGAAGAAGATGAAGACTGAAGGGTGGGGGCTCTAAGGAGTTAGAGAGAGATGCAGATGCAGATTGAAGGGTGGGCTCACTTGGCATAAAAGCTTATTTACTTATTTTTAATTGATTTATTTTATAATTTTTTTAATCAATGTGAACAAATTTAACTGCCACGTGGTCAATTAATGAACAACCTAACAGAATTTTTAATAAGTGTAGAAATTTAAATGAAATAATAAGTAAACATATGAAATTGAAATATTTTAAACATATCGTATGAGGTTACAATTAAAATGTAATTAACCCTTTGAAATTGGAAGACTAATGGCTGTGGGTTGAGTTGTTCATTTTATTATGATTAGTATTTTGTTTTATTGTTTTTAGTTGTTTATTTTTATTAACTAGTCAATTTTTAATTTCATAATTATGTGATAATTAAAACACGCGTCAAGTTGAAATTGGGTTTGTCATGCCACTAAGCATATTATTATTGGGCTTCTAAAATTTGTACTGTCCTCCAAAATCTCCAGAAATAAAATAAATAAAAACTAAAAAGAAAAAACCAGTCGCTGAAATCTAATGGTTACTGGAAATATCCCCGCTCGCTGACAACTTCTTCATCACCGACTGGCTAATGGTGATGACTGAGAGAGAGCCATGGCGGCCACCGTCTCCCACCTCCCCGCCTTCCTCTTTCTCTTCTCTCAGAAGAATCTCTCCCTCGTCGGCCCCCAACACCAATCCACTCTCAGATTCACCGCCCAGCAACGCCGCCCAGAGCCGCCGCACTTCACGCTTCAAGCTTCTTCCGTCAAGAAGAAAACCAGGTCCGCATTTCCCGCCTCCAATTTTCTCTTTCATTTATCCACTTCTTCTCACTCGCGTTTTGGAAATTTCAGTAGGAAGGTAAAGAGCAATGCCGAGCTCTGCAATGAACTCCGGCAGTTCCTCACTGCCGTCGGACTTCCGGAATGTCCCGTTCCGTCGTTGAAGGAGCTCTCGCAGCACGGAAGGTATAAACTTCTTCGGTCACTTTTCTGATAAATTTTGTTTTGTTTTCCTCACCAGAAATTGATTCAATTTGATTAGTTAGGGTTTATCTGTGAATTGAAGGGTCTGGTTGGAATTATAATTGCCTCTTTGATTTCTGAGAAGTTTTAATAACGTTCCCGGTCATCGATTGCTGATTGCTTGTTGCCACTTTTGTTTTCTTCAACAAATTTTGACATTCGCTGTATCGGGTAGTATAGTTTTCATATTACATATACATGTATGTATATATATATATTTATATATATATATTTATATATATATATATATTTATATATATATATATATACATGTATATATATAGTATTGACTCGGAGACTCCATAAATTGGATCAAGTCTGATGCTTTTTGTCATATCAAAAATAAACCAGGGATGACCTTGCAAACATTGTCAGACGGAGAGGATATAAACTTATAAGAGAGCTTCTTGCGGACTCAAGCAAAAAAGATACAATTGGTAAGGCCGATAATGGGTTTGCTGGAATTCATGATGCAATTGATGATCGTAAGAAGATAGTAACAGGTCAACGTATAATTCTTACGTTCGCAACCTTATTTTATAGTATATGCAACTGTTACTGATACCCTCTTAACAATTTAAAAGGTCAGGATCAAGAGGTGAATGATTCGGTTGAGGATTTCTCTTCGTCAAGTGAAGTTTCAGTCTTGGAAACTAATTCTGGTAGTTTGATTTCTCATCCTGATCCAAGCCGTGATGACAGTGGTTGTTTAACTGTGGAATCTTCAGCTGATTTGTATAATTTCGAAGGTCATAGTGAGAAGGTGGATAATGTGAATGGAAGTGGTTCTGTGCCAACCAAATTTTCTGTATTGGAAAACCAATCCAGGAGTTCTAAAATTGGTCCACCCTTCAACTCTGACATTAATAGTAATACGCCTTCAGAAATTTCCACCCCTTCATCCTTGGGTGAACCTGATGATCTATCCTTGCCAACCACTGTTCACATCAAAGAAACCAATACTTGTAGTTCAAATGTTGGACTGGATCTGAACTCTGATGGATGTCCTCGCATGCCTGTAGAACCTGCTGATGGTTTGTCATTGGATGAAAAGGTCTTAGATATATGTCAGGATGGGAAGGTTGACAATATGACTGATGAAGATTCCTCTTCAGTTGTAGTTTCTCGTTTGGAAGACCATTCTAGTTCAAATCTTGAATCAAGTCACAACTCTGATTACCATTACCCGCCTTTAGAATCTCCACCCAATTTATCCTTAGAGGAAAAAGTGGCAAACTTCATGCAGAATGGAGACTTGGATGCAGTTGAAGGTAAGTTGCCTTAAGATGCCTTTCCTTAAAATTTGTTCACAATATAATTATGTTTAGCAACTCACGTAATTTATTTTTAGTTCATGTGCACTATCAATGGTGATTCTTTTCTTGTTTGTTGTCACTGTTGATGTTTTTGAGCACTAAATCATTCTGATGTATGCTTATCGATCATGCTGTTTGTTACTAAATATGCTTACCTTTCATGCTATTTGTTACTACACACATGCTTCCCATTTTTCTTTCTCCTTTATTTTTTCAGTTCTTTCAAATTTAATAATTACTTGGAGTTTCTTGATACAGATAATGTCTATGGCGTAGTAACTGAAAATAATGCTGAAGAAATCAAGGGTAGATTTGGAAACACTGAAGAGGTTCAATTAAGAACTCCTACTTCGGGGCACTCTAAAAATGTGCTTGATGGAAGGGATGCAACTATGGCATCGAATCAAAGGACATCAACATCTACTTTGGCAGTTGATCCCTCTCTTAGGTTGGTAACTTGTACATCTGTTCAAAGGTCCGTGTTTTCCTCTCTAATTATTATTGTTCCTTCCTTTCTGACTGTTGTTACTATTCAACCTCATTTTGTTCTAATATCCCAAAGAGTGACATTTTAAGAATCCAAATTGTTAGGTTACCTTACGGAACTGGAACTCAAATGTGATGCATGACTGAACAATGTAGACATAGTTGTCAACTTCTGCAGTGCATCAGTGTTTTAGTGTATTCTTATAAAGAACTTTTTTATGTTTATAAAGTAGGGATGATAGTTCACCAGCTGAAGGGCTAAGTTCTCTATATGACAAGGATTTGGATGTTAAGGTAATTACTTAACTCAAAACTATGCTACTTGCAACATCAACTTTGACAACAGTATGGCGTTTACTGTTGTGTTTTTGGTTTACAGACAAATGAAAGAGACTATGAACTCGATGTTAGTCATCTCAAGTTTATGCTGGTACTATTCTCGTGAAGTTCTGCTTACACATTGAGCTTTCTACTTGAATTGTTGATTATAATTTCGATTTATTCCTTTTCTTAGCATCAGAAGGAGATCGAATTTTCACGGCTGAAAGAACAGATTAAGAAAGAACAGGTATATTGCTATTTTGGAGGTTCCTTTATACGTCATGACCTTGTTCACAGTATCGCAACATAGAAATATGCATGTTGCATCCGATTTTGCTTGTGTTTGCATGCAATTTTTTCCATGTGAGTTTTGTACTTTTATGGCAATATGATCACTGATCTGATTATAGTGCATTTTACTTCTTCCTTTAGCTTGCTTTGTCAAACTTGCAAGCCACGGCTGAAATGGCAATCAGCAAAGCACAAAAGCTTGTCTCTGAAAAAGATGCAGAGTTACTTGCTGCTGAAGAAAGCCTTTCAGGATTAGTGGAGGTATCACATCTACCATTTTGCTGGACGTATTTTTGTATATATGTAATTATGCTATTAGAGCATTTTGGCAGTGAGTAGGATGTTTTCTAAGCAATGAAAAGCCCATCGCTGACTCTTTATCATTCATGCATAAACAAATTCTCATACATACATTTTTTGACAAGAATAAAAATTAAAAAATCTCATACATACACTGATAGCATTTGTATGACATTACAATTAGAGTTTGAACTTACTGATTCTGAGATAATTAAAAACTATGTTGGCAATTGACAGATCTTTGGTTGTGATGGGTAGAAAAGAAATAGAGAGAGAGTGAGTGAGAGAGTGAGACTGAAACTACTGATAAGATTGTTGGTTGTAATTAAAATGTAAAAGTATGTTACACCTGATGACCGGAATTTCCTGACCTCATCAGGTTGAGATCCAGTACCAGGGAGATGGCGAGATTGTGGAGGTGACTGGTAGCTTCAATGGTTGGCATCATCAGATTAAAATGGATCCAGAGTCATCATCTAGTATCATAGAACCCTTGAGGTCTTAACAGTCTCTTTCTCTGTATAATTTGGCTTTAAACTTTTATTGTATCTTGTTACTTCGGTTGTGCCTAATTTGCATATTTTTTTTCCTGAAGAGTGAAGATTCATCATATTCAGTTGACATATTATTGTCGGTTATTGTTAATCTTCCCTTTTATCGTTGTGCTATTTCTTCATTTAAGTTTTTTATATGCTTGATGCTCAAAATATTGGTTGAGTAATTAGCTTACTGATCATTAGGGCTACATTTTCGTGCAGGAAACCCAAACTTTGGTCAACAATGCTGTGGCTTTATCCAGGGACATATGAGGTGTGTACATCTAGCAGCTAAATGCTATGAACTGTTTTTTCGTTGGCAAGGAGAGTGTGAACCTTGAATAACTGTATCTAAAATGTGATATTAACTGCAGATAAAATTCATTGTTGATGGCCAATGGAAGATTGATCCTCAAAGAGAGTCAGTTACCAGGGGTACCATATGTAACAACATTCTCCGTGTTGACAGATGAATTGGCTCTGGCTGGGAGGTCACTATCTGCCTTTAACTGTGGTATATAACTAAATATACGCCTCACTTCCACAGTCAAAATCAAATGCAAATGATGATTCTTGCAATGGATAGTTTTTTTTTTTTTTTAGATTCTCGCTTGTTTAACTTAGCTGCTAAAAATTTATTTCTGTTCTTGTTGATCACACTCTTATTTAGGTTGAATGTGTTGCAGACAAGGAGCCAAATTATCTACTTGTTATTTGGCCTGCTGTTTAGGTAAAGAGGCAAAAGTGAAGTTGACGCAGCCTAAGCCTATGCCATCAGAACAAGAAAGTGAATTGAAGACCAGACAGGCAGGCAAAGTCGAGGATCTATATGGTCTTATTCCGCGCAATGTATATATCTGCTACTCGCCATGGCTTTCAATTCCTAATTTATTCTTTTTCCTGGTAGGATTGTCTTGATAATCCTTTTCAAGAGATTCTCTGTTCTTTATGATATTAGTAGGCTTAAAGTAAATAATTAGAAAATTAGTTTCAGAGTATCTGCTTATGAATAACGAAATATTAGTTTTTTCTTCTTTTGTTTTTTTCTTTCTATTTTTAGGAAAGACTCGATATATTCATAACCACGGCCGAAGCCAAGAGGAGTAGAGAAAGCCATGAACAGGATAACCAGCAAAGCATAGGTAACCAATGAGAAAATAAGGGAAAACTCCGAGAGACGTGGCATAAGAGACCGAATCGTCATCCCCTTACGGACTCCCAAAACTAGGTCTAGCTCGGAGGGCGAAGAATGTGTGACCGAGTGTGGGGAGGAGGAGGAGTCCATGGGATGTGACAGAATGTCCTGCTGTCCAGGGACACGCCTTGCGGTTTTTACCCTTGTAAGTTGTAACATCCCAAAAAGCCGAAGTGGCACCAGTGCTAGCATGAAGAGTTTGGGTGGGCGACAGTAGCTTGTTAGCATTGCACCTGGCCTTCCAAATGTACCAAATAGGAAAAAGCGATGTGGGTAAGGGATCGCAATGTATCCTCCTTACTTCCCAGGTCATCTGTCAAAACCGCATTGCTACATTAGTTAGATGCGAGGTTTCAAGATTTGCTTTGTTGTCGAACAACACTATAAACTGTAAGGGCAATCAACTGTATACGAGGACGGTTTTGATTGTTACAAAACTAAGGTTCTAAAAGATGTTGGATGCTAGTCAGGCGGTGGGCTGGGGCTTAACGCCTAGGTGGGAGCCTAGGCGGATTTAAGTAAATTTATTATTGTTTGTGGCGAAGATTTCTCTGGAGAAGGATCCTCGGACCGCAGTACAGCTCCCCAAGGGATTGGCACTTGGTATGTGTAGTCGGGCTCTTGCTTGTTGATGTGCTACAAGAAGAGGCCAAAGTTAGTTCTGAAAAGTGCCTTTGTGGGGCCTTAGGTGTGGGCCTTGAGGCTCGCAATCAAAACTAAATGCTAGGCGTGCCACTGCTGTCTCAACACAGCAAATGTAGAACAAGAGTGTTTTTAGTTGATTACTTGCGCCCCAAGTTACTCGGACTTCTTGTTATCAAAGGCTTGTCGTGGATGGGTTAAGTCCACATTAAGTTCTTTTTCTTGCCTTGTAAACAAGGACTTTTAGTCTATAGCCTTGTGTGTTCGAATGATTGGAGTCCAGAGCCCTTTAAGCCCTTTACTTGGTTCTTGATTGATTTTAACGATAACATATCCTTAAACTAACCAGATCCAAATGCAAATGGAACTCTTAAAATAGGAAAACAGATGGATATGACTTGAATACATACTGGAGAATGTATTAAGTAATAGATCTACAAATTTAGAGAACAAACAAAGAGCTTCGGGCAAGATTTCACCGTGCCTGTCAAGGTTGAACTTTCTTGCAGTCACTTCTCTTTGAATTAACAGGGGTTTGTATGCTAAAAAGGGATAGATGGTAAACAAGTTTACACAAGGGAATCGATACTACGCCACTAAGGGAGATAACACAGGTTTAAACTAGACAGGAGATAACTTGTCGCTAGGAAGGATTGAATCTGGGTTGATTTCAGCTTTTGGATGCAAATCTAACTTGAGAGCAGAGTTTGTATGTATGTTTGTTTGATTGGTTGAGTGTCCTTGTCTCTGGGGCCTCTTCTTCCTTTTATAGGCAAATTAGCCCGATTGCTGTGACCTTGCTCTTGCTCGAAAGCACTTGGAGGGTAGTGAGTCATCAGCTTTTTACTTGGAATGCCATTAGAAAGTGTTCTTTGGCTGGTAGTAGGTTAGTCTCCATCACTTGTCACTTCAATAGTAAACACGTGGCTTGCATTTGGGCTGAGAAGGCTTCACTTTGCCTCTGGGCTTGATACTAGGCTTCAGGCAAGTCCTCTTTAATTTGGCACCGTTGGGCTATCCTTCATTCAAATCCAATGTTCAGATATTAACCCAAACAGTGCCCCCTTTAATCATTGTTGAGTCTGCAACCCAAGACGCTAATAATGATTAAATAGTCGTCACACGCCTTTACTTGGGACTTACACCATTTAAAGCAGCCGTTGTGAACTAAACCTTTGCACTAACCCACGAATTCTATCGTTAATTAATTGCTCACTATATAATCCTCACGTAAACTCATCAGCAAAGTACCTTAGCCACTTCAACCCTTCAAATTCCCAGAACTTCCCATAATTCTCAGAGCTTCAAACTTTCCAGAAACCTCTCCAGTCCCAATTGCCATTGAAAACAACATGCCTAAGGAGAAATGGTTCACCCCGAACCCATTTCAGGCTAAGTCGGGCATTTCGTCTTCTAAATGGTCAAACCACCGTCGTGCTTTCCCACTCATGAAGGATGAGGTATGGACACAATAAGTCAACAAGCTCGAGCCCACCTTTAAGCAGAAATGGATGAACAATGGAATTTATAAGCTGATAATGCTCTCTAAGACCATCGTGATCGTTAAGCTTGAGCTTCTCACTACAGCCCTCATTTTCTAGAACTCGGGCACCAATACCTTTGACTTCAGGATGGGTCTAATGTCGTTGACTATCCTGGATATGGAGCAGGTCTTTGGGCTCAGACCCTCGGGTAAGGTTATAGACGTCACTCACGACTAGGCACCTCTTTCTCGCCCGGCTGCTGAGAGCTCGGGTAGCTCTGGTCCCATAATTCAATTGGAGTATAACTTTGCGACTTTCAAGAGTTATGGGACTTCCTTCACGGGTTTTATCCTGTTTGCCAAGAAGGAATTTGGCCCCTCTTCCTCCAACGCCAACAAAGACCAAGAACATATGTACTTTCTACTGTACTGGCTTAATAAACACGTCTTCCCAAACAAGTTCAAGGGAGTAAAAGTTAAATGGATCCCTTTGGTAGAAGCACTACACAACTTCGACGATGTAGCCACGGGCCCCTCATTCTTTCTCATCTCTACCATCTCCAGTATGAGATTTCCAAGGGTGAACCATTTGAACCAACCTTAATGGTCCAACTTGGATGATTCAGCTTTGGCTTCAATGGTATTTCCCCGAGCTTCAGGCTCCCAACCTTGAATTCCCCGAGGGTGTTACTCCTGCCCGAATTCTAGCCGAAAGTTCTCCAACAAATCACTCTACATTCGCTGGTCTTTATTTCTTCAGAGTCTACAGGACTTGGGCAGACTTGGAATGGCTTTTCCTTTCCCTTTTTCCACTCAAGTCAAGTTGATCATGTTTATTAGGGCTTAAGGGAAGGGATCTGTGTCAATCATCATATTGGCTTGTGGTTTTTCCAACAACAACTTTCCCTTCACTATAAGTTCTTGTATCAAATCCCTAAACTAGACAGTTGGTTATGGAGTGATTAAAGGTATAATGCAGCTTGCAGTACTTCCTTTCCATTAGCTCTTCTGGCTTAGGCATCTTTTTGGTGTTGTCGGTAGGGCTGGTAAAAAATCCCAAAAATCCCAAACCAAACCGAAAAAATCCCGATCCCAAACCAAAAAAATTCCAAACCAAAATTCCCGAAATTTTCGGGATGTAATCCCAAACCAAACCGAAAATTTCGGTATGGGATTCGGTTTTGCATTTCATTTTTTCGGTATTCCCATACCGAACCGAAAAATATATATATATATATATATATATATAATTTTTTAATTATAAGAGAATTATTTCAACCGTTCATTGTTTTGGATTTAATCTGTCCCGTTGATTTGTTTTTAGGTCAGATCACATTTCACTTTTGTAGTTCCTCCGTTCATTTGTTTCGAAGTGCAGCCCCTTAGCCTCCGGCCCTCACCAACATCGTCCCTCACCATACTGTCGAATTCCGGCCAGCCATCGGCCCACCACCACACCATACTATCGTCTCTGACTCTCCAGCCTTCCTTCACCACACAGCCACCGCTCTTTCTCGCGATCTCTCTCTCGGGCGATTGTCTCTCACGGACAGGTCAGGTCACAGAACTGGCGATCTCTCTCACGGTCTCACCACCACACCGAGTCCGAGTCTCACTCTCACCCCAAATTAGGTAATTAATTTAGTGTTCTGAAATCTCTCTCTCTCACCATCACACACACATGACACACCTCTCGCTCTCTCTCTCTTTTCTTTTGCGATTTTGTCTCTTCATCTGGGATCGTCTTTGAAATGATAGTATATATTCGTCATTTGAAATGATAGTATGTATTCTCTCTGTAATATGAGCGATCCTCTAAGACGCTTTATTGCATATTCTCTGAAAGAATTTTTCGAATTGGGTAGAAAAAAATACCAATTACATGAAAATTAGTTTTGCTTGAAATCAAATCCATAAACTGCAAAAATCATAAATCTCAGGTTACAGGTACTATAATTTTTTGCTTGAATTTTGTTTTATCCTTTTTGGATTCCAGCTTGCGTGAATTTTGGGTCTGGTTTAAGCAGCTTGAATCTGACTGCAATTTCTTGCTTGAATTTTGTTTTACCCTTTTGGATTCTAGCTTGTGTAAATTTTAGGGTTCTGGGTCATCTTAGATTGTTTTTTTTTTTTGTTTCTTTCTTATTTGAAGGATACCCTTGCGCCCCTTGCATTTTCTTTTTACAATTGCTACATGTCGAGTGATTGCTCTGTTTATTCAATTAATTGGGGCACCAACGTTTTCTCTATTCTTGTTTTCTTCTTAAACCTGAAATTTGTGTATTATAAATATTACGGCAATACCAGTTTTCTATTTAACAAAGAGAGTTAGAGAGAAAGTAAAAGGTAGAGGTACTTGAAAGAATTACAAACGCGATACGAAAGACTTGAATGCTTTGTTTTATGGTTTGTGTCCTTTCTATTTTTTAAACACAATTGTTTGCAATCATCCTGTGATTATACAGAAACTAAGCAAATTTCACACACTTATGCAGAAGGATAATATTTTCAAATTTTTAAACACAATTGTTTGCAATCATCCTATGATGATTAAGAATTTGAGGTAGTAGTGCGTGGTTTGATTTATTGTGTACCCATGCCCCCCTCCCACCTTATATTTGGAATACAATTTGTCATACTTATACTTTATTAATCTAACCATTTAGCTTTAAGCTTGGTAGTTTTTGCACTTGGTTGGACGAGTTTGATACCTAATAATGTTTTAGGAAATTGGACACTTTGCTTTTGGTTTTTTAATTAGTTGAGTTTTTCAACTACTCTTTGACACTTGGTTGATCATCCTCATTGTCATTATGTACTTTTGTTCTCCCAATCTTTTCATATTGCAGAGAGGAAGAAACTTCTAGATTACTGATCATATTAGTCTACTATGATGCTGTGTTGTTAAAGAGTGATTCTCTACTAATTATTTTCTTGAATTATTATTCTTCAGGTTGTTTTTCTTGAACCATTTATTCTCGAGCAGCTTTTAAAGGTTTAGCATACAAGCGCTACCCGGATTGGCAATTATGCACAGATTGGCAATTGGCAGATTGCTTTTGAATAGGCAGTGGTGTACACAGATTGGCAGATTGCCAACCCGGGCCAACATCAATTATCCCAATTTTTTTTTTATTTGGTTGAATCAAGTTAAGCCCATATGGGCTGTTACATTCAGTGGGCACGGCCCAATATTATGTTTTTGTCCGATTGGACTGATAGGTCCATTATTTGGTGTGACAGATTCTGGGCACGGCCCAATATTAGGTTTTTTTTTGTCCAAAAGCCCAAAACTATTTCGGGATTCCCGATTTGTCCTTAAATCCCGAAACTATTTCGGGATTCCCGAAAATTGGGATTCCCGAAAATTTGGTTTGGGATCGGTATTGAAATTGGGATTCCCGAAAATTTCGGTTTGGGAATCGGGACAAGGGTTTCGGTATGGGATCCCATACCGAACCACCCCTAGCTGTCGGGCACGATCACTCTTGCCCGCACTAACTCTTCATAAATCTCTGAGGCCTTGGTTAAATCAAAAGAATAACTCTGGTATTTAGGGGGTTTCATAGGGACAAATCCACTATCATTCATCACTACTTTCTGATCCTTGATTGGTTGGACTAACCCCTTCACTATTAAATGTTTGAAGGGGGTAGTCATCTCTGCCACACATATGTCCATCATTTCTCTTCCATGGACATCGTTTTGTTCTGGCTCAGCTCCTTCAAACTCCACTTGGTCAATTGCAGCTTTAATTTTGTAAAAATGAGGAGCCTTAGATGAGTGCTTCACTTGCTGCTCTTCAAGCAACAGCTTTTCGTACTTTGTGGCAACAATTACCAACTCTTGTAACTTATTAAACTATACATCATAAACCTTTTTCCTCAAAGGAAACCTTAAAGCCTTCTAACCAATGGATATGAGTTGGGCATGATTGATAGGGAATTGGCATCTCATTTTTGTTCTTCTGAACCTCATCATGAAATCTTTTGTACACTCATGTTCATATTGCTTCACCTTTACTGAATCATTGATAGACATCTCGGGCTCTATCTTATAGAACTGCTTATGGAAAGCCATCTCCATTTGCCCCCAATTAGCAATAGAATTGGGAGGCAAAAGAGAACACCATTGAGAAGCTAGGCCAACCAATGAGTTCCCAAACAATCTTAACTTATAATTAAGATTGTCTTCAAATTCCACGCAATGATTGGAGAACTTGAAGATGTGATCTCTAGAGGATACACTACCATTCTCCCAACTAAAAGTGGGAAACGCGGACATCTTGAAGTTGAGTGAAAAAGGGTTACGCTCATCAATATACTCTGGGTATGGCTTCTGGTAGGTGATCCTAAACAGCGGGCGAGCTTAGGGTTGAGCATTCTGGGCCACCATCCTTCTTAACTCAGCCAACTCATCTCTAAGCTGCTAGGTAGTTGTATTGTTGTATGGGGTATGTGAGGCTCCCCATTTCGGGCTGGGATAATTGCCCGTGAAGGTTTCCTTCTTTGGGTCGGGTTGTCTCAACTTGGCATCCCTTCCCTTACTGGTCAATGGTGGAGGCCTATAAGGAGAAGGCTTGTCTGCCTTGATAGGCTCGCCTGTTCCACTGGATTATCCTATTAACTGGGGCATCCCATACTTCTTTCTTTCTTGCCCGCTCTGCCCCCTACTATCTAGTGAAAATAATAGGGGGTCGGGCAACTCCACTTCTAGGATCTCCTCCAACACTGGCTGACTGGCTCCAGATCCTTCCTTGTTTTTTCCTTTATCCCTCTTTTCCTCAAGCAAAGGAAATAGGGGGATAACTGATTCTTTCTCAGGACTAGCCTCTCTCATTACTTCCCTGGCATAACCATTTTTTGGAGTAGAGTACTCCAGATCTAATCTTCTTTGCAAACTCCATGTTAAAGAACAGAGTCCGTTTACTTCTCCTTTGGTTTCCAGAGTGATCTTCTCCATACTGTTCAGCACTTGTACCATGGTGGCTTGCAAATCTTCATTGGTCACATTTCCTCCTGACTTCTCAGATGAAGTTGGGCTCTCCAGAATAGCTAGTCCTTGCAGGGAAGGAAAATCCTTTGGATGATTTGTCATGCTCGATCTTGGTAAACACTGGCGTGGCCCGTGTTCTATGTTCTACCTGAAGGTTTTCTCCGTCCTTCATCTTCTTGACATACAAGACTAAATTCGAGTCCCACCGGACGTGCCAAAACTATGTTCATGGTGAAGATTTCTCTGGAGAAGGATCCTCGGACCGCAGCATAGCTCCCCAAGGGATTGGTACTTGGTATGTGTAATTGGGCTCTTGCTTGTTGATGTTCTACAAGAAGAAGACAAAGTTAGTTCTGAAATGTGCCTTTGTGGGGCCTTAGGTGTAGGCCTTAAGGCTCGCAATCAAAACTAACTAAGTGCTAGGCGTGCCACTGCCATCTCAGTATAGCAGATGTAGAACAATAGTGTTTTTAGTCGACGCACCCCAAGTTACTCGGACTTCTTATTATCAAACGATTTTCGTGGATGGGTTAAGTTCACATTAAGTTCTTTTTCTTGCCTTGTAAATAAGGACTTTTAGTCTACAGTCTTGTATGTTCGAATGAAGCGAGTCCAGAGCCCTTTAAGCCACTTACTTGGTTCTTGATTGATTTTAAAGATAACATATCCATTAAACTAACCAGATCCAGATGCAAATGGAACTCTTAAAATAGGAAAACACGTGGATATGACTTGAATACATGCTCGAGAATGCATTCAGTAATAGATCTATAAATTTAGAGAACAAACAAAGAACTTCGGGCAAGATTTCACCTTGTCTGTCAAGGTTGAACTTTCTTGCAGTCACTTCTCTCTGAATTAACAGGGGTTTTTATGCTAAAAAGGGATGGTTGGTAAACAAGTTTATACAAAGGAATCGATACTATGCCACTAAGGGAGATATAAGAGCTTTAAACTAGACAAGACATAGCTTATCGCTGGGAATGACTGAATCTGGGTTGATTTCAACTTTTTGATGTAAATCTGGCTTGAGAGCAGAGTTTGTATGTTTGTTTGTTTGATTGGTTAAGTGTCCTTGTCTCTGAAGCCTCTTCTTCTTTTTATAGGCAAATTAGCTCAACTGCTGTGACTTTGCTCTTGCCCGAAAGTACTTGGAGGGTAGTGAGTCATCAGCTTTTTACTTGGAATGCCACTAGAAAGTGTTCTTTGGCTGGTAGTAGGTTAGTCTCCATCACTTGTCACTTCAATAGTAAGCATGTGGCTTGCATTTTGGCTGAGAAGTCTTCACTTTGCCTATGGGCTTGATACTAGGCTTCAGGCAAGTTCTCTTTAATTTGGCACCCTTGGGCTTTCCTTCATTCAAATCCAATGTTCAGATATTAACCCAAACAATTATATATCGTATAAATAAGTGTTTGTGTTTGCTTATACTTCAAAAATACGTTGGAATACATAAATTGCAAAATAGAATGACACATAGATTATAAAGTATAGAACATAATAAAAACATGGGGAACAAGCATATAATGTGTGTTTTTTCTAAGTATTCAACAAGTCTCTTACAATTTATTGAAAAAAAATAAAATGCAAAATGAAAATTACGTATTTTTTATCTAAGTGAGAGTCGTGGCCTAGGCAGGGTGCCTAAGCAGGTCTATGTGTTATTTCTTAATTTTCAAACTCCTAGGGGATTAATGGGGGGCGATCTCCAACAGCCTAGCGCCTAGGCTATAGGGATTAATCGAGATGGTTTCCAACCGGCTAGTGCCTAGACGGCCTTAGGTGGAGTTTTTTTTATGAATAGTGTACAAAACAACTATAAGCTCAGAGCATTGGGAAATTGTCCTATCTAGAGATTACGTCAATAATGAACGTTATTGCGGTGATATATAAAGTTAATACGTGTTGTCATGTATTTTTAATTCTTTTTTTATCTAATTGCTTGATTGATTTGAAACGCTAACGCAAAAGTCCTCCCATCACAGAGCCAGACTCCAATGACCAAAAAGTCCGGAAAAAGATGGGTCTTATAGATTGTAAGGTGTTCGTGTGGAAACCACGTTGAAATGTCATTGCCAGTTGTTGTCCATCCCATATTATACCAATTAACTCATAGTCGTGTCTCCTTCCATTAGTACAAAAAATAGTTTGCGCGACATTGGTACCTTCGTCAGGCAAAGTCAAAAAACGTTGCCTGAAAATTAGCCCAACGAAACCTACGTCGCACACCAACCGTCGCGCAAAGGCAGTGAAAGCAGGGTTTGCGCGATGAAGAGAGCACATTCGTCGCACAAAATGTCTTTGCGTGATGCAAGTTACTTCCGTCGCGCAAATGAGGTTTGCGCGACGGAAGAACCTACGTCGTACAAAGGAGGTTTGCGTGATGAAGAAGTAACCTGTGTTGCGCAAAGACATTTTGCGCGACCCAGGTTCTGTTGTCCCGCAGACCCTTGTTTTTTCTTTTCCTTTTTTTTGGCAAAATTTTTTTTTATTTAATTTTTTATAAATATTGTAATTAAATTATAAACAATAATTAATAAACCAAGAAAAAATATTTAATTATAAAATATATGAAAATGTACGTACAAGATGTCTGAACATAAAAGAAAAAACTTTAACAGGAAGTCTTCTAGGTTTGATACATCAGGTTACTAGGTATCGGTTGGGCGAAGTGGTTGGGAGATTGAAGGTGGAGCAAGATCAGGTGCTGGCATCAGGATTTGGAGGCCGGACATCTATAAGGCCCATACAATCATACTCATCTGCTCGCCTTGGGCCACAAGCTAACCTTTTAGGATTGCCACTTCCTCCTTTAGGGCGTTGACCTGTCATGTGGCCGATCTAGAAGATGAGGCACCCATCTCACAAACTCGCTCCTTCCCCATACACCGAACAACCTTGCCATGATGACGACCAAACTTCTGATCCAGGACCTTAGTCAGAATCTAAAGACCTGCATCCTCGGGTACAGTGACGTCCTCGATCAGGGTCTCCAGGGGAAGCTGCGATGCTGATTCTTAGAGATCAACAGTGCACTTTTCCACCATAGCAGCCTGTAATAATAAAGAAAAAACATATAATGTTTAATAACAAAATATAATTAATATTTGAATGATTCATAAATATAAGAATAATAACAATTACATATACTTACATGAAGCTGCTCAGTGGTCTTATCGCTGGGTCGAACGTAAACGTCCTTGAACATGTCGATCTCTGGGAACTTAGAACCCTCCTAAAGAAAAAAATATTAAGAAAATTTTATTAATCAATAATAAAAAATAAAAAATAAAATGTATAAAATTTCAAAATTAATATACTTTTACCTGACGTCGCGCCTCTATCCTATACGAAAAGAGCATCGAACCGAAATGGTGGAGAAATGTCTTTGACTCCCGAGCTTTCTTGCCAGCAACAAATTTCTTTTGTTAAACACACAATATACATGTTAGTGCGACTATTTGAAAGAAATTATTAAAAAAAGCTTAAAAATAACTAAAACAGTAATAAATTATTATTAAAATATTATGTACATACCACAAATTTTGGGTCTGTAAAATGTTTGCAGAGCCACTCCTAATCCTTCGGCCGGTCCACTAACTTGGTTGGGCAACCCTCTAGGCAAGCAATCTCCGGATCATCCCATAACTTAAAATGCACGTGAAGATCGCTCTTCCAATGTTTGTACCAAGTTGCTAAGGTCTCCTCTAAGTAGGCGATGGTCTTGGGGGATATGTCCTGAAGATCATAATTGACCTACAAATATGAAAAACAATAAAACAATAGTAAGAACTTTAATAATATTAAGATAATATACTTTGGTTTATAATATTTGTAAACAAAATTAAAAAAAATGATAAAAGCGACAACTTGTCTAGCACCAGTTTCTTCGTCTCCTCGGGAATTTGTGCCCAAGACTCCCACTACATAGGACAACACCACCGAATAACATAACCACAACTAGTAATGACGCTGCTATGCTACTGTGAGGTAGCTGCTCCACGATGTCGCGAGTCATACGCAATCTTGATCAAGGCGGCGGACAGACTTACGCTCTGTGCTGGCTTCAGCATTCTATTAGGCCCCCTGTTGTTTTTTTTTCGACAAAACCTCCCCTAATAGTACATCATTTCCCAAAACCTTAAAACAGTTAAATAACAGTATTTCACAACCCGCAACACATTTTCACAATCCAGTAAATTTTCACAGTCATAAAAATAATAGTTTTAAAATAAATAAAAAATACAACGTAGTGAGAATTAGAAAAAAAACTACCTGGCTGGCAGCCCCCACCCTTGACTAGAATGCTGAGGAAGTGTGATCAGAAGGCTTCGGATCACGGTGGTGTCAGTGAGGCCGTCGTGCACCGAGCGGCTAAACGGACACTGATGACGTCGATGATGTGGGCACTTGGGAAGCCGTAGGAGTAGCCTTAGTAAGGGGTGTCGGCTCCCTAATCAATGGAACACTCACGCCTGGAGCAGTAGATGCTAATAATGCGGGAGGCGCATTGATCACACTCCGACGACGAGTGATCAACTGCGACATCTATACACTTTTTGAACCATAAAAATATAACATTAGAAACTAAACCTTTCTTGCATTTGAAACTAATCAATTAGCAGCCAAAGTAATATCATATCATTTCTTGCATTTGTTCACATATATATATATATATAAAGCAGTAGTGCAACGGTAGAAACAATACTAATTAAAGATGTCAACTATACTTTAAACCAATGGGATCAGATGTACCGTTTATGTGTATCTTGATTATTTTGGTTGCAATCGTGATGCATTCTCTATGTACGAAGGAGCACTATTTTATATTTTTATTATTAAAATAGGTGCAACAAACAAAGTGGCCATACTACACGGTACGCAAGTTAACATGATTAAAATCAATTTAATCTGTCATATTTTTATTTGTCGTAAAATACATGTAAGACAGCAATTCTAAGTAGATATATACTTAATGTTTATCCAAAAGCTATCTTCAAATACATTGACAATATTCTTAGTGCAGTTATTAAATTCTATACCTGCAATCGAACTAAAAAAACTTTAATTATTATGGCCTATCTCACATGGACAAATCAATCATCAAACATAGACTGTCATTATGCACCTAATTATACAGCACGGGAGCATGACAATGACAGCCTTACTGAGACCCCTTAATTCATCCTCAAAATATATAATTTTTCTATTAACTTTATGTTTACTTTAATAATGATCAATTTGATTTCTTTATGATTTATTGCATTGGAAAAAGACAAATTTGACACTACGAGGTATCGAACTATTTCAACCAAAAACTAACATTAAAAAATTTGCAAATTTCATGAGACTTTGTTCTAGATTTAGGTATTCATTGAAGATATCATGATAGCATGTGTAAGAAGCTTGAAGGCCTCAACCAACTTTGATTATAATATCAAATTATGCCAAGAACGTGCTAGTACTAGAGTTTACCACACTATCTGTGGCTAGATAGCCTAGTTCTCTGACCAAAATTAGTTCACTATGAGACCCTTCAAGTATGGGACTCCTATTAAATGGAGCTTGACTAGACACATTGTCGAAAGAGAAGAACCAAAACCAGAAGGTTTTCAGGATGGAAGGTTAACCAACATAGTTAGTCGACTTCTTCATTAGCTAGCGGTTGGCTGAAGGCCCTTACAATTTAAATATCCCATGCGACTGCCAATCACACTTCAGATTGAAGATAAGACAACAAAACAAATATCCACTAAGTTTCTTCAATCCACTAATGTTACCTTGTGTTTTCCAGACTCCACATATCTGAGAAATGGAATTTTATTAAAGAGCTAAAATTGAGATGAAAAACCTAGTGAACCAGAGGTCCACCCACTATATGATACAACCCTAGAATCAAATCCAAAAATACACCTCTAACATTGCAATACAACTCTAAAAACTATCCTACAGCAGCTCCCCAATCTAATAAAATTACAGAAAATGCAAAATCTCTAAAGGGTAGGAGAAAGCAAGAAACCATAGTACACACACTAGAAGGAAGTTAAGCTCATGTCATTACCCAAGAAAGATAGTAAAAAACAATGCAGACAATTCATTCACTAACTCACTGAGAATCCATGACAACAATGCAGGCATCCAATGCAACAACGAGAACCCAAGTGCATAGGATAATTAGAAGTTAACCACAATCGAAAAATGTGACTGCCCATAAATCTTTCCTCAACTATTACAAAACTTTTAAGTTTTGAATCCACTGTGCCTCTCAATTTCGACCAAATGAAGGTTCACACTTGGGACTTAAATTTCTTCTGTGTGTTATAACTAAATGAGTTTTGATAAATTATATGGTGAGATCTATGGCTGGTTGCGGAGGGTGAAGAATCCACCAATACCGTTGAAGGACTTTGCCAGTATTGAATCCTAACTCTAAAATTCGATTTAACACAAAACCCCTCAATTTCTAATTTAATTTTCCAAATTGAATCTATTTACAGTACCAAAATCTTCAGATTAAGGCATTAAGCCTGATTCTGACCTTAGAAAGAAGAAAAATTAAGAATTAAGAAAAGATAGATACCATAATCCATCCATAAATTTATTTAGTTTCAGAATTACCAAATGAACACCAACCTTAACATACGACATGTATTTAGCACCATCGCTACTGTAGATATTGCGCTTGTGTAGATTGTCTCCTTTTTTGGATCTTGCTCCTGCATTAAGTGCTCCATCTGGTGTAACCCACAAATTTCTACATTTGTCCTGTAGGAAGCCTTTCTCACGAATCCTGACACAATAAAAACTTAAAGATTTCATGCACGTCCAAAGTAGATTGATATATAAATGTAGCAAACATCATTAAACGTCAACTAAACATATAGCCATAGCCAAGTACGTTTACCAATGAACATCCAGCATAAGTACATAACCAGTAAATATTTTACCTTAAGAGTTGAATATTTGGTGCCACTTAAAAGTAGCATTCGAAAAAACTGCTTGTAATAATTAGCCACTAAATGGCCTTCTCTCCACGCTGCCCTGAAAATGACATATACAAGACAAAACCTTTAGGCAAATTCTAGAGAGTAATTGTCACAGCCCGTCCTGAAATATTATTCTCGGAGATGTGAAAAGACGAATTTACCCTTGAGCGTCGAGTGTGTGTTTGTATTTTGGGTTAAGATATTGGGCCAATTACTTCTATTTCTAACTAATTGGACCCAATTAGAACAAAAAGATTAAAGGTTTTTATTGGTGCGTATTTTGGACCACACACACACATCCACACCCTTTCTCTCTCTTCTCTCCCGTACTCTTTCTCTCTCACTCTCAGACTCACACTCTCTCTCTCTGCAATTGTACAGATCACACCCAAAAACCAACCATTTCTCTCAGATCGAACTTGCAGTGACCATATCTGAGATCCTTTAAGGTCCACGAATTCAACCATGTCATTTTTGACATTGAAACCATAGAAAAAAAAAAAAAAAAACCTAAATCTGAGAGGTCCGTCGAGGTACAGTACCATCGAGGCGATTTTCAAGGTTTCAAACCATATCAAGACTCCGAAAAGTATCTTCTCCTCCTCCTAAGTGTTTTGGATGAGTTTTGGCTAAGTGTAGACGTAAGGAAACCATGGAAATCGAACCTCCGAGGGTGGCACTGTTCACCAACTTTTAAGCCCGTGAGTTTCTTTAATTTTCAGGACCGTAGCAAGCTTAAAGACCTTCCCACAATGCTCAGAGTGCATCGTTGGTGAGAATTGGACGTCGGGATCGCGAGAAACATCGAGTTGCAGGTTTGGTTGGAAATTCGTGGATTCTCAGGCGAGATCCAGTGGCTTTGGGAGCTTTTAATTGGTATGATCTTATTCTATTCTTCGTGGGCTTCATTTTGATATAAATTACGTGAAGAATGGATGAAAATTGACGGAGTTATAGTGGTTTAAAAATTTCCCAGATTCTTATCAGAGTTGACGGAATATGCTAACGCCGTTAGCTAACTTTAACGGCTACCGTTAGGAATAGACGAAATATTCTTGGTATATACCTGATGGCGTTAACTGACGCCGTTAGTGTGACTGTCACGTGGCCGGGCGTGGGGGCGCGTAGGACCGTACCCTCGCCGGCGAGTGGGACTTCAAAAAATTTTTCTAAAAATATGCGGATGTTCGTGAGGTTGTGTAGATCCTAGTGGTATATTCAAATACCACAATTGAGCAATGTATGAGAAGTTATTACCTATTGTTAGTTATGTATGTTAAATAACGTTTATTCGGTTATTACTCATATAGGTGATACTTATCCAGACGACGAGCGCCATCAATCGAGGCTCGAGGGTTATGACCCTTCGATATATTTGTGAGTGGGCTGTTGTTTTCCGTATATACCTATATAAATGAGATTTTTCCCAGAAAATCAATTAAGTGAAAGGTGATATGAAATGCGATAGGATATGCCGTGCAAAGTATATATCTATTTTATTCATGCATTAGTAGCTGTATATAATGGTAATTGATGCTGTGGACGCACAGGTAAGTATCAGGTGAGTAAATATTGATGATAGAGAATGATTAATATGAAATGATGATTATGTGAGATGTATTGAAAGCTCATAAACCTGCACCCCGGTATTAGTGCTCCCGCCCAGGGCCACGGCATAATCCTTCACGTGATGTTCACTTCTCGCACCATACGCTCACCTTGGATCCAAGTTAGGTGAACAGTCCTGTCGAATAGACCATTTTTAGTGGGTTTGACTCGTAGGTGACCCGCGATTAGTGCACAGTCTTCACGTGATCGTAGCACTAGAGCGTATTTATTTACACCCAGTCCTGTCGATTAGACCACCTTGAGTGGGTTCGACCCATGTGCAGGATTTGTATATATATGTGATGATGAGATATGTTGAGATTGATTATGAGCTATAGTTCAGCCGAGCGGATCACTGGGTGGACATGTTATCATCTGTGATGAGTTATTTCACCTGATATAGTTATGTGATTTGATGAGATATATTTGGCATGGCATATACCTTGCATATCACTACTTTTGACATGATTTTGAGTTATGAGATGAGATGAGTATATATGTATTATATATTTCTGGGAAATTATACAGGTTTTACGGCGAGGGGTTAGAACCTTTGAAAAGAGAAAAGGTTTTGAAAAAATTTGTTTTTGCCCACTCACGTGTTTTGTTTTTTGCCCCTCCAGGTTCAAGGTAGCAGTGCTTTGGTGGCCACGAGGGATCCAATAGTGTTCTGACAGAATTCACAAAAGTAGGATTCACCTTCGGGT
The DNA here is from genome assembly GCA_024362995.1 of Heteromeles arbutifolia. Classification (NCBI taxonomy): domain Eukaryota; kingdom Viridiplantae; phylum Streptophyta; class Magnoliopsida; order Rosales; family Rosaceae; genus Heteromeles; species Heteromeles arbutifolia. Next base: position 1,099,493 of record JANCRC010000022.1, read on the forward strand.
GTTATATCTTAGTAATTGTCCTTGACTACAACTAGGCGTTCTTATTGCTCTGAATGTGTATTCATACACTTAGACTCTCTCTCTAGCATGTTATTTGGATAGTACAGCTAGTAGTTGGTTTTTATTTAGTCGTATTTCTATTTATCTTCTTAGCTTCCGCACTATGCACATGGTTACGTCACTTTCATGTGACGGCCAGCACGCCCTCCTTGGTTCGGGGTGTGTCAGTTGGTATCAGTGCTCTAGGTTGCAATCCTGTATATCTTGAGAATTTTCTAGTGTCTTCTGTCAGAACTATATCGCCTTATAGAGAGCCATGTCGTTTAGATGAGCCTAGTTTCCCGATATAGCTTAGTTAAGGAAAACTATTGCTATTGTGATTCAGTCTATTATCCAAAGGACTTTTCTTGAGACTGTTTATGAGTTGAAGCTGAATCATTTTATGGGAAAAATGAAGAACCTGAGGGAGCAGAGCGATGGCTTAATCTTGTTGAAAAGACCTTTCATATGATGCAAGTTAAGGGAATCTTTTTTTTTTTTTTTTTTGAAAGGTGGGTCGAGACGACTACCTAGTTTCTGAGTATTGAATCTACATCCTGGTGGAGACAGTAGTCTTATACAATGTCACCAAAGGAAATAGCTGATTGAGAATTGTTTAAAGAATTGTTTAAGAAAAGGTTTATTCCTCCGGCATATATTGATGGTAAGAAGCAAGAGTTTACAAATTTGAGACAAGCAAAGAGGATAGTGAATGAGTATTACAGAAAGTTTACGGACTTGTCTCGTTATCATCCGGATGTTGCTGCTAATCTGGCGGAAATATTATGTCATTTAAAGCTGGGTACTAAAAAGAAGTGGCGTTTTGTGGCGACCAATATTCATAGTACTTCTTACCAAGAGTTTTACGAGATTTTGATGAGTATTGAAGAGAATATGCCCAGCGAGAGTAAAGAAGAAGAAGGAAAAGAATGTGAATAGGAGGAAAGATGACCAAGGTAAAGGTCAGTCATCTCAAGGACCTCGAAAAACTCAGAGCTTCAAAAGAAGTGAAGCTAGTTCCAGTTCTTCAAGCTAAGGTTTTAGTACCACTGGTCAGAGGCGAGGTGGTAGATTTACTAGAGGTCCTACATTTCAGAGGCAGGGTGACTCTGGCAGAAGAAATGTACCTTTATGTTGTAGGTACAATAATAGACACTTTGGAGAGTGTAGGCAAAAAAGTAGATGATGCTTTACATGTGGACAAATGGGATATAAAGCTGCAAATTGTACCCAGAATCAGTAGATGCCCCAGCAGTCTTCTTTGCCACCATTAGCGCCGATTCAGTAGGTTCCTGGATTTAGTAGTAATGGTCAGATAGGCCGTGGTGAGCAAGGGCGAGGTATTTAAACTAATAGAGGTCGTGGAGGACGACAACAAGCCCAGAGACGTGTTAACATATCACTGCAAGATTCTTAGAATCTTTCGGACTTGATTATGGGTACGTTGAACATTTTGATCACTTTACTAGACTTTATTGATTGTAATGCAGAAATTTTATGTTCTTGATGATGTTGTAAATAAAATATTGAATGAACACGATCGAGGCGTATATATGTATTTCCCAATTAGGGGCAAGATGGTAATATTGCACCCTCGGGAATTGTTACTTACTTATCGAAACAACAGTGAGTTATCGGTATCGCGAGCTGCAGACTGTAATATTAATAACTTATTCGTTGAATTCGTTAAGCAATTTATCAGGGAGGTCATTATATGTTAGTATAGTGTTTATTCAGGGTGTTCAGTGATGGTAGAAGATGTAGTTATGACAGCGAATTTTATTCCGTTAGATATGGTGGATTTCGATGTTATTCCAGGCACAGATTGGTTGCATTATGATCGTGCCAAGATAGATTGCTATGGGAAATCAGTTACTTTCCATCGTCTTGGATTATCAAAGGTTACTTTTGTCGTTGAGCCAAGTGGAGTGAGGCATGCCGTTATTTTTGCTATGATAGCAAAGAAATGGTTATCGAAAGGCTGCCAAGGATACTTAGCTTATGTGGTACTAAATGATGCTACTCTGAGTAGTGTGGAAGATGTAAAGGTCGTTAGACATTTTCCTGTTGTATTTCCGGATGAGTTACCTGGATTGCCCCTAGACAAAGATGTGGAGTTCACTATTGATTTGTCTCCAGGTACAGATCTTATATTATAGAATGGCTCCTGCAGAGTTGAGGGAATTGAAAGTTCAGTTGCAGGAATTGGTTGATAAAGGTTTCATTCAACCTAGTATGTCACCTTGTGGAGCCCCAGTGTTATTTGTTCGGAAGAAAGACGGTACCTTAAGGCTATGCATTGATTATAGGCAATTAAATCAGGTAACGATTGAGAACTGTTATCCATTACCGCGCATTGATGATTGTTTGATCAGCTTAAAGGTGCCTGTGTGTTTTCTAAGATTGACTTGAGGTCTGGTTATTATCAGTTGAAGATCATCAGTGAGGATGTTCCTAAGACTGATTTCAGGACTCGTTATGGTCTTTATGAGTTTTTGGTGATGCCATTCGGATTGACGAATGTGCATACTACTTTTATGGGTTTGATGAACCAAGTATTCCAGCAATATCTAGACAGGTTTGTTATTGTTTTCATTGACGATATTCTGGTGCACTTTAAGTCAAAAGCAGACCATGCTAGACATCTTAACTTGGTATTAAAGAAATTGACGGAATATCGGTACTATGCCAAGTTCAGTAAATACCAATCTTGGATGAATCAAGTGGCATTTCTGGGACATGTGATTTCTGCTCAAGGTATTCAAGTGGATCCTTAAAAGGTAGCAGCAGTGGAGAATTTGGAACAACCACGAACAGTGACTGAGGTTCGTAGTTTTCTTGACTTAGCAGACTATTATAAACGATTTATTAAAGATTTTTCAGTCTTTGCTTTGCCACTGACGAGATTGGTGAGAAAAGAGGTTAAGCTTGAGTGGGATGAAATTGTGAGCAAAGTTTTCAGCAACTGAAGTATTTCCTCACTCATGCACTTGTTTTAGCACTCCCAGATGATAGTGGTAATTATAAGGTCTACAGTGATGCCTCGTTGGATGGTTTGGGATGTGTGTTGATGCAACATGGTAGGGTGATTGCCTATGCTTCACGGCAACTGAAACCTCATGTGATGAATTACTCTACTCATGATTTGGAATTAACGGCTATCATCTTTGCTTTGAAGATTTGGAGACATTATTTTTATGGTGAGAAATGCAAGATTTTACGGATCAAAAGAGTCTCCAATATCTGTTTTTTTCAGAGGGATTTTAATCTTAGGCAACGAAGGTGGATTGAGTTGCTTAGTGATTATGATTGTACGACCTAGGTGACCGTACAATGTTGTGATTGATGCACTTAGCAGGAAGACTCCAGTGAGGATTAATGCTTTGTATGCTTCTCGTGTTCCTCTTCTTACAGATTTGAGATTTACTAGAGCAAAGCTTAAGGTGAAAGATCGAAAAGAAGTTTTATTGGATAATTTTCAAGTCAGGCCAATATCAATTGATCAAATGCTCGAGGCACAGATTAATGATGAGGAAATTCAAAAGCTATTTCATTTAAGGAATTAAGAGGAAAAGAAAGACCTCAGAATCAGAGAATCAGATGGCATGCCTATGCAAGAGAACAAGACATATGTGCCAAATAATGAAGAATTAAAGAAAGAAATTTTGGATGAAGCATATTGTTCGGCTTATGCTATGCATCTAGGAAGAACTAAGATGTATCATACCATTCGACCATTTTATTATTGGCCGGGTTTGAAAAGAGAAATTGCCGAGTATTTAAATAGGTTGCCTTTGTCAGCAAGTTAAAGCGGAAAGAAAGAAGCCTTTTTGGATTGACGCAGTCACTTTCTGTTCCGCAGTGGAAATGGGAAAATATTACTATGGATGTTGTATACAAGTTTCCTCGTACACTAAATGGTTATGATGGAATTTGGGTGAATGTTGATCGACTTACTAAGGCAAATATGTTATTTCAGCGAGGGAGCAATAACCTTTCCAGACAAGTGCAACAGTTATTTATTTGTTTTATGGAAAAGAGATTGAGGCTTACGGATCTGTTGAACTTTTTGGGTATGTTGGTCACGCCAATTTTCCGAAGGTGACACCATAAGGCCCATGAAAGAGGTGTCATGTGAGTTGATTTTTAGAATTATGGGCATGATGAAATTTAAGATACTGAGATAGTAGATGAGACTACTCAGAATGTTCAAGTGACTAAGTTTAACATGAAAGCGGCCCAGGATAGTCAAAAGCGCCTAACGGACAGGCATGCCACTGATCGAGTGTATGAGATTGGTGATTTGGTATCTTTGAAGTTGTCACAGTGGAAATGAGTAGTAAGGTTTGGGAAGAAGGGTAAGTTGAGCCCTAGGTACATCGGACCTTACAAGATCATTAAATGAGTTGGTGAAGTTGCTTATAGGCTTGAGATGCCTCCAGAGTTGTTGTAAGTGCACGATGTGTTACATGTTTCGATGCTTCGACATCATGTCTCAGATACAACGCATGTAATACCTCCTCAACCTTTGGAAATCAATCTGGATTTGACTTATGATGAGGAGGCAGTGACTTTTTATTTGGGTTGGAAAGATAAGGTTTTGAGAAATAAGACAGTGAGCTTGGTAAAAGTTTTATGGAAGAATCATTCAACAGGAGAAGCTGCTTGGGAGACAAATGAGCGGATGAGAGAGATGTAACCGAGATTGTTTCATGATTATTGATGGATTGTAATGATTGTGTAAATTTCGAGGACGAAATTTTATAAGGTGGGCAAATTGTCACAGCCCGTCCCGAAATATTATTCTCGGAGATGTGAAAAGACGAATTTACCCTTGAGCGTCGGGTGTGTGTTTGTATTTTGGGTTAAGAAATTGGGCCAATTAGTTCTATTCCTAACTAATTGGACCCAATTAGAACTAAAAGATTAAAGGGTTTTGATTGGTGTGTATTTTGGACCACACACACACATCCACACCTTTTCTCTCTCTTCTCTCTCTTCTCTCTCTTCTCTTTCTCTCTCACTCTCGGACTCACACTCTCTATCTGCAATTGTATGGATCACACCCAAAAACCAACAATTTCTCTCAGATCGAACTTCCAGTGACCGTATCTGAGATCCTTGAAGGTCCACGAATTCAACCATGTCATTTTTGACATTGAAACCATAGAAAAAAAAAAAAAAAAAAAAAAAAAAACCCTAAATCTGAGAAGTCCGTCGAGGTACAGTACCATCGAGGCGATTTTCAAGGTTTCAAACCATATCAAGACTCCTAAAGGTATCTTCTCTTCCTCCTAAGTGTTTTGGATGAGTTTTAGCTAAGTGTAGACGTAAGGAAACCATGGAAATCGAACCTCCGAGGGTGGCACTGTTCACCAACTTTTAAGCCCACGAGTTTCTTTAATTTTCAGGACCGTAGCAAGCTTAAAGACCTTCCCACAATGCTCAGAGTGCACGTTGGTGAGAATTGGACGTTGGGATCTCGAGAAACGTCGAGTTGCAGGTTTGGCTAGAAATTCATGGATTCTCAGGCGAGATCCAGTGGCTTTGGGAGCTTTTAATTGGTATGATCTTGTTCTATTCTTCATGGGCTTCATTTTGATATAAATTACGTGAAGAATGGATGAAAATCGCCGTAGTTATAGTGGTTTAAAAATTTCCTAGATTCCGGCGCCGGCAACGGTCGTCGGAGTTCCAAGGTAGAAGATGACGGCATATTCCGTTAGAGTTGACGGAATATGCTAACGTCATTAGCTAATTTTAACAGCTACCGTTAGGAATAGATGGAATATTCTCGGTATATACCTGACGGCGTTAACTGACGCCGTCAGTGTGACTGTCACGTGGCCGCACGTGGCGGCGCGTAGGACCGTACCCTCGCCGGTTCGTGGCGGCGCGTGGGACGTCGCAAAATTTTTCTAAAAATATAGGGATGTTCGTGAGGTTGTGTAGATCCTAGTGGTATATTCAAATACCAAAATTGAGCAATGTATGAGAAGTTATTACCTATTGTTAGTTATGTACGTTAAATAACGTTTATTCGATTATTACGCATATAGGTGATACCTATCCAGAAGACGAGCACCATCAATCGAGGCTCAGGGGTTATGACCTTTCAATATATCTGTGAGTGGGCTTTTGTTTTCCGTATATACCTATATAAATGAGATTTTTCCCGAAAAATCAATTAAGTGAAAGGTGATATGAAATGCGATATGATATGTCGTGCAAAGTATATATCTATTTTATTCATGCATTAATAGCTGTATATAATGGTAACTGATGCTGTGGACGCACAGGTAAGTATCAGGTGAGTATATATTGATGATAGAGAATGATTGATATGAAATGATGATTATGTGAGATGTATTGAAAGCTCATAAACCTGTACCCCGGCGTTAGTGCTCCTGCCCAAGGCCAGGGCATAGTCCTTCACGTGATGTTCACCTTTTGCACCATATGCTCACCTTGGATCCAAGTTAGGTGAACAGTCCTGTCGAATAGACCACTTTTAGTGGCTTCAACTCGTAGGTGACCCGCGATTAGCACATAGTCTTCACGTGATCGTAGCACTAGAGCGTATTTATTTACACCCAGTCCTTTCGAATAGACCACCTTGAGTGGGTTCGACTCGTGTGCAGGATTTGTATATATATGTGATGATGAGATTGATTATGAGCTATAGTTCAGCCGAGCTGATCACTAGGTGGACATGTTATCATCTGTGATGAGTTATTTCACCTGATATAGTTATGTGATTTGATGAGATATATTTGGCATGGCATATACCTTGCATATCACTACTTTTGACATGATTTTGAGTTATGAGATGAGATGAGTATATACGTATTATATATTTCTGGGAAATTATACAGGTTTTATGGCGAGGGGTTAGAACCTTCGAAAAGAGAAAAGGTTTTGAAAAGATTTGTTTTTGACCATTCACATGTTTTGTTTTTCACCCCTCCAGGTTCAAGTTAGCAGTGCTTTGGTGGCCACGAGGGATCCAACGGTGTTTTGACGGAATTCACAAAAGTAGGATTCACCTTCGGGTGTTATATCTTAGCAATTGTCCTTGACTGCAACTAGGCGTTCTTATTGCTTTGAATGTGTATTTATACACTTAGACTCTCTTTAGCATGTTATTTGGATAGTACGGCTAGTAGTTGGTTTTTATTTAGTTGTATTTCTATTTATCTTCTTAGCTTCCGCACTGTGCACATGATTACGTCACTTTCACATGACGGCCAGCACGCCCTCCTTGGGTCGGGGTGTGTCAGCAATCATCAATCTAAAGGGACACAAACTTATATAGGTGTTGTAGTTTAATTTAGTTTACATCATGTTTAAGAGCAAGGGAGGGATTGCATTTGAAAAAACAAATAGAATTGATATCAATTCAGACCTGATCTGGTAGACAAGGCCAACATGGCCTCGGAAAGCTGCGGCAACTGGGTTTGCAGTTTCTGCCTCCCAAACTGATTAAGTGATGTGGAAAAATTTGTTGACTTTGCCCGACAAAGACTGACGTCGCGCAAAACTATTTTGCGCGACGAAGGTGCACCTTTGTCGCGCAAAGTTGTTTTGCGCTACAAATGCACACCTTCGTTGCACAAAGTTGGGAATAAAAGCGATTAAAGTCTTTGTTTGGTGCCAAAAACTAGCGCGACGCATATACCGCATCGCGCAAAACTGTTTTGCGCAACAGTGAAACAAGACATTGCCCAAAAGGCGTTTGTGTGACGCGGCCTGTGCGTCGCGCAAACTTTTGGCGGTAAACCAAGACATTTACCGTTTTTTTCCCAACATTACATGACGAACGTGTGCATTCTTCGCACGAAGCTGTTTTGCGCGAAGTCTGTCTTCGTCGCACAAAGTTCTGTTGCGCAAAATGTCTTTGCATGACGTTTTGTTGTCACCGTTGCTCAAACATACTTTACGCGATGAAATTTTCTTCGTCGCACAAGTATGTTTTTGTACTAGTGTTCGTCTCATTTCCCACTTACCCTACTGCTTATCTCTCTTTTCTTTTCCCTCCCACTTGCCCTCTCTCTCTCTCTTTCTCTCTTTCTACTCTCTCTCTCTACCAAATGGCCATGGTTACTGCCTCTTCTCACCTCTCTCTGAATCCATCTTCTCCTCTTCTGCTTTGTGCTTCTCCATTTCTGGCCAACGCGCCACCACCTTCTTCCAAATGCTTCCCTGTGCCAATGCAACCTGCAACTGCCACGTCAGAAAGTAGTAGGAGTAGGAGAACTCTCCTTTCACCTTTTGTGATCAAGAACAACAAGTTTAGTTTAGACATTGTTGAAGATGACGTGGCTGACCGGCAAGAAGTGGGGAAAGGCCAATGCTAATGAGACCTTTTTGTACTCCTTCAGTCCTTTGCCTCTGCTCTTCCTGGAGGTACCCTTTTTTTTAACTCTTCACCATTTTTCAGTACTCTTGACTTGATGTTTATTTATGTGACAATGCAATCCTACGAGAGAATAAAGTACAACACATGCCGGGCTGTGAAGGTGGTTAAGTTTATTTGAAATCTGGAAGGGCTTCAAGTTGAGCATTTTGTGTGGATGCATGCTTTAGTAATTAAGATTGCTAAATGAGAGTTCCACTTTCAATAGGAATTTTTTAATGTTCATTTTTTAAATTTTGGCAATATTTCTGATTTTCTGTAAGTTTTTCTCAGTTGATTTATTGTCCACTAAGTTTTTTTTTTTATCTTTTAACACCATTACAATTCATCTGACTTGCTGCATTTGTTCTTGCATTGCTCTCTATTTCTAAAGCATAAATAGTCCTTTCAACACAAAAGCTGAGAAGCTAGATGTCTATCACATTCAAAAACTTGTCATATTACTGATATTATACTCATCGGAAAATTTTGATTATAGCCGGCACTGTGGCATCTTTGTTTGAGCCCTTCGTTGAACTTGTCAAGTCGTTTGGTCTTCCTGGCTGGCTCGTGCATTGGGGTCACCTGGGCAACATGGTATGCCGCTTTATACCCCTTTGTAAAAGAATGTACTTCCCTTAATCATGTTATACTGGCCATAAAGGGTATTCATCTAAAGTTGCTTGACATAATTGTCTATGGTTTCTTGTATTTTGTAGGCTGTTGTGCTTTTCGCTATGGGCAGCTATGGAACATATCTAGGTTACCGAATACGCTTTTCAGATGATGTGGTATGAACCCAACAGTAGCATATGTTTCGATAAACCAACTATGCCATAAATTTTCTGGTGTATAGTAATACGTTCTGGCTTCTGATCATTTTAGGAGGAGAAGGCCAATGCCAAAGACTTGCACCCTAAGCTTGTTGCGGGGATGTTTTTCTTCTTTGCTCTTGGAGCAACTGGAGGGGTAACATCTCTTCTCACTTCAGACAAACCCATTTTTGAAAGGTAAACTTTTAAAAATTGTGTTTCACTGAATTTCTTTTTCTGTAAATTTTCGTACCAGTTATTTGGAAAGCGTAGACAAATACAACAAAAGGTTCACTTTTTATGCTTTGTACTGAGGCTGAATTTAATTTGTATCTTTGTTTGCAGCCCTCATGCTGTTACAGGGCTCATTAGTCTTACTCTCTTGACCATACAAACAATTTTGCCTGCTTTGTTTGAGGTAATATTTATTCTAAAACTACTTGGCTCCTTGCACGTAAGGAGCCATTTCCCCATGCAGACAAATCGCAGTTTAATATGCGTGCAGAACCTTTTCCCTTTATGGTTTTAATGCGTTACATTCGCATATGCGTCAGACTCCTTGCATCTACTTTTTAATCGGTTTATTCTATTATTTATTGACCAACTCGGTGTTTTCTTATTCCTTTTCTATTTTTGCAGGGTAAACCTGAATTGAGAACCGTTCATGGGGGTATTCGGTACTGGGATCATGACATTGTTTGTTGTCCATGCTACTCTTGGACTTCAACTTGGCCTAAGCTACTAATAAGACCTTGTCCATGCTTTAGCTAGTTTTCTTGTACATTCCATGATCCATTTTAGCTTCTTATTCATATCCTTTTACACACTTGGTATAAGCTCACATCAGTATCCGGCAATCAGCAAATTCAACTTTGTAGCAACACAGCAGCAGGGAGCACAGTTGCACGGACACTCCAAAACCCTGAAGTGTCGGACACTCCGACACGCCTTGGATACGGTCAACGACTTGGACACGGCCAAGACAACGCTTGGACACGGTCAAGATGCGGCAGGGGCCTTTTTGTAAATTTAAAAAACATTTTGGGGTAGTTTTGGAAATTTTGAAACTAAAATATAAAAGAGTCCCTGACCTCAACCTAATATGTTGCTTAATTTTATTTAGGGAAATGAGTAGTACTTTGCTATATTATGAACTTGAAGCATTGTTTTTAATATATGTAATATTTATTATATTATAATTGCCATGTCCTAGCCGTATCCGTGTTCTTGTTTTTTGAGATTTTCCGTGTCACCATATCGTCGTGTCGCTTGTCGTCGTATCCGTGTCCGTGTTTGTGCAACATAGGCAGGGAGCATCAAAATGCAGCGAAAAGGGCATAATTCGAGGATCCAGATGGAGATTTCTTTTTTTTTTTTTTTTTTTGTCATCTTATCACATGATCATGCATGATTGTATACAACTGGTAATAAGACAAATTTTCTCATTCAAAGAACACGGAAACAGGAAACAAAATATTGATAGGAGCATATTTATGCGACTTAGTTAGTGTGTTTTGTTGCATTTATTTACTTATTTGTTGCTTATTATAGTGTCTTAAGTCACTTTCGTGTGTTTGTAGGTCCAAGAAGCAAAGTAGGCAAAAAGATGCAATTTAGAGCATTTTAGAGCAGTTTTGGGCTTGAAATGGATAGCACAAGTATGGAGCAAGATGGATGGATGAATTTGAAGTTCAAGAGAGGCTAGGAATGTGCAAAAGAGTTGGAGAGATAAGTTCAAGTCATTGAAGATAAGGAATCAGCTATAAAGAAGGAGAATTATCCAAAACCTTATCGAACCTTATCTTATCCAAACTAACCTTATCTTATCTTACCTTGCCTTATCTTATCCTATCCTAATCCTTTCCTAACTTAATTCCTGCTGTAAAAGGGTTTTAATTTCAGTTTAGGAGACATAAAAACCTGATTTCTAGGAACCTTATCCTCTCCTACAAAGATGCCGCACCCTTGTCCTTGATCCCTTGGGTTTTTGACCTTCTAGATGTCCTATTTCCTGCTAGGATTACATAAACCTTTTCCCCTTAGGATTGTGTTATTATTTTCCTACACAAACTACATTTTGTAATCCTTTTCCTACACTATATGTTGGTGCTGCACCCTCTCCCTATATATACATATTTTCTGCACCATTCAACACACCACCATCTACCATTCAACCTCATTGTGCCGCAGCTTTGCAAAGGAAAGAAGGAAGAGATCTGGAGCGTTTCTAGGTGTATTCTATCTTTACTCTTGATGTTTAAATTTAATTGCCTTTGTTTATTTGCAATCATGAGGAACTAAACCCCTACTTAGCTAGGGGGGAATTCGAAACTATGAGCATATGTGTGATATGAATTGATTTCATCCGGTTGTGATTTCATAAATCGTGAATGCAATTTGCTTAACTGTTTGATTTAAAACTTATTCTTGTATGTTGATTAGGGATGCATACTTAATTTGCATGCATGAATTTGATGCAAAAATATAAGGGAGTTTCACCTAATCGTTACAAACTTATATTTACAAGTAGTGGAGGTTGCTAGTCACGATCGCGTTAATTAAATTCCTGGTAGGAGTGTCATGCAGTCATAGTCACGAATGTCATGTCAATGCTTATGATTTTCACAAAGCTTAATGATCTTTGATATGTATCTCTAGTATGCAGTCATATAGGGAACTTGATAAGAATAATTTGGTTTGCGGCGCTACGTCCAAATTCAATGAACTCAGGAAAATCTGAAGGTTAATGCGTGCAATCACGATTAATTTGGGGCATTGTCGTTCATGGTTTATAGAAAGAACAACTGGAAATCGATTTGTGTTGCATATGTGTCATGTGTGGAGAAGGACCCTTTAGCTAGCCATTCACCCATTTAAATCACCAATTTCGTACAAAACTAAGTCTAGTTTACAATTCTGTTTTGCTTAAGTTTAAATCCGTTTTCAAACAATCCCTTGCTCTTAATTTGTGTTAAGATAGTCTAAATTCGTAAGAACTTTTGTTTTCTAGTATTTTGAGTCAATTAGAGTCTTAATTTCGTTCAAATCAGTCTTAGGTGTTAGTTTAGAGTCTAGATAACTTGCTTTGTGTGTTTTAGGTCTATTTAGCTTGTTTTGAGTCTCTAGAGTCCAAAAACTGTTTAATTGAATTCTATTTGCTGTTTTGAGTTATTTAGTCAAGTTAGGTTGTTTAAGGTGTCTAGAGTAAAAATTCGTCCAAATTGATCCCTAGTACTTGTTTTCATTGTTTAAAGTCCAGTTTATTGTTTTAGAGTTTAATTTGAAGTCTAGCTTGTTGCATCATGTTCTAAAATACCATGGGCTGTCCATGGAAGATCCAAACAAGCACTTAAAGGAATTTGAAGTTGTTTGTTCAAGCATGACTCCCATTAATGTTGATGGGAATATTCTGAAGATGAAAGCTTTTCCATTCTCTCTTATGGATAAAGCTAAAGATTGGTTATTCGAATTGGCGCCCGGAACTGTCACATCTTGGGAAAGCATGAAAAGAGCATTTTTAGAGAAATTCTTCCCAACTTCTAGAGTTATCCTTTTGAGGAAGAAGATTAGCGGGATTCAACAAAACCAAGGCGAATCATTCCCAGCATATTATGAATGTTTCAAGGGTCTTGTTGCCTCATGTCCTCAACATCAAATGAAAGAAGAGCTTCTCATTCAATACTTTTACGAATGACTTCTTCTAATTGAGCGACAAATGCTAGATGCTTCAGCGGGAGGTGCATTGGTTGACAAAACACCAATGGCTGCAAAGGTCCTAATCGCCAACCGAGCATTGAATGCACAACAATACGAAGGCGTTGGACAAAGAGAAGGGCCACGCCAACAAAGTGTGCATGAGGTAAGTTCAATTTCTGAAATTCAATCCAAATTAGATAACCTCACTATGCTTGTGTCGCAGGTTGTTGATGTAACCAAATTGCAAGGGATTACACAAAATGTATGTGGTGTGTGCTCTATACAAGGGCACCTCAATGATCAATGCCCTCAATTGATTGGGAATTGAGGGTGGTAATCTGCCAATGCCGTGGGTTTTGGGAACCAAAATCAGCCACGCAATGATCCTTACTCCAACACGTACAATCCGGGTTGGATAGATCACCCTAACTTCAAGTGGAGGGAGCCACAACAACCTTAACAACAAAGCCAATTTCGACAGCCCCCTGGGTTTCTTCAAAAACCATTCGTGCCATCTCAAGCCTATCCCTAAGCTACCCAACAAACTTCAGGTTCGTCCCTTGAAAATGCTAAAATTCTTGAGTTATTAACCTTCATGTCGCAGGGAATACAAAACCAAAACAAAGAGGTGCAAACTCAAGCACAAGTAGTGGCGAATCATCAACAGGAGATAGGAGAAATAAAGAATCAATTAGGGCAGATTTCTGAGTTTTTGGGGCAGATTAGAGAACAAGGCAAATTGCCTAGTTCAACAATTGTCAATCCGGAAGGAGGATTTGAATCTGCAAAGGCAATCATGTTACGAAGTGGCAAGCAAGTTGGAACCGACCTACAACCATCCAAATCAAGTCAAAAGGAGGACGACAAGTTGCAGATTGAAGAGAAGGAGGAAGCACAACCCACGGCAAAGGGTGAAACACCCTTGCCGCAGCCACCTAAGCCATCTAATCCATGCACTTCAGGTAAGAAGGTTCAAAATTCGATTATTTCTAATGTTGTTCCTCCGAATGTGCCTTTCCCTCGCAGATTTATGCAATCAAAGAAGGAGGAAGCTGAAAACGACATTCTTGAGACGTTTAGAAAGGTGCAAGTCAATATCCCTCTCCTTGATGCAATTAAGCAAGTTCCCAAGTACGCCAAGTTTTTGAAGGAGCTTTGCACAACAAAGAGGAAGATTTCAAACAAGGAGGTTGTCCAGGTAAGTGAGAATGCCTCTGCTGTTCTACAAAGGAAATTACCCCCTAAATGCAAAGATCCGGGGAGTTTTACGATTCCTTGTGTTATTGGCAATACAAAATTCGAACATGCCATGCTAGACTTAGGAGCATCAATTAATGTCATGCCATACTCAATTTATGCATCTATGAACTTAGGCGAACTTAAAAGTGATGGTGTAATCATTCAATTAGCCGATCGTTCTAATGCCTATCCAAAAAGAGTTTTGGAAGATGTTTTGGTGCAGGTGGATCATTTAGCCTTCCCGGCTGATTTCTATGTGCTAGAGATGGATGATTCGGCCCAAGCTACTCCATTGCCAATCTTGCTTGGGCAACCCTTCATGAAAACAGCCCGGACAAAGATCGATGTGTTCAAGGGGACTTTATCAATGGAATTTGATGGGGAAGTTATTGATTTTAATATTTCTGAAGCCATGAAATATCCTATTGATGATCATTCGTGTTTTTCTATTGATATTTTAGAATCTTTGGCACATGAATTTCTTGACTCATTAGATCGAGATGCCCTTGAAACAACCATCGTTCAAGGAATAGAAAGCACAACCCAAGCCCTAGAAATTGTGCAAGGGCACGGCAACAACAAGGAGGAAGTTGTTTCCGTGGGTTTTTGTGAAGAAATTGAGGAGATGGTGGCTGCACTTGAGTCATCCCCACCATGTGTTGGTAAGTCTTCAATCCCAATGTCAATTCCTGTTTCTACTAACAAGTTATTACCTTCGGTGGTGCAGGCACCTACACTAGAGATCAAACCATTGCCCAACCACTTGAAGTATGTCTTTTTGGGAGAAAAAGAAACGTTGCCCGTCATTATTTCATCATCTCTCACGACATTGGAGGAAAAAAAGCTCATTCGTGTGTTACGGGAGAATAAAACTGCCATTGGATGGACCCTAGCCGATACCAAGGGGATTAGCCCTACGACATGCATGCATCGCATACTTCTTGAGGAAGGGGCTACACCAACTCGAGTGGGTCAACGCCGTCTTAACCCTCCTATGATGGAAGTTGTGAAAAAGGAGATTATAAAGCTCCTTGATTGTGGGGTCATCTATCCAATTTCAGATAGCCGTTGGGTTTCACCAATTCAAGTCGTTCCAAAGAAGTCTGGAGTCACTGTGGTGAAAAATGAAGAAAATGAACTTGTGCCTACCCAAATCCAAACAGGTTGGAGAGTGTGCATCGACTATAGGAAGCTCAATGCCACCACGAGGAATGACCACTTTCCCTTGCCGTTCATTGACCAAATGCTTAAGAGGTTAGGGGGTCATTCCTTTTATTGTTTTCTTGATGGATATTTTGGGTGTAACCAAATTGTCATAGCTTCGGAGGACCAGGAAAAGACCACTTTTACTTGTCCGTTTGGCACCTTTGCGTATCGCCGAATGCCATTTGGTTTGTGCAATGCTCCAGCAACTTTTCAACGGTGCATGGTAAGTATCTTCTCTGATTTTGTTGAAAAGATTATTGAAGTGTTTATGGACGATTTTAGTGTTTTTGGTAATTCGTTTGACGGTTGCTTAAATAATCTCAGTTAGATCTTAAAACGATGCATGGAAACTAACCTTGTTTTGAATTGGGAAAAATGCCACTTTATGGTTAAACAAGGCATAGTTTTAGGTCACATCGTTTCGGAAAGGGGAATTGAGGTTGATAAGTTGAAAATAGATCTTGTACGCTACTTACCATCTCCCACTTCGGTGAGAGAGGTTCGTTCTTTTCTTGGTCATGCAGGATTCTATAGGCGATTCATCAAGGACTTCTCGAAGATTTCTACCCCCCTATGCCGACTTTTGCAGAAGGAAGTGCCATTCAAGTTCGATGAGGAATGCGAGAAGGCCTTTAAACACCTCAAGGAGATGCTTACTTCGGCCCCCATAATTGTACCACTAGATTGGAGCCTTCATTTCGAGCTAATGTGCGATGCATCCCATTATGCAATTGGAGCTGTTTTGGGACAGAGAAAAGACAAGAGGCCTCACGTCATTTACTATGCTTCCAGGACCTTGAATGACGCCCAATTGAACTACTTCACTACGGAAAAAGAACTTCTTGTTGTAGTTTTTGCTTTAGATAAATTTCGTTCATATTTAATTGGTACTAAAGTGATTGTTTACACTGATCATGCAGCATTGAAGTACTTGCTCAAGAAAAAGGAGGCCAAGCCAAGGCTTATTCGATGGATGCTGCTTCTTCAAGAGTTCGACATCGAAATTCGGGACAAGAAAGGAAGTGATAACGTGGTGGCTGACCATCTAAGTCGTTTGGTGCACAATGAGGAGCAATTACCCATCCCAGAAGCATTCCCAGACGAGCAATTGATGTCCATAGAGGTAAGTGAGCCTTGGTATGCTGATTTGGTCAATTTTTTGGTGTCTAAGCAAGTTCCAAGCACCCTAAACAAAAACCAACGTGAAAAATTGAAAAAGGATGCTAGGTTTTATGTTTGGGATGATCCATACTTGTGGAAGTATTGCCCCGATCAGATTATGCGTAGGTGTGTGCATAATTCGGAGTTTGACTCAATTTTAAGTTTCTGTCACACTTATGCATGTGGGGGACACTTTGGCACACAACGCACAGCCCTTAAAGTGTTAGAATGTGGATTCTATTGGTCTACAATCTTTAAGGATGCAAGGACGTTTTGTGTTACTTGTGACCGTTGCCAAAGAATGGGCAATATAGGCCCAAAGAACCAAATGTCGCAGACCCCTATCTTTATTGTTGAAATTTTTGATGTTTGGGGTATTGATTTTATGGGTCCTTTTCCTTCATCGCATGGTTTTAATTATATTTTACTTGCGGTCGATTATGTCTCGAAATGGGTGGAAGCAAAAGCCACCCGCACTAATGATTCTAAAGTTGTTGCAGATTTTGTTAGAACTAACATATTTGCTAGGTTTGGCATGCCACGAGTACTTATCAGTGATGGAGGGTCCCATTTTTGCAATAGAACCATCGAGGCATTGCACAAAAAGTACAATGTCACGCATAAAGTTTCAACGCCTTATCATCCTCAAACGAGTGGGCAAGCCGAGGTTTCAAATCATGAAATCAAGCAGATTTTAGAGAAGACAGTTGGGCCAACGAGAAGGGATTGGAGCTTGCGCTTGAATGATGCACTATGGGCATATCGTACGGCCTACAAAACACCCATTGGCATGTCCCCATTTCGGCTCATCTATGGGAAACCATGCCATCTTCCCGTTGAATTAGAGCACAAGGCGCATTAGGCAGTCAAGACCTTCAATATGGACATAGATGCCGCAAGAGTTCATAGAAAACTTCAATTGAATGAGCTTGAAGAGATTAGGAATGATGCTTACAAGAGCGCTCGAATCTACAAAGAGAAGACGAAGGCCTTTCACAACAAGATGATTCGAAGCAAGACGTTCTCCAGGGGGCAGAAAGTGTTACTTTACAATTCGCACCTTAAATTGTTTCCAGGTAAGTTACATTCTAGATGGAGCGGACCCTTTGTTATTACTAACTTTTTTCCTTATGGTGCAGTTCACATCCAAAGTCTAAAAACGGGACAAGAATTCAAGGTGAACAGACATCGTTTGAAGCCGTATTATGAGAATTTTGTGGAGCATAACGTGGAGGACATACCCCTCTTGCCGTGGGCTCCAATGAAGCCTAAAATGCAGGATTCGTCCGGCTGGAAGACGTTAAAGCAAGCGCTTCTTGGGAGGCAACCCATGCAAATAAGGAAGACCTAGGTTCCGGCTGCATAACCAGATTTGCGTTCCTAAACCCTACTCTTTATTGCTTTTACTTTGCCATCTTTATTATGTTTGTTAGTTGTGTTGTTTGCTTGCTTGTGTGTGAGTCTATGTTTGAAACATTGAGGACAATGTTTGGTTTAAGTGTGAGGGGGTGTTTTCATGAAAAATTCGTGGGTTTTTTTATCACCTATCACTTCTAAAGTTGTTTTTCATTGTTTTTGAGTGTTTTTAGGGTGTTTTGAAGTGTTTTTATGTGTCTTGAAAGAAACATACGGAAATTTTGCAAAAAATCGAAAAAGTTTTGAAAAATACCAAAAAGAGTCGTTTTTGTGTGTTTGTGTCTTAGGGTACCTTCCAACACAATGATGAGAATTTGGTTTTTAATTGCATGACTGTTAAAGAAAGTTACAAACATGGATTGGAGTTTGATATGCTCTTTGGTTTATGCTTGGTTATAGTTGACATTCATGAATTCACATGTAATCACAAAAAGGAAAAAATCAGTTTTTGTAACATGCTTGAAGGAAGCAACTCAAAATAACGCTACAACCCTGAGAGACTTGAGCCTATACGTTCTTTGGAGAGTTATTCATCTTGACATTCTTTGTTTTCTAAAGTCGTTGCATTCATCATTCTTTGCTTGGTTGCTACTTAGAATGTGTTTCATCATTTAGTTCCAAATACTAGAACTCATGCCCGTTTCATTCAAAGCATAAAATTGATTAGCATAACAAATAACAAGATGAAGTTGTTTAGTTAAACCAGAGCCAAAAAGCCTCAACCTTTGCATATGTATTGTAGGTTTAGCCCCTTTGAGCCATATTTAGCCTATTTTCTTTGTTAACCATATTATCCTTACCTAGCCTAGATTAGGATCATCCTTACCCTTGTTCTTAAGGCATAGTGAAGCATGACCTAGAGTGAATTCCCTTTGTTCTTTATTAGGCAGCAATCAAGTGTGGGGGAGGTTGTACAATGTTGTGTGCCAAAATAAACAAAAGGGCACGGGTGAGAAGAAGAAAAAAAAAAGAAGAAATTTCATGAGAAAAAGAGAAGAAAAAGGAAAGTATGTGAAAAAGTGTGAAAAGTGTTCAAAATAAGTGAGAATAGGTGTTGGGTGTTGAAGAAAGGGTCCAAAAAGGTTGAATTCGGCCCTAAGTATGTGTGATCTTCCCTTTATGTATCAAAGTTGTGGCTGCGTTCAAAAGGGAGTTCTAAGTGTCATATTCATTACTTTTCTCGTTATTGCTTTAAGCACGTTTGTTTTCTTTACCTTTCTTTGTTAGCCAATACCCTTAGCCTCGTTACAACCCTTAAACTTCTATCTTGATTGTTATGTGTTTCAATATGTGGAGTTTGGGATTGGTATGAGCATATGGTGTCCCTGGTTCTCGCATCCAAGTAGTGGCATTCCATTCATGAGATCATATATATACATGCATTAGTAAATCCAGAAAGTGCCTTCTTTGTTAATACATATGTGAGTATTAGTTTTCATGTTTACATCAATCTTCTCACATATACCTAGTGTAGGGAGTGTAGTCAGAAAATCTGAGTGAAAATTGAGGGCATATCTAGTAAGGAATTGAGGGATTCTCTAAGGCATGTTACTACATTCAAAATGTTGTTTTAATTGATTAGATGCGAACTAGTGAGTGGTAACTGTGATTAAGTATGTGCTCAAGGGTAGGGATAACTAAAATCTATGGAAGTAATGATTTTTAACGTGTTATGTTTCATTGGAAATCCCTGAGGCAAACGTTGGAAGGTTTAGGTTATGTTTTGTTTGTTTTGCTCGAGGACTAGCAAAAGCTAAGTGTGGGGGAATTTGATAGGAGCATATTTATGCGACTTAGTTAGTGTGTTTTCTTGCATTTATTTAGTTATTTGTTGCTTATTATAGTGTCTTAAGTCATTTTCGTGTGTTTGTAGGTCCAAGAAGCAAAGTAGGTAAAAAGATGCAATTTGGAGCATTTTAGAGCAGTTTTGGGCTTGGAATGGATAGCACAAGTATGGAGCAAGATGAATGGACGAATTTGAAGTTCAAGAGAGGCTAGGAATGTGCAAAGGAGTTGGAGAGATAAGTTCAAGTCATTGAAGATAAGGAATCAGCTATAAAGAAGGAGAATTATCCAAAACCTTATCCAACCTTATCTTATCCAAACTAACCTTATCTTATCTTACCTTGCCTTATCTTATCCTATCCTAATCCTTTCCTAACATAATTCCTGCTGTAAAAGGGTTTTAATTTTAGTTTAGGAGACATAAAAACCTGATTTCTAGGAACCTTATCCTCTCCTACAAAGATGCCGCACCCTTGTCCTTGATCCCTTGGGTTTTTGACCTTCTAGATGTCCTATTTCCTGCTAGGATTACATAAACCTTTTCCCCTTAGGATTGTGTTATTATTTTCCTACACAAACTACATTTTGTAATCCTTTTCCTACACTATATGTTGGTGCCGCACCCTCTCCCTATATATACATATTTTCTGCACCATTCAACACACCACCATCTACCATTCAACCTCATTATGCCGCAGCTTTGCAAAGGAAAGAAGGAAGAGATCTGGAGCGTTTCTAGGTGTATTCTATCTTTACTCTTGATGTTTAAATTTAATTGTCTTTGTTTATTCGCAATCATGAGGAACTAAACCCCTACTTAGCTAGGGGGGAATTCGAAACTATGAGCATATATGTGATATGAATTGATTTCATCCGGTTGTGATTTCATAAATCGTGAATGTAATTTGCTTAACTGTTTGATTTAAAACTTATTCTTGTATGTTGATTAGGGATGCATACTTAATTTGCATGCATGAATTTGATGCTAAAATATAAGGGAGTTTCACCTAATCGTTACAAACTTATATTTACAAGTAGTGGAGGTTGCTAGTCACGATCGCGTTAATTAAATTCCTGGCAGGAGTGTCATGCAGTCATAGTCACGAATGTCATGTCAATGCTTATGATTTTCACAAAGCTTAATGATCTTTGATATGTATCTCTAGTATGCAGTCATATAGGGAACTTGATAAGAATAATTTGGTTTGCGGCGCTACGTCCAAATTCAATGAACTCAGGAAAATTTGAAGGTTAATGCGTGCAGTCACGATTAATTTGGGGCATTGTCGTTCATGGTTTATAGAAAGAACAACTGGAAATCGATTTGTGTTGCATATGTGTCATGTGTGGAGAAGGACCCTCTAGCTAGTCATTCACCCATTTAAATCACCAATTTCGTACAAAACTAAGTCTAGTTTACAATTCTGTTTTGCTTAAGTTTAAATCCGTTTTCAAACAATCCCTTGCTCTTAATTTGTGTTAAGATTGTCTAAATTCGTAAGAACTTTTGTTTTCTAGTATTTTGAGTGAATTAGAGTCTTAATTTCGTTCAAATCAGTCTTAGGTGTTAGTTTAGAGTCTAGATAACTTGCTTTGTGTGTTTTAGGTCTATTTAGCTTGTTTTGAGTCTCTAGAGTCCAGAAACTGTTTAATTGAATTCTATTTGCTGTTTTGAGTTATTTGAGTCAAGTTAGGTTGTTTAAGGTGTCTAGAGTAAAAATTCGTCCAAATTGATCCCTAGTACTTGTTTTCATTGTTTAAAGTCCAGTTTATTGTTTTAGAGTCTAATTTGTGTCGATTAGCAATCCCTTTAATCCCCGGCTTAGAACGATCCCTACTTTCACATACTACATTGATAAGGGTTTAAGTTTGTGTGCGATTTAATTTCACATCAAATATCCATAATTTCCACCGTTTGCAACTCAATTTGCAAGTTGTCTAGGTTTTTACACAGCTCACAAGACTATGCCGCATTACTTACCAGACAAGCAACCGGCTAGCGATGGACGGTGAAAATTTTGCCAAACTGAGGCATGTGAGAGTTACCTGCTTGTCATTGGTTAAAGTCCAAAGATTAACCACTAATTATAGCATAATTGTTTGTCTTTTATTTACACTATAGAATATTTTCAATGGTATATAAGCAAGCAAGTTATGATGTAATTAACTTGATTGCCAAACTTTGTTTTCTCACATGTGTTGCAAATTCA
Organism: Heteromeles arbutifolia; assembly: GCA_024362995.1. Classification (NCBI taxonomy): domain Eukaryota; kingdom Viridiplantae; phylum Streptophyta; class Magnoliopsida; order Rosales; family Rosaceae; genus Heteromeles; species Heteromeles arbutifolia. The sequence goes on from JANCRC010000022.1 coordinate 1,121,452, forward strand.
ATGCTCTAATCTAATGACATGAAACTAACAGTAGGTAATAGTCATTCCGTATATAGCAATATATCTTCGGCTTTTAGATGTGATTAGGTCTGGCATGAATTGCATAATTTGATTATGATTGATGTACGAGGGACTGGACGCAGACTAATTACTGATCATCGCCTTAGTAAGCTGTTGCCACACTAAGACATGAGCCCCTCCATGGGTTAGTGATCACTTGTTGGAATGACATAATGCTAATCTCGTGACTCATCAGTAACTAAGGCTTCACTCGGACAAGAGAACTGGGCTACCAAAAACCTAAAGATGTTTCACACAACCTACGAGGCATTACCAAACGAGGACTTACATGAAATAGGGACGATGCGGTGCCCCAAACTAATGATGCTATGTCGTGGCAGTATAATTTGTTTACAAGAAAAGGCCGTTAGAGTTTAGGGTTCAAGGTGTTGGACTAGTGTTAAATTGGATACATTCAAGTTTTTAGTTGTACATAAGCCTGAAATGAATTTGATCTCAGTAGAGATAATTGATAATTTATCATTGAACTCATGCAACGTCTTTCTCCTTCTTCATATAACCAAACATGGTCATATACAACTGATGATACGGTTGTAAGACTAATGTGAGCTTATTGAATATCAGTCGGTTACTTACAGTGGCGAAGTGAGCAATTATCGAGCAGATGGGCGAACTTAGAGGAGTGCAAGGTTAAAAAAAATGGCAAACCAAGATAAAACATCGATTGTCGCTAACTTTCCTTGGCATGCGGATGATGTGGGATTTAGGTTGGCAAGGTTCATTTTGGAGACAGTGTCTATGAATTGCTTCACGATAATTAAGTGGATAATCAAGCATTTGACGTCTATGTCTAGGGTCTTATAGTAGTGTTCTATTACATAATTGTATAATGGAAAAAAATATATATATCTTAGACTCTTTATCCTAGAGTAGACTACAATAATATGACTAATAACTAACCAAACTAACAATTCAACTAATCAAATGTCAAAAATCATACAAATTATTCAATAAACAAAAGTTCAATTCAACTAATCAATATGAAAAATCATATACATTATTCAATAAATTAATCAATCAATAATCAAGAATTCAATTTTCACCCTAAACAACAATCATTTATCAATACTCAGAAAATTCAATCAATTATCAATAATCAATAACCATATTAGTATATTATCCTCTAATTCTTTATCAATTAAATAAAAATAATCAATTAGGGGCGGTCGCCCATCCTCACCCCTATGTGGCTTCGCCATTGGTTACTTAGATGGTAAGCAACCTATTTTATAGGTTAACTTTTGGCCAAATTATGGGGCAATCTTGATATGATTATTATTTAGAGTCTTAATACTATGAAATTAAGAAGACTTGTGTTGATTACCATGATAAGAGACCTAATAGATATGAAGAGTTATGGTAAACCTAACTACTCTACAATAGCAGATCAGTAGGGAACCCTAACTATAAATATTAGGTTGTTTATGCATTCATTGCACTGATTCCTTCTTGAATCACAAACCCTATTCAATTGCGTGAACTTTTTTTTTTTTTTTTTGACAGAAGCGATAGAGTGTTTCATTAATAAGACCAACCAATCTTGATATGAAGATAGTTTGCACAAGATACAAATAATTTTTAAACCCCTATATGGTTACCACGATAAATCACCATAAACAGGAGTTCGAGTAAAACTGTCACAAAGACGGTAGACACGATGGTCCGAACACTGGTACGTTGACATAAAGCCTCAACAATGAGACCACATAAGTCACATAAGCTACACAAACAAATCACCGGAGCAAGACAAACTTACTAATCTAACCCGCTCAAGGTGCTACAAACGAAACTTAAAAATAAACTAAAACAGATGACGTGTCCACATGCGTGTCCATAAGAAAGACAAGAGTATAGGAGTGGCAGGGGGTGTGGGTTGCAGCCTTGCAAGACCATATGGTTGTGTTGGTGGCAAGGACAAGAAAGGTATGGGCTTAGGTGGCAAAAGAGATACCACGATACGCCAGAACCACTGTCACATCGTCATCACGCCACCACGAGCCCATAATAACCTGCATAAAATCATTAGCACTAAAGCTCGCCAGGGGTTTCCGTCGATTGGAAAAAGATAAGATTTCTGAACACCGAAGCCACATGGATCGTAGCATAGCAAAATTGAAATCATTCATTCATCCTCAACATTATTTCAATAGCTATCCACAAATTGAAGCAACGAAATGGTCAAGTTGCAACAATTTTCCAATTGCAATAGTCCTCAACTTGGAAGGCATGTGCTTAGCAAAGACATCAAATAGTGGTGTGTGGAGCAGAGGAAATCCACGCCAAACCCACTGACGGCACCTAAGAGACACCGTAGCTAGTCAGCACCACTAACCCAAAATACAAAGAATGAGTTGCATGCCTCAGTAAACAAATCGAACCAATAAAGATCCTCAATGGCTTCGAATTTGCACATCAATCCACCATGTGCACCCGAACTACCACCACCATGAACACGATCAACACACTCAATAGTGAAGCAGAAACAAAATTCGGCCATTATAGAAGAGAAAGATAATAGCTTGACTCCACCTAACTAGAGAGAGGTGTTGGAGACACTAACAAAGGAAGAGGAAATGGGATGAGAGGTAAGGCACAGAGGAAGGATCAACGAGAGGGGGAAGAAGATGGAAGGGAAGAACAAAGGGGTGAAGGTGAGGAAGGAAGACAGAGGGGAAGAGGGGAAAAGGGAGAGAGGCTAGAAGAAAGGGGGAAAGGGGTTGTACCAGCCCCAAGCCAGGGCAAAGGGTTGGCAACTGTGAAGCTTCTAAATTTAGGGTTGTTTTGGAAGGGTTTAAAGAGAGGTTCTGGTCTTCCTTTCGAGACAAAAGAAAAGAACATTATGTCGTTGATTCCACGTTACACTCTAGTTCATACATACATGCATATTGACATACTTGTTGAACTGTGATCTTAGTACATGTGTAATTCATCTATATTCCAACATGTGGTATCAGAGCCACCACAATCTGTCTAAGGTTCAGTTTATAAAAACTATTTTGATTATCAGTCATAGGATGATCCTGTATAGTTGTTTATGCTGCATTGATACATATATGTCTTACTAAATGTTTGTGGTGGACTTATCTACTTGTTCACTGTGATATAAACACACACATATACATACATATCTACATAAAGTTGCATTCTAGAAGAAGCAACACATGGTTCTTTTCATCATAAGAATTACTAAGAGGTTGGGATCCGAATTCAGACATGAAGAACTGAAGAAATTCTTTTGAAACACATTGTCTATCACTGTTGAATCGATAAACATATGATATGCTATGGTTCAAACTATGGAAAAATGAATAAGTATTTTCACTCAAAAGGGATTGCTTGTTGTTTTTATTTTGGTTCAACTTGAACAAGTGACTTGCATGCCATGATGAGTACCTTAAAAATTTATTCTGAATGATTTTTGTGAATGTATTCAGTTCAGCCATTGAGTCAATGTATAATGAGATGTAACACTACAATAGGTTTTATAGTTCATTTACTCAAAAATACTGAATCTAGTTTGGTTGAAAATTGTGGTCTTACATTCTAGCTATGCAAAATAATATGATCAGTTTCAATCCAAAGAATGATACTGGAATTGTATGATTGAGATTTTTAACAAACAACATTATCTTACTGATTTCAACCTTCTGTCAATTTATAAAGTTTAAATGACTCACAAACCCTCATGATTTTCTCAAGTTCCATGTATGACTTCCCTCAACTTCACCAACATTGAGACACTAATTAGATCCAACTACAGGAAGCAGAAGCAAGATATTGAGATTGTGTTGGGACTCGTGAATTTTGACTAGTTTTGAAGGAAGATGAACCTGCAGCACTCACTGTAACAAGCAAAGCTGAAGAAACGACTAAGTTTGAGAAATGAGAGAAAGCTAATCGAATAACTTTATTGATCATGAAGAAAGCAATGACTAAGCTTGTAAGGGGAGGCATTCCAAAGAGTGACAAAGCCAAGGAGTCTGACAAGGTAAAGACGAGCAATTTTCTCACCAAGCTGACTTCAATGAAGTTTGATGGAGTTGTTAGAACTTGTGAGGGACTCCCAGTCCCATATTGCCCAAACCTTTTTAGAAAGGTCTCTTTATAAGTGAGTTCACTCACTTATGGTTTGAAGATAATTGGGCCAAGGCCATGGACCTTGGGCCTTAGACATTGAGGGTTTAGGTGTATATATTAAATGTCAAAGATAGGCCTTGGGCTTGGATTAACGAAAACACAAGTATTATTTTTACATTTTTGAATTTTGCATTCAGTTTTCTTCCAAAAAGATAACACTGATCCCTTCAACAGTTATATCCTTTTTACAAGGATAACTGTTCAATTATGACATTATAAATATTTAAGGCAAATCAGAAACGTAAAGATAAATTTATCTCTTCCTTTTGCATTCATCACAGAGAAAAACACACAGTCAATTCGCCTAGAATCCAAGTTCTAGTGCAAGAACTTGGGTTAGATAGTTGTATCCTGCAAGATAGACGTCCGTTGAACTACTGCACGGGTGTAGGGGTGAATTTCTGTCTTAGAAGATTGCTATTGCAAGCCTCTATCTTCGTAAACAAGTCAGTGATTTGTGATTATATGCAAGTTCATTAATTTTTCATATATTTGATATATATATATATATATATATATATATATATATATTGTATTTGTTTTGAAATATTTTCATTCGAAATAATATGTGCAATTTTTATATACTTTTATACCTGTTAATTTGATTGGTTCTAACAGAGGTTGGCAGCACAAGGGAGCACATACTCAAGATGGTTGACATTGCTCAGAAGCTGAATGATCTTGAGGTTCCCATGACTAATTAGTTTCTGGTTCATATGGCTTTAAACTCATTGCTTGCTAAGTATGGATAACTCAAGGTGTCATACAATACACAAAAGGAGAAATGGGGAATGGACGATCTCATTTCCATGTGTGCTCAAGAAGAATTGAGACTCAAAACTGATGAGCCTGATCATGTTGCAAATCTGGTTTAGAGTTCCAAAGGGAAACATGTTGCAGTTCACCATGCTTACTCCACTATTGGTAAGCTTCTTCTTTTAAAAGTACTAATCCCCTCAGGGATCTCAGAAATTCAAAACTGTTGATAATGAAAATGGAAAACCATGTTACTTTTGCAAGGAATTGGGTCATATAAGAAAAAACTGCACATGTTTTAAGAATTTGCTCATTAAGAAAGGTAATGAAATTTGTTTCTTTTGAGTCAAACTTAATTTTTGTTCCTCCTCCAAGCTGGTGGTTTGACACTGGTTGCTTAATCACATTACAAATTCCTTGCAGGGATTCACAAACCTAAGGAAGGAAAGTAAGGAGATTTATAATGTTTTTTGTCGGTAATGAGAGCAACGTAGTTGTCGAATCCATTAGGAGTGTCAAGCTCCAACTATCATGTGGTTTTGTTTTGATTTTGAGTCTCGTCTTTTCTGTACCTTCCATGAAAAGGAACTTAGTTTCTACTTCAAAATTAGTAGAGTCAGGTTTTACCTTTGTTAGTGACACTGAAGGTATAAAATTCTTTCATTCAAATCATTCAAGTACCTTGCTTGGCATAGCTTTACTTAATGAAGATGTGTGGCCGTTACAATATTCATATGTAAATGAATGTTTCAATGTTTACCATGCTGGTTCAAAAAGGTTTTCATCAAAAGAAAATTCATCAACTTTTTGGCGTAAATGTGTAGGGCACATTTCTAAGGAAAGAATTCTCCTTGTGACAAAACAAAAACTGATTCCAAACCTTGATTTTGATAATTTCATAGACTGGATTGATTGTTTCAAAGGAAAATTAACAAACACCAGAAAATTTGGTTTGACAAGAAGTCAAAATCTCTTGGAAATAATACACATCAATGTTTGTGGTTCTTTTCCAAATCAAACAATTTGTGGCAACAAATTTTTTGTCAGTTTTATAGATGACTTCTCACTGTTTGCTTACATTTATTTAATATCTAAAAAGGCATCAATGTTGGATTGTTTTAAAACCTACAAACTTGAAGTGGAAAATCAACTTGAAAACACATTAAGATTGTGTGAGATTCGATAGGGATGGTGAGTACTTTGGCAAGCCTACAGAAGCAGGTCAACAAAAGGGTGCATTTGCAATGCATGTTGAACAATCTAGGATAGTTTCACATCACACAACTCCAAGGACTTCACACAAAATGGAGTGGTAGAATGAAGAAGCACGACATTAAAAGACATGATGAGGTCAATGTTTCAAGATCAACCAACCTATTTTCTTGTGGGGTGAAGCATTAAGAACTGCCAAGTACATACTCAATCGATCGAGTTCCTACTAAATCAGTGCCAGTCGCACCTTTTGAATCTTGGATAAGCAGAAAACCAAACTTCAATCACTTTCACATATGAGGGTTGCAAAGCTGAGACACGATTCTTCACTCCTAATGAAAGAAAGCTTAATCCAAGAATAGTTAGTTGCTGGTTTGTAGGGTATTATGAGAAGTCTAACGAATTCAAGTTTTACTACCCTAATTCCCATTCCGCGATACAAAAAATACATAATGAAAAGTTCATTGAAGAAATCAAGCAAGAAATTTCAACTACTGCTTCTAGATAGTGACAGGTTGCTTGACTCTCAAGTAACCCGTATTGATCTTTCAGTCTTGGTAACAACTACAAGTTCACCAAAACCACTTGAAGAATCAAACTAACCAGCTAATGTTGTCAACATAAATGATTTGATTCCAACTACAGAATTAAGAACAAGAATAGTACACTACACAAGAAGAACAAATCCCATAACCAAATCTAGTACTCAGTGAACCAGTGCAAAAAAATAAGTCCCGGAGATCAAGAAAGCTTGCCCTCTCATCAAATTTCTTCCTATACTTGCAAGAAACTGAGTACAACATTGTCAATGAAGATGACCTTGCCACATATTCTCAAGCAATCAAGAGTCGTAGGGCTAACTTGTGAAACAAGGCAACAATTAAAGAGCTTGAGTCCATGAAATGGAATAAGGTATAGACCTTGGTGCCTAACACATTTGATCAAAGACCTATTGGTTGCAAACGGGTTTTTAAAACCAAAAGGGATGCTAGAGGACAAATAGAAAGGCACGAGGCTTGGCTTGTGGCTAAAGGATTCACACAAAAGAAAGAGACCGACTACAGTAAAACAATCTCTCCAGTTTCTACAAGGACTCCATGAGAATCATCATGGCTCACATTGCCCATTTTGACCAAAAGCTACACCAAGTGGATATGAAAACGGCATTCCTCAACGGTGACTTGAATGAAGTTATAATAATGCAACAATCACTAAGTTTTGTTCAAGGAGGAAGGAGTCAATGGTCTGCAAACTGAACAAATCCATTTATGGATTAAAACAGACTTCTCGGTACATCAAATTTGATCAAGCATTACTTTCACAGGCTTCAAAGAGAACAAAATGGATGACTACATTTACATGAAAGTTAGTGGTACCAACTTTGTTTTATTGATCTTTTATGTAGATGACATACTCTTGGCTAGTTCTAAATGTCACTGCAGGATACAACCAAGCAAATGTTAGCTACTAATTTTGGCATGAAAGACTTGGGGGAAACACATTTTGTCCTAGAATTGAAATCAAAATAGACAGATCAAGAGGGCTCTTGGTTTGTCACAGAAAAGTTACATTGATAGAGCGGTGAAAAGGTTAAACATGGACAAATGCTCTAGCGATGAACTACACATTGGGAAACGAGATAAATTAAGTCTTGAACAAAGCCCCAAGAATGAGCTCGAGAAGGACACCATGAAGGATAAACCAGTAGGCATTTTGATGTATGTTCAGCTTTACACTTGGTCTAACTGGGCATTTGTAGTTAGTGTATTGGAAATGTTTTAATCAAATCCTAACGGACCTCATTGGGTCCCTACCAAGAAGGTTTTAGGTATTTGAGAAAAACCAAGAACTTCATGCTCATTTATGGTCATGTTGACAACATATAGAGAGTGGCTTATATCAATCCAAACTTGGCTGGGTATGTGGATGATCGTAGATCAATTAGTGGTTACATTTTTCTTATGGTTGGTGGTGCAGTGCCCTGGAAAAGCTCCAAATGAATTCCATTACTTCTTCAACAATGGACGCAAGGTTCGTGGGTTGCTCCACTACCACCGCGCAGGCTTCATGGATAAAAAATTTCACCAGGTGTTTGAAGGTTATTGACACAATAAAGGTCACTAAAAATCTATTGTGACAACAAGGCTGCAATTTTCTTTTCGAAGAACAACAAAAGGTCGTTTGCTTGCAGGCTTTGGATACAAAATACCTGCAGGTAAGAGATGAAATGACGAAGAATGTAGTCAATATAGAGAAAATAAGCACTCATCAGATGATAGCTGATCTTGTTTGGGTTAATATTTGAACATTGGGCTCGGATGAAGGAAAGCCCAAAGATGCCAGGTTAAAGGGAACTTGCCCGAAACCCAGCATCGAACCCAAATATAATTTCAAGCCTTCTCAGTCAAAGAACAAGCCATGTGTTCATTGGAGAAGCAACAAGTGATGAGAGCTAACCTACTACCAGCCAAAGAAAACTTTTTGATGGCATTACAAGTAAAAAGGCTGATGACTCACTACCCTTCAAATGCTTTCGGGCAAGAGCAAAGTCACAGTAGTCAGGCTAATTTGCCTATAAAAATAGGAAAAGGCCTCAGAGATAAGGACATTTAACCAATCAAACAAACAAACATACAAACTCTTATCTCAAGCCAAATTTGCATCCAAAAGCTGAAATCAACCCAAATTCAGTCATTTCTAGTGACAAGCTATCTCTTGTCTAGATTTCCTTAGAAAGCCTATATTTCTCTAGTTTAAAGCTCTGTTATCTCCCTTATTGGCGTAGTATCGATTCCCTTGTGTAAAATTGTTTACCATCCCTCCCTTTTTAGCATACAAACTCCTGTTAATTCAAAGATAAGTGACTGCACGAAAGTTCAACCTTCACAGACAAGGCGAAATCTTGCCCGAAGCTCTTTGTTTGTTCTCTAAATTTGTAAATCTATTACTTAATGCATCTCCAGTATGTATTCAAGTCATATCCATCTGTTTTCCTACTTTAAGAGTCTTATTTGTATATGGATCTAGTCACTTTAATGGATATGCTTCCATTTAAAACCAACTTGGAACCAAACAGATAACTTAAGGGGATCTGGACTCCCTTCATTCGAACATACAAGACTATGAACTAAAAGTCCTTGTTTACAAGGCAAGAAAAAGAACTTAATGTGGACTTAACCAATCCACGATAATCCTTTGATAACAAGAAGTCCGAATAACTTGGGGCGCAAGTAATCAACTAAAAACATTCTTGTTCTACATCTACTATACTGAAATAACAGTGGCACGCCTAGCACTTAGTTAGTTTTATTGCGAGCCTCAAGGCCTACACTTAAGGCCCCACAAAGGCATCTTTTAGAGTTAACTTTGTCCTCTTCTTGTAGCACATCAAAAAGCAAGAGCCCGACTACACATCCAAAGTGCTAATCCCTTGGGGAGCTATGCTGCGGTCCGAGGATCCTTCGTCACGAACATAGTTTTGGCACGCCTGGTAGGACCCCATTAGTCTTGTATGCCAAGAATGAGAAGGAAAGAGAAAACCTTCGGGTCAAACATAGAACACGAGCCACCCCAGTGTTTACCAAGATCGAGCATGACAAATTATCCAGAGGATTTTCTTTCCCTACAAGGACCAGCTATTCTAGAGAGCTCAACTTCATCTAAGAAGTCAGGAGGAAAGGTGACCAATGAAGATTTGCAAGCCACCATGGTACATGTGCTAAAAAGTATGGAGAAGATCACTCTGGAAACCAGATGAGAAGTAAGCGGACTATGTTCTTTAACAGGGAGTTTGCAAAGAAGATTAGATCTGGAGTACTCTACTCCAAAAAATGGTTATGCTAGGGAAGTGATGAGAGAGGCTAGTCCTAAACCAGTTATCCCCATATTTCCTTTGCTTGAGGAAAAAAAGGATAAAGGAAAAAACAAGGAAGGATCTGGAGCCAATCATCAAGTGTTGGATGAGATCCTAGAAGCGGAGTTGCCCGACCCCCTATTATTTTCACTAGATAATAGGGGGCTGAGCGGGCTGGAAAGAAAGAAGTATGGGACGCCCCAGTTAATCGGAGAATCCAATGGAAAAGGCGAGCCTACCAAGGCAGACAAGCCTCCTCCTTATAGGCCCCCACCGTTGACCAGTAAGGGAGGGAATGCCAAGTGGAGACAGCCCGACCCAAAGAAAGAAACCTTCTCGGGCAATGATCGCAGCCCGAAATGGGGAGCCCCACATAGCCTCATACAACAATACAGCTACCTAGCAGCTCAGAGATGAGTTAGCTGAGTTAAGAAGGATGGTGGCCCAGAATGCTCAACCTCTAGCTCGCCCACTGTTCAGGATCACCTACCACAAGCCATACTCGGAGTATATTGATGAGCATAATCCTTTTCCACTCAACTTCAAGATGCCCGTGTTTCTCACTTTTAGTGGGGATGACGGCAGTGTATTCTCTAGAGATCACATCTTCAAGTTCTCCAATCATTGCGTGGCATTTGAAGACAATCCTAATTATAAGTTAAGATTGTTTAGGAACTCGTTGGTTGGCCTAGCATCTCAATGGTATTCTCTTTTGCTCCCCAATTCTATTGCTAACTATAGGCAAATGGAGATGGCTTTCCATGAGTAATTCTATAGGATGGAGCCCGAGATGTCTATCAATGACCTAGTAGAGGTGAAGCAATATGAACATGAGTCTACAGAAGACTTCATGATAAGGTTCAGAAGGACAAGAATCAGGTGCCAATTCCCTAACAATCATGCCCAACTCATATCCATTGCTCAGAAGGCTTTAAGGCTTCTTTTGAGGAAAAAGTTTTATGATGTACAGTTCAATGAGGTATAAGAGTTGGTAATTGCTGCCATAAAGTACATAAAGCTGTTGCTTGAGGAGCAGCAAGTGAAGCACTCATCTAGGGCTTCTCTTTTTTACTAAAATAAAGCTACAATTCACCAAGTGAAGTTTGAAGAAGCTGAGCCAGAACAAAATGATGGCCATAGAAGAGAAGGGATGGACATGTGTACGGCAGAGATGACTACCCCTTTCAAACCTTTAACAATGTAGAGGTTAGTCCAACCAGTCAAGGATCAGAAAGTGGTGATGAATAATGGTGGATTTGTCCCTATAAAGCCCCCTACATACCAGAGTTATTCTTTTGATCTAACCAAGGCCTCGGAGATCTATGAAGAGTTGGTGTGGGCAAGAGTGATTGTGCCCGACAGCACCAAAAAGATGCCTAAGCTAGAAAAGCTAAGGGTAAAGAAGTATTATAAGCTGCATTATACCTTCAATCACTCCATAACCAACTGTGTCCAGTTCAGGGATTGGATACAAGACCTTATATTGAAGGGAAAGTTGTTGGAAAAACCAAAAGCCAATATGATGATTGACACGGATCCCTTCCCAGAAGCCCCAATAAACATGATCAACTTGACTTGGGTAGAAAAATGGAAAGAGAAAGCTACCTGGGAAGTGAAATCAGAAAGGAGGCAAGTTGATAGACCGACAGAAGGAACTAGCAAGTTGCCCGAGAAGCCTAAAGCAGTCATAGTTAAAGGGCTGGTGTTGTGTAGCAAGTGCCAGTGTGAATGTGAACTAGAGGTGCCAGCATTAAGAGCCATTATTGATCAGGAGTTGATTAGAAGAAAGGAGAAAGAAAAACAAGAAGCCCGCAGAAGTATCATGCAGGCAATTGAGAAAGAGACCTCCAGAAATGATTTCCAAAGGTTGGGAGAAGATTCTCAACCAAAGGGCTTATCAAAGGTATTCATAAATTATGAAGCCTCCGAAGAGGTGGAGGACAGAGAAGCCAAAATACCAAGATGGGTGGATGTGAAGCATCCCTAACCAAGGTACAATGATGTCAGAATGAAGGGAAGAACAAAGAGCATTATATCCCCATTCACCAAGAAAGATTATGCCCAACTCGGGCGGAAATGGTACGTAGTAGGAAAAGATGGGAGACCTGTCAAAGAAATGGGAGCCTCTATGATCAGGAGAATTTAGAGGCAGCATAAAGCCCACATGAACTCATTAAAAGTTCCCACTGCCTCGAACACCTCTGAAAATGTGAAGTTTGATAAAGTACCTCATGGGGGAAGAAATCAACTTCATTAAAGAAGCAAAAAGGAGGTAGAAAAGGCAAATAACAAGACTGAGGGGGAAGGAGACCATATGCCACAAAGCCCTCATCCTGGGAAGTACAGAATCCTAAGGAGAGCTCAAAAGGACATGGTAATGATACTAACACCAAGATGAAGCCCGGAGCCAATATGTTTTGGAACTATCTCGCCTGAGAGACGAATGCCCCCACCGTTGCTGGTTGATACTGTCTGTGAAAACCTAGTGCTGGCACAGAACTTTGGCATAACTCAGGAAGAAAGGTTGCCTGAGCTGATGTTGCCAAAAGAAGCACAGGCTTGGTTAGATGAATTCATGGACCACATTGCAGGCAATAAGGAGGACTTACCTAAACCTAGCAACTTCCATGTAAACATGACATTTGTTCTGTCTGCCATGTTTTGTCCCAAGCATGATCAACCTGCCACAATGGAGGGTGATTACTTGGCAACAGAACCTATGATGGCACATGTTAGTGTTGAAGAAGCAGGAAAAGATAAGTTGGGCAGAATATGTTTGCCCGAGCTTACAAAAAAAGAGCCCAAGAGAGTGTACGCAGACAGAATGGTCTTCAGTCGCCTGAGTTTGACCCTAGCCAACCATCTCAAGCCTATGTATGTAACTGCTCATCTGGAGAGAGTGCCCTTCAAGAGGGTTTTGATTGATGAAGGAGCTGCGGTCAATGTGTTACCATATAAACAGATGAAAAAGATGTATAGAAGTGAGAATGATCTCATCCCCATGAATCTAATAGTTTCCAGTTTCTCTGGAGCCATCACTACAACTCATAGGATATTGCCATTAGAGGTTGACTTGGGCTCCAAACAAATCATGCTAGCCTTCTTCGTGGTGGACAACATTTCCACTTATGGAGCTTTACTAGGCCGAGATTGGATTCATCAAAGTCTATTTATGTCTTTCACCCTACACCAACAGGCAACAGATTACAACGAGGAATGAGTTATGGGACCAAGATTTTGGGAAATGGTGAAGGCTAAGTCAAGGCCATTCCTTCCCACAGCTAATGTTGCAAAAACCAGCTTTTACAATCCTAGTATTGGGATTCTCTAGTGCTTAGGAGCTGATGAGAACGGCCGCCCGACTAAGGTGACAAAAGCTACTGGAACAAGGATTATTCCTCACCCGGGAAGAATGGGATAGACCCTATATTGTCTCAACTCCCCAACACCAGTAATGTCAGAACAAAGAAGAAATGACCAAGTAGTTGCAGTCAGGTCTTTAATCAAAAGACTGTTGGTGTATGCAAGAGAGATGAAGCAAGAAAGGAAGAGAAATGAAGCAGGAAAGGGAGAGCTTGGCCGACGAACAAGAGGAGAAAGCTTCAAGCAGCTAGAACAGGGATGAAGAAAAGTTTTTTGGAAGAGAGTTGGAAGCGGCCATACAAATGGCTGAATGTATATATGACTTGGATGAGCCAGAAGACTTGCCCGAGAGTCTAGAGTTTGTTGAATTTTTGTGTGCAGAGCCTGACAAGCCACCACTAGAGGCATGTTGGAAGTTCCAAGACCTATATAGATCAGTGGCATGTTGGAAGTTGAAGTTCAGACAAAGATAGTCAGTCTTCTGCATTTTTAAAGACTGTTTTGCTTAGCATTACACCGAGATGCCAGGTTTAGATTCAACCTTAGTAGAACACAGAATGCCTATTAAGGAGGGATATAAACCTATGAAGCAAGCATCACGAAGGATGTCAAAAGAGATCGAAGAAAAAGTAAAAGAAGAGATTGGAATGCTGGTAAAGGCTGGATTTATTAGGCCCGCCAAATATGTCGAGTGGTTGGCCAACATTGTACCTATATTAAAGACTATAACTAATGCAGTTCGATGTTGTGTTGACTGTAGAAACATTAATGGAGCTACGACTAAAGATGAATATCACATGCCCATAGTTGACTTATCCATAGATGCAGTTGCCAAAAACAAAGTCCTATCTTTCATGGATGGGAATGCCAGTTATAATCAAATAAAAATGGCTACAGAAGATGTACACAAAATAGCTTTTAGGTGCCCAGGTTATGTTGGAGCATATGAATACTTAGTGATGTCATTCGGGCTCAAAAATGCTTGTGCAACCTATCAAATAGCAATGAATGTTATTTTTCATGACTTAATCGGCCATAGCATGGAAGTATACATTGATGACATCGTGGTGAAGTCTAAAACGAAAGAACAACACTTGGTAGACCTCAGACAAGCCTTAACAAGAATGAGGATCCATAAGCTGAAAATGAACCCTAAGAAATGTACTTTTGGGGTCAAGTCGGGCAACTTTTTGGGATTCCTTGTTCATCAAAAAGGGGTGGAAGTCGATAAAAATAATGCTTGAGCAATAATGGAATCACCTTCTCCCATTAATAAAGTGAAACTACAAAGGATGCTGGGGAACCTCAACTTCTTGAGGAGATTCATTGCTAACTTGGCGGGCAAGATTTACCTGCTAACTCCTTTGTTAAGATTGAAAGACAAGGAAGAATTTGAGTGGAGCCAACCACATCAAGAGGCTGTCAATAGAATAAAGGCTTACTTGGCCTCTCCACTAGTGTTCATGCCACCTCAGAGAGGGAAGCCTTTAAAGCTTTATATTTCTGCCTCTGAAAAGTCAATGTGAAGCTTGCTAGCCCAAAACAATGAAGGTGGGAAGGAACAAGCAATATACTACCTCAGTGAGGTAGAAACAAGATACACACCAGTAGAGAGGTTGTGTTTGGCTCTATACTTCACTGCCTGCAAGCTAAGGCATTACATGTTGCCTTGCCACATCCACATCATCGCCAAAACAGATGTGATTGAGTACATGCTGTAACTGGGATAATTGGAAAATGGATTCTAGCACTATCAGAGTTCAGCTTTCAATGTGTGCCTCAAATAGCGATCAAGAGACAAGCAATTGCAGACTTCTTAGCTAAGCACCAAAAGTCTCAAGATGAGATTATCAACATCCCAGGAACTCTGGAAGTGGCCAGTGTGTGGATCCCGCCAAGAAAAGCCTTCTCAGGCAAAGAAAAATGGATCCACTAAGAGATAAAAAGAATAACTAGCCTCTGGATCACTCATAGGAGACTGTATTTTGATGGTTCTTGCACTCAAAATGCTGCTGGAGCTGGGATTGTCATCATTGATCCCAAAGGTACTCACCATTGTTATTCATTCCTCCTGGATTATCAAGGGAATACCAACAATCAGGCAGAGTATGAGGC
Source organism: Heteromeles arbutifolia (assembly GCA_024362995.1). Classification (NCBI taxonomy): domain Eukaryota; kingdom Viridiplantae; phylum Streptophyta; class Magnoliopsida; order Rosales; family Rosaceae; genus Heteromeles; species Heteromeles arbutifolia. The sequence continues at coordinate 1,136,969 of JANCRC010000022.1, forward strand.
ACTAATAATTGGCCTAGAAATCTTGATGGAGTTGGGGGCAACTGAAGTTGAGGTCTTTGGGGATTCAGAGTTGATGATCAATCAGCTAAATGGGGAGTACAAATGTAGACACATTACCATGGATGGTTATTACTTGGCGGCCACGTAATTGTTGAGCTATTGGGGCACTGAAATATCAGTCAGCCATATCTCCAGAGAATCAAATGCGATTGCCAATGAGATGGTGCAATTGGCTTCTGGAGCACAGATCCAAGAAAGCAAGTTTGAAAGGGATGTAGAAGTTCAGAAAAGAAATCTCCCTTCTATCTTTGAAAGGGGATTTAGCCTAGATTTGATGACTGAAGAAATGGAGATACAGGATTGGAGGACACCTATTGTTCAGTATTTGAAAGATCCATCATTCCCCACAAGTAAGAAAAATATACGACAAGCAACTAAATATGTCATGTGGGATAGATCTATGCTAAGGAAGACTAAGGAATGACTGCTGCTGAAATGCTTAGGCCACGAGGAATCTATGAGAGTCATGGCTGAAGTACATAAGGGAATCTGTGGGGCACATCAGGCTAGAACTAACATGAAATGGTTACTTAGAGGATACGGCTATTTCTAGCCCGACATGGAGAAAGACTGCAAGGCCTATGCCTAAGGATGTGAAGAGTGTCAAAGACATGGACCTCTCCAACATGTACCCTCAGTACCCTTAAACCCTGTGGTCAAGCCTTGACCCTTCAGAGGAAAGGCAATGGACTTCATCGGGCAAATTTATCCAACTTCTAGCAAAGGACATACATTCATAATCGTGGCAACAGATTACTTCACTAAGTGGGTAGAAGCTTCAGCTGTGAAGACCATTACCTCAACTGCAGTCAAGAAGTTCATTGAAACCAAGATCTTACATAGATTTGGGGTGCCCGAGACAATTGTCACAGACCGCAGGCCATCTTATATTTCAAAGGAAGTAGAGGAATTTGCAAGTAAGTTCAAGATAAAGATGGTTCAATCTAGTCCTTACTATCCTCAATCAAATGGCCAAGCAGAAGCCAGCAATAAAATCTTGGTGAACATTATTAAAAGAATGGTGGCCAAAAGTCCAGATAAATGGCATAAGAAATTAGGAGAGACTTTGTGGGCTTACAGAACTTCCAAGATGACAGCAACTGGAACTACTCCTTATACTCTAACCTTCGGGCAAGACGATGTACTCCCCATGGAGATTAATGTAAGTTCTGTCAGAATTCAGAACCAGTTTGGGTTGCACAATGAAGAATACATTCAGGCTATGTGTCAAGGAGTTGAAGATCTAGATGTAGCCCGAATTGAAGCGCTAGATAAAATTCAAGAAGGGAACAGAGTTGTTGCTCAAGCATACAACAAGAAGGTAAAATTAAAGACTTTCAAGGAATGAGAGTTAGTATGGAAAGCAATTCTTCCTTTAGGAGCTCAAATCAAAGGCTTTGGGAAGTAGAGCTCTACTTAGGAAGGTCATTTTGTTATCAACCAAGTGCTAGACAAATGGGGATATTACTTGGCAGATTTGGAAGGAAGCTTGCAGAGGCATCCAATTAATGCTAAGTTTTTTAAGAAATATCACCAAACCTTGTGGGATGTTAGGGATTGTTACATTGAAGAAGTTTAGGCATTGTAAGAGATCCAAAGACAGCTTATCATAGTTGAGTTTCAATGAGGAAATGCAAGCTAAAATGGATTAAAGAAGTCATTTTCATTTCATTGAATGTTGAAGTTACATAAGAATCAACTTAATAGTTTTACATCCTTGGCTAAGGTAGCTATCCTAGAATGGTATGTCTGCATGATAATGAAGATTTTACCCGGCTCCTCCAAAGCAACGTTACTATTAGCTAACTGTGTTTCAGCATCTTCAACTTCAACATTTACTTTCTTAACCTCTTCAATCTTCAGGTGAGGATGGTTGGTTAAGGTCGCTTGTTCAGCCTTAAGTACAGACAGCTGCTCCTCCAACCTCTCAAGACACCTCTATAATCCTTGCCACCATAGCAGAGCCTTCTTCCACAAGTCTTACCAAAGTCTTTGACATTGATCCTAAAACTTACAAGGTCGTGGTAGTTGATCCTGAAGCATACACCTATGATGATGAAGTGATCAAGAAAGCAGAAGTTATGGGGAAGTCTAGGCTTGTGGATATCAGTGCAATGGAAGATAGCTTTATGTTCACAAGTGGAATCTACCGGTGCGATTAAAGCAGCTCGACTACTCCTCAATGCCATAGAAGTCCTGAAACAGAAGCTGGACGCAGTGCACCTTTTTAAGGATATTGTAGAAGCCAATGACCAATCATGGATAACATTTACGACCATGCCTAAGGACCTTAACCCGAAGATTTGAGCCATGTTAGGGACCTGAGAAGTCCATGCAGGTCCCAAGGATTGCACTCATCCCTCCTCGAAGAAGAGTTCAGTGTGCAGGCCTGCCCGAGGGCGATGCAGGCCGTTGAGCAAACAACGCATGGTGGAAATCCCCTCACCAGTCTCGCAGGAAGATTTAGTTCGAGCAACTTTGGGTGCCATTGGGTGATTTTGAGAAGAAGATGAGAAGAAAATCGGAATTAGAGGGCAAGAACTGAAGAACAAGAGAATTCTAGGAAGTTCTGGGAATTCGAAGGTTTGAAGTTGCTAAGGTATTTAGCCAAAGGGTCTAAGTGAGAATTATATAGTGAGCAATTAATTAACGATGGAATTTATGGGTTAGTGCAAAGGTTTAGTTCATAACGGCTGCTTTAATTGGTACAAGTCCCGAGTGAAGGTGTGCAACGGCTATTTAGTCATTATTAGCGTCTTGGATTGCAGACTCAACAATGATTAAAGGGGGCAGTGTTTGGGTTAATATTTGAACATTGGGCTCAGATGAAGGAAAGCCCCAAAGACACCAGGTTAAAGGGGACTTACCCGAAGCCCAGCATCGAGCCCAAATATAATTTCAAGCTTTCTCAGTCAAAGAACAAGCCATGTGTCCATTAGAGAAGCAACAAGTGATGGGAGCTAACCTACTACCAGCCAAAGAACATTTTCTGATAGCATTACAAGTAAAAAAGTTGATGACTTTCTACCCTTCAGATGCTTTCGGGCAAAAGCAAAGTCACAGCAATCAGGCTAATTTGACTATAAAAGGAAGAAGAGGCTCCAAAGACAAGGACACTCAACCAATCAAACAAACAAACATACAAACTCTATTCTCCAGCTAGATTTGTATCCAAAAGCTGAAATCAACCCAGATTCAGTATTTTCTAGCGACAAGCTATCTCTTGTCTAGGTTTCCTTAGAAAGCCTATCTTTCTCTAGTTTAAAGCTCTACTATCTCCCTTAGTGGCATAGTATCGATTCCCTTATGTAAACTTGTTTACCATCCATCCCTTTTTAGCATACAAACCCCTGTTAATTCAAAGAGAAGTGACTGCAAGAAAGTTCAACCTTGACAGACAAGTTGAAATCTTACCCGAAGCTCATTGTTTGTTCTCTAAATTTGTAGATCTATTACTTAATGCATTCTCCAATATGTATTCAAGTCATATCCATCTATTTTTCTACTTTAAGAGTTCATTTGTATCTGGATCTAGTCGCTTTAATGGATATGTTTCCATTTAAAACCAACTTGGAACCAAACAGATGACTTAAGGGGATCTAGACTCCCTTCATTCAAACAACAAGACTATGAACTAAAAGTCCTTGTTTACAAGGCAAGAAAAAGAACTTAATGTGGACTTAACCCATCCACGACAATTCTTTGATAACAAGAAGTCTGAGTAACTTGGGGCGCAAGTAATCGACTAAAAACACTCTTATTCTACATTTGCTGTACTGAGATAGCAGTGGCATGCCTAGCACTTAGTTAGTTTTGATTACGAGCCTCAAAGCCTACACCTAAGGCCCCACAAAGGCACTTTCAGAACTAACTTTGTTCTCTTCTTGTAGCACATCAACAAGCAAGAGCCCGACTACACACCCAAAGTGCCAATCCCTTGGGGAGCTGTGCTGCGGTCCGAGGATCCTTCTCCATAGAAATCTTCGCCATGAACAGATCCCATGACTAAAGCTTTACTAGTGGGAGTGTTCAAAAGACATGTGCTCAACATGGGAATTAAAGAGACCTTTGATTCTACAAATGAATGAGAGGGAGCCACTCATGTAAGTTCTTACCTTATGATTGATTTTGGTTTTGGTTCATCTTAAAGGTCATTTTGAAACTTATTTTATAATTGTGATACTCATTTGAATTGATAGAAAATGCTTTTCAGACCCAACTAAGGACAACTTGTGTTGATTAACATCATAAGAAACATAATTGATATCAAGAGTTATGGTAAACTTAACTACTCTATAATATGCAGATTAGTAAGGAACCCTTGTTTGGGTTAATATTTGACCTTTGGGCATAAAAGAAAGAAGGCCCAATAGGACCATCCATTTCAAAACGACTTGCCCAAAGCCCAGCATTTGGCCTAGAGTCCGATTGGCGTCTATCCATTAATGCATAGGCCATGTGCCTATGATTCGAATGACAAGTGATAGAGACCAGCCACCTATCAGCCAAAAAGCATTTTACAATGGCAATAGAAGTAAAAAGCTGATGAGTCACTACCCTCTAGTTGCTTTCGGGCAAGAACAAAGACAGCACAGTCAGGTTAATTCGCCTATAAAAGGAGGAAGAGGCCCTAGAGACAAGGACACTCAACCAATCAAATAAACAAACATACAACTTGTCTCTCAGTCAAGCATATACCCAGAAAGCTGCGTTTTGTCCCGACTCTGCTCTCCTTTTAGCCATAGATTCCACTTAGAAAAACATCTTTTGTCCATTGTAAAAGCTCTGCTACCTTCACTAAATGTTGTAGTATCGATTCCCTCGTGTAAACTCGTTTACCACTCACCCCTTTTTAGCTCTTAACTCTCTGTAACTGCAAAGAGAAGAGGCTGCAAGACGTTTAACCTTGCCTGACAAGGTGAAATCTTTCCCGTCTCTCTTTGTCTTGTCTTTCAATTAGTAGATCTGGTGTCATGATGTATTCTCCAGTATATATGTAAGTCATTTCCAGTGTTTTGATGATTCAAAGTTTCATGAGTACTCAGATCTGGTTCATTTAGTGGTTTTACTGTCATAAAGATGACTAAATGGGAACTAAACTGATGACTTAACCAGATCTGGACCTCCATCCTTTAAGCATACAAGATAAAGAACTAAAAGTCATTGATCTCAAGGCGTAGAAAAAAACTTAATGTGGACTTAACCCATCCACAACAATCATTTGATAACAAGAAGTAAGAATAACTTGGGGCACAAGTAATCGGCTTAGACACACTTATTCTACATCTGCCATACTAAGATGGCAGTGGCACGCCTCACATTGAGTTAGTTTTGATTGTGAGCCTCAAGGCCTACACATAAGGCCTCACAAAGGCACCTTTCAGAACTAACTTTGTTCTCTTCTTGCAGCCTCTCAACAAGTAGGAGCCCAACGACCAACCAAAGTGCCAACTCCTCGGGGAGTTGTGTGCTCGAGCTAGGGACCCTTCCCAGCGAAATTCTTGCCCAAACATACGCCTGGTGGGACTGTAAATCTTGTATGCCAAGAAGATGAAGGAAAGAGCAAACCTTCAGGTGGGGAACAAAACAAAAACTGCCTCAGTGTACGCCAAGATCAAGCATGGAAAACATCCCCGAATATCTGCAAGGACCTGTCCTGACGGAGAGCCCGACTCCTTCTGAGAAATCAGGATGAAAGGTCACAAATGAAGACCTGCAGGTTACCATGGTAACTGTGTTAAGGAGCATGGAGAAAATCTCTTTGGAAACAAGGGGGAAGTAAGCAGACTCTGTTCGCTAATAGGGAATCTGTAAAGAAAGCTAGATCTGGAGTATTCTACCCCATAAAATAATTGTACTAGGGAGGTGATGAAAGAAGCCAGCCTGATGATAGAGCCAGTTATTCCTCTGTTTCCTGTGCTTAAGGAAAATAGGAGTACAAGAAAAGACAAAGAAGGATCTGGAGTGAATCAGCCGGTGCTAAAGGAAATCAGGGAACTAGAGTTGCCCGACCCCTTCTTATTTTCATTAAATAGTACGGGCAGTATGGGCCAAAGATGAAGCGGTTAACCACGGACTGATACAATGATTGATACTAATCTTTTTATGCGAGCCCCAGTAAACATGATCAACCTAACATGGGCAGAAAAGGGAAAAGGAAAAGCCACGTGGGAAGTAAAGGCATAAAGGAGGCCAATCGATAGACCAACTGAGGGAGTTATCAAGCTACCCGAAAAGCCCAAGGCTGCCATAATCAAAAGAGTAGTGTTATGTAGAGAATGTCAAAATGAGTGTGAGCTAGAGGTACTAGTAACAGAAGCCATCCATGATCAAGAGTTGATCAAGAGAAGGTAGAAAGAAGAGCATGAAAACCACATGAGCATCATGCTGGCAGCTAAGAAGGAAACCTCTCGGAACGTCTTCTAGAGGTTGGGAGGAGACTCTCAGCCTAAAAACTTACCAGAAGTATTCAAAAACTATGAAGCTTCAGAAGAAGTAGAGGACAAGGAGGCCAAGACACCAAGATGGGTGAATGTGACGCCACCCCAGCCAAGTCATACCGGGGGAGACGTTAAAATGAAAGGAATGACAGTGAACCCGGTCACAAAGAAGAATCTTGCCCGACTCGGGCGGAGATGGTATATAGTCAGAAATGATGGGAGGCCTGTCAAAGAGATGGGAACCTCCATAATCAGGAGAGTCCAGAGCCAGCATAAGGCCCACATGAACTCGTTGAAAGTTCCCACTACTTCAGAAACCTCGGAGAATGTAAAGTTCAAAAATGTACCTCATGAAAGGAGAAATCAACCTTATTAGAGGAGCAAAAAGGAGGTGAAGAAAGGGAACAGCAAAACTGAAGGGGAAGGAAACCATGTACCGCAGAACCCACATCCTGGGAAATACAGAATCTTGAGGAAAGCTCAAGAAAATATGGTAATGATACCTACCCTAAGGTGGAGCCCATAACCAATCTGCTTTGGAACTATCTCGCCCAAGAAGGGGTTACCTGGGCCATTGTTGGTGGATATTATCTGCGAGGTCCCAGAATAAATACTAAATTTTGGCATAACCAAAAAAAAAGGATTGCCTAAACTGATGCTACCAGAAGAAGCATAGGCTTGGTTGGATGAGTGTATGAACCACATTAGGGGCAAAGAGAAAGATTTACCCGGACCCAGCAACTTTCAGGTAAACATGACATATGTTTTATCAGCCATGTTTTGCACTGAACATGATCAGCCTCCCACGATGGAAGATGATTATTTGGCAATGGAACCTATGATGGCGTATGTTAGTGTCGAAGAGGCAGGACAAGAAGAACTTGGCCAGATAGGCTTGCCCGAACAATCAAAGAAGAAGCCTGAGAGAATATACTCTGACAAAATGGTCTTTGTTCGCCCAAGTTTGACCCTGGCCAACCATCTTAAGCCCATATATGTAACTGCTCACCTAGAGGGAGTACCCTTCAAGAGGGTCTTGATTGATGGAAGGGTCACGGTCAATGTGCTGCCATACAAGCAGATGAAGAAAATGTACAAGAGTGAGGAGGATCTTATCCCCACAGATCTTACAGTTTTTAGTTTCTCGGGAACTATCACCATGACTCATGGGATACTGCCACTAGACGTTGACTTAGGTTCGAAACAAATCATGCTGGCCTTTTTTGTTATAGACAGAGTCTCTCTGTGCCATCTACCTTACACCAACAAGTGGCTGTCTACCATGAAGAAGGGGAAATAGGACCTGGGTTCTGGGAAATGGTAAAGGCCGAATCACAGCCATTCCTCCCTACAACCAACATTGTAGAAGCCAACTTCTACAATCCCAGTATTGGGATTCTTCAATGTTCAGGAGCTGATAAGAATGGCCGCCCAACTAAGGTGACAGTCCAAAAGCTTCTGGAGCAAAGGTTATCTCTTACAAGAGAAGAATAGGATCGGCCTTATATCATGCCAACTCCCCAGCACCATTAATGTCAGAACAGAAAAGGAAGGACCAAGTGGTTGCAGTCAAGTCCTTAATAAAAGACTGTTGGTTTATGGGAGAGAGAAAAAACAAGAGAGGGAGAACTCAGCCAGAGAGGAAGGGGATTGGACTAGAGAGGCTTAAAGCAGCCAAGTGAATAAAAAAGAATTTTTTGGGGAAGAGTTAGAAGCAGCCATCCAAATGGCTGAGTGTATATATGACTTGGATGGGCCATAGGATTTGCCCAATAATCCAGAACTAGTTGAGTTTTTGTGTGTAGAGCCTGACAAACCAGTCCCAGAAGTACAAGACCCTTTGGAGACCATTGATTTGGGAACTGAGGAGGATCCGAGACATATATAGATCAGTGGTTTGCTGGAAACCAAGGATCGGGCAAGGATCGTCAACCTTCTGCATGAATTTAAAGATTGTTTTGCTTGGCATTACACCGAAATGCCAGGTTTAGATCCAACCTTAGTAGAACACAGGATGCCTATTAAGGAGGGGTTTAAACCTGTTAAGCAAGCACCACGAAGAATGTCAAAAGAGATCGAGGAAAAGGTCAATGAAGATATCGAGAGGCTGGTGAAGGCTGGATTTATTAGGCCTACCAAATATGTTGAGTGGTTGGCCAACATTATACCTGTATTAAAAGCTATAACTAAAGCAGTTAGATGTGTTGACTATAGAAACATTAATGGAGCCACGCCTAAAGATGAATATCCCATGCCCATGGCTGACCTATCCATAGATGCAGTTGCCAAACACAAAGTTCTATCTTTCATGGATGGGAATGCAAGATACAATCAGATAAAAATGGCCAAAAAAGATATACATAAGACAGCTTTTAAATGTCTAGGTCATGTCGGAGCGTATGAATATTTGGTAATGTTATTTGGGCTCAAAAATGTTGGTTCAACTTATCAAAGAGCAATGAACGCCATTTTTCATGACTTAATCGGCCATAGCATGGAAGTATATATCGATGACATTGTGTTAAAGTCCAAAACTGAATAACAGCATTTGATAGACCTCAAACAAGCCTTAACAAGAATGAGGATCCATAAGCTAAAAATGAATCCAAAGAAGTGTGATTTTGGGGTAAGATCGGGCAACTTTTTGGGGTTCCTCATTCATCAAAGAGGAGTGGTGGTCGACAAGAACAAAGCTCATGCAATAATGGAGTCACATTCCCCCACCAATAAGGTGCAACTGCAAAGACTGCTAGGAAAAATCAATTTCTTGAGGAGATTCATTGCTAATTTAGCGGGCAAGATTCAGCCGCCAAATCCTCTACTAAGACTAAAGAACAAAGAAGAGTTGAATGGGGCCTACCATACCAAGAGGCTTTCGACAGCATAAAGGCTTACTTAACCTCTCCACTAATGCTCATGCCACCTCAGAGAGGAAAGCCGTTGAAGCTTTATATTTCTGCTCAGAGAAGTCAATTGGAAGCTTGCTGGCCCAAAACAATGAAGGGGGAAGAAGCAAGCAATCTACTACCTCAATAGGATCCTCACCAAGGTAGAGACAAGATATACTCGAGCTAAGAAGTTATGCTTAGCTCTCTACTTTACTGCATGCAAGCTAAGGCATTACATGTTGCCCTGCCATATCCACATCATTGCCAAGACCGATGTGATCAAATATATGTTGTCAAAACCAATGTTGGCGGGGAGCATTGGGAAGTAGATTCTAGCACTATCAGAGTTCATCTTGACAGAGCACCGAGACTCTCAATAATAGATTGTCAGCATCCCAGGAACTCTGAAGGTGGCAGATGTGTGGGTCCCGCCAAACATAACTTGTTCGGGCAAGGAATAGTGGGTCCAGCAAGAGATAAAAAAAGAATAACTAGCTTCTGGATTACTCCTTGGAAACTATATTTTGATGGGTCTTGCACTCAGAACGCTGCGGGAGCTGGGATTGTCATCATCGATCCCAAAGGCTCTCACCATTGTTATTCATTCCTCTTAGATTATCAAGAGACTACCAACAATCGGGCAAAGTATGAGGCACTAATAATTGGCTTGGAGATTTTAATAGAGTTGGGGGCAACCGAAGTAGAGGTGTTTGGCGATTCAGAGTTGATGATTAATCGGTTCAATAAGGAGTACAAATGCAGGCACATCACCATGGCGGGTTGCTACTTGGCTTCTACCCAACTGCTGAGCTATTGGGGCTCGAAAATATCAGTCAGCCATATACCAAGAGAGTTAAGTGCAGTTGCCAATGAAATGACGCAATTGGCTTCTGAAGCCTTAATCCAAGAAAGAAAGTTCAAATGAGATATAGAAGTTCAGCGAAGAAGTCTCCCATCTATCTTTGAAAAGGGGTTCAGCCTAGATATGATGATTGAAGAATTGGAAATAGAAGATTGGAGTACACCTATTGTTCAATATTTGAAAGATCCGTCCTTTCCCATAAGTAAGAAAAATAGACGACAGGCCACTAAATATGTTTTGTGGGATGAATCTATGCTAAGGAAGACTGCAGATGGGCTATTATTAAAATGCTTATGCCATGAAGAATCAATGAGGGTAATGGCCAAAGTACATGATGGGATCTGCGGGGCACATCAGGCTGGAACTAAAATGAGATGGCTGCTTAGAAGATATGGCTATTTCTGGCCTGAGATGGAGAAAAACTGCAAAGTTTATGCCCGAGGATGTGAAGAATGCCAAAGACATAGACCACTCCAACATGTACCCTCAAAACCTTTGAACCCCGTAGTCAAGCCTTGGCCCTTCAGAGGATAGGCAATGGATTTCATCGGGCTGATTCACCCAGCTTCTAGCAAAGGACACACGTTCATAATTATGGCAACGGATTACTTTACCAAAAAGACTATCACCTCGACCGCGGTCAAGAAATTCATCGAAACCAAGACCTTACACAGGTATGGGGTGCCCGAAATAATTGTCACAGATCGCGGGCCATCTTTTATTTCAAAGGAAGTAGACGAATTCGCAAGTAAGTTCAAGATAAAGATGATTCAATCTAGTCCTTACTACCCCCAGTCAAATGGTCAAGCGAAAGCTAGCAACAAGGTCTTGGGAAACATTATCAAGAAAATGGTGGCAGAAAGTCCAGAAAAGTGGCATGAGAAGTTAGGAGATACTTTGTGGGCATTCAGAACTTCCAAAATGGCAGGAACTGGAACTACTCCTTATGCTTTAAACTTCTGGCTACATAGTGAAGAGTATGTTCAGGCCATGTGTAAAGAGATTGAAGATCTAGATGTGGCCTAAATTGAGGCTCTAGATAAAATCCAAAAGGGGAAGAGAGTTGTTGCCTGAGCATACAACAAGAAGGTGAAATTGAAAACCTTCACAAAATAAGAGTTAGTATGGAAAAAAATTATGCCTTTAGGAGCTCAGGTTAGAGGCTTTGGGAAGTGGAACCTAACTTGGGAAGATCCTTTCATTATCAATCGAATATTGGATAAAGGGGATTTTACTTGGCAGATTTGGAAGGAAGATTGCAGAAAAACCCAGTTAATGCCAAGTTTTTAAAGAAGTATCACCCAACTTTGTGGGATGTTAGGGATTGTTACATCAAGGAAGTATAGACATTCAATGGTCTAAAAACAGCTTATATATATTCACCACAGTTGAAATTCAGGAAAGAAATGCAAGCAAGGATGAATTAATGAAGCCATTTTCATTTCATTGAATGTTGAAGTTACATAGAAATCAGCTCAATAATTTTACATCCTTAATTCGGGCAGCTATTCTAAAAATGGTATTTCCCATGATAGTGAAGGTGTTGTCCAGCTTCTCCAAAGCAGTGTTACTCTTAGTTATCCATGCATCTTCAACTTCAACATTTATTTCCTCCAAACCTCTCAATTTCAGAGGAAGCCTCCATACTCTTTGCCTCTATTATGGAGCATTCTTTTGCGTGTCCTGCCAAAATCTTCAACATAGAAACCATGGTAGTTCATCCCGAAGCATACACCTATGATGATGAAGTGATCAAGAAAGCAGAAGCTATGGGGAAGTTTGGGCGCGTAAATATCAGTGCGACTGGAATCTACCGGTGCGATTGAGACCACTCAACTAATCTTCAATGCTATAAAGGCCCTAAAACAGAAGCTGTGAGCAGCGCGCCTTTCTGAGGATACTGTAGAAACTAACTTTTCCTTAGGCACATTGTTTTCAACAACTACAGGGACTTGAAAGGTCCATGCAGAAACCAAGGAATGCATTCCTCCTTCTTCAAAGAAATGAGAAATCTGCGGACATTCCCGAGGACGATGAAGGTTGTTCAGTAAAAAGTGCATGGTGGAAATCCCCTCACCAGTTTCGCAGGGAAGTTAGGTTTGAACAACTTTGGGTACCATTAGGAGAGTTTGAGGGAAAGATGAAAAAGTTGAGATTAGAGAGCAGGAATTGAAGAACTTAGAAGGCGGGAGCATTTTGGAGTTTCTGGAAATTCGAAGGCTCGAGATGGCTTTGGAGCTTCGAAAGGATTAAGCGGGGATTATATAATAAGTGGCTAACTAACGATTGGAATTCTCGGGTTAACGTAAAGGTCTTAGTTAGCCAACAGCTGCATTAAATGGCACGTGTCCCAAGTAAGGGTGTGGGCAGCTATTTAATCATTATTTGCGTCTTGGGTCGAAGACTCAACAATGATTAAATGGGGCACTGTTTAGGTTAATATTTGACCTTTAGGACTAAAAAAAGCAAGGCCCAAAAGGACCATCCATTTCAAGACGACTTGCCCAAAGTCCAGCACTTGGCCCAAAGTCCAATTGGCGTCTATCCATTAATGCATAGGCCATATGCCTATGATTTGAATGACAAGTGATAGAGACCAGCCAGCTATCAGCCAAAAAGCACTTTACAATGGCAATACAAGTAAAAAGCTGATAAGTCACTACCCTCCAGTTGCTTTCAGGCAAGAACAAAGATAGAACAGATGGGTTAATTCGCCTACAAAATGAGGAATAGGCCCTAGAGACAAGTACTCTCAACCAATCAAACAAACAAACATGCAACTTGTCTCCCAGTCAAGCAAATACCCAGAAAGCTGCATTTTGTCCTGACTCTGCCCTCCTTTTAGCCATAGATTCCCCTTAGAAATGCATCTTTTATCCATTGTAAAAGCTCTGCTACCTTCACTAAATGTTGTAGTATCAACTCCCTTATATAAACTCGTTTACCACTCACCCATTTTTAGCTCTTAACCCTCTATAACTGCAAAGAGAAAAGGTCGCAAGATGTTTAACCTTGCTTGACAAAGTGAAATCTTTCCTGACTCTTTTTGTCTTGTCTTTCAATTAGTAGATCTGGTGTCATGATGTATTCTCTAGTATATATGCAAGTCATTTCCAGTCTTTTGATGATTCAAAGTTTCGTCATTACTCATATCTGGTTCATTTAGTGGTTTTAATGTCATAAAGATGACTGAATGAGAACTAAACTGATGACTTAACCAGATCTGGACCTCCACCCTTTAAGCATACAAGATAATGAACTAAAAGTCCTTGATCTCAAGGTGTAGAAAAGAACTTAATGTGGACTTAACCCATCCACGACAATCCTTTGATAACAAGAAGTCAGAATAACTTGAGGCGCAAGTAATCGGCTTAAACACACTTGTTCTACATCTGCCATACTGACATGGCAGTGGCACGCCTCCCATTGAGTTAGGTTTTATTGTGAGCCTCAAGGCCTATACCTAAGGCCCCACAAAGGCACCCTTCAAAACTAACTTTGTTCTCCTCTTGCAACCTCTCAACAAGCAGGAGCCCGACGACCAACCAAAGTGCCAACTCCTGATAGGAGCATATTTATGCTACTTACTTAGTGTGTTTTCTTGCATTTACTTAGCTATTTGTTGCTTAGTATAGTGTTTAAAGTCATTTTCGTGTGTTTTTAGGTCCAAGAAGCAAAGTTGGCAAAAAGATGCATTTTGGAGCATTTTAGAGCAAATCTGGGCTTGGAATGGATAGCACAAGCAGTGGGCAAGAAGATGGACGAATTTGGAGTCCAAATGGAGTTAGGAATATGTTTCAAGGTTGGAGAAATAAATTCAAATCATTGAAGATAAGGAATCAGCTCAAAAGAAGGAGAATTATCCAAAACATTATCCAAACAACCTTATCTTATCTTATCTTATCCAATCCTTATCCTATCTTAACTAACCTTATCCTATCCTAATCCTTTTCTAACTTAATTCCTGGTACAATGAGGGTTTATTTTCTGATTGGGGAACATTTAATTTAGGATTCTAGGAACCCTAAAGTCCTTGCCGCACCCTTCTCCCTTCTCCTAAGTGGTTTTATTCATCTAGCAGACCAAATTTCCTGCTAGGTAACCACAAAAATCTGCCATAAGAAATCCTTTTCCTTTGGGGTTTCCTACCTTCTAGATGGCCTATTCCTGATGGGTTTAGGTTGTGTAATTCTTCTCTGATTCCTAAAGCCCTTTATGATGCACCCTAAACCCTATAAATAGCATTCTCTGCCGCACCATTTAATCATCAAGCCTTCAATTCATTCTCTGTCTTCACACATCCATTCATCCGCAAGTCCTCTCTACAAAAACCCCTTACGCCATTCATCATCATCCATCCTTCACCAAACACATCCCCAAGCCCAGAAAATCCCTCTTGTGCTGCAACTATTCAAGGAAGGAAAGAGAAGGTGCCACTTAGAGTCGTGAATGTCATTCAAAGCATTGAATCGCTGGAGAGTTCTTAGGTGTTGTCTATCTTTGTTTTTAATGTTTCAATTCAGTTTTCTTTGTTTAATTGCTATCATGAGGAACTAAACCCCTATTAGTTAGGGGGGGAAATTTGAAGCCATGGATATATGTTTCTTATGATTTGATTTACTCCAGTTATGATTTCATGAATTATGAATGTGGTTTACTTTTCTGTTTTTATTAAGAACTTGTTTATGTATGTGGGTTGGGGGTCGACACTTGATTTGCATGCATAAATTCGATGCTAGGATATAAGGGAATTGCACCTAATCGTTATGAACTTATATTCAGGAGTAGTAACGATTATGTGAAGTAAACCCTAGGTTGGATTAACATGCGTTTTCCATAGTTATGAATGCCTTGTCAATGTTCATGATTTCCATTAAACTTAATGATCTTTGTTGAATGTCTCTATCATGCGTATTCCATAGTTAGGGAGTTTGAGAGAGAATAATTTGGTTGTGATGCGTTATCCATTCAATTCAATGAATCTAGGGAAATCTGGGAATTGATTAGTTCAATACAATTATTTCGGAACATTGTCATTCATGGTTTGTCGAAAGAGTAACTGGGAATCAAGTTGTATGCTTATGTTCATGTGTGGATAAGGACCCCTCTAACTAGCTTCTCACCATTGAATTTCATCAAAATTCGTTTTTCTTTAAAGTTTGGTTACAAGTTTCGGTTTTAATTTTAATTTCGTCAAAACCATCCCTTTTGCTTTTAACTCTTGTTTTTAGAGTCTAAATCTGTTTTCTTTTAGTCTTTTGAGTCAAGTAAGTTTGATTTTCGTCCAAATCACTTATTAGGTTTAGAATTGAGTCCTTTTGATTGTTTCTTGCTGTTTTGAGTGTTTAAAGTTTATTTTGAGTCTAGAGAGTCTAGTTTAGTGTTTTTAAATCTTATTTACATTGATTAGCGTCCCTAGTTAATCCCCGGTCTAGAACGATCCCTACTTGCGTATCTACTACAATCGTCATCAATAGGGTTTAATTTGAGTGTCAAGTTAATTTTCAGATCAAATTTTGGCGCCGTTGTCGGGGATTAGCAAAATCGCTAATCCCTTGTGTTTGCCATGTGTTTTTGGTTTAGTTTGTCTAGTTTTCTGATTTTGTTTTGTTTTCTTTGTTTAGGTACTAGTGCATGACGCGGAGTTCTCAAACCGTTCGTGCAAACATCTTGGACTTTGACGACGATTTTGAACGAGATTTGAGAAGAAGAAAGAGGAGGCATCCCGAACCTAATGAACCTAGTTCAAGTTCAGAGGCCGAATCTGAATTTGAAGAGGAAGAAGAAGTCATGGCAGCGGACAATCGTACAATCAAAGAGCTCTCGGCCTCAGGGTTGGCCAATGCCGCACCCCTATGCATTCAATACCCTGTGGCTGCCCAAGGCAAGACCAATGAGTTCGAATTAAAGTCAAGCTTGTTGCACCACATTCCTAAATACCATGGGATGTCCATGGAAGACCCAAACAAGCATCTGAAGGAGTTCGAAGTGGTTTGTTCGAGCATGAAACTCATCAATGTCGATGGGAACATTCTAATGATGAAGGCCTTTCCATTCTCTCTTTTGGAAAAGGCTAAAGATTGGCTTTACGAATTAGCACCCGGAACGGTCACTTCTTGGGAAAGCATGAAGATGGCGTTTTTAGAGAAGTTCTTCCCCACCTCGAGAGTCATTCTCTTGAGGAAGAAAATTAGTGGCATTCAACAACAACAAGGGGAGTCCTTTTTAACATACTATGAGTGTTTCAAAGCTCTTGTCGCTTCATGTCCTCAACATCAAATGAAAAAAGAACTTTTACTTCGATACTTTTATGAAGGACTTCTTCCAATTGAGCGACAAATGCTAGATGCCTCAGCGGGAGGTGCATTGGTTGACAAAACACCCATGGCTGCAAAGACCCTAATTGCCAACCGAGCGTTGAATGCACAACAATACGAAGAACTTGGGCAAAGAGACACCCCACGGCAAGGAGTGAATGAGGTAAGTTCTATGTCCGACATTCAATCCCAATTAGCTAACCTTACTTCTATTGTTTCTCAGATGGCCGAGGGAATGAAGATACATGGACAAAGTGTTTGTGGCGTGTGCTCTATGCAAGGACATGCCAATGATCAATGCCCTCAATTGATTGAGAATGGAGGGTGGGAATCTACCAATTTCGTGGGATTTGGGAGCCAAAATCAGCCACGCAATGATCCATGTTCAAACACATACAATCTGGGTTGGAGGGATCACCCAAATTTCAAGTGGAGGGAGCCTCAACAACCCTAACAACAAGGAGGATTTAGGCAGCAACCACCAAGCTTTTATACAAAGCCATTCGTACCAAATCAAACCCAAATGCAATTTGCCCCAACAAACTCAGGTATGTCTTTAGATAATGATCAAATTGTTAAGTTACTTACTACTTTGACGCAGGAAGTACAAACTCAAAACAAAGAGAGGCAAATCCAAGACAAAATGGTGGACAATTTGGAAAAGCAAATGGGGCAAATAGCAGAATTCATAGGGCAGATTAGAGAACAAGGAAGATTGCCTAGTTCAACCGTTGTTAATCCTAAAGGAAGCTTTGAAACCGCCAAGGCAATCATGTTGAGGAGTGGTAAACAGGTCGGAATTGACCCCAAACCATCCAAATCAAGTCAAGAAGATGATGAAAAGCTGCTGCAAGAAGAGGATCATGGAGCAAAACTCTCATCCAAAGATGACCAATCAATGCTGCACCCACCTAATGCCTCTAAGCCATCCCAACCCACCAAGGTAAGTCCAAATTCGAATTTTTCTAGTTACATTCCACTAAATGTACCCTTTCCTGGCAGGTTTAGGCAATCAAAGAAAGAAGAAGCCGAGAAGGACATTCTAGAAACATTCCAGAAAGTTCAAGTCAATATCCCACTCCTTGATGCCATAAAGCAAGTTCCAAGGTATGCTAAATTTTTGAAAGAGCTTTGTACAACAAGGAGAAGGATTTGGAAAAAAGAGGTGGTTCAAGTAAGTGAGAACGTTTCTGCTGTGTTACAAAGGAAATTACCCCCTAAATGCAAAGATCCGGGTAGTTTTACAATTCCATGCGTTATAGGAAATACTAAGTTTGAACATGCCATGTTAGACTTAGGGGCTTCAATTAATGTTATGCCATACTCTATTTATGCATCTATGAACTTAGGTGAGCTTAAAAACGATGGTGTGATTATTCAATTAGCCGATCGTTCTAATGCATATCCAAAAGATGTTTTGGAAGATGTTTTGGTGCAGGTTGGTAATTTGATTTTTCCAGCGGACTTCTACATGCTTGACATGGAGGATTCACCCTATTCTACCCCATTGCCGATACTCTTAGGGAGGCCCTTCATGAAAACAACCCGCACCAAGATCAATGTGTTCAAAGGGACTTTAACAATGGAATTTGATGGGGAAGTTATTGATTTCAATCTTTCTGAAACTATCAAATTTCCTAAAGAAGATCATTCTTGTTTTTCTATTGATATATTCGATGATTTGGCGCAGGATTATCTTGATTCCTTGGAGAAGGATCCCCTTGAAACAACAATTGCACAAGGAATTGGGCAAAAACCCAATATTGCCGTGCCTAGAAGTGAAGAAGAGGCCGAGATGGTTGCTGCCCTTGAGTCACTACCTCAGCACCGTGGTAAGCCTTCAAAACCAATTTCAATTCCTATTTCTACTAATAAGTTGTTACCCTCAGTGATTCAGGCACCCGTACTTGAGCTTAAACCATTGCCGGACCATTTAAAGTACGTCTTTTTGGGAGATAACGAGACGTTGCCTGTCATTGTCTCCTCATCACTCATGGCAATGGAGGAGGAAAAGTTGATTCGAGTGTTGAAAGAGCACAAAACAGCCATTGGTTGGACATTGGCCGATATTAAGGGGATTAGCCCGACAACATGCATGCATCGTATACTTCTAGAGGAGGGGGCTAAACCAACTCGAGAAGCTCAACGCTGACTCAACCCTCCAATGATGGAAGTTGTGAAGAAGGAGATTATCAAGCTTCTTGATTGTGGAGTGATTTATCCAATCTCAGATAGCCGTTGGGTCTCACCAATTCAATGTGTTCCAAAGAAATCCGGGGTCACTGTGGTGAAGAATGCAGAAAATGAACTTGTGCCCACACGTATCCAAACAGGTTGGAGAGTGTGCATTGACTATAGGAAGCTCAATGCCACCACAAGGAAGGACCACTTCCCTTTGTCGTTCATTGATCAAATGCTTGAAAGGTTAGCCGGTCATTCTTTTTATTGTTTTCTTGATGGTTATTCTGGATATAATCAGATTGTCATAGCTCCGGATGACCAAGAAAATACCACTTTCACGTGCCCCTTTGGTACCTTTGCCTATCGTCGCATGTCATTCAGTTTGTGCAATGCTCCTGCCACCTTTCAAAGATGCATGGTAAGTATTTTTTCAGATTTTGTAGAGAAGATTATTGAGGTATTCATGGATGATTTTAGTGTTTTTGGTGATTCGTTTGATGGGTGCTTAGATAATCTCACTTTGATTCTAGAACGTTACATTGAAACTAACCTTGTTTTGAATTGGGAAAAATGTCACTTTATGGTTAAACAAGGCATAGTTTTAGGGCATATCCTTTCAGAAAGGGGAATTGAAGTTGATAAATCAAAAATAGATCTTGTACGCTACTTACCCTCTCCTACTTCGGTTAGAGAGGTTTGTTCTTTTCTTAGACATGCAGGATTCTATAGGCGATTTATCAAGGACTTTTCAAAGATTTCAAACCCTCTTTGCCGTCTCCTCCAGAAAGATGTGGCTTTTGACTTCAACGAGGAGTGTGAGAAGGCGTTCAAACACCTCAAAGAGATGCTAACTTTGGCCCATATCATAGTTCCACCAGATTGGAGCCTTCCGTTTGAGCTTATGTGTGACGCTTCAGATTATGCATTAGGAGCTGTCTTGGGACAAAGAAAGGACAAGAAACCCCATGTCATCTATTATGCATCCCGGACCTTGAATGATGCGCAATTGAATTACTCCAACACTGAAAAAGAACTTCTAGCTGTTGTGTTTGCTTTAGATAAATTTCGTTCTTATTTACTTGGTACTAAAGTTATTATTTACACTGACCATGCAGCTTTGAAGTATTTGTTCACCAAGAAAGAGGCCAAACCAAGACTCATTCGCTGAATGCTCATTCTCTAAGAGTTCGATATTGAAATCCGGGATAAGAAAGGGAGTGAAAATGTGGTGGCTGATCACTTGAGCCGTATGGTGCATGAGGAGGATGCCGTGCCTATCCAAGAGACATTCCCAGATGAGCAGCTGCTGTCCATCAAGGTAAGTGAGCCATGGTATGCTGATGTAGTGAATTATTTGGTCTCTAAACACATTCCAAGAGAGCTAAACAAGCACCAAAGTGATAAACTTCAAAAGGATGCACGTTTTTATGTTTGGGGTGACCCATACTTGTGGAAATATTGCCCTGATCAAATTCTTCGTAGGTGTGTGCATGATTCTGAGTTTAATTCAATTTTAACTTTCTATCACACTTATGCATGTGGAGGTCACTTTGGTACTCAAAGAACAACACATAAAGTTTTAGAATGTGGATTTTATTAGCCTACTATCTTTAGAGATGCTAGAACTTTTTGTATGACTTGTGATCGTTGTCAAAGAACGGGTAATATAAGTCCTAAACAACAAATGCCGCAAAATCCTATATATTCTGTCAAAATCTTTGATGTTTGGGGTATTGATTTCATGGGTCCTTTTCCTTCCTCACATGGTTTCCTTTATATCTTGCTTGCTGTGGATTATGTGTCGAAATGGGTGGAAGCAAAAGCCACCCGAACTAATGATTCTAAAGTGGTTGCAGATTTTGTTAAGACTAACATATTTGCAAGGTTTGGAATGCCAAGAGTACTAATCAGTGATGGGGGTTCCCATTTTTGCAATCGAACCATTGAGGCGCTACTCAAGAAATATAATGTCACGCATAAGGTGGCAACACCTTATCACCCTCAAACCAGTGGGCAAGCCGAGGTTTCGAATCAGGAAATCAAGCAGATTTTGGAGAAGACCGTTGGGCCAACGAGGAAGGATTGGAGCTTGCGTTTGAACGATGCATTGTGGGCGTATCGCACTGCCTATAAAACCCCAATTAGGATGTCCCCCTTTCGGCTAGTCTATGGGAAACCATGTCATCTTCCCGTCGAGTTAGAGCATCGTGCACATTGGGCCGTCAAAACATTCAACATGGACATTAATGCCGCAGGTCTTCATAGAAAGCTTCAATTGAATGAGCTAGAAGAAATTAGGAATGAAGCTTATGAGAATGCACGGATCTACAAGGAGAAAACGAAGGCTTTTCATGACAAGATGATTCGAACCAAAACGTTCTCCAATGGGCAGAAAGTTCTACTTTTCAATTCTCGCCTTCGTCTGTTTCCAGGTAAGTTACGTTCTAAGTGGATTGGTCCGTTTATTGTTACTAATGTATTTCCTCATGGTGCAGTCCAAATTCAAAGTTTAAAGACGGGACAAGAGTTCAAAGTGAATGGACAACGTTTGAAGCCTTACTATGAGCACTTTGAAGAGCACATTGCGGAGGACATATCCTTTAATGTCGTGGGCTCCATTGATGAATAGAAGGAAGGTTCGTCCGGCTGGAAGACGTTAAAGCAAGCGCTTCTTGGGAGGCAACCCATGCAAATAAAGAGGACCTAGGAACTCTCCGGCTCCACAACCAGTTTTACGTTTCTAAACCCTACTCTTTATTGCTTTTACTTTGCCATATTTGTCATGTTTGTTAGTTGTGTTGTTTGCTTGCTTGTGTGTGAGTCTATGCTTGAAACATTGAGGACAATGTTTGGTTTAAGTGTGGGGGGGTACAAGTGTTTTCATTCACAAATTCGTGGGTTTTTATCACCTATCACTTCTAAGGTTGTTTTTCACTGTTTTTGAGTGTTTTTAGTGTGTTTTGAAGTATTTTTATGTGTCTTGAAAGAAAATTCGAAAATTTACAAAAAAAAATTTTGGAAAAAGTTTTCAAAATACCAAAAAGAGTCGTTTTTAGAGTCGTTTTTGTGTGTTTGTGTCTTAGGGTACCTTCCAACACAATGATGAGGATTTGGTTTTTAATTGCATAAACTGTTAAAGAAAGTTACAAACATGGATGGAAGTTTGATATACTCTTTGGTTTATGCTTAGTTGTAGTTGTTGTTTACGAATTCACATATGATCACAAAGAAAAGAAAAATCAGTTTTTGTAACATGCTTGAAGGAAGAAACTCAAATTAACGCTACAACCCTGAGAGACTTGAGCCTTTAACGTTCTTTGGAGAGTTAATAATATGTGCATTTGTTGTCTTCTTAAGTCGTTGCATGATCTCATCATTCTTTGCTTGGTTGCTACTTAGAATGCGTTTCATCATATAGTTCCAAATACTAGAACTTATACCCGTTTCATTCAAAACTAAAATTGATTAGCATAACATAATCAAGATGAAGTTGTTTAGTTTAAAACCAGTGCCAAAAAGCCTAACCCTTTGCATATGTATTGTAGGTTTAGCCCCTTTGAGCCATATTTAGCCTATTTTCTTTGTTAGCCACATTATCCTTGCCTAGCCTAGATTAGGACCATCCTTACCCTTGTTCTTAAGGTGTAGTGAAGCATGACCTAGAGTGAATTCCCTTCGTTCGTTATTAGGCAGCAAACAAGTGTGGGGGAAGGTTGTACAATGTGGTGTGCCAAAATAAACAAGAAGGGCACAGGTAGGAAAAAAAAAAAATTTGTGAGAGAAAGAAAAGGAAAAGAAAAGTATGTGAAGAAGTATGAAAAGTGTTCAAAATAAGTGAGAATAAGCTCACAAGTGTTGGTTGTTGAAGAAAGGGTCCAAAAAGTTGAATTTGGCTCTAAGTATGTGTTTTCTGTCCCTTTGTATCAAAGTTTGTGGCTGCGTTTTTAAGGGAGTTCTAAGTGTCATATTCATTACTTTGCTTGCTATTGCTTTAAGAACGTTTGTTCTCCTTACCTTTCTTTGTTAGCCAATACCCCTAGCTCCGTTAACAACCCTATACTTCTATCTTGAGTGTTATGTGTTTCAATATGTGGAGTTTGGGATTGGTATGAGCATATGGTGTTCCTGGTTCTCGCGTCTAAGTAGTGGCATTCCATTGATGAGATCATATATATACATGCATTCCAGAAATTGCTTTCTTTGTTATATACATATGTGAGTATTAGTTTTCTTGTTACATCAATCTTCTCACATATACCTAGTGTAGGGTGTGTAGTCAGAAATTCTATGTGAAAATAGAGTGTATACCTTGTGAGGAATTGAGTGAATTCTCTAAGGCATGTTACTACATTCAAAACATCGTTTTAATTGGTTAAATGCGAGCTAGTGAATGGTGACTATGGTTAAGTATGCTTGAGGGTAAGGATAACTAAAATCTATGTAAGTAATGATTTTTAACATGTTATGTTCCATTGGAAATCCCTGAGGTGAACGTTGGAAGGTTTAGGTTATGTTTTGTTTCTTTGTTTTGCTCGAGGACTAGCAAAAGCTAAGTGTGAGGGAATTTGATAGGAGCATATTTATGCTACTTAGTTAGTGTGTTTTCTTGCATTTACTTAGCTATTTGTTGCTTAGTACAGTGTTTAAAGTCATTTTCGTGTGTTTTTAGGTCCAAGAAGCAAAGTTGGCAAAAAGATGCATTTTGGAGCATTTTAGAGCAAATCTGGGCTTGGAATGGATAGCACAAGCAGTGGGCAAGAAGATGGACGAATTTGGAGTCCAAATGGAGTTAGGAATATGTTTCAAGGTTGGAGAAATAAATTCAAATCATTGAAGATAAGGAATCAGTTCAAAAGAAAGAGAATTATCCAAAACATTATCCAAACAACCTTATCTTATCTTATCTTATCCAATCCTTATCCTATCTTAACTAACCTTATCCTATCCTAATCCTTTTCTAACTTAATTCCTGGTACAATGAGGGTTTATTTTCTGATTGGGGGACATTTAATTTAGGATTCTAGGAACCCTAAAGTCCTTGCCGCACCCTTATCCCTTCTCCTAAGTGGTTTTAGTTCTTCTAGAAGACCAAATTTCCTACTAGGTAACCACAAAAATCTGCCGCAAGAAATCCTTTTCCTTTGGGGTTTCCTACCTTCTAGATGGCCTATTCCTAATGGGTTTAGGTTGTGTAATTCTTCTCTGATTCCTAAAGCCCTTTATGATGCACCCTAAACCCTATAAATAGCACTATCTGCCGCACCATTTAATCATCAAGCCTTCAATTCATTCTCTGCCTTCACACATCCATTCATCCGCAAGTCCTCTCTACAAAAACCCCTTACGCCATTCATCATCATCCATCCTTCACCAAACACATCCCCAAACCCAGAAAATCCCTCTTGTGCCGCAACTATTCAAGGAAGGAAAGAGAAGGTGCCACTTAGAGTCGTGAATGTCATTCAAAGCATTGAATCACTGGAGCATTCTTAGGTGTTGTCTATCTTTGTTTTTAATGTTTCAATTCAGTTTTCTTTGTTTAATTGCTATCATGAGGAACTAAACCCCTATTAGTTAGGGGGGGGAATTTGAAGCCATGGATATATGTTTCTTATGATTTGATTTACTCCAGTTATGATTTCATGAATTATGAATGTGGTTTACTTTTCTGTTTTTATTAAGAACTTGTTTATGTATGTGGGTTGGGGGTCGACACTTGATTTGCATGCATAAATTCGATGCTAGGATATAAGGGAATTGCACCTAATCGTTATGAACTTATATTCAGGAGTAGTAACGATTATGTGAAGTAAACCCTAGGTTGGATTAACATGCGTTTCCATAGTTATGAATGCCTTGTCAATGTTCATGATTTCCATTAAACTTAATGATCTTTGTTGAATGTCTGCATCATGCGTATTCCATAGTTAGGGAGTTTGAGAGAGAATAATTTGGTTGTGATGCGTTATCCATTCAATTCAATGAATCTAGGGAAATCTGGGAATTGATTAGTTCAATACAATTAATTCGGAACATTGTCATTCATGGTTTGTCGAAAGAGTAACTGGGAATCAAGTTGTATGCATATGTTCATGTGTGGATAAGGACCCCTCTAACTAGCTTCTCACCGTTGAATTTCATCAAAATTCGTTTTTCTTTAAAGTTTGGTTACAAGTTTCGATTTTAATTTTAATTTCGTCAAAACAATCCCCCTTGCTTTTAAGTCTTGTTTTTAGAGTCTAAATCTGTTTTCTTTTAGTCTTTTGAGTCAAGTAAGTTTGATTTTTGTCCAAATCACTTGTTAGGCTTAGAATTGAGTCCTTTTGATTGTTTCTTGCTGTTTTGAGTGTTTAAAGTTTATTTTGAGTCTAGAGAGTCTAGTTTAGTGTTTTTAAGTCTTATTTACATTGATTAGCGTTCCTAGTTAATCCCCGGTCTAGAACGATCCCTACTTGCGTACCTACTACAATCGTCATCAATAGGGTTTAATTTGAGTGTCAAGTTAATTTTCACATCAACTCCTCGGGGAGCTGTGTGTTCGAGCCAAGGACCCTTCCCAACGAAATTCCTGCCCGAACAACCCTATCTATAAATATTAGGTTGTTTCTGAATTCACTGCACCGGTTCCTTCTTGAAGCATAAACCATATTCAGTTGCGTGAACTTTTTTGGCAGTGAGTGGAGAAGACTTCCTTCTCAAACCCTAACACTGTTTCGTCAATTCCAGGTTACACTCCAGTCAATATGTGCATGCATATTGGCATACTTGTTGAACTGTGATCTTGGTACATGTTGTGTAATTCATCTCTACGAACAAGAGCAGAATTTTTTGTTTAAACCTCAAATGTTTTCTTTGGATTTATATGTAGCTCGCACAACTCTGCCTAAGCAACTAGTTAGCGACAGGCGCCAGTGCAAAATTCGAGTATGCCAAACTAAGGCATGTGAGAGTGATCTGCTAAATTTTGGTTAAGAACCAAAGGTTACACGTTATTTATGACACAATTTTTGTCTTGCATTTATATTTATAGAATAGTTTCAGTGTATATAAGCAACCATGCCAATCAAAGTCATGATATGATGGGTAAAACTTTTTTTTTTTTTTTTTTGCTCTAAGGGAAAACTTTGTTTTCTCATGTCTTTTTGCCAAATTCAATTCATTAACTGATGGATTTACAGTAGGCCAATAGTCATTCGCATAGGATGATTTTTAAACACTATTCTTTTTAACTTCTTACATACTCTTTTTTATTTCTAGCAATTAGATTGATTAAATCAAACAAAAACAAAGAAACATGATTATACAAAAGTGTGTACGGGAAATAAAATGGTGTGTTTAATTTATCATATTCCCAAATGTATAGCAATATATCATCATCATCTTTAGATCCGATTAGGGTTGTCAAACGGGGACGAAGCCAGAAATTTAACTAAGAGGGGGCACCTTAAAAAATTTAAGCTCCTTTTTTGGACAAATAAAGCTAGTTTTTTTCACAAATGTTGAAAAAATTAGTTACAACATGCCTAATTTTATTACTCTATTGTCTAATTTTGTCTTTAATGTTGTATTGACAGTCTAATGCTCATTTGTACTAATTAACCAAATACATGCAACTCAACAAGGTTTAGACATTAGTGCGTAAGGGGAAAAAAAGGAAGGATGGGCATTTAAAAACTAAAAGATGATTTTTTTACTATTTTAATATGATTAATAGAATAATTTTTAGGGAGTTTTAACGCGTCCAGTACTGTTCACTTTTAATGAAAAACCATATTTTTACATTTCTCTAGTACTATTCACTACACATTCATTTGTCCCTTTTCATTAAAACTAAAATAAAAAAATTGGACTTTTCATTGTACCCCTCCCCCCCCCCCCCCCCTCCCCAAAAGGGCTTACCTCCTCCCTCCTTCCATGCTGGCAAATGAATCGTAACCTAACTATGATTTACATCTAAAAATTATGGACAAACTACTTATAATCGCCTTAGTAACTAATTTCCTAAACAAGCTAATCAAATGTGGACTACCCCCCCCCCCCCCCCCTCTCCCCCTCCTCTTCCCAGTCATAATGCTAATTCATCTTCCACATAACTTATGAGGCGGCTCAAACATGACTTACAAGAAATAGGAATGCCAAAGTCGCAATGTTAATAATTTAACCCACTAATGTTATCATTTGTTAAAACAAATAAAACAAAATTATTTACAACAAAGAACCGTGGTCGAATTAGGGTTTAGGATTCAATGTATTGAACTAGTTCCCCACAACTATTTACATGCCGAGTCGGCAAGTTCTGATTGGCTAGTAAAAGTCCACATGGCAACTAAGTGGACCCAGTACGACCAAAGCCGAATGTTAGATAGAGAAAGAACGAGTCAGACGTAACTTTGCTTCCTACATATAAACACAACTCTCCAAACTCCGCATCCCTCTCTTTCATTTTTTCGCGGCTCTCTTATCCTTCCTTCTCCTCCCTCTCTCTCGCTCGCACACACAGAGGTTCGTTCATGTTCTACTTTCGATCTCGATCCAATATTTCGTAATTGCTTCAAACAATGTAGGACCAATCGATATTTGGTTTTTGATTTGCATGTCATTTGTTTCTTTGGATCCAATTCCTTCATTCCATTTGAGGGATTTTTTGTAACATTTAAATTTAGGACAATTAACTATAATAAACATATTTTAACATTTTGTTACAAATCCTATATCAACGACACAACGATGTTCATTTATGTAAATCATATATAATGAGATCATATAGCTATATGATTAATAATTTGAGGATTTGGTGTTTATGGTTTTGTAATTGTATGGTCTGAATTTCATCGTTGGATTGGATGTCTTGGAGAATTGTGGTGTTTAATTAGATCTAGATTTGTGGTAACAATATGTATTGGTTTGCCGATATCTGTGGCTAATTCTTGTTCATCGTTGTCCAGATTTTTGTAATCGAAATTCGGATTTCATCGGTAGGGAGGATGGGAATTGTTTAGATTTGGCATAGCATGTGACATTTTATGCATGCTTTCAAATTTCACAGGCTTGTTTATTTTTTTCTTGAGATTTCAGTTTTCTTGTCGAAATGGAGAAGTGATTCATATTATTTTTGGTTTTTCTCAGTCTAGAGATGGAAACGTTCCTCTTCACCTCCGAATCTGTCAACGAGGGACATCCCGACAAGCTTTGCGACCAAGTCTCAGATGCCGTTCTCGATGCTTGCTTGGAACAAGACCCGGAGAGCAAAGTTGCATGCGAGACATGTACGAAAACCGACATGGTCATGGTTTTCGGTGAGATCACAACAAAAGCGAAAGTAGATTACGAGAAAATAGTCCGAGACACTTGCAGAGGAATTGGGTTTACATCAGCTGATGTAGGCCTTGATGCTGACAACTGCAAAGTCCTCGTCAACATTGAGAAACAAAGCCCGGAAATTGCAGAGGGAGTTCATGGACACCTTACCAAGAAGCCCGAGGAAATTGGAGCTGGCGACCAAGGCCACATGTTTGGTTATGCCACTGATGAGACACCTGAGTTCATGCCACTCACCCATGTCCTTGCTACCAAGATTGGTGCCAAGCTTACGGAGGTCAGAAAGAATAAGACGGTCCCATGGCTGAGGCCCGATGGTAAGACCCAAGTGACTGTTGAGTACCAGAACAAGAACGGGGCCATGGTCCCTATTCGGGTGCACACCATCCTCATCTCAACCCAACATGATGAGACTGTCACAAATGAGCAGATTGCTGCTGATTTGAAGGAACATGTGATCGAACCTGTCGTCCCAGCTCAATTCATTGATGACAAAACTATCTACCACTTGAACCCTTCAGGTCGATTCGTCATTGGAGGACCCCATGGAGATGCTGGGCTCACTGGCCGGAAGATAATTATAGACACCTATGGTGGTTGGGGTGCTCATGGTGGTGGTGCTTTCTCTGGAAAAGATCCAACCAAGGTTGACCGTAGTGGTGCATACATTGTAAGGCAGGCAGCAAAAAGTGTTGTTGCATCCGGGCTTGCTCGCCGGTGTATTGTTCAGGTTTCTTATGCAATTGGCGTCCCAGATCCCCTGTCGGTTTTCGTGGATACCTACAAAACTGGAAAAATCCCAGACAAGGACATATTGGTTCTCATCAGGGAGAACTTTGACTTTAGGCCGGGAATGATTGCCCTCAACCTTGATTTGAAAAAAGGGGGCAACTTCAGGTACCAAAAGACCGCTGCTTATGGTCATTTTGGCCGCGATGATCCAGATTTCACATGGGAGACCATCAAGATCCTCAAGCCAAAGGCTTAACACAACGAGCTAGTTTCGGAAAGGTGGTTACCATCATAGCCGTTGTTTATAATGTTAGAGAAGAATAATTAAGAAACTTTCATCGCATGCGTCGGATGTCGAGGTCTACATTTCAAGGCTCAAGTTAGAGTTGAGAAGACGAGATGTGTCCTGTTAAGTTGAGGCAGTAGCAAAGTTAGGAGCCAGTAGTATTTTGTTGCGTTGTCTTTCGTTGTTTTATCATTTTTCATGTTCCCATTTTTTCCGAACCCAGATTCTTGACTGTTGAGGATTCTATGTCAAAGTAGAAGCTCATTACGAACGATTGAAATCAAATAATTGTATAATCGTAGACTGCAATATTCAAATTTCATTGCTGGAAGTGAGAAAATCCAATATTTTGAGCTTCTGGAACATCAACTAATGTAATAGCTTGGATGACTACACCCATAGCTAAAATGTTCAAAACAATTATCCCTAACATGTCTCGAATCACAAATGCAACCACAACCGATCGTGCAACCGCTCTTCTCCAGCACCAAACATCTCATCAACCCTTCCGCCATCCCAGTAGAAATGGAAGGTGGGCGTGTAGCGAATATGCTGGGTTGTTTCGGGGCATTCATCAATGTCCGCATAGATGAAAGAGAGCTTGGCGAAACTATTACTCAGATGACAGAATGCAGGAAGGATCTGGCTACACACACGGCACCTGAAAGCGAGACCGAATCGAAGCAATTGAGTCGGGGAGGCAATTCATCGAACACCTTGTCTGCAAAATTGAATTGCTTATAGTTTCGAAAATACTACAAGAAAGAGACATACCAAGACGCACCATAATTGATAACTGCCTGCAAGAAGATGAAAAAAGACAAAGATTTAATGGGTTGCAATGGAAAATTTCCACATATATACACACACACATATATATAATAATTGAAAGGTGGGATTCTGGGTGCATACAGGGGATTTGCAGGACTTGATCTGAAGAAGAAGGTCTTTTAGGTTGCCATGGCGATTCTCTGGTAAATCCAAGCCCGTGCCTTCTAATCCCTTCTTGCTGTCGGTGGCTCCGTCGCCTCCTCCGCCAACTCCTCCCGCCATTTCTTTCAGCTTTCAATTGTGGTGCTCTCTCTCACCCACGAAGGATTTTGTCATTCGTCGACGAGCACTAGCGTCATTTGACTCGTTTTCTCTCTACACGTAACACACCGCTATCATTTATGGTGTAATTACATTATATGCCCTCCAGTTTATTTTTTTTTTTCTTTTGAATTAAGCGATATTGTTAGTAAGTTAAATGTTAGATTAGTCACCGACAAGGTTTGAACCCACACCATTATGTAAGGGCACAACATCTTTCTACCACTGTGGTAAATGGCCACTTTACGCCCTCCAATTTTTTAAAATGAGCTATGTGTTGTAAAAGCTGTGGGTTTGAATACCTACATGGTTTTAGTCAAAAGTGAAAAAGTAAGGATGACTAAAATGGTGTTATTGTCAGATTTCTAAAAATTGTGACATTGTTAGATTTTGTTATTGTTGGATGACATGGTTTTCAACTTGTATGGCATGGTTTTCAACATGCCTTAATTTCTCTTGTAGACTTATGCACGTAAATGGCTCATATAAAGAGCATGCAGTGTATGATCAAACAACACACCAGATCAAGAGTGAAAAGCAAATAATATCTATATCCCTCTCATTTTTCTACCTGCATCCTTTGTGTGATACAGTTACGAAAATAAACAGTGTGATGCATTGCACTCGTTCTACTTCTATCTCTAGCAAATGTTATCTTTCTCTCAATTTTGCCTATTTATAACATGTTATCAGCACGACTCTCTAACTCTAGCCATTTCATTTCATTCGTCGAAAAATGTTTCCCATAAGGATATTACTATTCCTATTCTTTCTCTGCCTCACCTGCTTTATGTTTCCTCGCCAAGAGCTGCTAGCACCATGTCTTCTCCTAGTCCTCAATTTAATAATTACTTATATTTTTTTTATTTCTTATTTGGTGTAGCTTCGGATTACTAATCCTGCAGTGCAATTTTAGGTGGTGTAATATAATCGCTCATCTTGAACTACATATTTAATTTTACTGCAATTTTTGCTGGTGCAGTATAATCGCTCGTTCTACACTATTATTTTAATAGGAGTGGTGCGGTACAATCGCCGTCCTTATTAATTTTCTTTCTTTCTGGCAGTAATACTCAATACTAATGGTAGAGCCTGTGTAGTGAGGATTATTAACTACCTTTTTTTTTTTTTTTTTACCTTCCTCATTAGTTTTCTTTCTTTCTAATGATAATAATACTCAATACCGATGGCAGTGTCTATGTAGTGAGCATTACTAACTACCTAATAATTTTTAATTAATGTCCAATTTATGTAAATCTCGAGCCTGAAGTTTCAAGTGCTTATCAATTTGGCCTGAAGATCAAAATGAAAAATTTGTAAGAACCAAAAGTTCTAACACTACATCCCTCCATAATCAATATTATTACAAGTTCTTACACATCTCATTTTTCTTTTCAAAAAAAAAAAGAAAATGGCGAACTTGGGAAATCTTGATTTTGTTGCCCTTGATATCACTGGAAAAACCTACCTTACCTGGGTAATGGATGCCAAGATCCATTTAGAGGCAGAGAATCTTGGAGACACCATCAAGGAGGGTAAGAATGCATCCTCTCAAGATCGGGTGAAAGCCATGTTCTTTATTCGTCGCCACCTCGATGAAGGATTAAAGAGCGAGTACCTAACAGTTGACGACCCATTGGTTCTCTGGAATGCATTGAAGAATAGGTATAATCACCATAAAATGGTGATTATCCCAAGAGCTTGTTATAAGTGGACACACCTGAGAATCCAGGATTATAGGACGGTTGCTGAATATAACTCTGCATTGTTCAGAATTGGCTCCCAAATGAAACTTTGTGGGGAGACTATCATTGAGGAAGATATGCTAGAAAAGACTTTCAATACTTTCCATGCCTACAATGTGCTCCTACAACAACAGTATAGAGAGCGAGACTTTACTGCAACCAGTTGATATCAGTGCTCCTGGTGGCTGAACAGAACAATGAGCTCCTGATCAAAAATGAGCAGTCCCGACCAACTAGGTCGGCGCCATTCCCAAAAGTGAGTGATGCTTCTCTTGAAGCAAACACCACCTCCTCTCGTGGCAATAATTACAGACAAAGACATGACCACAAGTGAGGCCGATGGAATGTGAAAAGCAAGAACCATGGTGTCCAGTTTTACAACATGGGTCCAACACATAATCCAGGCCCGAGCTTCAAAAATATAAACCGCCATAAGGGTAAACCTCATATAAATAACACTCCTAGAAATCCTAAAGAAGTCTGCCATAGGTGTGGTGGCAATGGGCACTCGGTGCGTACATGTCGTATCCCAAAACATCTAGTGGATCTGTGTCAAGCCTCCCTCAAAGAAAAAAATGTCGAAACCAATTTCATCAACCAGGCTAAACCAATGGATATATCTGATCAAATGTTCGATTTATCAAGTCAATTGAACACAACCCATCTGGATGTTTCAGACTTTGTTGCGGAAAGAGGGAATGAAGTATATCGGTCTATTTAAATCATTTTATGTACAATGTATTTTTGCTTTATTATTTGAACTTGTAGTTTAAAGCTTGTATTTCAATTCAATAAAAAGTGGCATTGCAATTTCCTTTTTATTATAAATAAATTGTTTTTAACTGTAATTGTTCTACTCATAAAGCATGGATAAATATATGATTGTCCTCAAAACAAGAACAATGGTGAAGATATTTGTCTTGTAGACAGCACAACCACGCATACAATACTTCGAGATCGAAAATATTTCTCAAGCTTGACACTTATAAAAGCAAAGGTAATAACAATACCATGCCAATCAGATGTAATTGAAGGCTCAGGAAAAGCCCAGGTCATGTTACTAAATGGAACAATATTGTCCATACAAAATGCGTTGCACACTACTCGATCTACAAGAAATTTGTTGAGTTTTAAAGATATATGTTTGAATGGATACCACATTGAAACGAAAAAGATAATGTGGAATATCTATGCATTACCTCCAATGATACCCAGAAACGTAAATTGGAGAAATTGTGTGGTCTATCAAGTGGATTGTATTATACATACATAAAGACAATTGAAGCATACACTGTCATAAACCAAAAGTTCATTGATGCAAAATTTACATGCTTTGGCATGACTGTCTGAGTCATCCAGGATCCACCAAGATGTGTAGGATTACTACCAACTCTAATGGGCATCCGTTATTAAGCAGACATTGTTATATCAAATGATAACCCTTGCCAGGCTTGTTCTCAAGGGAAGTTGGTAGTTAGGCCATCACAATCAAAGATTGATGCTAAAACCCCATCTTTTTTTTCAAAGAATTCAACCAATATTTGTGGGTCTATTCAACCACCTTGTGGACCATTTCAATATTTTATGGTTTTGGTTGATGCATCTACCCGATTGTCACATGTTTGCCTCTTGTTTACTCAAAATGTAGCTTTTGCAAGACTTTTTGCTCAGATAATTAAACTACGAGCACAGTTCCCAGACCATCCTATTAAGTCGATCCAACTTGATAATGGTGGTGAATTTACATCTCAAACTTTTGATGATTATTGCATGACACTAGGCATTGTTGTTGAACACCCTATTCCTCATGTCCATACTCAAAATGGTTTAGCAGAAGCATCTGTTAAGCAACTTCAATTAATAGCTCACGCTCTGGTCATGAAAACAAAATTACCAAATTCTATATGGGGACATGCCATCCTACATGTTGCATCATTAGTTTGATTGAGGCATATTGCCAACCATCAAAACTCTTAGTACAACTCATATTTGGGATATCAACCAAACATTTCGCATTTCCGAATTTTTTGGTTGTTCTGTTTATGTGCCTATTGGACCGCCACAATGTACTAAAATGGGACCTCAGCGCAGATTGAGAATTTATATGGGCTTTGATTCACCATTTATCATTAAATATTTGGAATCCTTGACAGGTGATATTTTTACCGCTTGTTTTGCGAATTGTTACTTTGATGAGACAATTTTCCTACCGTTAGGAGGAGAAAAGACTGTTCCCAAAGAAAGATGAGAATTAACATGGGATGTACCCACCTTGTCTTGTTTCGATCCACGAAGCACTCAATGTGAAGATGAAGTGAAAACAATCGTTCATCTTCAAAGTATTGCTAATCAAATGCCAAATGCATTTGATGATGCAAAGAAAGTGACAAATCACACATACCAGCAGCAAATGCGCTTGCAAGAATCGATGTCCCTCTTGGACAAAACAAAGTGGCAGCAAATGATTCATCCGGTGCATGCCTGAAGCGTGGTAAACCCCCAAGTTCAATAGATTCAACTTCTCGAAAGAGGAAGACGAAGGCAAACCTGAATCCAAATGAAATCATGCATGAAAAGAAAATGAATGACAGATCCACAACTCATGATTTTGTACTTCCAGAAAAAAAATGTCCTTGATGAGACACACATCCCTAAAGAGACAGAAGTACATGAAAGCAAACAAATCTCCATAAATTATGCATGTAATAATGAATTGTGGAATCGAAATGAAAAAATGATCGACGACATGTTCGCATTCCCAGTAGCTGCTGAAATCATTTAAACGATGATATTGAGCACCTCTTTGTCGATGAATGAAAAACAAAGATAAGATTGGCCTACGTGGAAAGATGCAATCCAGACATAATTAAATTCCTTAGAAGGGCGAAGTGTTTTTAGACCAGTAGACCAAACCCTGCATGGCGTGAACCCCATAGGTTACAAATGGGTATTCATAAGAAAGTGCTATGAGATTACAAAATATAAAGCACGACTCGTTGCATAAGGTTTTTCACAAATACCTGGAATTGATTATGGGGAGACATACTCTCCTGTAATGGATGAAATTACATTCTGTTACTTAATAAGTTTGGTGGTTTCAGAAAAACTTGATATGCGACTTATAGATGTCATCACCGCATATCTATATGTAGAATTAGATACTGATAACTATATGAAAGACCCATAAGGACTTAAGTTTCCTAAAACGACTAACAAAACAACGAGGTATGCTCTCAATCAAATTAAGGCGATCATTATATGGGCTGAAACAATCTGGACAACTGTGGTATAATTGTCTCAGTGAGTATTTGATCAAGGAAGAATATATCAATAATGTCATTTTCCCTTGTGTGTTTATTAAGAAGTCAAACTCTGGATTTGCTATAATGGCAGTGTATGTATATGTCGATGACATGAACTTAGTTAGAACTCCTGAAGAGCTCAACAAGACTGCTGAATATTTGAAAAGCGAATTTGAAATGAAAGACCTTGGGAAAACAAAATATTGTCTCCGCCTGCAAATCAAGCATTGTACTAATGGAATTTTGGTCCATCAATCAGCTTGCATTGAAAATGTCCTAAAGTGATTTGGCATGGACAAGGCTTATCCACTCAGCACGTCAACGGTCGTTCAGTCTCTTGACATTAAGAAAGATCTATTTCGCCCAAAAGAAAATGATGAGATGGTCCTTGGCCTAGAACTACCATATCTGAGTGCAATAGGTGTTTTGTTGTATTTAGCATAATGTATTAGACTAGATATAACTTTTTCAATCAACTTGTTAGTAAGGTATAGCTCTGCTCCAACAATTCAGCATTGGAAGGGAGTCAAAGATGTTTTGCGACACCTTCATGGGACAATAGTTTTGGGCCTCCTCTACTCCGAGAAATCCATAAATGACCAGAATCTTGTTGGATATGCAGATGTTGGTTTTCTCTCTGATCCGCATAAAGCCCACTCACAAACTAGATATGTGTTCACGTAAGGAAATACAACAATTTCATGGCGCCCAACAAAGCAAACATTAGTTGTTACATCTTCCAATTAGGGGTGGTTCGATATGGGATCCCATACCGAAACCCTTGTCCCGATTGCTAAACCGAAATTTTTGGGAAATCCAATTTCAATACCGATCCCAAACCAAATTTTCGGGAATCCTGATTTTTGGGAATCCCGAAACTCCCATACCGAAACCCTTGTCCCGATTCCCAAACCGAAATTTTCAGGAATCCCAATTTCAATACCGATTCCAAACCAAATTTTCAGGAATCCCGAAATAGTTTCGGGATTTCGGGATAAATCGGGAATCCTGAAATGGTTTTGGGCTTTTGGACTAAAATTTGACATGTTATGCTTTTGGGCTAAAATTCAACCTTTTATATTGAAATATTGACATATAGACATGTACAATCTGCCAATTTGTTTCTACTAATCTATGCACACAAATCTGCCAATCAAATGGCAAGGCCCAGTTAGTATCTGCTTAGTCAAAAGCAATCTGCCAATATGAAACATTAATATATGCTTGCGTAAACTAGTAAATCTATCTATAATCATGCTAATCCCCAAAATTACGTTTAAAACGTTAATATATGCTTGAGTAAACTTCTGTACATATATAATATAAATATTATAGATGTAAAGTTTTCTCAAGCAAATTGTAACTTATAATCTATCCATGTATCCATCTATGAATCTCCCATGTTTATTCTGCATCTATGTATCCATCTATCAATCTCCTGTGATTTAAAAATTCTACATATGTTCCACTATCTATCTTAGGGCTCCTTCCTATATATGTTCCATCGTCGATTTCTAGTGCTCCTTCAGTATTTCAATTTTCATTATTGTAGGTAGATGATGTTCCCCTTAAAGATGTGATCCTATATATTTAAAAATTAAATAATATATATATATATATTTTTCGGTTTGGTTTGGGAATACCGAAATCCCAAAAACTTGAGACCGATTCCCGTACCATAATTTCAAGATCGATTCGGTATTGGGTACCGAAATTTTCGGGAATTTCGGTTTGGGATTTTTTCGGTTTGGTTTCGGGAATTTTTCGGTTCGGTTTGGGATTTTTGGGATTTTTTTCCAGCCCTACTTCCAATCACTTGAAAATACTTGCTCTATAGAGTCTTTATATTCTCAGATTTGCTAAACCATGTGGGCATTTAAACCCACAGCTTTTACAACTCTCCCTCTTTGATGCCCACATATCAACATCAGTTGCCTAATTAAAACCTTGCTAGGAAAACTCAGTGGGAGAAAATCGTGGCGGAGGGAAAAGGATACAACTTTGCTTGGATTAGTGTTAAGTATGCTTATGTTGCCTTGTTAAAATCTTGATAGGAAAAACTCAGTGGGAAAAATCCTAGTTGAAGGAAAAAGAGTACAATATGCATGTGTATTTCCCCTTGATTCCATTCTTCAATTTGATTGATTGATAAGTCGACATAATCTAATACCATGCACAAGCTTCTGAAACGTGCACTTTGGTAGAGATTTGGTGAATAAGTCTGCCAGATTTTCATTGGAATGGATTTGTCTGACATCAATAACCTTAGCCTTTCAGCTCATGTGCACTGAAAAACTTAGAGATATGCACCCTTGATGAATCTTTCCTTCATTTCGACAACACACGCTGCATTATCTTCATGAATGATAGTTGGAGTGTCTGTCTTTTAAGGTAGACCACATGAATTCCGGATGTGATGGATCATTGATCTTAACTAAGAACATTCACGACATATGCTCTTTATATAGTCTTTATATTGTCAGATTTGCTATTGTTGGATAACATGATTTTCAACTTGTATGGCATGTTTTTTAACATGCCTTAATTTGCCTTGTAGACTTATGCACATAAAAGGCTCTATATAAAGAGCATGCAGTATATGCTCAAACAACACACCAAATCAAGAGTGAAAAGTAATAATACCAATATATGCCTCCTCTCTTTACTTGCATCATTTGTGTGATACATTGCACCCATTCCACTGTTATCTCTAGAAAAGATTATCTCTCTCTCTCACTTTTTCCTATTTATAACATTATGAAATGTCATTTTTCTTACATTGTATGGTTTTGAGGTTGTATTAATTTATACTTTTGCCTATAAAAATCAAATAGTTCATTAGACCGAAGACATAAATTGATTTTAGAGCATGTTTATTTAACAAGAATGAGAAAATGAATGAATTCGAGAACTTAAAAATAGGGAAAGTAAGAAAAAAGAATCGAATTTGATTCTTGATTTTAAGGCTTGTTCGTTAACATTTTGTAACACAGATTTTTGTTTTGCACATAAAAAAATGAGTGAATGTGTGTTCAGCTGACTGTTTTATGAAAATAAACTCGGAAAACGAAAAAAACGCAGAAAACAATATTTAGCCTAAGTTCATAGAACTCAAATTGATGTTTTCTATGTTTTTCAGGAACAATTTTCAAAATAATTGGAAATAAAAGATAGATAATAAACAAAGTTATAGTTTTAATAAAAAATAAATAAAATCATGTATGTCACCACTACATTCACCACTAATGCCACCACTATCACAACATTCAGCATCGCCTCACCATCACTACCACCGCCACCTTCTTTGATACCACCACCTTTCACTACCATTCCCACCACTACTATATTCTCCACCATCATCAACCTCGCCACCATGGCCACCACCATATCGTCCACCGCCATCACCTTCGCCACCATGACCACCTCTACTGTCTTACCATCGCCACAACTGATATTACCGCTACAGTCTTACCATGACCACTACCACCATACTATTCACTATTATCACCCTCATCACCACCTCCACTATTACACCACTGCGACCACCACCAACCCTACACCTTGCACTATCATCGTCGTCACCACATTCTCCACCCTATTACCCTCACTATGGCCACTACCAGCTTCACCATGTCTGCCACCATTATCCCCACCTCTCAACCACCATTTTCACAACCATCCCTCACAACCCTTCATTAACACAACCATCACAACAGCACCTATATCCATTCCATCCACCATTGCCCTTTATCCCACTGTTTCCAGCACCTATATCCATTCCCTCCACCATTGCCCTTTATCCCACTGTTTCCACCACCTATATCCCATATGACACACCCCGGCTAGTATAGGTTGCAAAATATCATACTACGTATAAGTTTGCAAAATATCATACTACGTATAATTTGCAAAAATAAGGGTTTAATAAAACCTTTGTTTCAATAAAATATTAACCTCTTTCTATAAAACCTGTATAGTTTGCAAAATATCATACTATGGTATTAGGGTAAATTACATTTTGCACCCTTAACTTTCGATCATATTAGGGTTTTTTGAACATTGCAATGTCATACATCAACTTAAGAATTCGTTTCAATGTTAGACCTCCGATAGTCAATCTATTAAATTGACCGTTAAATGATGACATGACAATGATAAGTGGCATAAATTTGATGACATGGCTATCAGTTTTGTACTTTGTTGAATAAAAACACAACCAAAAAAGTTTAATTATTAAAAATAATACTACAAATTAATTAATGGGTATTTTTCACAAATGATCCCTGAAATTGAACCACACCATCAAGAAGGTCCCTGAAATTGAAAATCAATCAATGTAGTCCCTGAAAATTGATGTTGCAAATCAATGTGGTCCTTCCGTTACAATTCCGTTAAAATTTTTGTTATGTGCTTATGTGTCACACAAGTGGGTCCCACAAATCTAATTAAACATTAACATCTATATTAAAAATATTTTTTTATGTCAAAATAAAAATAAAAAATAGTTTTTTTCTTCCATTGTCTTGCTCGCGCAGGCTTGGCTGCCATGGCAGCCTTGCCCACTACCAACCGAAGCAAGGAGGAGGTGAGTTGCAAGTTCAAGGTGGGTCGAATGGCTGTGCTGCTCTGGAGCTGGAAGTGGTGTTATTATAAATATTGCGGATTTGGTGGGTGAGGATATGGTGGCGGAGGAAGCTCAAAGCTCTATTGCGCTGCAATTGAAGAGCCCTGGTCCTGCACAAACAACTAGCACCCCCAACCCCACATGATTTGCAAAGTTATGCACATAGATTACATCCTCAGTTGTTAACTTGTTCGAGAAAGTTAACAAATGTTTATAAGTAATTCATGGTATTTTCTGCTCTGTTTTGGCTCCAATTTCCCACCATAAATCTCCAGCAAGCTCTTCAATTGCAGCACCACAGAGCTCTGAGCTTCCTCCACCACCATATGAAGGAAAATTTGTGAAAAACATGTCCATTTGAGCAACATCTTTGGCATGCAATTAACAATTAAAGGCGGAATCATGCTTGTATGCACTCAAAACAAAACATTACCCATGAAATTCAAAGCCTAGTAGTTATGGTGAACCATGACTCAACTTAAATCTTAAAGAAATGAGTTGAGAAACTTTTATACCTTTGAAGCACCTCTTTGCTTAGCAAAGGTTAATCACCCATGTGAGGGCCTTCTTTCCTTTGTCTCCTTGCTCCTTGGCTCCATGGATATGGATGGAAGAATTGATTCTCCAAAAGTCCCCAAGGTAGGAGACCTCTAATTTTCGACACCAAAGATGGTGAAGGAAGAAGATGAGTGACCTTGGAGGAGGTAGGATTGCTAGCTAATCCCCTCCAAGGGGGCCGGCCTCCTAGAAAGAAAAGGAGAAAGTTATTCTCACTTTTCATCCTTAGAAAACCCTAATGATGAAATGGCTATAAAGTTACCTTTATACCACCTCACAATGGAGTGGCAAACTTGCAATTAAGCCAAGTTCACTACCCCTCTCTATATGGCCGGCCACTTAAGGGTTTATTGGGCTTTCAAGCCCTTTGTGTTTTCAAGTTGTCATACAACTTGAACTAATGGGCTTGACATTCAAATCTCATTGGGCCTTGCGGCCCAAAACTAACCCGAGGTCTATAACGAACTTATTCGTTTGATTAATTAACATATTAATTAATCCTAGCCATAAATAATTAAACCATTTAATTATTCTTACTCATCTCCATTGTATCCTTCAATCATTACCTTACACGGTGTGCGATCCATTAGATTCCTTTTAGCGAGGCAGTGGGCGATTAGAACTCTTACTAATTGATTATGAATTGAAACTTACTTTCAATTCTCCCTTTAGTGATTACTCACCTTTAGGGCTTCCACAAACCATGAGTGACACCTAGCAGTATGTCATGGCTACCCAAGCTAATCAAAAGAGGTTGGAGAACCTATTCGGTTTGGGATTACAATGCAATACGGTATTTCTCTAATACAATACTCTTGACCACATTGTTTGGTTTGATAGTTTATTCATGTCTACTATTCAATGTGATTCTCTTACTTATATGATTACCTTGAATGTGATTTGGAACGACTTCCTAAATCTCATTCATACTCTGGCCAGAGATTCTTAATCATATCATAAAGTATTCTCCCTCAACGTTTGAAGGTTAGAGATCCCTTGTTCTACATTCACTTGCCTCCATGGCTAAGTGGCTTAACCCCAACTATGTCGTGGACACTCTATGACGGAGTGACTTTGACATAGTCAAAGATTAAGGACCTAACCACAAGACAACTATGATGCCTCAAGTCAAATGACTACTTTGCATTATCCTAACCATGAGTTCTCATGTGACATGAGTATGAGAACTCCTCGTTGATCGCGTTCAGTGGACTCATTCTCTATTGAGCACCTACGTACTTGTCTTGGTGTCAGTCACACCATTGACTCGAGACCAGTCACTCTCCCTAGGAGAAGACATAGGACGTACTGATCTTAACGGACTGTCAATGCCCAATTGGCAATCCTATGATCAGGAACATTTAGGATATGTATACGAAAGAGAATGGTCTCATGAATCTAACTTCTTTAGATCACATTCTCCCTATTACATATTCCTTGGACTTATCGTTTAAGCATATAACATTTATATGAGACGGCTTAAAACAATAATCTTTGCCCATTATATTAAACTAGATTAGTTTAACATGTGAAATGTCCGTAAAGTATCATCGTATGATTGGTTTTAGGGCACATTTCCAACACCATATCCTCACCCACCAAATCCGCAATATTTATAATAACACCACTTCTAGCTCCAGAGCAGCACAGCCATTTGACCCACCTCCTTAAACTTGCAACTTACCTTCTCCTTGCTTCGGCCGATAGTGGGCAAGGCTTCCATGGCAGCCAAGCCTGGGCGAGGAAGACAATGGAAGAAAAAATATAATTTTATTTTTATTTTGACATAAAAAAATATTTTTAATATAGGTGTTAATATTTAATTAGATTTGTGGGATCCAATTATGTGACACACAAGCACATAACAGAAATTTTAACAGAATTGTAACGGGATGACCACATTGATTTGCAACATCAATTTTCAATGACTACATTAATTGATTTTCAATTTCAAAGACCATCTTGATAGGAAGGTTCAATGTCAGAGAGATCATTTGTGATAAAAACTCTTAATTAATTAAAAAATAAAAAAACAAGTGCAGACCTTCCCATTCCCAAACACCCATCTTCCCCGACAAACCTATCCCTCTCCAGCCTCCATTGCACGGGCCACGGGAATCATCCAGCCAAAGCCACCACCCCTATCGAATAATCTACACTACATCACTAATGTTCTTCCACTGCATCTTTGCACCACAACGCCGGCATCACCATATAAAACGACGAGCTCGAGGTTGTGTTGGAGACGAGCCCCGACGAATGGGTATACAACCAACCATCAAAAACCCCAATTGAAGAATCTGACGTCTACTTCTCCAATTTCCATTCTTTCCAATTATTTTTGTGATTTGATTTGGTTTTTTGGGTTGGATTTGTATTGATTTGGGGGAATTGCAGCTGTCGTTTAATTTGGGGAAGAAGACGACGGCTTTGCGATTGGGTTCTGTCATTTGCACCTATCCGCTGAGTCGTTGACGCACCTCTCCTCGTCGACCGGTCGAATCCTCATCCCCTTCCACCCCCTTCCCGTCGACCCGTCGACTCCTGATCCCCTTCCGCCCCCTTCCCGTCGACTCTTCGTTGCCGTCGAAATATTCAGTTTTTATATTATTATTTTTATTTAGATTTTTAGAATTTTAAATTTTTAAGAAAGTAATAAGTTGTATAAATAATAACCTTTTTTTTATTAATTACTAATATTTAAGTAATTTTTTTAACTCAGTTGGTGTGAGGGTGGGTCACGTACTTGTCACGTCATCATTTAACAGTGAAATTGACAAAAAATTTAACAGAGGTTTGACATTGCAATGAATTCATAAAATGAAGTATGATATTGCAATGTTTAAAACATGAGGTATGAGATTATGGTGTGACTCATAATTGAGGTGGATTTGTCTAAATTTACCATACGTATTAGTATG
Organism: Heteromeles arbutifolia; assembly: GCA_024362995.1. NCBI lineage: Eukaryota > Viridiplantae > Streptophyta > Magnoliopsida > Rosales > Rosaceae > Heteromeles > Heteromeles arbutifolia. The sequence continues at coordinate 1,180,295 of JANCRC010000022.1, forward strand.
AAAACCAATTACCATATAATAACAACATTTTAAGATTACAGTAAATGACAATATCTCAAATATAATAATATATAATATCAGATGCTCATCGACATGTGCGGACATACAAGTTCGTGCAGAGAGATTTTGACATGAAACATGTTGGTTGTAATAATGATCTACGCTTTAGTACCACATACACATGAAGCTGGTGCTAAGTTTATCACAAGTAAGAGATAGTTGCCTAATGTAGATTAGTATAGGTTGGCACTTAATGGATCCAATGCAAGTGTATCGATGTGATGTGAACATACATTGCCCAGACAAGTACAAATCACTAGTACAGAAATGTATGATGGGCATATAAAATATGTATGATCATGCCGCCATGATAGTTTCATAGAGCTTAGGAATATGATAGTACTTCTAAAGATAAGTGTAATCATGACATGATGTAGAAACATACTTTAAACAAAGCATTTTTGAAAACTATATAAATATAATGCACTTGAAAATAAAATTCAAATTATAAAGGACGAGATTACCGATAACAATTTCTCCTATGCTTATATACGGACCCATTAGAAAAACTCCATTAAAACAATTGAATTTGAAGAAACGAAGTGCGGAAACGAAATCAGCGCGTCGAAATTTCCTAAGAAGGGTTCTATAGTCGATTTAGCGATGGCAATTCCAACCGTTAAACCCGATAACAGTAGATAACCGTCCGAATGGATTGGATTTGGATATGAAAATTCGGGTATGATATGGATATGGGGAAAAACCGTGAACTTTATTTGGTTATGGTTTTGAATATGGTTATAAGGGTCCCCAATCTGTATCCGTCTCCGAATCTGACCCGAATATATATATATATATATATATATTTGATATATAATATAATTTTATTCAATTTACCGAACCCTCCCTATACTAATTCATTATGCATGTATCAAACCCTATACTATCTTTATTATGCACCAAACATCATGCATGGGGCATACCAACAACCTCATCAATTCAATACTCTTATTGTTATACTCAACCAAATTAATTCATTGAATCATTTTATATATCAATTATCAAATGTTCCAAGTTTATCATATTCATCTCTCTTCAAGAGTCTCACTGTCAAGAAATTAATTCATTGAATCAATTTGTTTTGTCTTCCTTTCGTATTTGCTTTTGTCCTCTTTTTCTTTTTTATTGGACCAATTTATCATATTGGCTTATCATGAACAACTTCAGATACATTGTTATGTTTTTTGTAATTGGATGTTGCTATTTAATGATGGAATTAGTCTACTAAAATTTATAGTGTGTCAATTGGATGAATACAACTTTTTTTTTTTTTGACGAAGATGGATATAACCTATAACCGATTGAAAATCTGTTGCCCGGTGAATATGGTTATGGATAATCCCCGATGGTTAATTTGCAGTTATGGATATGCTTAATTTTCGTGGTTATGGGGATGGATATAGCATTTCCGTCCCCAAACCGAACCGTTGCCATCTGATGAGTCAATATTATATTATATATTTTACCCTATTCTTAGTATTATTTTGGTAATTATTTTGGTAGAATTTTGATACTTTGCTTTATATTTTCAATGTAGGACATTCGATTTCCTCTGGAGAAAAATGTGACCAAACGGACGAATTTTGGAGTGATTCAATTTGGAGGACGTTTGTGTCTTCCTTAGCTTGTTCGTGTAAAAATTTCAGCAATTTCTACCAAGCGATTATTTTCTGGCGATTTAATGAAGAAGCAGTGCTCGTTACTGGAAACTGACGTTTCTGGGCTTAAATTGCGTTTTTGGAGCCCAAAATGACCTTAGATGGGTTCGTGGCCTTCAGGAGAAGTGTTCAGAATAGTCCAAGCTAAATCTAGCTATTTTGGGCCAGTTTTGGAGCTGAATTAGGTCCAAAACGTGGCTGTGCAGATTTCTAGGCGAATTTACCAAGTTAATTTAGGATTATGTTTCCTATTTTATTTCAATTTATTAGGTTTCCTAGTCTTATTCTAAGACCTTTTACTAGGAGGATTTTATTTAAAGTAGTATAAATAAGCCTTTTGGCAGACCTAGGGTTCTCTCCTACGTATGCAACTTTTGGGAGAAGACTTTGGGAAAAGCTTAGAGATTTCAAGATTTTATTCTTTCAGGTGTTTTCATTCTTTTTCTAGTTTAATACAATTATGTTGATTTTTATTATGAATATGCGTAACTAATTATCTTTGTTAGGGTGAGGCCATGATCCTTAGCAAGAATATGCGGTCTCTTTTTAATGTTCTTATGATATTATGCATGCAGGTTTTGAATTGTTAATCACTGTGCTTTAAACTATCTATTTGTCTTAGTGATTCGCGACCATTAGGATATTTAGAAAAGTAATTTGATGCAATTTTGGCAGAGGGCTATCCTTAAAATTGACTAAGGCTTATTGTGGTTAACATGTGTAACTACTTATGATGGACAACACGTCTTAAGAGTTATATGGTTTTTCAAAAGGTTTTCACAAAACTTAATGAGTCTTGCATGTTCACATTCGATCTGGACGCCACGGACGAGTTGCATGTTAGATATATGTTCTATGTTGGGGGTTCTAAGTAGGGCATACTTTAGAAAAACCTAACCTTCAAAATATGCATGTGTAATTCATAAGGAATTAGAAGAACTATGTAGGATTGTTAGGGTGACGGCAGAACCATAGTGTTTTTCCAAATTTGTTTCTCAAAACCTTTCTCTTTGTTTTGTTTCATTTTTAATTGGTTATTAGTTGTTTTCCCTAAATTATTTTTATTAAAATTCGTTTTTATTACTTTTAAATTCTAAATCAAACTTTTCCAATCTTTACTTTCAAATAATTAACTAGGTTTAGGGTTTTTCATAAATTATTTTAAATAATCCATGCGGAAAACGACCTTACTTGAGCCGTTTATACTGCAACAACCTTGTTCTCTTGTAAGTATTTTTAAGTGTTTTTATCCCTACTTTTATAGGTGGTAAATTCTCTATCAAGAAATTAGTGCCGTCGCCGGGAATTGTTTTAACAATTTGTGTTAATCATAATTCTTTGTTAATTATTGCTGTAAATAATTATATTTAAAAATAAAAATAAAAGAGTTAATTTTCGTTTTTTTTTTTACACAGGTCACAATCTGGGCAGGTACAGTTCATGGTCTGCACCAGATCTCAAAATCAGCAGCTATTAGAATTCAACCTAGAGCCGGATCGAATTTTACAACAAAAGCGCAGGGAGCAGATTTTAGCGTGGGAACCCTCGTTGGAGGGCACTTTTCTGAAAAATCTGTTTTCTTGGTTTTTGGTTGGCGAGGATACCATGGCTTTCGCCATACCAGCTGCTGGGCGTCCATTGAGGGATACATTAGCAGCTCGTGCTAATGAATTACCAAATTGCATTGTATATCCGGACGAGGAAGGTGACGCGTTCGAAATGAGACATGACATGTTGGAGATTTTGCCTACTTTTCATGGATTAGCTCATGAGGATCCTAATATGCATATCACGGAGTTTTTAATGGGATGCAGAAATATTATAGTGAAGGGGTTTACTGCAGAGTCAATCAAACTTCGTTTTTTTCCTTATTCATTGAAGGACAAGGCAAGAACATGGCTGCTTACACTACAATCTGCCAGTATTTGGGCACAGATGAGTGACAAATTTCTTAACAAATATTATCCAGCCTCTAAAACTCTTGATATGAGAACTCAAATTTTATCATTTGCCCAAAAGCCTAATGAAGAGTTTCACGAGGCATGGGAGCGTTTTAAGGAGTTATTCAGAAAGTGTTCCCACGTAGGCATCGATGGAGACACACAGATGGGCATATTTTTCAGAGGAATAAACTTTAACACTAAGAATCATGTTCATGCTTCATCAGGAGGATCATATTCAACTAAAAATGCACAGGAAGCCTATCAATTGTTTGACAACATGGCATCTGAATCTCAACAATGGGCAGGGGATCAAACACAAAATAAGGGCGTTTTTTAAATGTCCACGGAGTCTCCACATGTATTTGCTCAAATTGAAAAGATTGAGAGAAAAATAGAAAATTTTGAAAATTTGACATGATCTTGCAGAAAATTTCAGCACCAGTTCAGCAAGTTGCTGTCCAACAACCTGCACCAGTATATTGTGCAATTTGCAGCCAACCCACACATGATTTTATGGGCTGTCCACAGAGAGATGCATATCCAGATTTTGTGGCAGAGCAAGTTAATGCATTCAACAATTATCTAAGGCAAAGAAATGATGTTCATTCAAATTTTTATAATCCAGGTTGGAGGGATCACCTAATTTAAAATGGGGTGGTGAGTAGCAAGTTAAACCACCATTCCCACCACCAGTCCAGCAACCTGCTGCACCAGCTAGAGCTCATTGGGAAATTGCAATTGACAAGTTGGCAGAGGCTACTCGCATCAGTTTTGAACAAAGCAATCAGAGCCTGCAAAAGATACAACAGACAATGAATCAAAACATGCAGAATATGCAAGCTTCCATAACTAATTTGGAAAGGCAATTTGGGCAGCTAGCAAGTAATATCACAGAAAGAGAACAAGGAAAATTTCCCAGCCAAACAGTTCCAAATCCAAGAGGTACAAAAGATTGTTGTACGATAAGGACGTTGAGATCTGGAAAGAGTTATGACAATCACGACAAAGAAAAAATTGATAGTGGGGACAAAGCTACAAAGAGTGCAGAAAAAGATGCAGAAACTGTTTCTGGACAGATTTCAAACAACTCAGAATCTGCCCCTGCCCAGAAATCAGAGCGTGTTTATCATCCTCCTCTTCCCTATCCCGAAAGGCTACAACCAAAGCTCAAAGATCAGCAATTAAAGGATTTCATACAGACCTTGGCTAAAGTTCAAATTAATTTGCCATTGTTGGAGGCCATTAAAAAGATTCCTTCTCATGCCAAATTTTTGAAAGATGTTTGCAGCAAGAAAAGAAAGCTTGTTGAGTCAGAAAAAATTGTGCTAACAGAACAGTGCAGTGCGGTCCTATTACATAAATTACCTCCAAAGAAGAAAGATCCAGGGAGTTTTACTATCTCTTGCACTATTGGAAATTGTGATTTTAGTAGTGCTTTAATTGATTTAGGTGCTAATATTAACTTAATGCCTTATTCTGTTTTTAAACATTTAGGTGAAGGTGAGCTGAAGCCAACCTCCAGCATTATTCAATTGGCTGACCGTTCAATTACCTATACTAGAAGGGTCATTGAAGATGTTATTGTAAAGGTTGACAACTTATTCCTGCCAGCGGACTTTATGGTTCTAGACATGGATGAAGATTTGAAAACACCAATCATTTTCGGCCGCCATGGCAACAACCCGTACTCTTATTAATGTTGAAGCTGGAACTTTAACACTAAGGGTCCAAGATCAATCAGTGGTTTTTAATTTGTTTGAAGCAGCCAAACACCCAGCAGAAAAGCAAGAATGCATGCGTGTTGATGCATTAGATGGTTTACCTCGTGACAAATTTATGACCAGATCAGCAGACCATCTGTCCATAAAGCCTCCAAATTTCAATCATGATTGCATAAGTCCTGAACCACAGCAGCAAAGAGTGCCGCATGATGTCCAGCCAATTAACATTAAGAAAAAACATAGAATGTTGTTGCCAAGCAGCCAAAATTTTAAGAAAATACAGCCCGGTAAAAAGGCGTGGTTGTTGATTCCCGGGAGACAAGAGTCTCGGTGGAAAGGCCCTTATATGGTTAAGCAAGTTTTTCAAAACGGTAACGTGGACATTGAAACAGAGGGCAAGGGTTGTGTGCTCAAGGTCAAGAAGTATCTACTAAAGCCATTCCTAAGGAAGTTCATTGCAAGCGAGTCAATGACTCTGAAGGATCCAGCAACTTAATCACTGGGCTTCTGTTTTGTCTAGCTACAAACATTAAATAAAGCGTTTATTGGGAGGCAACCCAATTCTCTAACTTTTTCTTTACTTTCTTTCATTTTTATTACTTTCAGTTTCTAGCTACATTTAATTTCTTAGGTTGTCATTTCTTTAAAACCCAAAAAAAAAAAAAAAACAAAACAAAACCAAAAAATAAAACACACAGAAAAAAAAATTTCTTTGACTTGTTTTATTTTAGTTTACCGATAGTATTTTCTACATTCTATTTCTGATTTCAATGCTTAGGTTTTTGCAGATAGCAAACAAGACAAACAAGAACATCGACATCAACCACATCTGTGATTCACATAGCAGGGATGGGATGGGAAGTTTGACGAATGGAGGAGTGGCTATGGCTTTTCTCGAGGAAACTGAGAGAGAGCCGTTTGGTTGTTTGGCTCTGGGCTGGAGGTTGTGATTCACATAGCAGGGATGGGATGGGAAGTTTGACGAATGGAGGAGTGGCTATGGCTTTTCTCGAGGAAACTGAGAGAGAGCCGTTTGGTTGTTTGGCTCTGGGCTAGAGGTTAGAAATGAGGAATCCAATGTTTTCCACTTACCGGTGCTAGGGTTTTGGTGCACATGGCCTTGGCGTGGGCTTTCCGTCTGGTTTCTCTGGTTTTGTCCTGTTCTTGGGCCTTTGCTTTGCGAGTTGGGTTTAAAACCCCACTTGTATTCCATTGGTCCGTGTGTTCTCCTTCCCAGGCCCAAGTTTGTCTTGCACAATGGAGACCAGTTCCAACCCAGCAACAATATTTTAAAAACAGCATGCCCGCTCCCATGTTCTCTGCATCAGAACCCATGCCACCTACCAAGTCCAAATTTTTAAAACCAGGTGCATTCTTTTCTTTTCTTTTCTTTCTTTATTATTTATGTTGTCGTTTTTTTATTTCCTTTTTGTTGTTTGACTTTCCTATCTTTTAATTATTGTTAGGTTTAGTTACGTTTCTTTATTGACTTTACTGTTTTTTCACCTTTAGTTAGGTTTCTTTAGTGTTTTTTATTTCATTTCTTTTTCCAAACTTTAATTTTGAGTCAATAAAAAAAAAAACAATTTCATTCTATTTAAGTTAATATCCATAGTTTATTTTAAATGTTAGAACAAATGGACATGGTGAAGATTAATCCCACAGTAAAGTCTTTTCTATTTATCGTTGCTAAGACACTAATTCATGAGTTATACTTTGAAAATTTGCACATTCACATCAACGTGGTTTGTGGGGAGTGAGATTGAAACACTTACTTTTAGTCTAAGTTTAATTTTAGTTTTTGTTTTAAATAAAGTTAGTATGTGTTATAAAGTAATAATTGTTCCACCCGAGGCTTTGCCTAGTAATCGGGCCAGTCCTGCCTAATCAGCAGTGATTCTCGCGTCAAACGGTAGAGTTTTGGCATGGGGCATGATGGTTAGTTGGTTTCGTAGTCTTTTCAGCTCGGGTTAATAAGTCCTTAGGGGTGTTCTACACCTAATGCCCTAAAGCCCTAGTGGTTTGGGAGTCATTGACCTAAAGCTCACTACATGGGTTGGATCGAAAGCTTAAGTGAACTGACATTGCACAACCACTACTGTTACTGGAAGAAGAAAAAAAAGAATAAAATAGTTATATTTAAATATAGTATGTGTGAAATAAAAGGACAAGAGGTAAGGGTTTTAGTCAAGTCTCCTTAACTATGTTGGATCACTTTACACCAAAGGAAGTTCATGAATTCTTTTCTAATTGATTCTAAATGGCTTGGACTCTGTGGTGGGATTGGCTGGAACTTTTGAAGAGATGTTCTGATTTTTAACGTATTCTATGGATTGCAACTTTGAAGGTGAAATTTTTGCCATTTAGTTTTAGTTAAATTTCTAGTTTGTTAGCTTTTATTTCTGTTTTCTAGTTTTTGTTTTACTTGAGGACAAGCAAAAAGTTAAGTTTGGGGGTATTTTGATAATATTATATTATATATTTTATCCTATTCTTAGTATTATTTTGGTAATTATTTTGGTAGAATTTTTTATACTTTGCTTTATATTTTCAATGTAGGACATTCGACTTCCTTTGGAGCAAAATGTGACCAACGGACGAATTTTGGAGTGATTCAAATTGAAGGACGTTCGTGTGTTCCTTAGCTTGTTCGTGTCAAAATTTCAGCAATTTCTACCAAGCAATTATTTTCTGGCGATTTAATGAAGAAGCAGTGTGCATTATTGGAAAATGACGCGTTTCTGGGCTTAAATTGCGTTTTTGGAGCCCAAGACGACCTCAGATGGGTTCATGGCCTTCTGGAGAAGTGTTCAGAATAGTCCAAGCTTTAGATCCAACTATTTTGGGCCAGTTTTGGAGCTGATTTGGGTCCAAAACGTGGCTATGCAGATTTCTAGACGAATTTACCAAGTTAATTTAGGATTATGTTTCCTATTTTATTTCAATTTATTAGGTTTCCTAGTCTTATTCTAAGACATTTTACTAGGAGGATTTTATTTAGAGTAGTATAAATAAGCATTTTGGCAGACCTAGGGTTCTCTCCTACGTATGCAACTTTTGGGAAAAGCTTAGAGATTTCAAGACTTTTGTAATTCAGGTGTTTTCATTCTTTTTCTAGTTTAATACAATTATGTTGATTTTTATTATGAATATGCTTAACTAATTCTCTTTGCTAGGGTGAGGCCATGATCCTTAGCAAGAATATGCAGTCTCTTTTTAATGTTCTTATGATAGTATGCATGCAGCTTTTGAATTGTTAATCAATGTGCTTTAAACTGTCTATTTGTCTTAGTGATTCGCAACCATTAAGATATTTAGAAAAGTAATTTGATGCAATTTTGGCGGATGGCTGTCCCTAAAATTGACTAAGGCTTCTTGTGGTTAACATGTGTAACTACTTAAGATGGACGACACGTCTTAGGAGTTATATGGTTTTTCAAAAGGTTTTCACAAAACTTAATGAGTCTTGCATGTTCACATTCAATCTAGACGCCACGGACGGGTTGCATGTTAGATATACGTTCTATGTTGGGGGTTCCAAGTATGGCATACTTTAGGAAAACCTAACCTTCAAAATATGCATGTGTAATTCATAAGGAATTAGAAGAACTACGTAGGATTGTTAGGGTGACGGCGGATGTCACATCCCGGCCCCGAATAGATCACTTCCCGGGCCCGCTCCACCACCGTAGCACGATATTGTCCGCTTAGGGCCCCGACCACGCCCTCACGGTTTTGTTTCTGGGAACTCACGAGCAACTTCTCAGTGGGTCACCCATCCTAGGAGTGCTCTGTCCCCCTTCTCGCTTAACTTCGGAGTTCCTACAGAACCCAAAGCCAGTGAGCTCCCAAAAGGCCTCGTGCTAGGTAGGGATGGGAATATACATTTAAGGATCACTCTCATGGACGATGTGGGATGTCACAGCGGACCCTAGTGCTTTTCCAAATTTTTTTTCTCAAAACCTTTCTCTTTGATTTGTTTCATTTTTAATTGGTTATTAGTTGTTTTCCCTAAATTATTTTTATTAAAATTCGTTTTTATTACTTTTAAATTCTAAATCAAACTTTTCCAATCTTTACTTTCAAATAATTAACTAGGTTTAGGGTTTTGTTATAAATTGTTTTAAATAATCCCTGCGGAAAACGACTTTACTTGAGCCATTTATACTACAACAACCTTGTTCTCTTATAAGTATTTTTAAGTGTTTTTATCCCTACTTTTGTAAGTGGTAAATTCCCTATCACCATCCCTAAGTCGATTCCATACAAAGTCATCAGTCAACGTTGACCGATCAATGGTTAGAGTCAACGCAAATTTGAGCCAGTCCAAGCCATGTGGAATATTTCTTCGACGGACAAATATTTCGTTGTTAGAAATAGAATAAACGGAATAATTTCAATTTTCATTTCTTGTAAATAAACATGTCCTTCCTAACTTATTGTGTAAGCCCGGGCTTTTTCCGTCTAGGGCCCCCTCGTCCAGATCTTTTGAATTTATTGTCTTCAAGATTCCTCCCCCATTTTGTAAAGGAGGCAGATTCTCTGCTCTCATTTTCCCATACACTTTCATCATCCCCTGTTTGTGCGGTTATGGTTAAGCCACGTTTTTTTGTCTTATTATCTCTATAAAAAAAATCAATATAAAATGTTGGCATAGCTTAACTGTGACCGCACAAACAGGGGAGGATGGAAGTGTATGGAAAAAGGAGAGCAAGAGAATCTGCCTCCTTTTGTAAATCACCCAATCAAAATCAAGCAGAATACATAATTTTATTTTCAATCTTAAATAAGAAAACGAAAACCATTTGTTACACAGGGTTGACAAACACAAGAATCACAACAAAGAACATGCAGTTCCCACACTAAATTCTTCACGATAAAAACACCCTAAACAATGTCAACATTTTATTTGTATAATTAGCAGTTAAACAGGCAATAAAATTATTCATACGACACTAACATAAGTGACATCGTCAGATTCAAGTCAAGTGAACCTTAATAAGTTAATTTGTTAGTTTTACATTGGATTTGTGTGATTGAACAAGATAAAGCTAACAAGTAATCGAAAAGAACCGTCCGGTCGATCACCTCAAATAGAATTGTAAACTGAGATAGATTGCATCCAGTGCGAAGTTCATTTGTCCATAATCATTAGTTAAACATTTCCCCAATTTCATAGGGAGGGGGGGCTTTGCCCAGTCACCAGCATCTATAATGTTGTAATGTTTTCCTTCTTCTCGTCTTGCTCCCCTTCCAAATTCCACTTCAATGATCTCCTTGTTCCATTCAAATACACTGAGAGGGTTCTGCTTGTTCCATCATCATTTTCGTACAAGAGAGGCCGGTTCAAGTGCAGGATAACTCAGCATTTTGAAGCATCAGAAGACCAGTTGAACAACCGCTGCCATCAACTCGAGTCCATTTCTACGAAAGCCCCCGGATGGAACTTCTTGCACAATGCCTCTATGGCTGATTGAATTCGATCTTGGTCCTGCAACAAAATTACTCAATCAGTTATAGTGATTCAAACAACTTATATATATGCATAATACCTCAAGAAATGTTCTAGTACCTTGCCCTCAAAATAGATTATAAGAGGCTCCTTCCTTGATTTACGACGACAACCTTTGTATTTTCCATGGAAGATAACCATCAGAATTCATATATGATATCATGTTGTCCTAGAAATCTAAAGTTTTCAAAAGGCACTCACCAATGCAAAGGTCTGGAAATTCCAGGCAAAGTTTTGACAGAGGTTGAGCAATTTCTACCTGCATTTTTCACCCAATAAAAAAAGAGATGACTACCACACAATTAGTATTACATCAATTTTGTTATGCATACCCAATTAATTGCATGCTTAGAAATTCCAGAATTTCTAAGAAAATGTGACCTTCTCAATTACCCAACTCAGTACTTTCATGACTAACATTCACAAAAATGGATACGGTATCCTTCTGATAGTGGACTACATACACAAAGACAACAGACCACTTATATCTCCTGGCATAAGTACTATAAGCTCGTCTGGTGCCTAGGATTTAATTAGGATTTAATTACTCTCTACATTCAAAATGTATGTTGAAGAAAGAAATGAAGAAATTTTGACCTAGTTGAAGGTAGAAGATGAATTAGTCATGAGGGAAAGTTATCCCTTCCAATCCCCGTTACCCATAAATGGTAGGATATCAACACATACTAGCTTACCGTTCTAGCCACCTCTAACATTATTTTTTACTTCAACATACCTTGAATTTTTTCAGTTATCCAATCTTAGGCACCAAACGAGCCTATATTCCCCCTAATGATTCATCTCATGTACCTTTATGGTAAAAAATAGGCCAAGCACAGCGTACAAGAATGATCATCCCAACTTATGCACATAGGGGTGATTCACACAAAGAGGATTATGCATAAGATGTTAGAAGTTAAAATGGAAGCTACACTAACGAACTAGCAGGGATTGCAGTATGTTGTTTGAGGGGTGGTAAAGTTTTACAAGCCTTGCATGCTAATGTTGTCAGACTATCAGTGTGGACCACCATGGCTTATTGTTTAAACGTGTGCTTCCATTTAACAGTCTAGTAATTAACAAGAGACTGTCTGGAAAAAAACAAGAAGTGTGTTGTGTACGCACACCCAAATTTTCAAGACTTAATTGAAGATATATGGAATACGGAATTACTTACATCTGTAAGGTTTGTTGTCAAGTGCCTAGATACAAATGGTTGCATCTTTGCTAGCACACCATCGGATATCATTAGTTCAATTAGACAGTTCCACTGCTCATCCAGCTCCAAGACATTTGTTGCCGTAAAGATTATTACATTTTTACACTTGATCTGAAAGAGTCAATCATTTGAGTCTATATATAATTAGTACTTTACTGGTCGGATGTATATATACACACAAATCACTCAAGAGGACACTTTTAGATTATTCCCAGTAACGATGTCACAAATTCTAGCTAACAGAACATACAAAAAGAAAAACTTCATATGTGACCTTTCAAACACATACCAAAGGGACAATCAGCTTTTCATGATGCAATAGTTCAGTGATACCTTCAGGCAACAGAGCCATCTGAGAAGGCAAAAGCAAGAATACAATCAAATTCATGCTGTGAACGGTGAAGCTTCTAGCACAATAAGGTATGTAAATAACTATTTATGGGAACATACTAATAGTACACAGAAAGTAACAACCAACAGAAATGAAAAAAAAAAGAAGCACAATGAGATCATGATACATTGCATTAAGTATAAGAAACTCTTGACATCCAAGTACCTCATTCCGATCACCAGTGCATTGATCACCTATAAGATGCCTCAGATATTCTTCAAATTCTTCATCAGGAGCCTAAACGATGAAGATTCACCAACCTCAATATTGTTAGAGGCTTAGAGAAAAACTAAAAATTTTCGACAAATTAGGACATCTCAATGATATTCCTATGGACTCCATTTTACAAGTCCATGAAGGTTGAAGGGTTAATACAGAGTTCCCTTTGTCCCAAAATGAAATACTAATAGATTCATTGACATATCACTCTCTATGTGCTTTAGAAAGTTGAGTCGAAATAAACATACCAGACGAACCGCGAAAGCCTTTGCAACACCTGCCAAAGTGACATCTGAGTGCAGTGGGCCAACCCCTCCATACATAAATACCTACATAGTAATGTCAAATAACATTGGCTAGAGATTAGAACAAAAAAGGGAAAAATCCCTCAATCCATTTCATAATTAAGAACCACCTGAGAACTCTCAAACAGATTGTAAAGATTTACCATATCATCAGTTGATTGGCGTCGCTCAACTTCTTCGGCCACAGCATCTATCTGTTACCAAGAGAATGTCATGGAAATGAAAATGTAAGGTGATTTGAGTAAATGTTACTGCACATCCATTATTGCAGTTACATAAATTGATATATAGGTAACTGAACTAGGCGAACTATGTTTAACAAATTAAATTGCAATGGTAACTCACATCATTCCGAACAACAACAGTTTGTGATACCGACCAGCCAATAGAATGGAGCTTTCTACACAGTGAAGGCCCTAATTGATCCTCAACAGTGCCAAACCTGAGCTATCAAACAGATAAAGAAAAGAATAAACTTCAGTAATAACATTAGGTTAAGGTACAGAAGATACTATGACATCTAAACCATGAATTTTACCTTTCCTTCATGCTTTGAAGTTACGTAATAGTTAATACTATGTCAGTTTTCTACACATGACTGTTTATATATTCTTTTGCATAAGTGATAATTAAAAAATATAAGAAAAATAATGATCATGAACAAGGACACGATGACTAATAAAGTTAACTCGAAGTGCTAAATCCAATTTCATTAGGGCCTAAACACAATTTTGAAAAATTTAGTAATCCTTCAGCCTTAAACTGTGAGATAATGAAAGGCTACTGAAAACAAAAGAGAATAGTTGAACAAAATGGTTTGAACTGATTCTGTTAAGTACTGAAAATCCAACAAAGCGCCTGAAACTTTTTAATAAGTAATCACTGATCATCGATATCATGGCGCAACCAATGGAATACAGGATTTCATATTATCATGGCGCAACCATATTATTATGGATATTGATTGCAACAAAAGAAAGTACCAACGAAGGACTTACAGAATCTCATCCCCCACAGCAATGGCGGAGGCCATGAGTAGGCCACCCTTATGTAAGCCCACACCATCAAGGCCATTGATAGCAGCAGGCTTATTCCCACGAACTGAAGGAGGAAGTTTTTTAACCCTCCCGGCTCTCTCTAATCTTCCATCAGAAAGTAAATACGCAGGTCTAAATACTTCTTTGTTGTCAGATGAATTGTTAATGCTCAATAATGCATTTGGAACTGTGTCATGTATACTTCCAATTGAAGTATAACTGTGAAAACGAAATAACATGTCAATTTCGTTGAATATGACTAAACAAGTATAACAGAAGAGTACAATCAAATGAAACGTTATGATGTCTGCATCAGGAACCAACTCAATATATGGCGTGCATTGAAAAAAGTCAAGCATCAAAGCAACAGTTCAAGCCACATACCCTTGATCATAAAGACTGCAGTACTGCACTTTGCAAGTTAAGAGAAAGGCCCACACATCTCTGCAATGAAACACATGGAAGTCAAACCCCACGAATGTACACGAGTTTTGAATTTGGATAAAGAGGAAGCCTCCTGTTGGTCTAATGCAACGAGTAACTAAATTCTATAGCTTAGAATTTACTTCAGTTTAGAATTTAGATCAAATACACTTCTAAGTCGCACTTAATTGTCATATGAAAGCATATAATTCAGATCATATGACATTATAAAGCCTCATGTTGCATTAAATCAGTAGTTACCTGATACCTAATACTAGAATTATCTTCTTGTCGCTTGTCCAGGGCTTTGTTTGTTGTTTCTCAATAAGTGGAAATTTTGTATATAGATAACTCATTTTTCTTTCTTTCAAGGAGAAAAGCACTATAAAGGCAATGTTGCTTCTAACAGAGCTTTCCATATGCAGAAAAGAAAGAAAATAGATGAGAGAGCAAAAGGTGCGAAACATACCTGTATGACCAATCCAATATCGGATTCACCCTCATGAAGGGTGGCCATCCAACTGAACTAGGAGAGAATTGATCTTGACCAACCTGTGAGTCACAAGAGTTAAGGCATCTTTGTAGGAAACATCTGCAGAATAATCTGACAACAAAAGATATATGTTCAATATGATTGTATCTTTGCGGATACAGAAAATCAATTACCGCAGTAGGATCACCGATTCGGACACCAAGGAAAATAGCTTTGATTGGTTTTGATTTAAGTAAATCCTCCAAACCAGACTTGAAATCAGAGCGGATGATATCCAGTTGCAAACCATAGCTGCTTAAAAAAGAATATGTTACTAGAAGGCTACATCTCAAACCTTTAAATCTACGCTAAAACTAGAACTTATGATCCTCAATGACATTTTAAGACATAAGTAAACAATGAGAGTAAAACGGGAAGCATCTCTCACATAGTGGCTGCATCATAAGTAAACGAGTTGATTTCAAGGAAAGCAGATGGACTCTCAAAATATATCGTTCGCATAGGAAAATCTTTCACACCCTCGTTAGAACAGCTTTGCTCCCCTTTATGCAAAAAGTAGCCAGCCCTGAGTAGGTGCAACAAAACCTACACAACCAAGTTACTAATACTTGTTAGGTTTTTCCATCCCATGATAAGTTGTCCTAAGTCTATAAGGAATTATAGTCTTCGAGGATTAAATTGTTTTCCCAATTGGAGTTGTTTTCCCAATTGGAGTTGTTTACCCAATTGGAGTTAGTTTCTCAATTGGAGTAGGATTTATAACTAGATTCCAATTAGGATTAATAATCCTCATTGAAGAAGACCTTTATTATGTCTATATAAAGGGGCTATTGTACTAGTTTTGAATGGAAGGGAGCAAAACAATATTTTGTATACCACTCAAGGGATTAGCGTGAGAGAATATTGTAAAGTGTGTGCAAGAGAAAAGAAAAGAGAGAGTGTATTTCTTGTTCTTGTTCTTTCAGGTTTTTCGTCAAGTCCTAGTTCTAGAGATTTGGCAAGATTATTGGTTGTACTCATTATTGATATAGTGAAAGATTGTTGTTGTTGTCTTGTGGACGTAGGCACATATTGCCGAACCACGTAAATTCTTGGTGTTATTTATCTTGATTATTTGTTTTTCGATTTCCGAAGTTTGTTCTATTTTTCCCATTCTTAAAAGTGATATTCTCAATAAGTGGTATCAGAGCCAGGTTTGGCTGATATCCGTTTAGAATGGAGGGTGCAATTATGATGAAACTCACTCGCTCCAACTGGGTTACATGGAAATCAAGAGGAGGACATGCTTTACTGAAGGTGTTAAGAGCAAGCCAGCAAGTATGTTTGATGCTGATTGGACCAAGATGAAGATAAGCGATATTTTCTGGCAAAGAAGTCTATAATTGCCTTTGCCAATGACGATGGTAGTTCTAATCCGAGGGAGCCTGGTCAAGAGAAGTTTGGTCAAGTGAATTTTGGTCAAGAGATGTTCAATCACATGGAGTCTGGTCATGGGTATTGCGATCAGAAGGAGCCTGGTCAAGAGAAGTCTAATGAAGAGGGTCTTGGTTAATGAGTAGTTCAATCAAGGGGAGCGTGGTCATGAAAAGTTCAATCAAGGGAAGCGTGGTCATGAAAAGTTCGATCAATGGGAGTTTGGTCAAGAGGAGTAATCCTACTTTTTGGTATACCTTCCTCATGGTCTGGAGGGGGAGATTGTTAGGTTTTTCCATCCTATGATAAGTTGTCCTAAGTCTATAAGGAATTATAGTCTTAGAGGATTAAATTGTTTTCCCAATTGGAGTTGTTTACCCAAATGGAGTTAGTTTCTCAATTGGAGTAGGATTTATAACTAGATTCCAATTAGGATTAATAATCCTTATTGAAGAAGACTTCTATTATGTCTATATAAAGGGGCTATTGTACTAGTTTTGAATGGAAGGGAGCAAAACAATATTTTGTATACCACTCAAGGGATTAGAATGAGAGAATATTGTAAAGTGTGTGCGAGAGAAAAGAAAAGAGATGGTGTATTTCTTGTTCTTGTTCTTTCAGGTTTTTCGTCAAGTCCTAGTTCTAGAGATTTGGCAAGATTATTGGTTGTACGCATTATTGATATAGTGAAAGATTGTTGTTGATGTCCCGTGGACGTAGGCACATATTCCCGAACTACGTAAATTCTTGGTGTTATTTATCTTGGTTATTTGTTTTTCGATTTCCGGAGTTTGTTCTTTTTTTCCCATTCTAAAACGCGATATTCTCAACAATACTATCAATGACAAAGATAGCAACTGAGAAAAATGGATAACCAGTAAAATCACTTGTAAACTTACAGTTGAATCCTTTCCCCCATTGAAGCTGAAGGCAACCTCTTCAATACTGTTGATGAAAACAATTTAGTAGTTGCATATAGACTATAGAGAGTGACTGTTCAAATCTCAATGTTTCAAAAGTTGAGTTTAAGTGTGAAAATTCGAACTCTAAGGTATATGGAGAGCAGGAGCACCTCAAGTGCATATATTTATTTTATTATTTTCCAATGCTGTTTGATTCAAATGTATACATTAATTAGTGATATTCATCCCTTAATCTCCTAATAATGGTTGAACAATTTTAATCCATTTGATATGGGATTTCTTTCCGGATAAGGTTGCAAGATATTCAAAATTTCACAAAGAAATTTGCAAGCGTAGTCTGATTCATAGTGCCCAAACCGCCAGCTGTTGGTGTATACATCCAAAGGATCTTAAACGGATAGCGACAAACCAGGCAATAACCGACAAGGAAAAGCAGAGTAACGTTTACTAAGAATCAAATCCATCGCTTAGACGAATAATTATTTTACTAGATACTTCCGCACATCAATATTCAAGTACTTGCTTCTACCTTTAATTAAATCAAAACAGTATCAGTAATCAACTAACCAACTTATTTGTTTTTTCCATTTATTATATTGCTGGTTTAGAGCACCTAACAGAAATAGCATTACATAATACGGAGCTAAACATGTCAAAAATTCAGAAACAACAGTCTGGCAACTGCATTGAGTTGAAAATGAAAGATGCACGGGGAGGAGACGAAAAGGAGCAGAAATATTGTTACAAAGTAATTGATACAGAGTTTTGAGCTCAACCCATTTAATTTCTGAGAAAATGTAGTAAAAATAAACGAAAAAAACAGTTTCTATAAGTTTCATTAACACTGAACCTACTTATAACTACTTGGTTCAGTTCAAAAGTCCTGCATATTTCTTAAAATCTACAGAACCCAAAGCAACAATTCAAAAACCCATCTCCTTTTCTAATCCCCATAAAAAAAACCACAGCATTCAGTTCACAAAAATTGCAGAAGCTCGAAAATTCACCAAAAACAAACAATGCCAACAAGGGAACAAACAAGGAAGAACTTACGAGTAAAGCGCAAGAGCTCTCTGAATAACATAGATAGCGTTGTTGTACTTGGTCTTCAGCCTTCGATCATCACACTCTTTGATTGCCTTGTCAATCTCCATCTCCGCTCTGCAAAATATAACAAAAAACACAAAACCCAGTACAAATTCATCAAACACTCAATTAAACGAGCAAATGGGTTTCACAGATTCAACAAAATTTGACTTTTTTCCTGGAAAACCAACCAAATGGGTGCTCTCAAATCCCAGAAATTCGACCTCTTTAACAAAAATCAGCGAAAGGGTTTGCAGAAATTAACCAAAATTTGCAGTCTTTGCTTAGCAATCAAGAAATCTCACCCGAAAATACCAGTCTTCAGAGAAATGGAAGTCTTGGAGGAGGGAGCTGGCTATGGAGTTGAAGGTCGAATGGGAGTAAATTGATTGAATATCCGAAGGAGTTTTGAATCAAAACGAAATTGGGTTTTGGGAGTATTACGTGTTGGATGGATGCCACAAGTTGTTTATCTGCTTAACGGGTTTTGGTTTTGGTTTTTGGGTTTTGGGTTGGTCTACTTGGAATTTGCAACCGCGATATCAACGCTATGGGCACTTCCAGTTGAAACCGAAATCGGTGAACCGGATCGGCACGTTACAGTAATTATATGTCGACAAAATTGTTTAAGGAAAATTCAGTCACGTTTTTCCATTAAATGTCGACAAAATTGTTTAAAGGTTGGCAAAATTATAAAGAGACAAATTTCATTTTTGAGAGGCATGGAAAAACGTGAAATAAGTGAACTTGTAGTTTTAAACCCCACCAGTTGTTTGTGTGTGTATGTTATGAAGTGAAATAAAATCACCATGGCATAACACTTTTTGATATAGACATAGTCTACGAATGTAAGCGCAACTACATTTCTATAATTACAGTGTTATTTTAAACGTGAGATTTATAGCATGTGGAAACTGCATATTACTTGAGATTTTAAGTTTTTATATCCCTGTCGAAGCAATTTCATAAAGAATAGAGAATGTCATGAAATTCTTATCCAAAGATTTCAATTAAATGGGGGAAATTTGGAAAACTAACCAAATTTTGGACCCTAAATAGAATTCTAGCCACCTTTTTAAATTTATGATAATTATAACCAAAAGTTGATATGAAAGTACTAATAC
The DNA here is from genome assembly GCA_024362995.1 of Heteromeles arbutifolia. Lineage (NCBI taxonomy): Eukaryota > Viridiplantae > Streptophyta > Magnoliopsida > Rosales > Rosaceae > Heteromeles > Heteromeles arbutifolia. The sequence goes on from JANCRC010000022.1 coordinate 1,199,822, forward strand.
ACTCTTCAAATAAAGTTTTCTCAAAAAAAACCAAAAAAAAAAAAGTGTCATCCATGGAAATCAAACAAAGTAACATTCAATTAAGATCAAGAGATTCAAAGTAGAATTGAATAAGTTCAAAGCCACCCGTGCTCCTTGAAGTTCCTTAAACAACCCAAAACCCCAATTCAATCATAGAAGAAAACAAAATCCAAAGTTCAACCTTCGGAGAAAATGAGAGAAAAAGAGAAGGGACCATCGCATTTTGGGCTTTTCACCAACGATTTGGTTTTGGAGCTGATCTTAGAAGTGGAGGTCCCAATTGAGGGGTTGAGATGTTGAGGAAGGGCAGCGGACATTGAAGTGAGTGAAGGCCTCGTTGTAAGCTTGGTGGTGCAAGTGCTCGAACTCAAGGATTACATCGTCGTAGTTGAAAATCAGAAATTGGAGAGCAGAGGAGGAAACTGACCGAGACTGAGAATAAGAGTCATCTTCATGTGGAGGAGGTCGAAAAAATTTTGGGGGTTCGGAACTAAACGAAGGTTGTGTGTGAAAGTATAAAAGAGGAAGAAGATGAGGAATAGAGAGGGATCGTGCTGCACGCCATGGCTGGCTGTGCTTGGGTTGGGTTTATGTGGTTTTGGATTATCGTCTAAAAAGGAAAGAGATGGCAGTAAAAGACAGCCAAGCCTTTTGTTTTTTGGTTTTTTTTTTAGAAAACTTTATTTTAAGGGTGTATTAGTATTTTCATATCAACTTTTGGTTATAATTATTAAAAAATTTAAATGATGGTTAGAATTCTATTTGGGATCCAAAATTTGGTTATTTTTCCAAATTTCCCAATTAAATGGCATAAAGCTCAAAATATGTACTCAATAACTATTCTAGATAAATTTGGTATAAATTGCCTCAACGAGTACTTTTGTTAGTTCAAACTGAATTATATTGTTGCAACATACCTTTAAAAGAGTTAAGAGTTTTAGTATGACTCTTGAAGAGCCTATAACACTATTTGCATATATGGTTTATATTTATCATGGAGTTTATACCACTCCTAGTTTATTTTAAATCTTCAAATTGATTTTGTATTTATTTGTTCTTAGCAGGAACACAAGTGGCTGTTGTCAACTCCCGATTAACTTATGCACTTCTTCAGACTTACTATCATCAGGGGGAGACAAGTGTAGTTGTCCATTAGGGAGAGTCGACAATATGCTATAAATAGACATATACGTGCATTGTGCTCTTTTCTCTTCAACCAGGTTTTTATCACACTGGGATTTTCCTGTCAAGGTTTTAACGAGGCAACATTATGTGCATCCAACACCATATAAATATTTCATAATCAAGGTGCCCGATTTTTCTCCTTCGCTTAGGTTTTTTTCCCATTGGGTTTTCCAAGCAAGGTTCTATCGAGGCAACTACCATTGATTTGTGAACATCAAAGGGGCAGTGTTATAAATAATACTACTATGTGGCTTTTCACATTCTAAGTCAATATGTAATAACTTAATAGTTGAATACCTTTCTATGTAAATTCTACCCCTATAAATAGGCACTCTAAGAAGAAGGAAAGAGATCTTGATTCTCCTCCACCTTCTCTCTTGTGTCTCTCTATCCTCTATTTTCTCTATACTTTAATTCCAACATTCTCTGCATTTTATTCCCGCAAACCAATTTACGATAACGAGTAATAAATTAATTGTGAATTCGTTATTTTTAGGATTTGAACAGAATTCTCAATTACAAAGGGGAAAGAATTAGACTGTAGTATGATTTTTAATTCGTTACTTTTAGAAATGGAAATGAGTTTATGAACTATCAAAACCTGACAAAGTGTTTACAAATCTATAGACTTGGACTCAATCAAGTAGACTAGAACTATGTGCTCTCATCCCTTTAGATCAAATTAATAAAATTTTTTAACAAACTCGACTTGAATTCACATTTTTGTTATACTAGAGAACGAAAATACTAGCAAATAAAAAGTTTAATTTCTTTTTAGTTTTATGAAGGCCCTCTTCATTACTTGTTCACGAGTAAAAACCTATAATTTTTCATTTGATTTTTTTTTAAAGGAGATCAGCTGGTGACTTTACCACGGCAGTCCACCCTTCCGGAGACCGGAAAGACGCATAAAGGCATAGTTTCCTCCTGGCCACCATCATGCAATTCACTAGCGTTAGGAATCGAAGGCAATTTATTTGTAATATTGAGACTCGTGCTTGTCTTAAAAGCTCTCTCTCTTAGACCATCTCCAACTCTTGGGTTAAAACCTAAAATTTTTAGCCCAGAACATTTAGGTTTTAACCCTGAAACAGCTTTTCTACTCTAACTCTTCTAGCCTAAAATTTTAGCCTCAGATTATTAAACAATGAATTTAGGCTACTTTTAAAAAATAAAAATAAAATTATGTGGACTATCCTAAATTAATTTTATGAACATTTTAACCTAAAAATATTTAAATTTCGAAAAATCACTGAATCGACACATGAAACTCATTAAACACTATGGAAGAATATGAAACACATGATAGAGATGTATAAATACAAAACACATGGAACACACAAAACACATATGAAACACATACAAAACACATGATAAAGATGTATAACACACCAAACACATGAAACACACGAAACACATACCAAATATATATAAAACACATGAAACACAAACCTTCAATCATCCTCTATATAATCATAGGTTAAATATCTAACCATCACACAACATATTCACCAATCATCCAAATTTCATAGTGTTTTTTTTTTTCTTCAAAATCATCAATATCTCATCAATGGGTGATAGAAAAAGGCGTAGCTTGGCAATGCAGATGGCACAATACCAAGCAAGCACACAAAACCTTTTTATTTTAATTTGTGCCAACGACACCATCTTTGCTCATAGAAACTTACGCCAAGCATAAAGCAACATTTTCCTCAAATGACCAATTACGACTTCTAATATGATCTTTTGCCATGTTGAAAAATTTGGAAATTGGAAGAAATGGTCTTGGAAGATAGTAAAAAGAAAAATTGGAAGAACTGTAGAAGAAAAGTGAGTTTTCTATCGATGTTTGAACAAATACATAGGTATTTATAGAGTTTTTTGGTGAATTTTGAGTTAAATATTTTTTTAATAATTATTTTAGTCATTGGATTTAAATGTGGGCCGTTAGATCTTTTTTTTACCGTTATTTAATTATATTTGATCTCAGCCATTGAATTCAATAAATATAAATTATATTTGATCTTTTTTTGGGCGAGGAAGCGCGTGCAGGCCGTGAATGCGTCTTAGTTGGACGAGTCCAATTCACTTCCCTTCTTCCACACTAACATGTGGGCTCCACTAATTTTGGGCTAAATCTTATCCAGAATTTGGGTTTTTTTGAGTTCTAACACGTAACCCCATTTTAGCACAAGAGTTGGAATGAAATGATGGGAGGTGGGTTGTGGGGGGATTAGAAGGGAATTTTGAGACTTACTCCAAGGGTTGAAGTTGGTCACAATGGACCCACTGCATATGGCATCAGGCATCATGAATGCTATGGCCATGGTATTGAACTTATCAAAACTTTTTTGATACGAAAATTGTCTGAACAATTAAATTGATACGAACATTGTCTGAACAGTTAGATCCGCATAAAGGTAGAGCTTTGATTCCCATGTACAATCTTCTTCTCTCCAAATAAAAAAATGCTGGAAATTCAGTAACCCTTCATAGTTAGCAGCAGATGTAAGTCATAGGAACACTTTAAGGCTTTGAGGGAGAGGGTTTACATGGAATTGGTTCACCGCCAAATAAAGCGCATGTCAATGCATTAAATGCCACGATATTAGTGAACCAATTTCATATAAGGTACTTTCGCTTGGAGGAGTCATACAAGTCCAATAACCAAAAGTCTCCACATAAGCTTTGACTAGGGCACCTTGACATTTCCAACCCAAAAGGTGGTGGCTGATTGCGGTTATAAAGTCAGTCAATACTCATCTTATGGGATGATTGGACATAAATTTGTATATTTTTATATCATCATTGGCACTAAGCACCTTTTAACTACAAGAAACCATGTCGTTAAAAAATTATATGGTTGAATAAATTAACGGTGAATTAAAGGACATAAACAAGTAGGGGGAGGTAAGGAGGGCAAACGGGGAGCGAAAAATCATTCCTAAACCAACAAGCATTAACAGTCAGGAACAGTAACAATCCTCTAATAGGAGAGATTCCACCGTATAATCAATGACTTACCACCCTCCATCTATCTCCCGCATCATGTGATATGAGAGATTGAAAGTGAGTGATAAAACACCGGTTACACCCAAGATTTTATGGCTGCTTTCCTTATCTTACAATGACTACTATGAGCATGGAGAGCGAAGTGAGAAAGGCAAACTGTGCGTAAAACAAAACAAGATCTCTATTTAGACTTCTAAAACTAAATTCCATGCTGGGTCTAAATAATTGGTAAGAAAAATTTATGATGCGATATTGATATGTTATATGAGCCTTTGCTTGGACGATAACATTTGAAATCAGATGGATTCAACTACCGATATCACTAGGAATTGAACCAAAAAAACCAAAAACCTTGTATTAATGGAAGGGACGAGGAATTAGTCATAGAGGCCTTCTGCTTGCCAGATATCAACTAAAAAATCCACCATTTCCTGCATAACGTACCAATTCAAATTGTTCCCATCGATACCAATCCAAATTAGTAAAGAAAAGGAAATCAATCGGAGAAACTTACAGCTAAAGGTATTGGCTCCTGAAAAGGTTCAGTAGATAAAAGAAGATCCTCATACGTTGTTGTCCAGCTGAAAAAAGAAGATTCCACATTACAACTTAAAAGTTGCACATACACTACACAAGTATATATGACAGAACACATATAGCGAATAAAATGATAGCGCCCATGAACTGCAACCTAGGAGCATATGATTCCTTCACTTACATTGCGAGTTATACTTCAATCAAATCTTAGAATGCAAGTGAAACGTCTTCTGCATTTTCTAAATCATTTTTTCTTCTCACCAAGATCAAATCATTTTAAACACATATGCCAAATTAGTTTCCTCAAGGTCCGTCACTACGTGAAAATATGTCAAAGCTCCATAATGATCATCTGAATTTTTCTGGATACATAACATATAATGCAATTTCAATGCCAGATTTCAATTTCAATTGGAGAACAGATCAAGGAATGAAGACAAAAAAAAAAAGTTAATGGCAATGCAAAATACTGTAGAAGATCTGGTTCAAATGGCAGTTCAAACTCTAAAATCATTAGCGATACGGAAATCCTCTACCGCTAATCTCTCACTTAAAGAATTCCTATGTCAACACACAGAAACACAATTGTTGAGGAATGCATCAGTTTTCCCCATATATTCGCTATCAGCATATAGCTCACCAACCTAAGACTCCAAATAAACCCGAATATATTTTGGTAGTGCTGGTGAATAAAAAATACTCAATATAAAATATGAGAAGCGACCGGAAGAACTGATGTGGTCTGTTGGTATAGAAATGCTAATCTGACAGTAAATTCAGAAAAATGTACCTCATAATTGGTTCTCTTGGTGCTCTTCGCGATTTCTGAGACTGATCACCGATCCATTCTCTTCTTTTCTCATGCCAAGCTATCTCAGCTGCATCATAAGGTCATCCATAATATAAGATACTACTTTACTAGATTCCAATCATCAACAGGAGAAAATAAGTAAAACATAAAATAGAGGAAAACAGTTGCCCATAAGTAGGTTAGATAACTTTCAAGCAGCGGTCACCGTCTTAATCTTGAGATATTAGTGATTTTCCTGAAGAAAATTCTTCTGACTGATTTATTCAAATGACTTGTTTTAAATGTCGGGGGAAAGTTCTTACGTATTATGCTTCTGACATGTTATATATCACCCACCTCATTATGATCACTAAATTAAACAACCACTATTATTCACACCATCAATTCGGAGAAAGACTTGACAATAAAAGAGTTCTGTTATAAGGGTTGAACACACTTTTATCAACGTGTACCAACACACTCATCGTTGTCTAAAGAGAAAAATTCAGGTTTTGTAACAAGTAAAACTAGCTCCTAATTTTTCTGGCTGAGGCTAATTCTCGTGAAAGATACGTACCATTATTAACAAAGATTTCTTTCTCATTAAGCTTCCCTCTACTAGCAATATTTGAAGCATCTGAAGGTTGATTTTCTTGAGAATTAGAATTGCTACCGTTAGTTTCCATGCTCCCTATACTGGAAAACCATCGCCTTTTAAACCACACTACTCCAAAAAAGAAAGTACAGATGAAAAACTAGTCTCCATGCGAGATACATCATCAGCTTGACAAGAGATAAAATCTTAAGCATCAGTGAATGAAGAAAAATAAAAGCAGAAAAGAAAAATGAAAAGAAACAACTCATGCAATCATAACTTCTAGTACATTTTCATTTCCAGTATATGCTACCACCGCAGCATACAGAATCTCAATCAAATTATAGATACATAAACATCACATGCAACAGAACTCATGAATCTTATATCAACCATATGGGTTCTCCCGCAATGCCCTTCCTCTCTTTCTGTGCGACTCTGTTCGGAAACACCAAGGGCGTGTCTTGGGCCCTCCCCTGTCCATATGGCCCTTCAACTCCAACTGAAGTTTCTTTGCCTCTGTTTTCTTATAGTGGAGCAATCAACCCTAAGAAGTACAACATTATTGTTTACACTTTACATACAAAACTCAACAAGGATGCTTCATCCCGAGATGAACAGAGAAGTTTAACCCCTTTTCCAAATTCAGTCCCTTGCCGGTCATGGCAGAGATTTATGGACCAAGAAAGTAGCTAACTTAATATTCTCTCTTTTCCATCTTTGACTCCGCCAACGTTTACATGATCTATCGATATCGACTCACCAAAAATTCTACCTGCATGTTTCGCAATTATTAACTCATTCCAAGAATTCTCCATTCCTTTATACCCACAAGACTCCAGTCTGACACCAATGCAATATAATTTAGCCCACAGTAACCCCATGTCCATCAAATAGAGAAAATTGTAGCAATAGTCCCTTAACCTTAACCCACTTGGGGTAATGGTCTCTCAACTAAAACCCATGACCATTGGTTACTTAACTCATCAAAACGTGCGGCTATGGTCATTTTCGTCAACTCCGTTAGAACTTTCGCAAAAAATGAGTCGCATGTCATGCACATGAAGCTGAATCAAAGGGTAAATATGGAAAACTAAATAAGAAAAATTGTAAAGGTCCCTCAACTTTAATCCAATTGGAGCAATAATCCCTCAACTTTAACCCAATTGTAGCAATGGTTCTCCCACCGTCACTCATTTTGATGAATTTCTAACGGAGTTGACGAAAAAGACCATAACTGCATATTTTCATGAGTTAAGGAACCAATGCACATGTTTTTAGTTGAGGGATCGTTGCTTCAATTCGGTTAAAGTTGAGGAACTATTGCTACAATTTACTTCCACCAAATGTTCTATAATAAATTGCACCACTCCAAGAAATCCAATAACCTCACCACAACATACATCTCTGAGTCATTCAAATTCAGTGTTGCATTCTGCAGTTTGCTTATATATTCACAGTTACCATCCATCCTTCCTAACAAAATATAAACCAGAAATTCTACAAAACCAGCTTCAAGCAATAAATCCCATGATTAAAATGCACATTTACAGATTCCAAGATAAGTACTTTGAATCAACCAAAGTTTCAAATAACACAAGATGAAAAACCCAAAAATTAAAAACAGAAAAAGATTGGGAGGGAGGTGGAGGAGGCCATACGTACCTGGGTTTCTTGGACTGTGAAGTGTGTGTAGGTGAGTAGCGAGAAGGGATTCAGGGAAGGGTTTTCGCTGAGGTGCGAGTAACAGTGAAGGTAACGGAAGGCCTTCGAAGATTCAAGAGTTGGGTTTTGGCGAGACAAAACTCAGCAAGGATGTGACTTTCTCCGATGATTTCAAGGTGTGGAGAACTGTAATTTTCTTCTTATAATTTTCTTCTTATAACGAACTTGGTGACATTGGACTGAACTTGGACTGGGACTTGGGACTTGGGACTTGGGGCATCCATTTGGAGACCCCATCCGCACATGATCTTAGACACGTAGATGAAAGCGAAAGGGGTTAGAGTCTTGCAGGTCCCAATTTAATTTAATGACATGTTTATTAATGTGTAATTTGAATAGATGGAAGGACCAATCCTTCCTAGTCGGACCTTCTTGGTTATTTTTTAATTTTTTATTATGAGATGTTATACCATGATTGAAATTGTCTAATTTCTAGTTGACTTTTTAAAATCAATTGTGTGGTATAAAGAATTCGTCATCTTCATTCTTAACGAATTTGTATCTATAACATAATAAAGTAAATTACCGATTTTCCCTCTAAACTTTTCTATTGGAAAACTAAGGACTCAAACTAATATTTTTTAAGCCAATTTATCCCCTAACGTTAGTTTTTTCATATGTTCCATCTAAATTTCTGTTAAATGGAAGCATGTGCACAACATGTGACAATTCTTTGAGGGCCAATCGTGTATTTGCACAGTCCTTGTTTAGAAATCTAGAGTTTTCAGACTATTTGCAAGGTGGGTGTTCACTGAAACTTGGGGGGAAATTGACATTGCCTTTGTCGATTTCATAGTTAGTTCATGGTGGTTTCGACAAAATCAGTAAGAAGATGCCTCTGGAGGTGCGAAACGGGGGGAATCGTCCAAAGTAGTGTAAGTATATTTCATCCCTTTTGTAATTGTTTGTTTAATAGGTAGATGTCGGTTTTAACTTTTACATGGTTTTTCTCTCTTGTATAGCTTTGTATGAGATTTCTTTTTGGCTTTCAAATGGTAATCAAACATATATGTGGTCACCTTACCACGGCAACAATTGTAATTGTTGATGCTGCGTTCAACAATTTATGAGTTGGTTGGTAACCTTGCAGCTGCTTTAGTTAGTTTTGTCCTCCCATACCATTTCTTTTCGAGTTTTCGATGAAAAAACTTATAATACCACTTTTTAGATTCCAATACTTTCCATGGGATGTGTTGTGTTATTATTTTTGTTTGTTTACATTGTAGGGATTTGCACCTTGGACCTTTCGTTATTCTAATAAAAATAGATTTTTATTTACATGTGTTTTTATTTTTGTAGCTAAGCCTGATTTATTCACAATAGAGATTCACTATGGAGTAGACCTGACATTCGTGTCGTGTTTTTCGTGTTATACCCGATATTTTAACGGGTCGTGTCGTGTAACACCCGATAAAATAAACGGGTAAAATGACCCGACCCGATAATATTAACAGGTAATATGACTCGACCCGTTACCCGTTAAGGAAAATATATTTTAAACCAATAAATAATCAAATGAAAAACATAATACTAAATAAGTATATACATACCATATTGTCACATCCAAAACATAAAAACGCATTTTCCTTTTAAGTATATTTTCACTTACCTAAAGTCTTTAATAGTTTTTTAATTAATGTAGAAGTGTAAAAAAAAAATATAAACGCTCATAATGACAAGCTTTACAACTTTTATGAAGAGCTTAACTTCGAAATTTGCCACTATTATCATATAAATCATAAATCAAAATTTAACCGTTGATTGTTGTTTACATTTACGCTTTATTTTTCTCATCAAAATTTGTTTTTTTAGATTTTCTTTTTTGAAAACATGATCTATTAGATGATGCAGAAAGATAAACGGTTTGGATCGTTGATATTACATTCAGAGTTTTACGGTTAGTGAAAATATTGCTTGATGTTTATAAAGTTTCTACAAACTATATGACATCGACTCATATTTCAGTTAACCGTAAATATCGAAACGTGATATCAAAGATCTGAACCGTTCATCTTCTTACATCCGCCAGATGATCATGTTTTCAAAAAAGAATATTTAAAAAATGAAATTCAGTAAGAAGAATAAAGCGTAAATGACAATCGACGGTTAAATATAAATTTAAGGTTTATAGATTATAGTGTTGCATTTCGAAGCTGACCCCTTCATGAAAGTTATAAAGCTTGTCACTATGAGTGATTGTATATTTTTTTTACATTTTTTACATTTCTACAATAATTATTATTAATTTTATTAATTTTGCCCTCAAATAAAAAACATTATTCATGAGGGTTTGGAGGATTTTAAAAATCTAAACGATAATGTAAGTATAACCATTATTTACTCGTGGAGGAATAATGATGATTCATAAGTGTTTATATATTCTTTCACATTTTTCATACTTGTATGTATGTTTTCTTAGTTCTTGCCTATACAAATGCTATACTAGTTTATTTTAATTTTGGACAACAACATGTCAAGTAAAATTTATCCTAGTAATGACAATAATGAACTCTCATAATAAAAATAAATAATGACAAAAACTTTTTTTTTAAACTTATATAGAATAATAATACAAAACTATATATTTAATATAGAATATATTGTATATATTAATATGGCTATTGTATTTTATAATAAATCTTTTAGTAATTAAATTTTAAAATTATCAAAATAGTTTTTTTCTTAACGGGTCGAAACGGGTTACCCACGTGTTACCCGCGTGTATACCCGTTAAGAACCCGTTATTAATGGGTCCTTAACAGGTCACCCGATAATGACCCGATAAGTTATCGTGTTGATCCAAAACATGTTATTTTCATGTCATTTTCGTGTCGTGTCAAAAACTGCCAGGTCTACTATGGAGGTTATCTTAAAGATGGAAAGTATGTCGGTGGTCTTGTACAGTGGGCGAACAACTTGGACGCTGACTTAATGTCTATGCTAGACATATATGATGTGGCTGTGCCACTTGGCTACAACCATTTACAAACAGGGTTTCACTACAAAGACAAAGTAGAGATTTGTTCCACTTATTGCAGATGCCCATGTGAGTGAATTTGTTTCTCATATACCTTCATCTAGGGTTCAAATTTTATATTTGACAAATAATGGTCAATGGGGAGAGGTTAGGATAATTGGTTTGAGACACAAATGTTGGCAACTGATTTAGGTAACCATTTTGTAGATGCTACAGTAGAGTGTGAAAAAGGTGTGAATGTTGAAGCTGGTGTGAATCAAAGAGTTGATGTAGAAATACTTGATGTAGATGCTGATGATGAATATGAAAATGAAGATGGTGATGATGATCAAGTCGGATCAGAGTTTAATATGGAGGAAGAGGATGGTGCAAGAGAGGAAAGTGAAAATGACTTTGAATATGTTGACTCTGATTATGTGCAGTCTGAAAATGATATTGAAGCTGAAAAAAAATAAAAATTTATTTGAGAGGTTTGTGGTTGATGAGGCTTCTGAGGCATCGCATAAAGAGCATGGTGAAGTTTCTATTGATGAGTACAACTCAGAGGAGTTGGTAAGTCTTGATGAAGATGAGCCTTCAGATGAAGAAGGTATTGTTGTGAAAAAGGTTAGACGAAAGAGAAAAGCTCCAAGGTTTAAACAATTCAGAAGAGAAACTGACTTGCTAAATCCAAACTTTTATTTGGGTATGGAGTTTCCTGACATGAAGGCATGCAGGGAGGCTGTAAGGTATTATTCAGTTATTATCAGTAGGCCATTGCATTGGGATAAGAACGACCGAACTAGGCATCGAGTATCATGTTTAGGAACTCCTAATATAAAATGTCCCTGGTTACTAAATGCAGCTCATGTAGGGAGGGGGCCGACTACGAGGATTAACACATTTGTGCCAGGACATACTTGTGGAAGATTGCAAAAGACAAAGTATGCCACTTCTTCTTGGCTAGCTGCAAGATTTGATGAAGAGCTCAGAGATCATCCAAATATGAGTGTTGGTGCATTCATGAAGCTTGTGTATAAAGCCAAGAGAAAAGCTAAAAGGAGGATACAAGGTAGTATTGAAGAGTAGTATGCAAAGATATGGGATTATTGTGATGAGATAAATAGAAATAATCTTGGTAGTACTGTGGTAGTAAAAACTGACTTGCAAGGTGAGAATCCTGTTTTTAAACGGATTTATATATGTTTTGCAGCTTTGAAGAGGGGTTTTGCGAAAAGATGTAGGCCCGTCGTAGGTTTTGATGGTTGTCACATTAAAGGATCTCATCCTGGGTAGATACTAAGTGCAGACGGAATCGATGCAACTAATAGGATGTTACCAATTGCATTTGCCATGATTGAGATTGAGAATACAAAGACATGGACATGGTTTATGGAAATATTTTTTGCTGATGTTGGGATTGAAAATGGCAATGCAATTACTGTTAAGCTAGAGAGAAGAACGCAGGTTTTACAGAGAAAAAAGAGAATCTTCAGAAAGAAAAGTCAAATGAAATTCTTTGTATTGTATTTTTCTTACTGAGTAAGTAATCTTACAAGGTATTTATAGAGAACACAATACTGTAACTAATCTAACTACCTAGCTAATCTTATGCCAAGTGTCACAATCTCATACACATACATAATATCTCTATAATATCTCTATCAATTACCACTATGATGCCAAACGCAGAACACAGGCATTGCGTTAGGCATTTGCACAATAATTTAAAGATTGCAGGTCACACTGGTCTTGCACTGAAGCAAAGATTGTGGGATGCGGCAAGGGCAACAACAATCCCTACATGGGAGACTGAAACGGATAAAATGTTAGCTCAATCTAAGTCAACATTTGATTGGTTTGAGGATAAGCCAGTAGATAATTAGAGTAGGTCGCATTTCAATACTAATGCTAAGTGTGATATACTACTCAACAATTTGTGCGAGTCTTTTAATGTTGCTATCTTGGAAGCAAGAGAAGCCCATTCTCACTTTGCTACAAAGGATGCAGTCGTACCTGATGCTTAGGATGGCTAGGGTTCGAGAGAGTTTGGAATCATGAAGTTGGGCCCAGAATATTTGAAATTGTTGAGAAGTATAAAATTGAAAGTTTTTTTTATGCATAGCCTCATATGCTGGTAAGAGAAAGTATCAAGTGAACCATCTTCATGGTGGTATGTATGCTGTTGCTCTAGAAGGTCATACATGTTCTTGTCAAAAGTGGGATTTATGTGGAATCCCATGTCCAATGCTATTGCTGCAATAGGCAAGATAGAGCCTGACCCACTTGATTATGTTCATTCTTGTTATAAGAGGCCAGCATATGACAGGGCCTATGAGGGATACATTTCTCCGATGCCTGGTTCAAAAGAGTGGAGGAAAACAGCCCTTGTGCCCATCAAGCCCCCTATGTATCACAAATAACCGGGGAGACCTAAAACTAGTAGAAAAAAAGGAAGCTGATGAGATACCAAAAAGGGCAACAAAGTTGAGAAGATATGGCATTATTATTAGTTGCAACCTTTGTGAGGTTGATGGTCATAACTCTACAACTTGCCGCAACAATCAACATGTATTTCACTTTCACGTAATCCATTTCTCTTATTCGCATATTTTTCCCTTGAATATAATTTATTCTTTTAGTTTCACATGCATTTCATTCAAATTCCCAACTTTATTGCAGTTGGATGGACGAAGAGGTAGAAGAGGAAGAGGAGCAAGGGGACAAAATGGAGGAGCAAGAAAAGGCAGAGGAGCTCCAAAGTTAATAGGGGTGATGAAAGCATCAATTTAAGTTCTTATTTTTATTTAAATTGAAATAAACTATTGTTAACATCATTGGGTTTAGGAGGTAAGCAAGATCAAGGTGAAACTCAATCTCAAGTTCCAATTCAAGCTATTGTCAATCTCCAATTCAATCTCAATCTCAAGCTCTAAGGACGGCAAATTTATCTGTAAGTACACCATTTTCTATTCTATAGATGTAAATGAAAATACAAGAGGAATGCATGTATCTCAAGTGAAGTTTTTATATTTCAATTGGATTTATGTTAACGCTTTAACTGATTCTTTTTTAGGTTACAAGAGGAGGGCATGTATCTCAAGCACGATGTCAAGTTGCTGCTTCTACATCACAACCTCAACCTTACTAAGCCACCAGAAATGAAAATAGGTTTAGGTACATGATTCCAACCAAACAAGGAAAGTCATGGGAAGTGTAGTTGATCTCAACGTGTCATGCGTTTTTTGAACGGAACACTTGTGCTCTTATTTTGATAACTAAAACCTTATTTTGCTTGTGTTTGATTGAGTGGAATGCCCATATTTTGTAATTGAGATTCTATGGGTTATATACCTTATGGATGGTGACATCTCTTTTGTTTTCCAACTTCTTAATGGTCATTTTTTGGAATTATATTGGAATTATTATGACATTTATGAAAAGTTGTAATTATTAGGAGCATTCTTTTAGAAGTATTATGAACAGGTTTCTAGTATTAATGCACTGCTTTGGCGACAATAACACTATGAGCATTTGGTCATATTATTATTTGTTAGAGAAGAAAAAAAAAAGATGGTAGTTCATGCTCCAAGAAATAGAATAATTTAGCTACTTATGAAGACAATAACACCATACATCATTTCTCATGCCCGTGCATGTATTGATTGAAAATGAGGGAAGAGGGGGGGGGAATAGAGGGAAAGTTTTGTTTTTGTTGTAGGCCTATTTGATTGAACTATTCTAGGGGAATAGAGAGGGGGAGGCCGGCGGCAATAAGAGAGAAAAGAGAGAGATTTAATTGCAAGGTGTGTGTTGTATCACCCCATTGTGCCTTTATTTATAGCAGTAGGATACGTAGAATCCTTACCCTTTTAGAATTACAACTCTAATAGGTAATTAACTACTAATAGGAATATAAGAGATATTCCTAGATCCACTAGGATTTACACAATCACGTTCTTATTCTAAATATGATTGCAACAGTTTTTGTTCTATTTTAAGTTTTTTTGTTATTTTTAAGAGTGAAATGACTTAACTACCCTCACATGTTGTGCACATGCTCTCATTTAATAGAAATATGGACGGAATATATGAAAAACTAACGATAGGGGGAAATCGGCTAAAAAAAATTAGTTTGAGTCCTTAATTTTCCAATAGAAAACTTCAGGGGAAAATCGAAAGATATGTGAAAGTTTAGGAGGGAAATCGGCTCAAAATAATAAACACCTTCCATCAAGGCCAAAGCCACACGATCCAAGAGGTAGGGTGTTTGACCAATGGATTTTCAATGTCTAAGTCATTAACTCTGAATATCAGGGTGTATAATTATATGTTTGCACATATTTCTATGAGAGCCAAAGTTGATCAATCAATTAACAATGGATAAAGTCCTTACATTTTTAAAATTAGTGTCAAGTTCATCAATTAATAGGTTCTTGTTACCCCATGACGGTGAAGGTCCAAAATTTATTCAGCTTTATATATATAGGTATTCATCAATTTGCCCTCTAAACTTATAAGGATTGACCATTTTCCCCTCTCAACTTTAATTTTAACCAATTACCCCCCTTAACTCTTAGAATTAGTCACTTTCCACCTTGCTGTTTAATTTTCTGAATTTTCCATCTATTCTCCTGTTAAGTATCTCATGTGTTATCCATGTGACCGCCATTAAATGGCAGAAACATCATTTTCTCTACACCTTCTACCTTCTTCGTTTTCTTCGAACCTTCCATCTTCTTCCTTTTCTTCACCCACGTTTTCTACTCCCCAGACTCTTCTCCGTTTGACCTCGCAAACCCAACATTTCTCTCTGTTTCTCCTTCCAATCTCCAAACCCAACATTTAATGGATTTGGACGATGATGTGAAGCTCCAGTTGTCACCGGTTAATCGGCTGTATTCCCAAAAGAATCAGAATCCTTCACATATAATAAGGTTTTTTATGTGAGCCATAACTCCCTAATGGGTCATCTTCCCGACATGATTTCTTGACTGAAAGACATCGAAGTTCTAAACTTGGCGCATAACAAGCGGTCAGGGGTGCTGCCGAACTTGGTGTGTTCATTGAAAAGCCTGGTGAATCTAACCATTGCTTACAATTTCTTTTCTGGGTTCAGTTAGGAATATACGAAGTTGTCCTACAGGAATATGATCTTTGATTTCTCCTTGAATTGCATTCCCGGCCAGAGATGCAGCAGCCGCAGTTGGAATGCTCTCTAATTCCGGGCGGTGGGTTGAACTACCTGAGAATTTCTATGCCCAAGCCTCTAGGATGTGGGTCCCTCTACCCATCGTCTTCTACTTCTTCTCAATAAAAAAAATAAAGGAGATTTCAATGTTTTTGTACAACTTTATCTAATAATGGCAAATTTGATTCAGAGCTTCCTAAATCCTACTGACTTTAATTTCTTTATTATTAATTCTGTTTGTTTGGAAATATCCAGAGGAATGTTCTCTTTTGTTCACAAAGATTCCCAAAAATGCCTTTTTAAAAAGCAGATCATCAAATTCTCAATGCAAGCTTCCCTCTTCAAACATGTCGCTAAAGAGAGAGCTAAATCAAAACCACCTCGAAAGCCATTGAAAATTAAGCGTCCCCCCTTGGGTTTGTGAGGTCAAACGGATAAGACATATGGGGAGTAGAAAACGAGGGTGGAGAAAAGGAAGAACATAGAAAATTTGGAGCAAAATGACATTTTTACCTTTTAAAGGCTGTCACGCGGATACCACATGATATCTTCAATGGAAGAAGAGATGGAAAATTCAGAAAATTTAACAACAGGAGGGAAAATTGACTTATTATGAGAGTTGAGGGAAAATTGGCCAAAATTAAAGATGAGGAGGAAAATTGGCCAATCCTTATAAGTTCGGAGGTAAATTGACGAATCCCTTATATATATATGATACCCATAATAAAGCGATGAATCGCCTTGATTCAGTTAATTGTACCAAAAGAATGAAAAGGTTGATGAAAACATTGTGGAAGGTTTGATTAAAAATTTAAATGAATTGAATGAACTATTTAAACTTTTTCAAACAATCAGAGATAAATTTGAAAACGGTTCTCGCTCATTGGTGTTTTAATAGTGGGAGATTAGGACTTTTTATACAAATAGAGATATTGTTATAGAATTTAAAGATGGAGGGTTAAAACTTGTTACAAATTTAAGTCCAAAATTCATGTAAATTTGAAATCGAATGACAATATGGACAACCCACATGAGACAAAATTAGTGGTTTAATAGTGGGAGCTATATGACTTTTTATTCAACAGAGATATTGTTATACAATTTAAAGATGGAGGGTTAAAATGCGTTACAAATTTAAGTCCAAAATTCATGTAAATTTGAAATTGAATGAACAATATAGACAGCCAACATGAGACAAAATTGGTGGTTTAATAGTGGGAGATATAGGACTTTTTTTTATTCAAATAGAAATATTGTTATAGAATTTAAAGATGGAAGGTTAAAACGTGTTACAAATTTAAGTTTGAATGGAGGGTTAAAACGTGTTTCATCATCTTCCCAATTTTCTTCTTGAAGATCTGGTTTACCAATCGTTGATAGGTTACCCCTGCATTCTTAAGTTTGAATGGCATAACAAGATAACAATATGTACCTTAATCAATAATGAAAGGTCTCTCCTCCATGTTCGGCTCGTACATCTTGATCTAGTTTTATCCGTTATATGCATCTATAAAGCTTAGCAGTTCATGTCCTGCGATGGAATCGACAATCAAGTCTATCCAATGTAAGGGATATGGATCATTGAGACGCGCCTTGTTTAAGTCCATGAAGTCTACACAAACTCATATTTCGTTCATTTTCTGCAAAATGACGATGTTGGACAACCAATCTAGATGATGAACTTCAATAATAAAGTTGGCCTCTTAAGCGTATCAATCTCAACTTCGATTATTTTACTTTGTTGGGTTCTGTTGTTGCGTTTTCTTTAGCTGATTCGGTTGAATCTGTTAGAATATGAGTATGAAATTGACGTTGTGTCCAGCTGTAGTGTATGAATTGATACAGAAAAAGTCTAAGTTAACAGGCTATAAGTAATCATAATTCTTGTAGGATTGAGAGTACTTATGACGGTTTGAGTATTGGTGACTTGAACGTGGATTGGGATTGTGTTTATACATATGGAATAGATAATTGAGTCCTATACTAATTCTAATAGGAGAACAGTAAGGATTATAGTGAGTATATAAACACTAGCCACTGCTCTTACAATACACGGCTCATATTGATCTTAGACCTATTCTCAGAGAGCATACTAGTTATTGTTAAAGAGGAGAAGGTTAATTGTTAATAGGCCAATATGGCTTCATCTTCTTCATCAGCTGCTGTATGTATGTTTCTTGTGCTCTGTCTTTATTAACTCTAATTGTTGTTCTTGTTCTCGTGACTTAATAGCATGTCTATGATCTTTGGTTCATGGTGATTATATATTGCTTACATGTGGTATCAGAGCCTAGTTGATTATAGCTGTTAAGACCGATTGTTTTGA
Organism: Heteromeles arbutifolia; assembly: GCA_024362995.1. Classification (NCBI taxonomy): domain Eukaryota; kingdom Viridiplantae; phylum Streptophyta; class Magnoliopsida; order Rosales; family Rosaceae; genus Heteromeles; species Heteromeles arbutifolia. Next base: position 1,218,160 of record JANCRC010000022.1, read on the forward strand.
TCAAGAATTTAAAGGGTGTGCATTAAGAACTATCGAAACCCAAAAACCAAAAAACATCACTTTTATACCTTGCTAACTATAAAAAAAAAAAAAAAAAAAAAAACGACGTCGTTTATTATGCCAAGGCTAAAAGTGCAATATGACCGTTAGTATTAGCCCCCTTTCTGGGTCTTTTCCATGATTCCTCACACATCATCGCGATTCTTGCGATTGAACACAATAATCTATCACCTTCTGCTAACACGCCAAAACTTGTTGTCGATGCTGGAGAGGTATGTATATTAATTTGAATTGATCTGTTGTTTGCTGAGATTTTCCTTTTACAGTTTAAAATAATTCTAGGGTTAGATAGCAAGATTAAAGGATTGTGGAATTTAGGAACAAGATTATAAATTGTTGAAACTTGCTTAATGTTTTCGTACTCTATGATTACTTCCGCTGCTATTGATATATGGTATCAGGAAAATCTATACGATTGTATAAATTGAGCTACTACAGATTGTCGCATACATGTGCTGCAGAATTCATTGGCATTCCTTTTGAATATGGACTTATTTGCTGAAAGCACAATGGGTTGTTTATTCTATATATGTCTTTCTTTTAGTAAGGCTATATATATGATTAAATTGGTTCATTGTGTATGATTTGGAGTGAAGTAAATAAAAATCAGGAATCATTTAAGATTCATAGTGCTGATTTCATTGATGCTGCTGCAGCTTCACTCAAATCAATTAACTTGGCTTCAGTGCCAATACTCACTGGTGGAAGCAACTACAAAAAGTGGAGAAGAGAGATTGAGTTGCTTCTGACACTCAATGAGTACGACATTGCACTTGATACACTGCAACCTGCACCTCTTACTGATAAGAGCACTAAAGCAGAAAAGGTTGATTTTGAAAGGTGGACAAGGGCGAATAAAGTTGCACTTTCAATATTGGAAAGTGCAATGACAGAGACTGTGCGAGGAGGTATAAAGAGATGTGACCTTGCATCTAATTATCTCAAGGCAATTGAAGGCAAGTTCAAAGTATCACAGAAGGGAGAGATTACTCAATACATGACACTTCTCACCACTTATAAATTTGAAGGGGGAGGATCTATTAGGGATCACATCATGAAGATGACTGATGCAGCCGAGAAACTTAATTCACTAGACATGAAAATTTGTGAGAATCAGCTTGTTTTTATGATCCTGCAAGCCTTGCCATTAAAGTTCAGTCAACTGAAAGTCTCTTACAACACCCAAGACAAGACTTGGACAGTGGATGAGCTTAGAGCTCAATGTGTGTAAGAAGAAGATTGACAAAAGCAGGAGAAAAAAAAAAAAGCAGAATCGATTAACCTTGTGCAATCTACCAAGGGGAAGAACTTCAATTCTAGTAAAATCTCTAAATTCAAGTCTGATGATAAATCTGTTGTGCCTGCTAAGAATTTCAATTCCCCTAAACTTAACAATTTTAAAGTGAAGACTAAAAACATAGAGAAAGTTAGATGTCATCACTGCAAAACCAAATGTCATTATAGAAAAGATTGTGAAATTTTTAAAGAATGGTTATGGGCTAAAGGGAAGGCTGATGTGTATGTCTGTGAAGAGTCGAATCTCATTGAGATTCCTATTAATTCATGGTGGTTAGACACAGGTTCATCAGTGCATATCACAAATTCATTACATGGTTTTGAGAAACAAAAGGAAACTAATTGTTTCAACGTTTATGTTGGAGAAGGGACAAGGGTAGATGTAGAAGTTGTTGGGATGGTTAGACTAAAGCTAAACACAGGCTTCATAATGCAATTGGATAGTGTCTTGTATGTCCCCACCATGAGAATAAGCCTAATATTTGCATCAAAATTGGTTAAACAGAAGTATGTGTTCATTGGTGATGACAAATGTATTAAGTTTTTCTTCAAAGGGTCTTTAATTGGTAAAGCATTCATGTTTGATCACCTATGGAGATTACAGTGCACATTAGAAGTGAGTCACCTACAAGTTTTACATGTCACAACCAAGAGGATGCATGGTTTTGATCACTCTTTCATGCTTTGGCATAAAAGATTGGGGCACATTTCAAAAGATAGGATTTCTCAGCTGTCTAAATCGAATTTGATCCCCATCATTGATTTTAAGAATGCACCTGAGTGTGTAGATTGCTTAAAAGGAAAAATGACCAATGTTAGGAAATTGGATGCAAAGAGAAGTCAAAGTCTACTTGAAATTATACATACTGATATCTGTGGCCCTTTTCCTGTCAAAACCATATGTGGGAATTCATATTTCTTAAGTTTCATTGATGATTTTTCCAGACATTGCCATATATTTCTTATAAGTGAAAAGTCTTCTGCCCTTGACTGCTTCAAAATCTTTAAAAATGAGGTTAAGAGACAGCTAAATACTGTAATTAAAATTGTTATATCAGATAGGGGATGGGAATATTTTGGCAGGTACACAGAAGCAGGTCAATAGAAAGGACATTTTGCTCATTTTCTTGAGCAACAAGGCATTATGGCTCAATATACTACTTCTGGAACACCTCAACAAAATGGTGTAGCTGACAAAAGGAATAGAACCTTGGTAGGAATGGTAAGAAGCATGATTTGCAGGTCAAAGTTACCAAGTTTTCTTTGGGGTGAATCCTTGAAGACAGCCAACTATATTCTAAATCGAGTTCCTACGAAAGCAGTGCCTAAAACACCTTTTGAGATGTGGACAGGAAGGAAACCAAACTTTGAACACTTTCATGTTTGGGGCTGCAAAGCTGAAGCAAGGTTTTATAATCCGAATGAAAGGAAACTTGACTCAAGGACCAATTCATGTTTCTTCATTGGCTATTCAGAGAAGTCAAAAGGTTTTAAGTTCTATTATCCAGAATCACATACCAGGGTGCAGGAAACACACAATGCAGTATTTCTTGAGGATGAGGATGTGTCAAACATAGTGCAAGACAATTTTGTTTTTGAAGAAATCGAGCAACATATTGACAACTCTTCACAGATGGATTATGAGTCAGTCCAAATATTGCCAAGGGTGCACAAATCTAACAGTGATTCAGATTATGGAATGAATGAGAATGTAGTAATGCAAGATACTGAACAAATAGCAGGTCAATCAAACACTGAGAACATTCAAGTACAAGATCAATGTTTAAATAAAACGGATCAGCTATTGGCCCATGTCACATCCCGGCCCGAGGCAGATCACTTCCCGGGCCCGCTCCACCATCGTAGCACGATATTGTCCGCTTTGGGCTTACCATTCCCTCACGGTTTTGTTTCTGGGAACTCACGAACAACTTCCCAGTGGGTCATCCATCCTGGGAATGCTCTGACCCCCTTCTCGCTTAACTTTGGAGTTCCTACGGAACCCGAAGCCAGTGAGCTCCCAAAACGCATCGTGCTAGGTAGGGATGAGAATATACATTTAAGGATCACTCCCCTGGGCGATGTGGTATGTCACAATCCATCCCCCTTAGGGGCCCGACGTCCTCGTCGGCACACACGCAGCCAGGGTTAGGCTCTGATACCAATTTGTCACATCCCGGCTCGAGGCAGATCACTTCTCGGGCGATGTGGGATGTCACAATCCATCCCCCTTAGGGGCCCGACGTCCTCGTCGGCACACACGCAGCCAGGGTTAGGCTCTGATACCAATTTGTCACATCCCGGCTCGAGGCAGATCACTTCTCGGGAAACAAAAGCTCAAAAAACTTGGACAAAAAATGCTCAAAAAAAAAAAATGATTGTATATCAGTTGCCGCCGACCCTAACCAAAGTCAAGGCCGATGGTGATAGAAACTTTATTTTGGTCTGCTTTTAGGCGAGGTCAACACAAAATTTTGGCAACACCAACATCTAGACTTCTATTGCAAGTGGCTCTTTACCACAATGGTGGAGAGGAACGTTGCTCTTGCACCATGGCGTGAGTTCGAACCCCGTCAACTCCCTAATCTAATAAATCTATCGTTTGACAAAACAAAAACAAAACAAAAAAGCCATGTAGCCTTCTATTATCTTTTATACATATATTAGCTTCTCCTAATCATCAGCTAATACTGCAGCTGCAATTTCTGTTTGGATTTCTACTAATTTCATCCAAAATTCAAGTGCATTATTAACTGAATTGATCCATGTTGTTTTCTCAAAAGAAAAGAAAATGTGCATTAGTGTAACCTGATGTGATAAAAACTAGCACTCAAATTAAAATCCCATTATTGTAGTATATGTAAGTAGGGATCGTTCTAGGCCAGGAATTAGAATGGATTGCTAATCTACTTAAAACTGACTTAAAAACACTTAACTAGGCTTAAAACACTTAATTAGACTCAAAGAACTCAAAACAAACTAGAATGACTCAAAACAGCACAAAACAAGCAAATAGACTCAAAACAGACTCTAGGGAGTTATTTGGACGAATTTAAGACTAGTAAGACTCAAAACACTAAATTGGATAGATTCAAACACGTTTCTAACTAATCTAACACACTTAATTAAAGGGGGATTGATTTGGTGTGAGATCCCACATCGCCCAGGGGAGTGGATCCTATGAGCCTTATATGTATATTCCCATCTCTACCTACCACGAGGCCTTTTGGGAGCTCACTGGCTTCAGGTTCCATTGGAACTCCGAAGTAAAGCGAGTAGCGCGCGAGAGCATTCCCATAATGGGTGAACCACTGGGAAGTTCTCATGTGAGTTCCCATAAACAAAGCCGTGAGGGCGTGGTCGGGGCCCAAAGCGGACAATATTGTGCTACGGTGGAAGCGTGCCCGGGTTGTGGTCAGGGCCCGGGCCGGGATGTGACATTTGGACGAATTTAATTAAACTAAACAGATTGTATAAACTAAACAAGTTAAACACGAAATTAGGTGATTTGAATGGGTAAAAGGCTAGCTAGAGGGTTCTTTTCCACACATGACACATATGCATACGAATCGATTTCTAGTTACTCTTTCAATAAACCATGAACCTCAACGCCCCAAGTTAATCGTGAACGCACAAATTAACCATCAGATTTTCCTAAAGTCATTGAATTGGATGAACGCATCTGCAACCAAATTATTCTTCAATAGTCCCCTACATGAACGCATAATAGAGATACATATCAAAGATCATTAAGTTCTATGAAAATCATAAGCATTGACAAATCATTTGTAACTATGAACGCATGATATTCCTGCCAGGAATTCACTTAACGCGATCGTTTATAAGCGACCTCCACTACTTGTAAATATAAGTTTGTAGGTGAAACTCCCTTATATTTTAGCTTCAAATCCCTGCATGCAAACTAAATGTGCACCCCCAATTGACATACAAGAATAAGTTATCAACCAAGCAGTTAAGCAAATTGCATTCACGATTTATGAAATAATAACTAGAGGAAATCAATTCATATTACATATATGTTCATGGCTTTGAATCCACCTCTAGCTAAAACGAAATTAGTTCCTCATACTTGCAATTAAACAAAGACAATTGAATTTAAACATTGAAAACAAAAGTAGAAGACACCTAGAACGCTCCAGCAATTCAAATATCTTGAATGGCAAGAACGACTCCAAGCTATCCTCTCTTCCTTTGCAAAGCTGCGGCACAAGGTGTGGGTGAAGGTTTTTGTGATGAATTGTATGAAAGAATGGCTGAAAGTATGAATGGTAGTGAATGGCTCTCCCTTTGGTGCGGCAAGGCTTTTAAAATTAATAGGGAAAGGTAATCAAAGCCCTAATTAATTTTGGAAATAGATTTTATTCAAAATCCTCTAAGAAAAAGGGTAATTAAATGTTAGAATCCAAGAGAGAAAAGGGAAACAAGATATGCGGCAGAATCCTTGGAGGAAAAGGGGAATGTAGGTGCGGCAAGGGAAAAAGGGTAAGGGAAATCCCTTGCCATGCAAGGGAAAGGGGTTCTAGAAAGGGTAGGGTGCGGCAACCTTCTTTGACTGGGATTAACCTCCTAGAAACATGTCCTAGAATATTTAGGAAGCCTCCTTGTGGCTGGAACCTTGGTAGATTAGGATTAGAAAATGTAAGAACAAAATAAGGTAAGTTTGACTAGCATTCCTTCTTCTAAACTGATTCCTTTCTTCAAAATCTTTGACTTAAGTCTTCAAGCACATTCCTAATCCTTCTTGAACTTCAATTTCGTCCATCCACCTTGCTCCTTGCAAAAGCTATCCATTCCAAGCCCAAAACTGCTCCAAAATGCACTAAAATGCACTTTCTTGCCACTTTAGCTCTTTGGACCTACAAATACACGAAAATAGCTTAAAATACTAAAATAACTAAGAACTAACAACATAAATGTCAAGAAACAAGCTAACTAAGTCGCATAAATATGGGCCTATCATAACCCTTCCTAGTTAAGATATATTGTATTTGAATAGTGAATAATCCCATTTAATTAAGATGTATAAGAAGGTGAGACCGAACAACCTAGCATGGATGGTTTGCTTGTAAAAAAATTTATAATGAGAATATTGTCACATTCAATGCTGAACTTGCTTATACTTTTATAATTGATGGATCACGTCTTTTTTTATATAATTTAGGAAAATAACTCATATAAAATGAGATTTTAGTTAAGTTTCTCTTCACATAACATTGCATTATTGAACCAGAATGTCATGGCAACGGTGAATTCATTCTATGTACATTGCTCTTAGAATAAAGGTCTGTATTTCGTTTGGATTTGTTGGTATGGAATGTGAATTCATACTGAAGATCGATGTAATTGTGTTTATCGCTAGCAAGCATTCCCGAATGGTATTACAATATGCATGCAGTCTTCTAATTCAGTTAACTATCAGTCACTAAATGATTAATTAACAAATTTTAACGTCCCTTCATGCTTGCTAATTCCATGTGCATGAAGGGACGTTAAAATTTGTTAATTAATCATTTAGTGACTGATAGTTAACTGAATTAGAAGACTGCATGCATATTGTAATACCATTCTGGAATGCTTGCTAATTCCATGTGCATGACTAAAACACACATAAGGTCAAGTACTATGCGTTTTCCGAAGAAAATGGTAGGGCTGGAGAAAAATCCCAAAAATCCCAAACCGAACCGAAAAATTTCCGAAACCAAACCGAAATTTCCGAAAATTTTGGTACCCAATACCGAACCGATCCTGAAGTTTTGGTACGGGAATCGGTCTCAAGTTTTTGGGATTTCGGTATTCCCAAACCAAACCGAAAAATATATATATATATATATATTATTTAATTTTTAAATATATAGGATCACATCTTTAAGGGGAACATCATCTACCTACAATAGTGAAAATTGAAATACTGAAGGAGCACTGGAAATCGATGATGGAACATATACAGGAAGGAGCCCTAAGATAGATAGTGGAACATATGCAAAATTTTTAAATCACAGAAGATTGATAGATGGATACATAGATGCAGAATAAACATGGGAGATTAATAGATGGATACATGGATAGATTATAAGTTACAATTTTCTTGAGAAAATTTTACATCTATCTATAATATTTATATTATATATGTACAGAAGTTTACTCAAGCATATATTAACGTTTTAGACGTAATTTTGGGGACTAACATGATTATAGATAGATTTACTAGTTTACTCAAGCATATATTAACGTTTCATATTGGCAGATTGCTTTTGAATAGGCAGATATTAACTGGGCCTTGCCATTTAATTGGCAGATTTGTGTGCACAGATTAGTAGAAACAAATTAGCATATTGGACATGCCTATATGTCAATTTTTCAATATAAAATGTTGAATTTTATCCCAAAAGTATAATATGTCAAATTTTAGTCCAAATGCCCAAAACCATTTCGGGATTCCCGATTTGTCCCGAAATCCCGAAACTATTTCGGGATTCCCGAAAATTTGGTTTGGGATCGGTATTGAAATTGGGATTCCCGAAAAATTTCGGTTTGGGAATCGGGACAAGGATTTCGGTATGGGAGTCTTGGGATTCCCGAAAATTTGGTTTGAGATCGGTATTGAAATTGAGATTCCCGAAAATTTCGGTTTGGAAATCGGGACAAGGATTTCGGTATGGGATCCCATACCAAACCACTCTAGAAAATGGTACTAAAACTTTGGTTGGATGCAATAACAATTAGATTTGTATGGTTTTGTTGATTAACCAAGATTCACAATTGCTCACTTTCAATCAATTGATCAACGTTTGAATAAATTAAATATGAAGGACCGTACAATAGTTCTCTTCATGTGTCCAAATCAATCGATCTAATGCCCTGTAATCAAATCATGCACAGGTCCCATCTTGCGTACCCCCCATGCCCCCACTACATGCATTGATGAACTTCACAGGTTCCAAATCCATCCACTGTATAAGTCTCTCAGACTAAAAGAAAAGAAAAAGAAACATTTATTTTCTGGATTATATCATTACTTTTAAAAACTTTTGAAATAATGTCATCTTGCCATTTGCTATTTCCAATTCATTTAGACTTAATAGCTTCTAAATAATGAAAAATAATAATAATAAAAACCCTGAACCAGTAAGGTCAAGGCCAGGCTATATATGCTTGGTCGTGAGCAAAGGAGAGTAGAAGGAATTTCATTTATTGCATTAGCATGTTATTATTTCTAATCACTTGTTGAAGTCAACTTCATAATTTGGTTCATGATTCGAACCATTCATTTTTCAGTTATTCAATAAGACATGTCATTCCTACAATTTTTTAGGATTTAGGGTTTAGTTATAAGCCCTACCAAAACAAACATTCTAATAAAAAATCAATAAAATGTTTGGTAAAAAAGTAATGTCTAATGAAACTAATGTACATAATAACAATCAAACTGGTAATTTTTTTCGAGAAGGGTGAATTTTGGCGAATAATCCTTCAATGAGGACACAAAGCGGAACAATTAATTCCTATCATATTTGTTTACATTATGAATTCAAACTCGGCCAAGATGGAAACACTACTACAAAAGGGGGCATAACTGGCGTTTTAAAACCGACAAGAAACAACATTTAATGTCGGATATTTGGTAAAAATCCGACATTAAGTCATGCAATGTCGGATTGAGTAACCGACACCAATACTACCGTCACAAATGGGCAATGACGTCGCTTTGACCCCCTTAATCCGCCACCAAGTAGTAAAATAATATAAATTCAAATTAACAACAGCGTCGCTTATAAGCGACATGTGGTCTTACGTCGCTATTAAGCGACATGAATATGCGTCAATATGTCGATTAAAACCGACATTAAGTAACAAATAATTAATTAAAATATTACACTTGGTGTCGCTTCCAACCGACATAAGTTGAGTTGCATATATAAAATAGTCAAGCTCACGTCGCTTATAAGTGCCACTAGATATATTAAAATATTAAAATTTTACGAATCTTTTCACAAATAAATAATTAAAATATCACACTCACTTGAGTTAAATAAATAAAATATTCAACCTAACGTCGCTTATAAGCGACAGTAGACATATTAAAAATAATTTTTTTTTTACCAAACTTCACGTCAGTTTATAATAATAACAATTACAAAAATTTATAATAATAATTATAATAATAAATATAGGCCAAGTCAACCATTAACAAAAACTCCTAACAAACATTTTATATTTCACATAACATATAAAAACTTGTCCGTCATAACAAACACCAAATCCGACATAACAAATACAACATACAAAAAAAAGAAATAGACACAATATATGCTTTGCACAAGTGTCATACATATTCGCCAAGAAAGCGAACCACACACTACTCAACAGATCCAGAGCCCGAATGTGACCCCGTTCCTCCTTGAGTTCCTTGTTGAGATCCTCCTTGTGATGCTTGTTGAGATCCTCTTTGTGATGCTTGTTGAGATCCTCCTTGTGATCCAATAAACCTCCCTATGTCAACATCTCCTGGACCACCTACAAGCATTCCAGAAAAACCTCCAACTGGAATATCCAGGAAAATCCCATCAAAAGAATGCATCTCGGGTCGATATACAAGCATTTGATATGACGGCTGCTGCATGTAAGCCATGGGTGGCTGCTGCATGTATGCCATGGGCTGCGTTGGATACATCGGATAGGGAGGTTGATGATTATAGCCTGTATATGGATGCACAGGTGCACCATGAGGCTGATTTTGGGGTGATTGTTGGGTTCCTTATGGGCATGGATATGGAGGAGGAGGCTGACCCTGGCCTGACTGTTGGGATCCCGGGCTATACGGTTGTGCCATCTGATATTTTTGCAGTAACAACGCAACCACCTGATTACTTTGCTGCTGCTCGTTGCGTGTTTGTTCAAGCTTAAATTCTAGTTCTGCCATCCGTTTAGCATTAGCTTCTTCATTCTGTTTCAATTGATTGTTCTCGGTCAACAACATTGCCACTGAACTCTTGGAAGATCTCCTGGAAGAATTACAAGTAGAAGCTGAGGAAGATGCATACGACACCATATCCGGAGTCACCCCATGTCCATACCCTCGTACTCTGTTATGACGCTCCGGACCCATTGTCTCCATATACACTCGGGTCCTAAGATCCTCACTATCTTCTTGCCCAGACTCAATAATAGTTTGAATATTCCCTTCCATAGTTGTCTTGCAAGAAAAATTTTAAAAATATGAATTCAACTATAGACAATAAAATTTAATAACAATGATATAATACACAGAAAAAATGATTTACCCCAGTGCGCTCCGCCATTTCATCAATCCAAGTGCGATCCTTTTGGGTAAGGCAGTGACGAAAAAACGAAGCAGGATCCGCCTCCTTCCCATGCTTTTTCCTCTATAATTATAAGTAAACAAAAAAAAATACAATTTTCACCAACCACCAAATTAAAAATAAATTTCTACTAATAATATATTAAATTTAAAACTATCCACGATTCTTGAATATGTACAACCCTTACAAGTTCTGCCTGAACTTTTGCAAACGATTGTGCACCGGTTGTGTGGTTCATCATTTTCATCAGCCTATTATACTTATTTTTTGCTGCAATCTCCTACGAAAAAAAGAATTTATTAAACACATTTCAAGTTTTAATAAAATAAATAATAAAAAATTTACCTTAGTTTTTTCTTTATTCCAGTAGGACACCAAATCTGTGACAGCCCGTCCCGGAAAATATTGATTTTATAATTTATTAAGTGATTTTACGAAAATGCCCTTTTAGGCACGCGCATTGTTCGAGGTTAATCGTTGTGTCGTGCCATCTACGATTTGTTTTCTTGACATATCCTCATAGTATTCGTCACTACGGACGCGTGGGCGCAAGCGGTTCGTGATTTGGAGTTATATCGAAAAAGATATTGATGTTTGAAGTTTGGGCATTTTAGGAATTATAATTTTAGTAAAATTTGGAACTTCTTTTATGAAAGTGAACGGCCCAGATTAAAGGAAATCTGAAATGGATGGCTGGGATTAAAAGGAATAAGATTATATGAGTTTATGTGTGTGTGTGTGTGTGGCTGGTGGAAGAAGAAGATGATTGGGCAAATCTGCCCAACCAGGAGGAAGAGAGAAGAGAGCTCCGGGAGAGAAAAGGAGAGAGCTGGCGAATGGGGAGAGGAGAGAGGAAGAGAAGGACCAATCGGAACGGGGAAAGGAGGAAAGGAGGGAGAGAGTGGTGCGAGGGATCGGCCGGATCCCCTTGACCCGTTTTTAGACCCGGTCGGCACCCGTGTCCATTTTCGACGATTTCCACCCGTTTTTCCGGCGAATTTCTTCAAGAAACCTCATGGGAGACACTCTAGGACCCTTCCTCTATCCATTCCATCTCAAATTTGGAGAGAATGGGTCTTGAAAATGGAAGAAACCGTGCAAAAGGGGGCGCACGGGTTGGGTTCCTTTCCGTCAAGATGTGAAGCAATTTCTTCCAATTGCCACCACCCATGGCATCCTCTTGAGGCCTAGAACAAAGCCCAAGCATTGGTTAGGACGGCGGAGTTGATTTGAGGACGAATCAAGAACACCCAAAACCTAGGGTTTCCGACGGGTTTTGTTAGAATTGGAGGCTTTGCCGACCGAATTGGCCTTGGCCACAGGTATGAAAGTTGTTCTACTCATTGAGATCTTCATTTCTGTAAATTTTGGTAATTTTTGGAGATAGTTGGATTTTCCGGCGAGCCGGGGCGGCCGACCGCCACCCACGGCGGCGCGTGCGGCGGCGCGTGGCCAGTGGGCCGCCAATGTTATTTTAAAGCTATATTGGATGTCCTGAGTTCAGTTTTGATAGTGGCTTAACGTTGGTTGATCATTTGGACTTAATTTCGATACGATTCATGGTTAGGCCAAAAGATGAATCGACGATCCAACCGTCGGATCGTCACCAAACTTTGATACATAGTAGTACGTAATATTTGAAGAATGTAGGAACTAACGGATCGGGAATTCGATGGACGGATCTTCCCGAATTGGATTTGTAAGTTCATAAAATAAAAAGTTAACCGCCATTCGGTTTTGGAAATGGGCGGAGATCCAACCGTCGGATCATAACGAAATTTTAGGATGTTGTTCTAGAGATTTATTGTGGTCCTCTGGAAGTTACGGATTGGAAATCTGAGTTGCAGATCTTACGGATCGAAGTTCATAATGACGTGTTCTATATAAGTTATATATTCTATCGATATGATTTCTGAGACATGTTTTGATGATTGTTCTAGGCGCCTATCGTCATGACGCCTTGATGTGTTGTGCTAGGGAGTTGTAGGGCGAACTCCAGGTGAGTGGGCAGTTTATTTCAGTATATATATATATATATATATACACACACTTAACGTTTTCCCAGAAATCAATTCTTGAATGAAAGTATATTTTGAAATGCCATGCATAGATTTATATGAATATGTGATTTGAAATGCCATGCATAGAAATTACATGAATTATGTGAATTGTTATATGATGCATATATATGAAATGGTGCTGTGGGCGCACAGGTGAGTATCAGGTGAGTATTCATTATTGTTGTGAGGATGTTGAGATTTATGTTGATAGCTCATAACCTGCACCTTCGGTGTTAGTGCTTATGTTATTCACCCGCATCACACGCTCACCTTGGATCCAAGTAGATGCTAGTCGTACAGACCACTAGAGGTGGTTCCGACTAGTAGGTGACCCTAGATTATGTGCACAGATGATTGATGAGAGAAGCACTAGAGCGTATTATTATACCATCCGAGTCGTACAGACTACTACAGGTAGTTCCGACTCATGTGCAGCCTAGTGCCGTACAGGTCGCAGTTGGCGACTCCGGTAGTGCCGTACATGTCACAGTTGGTGACTCCGGCTGGATTGGATATTGAGCTCTAGAATCAGCCGTACAGGACCACTGCAGGGTCTCCGGTTGATTTTTTATTTCACCTGATTTATGTTGATGCATCCATATTATGTTTTTGGCGCATGGCATGGCATATTTTCTGAAAAGTGATAATGAATGGTGTTTTGAGATTTTTGAAGCTATATATATTTATATATGCTATTTTCTGGGAAAGTATACAGGTTTTACAGTGAGGGGTTAGAACTTTGATAAAGAAAAGATTTGAAAAGACTTGTTTTACTGACCCACTTAATTTTGTTTTGCGCCCCTTCAGGTTCGAGTTAGAGCAGAGCTTTGGTGGCCACGAGGAATCCAACGGTATTCTGACAGAATTCACAATGGTATTTTTAAGCTTCTGAACTGTGTAAATGGTTACGTCACTCTCACGTGACGGCCAGCACGCCCTCCTTCGGGACGGGGTATGTCAGTTGGTATCAGAGCCTAGGTTGCAGTCCTGTACATCTTGAGAATTCTCTAGTGTCTTCTGTCAGAACAATACCGCCTCGTAGAGAGCCACGTCGTTTAGTTAAGTCTACTTTTCCCTATTTAGCTCAGTTATGGGAAGCTAGTACTAATGTGACTCAGTCTATTATCCAAAGGATTTTTCTCTTAGGACTGGTTATAAGTTGATGCTGAATCACTTTATGGAAAATGAAATACCTGAGGGAGCAGGTCGATGGCTTAATCATTTGGAAAAGGTGTTTTAGATTATGCAAGTTAAGGAAATATTTCTTTTGACGGTAGGTCAAGACGACTACCTGGTTTCTGAGTATTGAAATTGCATCCTGGTGGAGATATGAGTCTTATATGACGTCGCTAGAGGAAACAGCTGATTGAGAGTTATTTAAAGAATTGTTTAAGGAAAGGTTTAGTCCTCCGGCATATATTGATGGTGAGAAGCGATAGTTTACAATTTGAGACAAGGAAAGATGACGGCAAATGAGTATTATAGAAAGTTTACGGAGTTGTCTTGTTACCATACATATATTGTTGAGAATCGAAGACTCAGAGCTTCAAAAGGAAATAAGGCTAGTTCTAGTTCTTCCAGCCGAGGTTTTAGTGCCACTGGTCAGAGGTATGGTGATAGATTCACTGGTGATTCCAGATTTCAGAGACAAGGTGATTCAGATAGAGGGAATGTACCTTTGTGCCGTAGGTACAATAATGGACACTTTGGAGAGTGTAGACAAGAAAGCAATGGATGCTTTACATGTGGATAAATGGAACATAGAGCTGCAAATTGTCCCCAGAATCAGTAAATGCCTCCGTAGTCTTCTTTGCCACCACTAGCGTTGATCCATCAGGTACCTGGATCTAGTAATTATGGTTAGATGAGCCGTGGTGTACAGGATTAGAGTCGTACAGGTCACAAGAGGTGACTCCGACTTATATACTAGCAGTGATCGATGAGTTATGAGTATAGCCGCTCATGCCACATTAGATGATTCCAGCTGGGTGGACGAGCTATAGATTCAGCCGTACAGGTCATACTAACTGACTCCGGCTGATATATTTCTTGGTATTGATGATGTTGCCAAAGAGAGTAATGATGGAGCACGATCGAGGCGTGTATATGTATTTCTAATGAGAGACAAGATGGTAATATTACACTCTTGAGGATTATTGCTTACTTATCGAGACAACAGTGAGTTATCGTTATTGCGGGCTGCAGACCGTAACATCCATAACTTATTGTTGGATTCGTTAAGCGAGTAAACAAGTAGGTCATCCTATGTTAGTATGGTGTTATTCAGAGTGTCCAGTGATGGTGAAAGATGTTGTTATGCCTATGAATCTTATCCAGTTGGATATTGTGGATTTGATGTGATTTTTGGCACAGATTGGTTGCATTATGATCGTGCCAAGATAGATTGCTACGGGAAATCAGTTACTTTCCATCGACTTGGATGACCAGAGGTTACTTTTGGGGGATGCAAAGTAGAGTGAGGTATGCCGTTATTTATGCTGTGAGAGCAAAGAGATTGTTATCGAATGGCTACCTAAGATATTTAGCTCATGCGGTACTATGAGATGTTGCTCTGAGTAGTGTGGAAGAGGTTTAGGTGGTTAAACATTTTCCTGACGTTTTCCCTGAGAATTTACCTGGATTACCACCAGACGGAGATGTGGAATTCACTATTGATTTGTCTCCAGGTGTAGAGCTTATATTATAAATTGATTCATGATGAACAAAAAGAATTGAAGATTTGGTTACAGGAATTGGTTGATAAAGGTTTCATTCAACCTTGTATGTCATCATGGAGAGCCCCAGTTTATTTATGAGGAAGAATGTGGACATTAAGACTATGCTTTGATTATAAGCAATTAAATCGGGTAACGATTGAGAATCGTTATCCATTACCGCGTATTAATGATTGTTTGATCAGCTTAAAGGTGTCTGTGTATTTTCAAAGATTGAATTAAGGTCTGCTTATTAACCAATTGAAGATTTCAGTGATGATGTCCCTAAGACAGTTTTCAGAACTCGTTATAGTCCTTGCGAGTTTTTGGTAATGCCATTCAGATTGACGAATCTTATGAGTTTGACGAATGAAGTATTCAAGTGAATCCTTAAAAGGTAACAACGGTGGATAATTTGGAACAACCCCAAAATGGGACTGAGGTACGGAGTTTTCTTAGCTTAGCAGGCTATTATGGACGGATTGTGAAGGATATTTCAGTCATTGCTTTGCCTTTGACGAGATAGACGAGAAAAGAGGTTAAGTTTGAGTGGGATGAAAATTGTGAGCAAAGTTTTCAACAGTTGAAGTATTTCCTCAATCATGCACTTGTGTTAGCACTCTCAGATGATAACAGAAATTATGAGGTCTATAAGGATGCTTCTTTGAGTGGTTTGAGATGTGTATTGATACAAAGATAGGGAAATTGCTTATTCTTCACGACAATGGAAACCTCATGAGATGAATTACCCTGCTCATGATTTGGAATTTACGGCTATCATCCTTGCTTTGAAGTATGGAGACATTATATTATTGGTGAGAAAGGCAAGATTTTTACGAATCAAATGAGTCCCCAATATCTGTTTACTCTGAGGGATCTTAGTCTTAGGCAACAAAAGTGGATTGAGTTGCTTAGTGATTATGATTGCGCTACTAGGGTGATCGTGCAAATGTTTGGGCTGATGTACTTAATACGAAGACGCCCGTGAGAATAAATGCCTTGTATGCTTGTTATGTTCCTCTTCTTGGGGATTTGAGATCTACTGGAGTAAAGTTGGAAATAGAAGAACGAGATGAAACCTCGCTTACTAGTTTTCAAGTTAGACCTATTCTGATTGATCATATACTTGATGCCCAGAGGATTGATTAAGAAACCAGGAATTAATTGAGGCAAAGAATATCGAGAAAAGAAAGATCACAGAGTTCGAAAATCAGATGTCGTACTTATTCTTGAGACCTGGATGTCGGTGCCTAATGAGATGGAATTAAAGGAAATAATTTTGGACAAAGCGCACTGTTCAGCTTATGCAATGCATCCCGGAAGTACTAAGATGTATCATATTATTCGATCATTTTACCATTGGCTGGGTATAAAAGGAGAAATAGCTGAGTATGTTAGTAGGAAGATCACCTGTCAGCAGGTTAAAGTGGAAAGAAAGAAGCCTTTTGGATTGATACAGTCACTTTCCGTTCTTCAGTGGAAATGGGAAAAACGTTACTATGGATTATGTGTACAACTTCCTCGTACACGAGATGGTTATGATGGAATTTGAAGTGGTAGATGATCGGTTTACTAAGTCAGAACATTTTACTCTAGTGAAGAACAACAGCCTTTCCAGACAAGTGCATCAACTAATTATTTGTTTTATGGAAATGGGATTTTGGCTTACGGATACGTTGAGCTTTTTGGGTATGTTGGTTATTTCTAAGTTTTGGTTAGCGTTGCACGAAGCTTTGGATACAAGATTACTCAATAGTACATCCTATCATTCTCAGACAGATAGTCAATCAGAGATGACCATTCAGATTTTGGAGGATATGCTAAGATCCTCAGTATTGCAGTTTGGTGCCGCTTGAATTAAGCGGGTGGATGTGATGGAGATTGCCTACAACTACAGCCTTTAGTCAAGCATTGGTATGTCACCGTTTGAGGCACTTTATAAGAAAAGCTTGTCGTACACCTTGATATTAGTCTAAAGTAGACGAAAGAATTTCTGTGGGTCTTAAGATTTTGGATGAGTCTACTCGGATTGTTCAGGTGATTAAGTTTAACCTGAAAGTAGCCCAGGAGCGGTAAAAGAGATTAGCAGATGGATGTGCCATTAATCGAGTGTATACTGTGGATGATTTCGTATTTTTGACGTTCTCTCCTTAGAAAAGTGTGATTCGATTTGGAAAGGAAGGTAAATTAAGTCCTAAGTGCATCAGACTTTATGTGATCACCGAGGGAGTCGGTGAAGTGGCTTACAGGCTTGAGTTGCCTCTAGAGTTGTCGTAAGCGCACGATGTGTTTCGATGATTCGACATTATGTTTTAAATCCTTCATGTGTGAGATATCCTCAACCATTGGAAATTTATCCAGATTTGACTTAGGATGAGGAACCAGTGACTGTTTTGGATTGGAAAAAGAAAGTTCTGAGAAATGAGATTGTGCGTTTGGTTAAAGTTTTATGGAGGAATCATTCAGTGGAAGAAGCTACTTGGAAGTCAGAAGATTGGATGAGAGAGATGTAACCAAGTTGTTTTATGATTATTAGAGGTTTGATTTGGTTGTATGAATTTCGAGGACGAAATTCTATAAGGTGGGTAGATTGTGACAGCCCGTCCCGGAAAATAATGATTTTATAATTTATTAAGTGATTTTACGAAAATGCCCTTTTAGGCACGCGCATTGTTCGAGGTTAATCGTTGTGTTGTGCCATCTAAGATTTGTTTTCTTGACATATCCTCGTAGTATTCGTCACTACGGACGCGTGGGCGCAAGCGGTTCGTGATTTGGAGTTATATCGAAAAAGATATTGATGTTTGAAGTTTGGGCATTTTAGGAATTATAATTTTAGTAAAATTTGGAACTTCTTTTATGAAAGTGAACGGCCCAGATTAAAGGAAATCTGAAATGGATGGCTGGGATTAAAAGGAATAAGATTATATGAGTTTATGTGTGTGTGTGTGTGTGGCTGGTGGAAGAAGAAGATGATTGGGCAAATCTGCCCAACCAGGAGGAAGAGAGAAGAGAGCTCCGGGAGAGAAAAGGAGAGAGCTGGCGAATGGGGAGAGGAGAGAGGAAGAGAAGGACCAATCGGAACGGGGAAAGGAGGAAAGGAGGGAGAGAGTGGTGCGAGGGATCGGCCGGATCCCCTTGACCCGTTTTTAGACCCGGTCGGCACCCGTGTCCATTTTCGACGATTTCCACCCGTTTTTCCGGCGAATTGCTTCAAGAAACCTCATGGGAGACACTCTAGGACCCTTCCTCTATCCATTCCATCTCAAATTTGGAGAGAATGGGTCTTGAAAATGGAAGAAACCGTGCAAAAGGGGGCGCACGGGTTGGGTTCCTTTCCGTCAAGATGTGAAGCAATTTCTTCCAATTGCCACCACCCATGGCATCCTCTTGAGGCCTAGAACAAAGCCCAAGCATTGGTTAGGACGGCGGAGTTGATTTGAGGACGAATCAAGAACACCCAAAACCTAGGGTTTCCGACGGGTTTTGTTAGAATTGGAGGCTTTGCCGACCGAATTGGCCTTGGCCACAGGTATGAAAGTTGTTCTGCTCATTGAGATCTTCATTTCTGTAAATTTTGGTAATTTTTGGAGATAGTTGGATTTTCCGGCGAGCCGGGGCGGCCGACCGCCACCCACGGCGGCGCGTGCGGCGGCGCGTGGCCAGTGGGCCGCCAATGTTATTTTAAAGCTATATTGGATGTCCTGAGTTCAGTTTTGATAGTGGCTTAACGTTGGTTGATCATTTGGACTTAATTTCGATACGATTCATGGTTAGGCCAAAAGATGAATCGACGATCCAACCGTCGGATCGTCACCAAACTTTGATACATAGTAGTACGTAATATTTGAAGAATGTAGGAACTTATGGATCGGGAATTCGATGGACGGATCTTCCCGAATTGGATTTGTAAGTTCATAAAATAAAAAGTTAACCGCCATTCGGTTTTGGAAATGGGCGGAGATCCAACCGTCGGATCATAACGAAATTTTAGGATGTTGTTCTAGAGATTTATTGTGGTCCTCTGGAAGTTACGGATTGGAAATCTGAGTTGCAGATCTTCCGGATCGAAGTTCATAATGACGTGTTCTATATAAGTTATATATTCTATCGATATGATTTCTGAGACATGTTTTGATGATTGTTCTAGGCGCCTATCGTCATGACGCCTTGATGTGTTGTGCTAGGGAGTTGTAGGGCGAACTCCAGGTGAGTGGGCAGTTTATTTCAGTATATATATATATATATATATATATATATATATATATACACTTAACGTTTTCCCAGAAATCGATTCTTGAATGAAAGTATATTTTGAAATGCCATGCATAGATTTATATGAATATGTGATTTGAAATGCCATGCATAGAAATTACATGAATTATGTGAATTGTTATATGATGCATATATATGAAATGGTGCTGTGGGCGCACAGGTGAGTATCAGGTGAGTATTCATTATTGTTGTGAGGATGTTGAGATTTATGTTGATAGCTCATATCCTGCACCCTCGGTGTTAGTGCTTATGTTATTCACCCGCATCACACGCTCACCTTGGATCCAAGTAGATGCTAGTCGTACAGACCACTAGAGGTGGTTCCGACATGCTAGTCGTACAGACCACTAGAGGTGGTTCCGACTAGTAGGTGACCCTAGATTATGTGCACAGATGATTGATGAGAGAAGCACTAGAGCGTATTATTACACCATCCGAGTCGTACAGACTACTACAGGTAGTTCCGACTCATGTGCAGCGTAGTGCCGTACAGGTCGCAGTTGGCAACTCCGGTAGTGCCATACAGGTCACAGTTGGTGACTCCGGCTGGATTGGATATTGAGCTCTAGAATCAGCCGTACAGGACCACTGCAGGGTCTCCGGTTGATTTTTTATTTCACTTGATTTATGTTGATGCATCCATATTATGTTTTTGGCGCATGGCATGGCTTATTTTCTGAAAAGTGATAAAGAATGGTGTTTTGAGATTTTTGAAGCTATATATATTTATATATGCTATTTTCTGGGAAAGTATACAGGTTTTACAGTGAGGGGTTAGAACTTTGATAAAGAAAAGATTTGAAAAGACTTGTTTTACTGACCCACTCAATTTTGTTTTGCGCCCCTCCGGGTTCGAGTTAGAGCAGAGCTTTGGTGGCCACGAGGAATCCAACGGTATTCTGACAGAATTCACAATGGTATTTTTAAGCTTCCGAACTGTGTAAATGGTTACGTCACTCTCACGTGACGGCCAGCACGCCCTCCTTCGGGACGGGGTGTGTCAAAATCAGCCCACTGTTGAGGATCCACATTAGGAGGTGTTTTCTAGTGCTCCTCGATTGGTTTTTCTGGTGTTTTCTGGTGCACGATCTTGGTATTAATAGAGACAACAACAAATTTGGTTGCTTCATGCACATCCAGGGGGCAAATTGTAAATAGAAAGCACCATAGGCCACGTGCTATGGTCATGCCTCATTTTCCCAAAAGGATTAAATCCATCACTGGCCAACCCTAATCTGACATTTCGAATTTTTGACGCAAAATCCGGATATAAATTATCCAAATGCTTCCATGCTGGAGAATCTGAAGGATGCCTCATAAACTCATCCTTAGGACATTCAGTTGCATGCCACCTCATATATTCAGCTGTATGCTTCGACATAAAAAATCGTTGCAATCGTGGTTTTAAAGGAAAATACCACATAACCTTAGCTGCGATCTTTTTTCTCGAGCTATCCTCTGCGTTGGTAATTTTATATCTTGATTCACCACAAACAGAGCACATGGTCAACTCCGAAGTATCTTTCTAATAGATCATGCAATCATTGGGACATGCATCAATTTTCACATACGTCAGACCCAAGTCATTTATAAGTTTTTTTGCCTTATAACAGGATTCAGGCAAACAATCTCCTTCAGGCAACATTCTTTTAATTAACTCCAGTAAAGTGGTGAAGATCTCGTCTGGCATTCCCGCTAAACACTTGATCTGATACAATCTTACAACTGCTTCTAATTTCTTAAACTCTTTACATCATGGCCACAAATCTTGATCTGCCTCTTCAAGCAACCTAAAAAAAGTCTCCACCTTTTCTGGACGCCCTTCCCCAATAGGTGGTTCAGTAGACGGCCCAACACCTTCTTCTGTTAATGGTTGGACAAATACATCATTAAGAAAATCATGCATACCAGCCACCTCATCTCTTGTTTCTTCTTCTCCGATTGCCACATTTTGCTCTCCAATGTTTTTCTCACCATGATGTCGCCACCAAGCTTTTTTATAATCTTTATCCATATCATACAATATGAGATGTTCAACAACAGTGTTCCTAACAAAAGTTTATCGATTACAACATCTTTTGCAAGGACATCTAAACTTATTAGGGCCAACACCATTTGCAACTGCTTGGTCCAAAAACAAATTAATTCCAGCTGTATAAGCTTCCAAATTTCGAGCTATCGTCAACCAACTCCTGTCCATGTTTTACCACTTTACGAGGGCAAAATATTACGTTGACACTAATATGCCTACAATCTTTCAATCCCTATCATGTAGGCATAACTATTAGAATTTTCAATTTCTATCTTTCAACCCTCGAACTCTATCACGATTGCAATCTTTTAATTTTCAACACCTATTATAGTAAAAACAAATTAAAATAACAACAAAAAGTTATCAAAATTATGCTCATCCAATCCATTCTAGTAAATAACAACCAAAAGTTATCAAAGTTATCAAAATAACAACAAAAACAAATTAAAATAAGAATTAGAGTGCAAAACAAATTAATTTAACATAATATATTCTTATATTACTAAATATTATAAGTTTATGTTATATTTAATATGCCAATTTCACATAAATGCTTATAAATATTATTCATTTCCATTTTCTCATAACAATTCAAGTGACAAAACTAATTAATTCGACTAAATATTTATTAATTTAACAAAAAATAGTAGAAATTTATTTAAGTACTTAAATTAGAACTTTTAAATAAATAAACTTGTCTATTATACAATTTAAAAATTAAAGAATATAGTGATAGAAACCTGAATTATGGAAGAATTCCGTCGTCGATCAAATCTTTATGTACCCAACCAGCTCAAATAAATTCCCTACAAAAATAAATTATAAACAAAAATTAAACATAAGTGGAGAAAATAAAAATATTAGAAGCAAGAAAAACTTACTGTTGTGAAGAACGAACAAATGAAGTAGGAAGAACAAATAAGAAAGGTGGAAGAGAGAAAGCACAGGGAGGGTTTGAAATTGGAAGAACGAATAAGAAAAATGAAAGAGAGGAACAAGAAAACACGGAGGGGTGGATATAAAGATCATTATTGTTGGAAATGTGCCCCAAAATCAATCATATGATGATACTTTACGGACATTTCACATGTTAAACTAATCTAGTTTAATATAAAGGACAAAAATTATTGTTTTAAGCCGTCTCATATAAATGTTATATGCTTAAACGATAAGTCCAAGGAATATGTAATAGGGAGAATGTGATCTAAAGAAGTTAGATTCATGAGACCATTCTCTTTCGTATACATATCCTAAATGTTCCTGATCATAGGATTACCAATTGGGCATTGACAGTCCGTCAAGATTAGTACGTGCTATGTCTTCTCTTAGGGAGAGTGACTGGTCTCGAGTCAATGGTGTGACTGACACCAAGACAAGTACGTAAGTGCTCAATAGAGAATGAGTCCACTGAACGCAATCAACGAGAAGTTCTCATACTCATGTCATCTGAGAACTCATGGTTGGGATAATGCAAAGTAGTCCTTTGACCTGAGGCATCATAGTTGTCTTGTGGTTAGGTCCTTGATCTTTGACTATGTCAAAGTCACTCCATCAGAGGGTGTCCACGGCATAGTTGGGGTTAAGCTACTTAGCCATGGAGGCAAGTGAATGCGCAACAAGGGATCTCTAACCTTCAAACGTTGAGGGAGAATACTCTATGATATGATTAAGAATCTCTAGCCAAAGTATGAATGAGATTTATGAAGTCGTTCAAAATCACATTCAAGGTAATCATATAAGTAAAAGAATCACATTGGATAGTAGACATGAATTAACTATCAAACCAAACAATGTGGTCAAGAGTATTGTATTAGAGAAAGACCGTATTGCATTGTAATCCCAAACTGAATAGGTTCTCCAACCTCTTCTGATTAGCTTGGGTAGCCATGACATACTGCTAGGTGTCACTCATGGCTTGTGGAAGCCCTAAAGATGTATAATCACTAAAGGGAGAATTGAAAGTAAGTTTCAATTCACAATCGATTAGTAAGAGTTCTAATTGCCCACTGCCTCGCTAAAAGGAACCTAATGGATCGCACACCGTGTAAGGTAATGATTGAAGGATATAACAGAGATGAGTAAGGATAATTAAATGGTTTAATTATATATGGCTAGGATTAATTAATATGTTAATTAATCAAACGAATAAGTTCGTTATAGACGTCGGGTTAGTTATGGGCCGCAAGGCCCAATGGGATTTGAATGTCAAGCCCATTAGCTCAAGTTGTATGACAACTTGAAAACACAAAGGGCTTGAAAGCCCAATAAACCCTTAAGTGGCCGGCCATATAGAGAGGGGTAGTGAACTTGGCTTAATTGCAAGTTTGCCACTCCATTGTGATGTGGTATATAAAGAACTTTATAGCCAAAATTCATTTAGGGTTTCTTTTGGAGAAAATTGGAGAGAACATCTCTCTCCATTTCTCTCTAGAAGGCCGGCCCCCTTGGAGGGGATTAGCTAGCAATCCTTCCTCCTCCAAGGTCACTCATCTTCTTCCTTCACCATCCTTGGTGTCGAAAATTAGAGGTCTCCTCCCTTGGAGACTTTTGGAGAATCAATTCTTCCATCCATATCCATGGAGCCAAGGTGCAAGGAGACAAAGGAAAGAAGGCCCTCACATGGGTGATTGACCTTTGCTAAGCAAAGAGGTGCTTCAAAGGTATAAAAGTTTCTCAACTCCTTTCTTTAAGAATTGAGTTGAGTCATGGTTCACCATAACTACTAGGCTTTGAATTTCATGGGTAATGTTTTGTTTTGAGTGCATACAAGCATGATTCCGCCTTTAATTGTTAATTGCATGCCATAGATGTTGCTCAAATGAACATGTTTTTCACAAATTTTCCTTCAATTATTCTGTCGCTTACAACCGACACCGGATTTTAAAATATTTAAAAAACTAAAATCTCCTGTCGCTCAGAACCGACGCAGGATTTAAAATATTTAAAAAAATACGAAAAAGTTTGTGTGGCGTCGATATAAGGACACATTTGCGTCGGTTAAAACTGACGTATTCCTGACAGACTTGACAGTCCTAGCAGGCGGCCTCGAAATAGCAAACTTGCGTCGGTTCAAACCGACGCCAAGACTGACTGAAAAAGCTCTTCTAGTCGTTTGCCACTCATACTTTATCTCGCTTAAAAGCGACACCAGTAGTTTAACAATATTAAAATGTATGTTTACGTTGGTTTAAAAGCGACACCAGTATTTAAACATATTAAAATGTATGTTTACGTCGGTTTAAAAGCGACACCAGTATTTAAACATATTAAAATGTATATTTACGTCGGTTTTGAAGCGACACCACTATTTAAACATATTAAAATGTATATTTACGTCGGTTTAAAAGCGACACCAGTATTTAAAAATATTAAAATGTATGTTTACGTCGGTTTAAAAGCGACACAACTATTTAAAAATATTAAAATGTATGTTTACGTCGGTTTAAAAGCGACACCAGTATTTAAAAATATTAAAATGTATGTTTACGTCGCTTATAAGCGACAGTAAATCCGACGTAATTTTCATTTAGTGTCAGAACTGTTTAATCCGTCACTATATTTGGTTAAACCGACACCACCTACTGACACTATAAGGACATTTTGTAGTAGTGAAATTTTAGCATAGTTTCTAAAACCTAGTTAATTAAAAAGCCGTTTGATACCCTTTCATTTTTTTTCCTTTTTTAAGAAAACTGAAAACTTGTTGGTAAATGGTAACTACCTCAATTTTCAATTTGAAAAAGAAAAGTGAAAACTAATAAGTAAAAAATGAAAAATCAAAGTCAAATTTAAAATACTCAAGAGAGTGTTTTCACTTTTTTTATTTTAATTTTCAATTTTTTGAAATATTAAAACTGATAAAAGAAATTACTAAACGAGTTTTCAAAATAAATAAAAAGTAAAACTAAAAAGTGACAATGAAATGATAATCGGACAGCCTCTAAAATAAAGGGGCACATTCGGCTTATATGAAAGATTTTGTGTACTGCTGAACTAGTAAGCGTTCGACACTTCATGTTCCAGTGCATCTGGAGCTGACACACTGGCAAGAGAAGCAGAAGAGAAGGTAAAAAACACATAATAAGGGGTAATCCAACAAGGTTTGCTTTAAAGCTAAAGGCAGAAATTGGATGTGGCTTTCAGATCTTGAGTGAGGATAAAAGACTTTTGCACATAAGCCCCAAGTTCCTATGGAATCACAAAACAACAGATGCAAAACACCGGGGGGGGCGGGGGGGGGGGGGGGGGGTGGGGGGGGTGGGTGGGGGTGGTGGGGTGGGCCGGGGGCGGGGGCGGGGCAGGAGAGGAGGTCACATTTAAGAGACAACCATCTACCCATTCTGCATCACATCCTCTTTTCCTAGCTTTCCAACCATGCAACCCAAAGCAAGCATGTTTCCTCATTAAGGGTGTGAAAGGAAGTAGTTGTGATGAGTGGGAGAAGAAAATTATACACCAATTAGTACTTTCTACTATTTCTCTCTTCTAGTTACCTTTTTAGGTAATTAAGTATTTTCTCCATCACACTATTATTTAAATCGAGTTTTAGATCAATTTTCGTCTTGATTCTCAAATTACTTTTGACGAATTACTTCGCGAGTCCAATTTAGTTTTGTGAATAATAACTAGCCATGAGAAATAATTAACCCTAGTAATACAAGAGATTGTTGGACTAATAATACACTCTCAATAGAAATAATTAAAAATATAGATTGTTCGATTAGCTTTCCTAGAAATTTAAGATGTCTAGCTGTAAATAATTTTTAGATAATTTGCTAACGTGACCAAGTTACAAATATATGTCATGAGAATATAATTTTGATCAGTTAAGTAATTGAAATTTCTAAATGATCATGTTATTCAATTTCCCAATAATTTTGGTTTGTGTCATTTAGTGTCCATACTCTCTCTCTTCATCTATATAGTTATACACCTGGTTTCTTCACCTCCCTCCGTCCCTCCCTCTCTCTCTCTCTCTCTCTCTCTCTCTCTCATTTATACAGAGGCCAATTATTCTATTTTCTGTATACAGTTCTCCTACCTCTCCCCCATTCATGGCTATCTTCCTCTTCCTCCTAATTCTTTTAGTCCCTGCAACCAATGCTGATTGGCCACCATCGCCTGGCTACTGGCCAAGCTCTAAGTTCAGGTCTATGAGCTTTTATAAAGGATTCAAACCTCTCTGGGGTCCTCAGCATCAAAGCTTATACCAAAATGCATTAACAATCTGGCTTGACAGAACCACAGGTCTCACACCCACTTTTTACTTCTTATTTTTAAGGCTTCCTTAATTAGTAGTGTACTTATTCATTTCGTTCATATAGTTTTCTGAATTCTGGTCCATTTTACTGCAACAGGAAGTGGTTTCAAATCAGTTCGTCCATTTAGATCCGGTTACTTCGGTGCCTCCATTAAGCTTCAAACTGGTTACACAGCAGGAGTCATAACAGCTTTCTATGTGAGAATAATTAAAGAACTAAAACATGAATTTATATGAGCATATTTTATGCCACTTTTAGTTTAAACAATTGAAGTTGGGTTATGTCAGTTGGCAAAGACCATGTGTCCGACACTTTGCACCTAGTTTGAACACCCCCTGCCTTCTGTATATGAGAGTGGTTTGAAATATCGTTTTGTAAAATAAATTAAAAAAAAAGCAATTGCACCAATTCCAAATCCTCCTCTGTATATTAGTGTAGTTTAGAATATTGTTTTGTTCCAAGCAAAATTGGGTGTGCTAAACTAAGTAAATGCTTGGTGAACTGATCAAATATATTATTATTGCAGCTTTCAAACAGTGAAGCTCATCCTGGGTACCATGATGAAGTGGACATTGAGTTTCTTGGGACTACATTTGGGAAGCCTTATACTTTGCAGACCAATGTTTACATCAGAGGAAGTGGGGATGGAAGAATTATTGGCAGAGAGATGAAGTTTCACTTGTGGTTTGATCCCACTAAAAATTTCCATCACTATGCTATATTATGGAGTCCCAAGGAGATCATGTAAGTTTTCAAACTTGAAATCAAAGAGTAACTTGGAAGTGTTAATCTGAATAAAGTTTTACTAGAAAAAAAAAATTCAGGAAAGAAACCTTCTGTAAGAAAAGCTTATGATTAATATTTTTAAAGTTAAATTGATAATATGACAATACGAAATCATTTTACTTTTATCTCTAAAATTAAGGAAAACCCAAGTGATTTGACAGGAGTAATCATAAATTATTAAGAAAGGTCAGTATTCATGTACAAACTTGTCAGCAACGTACAGAAATAAGACATCAGTTAACTTAGTTAGTTAGGTCAGTATAATTAGTTGATTAGATCAGTGTTATCGTTCTTTTGTGCTCAAACTCAAATTTTTTTCACTGTATTATGACATTTATACACTCTTAAGAATAAAACGTATATAAAATTGTTATATTTCATTTTTATTTGTAATTTATAAATAAGTTATTCTTGATTCTCAATTTAAGTTTAAGGGCCCCGTATTCAAATATGACAAGTACAGTGAATGGGGATGTCATTACCGAAAGTAAAAGTTTCCTCCATTATATAATAATCGCTATCAATAAATTTGACAAAAGAAGTGAAGGAAAAAAAAGACTAATCTAATAGTACAAAGCTATTGGTTCCTCTTGCTGGCCACTAAGCTAATCATAAAATACATTTTGGAATAGTAACTTACAACCATATTATTCCAAACAAAGCATTATGATGTTACCTGGTTGGTAGCTTTAATTTTTTTTTTTAACAAACGATATTATTTGTATTAAAATGTGGCGTATTAGCTAAGCCTCACAATGATCTATCAATAATGTGGTTCAAATTCGGCTTTGAGACATGTTTAATTATATTATGTTTAAATTAATATCAGATTAATTATTGTTACAGATTTTTGGTGGATGATGTGCCCATAAGGAGGTATGCTAGGAAAAGTGTCGCAAAGTTTCCCTTAAAGCCAATGTGGGTTTATGGTTCAATTTGGGATGCTTCATCTTGGGCAACTGAAGATGGAAAATACAAAGCTGATTACAGATTTCAACCATTTGTTGCGAAGTATACCAATTTCAAAGCCGGTGGTTGCTCTGCCTATTCCCCCGCTTGGTGCGGCCCGGTGTCCGCCTCTCCCTTCCGGTCGGGCGGGCTAACGCGACAGCAGTACAGGACCATGAGATGGGTTCAACGCAACCATTTGGTATATGACTATTGCAGGGACCCCAATAGGGACCATTCCAAAACACCCGAGTGTTGGGGCTACTACTGATAATTGTCATATGCTTCACAGATTGAAAGTTCCCTCATTTTTCACTTCACTGAAGTGCATCCTTTTTGTTTTTTTAATTTATGGTTTTTTTTTAAATTTAAAAAGAAGGAAAATTGTGTGTGAGATTGCCTTGAGACGGGTCATTTACTTACCAAAGACATGTTGAAAGGAAATCTAATCATCCAAGGCTCGAAAAGAAGAAAAGAAAGTTTGTGTGCTCCATTTTTGTCATGAAACATTTGGTATGCATTATATGTATGTTTTCCATTTTATTTTATTTTTTTCTACCGGTGGCAATTACAAAAAATAAATTAACCTGTGGGTAAACAGTGTACTTGCTTTTTATTTTATTAAAATCCCATTGCTCAGACGCACTTGTCACTTCTTTAATAATGCAAAGGAGAGAAGATTTTCTTGTTGTTTGTATGTATTTTCTATGTGTCCGGATGATTGCCATAGAAATTGGGGCACTTTTATGATTGGTCATGTTCTCAACTCCGAGCTAGTGAGTGAATTATATCACATAAAGAGTAGAGCAATTTATATGGAAGGGTTCATCGGCATAGTGTGATTTCGGTCTAATATCACATTATTACATCAATAAAAATTTATACATAGTAATGTTTTATTAGGCTAAAACGTATAACTGTTAATTCGTCATATGCAACTCTTGTAATATAAAAAGAAAGTGAAACAAGTATATTCAGTGTGAAAAACAATTGGCAAAACAAAATTTTAACTGTGTGGATCAAGTAAAATGAACTCATTTGAAGGCCACTTTATGGAATGCCAGAGAGTGAAGAAATTGGAAACTAAAAACATGGGAGTCACAGTGAGATGTGAAAAGCTGAAAGAGCAATACACTGTCTGCTGTGATATTTTCAGAGGGGCTGTATATTCATCCCCTTACCACCACCACCAAAACATGTGAAATTGTCTTGCACTACATGTGTGCTAGAGATAAGATGTTTTATGGAGTAATAAACTAAAAAAATATCATCATTATGGATAATAAAAAATAAAGGAAAACTAATGAAAATGATTTGAAAACTTTGAGTTTTAATCAAAATGACAAAAAGATGTTGTAAGTGAATAGTACTATGAGTGATTTTTTAGAATAAAAATGTCTTTTTCGTTAAAAGTGAATAGTACCGGAAGTGTTTCGTTAAAACTCCCTAAAAACAACCAAATAAGAAGGATAATGCTAGGGAGATCAAAATTTTAAACTAAATTTGCAAACTAAATGATGCGCACTAATAAAAAATAAACATGTTAATCAATACTTAATCAATAATCTATCAACAATTACATCATTTGGTTTACAAAATTTGGTTTAAAACACGATCAAAGCACAACTCTAAATATTGAAGAATTTCTCTACAAGTGGAGATATAATTATTTTTATCTATAACACTCATCACGTAGTTTATGTGTTAATATTGAAGAACTTCTCTATAAACAAAGATATAATCATTTTTATCTATAATACTCATTAGGTGATTTATGCGTGTTACGGACCAAAAAAATAGTATATCTCTATTGGCACAGAAGATTTTCTCCAAAATATATTGATCTCCATGAATGTGACATGATATGCTAACAAAAAAATGACATGACTTCTGCATCTTACCAACAACAAATTCAAAGCCCCTCACGTAAAGGGCATAGAAATATTGATACATCCCTTCACATAAATTCTAGAGGGCATAGAAATATTGATACATCCCTTCACATAAATTCTGGAGGGGCATAGCAATATTGATACATCTAATTGCATATTATACTAGTGGACGATCTATATATCTTCACATATTACCTCATAACCAAATTATGTTCACTCTTACACAATTGTGACACCAACATGCCATACGGATTAGGGAACAAAAGGCAATTGTTATTGAGAAAATATATGGTATACAACACAAATGATGTACAACATAATTGAAGAGGAATTTGACAAGCGTAAGCTTAAACATCAAAACGTAACATTTACAGGTCAAAAATTATAAATTACAAACACAAATTATGTAGAACATATGGCCAACCTTTACAATAGAAATTCCGAACATTGATATACGTTTTGGGGCCGAATTCTATTGTTATGTCAGTATAACTCCTAAAATTATACAGAGATTTAGAAATTTCATTATATTTTATAGTATTTTTAGTTGGGGTTTCTAGACACAGGTTGAGGTAGTGTATAAAAACTTTTCCTTTGTTGCGTTCATATTCATAGGGTTAAATTGCATTTCTCACCTCTAGTTTTCGTCCAATTTCAAATTCACGCATCTTTCCATTTTTTTAATTTCGTGCAACGGCTCAGGAGTTCGTGCCAATGTCGTGCTATGCCAAAAAATTAAATAAAAAAGAATGAGCCCACCCCCGCACCAAAATTTGCACCATCTCTTCGAACTTCTCCACATTCCTCCTTCCTGCCATCCGCAACCTCCACCCTCTAAGACCTCGGAATCCACAAGATCCCCGTCTTCACCATCTTCTCTTTATCAACGTCATCACCAATGTGTTCCCACCTTCCGTCACCCAGTTCTAAGAGTCGGTCGT
Source organism: Heteromeles arbutifolia (assembly GCA_024362995.1). NCBI lineage: Eukaryota > Viridiplantae > Streptophyta > Magnoliopsida > Rosales > Rosaceae > Heteromeles > Heteromeles arbutifolia. The sequence continues at coordinate 1,249,766 of JANCRC010000022.1, forward strand.
CGACACCGTCATCAGGCCTCTCCTCTAGTTCCTTCCTGACACCAATTCGCCATTTACAACCTCTACAAGATGTGCAGCAAGATCGATCCCGATCGAGTTACCCCCCTTTCAAGAGCACCTATTGAGATTCCGGACCGGAACGTTTTAGACATGATGGTACGTAGATGCCGTCATCAACGCCACAACACAACCAGATCCAATAACCAACTAGTTAGAAGGTCGTGATGTGCTGACCGACATCAAATTGACAATGTAACCCCATCCAAAGACGACAAAACACCATCAACCTCGTGAAGAAAGACATAGTAAGTAGATAATGATGTGGAAAAAATTGAACCAAAGTGGCTCTTTATTAATTAATTCAAATTATCCTGCAAGTCCTAAACAACTCCCCGCTTGGGGACACAAGTCAAGGATACAATTCCATTATTGTCACATCAAATCCAGAGCTTATAGTCGTGCATAAAACAGTGAACACAAATTGAAAGTGTTATGCTAGGAAAAATCATAAGTACGATTGTGTCATTATTACAACTCGATAAGTAAACAGTAAGGAAGGTCACTCTACACTACAGGTGATTCGCTTCACTGCCAAGCCCACTTGTCAGCCTTGAAAGCCTCTTTACTCTCACTAAGTCCTGAGGGGTAAAAAAACAAAGTGTTAGTAAATCATAATCATTTATCTAGTCAAAATCGTTTCGAACTTACTTACTCCCATTTCTAAAACGTATATAGTTTAAAACTACATAATAGTATCTACTACGATATATAGTTAAACAATAATAGAATCCAAGTCACACAATTCATAACAATCAACCAACAATCACAACAAGACAATTCAAAAATCATACCCAAAATCAATCATTCGATCATACTAGCTTCTACCAATACAGTATAGCAAGCAAGTGAAATGGAATCTATTTGCCTTAGCTAGACTTACTAGCTCATCTAGCTTCTATTAGAAATATTATCACCTGCAAATAATCATACAGCCGTAGCTAGCTATACAAAGTGCATGATGATGATTTGGTGAAAATAAATCACCCAAGTCATTGATTATATCTATAATATCATCATTATCAATTCTTCTTTAAATCTCATCAAGACTAGTTCAATCATTTATTATCAAATCAATTTAATAAAAAACGTTGAGTTTTGAAGGGATCCACTCATAGGTAATCCAAGCGTACTTCCTTGTTAGGTTTCTTTCCTTTGTCCAAATTAATCCAACTTGTACCTGTGAATGTATATCTTAGTCCAAATTAATCCAACTTGTACCTGTGAATGTATATCTTAGTTGAATAAGCGTTTTCTAACATTTCGTTAATTGAACATCCAAAAGTACTATTTAGACATTAAATATGCACGAACAGACGGCGCCACATGATTCAGGACGTTGACTAACCCAAGGAAAGGTGTTGGGTCCTGCATGCATCGCCACCGCCGGCCCGTGACGTCACGCGCATGTTGGTCTTCAGTGGATGCGTCGCCTTTGCCATCAAATGCGTCGTCGTTGCCATCGAATGTGTCGTCGTCCTCGCCACCGTGGTTCGGTGAGTAAACGTTGCAGTAGCCGTCGCCGGAACTAGGCACCGGTGTCGGAGAATTCAAAGGAAAGTGACGAAATATATATTTTTCGTTGGGAGATTCTATTAAAGTTAACGGATTCGTCATTGTCGCTGCCACCGACGGAAACATCGCCAGATAACTGCAGAAAGCCCATAAATCATCACAAAGCTTCGTTCAGCTCGAATTCGACTGAATTTCGATTCAAACTCACTCAAAATCCCACAAAAGGTTCAGAAAGCTCATCCCCAAACTCGGTTTAGGATGAATGGAGGTCGAATCCATCTCAGATTGAACGAATTTTGCTCGAGCTTACTCCTCGGAAACTGGAAACACGAAACATGCAGAGGTTAAAACCTCGCGGATTCAACCCGAAACTTCAGGAATTTAGTTGAACAACTCACCAGAGCTCAATCCACGAAGCAGATGTGACACAAACATTAGAACCTCGAATTTCAGATCGAATCTAGCATGCAGAGCAGAGAAGTATACCTGAAGTTATCTTGAGTAATTCGCAAACTAAATCGAGCTTGAACTCGACAAGTTTTCACTCGGAGGTCATCGAAAATTTGCATTAAGAGTGACAGCTCAAGTTCTCCACCTTCCCGAGCTCCATTTTCACATGCAAGACCACCACAAGAATCCTCAGGCCATGGTGACTCTAATTCCAATTGTTTTGTGATGGACTTTGGACAGAATTCACGTACATGGTGGTGGCTGGTCACGACGAGTTTAGAGAGAGAGTTAGAGGAAGAGTTGCACAAATAAGTGAGAAAGAGAGAACGGAGTGGGGTTAATCCCGCTTAAAATTTTTCTTAGTTAAAATTACCATTTTGCCCTCAATTTACCTAAGGCTGTGTTTACGTACCGGAATGGAATACGAAGAAACGGATTTGCACTTTTTTCGAGGCATTCACCCGTTTACCAAACATTTCAGTAATCGGAAACAAGGTGGGGCTCACACAAAATCAGGAATTGAACTCCTGAATCTCCAGGAATTGGATCCCCTCTATAGAGGTGGTATTTGGATTCCGGGGAGAAGCCTCAATCAGGAATCCAACTTTTCTACCTAAACTACCCCTGTCCTTCTGCCTTTCAGCAGAGTGCCGACTCCAGCTCAATCCCGTCCACCGGCGATGAAGGGGCTCAAGCTGACTGGTTCAGGATGATTTTGTCAAGATGGGTTTCGAAGATGTAGTTGGTGAAGAACAGGTTGTCGTTGGCGACAACTGGGTTTGTTGTAACTCATTCGGTGCGCATCTGGCATTGAATCGACAGGGAAGAAGATGGAGAAAAGAAAAGAAAAAAATGAGGAAGCTAAAAGAATTGGGGGATGGTAAGAAGAGTATCCGGGAGCAAGGATGACGGGGAAGAAGATGGAGAAAGGAAAATAAAAAAAATAATTGGGGATGAGAAGGAAGGAGGTTCTGGAAGAAGACGGAGAGAAAAGAAATGAAAAAAGAATTTGGAATGATAAAGAAAGAGTACGAAAATAATTTATTTATGTAAGGGTAATATAGTAATAAACCTAGTTTTCATTCCGATTGAAGTGAATTAGTAAACAACTTATACGGACTCAACATCATTCCTACTTCGATTCCAGAGAGTTTTAGTAAACAACTTCAACATGAATCTGATTCTGATTCCACCTCAATTCAATTCCTCTCAATTTGATTACGGATTAGTAAACACGCTATAAATTCGGAACTCAACTCTTGTAACTCCAACTTCGATTTCGTCTTCGCCATGCACTCGTGAGTACGAAAAATAATTTAATAAAATAGCAAACATGAGAAATTGAAATTTAGAGCAGGGCTCCATAATTATTCAAGACACCCAATTAGGGGTATTTTGGTCATTTCATATAAAATACATTAATTTAATGTACGGATTGTAACACACCATGGCTGTCGTGGGATACGAGAATATTTCGGTGATCATGAGAGAGACTGGGTGGCCCAGCTTCACCACCAACTCAGTTTCTACCTGATCCGTCCAAACACACTAAAACAAGGACGCCTATATGACCTGCTGACTTGATCCACGCCATCTGTGGTATCGTTGTACAAGTGATTCCACCTTGACGGTGAATCAGACCCCATATAGACAGCTACCCCGATTTGCATCGAATCTGACTGTGAGATCTAAGTCAAATGTGAACCACGAACAAAGCAACTCGCCTAATGCGTTCATTCCAATTTGACTAGCGATGACGATGGTAGACGAAGGAAACGATGTACATGGCACAATTGACTGTGACATCAGCAAAAATATGTGTTGCATTTGCCAAGTCATTATTTAACGGTGAAATAACAGACTTTTTAATGGTTGTACGACATTGGTACAAAATCGTGAGTCATTGTATGAAATTGAAAAAATTGAAAGACATTATATGAATTTGAAATTAGACGAATATCATGCAACGACACAATTAACAAGTGAGCCCTTATCCAGAAACCAAGCCAAGATAGATGAGTTATGCATATAGCTAGCATTCCGTTCATTATTAGACTGGATCATAGTAAGCGTAGGCTGTTTCCCGATTAGATCTAGCCGAAGAACTCTCCTTCATATTATTATCCAAAAGCTTAAGCGTCCCTCATATTTCTTGGCGGATTCATATTCTTACCTTCTAGGGTTATCACTTCATTTCCATTGCATATTGCATTGTGCCAACAAATATAATTAAGTCTAAATAGACGAGGTTGCTCACAATATGCTTGGGAGAACATGTTTTATTCTTTTTTCTCTTGTGGGCACAGAAAACATATATGTTTCGACATTTGAAAATGATTAAGATCATTGAGAAACAATAATGCACAAGGCATAGGCCTAAAAGATGCCCTCGTGAAGTAGATGGGGGGGTTGTTGGTGGGGAGCTTTTGAAGGATGGAATGTTTAAAAACAAATAGATATGGTTTTAAGCAAAGGTCTATATTTTCTTCCCCCTCAAACCCTTTTCTTCTTTTGGCATTTTATGAGAAGCTGAAACTGAAATGTTTGGGAGCAGTGATGATGTCCACCCAACACACCATTATGCATTTGTGATGAGATTTTGATTAAACAAGTTATTGGTTCGTAAATCAAAGAAATTTATTGATATATAGTTGAAATTATTGTGAACAATGCTTGTTTGAATTATTGAAAATTGAAATTTTCAATTCATTCTTTGATCAATTGGTAAGAGAAATAATGTACCTAAACCAATGGCCACTAATAAAATAGTACCCCATTTCAAGTATGAAAAGAAAATGGTTTGAAATTAAATTCTTTAAAAATCAAAATGCCAAAGTCCAAAATGTGTCATATTATCTTGTAAGTATAAAAAAGAAAGGGTAAATGACAAAAAACTACCTCAACTATTGGTCTGATGACACCTTCATACCTCATCTTTTAAAAGTGACAATGTTATACCTCATCTTACAAATTTGTGCCAATGTCATACCTCTGTCAGTTTTTCTGTTAATTTCTCTATTAAATGCTGACGTGGCTAGAGACGGAGCCCACTCACTAATCGAACTGGATTAAAAAATGATTAAATATATTTTTAATAATTAAATATTAAAAAAATAAAAAATAAAAAAACTAAAAAAAATAAAAAATGGCCTAAGGGATCCGGCCTTCCCTTCCTCCACCCGCACCAACCTTTTTTCTTCTTCTCTTCGACAGCCACCAAACCCTTCCCCGTCCCCCCAACCTTCCTCCACCACCCTCTCTCTCTCCTCTCTTTGGGATGCGGTCTCCCTCCTCTGTCCCTCTCCCTACTCACACTCGTCATTCCCTCACCACCACCTCCCAACCCGTCCCATCCCTCCCTTAGTCCCTACATACCCAACCTTCCTTCACCACCCCACCACCGCCTCTCTTCTCAGTGCCGGTGGTTGCAGAGAGAATAGAGAGTTAGAGTGGGAGAGAGATGCGGTGCGGGGGAAGATAAAGAGGAGAGAGAGAAGGGTTGGTGCGGGTGGAAGAAAGGAAGGCCCGCATCCCTAGGCATTTTTTATTTGTTTAGTTTTTAAATTTTAAATTTTTTTAATTTTTGAATGTTTAATTATTAAAAATATATTTTATTAATTTTTAATCCAGTTGGATTAGTGAGTGGGTCCTGTCTCTGGCCACGTTAGTATTTAACAAAGAAATTAACAGAAAAACTGACGGATGTATGACATTGGCACAAATTCGTAAGATGAGGTATGATAGTGTCGTTCGACCCATAGTTGAGGTAGTTTTGTGTAATTTACCCAAAAAGAAAACATGGGTGTCCATAAGAGTATAAGACTAGGAAGTGACATTTGTTGTTTTCTGGGATTACGAGTTTTGTGTTTGCTATGATATGTTTATGAACTAAGCTTAGATGCTTGCCATCTCTCTAAGGTGTCTTGTTCTATCATCTTTTTGTATTATTTTTTTTTATAAATTTTTTATGGAATATTTTATCAATGTGTTGATGATTGAAGAATGTAAAAAAATCTCACACTGGAAATTTTTTTAATATTTTTTAGCAAATGATTGAAGGGTGTTTGGGGGAGAGGGGGGATTAAGCCTCATAATAGGTTAACAATAATGTGGTTCAAATTCATCTTTAACGAGAATCGAATTTAAGACCTCTCACTTACAAGTGAAGAGGAATACCACTAGACCGTAGTATTAAGTAGCCACGCTGAAAATTTGAAGGTAAAACAAAAAGTACAAGTGAGTGGTTTTTCTGAAATTACAAAACATAATAGGTGGAAGCAACATATAGGTTAAATACGTAACAGATGCAAACTTAATACCAACTGACCTTAGCTCACTTGGCAGAGCGGAGGACTGTTGTTGGCAAACCATCAGAAATCCTTAGGTAGCTGTTTCGAATCCGGCAGGTCGGACTACCCTTTCCTCCCTTTTCTTGGTTTTTCAACTTTTTCCATCGTTACAAGTTCGTCCCCATTGGATTTGGATCCCATCCGGATTCAAATGGTGGGATTCTAGGAATCCTCACATCTTAACTATTCATCGTATATCGTGCGGTAAAAAATCATTTGATTTTTTTATTTATTTAAAATTAAATACAAATAGTACTTGACGAATATTAACCGCATGATGTATGATGAACGACTAGGATGCAGATATCTTTAGAATCCCCACAAAGTGGATCTGAAGAAGATCCTCTTCCCTCTCCATTTTAATTTTAGGAGTGAGTTCCTCTGCATTTTGGACTTTAAGATTTTTTATTTATTTTTATATGTTCAAGAATGATAACAGTGTACTTAGAGAAATCGAGTTGGGGATGCCTAACTTTTTAATTTAATTTGTCTTTCGTTTAATAACTATTCCAGTTTAGTTTTCAATTGAGGATTATCATACCCATTATTAGAAACCGCGTGAGGATGGTCATTTATTTTTAGACCGGGGATGATCAATTTGGATACTTGAATGTGGAATAAATGAGATAATATCATCATTTCTATTTTTAGTTCAACTAATATGTCGTCAATGTTCAATCAATACAACGTTGTTCCTTGAAAAATTATCGTCGATCTGATTATTACAACACATTCCATTTGATAATGATGACATAATGATCAAATGACTATGGACAATAAATGGGTCGTACACTGATGACATATCGATCAAATACTAACGATGTATCGTCATTATAATTAAAATTATATTTCAAGAGTTTTACGTGCTTCAAATGTCTTTTATTCCATTCCAAAATGATCTAGTCATGTCTTCAAACAATGAATATTTTGAGTTGTGCACACGCGCATGTGCCCAACAGCCCATTGAGGCCTTTTGTCGAACACTGAAAGCAATGTTCAAGGGCTACATACAAATTTAAAGTATAGCTCTTCAATTAAGGTTTCACTCTATAATTCAAATATGTTCTGGGAAAAATGATTTCAGTGAATGAAGGAGATGTGTGAATATAGAATGATTAAGACAGAGAATATAATTACAATCCAATTTCAAAAATGGGATAGCCGTTACATTGTTAAAAGCATTTTCATCATTTCGCCTCAAAAAATGATCAAAACAACAAAATTTTCTACAATATAAATCATTTCAGCAATCAAATGTCGAAAAAATCAATTCAACCCAACGTAAATCATTTCATACAGTGGATTTCTAATCCCTCCTATGTGACATCTCACCCAAACATAGCATAAATATTAGATCATGCAACAAAATACCACATAACATAAAAGATTTACCAAACAAATAAGAACCTTTGCCTTTGGGCACAAATTGAGCAACTACACATCTGAAATGGTCAAGTCTTTCCTGAAAGCTCGGTACTGAAGAGTAGCAGTTTATCACCACTTAAATAACTATGTAGACCTTGTTTTATCGCTGGAGTGTACTTCAGATCCCCAAGAGGATCTTCCTGTACTTCAGACCCCAAAGGGGTTTTTCTTGGTAAGAAAATGCAGCGAGTTTCGATAACAAAAGGTAGTGCTTGGCGCTGTGTGCTCCCCAGACTTGCAATAATGTTAGCATAATCGTATCAAAATATAACGCAATCCTGAAAACGAAAAGCTAGGAATGTTATACCTCGAGTGCCAAATCAAACGAATTAACCTGACTAAGCATGAACCCCGTCATCACCAGCTTGCTGGGCAGGTGTCACCGGTGGTAAAGGCCGCGTTGGTGGTGGTAAAATTGGGTAGAAAGGTAGGGTGAACCCAGGGATACGAGCCCGTAGCTGCTGCGTAACATGTTGCGAACATTGTATTTGAGATGTGATGAATGCATGTTGAACAGCTCTCTCTGCCGCCAACTCCTCCTTCAAATCGTCCATGAGGGATCCTCTATCTGCCAACTCCCCCAGCAAAAGCCGAATGGTGAACGCTGATGCCTGAGAAGACCCCTCGGATGCTCATTTGCATTCGCCAATCCTGGAAGATTGTCAACTTGGTTGGAAAGCGACTAGAAACCAGCTTGAAACAACAGAACAACATTCATAAAAATATCCACAAGAAAAGCCAACATAGAATGAGCTTAGTTAACAAGATAAAGGAGCATAATATTTGTTACAAGAGTGGCAATATCTCTCAGCTACAAAATTTGATCTCAAACTTGACACAAAGCTCTATGCTAACTATCCCGAGAGAAAAATCAACTCAAGCAGGAGGAACATCCTTTGGAATGCAAGGCTTCAAAGCTGCTATACGGTGCTCGAATGTCGCTTCCATACCATGAACTTGCTGGATGAGTCTGTCAACGCGCTCTTGCATATACGTACGTAAATCATGGAGCTGAACGGTGAGCGACGGCATCAGAGACTGAGAAGAAGGACATGGACGGAGACCTCAGGAACTCAATGAGTACTCCAGCAGAAGACGATCTAGAACTGGGTCAATCACGTTTATTTCATGTCATTTGATTTTCCACATATATGTCACCTATGTACAACTATATCATCGCTCATTCGGATGTAGGAAGGGACCCAAGGGTTAGGGTCCGCCATGACCCATGAGGGAGCGTAGATGGTGCTCCCGACTGAGATTGAGAAACAACAAATGGGAACAAGCTTTTAGACTAGGGGCTTCACAGTGAAATGGTAATTTCAAAGGGGTAAAAATGGGCCTTTATTTAGAATTTTTTCCCCTAAAAAAATGGGAAAAATAACATTTCATAGAAATTTGCTTTGGTTCGAAATCCTCTACTTCCGGAGATGGCGATTTGGTTCTGAATTTTGACGTCAGGTAAAACCACTCTCTCTCTCTATCAATGTTTCAAGTTGTCCATAAAATCAAAGCTACAAGGGTCACACTACTCAAGTGACAGCAGGCTGACCCAATGGGGACGAATTGTGGGTTACTGCGGATAGGGGCATCGAGGAAACTGTGCTGCATTATTTTTGAGGAGATTTTCCGATCATGACCTTTGACCGTACTCTAAAATATTTTTAAAACCGATGTCTAATAAAAATGCAAGCTGCTTCTTGAATGAAACACTTCATGGAAACCGAAAAATATTTTCTTTAAAAACACTTTCAATCATCAAGAAAAACTTTCCAGACAAGCTCACATTTCGTTGAAAAGGCCAAACCAAACAGCAGGTTCTTGTAAAGCGTTGGGCTCTTATTTATGGGCTTTGGGTTCCAATGATGGGCCAATTAAATAACATTGGCACCAAGCTGTTGGGTATTTTGTTGTAACGACTCGGAAATATGGAACAAAGTTGACATTTAACAAATGAACAGCAGAAGAGAAGGAGATAACGACATAAACTTGAAAATCGTATGAAAATTCCCGGAAAGACGCATGAAAAATCACGACCTTTCCGCATTGGGATTAAACAAACGAAAATAAAGTATATGCTCTGCCACATTTTAACTAAAAATAATTTTATTTATTTATTTAAGGAACAACTGGTGGCTTCGCCACAACAGTCCACCATTTCAAGAGTCGAAAAGACTTACAGCGACGTTTCAACCTCCCCTCGCAACCATCGTGTCATTCATCAGCGTTACGATTTTTAATCAAATTTGTTTTGGAACAATGATATTTACATCAAGATGTGAGGGGTGAGAGGTGAGAGGTGAGAGATTCAAGATAAATCAAAGAATGAGTCAACCAATGGTATCACTGGATTGTTCATAAATTAGTACCAAATTCATCATCAATAGAATTCAGATGTAAATTCTCATATTTGAACGGTCATTATTAAATTATATCATTATCAACAAAATTTAAATATTAACGTGATTTAATTGATTTAATTGTGACCAAACTGAAGTGCCTGTTTTTCCCTCAGTTGACTTGAAGAATCTACAGCAACGAATCTAGCTGGGATCCCTCGTGTAGAGCCAGTGCAAGACAGATAAGCAAAAAAATCAGGACCACCGTCCGATTGAAAAAGACCTTTACATTTACATTTACAATTATTATTATTATATTAGCTTAAACATTATAGTCTTGTTAATTTGATCCGGCAGACATGGAACACCTTTAATGGGACTCACTCAGACTAAGTCAAACTAAAAGCTTCGTTGAAGGGTCTTAACGAGGCCCCGTGAAATTGGCCGAACTGCTAAGCCAAATCTGCTCATTTCACCCCTCCCTGCTTCGTTCCTCCCATCGGCTTCTATCTCGTGTCCCACAACCATTTTCAAACCCAGATCTCGCAAAATTCAAAATTCAAAAAAAAAAAAAAAAAAAAAAAAAAATTTGCAGCGGTTCCCTATTCAAAACCAAAACCAACTCCCAAAATTCAAACCTAGATAACCCAGAAAATCCCAATATTCGAACTTAGAAAACTCAGAAAACCCAGGAAATCCAAAAAAAAAAAATGCAGTGGGATGATCATGGTTGTTTCAATCACACATGCACCTAGAAAACCCAAACCAAATCCAACCCTTATCCTCCACCTTTGAGCCAATCACACATGTAGCCCACCTCCTTCAATCTCTTTCTTGCTCTATGTTTTGATTTTAAGATTTGCAAGTGATTTTGTGAGAGGAAGTGAAGAGGCAGGAGGAAGAGGTGAAGTGCAGAGGCATAAGGCGAAGAAGATGAAGTGAAGAGGCAGAGGATTTGCAATAAAAAAAAGGAGGGACAAAAATGGAAGAAAAGGGGAATGCCGGAATGGGGAGGGAGAGGCGGAGAGAAAAAAGAATGAAGAGAAAGGGGAGATGGTTCTAGAAAAATATAGAAGAAGATAAAGTAATGAAAAAATATTAATTGATATATTAAATTAAAAATAAAATATTAATAAATATAGATTAAATAATATAATATTATAATCCTGCTTCTTAGTCCGACACTGCACCAAATGCTTCACTAAGTCTGTTTAACTTAGTCTAGTCTAAACCAGTCCAACTTAATCCTTCAAGTTAGTCTAGTCCGAGACAATCCGGTGCAACAAACGCATTAGGGTTCAAGGGTCATGTTCCAATATTGTAAAATAATAATTAAAAAAACTTGAGAAATTGGATTTTTTTATTTATTTTCTGAGAAGAAATCGGGAATATACGTATAAATAAATATATATTTTTAAGTGGGTAGGTTTAGTGGGGTAGCTGAGTGTGTGGGGATGGATCACTTTGATGGATGACTTTGCTGCAAAGGTACGTTAAATTTGTAAAGGTGACAGTCAAACCTGGCCAATGGCATCACTGGATTGTTCGGCGGTAATGCTATCCACATATCTAATAATTTTTATTTCTTATATACTTATCTCAATTTTCGACCGTCAAATTAAACAGATTGAAGAAGATCAATAGACAAAATTTAATATGAGTGTGTGAGAAGTAAAAATGAGTGTGTGAATAGTATTACCCTTGTTCAGTTGAAGCCCCAACTCGACAGCTGTTTAAAGAAATCCTTTAGGGTTTTGCTTAGGGTTTGGTGTGATTATATTTTCACTTACTTGCCTGCCAAGGAAAACCAAGATTAATATAGATTATGTGAATAGAGGTTGATGGTGAAAGTTTGTGAGAGGGAGTTTTAATTTATTGATAAGCTCAATCTAATAAGACTCGATTACTTGTGAGACGGGCAAAGAATGTTATATATATATATATATATATATATATATATATATATATTTGCAGTTTCAAGAACTTTGACTAGAAGAAATGAAGAAATTGAGAACACATGTGTAAGTAGGTGGTGAGATTTGAAAGATTGAATATATAGTTCTGGTAATGGAAATGAAAGTTAATGAAGCAAGTTCTGTGCATGATATGGACAAGTTTAGGGTTTTGTATAATTTAATGTGCTAGGGTTTTCCAGTCATCTTTTCAAATTACAATTAAGATCAAAATTTTGAATCTGTTATCTGGCCTCACCTGAAAAATAGAGAAAGAATAACCGTATATATAATTCGTGCGTTCTGAGTTTTTTTTTTTTAAATTAGATGAATCTAAATTAATTTCTGTTTGGACTGCGAACTCAATGTAAGAGTCTTGATATTGTGAAGGTATGTGATACTTATCAAACTTGTGTGTCAGAGTATGCGTGGGAGTTATACCCACCTCGGATAACTTGGGCAATCTGAATTAGAAAAACTAATTAGCCGATAAAGTTTTCGTTCAAGTTGAGAGTTTTGATAGATACCTTTAACCGCTTAAGAGGACCAACTAAAACTCGTATTATCTAACTCAAAGAAAATAAAAGTGTATATAACTAAAAAGAAACCTCTAGTAAATCGTCTTAACTACTTGAATTACAAACATAGATTAGATTCTAAAAATTATTTGCAGCCAATAACTCCAATAAGGTAATAAGAATATAACTAAAGCATGGACTAGTTATATATGAAGCCATGCCCACTTGTTTTGTTTTTGAGCCATATATATATAATCAGCGGTCTCAATCTTTGATTCTATTCTCTCCCCACCGTATCTCCATGCATCGTGTTGTGGAATCCTCGTCCACCCACTGTCTTTCCTACTTCCTCTTGGTCTACTATTCTCTTCTTAAATATTTCTACCCTTTTGGACCTTTACCCTGGTCCCATTCACAATTCCATAAACCTCTCTACAACTTGGTTTTCACTATTTTCCCCACCACTAATATCAAATGTTGTTTTCACTCTACCTTAGCATTAAAATAAATAAATAAGCGGTCATTTTAATGTCTTTTTGAAGCACTGTATTAACCTATTTTCTTTCCTACAATTATTAAATATGCTTTAATGTTTTGAATTTGGCTAATATTTACAAGTTTTCCACGTTAAATATATCTTAAGTTATGGACATCTTACTTTTGGGATATGATTTAATTATCGATTCCATTTAGCTTTTAGATTATGTTTCAAGGACTATTCGTTCAAATAAAAAGGCTAACTATGTAAAGATAAACTACTCTAATATACTATGAAAGAAATTGGGTTTAGCTTTTGATATCCTCATAATTTTCATTTCAGCTTTATCTAACGAACTGTTTTTTACTCATTTTACATAACCAAACAATTTTGGACGGACTTGATCTTTGCAAGGAAGACCCTTCAATGAGGATTTAAAATACCTGATCATTGAAATACATTATAAGATAAGCTTAAGACGTATATATATGTTCACAACTAAAGAAAAAAAAAAGATTGAGAACAGTTTGAAGTTATGAACATCTTTAACGTAGAAAGTCTGCATATGTGTGTGCGTTTGTGCAAATACACAACTTGTACAAGTCATTATCTGTGGCCTACTTGTTAGGTCACGAACCATGCGCATGCCGCCCGACAACGCAACCAGCCACTGGACATTTGCTCAACCAGTGGTCACCCCATAATAAATATATTTAAACCTAATAGTCTAATATGCCAATATACTGATATAAACATATCTTGATGTTCCTCAATTTCCAACTTTGAGTAATTCCTTCAAACTAACCGAAAGCGAAGTGTCCTCCTCAATTTCCAACTTTGCTTTAGACACCACGCATCACCGTGTTCAGTATTTCAAACACAAAGCAAGATTTTAAACTACTCTAATATATAACGAGAGAGATTAAAACTTGTCTGTAAAAGGGTCGATATACTGACCATCTAGCCTATCCCACCCTATTCCAAATCTGTTCTTAAACACATATACCAAATTTATAATAAAAGCTCTTTATTCAGTACAACACTTATTTAACAGACGGTTTGACGAATTATAAAAAATACGAATTCTTAAACACAAAAACTCTCCAATAATTTGGTTTTGACATGTAGTTGGAACCATGTTTAATGGCCGTTAGGCGATGGAAACTAGTCATCGACAAGCCTATTGCAAAGAGGTCTATCACTTGATCATGATCTATCCACTAATTAGCCCTAAACACATTGAGGGGGGCAAGATATCTCAACTGTGAGATACTATATGCTTAGCCAACATAGGAAAATCATGACGCACACTATGAAATCATCGCACCATATACGAACATGTCAAAAGTGAGTTGCTTACTGCTCAGAAAGCAACACCCTCAAACCCTTTGGTTGCCTTGTCAATCTCTTCTTCTCCCCAAAAGAAAACAAGTGCCAATTAGCTATCAACAACAACAACAACAAGAACGACTTTATTTGTTAAAACCCTAAAACCCAAGGTTAAGGGAAAACTAATAGTCTCTTTCACGTGATTAAAGATTCCATCTCTAACCCTAACCCTAACCCTAACCCTAGCTGGTTAGTTATGTTTTATATATATATATATATATATATATATATATATATATATATATATAATTATGGATGTATTGACCACGATACAAGATAGTCCAAGTTGAGGTATTTATATAACGTGGGATTATGGACACCGTTGGCTTTGTTGCTCATCTATGCGACACACAGTGGCCTGTTTTTTGGAGTATTAGAGATCTCTATCTCTATGGGGAGATAAGTTAGGGAGGGAGTCTTTTTCAAATTTCAAGTTTCAACCATATACGTTCACGTGGATATATATATATATATATATATATATATATATATATATAGTTCAAAGTTTAATCAATCAACGGATGGTAGGGTAAGAAAAACCGTCTTCATCATTAACTTGTTGGTGTAAATTGTAATCAAGCTTAGCTAACCCTCTTCTCATCTTCTACCATTCAAACAAGCTAGCTAGCTATGATTTGTAACATGTAAGTAAATTCATATTTCCAATGTACTAAGAGATGATTAGAGTAGTCATTCACACATACAAATTACTGAACACGCCTGAACTTACACCTGACGTTAATCCTTCACTTGTGTAGGTTTTTTTATTATTGAAACATTATAAGATAGCAAAAAAAAAAAAAAAAACATTAACTCAACGTGAATATCACCCTCGGTTAAACAAACAATATGTGTCATGATTTTAATTAGACGAGAGATTAGATGATGCGTCACCTTCGGTTTGCTCCTTATTTTTTTGTCACGGAAAAATACCCATTGCAAGGAAATAAATTAAACTATTCTTCTATTATTTTAGAAACTAGATTCTTTTTAAATTTTTGGTAATAGAATTACATTCATAAGAAAATATATAAAAGAGTAAATTAAGAATTTGTCCATAACTATGGTTTAAATTTGATCTTTGAACTAAAAATTTGTCAACTGATGTATGAACTTAACAAAGAGCACAATTGGTCCATTTGTGAGATTTTTCATCAATTTAATTACGTGCAGGACATGGGACCCATACTTGGTTCATGAACTTTAACTCTGATTTAGATTTGGTCTCTGAGCATTAATTTAGAAACAGTCCATGAACATTCACTCTAGTTTATATTAGGTCTCTAATGAAGGAAATTTTTATCCTAGTTAAGAACATGTGAGAACATTTGAACATACAAGCAAACTAATAACACTTTAAAGTAGGCAAGCATTAAAAAACAATTCTAAAACCCATGACTTTCAAAGCCAAGTGAATGGTGAACCACAAGACTCTTTAACAACATTAAAGAGAAGAAA
This sequence comes from Heteromeles arbutifolia, assembly GCA_024362995.1. NCBI lineage: Eukaryota > Viridiplantae > Streptophyta > Magnoliopsida > Rosales > Rosaceae > Heteromeles > Heteromeles arbutifolia. Next base: position 1,265,696 of record JANCRC010000022.1, read on the forward strand.
GGATTTTGAGATTCATTACCTTTGAAGCTCATCCTTGTTTACACAAGGGATTCACCCAAGTGAAGGGCCTCCAAGTCACCTCCTAGCTACTTAGATCTTCCTTGTGATTTTCTTCCCTTTTGATTCTCCTTTGCTCCTTGAGGATGTGAGGAAAGGAACTCCAAAAATACCAAAAGTTTGGTACCTCTAAGTCTCCACACCAAGTATGATGGTGTGAAGATGAAATGGATTACCTAGAGGAAGTTGGATGCTAGTGAACTCCCCTAGGAAGGCCGGCCTCTATAGAGAAAAAGGAGAAAAAGTTTCTCTTCTTTGCCTCAAGAAAACCCCAGTGAGAGAATGGCTATAAAGATGCCTTTATACCACCTCACATGTGAGTGGCAAACTTGCAATTAACCCAAGTTTGCTACCACTCACCCTATGGCCGGTTTTGACTTTGTATTTGGGTTCATTTCCATTTAGTTTTAGTTTTAGTTGTCACACAACTTAAACTCAATAGGCCTTGTGGACCAAAATCCTTTTGGGCCCTGAGACCCGAAACTAACACTAGTACAAAAAACTGTTTGCGCGACAAACAAAATTCCCTCGCGCAATGTACCTTGCGCTCGCATAATGGTGGTGAATTACGCACGACGAAGGACTTAATCGCGCAAATGGTTTTGCACGATGAAAGAAAAACAATTGGTCGCGCAAAATTGTTTTTTGGCGGGTAACCAAGCGTGCAACGAAAATTTTCCCGCTTAATCTCTGCGCGACAAAGTGTTTGTCGCACAAACCCTATTCAGTTTCTTGGGCAAATCATTCAAAGCATTGGAGACCGAGGAACAATTGCGCGACAAAGGGTTCGTTGCGCAAGTTCTGTTTTCATTTAGAGCACTGAATGGGTAATAAGGACGTGTTTAGTGAGACCTTTGCGCGACAAAGACTTCCTCGCGCAAAGGGCATATCCTTGATATAAATATGCGCTTCTGCTCTCATTTTTCTTCACAAATCTTACTCTTCAAAAGTTTGTTTGTGTTGAGATGGAGAATAGAAACAAGGATGATAATGTGACCGACGCCGACTCAAATAATGTAATGCATCATTTTCAGTTCGTGCATGCAATTGTTGTAGCCATGGGGAACAATTGTCCTACTGTTGAGTGGCGTTCTTGGAAAGATGTGCCGGAGAATGCGAAGAAGGCGGTGATGGATGAATTATATACTATTGATGGATCAATAATTAAATTTGTAAAGTTTTTTGTTATATGTTAGAATTAATTATTTCCATATATGTGTGACAGTGTAACTATATTCTTGATGATGAACTGAAGGAACAGTTGATGAAGTTAATGAATGACGCGTTGGAGGGAGGTTACAATAGGTGGCGTTATGAAGTCCAGCAGAATAGAGGATCATCGAAATAGTCGTTTTAATTTTATGTTTTGTATGACAATATTTAAATTTAACGTACTTTTTATAAGTTATGTATTTGGACTTAATTATGTTTTAATTCATGTTTGGTTATTTAAATAATTGAATGGAGTATATTATCAATTTATTTAAGGTATTAAGTGAATGGAATATAATACTAATTTATTTAAGGTATTAATGATTTTGTGTATTAAGTGAATGGAATACAATATCAATTTATTTAAGGTAGTAATTTTGTAACATCTTAATTGAACGGAATATAAGATCAATTTATAAAAGGTAGTAATTATTTTTAGAATACATATTATAACTGAAAATTTGTTGGTAATTATAAAGTTTACGTAAAACGTTTGTCGCGCAAGAGTTTGCACAGCGACATTTTGTCGCGCAAACGTTTGAGCGACGAACTTGAATACATATTGTAACTGAAAATTTGTTGGTAATTATAAAGTTTACGTAAACATAGATATCTATGTTTACGTAAACTTTATAATTACCAACAAATTTTCAGTTACAATATGTATTCAAGTTCGTCGCTCAAACGTTTTCAGTTATAATATGTATTCAAAAATAATTACTACCTCAAGTTCGTCGATCAAACGTTTGCACGACAAAATGTCGATATGCAAACTCTTGCGCAACAAACTTTTCGTCGCGCAAGGACGACCAGTAATAGGTCAACAATTTAGTACATCTGAATCAAAGAAGTAAATGCCATATTTAGTGCCGAGTTTGCGCGACAAAGGCTTCGTCGCGCAAAGTCCCTAAGTTTCCTATAATTATGCGCATCTGCTCTTCTTATTTTTCATAGTTCAGTTTAGAAACGCTCTGAATCAACTTCGGGCGATTATAATCAGTTCCTTCTTTGAGTGTTAGTACGATGGCCGACGGTGGTGTGCATTCATCAAAGACAACGGATGGCGAAGGTTTTGGAAAAGGTTTGCGTTCAAATTTTTGCATTTTATATAAAATTTGTATTTAGGTTTTAGTATTATGAAAATATTTTATGTTGATAGACACGAAGAAAAGGGTTAAGGTACGGGTCCGAAAATCTTCTGGTATGAGCCGTTACCGAATCATTGGTGACGAAATAGTAGGGGTAGTGAAGTCAGATAAGCGTGATAGCTTTTTGGCAGACGTAGGAGCACTGGTGCGTACCAAATGTACTATGGAATTGGAGTCTTGGAGAGCCATCCCTGAGGAGCTGAAGATGCAGATGATTGATGAGTTAGCATGTGTTAGTTTCATTATTTAATTAATAATTATGTTTGTTAAATATACTGTAATAATGACATTTTAATTTATTAATTTGCATGACAATGGAATTGGGACATTGACAAAAGTGATCCAAATGTGATGAAGGCTATCAACAACATGTTCAAGTCGAAATTTCAGCAATGGAAGTTTGATAATGAACGTGCTGCAGCACTACAGTAAGAACCAGAACTACCTGCGGATGAGTAGAATAGGCTTTCTTATTTTAATTTTATTGCTTATGTAATAATTGGATAAGAATTTTAAGTTTTTTAGTATGAAAATTGAGCACATTAAATATGTACTTAATGTTTTTATTAAGCATGAATGAAATGAAAGCATTTTAATAAATATGTATATTAATTAAATAGGTACAAATCGTATTATTTATTAAATATGCATGTGGGTTGAAAAAAATTGAAGAGGGAATGGAAAAAAAGAAAAAAGCGCGACGAACAAAAATGTCGAAAAATAAAAAACCCGGGAAAGGTCCTCGTTTGGCGCCCAAAAAGCTGAAGTGAAAGGTTTTACACGACGATGGTGTCGTCGCGCAAAGGTGTTTCCTTTAATACACTCACTTCATTTCCAGGAAGGCAGAAGCTGCAAAACAATTGCAGCAGCTGCCTTCCCTCGGTGCAATTTGCAACAGATTTGAGGTATAATATTTCTTAACTAACTTATTTATTTTCCATTCATTTAAATTGTGTTGTATGTAGTTCATTGGTGTTGTGAGTTTATGTATTTGTATGCAATCATTTTTGTATGGATGTACAAAAAATGGTTTGCAATGTTCATATAAGCTTAGTTTCTCGTTTGAGAATTAGTTGGATTTCGCAAATGGATGCGAAAGTATGACTGCGGTCCAATTAATTCTTGAATTGTCCCAAAATTTAGGACAGTTTGAGAATACACATTTACATGTTGTAGTTTGCCGTTCACGCATTAGAGTTTGAACGTGGGAAATGTGGTAACATCTCTTTCCGTTCTTCGGGTGCTTCGTAATTTTTTGTATCTACGTCGTGCACTTGAAGAACTGCAGGGAGATGCTGCCGAATTTTTCTCATAACAGTAAATTGCAGCACGTAACTGTGCATTCTCGAATGAGATAGGACCCATACCGGACGCATAAGGTGGCATGTCATAATTGAAGTTGTTGTAACCCTTGTCATTTTTTTTTGTTGCAGGTGAAATGGACAAATAGTGGATACAAAATCCTAACAGATGTGCTGATGATTATTTGGATGGAATAAATCAATTCATCGATTTTGCAATTGCAAACAACCGGGGTGCAACTCAAATTCGGTGTCCTTGTAGAAAATGTAACAACTTAATGATTGAATATTTTGAAACTGTTCGATACCATTTAGTGAGAAATGGGATGATGGAAACCTCTACTACGTGGAATCATCATGGAGAAGAAATACAAAATGCTTCATCCTCCCACATTACCCGAGCAGTAGATACAGTTGACTCTGTTTTGGATACAAATGATCAAATTATGGACATTATCAATTATGCTTTTCCAACCGCTAGTTCGAATACGAATGTGGAAATAGAAGATGGTGTCCCTCCCACCATGGACAGTGAAGCATTCGAAAAATACGAAAAACTATTAAAAAGTGCCAAGCAAGAATTATACCCCGGTTGCGAAGGATTTTCGATGCTCACGGCCATTGTTGAGTTCATGCATGGAAAAACAAAGTTTCGTATGTCGAACTAGTGTTTTGATTACTTTTTAGGGGTTTTCAAAAGGATGCTTCCAAAGGATAATTGCCTTCCTAAAGATCATAAAACTACAAAGAAGCTATTGAGTGGTCTTGGATTGGGATATGAAAAAATTCACGCGTGTAAAAATAATTGCATTTTGTTCTACCAAGAGAATAAAACGTTGGATAAATACCCTATATGTAATGAGTCGCAATTTAAATTGACATCTCAGAATAAAAGAACGAAGATTCCACAAAAAGTTATGCGTTATTTCCCATTAAAGCCTATGTTGCAGCGATTGTATATGTTGACGCAAACTGCAAGCGACATGAGGTGGCATAAGGACAGACGGGTAGATGACGATGTTATGAGACATCTTGCAGATGGAGAGGCGTGGAAAGAGTTTGATCGGGTGTACCTTGAATTTGCACGTGAGCCCCGAAACGTTAGATTGGGACTTGCGACGGACGAATTTAATCCGTTCGGGGTTCTAAATCAATACAACAGCACTTGGCCAATCTTCCCAATTCCGTATAATTTGCTGCCTTGGAAGTGCATGAAAAAAGAATTTATTATGATAACGTTGTTAATAACCGAAGATCCGAGCACGTGTATTGATGTGTATTTACAACCGTTGGTCAATGAACTAAAAGAATTATGGGAAAACGGTGTTCCCAAGTACGATAAATCTACCGGGAAGATTTTTACTTTGAGAGCAGCTGTGATGTGGACTATAAACGATTTTCTAGCGTACGCTATGATGTTTGGGTGGAGCACTAAGGGCTACTACGCATGCCCAGTTTGCAAAGAGGACACGACGTCTAGTTGGCACGCCAGAAAAGTTTGTTACCTAGGGCATCGTAGGTGGTTGCCATGGGACCACGAGTGGCGTCAGAACGAGATAGCCTTCTTTAATGGCACAGAGCTTCGCCCACGACCTAGAGGATGGTCCGGTGATAAAATTTTGGCTAAGGTGAATCGGTTGGATTTTGCTCCATTGGGCAAGTTCGTAAATAGGACAAGACCAGACACACATCTAAACTAGACACACAAGACGAGGTTGTTCAAGCTGCCGTACTGGTCCCAAAATAAAATTGAGACACAACATCGATGTAATGCATGTTGAGAAAAATGTGTTTGATACATTGGTCGGAACTATATTGGACATCGAGGGAAAAACAAAGGATACCATAAAAGCTCGAATCGATTTGGAAAAATTGGGCATTAGGCCAAGTTGATGGATGGCGAAGGACAGAGACATAGCTAGAAAGAAGCTCGCATCGTTTTCGGTGAAACCGACAAGCGGAAAGATTTTTTGCAGTTTCTATCTTCTGTAAAGTTTCTAGATGGGTATGGTTCAAACATCGGCCATTGCGCAAACGTGGATGGAGGCAAATTATCCGGCCTCAAGAGTCATGATTGTCATGTCATACTTCAACGGCTTCTCATAGTAGGAATTCGACACCTCTTGCCCGAAGACGTGATGAAGCCGATTATGTTGTTGGCGAGATTTTTTTCTCAATTAACTGCAAAAACTTTGCGAAAGTCCGATGTTAAACAGTTGTGCGACGATATTATTGAAGTGTTATGCAAGTTTGAACAAATATTTCCTCCAGCTTTCTTCACAAGCATGATCCACGTCATAATTCACTTGCCGGATGAGGCACTTCTAGCCAGTCCCGTCAACAATCGATGGATGTATCCGATTGAAAGGTATATAATTGCCATAAATACTTTAGTTCGTGATGTACGTATAATTACACTAATTTTATATGATATATTTTTTTTATTAATGCAGACTACTGGGTGAATTAAAAAAGAGTGTATAGAACATGGCAAAGCTCGAAGGATCAATCGTGGAGGCATGGGTCAGCTTTGAGTCCCTTACATTTTGTGCAATGTACCTACAAGACGTTGACACTACATTCAATCGACAGGAACGTAATAATGACGGTGGTGTGAGAAAAAAAAAAATCTGTTTTTGCCCAAATTGCACGACCATTTGGCCAACTAATAAGAAGAGAGGCGCTTGACAAAAAGGACGTGGAGGTAGCACATTGGTTCATACTTAACAATTGTGACGAGACAATTACGTACCTAGATGAGCATGAAGAGTTGATGAAGCGGGAACATCCTTCACATTTATATGCCAAAAAGCATCGTGAATTGTTTCCTCGATGGTTTCGTGAAAACGTATGTTGTTCGTGTTTGGGTTTTGTGCATAATTGTAAATGTTAAACTAACACGACATATTTCTCTTTTATTTTGGTGAAGAAAATGAAGGAAATTAATTCGCCCGCTTACAGTGAAGAATTGTACAACTTGGCGATTGGGCCTCTAAGCGGAGAATTGTATTGGGCCCCTAAGCGGAGAATTGTACTCCAGTTGTCATGTAAATGGCATCAATTTTTTGGTAGCTGATCGTGATGACAAGCTTTGTACGCAAAATAGTGGCGTACATGTACCAAGTGGGGGCGACATTGTAGACATTGATTTCTATAGAAAACTAACAAGTGTTGTGCAATTGCTTTACAAAGACAAGTGTCAAGTTATCCTTTTTAAGTGTCGCTGGTTTGATACAAACCCACATCGGGTTGGAGGTGTTAAGCGAGACGATGGTTTGCTATCGATCAACACTAACAGATGTTGGTATAAGGACGACCCTTACATTTTGGCAATCATGGCTAAACAAATTTTCTATATAGATGATCCTAAGGCTGGGAGGGGATGGAAAGTAGTTCAGAAGATTGAGCACAGAGGGGTGTATGATATTGCGAACCGAGATCCTGTTGCTAATGATGATCATGGTGACATTGCTGACCAACAATTTGACATTTCAATGACACTTGGAGCAGATACACTGCGGGATATGACTATTGTACAAGAACCGTATCAGGTAGCTGGAGGTCCTAAAATTGAAATACTGATTGATTCCATTACGATTGACCTCGGGGATCTGCCACGATACAATGCACCCGAGTGCACGAACGACGATGTTGATGTGCCTACAGACGAGGAAGAATGGGAGTCTGAATCTGACGACGGTGATGATCTTTATTCATATACTTCAAATAAGGAGTAATGAAAAATCGTGATGTATATTAATTAAATGTATTAAATGGTATTTAAAAATGTTGTATACAAACACAAGTTTCCTTAAAATTTGTAACATAATTAAAGTTTTAAAAAAATTATTTATTTATTTAAACCAAAACATAAATTAAATTTACAGTTATGCGCGACAACGCTTTTATACATGTTTGTCCCGCAAATATTAAAAATTAATATTTTTAATATAACTGTTTGCGCGACGTAAGTTTAAACATATTCGTCGGGCAAACATGTAAAAATTTGATTTTTTTTCCCACAATTGGGTGCGTTTGTATTTTGGCACCTTCAATTCATTTCACTCACTCAAAATTGAACTCCTCTCAGACTCAAACTCCTCTCTCTCTCGGTTCTCTGGAGCTACTCTCTCTCTCGATTCTGTGAACCTCCTCACTCTATCTCTCTCTATCTCAGACTCAATTTCAATGTCTCCCTATCTCGCTATCTCGTACTTCCTCGGTCTCTCTGTCACTCTCTGTCTTACTTCCGGCGCACTCTCTCCTCGCCGCCGCACACAACTTTACTAGGTAACCACCTAATCTCCCATAATTCATCTCCCTTAATTGAATTGTTTATAAGTACAATTTTATGATTTTTTTTCTCTTCAATTGTTTTAGTTAAAACATTTAGGGATTTAGGGTTGGAATTGGGAATCCTAGGATTTAGGGTTGGAATTGGGTTGGAATTGGGAATCATAGTTGCTCACGATGTAGGGTTTTTGATTTAGGGTTCGAATTACAGATTTACAACTTGGGGAATTTTTTTTTTTTTTTTTTTAATTTTGAGAAATTAGTAGGGAAGTGTTTTAATTTCAAGTTTTGTAGTTGTTTTCTCAATTAAATGTTTATTTTTCAAATGTTACAATTGTCATTCATTTCTTTTCTGTTTCACTAATTCAGCTTATTCTTCTATCCATCAATTCCCAAATTTTCCTTGCAGACAATAAGACGCTTTCAACTTTGCGCAGGAATCGGGCTTCTTTTCTTTGGGAGGTTCGTTTTCTATCTCCATCTTGTATATATGTGTGTATATATCTATGCCCTGTATGTATGGATGAATGCATGTATGTGAGGTTGGTACTGGGAATTTTGTGATCTTTGATGATGAAATTGTATGATAATCTGTCAAATTACCATCTTGGTATTTATGATTTGATTGCTTTATGCAAAAGACACCTACTTGTTAAGGTTAGAAATCCGATTCAAAGATGGGAAATTGTTGCGAGGAGAAATGTTGTTTGTTGACCCCATTTCATTTCTCTGTGATTTTTTATTATTTTGTCATTTTTTTATGTGATATTTTGCAATGAGCTACATGTTATGCTGCAAACACCTCGTCTAAGAGACCCGAAATCTCTGAAATTTCGTAACATGACAATACTTTGTAGGAGTAGGTGGTTGCGGGCATGAATCAGTGTAGGTTATGGAGTATGACACAACAGAGAGGGAAGGGATTAGTTTCTTCTCATAGTTATCCTTCAAATTTCATAGTTTGTACATGTAGATAACCATACATGCATGTAAGGGAAGAATGTGTGCAGTTTTAGTTGAATGAATAATACTATTTATCATTCATAGGAATTTTTGACCCAATGTAACTTGGCCGTAAGCTTTATTTGTTTTATGATATGTCACATTCTCCACCCTCTTGAGACGAGGTTTTTAAAAATTACAATGACATCTTCTAGATATTCCATGTGATATACAGTTTTTTGGGGATTTCATATTTTCTCTAGGAATAGATGGCTGTAATGAACATGCATTACAAAGTAAGCCTTCATATTGGAACCTATTATGTGAAATGCTTTGGTATTGTACAAGTCAGAAAATAAAATTTAGCTTCTATCACTCTTTGGATACATAAAGCATCTAGTGTGATGTTTGTGTGCTTGAAAGATCAAATAACTTATAATTAGTGGCTTCAAGCATTGAATAAATGATGGTTTGTGGTTTTTTTGGTGTTCTTGTGTTGTTTTCATTCACTTTATATATGTCAAATGAAATGCATATAATAAGATGATATCTAAACAGATTCATGCTTGTTTTTGTAGATGTCGAACTTAATATCAAACCGGCGGGTAGCTAATAGGGGCAATAAAACACCTTCTCCAAGAGGTAATGTTGCTGCCACCTCCACACCTGATATGCCCACGACGGGTGCCCCTCCGGTCGCGTTATTGGGGCTAACGATGTCTACGGGTGCTGGGTCATTGACTTCTTCGGTGACGCATTCTGTTCGTAGCGCTCGACAGACTCATCGACGAGCCTGGCCTTCTAAGGAGGCTTAGTCGTCTGGTGACGCTTCCTCTGTCCATGGAGAGGGGTCCCAGACAGGTAAGCTTGCTCCCTCCCCCATTCCGCCTTCTCCTCTTCTGGTGTATATTAGTGCAGATACCTTATATGCAAACACATTTAACCAAAAAAAATAGGGACCATATAATTATGGACATGCTTATTTAAACTGATTCTATATCCTTCAATGTATACACCAGCTTATGGTACTTGAAGCACAATAATCGTTTTCGGCTTGTTTTCAAAGACCATCATAATTAAATACTATTCTTGAATTTTGAAGAAACTTGTATGATTCATAAGAGCTAAGTACGCCTCCCTAAAAAACCAATTGTGATATAAAAGGAAGCATATATTAGTTGTTGTAACTCAAATTCTATTCACTGAAACATTAACCATAAATCTCTCATTCTTTGTAGAATATGTTTATACAAAATGCCTCTTCTTTAGCAACCGCCTTACACATATACAAATTTATATGTAAAGACCATATTATCATGTACGTGTTAGAGAATGAACGTAGGTTGAAACTACCTAACTTAATTAAGGACTGCTCCTCCCATTGTGAAATTTCATAATCTGCACCGATAGCTACCATATATGCACAATCACGGCAGTGCAGATAGCTACCATAATGTGCACAGTCAGGGCAGTGCAGTCTCGTAAGTACCTTAACAAAAATTATAGCATTTTAGTTTCATTTCTGCATTTCAACAGGGGAAATGAATAACATGCATGCTAGCTAGTTATTTTGAATTGTGATTTAGATTAATCATTGTTAAGTAGCACTGAGAAGTCATATCAACAAGTTGTAAATTTTGTTTTAATGTCCCCAGTTGATATAAACTGTTTGAATTGTTGGGTGGATGTGTTGTTTATGTTGTTATATTGTTTGCAGGTATTAGGAAATGTTATAGTTTTAGGGGAGGTTCTGCCGAATTTTTGATAGAAAATAGTAATCGTCTAATGTTTACTTTGTTTATTTGGTAGCTCCTAAAAAAACCAGGGGCCCTTGCAGACTCCAAAAGACTTCTCAGACCACTTGCACCACGACCCAGAAGATCACCATTATGTGGGATCCTCGACATCGTGCTGCTGCAACAAAGGAGCAGCACAGTGCGTTGGCCACCGACATTGGCTCCGTTATCCGAAACTATTGCCCCCTCAAGTGGGAGTCATGGAAAGTTGTGCCACAAGAAACCAAGGACGCCGTGGTTTATGAATTATCGGTAAGTATTTTCAACCTCATAAACCAAATTTGTATTAAAGTATACAAAGATTATAAATTTTCACTACTGTTTATTTGTTGAGTTTTGCAGCATCACTATGAGGTCTCCAACCTCGATTCCAACCAAAGGGAGTACATCAATTACCTTTGCTCCAGTAGGTTCACTCAATGGAAGAGCGACCTCCACAAGCATTATGAGCTATATGATGGTCCGAAGGTCGCTCTAGAAATTGGGTGACCTAAAGAGTTGTTGGATCGTCGGGATGAATGGGAGTGGCTCTGCGGCCATTTTCAAGACGAGAAATACTTGGTACGTATAATTTATATTTCAATAATATATTAATAAAAAAATTTACAATTTAAGAAAGACATTTCATTTTTTTCATTCATTTGTTATAAATATCTAAACTAATACATTTTTTTTAATTCAACAGAAAAAAGTGAAGGCAAACTCAATCAATCGGTCGAAGAAGAAACTTCTTCACCGATCCGAGTCACGACACTTCTCTTATAAGTTGGAGGAGCGACGTAAGGTAACCGTATATTTATTTTAAGTTTTCAATCTTTTTTTCTCTTTATTACCATCTATGTTAACACTTTTTAAATTTTTTTCAGGGGGGTCAAAGTTTCCTGAAATGACATGTTTAAGGAGGTGTACGTTTGGCCCGGGAATAAGCTGACGGAGCAGCTTCATGTAAGTTCTTTCAAATTTATAATATTAAATTTGTATTAATATTAATTACATGTATATTCATATTAATTTGTTTTTTTTCATTTTTCTAGTCCACTATGGTGGAGAAGGGCTAAACAGTTCTGGAGGAGGTGGCTTCCTAGCTTCCCATAGAAATCCTGATCGAGGAAGTGTTTCCCCCTGAGGATGTTGGGTTTCAGATCATGACCGACACACTTGATCAGACCCTTGGTCGTCGGCGTGGGAATGTTCACTGTGGGCTTGGGAAAGCCTGCCTTCGGGACCCGTCTGCCTCATCCTCCAGCCAGAGAACTACACAGGTCGAAACGCTAACAAATGTAGTGGCAGGCTTGCAGGAGCAGATTGCGGACCAACACTCTCAGATAGCTGCCCAAAACAATTTCATGAACCAATTACGTCGCGCACTTTAGATCTCTGGCATTCACTTCCCCTACATTGAACTACCTCCAGAGCCGACCCCTCAGCCTCTCGCTGTAGCAGCTACGACCTCCCAGCCTCTTGTTGCAACAACTACGACCTCTCGGTCCCCCTACACAGCAACAACCCCACCAGTCGGTGATTGTGACATCATTGACTTGTTTTTTTAGTTTTGTTTTAAGTTGTTTTTGAATTAAAATTTTTTTTCCATTGTATGTACATTTACAATATTTTTTAAATTCAATATTCTTCTTTACATTTTCCATTTTTATTTTCATTCAATTCATTTTTTAAATAAACGAAAAAATAATTAACAAATAAATTATTTATAAAACTAATTTAAAAATAAATTAAAAATAAATAATAGATTATTTTAAAAAACGAATTTAAAATTCCCACTACGACGGCCTCAATGTCCGTTGTGCAAATGTTTCAGGGTCGAATAGTAGTCCGTCGCACAACAGTTTGGTGGTCGACACCCACTTTCGTCGCTTGTTCTGCGCAACGACCACGACTTCCGTGGCGCGTTCTACAGTTAGCGCGACGAATACTTTTCCTTCATCGCACAATGCCTGGCGTAACGAGCTTTGCGCGACGGAGTCTTCGCCACTCGGTGTTGCGACGACGGATTTTCCATTTGCGTGACAGTTTTACGTCTGTCGCCCAAGTTGTTTTTCCTAGTAGTGTAACTTGAAAGCCCAATATGAACCTTTCGTATAATTAATTAACTAATTAATTATTCTTGACCATTCTCAATTAAACCATTTAATTGCTTGTCCATCTCATTTATATTTCTTCACTTTCATCCTTACTTGGTGTACGATCCATTAGGTTCCATTTAGAGAGGCAGTGGGCGATTGTTACTCTTAACGATCGATTGTGAATTGAAACTACATTTCAATTCTCCCTTTGATGAATATTAGTGTTTGCTAATCTTCAGGGCTTCCACAAACAATGAGTGACACCTAGCAGTATGTCATGGCTACCCAAGCTAAGTAGAAATGGTTGGAGAACCTATCCAGTTACAATTACAATGTAATACGGTCATTCTCTAATACAATACTCTTAATCACATTGTTTGAGTGATAGTTTGTTTCATGTCTACTATCCAATGTGATACTTCTATATATGATTCAATTGAATATGATTTGGAACCAACTTCCTAAGTCATATTCGTATGCTTTGGCCAAAGGCTCCCAAATCATATCTTAGAGTATTCTCCCTCCACCATGGAAGGTTAGAGATCCCTTATTGTGCATTCATATGCCTACATGACTAGATAGCTTGACCCCAACAATGTCTTGGACACTCTCGATGGAATGCCTTTGACACGATCAAAGATCAAGGACCTAACCATTAGACATCTAAGATGCCTCATGTCAAAGGACTACTTTGCATATTGCAACTTACGAGTTCTTACATGACATGTATGTTTTGTAGTTCAGTGTACTCGATTACCATTTTGAGCACCTATGTGTTTGTCTCAGTGTCCAACACTAAATGACTTGAGACTAGTCATACTCACGCTTGAATTAACATAACACTTACTAACCTTAGCGGATTGTCAATGCCCAATTGGCAATCCTATATGGCTAGGAACGTTTTAGTAATGAACATAAGAGAAAGGTCTCGTTAATCTAACTTACTTAGATCACTTCTCTCTTAGATTAAATACATTCCTTGGATTCCCTTATTGCTTAAACACATAGTACAATAAATAGTGATTAACAATAAGCTTTGCCCTTCATTAAACATATAATAGTTTAGCACAATAAGTATTCCAAAAGCTATTACATCAAATGAGTGGCTTTGTGGGCATACTTCCAACATCTAAGCTCATGTTATTTTACAAAAATATGGAAACATACGTGTGTGCCACATCATCAATTTTTTACGGAAGTTGACTGCAAGAACCAGTGATGCACATTTTATTAAATTTAATAACCTAAGTTAATAAATCTTTAAGAATGTTAATATTGACACTCTAAAAATTTCATTGGCACTCCTTAAAAATGTATTGTTCTTTTTAAATTTAAAGTGCGAAATACGGTTTCTGAAGTGTTAGTAAACTGGTCATCTTTAATTTAAAAAATAAATATAAACTAAGGTGAAACTTTGAGTTTGACTGCCATACTTACATTAAACCAATTCTAAATTTTATTGCAAGTGGCCCTTTACCATAGTGGTGGAAAAGTGTTTAGCCCTTGCATGAAGGCATGGGTTCAAACCTTGTCGGTTAGGCCTAGCAATTTCTTACATGATTGTTAATCTCGACCCAAAACGACATGAAATTAACAGGTTTCAGATCGACCCGATAACCAATCGGGTAACCTAATAAGCACCTATTAACATAACGGGTCAGTCCAGGTATACATGCGGGTAACCCAAAACACAATAAGAAAAATATTAATTTTATAATTTTATACCACTAAAAAAAACTATAATTAAGAGCACATGGATTTAATCTCACTTTTGTGATGTTAAATCCTTACCATTGAATTATGAAATCTAATTACAACAGCAGTCAGCAGTACAGACACAAAACCTAATTCTTAATCGCAATTTCACAAAACCTAATATATTTTTATGTGATATAGTACTATTGTTTTATTTCTTTTTCATAATTATTTTTGGTAAACTTCTCATAATTTGAGTGGTTTATAATGTTTTGTTTTTCTATACTTAGGTTGTGCAGAAGAGAATTCTGATGGAAAGACTTACTGAAAATGTTATCAATATAACTCTTGAAGACAATAGATCAAGCCAAATTTCCAATACTATTTCTCTACAATGAACGAAGAAAATTGAAGGATTTTGTAAAAAGAACAACATACAAGCTTTGAGTTTTTTTTTTTTTTTTTTTTTGGTTAAGGCAAGCTTTAAGTTTCATTGGCAAAATTTTAACTTCTAAGAAAGGTTCCATAACCTTGAAAAGAAAAACTCATTCATTTTCCATATCCTTGCACATTTGATATTTTGTAGTACTGTGTTGATTCTTTTTATTAGGCACTTATTTTGGAGTATATAGTACTTAACAACAAATGTGGTTTTATGTTTTGAAGAAATATTTATGTAACAATGTGTTATATTCAAATTAACTTTTTTTCTTTCTTAATGGGTTAAACGGATCGGGTCGTTTTACCTGTTAGTTTAACCCATTAATTTTAGAGAGTTTTAACGAAACACTCCCAATACTATTTACTACACCTTTATTTGTCATTTTTCATTAAAACTAAAGTTTTTTTGGACTTTTCGTTAGTTTTCCTTTAATTTTAACGTGTAAAGTGATCCAACATGTTAAGAACCAGTTAAGATAATGTGTGTGACATGACTCGACATGACATATTAAGATAACAAGTGTTACACAAAAACAACATAAACACGACAAACACTACCCGTTTTCCAGGCCTACTGTCGGTGAATAATCTAACATCTAATCTAACAAAACCTATCATTTGACAAACAAAAGTTCTGAATTTTATTAAAAAATATATAGCAATAAGATTCGATTACCTAACATTGTTTTACATATGCGCACTAAATGCAACTTCTTCAATGGAATCTTCCTGGCAATGCTCTTTTGGTATTTTCAATACTCTGTAACTTTAGAAAAGATTCAAGTTCATCTTGGCCGTCTGTTTATATTAACATCCAAATTATTATTATCAACCAAGATTGATGACATGGGGCACCTGACATCACACTTTTCCTTACATCTGTCACAATACTATTTTACATTTTCTTCTACTAGAGGAAAATGACCCATACTTGGCTTGGCTCCACAACTTCTAAATTTTTTTTTTCTCAATAAATTTCGTGGCCGATATCAGAACTTTGTATTATGATTAAAATTGTTTATATTGTAACAAAATTGTTTATATTGTAACTCTTATCTTTTATAAAGATGTTCGTAAAAATTAGTTAAAAAATTAAAATTGTTTAGTCAATCAATAATAGCAGATAGATAGATAAGTTGTATTATTTTAGTAGTTTTAATTGTATTTTGTATACAGTTCGGTGATCAAATGACATCGTATTTTATTAATTTTTCACAAATATGTTCTTTACATACTACCCATTATATGAACATTTTTAGTTATAAACACAAAATTTCGTAAAACAATACAAAATATTTTGAAGAGCCACTTCACAATTTTTGTAGAGCTAAGTATTGTTCGAGAAAAGTATGATAGGAACTCTCTAATGGTATATGATCTTATTCGAATCTTCTTTGTGAGGATTATAGGGATCAGTTCATTCTATCCGTCCATCAGCCATTCTGCGGTCATAAATCATTTTGAATTTTTTTATTTAAAATTGAACACAAACAGTATCTAATGAAAACTGATTACACGATGTACGATAAATGACCAAAATGAATTGATCATTAGGATTCTTACAAAGAGGATCTAGAAATGATCCTCATCCCTCTTTGAGGATACGAAGGCCCAAATAGGTCAAATAAAATAAGACTAGATCAAACGACAGTTGATAAAAAATGATCGTGCACTCAATGGTACATGAGAACGAGACTGATTAAAGGTTATTTTAGAATAATAGTGGGTTGGTTATTTCAATTTTTAACCCTTTATGACTAATTGAAATAATAATAAAAATAGAACAATGAGTGGATCTAGCAACGCCCATTTCTATGTGACGTTCACTTTTTGTTTAAAGGTATTAAAAGCCTTCACTTTATTAGAAAAAAAAAAAATTTATTTGTACTTAAGGAACTTGTTTAAATTACTAGAACGTGGCACATTTGCAATGTAATAATATTTTCTCTAATTAAATAATTAGCATATCCTTTAAAAGGTCTTTCTAAGGATGAAGATACTCTCTAGATTCTCTTTGTTAGAATATTTGGAATCCTCACATTCTAACCGTTTATTGTATATCGTGCGATTAATTTTTTTTATATTTTATATCATCCAAATCCGGATAGCATTTAAATCCGGATAGCATCCAAATCCTCTTTTTAAGTCTAACCACAATTGTCGAGGCATGTGATGTGACCATAATATTGAGTGATTGATTGCTGAATTCAGATATTCCATCAGATTAGTAGAGTTTCTGACCCTTCATAACTAATGTTAATTTACATTTATAGTAATACTTCAATTCGCCTTACATTTTTAACTTAATGATTTTTTTTTCTATTTTTGGAGTTACCAACTTTATTAATTAGATGTTGACATATTTTTTATGAAATAATCAAAATAATTTACGATGAACAAATTAAATGACTATTTCTATTGATTTTTATTATCAGGATCAAAGTGAGGAGTAACGAGAACACGGTCTGACCCACTAAGTATCATAATATAAGTGGTGGAAATATTTTATTTTCAAGCATCCAACTACTTGTATTATAACAATTAATGTACACAGCCATGATCCTAGCATATTAAAAATTTCCTCCAAAGTAATGAGTTATGTCAACCTCGGAAACTATTTTGGCTAATAGCATCTCCAAATGAGATGTCAAAACTGTCACATAGACATTCAACAGTAAAAATTGACAACAAACTCTCTCCAACCAAGCCTTCAATTTTTTACTTGGTGCTATGCTGAGTCAATTAAAGACAAAATCTTTTGCTGCTGATAAATTTATTTAATGGTTTTTGGTAGATGTGATGCAATAATATATATATATATATATATATATATATATATATTGTTGTGTGTTCCAAGTATTTAATTACTTATGTAAATAATTAGACCCACAAAGGATGGAAAAAATTATAGACGGATAGTATTACGTATTTAATATTTGAGTGAGCAAAAAATTGTATAAAATGTCAAATTGCCACATAATTTGATATGTTTAAAATTAAAATCTCCTTTGGATGCTTTAAAAGGTTAAAAATAAGGTTTTTTAGCCAAAATGGTCTCTGAGATTTACATAACACATCACTTTGATCCCTAAGATTGAAAATCAATAGAAATGGTCCTTGAGATTGTCCACCATCAATTATTTTGGTCATTCCGTTAAAAACTCCGTTAAGTGTCCCAGAGTTCTTGGCCGAAAGTTTGGGCAATTTTCAAAGTTTCGTAACTCAATCGTTTCTTAACCAAATTTGACCCATAATATATCAAAATGAAGATAAGAAAGTGTAGAACAAGATTAGCCATTTAGAAGCCCAATGGTTGCCGAATATGGGCGGAAAATAGACTGAAAGGTGACTGGTTCGCGGGAAAACTAGAAAATTCGCTGGAAACTGGGTAAATTTTAAATGTTCATAACTTCTTCAATACTCAACGAAATCGAGTGATTCAAAAATGAAATTCATACTTCTCGACAAGACGAAAAGAATGGTACCTTTTTTGACAGCTAACTCGCCTTGGTTTGGCTGGAAAAAGGCTCGAAAGTGGTTGTCTTGGTCTCGAGTTAGCCACTTTCGAGCCGTTTTCCGGCCAAACCACGACGAATTAGCCATTAAGAAAGGTACCATTCTCTTCGTCTCGTTGAGAAGTATGATTTTTGTTTTTGAATTACTCAATTTTGTTGAGTATTGAATAAGTTATGAACGTTTAAAATTTACCCAATTTCCCGCGAGTTTTCTAATTTTCCTGCGGACCAGTCACCTTTCAGGCTTTTTTTGGCCATCTCCGGGAACCATTTGGCTTCCAAATAGGTATAATCTTGTTCTACACTTTCCTATCTTCATTTTGATATATTATGGGTCGAATTTGGTTAAGAAACGATTGAGTTACGAAGCTTTAAAAATTGTCCAAACTTCTGGCTAAGAGCTCTGAGACACTTAACGGAGTTTTTAACGGAATGATCAAAATAATAGATGATAGACAATCTCAGAGACCATTTCTATTGATTTTCAATCTCAAGGACCAAAGTGATGTGTTATGTAATTTTTTGGAACCATTTTGACTATAAAGCCTAAAAATAATATGGCGGCTGACGCTCTATATGTGCCTGTGTGACCCCGCACTTTAGCCGAGACGAGTCATGAGTGAGCGCGTGTAGTTTCACGCCAATATCCCGCTGAACGACATGAAATTTCTCTCCACGCTCTCCGTAAATGAGATAATGGGGGAGTTTTGAGGTGGCTGCCAACTGCCGACCATTTTAATAAGGTCCAATGATATTGAAACGTGTCGATGCCACGTCACACGGCTGTTTGGTTGCTTACGTTTCGGATAAGAAGAATCGGGACCAAATTATGCATTTCCAATTTTAATTTTATAAATTTGTCAAAAAAAAAATAATTTAATTGTATAAATATTTTCTTAATTTAGTTTGTAAAGAACTCCAACTTAGAAAAAAAAAGAAGAAGAAATAGACGAATTCCTCATCCTTTGGGGTAGACCTGACATTTTGGACCCGACCCGTTAATATTAGTATTTGGGTAGATGCTTAACGGGTAGGGTCGCTAATGGGTGAACCCGTTAAATAACAGATCACTTGGGTCAACCCGTTAGCACCCATTAGCACCCGTTAGTTGATGATATTTTAGTAATTTCAATAAAGTCTTAACAACAAAAAATAAAGGGAGCTACTAGACCCATCCCATTGTCTTGTTTTTCCATCCACGTTATAACCTCACTGACACACCCCGACCCAAAAGTGGGGCGTGCTGGCCATCATGTGAGAGTGACGTAACCATGTGCACAGTGCAGAAACAAGATTAATCAGAAAGATACGAACAAATTAAAATCATGAAACCAGCAACCTAATTCAAGATAGTGTGCTAGTGCGAGAATTAAGATGATTTACACAACCAGAGCATAAATAGTCTACGTGCAGTGAAGCAGAAAGTACTAACTGGAGATAACACCCGAAGGTGGTCCTACATAAATGAATTCTGTCAGAACGTTCGATGAGCTCCTCATATGCCACCAACGAACACTACCTAATACCTGGAGGGGCGAAAAACAGAAAGCGTGAGTGGGCAAAAACAAATCTTTTCAAAACCTTTTCCTTTCTCAAAAGTTATAATCCCTCTCCGTAAAACCTATATAATTTCCCAGAAATAAAGTATATACTCATATATATAATTCTCGAAATCCTGCTGGAAAATATGTATGTATGAATGTATGCCATGCCAAAGTATCACAACTGAATGCCAAATCATAACTCATTGAATGTGATTGAATACCAGATAATCAACTCAGCCCTTGGCTGTATATAGCTCATAATCAACTCAATCATATCATATATCCTGCACACAAATCAATACCACCTCTAGTGATCTGCACAACATCACTGTATATAGAATAATATGCTCTAGTGCTACAATCATGTGAAGACTATGTGAATGATTCGCGGGTCACCTACGAGTCGAACCCACTTATAGTGGTCTATATGACAGGACTGTGCACCTAACTTGGATCCAAGGCGAGCATGCGGTGCGAGAGGTGAACATCACATGAAAGACTATGCCCCTAACTCTGGGTGGGAGCACTAATATCAAGGTGCAGGTTTATGAGCTCTAATCACATCACATCACATCATTCATTCTCATCATAACCAGTATATAAACTTACCTGCCACTTACCTGTGCGTCCGCAGCACCATCATTATTATATGCAATCACTAATGCATAAATAAAATAAATAGATACTTTGCATGGCATTTCAAATCATATAATTCTTTAAATTCATTTTCTGGGAATGCAAGTATATAGGTATATACGGAAAACAAAAGCCCACTCACTGATAAGTAGCCAGGTTGTAACCCTCGTGCCTAGCCTGGCTACGCTCGTCCTCCGGATAGGTTTCGTCTATATGATAAGTAACTGAAATAACGTTAATTAACGCACATAATCAAAACCTTAGAAATAACTTCTCATACATTGCTCAATTTTGGTATTTGAATATACCACTGGGATCTACACAACCTCACGAACATCCCCATATTTTTAGAAAAATTTTCCGACCACCCACGCGCCAGCAAGGGCACGGCCTTACGCGCCCCCACGCGCGGCCATGTGACAGGCACACTGACGACGTCAGTTAACACCGTCAGGTATATACCGAGAATATTCTGTTAAGTCTTAACGGCGTCAACTAACGCCGTTAGCATATTCTGTCAAAGTTGACGGAATATGCCACCTTCTTCTCTGATGAGTCGCCAGTCGCCGGCAACTTCGTCGGTTTCTGGGTAAACCTTCCAAACACTATAACTTCTTCATTTTTTTCATCATTTTCCATGAAACAAGTTCCATTATGAAGATCTCATCAAGATGAACAAAACCATACCTGCCTCGACCCCAAACTCACCGGGGATTCGCCAGAAAAAACCTCAAAAATTCTGGCCGAAATTGAAACTCTTCGTTCTCGCGATTCCGACGCCTAAATTCTTCCAACGAAGCACTCTGAGCTTCGTAATGACCTCCTTAAGCTCCATATGAGCTTGATATCCCTTAAAAATCAAGCATGAAAAATTGCATGAATAGTGCATGTACGGAGGGTAAGGTTTCTACGTGAAAACGAACGTATTTGTACCTGAAAGTGGTACCTTTGAACTCACCACACCACGAGGAACACGATGGTGTCCTTAGTTCCTTCGATCTGCAAGTTTTGGGTCCCTTTTGAGCTCGTCCGTACGTAGAGGGAAGAAGGAGAGTGAGATTCTGAGAGAGAGAGAGAGAGAGAGAGAGAGAGAGAGAGAGAGAGAGAGTATGGGAGAGAAGAAAGATAGTGTATATGTTGGTTTGTGTGTGTGGTCCAAAAGCCACCAATCCCAAACTAAGAAAAATCTTAGTTCCCATTGGTCCCAAGAACTTAGGATTTTGCATAATTGGACCAACACCTTAGATAACTTTACAAATGCACACCCAACGCTCAAGGGCAATTCCGTCAATTCACATCAACTGTACAAAATTTTCGGGACGGGCTGTTACACTCACCCATCTTAAAAAGTTAAAAAATTAAAATGCTATTTTCCCACCCACTATTATTCCCAAAATAACCTTTAATATATACATATATATGAAATTATAAAATTTTCTCTTAAAAAATATAACAAATAATATGTAAATGAAAACCACTAAGGTCTGCAAATTCAAATGAAACGACAGAGGTATCTAAATTCAAAAGAATTCGACAACGACAAATTGAAAAATACGATGAACAAATTCAAATGACCTACACACAAATTATTCTTCTACATTTTCAATGTAAACATAATCTTCTACCTCTTCCACATGTTCAATGAAAAAGTCATCTTCTAAGTCCATTGCTATTTTTTTATTTTCTCTGAATGAAAGGAGATGAAAATATGAGTTAGGGTTTAAGGTAGACAAATCGTCTCCTATGCCCAACCTTTTTTTTTAAATTAAGCAAAACAAAATAATTAATGTCCTTATCAGTCTTTTTGTAAATGGACAAATTTGTAATTAAAAAATTCATTAAAAGGTGGTTGGGAAGATAAGACATTGGGGTGAGAATAACATTACTTAAAAATAAACTCTATGCAAAAAAAAAAAAAAATAATAATAATTGTTAACGGGTGAAACGGGTCAGGTTCGGGTGACCTGTTGGGTTCGGATGACCCGTTAACTTAACGGGTCAGATTGAACCCAACCAAACCGAATAAACCTGACCCGTTTACAGGTCTACTTTGGGAATGGAAGTGGAACTCACTAGGAAAAATGTTGAACGACGGGCACCAAAAGTATTTTGTAAGTTGAACGACTAAACACACTAATGCTTACTTAAAGGTTAAACAAAACACAAGCTGTATTAATTTTAGAAAGAGATATATTGTAATTGGCACTACGAAACGATGGCATTTGTATAATATCCTATTCACACTAAGGGGTAGGGACATAAATTAGTTGCGAAGTTATTATTTCTGATGTTTGAGCCTAATATCTTTTACTAACAAGTGCACTGGCCATTTTATTTTTATTTAAAATAATACAGATTTTTACATGCGAATTGAACTCTTTAGGTTGAAGTTAGAAAAGTTCAAATTTTATGGATGATGATTTTTGAACTAAATTATTTACTAGTTGAAACATCGTCAAAGTTAAACTAACTATATATTAGAGATAACTAGAGTAATGATTTTTGAACTAAAAAATTCGTGAGTTTTGGTCCTTAAACTTGTCATAATGTAAAACAATGATCATTTTGGCTAACTTCGTTCGAACTTCAATCTATTTTTTGTCCCTTAAAAAAATATAAAGGTTTCTTAAGGAACAAAAAATGTATGGAAGTTTTTATGGAGTTCGTCAAAAGGACAATTGCTCCACATTATAAGTTCATGGATCAATAATCACTGATTTTTAGATTAAGGACTAAAGCTCTAATTGGACTAAAATTCAAAAATCATTGCCCCAATTTTCTCTATTCATTAATAATGAGAGAGTGGTTCGAGTTTGAAATATCTTTGCAAAACAAAATACTACTAGATCCTTAAATTAAAGTTCGTTGGTAAATAATGTGGGACCATACCATCAACTTAATTAAGATGCATCTTCTGATATTGTCGAGAAATATCTAACAACTAAGTGATCAATTAAGTTGTGCAACACAATCAAAACGTCATATTTATCAAGAAAGAATATGGTTGTTAACCTTCTCTGTCACATCCCAAACGGGCTCCACCGTAACACGATATTGTTCGCTTTGGGCTTACCATTCCCTCACGGTTTTGTTTTTGGGAACTCACACGAGAACTTCCCAGTGGGTCACCCATCCTAGGAATGCTCTCGCCCGAACTCGCTTAACTTCAGAGTTCCGATGGAATCCGAAGCCAGTGAGTTCCCAAAAGGCCTCGTGCTAAATGGAGGTGGGCATGTACATATAAGGCACATCACCCCCTCTCTGTTGGTCGATGTGGGATGTTACAATCCACCCCCCTTAGGGGCCCGACGTTCACGTCGACAGACTCGCACTGAACGACAGAGTGGCTCTGATACCATTCTTTCACATCCCAGTCTCGACTCCGCCGTAGCACGATATTGTCTGCTCTGGGCTTACCATTCCCTCGTGGTTTTGTTTCTGGGAACTCACACGAGAACTTCCCAGCAGGTCACCCATCCTAGGAATGCTCTTGCTAGAACTCGTTTAACTTCAGAGTTCAGATGGAATCCGAAGCCAATGAGTTCCCAAAATGCCTCGTGCTATAGGGAGGAGAGTATGTACATATAAGGCACATCACCTCCTCTCCGTTGGTCGATGTGGGATCTTACATTCACTCTCCTTATTGCTTTTACCAAAAATACTTAGGGATAATTTGGGATTGTTGTGCTTTTTTTAAACTGCTTCTGTTATACTGTGAGAATAAACAGCTTTGAAAAAAGTAAGTAATGTTTGGTAAAGAGTAAATTGTACGAATGGTCCCTCAACTTTAATCAAATTGGAGCAATGGTCCCTCAACTAAAAATCCATTACCATTGGTCCCTCAACTTATCAAAATGTGTAGCTATAGTCATTTTCATAAATTTTGTCAAAATTTTGTCAAAATAAGTTATATTAGAATGACCATTTATACAATTAGGGTCCCTCAACTCATCAAAGTGTATAATTATGGTTCTTTTTGTCAACTATGTCAAAATTTTTGTCAAAACGAGTTACATTGGAAGGACCATTGCTACAATTGGGTTAAAGTTAAGAGACTATTTCTCCAGTTGAATTAAAGTTGAGGGACCAATGGTAATGGATTTTTAGTTGAGGGACCATAGCTGCACGTTTTGATAAGTTGAGGGACCAATGGTAATGGATTTTTAGTTGAGGGACCATTGCTTCAATTGAGTTAAAGTTAAGGACCATAGCTACAATTTACTCTTTGGTAAACTATAGAGCTAAAAGTGGTTTTAGAAAAAAAGGGGTAGAATTGTCAATATGCAAGTTCCATTAATTGGCACTATTTACCTGTCATTAATGAAAAATGGGCTTTTTTGATAAACATGTGTAGAACTGCTTTTACTTTGTGCTGTTTTGAATCCATGATTTTGAAAGAAAAAAAATCACTTTTTTCATTTACCAAACACAATTAAAGCCCCAATTTTTTTTTAAAAAAAAAAAAAAAAAAAAATCTTCTTTTAAAAAAAATTAAGCAATCCAAACCAGCCCTTATGCTACCGCCCCTTGTTGATCATTCTAAATATAGATTTTGTCGTTTGAAGAAAAAAAGATATCATAGTTTAGAACATTTGAAGTACATGTAGAATTGAAGAAATTAATTTGGACAAATATGAGCTTATACTTCACTAAAATTATTAAGGTCAAAGATGAAATTTGCTGTTAATTTTAGAAGTGCATAGGGTTGGTGAACTATAGTACCAGGTCTTGAATTATACTCCGATTTGCATTTTGATCCATGATTTTAATTATTAAAGTCTACAAACTCTATTAAGTGTAGCATTTTAGTCCCAGTTGATCACTTTTCTCTTCTTTTTTTTCATTTCATCCTTGAACAAAAAAGCACGACAAAAATGACGAAGATGAATTAATATGCCGCCTCTGACAGAACCAGAGAACTACAAAATTGAATAATTGAATAAGTGCCGTTACTGACACTCTAGAAAAGGCCATCCTACAAGTCATCTGCATCCTTCTTGTCTAAAAAACATAGATAAAGTTTTCACTTGAAAAGTGCATGATGACATTTTAATTTGAGTAATGTTACATATATCAGTTACCACTTATTTGTATCATCATTTGTATTTTTTTTTTAACAAAGAAGTAGGACCTGTCAAAACAAGTGGGTCTCATTTCTATTAAAGAGATTGTACAAATATGTAGTAAGAGTAATATTTTTGTTTTAATTTTGTAGAATAATAGCTCTCTAACTAAATTTAGGAACCAAAATGCATATAGATCCATATAAATGGTTGGAGCTTCAAACCCGCCAAACCGTCAACCCGTCCATGATTAAACCAGCATGATCTCGTGCCCGATACACACAAGACCTGAAAAAACATGAGATGTAAAGATTAAAATACAGTGACAAGAAAGCAACGACAACAACAAGAACAAGTGAAGCAGAAGGTGAGAAGTGAGAGGAAGGAGAAGGAACCCCCACCCCTCAACTCTCTCTCTCCCCTCTCTCTCTCTCTGTTCATCTGCTTTTATCTGTCTTCTCAACAAGTCTCGCAGAAGCAAAGAACATCACTCCAAAAACCAATAGCTGTTTTCCTTATTCAAAATTTCAAATTCAAGAACTGAAGGAGGAAGAAGAAGAGATGGGAATTCTGCAGGATGATGTGGTGATCATCACGCAGGCGGAGAAAGAAGGGGACCCAAGTGTAATTACAATCAATTGTCCGGACAAGACTGGCTTGGGCTGTGACTTGTGTCGCATCATTCTCTTCTTTGGTCTTAGCATTGTCCGAGGAGGTAATTACCTCTGATGGGATTTCATCACTCGTGTGTTTTCTTGTTCTTGCGTGCTTGTTAGAATTGAAAGAAAAAAAAATTATTGTAAAGGTTCAATATTTTTTCTTTTGGGTGTGAATTTTCCTTTCCTCTGTTTTCTCAGCAACCAAACAAGGGATTGATTAGGCTCTCTTTCATTTTATATTACTATTTTCTCAAAACAATTTGATGGGTATGTTCTATTTTGCTAAACCAGACATGGGTTAATGAGATTTACCTCTGAATTTGTGAAAATAGTTACGGGTGTTGTTGATCAAATTCTGTGAAAACAAAAAAGAAAAGAAACGGGTGGCTTGAACTTGAAAGTGTTTGTCTAATTCCCCTTTCTGTTTTGTGCTATGAAGATGTATCAACGGATGGGAAATGGTGCTACTTAGTGTTTTGGGTGACTGGGAGTCCAGAAACAAGGTGGGGTTTGTTGAAGAAGAGGCTAGTGGGGACCTGCCCTTCTTGTTCTTCAGCTTCTGGGATTTCGTTCTACCGCTCCGAATTGCAGCCCCCAAAGCCTCCTGATGTGTTCCTTCTCAAGTTCTGTTGCTACGATCGACGAGGACTTTTACATGGTAATTTTCTGTTGGGCATTCGATTCCTGTTTCTATATTTGCATGTGTCTTAAACTGTCTTAGAAATTGGGTTTGAATGAAGAATTTTGTTCTTCATTTATTGCTAATCTTATTAAAAGATCATCATGTTGGAAGGCTTTAGGGTATGGCGTTAAAATTTCCGAGAACTTCCATTTGAGTTTTGTTTGATTGTTGAGAATTCATGGGGACAAAATGTGAACTAACAATCTCCAAGTAGCCACATTTAGGAGCCAAGTTGAAATTTGTGGGTTAACCATTCCATGAGGCACAGGACTGTATTTGTTATAAATCGGTGGTTTACATACTTTTAATTTTTTGCACAGATGTGACGGGTGTCCTCTGTGAACTTGAGCTGACGATAAAGAAAGTTAAGGTATCCACAACTCCGGATGAGAAAGTGATGGACCTGTTTTTCATCACAGACACCAGGTTCTTATTTCTTCATTTGTTCTATGGAATTATACGGAATATGACAAGTTTAATAGGCATATCCTACACGCGGAATAGAAAATGTTGAATGACTCAAAGATTCCATTGGTTTGAACTTTGAGCACTCATATTGGATCCGAATCATCTTATGTTGTCTTTAAATAGTGCAATCTTCTCATTCAACTTATTCGTGTTTATAAATGATTTAATCTCTGAAACTGTGACCTTACCAGGGAACTTATGCATACAAATAAGAGAAAGGAGGAGGTATATGACTACTTAAAAGAAGTCACGGGAAACGCCATGATAAGTTGTGAAATTGAAATGGTTGGCCCTGAGATTACTGCTTGTTCGCAGGCATCTTCATTTCTTCCCACTGCAATTACAGAAGACATGTTTGATTTGGAAATGCCCAAAGAACTCCGAAGTGGATCACTCACTTCCAAAAGTGTTTCTGTGACTATGGACAACACGCTCAGTCCAAGTCACACGCTGGTCCAAATCATTTGCATAGACCACAAAGGTCTTCTTTATGATATAATGAGAACACTAAAGGATTACAATATTCAGGTACATAACTAACGCAATATTTGCATCAAATAAATACTGAGAAAGGATTACACTATCTAATTCTGTGATATTGATACTTAAATGCTGCGATAAACCAGATCTCTTATGGGCGCTTTTCTATAAAACAAAAAAAACACTGTGAGATAGACTTGTTCATCATGCAAGCCGATGGAAAGAAGATAGTTGACCCTAGCAAGCAGAATGCATTGACATCCCGTTTGCAGCTGGAACTAATTCGTCCTCTCAGAGTAGCTATTGTTAACCGAGGTCCGGACACAGAGCTCCTGGTTGCAAACCCTGTGGAATTATCTGGCAAGGGCCGGCCTCTTGTTTTTTATGATATCACCCTTGCTTTCAAGATGCTGGACATTGGTGTCTTTTCGGTACTTACTCATCTTCACTTTGTTCAATGTTTACAAAATATTTTGACTTTCCCTTGTATACTCCAAACTTGGCACAAGCTTGACTAAAGAGGATGATGTCCCAGCTCCTGAAACAACTGATTGCGGCAGAAAAATCATAGCTTCTGTACAATTTACGATTTGGTTTTCTTCATGCATATGCTAACGGTGCTAAGGGTTATTGCTCTCTTACTAGACAGGCTTCATAGTTTTATCTTTAGGTCACTGTTTTCAGCCAAGAATTCGAAGACATTTGCTGTTATGATCACTCGTTTCTTTGTTTACCTTTCTCTATTGGGCTAAGTACAATTTTTTTATTGCTTTTCCAGGCTAAGATTGGACGGCATCTGATTGGAGGTAGGGAATGGGAAGTTTATAGAGTCTTGATTGACGAAGGAGATGGCTTGTCAGTTCCAAGGAGCACGATTGAGGGACAAGTTTGGAAGATGCTGATGGGTTGGGAGTAATAACAAATGCAAATGCTATATTTCTTGAATGCCTGCGCATTTCTGTACAGCACAATTCGCCCAGTCATCACATCCCTAAGTATAATAGATGGGATATATGCAGTTTAATGCCCAAGCGGGTGGCATATCGTATATTACAGCTTCTGCGCACAAACTCTGTACAGTAAGAACTCGAAGAATTCAGTAGTCGGAACTTGGAAGACGGAGAATGAGAGTAGAGTTCTCATCATGGCACTTGCATATTATTGTAAATAGGTAGATAACAGATATGGTGCTATCTCTTCCATGTTGTATTACAGTTGAAGAACTAAGGTTCTTGTGATGGATGGATGTGGTTTGGTCAGTTGGATCAACACTTCCAGTTAGTCTATCTTTATATATTTTTTGTATTTACCTTCTGTAGATTGAAGTTGAATTATAATTAGAAATTAAAGAATAGCTATTTTCCATGGCCAAAACTCTCCGTCTCTCGTGGTGGTTAGGTCAGTTAGCTAGAACAAAGTCAGCGTCCGCACCTACTTCTTTAATTACAATTCTTACATTAAGAGCTGTTTACCACCTCCTGCAAAGCAATTGGCAGTATTTTATTTCTAGCACTTAATTAAAATTAGCAGGAAAGAGATTCTTTTGGTGCTCCCAAAGTTGGATCCAGATTCTTTATCTTTGA
This sequence comes from Heteromeles arbutifolia, assembly GCA_024362995.1. Classification (NCBI taxonomy): domain Eukaryota; kingdom Viridiplantae; phylum Streptophyta; class Magnoliopsida; order Rosales; family Rosaceae; genus Heteromeles; species Heteromeles arbutifolia. The sequence continues at coordinate 1,295,292 of JANCRC010000022.1, forward strand.
AAAAAAATAAAGAAACAAAAAGATTCCATCTTTATTCAAAAGGTGTTGAATCAGTGTTCTTGGTTGTACCTATCCAACTTCTGCAGATCTGACAGTGTTTTTTAACCCTGCTGTATAAAAAAATCAGCTTGCATTAAAGAGAATTTTCTAGTATGTATTAGGATGAAGGCCTTTAAGATAAGGGATCTTTATTTATTTTTTAAATGGAGATTAGTTGTGGGGCGTAACTATATCGAAGTTTAACGATTCGAACCGTTTATTTTTCAAGTTGCACTCCATAGATTCTTCTTACAAAATATTGGCCAAATTGGAAATATTTAAGACATCTAATTGAGTTCAAAGAAATTGACGAACACTTTGTTTTATAAGAAACAATGACATTTAATCGTAATAATTAAATAAGAAAATGATTTCGATTGAATTGAACTTTTGCAAGGATGATCTATGAATCGAAACTTACAAAATAAACGGTTCGAATCGTAAAGTTCGACGTGGAATGAGCCATATAGCTAAGTCCCTATTTTTACTAAAAAATGAGATCCCTTTAGATAAAGGGCTTGATATTAGAATATCTTATATTCGAGAGTTTTAACCGTTCGATTCTTACTTAAAGTACAATGACCAAAATTTAGCAGTTAAAATTTCGATACATAGGATACTCAGGAGTTTCTCTTTTATTGTCGGCGTATTGTGTTCCGTTACAGGAACATATTTTGTACATGTTATTCAATTCCATCAAGGGAAACCCAAAACGCCAAATCATGTGTACTGATTGAGAGTGACTTTCAAATTTCAATCATCAAATATGTAATTTTCTTTGCTACAAATATTAGCCGTACAGATAATCATTGTCCTTTCTAGATATGTTAATAAAGGAACAAAACACATTGGGTCTCTGTCATGAACATTGCGACTGCCCTTTTACCTCCAATGGTGGCCATGGTTGCACTATTACTTTTAGGATGTGTTTGTTACACCGAATTAACTCAGACTGGATTAACTTTAGAGATCAAGCTGGATTGGCTTAGACTAAACTAAACTAAACTAACTTAGTAAAGCGTTCGGTAGAATGTCGGACTAAAAGCAGGATAATCAAAACAAACCCATAACATATAACAACAAATTCATATTATTTGCTTCAACTTCAATTCCAACCAACATCAAAATTTTCAACCAAAATTTTCAACATCCCATTCCTAAATCCAAAACCAAAGTGGCAAAAACCAACCAAAATTTCAACTAAAATTAACTAATATATGCACTGAAATGCTAAATTTCAAAATTCCCAGTTCAGCAATCTTTACTGGTTCAGAAATTCACAAACACAAACAAAACCCACTAAGAAATTGTGGCAAAAAAATCGAAAATTGGAAAAAGAATTGGAAGAGGACCCAAGTGAGATTTTACCCACTAAGCAAATCCGTCCTCCTCGCTCATCGTTTTCGCAGCCTGCAAATTGGTGATGTCGGATAGCTTCTTCCTCATTATGCCACCCAAAGACAATCTCTTGGCCATTTTCTCACTTCCCATATTGTTCGAAACCCGATTTAAACTTCAAGATTCACAATTGAGCATTCAAGAGATGCAATTCCAACATTAAAAATAGTGATTATTTTTGGGGGAGGGGGGTGGGGGGAAGCACTTCGAGTGCAGAGAACCCAGAATTCGAATTGGAAAATCTAAACAAACAAGTGACTTCGGAGATGACGAGGTCGTCGGAGATGGAGCTCGTGCCGTTGAAAATCGAGGTCGAGGAGGACGGTGTCCAAATGAAGGGCGACATCAATGAGCTTGGTCTGATCGGTGAATCGGACGACGGAGCTCGTGGTTCTCCGATTGAGGTTCGAATATGAGGCCTCTTCACGATTTTGAGTAAGGGGTGATGAGAGAGAGGACAACAGCAGAAAGCAGGGAAAGGAAGCAAGCAGCGATGAGGAGAGGAGCAGGACGAAGCGGTCTTGGCTAGTCCCATGCTTAACGGGGGCTCTCGCTAAGACCAGTTAGTGAGGTCTTTAGGCGGGGCAAGGCTAGTCCTCCCTAGTCTCATTAAACTTAATCCCGCAAGGGTAACAAACACAGGTTTCACTAATATTTAAGCCGGTCCAAGTCAGTGAATGTTAGTGGGGTCAAACAAACACCCCTTAACCCCTTAGGGAGTGATAACTATAGGACGTTTTAGGTTTCAAAAGCCCTACAACACAAAGCTATTTTCGGTTGTATAGTCTTTTGTTTCTGTATAACCAGTTACAAGTTAAGTTCTCTCTTACAATACTATTGGGGGACGTTTGTTGCATTGGACTATCTCGGACTGGACTAGCTTTAGGGATTAAGCTGGACTGGCTTAGACTAGACTAAGTTGGACTGACTTAGTGAAGTGTTTGGTGCAGTGTCGAACTAAGAAACAGGATAATGAAAATAGTTCCTTTTTTTTTTACCAAAAAAAAAAGTTCAATTTTAATTCCTTTTCCATTATACACCACCCTTCCTTACAAGAACATTATGCAATCAGTAAACCATATACAATCCCAATTTACTCTCTTTTCAGAAAACCATAGCACCAAGCAAACCCATGTGAAAAAAAAAATTAAAAAATTGAGAAAAATAAAAAGCAATCGTCTTTACCTGATGGGAGAGGTTGCAGAAGAATAAGAAACTTGGAGAGGATGGAGCAGTTTTCTTCAAGGATTTGATCGGGAAAAAATTATCGGCATGTTAGAAATGGTAGGGGAGACCAAATCGGAAATGGGTATTGGAGGCCTTGATGCGTTGTGGGCTGAAGCGTTGGGAATTGAAGCTTGCAAGGGCTTGGCATCCATGGGGGTCACGACGACGCTCGAAGCAAATCGCCGCCACGATGCCCATTTCCTCCCAACGATCTGCAAATCGAAGCAAATTCCTTCGAGATCCAAAAGAACGAAGCCCAGAACTCGTAGAGGGGCGAAGCAAAGATGAGGAAGAAGATGAAAATGGATGTGGGAGCAAAGAAGAAGAAGCAGGGACGAAACGAAAGGGGCTGAGCGGAGATGGTCTTAGCGAGTCCCGTGGTTTGTGGAGGGTCTCGCTAAGAACGTCTAGCGAGGCCTCTAATCCACGCGAGTCCCCTTTAGTCCCATTTAACTTAGTCCCAATACAAACCAAACATAGGACTGTAGTCCAGTCTAGTCCAGTCCCAGTTAACGAGGCCAAACAAATGCCCCATTGGTCTTTTCATTGCGTGATGAAAGGTAGATTCTCTCATGCAACACCGTTGATGTCTTTCTCTCCATGTCCTTTTCTATGTTGATTGCAATTTCCAACCCTTTTTACTCTTAAGTTGCAGCATCAAATCTGGAACATCTTGGCGGGGAGGGCAGGGTTCCTAATACCATTGGTCCTTACAAATTATACAGGCGGTCTTATTGTGGTTGTTTCCTTCAAATTTCTTTTTTTTTTGTCAAATGATAGATTTTGTTAGATTATATGTTAGACTAATCACTGACAGAGTTCGAACCCACGCCATAAAACCTATATGCAAGTAAAAAGGTTTTGCATGTCACGAAGTTGGAAGTCTTTCACTAATGCAGATAGGTTTAACATTCCCTCCAAATTGAGCACTGCTGGACACTTTAATTTTCTATAAAGATTTGCAATACTAACTGATAATTCACATACTTTTTTGGGGGAATTTTGTACACATACTACTACTGTTTGTATAATAAGCAATCATAATAAGAAAACATGAAGAATCAATTCACTAGAAGAAAAAGAAAAAATACACCATGCCGAAAAGAACCCTTGAAGGGTAAAGTTTCCGCACACCTCTCTGGAGAATCAACGAACAAAATAAAAGAGGTGGGTGGAAATCAGTTCCCGAATGTGACAACAAATTTTGCTTCTAGAGCTTCCAGTATATCTTCAGTTTGTGCAGGATGCCAGCAACTACTCCCCAGAACAAGATCTCTGCAAATATCACATATAAGAGGGTTCCCAGCCTCTCTGAGTGCCATACATCGATGAAAACATGGTTCTGGATCCAATTCACCTGTCAAAAGTTATGGAGAGTTTCTCCATTCGTTAGATTACATTTTCCGGAAATTATGACGAAACAATGGAAAACATAGGATGACTATTGACAAGGAGTGTTGGTACTACTTACTAAGTTGTTGTCTTTGGACTCATAATACCATCCGTTTACAAATGCTGCAAAGATGCCCTGAGCTGCCATCACAAACACCAGCATTGCATTCATTCCTATCCACTCTAGGAACAAAAATGGCTTCCGGCAGTGCCAAACATCGATCTGTTTTATGACAAGATAGTTACTAATTGTCCCTGCATTAATTTATAAATGGCACCCGAAATGAAGATGTGGAGAACTGCTTGAACAGATTTAAGCAGTTTACCACTAAGTAGAGTGCAGAAAAAATTAGTCCAGCTGCACTGCCGGTGAAACAAACATAGCTGAAGCTGTAGAGTTGCTTGTTGATAGGAATAGCTGCGAGCAAGTGGACAAATTAATTAAGAAAGTTTTTAGGTATAGATTGCTTGAGGTGTGCCCGTAGCCAAGAACTAGGCACGGAAAGGTGAAAGACGCCCACCGTCTGCAAAATGTAGAATAATGGCTATGATGACCAAGACAACAGCCATTGAGACCCATTGTTTGAGCCTCTCCGCATGACCCTGCATGAAAATCCAACTTCGTCATCCTTAATTTTCAAATTTAACTAAGAAGTGCAGTAATCTGCTAGTTTAGAGAGGCGGGTAACCTTGAAATGGATCAAAACGTGGCCATAATGGATGCCAATGACGCCACTAAGGATAGCTGAAATTGAACTGTGAAAGAAGAGCAATCAAAAGTAATTAAAGTTTCATCATTGTTCCTCGCAAGTATGTAATTTCACTGGTGTTAGTGTTGCTCAAATTGGCCTACCTCAACAGGCCTTCGGGTTCAAATGGCCCTCTGCACCAATCTGGAGCTTCCCTTCGAAGAGGACCATAACTTGGAAAGCTAAGTGTGCAGGCCTACAAAATCACAAGAAGAGATCATATCCATTAACAACAATCTCATAACAGGGCCTCGGGTGCAGGTATAAATTCTCTTAATGACTTGAGCTACAAGTAACAAGCCCCTTGCTGTAAGTCACAGCTCCATTTTAAAGATAATGTAGACACTCAGTATACAACTGGATCAAGTAGAGCCAAGGTTCTAAAAGTCGCTAGGCGCTAGTCGGGCGGCGGGCTGGGGCCGAGAGTCTAGGCGGCTAGGCGGGACCTAGGCGGATTTAAGTAAATCAATAATATTTCGTGTAAATAAGTGTCTGCTTATACTTGAAATATATATAATTTCGTCATAAACTACAAAATAGAATGCATATATATTATGAAGTATTGGAACATAATGAAAACATGTGAAATAAGGATATAATGTGTATTCATTTAAGTATGCAACAAGTCTCTTACAATTTATTAGAAAAAAAACAAAATGCAAAATGAAAGTTATCTATTTTCTGTCTAAGTGAGATGCAACCTAGGCGAGTGTTTAGGTGGGTCTAGGCGGTGCCTCAGTAGGTCTAGGCACCCTTAGCATTAATCGGGGTGGTGGCTAGCTGCCTAGCGCCTAGGCGGTGCTAGGCGGGGATTTTTAGAACAGTGAGTAGAGCTAAGAGCTAACCTTCAAGCGTCTCCAGACGGGTTGTGTGTAGAGATGGTTTATGCCCCAGACCTGTCGATCCACATATCCAACGGCATTGCACGCAGGTCCTAGATGTCCTCTCATCCCACACTTAACCTGAAGCGAAAAAGTTAAAGATTAAGCAGTGCCAGAAATTGTAACGTATGCTGAAAACTTCCGATGCACTAGTCCCTAGCAAATATACATACCAAGAATTCTTTTGATACATGTTTTTCGTCTACAACAAAACTCCAATCTGGAACGTATAATGAAAATGTTGTGATCATGTAGACAAGGAACGCGACTAATCCTCCAATCCTGCATAATGATAAAACTATATATATTCACACTGAACAAAGTTAAAAAATTGGAAGGGATTATAATCTGTCGCATTACTTACCACTGCCATTTATATGCAGTGAAGATAGAGATGTGTCCAGGGGCAAGGATAGTTGGTCTGAGCTTGGTGGTGGCTGTCTCTATCAGGGCAACAACAAAGTAAACCAATGCTATTCTCTGCTCACCATTTTACCAAAATATAAACAACAACACGAGGCGATTAGATTAGGAAACGTCAGATTAATTAGTCCTTGAGTAATTTTCATTAGAAAAAAAAAGTGTATATAAGTTTGGGTTTAGGGAAATACCTGGAGGATGCCGAACCATCGGATTTGTTTCATGTCAACACCATAAGAAAGATCATCGGGCGCATGGGAGTATCCTCCTGCACAACACATGAGAGTGAGAGAACTAAAATTTGGAACAACGACAAATTCAATGTGTTATTATTTACAGAAAGTTACTTGAAAAGGAAGGCTTTTTTCTGGACAGAGGACTTTTACCTTGCAAAATAATTCCCCAAAACATAAGCTTCAATGTCCTTAAAATAATCTTCTTGATTGCATCACTTATCTTAGGAATTTTCTGCAGAACCAAAATTTTGACAGGGTAGTATTGCAAAAGATAAAACTTAGCTAGAACTTTCTGTTATTCTAGTTAGTTTAGTAGTCCTTTCATAAATGTATATATAAGCATCAAGTGTAATCTTATTCTGTAAGAAATACAATCACATTTTATATTTTACTTCTCTCTCTACATTTCTTTCTCTTATAGAAAATCTCTCTCTCTCTAGATTCTATCATGGTTTCATCGCCATCTGTCTACCGACTCTCTCGATCCTAATCGCTTCTGCACAGCCTCTCCTCACCGCCTATTCGTACAAACCCTAACCGCCATTGTTTCTCCATGGCAGATTCTTCATCTCCTTCCCTTGAAATGACATATCCGTTCACTTCCTTCGTTGTTTCCACACCTTCCTCCATTACGATTCAGAACATTAGTTCTATGGTGCCAATCAAACTCACCACCACCAATTACCTCACCTGGAGCGCTCTCTTTGCTCCAATCTTCCGGCAGTACAATCTCACTGGCATAGTTGATGGATCTCAGGTGGCTCCGCCCAAATATCTGTGTGATTCTTCTGGCAATCGTACCTCAAATCTGAATCCGGAGTTCGTCGCTTGGTATGAAAATGATCAGAATATCCTGATTTGGATCAATTCAACTATCTTCGATTCTTTGATTCCTTATACTGTTGGTGTGGCTTCGTCTCGTGAACTCTAGGCCAAACTCGAATCAAGACTCGCTACGGCGTCACATTCTCACATCCATGAACTTCGATCTCAACTTCATTCTATAACCAAAGGTGATGCCTTTGCTGGTTCATTCCTTCAGCGAATTGAAGAAATTGTTGATGCTTTAGCTAGCGCCGTAGCTCCGATTGATGATTCTGAGTTGATCTTCGTGATTCTTCACGGACTGCCTCCTGAGTTTGATTCCTTTGTTGATGCGATTCAGTTTTGCATTGGATCCACAACTATTGATGAGCTTCATGGACTTTTACTGAGCAAAGAAATCCAGATTGAAAATCGTAAGAAATTCACATCTGTACCAATTCAGGCCTTCCATACTTCCATTGGAATTCTGCCTCTACCTTCTAAACCGCCAATGTCCCAGGTTTACGTTGCTCAACAATTCTCCAATTTCACTCCTTCAGGTCATGGTTCTGATTGCAGCTTCTCAAACCCTAGGAATTCTCAGAATCGAGGCAATTTCAAAAACAACAATCAGCGAACCAGTTTCAATCGTTCCACTAATCAAAAGTATCATAACAATCGTGGCTCTCGATTCAATAATTCAGGCTATGCTAATTCTGGGAAAAGAATTACTTGTCAAATCTGCAAGCAGTTTGATCATGAAGCTATTGAATGCCCTCAGCGTCTGAATCCTACTTTTGGCGCCTCATCTCCATCTGCATTTTGTGCTAATATCTCTACCCTTCAGCACTCGTGGTTGCTTGATTCTGGTGCTTCCTCCCACAAGACCAATTCCTATGCCAAGCTGCAAAATCCGGAATCCACACTAGACCTTAGCAAGTATACATTGGAGATGGCAAAGGTTTGCCTATACTCCATCTTGGTTCCTCTAGTGTTTCTACTTCTTCTCACTGTTTTAATCTCAAGAATGTTTTACATGTTCCTGATCTCAAGCAAGATTTGTTATCTGCAAACAAATTCATTCTTGATAACCAATGCTTAATACATCTATATCCTTTTCACTTTACTGTGAAGGATCTTTCTACGGAGAATGTGCTTTTTAAAGGACCTGTGCAAGAAGGCTTTTATCCATTTCAAACTTCCATTGCTGCCAACCAACATGTGTTTGTAGCTTTATCCAAAGCATCCCATGATACATGGCATCAAAGGCTTGGTCATCTCTCGTCTAGAATACTAAATAAAGTTGCATCTTGTCTTGGTATTTCTGTTTCTCCTGGTGTAAATAAATCTCTATGTTCCAATTGTGCAATGGGCAAATGTTCTAAATTGCCATTCAGTTCTATTTCTTGTTCTACAAGTAGACCTCTAGAGCTTATACACACAGACATATGGGGACCATCACCAACTGTATCTGTCCAAGGTTTTCGATATTACATCATTTTTGTTGATGATTATACAAAGTATTGTTGGTTCTTTCCACTTACATATAAATCTGAAGCTTTCTTGGTCTTTACTTCTTTCAAGTCTATGGTTGAGAACTTGCTGTGTACTAAAATTGTTACTCTGAGATCAGATTCTGGTGGAGAGTGTCTAAGTACTCAATTTTCTAAGTTCTTAAGGGATAATGGCATTATTCACCAACTCAGTTGTCCCCATACTCCATAATAGAACGGCTGTGCTGAAAAAAAGCACCGCCACCTTGTTGAAACAGCAAGAACTCTTCTTGCAGCCTCTAAAGTTCCTCATGAGTTTTGGGTTGATGCCTTTGCCACAACAATATACCTCATCAATAGACTTCCCACTGCACAGCATTGTTCTCCATGGGAATCTCTTTTCCACAAACCACCATAGTATACCTCTCTTAAGATCTTTGGTTGCAAATGTTTTCCTTGGCTCAAACCCTATGTCAGCTCTAAACTTGAACCCAAAAGTCAACCTTGTGTCTTCTTGGGTTATAGTTTACAACACAAATGGTATAAATGCATGGATCTTATCACTCGGAAGGTCTACATTTCTCGGCATGTTCTTTTTTATGAAACTCAATTCCCTTTTCATCATATACCTAGTTCTCCAAATCTGCCCATGTCTCAGCCTTCTTATTTCAATCCTATACCTACATCATTAACCTTCTCTACAACCTCTAACCCTCCCATATCTCATTCTTCCTCTACCATACCCTCTTCATTCTCTCCTACCCATAACCCTCCCACTCCTCAACAATCTATCAGTCACACTTCATCCTCCCAATCCAACCCACAAACCAACATTCACCCTATGCAAACCAGATCAAAATCTGGAATTGTAAAGTCTAAAGCTTATACTGCAACTAAACATCCACTTCCACCTCACTTATCCCAAGACTATCCTCCATCTACCTATCTTCAAGCCTCTAAATATGCATACTGGAGACAAGCTATGCAGGAAGAGTTCAGTGCATTGTATAGCACTGGTACTTGGTCTCTAGTACCACCACATCCTTCTCAAAATCTGGTAGGATGCAAATGGGTTTTCAGAATCAAGAGGAAACCTGATGGGACAATTGACCGATACAAAGCCCGGTTAGTTGCAAAAGGCTTTCACCAGCAACAAGGCCTGGACTACACTGAGACATTCAGTCTTGTGGCTAAACCTGTAACCATCAGATTGCTTCTTAAACTGGCAGCTTAATTCAACTGGTTCCTCAATCAATTGGATGTAAGTAATGCCTTTTTTTATGGCACCTTATCAGAATCTGTCTTCATGATTCAACCTCCAGGTTTTGAAGTCTCTACTCAACCTCACCATGTTTGTCAACTGCATAAGTCCTTGTATGGTCTTAAACAAGCCCCTCGGGCTTGGTATGAAAAGTTATACACTGCCATGTCCTCTCTGGGATTCACTGGTTCCCAAAATGACCATTCCCTTTTTTGTTAAAAAGGGTCCAGCTTTAGTCTTCATCCTAGTATATGTTGATGATATACTTGTGACTGGTCCAAATCCTCAAGCCTGGAAGGATATTATCTCTCAACTCAGTACTCTATTTCCTATCAAAGATTTGGGACCTTTTCATCACTTTTTGGGTATTAAGGTCAAACGTTCATCATCGGGGCTTTTTATTTCCTAGACAAAGTACATCCTTGACTTACTTAAGAAGTCCAATATGATTGGTGCTAAACCTTGTGCCACTCCCCTTAGCACTTTGTCTTTGGATCATGAATCCCCATTGTTGTCAGATCCTACTGAGTATAGATCATTGGTTGGTGGGTTACAATATCTTACATGGTCTCGGCTGGATCTCTCATTTGCAGTCAACTTAGTTTGTCAGTTTATGCATCAACCTTGCGAATCTCATCTTCAAGCAGTGAAACGAATTTTGAGATATCTCAAAGGCACTCTGGAGCTTGGTATTTGGTTTCCCAAAGTCTCCACTTCTCTCAGTATCCATGCCTTCTCCGATGCAGATTGGGCAGGATGTCACTTAGATAGGAGAACCACAGGTGGGTTTTGTATATTTTTGGGCAGTTCAATCATCAGTTGGAGTGCCATGAAACAACCCACAGTAGCACGATCGTCTACTGAAGCTGAATACCGGTCTTTGGCAAACACTGCAGCTGAGATTACATGGATTTGCAAGCTCTTGGTTGATGTTGGTCTGCAACTTCCATGGTCTCCCAAAATCTGGTGTGACAACATCTCAGCTATATCATTAGCCAAGAATCCAATTTTTCATGCCCGGACAAAGCATGTGGAAATTGACTACCACTACATCCGTGAAAAAGTTCTTTCCAAAGCTGTTTCTGTACATTTTATTAGTACTCAAGCTCAGATTGCTGATATCTGCACTAAGTCTCTTTCAAAGACTCGTTTCCATCTTCTTCGAGACAAACTATCACTTCACACACCTTAGTTTAGTTTAAGGGGGGATAATAAAGGTAGTATTGCAAAAGATAAAACTTAGGGTAAAGTACAAAAAACTACATCAACTATTGGTGTCACGACACTTTCATACCTCATTTTTTAAAGTTGACAATGTCATACCTCATCTTACGAATTTATGCCAATGTCATACCTCCGTCAGTTTTTCTGTTAATTTTTCTGTTAAGTGCTGATGTGGCTACATTCGGGTCCCACTCACTAATCCAATTGGATTTAAAAATTATTAAATATATTTTTAATAATTAAAAATTAATTTTTTTTTTTTTTATGATATTAAATCTATGTCTCTCTCCTCCTCACCTATCTCTCTCCTCTCTCTCCTCTGCATCCCCGAGACCCTTTCCTATCCAACCCCTCACACCTGTCCCTCCCCAACCTTCCTTCACCATCGTCACCAAAAACCCAGACCCAGGTACCCCCACCCCAGCCCCGTGTCCCCCCCCCCCCCCACAATGACCCCCCCCTCGCGCGCACCCACCCTATCTTCCTGCATTCACTGTGTTCCAACCTGTCCACCCTCTCTTCCTCCCCGCGTCGGCCCTCTCTTCCTCCAGCCGTCGTCCGTCCGTTCCCCCCCACCCCAGCCTAGCCCAGTTGCAGCAGCAGCAGCTCCCCAAAACCCCCACACCCAACTTGCAGAAGAGGAAGAAGAAGAGGAGAGAGAAGGAGAAGGAGAAAAAAAAAAACGGAAACTACCCAACCTGCAGAAGAGGAGGAGAAAGGGGAAAAAGGGGGGGCTGACGGGATCTGGGCGCGCGGGGGAAGGGGGGTGTGATGGGATCTGGGGGGGAGGTGCGACGGGATCTGGCGGGGGTTCAGGTCTGGGGTTTCGGGGGGGGGGGGTTGGTGGGTTTTCAATTTTTTTTTTTTTTTTTTTTTTGCCTGGAGGAAGACGAAGGGGGAGAAGAGGGGAGTGTTTTGGTGGGGGGGGGGGGATAAGAAGATGAAGGATGGAGGGGGAACGGAAGTTGTTTTTTAAACAAATTTTTTTTACTTTTTTATTATTTTAATATTTAAAACATATTAAATAATTTTTTTTAGTTTTTAATAATTTTTTAATAGAAAGTGGGGTCTGGATTAAGCCACGTCAGCATTTCACTGACAAATTAATGGTTAAACTAACGGAAGGTATAAAATTGACCAAATTCTAAAGATGAGGTATGACATTGTCAATTTTAAAAGATGAGGTATGAAAGTGTCGTGACACCAATAGTTGAGGTAGTTTTTTGTACTTTACCCTAAAACTTAGCTAGAACTTTCTGTTATTCTAGTTAGTTTAGTAGTCCTTTCATAAATGTATATATAAGCATCAAGTGTAATCTTATTCTGTGAGAAATACAATCACATGTTATATTTTACTTCTCTCTCTACATTTCTTTCTCTTACAGAAACTCTCTCTCTCTCTAGATTCTATCATATATATGTCAATGATTTAATTTGCGTAAGGAGTAAATTAGGAAATTTGTTTACTTCTGCCTCTAGCTAGACTGAATTGACCAAAAGTTCTAAGGCGATAAGATTTTTAATTGCCTTATGTATTGGGTAGTTGTGCGTTACATAATATGCAAGAGAGATAAAAGAACTTGAAAGAAGCCACTGGGCTTAGCCTAGTGGTGAGGTTGTGTAGGGTGATGAAGAGGAGTAGATTACATTTAGGGTTTGAACCCTTAAAATGTCACTTAAAAGGAGCATTCTATATATATTAAGGGTATAAATGTTATCCACACTCATCTTTTTACCTTGTACATACTTCTCTTACTTTCTGACCGTCGGATATAATGAATTAAAAAGGATGAAAGAACATAAATTAACAGGCTATGTGTCGATAACACCGCCCTATATTAAATACCTTGAGAGCAAGAGCTATGGCGACCCCCACAATGAAGAGGAAGAAGGGCATCACGAAATCGGCCAATGTGCATCCGTTCCACGGTGAGTGATCAATACGTGCATATGCTCCTCCAGCATCATCTACCAATATCATCACCTGGATGTAGACATATACATGTGAGGGAAATGTTCTCTTTCCAGACCACAGACCACGATATGTTGTTAATTAGATTGTAAGAACGAGAATAGTTGGTTAAGTGAAACTCAACACATAACGAAGCATATATATGTAATATGTTCTACTGTTAGACTGTAAATCATAAAGGTTTACTATATGTAGTCCAATGACAAGGCATATAGTACCCTATAACATGAAATATATATGTACCACTATGGTAAGGCCTCTAAATGCATCCAAAGTAGTAACCCTCTTGGTCTTCTGCTTAACCACTAAAACTGGTTGCTCCTCTCCCTTGATTTCCTTCGTTTGCAGAGGAGCCATCGCCTCCGCTTTCTTCCTCTCCTCATCCTCATGATCATGGGCAACGACATCGCTGCCACCATTACGACCACTACTCGTCGTTACTATCTCCTTGATCAACTCATCATCCTTCTTATGAAGACCTTCCTCCAACTTCTTAGCATCGTCCTCCATAGCTAACTAATGTCTTTCCCTCTCAGCAATCAAGTTTGTTGGATAAGTTTAGGCTTAGATAGTAATAGAAGTGAGAAGAATTACGACGAGCTAGGAATCTGAGCAAAGACAATTGTGTATTACAAGAAGGCCGGCCGTTGTTGGCTTTGACTGGAGAAATGGGCCATATGCAAATATAGGAAAAGATGATCACTATTTGTTTTTTTTTTTTGGGGTCAGAAAACAACCGATACATATAATATATAATTAAATATTACAAATTTACTAAGGTGATGTAATTAAATATGATGAGTGGGACAAATCAAAGAAGTTTGGGCAAGGAGAAGACAGAAATATGGTCTGGATTCTATGGTGGGTAGCCAGTAATTGCCATAGTACTCGTGCTATAAAATTGGATGGTTAGTGACAATGGTACGTACGTATACGTAGTTATCTTATCCTCTGTTTTGTTCTTCATGGACTGAAATCTTTGGATTTATTAACACTTTGATTTTTGGATGGTATTGTAGGTTTTTCCGAACTAACTTGACCTTTATTATAACAATATCAACATTCAAACGAATGAAAGGTATGTACATATATAACAATATAAACGTTCAACCGTTGATTTTACATTGTATTGAGTGGTATTGTAAATTTTTTCTCTTATTATAACAATACAAACGTTCAAATGGTCAGACAAGATAACAACATATGAAAGGTATGCACATATATAACTAGTGTATACCTGATCGTGGACGGACTGTTTGACATTTGTTCTCCTGTATATGTGCCAAGGCAATCAAAACAAAGTTCTAACTAACAATGGGACGGCCTTATTGGATACAGCACAAGTGAAAAAAAATTAAATGATGGTATTTATGTTCGAAAAATAAAATAATAGAGCACAAATATGGAGAAGTTGACCTATCCTTTTCCTAATCGTTGGAGTTCCATTTGGCTTTGAAATCTCTTCTTCCAAAAAAAAAAAAAATTACGAAAAAAAGTATTAAGACAACATCTCAATGCAGAACCTTTTAATTTGGATTTAATTACCTCGTTCTAGTTTTTACTTCACAAGGAAAGACATGCCCATCTAACCAACTCATTCTTGTAACATGTCTAATATAATACTTCATCTTGGCCGTCCAATTGTTAAACCGTTTCATGGATGAGCTTTGGAGAAGAATTTACATTGAGCGGGTTTAGCATCACTGTGACATCCTGATCTAATAATACAATATCACGTGTAAGTTTCTCTTCTCTTCACATGGCATCAGTAGTGGATCCAGGAAAAATATTCGGAGGGTCACATGTAAAAGTTCACAAAAATTTCTTAGACATATAATAACCTTAAAAATTAAACCATAATTCCATCATTCATAATCTACAGGATAAATAATAATACAAGTTACAATTGTCAATGACGCGTTTTCATACTTTGAAAACGCTGCATTATAGCTTCATTATCAATAAAAGAAAAAACATTGCTCTCAGTATAAACCACCATGTTATTACTCAACCATTGATCTCCCATTCGGTTATGCAATGAACTTTTCACAATATTCATAGCGGAAAATGCTCTCTCTAAAGAAACAGTAGCAACCAGTAAAATCAAAGCAAATATAATTAGCAAATACACAAGATTATATGCTATGCTCCTCCTCGTTTCCACCAAATTTTTTTCCAAGGCTACCAATTCCTTTCAATTGAGAAAATTTACTACTTGAACGTATAGCAAAAATATAATGCCCAGGTTGATATTTCTTTTTAAACATAATAAGACCTGCAACTCCTCTTTAAGACATTTTATTAAGTAGTTGGAGGGCATATGTATGAAGGACAACTTTAACCTTCAAGGGGCAGAACCCAAGTCATCTATAGAGATTCACCCTTGCCCCTTAATGGATCCGCTAGTGCATAACATAACATTTCATTATTAGATTAAAATGTCATGTAGTGGTGAACCCATTTCATCTATGGCAAAGAGGTATCGTAGTATCTTAACAAAAACTTCTTAATAAGCAAGTAAACTGCCTAGAGAATACTAATTTCTACAAAACCCTAGCGACACTGGGTGTGTATAGAACCACCAATGCTCATAGCAATTTAATACTGACTACACAAATGTGTGGGTGACTATGGCAGTTGATGCAAGTGAATCTCTCGTACACGTCAACAACCCATAGCCACTCATGCTAGTACTGCTAACGACAAAGCCAAAATGACCAACCAGTCCATCACGTAGAGACTGCATGGATACAGAACTTGGGCAAACTTCCCCAACAAAGCCCACACTTGCTAAAACCCTTACTACTTGGACAAGCAAAACGTGAACCTGATACTGCATTTGGGCCTCGTGAATCGATGAGACATAAAACTCCTACTAATAGGCCCGTGAAGTCGACCTAAGAAACAAATATATCGACTTCTCAATAATTCACATACCTTTGAAGCCAGAAAAAACCATTCATTCATTGTGTGGTCCAGTGTGATCGAATTGTCGAATACGTAAACCAATGCAATTCAAATTCGGATTTGGAATTTGATCATAAAACAGCCACGCATCTTTGCTTGTCCAATTGAATGCATGGATGAATTGACAGACAAAATACGTTTAATTTGTGGTACTTCGAGTTTGTGCCTAATACTAATCAACCCTAATTTGAAATTTAATAATACAAGATTATTCCAAAACGTGTTGATACACTCCTTCATGTTTTGAAAAGTTCACTTGATCCAAAATCATAACAAAAACTAAGAAAAACCCCTCTATAGTTTTATAAATATGCATGTGATATTATGTATCATCGTTTATCAGGATGGATTGTTAGAGTAAAATTGGCAGTTCCTAAACAAAACACTTGAGTCTGTAATCTTAGACTAGTGCTTGTTTTTAGTTGTAATTATTTTAGTCTAAGTTTGTCTTACGTGCTCTCGATCACAAAATGACAATTGTTTCAGAGACATCCACTCAGGTAAATTTGGCATGCATATATATTCATATAGTCTAAGTTTGCATTCAATGGGCCATTTAGTTTAACTATGCTTTATTTTAAGCCCATAATTTTAAGTCAGCTTAAAAACCCTAGCATATATACACACATATAAATAGGGGTCCTAATTACTTGGTTTAGGCGCTGCCGCATGCATAGTTCCTCGTATTCAGGAGCCATGCAGATTTGTTTGTACTCAGAGGAGCCGTCCATGAATGATAATGCATCGTGGCCATTGGTCGCATCCACCATGATTTCGATGATTGGCAAGGAAAAGTTATCCTTCTGGCAAACATCGTTGAGGTCTTAGAAATCTACACAAACACGTATTTGTCAAGATTTCTTAAGGATAAGGACAATGTTGGAGATCCATTTAGGGTATTGCACCTCTCGAATGAAGCCTGCTTCAATTAGCTTGTCAATCTCGGCCTCAATTTGTGTAATGTCTTTGAGTTTGCTTTATCGATCGCGTTTCAGGCTTGACTATAAGACGATACACGGCGATGGTAAGGTCAAGGTGGGGCATTTCTTTGTAGGTCCAAGCAAAGACATCTTTGTACTCCATTAGCAGTTGGTAGTACTCATCGATCTCGTCCGCACTTAGTAGTGCACTTACGAAGATAGGCTTCAGTTCCTCGCTTGTGCCTAAGTTGAGCTCCTTGAGATCATCAACCATGGCTTGCCCCCATCCTTGAGTTGTGGTGGTGTAACAATGACGTCTTCCTCGGGGATTTCATCTTCTTTGTCTTCTTGGATTGTGATATGGAAGACTTCTTGGACCTCCTCTTCAGTGTTGTCCTCTTGGGCTTGTTGGCGTGAAGATTGGCTAGTGCAGATGATGGTGCACCTCTTTACCTTTAGTTGTCATTTTGTGTCAACCTTAAAGGTTGCTTGGTGTTTCATCCTTGAAGGAATCGATCTTCAAACGTCATCTTTTTCTGCTAGACCGTTGAGTTTTTCTTCCTTTGGCATTGTCTTCCTCTTTCTAGAAGGCTCCAAGTCTTTCCAAGGCCGACCGTCATGGAAGAGAGCTAGCCGTGTTGCTTTGTTTCAGGTTTTGACAACCTTTGGGGTGTTGGCGTGTTAAGCCGCTTGAAGACGGAAGTTCGGTCTTGACCACCAATGCGATCAAGTGCCAAAATTCTAGGTTTTGAATGATTCAGCCTATCAAAGACTAATGTTCGAGGGACAGGTTTAGGCTCCTTTTTATTGTGTTCAACGCTCACGCTGATGTGTTGAGCGCTAACGTTTTTCGCTTTGTTTGAAATCTTCACATGTGTATTTGGTGTGAAGCCAAGTCCAGCTTTGTTGTTCTCAACTCCGTAACCATGCTCATTCAACTTATTTTGAGTCTTGGTGAGGTCACGTTCTTTGTTGTTGTTTGCATTCTTCTTTCCAAGATTTGAAGAGAATGCGAAATTGTACCTAGCCTTTGACATGAGTTTGTAGGCGTTTGGGTCGAAACCTTCTTCGGTCCTCTTGGTTGGAAGAGAGCTTGGTTCTGCCGCCTTTGGCAGGGGTTTTACGAAACCTTGTGGTGGTTTTGAAACTTTAGTGTTGCCTAGCTATGTTAGAGGTAAAATTGCATTTGTCTTGAGTAGCTTTACATCATCCTTGTGCAGTTGTGTGCCGTCTTTGCTTATTCCAGTTTCAAATGGGGATTGCCCATTCTTTCTTCTCGACATTGGGATATATCAAAAGACGGGTGTGTATGGTCATTTTGAGGGCGTCACACTCCATTTGATTGTTGTGGGCTTAGCAGGCTCACCGTCATTTTTGCTTGAAGATGGCACGGCTTCCCCTTCTTGTTTCTTAGGCACGACTTGCCACTCTTGTTTCTTAGGTGCGGCTTTGCCTGTGGATTTGATTTCTTTTGGAAGAGCTCCGGGCACCATGTCTTCATCTATGTAGAACTTGGCATCCGCAAAGTGTGATTCAGCTTCTATGAATGGCTTGATGTCGCCTTGTATCACTTTTACTTCTTCTCGGTAGCACTTCAAGCATTAATGAAGGGTGGACGACACCACTCTATTCTCGTGGATCCAAGGCCTTCCTAAGAGCAAGCTGTAGGAAGTTCTTGCATCAATCACATGGAATATCGTGCTTAATTTAAGTTTGCCAATGGTCATCTCCACTCGGATCATGCCTATTGCTCTTTGTCCTCCTTGGTTAAAACCTTGGATTAGGAGACGGCTTCGGGATAGGTCATCCACCTTGATGCATATTGTGGTCATTGTTGACTTTAGCATGATGTTTATGGCCAACTCACCATCCACAAGCATGCGGTTGATTTTGTTCTCTGTCACACACCCAGAGACGAAGAGAGGACGGTTGTGAGGCTTTGACCCTAGCAGCAAGTCTTCGTCAGTGAAGTTCATTGTGTTATGTACGGCACAACATGTGGCATATTCATGTGGTCGAAGCTTCATGCCTTCGTCTTTGCTTTCTTGCACTTTGTGGTCGTTGGGACTCACCAAGACCGTTACTAGTGCTTTTCGCATCTCTTTGGGCAATAGTAATGCTTCCTCGATGCTAAAGTATGTTGGCAGGCTTTCTTTGGGCGTGAGGGTCTTCTCTTCCTTGATGGCGATAGCTTTGTCTTTTGAAGGCTCTAATATCTCCACTTCAACCATATGACAAGCAGCAGTAGTGCACTATTAGAAGAAGTCCATAGGTTCCCCTACGTATGTTGGCTTAGCAACTCTTACGCTCCTTTTGGGCTTCCTATTTTTGCGGCGGTGGTGCTTTATCCCTTGTTCCACCTTTGGCTTTATGGCTTGTGGTCTTGGCTTCCTTGTTCTTTTGTAGGTCACCAATGTCCATCATTCTTCATCATCAGTAGGCACAATTTGGTCGTTTGCCCCTAGTGATGGTTGTACGGAAAGTGCCATGTGGCTTGAGCATGGACGGAAGTGGTCATGCATCACTTGGAGAGGCACGGGATTGAAGGGTCCGAACACAATCATGGTGGTATATATTGTGGCGGTGTCTTTAAGGTCAAGCTCGATCTACCCTTGTTGTGCTTGCTTCATGATGAGCTCCTTGAGGACAAAGCACTTGCCAACAGAACTCACGATACGATGATACTTGCAGTACCTAAGATTGTTAACGCAATTCATCTCTTCGGGGTGCTTGCATTTAGGTAACTCAATTACCTTCTTTTCCAGCAAGTCGTCTAGCATTGCAACCACATCAGAGTCAGGAAAATGGTACGTCTTTTGGTTCAATTCCCTCAAGGTGTTTTTGTACCTATCTTGGGTGCGAGAAGGCTTACCTCTCTTTATCTCATTCGTTTTGTTTTTTGAGGAGATCTTGACATGCGCAGATGAGGTCTTGATGGGAGTAGTGTTGACAGTAAAAGCATCATTGGCGGGCTTCTTCCCAGTCTTGTCTACCTTTGGAGCAAACACCTTATCCTTCTTGAAGTTAGTGGTTGGCTCATTTTTCCCATGATTAGCAGTACTTAGCTCCATGTCATGGGACCGAGTTGCCAACTCCTCAAACGTTCTCGGCTTTATGCCTTGGACAATGTAATGTAACCCCCAATGCATGCCTTGAACACACAACTCAATGGCAGAGGTTTCAGAAAGCTGATCTTTGCAATCCAGACTTAATGAACGCCACCTATTGATGTAATCGACGACAGGTCGTCCTTCCACTACTTTGTACTCGTCAGCTTCAGCATGTTTACTGTGAGGTGAGTGTTGTAGAAGCGGTTGAGAATTCCCTTTCAAGCTAATCCTAGCTATTGATAGACTCAGGCTCGAGGTCAGTATACCAGTCAAAAGCGTTACCTTCTAGAGAGCGCACAAACTGCTTGACGAGGTAGTCTCCCTCCGTCCCAGCATTGTTGCAGGTTTCAATGAAATGGGCAATATATTGTTTGGGATTGCCTTTTCCATCGAATTGCATGAATTTTGACAGCTGATAACCCATTGGCATCCTCAAGGAGTCAATCTTTTTAAAGTAAGGCTTTGAATACAACACGGAGTTATGCAAGCTTTCTTCATATTGCACCTTGATTATGCTTGTGATCATCTCTTGCAGCTGTTGGATGGAGAGAGATCCCATGAGCGTCGTAGCTCAGTCCATCTCTAGCTTATCCTCAGCTTTGTCCATCAGATGCTCATCTTTTTCATCAGTTTCCTCCTTTGGTGGATCAACCTTCAGGTTAGTTTTCTTGTCATGCTGCGCCTCCAGACGGTTGACGAGTGTAGCAATCTGCAAGTCATTTTCCTCCACGGTCCTTGTCAGACTTGTGATTGCTTCGCTCATTTGTGCCAGCTGCTCTTCGATTGAAGTTGCACTAGTAGTCATGATTTGCATGGCTACGGGATACGAGCTGCTGCTTGAGTCGACATCAGAAGTCAATGACTCGGAGTACCTCCTCGAGCTTTCTTCCCTTGGCCCCCTTAGCGAGGCCAAGGTAATCAAGGGCTCGTGTCTTAGGTGCTCTTGTTCCTTCGGCAAAGTTGATGTAGGGGTGGAAGGCACGACAGAGAGAGCTCTTACCTTGCTTCGGGTTGTGACGCCCAAAGTGCTACCACTTGCGGCAATGATGTTCTTGTTCTTCACGTTGGTTGCGGAAACAACTTGATATTTTCTTGATGCCATGTGTGTTTCTTGTGGATTCAAAGATAAAGATGAGAGACATAGATGTCCCACCGAGCGTGCCAAATTTGTAAACACGAAAATTTTGTAACGAATAAAACGAGAACATGTGTATAAAGTAGATTTGTATTAATGAATTTGTAGGGTTACAATCTCTGTTTACAACTTTCCTCTGATTCAGTTTTCAAATTTAATGTAAATGAGTCGGTTGTTGATCCAAGGGTCACGATGACTTGATTTCAAGCGAATGATTGAACGATTGCTTCAAGTTTTGAGCTTGAAAACAATGCGTGGATGGTCTTCACCTCAAGGTGCGGCAAAGATGATGTTAATGAGGGACTTCGTTGATTCAAGGGTCTTGGCGACTTGATCTTGAATCAAACGTCGTTACAAGTTTTAAGCTTGCAACAAAGTCTTGAAGGAATCGGCACAAGTGCTTGTTGATTCTTCAAGGGAATGCTTTGGCTTTGGTCGAAAGAAAGTTTCGGCTTTGGTTGTACGTTCTTCGAAGAGAGCTTTGGCAGCGTATTTGTCTTCAAAGATTTGGCAGAGGTTCTCCTTTTTGTGAGAATTTTGGCCCTTCAATGTAGAAATTGTCCACCTTTATGCTTGTCTAAGGTCTTTGTATTTACAGACTTCTCAAAGCTTGCATTTTGATGGATTTGGCTTTGATTTGTGTCTTGCTTCGTCCATGGGAGAATTTAGGCATGTTTTGTGTCTTAATTTCAGCCACCTTCCCTTGCTTGGTCGAAATCTATATGGCTTTCTTGCCTATTTTGCGAGCAATGTTCAATTCTTGCTTGTTTTGTGAAGATGCTTTAGCTGTCATTCCGGTTTTAGGAGCAATTTGGGCCCCTTACCGATTTTAAGGAGATTTCTTCCCCTTTGCTGCATTTTAGGAATGCTTTTGAGCTTCCTTTGCTTGATTTGTGCCACATGTTATTGATGACTTGTCCATTTGTGAAGAGTCATATGCCACGTGGAGCTTTGTAATGCATTATTTGCATACAGCGAAATTTACATGTCTACAGTTATACCCTCAACTTGACGGAGTTTTTTAACGGAATGACCAAAATAATTGATGGTGGACAATCTCAGTGACCACTTCTATTGATTTTAAATCTCAATGACCAAAGTTATGTGTTATGCAAATCTCAGTGACCATTTTAACTAAAAAGCCAAAAAATAAAGATCCCTTCTCTTAAACGGCCAGATACATATATATGTATGTATGTATATGTACTGTAAACTTATTTATATACTATCTATTGATGTAAAAAATTTGGTTTAGTTGAGATACTGATGTGACGGAATCTGAGTCGATTAATTACTAGGAAAGTTGGGAAACCGTTCATCGTAGAAATTTGTTGTTTGAGTGACACCATTGAAATGTCAGCTAACACACTACACTACATGTAGAAAGAGTAAATTATAGCAATAATTTTGAATTTAGACTTCATATTCTCATTTGGGTCTCTGCGTTCGTTTGTTTTATGGATTATGTAGTCCTAGACCTTTTTGAAGTGTCTCCCCTCTGTTTGATTCTCTTTATATTTTGCTTCGGTTTCGAGTACATAACCAACTTTTGAGAAGCAACAAGGTGATTCTATGTCGCTACTCCCATAACGATCCAACTCATTTAGTAAAGTATCGCCTTCATTATCCTTGCATTCATGTACTACCCAAAAGTTGGAGTTGGTAGATATCGAAGGTGATATTTATTAGGCTTTTAGTTAAAATAGTCTATAAGACTGACATAACTCCTCAATTTGGTTACTGAGATTTAAAATCGATAAAACTGGTCCTTGAGTTTGTCCACCGTCAATCATTTTGGTCATTTTGTGGAAAATGTCCTTTAAATAAAGGAAAATTGACAAAAGTACACTCAAATTTTGTCAAATCATTTTAGCACATTGTTTATTAAATTGACGGTATTTTTGTCATTTTGGCCTTTATTTAACATAGATTTTTTCACAAAATGATCAAAATGATCGATGATTGACAAACTCATGGACCGTTTGTATCAATTTCAATTCTCAGCGACCAAAATGAGGGTTTATGCCAATCTTAAAGACCATTTTAGCCAAGTGAGTACAAAACGGCTAGTTTTCAGAATTTCGACTATTGTTGGATGCTAACTTAACACCCTTTCATCCTTATCAGATGGTGACTCATTATTACCTCCTAACTAACCTACTTATCAACCTAGGAATTTAACTTTAATGAATGCCACATTATGACAATCATGAAAGCAATTGATATGCTTGACCACATTTCTCGTTAAATGACCACTTTTAACATAATTTTGAGTTTCTATACTTCTTCTATTCTAAATCATACAAACAAAAATGTGTAAGGATTCATGACTAATTTTGAACATCCTCCCTTTATTACTCGCTGGGATGCATGCATGTCCATGGGAATTAATGTTTACAGTTGCCGACATCCATAAGATACCTCTGTGTTGTATGATCCTTCATCATATATATATATATATATATATATATATATATACATATATATATATATATATCTATGTGTCTGTGGCTTAATGTAACCGTTTAAATAGGAGAGGAGAGAATGGAAGAGAATCCTCTTCCATAAATCAGATACTAGTCATTGAGTTCATATATATGGTAAGGAGTGGCTGCTATGAGCCTCTGAGTAGTTGTTGTGGTGTTATGCAATACACGAAAGAAAGAAAGAAAGCCTTATTATCTCCATATCCATGCATGCATGTCTCACCAACTTTCTTGCAAACAAGCTGACCATCCATAAGTTTGGTTGTGCTAAATCAAGCTAACCTGTTGGTTTCTTTGGGTAAAAGAGAGGAACACTTATGTCAATAAAAAAATAGAGAGAAACATTTCTGTTGATGGATGCCAAAGAATGTGGAGGATAGGTGTCTTTTTTTTTTTAAGGGAAGGGAGGAATAGTACCTCGAGTTTAATAGTAGATATTAGGGTCCGATTTTCATACTCCTTATCATTATATGATACAACTTTCAATGTCGTTAGATTGAAGTTTTCTAATAAGGTCTTTCAATCCATACCATCAACTACCCGTATCATTTAATGTTAAACAGAGTATGGAAGAAAATTTCTAGATATTATTAACTACATGAGCTACATCTCCTTGCATCATTAGGGAATGTTTAGAGATTTACTTATTTAGAGAAATGGTAAACACACTCTTTTAACTTCTTACATACTCCTGTTTAATCTTGACCGTGTTTGATCTTCTTACATACTCCTGCTTAATCTTGACCATGTTTGATTTATTCTATCCAATGGTTAGAAATAAAGATAACTATGTGAGAAGCTACAAAGAGTGAAATTTGAATATCTTTGGATTCGTTTGGAAGTTCTTTTAAAATTATTGAAAGCTTTTGGTGAATTTGATTTTGGGTTTCAAAAACACTTTAAGTGCTTTTTGGTGTGCTTCTTACATGAAGCATTTAAAGTACTTTTCTAGAATCCACTTGAATTTTTACTAATGATTGATTTAAAAAAATATTTTCACCAAAAGCTTTTGCGGTCATTTAAAAAAACTTTCAAACAAGTTATTTATTTATTTCCAAATTCTATTGCTGGTCCATGTTAGTAAAAGTGGCTGAAAAAATATAGCTCAAATGAGAAGGCTGTGCCCGATAAGTTAACATTTCCGCCCAGCCCAAATCAATGTTTAAATTAAAGGGTCAAAATGCATTCTTTATTCGCATGGCATGTTTTTGTATGTGCATCTTATTTACAGTTTTTTAAAACTAAAACTGAAATGGTTATCAAATGTTCATACTCTTTTGAATTTTGTAGTTTTTATTGTTTTGAAAATTAAAAGTAGTTACTAAACAAGTTTTATAAAAAATCGAAAAGCTAAAAACCAAATAGTTATCAAACAGTCTCTTAAATTTCAAGTCTAATGTCTACTTCCTTTCAAGTTTTGTGTATCATAAATCTAAAGTTAATTAAAAGTTTAAGCTCCACAAGAAGGAACCATAATTAAAATGCCTAAATTATTGAATGAAGAATCTTGTTAGCTTGTTTATGCCTTAGCCAACCAAAATTATTAGACAAATCTAAATTTACCAAATGATTTTTGCACAAATATATAGTTCATGAGTAATGACCAAGTCTTCACATGAGACACTGCGTTTTCTTGCTTGTACACGTGTCGACCCTCTTGTAAATTCTCCAGTTAGAAGAAACTAAATTTTTAAACCAAATTTTAAAAGATGACGGCATAATTCATGTATATGAATAACGACAGAGACCACTTTCTTATTAGGGCTTAGTTTAATACATTAATTAGATTGCTAACCTCAAAATACTTATCTGCTTTCATCAAATAAAAATTAGTTGAGAGTCCCTTCCAGTTAGTTTTCAACATTTGGGTCCAATTTCAATACTAAAATTCATTCCTTACCATACAAATGACAACGACAAGTTTGTTGGGATTACATATTTATACATATCCTCTTTGTGAGGATCCAGGGAATCCTCACATCGTGTCTGTTTATCGTATATCGTGCGGTCAGTTTTCGTCAGGTACTGTTTGTGTTTAATTTTAAATAAAAATATTTAAAATGATTTCTGACTGCACGATATACGATGAACGAACACAATGTGAGGATCTTCGGGATCTAGAGAGGATCCACATTCTATACCTATCTCTAACCGAAGGGATTATGTTTAGCTTCCGTCCAGATTATAGCCCTGCAATAAATTATTTTTTAATGAACAATGTCAGACCATATTTATATACCATCTCCAACTGAAGGAGACTATTTTTAAGTCTCCTCAATAATTTATTATTTTAAGTTTGTTTTTTAATTTTATTGGTTAATTGAATTAAACTACAATATTAAAATAAGGTTTCTGGACATATTTTGAGTGCCACTTGAACATGTGGCCATTTAAAAATTATTGAAAAAATTAAAGGAAAGATTATTGGAAGAGATAAGAGAGGGGTGTGTATGAAAAGAGTGTTTGAGATGAAAAGAATGTGAAAAGTTGAAATAAAATAAGGTAAGATAGTATGAAAGGGTGAAAAGGATGTGAAAAATGGTGTAGAAATATCTTAGGTATTTATAGGGAAAAAATTAGAATTTCTAATTTTTTTTTTTTAGATGTCATCTTAAAAAAAAAAAAAATTTCAACTGGGCCCAACTAAATGGGCTAGCTGGCTAAGGATGGCTAGCCCGCTAGCCATATGGTTGGATTTTGGCCCCATGGATCCCAAGGTTTTTTGGCTCAGACCTCTATTGGAGATGGATTTTATGTCAAAAAAGGGCTATCATTTGGTCTATAGCCCTATGGCCGGCCCGGTTGGAGATGGCCTAACCTTTTAGGCAATCTCCAATAGAGAGTGTTAAAGGGCTAAAGTGCCAAAATATGGCTTGATTTGAATCATCTCCATTTGAAAGCTGGGCTAAAATTTAGTGGAGCTCACAAAGCCAGAACATTAGGCTAGCCAAATTTGGCCTGATAGCCAGCCCGTTTGTTGGGGCCCAACATCATTCCACCACGGACTGCAAGTCCACCACCTTATTCATGAGCATCTCTAACATGCCCAGATCCTGATGTTCCACGGACATCGGGATGGTCACGTGATGGCCGACAGCCAAGGGTGACGAAAGCCATTTAATTAATGCAAATGCCGAGAACATGGGAAATCATGCATATAAGTTCATACGAAAACTAATACAATAAAATAATATTCAACTGCCAATAATGAATTCATAAAGATGCATGACATGTTCAGAGCATATTCTAATTCAGATTACAAGCAGAAGGTGCTATTACAAGAGTGGTCAAAGCAGAGGAGATAACACGATGTCACTGGTATGGGAATGCCTCGTACTTCGAATCGTAGTCCTTGCTTCTATGTCCTGAGGGGGCGCAAAACAAACATGAGTGGACCAAGTTTATATATATATAAAATACTGAAACAATTATCAACATACTAACCCCCAAAGTTTTATGAAAACTCAATAGTGTAATATGTAGTAGGTTTCTCTGAAAACTCTAGCATGCCATAAAACATTCATAAAACGTATCTCATATATATAGTGTGCTAATTAGTGGTATCAGTATCTATTTAATCAGAACCCTTCATTTGCCAAACACACCATTTAGAACACTTCCTTCATTCGCCAAATAGGCGCAACCTACACCTGGCACGAAGCCAATATAAGTATCATTGCCAAACAAGCCCAACCTACGCCCGACATGAAGCCAAGATAAGTATCATTGCCAAATAGGCAGAACAGTGACCACTAGCTACGCACCAAAACATTGAACATATATCTCAAAAACATCTTCATAGTATAAATTCATCCATCATCTATACTATAAAGAAGTGTGTAAAAACATGTTCTAAATATTATATCGGCATCCATCAGATATTCTACAAGAACATGGGTTCGATAGAAAATATGGTATTCCAAAATATTCTAAGTAAGCATAATAATCAATTTCTCATAAAACGTTCACAAAACGTATTCAGTTATTCATGCTTTTCATGTATGCATTTCTACTATTAAAACATGCATTTTAGAAGGGGCATACTCACAGATACTCCGTCGTAAAT
This sequence comes from Heteromeles arbutifolia, assembly GCA_024362995.1. Taxonomy (NCBI): domain Eukaryota; kingdom Viridiplantae; phylum Streptophyta; class Magnoliopsida; order Rosales; family Rosaceae; genus Heteromeles; species Heteromeles arbutifolia. Next base: position 1,323,072 of record JANCRC010000022.1, read on the forward strand.
GAGCCGTACGAAATAGGAATGACGGAATCGTTGCTAGTAATGGCACCTAAGCACATAAAGAGTACAATTAACAAAACTATACTTAAATGATTGAATTTAGGAAAACGGAAGTAAAAGACAGGTCCAAGACGTCGAAATTAGCCTAGGAGGGGTTCCAGATGAAACCTGAAAAAAAGTCAACGAAAAATGAACTTTGTTGGGTCGGTCAAAGTTAACGGGTGGGAATGGGTCGGGTCGGTCAAAGTCAACAGGGTTAAACCAGTTTAGGGTTGGACCAGTTTAGGGTTTAGGTTTGGATCTAAAATCGGGTTGCGCCCTAGGGTTTTGGGCTTTAGGGTTTAGTTGGGCTTAGGGAGTTTAGGTGGGTTGGGTGCCAAGGCCCGAAGGCCTAAGCCCAACCGGCCCTAAGGCCTGAGACTTAGAGGGTTTTGGGTTTCCAATTAGGCTGGGCACTTAGGCCTGGTCCGATTGTTTTTGGGCTTTAGAAATAAAAATAAATTAATTAATTAAAAAGAAGAAATGGTTTGGGTTTCTAACGGGTCTAAGCTCGAGTTCTAAAACGGCCCAAAGGGCCTGGGTTCGTTGGGTTTGGGCGTGCAGGCTCGACTCTCACTGGGAAAGGAGGTCGAACCCTCATGTGCTCCGGTTGACGCCAAAACTAAACCCTAGACTCCGATGTAGGTGTCAAATTGAAGAGGGAGGTGAAAGGAGTAAAATGGTACATGTTTCACGACAAGTGGTGGCTAAAAAGTGGTTGGATTTTGGGTTGGGTGTCCTCAGGGTGGCCGGGGCCGTTTCTCTAGGTTCTTTGGGTTGCACTGAGACGAGGAAGAGAGAAGGAAGGTCCTCGTGGGTCGTGGTGGTCCAGCGCCATCGACGGGGTGGTGATGTGGGTGAGCATGGGTGTGGGTTTGATCGGGGATGGAAAGAGAGAGAGAGAGAGAGAGAGAGAGAGAGAGAGAGAGAGAGAGAGAGAGAGAGGGGGAAGCTCGGAAAAGGAGAAGAGAGAAAGAGATGGGGACTTGCCACGTGGCAAGTCGTGAGTGGAGGAAAATCTAAAAAGTAGTTTCGGATTGGGTAAGTGATAAGGGACCAAAATGAAACTTTCACAAACCTTTGGGGAAAATTTAGGAAATTTACATTAACTTTGGGGTGGGGTTTAACAATCTCAGGTGGGAATATTGAATTGCTGAAAAGTTTGAATTATTGAATTGCTATCTTTTGGGTTTAAAAAATACGTACTTTTATTTATTTTCTTAAACATTGCTAAATTAATGTATGATTTTATCTGCGGGAATATTGAATTGTTATGTTCATAATGTATGATTGCCTAGGTTCGAATTTAATTTTCAAAATTAGATGTAAAAAATAAAACGTTAGTCATAGTTAGTTCGGCATTGCTTGTATAATTTACTAGTACGACAGTTAATTAAATTTCTTTTCTCATCTGATATTTATAATCAATTTTGTATTTCTTCATTCAATATAATGTAGTTAATATGATTCTAGAGCCATCAGGATATCTTGACGGTCGTTACCTTTTTTTGGGATGAACTGCTAATTTAATCTCTGAATTATCACATAAGTGAAAATTAGGTCTCTAAACTATTTTTTTTTGCTGAAAAATTAGTCATTGAATTATAAAAATCTACCAATTTGTTGCGAAATTTAAACTAACCGAAATTAGTCCAACTTATATCAAAATTTTATGCTCGCATGCGTACGAATCGTTCGATAGTATAGAAAGCAAGCACTTAATATCGTCCCACAAAAATTAATCTAATTCTAAACAACTAACTTAAATCCAATTGCAACGTAGTGAAATTTAACAAAGATTGATAAATAATGATGGTTTTGAGAGTTGATACTAAAACTAAAACAAAACAAATGAAAACAAGAACGTGTGATCACAATACAAAAAGTGGCAGCCAAGAAAACAAGTTGTAATTCAATCGAGTAAAACAATAGAGCGTTCGACTCACCATAACTAATCCTACTTATTTCCTGAAACGAATTATTAACAAGTACTCAATCTCATTGATAATCAAATTTCCTTAACTCATGTAATATCTATGGCATCTAGACTATTACGTATAATCCACTATGCAACCATCCATGGCATCTGGATTAGTTTAACATAATGAAACTCATTACGATCAGTGGAAATTTATATAAAGACTACACAAATCCTAGAGTATGGCATCTACTACTAGGTAATTTATGGTATCTATTTGCAAGACGCTATTACTCAAGTTGAAAACATGGCATCTGCACAACTTGCATCACATTTACTAAGTAAAAGTCAAGATGGTAGCTAATAACAAGACTAAAACCAAGCATATAGCACAAAAAACGATACTCAATGAAAATTGAAAACTTGAAAATAATTCAATTCAGAATTTAAGCATTCATAGTCATGGCTACATCGCAGCCCGAGCTAAGGAAAATTAGTTCCGAAACATAATCGAAAATATTATTGAATTCATAATAAAAAAGAAAAGAAAATTGAGTTTAGAAAAAAAACGCTGAAAAATCCTTGTGCTGTGCTGCTTCTATCTTGCCGTATGTCCCTTGCTGCTTCTGTAGAATAATTGATCAGTCCCCTTTTCTTTTTCCTCTTCTGTTTTAATTTTCTTCTCCGTAACCGACAATGAGTTAAAACCCATTTATTGACAACATTAGAAGAAAAGAAAACCGAAGAACTCTTCAATTATTTACTAGCCACTTTGTACAATAAACACACCTTGATTACTTTCTCCATTTGCCAACGTTTTCCCTTGTGCCCTTGGTCTACTTGCTGCTGCAAACCCCCTCTGTGCCTTCTTTAATTATCCGCTCAATTCCAATCGAAGTTTCATCTCCAAATAGATTTCCACAACGGCTAAAAGTGATCAGACTTCCTCTGCAATTGAACAGATTGTGCAGTCTCTCTTTATTCTGGTTTCGTATGGAGGCTAACCTTGGAAAATGGAAGAGGAAATATGCAGCTTTCTTTTGTTTTTTTTTTATAGTAAATTGTAGCTATGGTCCCTTAACTTTAACTCAATTGGAGCAATGGTCCCTCAACTTATCAAAACGTGCAGCTATGGTCCCTCAACTAAAAATCAATTACCATTGGTCCCTCAACTTTAATTCAACTAGAGAAATGGTCCCTTAATTTTAACCCAATTGTAGTAATGGTCCTTCCAATGTAACTTGTTTTGACAAAATTTTTGACATAGTTGACAAAAAGAACCATAATTATACACTTTGATGAGTTGAGGGACCCTAATTGTATAAATGGTCATTCCAATATAACTTATTTTGACAAAATTTTGACAAAATTTATGAAAATGACTATAGCTACACATTTTGATAAGTTGAGGGACCAATGGTAATGAATTTTTAGTTGAGGGACCATTGCTCCAATTTGATTAAAGTTGAGGGACCATTCGTACAATTTACTCTTTTTTTTCTTTGGGTAAATTACAAAAAACTACCTTAACTATTGGTGTCACGACACTTTCATACCTCATTTTTTAAAGTTGACAATGTCATACCTCATCTTGCAAATTTGTGCCAATGTCATACCTCCGTCAGTTTTTCTGTTAATTTTTCTGTTAAATGCTGATGTAGCTACATTCAGGTCCCACTCACTAATCTAACTGGATTAAAAAATTATTAAATATATTTTTAATATTAAAAATTAAAAAAATTAATTTTTTTTTATAATGTTAAATCTCCATCTCTCTCTCCCTCCCACCTCTCTCTCCCCTCTCTCTCCTGTCGCCTTTCTGCATTCCCAAAAACCCATCCCCCCCCCTTTTCCTCCCTGCCCCAAAACCCAATAAAAATTTTTTTTTTTTTTAAAATGTTAAATCTCCATCTCTCTCTCTCCTCTCTCTCCTGTCGCCTTTCTGCATTCCCAAAAACCCATCCCCCTGTGTTCCTCCCTCCCCCAAAACCCAACGACCCCCCGTGTCCCTCCCTCCCCCAAAACCCAACGAGCCCTTCCGCCATTAACCCCCCCGTAACAAGCCGCCGCCGCCGCCCCGAGCTTCCCTGCCCCCCACAGTCACACCCCTTCTGCCATTAACCCTATATTCCACCACCACCAGCACCACCCCCCCCACCGCGCAGCCACCCTCTCTTCCTCCATTGAGCGGCGTTCCACCACACCCCCCCTCCTCCCACACACCCATCACCCTCACCAAATTAATCTCCACCCAAACCCTAAAATTTGAATTTGCCAATTTCAAAAAAAAAGAAAGAAAAAGAAACGAGAAGCTTCTGTATCTCCCCCACGCGAAGCAAGTTCAAAGCTTGCTGTGATTTTGGGTTGAAGGTTGCAGAGATTAGGAATAGCTGTGGAACACCTCCGACCACCTGCACAGTTTTACATGATTTTTGGGCTTAAAAATCCCCAAATTTGGGTGGAGATCGTAGAGGGGATGATGTGGAAGAGGTTGTGGGTGTTGAATGGTGGTGATTCGACGGAAAAAATGGCGAAAATCGCCAGAGTTGGTTGGGTTGGGTGTGCGGGTGCAAGTGCCGACGGGAGGGAAGGAAAACTTCCTCTCTTTTTTTCTCCTCTTCTTTTTCCCCCCTTGATTCCTTATTGGTCAATGGGAGAAGGGGAGCTGGGTTTTGGGGGAGGGGGGACACAGGTATCTGGGTTTTTGGGGAGTGTGGTGGAGGAAGGTTGGGGGAAGGGGTTCTGGGGATGCAGAGAAGAGAGAGGCGTGAGAGGTGGGGGAGAGAGGGAGAGAGGGAGAGAGGGATTTAATATTAAAAAAAATTAATTTTTTTAATTTTTAATTATTAAAAATTATATTTAATAATTTTTTAATCCAGTTGGATTAGTGAGTGGACCCTGTATGTAGCCACGTCAGCACTTAACAGAAAAATTAACAGAAAAACTGACGGAGGTATGACATTGACACAAATTCGTAAGATGAGGTATGACATTATCAATTTTAAAAAATGAGGTATGAAAGTGTCATGACACCTTGAAGTAGTTTTTTGTCATTTACCCTTTTTCTTTTCCTTGTCGGTTCAGTTTTGCATAGACTTTTGATCCATGAAATAGACACGTGCTGAAGGCTTCTCCAATTCCAATAAGTGACATGCACTGCACATAAATCAAAAGAAGATGAATGTAGACCACAAGTATATTATAAAGCCAAATATGTAGACACTTAAATCATAACAGACCACTTGGTTTAATTAAAAATAAGGAATTATAACATGATATTTTCCTCCACCTCATTAATATAACTATAAAAGCACAACACTATGTAATTCCTTTCATCTAAGTCCAAAATATCACAAGAAAATGTAGCTTTCGGGAGAAAATAAATAGTAAAATATGTGCTCATCACAATTACATCACTAATATTATATTCGAAGCTACTATTTCAAATCTCCATCAATTGAAGTCACTTTACTTGCATGTGATACACATTAGAGGGTAGATTGGTAATTTTACATAAAGAAAGAGTGTATGGAGTTAACTTTAAAGGGTAATTCACCAAAAAAATAATAATAATATTATGGATGAAATTGGCAATTTTTAATGAATTTAGGAACTTATTTTACTGAAAAAAATAATTTAGAGACCTAATTTTCACTGAGGTGATAGTTCATAGACTAAATTGGCACTTCATCCATATTTTTCATTAGTTTATATTGCCTCTTAATTTATTTTGTTTTATGCTTACCCAATTCAATTCTCAAATTGGTACCAACCCTATCAACACTTATATAACTCATTTTGAAGAAATTTAAGAACTACCATTAAGATCTTCATTGTTTCCGTCATAATTTTGTAATTTTTAGGTTCATTTTTATCTGGGTTTGCTCATAAATTGTTGATAACTTCTGGGCCTTCGAAATTATGGTGTGAATATGTGATTTCATAGTTGAATTGTTTATTGGTTCTAATCTGTATCATCTGGGTTTCAAGATCAAGTCCGAACTGGACGCAGTTGTCTAATGCAATCTTGCAAGCTAATAGTTGGATGAAATGTCTTGATGAATTGAGAAACTACTTTCTTCAAATCTAAACTCAGTCTTATTTCAAGATTCTATCATTGTGCTTGTAGTATGTTATAATTGCTAATTTTCATGAGAAGTTGTCGAGGCATGATGCCATTTCTGATGTGTATAAGTTCCATTAAGGATTACCAAAGCATGATCTTGTGAAAGTGGTAACAAGTTTAGTGTCAATGACATAATATCAAGTTGCTTATAGTTTCTTAAATCATGTTCTATCTCTTGCCTGGTTCCATGCCACGTGTAAAACCACAAAAAGAAATAAAAAATTCGAAAACTAAAACAATTTTTTTTTTGTTAACAAACGATATTATCAATACTAAGGGTATAAAGTGGATTAAGCCTTATAACAGGCGAGCAACAATGTGGTTCAAATTTGATTTTGGCAAGAATCGAACCTAAAACATGTCATTTACGCTTACAAATAAAAATGAATAAAACTAAACCGTAGTACTAAGTTGTAAAACAAAATCAAGATTGAATTAACTAACAAAATATTAAGGGTAAATTACATAAAACTACCTCAACTATTGTACCAGTCACAATTTCATACCCCATCTTCAAATAAATGTCAATGTCATATCTCATCTTACGAATTTGTTACAATTTCATACCTTCCGTCAGTTTGTCTGTCAATTCTTCCGTTAAATAATGACGTGGCATGAGAAGAGGCCCACTCTCTATTAAAAAATTAAAAACTAAAAAATAAAATCATTTAATAATTCCATGGGGGACCCACCCCTTATTCCCCTCACCCTTTCTTCCCCACTCTTGTCTTCCCCAGACCTAAAACCAGATCCCACCCCGCTCCCATCTTCTCTGCGCCGATCGCTACCGCCACTCTCCCTTCGACTTCCTCCGCTGCTTCTCTGGGTTTGTTGACCACATTCAGCTGTCACTCACCCACCTCACCCACGCCTCGCCATCGCTCGACTCCCTCCCTCCCTCCGTCCACACCGCCCTCAAGGGCATCGCCGCCGACCTCGCCTCTACACTCGAAACTCTGTCGTTCTACAGAACCAAGGGCAAAATCTTCGTCCTCATCAACTGCCTCTCCCTCTGCTCCTTCATTCGCGACCACACAATTGCCATCTCCGGTTGGCTCGCCTTCCTCGACGCCGCAGTTCTGGACCTCAACCTCTCCGATCTTCGCAAGAAGATCGTCGATCTCCCCAGAGACAAGCAAGCTCACTTCACAGTAAGTGGTGACGTCACTTCAGTTAATCTTGTATTCGATTTTTTTGAAATGCGAATTTTGAAAATTGGGGGATTTGAATCGGATTCTAGGTTGTGGAATTGGGGAAGAAAGGGTGAGGGGGATAAGGCATGGCGCGGGTAAGGTGGGTGAGTGACAGCTGAAGGTGGTCAGCAAAGCCGGAGAAGCGGCTGGGGAGGTCGAAGGGAGAGTGGCGGTAGTGATCGGTGCAGAGAAAACAGGAGCGAGGTGGGATCTGGTTTTGGGTTTGGGGAAGACGGGAGAGGGGAATAAAGGGTGAGGGGAATAAGGGGTGGGTCCCCCATGCAATTATTAAATGATTTTATTTTTTAGTTTTTAATATTTAATTAATTTTTTAATAGAGAGTGAGCCCAGTCTCAAGCCATGTCACTATTTAACAAAAGAATTGATAAACAAATTGACGGAATGTATGAAATTGTAACAAATTCGTAAGATGAGGTATGACATTGATATTTTTTAAAGATGAGGTATGAAACTATGACTGGTATAATAGTTGAAGTAGTTACCCAAATATTAATAATTTCTCAAAAATAAACAACTGCCAGTGTTTTTTAATTTATGAACAAGACTTGGCTGCTAAAAATTTAGCAGCCACTCCTGCTTACACCCAATCTCGGATGGACACGTGTCCAAGTTTTGAATTTTTTTAATCAAAACTTGGACATGTCTCTATACGGAATTGTGTATAAGTAGGAATGGCTGCTGAATTGTTCAGCAGCCAAGTTAATTCCTTAATTTAAAGTTAATTCCTTAATTTATAAAGGGCGTTTATGCAATCATTCCCATTTTTGTTGATTTTCAATTCAGCAGCCAAGTTAATTCCTTAATTTAAAGTTAATTCCTTAATTTAAAGTTAATTCCTTAATTTATAAAGGGCGTTTATGCAATCATTCCCATTTTTGTTGATTTAAACTTTTCTTGTTTTTCATTTTCTCCATAATTATCCGCCCTCCACTTCTATACACACACTCTCTCTAATCTCTATCTCTTCCCTCTTTCTCTCTCATCGGGTTGATCGCCGGAACCACCAACGTCCGATCAAGTCGCCGGCATTCCGGCGATCCGACTCAGATGACTTTGAATTCGGATCCACCAACAACCACTCAGCGCTTCCTATATCCTAAGACGGTACATTTCTTCGCATCCTCACGCCCCTTTTCGATTTCAATTTCGTTTTCCGACGACTATATCGCCGATTGAATAGAACCACTCGGGGATTTTATTGGATTGTGGAGAATTTAGGGCTCTCGTTCCATGCATGCTGAATCAAATCATCGCCAATCGCCGATACCCTCCACATCGCCAGAGCTGCTTCCCGATTCCCAAATCGATCGCCGTCCGCAATTCTAGGGTTTAGGATTCGTCGCTGCATTGGGAAATTATGTTTAAGAAGATCATCAAGGGAAACAAGAAGCCCTCGAAATCCGAGACTCATGATCCTTCTTCGTACGGGTACGGGCCGCCCGGAAACCGCAATTCCGGGGCGGTCTCGGCGAATGTGGTCGTGAACCACGCCTCCCGCACCGGGTCAGCTGCTTCTGGGCCCAACGCGGGTGGCGCGGGTGTTACGGCGTTGCTGCCTTCCGGAACCATCGAGCCTCTCCCTATGTTCCGTGATGTGCCCGTCTCGGAGCGCCAGCACCTGTTCCTCCGCAAATTGCAGGTTTGTTGCTTTCAATTCGATTTTTCTGATACCCTTAAGACCCCTAGGGAGAAAGAAATTAAGCGTCAAACCCTTTTGGAATTGGTTGATTTTATACAATCTGGGTCGGGTAAGATCACCGAGACTTGTCAGGAGGAGATGATTAAAATGGTGTCTGTTAATATATTTCGGTGCTTGCCCCCTGCATCCCACGAAAACACGGGCCAAGAGAATGCCGATCCTGAAGAGGAGGAGCTTTATTTGGAGCCATCCTGGCCTCATTTGCAGTTGGTTTATGAGCTTCTTCTTAGGTACATTGTGTCATCTGATACTGATACCAAGGTTGCCAAGCGTTATATTGATCACTCATTTGTGTTGAAGTTACTTGATTTGTTTGATTCTGAGGACCCGCGTGAGCGCGAGTACTTGAAAAACATTCTTCACCGCATATATGGGAAGTTCATGGTTCACCGACCCTTCATCAGGAAAGCCATCAATAACATATTCTATAGGTTAATATATGAGACCGAGAGGCACAGTGGCATTGCTGAGCTTTTAGAGATTCTTGGGAGTATAATTAATGGGTTTGCACTTCCAATGAAAGAGGAGCATAAGTTGTTTCTTGTTCGGGCACTTATACCGCTGCATAAGCCGAAGTCAATTGGTGTGTATCATCAGCAGCTGTCCTACTGCATAATCCAGTTTGTTGAAAAGGATTACAAGTTGGCAGATACGGTTGTAAGGGGTTTGTTGAAATACTGGCCAGTGACCAACTGTCAGAAGGAAGTTCTTTTCCTTGGAGAACTTGAAGAAGTTCTGGAGGCAACACAAGCTGCCGAGTTTCAGCGGTGCATGGTTCCACTTTTCAGACAGATTGCCCGCTGCCTCAACAGCTCTCATTTTCAGGTTTGGGAATATTTTCAAATTTGATTGGGTTTGCTTCATTTAATTATCCATTATGGTTATTTGTTTGTATGGAAAACTGGGATTTATTTTGCTGGAGCTTTAAACTAATAGTTTATCTGGTTTATTTAAGAGAAATGGTTCTCAATGTTTTTCCCATTGCTTTTTTTGTGAACTTCACTTATTGGTATTTATCTTGGTCAAAAGTTTTGCCTTTTCCATTTTTTTTGCGATTTAAATTTCATTATTTGTTCCGCTTTCGTTATACTTATCATTATTTCATTGTATGAATGTGTTGAATTGCATTGTGATATGAAATCTCACGCAAATGGAAACTGCTTGTGTGTGTGGAAAGTGTCATTAGTGTGCATTTATATTGTAACCAATATTCACTTTTCCGCAATCTCTCTAAAGCTACTTTTTTTGTTAAATACCACGTCATTGTTCTCCTTGCCTTGTTTCTCTTTTTGCCTGAGACTGCGGCCTTATCAGTTTATTCTAGTTTGTTAAATTTACCCATTGTCTCTTTCTTTTGTTGCTGATCTCATGCTAATGTGATTTCCATTCTGTTATATTGTGGTACACATAAGTGTTTACTTTTCGTGTTCCTCCAATGGGAAAAATCTGCGTTGAGTACATAATTTTTGTTGCCTTAGCAGCTTTGCCTGTTTCTTTTACATTCGATGTGATCTTTTTGTAATTTTCATAGGTCCATCTTTAAAGGAAAGGTCAAAAGTTGATACGTGACTTGAAAAAAAAAAGTCAATTACACAATAATTTGGAAGCCTGGTTTATGGGTTGACTTAGAATTTTTCGTTCTTGGCATTTAATAAGCGGGGAAGGTAGAGGGTTTGTTATAGATGGCTAAAGTTCTCATGCTAATGTGATTTCCATTCTGTTATATTTTGGTACACATAAGTGTTTGCTTTTTGTGTTCCTCCAATGGAGAAATCTGCCTTGCGTACATAATTTTTGTTGCCTTAGCAGCTTTGCCTGTTTCTTTCACATTCGATGTGATCTTTTTGTAATTTTCATGCGTCCATCTTTAAAGGAAAGGTCAAAAGTTGATACGTTACTTGAAAAAAGAGAGTCAATTACACAATAATTTGGACACTAGTTTATGGATTGACGTAGAAACAGAGGGTTTTTCGTTCTTGGCATTTGATAAGTGGGGAAGGTAGAGCCGTAGAGGGTTTGTTATAGATGGCTATAGTTCTTATGTTAATGTTTTAGGAATGCACTCAACACTAGCATCTTTGTCATATTGAATTTCTATTGAATAAGCGGACATGCAGCTATATAGAAGATGACATGTGGGATCAAGTTGTAGTCTATTGGTATACAGAGACCATATAACTTGATATGGGAAAAGTAGTTACATACATATCACATAAGGGGCCATGTTAAGATTATCTGAAATCATATAGTATCAATATTACGGGGACAAAAGCACAAGATTGCTAGGTAGGACAACTCCCCAGGAAGGTGGGCATGATATAGGGGAAAACTAAGTGTTCATTAGACATCAATTATAAAAATCAATGATGGATGCGACCTTCTCGAGTGACATTTTAAGTTGATATCCCTTGGGTAGTTAAGATGTTGATCAATTTATGAAGAGGAACAGTTCACCTTGATTAATCTAACTTTCGATGTATTTTTGCAAAAATGCTTGCTGTATTTGACATTGTTTTGACAGTTCCTGCTGACAACACTCCTGATTTGCTAAGAAACCTGAAACCTGTATGTAATGTTCTGATGAAATAGCCGAAGCGGTTGGCACTAAAAGATCATGAGCTTTTTATAGTTTTTAAGTATTAATATTTATGTTTTGTTTTTCTGCCGAACAGCAGCAGTGGTTTTGAATTTAAGTGCTTTATTTTTTTTTTTCATTTTACGCATTTTTTGTTATTTTATCTTGTCCCCTGTTAGTAGGTTGTCAAATGCTGTCTTCATGAAAGTTTTGGTATGGCAGAACAAGAAATGTGAAATTAGTTAGCTTTTGTGCTTGCTGGCATGAATATTGGTGTGCCGACAATTGATCTTACTTGGTAATTGGGCTCTATTTTGATATTCTGTTGAAACAATCTCTATGAAATGGGAGGTAACTGTATGGGTGGTCTTTTAGTTGTATTCCTATCATGCATTATGAAAACATTACAAATGCTTTCAACTCTTTAGCATTTATGAAATGGTGGAGGGACGAGATTCCAAATCAAAACATTTAAAGTTGTATTTACTTAATAATTACATTCCTTGAAAGTTTTTCTAAGTCACATTTACAATGCAGGTTGCGGAACGGGCACTCTTCTTATGGAATAATGAACACGTTGTGAATTTAATTGCTCAGAACCGGAATGTCATACTACCAATTATTTTTGAGGCATTGGAGATGAATATCCAAAACCACTGGAACCAAGCCGTTCACGGGCTGACTGTCAATGTGCGGAAAATGTTTTTGGAAATGGATGCTGAGTTGTTTGAAGAGTGCCAGAGGCAGCTTGCAGAGAGAGAAGCGAGGGCAAGAGAGGTAGAAGAACAGCGAGAGTTGACATGGAAAAAACTGGCTGACGCGGCAGCACAGAGAGGTGAAGAGGATATGGTTACGACCTGAACGAGCAAGCAGAGTTTTCGTGTACCCGCACCGGAAAATGAAGGGATGGATTGAAGATAAATCCGGTCCTCTCATTTTGGTGGTATTCTTTCTTAATATATTTTTGTCTTTTAATTTTTTGATCCCGGTTCAAATCATTGAAGATATCAGAAGCAGTGATAAAATGTAATTTAAGATGTACGGAATTTGTTAGCAATATGCTGCAGATTAAGAATGATTTGTGAAATATATATTTTCTACTTTCCCTCTTTTCGTATTTTGAATTCTTCTACCATCTTGCTGTGCCATGGGCCCAAAGTCGGTGAGTTCAAATTTGTGTTGTGTGATATTGGGGGTAAGTCAGTTGGGCAGAGTAGTGCGATGCAGCTAGGTTTGATTTCTTTTCTTGCCGTATAAACTAGATTAGAATGTCGTTAGAGTCGAAAGAAAAATTTGTGTGATTTTTTGGATTTGAAAGTCGTATACTCATCAAACAAGGACATCTCTTAATTTTCAAGAGAAATAATTTCATGTCATGTCATTTACTAAACAATTATGAATCAAACAAAATGTTTACCTCTTCTATGAATTGGAAATAATGTTTTCAACCTAAAGACCAGATATATACCAGCAGATTAGGATAAAACCCAAAGATATTTAGTATATTTCCCACTAATTTTTTTTTCTTCTCGGGCTTTGACTCGTTCTTGGAAAACTTTTTATGAATTACCCATTTTCTAGAGCAAAATACTATATTTTTAGCTTTTCCTCTAGAATTCGAACATAACCTCACTTTTTCTTCAGAAGCAAACAAAATCACTTTATACCTTATAAATGGTTTGTTTTATTAATATCCCATATTTTGTTGACTACACCCCAAATATTTAATACACCCCACATTTACTTTTTAAATTAATTTTTTTTAACATACCCCACATATTTTCCAATACTACCCTCACACCTCACACCTCACACCTCACATCTCGTACACCCCACACCTCACATCTCACACACCCCACAATGATCAAGAAGCAACCGCCACCCCACCATGTAAAACCCTCCTTTTTCTTTCTTACCAATTCTCCCTCTATAAACTCTAAAACAACACAGAAACAATATATGCTATATATTTAATCAAACAAAAAAGGAATTTGATGAGTGGAAGAAAAATAAAAAAAAAGGTCTTTCTAGGTTTGAGGAAGTTAACAAGATTCAAATACACTTTTGGGCATGGATTCATTTAAAGGAAAACTAATGAAAAGTCCTTAAAAACTTTCATTTAACTTTTAGGACAAAAGTTTTCAAAGTTACCCATACTATCCTTCAAAGTATTCAAACAACTTGGTCCCTTATAAAATTAGAAACAAAAAGATATCAGACATAAATAAATGTCATACAACAAAAGTGGTTGCAGCAAGTAGACAAACATACAGAAATGTTCACGTGGTCTTCATTAAAGAAAAGAGAAAACTAATGAAAAGTTCTTAAAAAAAATTATTTAACCTTTAGAACAAAAGTATTTTAAAATACCTATATTGTCCTTCAAAATATTCAGACAGCTTGGTCTCTTATACAATCAGAAACAAAAAGATATCATACATAAATAAATGCCATACAACAAAAGTGGTTGTATCAAGTCAACAAACATGCAGAAAAGTTCACGCGGTCTTCGTTAAAGCAAATGCAAAAGAAGAGAAGAAGACAAAACAATCGCAGTCACAAAAGAAAGACAATGACAAGTTTCAAAAACGGTGGTCCGACAGTGTGGCAGATTTAAAAACAGTGTTGACAAAACCAAAAGAAAAATTTTACACCATCCATCTATAAAGTTTTTATTTTGTATTTTAGCACCCTCATTCATGTATATAAAAAAGACTTTCCGTCATTGTAAACACACGAACAAAAACTAACTCAGAAGCACTCATACCTACACAAAGCAGCCGAAGCCTTCTTTTCTTTCTTGTAAACTTCCATCCTTTATAAACATTTCATATCTCAATAAAAGTTCAAGTGTGCACATCCAAGCAAGTATCCAGTCTTAAGTAATTTTCTTTCTTTCTTTCTTTAGTGTGTTTATTTAATTAGACTTCCAGTCTAAAACATGAAAATATTATTGTAGTTATATTATTAACCTGCTAGACTGACGATCGTACTTTGTTTGAGTACTCTGTTATAGTTGAATGCTTCCCATATAAATAATTTGACGTTAACCAGGATACCTCTGAGTTCTTCGTACCTCTAAGTTCTTCATACCTCTGAGTTCAGCCTCTAAGGCCTTATACCTGCATTGTGAGTAGCCATTATGCTGAAACAAGTCGAGTTCTATGTGCAAGGTTTTATGTCTAGTTGTTATAATAGTCATCAGACTATTTAACCGGGCCTTGCTTTTCAAATATGGTATCAATTCGAAGGACATTTTTGTGTGTAAAAAGTCCATAATGGGTCAAGCTCTTTTCTTTATTTACTCTTATGCCATTATTTCATTCATCATGGTAGGTCTCACAATGATGTTTACATTTTTGTCTGATGCTTCAATTATTGTACATGATGCTATTACACTTATGTTACTTTTCATCTTTTACTAATCTGCTGCCAGGTCTCTCATGCCTCTATCATGTTGTCAATGTTATGTAGCTCTTCTTCTGTCAAGTTGTTCCAGTATTGTTCATCTCCTTCTTCTAATTCTGCCTCTCTTTCTCTGCCTTCTTTTACCTTGTAATCCATATTTGATGTTTCTCCTTTGAAATTTTGAGGCTTCCAGTAGGGCTGATGACCTGTTTTCGCCTTGTTGTAAATATACATTTCTATTCTTCTGCTACTAATATCATATCATACTTCAAATTCATCTAAAGCTAACATTTGGATTCCTCGGTATCTTAGAATATTTTTGTATGAAGGAGTCCATATGTATAAAGAGATAGAGAATAATCTAGAGGACTCTTCATTAATCATGGCTATATGCCTAGCTTTCTCCTTATGCATATGTACATACCAATCTGGAGGACTACTAATAAAACTTATACAAATTTATTTCCACTCTTCTAGATAATCTTCTGCTAATTTATTAAGTTTTTCAGGAAGTGATTTTAATTGAGAACTATGGTTAATGAATATTTTATCAAGATAGCCAAAGTCTAATAGTAAGATTGGGATAACTTCTATTACATTATGTTGTTTTTTATGCTCATAATTGAAATACAATGTTATGAAATCTCTCATATTAATCATGGCTAAAGCTATACTGACTTTTGGTTTACAAATACAGCTATTTGTATTATCACAAAAACATGGTGGATATATCTTTGTAATAATATCCGTCTCTGGTTTTGGATCAAAGATGGACTGATACAAAGCATATTGTAATTATAATTGTAACTCTTCATGGACTTGATGCTTTGTTCAGGATCTCATTTTGCATGTCTGGTGACATTGTTCTTAATTTTTCTTTTCAAATTTCTTCTAATAAGATATCATCTTTTATTAAGTCTAATGATATATTCCTAAGAATCTTTCATATCTTTCTTGTTTTTCTTTGTCTATCAGATGTTGTTGCTGCTTATTTATTTGATGCTGCTCCATTTCAATATCTTCTTCTAAAAGCTCAATCTGAAATGAAGCAGCATCAGACAAATAAGCTTCATCAAATAAATGAGCAGCTTCAAAATCTGACAGACAAAGAAAAACAATAAAGATATAAAAGATTTCTTAAGAATATACCATTAGACTTAATAAAAGATGATATCTTATTAGAAGAACTTTGAAAAGCAAAATTAAGAATAATGCTACTAGACATGCAAAATGAGATCTTGAGCAGAGCATCACAGTTTATGAAATAGTTACAATTACAATTACAATGTGCTTTGTTCGAACTATTTTTGATCCAAAACCATGAATGAATATTATTACAAAGATATATCCACCATCTCTTTGTGATAGTACAAAGAGTTATATTTGTAAACCAGAAGTCAGTATAGCTTTGGCTAGGATTAACACGAGAGAACATGACATTTCAATATGTAAGAAACAACATAATGTAGTAGAAGTTACCCTAGCCTTACAATTCTTACAATTTGGCTATTTTGATAAGATATTCATTAACCATAGTCCTCAATTATAATCATTTTTGAAAAGCGTAAGAAAGTAGCAGAAGATTATCTAGAAGTGTGGAAAGAAATTTGTATAAGTTTTACTAGTAGTCCTTTAGAATGGTATGTACATATGCATATATAAGGAGAAAGCTAGGCATATAATGATGATTAATGAAGAGTCCTTTAGACCATCCTCTATCTTCCCATACAGATGGACTCCTTAGTACAAAAATATTATGAGATATCGAGGAATCCAAATGTTGGCTTTAGATGAATTTGAAGATTTTAGGTATGATATGATATTAGTAGCAGAAGAAGAAATGTATATTTACAGCAAAACGAAAACTCGTCATCAACCCTACCAGAAGCCTCAAAATTTCAAAGGAGAAACATCAAACATGTATTACAAGGTATAAGAAGATAGAGAAAGAGAGGCAGAATTAGAAGAAGGAGATGAACAATACTAGAACAACTTAACAAAAGAAGAACTACATAACATTGACAATATGATGGAAGCATGAGAGAGCTAGCAACAATTTAGTAAAAGATGAAAAGTAGCATATGGAATATCACCAATTCAAATAAATGAAAACTAATGAAAAAGACTTGAAAACTTTGAGTTTTAACGATAAGGACAAAATAAAGGTAAAGTGAATAGTACTAGGATTGACTTTTTAGTGTAAAAATGTGGTTTTTCGTTAAAGTAAACAGTATCGGGAGCTTTTCGTTAAAGTTCTTTTCAAATAATGTACAATAATTGAACCATCAGACAAAAATGTAAACATATTATGGACCCGCTATGATGAATGAAATAATGACATAAGAGTAAATAAAGAAAATAATTTTACTCATTATGAACTTTTTACACAAAAAATGCCTTATGATTAAGATTGTATAATAAAAAGACTTTTTCATTAAAAGTCCATTGATTTAATGATCGGAGGGGATTGGTTGGTGGGAACATCAAGGAGAAGGGAGGAGGTGCGCTTGAGAAATTAAAGCCTTTTATTTTTGTTATTCGATTTTAATTAACAAATTAATTATGTACTAATTTATTTTTTAATTTTTACTTAAAATTAATATGGAGTCTTTTATTAATTTGGTTTAACTAATGACAAGTTTTGAGCGGATGATAGTGTCACTCAACATAGTCTAGTAGCAAGTCGAGCCCTACACAAAATTTTCTCCTTATGTAGCTACCATTTTCCAAAATATCCTTGAAATTAAGAGCCAATAAAATGGAAATTGATAAAAATAAATTATCAGCCAAATTTCATAATTTTTTATTTAACAACGAGGCTAAACGCCTAACAAAATGAACTTACAATAAGACATTTTCAGCAGTGTTGTTACAAAGAGATGTCAACAAGGGATATGAGCTTAATCAAAATAAACTGGACCAAAATAACACGATGAACTTAAATTAGCCAATTCATCGGCCACAAAATTCATCACATAATAAACATAGCGGATTCAATTAGAATTAAGAAAAAAAGTCAACCTCAGTTTACTATCTTGAAGTTTCTTGTTTTTCAATATTTGACACATCAAGTTTTTTCATCCCAGTCTAGTACCTAAAATGATAATTCTAGGATAATTTTATACATTCGTTAAGTTTTCTGTTAAAACTTCCGTTATCCTGTGATGTGGCGTCTATGTACACAATGACTGGACGCCACGTGTCAATCTGGGCTCACGTGGATATTAAAAAAAATTAAAATTAAAAAAACCTAAAAACTACAACTTTGGATTTGGAAGGAAACGTATGGGGTTTTTTCCCAGCCGCAGCCGTCTTGGGGATGGGTTTGCTTCTGTTGTTTTTCCGAGAGGACAACGGCGGCAACACCACCGCCATTGTTGACGAACCCACCAAGCTCTTCTCTTTTTCCACTTCCTCTCTATCGTCCTCCCCCACCCCTTCTTCCTCCTTGTCTTCCTCCTCCAAAACATGCACAAGCTGTATCTCCTTACGCCTCTGCAACACCAATAAATGTGCTAAAAGCCCCCAGAAATGGAGCGGTAGAGGGTGGGCGAATTGGGAGGTGGTTTTGGTATCGAAATGGAGCCCGACCCGGGTCTGTACCGGTCTGCTGAAAAGACACGGTTGAAGACAGAGGCGTTGAAGGGTAAGCCACAGTTGATGAGGTAGTCACCGGAGAGAGTGAAGGAGGCTGAGATGTGGAGGAGAGAGAGGAGGGTTAGAGAGAGAAAGTGGAGACCGAGATGCGTTTGTCCCCGTGAAGCTCCCACCCAATTCAGGAATGGGCTCTGATTTTTTTAATTTTTTTAAATTTAAGTGGGCCCATGTTGACATGTGGCGTCAAGTTAATGTCCACGTGAGCCTCGCAGTTAACGGTTGATTTAACAGCAATCTTAACAAATTTAAGTTCCAAAATTTTGACTTGAAGTACCACTCTAGAAGAAAAAAAACTTGATATACTAATTGTCAAAAATTGAAAAATTTTAAAGTAGTAAACTAAACCCTTAAAAAAAAATAACAAAAGAAAAATAAAAAAGGCAAACTGAAATTATATCGATGATATCGGAAATATCGGTAGTTCAAAAACACGGAAATATCGATGAAAATATAGGGATATTATCGATATCGATAAAAATTGAATAAAAACCATGGAAATTGTAAGAAAAACTTGGAAATTTTTATTGAAACTTTGCAGGATGTTTATTTAGTCAATTATCTATTAGTTTATCACAAAAAATTAGAAGGAAATGCATTGCATGATGGATTTAACTGATTTAAGTTGATTATATAGCGAGCTGATAAACATTGTGAGTGTAGAAAATATATAAATATTTTAGCATATTTTCACAAAAATATAAGTGATATGGTGGTCAAGGTGTTGAAGGAATAAAATGGGAGGGGTTCGATTTTTTTAAATATAGAAATTTAAAAAATACGGAAATTTTGATGGAAATATCGATGACATTGGAAATATCGGTAGTCCAAAAACACGAAAATTTCGATGAAAATATCGGGATATTATGGATATTTTAAACTTGATTATGACAAACGCCAAAAGGAGATGCAAAACCTCCAGCGGCCCAGCTTTGCTCCTCATCATCTTCATCATCCAACTCAAAAGTCCACCCAGCTTTGCTTACCTCTCCCTCTCGCTCTCCCTCTCTCTCGCTCTCTTTCCCTCTCCCTCTCTACAGTCAGTTTACGTACGAAAGAAGGGCATGTCCCGCAAAGGAGGAGGAAGTGCTTCTTCACTCCCAAAGGACGTGCCTTGGAGGGCCTCAAACATCAAACCCATCCCCAAAATTCACCATTCCCCTCTTCTCCGCATAGCCCCCAACCCTACTTCCAACCATGCCCTCTCCGTCATGAAGGTCGGTTTTCTCCCAAACTTTAACCTCGTTCTATACCTCTGATTACATTTTTGTTTTCGTTTTTTCTCATCTTGCTCGTCGTAAAATTGTGTAATTTTGCAGCACCCGAATCCAGTCGGAAGTGGGTTGGCCATGGAAGCTATAGTGGAATCCGCCGGACCGGATTGCATTGTCCCTGGACAAGTTGCACCCGTCAAATTACTTGGTCTCAAGGTTGCCTCCTGCTCTGTTTCCATCATTAAAAATATCTTCAAACTTATTTGGTCCATTAATCCAGTAATTAGATTTTTAATTTACAAATTTTGATTAATAATTTTGGGAGTCATCCAAATTTTTACTAATTGTTGCTGCCTTTTTGTGGATTGTTATAACTGTTATGCTATCTGAATTTGGAATTTCGGATTAAAGTTATGCTCAGTACCTATTCGAATTTAGAATCGAAATATCTGCTAACGCCTGGGGCCAATGTTAGTTTGCCTGTTGTTCTTCTTTTTAATTTGTTTTACTCGCTTCTTTGTAAAGTTTCAACATTGTAGTATATGCCATTGCTTAACGTTTGAATTGGGTCCTTCTTTTTTGTCCTTTTGATGTTATTCGTAAAATTATTACCTTCTTCAAACGCTTGCAATTGCTGCACACACTATTTAGTTCTGCTTTCCCAGAGGCTTATTTTATGGTGACGTGTCTACTTTTAGGAGGATAGTTCCTCTGCTTGAATTGTTTGTTTGACAGATGCTATTTCAGAATGCAACATATAGAGATATCGTGATGCTTCGATTTGCTTACCGTGCTATATCAAGTTTTTACTTTATACTATTCAATTATCTGTATAACTAGTCTCTTGTACTTCTTAGTTAGAGAAAATTGGAGAAATTATCCTTGAACTTTGGCCCAATTGGAGCTTTGATCCCTAAACTAAAAATTCAGGAGTATTGGTCTCTGAACTTGTTATAATGTGGAGCAATGTTCATTTCCGCTAACTCTCTTAGAACTTCCATCCAAAATAAGGGGTTTTAAAGGGGTGAAAAATGAATGGAAGTTCTAATGGAGTTAGCCAAAAGAACCATGGCTCCATATTATTACACGTTCAGGGACCAAGATCAGGGATGATTGCTCCAATTATCTTTCTTAGTTATTATTTTTTTAATTGAATTCTGTTTTTCTTACAGGTATGGCCTATTGAAGTTAACTTCAAATTTTTGGAACCAGTTGGGCGAGAGCTCAAGCAGCTTGGAAAGGTAAGTTTCAATGTTTCAGATCTGTTTCGTTTTTGGAGTTACCCTTGTTGAATTGATAATGAGAGTAGATAGCTTTAGAAGAATCAGAAATAAAGATAAAATAAAGCTGGGAACGCTCTTGAGAAATGGCGTTGTCCCCAATTCCATGGAATAGAAAATAGTAAGAATGTCAATATATTGATACACTTTATTGATAATTAAAGTAATAAAGGGACGAAAGAAGGTTAAGATAAGGTAAACAATCTGAGCACAGTAATTCAGAAATTATTTTCCCCAATAATAAAACCAGCCTATGATAGATCATTCCCGGTTCGATCTGCTGAAAATGATATGAGGCCAATTTGTTCTTCTGAAACATTTGAAAAAACAAATGAGTGGTTTTGGGTCAAATCGCATTGGAAGTCTAGAAATGCTCTTTGCTCAGCTCCATAATGAAATTTATTATTGGATACATTAATATCTTTCAATTGTTGCTAAATGTCTTCTGCGGTTAGGGTTTGTAGGACTTTATCAGCTTGTATTTTCAAGCTGTGGCCTAGTTTTCGCAGACTAGACCTGCTCTTTTTTTCTTCAAAACTGATGATTTTTGTATGAACGGGAGGGAGGTTGGGTTTCAGTTAATCTGATTAGTGGAAGATTTGTGGTGCGGAATTAAGACTTCTCTATTCTCTTTTGATTTTTGATCATTCACTAGTTTTGAAAGTGAATAAGGAAAGACTCTTGCCCGGACCCCTTTCTTTGTGGTCTCAGTTTCAGAATGTAACTTCCACCTTTGTTGATAATTGATGGTTTACTTTTGTTTGATTCTTGTCAAGTGCTTACTGTAGAACGGTTTGTGCTTTCATACACAACATGAAAATCCACAGTTCCATAGGTCTTAATAATTAATACATTGATTATGTTTCTAATGCAGTTCATGGATGATGCTGTCAATCTCATGAATAAATCATTTATAGATCGCTAGTGCATCGGTTTTGTGTTGTCAAAGAGGATAGGGTAATTGCAGTCAGCAGAAGCCTAGCCAGGAAGAATGACTTATTAAGAGGTCTCCACTTGTGTTGTCTTTGGTTGTGCTGCGGTTGAGGCATACTTAGTAGTTAGTATCTATAGATCAGAAGCGGGAGGTTTCTTATTTTGTATTGTGACATTAGTACTTGAATTTGAATAATATGAGGCTTGGAGTAATGCTAGTTATATTTGAAAGCTTTGTCTTCACTGTACATATTGCACATGAATGCATACGTAAAGGTCATGTTCGACGACTAGGATTGGATATACTAACTTGCGAGATTCAAGGTTTATTGATGTTAGAAATGAATGCCATGTTGCCAAATTCTAAATTTCGTCTAAGGTGAAGACATTAGATGGATTTGTTATAAGGTGTAGATGGCCTACCGATTTGTAGGATTGGAAGGATAAGTTCTGATCGTTACTTAACCATCTTCTACTTTCGACTTGGACAAAATTTGTAAAGTAGTCTCTATTTCTTCATTCAACATACCTGAATCCAATGAGTTAATATATCCAATCCAATATAATTCTCGGCACCAAACTTGTGGTGCGTTCACCTAGGATTAGAAGGCATATGTTTCCTTCAAGTCAAATCCCTTCATAACAGAAATCATTCACATCTACTTTTAATATACCTTGAAGTTTATTAGTTGCCGGCTCCATTCCAATCCCAGGCACCAAATGAACCCTCATTCAAAGTAGGTTGCAGTAAGAAATGAATTTCAACTGCCAGATTATGTGCTAGGTGAAAGAACTGGATGAATTAGAAGGGATAAATGAGCCCTGAACGTGAGGTCTTTGATATTCTATCATTTTGTGGGGATTGGAAGGGATAAACTTCGTTAATGACAAATCCATTTTCTCTACCGTCAACTTGGATGAAATTTTGGAAGATGACCTTCATTTCTTCGTTCAGTATATCCAATCCAATTCAATTCTAGGCACAAAACATGTGGTTCTTCAATCATGTAAATAGTTCTAAATCAAGGATGAAAAGCCCAAATCAAGTTATTGGATGCAGTCTCTATCACTAACACATTGCTAATGTCCTCCCAAGCAATTTCACTAACTGCCTTCATTGGAGGACAAACCCTTCTTCGTCTCTTCTTTCCAGATATGCAAATGCAAAGTATCCATAATATCTATTAATCTAATCAAAATCTTTGCTTCCCTGGACTACCTTCCAAAACATTATCTCCCTATCCTTTCCTTTTTTTTCCCAATAAATCATATATGAATAGTATGATTTACAGACAGAGACAAAAAATGTGTGATGCAAAAAAGGAGAGAGAACTAGAATCAACTGTTCACCTTCCTGGATGACCTAATTTGTTGCCTTAATTCGATGAGTTTATGTAAGCCAAAGCCAATGGTGGAGTTCCCACAAACTAGTGGGGTTTCTGTAAGAGGTCTCTTTTTCCTCGTTTGCCCGACTCTATGCCACCCTACTTCTCATATATAAGGGTTTAACTTCTCATCACACTACCAATAATGACTTGTCTAGCGGCCGTGGAAGGAGAGAACTTGCGCAAAGGTCCGTGGCTCGAAGAGGAAGATGAGCGACTCAAGACCTATGTAAATCTTAAGGGGGGTAGAAGGTGGGATGCGTTAGCGAAGCACATTACAAATGATTCTTACTTGTGAAGTTTAAAGATGACTCGCTTCGTATGTGGTGAATGGATAAAGTCACACAACTTACATTGTGCAGGTCTAAGGAGGAGTGGTAGGAGTTGCAGGATGCGGTGGTTGAACTACCTCCGCCCAAATATTAAGCATGGTAAGATTACCATCATAGAAGAGAAAACCATTCTCCAACTTCATCAACGTTGGGGTAACAAGTGAGTTTCATAGTTCGTCTTTGGTTACCTTTTCAAGTTCTTGACATTATTGCCTTCTTGCTACATTGCTAGCACTATCGCCTAGCTTAAGTGCTTAATGCTGCAATGTTCTGAGTTTGTTCTAACTATATCACTATATCAATCTTGTAGGTGGTTAATGATTTCCCAAGCGCTGCCAGGAAGAACCGATAATGAGATCAAGAATTACTGGAGAACTCATTTAAAGAAGAAAGTACAAATTCAAGATGGTATATTGTACTTCATCATTTTCTTCTGATTTCTGAAACATATTGTGGAAAATGCCAAGGCTTGTTTTATCTTCTTCAAAGCCCCACATTACTAACAGTTGCTCTGTCTGCAGGAAATTTCCAATGTACATTGAACAAAACCCAACAAGGTATTTTCTGTCAGGAAGGTGATATGAATGAGGAAAAGTACGACTTTGATAAAAACCATGTCTCAGTAAAGAATTTATTCGAAACCAAGGTTACTAGCTCTGATGATCTTGGTTTATTGAACTTTGCGGCAACAAATTCTCCATACGAAACCCAGTTATCAGATTGGATATCTGAGCTATCAAGTGAACAAAGTGGAACAATCTATAATCAGGACTGTAATAGTGTCGAGTCCGATTTATGTCATCTTAAATGGACTCCGGATGATAGTGATACATGGGACTGTCCAGGTTTTCTCTGGAATATGAATTAACAGATAATAGTGTGAAATGTGGCTCGAATGAAATAAAAATGAGTAATGCTAGCTAGACCAAATTTGTAGACAAAGTTTTGAAAACTAAAAGACATGGAAGTTGATGATTGGTTTATTACTTACACGTTGATAAACGTGCTTATTCTTATTGGTGACATATAATTTAGTTTGCAAATTTAGTCTCCAAATTTGGTATCCCTAGCATTACCATACTGCAATGCATGTCGCTAAGAAAAATGGAATTTCTTCCTTTCCAGCTCCAGCAAGTGAGGTTTTGGCATATCTTCTGAGAAGAAAATAGGGCAGCTGCTGATGGCTTAACAAGAATTCATGGAACAAAATTTGGAGGGTGAATAGCTTTTGTACGCTCATCTACGTAGGACAGTCGCTGAGAGGATCTACTTTGATCAGTTAGGTAGCTTCTTGAAGCTTTTCAAACTATAATTTGTAATCACATGCATGTATTGGATGTGCAATCATCTGACTTAAATTTGAATTGTATTCTCTCGTCTTCTCTCTAAGCTGTTACCATTTCCTTTTATCATCGTAAATTGTAGTTGATATAATCATACATATGAGAAATACAAGAAAAAGCAGCCAATTACTAGAAATTTTGTAGTTAAGAGTGTAGCGAAAATGAATCAAATGAACGCAAAATAAGCAATATTGGTATATGTATTATTAATTCAAGACACTGCGTGCCTAAGGAGTCATTCATTCTTACATGGGAATGTGACATCATTTCACCTTACAAAACGTTGTAATCTGAACCACTTGACATCATTTCACCATACAAACGTCATATTCCAAAATTTTCATTCTCTTTACCATAAATTTTTTTATTCAGTTCATAGACTATTTAGTCGCTCATATATATGAATCAAACAAGTTGACGGTTAATTAAGGATATTATTTGTTAGCGCCTGTCGATTTGTTCGTCACATCAATTATATATGATATTTATGCGGTGAAACGATGTCACATTGTCATATAAAGAGAAATGACTCCTTACATATAACGAAGCAAGTATTCATTGAACACATATGCAGCACCTTGACTAGGGTTACACATTCTATATTTCAACGGAAGTGGCTAAACCTATACCCCAACTTAAACCTATCAATTGGTCAAAAAAGCTTGTGGCACACCACCAACCATCAAGACTCCTACTTTTTGTCTATAATAAATGGATAATAATATATAGTTCGAGCCTCCTACTTTTCTTGCTATTGCTATTGCATTGTTGATGTGACCATATATAACATAAAACAAAAATTAATCAGACAACCTAGCTCGACTTGTAATCTGGATGAGGAAAAGAGTTGGTCGAGCGTAAGCAAAAGCAGAAGATAACATTATCCATATGGCAACTCAGATTATATATGAGGTTGGCAGCTGGAAAGATGCCTACATCAACTGAACTTGAGCTTCAGTAGACGTCACATATATATATGCAGGATTATATATATAAGGAGAAAGGGATCACAACTTTAGAGCAACTCCACCCTTGGAGCCCTTCCCCTGACAATCAACTATTCAATCCACCCTATTGAACAGTAACTGCCTTTAATGAATAGTAACTGCCATTAATGAACAGTAATTGCCATTTGCATCTCCACCCTTGGAGCCCTCCCCACTGGCAATAGGTAATAAAATATTACTTTTTTTTTGTTTGTTTAAATAATACAAAATAAAATTATTTGTAATTTCGGATAAGATTTTTTAAATCGTTCTCGTTGCGCCACGTGTCATTTTATAAAAAAAAAATATTTAGCGATGGATTTCGATAAGATTTTTATCCAATGTCATCGTGCCACGTGTCGTTATCTTTTCAGAATCTTTGACGATAGATTTCAATCAGATTTTAAATCGTTCTTGTTGCGCCACGTGTCATTATCCGAAAAGATAATTATTGGAGATTGATTTCGATAAGATTTTTATCCAATGTCATCGTGCCACATGTCGTTATCTTTTCATAATCTTTGAGGATAGATTTCGATCAGATTTTTAACGAATGACAGCATGCCACGTGGCCCTATCTACAAGCCAATCATTTCTGAATCGTCCATATAATCCACCATCCAAGCTCACAAATCTCACACCAATTTTCTCAAGATCTCTATCATTATTCATAGTTTTTGCTTCCTTCATCACCAAAATCTGTATAATTATTCATAGTTTCTGCTTCCTTTTTACAATGTCTTCTTCTTCATCAAGGATGATGTGGGAAATCGATCAGCAAGAGGAAGAATTGTTTAACCAATCTGAAAGAATGTTCAATCTCCAAGTGGCCCGAAATGAGAGGGAAGAGGATGACGAGCGTAGAAGGGGAGATGACGAAGCAAGAATGGCCAGAGCCTTACATTCCCGTCGAGTCATCCAAGCTGTGGGTCAGATCTGCATGCCCAGCCGTTCCAGAAACCTTGATAGAAGTAGGCAACGACGGGGTGAAGAGCTGTTGGACGATTACTTTGTCCATAACAGTGCATTTCCTGATACGTACTTCAGACGTCGTTTTAGAATGGAACGACATTTGTTTAACAGAATCATGACTGATGTTTGCAACCATGATTCTTACTTTGTGCAAAAGAAGGATGCTTGTGGTGCTATGGGTTTTCTTCCCCAGCAAAAACTTACTGCTGCGCTGCGGATGCTTGCGTATGGAGCATCTGCAGACCAAGTGGATGAGATAGCGAGGATGGGAAAATCAACCATTCTTGAGTCCCTGATGAGGTTTTGCGGAGCAATTGAATCTATCTACAACGCAGAGTACCTCCGGCAACCTACTCACATGGACTTGGAAAGGCTTTTGAAGAAGGCCGAGATGTGAGGTTTTCCTGGGATGATTGGGAGCATTGATTGTATGCATTGGACGTGGAAAAATTGTCCAAGTGCATGGCAAGGCGCTTATGGAGACAGAAAAGGAGCAAAAAGTATTATTTTGGAGGCGGTGACATCTTTTGATACATGGATTTGGCACGCCTTTTTCGGGGTTCCAGGAGCTCAAAATGACCTTAACGTCCTTGCCCAATCCCCAGTGTTCAACGATGTCCTGCAAGGAAAGGCACCAAAAGTCACGTATGAGGTGAACGGACGTATGTACGACGGGTCATACTACCTAGCTGACGGCATTTACCCAAGGTGGTCAACATTTGTCAAAACAGTGCCACGTCCGCGAAGTGCAAAGGAAAAACATTTTGCAAGCTGTCAAGAGGGGTGCAGGAAGGATGTGGAGCGTTGTTTCGGTATCCTCCAAGCTCGTTGGGCAATCGTTAGGGGTGCTGCCAGATTGTTTGATGTAGAGTCGCTTCGCTCCATCATGATGACGTGCATCATTCTTCACAACATGATTGTGGAAGATGAGTACGATTATGAAGCCGTTGATGAATATGAGCCAGACACAATGAACAATTCAAGAACATGTATATATTGTGCTTATGACGCCACCGATGAGCCCGTGCAACATGAGCCATTAGAAAGGGATGGACGTTACAATGAAAGGGTCATTCAACGATATACTGCATTTCAAAGGCCAGAAATGCACAATGCCCGGCGAAAAGACTTGATAGAGCACCAGTGGGCATTGAAACAAGCTGAAGATAATTAAGTTCATTTAGTGTGTTTTTTATTATTTGGTATGTTTATGTAATTTAATTTGGTGTGTTTTATTTTAGTTCATTTAGTGTGTTTTTTATTATTTGGTATGTTTATGTAATTTTATTTGGTGTGTTTTATTTTAGTTCATTTAGTGTGTTTTTTTATTATTTGGTATGTTTATGTAATTTTATTTGGTGAGTTTTATTTTAGTTCATTTCGTGAGTTTTTTATTTGGTGTGTTTATGGAAGTTTGAATAAAGATTCTCTTATAGTATAAATATATTACCATATTAAATAAATTTACTCTTACTTTAAATAAAGTACTAAATTCAATAAATTGGAAACAACATAAAATACTCTATTCAATAAATAATAAATTACAACCCAAGGTGATTGGAAAACTATGGGCTCCGATTACAAACAAATACTCTATTCACTATCACTTATAAAATCTGTGGTGGTAGGAAGATCTTCTCTTCTCGTGCTAGGACCATCTCATCTTGCTCTCGCTTCTCTTGCAAGCCTCCTTCGCACCACTTCTGCTTTCTCCGACTTCCAAAAAAATTTAGAGTTTGGAGACTTCCCTTCTAAAGGCTCCTTCATAATCTCACGATCTCGTTGAGCCATTCTTTCTTCTCTAACCAGTTCCCTTTCTTGCCTAAGTAGCTCTCTTTCTCTCTCATTTGCTTGAAATTCTCTCTCAACAGCTGCAGCTTTTGCCTCTTCTCTAGCCTTATCAGCCTTAAATTTCGCCATTTCCCGCGTGATGCGAAATATATAAGCACACAAATTAAACCCTCTTTTTATCAATTGTAGCAAAGTATGTAAGTAGGGATCATTCTAGGCCGGGGATTAGGAGGGATTGCTAAATCACTTGAAAACTGATTCAAAAACTTAAAACAAAGTTAAAACACTAAATTAGACTCAAACAAAGCAAAACTATACTTTAAAACACTAAAAGAAACCAAAAGACTCAAAACAGCAAACAAACACTCAAAACTGCCTTAAAACCACTTTCTGGGCAGTTTTGAGCACTAAGGAAGAATTTGGACGAAAATATGTTATAACTGGACTCAAGACACTTAAAAACACAAACTTAAATCACTTTCTAACTAATTTGACACTTCAAAATAAAGGGGGAATTGGTTTTGACGAATTTGAAAACAAAACATAAACTTTGTAAAACAAAACAGATTTTAAAATGAATTTGGTTTAAATGAATGGATGGAAGGCTAGCTAAGGGGTTCTTCTCCACACATGTCATACTTGCATACAAAACGATTTCTAATTGCAATTCAATAAACCACGAATTCTCAACACTCCAAGTTAATTAGGTCCGCTTAAATTAACTTTCAGATTTCCCTTATGTCAATGAATTGGACGGAAAATGCGCATCACAATCAAATTATTCTTCAAGAGTTCTCTATATGAAAGCGCATACTAGAGATACAATCAAAGATCATTACGTTCAATGGAAATCATAAGTATTGACGAGGCACTTGTAACTATGAAAGCGCATGATACTTATGCCAAGAATTTATTTAACACAATTGAGATCATCAACCTTTACTACTTGTGAATATAAGTTTGTAACGATTAGGTGAAACTTCCTTATATCCTAGCATTAGATTTATGCATGACAATTAAGCGTGCACTCTCAACCAACACACACAAATCAGTTTAATTCAAATAGATAAGTAAATTGAATTCACAACTTATGAAACGCAATTAGAGGTAATCAAGTCATATAGCAAGCATAAACATGGTTTCGAATACCCCCCTAGCCAAGGGGGGTTTAGTTCCTCATACGTACAAAACAAAGAGTATTGAATTTAAACATTGAAATCAAAGGAAAGGAAACACCTAAAACTTCCAGCAATTCGAACTTGAATGGCATGCACGTCCAAGGCTTCTTCTCCTCTTCTTTGCTGTGTCACAGGGACTCGGGGCAGGTTTAGGGACTTAGGTGTATGGGTGGAAGGATATGGAGTGGTGTAGTAGTGTTTAGGGGGAATGGATGGTGCGGCAAGGTCAGGAAGTATGGTGGTGTGGTGATGAAGGCTGCGGCAAAGGATGTGTGTAGTGTGGATGGCGTGAATGATGTATATGGAGGGTGGTACTTGCGGCAAAGGGTGTAGAAATATATATATATAGGCACCAAAAACCCTAGGTAAATCAGATTAGGGCTTCTAGAAAGCCAAATCCATCCGGAAATAGGTTTAAAACAATCAGATTTTTAATGGGAAAAGGCCTAAGGTGCGGCAGGTTTGGATAAGGAGGGATAAGGTTTCTAGAAAGCCTTGCAAGGCAAGGAAATCAGATTTTCTAGAAGGCTAGGTGCGGCATGGAGGAGATAAGGCTTCTAGAAACCCTCCAAAATAAGGGAAGGTGCACGGCATGCTTATAGAACAAGGATAAGGTGTCCTAAAGTGTGTAGGACTCCTCTTTGGAGCTGAAAACTTTGTACATTAGGATTAGGAAAGTTTGTCTTTGTCAATCCTTCTTCATCTTGGATTCCTTTTCCTTCTTGGACTTGGAAAACTTCTTTGTTGCTGAAACTTGAAACCATTTGGATATAACTTTCCTACTTCAAGTAGGAAACCTTGTTTGAGTAGGAATCTTCAATCTTCTAGGAATCCCAATTCACTAGGAATCCTAATTCAACTAGGATTCCAACTTCAATTAGGGACTTTCCTACTTCAACTAGGAAACCTTGTTCAAGTAGGAATCATCATCTTCAAATCTTCCATTTCGTCCATCCTCTTGGCTCCAAGCATACGATGTCCATTCCAAGCTCAAATGTGCTCCAAAAGGCTCCAAAATGCATCATTTTGCATACTTTGCCCTTAGAACTTGAAAATACATCAAACTAGCTTAAAAGACTACTTTAACTAAGGAAAAACAACATAAATGCACAAGAACAAGCTAACTAAGGTGCATAAATATGCCCCTATCAAATTCCCCCACACTTAGCTTTTGCTAGTCCTCGAGCAAAACAAAACGAAACAAAGTAAACAAAACGAAACAAAACAGGTATAACACAACCTAAACCTTCCAACAATTGTCTCAGGGATTTCCAATGCACATGACATGTTAAAAATCATCATTCCCACAGATTTTGGCCATCTTTACGCTTAAGCACATACTTAATCATAGTCACTACTTACTAGTTCACAAATAACCAATTAAAACGATGTTTTGAATGTAGTAACATGCCTTAGAGAATTCCCTCAATTCTTTACAAGATATGCAATCAATCTTTCCTCAGATTTTCTAACTACACACCCTACACTAGTTATATGTGAGAAGATTGATGTAAATATGAAAACGAACGCTCACATATATGTATAACAAGAAAAGCAATTTCCGGAGTTAATAACATGTTTAGATATGATCTCATGAATGGAACGCTACTACTTAGATGCGAGAACCAGTGACACCATATGCTCAAACCAATGAACAACTTTTTCTTTTTTTTCTTTCTATTTTCCACGAATTTTTCTTCTTCCTTTTTTTTTTCTTTTTTTTTCTTTGCCGTGCCTCATTCAAGACTTTGGCACACCCACAACAAAACTCACTTCCCCCACACTTGTTTTCTGCCAAACAATGATCAAAAGGAATTCATATTGAGTCATGCGTTACTATGCTTCAAGAACAAAGGTATGGATGGTCCTAATCTAGGCTAGGTGAGGATAATGTGGGTTAACAAAGAACATAGGCTAAACAAGGCTCAACGGGGTTAAAACCTACAAAACACAATGAAATAGGGAGATACGGCAATTTGGCTATGGTGGTCACTACACAACTTCATCTTGAATATGTGTTATGCAAATCAATAACATGCTTAGAATGAATTGGGCATGAGTTCTAGTGTTTGGAACTAAATGATGAGACGCCTTCTAAGTAGCAACCAAGCAAAGAATAATGAGATCATGCAACGACTTTAGAAAACAACAATGCACAGATTATTAACTCTCCAAATAAATGTTTAGGCTCAAGTCTCACAAGGTTGTAGCGTTAGTTTGAGTTCCTTCCTTCAAGCATGTTACAAAAACTGATTTTTCTTTTATGATTGCATGTGAATTCATAAGTTATAACCACAACCAAGCATAAACCAAAGAGTAAATCAAACTTTCATCCATGTTTACAACTCTCTTTAACAGTCATGCAATTACAAATCGAATCCTCATCATTGTTTTGGAAGGTACCCTAAGACACAAACAAACACACAAAAACAACTCTTTTTGGGTTTTTCAAAACAATTTTTCAAATTTTTATGAGATTTTCCGGATTTTTGAGTCAAAACACACTAAAACACACCAAAACAGCTTAAAAACACTTAAAAACAGCAAGGAACAACATTAGAAGTTATGGGTGATAAAACCCTACGAATTTGCATCAAAACACTTTGGTTACCCCCCCACACTTAAATCAAACATTGTCCTCAATGTTTCAAGCATAAACTAACACAAATAAACAACAAACAAACAAAACAGCAACTAAACAATAAACAAGGCAGAAACGAAAACAACAACAAAGAGAAGGGTTTAGGAATGCAAATCTGGAATTGGAGTGCTCCCTAGGTCTTCCTTTGTTGAATGCATGGGTTGCCTCCCAAGTAGCGCTTGCTTTAACATCGTACAGCCGGACGAAATGCCCATTCATTCCAGATTGGTACCCACGGCATCCAAGGAGATGTCATCCACGGTTTGCTCCACAAAGCTCTCATGATATGGCTTCAAACGGTGCCCATTCACCTTGAATTCTTGTCCACTTTTCAAGCTTTTGATTTGCACTGCACCATGAACAAAAACATTAGTAACAACAAATGGGCCAACCCACTTGGAACGTAACTTACCAGGAAACAACCGAAGACGGGAATTGAATAGCAACACTTTCTGCCCAATTGAGAATGATTTGCCACGAATCATCTTGTCATGAAAGGCCTTGGTCTTCTCTTTGTAGATTCGGGCATTCTCATATGCTTCGTTCCTTATCTCCTCAAGTTCACCCAATTGGAGTTTCCTATGCATTCCAGCCGCATCTAACTCCAAATTGAATGTTTTCACTAGTTCACCCAATTGGAGTTTCCTATGCATTCCAGCCGCATCTAACTCCAAATTGAATGTTTTCACGGCCCAATGCGCCTTGTGCTCTAATTCCACAGGTAAGTGACATGGTTTGCCATATATTAGCCGAAATAGGGACATGCCAAGGGGTGTTTTGTAAGCCGTGCGATAGGCCCACAATGCATCGTTCAAGCCCAAGCTCCAATCCTTCCTTGTAGGCCCCACGGTTTTATCTATGATTTGTTTGATCTCTCGGTTAGAAACCTCGGCTTGGCCATTCGTTTGTGATAAGCTCATATTTATATATATATTACATCAAATTCACTTATCTTTTCTTAGTTAGTTCCTTATATTTTTGAGCTATTTACTTTGTTTTTGTGTTTTGTAGGACTTGTCAAGCTAAGAAAAGAAAAATAGCACAAGTGGGATTTTAAGTAACAAATTCGTCAAAACTGCCTGTGCACATCAGCTGACTTTGGAAGCAAGTTACGAACAGCTCAGAATGAATTAGGGAATGAGCCTTATATGCTTGGAAAGCTACGGATGTCTATTTTCTGGACCATTTCACGGATTGTTAATATCATTTTTCTAGAAGAAGTTATGGTCGTTTTAACACTGAAAGGTACACAAGGGGCTGAGCAGTTTGTAACTGACAAGAAAGCATTGAAAGCAATAAACCCAATAAAACTAGCAGCCAAAACTGATGCAGCCAAGAACAAACCAGCTGAAACCTATTCAACTATCAGAGGAAATGGAATTAAAGATGAGGATTAAGTGAGGGAGTAATTGGCATAAAGACTACCTAAAGAGTTACAATTGTTTTACCATTTCCTCTCACTTATGTCATCACAAAATGGCTATTAGTGGGGGAGTTATGGAGCAGAAATGGGGCAGCAAGCAGGGGCATAAAGGCTGCAGGTTGCAGCGGCAAGGGAGAAAGAATTGAGAAGAAATAAGATAGGAAAAAAAAAGGCAAGGCTGCTGCGTTGGGGAAGGAAGGAAAGGAAGGAGGAAATCTTGGCATTCTCTTCTTTCGGTTTTATCTTCTCAAACTCATGTCTTTCTTTTGGTTTTATTTAAGGATTATGTGTAACTAATTTTTAGAAGTTAGGGGCTGTTTTGAAGCCCCAAATATGATTGCAAGTTTGTTATGACATTTTGTTGAATTACTATTATGAAAGGATGAAAATTGCTTCACTACTTGTCTCATTGATGAATTCTTTATGTGTTTTCTACGGATGCATACTTAGTAAGCATATCTAGGATTCTAATGCTATGAATATGTGTGTGCCTGCCCTTGTCAAATGAGGACCTACATATGTTCTAGAGTAGTACTTGTTAATTGCGATTAACATGTGAACCAATTTCTAGGATAAGTAAGACAACGCCAGTACTTACGATGCCTTGTGATGACTCAAACTCTTTTCGTTCTTAATGATTTCTACTTGTTAAATCTATGAACACGCCATTCTAGATTGCATGCTAGGGACTAAGTTAAGTTGAAAACGCCATTCTCTTAACATACTATGTAAGAAAGAGTAATAGGTTGAGTTCTAACATTGAGCCAACTTGAGCATCTTCATCCGGAAATAAAAGGAATTTGAATGAAACATAACATGTTTTCATGATTATTTGGTGGTGGATAGCAATTCCCCTAACTCGTTTTTCTTAATTTGTGAACTACTTAAAATCTGTTTCTGTCCTGCTTTTGTTCAATTTAATTTAAATAGCAAATCGACTCCAAAAATCCCAAAAATTTGTATGAGTGTAGCTCTGTGTGTCTAGTATCTTCATATAAAATTTCGTAGACTTTAGATAAGTGTAAGTCTGTCTAATAAATATTTTTCAGTGGCTGGTCAGTAGGGACAGCAAACCAGTTTTTGTGACATTTTAAGTAGTTAGATAAAACAATCGTCTGCGGGAAAGACCCTTATTTTCATATGCTACAATTGAAAAATCTTAGTATTAATAAGGAAAATCAATAGGACATTTGTGTGTTACTTTGTGGTGTGCATTTAATCCTATCAAATTTTTGGCGCCGTGTCGCCGGGGATTGTTATTTCTAATTACTTATTTTTCTATTGTTTTCTTGTCTAATTAGTGTTTTTGTTTTTGTTTTTATTTCAGGTACTCTTCGTAGTATATGCATACTCGAAGGTCCAAGAGTATTGATCTAGCTTCCTACGATCCTGATCTTGAACGAACACTTCGAAAGCTTCGAGGAACAATCAAACAGAAGCGTGCATCGGTGTCTTTACCACCATCTTCTCCACCACATTTGAGTTCAGAAGAGGAGGAAGAACCACAAGAAGACATGGCTGATAACCGTACTTTGAGGGAGTTGGCGACGCCGAATATGGATCAACAACCATTGTGCATCACATATCCAAATGCAGAAGGAGGATTTGAGCTCAAGTCCGGCATGATTCACTACTTGCCTAAGTTCCATGGCTTTTCAACGGAGGATGCCAACAAGCATCTCATGGAGTTTCACGTGGTATGCTCGGGAATGAGACCAGCAAATGTGGATGAGGAGCAAGTCAAGTTGAGGGCATTCCTATTTACATTAGATGCTAAGGCAAAGGAGTGGCTTTACAATTTACCTCCGGGATCAATGAACACATGGAACCAGGTGAAGCAAGCATTCTTGGAGCAATATTTTCCGGCCACAAAAGCTGCAAGCATAAGGAAAGACATATGTGCAATCCGACAGCAACATGGAGAGCCTTTTGGAGATTACTATGAGCGATTCACACATTTGGTTGCATCTTGTCCTAATCATCAGATTTCAGAGCA
Source organism: Heteromeles arbutifolia (assembly GCA_024362995.1). Lineage (NCBI taxonomy): Eukaryota > Viridiplantae > Streptophyta > Magnoliopsida > Rosales > Rosaceae > Heteromeles > Heteromeles arbutifolia. The sequence continues at coordinate 1,359,176 of JANCRC010000022.1, forward strand.
TCTTTTAATACAGTATTTTTATGAAGGATTGTGTGGTACTGATCGTGTAATGCTTGATGCAGCAAGTGGAGGAGCATTCATGGACAAGACACCAACAAATGCTAAGGCATTATTAAAGAACATTGCTGGCAACACACGACAATTTGGAGGGAGAGATGAGCTACCTTTTAAGAAAGTTAACGAGGTAAGTGCTAATTCTAGTATTGAATTACAATTAGCTAATTTGACTAATCTTGTGCAACAGGTTATGGTGGCTCCAAAACAGGTGTGCGGTGTATGTTCAATGATGGGACATGCCACGGACATGTGCCCTTCGTTGATGGATCAAGGTGGTCTTGAGCAAGCTAATGCGTTAGGAGGGTTTCAGGGGCAACAAGGGCAAAAGTATGATCCATACTCCAACAACTATAACGCGGGGTGGCGCGATCATCCACACTTAAAGTGGAACAATCAAGACAACGGACAACAATCTGTTCCCAAGCATTATAATCGTCCACCTGGCTTCTTTCAAGCAAGACCGCAGGCACCATTTCAGCCTCAACAACAACAAGCTCCAAGTAAGTCTCTTGAGGATTTAATTGCTTCTTTAGCTAACTCTACTCAATCTCATCAACAGAAAACAGACAAAGCAATTGAAAACCTTGAGCGCCAAATGAGTCAGTTAGCAAGTTTGATGGGGCAACAACACCAACCAGGAAGGTTGCCTAGCCAAACTGTGGTGAATCCAAATGCAGAGCAGATGAATGTTGTGACTTTAAGGAGTGGAAAAGAAGTTTTTGAGCAGCCGAGGATGGAAAAGAGGACCAGAAAAGATACAAATGAGCAAGATGAGGCATCAACAGAAACTGAAAATTTTCCTAAAGCTACAGAATTGAACAAAAAAGATTCTGATACGGTAAGTAAAGAAGTTCAAAATTCATTTAACTCATGTGTCCCTGTTCCTTTCCCTCGTAGGTTTATGAAGTCTAAGAAAGAGCAAACTGATAAGGAAATCTTGGATACTTTCCGGAAAGTCCAAGTGAACTTACCTCTTTTAGATGCCATAAAACAAGTGCCCAAGTATGCAAAGTTCCTTAAAGAGCTTTGTACGAACAAGAGGAGATTCAATGATCAAGAAACTGTGGCATTAAGCGAGGAAGTATCAGTTGTTTTGCAAAGGAAGCTGCCACCGAAGTTGAAGGATGCCGGGAGCTTTACCATTCCATGTGTAATCGGAGGGAAAGAGTTTGGGAGAGCATTGTGTGATTTGGGGGCATCCATCAATCTGATGCCATATTAAGTGTATGAATCACTAAACCTTGGAGACTTGAAGGAAACAAAGGTAGTAATCCAGTTGGCAGATCGTTCAAACAGATATCCCAAAGGCCTATTGGAGGATGTACTTGCGCAAGTGAATGAGCTCATTTTTCCAGCTGACTTTTTTGTTCTTGAGATGGAACATGACCCTATGCCTACTGCACTTTCTCTTATATTGGGAAGACCATTCCTTAGAACGGCGCGTACGAAGATTGATGTCTACGATGGTACCTTAACCATGGAAATTGATGGAGAAAGCGTCAAGTTCAAAATCTTCAATGCTATGAGGTACCCTAGTGACTTTGAATCCTGTTTGTCTATTGATGCGTTTGACTATTTTGTGCAGGATTGTTTTAATGAAGGTGTGGGACAAGATAATTTAGAGAAGGTGTTAGTGCATAGCATTACACATGGAAAGCTTAATTCTTCCGAGCACATTGAAGAAGAATTAATCCAGACAGTGGCAGCCCTTGAGTCTCTTTCACCAATTCGTGGTAAGTCTTCTTCCTATTTTATTTCTCTTCCCACTTCTAACGAAAAAACTCTTCCTTCTGTGATTCAGGCACCCAAATTGGAGCTTAAACCGATTCCTGAACATTTGAAGTATGCATTTTTGGGAGAGGATGAAACATTACCAGTCATCATATCGTCACAACTCACAGCAGAAGAGGGGGAGAAACTGATCAGGGTATTGAAGGATCATAAAACTGCCATAGCTTGGAGCATTGCAGATATCAATGGTATAAATCCAGCTACATGTATGCATAGGATTCTGCTGGAGGAAGGTGCAAAACCAACAAGGGAAGCTCAACGCCGTTTAAACCCACTCATGATGGAGGTCGTCAAGAAAGAGGTTATCAAACTTCTTGATGTTGGCATCATATATCCTATCTCGGACAGCAAGTGGGTGAGCCCTGTTCAAGTAGTTCCGAAGCGATCCGGAGTCATAGTTGTTAAGAATGAAGCTAGTGAGCTAGTGCCTACACGTGTGCAAAATAGTTGGAGAGTCTGTACAGACTATCGGAAGATTAACAGCACCACACGCAAGGATCACTTTCCAGTCCCATTCATTGATCAAATGTTAGAAAGGTTAGCTGGTCATTCTCATTATTGCTTTCTTGATGACTATTCTGGATATAATCAGATTGCAGTTGCTCCGGAGGATCAAGAAAAGACGACTTTCACATGTCCATTTGGCACATTTGCATACCGAAGGATGCCGTTTGGACTTTGCAACGCCCCCGCCACATTTCAAAGGTGTATGGTAAGTATCTTTTCTGATATGATTGAGAAAATAATTGAAGTGTTCATGGATGATTTTTCAGTTTATGGTGATTCTTTTGATACATGTCTACATAATCTATCCCTAGTTTTAAAACGTTGCCAAGAAACTAATCTGGTCTTAAATTGGGAAAAATGCCATTTCATGGTTTCACATGGATTAGTTCTAGGACATATCATATCTGAAAAGGGAATTGAAGTTGATAAATCTAAAGTAGAACTTGTTAGTTCGTTACCCCTCCCTACTACTGTTAGGGAGGTTCGTTCTTTTCTTGGACATGCAGGTTTCTATCGTAGGTTTATGAAAGACTTCTCAATGATTTCTAGACCATTGTGCCGTTTGCTTCAAAAGGATGCAACATTTGATATGAATGAAGAGTGTGTGGTAGCATTCAACAAGCTTAAGGAGTTGTTATCAACAGCTCCTGTTATCATGCCACCAGATTGGAGTTTACCTTTTGAGTTGATGTGCGATGCTTCAGACTATGCTGTCGGTGTAGTTCTAGGGCAACGTGTCAACAAAGTGCCTCATGTCATCTATTATGCATCTCGAACACTCAATGATGCACAGTTGAATTATTCAACAACAGAGAATGAGCTTCTAGCTGTTGTATTTGCTTTAGAAAAATTTAGATCTTATCTGATTGGGACTAAAGTTATTGTGTTTTCTGACCATGCAGCTTTGAAGTATCTACTCACAAAAAAAGATGCAAAACCGCGACTCATTCGATGGATACTTCTGCTTCAAGAGTTTGACTTGGAGATAAAGGATAAAAAAGGGACTGAGAATGTTGTAGCAGATCATCTTAGCCGACTTGTGCATTCAAACACAGAGGAAGATCTCATCCCTTTACGTGAGAGTTTTCCGGATGAGCAGTTGTTTTTATTAAAGGCCACTGACCCTTGGTATGCAGATATTATCAATTACAAGGTCACCAAAAAGATTCCGGATGATTTTACACGTGCTCAGAAAGATAAGCTTGTCAAAACCGCCAAATACTACGAGTGGGATGATCCTTATTTGTGGAAATATTGCCCTGATCAATTGATTAGAAGGTGTGTCCCTGAATCTGAGTTTAAATCTATTCTAACTTTTTGTCATTCTTATGCATGTGGCGGCCATTTTGGAGCAACGAGGACAGCCCTTAAGGTGCTAGAGAGTGGTTTTTATTGGCCTAGTTTGTTTAAGGATGCGTACGAGTTTTGTGCAACATGTGATCGTTGTCAACGAACAGGTAACATGGGCCCAAGAAATCAAATGCCACAAACCTCTATTTTGGTTGTTGAGATCTTTGATGTGTGGGGCATTGATTTCATGGGACCTTTTCCATCTTCAAATGGTTTTCTATATATTTTATTAGCTGTGGATTATGTTTCTAAATGGGTGGAAGCGAAAGCCACCAAAACTAATGATTCAAAAGTTGTTTCAGATTTTATTAAGACTAACATCTTTGCAAGATTTGGAACACCTAGAGCAATCATTAGCGATGGAGCGAGTCACTTTTGCAATAGAACATTTGAAGCGTTGCTTCGGAAGTACAATGTCACACATAAGGTGTCCACACCTTATCATCCGCAAACTAGTGGTCAAGCAGAAGTATTAAACCGTGAGGTGAAGCAAATTTTGGAGAAAACTGTGAGTCCTAGTAGGAAGGATTGGAGCATACGCTTGAATGATGCATTGTGGGCTTATAGGACTGCTTATAAGACTCCTATTGGAATGTCTCCATTTCGATTAGTTTATGGGAAACCATGTCGTCTTCCAGTAGAGTTAGAGCACAAAGCTTATTGGGCGATCAAAGCCTACAACATGGACATGAGTGTTGCTGGACAGCAGAGGAAGCTTCAATTGAATGAGTTAGATGAAATTCGGAATGATGCATATGAGTCAAGTCGAATATACAAGGAGAAATCAAAGGCATTTCATGACAAGATGATCTTAAGGAAGAGCTTTGCCATTGGACAGAAAGTTCTTCTATTTAATTATCGCCTTCGGTTATTTCCAGGTAAGCTTCGTTCTCGTTGGGTTGGTCCATTTGTAATTACTAATATTTTTCCTCATGGTGCAGTGGAAATCCAAAGTGCGAAGACCAGAAACATGTTCAAAGTGAATGGGCATAGACTCAAGCCATATTACGAGTCTTTTACGGAGCATGATGTGGAGGTTGTACCCCTCCAAGAACCAGCTCCCCTTGGATGATTACCCTTGGTACCGTCCGGCTGCGGACGTAAAAGCAAGCGCTTATTGGGAGGCAACCCAATATTTCTATTCATTGTTTTTTTCTGTCATTTTTTTTTCTGAATTTTCTTGCATGCTAAACTTAATTATTTCTTTTTTTTTTTTGTAGGAACATTTGGCTATGTCCACCTTTGGAGTTTATTGCAGAATTGAAGTTTGGGGGTCATCGCTTGATTTTACTACAAATTGGGGAAGTTTTCAGTCCAAATGCTTTATTTTGTTTTATTTTTATTTTTTGCATTATAGTGTTTTCTGACATTGGGGACAATGTCCAGTTTAAGTTTGGGGGTAAGGATTGAAAACATGACCAAATTACAATTTTTCGTACCTTCGACTAAAAACTGGTTTGATTTGTTTCCTTGTTGCCTTTTGTTTTCTTAATTAGTTTTGTTTACTCTAAATAAAAAATATAAAAAATTCGGAATATTTGAAAATCTAAAAATATTGTCTTGTTTTCTGAATTAGATTTTTGTTAGTTTCCCGACCCAATGATATAATTGGATTGAATTTGAACCACGGTGATCAAGAACTTAGTAAGCATGTGTTGTGTGAAATTCCTTATTCTCTTGTTAGCCGTACATGTTTAATCATCTTTGAAAAACTAAATGCACATAGCCTTGTTGATGTGAAACTAAAGCATGACTTAAAGCTTCATATGTGAATATAGTGACCATATCTAGCCTATGTGAGTTTTTGAGCCTATTGAAAGTGTGCATTATTCATACACTCCTATTCTTTCATGTGTGATGAACTTATGTGAATTACATCTCTAGAACTTGCGTAACGATCTTTCGAAATGTTTTCATTTGATTGCATGAACTTGAAAAGGATAGAGGCATTAGGTTTATCACCATGGCCCAAGTAAGCATGTTTCCTAAAGAAAAATGATATCATTAGATTGCCAATTTGAGCCGTATATATTGAGCCCTTTATTTCTTATCACCAGATATGTCTACCCTTATACCTTAAACATTTTTCCTTACCCTTTCCAAGCTAGCTAATGAGCAATATGAGATTGTCTGATGAGAAATGTTTGTGAAGTACTTTGAAGGAGTTTGGCAACAGAATAAGTGTGGGGGTATTTCATGTTTGTATTTAGTTATGTGGAAAATTGCTTTATAAAAAAAAAAAAAAAAAAAAAAAAAAAAAAAGAGAAAGAAACAAAAAATAGAAAGAAAAAAAAAAAGAAGAAAAAGAAAAATTGTATACAAAGAAAAATTTTAAGTTTCAGTTTAGGGGTGTGGTTGGAAGTATTATTTGAGTGGTTGGAGAGCTCGAGTTCTTATAAATCTTAACAAGAGAATTGCTTACAATTTAGCTTGGAACTTGTGTTTACCTATCCTTTCATTTCTATAACCCTCTCCCTAAGCCTCATTACAACCAATAAAAGTCCTCTTGATTTAAGTTGTGCAATTATGATTGTGGAGATGTGATCTTTATGCAAGCTTATGGTAGATCTTTCACATTTGATTCTTTGAGTGAAACACGTTAAACTAAACATATGTGTGATTGAGTGTATGTCCCGTGAGAAGGTCACTAGTTGGCATGTGGTGTTTTAAAAAAAAACTTGAAATTGCATTAGCATGGCTATTACACACACTACACTTCAAGGATGATTAAAAGGTTACTGCTAACATTTGAATAAGGAAGATGAGCTTGGATTAGCTTGTTTGGTGCTAGCTAAGGTTCTTGATGATTTGTTTTCTTGAATGAAATTCTATGAGGGTCACATAGGGGGAAGCTAATGTATTTCATGTTGCTACTTTTTCAAGTTTTCTTTGTTTTGCTCGAGGACTAGCAAAAGCTAAGTGTGGGGGTATTTGATAAGCTCATATTTATATATATATATATATATATATATATATATATATATTACATCAAATTCACTTATCTTTTCTTAGTTAGTTCCTTATATTTTTGAGCTATTTACTTTGTTTTTGTGTTTTGTAGGACTTGTCAAGCTAAGAAAAGAAAAATAGCACAAGTGGGATTTTAAGTAACAAATTCGTCAAAACTGCCTGTGCACATCAGCTGACTTTGGAAGCAAGTTACGAACAGCTCAGAATGAATTAGGGAATGAGCCTTATATGTTTGGAAAGCTACGGATGTCTATTTTCTGGAACATTCACGGATTGTTAATATCATTTTTCTAGAAGAAGTTATGGCCGTTTTAACACTGAAAGGTACACAAGGGGCTGAGCAGTTTGTAACTGACAAGAAAGCATTGAAAGCAATAAACCCAATAAAACTAGCAGCCAAAACTGATGCAGCCAAGAACAAACCAGCTGACACCTATTCAACTATCAGAGGAAATGGAATTAAAGATGAGGATTAAGTGAGGGAGTAATTGGCATAAAGACTACCTAAAGAGTTACAATTGTTTTACCATTTCCTCTCACTTATTGTCATCACAAAATGGCTATTAGTGGGGGAGTTATGTAGCAGAAATGGGGCAGCAAGCAGGGGCATAAAGGCTGCAGGTTGCAGCGGCAAGGGAGAAAGAATTGAGAAGAAATAAGATAGGAAAAAAAAAGGCAAGGCTGCTGCGTTGGGGAAGGAAGGAAAGGAAGGAGGAAATCTTGGCATTCTCTTCTTTCGGTTTTATCTTCTCAAACTCATGTCTTTCTTTTGGTTTTATTTAAGGATTATGTGTAACTAATTTTTAGAAGTTAGGGGCTGTTTTGAAGCCCCAAATATGATTGCAAGTTTGTTATGACATTTTGTTGAATTACTATTATGAAAGGATGAAAATTGCTTCACTACTTGTCTCATTGATGAATTCTTTATGTGTTTTCTACGGATGCATACTTAGTAAGCATATCTAGGATTCTAATGCTATGAATATGTGTGTGCCTGCCCTTGTCAAATGAGGACCTACATATGTTCTAGAGTAGTACTTGTTAATTGCGATTAACATGTGAACCAATTTCTAGGATAAGTAAGACAACGCCAGTACTTACGATGCCTTGTGATGACTCAAACTCTTTTCGTTCTTAATGATTTCTACTTGTTAAATCTATGAACACGCCATTCTAGATTGCATGCTAGGGACTAAGTTAAGTTGAAAACGCCATTCTCTTAACATACTATGTAAGAAAGAGTAATAGGTTGAGTTCTAACATTGAGCCAACTTGAGCATCTTCATCCGGAAATTAAAGGAATTTGAATGAAACATAACATGTTTTCATGATTATTTGGTGGTGGATAGCAATTCCCCTAACTCGTTTTTCTTAATTTGTGAACTACTTAAAATCTGTTTCTGTCCTGCTTTTGTTCAATTTAATTTAAATAGCAAATCAACTCCAAAAATCTCAAAAATTTGTATGAGTGTAGCTCTGTGTGTCTAGTATCTTCATATAAAATTTCGTAGACTTTAGATAAGTGTAAGTCTGTCTAATAAATATTTTTCAGTGGCTGGTCAGTAGGGACAGCAAACCAGTTTTTGTGACATTTTAAGTAGTTAGATAAAACAATCGTCTGCGGGAAAGACCCTTATGTTCATATGCTACAATTGAAAAATCTTAGTATTAATAAGGAAAATCAATAGGACATTTGTGTGTTACTTTGTGGTGTGCATTTAATCCTATCAGTTTGAGGATGGTAAGGTGCAGAAACCTTATGATTGACATTGTACTTCCTCAACAACGCCTCAATTGTTCGATTGCAAAAGTGCGACCCTCCATCACTAATGATCACCCTAATAAAATCTGCAACCACTTTAGAATCATTAGTCCGGGTGGCCTTTGCTTCCACCCATTTTGAGACATAATCCACGGCAAGTAATATGTAAAGGAAACCATGCGATGAAGGAAATGGGCCCATGAAATCAATGCCCCAAACATCAAAAATTTCAACAGGAAGTATGATGTTTTGCGGCATTTGGTCCTTAGCACCTATGTTACCCATTCTTTGGCAATGATCACAAGATATACAAAAGGTTCTAGCATCTTTAAATAAAGTCGGCCAATAAAATCCACATTCTAAAACCTTAAGGGCAGTGCGTTGTGTCCCAAAGTGCCCCCCACATGCATAAGTGTGACAGAAAGTTAAAGTTGAATTAAACTCCATATTATGCACACATCGACGTATAACTTGATCCGAACAATATTTCCATAATTATGGATCATCCCACACATAAAACCATGCATCATGTCTTAACTTATCACGTTGGTGCGTAGCAAAAGTGCTTGGAATTCGTTTTGACACCAAAAAGTTCACCAAATCAGCATACCAAGGTTCACTAACCTTTATGGACAACAATTGTTCATCGGGGAATGTCTCCAAAATAGGTAGAGACTCCTCGTTATGCACCATTCGGCTTAGGTGGTCAGCCACCACGTTTTCACTTCCCTTCTTGTCACGAATCTCAATGTCGAACTCTTGAAGTAGCAACATCCAACGAATTAGCCGTGGCTTGGCCTCCTTTTTGGTGAGCAAGTACTTCAATGCTGCATGGTCAGTGAACACAATTACTTTAGTACCAATTAGATATGATCTAAACTTATCTAAAGCAAAAACAACGGCAAGAAGTTATTTTTCCGTAGTGGAATAGTTCAACTGGGCATCATTCAACGTCCGTGAGGCATAGTAGATGACATGCGGCCTCTTGTCCTTTCTTTGTCCCAAAACAGCCCCTAAAGCATAATCGGACGCATCACACATAAGCTCGAAAGGTAGGCTCCAATCCGGTGGAACAATAATGGGTGCCGTGGTCAACAACTCTTTGAGTTGGTTGAATGATGCCGTGCACTCCTTGGTGAATTCAAACGCCACTTCTTTTTGTAGGAGACGGCAAAGAGGTTGTGCAACCTTTGAGAGATCTTTGATAAACCTATGATAGAAACCTGAATGGCCAAGAAAAGAACGAACCTCTCTAACCGAAGTCGGAGAGGGTAAGTGACGTACAAGATCTATCTTTGACTTATCAACCTCAATGCCGTTTTCAGAGATGATATGACCTAGAACTATGCCTTGTTTAACCATGAAATGACATTTTTCCCAATTAAGAACAAGGTTAGTTTCAACGCAACGTTTTAGAATCAAACTAAGATTATGCAAGCAACTATCAAAGGAGTCACCAAAAACGCTAAAATCATCCATGAAAACTTCAATTATTTTCTCAACATAATCAGAAAATATGCTCATCATGCATCTTTGAAATGTGGCAGGTGCATTACATAAACCACAAGGCATGCGACGATATGCAAAAGTACCAAAAGGGCATGTGAAAGTAGTTTTTTCTTGATCCTCGGGTGCTATGACAATTTGATTATAACCAGAATAACCATCAAGAAAACAATAGAAAGCATAACCCGCTAACCTCTCAAGCATTTGGTCAATAAACGGCAATGGGAAGTGATCATTCCTCGTGGTGGCGTTTAGCTTCCTATAGTCGATGCACACCCTCCAACCGGTTTGAATGCGCGTAGGAACAAGTTCATTCTCGGCATTGGCTACCACTGTCACGCTAGATTTCTTTGGCACACATTGAACGGGTGAAACCCACCTACTATCCGAGATTGGATAGATCACTCCAAAATCCAAAAGCTTGATTATCTCCTTCTTCACAACTTCCATCATCGGAGGGTTGAGACGGCGTTGAGCCTCTCGAGATGTTTTGGACCCCTCCTCTAGAAGTATGCGATGCATGCACGTAGTAGGGTTAATTCCCTTTATGTCGGCTAAAGTCCATCCAATTGCCTTTTTGTACTCTTTTAGCACCCTCACCAATTTGTTTTCCTCTTGTGCCGTGAGTGAGGATGAGATGATGACGGGCAACGTCTCATCCTCTCCCAAGAAAACGTACTTCAAGTGACTCGGCAAAGGCTTAAGTTCAAGTGTAGGTGGCTGCACAACTGAGGGAAGCATCTTATTAGCCGAAACTGAACTTAGAATTGGGTCCAAAAACTTACCAGATTGTGATGGCAATGACTCGAGGGCAGCCACCATCTCAATGACATCCTCACTAGGGGGCACGGCAAAGGATGCTTCATGCATGCCGTGGGTTTCCTTGGTGGCTGTTTCAATGTTTTGCATGTCCCTTCCTTGTGCAATGGCCAATTCAAGTGCATCGTCCTTCAAATTGTCCAAATGGTCCTGCGCCAAAAAGTCAATTATATCAATAGCAAAACATGAATGATTCTCACTAGGGTACTTCATAGAATCAGAAAGATTGAAATTAATAACTTCCCCGTCAAATTCAATCGTCAAAGTGCCATTAAACACATCAATCTTCGTACGAGCAGTTTTCATGAATGGCCTTCCAAGAAGGATGGGCAATGACGGGGAATGGTCCGATTCATCCATTTCAAGCACGTAGAAATCCGTCGGGAATATCAAGTGATTAACCTGCACCAAAACATCCTCCAAAACTCCCTTTGGATAGGCATTAGATCTATCGGCCAATTGTATGATAACACCATCGTTTTTCAACGCTCCTAGGTTCATAGATGCATAAATTGAATATGGCACGACATTTATAGATGCACCTAAGTCTAACATGCCAGATTCAAACCTAGAATTACCAATAACACACGGAATTGTAAAACTACCCGGATCTTTGCATTTAGGGGGCAGTTTGCGTTGCAAGATGGCTGAGACGTTTTCACCCACTTTTACAACCTCCTTGGTCGAAATCCTCCTCCTATTAGTGCAAAGTTCCTTCAAGAACTTGGCGTACCTGGGGACTTGCTTAATTGCATCCAAAAGGGGAATATTGACTTGAACTTTCCTAAACGTCTCAAGAATTTCCTTTTCAGCTTCTTCTTTCTTTGTTTGCTTGAACCTATTTGGAAAAGGAACATTCGAAGGAAAAACATTAGTAGGAACTGAATTTGACACGTTCTTACCTCTATTGGACAAATTGGATGGTTTAGGATCACTTAGGGCTTGTGGCAAAGGTGTTTCCACCTTTGCCGTGAGTGGGCCTTGTTCCTCCTCTTCAATTCTCAACTCTTCCTCCTCGTTAGAACATGATTTGGATGGTTTAGGGTCAGATCCTACTTGCTTTCCACTTCGCAAACTCATGGCTTTTGCAGATTCGAATCCACCTTTTAGATTGACAACGGTTGAACTTGGCAACTTACCTTGCTCTCGAAATTGCCCCATGAACTCGGCAATCTGCCCTACTTGTTTCTCCAACTCATCCACCTTCTTGTCCCTAGTTTGCATACCCTGTGCCATAGAAATTAGTAATTGAAAAATCTGATCATTATCAATTGAAGAACCTGATTTGTTTTGGGCAGGTTGTGCTTGGGCTTGTGTTGGTGCCAATGGCTTTTGATAGAAACCCGGGGGTTGTTGCCTAAATCCGCTTTGTTGTTGGCCTTGTTGGGGTTCTCGCCATTTGAAATTTGGATGATCACGCCAACCGGGATTGTAAGTATTGGAAAATGGGTCACCACGGTTTTGGTATTGATTCCCAAAGCCCACAGCATTGAGTGTCTCCCACCCTCCATTCTCTATCAATTGTGGGCACTTATCCGTGGGATGTCCTTGCATGGAGCACACGCCACAAGAAGCCACGGTTTGCACTTTTGGTCCTTCAACAACCTGAGAAAGAAGAGTGGTAAGGTTAGCCATTTGATTTTGAAGTTCGGTTATAACACTTACCTCATTCACTTGGTGTTGCCGTGGAATGCTCCTTTGTCCAACACCTTCGTATTGTTGAGCGTTCAACGCTCGATTAGCAATCAAGGTCTTTGCAGCCGTGGGGGTCTTGTCCACCAAGGCTCCTCCCGCTGAGGCATCTAACATTTGACGTTCGATTGGTAGAAGTCCCTCGTAGAAGTATTGTAGGAGAAGTTCCTCCTTCATCTGATGCTGTGGACATGAAGCAATAAGAGATTTAAAACGTTCAAAATACGTAGGAAAAGACTCACCTTCTTCTTGCTGAATTCCACTTATCCTTTTTCGTATGGTGATGACTCGAGAAGTTGGGAAAAACTTCTCCAAGAAAGCCCGTTTCATGCTCTCCCACGATGTGACAGTTCCGGGAGCCAATTCATACAACCAATCCTTCGCCTTTTCCAAGAGAGAAAAGGGAAAGGCCTTCATCTTCAAAATACTCCCATTGACATTGACGGGGGTCATGCTTGAACACACCACTTCGAATTCTTTCAAGTGTTTGTTAGGATCTTCCATGGACAACCCATGGAATTTGGGAATGTGGTGCAACAAGCTAGACTTCAATTCGAATTCATCAGTTTTGCCCTCGGCTGCCCTAGGATATTGAATGCATAAAGGGGTTGCATTGTCTAATCCCGAGGCTGAAAGTTCTTTGATCGTTCGATTATCTGCAGCCATGTCTTGCTCCTCTTCCAAATCCTCTTCAATTTCAACTTCAGATTCAGAATTAGAACTTGAACTAAGTAGATCAGGTTCTGGGTGCTTCCTCTTCCTTCTCAAATCTCGCTCAAAATCGTCGTTAAAATCCAAGATATGTGCGTGAACGGGTTGAGAATTTCGAGTCATACACTAGTACCTACAACAAAGAAAACAAAACAAAATCAGAAGACTAGACAACTAAACCAAAAACACACGGCAAACACAAGGGATTAGCAATTTTGCTAATCCCCGGCAACGGCGCCAAAAATTTGATGCGAAATATATAAGCACACAAATTAAACCCTCTTTTTATCAATTGTAGCAAAGTATGTAAGTAGGGAACGTTCTAGGCCGGGGATTAGGAGGGATTGCTAAATCACTTGAAAACTGACTCAAAAACTTAAAACAAAGTTAAAACACTAAATTAGACTCAAAGAATGCAAAACTATACTTTAAAACACTAAAATAAACCAAAAGACTCAAAACAGCAAACAAACACTCAAAACTGCCTTAAAACCACTTTCTGGGCAGTTTTGAGCACTAAGGAAGAATTTGGACGAAAATATGTTATAACTGGACTCAAGACACTTAAAAACACAAACTTAAATCACTTTCTAACTAATTTGACACTTCAAAATAAAGGGGGAATTGGTTTTGACGAATTTGAAAACAAAACATAAACTTTGTAAAACAAAACAGATTTTAAAATGAATTTGGTTTAAATGAATGGATGGAAGGCTAGCTAAGGGGTTCTTCTCCACACATGTCATACTTGCATACAAAACGATTTCTAATTGCAATTCAATAAACCACGAATTCTCAACACTCCAAGTTAATTAGGTCCGCTTAAATTAATTTTCAGATTTCCCTTATGTCAATGAATTGGACGGAAAATGCGCATCACAATCAAATTATTCTTCAAGAGTTCTCTATATGAAAACGCATACTAGAGATACAATCAAAGATCATTACGTTCAATGGAAATCATAAGTATTGACGAGGCACTTGTAACTATGAAAGCGCATGATACTTATGCCAAGAATTTACTTAACACAATTGAGATCATCAACCTTTACTACTTGTAAATATAAGTTTGTAACGATTAGGTGAAACTTCCTTATATCCTAGCATTAGATTTATGCATGACAATTAAGCGTGCACTCTCAACCAACACACACAAATCAGTTTAATTCAAATAGATAAGTAAATTGAATTCACAACTTATGAAACGCAATTAGAGGTAATCAAGTCATATAGCAAGCATAAACATGGTTTCGAATACCCCCCTAGCCAAGGGGGGTTTAGTTCCTCATACGTACAAAACAAAGAGTATTGAATTTAAACATTGAAATCAAAGGACAGGAAACACCTAAAACTTCCAGCAATTCGAACTTGAATGGCATGCACGTCCAAGGCTTCTTCTCCTCTTCTTTGCTGTGTCATAGGGACTCGGGGCAGGTTTAGGGACTTAGGTGTATGGGTGGAAGGATATGGAGTGGTGTAGTAGTGTTTAGGTGGAATAGATGGTGCGGCAAGGTCAGGAAGTATGGTGGTGTGGTGATGAAGGTTGCGGCAAGGGATGTGTGTAGTGTAGATGGCGTGAATGATGTATATGGAGGGTGGTACCTGCGGCAAAGGGTGTAGAAATATATATATAGGCACCAAAAACCCTAGGTAAATCAGATTAGGGCTTCTAGAAAGCCAAATCCATCCGGAAATAGGTTCAAAACAATCAGATTTTTAATGGGAAAAGGCCTAAGGTGCGGCAGGTTTGGATAAGGAGGGATAAGGTTTCTAGAAAGCCTTGCAAGGCAAGGAAATCAGATTTTCTAGAAGGCTAGGTGCGGCATGGAGGAGATAAGGCTTCTAGAAACCCTCCAAAATAAGGGAAGGTGCACGGCATGCCTATAGAACAAGGATAAGGTGTCCTAAAGTGTGTAGGACTCCTCTTTGGAGCTGAAAACTTTGTGCATTAGGATTAGAAAAGTTTATCTTTGTCAATCCTTCTTCATCTTGGATTCCTTTTCCTTCTTGGACTTGGAAAACTTCTTTGTTGCTGAAACTTGAAACCATTTGGATATAACTTTCCTATTTCAAGTAGGAAACCTTGTTTGAGTAGGAATCTTCAATCTTCTAGGAATCCCAATTCACTAGGAATCCTAATTCAACTAGGATTCCAACTTCAATTAGGGACTTTCCTACTTCAACTAGGAAACCTTGTTCAAGTAGGAATCATCATCTTCAAATCTTCCATTTCGTCCATCCTTTTGGCTCCAAGCATACGATGTCCATTCCAAGCTCAAATGTGCTCCAAAAGGCTCCAAAATGCATCCTTTTGCATACTTTGCCCTTAGAACCTGAAAATACATCAAACTAGCTTAAAAGACTACTTTAACTAAGGAAAAACAACATAAATGCACAAGAACAAGCTAACTAAGGTGCATAAATATGCCCCTATCACCGCGCCAAAGTCAATTCACTATGGCGAGTAAGTTCTTCCATGTACTTTGCATAATCATGCTTGGAAGCACTTCCTTTTCTCTTTGAAGGCTTCTTACCTTGAGGCCTAATTGGATAACGGGTCGAACCCGACGCTTGTTCAGGGATAGGCGTTTCGGGCACTTCTTCTGTATCATCATCATGCGAGCCAATATCAGGTGTAGAGTGTAGATGGGTGCTGTTCATGACAACTTCTGGACCGACAGGCACAACTATGAATTTAGGACAATCTTTGACAATATTCCAACATTCCCACCGGTTGAATGATTTATTTTTGCTTTTGGTTTTGGCACCATACCAAGCTTGTGCTTGAATTAGCTACACAATGGGGGAGAAGAAATAATTAATCAAAGTAGGTAACAAATAAATAATACAAACAAATAATTATAATTAAAGTAGGTAACAAATAAATAATACAAACAAATAATTACAATGTAAATTTGGGTATAGTACAAACAAATAAATAATATATTGTTACCTGATCCGTGTAATTTTCCCCACTTCGAAGATTATTACTAGCTTGTGCCAAGGCGTCTCTCCACAAACCAAACGATTGGCTAAGTAATTTCCAACGGCTGGACATTGATTCTTTGGTTCTTTCCCCACCCATTTTCTCAAGATACTTGGTATGAATAAGACTCGACATTTCTCGCAACTGCATCTCATTACCCGTAAGTGAACTATGAGTAACTCCAACCCAACAACTACACAACACAACATCTTCAAGAAGCGTCCAATTTGTACCTGCAGCAGTAGTCATTTTGTTGAAAAATTTTGGATTGAAACTTTGAGAGAAATATAGGAATGTGGTTGAAAGTAATTGAGAAAATATGAAATTGTGGTGTAAGGTAGATGATAATGAGAAGGTATTTATAGAAAAGTAGAAACAAATTTTTTTTTAAATTTTCAGAAATTTTTTCCCATTTTTTACAATTTTTAAATTTTTTTATTCAAATAATTAATCTCTGTCGTTGGATTTAAAAAAAAATTGAATTCCAACACTCCAGATTGTGCCACGTGTCACAACGGTAACTTTTCTTAATTTTAAAACTATTTTTTTTTTTTAATTTATAAAGCAGATTAACATCAACCGTTGATCTCAGATCGAACGGTTGATATTAAATCAGCTTTTTTTTTATTACCGTTGGAAATCGGACGGTTCGTATTAAAGAGCCGTTGGGATCGAACGGACCGTGGGAAGCCACGTGGCTTCCCAACGGTAACATTTGAATATGAAAAGTGGGCTGACTTTTTTGATTTTTGGTCGGGCGACGCGCCCCCAGGCGCGAGTGGGGTGCACGCGCCTGACAGAAAAAAAAGAAAAGAAAGGGCAGACGCCAGGCTGACGCCAGCGCTGGCGTCACACCCATCGGGCTCTTGGGCTGGCAGCAGTTCACAGGCCCGTTGCTCGGGCCTCCACCGTTGCTCGGGCTCCTCCAATGCTGGACCGACTTCACAGGGCCTCGGGCCCTTTCCTCTCCACTGTCCCCCGAGCAACCAGCAACGCTGGAGTTGCTCTTAGTTCTAATTCATGTTTTAAATACTAATGGTTCACTATTTTATGCAGTGTGGCTCGATACAAGTTGTGAATGTAAAATTAACGAAATATTCTCTCGTCGAAAAAGTATCACAACAATTTACAACACGCAAGTAAACTGTCTACTGTTAATATATACAAAACTAAGACGTTTTAAAGAAAACCCTACATTTATATGTATGTTCACTACTGGAGTCGAGACATGTTAAACTTGGACAGTTGGTGCATTTGGTACATGGAACAGGACGGAACGCAGTGAGACGAGGCGTTCCGTCCCACGTTTGGTGCGCAAAAAACAGTGGAATGCGCTGTTCCGCGGAAGGAAATTTGGTTACTTTTTCGTTCCACCTCCTCTCCTGGAACGACTCGTTCCACGCCCATGGAACACAAAATTATAATTTTTTTGGACAACAATACCCTTACTGTTTTTCATTAATTCCACTATCACCCTCTCTCTCTCTCCCGCATCCTCCCTCTCTTCTACCCCCTCTCTCTCCGGTAGCCTCCTCCTCCACCACAAACCTAGCTGCATCTTCCTTGACCTCAACGCTCCCTCCACCACAAACCCACGTTCTGGGGAGTTCGCGGCGGTTCCTCTTCATCTTCGTCCCATCTTTTTTCTTTGCCGCTGCCTTTTCTCGTAGCCTTCCCCCTCATCCTCTCCCCTAGCAGCTGCATCTCCAGGTTCGATCTCGATCTTCTCCCGTAGCAGCTGCATCTCCAGGTTCGATCTTGATCTTCTTCCGTAGCCGTTGCATCTTCCAGGTTCGATCTTGATCTCTATAGATGTTTAATTTTGCTTTTTTGATTGGGTTTTACTTTTTTGTTTTCTTGAATTTTCCATGGAAAATTTCAATTTTCTGGGAAATGATTGTTATTTATCTGATAATAGCTCCAGTCTGCAATTATGCGAAAGGAAAATGGGTTGTGGAAGTATGTGGTCTTGTTGGATGACACAGCGCACAAATTTTTCCTATGAGAAGGTTTCATGGCAACCCAAAGATTGTCAAATGGAAGAATTTGAAGGCTCTAAGTTCTTGAAAAGGTATTAAAATGTTAAAATTAAGCAGTTTCGATCATGTGCAAGGTTTCATTTTATTACTATCTTGAATCTGGTGTGATGTAACCTTAGCCCCCTAGTTTGCATAAATCTGATCTATAATGGTTGTTTCTCCTATATATTGAATCCATTCTGGGCTCAAGTTAACGAATTTCTCAAGTTGTGGTGTTTTGGTTAGTAGATCTCTTCATAGACCATTAGTCTTTCTGCACTTGATCTTGCTAAGGCTTGCAGCAGTTTCCAAATAATGGACACCTCATAAGCTACCTTGCATTTTAATTTCTCTTGTCCATTCATGTATTTGAAGAATTTAAGGTTTTTAACCTTATTTGAAGAATTACGGTGAATAAGCCAAGTTGGGAAATTGGGTTTTCTGTACGAGGCAGATGTTCTGAATTGGTCAAATACCAACTTTAATTTCTAATACAATCTGGCTTGCATGCATTTTTATTTCCAGCTAGAGGCTTGACCATATTTGAGAAATCTTTTCAGCTCCATGTGGGCAATTTGTGTTTGAAAAATTGTCTGAATGAATTGAGAAATCTTGTGGAAGTTGCATGTTTAGTGAGCTTATATGCTTCAACTTGAACTCGTAGACTATACGTTTATACAATGCTCGCTCTCAATGGGTACCTGTGTATTTCCAGGATTTCTTTTTTGCTGCTATATCTCCCAATCAAGAGTACGATATCTTCTTTTTTGAAGGCTATGTGAATCACACTACTACAAAATGGGATATCACTGGCGGTTTAAAACCGACAAGAAACACCACTTACTGTCGGATTTTTGGTAAAAATGACATTAAATCGTGCAATGTCGCATAGAGGAACCGACACCAATACTACCGTCACAAAAGGGTATTGACGTTGCTTAGCCCCCTTAATCCGCCACCAAGAAGCAAAGTAATATCAAATAAAAAAGAACAACGGCATCGCTTAAAAGCGACATCGGCTTTTACGTCACTTATAAGCGACATGAAAATCTGATATGATGGTGGACCAAACCGACATTAAGTAACAAATAAACAATTAAAATATCACACTTACTGTCGGTCCAAACCGACATTACATAACATCTAGATACATAAAATAATTATTATGCTATCGTTCATAAGCGACACCAAATATATTAATAATATAAAAAAAAAAATTTATATGACAGTCATTCGACTAAAAACTTAAAATACAGCAGCAGAGGCAGGGTACCATCGTTTTCAGCTTGTACTCAGGAGAAGCAATTGTTGGAAATGCGGGTTCATAACCTTCCAGAGATAACAAGGATAAAAGATCCTTAGCAAGTGAATTTAGGTTCGCATTAGCAGAAAGCCCGAACAAAACCTGCCATTAACGGAACTTCAAACGATTATACAGCTAATAAAAACAACCTAATTATGCATTAGTCCACTCGAAACACTTTTCTCTATCAATGCCAACTGTAAACAAAACACTCACAATGACATGGGGAGGACTTGCTGATCCACTTGAAGCCATCTTTTCCTTCAAAAGAGCCACTTGCTTCGGCTCCCGAAGCTACAAAGCATCGAAATTGCAAATTAGACGTTTTGTACGAAAAACCGAAACGACAAAAAGATTAGAAATTTCGAAACCAATTACCATCTTGCTCTGCTAAACACGAGCCGCCCGAGCTCCCTTGGCAACATTGCGCTCAGTTTTACCGATCCTACTCTTCTCTGAAGCACCAAAAAACACTCAACTTATACACATAGATTGAATTGTATAGCCGTTATGTCTCAAATTTTTGACGAAATGGAGGCTGAATAAAAAAGAAGTGCGAGAAAGTAGAGAGAGAACCTGAAGTTTTGTGGAGATTACGAGAAGATTTTGAAGCGAAGCGCGTCTTGTGCTGCTTGGTTACTTGAGCTTGCGAGTCTCCCATCGCAACGCTTGCAGGGAGAAACGTTGCAGGCGGTGGCGAGTGCAGTAACGATTAGGAATATACCAAGTAAGCAGCAAGGCTGAGTTGGAAATATACATATACATACATACATACATACATATATATATATATATATATATATATATAGAAAGAGAGAGAGGAAGCGATGGGTCGAAAAAGCTTACCGTACTCGCCGCCGCAGTCGATAACTCAGTGCGGTGCCGCCAAAACAGAGAGAATGGTTGAGAAGAAGAGAGGGAGAGACGCAGAGAGGCGGGGTGCGTGTGAAATTTCGGGCTTCAAGTTTTTTCAACGTAGGGTTGGGGAAGCTCAAAACGATGCATTTAACTTAATGGTGATCCATAGCAAATCAGGAAGGAGAAGTGGAAAAACTGAAAAAAGAGGAAGAAAGGGACGCACGGATGAAATGGGAAAGAGAGGGGTTTAAATATGGGTACTTAGTTGGCGTCGGTTTTAACCGACATTCATTGATTGACGTCAAATTAAAAGCCAATGGTGTCGAATTATATAACATGGCGTCGGTTTTAACCGACGCCAACCTGACACACTTTACTGATATTCACGTCGCGTTAAATGAACCAGTCAACTTTCTGACACTCTTTATTGGCGTCGGTTTAAATTAAGCTTGGTGTCGGTTAAGACCGACACCAACTTCTGACACACTTTTTGAGATTCATGCAGCATCGCTTTAATAAAACTTGCGTCGCATTAAAATATGATAGCGTCGATTAAAACCGACACTAAGTCTCACACCAATTTCAAAACAAGTGGGAAATTTCCCGCCTAATATGTTCAACCCAAAGAAAAAAAATATTCAACCCAAAGTTTAAATTTCCTGCCTAGTTTAAAAAAAGAAATGTTCAACCCAAAGTTTAAATTCCCGCCTAATTTGAATAAAATACGTAATAAAAAACATAAATATAATTTTATTATAAAATATCATCACATACTAATTGAAACATAGTTTAATTAATACTTAAAATACATAAAATAATTAATATATTTATTCCAAGTCATCTTCTGTTAGGCAGTCGTCGGTATTGGCATAATTAACGAACATAGTAGGCAACAGTAATGATTCATGAAAATGAGTCTCTTCCACGCCAACCCTTGTAAGGAAATTTTCATTGTCAAGTATCTGATCATCCAAATTGGGTATGGCATAATCATCAATTGCATCACTATCCTTTAATACGTCAAACCAATCTCTTGGCTGTGTTCGAACAACTAAGTGCCAATCTTTTTCAATTGTGTCCTCGATGTAAAATACTTGTAATGCTTGTGATGCTAATATGAAAGGATCATCTTTAAATCCCAATCAATTGAAGTTCACCATAGTAAATCCATATTGTTTGGCCTTCATTCCTCGTTCACTTTCACTATTAACCCATAAAAAATAATCAAAATCGGACTTAAAATAACCGTTAAATCATGATTTTTCGTTTATAACCGTCGAAAAGTTTTGTCCCGTTACTTGATCTCTGAATGTTTGTTTTTTGCGATTTTTGGCGTATGCGATCTTGAAGCATATACAAACAAGTTTGACAGTTGGATCGTTGAAATTAGTTTCGTAGGATGCGTATCCCATCAAAACGATAGATTCACTAACACTTAGAGTTTATTTATACTTTCATTAAGTATAACATAAGATTTTGCGGTATCCACTAGTGTAAATATTTTAAATTGAAGATCGAATTCATTCATTGTATTCATATAGGGTCAAGGAGTGTAGTTATAAAAAATAATCAAAATCGGACTTAAAATAGCCGTTAAATTGTGATTTTTCGTTTATAACCGTCGAAAAGTTTTGTCCCGTTACTTGATCTCTGAATGTTTATTTTCTTCGATTTTTGGCGTATGAGATCTTGAAGCATATACAAACAAGTTTGACGGTTGGATCGTTGAAATTAGTTTTGTAGAATGCGTATCCCATCAAAACGATATATTTACTAACACTTAGAGTTTATTTATACTTTCATTAAGTATAACATAAGATTTTATGGTATCCACTAGTGTAAATATTTTAAATTGAAGATCGAATTGATTCATTGTATTCATATAAGGTGAAGGAGTGTAGCTGTAAAAAATCATCAAAATCGGAGTTAAAATAATCGTTAAATCGTGATTTTTTGTTTATAATCGTCGAAAAGTTTTGTCTCGTTACTTGATCTCTGAATGTTTTTTTTTTTGCGATTTTTGGCGTATGCGATCTCGAAGCATATACAAACAAGTTTGATGGTTGGATCGTTGAAATTATTTTCGTAGCATGCGTATCTCATCAAAACGATAGATTCACTAACACTTAGAGTTTATTTATACTTTCATTAAGTATAACATAAGATTTGTGGTATCCACTAGTGTAAATATTTTATATTGAAGATCAAATTCATTCATTGTATTGATATAGGGTCAAGGTGTGTAGTTGTAAAAAATCATCAAAATCAGAGTTAAAATAACCGTTAAATCGTGATTTTTCGTTCATAACAATCGAAAAGTTTTGTTCCGTTACTTGATCTCTGAATGTTTGTTTTTTGCGATTTTTGGCGTATGCGATCTCGAAGCATATACAAACAAGTTTGATGGTTGGATCGTTGAAATTAGTTTCGTAGGATGCGTATCTCATTAAAATGATAGATTCACTAACACTTAGAGTTTATTTATACTTTCATTAGGTATAACATAAGATTTGTCGTATCCACTAGTGTAAATATTTTAAATTGAAGATCAAATTCATTCATTGTATTGAAATAGGGTCAAGGAGTGTAGCTGTAAAAAAAATCATCAAAATCGGAGTTAAAATAACCGTTAAATCGTGATTTTTCGTTTATAACATTCGAAATTAGTTTCGTAGAATTCGTATCCAATCAAGTTCAATGGTGTGTGTGTATATATATATATATTTATTAAGTAGATTTAAATTTATTTATTTTGTATGTATAACACTTAAGAAATTGAATGGTATGTATATTTAAGCCAATCCAATGGTCACTAATTTTTAAAATTTAATTTAATATGTGTGTGTGTGTGTGTGTGTGTATATATATAATTATTATAGTTTTTAGGGGTATAAAATTGTTAAAAGCGACACAAGTCTTCAATCCACACTCATACTTTATGTCGCTTAAAAGCGACACCAATATTTAAAAAATACTTTATGTCGCTAACAAGCGACACCAGTATTTAAAGATATTAAAATGTATGTTGACGTCGGTTTATAAGCGACATCAGTATTTAAAAATATTAAAATGTATGTTTACGTCGGTTTAAAAGCGACACCATTATTTAAAAATAATAAAATGTATGTTTACGTCGTTTTAAAAGCGACACCAGTATTTTATGACGCTTATAAGCGACAGTAAATCCGACGTCATGTTCACTTAGTGTCACAACTGTCTAATCCGTCACTATATTAGATTAAACCAACACCACCCACTGACACTATAAGGCCATTTTGTAGTAGTGTCAACAGAGCACTTACCAATGCTCTTTGCTTTTCGTTTTATAGGTCTCCATGTATGTTGTTGCAGCACATTAGTTCTGTTGGGATTGTAGGGATAAGTTAGTTGGTTAGTAGCTTATAAGTGAAGCAAAGAATACTTGTATAAATAACAAACACCTCTCTCTCTCTCTCTGTCTGTCTCTCTAATTCATTCATTGTTCAAGGAATACAATCTTTAGTCATTCACTTTCTCTCTCTAAATTCTTTGCCATTGTTTTTCGTTTTGCTTCTTATGCAATCTCCAAAAGCTAATCATGGTATTGTTATATGTGTTCAAATATGAACAAGTTCAAAAAAAAAAAAAAATGTCTCGTCCCATCCCATGCATAAACATTGTACCAAACAACAGACAGAACATGGGTAAGTTAGTCATTCAATTTTTTGGTTCCGTTCTGTCCAGCGCGTACCAAACGCAGAGTGGAACAACCATCCCGTTCCGTCTTGTTCATACCAAACATAACACGGAACCTCCGTTTCGTCCCGTCCCGTCTGCGTACCAAATGGTACCTTAAGTTTGCGACAACATCGATACACTAGTCTGTTGAACAACATATTTGGCATCAAAACCTAACACATCATTGCCTTCTAGTTCTATCCACCCAGCCATGCCTAACACTATAGTTGGTAACCTCGACTGGATGGATATAAAGCAGAAAACCACAAACACAGACACGAGACACAAAGTTGTTCGACTGCAATATAAAAATGATCTGGAAACTAGATGGGAACTGCATCACCGGTTATCCATTTTCAGAAGACATCTCATCCTAAATCAAAGTGAGTTAATAAACTATATTCATAATTACGCCAAGTAAAGAAAAAGGCAACATATTCTATTGCTTTTATGTTTTTTTTCTTTTCTCTTGGTCTTGGATACCAAATATGCTTCGCGCAGACACTGCTGATACAAATAAAGGAGATTAAAATCATTGATTATTTTCTCATATTATAAATGCATGTCGTCTGGGATAATATAGAAAACTAGCAAGCATGACAATGAGATGAAAAAGAAGAAGACAGTGCAGGTGGATGGAAGTGGCGGCAGTAGAATGCTGCTGCTTCCAGACATGTCATCCGTATAGTCTGGACCAGAGCCTAAACCATTTCCGTCGCCGTCCGAGCTCCACTTCCCCAGGTTGTTGTCCCTGCTCATTCAAAATTGCATTAGGCATTGTCAGAGTATAGTATCGTACAGGATTTACCATTTCAAACCAAGAAGGCACCACTATTTATAAGTTAACGTGATGAACAAATGAGTTCAGTCAACACTTCAAGTTAAATAGAGTTAAATTAATTAAAGCCAGGCTTAAAAAAATGGGAATTTACTGTGTATTTCGGAGTGCTCTATTATGAATCTCAGATGGTTCTTGCATATTCATTTTTGAGTTCTTTAAAAATAAAAAAAAATAAAAAAAACCTACCAGTATATGGTAATAACGAATCTTTGACCATCCAAATAGCATTTTTGTTTATTTTAACGGAATACTACCAAAAACGTTTTTAGTAATTTAAAGATATATAGTAGAGTCATTTTTGCACATTTTTTTTACCTTTTTCACTCGTCTGTTTTGTTTTTCTCTTCTCCTAACCATAATAGTAGATTGAAAAAAACAGAAAAATCGTGCTGAAAGTAAAAAATGAGTGGGAATTAAAATCATTTCTCTGAAGAACAACACTTCAACCACAATAATAACTTCTCTGCACCTGATTTTTATCTTTCTTGTCTCTATCTCACTCTTCACATATCCTAGATGGATTAAGAGTCATTTCAATTGTGGACAAATTGGGATAATTTTGAATATCAAAGAAAGTGAAACTAAAATGCTACAAGTCCTAGGATGACCCCAACCTCAAACCAAGTAAATCTAACTTAAGTAATTTGAGCCTGAAATCAACCCATGCACCGTAAATTTGGCATGAACTAGGGGAAATTACTGAACAGTAAAGTGAGTTCATAGCCAATTAGGAAAAGTAAAAGGGAGTAAAAAGAAGAAAAGAAAAGTGCAGAGGGAAAGAAAAAGAGCAACAAAGAAAAAGAAAGAGACCTGCCACCAATACCAAGGGCACCAGCATGCATGATGAGTTGGTCAATAAGCACAGCAGACTTGGGTTCCACACTGTAGGCCTTCTCATACTTAAGCTCCATTCCCTCCCCAGATGCCACAAAAAATGCTCCATTTACCATTATGTCCCCCTCCGACCTCCAGTTCCAGTCCCTCCACTTCCCTTCCGCCGTCTCCACACGCTTTGTCACCTCCTTGGCATTACGGTCTGATGGAGCAGTGTAGCGGTTTCCCTGGCTGTTAATTGTAGGGTTTCCACTGCCTCCGATGGCGTACATTTCCCATTGAGTGAAGTCATTGTTGACCACGTGGATGTAACCCCTTCTACACCTAAGAGAATTATAGAGAACGTCAATATATAACATACATTACTGAATTTCACAATTACATGAAAAATCAAAAGAAACTTAACGGTTGGATTTGAGCCGCTTTAAAATTAATGTATAGCGTACAATGTTTGATGTATAATAGCAGGACTAACCTAGGCATTCTCTGCACCAACTTTTCTCCAAAGTGATTGAAGGCTATGGTGACTTGCATGCCGGAGTCGGGCAAGTAGTCGTCGCTGTGGCCCAGCAGCATGACTTCATTGTGATGAGAAAAAAAATTGTTTGATATTGTTATTCCTGTGGACCCCATCACTGCATCTATCAGTCCATCCTTGCAGTGTGATAGGCTACAATGGTCTATCCATATGTCTTTGGATCCAAAGATGGAGATCCCATCACCGTCTGATTCTGTGCGAAAGCCATAGTGAGTAGGGCTTGAACGCACATTAGCCTGACCTGCACACACAATCAAATTACTAAATTTTGAGGGACTAGACAAATAAAAATTTAGGCCCAACTAATACAATCATTCGTAAACTATATGTATTATAATATGAAGGGTGATGTTATCCATACACTTATTTTACTTGTTACATACCTCTTAATTTTTTGTTGTCGGATCATGTGAATGAAAGAAGATCAATAGACAAAAATTAATAAAGATGTGTGGGAAGTAAAATGGGGTGTGTGAATAGCATTGCTCTAACATGAGGTAAACATAGATCCTAAACTAAAAGAAGAGTAATCTTGATTTATGTAAATCCAAAAAAATATTAGGTGAACACAAATATATACAATTATCAACAACAAGAAGACATATGTATTACAAAAATGGTATATACCAAATAACTCTGGATTCGTATTTGGGAAACTAAGAGCCTATTTGGTACTCTACTTGAATCCAACTTTTTAAACTCAAAAACAATTTTCAAGTTTTAGGCCTTAAAAACTTATTTTGGTAGGACTATTTTCAAAAACTGAACTCAAGACTTCAAAAATATAGTCTATTCTCTAAAAACACAAAAAAGTGAGTTTTTAAACTTAAACTCACTCATTTCTTTTATTTCCCTCCGCCCCTCTCACTCCAAATCTATCTCTCTTTTATTCTTTCTCTCTCGCCCTTCTCTTTTATTCTTTCTCTCTCGCCCTTCTCTTTCTTTCTTTTTTACTTTTTTCGTCTCTCCTCCAATCTGCTCTCTTCATTCTCTCGGTTCTTTTTCTCACTTCTCTTCCTCTCTATCTCCTCCGATCCTCTCACTTCTTTCTCTTTCCTCCAATCATCTCTTACTTTCTTTCCTCCTCTATCCTCTTTCTCTCTCAACCCCCTCTTTTTTTTTATCTCTTTGTCTAGTTTAAGTTGTAAGATTTAGAATTTTTAAATCGCATACCAAATAAGTTTTTGAGTTTTAAAGAAAATTGTTTTCAAGAAAAATTCTTAAGAAATGTTTTGAAAAATTATAATTTTTTTTTAAATAGGATATACTTGTAAGTATCAGCAAACCACGCATACTAGGTAAAGTGCGTATGTATCAAATAAGCCGAGATACATATTGGAAAATTTAAAATACATGCAATTAATACTACGGTTTAGTGGTATTATTCTTCACTTGTAAGTGAGAGGTCTTAGGTTTGATTATCTCTAAATGCGAATTTGAACCACATTATTGCTAGCCCATTATAAGACTTTAGCATACCCCCAACCCCTAGTGTAGATATTGGTGTTTGTTAAAAAAAAAAGGTGCAAGTAATAGAATGTGTATTTTTTTTTTTTCAATAGCATGTCTATTAGGTAATATGAGACATGTGCAACTGTCAACAAACAACACAGGTAAATCGAGTTTTCCTTGCACACGGGACAAAATATTGGTGGCACATTAACTATGGCAAATAAATATTCATGAAAAAACAAAATTGAAAAACTCCAGTACCTGACTGATGACAATGGTGGATATGCACATTGTGGATGATGACATTGCTTATGTACTGCAGAGTGATGCATCCACCACCCACAATGTGGACATTGGCTCCGCGGCCATCGAGGGTTTTGTAGCTGTTGAATATGAGTTCTTGGGAGAGCTTGATGAGCATGTTGCCAGGGAACACAATCCAGAGTGGCTCAGTCTGAATCACAGCATATCTGAGAGTGCCTGGCCTCGGAGTCACGGCATCATCATCCGAAGAGTCCGTCACAATGTAATACTCACCACCTTTGCCTCCATGAGCATATTGGCCAAACCCTATTGCACAATCTGCCAGGCTTTGCCTGTTGTTTGGCCAATCTGGATCACATTTCCAGCAGTCGTCTATCGGGTTACCAGTTAAGCATGCAGAATCCAGCTGGTCTTTCTGGGTTGTTTGCAGCATTTGCCTTCTTGCTAATGAAGCATTAACCTTCCTGAAAACACACACACACACACACACAAAAGTGCAAATTTGTTACTCAGATCTAGGAAAATGGTAAGAAACAGAAGAAAAACAGAGGAAGTAAATGAGGTTATGTACCCATTAACTTGTAGAACAACTTCATCCGGGTTGGGGTGCTGACCAGGGAGAGTGAGGTTGACGAATGCTGAGGCAAGAGGAGAAAATGAGGTGACAAGAAAGAGCAGGACAATGCAGCAGGTTCGGGGGATCATTTTTTGAAGAAATGTTTGGAGGGTTTTTGATATTTTGCTGGGAATTTATACCAATTTGGTACAAGAATGTATGTAGTTAGGGTTTTGTTTATGAAGTTGCGTGATTAATTTGAGAAGAAGATAATAAACAGTAATTGAGTTGTAATACACGTAGTGAATGTGTGTGAGTGGAGAAGATGACCACTTGCTTCTTCTCCCACACTCCTTCTAACTGTATCCACATTAGTGTCATTTCAGTGTTCTTTTATAATAATTGATGTTAGACTTTAGGGATTTTACTGACGATCATTTTTGGGAGACTAAATTTGTTAGCAAAATTTGTAAACTAAATCAATGTTTAAGTAATAATTTAATCATCAACTTTTATATCATTTAGTTTACAATATTTTATTTATAATTTTAGTCTCTCTAGTATTGTCCTTTCACGTAAAGGAGGTCTCTCTAGCATTGTCCTTTAACGTAAAAGAGGTAAAAGGAAAGAGAGAGATAGAGAGAGAGTGTTCACCACAATGGAATCCAACCGCTCTCGAGGAAACGGTCTCCCAGAAGCTTTTTCCAGCTTTACTGGCAATGGTTGGAGATTAATGCTGTTGGAAGAGTAAATATGTTTGGAATGCACTAATTATTTTTTATCAATATAAATACATGAATTATAGTTCACTTTGTAAAAAATATAAACACACATCTTAATTACAATAGGAGATAGATGTTGGTTGACTATAAACATAAATCCTAAATACTAGCTAGTACCAAAAATAAATGTGAATCTGCGGTCTATGCCAAATTTAGTCAAATTATTATACACGTTGAGTTTAGAGTGTTACAGTTGAGTTTAGTGTTTTGAGCTTAGAACGTCTACAATCGAGTTTAGTATTGTGATTGCACACGTATTAAAATTTAGACAATTTTATAATACCATATTGGCATGTTATATCATCATAATGTTGTTACAAATGTAAAATTTTCTCCATTATTACCAATGTACCACTCCAACAGCACTTTTGAATGGTTAATTAGTGTCATTCTTTTATTTTTATTTTTTCCCCTTTATCAAAGAGATTTGTATTTCATTAATGGAAGCAAATTTTAGAATAAGATAGTGCTATTTATACACCTATTTTTTTATCTCTCACACATTCTTGTTAATTTTTTGTTATTGATTTTTTTTTCAATTCATTTGATCTGACAGTTGGAAATTGAAAAATTGTGTGAAAAATAAAAATGAGCTTGTGAATAGCACTACCCTTTAGAATATAATGAAGAGATGGAGCAAATTTAGGCCTTTGTAGACAAAACCTTTGGACCCCAAAAGAAAAAAGAATACTTCCCACTTGTAAACAAAACCTTTGGACTCCAAAACAGAAAGTGTCACGTTGGTAAGAGCGCAGATTACGGCTCTCTAATAAAAAAAATATGGGAGGTCTCGTGTTCGATGCTTCGAGCTGGTGAGTTTGCTTGACTGTGGTCACGGGTATGGTGAAATTTCTCATAGCCTCTTTGAGCCCGAAAATGGTAGATAACCGTGGCTTGCCACCAGTTACTCGTTAAAAATAAAAAAAATAAAAAAAAAAATAAAAAAAAGGGAAAAACCAAAAAAACTTCCCACTTGTATCCAGCTCACAAATCAACCAGGTGCCAAAAAGTCTTATATATGGATAATGATTGTAAAAGGATCGTCACCGGATCATGTTCTTAGGGATTTCGTGATCTCATCCGTTCATCGTATTTCGTGTGATCAATTTTCGTTAGGTACTATTCATATTTAATTTTAAATTTTAAATTTTAAAAATATTTCTGATTGTACGATATACGATAAACGGATGGGATCACGGGATCACTAGAATTCCTAGGAAAAGATCCGGCGAGGATCCTTTCCGATAATGATTAACCATGATGTGTAAAATTGTGCTCCATATACAACATGTTTTACAACGTCAATATGTCAAACCGCTAGATATACTAGATTAGGTAGAGTTTAGTTTAGTCTAATGATTGCTACATGGCACTAGCTAATTGGACCATTAGTCTAGGGTTATGCAGTATTATGGAAAGGTAGGTAGGTAAAGAAGTTGGTATCTCGTGGTGCCCGGACGGGGCTTTTTGACTTTTTGGACCTTACTCAAACCACAGTTAAGGCTCTACACTGCGCAAGTTCAGTCTTCAGCTCGTACAGTGTCAGCTTTCACCACGTTCAGTATAATTCTCTCCTTCTATTTTCATTTCTTTTCCTTCTCTTCTCTTATATTTTATTTTTGTCTTATTTTCTGAACAAAAAAATTAATATAGATGTTGATGTAATTTAATAGTAATCGTTCAAATAAAAAGGGAAGAAATGAGAGAAAATTAGGAGGAGAGAATCCTCTTCCACTATAAACACCTTATCTGTAACAGCCCGTCCCAGAATTATTTTATCGATGATGCGAAATGACGGGATTGCCCTTAACTTTGCTATGGTATGTGACATTATTTTTGGTTTTATTGTCCTATCCTAAGTTTTGGAAAAATTTATTTGGAAAATAATTGTTATGGTTTTGTGTGGTTAGGGTTGTTAACCACACACCTAACTATCTCTCTCTCTCCCCCGTAAGCTCTCTCTCTCTCTCTCTCTCTCTCTCTCTCGGAACACCCTCCCCGTGCACTGTGCACGTACGGACGGAGTTGGAACTCGTCCATTTCTTCACAGATCGAAGCCCAAAAGGTAAGATTCTTGATCCTTGTTAACCCCTGAGTAGTTTGGTACCAAAATTGGAGCTTGTAGCCTTCGGATTAGGCGTGAAATCCTAACCCCGAAAATGTGCACTGTTCATGCACACGTAAAATCTTACATTTCAGGGAATTTCAAGCTCACAGTGAGCTTAAGGAGGTCCTCACGAGTCTCGGGGTACTTCGTTAGTAGAGTTTGGACGTCGGAGGACCGAGATCGAAGGTTTTTAAAGTGTGCCGAGCTATCGAGCTTTCTCAGGTAAAATCCTGTGATTTTCAAGCCTTGAAACTTGTTTAGATGTGTTCTACATGCTTAGAGCTTCATTTTGGTACCAATTTCATGAAAAATGGATGAAAAATGAGTGAGAAACCATAGTTGGAAAAAATACCCAGAATCCGGCGAACCCACCGGCGGCCGGCGAGTCGCCGGAGAAGACGACGGAATATTCCGTCAGTTGGACGGAATATTCCTGACGCCGTCAGTCAAAACTAACGGAAACTGTTAGGAGTTAACGGAATATTCCTGGAATATTCCTGACGGCGTTAACTGACGCCGTCAGTGTGCCTGGCACGTGCCCGCGCGTGGCTGGCGCGTCTGGCCGTGCCTTCGCCGGCGCGTGGGTGGTCGGAAAATTTTTCTAAAAATATAGGAATGTTCCTGAGATTGTGTAGGTCACGGTGGTATATTCATATACCCAATTTGAGCAATATATGAGAAGTTATTAGCGAAAGTTGGTTATGTGCGTAATTAACGTTATTTCGGTTACTTCTCATATAGGCGAGGCTTATGCGGAAGACGAGCACAGTCGAGAAAGGCTAAGGGGTTATGACCCTTCGATATAACTGTGAGTGGGCAGTTTATTTCAGTATATATATATACTTAACGTTTTCCCAGAAATTGATTTTTGAATGAAAGTATATTTTGAAATGCCATGCATAGATTTATATGAATCATGTGATTTGAAATACCATGCATAGAAATTATATGAGATATGTGAATGGATATTATATGATGCATATATTTGATTTGGTGCTGCGGACGCACAGGTGAGTATCAGGTGAGTTACATTTGATGAATTGAATTGTTAGATGAGATTTATGTCGATAGCTCATAACCTGCACCCCTGGTGTTAGTGCTTATATTATTCACCGCATCACACGCTCACCTTGGATCCAAGTAGATGCTAGTCGTACAGACCACTGGAGCTGGTTCCGACATGCTAGTCGTACGGACCATTAGAGACGGTTCCGACTAGTAGGTGACCTTAGATTATGTGCACAGATGATTGATGAGAGAAGCACTAGAGCGTAATATTACACCATCCGAGTCGTACAGACTACTATAGGTAGTTCCGACTCATGTGCAGCGTAGTGCCGTACAGGTCGCAGTTGGCGACTCCGGCAGGGCCGTACAGGTCACAGTTGGTGACTCCGGCTGGATTGGATATTGAGCTTTAGAATCAGCCGTACAGGACCACTGCAGGGTCTCCGGTTGATTTATTATTTCACCTGATTTATGTTGATGCATCCATATTAGGTTTTTGGCATGGCATGGCATATTTCTTGAAAAATGATGAAGAATGGTATTTTGAGACTTCTGAAGCTATATATATTTATATATGCTATTTTCTGAGAAAGTATACAGATTTTACAGTGAGGGGATATATATATGTTGATAAAGGAAAGATTTTGAAAGACTTATTTTACTGACCCACTCACCTTGTTTTGCGCCCCTCCAGGTTCGAGTTAGAGCAGAGCTTTGGTGGCCACGAGGAATCCAACGGTATTCTGACAGAATTCACAATGGTATTTTAAAGCTTCCGAACTGTGCAAATGGTTACGTCACTCTCACGTGACGGCCAGCACGCCCTCCTTCGGGACGGGGTGTGTCAGTTGGTATCAGAGCTTAGTTTGCAGTCCTGTACATCTTGAGAATTCTCTAGTGTTTTCTGTCAGAACTATACCGCCTCGTTGTGAGCCACGTCGTTTGGTTGAGTCTAGTTTTCCCTATTTAGCTCAGTTATGGGAAGCTAGTACTAATGTGACTCGGTCTATTATCCAAAGGATTTTTTTTCTCTTAGGACTAGATATAAGTTGATGCTGAATCACTTTATGGAAAATGAATGACCTGAGAGAGCAGGTCGATGGTTTAATCAGTTGGAAAAAGGTGCTTTAGATTATGCAAGTCAAGGGAATCTTTCTTTTGACGGTAGGTCAAGACGACTACCTGATTTCTGAGCATTGAATTTGCATCCTGATGGAGATAGGAGTCTTATATGATGTCACCGGAGGAAATAGCTATTTGAGAGTTGTTTAAAGAATTGTTTAAGGAAAGGTTTAGTCCTCCGATATAAATGGATGGTAAGAAGTGAGAGTTTGCAATTTGAGACAAGGAAAGATGACGACAAATGAGTACTATGGAAAGTAGCGGAGTTTTCTTGTTATCATACGGATGTTGTTAATCCGGTCGAGGTGTTATGTTGTTTTAAGCTGGATAATAAGAGGAATTGGCGTTCTTTGACGACCACTATTTATTGTGCTTCTTACCAGGAGTTTTACGAGATGTTGTTGAGAATTGTGGACTCTGAGGTTATGCTCAGCGAGAGTAAAAAGGAATAAGAAAAGAATGGGAATTGGAGGAAAGACGAAAAAGGTATTGATCCGTCATCTCAAGGACCTCGTAAGACTCAGAGCTTCAAGAGAAGTGAAGCTAATTCTAGTTCTTCCAGCTGAGGTTTTTGTGCCACTGGTCAGAGGTATGGTGGTAGATTCACTGGTGATTCCAGATTTCAGAGACAAGGTGATTCAGATAGAGGGAATGTACCTTTGTGTCGTAGGTACAATAATGGACACTTTGGAGAGTGTAGACAAGAAAGTAATGGATGCTTTACATGTGGATAAATGGAACATAGAGCTGCAAATTGTCCCCAGAATCAGTAAATGCCTCCGTAGTCTTCTTTGCCACCACTAGCACTGATTCCGCAGGTACCTGGATCTAGAAATTTTGGTTAGATGAGCCGTGGTGTGCAGGATTAGAGTCGTACAGGTCACTAGAGGTGACTCCGACTTATATACTAGCAAGGATCGATGGGTTATGAGTACAGCCGCACAGGTCATATTAGATGACTCCGGCTGGGTGAACGAGCTATAGGTTCAGTCGCACAGGTCATACTAGCTGACTCCGGCTGATATTTTCCTTGTTATTGTTGATGTTGCCAAAGAGAGTAATGATGGAGCACGATCGAGGCATGCATATGTAATTCTAATGAAGGGCAAGATGGTAATGTTTTATTCTTGAGGATTGTTGCTTACTTATCGAGACAACAGTGAGTTATCGTTATTGCGGGCTGCAGACCGTAATATCCATAACTTATTGTTGGATTCGTTAAGCGAGTGAACAAGTAGGTCATCCTACGTTAGTATGGTGTTATTCTGAGTGTCCAGTGATGGTGAAAGATGTTGTTATGCCTATGAATCTTATCCAGTTGGATATTGTGGATTTGATGTGATTTTTGGCACAAATTGGTTGCATTATGATTATGCCAAGATAGATTGCTACGGGAAATCAGTTGCTTTCCATCGACTTGGGTGACCAGAGGTTACTTTTGGGGGATGCAAAGTGTAGTGAGGTATGCCGTTAGTTTTGCTGTGAGAGCAAAAAGATTATTATTGAATGGCTACCTAAGATATTTAATTCATGAGGTACTTAGAGATATTGCTTTGAGTAGTGTGAAAGAGGTCAAGGTGATTAGACATTTCCTGACGTTTTCCTTGAGAATTTACCTGGATGGCCGCCAGGCAAAGATGTGGAGTTCTCTATTAATTTGTTTCCAGGTACGGACCTTATATTAGAGATTGGTTCATGATGAGTTAAGGGAATTGAAAAGTCAGTTGCAAGAATTGGTTGATAAAAGTTCCATTCAACCTAGTATGTCGTCATGGAGAACCCAGTTTATTTATGAAAAAAAATGTGGACATTAAGGCTATACATTGACTATGGAAAATTGAATCGAGTAACGATTGGGAATCGTTGTTCATTATCGCGTATTAATGATTGTTTAATCAGCCTAGAGGTGCCTGTGTATTTTCAAAGATTGATTTAAGGTTTGGTTATTAACCAATTGAAGATTTAGTGAGGATGTCCCTAAGATAACTTCCAGGACTTGTTATGGTCTAATGAGTTTTTGATAATGCTATTCGGATTGACGAATGCGCTTGCTGCTTTCCTGAGTTTGATAAATGAAATATTTCGAGAATATCTCGTCAGGTTTGTGTTTGTTTTCATTGACGGTATTCTGATATACTCTAATACTAGAACAGGACGTGCTAGACATTTTAAAGTGGTATTACAAAGTTTGAGGGGTCGTCGATATATTCTAAGCTTAGTGAATGCCAATGTTGGATGAATCAGGTGGCATTTCTGGGACATGTTATACCTACTTAAAGTATTCAAGTGAATTCTTTAAAGGTAGCAGAAGTTGAGAATTTGGAACAATCGCGAACTGTGACTAAGATTCGGAGTTTTCTTAGCTTCACAGGCTATTATGGACGGTTTGTGAAAAATTTTTCAGTCATTACCCTGCCATCGACGAGATAGACGAGAAAAGAGGTTAAGTTTGAGTGGGATGAAAATGGTGAATAAAGTTTTCAAAAGTTGAAGTATTTCCTCACCTATGTACTTGTGTTAGCGCTCCCAGATGATAGCGGAAGTCATGAGGTCTATACGGATGCTTCTTTGAGTGGTTTGAGATGTGTATTGATACAAGATAGGGTAATTGCTTATTCTTCGCGGCAATTGAACTTCATGAGATGAATTACCCTAATTATGATTTGGAATTAATCGCTATCCTCTTGGCTTGAAGATTCGGAGAAATTATCTTTATGAAGAAAAGTGTAAGTTTTGTATGGATCGTAAGAGTTTCCAATATTTGTCTACTCAGAGGGATCTTGATTTTAGATAATGAAGGTGGGTTGAGTTGTTTAGTGATTATGATTGCACGACCAGGTGATTGTGCAAATGCTTGGGCTGATGTACTTAGTCTGAAGACTCTTGTGAGAATAAATGCTTTGTATACTTGTTATGTTCCTCTTCTTGCGGATTTGAGATCTACTGGAGTAAAGTTGGAAATAGAAGAACGAGAAGAAGCCTTGCTTGCTAGTATCCAAGTTAAGCTTATTTTAATTAATCGTATACTCGATGCCAGATAATTGATGAAGAAACCAGGAATTCATTTAGGCAAAGAATATCGAGAAAAAGAAAGATCTCAGAGTTAGAGAATCAGATGGCATGTTTATGCAAGAGAACAAGATGTATGTGCTTAATGATGTGGAATTAAAGAAAGCAATTTTTGGACGAAGTACACTGTTCAGCTTCTACAATGCATCCCGGAAGTATTGAAAGGTATCATACCATTTAACCATTTTACTATTAGCCGGGTATGAAAAGAGGAATTTTGGGTATGTAAGTAAATATATCATATGTCAGTAAGTTAAAACGGAAAGAAAGAAGCCTTTGGATTACGTGTACAACTTCCTCGTTCACGAGATGGGTATGATGGAAATTGAGGTGATAGTTGATCGGTGTACTAAGTAACGTATTTTACTCCAGTGAAGAGCAGCAACCTTTCCAGACAAGTGCAACGGTTAATTATTTGCTTTAATTAATTGTTTTATGGAAAAAAGATTTGGACTTACGAATCTGTTGAGCTTTTGGGTATCTTGGTCACTTCTAAGTTCTAGGTAACTTTTCAAGAAACTTCGGATACAAGATTACTTTATTGTGCAGCTTATCATCTTCAGACAGAGACAGGATCATTCAGAATTTGGATGATATATTAAGATCTTCGGTATGGTAGTTTGGTGATGTTTGGATTAAAAGTTGAATTTAATGGAAATTGCCTACAACGATAACCTTCATTCGAGTAGTGGTAGGACACCACTTGAGGCATCTTATGAGAAAGCTTGTTGTACATCTTCATGTTGTCAGAGGTTGGTGAACGAGTTTTAGTGGGCCCTGAGTTAGTGGAAGAGATTACTCAGAACATTCAGGTGATTAAGTCTAACCTGAAAGCGACACAAGATCGACAAAAGAGCTTAGCAGTCATGCACGCTACCGATAGAGTGTACAAGGTCGGTTATTGGGTATTCTTGAAGTTATCGCCTTGGAAGGTGTTGTTCGATTTGGGAAGAAAGGAAAGTGGAGTCCTAGGTACATCGGGCCGTACCAGATCACCGAGCGGGTCGGTGAAGTTGCTTACAGACTTGAGTTACCGCCAGAGCTGTCTAAAGTACCTAATGTGTTTCATGTGTCGATGCTTCGACATTATGTCTCAGATCCTTCACATGTGATACCTCATCAACCTTTGGAGATTGGTTCAGATTTGACTTATGATGAGGAGCCAGTGACTATATTGGATTGGAAAGAGAAGACCCTGAGGAATAAGACGGTGCAGCTGGTTAAAGTTTTGTGGAGGAACCATTCAGGAGAAGAAGCTACGTGGGAGACGGAGGATTGATTGAGAGAGATGAACCCGAGGTTGTTTTATGGGTATTAGTGGATGATTTTGATTATGTAAATTTCGGGGACGAAATTTTTATAAGGTGGGTAGATTGTAACAGCCCGTCCCAGAATTATTTTATCGATGATGCGAAATGACGGGATTGCCCTTAACTTTGCTATGGTATGTGACATTATTTTTGGTTTTATTGTCCTATCCTAAGTTTTGGAAAAATTTATTTGGAAAATAATTGTTATGGTTTTGTGTGGTTAGGGTTGTTAACCACACACCTAACTATCTCTCTCTCTCCCCCGTAAGCTCTCTCTCTCTCTCTCTCTCTCTCTCTCTCGGAACACCCTCCCCGTGCACTGTGCACGTACGGACGGAGTTGGAACTCGTCCATTTCTTCACAGATCGAAGCCCAAAAGGTAAGATTCTTGATCCTTGTTAACCCCTGAGTAGTTTGGTACCAAAATTGGAGCTTGTAACCTTCGGATTAGGCGTGAAATCCTAACCCCGAAAATGTGCACTGTTCATGCACACGTAAAATCTTACATTTCAGGGAATTTCAAGCTCACAGTGAGCTTAAGGAGGTCCTCACGAGTCTCGGGGTACTTCGTTAGTAGAGTTTGGACGTCGGAGGACCGAGATCGAAGGTTTTTAAAGTGTGCCGAGCTATCGAGCTTTCTCAGGTAAAATCCTGTGATTTTCAAGCCTTGAAACTTGTTTAGATGTGTTCTACATGCTTAGAGCTTCATTTTGGTACCAATTTCATGAAAAATGGATGAAAAATGAGTGAGAAACCATAGTTGGAAAAAATACCCAGAATCCGGCGAACCCACCGGCGGCCGGCGAGTCGCCGGAGAAGACGACGGAATATTCCGTCAGTTGGACGGAATATTCCTGACGCCGTCAGTCAAAACTAACGGAAACTGTTAGGAGTTAACGGAATATTCCTGGAATATTCCTGACGGCGTTAACTGACGCCGTCAGTGTGCCTGGCACGTGCCCGCGCGTGGCCGGCGCGTCTGGCCGTGCCTTCGCCGGCGCGTGGGTGGTCGGAAATTTTTTCTAAAAATATAGGAATGTTCCTGAGATTGTGTAGGTCACGGTGGTATATTCATATACCCAATTTGAGCAATATATGAGAAGTTATTAGCGAAAGTTGGTTATGTGCGTAATTAACGTTATTTCAGTTACTTCTCATATAGGCGAGGCTTATGCGGAAGACGAGCACAGTCGAGAAATGCTAAGGGGTTATGACCCTTCGATATAACTGTGAGTGGGCAGTTTATTTCAGTATATATATATACTTAACGTTTTCCCAGAAATTGATTTTTGAATGAAAGTATATTTTGAAATGCCATGCATAGATTTATATGAATCATGTGATTTGAAATACCATGCATAGAAATTATATGAGATATGTGAATGGATATTATATGATGCATATATTTGATTTGGTGCTGCGGACGCACATGTGAGTATCAGGTGAGTTACATTTGATGAATTGAATTGTTGGATGAGATTTATGTCGATAGCTCATAACCTGCACCCCTGGTGTTAGTGCTTATATTATTCACCGCATCACACGCTCACCTTGGATCCAAGTAGATGCTAGTCGTACAGACCACTGGAGCTGGTTCCGACATGCTAGTCGTACAGACCATTAGAGACGGTTCCGACTAGTAGGTGACCTTAGATTATGTGCACAGATGATTGATGAGAGAAGCACTAGAGCGTAATATTACACCATCCGAGTCGTACAGACTACTATAGGTAGTTCCGACTCATGTGCAGCGTAGTGCCGTACAGGTCGCAGTTGGCGACTCCGGCAGGGCCGTACAGGTCACAGTTGGTGACTCCGGCTGGATTGGATATTGAGCTTTAGAATCAGCCGTACAGGACCACTGCAGGGTCTCCGGTTGATTTATTATTTCACCTGATTTATGTTGATGCATCCATATTAGGTTTTTGGCATGGCATGGCATATTTCTTGAAAAATGATGAAGAATGGTATTTTGAGACTTCTGAAGCTATATATATTTATATATGCTATTTTCTGAGAAAGTATACAGATTTTACAGTGAGGGGATATATATATGTTGATAAAGGAAAGATTTTGAAAGACTTATTTTACTGACCCACTCACCTTGTTTTGCGCCCCTCCAGGTTCGAGTTAGAGCAGAGCTTTGGTGGCCACGAGGAATCCAACGGTATTCTGACAGAATTCACAATGGTATTTTAAAGCTTCCGAACTGTGCAAATGGTTACGTCACTCTCACGTGACGGCCAGCACGCCCTCCTTCGGGACGGGGTGTGTCATTATCTGCTTGAAGCTCTCCCCATTCTTTTGAGGAGAAAAACGTTTATAATATGAATATATCTAAATTGTGACATTCTGTGTCAATAATACAATATAACAACATTATGTATGTAAGTTTATCTTCACCTATTACTGATATTGATTCTAATTGGAAGCTCTAGTTCTAACACATCGTAATCAGAAAGATCGACGCAACTTGATAAATTGAATAGGGAAATCGAACGATAACTTTGAGCTAGATCCATTAGTTAGAATTCACCAAAAATTAAAAAAAAACCTCATAGTTTAATATTGATTTATAATAAGAATACTCATGTACAATCCTAAAAGTTATCTATATGATCTTAACAGATCCTAATTTCAAAAGAAAAATAAAAGAAATAATTTAATTCGGGAAATTCCCTAAAATATTATAAGCATGCGCAATATATGATTTTGGCAAAACAGACTCAAGACACTAAGACAGAAACTGAGCACCTAAGGCCATCTCCGATTAAGGGGACTATGTTTAGCCCCCGTTCAGATTATAAATATGTAAAAAGTTATTTTTTAGTAAATAGTGCTAGACCATATTTATATACCATCTCCAATTGAAGATGGCTATTTTTTAGCCTCCTCAATAATTTATTATTTTAAGTATGTTCTTTAATTTGATTGGTTAATTTAATTAAACTACCATATTAAAATAAGGTTTTCAAACATATTTTAAGTGCCATTTGTTACTAAATGAATAAGCCTCCGGATATATTTTGAGTGTCATTTGAAGACGTGGTCATTTAAAATTTATTGAAAAAAAATTAAAGGAAAGATTATTGGAAGAGGTAAGAGAGAGGTGTATATGAAAAGAGTGTTTGAGATGAATAAAATGTTAAAAATTGAAATAAAATGAGGTAAGATAGTATGGAATAGTGAAAAGGATGTGAGAAATTAATGGTGTAGAAATGTCTTAGGTATTCATAGGAAAAAATGAGAATTTTTTAATTTTTAATTTCATCTTAAAAAAAAAATATAGTTGGGCCCAACTAAAATGGCTGGCTGGCTAAAGATGGCCAGCCCGTTGGCCATATGGCTAGATTTTGACTCGTGGGTCCCAAGACTTTTTGGCCCAGACCTCCATTAAAAATAAGTTTTGTGTCAAAAAAAGATATCATTCGGCCTATAATTCTATAGTCAGCCCGATTGGAGATGGTCTAAGGTTTTGAAAATTAAGGCTTGAGACTAATAGAGAAGAACTTGGTCAAAATTAACTCTTCATTCGTTTATGCTACCCCAAAAATTCAGAACGTTAATCTTTAAAAAATGCAAGCAACAAATATCCTTTAAATCTGTGAGTGGCCAATTCTGTAATCACTTTTCTTAACTAAACATTGTTTCACTATTTTAATTTTACCATAACCAAAATAGCTCGAATCTCGTCCTACATTAAGGATATTAAGTACTACAAGAATTAATTTATGCACTCCCATTTATTTTTGTTTATCGATATTTTTTTTAACAAGCGATATTATCTTTACTAAAAGGGCGGGGGAGTGGGATGATAAGCCTCACAATGTTAGTAATAATGTGGTTCAAATTCTCTTATGGCAAAAATTGAATCTAATACCCCTCACTTACAAGTGAAGATGAATACTACTAGACCATAGTACTAAGTGACGATATTTCTTTAATTATTGAAGAAATTTTTCAATGCATTTGGAAGACAGAGCGGTACGCTTTATGTTACTGAACAAGTGGAGGGAATTTTTTTTTTTCAAATGTCTCTCTATTTGTATAATGACACATAACGTATGTGCACGTGTTCCGGACACACTAAAAAATCTCTCTACTATTGAACCAAGTTCACTTATCTTTTGTCTTGGGACGGGTAAATTATGTTCCGTAGAAAAACTAATCTATGAATTGAGCCGTATAAATACGTTACTTTTTTTGGAAACTTTAAATACGTTACTTTAGTTTCCTTTTCATTTTGTTTCAACAGTCACTAGTCCTTTAACCACTTTCCCAAGCTTTCAACCAGTTTTGAATCCGATTGGTTGAATCAAACCCAGTTTCAAAAGCCGCGCAGGAATTAGTTAAATAAAGGGCCTACATTATAAAGTGCACACATGCAGAGCAGTATCACCAGCAACCGATAATAATGGATGGAGCCTCCTCCTCCGGATCCGGGAACAAATTGATAAGCTATATGACACGTGTATACCATCACGTAGTGTTTCATACTAATGAAATAAAAGTACATAGACAAAAACTTATACATTTATTTATTTTATTAACACACAACGCTATTGTTATATCCTAGTCATATTCCACCGTTCCTCCTCCTTCGACATGAGGGCTCCACTAAAAGGAAAAGGGTTAAGTTTGGCATCAGAAATAATTATTAGCAAAGATACATACATGGATGGTGTTGTCTGCTTTACTAAGTTTTCAAATACCCTAACCTATTCAGCCTAAAATTTATGCCCTACCCTGTTTTGTGCTTTCATTACTCCATCATGCTCCCTTTGATTTCTTTTTATTTGTTTTCTTCAGATTTTTGTTTCTTTTTGGTCTAATCTCACCATATACCTTTACGTCGCTGCCTGGTTTTGCATGTATCCAAAATTTCGAATGGAGTTATAGCTTTTAGACACTTCTAGCTTGGTTTAGCTTGTTCAAAAAAGGACGTAACGACTGATTCAATGACAAGGATTGTTTGGGATTACCTCTATTTGAAGCATTTGGGTAAAATTAAAATCATTTTTAGTCGTTTCAGAAGTAATCCAAACAAGCGTTAATTAAATAATATAATCTGAACTTGCCATCACTAACTCAACTCATGCATGCGTGACATGCTCTCGTATTTAGCAGAACAGAGTCTCCAAATAGTTTTGCTCGATTTATTAATTTAATGTACGCCGTTCACATTGCTAGCTGGTTTGCCCCACATACGAGTCGGGTACAATATCATGCATGCATATCGTACACATCCAGTTCATCAGATTCTCAGAATCAGACAAGCAAATGGGGTGTCCATTGTTGAATATTTATGCTAGAAATAAGCGGTGTTCATATTCCTTTCCTCTCCAACATGCAAAGCCGAACTCCCTTGATCAACTTTAACTGCATAACATGGGCCCACTCGCCGTTCTGTTAAGAGATTTAAAAACGTAACCCTACATACCCACCATGTTTTTCAGGGTTTAATGAGCAAGCTTTTGAAAATTTTGACACCCAATTAAGAACATATACTACCTCGAAATGTTAATCCAATGTATAATCTATCAAGTTTCGTACTTTGATCAAATCTCTTTTAAAAGTATCCCTTAATTTTGGGTTTATTAATTTATTAATTTTTATTTTTGAAGGAATCTGTCAACTTGCAAACAAATTTTGTTTTTTGGAAAGTTTGGGGATTAGAGAACTATTTTGATTAACCAATTTACCCCCTCATTGTCAAATTTCTATACATTCAATCTAATTTTTCATCTAATTGTGCCACGCGATGGACACTTATAAATCTAACGCTTTAATGGG
Source organism: Heteromeles arbutifolia (assembly GCA_024362995.1). Lineage (NCBI taxonomy): Eukaryota > Viridiplantae > Streptophyta > Magnoliopsida > Rosales > Rosaceae > Heteromeles > Heteromeles arbutifolia. Next base: position 1,402,899 of record JANCRC010000022.1, read on the forward strand.
TGAATTATTCTTATCTACACCAATTTGTGCACAAACAACAAATTTTAACATCATGTATGTATTTGTAGAGTGGGAGACTTTTGGAATCAATGTTTTTGACCCAAATACATGTTGAAATACCAATTTTCTCATCTGAAGTGTCAAATTTACCTTACATGTGATATTTTGGGGGAAACATATAATGGCCATAAATTTCAAAGGACCAATTAGCAAAACCACCTATTCTTATTATATATATCATCTCTCTGGCTTGTATTAAAAAAATTATATAAAGAATATTATGTCTCTTAAAATGACTTAAAGAAGATATTTGGGAATATAAAAGAATCTGCTTTTGGATAATTTTATTTTTTTCATTTTTTTAACAAACAATATTGACACACCCCGACTCGAACATCGGGACGTGCTGGCCGTCACGTGAGAGTGACGAGGCCATGTGCGCAGTGCGGAAGAATAAATGTAGATAATAAGTACTAGAGTATCATTACTAGTGCTACAGGCACATAAAAGAGTGTGAAAGTTAACAGCATAATTTACAGAGTTCGAGCATCCTAGGTGCAGTCCAAAAAGACATAAACAAGAAAGCAAAATATTTACATGGATAGTGTGCTGTCAGATATGCCTTGAAGCCTCATTTGCCACCAACACTACCTAGTACCTGGAGGGGTGCAAAACAAAAGTGTGAGTGGGCAAAAACAAAGCTTTACCAAAATCACTTCGATATAAAAGTTGTAACCCCTCTCTGTAAAACATGTATACTTCCCAGAAAATATGTATATACGTACTAGTACTGAAAACCATCAATCAACCAATCAATCAATCAATCAATGCCATGATCGAATGAACCATAATCAGTAATAAGCATGTATCAAATATCATTAATCAATCAGGTGATATCCCAACTCAAATCATGCCAGCAATATATATGTCAATCAGCCGGAGTCACCTCTAGTGACCTGTACGGCTGAATCTATGGCTCCTTAACCACATCCTCAATTCATCTTTCAATCAATAACCTGCACCCATGACGGAACCACCTAATGTGGTCTGTACGTCACGCTGGGTATGTAACGCTTTGTGCTACAATCACGTGAAGGCTGGCGACGAATCGCAAGTCACCTACGAGTCGGAACCACCTAGTGTGGTCTGTACGACAGGCTGGCACCTGCCTTGGATCCAAGGTGAGCGTACGGTGCGGGAGGTGAACGATCACGTGAAGGCTAAGCCTTACTCTGGCGGCATAAACCCCGATGTGCAGGTAAATGAGCCATATACTAATCTCATTGATATCACCATAACCATCATATCACAAGCATACACTTACCTGACTTACCTGGCGCCCGCGGTGCATCAATATATATAATCATATAAACATAAAAATATATATGGCATTCGACATGGCATTCAATTTCATAAAAGCATTTTAAAACGTATTTCTGGGAATCAATCAATTATATTTATATATATATATATATATATATATATATATATATATATATACTGAAAACCAAAAGCCCACTCACTGATAGGTAGACGGGTCGTAGCCCCCGAGCCTCGCGTGGCTGCGCTCGTCCTCAGGATACGTCTCACCTATATGCGAAACAACTATATAACCGTTAATCATGCACATAACCCAAATCAAGTAATAACTTCTCATACATTGCTCAATTGGGGTGTTTGAATATACCAACATGCTCTACTCAATCCCACGAACACCCGCATATTTTTAAAATAATTTTTGGAAGCCTCACGCGCTGGCCAAGGCACGGCAACACACGCCGCCCATGCGACACTGACGGAAACTCTAACGCCGTTAAGGAATATTCCGTTAAATCCCTAGAATATTCCGTTAAAGTTAAGTGACGCCGTTAACATCCGTTAGGAATATTCCGTCAACTTTGACGGAATATTTCATCACCTTCAACCTCAGTCGCCGGCGATCGGCGCCAGCGCCGCTGTGTTGCCGGAAAGTGGGTAATTTTTCTACCTTCGATTTCTAGCTCATTTTTCAACCAAATTTCACGAAATTTACACCAAAATGATCCTTAGGACAAGGAGAAGAGATTTATACCTGCTTTGAACCCAAAATCCACGTGAATCTCGCAAGAGAAATTTCCCAAATTCCGGCCAACTTCCAAACCGGCGATCCCGACGTCCAAACTCCTTCAATTTTGTCCTCCGAGCATCCTAAGACTATTCTAAACCTTCATATGATCTCCAAATAAGCTGAAACACCATAGATGTCGAGTGCATGAACAGTACCATCCACGGTACTACGCGGGTTCTAGGGTTCTCGACGGTTTCAACCTAAACAAATGGTACGGTTGCACTCACCAGGTTACCAGGGTTCCTAAGATGTTATCTAGGGCTTTGATCTGTGACCAAAACACAAGAGACAGAGGTCGTCCGTACGTTTGCAGGGGAGAGGATAGAGAGTTCGAGAAGAGTAAGGAGAAGGTGATGGGGAAGGGTAGTCCGCACACGTGTTGTGCATGTGTGTGTGTATATATTCCTCATCCAACCCCATCCACACAAAATCAAAAAATTACAATAAAATAAATATATAGGTACCCCTACCTATAAACATTAATCCTTATTCACACATCCTCTCACCCCCGCAAGGGTAAAATCATCATTTCATAAATAACATATTCATTAACTCGGAACGGACTGTTACAATCTACCCACCTTAATAAAATTTCGTCCTCGAAATTTACTTAACACATACAACCCATTAAAACTCATAAAACAACCGTGGGTACAACTCTTTCATCCTTTCTTGCGTCTCCCAGGTTGCCTCCTCCACAGAGTGATTCTTCTAGTTGCCTCCTCCACAAAGTGATTCTTCTATAAAACCTTCACTAGTCGCACTGTCTTGTTCCTCAACACCTTATCCTTCCAATCCAGCATAGTGACCGGCTCCTCCTCGTAAGGCAAATCTGGATTGATCTCTAATTGCTGTGGAGGCAAAACATGTGATGAATCTGAAATATAATGGCGAAGCATCAACACATGAAATACATTATGCACTCTAGACAGCTCCTGAGGCAACTCGAGTCTATAAGCCACTTCACCAATCCGCTCAGAAATCTGATATGGCCCGATATACCTGGGACTCAATTTCCCCTTCTTACCGAACCTCACAACACCTTTCCACGGTGATAACTTCAAGAAAACCCAATCGCCCACATTATAAGTCCGATCAGTAGCGTGTCGATCAGCTAAACTCTTCTGATGATCTTGAGCCGCTTTCAGGTTAGATTTAATCACCTGAATATTCTCTGTAGTCTCATCCACTATCTCTGGACCCTCTAAAACTCTTTCTCCAACCTCTGACCAACAGAAAGATGTCCGGCAAGCTTTACCATATAAAGCCTCAAATGGTGACATACCAATGCTCGAGTGATAACTGTTATTATAGCCAAATTCCATCAGATCCAAACGCGTATGCCATGAATCATCGAACTGCAATACAGAAGACCTCAACATATCCTCTAATGTCTGAATTGTCCTTTCAGACTGTCCGTCAGTTTGCGGATGATATGTGGTACTATACAATAACCTCGAACCCAAAGCTTCTTGAAATGCCGTCCAGAATTTAAAAGTAAACCTCGGGTCTCGATCTGATACAATGCTAACTGGCACGCCATGATACTTAACAATCTTCGTGATAAAAAGTTCAGCTAGCCTATTTAAAGAAAATTTCTCTCGAACTGGGATGAAATGTGCTGATTTAGTAAGTCGATCCACAATCACCTAAACTCCATCATAACCATTCCTTGTACGAGGAAGCTTATACACAAAATCCATAGTAATGTTTTCCCACTTCCATTATGGAATAGGAAGAGGCTGCATCCGTCCAAATGGCTTCTTTCTCTCGGCTTTAACTTGCTGACAAACAATACATCTACTCACATATTTAGCAATTTCTCTTTTCATACTTGGCCAATAATAAAATGGTCGAATGGTATGATACATCTTCGTGCTTCTAGGATGCATAGCATAAGCTGAGATGTGCGCCTCATCAAGAATAGCTTTCTTTAACTCCGTATTTTTCGGCACGTACATCTTACCTTCTTGCATGAGCATGCCATCAGTCTCACGAATCCGAAGATCTTTCTTCTTCCCTTTATTCCTCAATCGAATTAATTCTTGAACTTCGTCATCCTCCATCTGTGCCTCAAGTATATGATCAATCAAGATTGGCCTAACATGAAAATGAGCAAGTAAAGCGGTTTCCTGATCATTATCCTTTGATTCTTCCATAACTAGCTTCACTCCAGTCGATCTTAACTCTGCCAGAAGAGGAACACCGCTTGCTTGAATAACATTAATCCTGCCTTGAGATTTCCTGCTAAGTGCATCAGCTACCACATTTGCGCGACCAGGATGGTATTCAATCGTGCAATCATAGTCGCTCAGCAACTCAATCCATCTCCGTTGACGAAGATTTAAATCCCTCTGAGTAAACAAATACTGAAGACTTTTATGGTCTGTGAAGATCTTACACTTCTCACCATAAAGATAATGCCTCCAAATTTTCAATGCAAAAACAATCGCCGCTTGTTCCAAATCATGAGTAGGATAGTTCCTTTCATGCTGTTTTAATTGTCTAGAGGCATATGCAATCACCCTGCCATGTTGCATCAACACACAGCCCAAACCATTTAATGAAGCATCGCTGTAAATCTTGAAATTACCACTGTCGTCAGGAAGTGCCAACACTGGTGCCTGAGTATGACAATATTTCAGCTGCTGGAAACTCCGCTCACAACTATCATCCCATTCAAATTTAACATTCTTCCTTGTTAACTTAGTAAGTGGCAAAGCAATCTTGGAAAAATCCCGAACAACTGTAATACCTTGCTAAACCTAAGAAACTACGTATATCCGAGATGGTTTGCGGCTGCTCCCAATTCTCTATTGCTGCCACTTTCTGGGGATCCACCTGAATACCCTAAGCTGAAATAATATGTCCCAAAAATGCCACCTGATTCAACCAAAATTGACATTTACTGAACTTGGCATAAAACCTACACTCCCTCAACCTTTTCAGCACCAAACTGAGATGTCGCACATGCTCCGCTTTAGATTTAGAATAAACCAAAATGTCATCGATAAAAACAATGACAAATCGGTCTAAATACTGCTTAAACACCCTGTTCATCATATCCATAAAAGCAGCATGTGCGTTAGTTAACCCAAATGGCATTACCAAAAACTCATAAAGGCCATAACGGGTTTGAAACGCAGTCTTAGGAACATCATCCTCCCTAATCTTCAGCTGGTAATATCCAGACCTCAAGTCAATCTTCGAAAATACACAAGCTCCCCGCAGCTGATCAAACAAATCATCAATACGCGGCAATGGATAACGATTTTTAATCGTCACCCGATTCAGCTGCCGATAGTCTATACACAGCCTCAAAGTATCATCTTTCTTCCTTACAAATAAAACTGGAGCTCCCCAGGGTGAAGTACTAGGCTGAATAAAACCTTTATCTAATAATTCTTGCAGTTGAATTTTCAATTCCTTTAATTCTGCAGGAGCCATTCGATAGGGAGTCAAAGATATAGGGTTAGTACCTGGCAATAAATCAATGGTGAACTCAACGTCTCGATCCAGCGGCAACCCTGGCAAATCATCAGGAAAAACATATGGGAAATGTCTAACCACTCTAACATCCTCCACTCTGCTGGCCACCTCATCATTCAGCACCACATGTGCCAGATACCCTTGACAACCCTTCTGTAACAACTTCTTGGCTCTCACAGCTGAGATAATACCATGCCTGACGCCACTAGGCTCACCAACAAATGTAACCACCGGTAAGCCCGGTCGTAAAAACGTAACCTTCTTCTCATAACAATCGATGTTAGCACGATTATAATGTAACCAATCAGTGCCCAAAATAACATCAAATTCAACAAGGTCTAACGAAATAAGGTTAGCAGGCATAACTACATCCTCCACTAACATAGGGCACCCTGGATACATCCACCCTACCTGGCACGTCTCACCTCTAGGCATAGAAAACTCTATCTCATAACCAAGAGGTGTGGGATTAGGTTGCGTCAATTGAGCAAATGCATGAGAAATAATCGAATGGGTAGCACGACAGTCAATCAATACTTTAGCAAAATGTCCAAGAACATTTAACGTACCCATTATCAAATCGGGGTTATTCTGAGCGTCCTGCACTGAAACATTATGAATACATCCCTGGGACTGCTGACGTCCCTCTTGTCTTCTACTAGACTGGCCAATACGCCCAGATATACCACGACTCTGCCCCAACTGACTAGGCTGCCTTGAGGTTCCCGCGTTGCTCGAGGTAACCTCACCTTGCTGCGGCTGCACACCCAGATACCATTGTGATCCCCTTGCTGAATAAGATGGATACGGAGCATATTCTCCTGAATACTGAGGATACCCACTCTGATAGCCACTAGAATAATAGGGATCCTGAGAATAGGGATACGGCGCTGCTGGATAAGGCACCACATCACCCTGATAATGATAAGTGCTCCCTCGACTTGGCTGACCATAACCACTCAACGTTGGAGCCTGCTGCCTCGGCACTGGTGCTGGAAAAGAAGGCATCTGTGGCCTCTGTTGAGTCTGTGGACAATTAGCTGCACGATGACCAAACTGTCCACAGGTAAAACATCCTCGAATACCCTGCCTACACTCGCTTGCATGTCGGCTATTACACATCTGACAAAAAGGAACTCCTGAACCACCAGAACCACCAACATCTCACTGCCTCTGAAAACGTGACCCACCAGCAAATCTACCACCTCTACGCTGGCCTGTGGAATTAAATCTTCCACTGGATGAACTCGAACTAGTCCCACTCTTCTTAAAACTTTGAGTCTTTCTGGGCCCCTGATATACAATACTTTGTCTTTATCATTCTTCTTAGAATTATCTTTCTCTTCCTCATCACTGTCGCTAGGCAAGTTGTCAGAATCCTCAATCTGCAGCAGAATCTCATAAAACCCATGATAAGTCAAACAGGGAATCCCAATAGCCAAAGTACGCCACTTCTTACGAGTACCCAACTTGAATCGACGAAGCATCTCCGCTGGATTCATCGCCACCTCAGGGTGATATCTGGACAAGTCTGTAAACTTCCTGTAATACTCGTTAGCGGACATCTTCTTCTGCTTCAGGTTTGTAAACTCCTGTTTCTTGCTGTCAATGTACGCATGAGTAATAAATCTTTTATGGAACAGCTGCTTAAATATCTCCCAGTCTGCGGCTTCCTCTCGAGACAACTCCTTGGCCGCCTGCTCCCACCAAGATGCTGGTTCCTTGCCCAAAAACCACGAGGCCGTCTCAACCCATCTGTTTGCAAGCAAACTCCCTTGACTCTACATCAGTCTAAAGGTCTTATCCACATGATTCAACCACTTCTCAGCACCCTTGTGCCTTTCATTACCCACAAAAGTATTCAACTTCAGATTATAAACAGTTTCCACATGAGTCCTCAGGGGAGGTCGAAACGTCGACTGAATAGCATTAGCGATAGCTTCCCCTAGTTGAGCTATATCAGGGAAACTAGGCTCAGAAATCGGACGTGGCTCACGTCGAGGCGGCATAATTCTGATAGAAGACACCAAAATAGTTAGAATATTCACTAAGTACACAAGACTGCCAAACCTAGGCTCTGATACCAAACTGACACACCCCGACTCGAACATCGGGACGTGCTGGCCGTCACGTAAGCGTGACGAGGCCATGTGCGCAGTGCGGAAGAATAAATGTAGATAATAAGTACTAGAGTATCATTACTAGTGCTACAGGCACATAAAAGAGTGTGAAAGTTAACAGCATAATTTACAGAGTTCGAGCATCCTAGGTGCAGTCCAAAAAGACATAAACAAGAAAGCAAAATATTTACATGGATAGTGTGCTGTCAGATATGCCTTGAAGCCTCATTTGCCACCAACACTACCTAGTACCTGGAGGGGTGCAAAACAAAAGTGTGAGTGGGCAAAAACAAAGCTTTACCAAAATCACTTCGATATAAAAGTTGTAACCCCTCTCTGTAAAACATGTATACTTCCCAGAAAATATGTATATACGTACTAGTACTGAAAACCATCAATCAACCAATCAATCAATCAATCAATGCCATGATCGAATGAACCATAATCAGTAATAAGCATGTATCAAATATCATTAATCAATCAGGTGATATCCCAACTCAAATCATGCCAGCAATATATATGTCAATCAGCCGGAGTCACCTCTAGTGACCTGTACGGCTGAATCTATGGCTCCTTAACCACATCCTCAATTCATCTTTCAATCAATAACCTGCACCCATGACGGAACCACCTAATGTGGTCTGTACGTCACGCTGGGTATGTAACGCTTTGTGCTACAATCACGTGAAGGCTGGCGACGAATCGCAAGTCACATACGAGTCAGAACCACCTAGTGTGGTCTGTACGACAGGCTGGCACCTGCCTTGGATCTAAGGTGAGCGTATAGTGCGGGAAGTGAACGATCACGTGAAGGCTAAGCCCTACTCTGGCGGCACAAACCCCGATGTGCAGGTAAATGAGCCATATACTAATCTCATCGATATCACCATAACCATCATATCACAAGCATACACTTACCTGACTTACTTGGCGCCCGCGGTGCATCAATATATATAATCATATAAACATAAAAATATATATGGCATTCGACATGGCATTCAATTTCATAAAAGCATTTTAAAACGTATTTCTTGGAATCAATCAATTATATATATATATATATATATGTATATATATATATACATATATATATATATAGATATATAAAACCAAAAGCCCACTCACTGATAGGCAGACGGGTTGTAGCCTCCAAGCCTCGCGTGGCTGCGCTCGTCATCAGGATACGTCTCACCTATATGCGAAACAACTATATAACCGTTAATCACGCACATAACCCAAATCAAGTAATAACTTCTCATACATTGCTCAATTGGGGTGTTTGAATATACCAACATGCTCTACTCAATCCCACGAACACCCGCATATTTTTAAAATAATTTTTGGAAGCCTTATCCGCCCTCACACGCCTGCCAAGGCACGGCAACACGCGCCGCCCACGCGCGGCCACACGCCGTGCACACTGACGGAAACTCTAACGCCGTTAAGGAATATTCCGTTAAATCCCTAGAATATTCCGTTAAAGTTAACTGACGCCGTTAACCTTCGTTAGGAATATTCCGTCAACTTTGACGGAATATTCCGTCAACTTTGATGGAATATTCCGTCACCTTCAACTTCATTCGCCGGCGACCGGCGCCGCTGTGTCGCCAGAAACTGGGTAATTTTTCTACCTTCGATTTCTAGCTTATTTTTCAACCAAATTTCACGAAATTTACACCAAAATGATCCTTAGGACAAGGAGAAGAGATTTATACCTGCTTTGAACCCAAAAGCCACTTGAATCTCGCTGGAGAAATTTCACGAATTCCGACCAACTTCCAAACCGGTGATCCCGACGTCCAAACTCCTTCAATTTTGTCCTCCGAGCATCCTAAGACTATTCTAAACCTTCATATGATCTCCAAATAAGCTGAAACACCATAGATTTCGAGTGCATGAACAGTACCATCCACGGTACTACACGTGTTCTAGGGTTCTCGACGGTTTCAACCTAAACAAATGGTACGGTTGCACTCACCAGGTTACCAGGGTTCCTAAGATGTTATCTAGGGCTTTGATCCGTGATCAAAACACAAGAGACAGAGGTCATCCGTACGTTTGCAGGGGAGAGGATAGAGAGTTCGAGAAGAGGAAGGAGAAAGTGACGGGGATGGGTAGTCTGCACACGTGTTGTGCATGTGTGTGTGTATATATTCCTCATCCAACCCCATCCACACAAAATCAACAAAATTACAATAAAATAAATATATAGGTACCCCTACCTATAAACATTAATCCTTATTCACACATCCTCTCACTCCCGCAACGGTAAAATCGTCATTTCAAAAATAACATATTCATTAACTCGGAACGGACTGTTACAAATATCATTGGGGAGTGGGCTAAGCCTCACAATGAATTAATAATAATGTGATTCAAATTCACTTTTGGAGAGAATCGACATCTCTCTTACAAATAAAAAAAAAATACCACTAAACCTTAATACTAAGTGACTGCTTTTGGATAATGTTGATATAAAAGGTTCCTCTTAAATCATTGGAGTAGGGAACGTTTTTTCATACCTCGTCGGCCCACTAATATGTAAGGTTGATGACCTTTTTGATTCTTATTAGTTTGTTATAATCCCGCATCCTTTTTTTTTTTTTTTTTGGGAAACTATAATCCCACATCTTTGACGGAAAGGAAGATGATCATGCTAGAGGTTCTGGATTTAGATTCCAAATGTTTAAGTCTTGTGCCTTGTTAGCTTTATCTTCAAGTCGCTAGTAGTCCAAGGGTTATAGTAATGACCACTCCTTAAATTATTGTTGCTTATAATAGCTTACAAAAAGAGAGGAATTTTGGATTTAGTGTTGCTTAATTATTGGAACTGATGACTTATTTTGCGATATAATGCTTGTTAAGTTCTAGCGGAGTAGTGTAATTGGTTTTGCAAGATGTTTTTTAGAGAGTAAGATTCAAAGTTCAAGAGATTTGGGTTGGGATTTGTATTAGGTTAAAGGTTTTGTCAAGGTAGGGAGATTAAATTTTAGGTTTATTACTCTTTTATTAACGTTAGCTTACTTGACTAGAAAACAGAAAATGAAGTAATTGCGGACTTTCTTCCATCTGAGATATTCCTACGACTATCTATGAAGATAATGACACTTATATTGATCAAATGAAGAAATGTTACATTATAGGAGACAAAACCAAGCGTATTGTATTGTCCTCACATTAGCAACAAGAGCATCATAAGTAGGGTTGGGTAGAGGTAGGTTCAAAAAACTGAAAACCGAAAAAAATCAAAAACCGAACCGAACCGAAACCGAAAAAACCGAACTAAACGAAAAAACCTAACCGAACCGAATTCTTTTGGTTCGGTTCGGTTTTAGTGGTCTAGAAACCGAATCAAACCGAACCGAACCGAATTAAATAAATTAATATTTTTAATTATATTTATTTAATTATTTGTTTTGGGTATTATTTTTTAAACCTAATTTGTAATATTTTTAAACCCAATTTTATTTGTTTAATTATTTATTTTGGGTAGTATTTTTTAAACCCAATTTGTAAGCCCAACTTGTTGCAAAAAACTTACTACCTTTTCTCATTTTTCTCACACTCCAATTTTACTTGTAATTTTTTATGGTTTGTTTGTTTCATCACTAAACCAGTTGCTTTCCATTTGTCTCTTGATCAATTATGTTCTTCTTTGTTTGTGTTTTTATTGTTTGAATTGAAATTATGAGTGATTTGGAGTAATAATCACAGAGTAATCAAATTTGCTTGTACAACTTCTCTCTCTTTGCACTCCAGTCCATATACTTTCATATCTCTGCTGGGTAAAAATTGAGGGGGAGAGAGAGAGAGAGAGAGTTAAACATCTTAAATTTCATTTTTTGCTGCTTGACTTTGTAAGAGACTGAAACTTTCACCGCATTCTCTTAGAAAACTAAACATACCATTGGATTTGATGGTTGTTTGTGATTTGGGTTTTAATGCTCTGTTTGCCCCTTATTAATAATCATGTAATGTTTGAGTGATCTCTTCTGCTCAAAAGTTTTAGGACTTTCCTTGATATTTTCTCAGGAACCAAACAAGGATTAACCCTGTGTATACTTTGTTTGCTTGATGTGAACAAAAATAATATCCAAAACAAATAATTAAATAAATAATACCGAGAAAAAGAGAATTTAAAATATCATTATTTTTTAAACCCAATTTCTTAGGAACCAAACAAGGTTAACCTAACCCTGTGTATACTTTGTTTTTTTTAACCCAACCGTGATGTGAAAAAAAAAAAAACCGAAACCGAACCGAAAAAAAAATAACCGAACCAAACCGAATTGAACTGAAATTTCGGTTCGATTTCGATTTTGGTAAAAAACCAAACCGATTTGAACCGAACCCACCCCTAAGGTTGGGTGCGTTTGGGTTAGTTTGGTTTGGGTCCAAACCACGACCCAAGTGGCACACTCCGGGTTGTCTAAATTTCAGATCACAACCGAACCATAATAGCTTAAAAGTGATTACATCGGTTCACCAATGTTGCAGTGCGGGTTGGTTCGGTTTGCATTTAACATGCACATATTACTAAATAAAAATTTCTGAGTTATGTCGAAATAATTGTAAGAAATTTTTTATAAACCATCAATTTATAAAAAAAGATTCATCATCAAACTCAAGACAATAAACATGGGTTGCACAACTGATTCAGCCAAGTCCTATGAATAAAACATATTTACTGTAATTATTAATTTTCCATTTAGATTCTAGCATAGGTACATGCATCTGTTGTACTATATAAATGTTTTGCTCCTAGTGATTTCAAATCAAGAAACATAATTCACCCAAGTTAAATCCTTTTACACTTTAGCATCTAATGAAACGCTTCCATTCAAATTTAATCAAATCTTCTGTGACTTGACAAGAAAAAAAAAGGTACTTGGCCATGGCAGGTGACCAAAGAGAGATGTGGAAGGTTTTATTAAGCATTGAATCTATTTTAATGGTCCAGATAAGTCCTTGTAAAGAGAAAATCTGTTGAGTATCCAACTAATGTGTCCTCCAACGTTGGCAAATTCTCATGTCCATTTATAATAATGAACCAAGGTAGGTTTACTAAAGGGATTTGATTTCTTTCCACATCTAGATCCTGTAAATTTTTACAGTGGGGTTAACCATTCCTTGTGCTGTATAAATTTCAGTATTCATAGGCTTACAGCGCATCACTGTCTAAACCGGTATACAAACCGAGTCTTCTTTTTTCTTAACATTTGTATGATCGATATTAGTGATTGTTGGTTGTGAATGATGCTTCAACCAAAGCAAACCCATTTCAGTTCTTTGCTTTGACATTTTATCTTTTCTACTGGCACCAAATCCCAATTACAGCTAAACCACTCGGTAAAGCCAAGCATATAGACTTGCATTGGTCAACTGATTTCTGCACGCTTCTTTTTTCCACTTGCATGCCCGTGTTTATTTCTAACTTTCGAATTGAATAAGCCAAAAGAAAATTGCGTGCAAATGAAGAAATTGTGCGGAAATCATTTCGCTCGTCTTATAATGATCATCCTATTACATTCATGTTGAATTTACGTTTTTGGTGCAGACCAAGAAATAGAGTTTGATTATAGGGAAGGGACTGAGAAGGGCCCGGACATTGGGGAGAGCTTAAGCAAGAATGGGCGGCATGTTAAGATGGAAAATGTGGAAATTTTAAGTTTGTTTGAATGTGTTTTTCATAATTGGAATGAATGTACAAGAGAGGATATATAAAGAGAGGGAGATGATTACAAGCAACCTTCCCTTGACAAACTCTACTAACCGGGTAAGCCCTAAAGCTACCACTCCATAAATTAAGGGAGTGCAGCAAGTAGTTAGCACACAACTATCAACAAGTCATATCTTCCTCAGAATAAGGGATTAGGCTTAAAAGAGAATCCCATGGAAAGAGGAAATTGAAAAATTGGTAGCATGGGTATTGTCCATCCCATATCCTAGCAGCCACACCATGCCATACCATATCGTCCAATACTCCCCCTGAAGCTGGATCGAGGAGATTGATCGAGCCAAGCTTGTCAAGGAGACGCTGAAAAGGAACTGAAGGAAGTGCTTTGTGAACACATTCACTAGTTGATCATGATTGCGAGTATATATGGTTTGAATAACTTGGGATTGAACCTGTGCCCTAATGTAGTGACAGTCCACCTCAATGTGTTTGGTCCTTTCATTGAACACTGGGTTAGCAGCGATATGCATGGCTGCTTGATTGTCACACATGAGTGACATTGGAGTAGAACTAGAGAATCCCAAGTCTAAAAGTAACCCTTTGAGCCAAATTAACTCACATGTTGTCGATGCCATTGCACGAGATTCAGCCTCCGCACTAGAACATGCAATAACTTGCTGTTTTTTGCTTTTCCATGTGATGAGGTTTCCTCCAACAAACGTATAATAGCCAGTGGTAGACTTCCTATCAATTACATTCCCGGCCTAATCTGCATTTGTGTAACCACTGATCTGAGTGGAGTGGTTGTTCTTCATAAGAATACCTTTACCAATAGAGCCTTTTAGGTAGCATAGAATTCTTTTGACAATGAGAAGATGTTTCATAGATGGTACGTGCATGAATTGACTGACCAGGCTCACAACATAGGTAATATCAGGTCTGGTTATGGTAAGGTATATAAGCTTTCTAACTAACAACTAACCTTTGGTAATAACTTACATCGGTGAGAGGTTCTCCATCCATATCAAGTTTTAGCGTACTATCAAGGGGAGTGATAGCAGGCTTGCAATCGAGTAATTCAGCCTCAGTGAGAAGATTCTCAACGTACTTGCGCTGATTTAAAAACAAACCCTTTTGAGATGTTGCCATTTCAATGCCAAGGAAATATTTTAGTCTCCCCAGGTCCTTTGTGGCAAAGGTGTGATTGAAAGATTTCTAGTGAGCTTCAAATTCAACTTCATTTTCATCTGTGATGATGAGATCATCCACATAGATGAGAACCACCAATATACCAGCTGATCCTTTACAAGTGAATAAGGATGAGTCCGCATTACTTCGAACAAAACCAGCTGCTTCCAACACTGAACTCAACTTGGCATACCATGCACATGGAGATTGTTTCAAACAATAGATTGCTTTGTGCAATCGACACACCATACCATTTTGACCTTAAGAAGAACCTGGTGGAGTTGCATATATACTTCCTCTTGTAAATCCCCATGAAGGAACGCACTTTTTTACATCCATTTGGTACAATGGCTAGCCATAATTCACAGCAACTGAAAGAAGAACCCTAACAGAGTTTATTTTGGCTACTGGAGCAAATGTCTCCTTGTAGTTTACCCCAAATGTTTGAGTGAAATCACGTGTAACCAATTTAGCCTTGTGACGTTCAATTGATCCATCAGCCTTGAACTTTGTCTTATAGATCCATCTACTCCCAACAGCCTCATTCTCTGATGGTAACTTCACAATGCTCCATGTTTGATTGTTCTCCAAGGTATGAAGTTCATCCTTCATCTCATTTCTCCACTCAGGAATTAGTTGAGCCTCTTGAAAGGTTCGTGGTTCAATGTGATGAGAGATTTCAGCCAGGAATGTGGCATGATTAGGGTGAACACGACTATAACTCAGCACCTCAGTGATGGGGTGTTTGGAAGCAAAGGTGACATAGTCTCGGAGCCTTGCTGGAGGTTGTCGAGCACGCACAGGATTACGCCTTGTAGGAGGCAAAGTGGGAGCTTCTTCATGACTTTCATCTTGAGTAGACTCCGTACCATCCTCCAGGTTTGTTGGTTGAGAAGACACATGTGAAATCCCGTTCCTGGATTTCACTGTTATAATCTACGAAATGGTATTATTGAGACTTTACATTATTTTACGAGAAATTATATTAATTTATTTGAATTTAGATTTCAATTAAACTAGTTACGAAGAGTGAAGTTTGGAAAATTATTATTTACTCGTAGACATTTTGAGGTCACAAGTAATGTTCTCAAATAGGTCTCGAAGCCACGAGCACATAGGCGAAAGCCGTTTGCGAGTCCGGGTTATAACGGTATAGTTACGGACATTTGAAGTTGTGGACTATAGATTGTGGGAATTATTTAATTCCCACATGTGGGTTAAAAGTTAATTAGTTTAATAAAGGGGGACCAATCAGATTTTGGGAGGGGGAGGAAGGACTAATAAGAGAAGAAAAAGAAAAAGGGGGATTTTTTCCCTTCCATTTTTCGTCAAACCATGCACCCACAAACCCGATTTCAACCTGGCTGAATTCCAGCCAATCTCCATCATTTTTAGGTCATTCTCACCCCTCCACCACCTACAACTTATTCCACAACCTCTCATCTACTTTATTTGCTCAAACTGAAGGGTTTTTGAGGCCAATTTCGAGTAGAACCGTATCGGAGAACTCGAAGGTTCTCGACGGCGATTCGCCGTTCCGGCGAGTTTCATCACCCACCACCACCCTTAATCAATCAACTTCCCTTGGACCCAGGAACAAGACCCAATCAGTTGTAGGGGCGTTGGAACACCAAGGAAGCAGAATTGAAGAACACCCACCTTAGGGTTTCGACGGGTGAGAGCCAATTTGGGGGCCTTCTCAGTCAAATTGGACTCGACCACAGGTATAAAGTTTACTCTACTTGTTGAGATCTTCATTCTTGAAAAATTTGGGAATTTTTGGAAAAAAATGTCGAATTTTCCGATGTGTGACATTCGATTTATGAAATGTCGTTGGTTGAGTATATTTTCGATAAGGTCAGCCACTTGAATATTCTAACAATTGAAGATCTTACCATTGCATTGACACCAAATTTTAGTATGCTATTGTAGATATTGTTTATGGACCTTAGGGAATTACTAGTGGAAATCTAGTGGGCCTATATTGGTTAGATAGCGACTTGAATATATGAAATATGATTATTATCTTAATTGATTATATTAATATCATTTGTGAATATGAATTGGTCTTATAAATATGGTTTCTATTAATATCTATGTTCAACGTCAAGAAGAACCCAAAGGAGTTGATTCGCATTTATGTTAAGAGGTTCAAAATAGAGCAGGCAAAGATAGTCGGACTTAACGACTCGATAGCTAGAGCTGTCTTCCAAAAAGGACTTCCAACAGAACATCTGCTGTTCAGAAAATTGATCATGAAAGAAGATCTAACTCTGGTAGACTCTTTCACTATGGCAGAGAAGTATGCACTTTGAGACGAGGCTTGCCGATGCATATTCAAGGACTTGAAGAAGTACCCGACATCACTTCTCTACTATCCAAATCGAAAGTAGTGGAGGATTTATTTACATGCTTGGTGATATCTGAAGCAGCAATAAGCTTTACCCTCATATGAGAAGATTTGGGGGCTCGACTACCTATATTCCACAGTTCAAAAACTCTTCTCGATGCGAAACCAGCTACTAGAAATTCAAAAGCTAACTTTGGCGACAGTTGTTGCAACCCGGAAGCTCAAGTTATACCTTCAGACACAAGCAGTCATCCTCATGACGGACTATTCTACCCAATCCAGACCCACGACGATAAAGGAGCAGACACTATGCAAAGTTTTCTGACGAACGCAACAACTTAGCCCAAAAGGCAAGCCAAGGGAAGACGAACAGTAGAAGGACACACTCGAAAGTAAGTTTTATCCTTGTCACCCCAAAAGATTCTACGTAGGAGCAACATGTATCGGAAGTTGAGCAACACCTCTTACTGCACATCACATTGCCCCAGCCAACCCTTGCTCCATAATTCAGCTCTATAGTGGCCCAATACCGGTAGTTGAGCATCTCATGTTGTGTGTAACATGGTCCCTGTTGGAAGTATGCCCACAAAGCCACTCATTTGATGTAATAGCTTTTGGAATACTTATTGTATTAGACTATTATATGTTTAATGAAGGGCAAAGCTTATTGTTAATCACTATTTATTGTATCATGTGTTTAAGCAATAAGGGAATCCAAGGAATATATTTAATCTAAGAGAGAAGTGATCTAAGTAAGTTAGATTAACGAGACCTTTCTCTTATGAACATTCCTAAAACGTTCCTAGCCATAGGATTGCCAATTGGGCATTGACAATCCACTAAGGTTAGTATGTGTTATGTTAACTCAAGCGTGAGTATGACTAGTCTCAAGTCATTTAGTGTTGGACACTAAGACAAACACATAGGTGCTCAAAAGGTAATCGAGTACACTGAACAACGATCAAAAGAGAGTTCGAACATACATGTCATGTAAGAACTCGTAAGTTGCAATATGCAAAGTAGTCCTTTGACCTGAGGCATCATTGATGTCTAATGGTTAGGTCCTTGATCTTTGATTATGTCAAAGGCATTCCATTGAGAGTGTCAACGACATTGTTGGGGTTAAGCTATCTAGTCATGTAGGCATGTGAATGCACAACAAGGGATCTCTAACCTTCCATGGTGGAAGGTGAATACTCTGAGATATGATTCGAGAGTCTTTGGCCAAAGCATACGAATATGATTTAGGAAGCATGTTCCAAATCATATTCAATTGATTCATATAGAGAAGTATCACATTGGATAGTAGACATGATACAAACTATCACTCAAACAATGTGATCAAGAGTATTGTATTAGAGAATGACCGTATTGCATTGTATTTGTAACTGGATAGGTTCTCCAACCACTTCTACTTAGCTTGGGTAGCCATGACATACTGCTAGGTGTCACTCATGGTTTGTGGAAGCCCTGAGGATTAGCAAACACTAATCTTCATCAAAGGGAGAATTGAAATGTAGTTTCAATTCACAATCGATCGTTAAGAGTAACAATCGCCCACTGCCTCGCTAATTGGAACCTAATGGATCGTACACCGAGTAAGGGTGAAAGTGAAGAAATATAAATGAGATGGATAAGCAATTAAATAGTTTAATTGAGAATGGTCAAGATTAATTAATTAGTTAATTAATCTTACGAAAGGTTCGTATTGGGCTTTTAAGTTGGTTTTGGGTTTCGGGGCCCAAAAGGGTTTTTGGTCCACAAGGCCCATTGAGTTTAGGTTGTGTGACAACTAAAACTAAATGGAAATTAACCCAAAAACAAAGTCAAAACCGGCCTAGGGTGAGGGTTATCAAACTTGGGTTAATTGCAAGTTTGCCACTCACATGTGAGGTGGTATAAAAGCATCTTTATAGCTTTTACCTCATTAGGGTTTTCTTGAGACAAAGAAGAGAAATATTTTCTCTCTTTTTCTCCATAGAGGCCGGCCACTTAGGGGAGGGATAGCTAGCAATCTTTCTTCCTCTAAGTCATCCATTTCATCTTCACACCTCATCCTTGGTGTGGAGACTTAGAGACACCAAACCTTTGGTGTTTTTGGAGATTCTTTCCTCACATCCTCAAGGAGCAAAGGAGTAACAAAAGGAAGTAAATCACAAGGAAGATCCAAGGAGCTAGGAGGTGACTTGAAGGCCCTCCACTTGGGTGAATCCCTTGTGTAAACAAGGATGAGCTTCAAGGGTAATGAATCTCAAAATCCTTTCTTCTCTTTAATGTTGTTAAAGAGTCTTATGATTCACCATTCACTAGGCTTTGAAAGTCATGGGTTTTAGAATTGTTTTTGAATGCATGCCTACTTTAAAGTGTTATTAGTTTGCATATGTGTTCAAATATTCTCACATGTTCTTAGCTAGGACAAAATTTTTCCTTCAGTCCCAGCACTATGGCTCCATACTACGTATTCATTCCCAGCCAAGGCGACGCAATAGAGTGATCCAACGAAGCCTCGGAGGCAACCGAGCACACCTTAGCCATTCTCACTTCACCCGATGGAGACTTCTAGCATTTGCACGTTGATGGTGCATCCAACTAAAGGGCTCGGGAGCAGGCATGGTCCTTGTCACCCAGACGGTTCGATGCTCGAGTAGGCAATCACTTTACGTTTTAAAACTTCCAACAACGTGAAGGAAAATTTGTGAAAAACATGTTCATTTGAGCTACATCTATGGCATGCAATTAACAATTAAAGGCGGAATCATGCTTGTATGCACTCAAAACAAAACATTACCCATGAAATTCAAAGCCTAATAGTTATGGTGAACCATGACTCAACTCAAATCTTAAAGAAAGGAGTTGAGAAACTTTTATACCTTTGAAGCACCTCTTTGCTTAGCAAAGGTTAATCACCCATGTGAGGGCCTTCTTTCCTTTGTCTCCTTGCTCCTTGGCTCAATGGATATGGATGGAAGAATTGATTCTCCAAAAGTCCCCAAGGTAGGACGCATTCACTTGCCTCCATGGCTAAATTGGTTAACCCTAACTATGTCGTGGACACTCTCTGACGGAGTGACTTTGACATAGTCAAAGATCAACGACCTAACCACAAGACAACTATAATGCCTGATGTCAAATGACTACTTTGCATTATCCCAACCATGAGTTCTCATGTGACATGAGTATGAAAACTCCTCGTTGATCGCGTTCAGTGGACTCATTCTCTATTGAGCACCGACGTACTTGTCTTGATGTCAGTCACACCAATGACTCGAGACCAGTCACTCTCCCTAAGAGAAGACATAGCACGTACTGATCTTGACGGACTGTCAATGCCCAATTGGCAATCCTATGATCAGGAACATTTAGGATATGTATACTAAAGAGAATCGTCTCATGAATCTAACTTCTTTAGATCACATTCTCCCTATTACATATTCCTTGGACTTATCGTTTAAGCATATAACATTTATATGAGACGGCTTAAAACAATAATCTTTGCCCTTTATATTAAACTAAATTAGTTTAACATGTGAAATGTCCGTAAAGTATCATCATATGATTGGTTTTAGGGCACATTTCCAACACAACGAAGTAGAGTATGAAGCCCTACTGGCAGGCCTCCAAATGGCAAAAGACTTGGCGGTGAAAAAGCTTGCAATTCATTCTGATTACTAGTTAATCACCAGCCAGACTATTGGGGAGTACACGATAAAACATCTGAAGATGGTGCAGTACTTAAAGAAGGTACGAAACCAACTTGAGATGTTTCAGACTTACACCCTCACTCAAATTTCACAGGCAGACAACGCCCACGTGGACGCACTAGCCGGCCTAGGCTATGCCCTCGACCACAAAGTCAAATGTTATATTCCGATTGAGTATCTAGACAAGCCAAGCATAGAGGCGGAACCTGCTGCTGAGGTGTCACAGGTTAGTACAACTCAAAACTGGCAAGATTCCATTATAGACTACCTGGTCCATGGCATGGCATACTCTCGACGATCTAAAGGTTCTAAGCTCAATCCATGAAGGCGTTTGTGGAAATCACTCTAGGGGCCGATCCTTAGCATAAAAGGCTCTTAACGTCGGCTATTATTGGCTTACTATGCATCATGACACAAATGAGTTAGTACAAAAGTACGACCGCTACCAACGCTACAAGCAGGTACCAGCACTACCTGCTAGCAAACTACACCTACAGACGAGTCATTGGCCATTCATGCAGTGGTTAATCGACTTGGTAGGGCTAATGTCGTCCGCTACTGGGGGCAGATGTATGATGATCGTGGGAACTGACTAGTTCACCAAATAGGTGGAAGCAGAGCCCATGACAACCATAACGTAGATGGATATAGAGCGCTTCATATGGAGGAACATTATTTGTCAATTAGGCATCCCTCAATCCATTGTCACAGACAACGGCTCGCAATTCGTAGGCAAAGATTTAGCTAAGTTCTTCTAGAAATATGGCATCAAGCAACGCATGTCCACGTTGAGGTATAACAAGGTGCATGATGGCTTGCGCCGGGATTCCTAGAAGTAGCCACAATGGTTTTTTTCAAGGCTTAGCTAACTGAAGAATTTTGGGTCTTTTGGCCTAATCCGTGAATAACCAGGCCTCAGAGATGGAGGCACATTACGCAGTTTTCCCTAAGGACGGTTTCCCTGGAACCCTAAAGTTGCTAACAAGTGCACTAAGGTAGCTTACGATTTGCAAAAGACTGCCTACGGCTTGCCCTTCGAGCAGTAAGCCACACTAAACTTATACAAACCGCACATTTTTGTGAAACGTGAAACAAGTTAGCGTGCATATGCGGAGCTTTATCCACTACCGACAAGCTATACGGTCGATAAGCTTCAAACTCTGCCAAGCGCGGAATGATCATTTAGATCTACAATAATTCCTAAAGTGTTGTGATACTTGCTACGCAACCCACATAATTGGTTACATAAAACGCAAGGAGTTCTCTCGGACCTTTGTTTACGAAATTCCATACAACCACGTACTTTTGATACGAAAGGTTAGCGAATTTTATAACCCAAAACTCTTTAGTATGTTGTGATGCAGGCCACACAGCTCAAAGGATTGAAGCAAGCCGAGGTTAACAGCCAAGTGGTCACATGGACTCGTCTGCTTCTGTAAGTAAGGTGTCCGGCTGCCGATCCTATGGCTAAAAACTTTGCAAAAGTTGTACTCTAACACCTACGGTTGCATAGGCTATGCGGGCCTGTCTGCTTATAGAAAAGCAACACGCCTGCCGCTGGCTTAAAAGTCAAAGGTTTGGCATAAACAAAAGAAACAAAGATGAAGAAAAGTGAAGCAAGCAAGTTATTAAATTTTCTAGCAAAATTAAGAAACAAATAGCAAAGGTCGAATGAGTTCAAGAAAAGCAAAAATCAACAAGGAAAACAAAGAAAATCTTAAAGGCTACCTAAAAGACTACTCTTCAGCAGCTTGGACATCCCACGATTACTTGTTCGCTACACCTTCAGCAACCGCGACACTCTCCATAGCGGCATTATCCAGCGCTTCACCCCTGGCTGCCCCAGCTTGGGCACCAACTTATCTGATTACTTCACTAATGGAAGCCTCAAAAGTAAAGGCAAGCAAGTCTTCCAAGGAAATAGAGAAGGTCTCAAAGTTTTTCCCAGCAAACTCAAAGTTAGACGGCCTACCAAAGAGATGATCTACATAACCCAGCTTGTAGAAATCGGCCTGACTCTGAACAAGCGAAGCCTCGAGCCCAGCCTTCTCACCCTTCAATTGCTCGTTCTCTTCGTGTAAACCAACACGGACGCACTGCAGCTCATCCACTTCTTTCTTCAGACTTTTGTTGATCTTCAGTGCATCTTGGAGTTCCAACACTTGGGGTTTAAGCCTATCGACGATCTTCTTGAAGTGGATCACTTGATTATAAGCAGCAATCAACTCTTTATCCTTTGCCTACGGAGCAGAACGAAGCTCAGAAATGGCACACTCAAGATATAGAATCTGAGGTATGTAACAACCAATCTCATTCTTTGCACTTTCATACTTAACTTGGATCATGTCAAGCCTAGTCTTTAAGTCAATGATCTCCTGGCAAGCGGTCTTAAGCTGCATAGAGCTAGGGGCAGAGATATTGGACTCCTTCAAAGCGACGAGCTCAGACTCAAACTTTCTGATATTCTCGGCAGAAAAATAAGCTTCAGCTGCCATAGTTTTTGCCATCTCCTTAGCAGCCTTGGTATGCATATGGTCAAGGAGCATAGACTCGGCTGCTAGAATCACCTTTTTTTTGCATCATTGCAAGCAGAGCAGTCCTCATATATTCCGTCATATGCTTCACAAAGAAAATTGGGCAGACAACCCCTTTAACGCCATCAACAAGCTTGGCACACTCTTCCCTATCTTCAAGCAGATCTGGTTTCAAGAGTCCACAAATCTCAGTAGCCTCTCCAGAAATAGGCTTGGTGGATTTCTCACAACTGCCCACGTGAGCAGTCTCATTTTTCTCTGCAGGGGAATCAGTCTCAGCAGCGAGAGGAGTGGGTTTTGGTGCCACTCTAGCAGCGAAGTCCACCTTATCACTTTTCATATTAGCAAGTCTCTCTAAAGGTGAACTGGACTTAGCCTCGACAGATGTTTTGGCATAAATTTGGGCACCGGGGGCACGATGGAACTTCTACGCTGAGCAATCCTATCAGTAATCGTACTAGCCACCTTTGGCATGGCAGGCGTCACTGACTCAGATTTACCAGCCTCATCTTTCTTCCCATTGGAGGAAGTCAAGTTAATCACAAGCTTATCAGCAACAAGCGGACCCTCACGAGTAGTAGATGATGTCTTTGGCTTTTTCTCAGCTGGCATCTCTTGAGCAAGTAGGGAAGATTTTTTTTTTCCACCTTTATTTGCAGCAGGCTCCACGACAGCGATCGGACGAGCCAATAGATTTTCCTTGATCCTTTTCATCTCATCTCTCAGGAGCAGGCCACCTTTTTCATGGCAAAGAGGACTAAATGACCAACGTCATTCATGGTACTCGGTAGGGGAGCTCAACCCATGATGGCTTTTCCCTTACTTTTTCTCTCTGACCAGCAGGCAGGAGGCTTGCATGCCCAGCATTCCAGCAGCCCATAAGGCCCATAACCTTCTCATTTCTCTCAATCACTGGCCTGGCCCGCGTTAGGTCCAAGAACCCAAAGGACATGAGCCATGCGGCTCGTCTAGCACTGCGCCCCAACGCCTTAATCCGTGGCCCCAGCCGCATAGCTGCCCTTGGCTTTAGCCAAGCCGAGCTGCCCAAGTAGTGGTCCTTACCACAACACCTCCTCGGCCTATGCCTAGCCGACGCCTGGCCCCTGCCAGCTGACGTGCCGCACCACCCTGACGGTTGCCTCGCGACAACATTATCCAAGAAGAAGATTACCTCGGTGTGGCGTGGAGAAGACAAAGAAAGCAACGAAAGGCGGTCCTTTGCACGTGCGAGTGTAGAAGATAAGGGAAGGGGAACAAATATCCTCTAGTTTTCTCTTTCTTGTAGGGTAGAATAAATTGCTCTCTGAAGTTGATTTAATCATCTACTTAAGGTAGACTTAAATAGACTTTAGAAGTAATTTATTTCCCTTTCCTAGAAGGATCTAATTTCCAAATTAAAGAGGGAATCTACATCAGAATAGGAAATAATATTATGTTTCCTAAAGTAAAGGAAGATCTCTACACCTGCTGCCTTTTCCTACGAGCAGCCCAACAAGTGTGGGGGCATTTGTGGAGCAAAAAATAATCAAGAAAAATATGGAGGCGACACGTGGACTTTTGGGTAAAAAAGACAAAATTACCCTTGAGGCACACCGGCACTTCCACGCGCATGCAATGGACAATAACGGCTCAATCGAGGTCAAGGGTGATCAAAATGGTATTCTTTTAAACCCTCTCATCACTACTCATCAAATCTTCACCCATAAGGTAACTCCCAATTATTCTTTTCAAATTGGGATTAATTGCCAAAATTAATTGATTAATTACCTAATTGATTGCAAGATATTATGTAGCATAATATCTTGCAATTAGAGCCAAATTACCACCATAAGTGGCCGGTCCATATTTCCCCAAATAGGAAAATAGGGACTGGCCACACTCCTATATATAGCCCCTCATTTCTCCAAAAACCTAAGTCCAATTCTCTTCTAAAATTCTCTAAACACTTTTCCCTCAAATTCTAACTTTGGCATCGGAGATTCTTCTAGCAAAGCCCCCCCATTCATCGTGGGCACGTGAGGCTCTTGGCCTTGATCTTAGGTGTTAATTGTTTTGCAGATGCATTTTCGTCCAAGAAGAAGAAGGCGGAAATTTGCATCCACAATAGGGTCTCAGTCTCTCTCAGCTGCTTTGTCTTAAAAGTCCAAATGTTTCATCCATGTCTAAAATTAATAGTACTCCTTATTAGTATGATCTGGAACTGCACATGGTGCATCAAAGCGCCGACCAGTACAGTCTAGCTGTAGTTGGATTTCTATACCAAGTCGGCCAGCCCAATCCTTTTATATCAAAGGTAATTAAAATCGACAAAACATATAAATAATGGATTGTGCTACATCGTTTTTTAATTTTCACATACCTTTGTTAATTTTTATCCCTTGATCTTCTTCAATTCAATGAATCCGATGACCAAAAGTTAAAAGAGTTGTGTGAGAGGTAAAACTAGGTGTGTGGATAGCACCATCCTAAATGATATGTCAATTAAATGAATTGTAAGAGATTCATGATACCAAAAACGTACTGCCCCACTTTTCAGATAAACAACGATATATAGCCAATAACTGAAAACCTTTAGCTAATCATAAAAACTACATCCCCCCAGGTAAATATTGTTTCAAGAGAAAAACTGGATTTGCTTAAGCAAGCTGTTTATGATGTAAGCCTTCTTAACTTTGTTTGGTGATTCCTCTGTCTTTCTTTTGTTTTTTGCTTTTTAAATTCAACAATTTAAGTCTACTAAATCTGAAATTTTGGCAAACGTTAAATAATGAATAAAACATTACTACTATACAGTTAGCTGCCTACATTTTGGAACAAACTAGCAATGGTGCCCGCGCAATACTGCGGGCATGAAACTGAACATGTTCAAATGCATTTTTTTTTTTGGTCAAATGCATTCTTAAGTAGTATCAATTTGAATGCAATTTATCAAAGCACAAGTTGCAGCATACCTTGTAATTTGTCCAAGGTGGAATTATTTTGTGATAAGGTACTGCAAAAACAAAGTTTAAACCTGTTATAGAACAATATTTCAATCAAATGAACAAATATGGAAATGTCGAAACAAATTAGTAACATAAACTGTCCATGAACTGGTTTGTCTATGTTAATTTTTTTATATAATTGTTTTGTGTTTTTATATAAGTTCAGATTTTTTTGCTAAACACGGATTACATAATGTTTGTTAAGATTATCTACATCATAGATAAGCAGATCATGAGGAGTGGCATCGTACCTTGTAATTTTTGCATGGTGGAGATGTAGAATATCAATAGTGATGTAAAACTGTTGTAACACATTTGAAAAACTACAGCAAAAGGTGTAATTGTACAATACCCTTATCAAATGACACAAATCCATAGTGTAGAGAATGAAAAAAGGAAGTTGCACACAGTAAGTTGCTAGAAAAAATTATTGGCCAAGAATGGAAAACAAAAAATAATAGAAATATTGTAATAACGATAACAGAGAATGTTGAGAGATGGATCAGACATGCCTTATTATTTTTTATCTTTGTGGTAGACAAAGGTATAATTTGGCTAGTTGTTTGAACTTTTATTTTTTTTGGCATTATCATCATGTCCATCTTTCCTCTTCAGAGGAACTGACTGTTACCAATATATAAACTAGAGTTTCTTCTTTTCACGTGCTGTAAACACACGACAAATTGTTTGGCTATTCATTGATGGATTCAAGATAGACATCATATAGTATGAATCTAGATGTTTTAACCATAGGTATATTTTATGGATATCCTTTGATTGAACAAAACAACACAATATGAAATGGAAAATTGTTGAATCTATGTCACCAATAATAAGAATGTTGTAAGATAGATTAAACATTTTTTTTTAATTGGTAAGGTGTTATTTTTGTCAAACCAAGGGTTATGGAGTAGATACTTTTTTGGTTACAACATCTTTGATAATACTTTTGGATGTCCAACTGAATCCATTTATGGGTAGCCAAGTAATTAATCATGTACTAAAAGCAGAAGAAAAGCAGAATTGCAGATAACATTGGCAATAATCAGTTCCCCTGAAGAGAAGGGTTAGTAAAAATTTAATTTAAGCAGAGAGCGTTTACGGAAATGGGAATAGATTATAATTTTTTTTAACGTACTGTTGATTGTTACAGAAATATTTTTGTAGGAGAAACAAAGAAGATGATGAATTGTGTAGCTGGGTGAGTGATGAAATGAGGGTGCTGTCCGAGCTTGAATTTTCATGCCCTGAAAATTCATAAAAGAACGTGTTTCAATCCACAGATGGACGCATTCAATAAGAAAAATACACGGAAATATAATGAGGTTCAGAAGCCCAACCATTTTGGTAAAATCTTGAGGCCAGGTTGCTCAAGGATGACCTCCTAGCCCTTGGAGCAGTCTGGGGACTTGGCTTACTGCTTCCAAGTTTAAAAGGAAGTAAAAGGTTCAGAGAATAAGTAAAACATAACTTGCATTTGTGTAACACTAAAATTATGTACACTTTTTAGCGAGAGTAGACTTGGTTTCACAATTCCAAACTCTCGAGTATTTTGGCACACCATTTTGTAAGGGAGAAGTGATCATTTCATACATAAAATTAAAATAGAAAGTATGCGTTTGATTGGAGCAAGATTGTAAATTTGTAAACCCTAATTTTTGTATTAATTATTCCAGGAGAAGGTGAGCCTGTGTGCAATTTGTTAATTTGTTCACCTTGACTGGGGTCTTCCATCTTCATGCTCCATACATCTGATGATGAAAAGCAAAGCCAGAAAATGCAGAACAATATTAATCAGATATATACCTTAATTTATATTTAATCATAGTATTGAATCTTATATATAATACAATTAGCAGAGAATATTTATAGATCATGGAATTGATTGATCAAATATAATTACTTGAAGATGGCTCTTGATATGAGCTATGCTCGGACATCAACATTCATCAATTGAAGAACCAACTTAAGAATTGCCCCTGCATCATTAATTCACAATTATTAATACTCCATTAATTCAGAATCAACATTCAAATCAGATTGCTTACAACCGTAAGGGAGCATTTTTCCTCACCACCATTTAGTGTGGTGTATGCTTACCACCCTATTTATCACCGTTATATGAGTTTGAATTTCGAGATTTGTGTAGTGGATAAGCACAAATCTCAAAATTCAAACTCATCTAATGGTGATAAATAGGATGGTGAGCATACACCACACTAAATGATGGTGAGCAAAAATGCACTCCAACCCTAAATACCAAATTTGTAACATCCCATATCGCCCAGGGGAGTGATCCTTAAATGTATATTCCCATCCCTACCTAGCACGAGGCCTTTTCGAAGCTCACTGGCTTCGAGTTCCGTAGGAACCCCGAAGTTAAGCGAGAAGAGGGCTAGAGCACACCTATGATGGGTGACCCACTGGGAAGTTGCTCGTGAGTTCCCAGAAACAAAACCGTGAGGGAATGGTAAGCCCAACGCGGACAATATCGTGCTACGGTGGTGGAGGGGGCCCAGGAAGTGATCCACCCCGGGCCGGGATGTGACAATTGGTATCAAAGCCAGTCCCTGGCCGGAAGTGTGCCGACGAGGGCGTCGGGCCCCTAAGGGGGTTGGATTGTAACATCCCACATCGCCCAGGGGAATGATCTTTAAATGTATATTCCCATCCTTACCTAGCACGAGGCCTTTTGGGAGCTCACTGGCTTCGAGTTCCGTAGGAACTCCGAAGTTAAGCGAGAAGAGGGCTAGAGCACTCCCATGATGGATGACCCACAGGGAAGTAACTCGTGAGTTCCCAGAAACAAAACCGTGAGGGAATGGTAAGCCCAAAACGGACAATATCGTGCTATGGTGGTGAAGCGGGCCCGGGAAGTGATCCGCCCCGGACTGGGATGTGACAAAATTCTTCAAGCTGCCTAATCAAAATCTAAGATTATCACTATAATCAACACAGAAACACCGGCGTACCTTTTGGTTTCGAGGATCCCATGATGGTTGTATTAATAAGTTGAAGGTCTTGGTCTTGGAAACAATTCCTTTAAGTAGTGCCTCACTTCATTCAGACCTGCATTGAGTCTAAACTTGTAGGACAACTCAATCACAACTACAAATATTAACCACTGTACGTATAAATTACAAAGAAAACTCATGTACTGTATAAGAACAAACCTCACAACTTTTCGAAATTATGTGTTGCATAAAATTTGGGGAGCCAAAACTAATCAAGAGGCGACACGTGGATTTTTGGGTAAAAGGGACAAAATTACCCTCAAGGCACTCCGGGATTCCTACACGCAAGCAGTGGGCAATCATCCCTTAACCAAGTCAAAAGTGCCCAAAATAGGTAATAATTCAAAACCTATTTTGATTCATCCTCATCAAATCCTCTCCACAAGGTAACTCCCAAATCATTCCGCTTTTATTATATTAATTAGCTAATCAATTAGGAAATTATTCTATTAATTAGCTAGTTAATTGATTTATTGTTCAATTATTCCTAATTAGCTACAAATCATGAACCTCACCCAAAATACCAAGTGGCCGGTCTTCCTCCTCCTAAAGGGGCCGGCCACACCCCTATAAATACTACCTTATTCTCTCCAAAACTCAATTCCAATTCTCTTGCTAAATTCTCTAAATTCTTCAAACACTTTTCCCTCAAAATTCTAACTTTGGCATCAGAGGTTCTTCGGCCAAAGCCCCCCCATTCATCGTGGACGCGTGAAGCTCTTGGCCTTGACCTAAGGTGTTATTTGTTCTGTAGGTGCAATTTTGTCCAAGATCAAGGAGGAAGAAATTTGCATCCACAAATTGGTGCTTTCATTGAGAGTTGGTCACACACTCGTAGAAGGCTCTTGCATCTAAGATTTTTCTATTTTCCTGTCTATTTGTAGGTTTTTCGTACGTTCTTACTCTTAGAATTTTTTATTTGCAAAAAATCTTTGATAAAACGTAAAAGAGAAGTACAATGGCTAGAAATTTAGAAAATTCAACAAGTGAAAATTCCAATGTTCAAGAGATGGGACCGCAGCGATCCACGAGGCTAAATGTGACAATAAGTGGAGCGGTACCACCACTACGAGGCTCCACCATGGTAACCACCCGTGGCAAGGTCCATGGCACCACCACCACAACCCAAGCCGTGCCTTTCAAGCATGCATCAGCCCAAGCCCAAGCTGTGCCATCCAAGGCCCACGACACCAAAGCCACGGCCCAAGCCATGTCACTCTAAGCCCAAAGTGAGCCTAACGCGTTGCCAAGCCGAGCCCAAGCCGAGCACCCACGTGCACCACACGCCGAGCAGCCTACTATTGTGGCCCAGCCTGCTCCCGCGGCTTCACAAGCAGCCCAAGTTGGCCCAAGATTAGCTAAACTATCCTGACTTCAAATTTCAGGACTTACGATCGAGCCAGGGGCATTTTCACCACATTTCTCCGCGGATTTAACATTTCCCAACTCACATCTCGAGCCCGAAGTCTACTACCTTTCCATTGCTCAAGGACGCGTATTCCTTCCAAGCTCTTCCAATCCAAATGTCAAACAACACTTGTCTTGACAAGTCATAAAGTTGACGAGCGCCCTTGCAGAGCAGACGACTTTGGTGAACCAGCTCTTGCAGCGCACCGAGATGCAACATGCCCCAGACGAGGTGTCCCGAAGTAGGACAAGGGTAGACGAAAAACCTTTCCAGCAGTGTCCCAGCAAGTAGCCACTCGACCAGCCACGAACCAAGCGTTTGGGCAATGTACACTCTTGATTGGGCCTCCGAGATAGCGTATACTCCCATCTTAGTGCGCGGATGAGCGTGCACTCTCGGCTAGGCCCACGGATGAGCATACACTCATGGTTGGGGATGCACTCCGATAATCAACATGAGCAGCCTTCCAAGTAAAGCGTTCATTTGCGGCTAGGCTCGCAAGAAGCATCATCCACATCACATCGGAGTAGGCAGCACGACAGACGGAGAGAAGTAGTCACTAAATCTGGCTCAAGTTCAACTGGCAGTCTGCGAAGAAATCCCTCGCCTACCAGAAATGGACCGCATGCACCGCCGTCCCAGAATTGACGAGCCGAGAACGTAGAAGAGCAACCTAGACTAGCAGGTCAAGACCGGGGGCAGCCGAGAACTCCGCTTCCCCAACAAATGCAAATCCAAGAAGAGGTAGAGAGGCTCCTCAACCAGCGATTGCATGATTTCCAAAGCAATGAAGGGGCCGATGAAACACTACGATGAGATATGACTAACATGAGCAAGTCTCCCTTCATGGACGAGATCGAGCAGGCAGAGCCTCCACGTAAGTTTAGCATGCCACATTTGACATCCTTCAAAGGAGATGAAGACTCGGAGAGACACATAAAGCACTACCGAAGCGCAACGATCCTCTATCGAAACAACAATGATCTCATATACAAGATATTCGCCATCACTTTACAAGGTGAGGCGCAAGATTGGTTCTACACCCTGTCGCCACAATTCATCCGGAGTATCAACGAACTTTCTTTGGTTTTCACCAAAGAATATTCATCCTATCGCTTGATCAAGAAGAAGTCTGACCACTTGTTCAACATCAAGAAGAACCCAAAGGAGTCACTTCGTGACTATGTGAAGAGGTTCAAAGCAGAGAAGGCAAGGATAGTCAAATGCAACGACTCAATAGCTAGAGCAGCCTTCCAAAAAAGACTTCCAGCAGACCACCCATTGTTCGGAGAATTGATCATGGAAGAAGATCTAACTCTACCAGACTCTTTCGCTCTGGCAGAGAAGCATGGACTTTGGGACGAAGTTCGCCGATGCCCATTCAAGGAAAATTCGAGCTATCTGAAGTCCTCCACTATTCTAAAGGAGATTCAAGGTCTGACTGGATGATCAGCTGCATCTGAAGCAGCAATAAGCTCTACCCTCATGCGAGAAGAGCTGGGGGCTCGACTATCTGTATTCCACAATTCAAAAGCTCTCCTCGGTGCGCAAACTAGCTACCAGAAATTCAAAAGGTAACTTTGGCGATAATTTTTGCAACCTAGAAGCTCGAGTTTTACCTTCAGATGCACGCAATCATCCTCATGACACACTATTCTGCCTAATTCAGATGCGTGACGATAATGGCGTAGACACCGGCTGATGCAAAATTTTATAACGAACGCAACAACTTGGCCCAAAAGGCTCGTCAAGGGCAAATGAACACTAGAAGGACACACTCGGAATGAAGTTTTGTCCTTGTCCTCCCAAAAGATTCTACATAGGAGCAACATGTACCGGCAGTTGAACACTACCTCCAGCTACGTGTCACACAGCCCCATGCGACCCTTGCTTCATAATTCAACTCTAGAGTGGCCCAATACTGGCAGTTGAGCATCTCCTGCTATGTGTAACATGGCCCCGACTCTATAGCTCCTTACTGCCCCTTCACGCCGAGCCTAGGCAATGTAAAGGAACGGCCTAACGACGCCCCGAAGGTAGCCGAGCACGCCCTAGCCGCGCCTGCTTCACCAGATGGAGACTTCTGGCATTTACATGTCGACAGCGCATTCAACTACAATGGTTAGGGAGTAGACGTGGCCTTTGTCACCCCAGACAGTTCGATGCCCGAGCAGGCTATCACTCTAGGCTTTAAAGCATCTAACAATGAAGCAGAGTACGAGGCCATACTAGTAGGCATCTGAATGGCAAAAGACTTGGCGGTGAAAAAGCTCATAATTCATTTTGATTCCTAACTAATCACTAGCAAGACTACTTGAGGCGTTTCATACTTACACCCTCACTTAAGTTTCATGGGCAGACAATGCTCACGTGGACGCATTAGCCGACCTAGGCTCCGCCTTCGACCACCAACTCAAACACTCTGTTTCGGTGGAGTATCTAGACGAGCCAAGCATAGAGGCGGAGCCAGCAGCCGAGGTGTCACAGGTTAGTACAACTCCAAACTGGCAATATTCCAATATAAACTACCTGGTCAATGACACACTCCTCATGGAAAGATTGGAGTCTAGAAAGCTTCAAATAGAGGTAGCACACTACTACATGTGGAACAACATTCTCATTTGAAGATCCTATGCTGGACCATATCTTCGCTGCCTAGCGCCTCCCGATGACTTAAAGGTTCTAAGCTCAATTAACGAAGGCATTTTTAGAAATCACTCTGGAGGCCAATCCTTAGCACAGAAGGCTCTAAACACAGGCTACTATTGGCCTACCATGCAGTAAGATGCTAAGGAGTTAGTACAAAAGTATGACCGCTGCCAACGCTACAAGCCGGTACCAGCACTGCCTGCCAGCAAATTACACCCGCAGACAAGTTTTTGGCTGTTCATGCAGTGGGCAATCGACCTGGTAGAGCCAATGCTGCCCGCTACTGGGGGTAAAGGCATGATGATTGTGACAACAGATTACTTCACCAAATGGGTAGAACGAAAGTCCATGACTACCATGACATAGACGGACATAGAGCACTTCATATGGAGGAACATCATTTGTCGATTTGGCATCCTTCAATCCATCGTCATAGACAACGCCCAATAATTCGTGGGCAAAAATTTGGCGATGTTCTTCCAAAAATATGGCATCAAGCAGCACATGTCCACGCCAAGATATCATCAGGGCAATGGGCGGGCCAAAGCATCCAACAAGATAATTCTTGATTACCCCAAGAAATTCCTCACCAACAAGTAGGGAAAATGGCCAGACAAACTCCCCGGATGTCTATAGGCATATTGCACCACCAAAAAACGAGCAACTAGTGAGACACATTTCTCTTTGACATTTGGTTCAGAAACGATCATTCTTCCCAATGCCATCGTGCTAAGTGTCAGCCTTAAACTGCCAAGCATCAAGCAGAACAGTAAGGACATGGCCACAAGCTTAGATCTGGCAAAGGAAAAACGCGAGCAGACCATCACCCACATCGCAGCTTATCAGCAACAACTCATCTCCATCTACAATAAAAGGGCCAAGATCCGGCAGTTCTAGCCCAGAGATCTATTCCGAAGAAAAGCCTTCATCACTGCTCGCAGAGAAGGCTAAAAAAATATGGATTACAAGATCAGTAGAGTAGGCGACAAGAGTAACTACACCCTCGCGACCATGAAACGAAAAAAAAGATCAAAGAGCAATGGAACACCTACAATCTGAGGAAGTACCATGTGTGATCTCCCGCTACATCAAAGCCCGAAGACTCAAGCAGCTTGACGGGCACCACGTCACAAGCCGATGACTATCCAGTTGTTATGCAGTCCCTTACAGCTAAGTTATTTGTTTGTTTCACTCGTTTTTCAATGAGGAATTCAGAAGTAATTTACAACTTGGCTTGACTACATGTCTACAACAACTGATCACTCATGCACTTTAAAAGAAGACCGCGCCCTTCTTAGGGACTCATCGCAGGAATTGCACCCCCTGAAGGACCAACCATGCTCTCCAGTGCGAGAGGGTAAACTAATTCCCCGACACCCACATGGGTCTGCTCTCCAAAGCGGGAGGATAAACTCTACACTCCGAATATCCAAACGTGGATGAGCCGAGGTGCCCTAGTATAACTAGATGCACGATGGCTTACACCAGGATTCCTAGAAGAAGCCATAATGGTCTTTTTCAAGGCTTAGCTAACAGAAGGATTTTGGGTGTCTTGGCCTATTCTGCGAGGAACTGAGCCCTAGAGATGGAATGGGCAAATAACGCAGCATGATAGGAGCATATTTATGCGACTTTATTAGCTTGCTTCCTTGCATTTACTTAGTTAGTTTCTATTTATAAGAGTGTTTTAAGCTATTTTTGTGTGTTTTCAGGTCTAAATGACAAAGTTGGCAAGAAAGTGCAATTTGGAGCATTTTAGAGCAATTTTGGGCTTGGAATGGATAGCACATGTATGAAGCAAGATGGATGGACGAATTTGAAGTTCAAGAGAGTTTAGGAATATGCAAAACATATGGAGAAACTAATCCAAGACAAAGAGGATAAGGAATCAGCTCAAAAGAATGAGACATTATCCAAAATATTATCCAAATAGCCTTATCTTATTCAAACCTTATCTTAGCCTTATCTTATCTTATCCTATCCTAATCTTATCCTATCTTATCACCAGCTGCAAGAGGGACTCCTTTTCATATTAGGATGCCTAAAACCTGTTTGTAGAAGGCCTTTTCCTTCTAGAAACATGCCACAACACTCCTTTCTAGAAGCCCTAAAAATCTGGCGCTGGACCCTTTCTAGAATGTCTAGAAGCCTGCTGCACCTCTCTCTCCTTTTCTTCTTTGGTTTCTGCCATATAGCTGACATTTTCCTTGTGGATTTGGAGTCCTAATTCCTCTCCAATTTAGCCCTTTGTCGTGCCCCCTCTCCCTATAAATATTTGAATTCTGCCGCACCCATCTCTCAGCACCTTCTACCATCAGATCACCACACTATCCACTACATCCCTTTTGTGCTGCAGGTTTTGCAAGGAAGGAGAAAAAGAAGCCATCTGGAGCCGTGCATGCCATTCAAGACGTTGAATCGTTGGAGTGTTTCTAGGTGTATTCTATCTTTGTTTATAATGTTTAAACTTAGTTTTCTTTCTTTAATTGCAATCATGAGGAACCAAACTCCTCTTAGCTAGGGGAGAATTCAAAGCCATGAACATATATGTGACATGAGTTGATTACATCCAGTTATTGTTTCATAAATTGTGAATGCAACTTGCGTAACTGTTTGATTGAAAACTTATTCTTGTATGCTGATTAAGGAGCCCTTCTTAGTTTGCATGCATGAATTTGATGCTAAAATATAAGGGAGTTTCACCTAATAGTTACAAACTTATATTTACAAGTAGTGGAGGTTACTAGCCACAATCGCGTTAAGTAAATTCTTGGCAGGAGTGTCATGTTGTTCATAGTCAAGAATGCCTTGTCAATGCTTATCATTTTCACAAAGCTTAATGATCTTTGATTGTATTTCTATTATGCTTTTCATGTAAAGAACTATTCAAGAATAATTTGGTTGCCGATGCGTATTCCATCCAATTCAATGAATTTGGGAAAATCTGAGAGTTAAAGAAGTGCTATCACGGTTAACTTGGGGCTTTGAGATTCATGGTTTTGATGTGAAAATTAACTTGACACACAAATTAAACCCTATTGTTGACAATTGTAGTAAAGATGTAAGTAGGGATCATTCTAGGCCGGGGATTAACTAGGGATGCTAATTAACAAATATAAGACTTAAAAACACTAAATTAGACTCTATAGACTCAAAACTGACTCAAAACGCTCCAAACCGCAATAAAAAAGACTCAATTCTAGACCTAACAAGTGATTCCAACGAAAATCAAACTTAATTTGACTCAAAAAACTAAAAGAAAACAGTTTTTTACCCAAATAACAAGACTCAATGAAAGGGGGATTGTTTTTTATGAATTTAAAACTTAAAACAGAAACTTTGCTTAAAACACTTTATAAAACGAATTTGGTGAATTGAAAAGGGTGAAAGGCTAGTTAGAAGGTCCTTCTCCACACATGACATATGCATACAAACCAATTTCCATTTATTATTCCATTAGACTATGAATGACAACACCCCAAGTTAACCGTGATAGCACAAATTAACCATCAGATTTTCCTTAACTCATTGAATTAGATGGAATACGCATCACAACCAAATTATCCTTATCAAGTTCCCTAACTATGAAAAGCATGATAGAAAAACATATCAAAGGTCATGAAGTTCTTTGAAAACCATAAGCATTGACGAGGCATTCGTAACTATGAAAAGCATGATACTCCTGCCTAAGATTTACTTAACACAATCGTGACTAGTGACTTTTACTACTTGTAAATAGAAGTTCATAACGATTAGGTGAAACTCCCTTATACTCTAGCATCAAGTTCATGCATTCAAATTAAGTGTCGACCCTCAATCCACATACATAAACAAGTTTTGATAACTCAGATAAGCAAATCACATTCATGACTTAAGAAACAATAACTGGATGTAATCAGTTCATGTAAAACATATAATCATGGCTTCGAATTCACCTCGGACTAACAAGAAATTAGTTTCACATGTCTAACATAGTTGAAAAGCAATCTAAAATAAACATTGAACTAAAACTAAGGATAGAAAAAACCTAGAAACGCTCCAACACTCCAAAGTAGGGTGCATCACTCCCTTGGATGGTGCCACGGCACAAAGCTCCTCTTCTCCTTCCTTCCTTGTTGCGGCACTTGATGAATTTTTGTGTATATGGTGTGAATTGTGGTGGTGGATGGATGTAGGTGACTTATGGTGAAGGATGGGTCGTGAATGGTGCGGCATAATACATATATTTATAAGGCTAGGGCACAACACGAATTTCTGAAGGAAAGGAATATGTATTTGGCACAATTCTTGAAGGAAAAGGACTAGGGTTAGGCAGAAATTGAAGAGGAAAATAATTGGGAACTTGTGGCAGAAACTAGGGTCTTCTAGAAAGGGAATAGGTGCCACCTTTCTAGGGTTTCTAGAAGGAATGTTATGACATGTTTCTAGAAGGAAAAGGCCTTCTAAAGACAGGTTTTAGGTGTCCTAATCTGAAAATAATTCCCCCTTGGAGCTGGAGATAAGGTAAGATAAGATTAGGATAGGATACGACAAGATACGGTTAGTTTGGATAATGTTGGATAAGATAAGATTGGATAAGATTTTGGATAATGTTCCTTCTTTTTAGCTGATTCCTTATCTTCAATGTCTTGAATTTAATTTCTTCAACTCTTTAGCACATTCCTAGCCTTTCTTGAACTTCAAATTCGTCCATCCACCTTGCTGCATGCATGTGCTATCCATTCCAAGCCCAAAACAACTCTAAAATGCTCCAAATTGCATATTCTTGCCAACTTTGTTATTTGGACCTACAAACACAAGAAAATAGCTTAAAACACTCTAATAACTAGAAACTAACTAAGTAAATGCAAGGAAACAAGCTAATAAAGTCGCATAAATGTGCTCTTATCAAATTCCCCCACACTTAGCTTTTGCTAGTCCTCGAGCAAAACGAAGAAAACAAAACACAACCTAAACCTTCCAACAATTGCCTCAGAGATTTCCAATGGTACATAACATGTTAAAAATCACTACTCACATAGATTTTAGTGATCCTTACCCTTAAGCATATACTTAATCACAGTAACCACCCACTAGCTTGCATTTAATCAATTAAAACAACATTTTGAATGTGGTAACATGCCTTAGAGAACTCCTCAATTCCTCACCAGTTATACTCTTTATTTTCACAGAGATTTCCTAACTACACTCCCTACACTAGGTATATGTGAGAAGATTGATGTAAACATGTAGACTAAACACTCACATATGTTATAACAAAGAAGAACACTTTCTGGAATTATTAATACAAATATCTCATGAATGGAATGCCACTACTTAGAAGTGAGAACCAGTGATTCCATATGCTCATATCAATCCCAAACTCTACATTATTGAAACACATAACATTCAAGATTGAATTCTAAGGGTTGTAACGGGGCTAAGGTATTGGCTAACAAAGAAAGGTAAAAGATAAATAAAGGTTTTTAAAGAAATAGTAAGCAAAGCAATGAAATCAACACTTAGAATTCACTTTTGAATGCAGCAACCAACTTTGAACACAAAGGGGAGATTCATACAACTTTTAGGGCCAGATTCACACTTTTGGACCCTTTCTTCAACAACCAACACTTTTGAGCTCATTCTCACTTATTTCAAACTCTTTTTCTTTCTTTTCACAACTTTGTCTTCTTTTTTTTTTTTTCTCTTTTTCACGTTTTTTTTTCTTCTTTTTTTTCTTTTCTTTTCTTTTTTCTACCCGTGCCCTTTCTATTTCTTTGGCACACAAAACCACTAAAAACCTTCCCCCACACTTATTTTTCTGCATATTGTAGATCAAAAGGAATTATCTCTAAATCATGCTTCACTATCCTTTAAGAATAAGGGTATGGATAGTCCTATACTAGGCTAGGTAAGGATAATGCGGGTAACAAAGAAAATAGGCTAAATAAGGCTCAAATGGGTTAAACCTACAATACATATGCAAGGGATAAGGCTTTTTGGCTCTGGTTTAACTAAACAACTTCATCTTGGTATATGTTATGCAATCAATTTTATGCTTTGAATGAAACGGGTATGAGTTCTAGTATTTGGAACTATAATGATGAAACGTATTCTAAGTAGCAACCAAGCAAAGAATAATGAGATCATGCAACGACTTTAGAAAACAAGAATGTCAAGATTAATAACTCTCCAAACAAAGTATAGGCTCAAGTCTCTCAAGGTTGTAGCGTTAGTTTGAGTTTCTTCCTTCAAGCATGTTACAAAAACTGATTTTTTCCTTTTGTGATTACATGTGAATTGATAAACGAAAACTACAACTAAGCATTAACCAAAGAGCATATCAAACTTTCATCTATGTTTGTAACTTTCTTTAACAGTCATGCAATTAAAAACCAAATCCTCATCATTGTGTTGGAATGTACCCTAAGACACAAACACACAAAAACGACTCTGAAAACAACTCTTTTTGGTAGTTTTCAAAACTTTTTCAAATTTTTTTCCAAATTTTCGAATTTTTCTTTCAAAACACATAAAAATACTTCAAAACACAATAAAAACACTTAAAAACAGTGAGAAACAACTCTAGAAATGCTAGGTGATAAAATCCCACGAAAATATCAATTAAAACACTTTGTTTACCCCCCCACACTTAAACCAAACATTGTCCTCAATGTTTCAAACATAGACTATCACACAAACAAGCAAACAACACAACTAACAAACATGACAAATATGGCAAAGTAAAAGCAATAAAGAGTAGGGTTTGGAAATGCAAATCTGGTTGTGGAGCCGGAGATTCCTAGGTCTTCTTTATTCGAACACATGGGTTGCCTCCCAAGAAGCGCTTGCTTTACCGTCTTCCAGTCGGACGATACCTCATCTTAAGCTTCATTGAAGGCCATGGCATGTAATTGATCTTTGAATGGAAGGTGATACTTGAAATGATCCGGCAATGGTTTAAATTCTAGAGTGGGTGCCTGAATAATTGAAATCAACATGTTAGTATAAAACAAAATTGAAATTCGGGGAGGTGGCTTACTTATTTGCTCCGACAAAAACTCAAGGACAAACACCACTTCTTTAAACATTTCAGGAATGTTGGACTTGGCTAGATTTAATGTGAGGGTTGTGACTTGTCCTGTGTCATAAAATGCAATTTTGTTGGGGTTGGTTGTCTTAAGTACATCCTCTTTGATGAATTCTTGATATTCCCCAGCCACTTCTTTCTCTTGAATCTTTGGAAAGGTTTTGAAGATGGCTTTCTTTCCCTCTTCTTCCTTAGATTGCATAAACCTGTAGGGACTAGGTACATTTGGTGGAATAGGGTCAGAAATAATTGAATTTGGACCAACCTTACCTGAATTGGGTGGCATAGAGGGGATATAGGGCTGCGGCAAGGGTGTTGGGGCTAGGATAGGCTGCTGCAAGGGTGGTTATTCCCTTGCCGTGGCCTTGTTATCCTCTTCATCTTTGAGCAAGAGC
This sequence comes from Heteromeles arbutifolia, assembly GCA_024362995.1. Classification (NCBI taxonomy): domain Eukaryota; kingdom Viridiplantae; phylum Streptophyta; class Magnoliopsida; order Rosales; family Rosaceae; genus Heteromeles; species Heteromeles arbutifolia. The sequence continues at coordinate 1,443,584 of JANCRC010000022.1, forward strand.
TGTTCATCCATGTTTTGGCTTGGTTTGGACGTCTTGGGTTCATCTCCAACCTCTATGCCACTTTCAAAGGTGATAGCTTCAGCGATTTCAACATCTCCCATCGAATTGACAATAGTTGAGTTGGAGAGTTCACTTTGTTCTTGAATTTGTACCATGATTTCTGCCATCTGCCCCATTTGCTTCTTCAATTCGTCCATCACTTGGTCTTGATTTTGTAATTCCTACGTCAAAGAAGTTAGGACATCATGAATTTGAGCACAATATATTGATGAACCTGAATTCGGTTGGAATTGTTGCGGGTCAGGCTGTGGTGGCTGCATGGGCGTTGTATAGAAATCCTCATATGGCTGCCAATATTCTCCTTGTTGAGCCTCATTGGCTTGATTTTGTGAGCCCTGCACCAAAGAAGTTAATTCACCAAGAATTTGATCATAATCTATTGACGAGCCTAAGTTTGGTTGGGCATATTGTATATGAGGTTGTGGTGGCTATGCAGGTCTTGAATAAAACTCCTCATATGGTTGCCAATATCCTTAGTGTTGAATTTGATGAGGTTCCCTCCATATAGAATTTGAATAATCTCGCCAATCTGAATTGTAAATGTTGGAAAACAAGTCGTTCCTTGATTGATTATGATCTTGATAACCCCAGGTATTGACATTCTCCTAACCTCTTTGTGGACGTTGATTTGCTTGATATTCTTGCCTATAAGGCGCACCAAATGTAGGGACACTTTGCCTTGTGGTCCTTTTGACATATTGCGACAACTGAGAAGTAAGATTCGCCATTAGAGCTTCAAGATTAGCAATTGCCATGTCTTACTTCTCTAGTACCTATAATCAAAGAAAGAAAACTAAATCAAATATCAAAAGTAAAAGACACAAACAGAAACAAAGGGAGATTAGCAATTTTGCAAATCCACGGCAACGGCGCCAAAATTTGATGTGAAAATTAACTTGACACACAAATTAAACCCTATTGTTGACAATTGTAGTAAAGATGTAAGTAGGGATCGTTCTGGGCCGGGGATTAACTAGGGATGCTAATCAACAAATATAAGACTTAAAAACACTAAATTAGACTCTATAGACTCAAAACTGACTCCAAACACTCAAATTAGCAACAAGCAATCAAAAAGACTCAATTCTAGACCTAACAAGTGATTCCAACGAAAATCAAACTTAATTTGACTCAAAAAACTAAAAGAAAACAGATTTTTACCCAAATAATAAGACTCAATGAAAGGGGGATTGTTTTTGACGAATTTAAAACTTAAAACAGAAACTTTGCATAAAAAACTTTATAAAACGAATTTGGTGAATTGAAAAGGGTGAAAGGCTAGTTAGAGGGTCCTTCTCCACACATGACATATGCATACAAACCAATTTCCAGTTATTATTCCTTTAGACTATGAATGACAACACCTTAAGTTAACCGTGATAGCACAAATTAACCATCATATTTTCCTTAACTCATTGAATTGGATGGAATACGCATCACAACCAAATTATCCTTATCAAGTTCCCTAACTATGAAAAGCATGATAGAAAACATATCAAAGGTCATTAAGTTCTTTGAAAACCATAAGCGTTGACGAGGCATTCGTAACTATGAAAACCATGATACTCCTGCCTAAGATTTACTTAACACAATCGTGACTAGCGACTTTTAGTACTTGTAAATATAAGTTCATAACGATTAGGTGAAACTCACTTATACTCTATCATCAAGTTCATGCATACAAATTAAGTATCGACCCTCAATCCACATAAATAAACAAGTTTTGATAACTCAGATAAGCAAATCACATTCAAGACTCAAGAAACAACAACTTGACGTAATCAGTTCATATAAAACATATAATGATGGCTTCAAATTCACCTCTAACTAAAAAGAAATTAGTTCCACATGTCTAACATAGTTGAAAAGCAATCTAAAATAAACATTGAACTAAAACTAAGGATAGAAAAAACCCAGAAACACTCCAACACTCCAAAGTAGGGTGCAGCACTCCCTTGGATGGTGGCACGGCACAAAGCTCATCTTCTCCTTCCTTCCTTGCTGCGGCACTTGATGATTTTCTGTGTATATGGTGTGAACTGTGGTGGTGGGTGGATGTAGGTGACTTATGGTGAAGGATGGGTCGTGAATGGTGCGGCATAATGCATATATTTATAAGGCTAGGTCACAACACGAATTTCTGAAGGAAAGGAATATGTATTTGGCACAATTTTGAAGGAAAATGACTAGGTTTTGGCAGAAATCCAAGAGGAAAAAGATTGGGAACTTGTGGCAGAAACTAGGATCTTTTAGAAAGGGAATAGGCGCCACCTTTCTAGGGATTCTAGAAGGAATGTTGTGACATGTTTCTAGAAGAAAAAGGCCTTCTAAAGACAGGTTTTAGGTGTCCTAATCTGAAAATAGTTCCCCCTTGGAGCTGGAGATAAGGTAAGATAAGATTAGGATAGGATAAGACAAGATAAGGTTAGTTTGGATAATGTTGGATAAGATAAGATTGGATAAGGTTTTGGATAATGTTCCTTCTCTTTAGCTGATTCCTTATCTTCAATGTCTTAAATTTAATTTCTTCAACTCTTTAGCACATTCCTAGCCTCTCTTGAACTTCAAATTTATCCATCCACTTTGCTCCATGGATATGTTATCCATTCTAAGCCCAAAATAGCTCTAAAATGCTCCAAATTGCATCTTCTTGCCAACTTTGTTATTTGGACCTACAAACACACGAAAATAGCTTAAAACACTCTAATAACTAGAAACTAACTAAGTAAATGCAAGGAAACAAGCTAATAAAGTCGCATAAATATGCTCCTATCAGGTTTATCGGAATAATAACTGGAAATCGACTTGTGTTGCATATGTGTCATGTGTGGAGAATGACCCTCTAGCTAGCCATTCACCCTGTAATTCACCCAATTCGTACCTTTTAAAGTTTGTTTCTTTAATTTGCTTAGTTTTTGTTAATTTCGTCAAAAACAATCCCCATTTAGTATGTTAAGTCCTTTTAGTTTAATTTTCGTCCAAATCACCCTTAAGTGTTAGTTTTGAGTCTTAGGAACTTAGTTTGTATGTTTTGAGTCATATTAGCTTGTTTTGAGTTGTTTAAGTCTAGTTTTCTGTTTTTGACTCTAGTTAGTGTTTTAGAGTCTAATTTGGGTAGATTAGCATCCCTTTTAATCCCCAGCCTAGAATGATCCCTACTTTCATATACTACATCTATAGGGTTTAAGTTTGAGTGCAATTTAATTTCACATCAATTTTTTGGCGCCGTTGCCGGGGATTAGCAAATTGCTAATCCCCCGTTGTTTCTGTTTGTATTTTCTTTAGTTTCTGATTTTGTATTGTTTTCTTTGTTTTAGGTACTAGTTTATGACTCGTAGTTCTCAAAAGATTCGTGAGCATATCTTGGAGTTTGACGACGATTTTGAACGAACTTTGAGAAGGAAAAGGAAGAACCCAGAGCCCAATCCACCTAGTTCTAGCTCTAGTTCCGAATCTGAGTTCGAAGAAGAGGAAGAGGAAGAACAAGCCATGGCTGTGGATACTTGAATGATCAAAGAACTTTCAGCCTCGGGATTGGACAATGCTGTGCCCATATGCATTCAATATCCTAAGGCGGCTCAAGGCAAGACCGATGAGTTCGGATTAAAGTCTAGTTTGCTGCACCACATTCCCAAATACCATGGGCTATCCATGGAAGATCTAAACAAGCATTTGAAGGTATTTGAAGTGGTGTGCTTGAGCATGACACCAATCAACGTAGATGGAAATATTCTGAAGATGAAATCCTTTCCATTTTCTCTATTTGAAAAGGCTAAGGATTGGTTATTCGAATTGGCACCTGGAACGGTCACTTCTTCGGAAAGCATGAAAATAGCATTTTTAGAAAAATTCTTCCCAACTTCAAGAGTTATTCTTTTGAGGAAGAGAATTCGTGGCATTGAACAAAGCCAAGGAGAATCTTTTCCAGTAGTATACTATGAACGTTTTAAGACGTTAGTTGCATCCTGCCCATAACATCAAATGAAGGAAGAGCTTTTGATTCAATATTTCTACGAAGGACTTCTTCCAATTGAGAGACAAATGCTTGATGCTTCAGCGGGAGGTGCCTTGGTTGATAAAACACTTGTTGCTGCAAAGATCTTAATTGCAAACCGAGCCTTGAATGCACAACAATACGAATGAGTTGGACAAAGAGACCCCCCACGGCAGCAAGTCAATGAGGTAAGTTCCATGTCCGAAATTCAATCCCATTTAGCTAACCTCACTGTTATTGTATCACAGATGGCCGAAGGAATGAAAGGGCAAGGACAAAGTACATTATGCGTGTGTTCTATGCAAGGGCACCCTTCTGATCAATGCCCTCAATTGATAGAGAATGAGGGATGAGAAAGTGCCAATGCCATTGGGTATCAAGGCCAAAATCAGCCCAAGTATGATCCAGACTCCAACAATTACAATCCGCGCTGGAGAGATCACCCAAATATGTAGTGAAGGGATCCTCAACACCCTCAACAACAAGGCGGATTTAGGCAGCCACCTCCCGGGATATTTCAAAGGCCATTCGCGCCAACACAACCTCAACCACAATCTGCCCAACCAAATTCAGGTTCGTCAATGGATAGTGATACAATTCTTCAATTACTAACCTCTTTGACGCAGAGCGTACATAATCAAGCCAAAGAGGTACAAAATCAAGCCAAAGAGGTGGGCGAATTGAAAAATCAAATTTATGGAGAGGTGCGCGAAATGAAAAATCAAATAGGGCACATAGCGGAATTCATAGGGCAGTTTAGAGAACAAGGTAAACTGCCTAGTTCATGTTGGAAATGTGCCCTAAAACTAATCATATGATGATACTTTATAGACATTTCACATGTTAAACTAATCTAGTTTAATATAAGGGGCAAAGATTATTGTTTTAAGCCATCTCATATAAATGTTATATGCTTAAACGATAAATCCCAGGAATATGTAATAGGGAGAATGTGTGACACACCCCATCCTGAAGGTAGGGCGTGCTGGCCGTCACGCCCTACTTTCGGGACGGGGTGTGTCAATGTGATCTAAAGAAATTAGATTCATGAGACCATTCTCTTTCATATACATATCCTAAATGTTCCTGATCATAGGATTTCCAATTGGGCATTGACAGTCCATCAATATCAGTACGTGCTATGTCTTCTCTTAAGGAAAGTGACTAGTCTCGAGTTAATGGTGTGACTGACACCAAGACAAGTACGTAGGTGCTCAATAGAGAATGAGTCCACTGAACGTGATCAACGAGGAGTTCTCATACTCATATCACTTGAGAACTCATGGTTGAGATAATGCAAAGTAGTCATTTGACCTGAGGCATCGTAGTTGTCTTATGGTTAGGTCCTTGATCTTTGACTATGTAAAAGTCACTCCGCTAGAGAGTGTCTACGACATAGTTGGGGTTAAGCCACTTAGCCATGGAGGCAAGTGAATGCGCAACAAGGGATGTCTAAGCTTCAAACGTTGAGGGAGAATACTCTATGATATGATTAAGAATCTCGGGCTAGAGTATGAATGAGATTTAGGAAGTCGTTCCAAATCACATTCAAGGTAATCATATAAGTAAGAGAATCACATTGGATAGTAGACATGAATAAACTATCAAACCAAACAATGTGGTCAAGAGTATTGTATTAAAGAAAGACCGTATGGCATTGTAATCCCAAACTGAATAGGTTCTCCAACCTCTTCTGATTAGCTTGGGTAGTCATGACATACTGCTAGGTGTCACTCATTGCTTGTGGAAGCCCTAAAGATGTATAATCACTAAAAGGAGAATTGAAAGTAAGTTTCAATTCACAATCGATTAGTAAGAGTTCTAATCGCCCACTGCCTCGCTAAAAGGAATCTAATGGATCACACATTATGTAAGGTAATGATTGAAGGATACAATGAAGATGAGTAAGGACAATTAAATAGTTTAATTGTTTATGGCAAGGATGAATTAATATTTTTAGACCTCGGGTTAGTTTTGGGCCTCAAGGCCCAATGGGCTTCGAATGTCAAGCCCATTAACTTAAGTTGTATGACAACTTAATGAATAAAGATTCAAGAAGGCCCAAACAGCCCAAAGCCCTAAGATGGCCGGCCATGTTGTTAAAGGAGTGGGTTTTGGACTTATTACAAGTTTGCCACTCCAATGAAGGTAGGTACAAATTTGACTTTATAGCATTTTCTTCTTTAGGGTTTTCTAAGGATGAAAAGTGAGAATAACTCTCTCCTTTTTCTCTCTAGGAGGTTGGCGCCCTTGGAGGGGATTAGCTAGCATCCTTCCTCCTCCAAGGTCACTCATCTTTTTCCTTCACCATCCTTGGTGTCGAAAATTAGAGGTCTTCTACCTTGGGGACTTTTGAGAATCAATTCTTCCATCCATATCCATGGAGCCAAGGAGCAAGGAGACAAAGGAAAGAAGGCCCTCACATGGGTGATTAACCTTTGCTAAGCAAAGAGGTGCTTCAAAGGTATAAAAGTTTCTCAACTCCCTTCTTTAAGATTTGAGTTGAGTCATGGTTCACCATAACTGCTAGGCTTTGAATTTCATGGGTAATGTTTTGTTTTGAGTGCATACAAGCATGATTCCGCCTTTAATTGTTAATTGCATGCCATAGATGTTGCTCAAATGAACATGTTTTTCACAAATTATCCTTCAAGTGGTATCAAGAGCCTAGGTCTAGTAGTTGGTGAATCCTTTTGGGTTTTGTAGTTCATAGTTTGTGATTTGAATGTTGTAATGGTTACAAGCTTTATTCTTGCTTCTTTGAATGTAAATTTTGTTAGAAAATTTGCCATCTCAAATGTTGTAGATGTAGTTCATATGAGCATGAATTTTGGAGCTAAAATTTGGTGCCATGTTTTTGGGGAAATTCGGCCAAATCCAAAGGGTGGATTTTTGGGTTCATGTGTGCCTTGTTAAAAGTGTTTTAAAGTGACTTTTGGAACCCTTAAGTACCCTAGGATGTTAACCCCCTTTTGAGTAGTGAAATTTTGAATTTTATTGAGTGAAAACATTCATGGAGCTCTTATGAGTTTTCATGTGTGTTCTTCAATGTTCTTGATGTTCTTACCAAGAACAAAAAGTTTGGTGTTTTGATTCAAAGTTTTGGTTGTTTACATAAAGTCTTTGTTTTGTGTTGGTTGGTGTGACTTTTCAATAAACAAGTCATTATGAAAATGTGTTTGAAAGTTGAAAGTGTGTTTGAATTTTTTGTACATGATTGGTACTTCTCTTACACACCCATACTTCTTTTACTATTCGCACCATATCAATCACTTACATCTTTCCATCACCTTTCAAACCTAAAAATCAACTCACACACATCACTCACACTCTCTCCAAAACCGGCCAACCCTACTAGTAGGGTACTTTTGGGGCTTTATTGCAATTACATAAAGTTTTGATACTTTTGTGTATTTGTACTTTGACCTGAAAGTTTACGGTTTTATGTAAAGGCCCAAAAACACTAAAGGACAAATTGTTTTGCTCGTTTATTGAAGTTTTTTGTATTTGTTGAAATTTTTGGGTTCTAGTTGTAATTACATAAAGTAGTGGACTTTTGTGTTTTTACAAAGTGACCTCAAAAATTTGTGTTTTGCAATATAGCCCAATGGTTGAGGTTATTGCTTTTTGGCCCAAATTAGTAGAGAAGAAAATAGTTTTGTATCTTTAAATGAGAATTGGATTTTCATTTTATTTAGCTCTACTTAAATCAATTCTATGGATACAAAAACCAAATGACAATGTTGCATTCTAGTTTAATTAGTTAAAGCATTAATTAATTAAAGAAAGGGTGATTATGAACCTAAGCCTACGATAATTGAGCTATATGAAAGGCCATCTCAGATTTGCTTGAACCATAGGAATGTGGAGATTAATTTTGGTTGTAATTTGATATGATCAAATGTTGTAAAAGAGCATAAGCTCTTCTTTACTTTAAAGTAATTTGTTTTGATCACATGTTGTAAAAGAGCATAAGCTCTTCTTTACTTTGAAGTACTCATTTTCTTGTTTTATTTGATATGCATGAAATTGGAGTAGTTGGGTCCAACGCCCAATAGGAAAAACACGCCTTAATATGATTAAACGCGTAACTAAAATCAATCACCATCCCTAGACCAAGATCCAACACTAGGCTCGTGTTGGATCAAATCAAAGGTTCATAGTCATCCTAAGGCCCTAAGGCAACTATGTAGTCCATCAATGAATGCATTTTGTTAGTAGTACTATATACTCTTGCTTTAAAATTGTTTTACAAGCTTAGTGGGAGTATCATATACTACTAAATCAAACACATGGACCAATAGTTGTAATAGGACCAAATTGTTTTAATAAGATTAAAATGAATGCTTAAATGTGATGAGACCTTAAAACCCTCAACCAAACAATTATTAAGTTGACAAGCGTGAGAGTGCTTTGAACACTCTTTCGTGGCCTTCCACCGTGGTAGGCTCTGATCGTTTATGACTCGTACACCGACTTCACCCTATCATGGGTGAGTACAAAGTGCGTGCTTACACTCAGGAAGGTAGGCAACGAGAATGATCAACATCATATCATTGTGAGGTTGTTCTTGAACCCCAACTCGAACTTGCATGGTAGGAATGACTTAACTAAGTGCAATGGAGCCAACATCATATCATTGTGAGGCTTCATTCTCTAGAGGCCAAATAAGATAGGTACTTACATTAGATGTAAATGAGTAAGCGTACTCTCTCATTATTATTTTTGCTAGCCAACATCATATCATTGTGAGGTGGGCTTGGTAATAGTGAGCCTCCCATACCCTACTAAGAGTTCTCCAAAACTCTCGAATTCCGATGAGGGATATGGAATTTGCCAAAAATAGTGGGTGGTGCTATTTGATTTAAAGACCCGGATCAAATGGCTTAAAATCAATCAATTTATATTCGTTATGTATTTATTTACTGATATATTTGCAAACGCTATCCAAAACTTGACAAAGAAAAACTTTAGTTTCTAGACTTAGTACCACAATCCCATAGATTGTCTTGAATGGATTGTATATGTACCTAAGTAGTCTCATCCTCACAATCTTCCTATTGATAATGTATCATTGGAAGAATATGTTAGATAAGTCTATCATAAAGAGGACAACACTTTTAGTATCATAATTCTTCAATTACAAATTGTTGTATGAAGAAATAAGAATTGCTTTGACCAACTCTTAGTTAAATGCAAACACTAGTGCTTGTTTCTTTGTTACGTGAACAAGGAACTTGAGAAGTAAGCACAAGGACATGGACACTTCATGTGCCATGATTCTTCACTTACAAATTGTTGTATGAAGAAATGAGAGTTGCCTTGAACAACTCTTGAATGTTTGTAATCTTGTTTAGAACAAGATGGTTGGTTGACAAAAATAGTCCATCAATATGGACTTATGATGATTTTGAATCATTGAGTGTTGAAGTGTTAAACCACTTCACGAGACGGAAACTATACAAGGACTTCACCTATGAGTCCCTAACCAAATGGTTCACTAAGTTTATAGTAAACTATATAGTAAACAATAACCACACGCTCTCCAAATTGTTTGATGTGTTTAACACAATTGAAATAAGTTTCAAGAGAGATAGTGGGAGTTTAGGGACCATGACTATTGTAGTCAAGGGAGAAGTCAAATGAAGAAGGCAAAATAACTCCAAGGGAACAAACTTTCTTTATGAAAGGATGGACATTGGAAGGGGTATATGCAAGAAATGTCTTGCAAGTGTCAAGAACACACCTTTCGAAGGTGTTGTAAATTGTTCTTGAATAGTTCAAAACAGTTGGTTCTTCTACTTGAATGCTTGATTCCGTATTAGTGACTATGTTTTACAATCGTTGTAAAAGTGTGGCTAATAAGAAGTAAAAGATTGATGAGAAAAGAGAAAGTACTTCACATTTAGAACGTGAATCAAATATAGATCTCTGCGAAAGCAGATAGTACTTACTTCCTCATATGAACTACCAAAGGAATTGGAAAAATAAAGATTATCTTTACATTCCAGTTTGAATAAAGGAACTTAATTCTGTCACTATAAGAGATGGATGAATGTTTTGTTTGACAAAACATTGTTCTCTTTATTAATCAATGATTGGATTATTGTAATCTAATTGATTGTCTCTATAGTAGAGATAATGTGGCAGTGTTAACTGTTTAGAATATGACGATGCTTAAAACTGAGTTGTGATACCTCTAAAACATAAATTACGAGTTGGTCATAGATGGATGCTTAAGATCGTTAGTGGCACTTGTCCACAACATAATACAACTCATGTTGTATGACATTCACCCAAGATTGCTCTCGGTTGGACTATCGTTTATTTTGAATAAACAAAAGCCTGAATACTTTACAAAAGGTTTCAAAGAATTCAAGAATGTAAGTTGATGAGTAAGATGTCTAAAGTATTTACCTCCTTAGATTTGATCCAAGGAAATGCAACACTTTAGAAGAGTTTCCTTGATAGAAATCAAGGAAAGTAGAATCATAAGATAATGGATTTCTCCATTAGGAGAAGAACGAACTCGAATAAGATTTAGTTCGTTGGATGTTATCAATTACCCATATATAGGATATATACTTCTAAGACAATATGATTGTCAATTAAAAGATCTTCCAAATTTTTCAAGACTCCATAGGATGTAGTTGGAAAGAAAGACAAGTCTTAATCGTGTTAAGATTTAGGGTTGTGTGCTAATAAGCAATATTTATTTGAGAACAATCTTGTGGGATATCCTTAAATTAACCTTTGGATATCACTTCTATAAACCAACTGACAAATGTTGTTTGTTGGGTAGTTCATTGTAATCCTACACTAGGATTTGCCTAAGATAGGGCAAATGAACGAGGGATAGAACTCAAAGAATGGGTTCTTTGAGAGACAAGATGATAATCAACAAATATAACAACCTAGTTCCTACACCACTAGCTCCAAGGAAGTCAAGAAGGATCTATAAACCATCTCAGTTGAATGGTTTGAACTTTATAACTATGTCATAGAGTTACACCTCTTAATTCGAAAGAAATAAGAATGAAAATCCTTATGACTACATTGAGTGTATATACGACATATACTCAAGGAAATGGTATAGTACCATTTGACCCGAAATAATGAAACGTTTAAAGCTAATTGGTAGCTTAAGGTGACTACAATCAAAGAGATTGGTTGACTTGGAAGAAACCATCTTTGACGTAGTCTTGGTTTCTATTAATTCGATGATTGCTAACTACAACTAAACAGTGATTCAATGTTTAGACATAATATGGGTTTCCGAAACCATTACCAAGATAGTCTTGATAATATATGTCTAAAACTAAGAATCACAAGACGTGTAAGTTGTAAAGATCCATCCATCATGAATCTTAGCAAGCTAGTGGGAGCTGTAAGCGTTTTATGAGAGAAAGATCAAATCGTTTATTTCTCATAAAGATGTAAATGAATCTTTTGTTTACTAGGTTTACAAAAGATTAGTGGGAGTTAATCGTATTCCTAAATTTGAACATATATATGATATATTAATTATACAAATAAAAGGAATTCTTCTTCGTTAAAAGTTTTGACTTTAAACGTTCTATAATGATAGAATGCATATGGGAGACATAGTCTATATACATGGGATGGAAATCTATAATGATAGATTTCAAGATATAATTTGATTATATCAATCCCTAATGATAGACAAAAGATGCTAGGAAGTTTCTCATATGATGATAAACTTCAATCAGAAGGACAATTCTAGTAAGACTAGGAACTTGCTTTTCACAAAGGGAACGTACCCCGTTGACTCCCAAAGAATTAATACGTAAATAGAAACCTTCATGCATACGCAGAAAGGTGATTTATGTATTTCATATTGTATGAAAAACATTGATATGAGTTGTACCAAGATCGGTACAAGACTATATTAGTGCAAGCTTAGGATCAGAACCATGGCAACTGTCAAGTGAGTCTTTAAGTATTTAAGAAATACTAAAGGATAGATTCCTCAAGAATGAAGAAGAATCAGAGTAACGCTATAGAAGTGTAAAAGTATTAGATTATGAATCTAATATTGTATCCATCATTGGATGTCTCTTCATTTTGAATGCAGAGATAATTGGATATCGCTTTGTTATGACTAAAGAGATATTTGGGTGGAAACATTAAAAGTAATGACTTTAGTGTGTTCCATCATGAATGCAAAATATATCGCCATATAGAAGTTTACAACAATATTGTTTGGATGGGAAAGTTCATTTATGAACTCTCCATTCGGTTCCAACCAGAAAGTGTCTCTAGTGTATCGACACTACGACATTAATGGGGTGATAGCTCAAGCCAGGGAATCAAGGTCTTATCAAGATCCGAACTCAAATGAGAGACTAAACCACATGATTGAGAATCATGTATAATGGTGATGTCATTATTCTCAAGGTTGTTTCTATGGATAACATATAGATATCCATTGTCTAGGCCTACTACTCAGCCATTTTTGAAATGACTACAGAAGAGGTATCATCACTGATGACCAAGCTGATTGGCTCTAGTGCAAGTGGGAGATTGTTGGAAATGTGCCCCAAAACCAATCATATGATGATACTTTACGGACATTTCACATGTTTAATATAAGGGGCAAAGATTATTGTTTTAAACCGTCTCATATAAATGTTATATGCTTAAACTATAAGTCCAAGGAATATGTAATAGGGAGAATGTGATCTAAAGAAGTTAGATTCATGAGACCATTCTCTTTCGTATACATATCCTAAATGTTCCTGATCATAAGATTGCCAATTGGGCATTGACAGTACGTCAAGATCAGTACGTGCTATGTCTTCTCTTAGGGAGAGTGACTAGTCTCGAGTCAATGGTGTGACTGACACCAAGAAAAATATGTAGGTGCTCAATGGAGAATGAGTCCACTGAAAGCGATCAACAAGGAGTTCTCATACTTATGTCACATGAGAACTCATGGTTGGGGTAATGCAAAGTAGTCTTTTGACCTAAGGCATCATAGTTGTCTTGTGGTTAGGTCCTTGATCTTTGACTATGTCAAAGTCACTCCGTCAGAGAGTGTCCACGACATAGTTGGGGTTAAGCCACTTAGCCATGGAGGCAAGTGAATGGGCAACAAGGGATCTCTTACCTTCAAACATTGAGGGAGAATACTCTATGATATGATTAAGAATCTCTGGCCAGAGTATGAATGAAATTTAGGATGTCGTTCCAAATCACATTCAAGGTAATCATACAAGTAAGAGAATCACATTGGATAGTAGACATGAATAAACTATCAAACCAAACAATGTGGTCAAGAGTATTATATTAGAGAAAGACCGTATTGCATTGTAATCCCAAACAGAATAGGTTCTCCAACCTCTTCTGATTAGTTTGGGTAGTCATGACATACTGCTAGGTGTTACTCATGGCTTGTGGAAGCCCTAAAGATGTATAATCACTAAAGGGAGAATTGAAAGTAAGTTTCAATTCACAATCGATTAGTAAGAGTTCTAATCGCCCACTGCCTCGCTAAAAGGATCCTAATGGATCGCACACCATGTAAGGTAATGATTGAAGGATACAATGAAGATGAGGTAAGGACAATTAAATAGTTTAATTGTTTATGGCAAAGATTAATTAATATGTTAATTAATCAAACGAATATGTTCGTTTTAGACCTCGGGTTAGTTTTGGGCCTTAAGGCCCAATGGGCTTCGAATGTCAAGCCCATTAACTTAAGTTGTATGACAACTTAATGAATAAAGATTCAAGAAGGCCCAAACAGCCCAAAGCCCTAAGATGGCCGGCCATGTTGATAAAGGAGTGGGTTTTGGACTTATTACAAGTTTGCCACTCCAATGAAGGTAGGTATAAATTTGACTTTATAGCCTTTTCTTCATTAGGGTTTTCTAAGGATGAAAAGTGAGGATAACTCTCTCCTTTTCTCTCTTGGAGGCCAGCCCCCTTGGAGGGGATTAGCTAGCAATCCTTCCTCCTCCAAGGTCACTAATCATCTTCCTTCACCATCCTTGGTGTCGAAAATTAGAGGTCTCCTACCTTGGGGACTTTTGGAGAATCAATTCTTCCATCCATATCCATGGAGCCAAGGAGCAAGGAGACAAAGGAAAGAAGGCCCTCACATGGGTGATTAACCTTTGCTAAGCAAAGAGGTGCTTCAAAGGTATAAAAGTTTCTCAACTCCTTTCCTTAAGATTTGAATTGAGTCATGGTTCACCATAACTACTAGGCTTTGAATTTCATGGGTAATGTTTTGTTTTTAGTGCATACAAGCATGATTCCGCCTTTAATTGTTAATTGCATACCATAGATGTTGCTCAAATGAACATGTTTTTCATAAATTTTCCTTCAGTTCAACCATTGTGAATCCGAAGGAAAGATTTGAAGCCGCCAACGCTATCAAATTGAGAAGTGGCATGGAGGTTGGAACCAGCCCCAAAATGTCAAAATCTAGCCAAGAGGAGGTTGAAAAGTTGCAGCAAGAAGATGAAACATTGGACAAACCCACGGCAAGGGTAGAACAACCCTTGCCGCAACCCCTTAATCCCTCTATGTCGTCCAAAACAACCAAGGTAAGCCCAAATCCAGTTACTTCTAATGTGATTCCACCAAATGTTCCTTTCCCTCACAGATTCATGCAATCAAAGAAGGAAGAGGATGAAAAAAACATTCTGGAGATGTTTAGGAAGGTGCACGTCAATATCCCGCTCCTTGATGCTATAAAGAAAATCCCGAAGTACGCTAAGTTTTTGAAGAAGCTTTGTACAACAAGGAAACGGATTCGGGAGAAAGAGGTGGTACAAGTAAGTGAAAATGTCTATAAAATGTTGCAAAGAAAGCTGCCACCTAAATGCAAAGATCCAGGTAGTTTCACTATCCCTTGTGTAATTGGTAATACAAGGTTTGAACATGCTATGCTAGATTTAGGTGCTTCCATTAATGTCATGCCATATTCTGTTTATGCATCTATGGATCTAGGAGAGCTTAAAAATGATGGTGTTATTATTCAATTAGCTGATCGATCTAATGCATATCCGAAAGGAGTTTTGGAAGATGTTTTGGTGCAGGTAGACCACTTGATTTTTCTTGCAGATTTTTATGTGCTAGACATGGAGGACTCAGCCAACTTTCCACTATCGCCATTCTTACTTGGACGACCTTTCATGAAAATAGCTCACACCAAGATTGACGTGGCCAAGGGAACCTTAACTATAGAGTTTGGTGGCGATATGATTAACTTTAAAGTTTCTGAATCTATTGAGAATCCTAATGATGTTCGTTTTTGTTTTGCCATTGATGTAATTAAAAATATAGGGCAGGAACATTCAGCATGGCACACCCCGTCCCGAAGGAGGGCATGCTGGTTACGTCACGTGACGGCCAGCACGCCCTACCTACGGGTTCGGGTGTGTCACAGCACCAATTAAGAAGGATATATTTCGAACCACCAACGAAGAGGGAATTGGAATAAAGCACAAGGGACACGCCCCTGCCATTAAGAGACCCAATCTGACCGAGAGCACCCATAGTGAATTTGTTGATAGTGTTGCTCCTTTTGAGCCTCCATTGCAGTACATTGGTGAGCCACCTATCCCAATTCCAATTTCCATTTCAATTAATAGGCTGTTACCTTCTTTGGTGCAGGTACCTAATCGAATTCAAGGTGGTGGAGAGTTCACATTGACTCAAGGAAGCAAAACACCAGAAACAGGAAGGATCACTATCCCCTCCCGTTCAAAAACCCGAAGCATGAAGTGTTTCGAGGGGCAGTTTGTGGAGGAAGTACCCCTCCATGTCGTGGACCCTAATGGAGCTTAAAAGGAGGTATCGTTCGGCTGGAATACGTTAAAGCAAGCGCTTCTTAGGAGACAACCCATGCGTTCGAATAAAGAAGACCTAGGAATCTCCAGCTCCACAACTAGATTTGCATTTCTTAACCCTACTCTTTTATTGCTTTTACTTTGCCATATTTATCATGTTTGTTAGTTGTGTTGTTTGCTTGCTTGTGTGTGAGTCTATGTCTGAAACATTGAGGACAATGTTTGGTTTAAGTGTGGTAGGGTAAACAAAGTGTTTTCATGAAAAATTCGTTGGATTTTGTCACCTATCACTTCTAGAGTTGTTTCTCACTGTTTTTAGGTGTTTTTAGTGTGTTTTGAAGTGTTTTTATGTGTCTTGAAAGAAAAATACGAAAATTTGAAAAAATTGAAAAAAGTTTTGAAAAACCCAAAAATAGTCGTTTTTGTGTGTTTGTGTCTTAGGGTACCTTCCAACACAATGATGAGGATTTGGTTTTTAATTGCATGACTGTTAAAGAAAGTTACAAACATGGATGGAAGTTTGATATGCTCTTTGGTTTATGCTTAGTTGTAGTTGTCATTTACGAATTGACATGTAATCACAAAGGGAAAAAAATCAGTTTTTGTAACATGCTTGAAGGAAGAAACTCAAACTAACGCTACAACCCTGAGAGACTTGAGCCTATACGTTATTTGGAGAGTTATTAATCTTGATATTCTTGTTTTCTAAAGTCATTGCATGATCTCATTATTTCTTTGCTTGGTTGCTACTTAGAATGCATTTTCATCACTTTAGATCCAAATACTAGAACTCATGCCCGTTTCATTCAAAGCATAAAATTGATTGCATAACAAATAACAAGATGAAGTTGTTTAGTTAAAACCAGAGCCAAAAAGCCTTATCCTTTGCACTTGTATTGTAGGTTTAACCCCTTTTGAGCCTTAGTTAGCCGATTTTCTTTGTTAGCCCACATTATCCTTACCTAGCCTAGAATAGGACTATCCACACCCTTGTTCTTAAAGGATAGTGAAGCATGACTTAGAGGGAATTCCTTTTGATCGACATTATGCAAAAAAACGAGTGTAAGGGAAAGTTTTTAGTGGTTTGGGTGCCAAGAAAAAAACGTGAAAAAGAAAAAAAAAAGAAAAAGAAAAGAAAAAAAGAGTTGAAAAGAAGTAAGATTGAGTTCAAAAGTATTGGTTGTTGAAGAAAGGGTCCAAAAGTTTGAATCTGGCCCTAAAAGTTGTGAGAATCTTCCCTTTGTGTTTAAAGTTGGTATTCTGCAATCAAAAGTGAATTCTAAGTATTAATTTCATTGCTTTGCTTGCTATTTCTTTAAGAACTTTTGTTTATCTTTTACCTCTCTTTGTTAGCCAATACCCCTAGCCCCGTTACAACCCTTAGACTTCTATCTTGATTGTTTTGTTCAAGATGTGGAGTTTGGGATTGGTATGAGCATATGGTGTCACTGGTTCTTGTATCTAAGTAGTAGCATTCCGTTCATGAGATCATATTCATATATGCATTAATAACTCCAGAAAGTGCCTTCTTTGTTATAACATATGTGAGTGTTTAGTCTACATGTTTACATCAATCTTCTCACATATACCTAGTGTAGTTAGTGTAGTCAGAAAATTTGTGTGAAAATAGAGAGTATATCTGGTGATGAATTAAGTGAATTCTCTAAGGCATGTTACTACATTCAAAATGTTGTTTTAATTGATTAAATGCGAGCTAGTGAGTGATGACTGTGATTAAGTATGAGTTCAAGGGTAGGGATAACTAAAATCTATGTAAGTAGTGATTTTTAACATGTCATGTTCCATTGGAAATCTCTGAGGTGAACGTTGGAAGGTTTAGGTTATGTTTTGTTTGTTTTATTTTGCTCGAGGACTAGTAAAAGCTAAGTGTGGGGGAATTTGATAGGAGCATATTTATGCGACTTTATTAGCTTGTTTCCTTGCATTTACTTAGTTAGTTTCTATTTATAAGAGTGTTTTAAGCTATTTTCATATGTTTTCAGGTCCAAATGACAAAGTTGTCAAGAAAGTGCAATTTGGAGCATTTTAGAGCATTTTTGGGCTTGGAATTGATAGCACATGTATGGAGCAAGATGGATGGACGAATTTGAAGTTCAAGAGAGTTTAGGAATATGCAAAACATATGGAGAAATTAATCTAAGACAAAGAGGATAAGGAATCAGCTCAAAAGAAGGAGACATTATCCAAAATATTATCCAAATAGCCTTATCTTATTCAAACCTTATCTTCGCCTTATCTTATCTTATCCTATCCTAATCTTATCATATCTTATCTCCAGCTGCAAGGGGGACTCCTTTTCATATTGGGATGCCTAAAACCTGTTTTTAGAAGGCCTTTTCCTTCTAGAAACATGCCACAACACTCTTTTCTAGAAGCCCTAAAAATCTGGCGCCTGGACCCTTTCTAGAATGTCTAGAAGCCTGCTGTACCTCTCTTTCCTTTTCCTCTTTGGTTTCTACCATATAGCTGACATTTTCCTTGTGGATTTGGAGTCCTAATTCCTCTCAAATTTAGCCATTTGCCGTGCCCCCTCTTCCTATAAATATTTGCATTCTGCCGCACCCATCTCTCACCACCCCCTACCATCAGATCACCACACTATCCACTACATCCTTTTTGTGCTGCAAGTTTTGCAAGGAAGGAGAAAGAAGAAGCCATCTGGAGCCGTGCTTGCCATTCAAGACGTTGAATCGTTGGAGTGCTTCTAGGTGTATTCTATCTTTGTTTTTAATGTTTAAACTTAGTTTTCTTTGTTTATTTGCAATCATGAGAAACTAAACTCATCTTAGCTAAGGGAGAATTCAAAGCCATGAACATATATGTGACATGAGTTGATTACATCCAGTTATTGTTTCATAAATTGTGAACGCAATTTGCGTAACTATTTGATTGAAAACTTATTCTTGTATGTTGATTAAGGAGGCCTACTTAGTTTGCATGCATGAATTTGATGCTAAAATATAAGGGAGTTTCACCTAATAGTTACAAACTTATATTTACAAGTAGTGGAGGTTGCTAGCCACGATCGCGTTAAGTAAATTCCTGGCAGGAGTGTCATGTTGTTCATAGTCACGAATGCCTTGTCAATGCTTATGATTTTCACAAAGCTTAATGATCTTTGATTGTATTTCTATTATGCTTTTCATGTAGAGAACTATTAAAGAATAATTTGGTTGCCGATGCGTATTCCATCCAATTCAATGAATTTAGGAAAATCTGAGAGTTAAAGAAGTGTTGTCACGGTTAACTTGGGGCATTGAGATTCATGGTTTATCGGAATAATAACTGGAAATCGACTTGTGTTGCATATGTGTCATGTGTGGAGAAGGACCCTCTAGCTAACCATTCAGCCTTTAATTCACCCAATTCGTACCTTTTAAAGTTTGTTTCTTTAATTTGCTTAGTTTTAGTTAATTTCGTCAAAAACAATCCCCATTTAGTATTTTGAGTCCTTTTAGTTTAATTTTCGTCCAAATCACCCTTAAGTGTTAGTTTTGAGTCTTAGGAACTTAGTATGTGTGTTTTGAGTCATATTAGCTTGTTTTGAGTTGTTTAAGTCTAGTTTTTTGTTTTTGAGTCTAGTTAGTGTTTTAGAGTTTAATTTGGGTAGATTAGCATCCCTTTTAATCCCTGGCGTAGAACGATCTCTACTTTCATAAACTACATCAATAGAGTTTAAGTTTGAGTGCAATTTAATTTCACATCACAGCATGACCAATGGACGGCTGCCCTGGAACCCTGAAGCTGCTACCGAGTGCACTAAGGTAGCCTACGATTTTTTGAAGACTGCCTATGGCTTGCCCTTCGAGCAGTAAAGTCGTGCTAGACTTATACAACCGCACATTCTTGTGAAAGGTTAAACAAGCTAGCGTGCATATACGAAGCTTTATCCACTGCCGACAAGCTGCGTAGTCGATAAGCTTCACCTCTGTCAAGCGCGAAACGACCTATACCAAGTCCTAAAGTGTTGTGATACTTGCTACGCAACCTACGAAATTGGAGAAAGCCAAGGTTAACAACCTAATGGTCACCCAGACTTATCTGCTTCTGTAAGTAAGGCGTCCGGCTACCGACCCTATGACTTTGCAGAGTTCTATACCAACCCCTACGGCTGCATAGGCTATGCGACCTGTCTACTTATAGAAAAGTAGCACACCTACCACTGGTCTATAAAGTCTAAGGTTAAGGCATGAACTAAAGAAGCGAAGATGGAAAAAAGCGAAGGAAGCAAGTTTATTAAATTTTCTAGGAAAAATTGATAAACGACTAGCAAAGGCCAATGGAGTTCAAGCAAAAGAAGGGCAACAAGGAAAACAAAGAAAATCCTAAAGGCTACCTAGAAGACTACCTTTCAGCAGCTTGGACATCCCACGACTACTCGGCCACCACACCTTCAGCAACCGCAACGCTCCAAACAGCAGCATCATCTGGCTCTTCACCCCCAGCTGCTCCAGCTTGGGCATTAACCTCTTCAACTACTTCACCAATGGAGGCCTCAAAAGTAAAGGCAAGCAAGCCTTCCAGAGAAATAGAGAAGATTTCGAAGTCTTCTAAGCAAACTCAAAGTCAGAAGGCCTGCCAAAAAGATGATCTACATAACCCTGCCTATAGAAATTGGCCTGACTCTGAACAAGTGAAGCCTCGAGCCTAACCTTTTCATAATTTAGCTGCTTGTTCTCCTCGAGCAGACTAACACGGATGCGTTGCAGCTCATCCACTTCTTTCTTCAAACTTTTGTTGATCTTCAGCACACCATAGAGTTCCAACACTTAGGGTTCATGCCTATCAATGACTTTCTTGAAGTGGATCACTCGGTTATAAGCAGCAGTCAACTCTTCATCCTTTGCATAAGCAGTGGGATGAAGCTCAGAAACGGCAACCTCAAGATCTTGAATCAGAGGTATGTAACATCTAATCTCCTTCTCTGCACTTTCATACTTAACTTGGATCGCGTCAAGCCTAGTTTTCAAGTCAACGATCTCTTGGTAAGCGGTCTCAAGTTGCAGAGAAGTTGGGGTAGAGATATCAGACCTCTTCAAAGTTACGAGCACATATTCCAACCTCTTGATCCTATCGGCAGAAGAATAAGCTTCGGCTGCCACAACCTTTGCCATCTCCTTGGTAGCCTTGGTATCCTCTTGGTCAAGGAACATAGACTCGGCTGCCAGAATAGCCATCTTCTGCATTATTGCAAGTAAAGCAATCTTACTATACTCGGCCGTACGCTTTGCAAAGAAACTTGGGCAAACAACCTTTCTAACGTCATCGACAAACTTGGCACAAGCATCCATGTCTTCAAGCAGATCTGGTTTCAATAGCACACAGATCTCAGCAGCCTCCCCAGAAGCAGGTTTAGTGGATTTCTCATAGCTGCCCACGTGAGCAGTCTTTTCCTTCCCAGTAGGCGAATCAGTCTCAACAGTAAGGGAGTAGGCCTTGGCGCAACTTCAGCAGCAGAGTCTGCCTTATCGCTCTTCATAAGAGAAAGCCTCTTCAAAGGTGAACGAGACTTAGCTCCCAAAAGATGTCTTGGTACACACTTCGACATTTGGGGCATGACATGACCTCTACGCTGAGCAATCCTATCATCAATCGTACTAGCCATTCTCGACATGGCAAGCGCCACATGCTCAAATATGGACCTTCACGAGTAGTAGGCATGTCATGCTTCTTCCTGCCATGTCGAGGACCCAGGCTTAGATCTACCAGAGACGGACCCTCAAGAGTAGTAAGCTATTCTGAATCACATGCTTCTCGGTAGTAGGCGGACCCTCACGAATAGGCTCCCTGACAGCATCTCTTGAGCAGGCGGGGAAGATCTTTTTTTTCAACCTTCATTCATAATAGGCTCCCTGACAGCGATCAGACGAGCCAATGCATCCGCCTTGATCTTCTTTACTTCCTCTATCTGGAGCAGCCCACCTTTTTTCGGCAAAGAAGACTAAGCAGCCAACGCCATTCACGGTACTCAGCAAGCAGGAGGCCTGCATGCCCAGTATTCCAGCAGCCCATGAGGCCCGCGACCTCTTCATTTTTCTCAATCGCTAGCCTAGCCCGCGTCAGGTCCAAGAGCCCAAAGAACATGAGCCATGCAGCTTACCTAGCATTGCGCCCCAACGCCTTAATCCTCGACCCCAACCGTACAAGCTGCCCTTGGCTTTAGTCAAGGCGAGCAGCCCAAGCAGTGGTCCTTGCCATGACACCTCCTCGGCCCATGCCGAGCCTGAAGGAAAAATTTTGTCCTAGCCAAGAACATGTGAGAATATTTGAACACATATGCAAACTAATAACACTTTAAAGTAGGCATGCATTAAAAAACAATTCTAAAACCCATGACTTTCAAAGCCTAGTGAATGGTGAATCATAAGACTCTTTAACAACATTAAAGAGAAGAAAGGATTTTGAGATTCATTACCCTTGAAGCTCATCCTTGTTTACACAAGGGATTCACCCAAGTGGAGGGCCTTCAAGTCACCTCCTAGCACCTTGGATCTTCCTTGTGATTTACTTCCTTTTGTTACTCCTTTGCTCCTTGAGGATGTGAGGAAAGGATCTCCAAAAAAACACCAAAGGTTTGGTGTCTCTAAGTCTCCACACCAAGGATGAGGTGTGAAGATGAAATGGATGACTTAGAGGAAGAAAGATTGCTAGCTATCCCTCCCCTAAGTGGCCGGCCTCTATGGAGAAAAAGAGAGAAAATATTTCTCTTCTTTGTCTCAAGAAAACCCTAATGAGGTAAAAGCTATAAAGATGCTTTTATACCACCTCACATGTGAGTGGCAAACTTGCAATTAACCCAAGTTTGATAACCCTTACTAGGCCGGTTTTGACTTTGTTTTTGGGTTAATTTCCATTTAGTTTTAGTTGTCAGACAACCTAAACTCAATGGGCCTTGTGGACCAAAAACCCTTTTGGGCCCCGAAACCCAAAACCAACTTAAAAGCCCAATACGAACCTTTCGTAAGATTAATTAACTAATTAATTAATCTTGACCATTCTCAATTAAACTATTTAATTGCTTATCCATCTCATTTATATTTCTTCACTTTCACCCTTACTCGGTGTACGATCCATTAGGTTCCAATTAGCGAGGCAGTGGGCGATTGTTACTCTTAACGATCGATTGTGAATTGAAACTACATTTCAATTCTCCCTTTGATGAAGATTAGTGTTTGCTAATCCTCAGGGCTTCCACAAACCATGAGTGACACCTAGCTATATGTCATGGCTACCTAAGCTAAGTAGAAGTGGTTGGAGAACCTATCCAGTTACAATTACAATGCAATACGGTCATTCTCTAATACAATACTCTTGATCACATTGTTTGAGTGATAGTTTGTTTCATGTCTACAATCCAATGTGATACTTCTCTATATGAATCAATTGAATATGATTTGGAACATGCTTCCTAAATCATATTCGTATGCTTTGGCCAAAGACTCTCGAATCATATCTCAGAGTATTCACCTTCCACCATGGAAGGTTAGAGATCCCTTGTTGTGCATTCACATGCCTACATGACTAGATAGCTTGACCCCAACAATGTCGTTGACATTCTCAATGGAATGCCTTTGACATAATCAAAGATCAAGGACCTAACCATTAGACATCAATGATGCCTCAGGTCAAATGACTACTTTGCATATTGCAACTTACGAGTTCTTACATGACATGTATGTTCGAACTCTCTTTTGATCGTTGTTCAGTGTACTCGATTACCTTTTGAGCACCTATGTGTTTGTCTCAGTGTCCAACACTAAATGACTTGAGACTAGTCATACTCACGCTTGAGTTAACATAACACATACTAACCTTAGTGGATTGTCAATGCCCAATTGGCAATCCTATGGCTAGGAACGTTTTAGGAATGTTCATAAGAGAAAGGTCTCGTTAATCTAACTTACTTAGATCACTTCTCTCTTAGATTAAATATATTCCTTGGATTCCCTTATTGCTTAAACACATGATACAATAAATAGTGATTAACAATAAGCTTTGCCCTTCATTAAACATATAATAGTCTAATACAACAAGTATTCCAAAAGCTATTACATCAAATGAGTGGCTTTGTGGGCATACTTACAACAGAGCCGACTCCTGGCCTCTGCCAGCCGACGTGCCTCACCACCCCGACGACTGCCCTGCAACAACACTATCCAAGAACAAGACAAGAAAAATTAAATTTTTCCTACCTTGGTGCGGCGCGGAGAAGATGAAGAAAGCAACGAAAGACGGTCCTTTGCACAGGCAAGTGTAGAAGATTGCTAAGGGAGGGGGAACAAATATCCTCTAGCTCTCTCTCTCTTGTAGGGTAGAATAAATCGCTCTCCAAAGTTGATTTAATAACCCACTTAAGGTGGACTTAAATAGGCTTTGAGAGAAGTTTATTTCACTTTCCTAGAAGGATCTAAATTCCTATTAAAGAGGGAATCTACATCAAAATAGGAAACAATTTTATGTTTCCTAAAGCAAGAAGATCTCTACACCTGCTGCCCTTTCCTACGAGCAGCCCAACAGGTGTGGGGGTATTTGTGGAGCCAAAAATAATTAAGCGGCGACACGTGGATTTTTGGGTGAAAAGGAAAAAATTATCCTCGAGGCACTCCGGGATTCCTACGCGCGAGCAGTGGGAAATCATCCCTCAACCAAGTCAAAAATGCCCAAAATAGGTAATAATTCAAAACCTATTTCATCCATCCTCATCAAATCCTCTCCACAAGGTAACTCCCAAATCATTCCTCTTTTATTATATTAATTAGCTAATCAATTAGGAAATTATTCTATTAATTAGCTAATAATTGATTTATTATTCAATTATTCCTAATTAGCTACAAATCATGAACCTCACCCAAAATACCAACCAAGTGGCCGGTCCTCCTCTGCCTAAAGGGGCCGGCCATACCCCTATAAATACTACCTTATTCTCTCCAAAACTCAATTCCAATTCTCTTGCTAAATTCTCTAAATTCTCCAAACACTTTTCCCTCAAAATTCTAACTTTGGCATCGGAGGTTCTTCTGCCAAAGCGCCCCCCCCCCCCCCCAATTCATCGTGGGTGGGTGAGGCTCTTGGCCTTGACCTAAGATGTTATTTGTTTTGTAGGTACAATTTTGTCCAAGATCAAGGAGGAAGAAATTTGCATCCACATAAATCACTGCTTCTCCTCCCCATTAGCCATATCTTCCTCTTCCAACTCCTTCAAATCCAACCCAATCCAAAAACGTTAACCCAATAAACTAATCTTTAGCCTTGCAGAAAACAATATGCTGATTGCAAATTCCCATACTATTAAAAAAGATCAATAGATCCATCATTATTATTGTTACAAATCAAATAATATCACCAAGTTTATGCTATAATACACGACCGATTAAGATGATTGTACGAACGCATCTGTGTTCTTTCCCTTTCAACATGTTTGAACTTGACTCCTGCCACTAAAGAGATCAAACTTTTGTAGACATAAATTGCATCACAAAGCACCATTAATTTTGCATTCTTCATAAATATAGTTCATACCAATATTCTTCGTTATACTAAGTCATCACCAATTAATCATTTAAAGCATGAATATCCCAATATGAATCCAAATTAAAAAAAAAACAGTTCACAAAATTCAGTGCCTACAACATTTGTGAGTCCCCAACATTCTCAAATACATGTACTTTCCAACAGATCGAGGCAAACCAAAAATTCGAAACTAAATTTGTACCGAAAAACATTCAAAAGTAAGGTTATATTGACAATGTCAACCCAAATCAGTAAGGAACAATATTAGCAAATATGAAGCACTACCTCAGACGGAATCCCATTTTCAATAACGTTCTGCTTGTTTGTAAACCCTTTGATGGCTACACAGATGTCACTGACAGTCTCCAAAGTGACTGGAACACCACTGTTTCTGTTTCTGGGTCACAAACGGTCACACCTTTTTTTCTAGGTGATTCACACACCTTACTTTCTTCTCCTTGCACCTCAAATGTAATTGCCTATTAGTTAAATGCTGCAAAACCAAAAAATTGAAAAACCACAGTTTGTCACCCCCATCATATAACAGCCACAAAAACAACGTAAGAATTTCCTAGCCAGACAAAAAGAAATTGACAAATTTTAACCAAATGTAATTTCAGTAGAGCAAAAAAACCTAAAAACAACAAAAACAAAACCTGAAAATCCAACTAAAATCAAGAACAGAGATTACAAATCAGACAACCAAAATTAATAAAAAGAAAAAAACCAACATGCATCAAACACAAAAATAATCTGTAAAAGTGAGGAAATCCATTTGCAAATAAGCTTTTTCGTTTCGAACCTGGACAATTTGATATTTTGAGCAGCAAATCGAGGAGCAAAACGAGCTTCAAAAAATTGACTCAAGGTGTTTTTTGTGGTTTGACGAGTGTAGACGCAGCCGGAATTAGTGAGCCGGCGTAAACTGAGACAGTGACAAAAAATGAGAGGATGCAATCGAAATACAGGCTTGATGAATGATGATTTCTATTGTTTAACCGCTGCGGAGCTAGTCTAAATCCATGAGGCATAAAAAACTGAGAGCGGGAATTGGCGAGTCGGGAACAATAGAAGAGAGACCTGTGAGACAACAGCAAAAACGCAGAGAAAAATCGAGAACATAGCCGAAACAGAGATTGGGTAGATTGACATGCGGACGGAAGGGGAAAAATAGGCACTCGACTGCATAAAGGAGGAAAGAGCAGACAAACGGAGGAAAAACGAAGGGGCAAATCGTCCGGCCCCTGGTCATCCACAATACCCACCCCAAACGAGTTTTAGTATATAAGACTAGCAAGTGTACTTGCGCGTTGCTGCGGGGTTTCAAACATTGTTAAAGATGTAGAAAATCTCAAGAAATATGTGTCAAAGAATAGTGTTTATATACAAAAATTACAGCCATGCGTTAGATGCTAACAAAACTGGGAATGTACCCCTTGGGGAATGTTTTTAAAAATCTATCGCTATATCCCAAAGAGTTATATTTACAATTGTACAACGCTAAAAAACCCTGAAGGTTTGTTCCACCAAAGATATCCAAGTTCATAACTGCGTTAATGGCGCCTCCTTTATTTTGTATGTCACCGCTGAAATGAAAATTGAAATAAAAAGGAAATTAAAAACATAATTTGATTACTTTGGAATTAAAGCACCCTACATTGCATATGAATTACCATAGCTTCAGGTGCTTGCATCATTAGTATTTGTATTCCACCCGTCTAAATGCAATTGCATATTCTTTCCCATAACTCAGAAATAAAACAGATCTCTCAAATTGATTGAGGAACAATACCAAAATCCAACAGAGGAAGATTTGTAATACAAACTTGCTTCATGTACATAGAGAATTATAAACCGGATCTTAAAACCCTAATCAAAGGCATTTTCGCAAGAAAGTTCCAGGTAATTGAACATATAAAATATCAGCCATGAACTGGAACCAAATTGGAAGTTAAGATTCCAATGACATCTGAACTAAGTTGTTCAATGTGAATTTTATTCAAGTTCATAAACCCAAAAAACCAATTCTCAATTGATCAATAATATTGACAATATATCCAACATTTCAGAAGGGTCATTACTAAACATCTACTAATCTGTAGTTAACTGTAGTTTGATAACTGGAAGCCTGAGGCTTTAACAAATTTGTAGATGTTTAGTAATGACCCTCCTGAAGCTCTTTTTTATCAATATCTATGCATGTGAAGTTAACAAATGCATGAACTGGAGTGAAGACAATTTATTTTAATTTAAGAATTAGAACAATAAACTTTGAATTAGTATGCATGGTGATATGGATTCCATGTTCCATCAAGACCAGTATGAACAAATGTGAGACTTTGGCATGGAATCCATGTTCGTACCCATTCTCGCTTTTGGCTTCGCATCTATCGCGCTGTTTTACATATAACATTAAATCAATTAATATAACATGTATATAAACAGATGGGTAAATGTCATTATGTAGTTCATTTTCCAGAGACCTATCATATTGCATTGTGTGTGATAGTGTAATCTTTTTCCCATACCAAAAATATGTTGGCAAATGGCACTTCAACCTGCAGATATAAGTTCTATTCAAGTTTATACCAAATTCATATAACATTTCCAAGTTAATTCATACATAATTAATTTAAAAATAACAAAAAAGTTTAGCAAATTGGTCTAAAACACTGCAATTGCTCAAAGTCGAAAAAGTGGGGAAAAAAAAGTAGTCAGCTCATGCATAACATACAAATTTTCGAGCTTTGAATTGCCTTGTTCCAAGATGAGAATTGAATTGATCACCAAAAGATTGCATATAATGAGATGCAAATTGTAAGGAATATGGATGTACAAATCACAAGAGATTGACTTCCCTGATAAGTGCATAGTAACCGAAATTCTAAAAAAATAATAATACACAAACAGAAAAATCTAAACGAAAAAACCAAGGAGATGGGAAAAGGAGGATGAATATTTAACTGAAGAATACAATTCATAGAACAATAATTAGTAGATAAAACGAAAGCAGCAATGTAAAACTCATGGACTACCTGAATTTTGAGCGCTGACGATGATAGCTTAATAGCACCATGTTCCATTTTCAGTTAGAGTGGAAACTGAATTCGAGACTCTTCTAGGTTCCTATTAACAAACATAACATGGTGGACTAAATTAAAAACAGCTTTAAACCGAAAATTATAATCTGAGTTTTTCTATTTCTTTTTGCTAGAATTCTCATAACCCTAAGCAAAAAGAAAAGTTTACCGCAAGCTTGGAGCTAATCGGGTCACATTCTCCTTGCTCTACAATCAAACAAAACAACATTCGAAGTCAAAAACGTTTTTAAAATACATATATGTATAGCAACTTCTCCTACCGACCTGACTTTAAAATACAACTTCACTAAAACTTTTAGATGGTTGTGGTATCTCACATCACAAACATGACATATAATGTAAACTAATGATTCTGATTCTCCCTAGAGGGTTATGTGTATCTCTTAGAACATCTATAGGTGACAAAATGGAAAGGTACAAAGCCATTAAACAGTTCTATATACCTAAACAATTGTCTAAAAATAAGCGAACTTATAAAGATGTTATAGTTTGAATTCAGTCAGTATACATCATTTTCAACACGACATAATAACATTTCTCCAGTCCTGGCTGCTTCAATTATTTTGTCAACCACAGCTTCAACCTAAGAAGTGATGAGAGCAGGATTCAATCGGGGATTTTCAGCCCTTCTTCCCTGAGCATCAATACTTCAAAAAGAATGCATTATAGAACTAAAATTATAACTCAGACTCTTCATACCTGGTCTTTGCTCACTACAATCTCTATTTTAATCTTAGCGACGAAGTTGCCTTCACAAAATGCAGAGCCTAACCAAGTAATAAAAAAAGAAGAAAATATGAAATGATAATATAAGAAAAGAGTAGGATGATACATAAATAACAGTAGATATAACAGGTAGGAAACGTTTCAAAACATCTATAGATTTAATTAAAATGAAGAGGAAATATCCATGCCAAAGCAAGAACATACCGCCCTGACCTCTCTGTTGAACCACCTTGCGCACCAAAGCCTCAAACATCAGATATAATAGCACCACGAATTCCAATTTTCAGCAAAGCCTTCGTTACATTTGAATATAAATGAGGAGAAATGGTTGATACGTCATAAAAATTAAAATGACGAAACCAAAGAAAACCTAGATATTTAAAATTAAAATCACAAAAAATTTGAACAAAGAAAAGAGAACCCAAAAACCAAACCCATACAATTTTCAGCAAAGCCTTCGTTACATTTGAATATAAATGAGGAGAAATGGTTGATACGTCATAAAAATTAAAAGACGAATCCAAAGAAAACCCAGATATTTAAAATTAAAATTAAAAAAAAATTTGAACAAAGAAAAGAGAACCCAAAAACCAAACCCGTACAATTTTCAGCAAAGCCTTCGTTGCATTTGAATATAAATGAGGAGAAATGGTTGATACGTCATAAAAATTATAAGACGAAACCAAAGAAAACCCAGATATTTAAAATTAAAATCACAAAAAATTCGAACAAATAAAAGAGAACCTAAAAACCAAACCCAAAGCAAATACGTCGGAAAACTCACCAGGAAACCCAACCTTTTCTAGGTTTAAAATATCCTCAAATCAGAACGGGAGCCAAGCTTTTCTGGGTATAAAATTTCTACGAATCAGAACGAGATTCAACTTGGATTTCTCCAAGAATTCCCAAATCAAACGACAAAAAATTAATCGCAGAAAATAGAGGGCAAAATTTGCCAAACAAACCGATCCAGAATTCCTGCAAAGAAATTTCGATCACGAATTGAAAAAAAGGTGAGAGAAAGAGAGAGACGAACCTTCTTACAGAGACCAGGAGTTCGCGGTTTGTGAGTGAGAGAGCTGAGAAATCAGTTTTGGAAGCAATTGGAAGAGCCCGGTTTTCCATCCTCATCTCCTTCCACGATGAGCAATATAGGACTCTGGAAGCAAAAGAAGAACAACGGGCAGGCTCAAAGTCACGAATAAGATAGGGGCAAACACGTAATTTTACTGTGCATTATTGAAAGAAAGTTGAAAACCCAGGGGCAAAGCTGCCATTTCACTGTTAATGGACGTTGCTCTCTCACGGATGATGAACAATGCTTTTCTGCTGGATTGTAGTAGATAGTAATATTTGGTTTTTGTACGTGGTATTGTCATATCAATCAGATGACACAATTTGTTTTTATCAAATAAGATATGTTTTTCTTCAAATTTGCTTAAAATACTTTGGGTCTGTTTGGTATCCTATTTGAAAATTTTTATCATTTCTCAAAACATTTCTTGAAAACAATTTTCTTTAAAACTCAAAAACTTGATTGGTTTGCGATTTAAAATTTTTAAATTTTACGACTTAAACTAGACAAAGAAATCTAAAAAGAGGGGATCGCATGAGAGGGAGAAAGAGAAGAGAGGATGAAAGAAATTAAGAGATGATTGAATGAAAGAGAATGAAGAGAGAGGATCGTACCAGGTAGAGAGGAAGATGAGTAAGAGAATGAACTGAGAGAATGAAGAGAACGGATTGGAGAAAAGACTAAAAAGGTAAAAAAAAATTTAAAAAAAAAAGGAGAGAGAAAGAAGAAAAGAGAGAGAGATTTGGAGTGAGAGAGGAGAAGGGAGAGAAAATAAAGGAGTGAGTTTAAGTTTACTCTAAAAACTTACTTTTTATGTTTTTAGAGAATAAACTATATTTTTGAGTTAGTTTTGAGTTCAATTTTTTAAAATAGTCCTATCAAATAAGTTTTTAAGGCCTAAAACTTGAAAATTATTTGAGTTTAAAATGTTGAATTCAAGTAGAGTACCAAACAAACCCTTATATTCTTTACCGATTTGCATATGATGTAAAATTCTGCTCAGTTAGCTAATGTTAAAAATAATGCACAAAATGATGTTTGTGCTTAAAACATATTTTATACGAGCAATTTTCTATTAGCATCATGACCTCCTCCAAGAAACTTAAAACTTAACAGGGCTAAACCAAAATGCTTATTGCTAATGATTCTTGTATTAAGTCAAGCTGCATATACAGTTTTCCATAGAGCTCTTTTTAACTACGTATGCAGGGCATGACTTTAGCCAAGTTAGTTAAATCAGTGTGCTTTGCCCTATGCATCCAAGTTTGAATCTCTCTCTCTGTAGTTTTTGATGAATTTAGTATAATTATCTTATCGTTTGTCAAAAGAACTACGTATACCCATCAATGAAGTATAAATTTTGTGGACATGCATATTAAACATTTATGTTAACAAATAAAATGCAGTAAGCAGTGGTGAATGCAAGACCGTTACAACCTAATAATAGCCGAGATATCAAGCTTTATGGCCCGTCATCATCATCATTGTGAGATTACTGCTGCATCAAGCACCTAAGAGTCAATCAATGAGGCAAGTACACAAGAGAGTAGCTGTTCGGGCAAGATTTCCCTTACACAGCTCCCCGAGGGAATGACACTTTGTTGGTTGTCAAGCAAGTCCTTGCTGCTTGGTGTACTGCATGAAGAGTTTACAGTTAGATTGAAAGGTGCCTTTGTAGGGCCTTTGGTGTAGGCCTTGAGGCTCACAAACAAAGCTAACAAGGATCAAAAGCGTGCCACTGTTATTTTAGTATGACAAATTGTTGAATAGGTGTGAGTTAAGTTGATTACTTGCGCCCCAAGTTGCTCAAACTTCTTGTTTATCAAAGGATTGTCATAGATGGGTTAAGTTTGCATTAAGTTCTTTTTCTTGCCTTGTAAACAAGGACTTTTAGTTCATAATCTTGTATGTCCAAAACGAAAGGAGTTCAAGGCCCTTCCAATCATTTCCATGATCACAGTTTACTTTTAATGAAGACAGTCTTATTTAACTTAACCAGATTTGAATATCAAATGAAACTCTTAAGTGGAAAATAGTTGAAAATGGCTTAGATATAAGAAGGAAAATACTTCAAATGACAGATCTACTAACTATAAGTACAAACAGAAGAGACTCGGCAAGATTTAACCTTGTTGGGCAAGGTTGAACTTCTTGCAACCACTTCTCTTTATGTTTACAGAGGTTTGTATGCAAAGAGGGATGAAAAGCAAATAGGTTTTACATGAGGGAATCGATACTACAACACTAAGGGAAGGTAGCAGAGCTTTTACATTAGACAAAGGATGGTTTTCCCTAAAGGAATTATAGCTAAAAAGAGTCTAAATTTGGACAAGATTTAGCTTTCTGGGTACGAACTGGCTTGAGAGCAGAGTTTGTATGTCTTTTGATTGGTTGGTTGAGTGTCCTTGTCTCTGGGGTCCCTTTCTCCTTTTATATACCTGTTGGCTCGACCCTTCTTGCCTTTGCTTCTGGCCGATGGCTTTCGGAGGGCAGTTAGTCATCATCTATTTACTTCTTCATGCCATTAGCAAGTGCTTTTTGGCTGGTAGTGAGTTGATCTCTATCATTCATCACTTCAATCATAGGCACATGGCATATGCCTTAGCTGAAATGACTGTGGGCCTATCATCTGGGCTTTGGACAAGTCTCATTTGTTTTGGCATCCTTGGGCCTTAATATCATAAAGCCCAATGTTAAATATTAACCCAAAAAATAGCCACATCCCCAAACAGAGTAACCACAGTCCCCAATAGACTATTAGACTATTTGATGCAAATTTAAACTAACCTAAATAATAGATTAATTTAAACCAAATTAAACTCGCAAGCGCACGAATCAATTGTAGTAATATATGCATATACGAGGTCGATCCCACCTAGATTGCTTTAACACCAATTTAACCGATTAACCATACTAGACTTTATTAAACAAAGAAAGGATAGATTGAATTGAATTATTGAGTAATTGATTAAGATTAAAATTAATAAGAAAAAGAAAAGACAATTAATTAAAATAAACACACTACACAAGAAAACCTAAGGTTATGAATTCACCAATAACAATCATATTTACTTTTCCTAGAGCCAACTACAATCCAATTATAATGCCAATATTAAAGGTTATTCTTTCTAAGGTATGAATTAATCCGTGGTCAGGCATCAACTCTTGTATCTCTATATTATAATTCTATCATATTGGTTAGGCATACAATTAAACACATAAAAACCATTGAAGCGTAGAAGAAACATGTCAACCAAGTAGGGCTAGTTTGATATTGGTCATCCTCACTAGTTTGTCTACTCTTCTTAATCTTAGTTCCAATAAACCTAATTGATTGGTCATCCTCATATATTTATCTAACTATCTAGAAGCAAAATTCCTAAAGGTGATTAGTCATTAGAAATCCGAATCTAGAATGAAATACTCACAAAGATTAAGAATATAACATGACATATAATCGGATAATAATTAATAAAGTACTTAGCAAATATTCATGTCATGGCTTCATCATAAACCTTAGAAAATAACTTAGTTACACATACAAATAAAAAATAAAAGAAAGATAGAACCCGGAATCCATGGCAAAGCACGTCCCTAAGCTCTTCTTCACTAATTGTGGAGATGGTGAATGGTGTAGTGGTGTGGGTGATATCGAGGGATGCAGGGGATGTAGAGAGAGCTTAGGGTCCCTTATTTATACTAGAAAAACCCTAAAAGGTCTGGGAGAAATTCTCCTAAATAAAACAAACTCCTAAACAATTAATGACACAAACTAGGAAAGAATCCTTCTTGGCTTGGGAAACACGTCATCTGTCTTGCACGCCAGTTTTGGGGTCTATTTATCTTCTAGAAAATTCTATAAAAGTATGGGAAACGTAGCTTATCTCTTATCTTTCCAAGCATATATTGCACGCCACTAGGAAAAAATCGGGAAAGCGTTCAAATCTTCATTTTCCCACAGCTGCACAATTCTAACAAGAAAACAACTTTTGCGGGATTGATTTGTAAAAATGGAATGAATGGCTCCATGAAAAATTATTAAATTTGGACACGACGATCTTCAGCCTCTTAGCTTCCTTCTCCAATTGGCCTTGCATAAAAACTCTTCCGGAAAGTCGAATTATCACCAAAAACGTACTAAGTGTGTAGATTGGCTGAAACTGAGAAAAGGAAAGTAATAAGGTTCTTTTATAATCAATTCCTTAACAAAACTTAGGGATAAAGAATGCATCTATCAAATACCCCCAAACTAAGTTTTTGCTAGTACTTGAGCAAAACAAAAATAAAAGACGAGGAAAACACTAGACCTTCCATAAATTAGGCGCAATGCAATCTAAAACGGTCACCAAACATAGAAGAAATAAACACCTTTCAAAATAAAATTAACCAAACCTTACACGACATTCTCAAGTGTAGTGGGTGAAATAACCAATGTCAATACAACTTACTCAACTCGGATAGGTATATGCAAACCAAAGCTTCCACTTCAAATCCTCTACCATGAATATCACTCATAAAGAAATCACACATTAGAGGGCAAAGTGTTTCACTCAAATCATGATAAGCAATACAAAACCCCATAAACTTGCTCTTCACATCGTCTTTTCACTAATGTAAATCAATGCAACACCAAAGATCAAAGGTCTTTACAAGGGTTGTAATGATAGGCTAGGTTATAAGCTATCAAAAAAAGGATAAGGAAAAACTAGAACTTATGAAATACCAAGATATCTTCATTATGTAATTTGGTCGGTCGTCTTTGACACTTGATCTTCAATTATTGGCTTCTAGGACTCATGATGTAGGGATGGAACAATTTCAAATTTTTATTTCCTAACTTCTTTGATTTTTTTTTTCTTTTTCTTTTTTCTTTTTTTTTTCTTCGAAAATATGATTAAAATAAAGATAATGCTACACATGGTACCTCGGTACACGCCACTTCTTTATTGTAGAACCCAACCTTTATCTTCCTTGATGTCCACTTGGTATCCCTTAATCTATAAGGTATGACTAATATAGGTTAAATAGGTAGGGATGAATGTGGGTAATGAAGGAAAAGGCTACATGTTTGGCTTCAAAAGGATAACTAGGGATAATATAACATAAAAGGTTGGTTAGAAAAGCTCAAACGGTCCAAAGAGAGCCTTAATCATCTCTCTAATGTTGCATGACTTAGGATTTCGCCTCAAGAGATATCGAAGTAAGTTCTAGTGAATGATAATGCTATCATGAAATTCACAAGAAAGAATATGCAAGAGGCTCAAAATCTCACAAAGGTTCAATAAGTTTTCACTTAAAATCCACATATAATTCTCTAAGTTAAAAGCTAATCATACTGACATTGGTTATTTGTAAAAAAAAAACTTGAGAATGATCATGTAAGAATCTGATTAACCATATAAAACAATTGAAATTTCACATAAAAGGAACCAATTCAAATAAGTTTGTGACCTAGAAGAAAGTGAAGTATTATTTATTGACTTATCGAAGATCTAACTAAAAGAAAACCACTGAAGAAAAAAAAATCTTTTTGAATTTTTGACAATTTTTTTGTTTTTATGACATTAAATTTTAAA
Organism: Heteromeles arbutifolia; assembly: GCA_024362995.1. Taxonomy (NCBI): domain Eukaryota; kingdom Viridiplantae; phylum Streptophyta; class Magnoliopsida; order Rosales; family Rosaceae; genus Heteromeles; species Heteromeles arbutifolia. Next base: position 1,479,469 of record JANCRC010000022.1, read on the forward strand.
TAAATGACACATTAGGAGAAAAAAAAAAGATGAAAAGAAAAAACCAAACTAAGACCTAAAAAGTAAGGAAACGACCAAATCGAATTAACTAACTTTCAGCAAAATCAACTCGTAGCAAACTATAATCGGTCAATGCTTTGAAGACCAAAAATTTTTCGATAATTTTTTTTTTTTCCTGCTTTCAATGCTTATAAAACTTAAATCCAATCCCTACCCCTAAACTTAAATTTAACATTGTCCCCAAAGACCAAAGAGAGGGTTTTGAAAACTTCCTTGGATTTTTCATTGGAGCATGAATGAACAACGCCAAAGTGTGATGCAAGATGCCTTGTAATGAATTCCCCCAAACTTGAATTTTGAATAGTCAATGTTCCTGAAATCATGAAGGAAATTAAAAACTGACTCCAAAAACAAAATGAAAATTACAAAAATAAAGGAAAGATTTAGAAAACTTGGGTTGCTTCCCAAAAAGCGCTTCTTTATAGTCATGAGCTAGACTATGCCAAAATTAAGTGAAGGATGGTGGATCATTGAAATGAGGAACCACTCCGTGAATCTTCTTCTTGTTCCTTTTCTTCCACTTTGTAGATTTGAAATTTGGTGTCGATACAAGGCAATGAGGCACTGCATATTTCTGCTTCTTCTTTAATTTCGAAGCTCGAGACTTCTTTCTCTTCTTCACTTTTTTCCATTGCCTCTTCCACCATATCTTGGCCATTCGAATGGAATTGAGTTGACCATACATATCTTCAATTTTTGGTTCAATTATGCGTAGAATGAATGAGCTAGGAATAGAATTTTACGACTTAAATTTCATTGTATTGCATAATTGAAATACATACACATACAATCCTTGTTCCATAGGGAAACAATAAAGGACACAAACATATATCCTTCCTAATAAAGGACTCCTAATATTTACACAATCTTTACATTCCCTTTTAATATTTACTCACGTTTTACTCCCCCTCAAGTTGGTGCATAGATATCACACATGCCTAACTTTGCAAGTGAGTCATCAAACTTTTGACTACACACAACATGAGTAAGAATATCTGCAAGTTGCTCCTTCAAATTCACAAATGGTATCAACACAATCTTCTTCTCGAGCTTTTCTTTGATAAAATGTCGATCAACCTCCACATGCTTTGTCCTATCATGCTGCACTGGGTTATCAGCTATATCTCTCGCTGACTTGTTATAACAATACAATTTCATGGTCTCTTTCAGCTTGAACCCAAGACCCCAAAGAAGTTTCCCTAGCTAAAGAATTTCACAAATGCCTTGAGCCATGCCCCTATACTCGGCCTTAGCTGAGGATCGCGATACCACTTTCTGTTTCTTACTTCGCTATGTAACCAGATTCCCTCCAACAAAAGTAAAATACCTAGAAGAAGATTGCCTATCATTTACATCACCTGCCCAATCTGCATCCGTGAACCCTTCAATCTTCAAATGCCCGTGGCTCTCATAAAAAACTCATTTTCCTGGTGCAGACGTCAAATATGCTAGGATACGCATAACAACAACCATATGATCTACACTTGGTGAGTGCATAAATTGACTCACGACACTCACAACATAGGCGATATCCGGACGTGTATGAGCCAAATAAATTAGTCTTCCTATAAGTCTCTGATATCAACCTTTATCAACTGATTTTTTATTTTGGATCCAAACATAGATAATGCTTTTCAACAATGAGAGTGTCTACCGACTTACACCCTAGTATACCAATTTCTTTTAATAAATCCAGAGCATACTTATGTTGAGACAAGAAGATACCTTTAGATGAACGAGCAACTTCAACCCCAAGAAAATACTTCAAATCCCCCAGGTTCTTCATTTCGAACTCCGCTGCAAGGTTTCCCTGTAACTTTGAAATCTTATCAAAATCATCTCCTGTTATAATCATGTCATCTACATAGATGACTAAAGCTGTCACTTTATCTTGTCTCCGTTTTACAAACAAAGTGTGATCAGAATGACTTTGATGATACCCATTCTTTTTCATAACTTGAGTAAACCTGTCAAATCATGCACAAGGTGATTGCTTAAGTCCATAGAGTGACTTACGCAACCGACATACTCTGGTATTCCCACCAGCACTATACCTAGGAGGAAAATCCATATATACTTCTTCCTCCAAATTCCCATGGAGAAGAACATTCTTCACATCAAACTGTTTTAATGGCCAGTCCATATTTGCAGCTAAAAAAATCAGAACATGTACCGTATTCATCTTGGCAACTAGAGAGAGTTTGCTGGTAATCTACACCATATGTCTGGTGTATCCTTTAGCTACCAACCTTGCTTTGCACCTGTCCATTGATCCGTCAGTTTTGTATTTAATTGTAAACACCCAATTGTCTTTTTGCCTTTGGGTAGAACCGTCACCTCCTAGGAATTATTTTTTTGTAATGCCAACATTTCTTCATCCATTGTTTTTGCGCACTTTGGATCCTTCAGAGCTTCCTCCACTTGGGTTGGTACTTAAATAGACTCCATATTGTCCACCAAAGATTGACGCTTTGGTGCAAGACCATTGCATGATACATAGTTGGCTATTGGATACTTCACCTTCCTTTCCAGAGAAAACCTATCAGGGAGCACACCTTGATTTTGTCTCGGTGGCAATTTATATGTACTTACATTATTACTTGGATCAGTTACATAATCATCTACAATACTTACCTCATGTATATTCAGAGAAGATGTTTTGGACGGTACTGTGGAGCTAGAGAGAGAGAGAGGGTGACATATCAGTAAGTTCGGCAAGTGTCTGCCGTGATTGAGTACTAGTCTCGGTAAGAATCTGCCATGGCTAATCAGAAGCTATCTCGGCATATGCAAACTGAAAAGCCTCCTGATGTTTTGTAAGGGCTGACGAAAGTTCTGCCACGGGTTCGGCAGAAGCTGGCCGAAGGTCAACAAGATAATTCCCGACACCTACAGCCGAGTGTTCTTCGGCAGTGGCAGCAGGTGTGCTCTTGGCAACTGTGCCTCCCCCTAGGTCCAACCAACCCAGATCACCAATAATGTTCTCCCCTAGTGATCTGAAGCGGAATGCATTGGAGTATAAAAATACTTTGATTTAAAAAAGATCATATCTATGGTTACATACATATGCCCAGTCTCAGAATGATAACATTTATATCCTTTTTAATGAGACGAGAAACCCAAAAATACACATCGTAGGGCACATAGATCCAATTTACTGCGATGAATTTTCTGGATATGAACATAAGCCACACACCAAACTACTCGAGGGGTAAGAGTATTAGTAGACACCACTAGAGTATGCTGAGTGAGAACTTGGAGAGGTGTTTGAAACTTAACAACCTGAGACGGCATACGGTTAATCACATGCACGGCATAAGTAACAGCCTTAAGCCAAAAACGCTTAGGAACAGATGCTCCAAGAAGTAGAGCATGTGTCGTTTCTAAGATATGGCAATTTTTTCTCTCAGCAACCCCATTTTGTTGTGGGGTGTGAGGACATGTCATTTCATGGAGAATGCATTGATCACGGAGAAACTCCTACAACTCAAAATTAATATATTCACCACCATTGTCAGAATGTAGAACTTTAATAACAGAAGAATATTGTGTCTGAATGATCTGAGAGAAAGATCGAAACACTATACCAACATCACTTTTATTTTTCAACACATATAACTAAGTCATACAAGTGCAATCATCAACAAATGTAACAAACCATTTAATTCCAGAAGAGGTAACAACTAGAGGAGGCCCCCAAACATCAGAATGCATAAGTTCAAACGACAAAGATCTTTTATTCATACTAGGAGGAAACAAAGCACGATGGCTTTTTAGTAAGAATACATACTTCACAATGGAAGTCTGATTCATTTATTCCACTAAATAAGCTAGGTAACATATACCGTAAATACCCAAAAGATGCATGCCCTAATCGACGATGCAATAACCACTGCTTGTAAATTACTAGTACGAGACGCTCAAACCGCATTAGCTTTGCCAGGAACAACGTCATCCACATAGTACAACCCATCTCTCTTAGGGCCACGCCCAATTATCTCCTTGGTCTAAATATCCTGAAGTAGACAAAAAGACGGATACATTAGAACAACACAATCCAATTGTTCAGTAACTTGTGGTATTGATAATAAATGATGTGATAAAGATGGAACAAGTAAGCAACGATGTAAAGAGAAATATGGTGTGAGATGCACTGTGCCAGCGCCAACCATGGGTGCAAGGGTGCCGTGAGCAGTTGCTATACTTTTCTTGTGAGATGTTGTTATATATTGAAACATATTTTTATCATGTCATATGATTCGTTGCACCAGAGTCAAGAATCCAACCTGTGTGATGCTTAGTATTGGAGGCTAAAAGAACACGCCCCACAGTACCTGTGTTGGAAGATGAGTCACCATGAGTAGTATGAGTCAACATAGTTTGACTCAGATCACCAGAGCTAGGCTTGGCCTCCTTGGTTGTCGGTGTGGCTGCAGCAAGGCAGACACGACCTCCAGTTGTTCCCTCATTGGCACGTTCTTTGGCACGCAATCGTTTCTTCAATTCTAGAAACCACTTAGGCAGCCCATGCTTGGTAAAACATGTATCTTCAGTATGACGGGTTTGATCGCAGAAAGTACACTTCAAATCATCTTCGTTTACTATGGTAACATGATGAGAATTCAAAAGCTGATTAGAGGAATTAGCTTGATGGAATGATGCAGGTGGCTGAGATACCATAGCCACCGATGATGTCCTTTGGTTATTTATGTTAATTCCACCTAACATAGCGGCATGCCGTTGTGCTTTACACATAATAACAGAAAATGCCTATTCGACAGATGGTAAGGGTTGAGTTCGTAAAATATCACCACATACCTTATCAAAGATATCATCCAAACCGGCCAAGAACGCATAAACATGATCTATTTGGATTTCTTCACAAAGTTTCTTGAGATCAGTAGCACATTCCATCTTGATTGGTCTATGTTGATCTAACTCTTGCCAAATAGACTTGAAGTCAGCATAATACACACCAACAGGCTGACCTTCTTGATGAAGTTGGAACGATTTTACTTTTAACTCATAAATTTGAGAAATATCTGAACCATTATAATATGTTTGAGCCATGTCTTCCTAACTTCTTTAGCGATACGAAGGTGAATGAAAAATCTCATGATAGCAGGCTCCATAGAATTGATCAGCCACCATTTCACTATTGTGTTCCCTGTTTCCCACGTTTCATACCCATCACTATTCTCTTTAGGTTCCTTTATACTCCCTGTCATGAAGCCCTTTTTACCTCGTCCAGTGATGTGCATCTCTAATACTTTGGACCAAAGAAGGTAGTTTGATCTGTTGAGTTTCAAAGTGTTTGGTACGACAAACGTATCATTCTGGATGACAACTGGGTTCAACACTGGATGGTTGGTTGGTGTACAGGAACCACCCTCCAATTTTAGCGCCGAGTTATCACCCACACTAGTCATTCTGACTTACAGGAACAAATTTCACCGCACCTAATAAATGGCACATCACTAAACACGGCAGCAACAAAATCACACTGCTGCAAATCCACGAACGCACAGCTGGACTTATTGCTGCAAGAAGAAGCACAGTAACAAGTCAGTCGAGAATAGCACAAGAGCGGAAAAAAATTTATTTTTCAATGTCCAGGGTTACGGCAAACCAGGCTTGGATGCCAAATAGAATTTTACGACTTAAATTTCATTATATTATATAATTGAAATATATACACATACAATCCTTGTTCCATAAGCAAACAATAAAGGACACAAACATATATCATTCCTAATAAAGGACTCCTAATATTTACACAATCTTTACATTCCCTTTTAATGTTTACTCATGTTTTACACTAGGAGTTTTAAGATCAATGGATTCAAATATGTAACACTCAGGAATTTTTGGTGGAATTGGATGTGCTTCAAGCACTTTAAAATTTGGTACCTCGTCAATACCTTAACTTTCGGCAGGGAGTGCCCAATTATTAGTGGCTATTTGGCTAGGCGACTCATTTAGAGGGTCCTCCAACTTTGAGTTTTCTATCTTTTCTTCATCTTCTGCTAATTCACTCAATTCATGGTCAAAGTTCTCTTCACTTCTCAATGTGGTGTAGGCACTATCTTCTTCATGGAACGCATGTTGCTCAATCGGATTAAATTTGGTTCACTTGGAAATATTTCGCCGTCTCTTTCACTCAACACTGCAGCAATTTGACCAACTTGCTTCTCTAAATTTGCGATTACTTGGGCATTTTCTTGCTCCCCATATAGGAGAATTTGATGTCGTTGAGTAAGAATTTGCAAAAGTTGAGTTGTTGGGGATGCAAATTTCCGTCTTCTTCTTCTTGGACAAAATTGCACCTACAAAACAAATAACACCTTAGGTCAAGACCAAGAGCCTTATGCGCCCATGATGAATGAGGGGGGGGCTTTGGCCGAAGAACCTTCGTTGCCAAAGTTAGAATTTTGAGGGAAAAATGTTTGGAGAATTTAGAGAATTTTGTAAGAGAGTTGGAATTAAGTTTTGGAGAAAATGAGGTAGTATTTATAGGGGTATGGCCAACCCCTTTGGGAGGATGGGGACTAGCCACTTGGATGGCTTTTCGGGTGTGATTCATAATTTGTTAGCAAGTGATCGTCTTTCATTGCTTTCTTTGTCTTCTCCGCGCCGCACCGAGTTAAGAAAAAAATTAATTTTCCTTGTCTTCTTCTTGGATAGTGCTGTCGCGGGGTAGCCGTCGGGGTGGTGTGGAACGTTGGCTGGTAGGGGCCAGGAGTTGGCTCGACATGGGCCGATGAGGTGTTGTGGCAAGGACCACTGCTTGGGCTGCTTGGCTTGGCTTGGCTAAAGCCAAGGGTAGCTATGCGGTTGGGGCTATGGATCGAGGCGTTGAGGCATAGTGCTAGGTGAGCCGTATGGCTCATGTTTTGTTGGCTTTTGGACCTAATATGGGCCATGCTGGCAATTAAGAGCAATGAGGAAGTTACGAGCCTCATGGGTTGCTGGAATGTTGGGCATGCAGGCCTCTTGCCTATTGGTCTGAGAGAAAAAAATTAGGGAAAACCATCATGGGTTGAGCTCCCCTATCAAGTATTGTGAATGACGTTGGCTACTTAATCCTATTTACCAGGAGAAAGTTGGGCTGTTCTCGAGAGAGGAGATGAAGATGATCAAGGCGGATGCATTGGCTTATCCAATCGCTGTCGTAGACGAATAAAGGTAGAAAAAAAATATGTTCCCCACCTGCTCAAGAAAAGCTGAAAACTTCCTCTGCTGCTCGTGAAGGTCCGCCTGCTGCTGATAAGCTTGTGATTGACTTGACTTCTTCCAAAGGGAAGAAAGATGAGGATGCTAGATCCGAGCAAGTGACGCTTGCAGTGGCAAATGTGGCTAGTACGATTGTTGATAGGATTGCTAAGGGTACAAGTTTCGTTATGCCCACAATGTCGAAATTTATGCCGAAACGTCCGTCGGGGGCTAAGTATGGTTCACCTTCAGAGAGACTTGCTAATATGAAGAGTGATAAGGTAGACTCTGCTACTAAAGTGGCGCCAATACCTACTCCCCCAGCTGTTGAAACCGATTCGCCTACTGGGAAGGAGGAGACTGCTCTCATGGGCTGCTGTGAGAAATCCACTTAGCCTGCTTCTGGGGAAGCTGTTGAGATCTGTGTGCTTTTGAAACCAGATCTGCTTAAAGACATGGACACTTGTGCCAAGTTTATCGATGGCGTTAGAAAGGTTGTTTGCCCAAGTTGCTTTGCGAAGCATACGGCCGAGTATAGGAAGACTGCTCTACTTGCAATGAGTTCTAAAAAATGCTCGGCGCTAGTCGGGCGGCGTGCTAACGCCTAGCGCCTAGGCGGCTAGGCTTTAGGCGGGCTAAGCATATTTAGGTAAATTTATTGTATATCCTGTAAATAAGTGCATATTGACAGTTACAAAAAATTATACTTGTATGAAATCCATGGATAAGATAATAAAAGAATGATAAATTAATTAAATTTACTATATATTATATAAATAATATGTCTTTTCTTTTAAAATAATATATGTAATGTTTGGGTTTAAATACATAATAATGTAAATGGTCTTAAAAGAAAAAAGAATAATAAAACAATAGATATTTACTAGTTTATGTAAATGGTCTTAAAAGAAATAAAAAAAATAAAAAATTGGTAAAGAGAGTTTATTGGAACCAAGACCTATGCAATCAAAAGAGAAGACATGGTGGGACCATAAAGAATTCACCCACCCATCCGTTTAAACTTTAAATTGAAAGTTGATAGATGTTCCTCACCCTTTCATCTTCTTTTTCTTCCTCGCGACTTGCAACATCATTTTTCCAGAAATATTTTCAGATCCTGACGTCTTCTTGTACTCTTGCCTAGGCCTGCCTAGCTTCCGGCCAGCCCCGTCTAGACCTGTATAGCTCCACCTAGACCCTTCTAATCCCACATAGGCGTCCACCTAATACATTTTTCGATTTTGCGATTGATTAACAGATAATCGAAGCGGTCGGTCACCGTCCAGCGCCTAGGCGCCGCTTAGGCTGATTTTTAGAACACTGGCAGAAGATGACTATTCTGGCAGCCGAGTCTATGCTCCTTGACCAAGAGGATACCAAGGCTGCCAAGGAAGTGGCAAAGGATGTGGCAGCCGAAGCTTATTCTTTTACCAAGAAGATCGAGACGTTGAAATCTGAGCTCATCGCTTTGAAGGGGTATAATATCTCTGCCCTTACTTTTCTACAGCTTGAGACCATTCACCAAGAGATTGTTGACTTGAAGACTAGGTTGGATGCGATCCAAGTTAAGTATAAAAGTGCAGAGAAGGAGATCGGATGTCATACACCTCAAATTCAAGATCTGAAGTGTGCCATTTCTGAGCTTCGTTCCACTGCTTATGCAAAGGATAAAGAGTTGATTGTTGCTTGTAACCAAGTGATCCATTTCAAGAAAGTCGTTGATAAGCTTGAACCCTAAATGTTGGAACTCCAAGGTGTGTTGAAGATCAATGAAAGTTTGAAAAAGAAGTGGATGAGCTGCAGCGTGTCCGTGTTGGTCTGCTTGAGGAGAACGAGCAATTAAAAGGTGAGAAGGCTGGGCTCGAGGCTTTGCTTTTTCAAAGTCAGGCCTTTGTTTTCCTTGTTGCTCTTGTTTTGCTTGAACTCATTCGGTCTTTACTAGTTGTTTATCAATTTTGCAAGAAAATTTAATAAATTTGCTTCAGTCACTTTTCTCCATCTTTGCTTCCTCAGTTCATGCCTTAACCGTAGACTTTATAGACCAGTGGCAGGCATGCTACTTTTCTATACGCAGACAGGTCTGCGTAGCCTATGCAGTCGTAGGTGTTGGTGTAGAACTTTGTAAAGGTATTAGCCATAGGGTCGGCAGTTGGACGCCATACTTACAGAAGCAGACAAATCTGCATGACTGCTGGGCTATTAACCTTGGCTTTCTCCAACTCTATAGGTTGTGTAGCAAGTATCACAACACTTTAAGACTTAGTGTAGGTCGTTCCGCGCTTTAGCAGAAATGAAACCCATCGACTGTATAGCATGTCGGCAGTGGACGAAGCTTCGAATATGCACGCCAACTTGTTTAACCTTTCATAGAAATGTGCGGTCGTATAAGTTTAACGTGGTTTACTGCACGAAAGGCAAGCCGTAGACAGTTTTCTAGAAACTGTAAGCTACGTTAGTGCACTCGGTAGATGCTGTAGGGTTCTAGGGCAGCCGTCTATTGGGGGTACTACGTAATGTGCCCCCTCCATCTCTATGGCCCGGTTCCTCGGGAATTAGGCCAAGAGACCCAAAATCCTTCAGTTAGCTAAGCCTTGAAAAAGACCATTGTCGCTACTTCTAGGAATCGCGACACAAGCCATCGTGCATCTAGTTATACTAGGGCAGCCCGGCTCATCCACGTCTGGATATTCGGAGTGTAAAGTTTATCCTCCCGCTTTGGAAAGCAAACCCATGTGGGTGTCGGGGAATTGGTTTACCCACTCGCACTGAAGAGCATGGTTGGTTGCTCGAGGGGAGCAATTCTTGCGATGAGTCCCTAAAAAGGGCACGGTTTTCTTTTGAAGTGCAGCAGTGATCAGTTGTTGTAAGCATACTGCCAAGCCAAGTTGTAGATTACTTCTAAATTCCTGATTGAAAAACGAATGAAATGAACGAGAACTTAGCTGTAATGTAGGAACTGCATAACAACTGGATAGTCATCGACTTGTGAGGTGGGAGGTCATGCATGGTACTTCTTCAGATTGTAGGCGTTCTGCTGCCTACTCTGTTGATCTTGTACGGACCTTCCCAGATGTGATTGATCTTTTTGGAGCCTTCTCTGCTGGTAGTGGTGAAAGTTTTTCTTAGGACCAGATTTCTGAGCTAGAACTGCCAGATCTCGGCCCTTTTGTTGTAGCTGGAGAGGAGTTGCTGCTGGTATGCTGCGATGCGGGTGATGGTCTGCTCTCGTTTTTCCTCTGCCAGATCTAAGCTTGTGGCTATCTCTTCACTGTTCTGCTCGATGCTTGGCAATAGGGTTTTGATACTTGGCACGATGACATTGGGAGGAATGATTACTTCTAAACCAAATGCCAAAGAGAAATGAGTCTCACCGGTGTCTTATCGTTTGGTGGTGCGATACGCCCATAGACATTCGGGAAGTTCATCTGGGCATTTTCCCTTCTTGTCGGAGAAAGATTTCTTGAGGTAGTCGAGGATCATCTTGTTGGATGCTTTAAAGCCTAGAGTGATTGCCTGCTCGGGCATCGAACATTCTAGGGTTAGAAGGACCACGCCTGCTTCCGAACCTTTATAGTTGGATGCACCGTTGACATGCAAATGCTAGAAGTCTCCATTGGGTGGAGCAGGCATGGCTAGGGTGAGCTTGGCTACCTCCGGGGCATCGTTGGGGCGCTCTGTTGCGTTGCCTAGGCTAGGCATGAAGGTGCAGTAGGAAATCGTGGAGCTGGGGCCATGTTACAAGTAGTCGGAGATGCTCAACTGCTGATATTGGGCCACTCTAGAGCTGAATTATGGAGCAAGGGTCTGCTGGGGCCATGTGACATGTAGCAGGATGTGATTTTGAACTGCCAGGACATATTGCTCATATGTAGAATATTTTTGGGGCGACGAGGAAAAAACTTACTTCTGAATGTGTTCTTCTAATGTTATTCTACCCTTGGTGCGCTTTTTGGGCTAAGTTGTTGTGTTCGTCAGAAAATGTTGCATCTGCCAGTGTCTACGCCTTTATTGTCATGTGTCTGGATTGGGCGGAATAGTGCGTCATGAGGATGACTGCGTGCGTCTGAAGGTATAATTTGATCTTTCGAGTTGCAACAACTATTGCCAAAGTTAAGTTTTGAATTTCTCGTAGATGGTTTCGGCATCGAGGACAGCTTTTGAACTGTGGAATACAAGTAGTCGGGCCCCCAGCTCTTCTCGTATGATGGTAGAGCTTGTTGTTGCTTCAGATACCGTCAAACACGCGAATTGGTCATCCGCTGCTTTTGGTTTGGATAGTAAGGAGGTGATGTGATGTTCTCTTTCAAGTCCTCGCATCTGGATCAGTGAGCCTTGTCCCAAAGTGCATGCTTCTTTATCAAAGTGAAAAAGTTTGCCAGAGTTAGATCTTTTTTCATCATCAATTTTCTTAAGAGCTGGTGGTCTGCTGGAAGTCCTTTTTGGAATGCTGCTCTCGCTATCAAGTCATTACATCCTATTATCTTTCCCTTCTCTGCTTTGAACCTCTTCACATAGTCACGAAACGACTCCTTTAGGTTTTTCTTGATGTTGAACAAGTGGTCGAACTTCTTCTTAATCGAGTGATAGGATGAATTTTCTTTGGTGAAAACCAAAGAAAGTTCGTTGAAACTCTAGATAGATTATGGTGGCAGGGTGTAGAACCAATCTTATGCCTCGCTTTGTAGAGTGGTAGCGAATATCTTGCAAATGTGATCGTCGTTGTTTCGATAGAGGATCATTGCGTTTCGGTAGTGCTTCAAGTGTCTCTCTGGGTCTCCATCTCCTTTAAAGGATGTGAAATATGGCGTGCTAAACTCGTGTGGAGGCTCTGCCTACTCGATCTCGTCCGTGAAGGGTGACCTGCTTATGTTGGTCATATCCCGTCGTAGTGCCTCGTTGGTGACCTCGCTGCATTGGAAATTGCACAATCGCTCGGTCAAGAGTCTTTCTACTTCTTCTTGAATTTACCGTTGTTAGGGTAGCAGAGCTCTCAGCTACCCCTAGTCGTGACCTGTTGATCTAGGTTGCTCGGCTTGTTTATGCTGCGACTGTGGTGCATGTGGTTTGTTCATAGCAGGTGAAGGAATTTTTTGCAGGCTGCTAGTTGAGCTTTAGCCGGATTGAGTGACTGCTTATCATTGTCTGTTGTCCTGCTTACTCTGATATGATGTGGATGATGCTCCTTGCGGGACTAGCAGCAAAAGAACGCTTCGCCTGGAAGGTTGCTCACGTTGATTGTCGGAGTGTGGCCCCAACCGTGAGTGTATGATCGTCCGTGGGCCTAATTAAGAGTGCACACTCATCTGCGCATTAAGACGGGAGTATACGTTATCTCGAGGGCCTAATTGGGAGTGTACACTGCCCAAATGCTCGGTTTGTGGCTAGTCGAGTGGCTGCTTGCCAGGACCCTAGAAGAGAGGGTCCTCGTCTGCCCTTGTCATACTTTGGGACACCTCGTCTAGGGCATATTGCATCTCGGTGCGCTGTAAGAGCTGATTCACCATGGTCGTTTGCTAGGCGAGGGCGCTCATCAACTCTATGACTTGTCAAGACAAGTGTTGTTTACCATTCGGATTGGAAGAGCTTGGAAAAAATGCATCTTCTTAAGCAGTGGAAGTGTGGTAGACTCCGGGCGTGAGATTCGAATTGGGGAATGTTAAATCTATGGAGAAGTGTGGTGAAAATGGCCTCAGTTCAATCGTAGGCCCAGAAATTTGAAGTCGGGATGGTTGAACTAATGGGGCTGATTTGAGCTGCTTGGAAGGCCACGAGAGCAGGTTGGGCCACAGGAGTAGGCTGCTCAGCTTACGGCGCATATGGGTGCCAGGCTAGGGCTCGGCTTGGCAACGCGTTAGGCTCGCGTTAGGCTTGAGCGGCTCGGGTTGGCTCGCCTTGGGTTTGGGCCCTCGTGGGCTTGGATGGCACAGCTCGGGCCGTGGTCATGGTGCCGTGGATCTTGTCGAGGGTGGCTACCGTGGTGGTTGCTACAGTGATGCCCTGTGGGGGTGGTACCGCTCCACTTATTGTTGCGTTGAGCTTTTTAGATTGTCGCGGTTCTAATTCTTGAACGTTGGAATTTCTGTTCGTCGAGGTTTCAAAATCTCTTGTCATTGTACTTTTCTTTTACATTTTTATCAAAGAATTTTTGGAAATAAAAATTCCAAGAATAAGAACGTACGAAAAATCTACAAATGAACAAGAAAACGAAAAACCTTGAATGTGAGAGTCTTCTACGAGTGTGTGACTCAACTATCACCAATTTGTGTAAGAATATGGGAAACGTAGCCTTATCTCTTATCTTTCCAAGCATATATTGCATGCCACTAGGAAAAAAATCAGGAAAGCCTTCAAATCTTTATTCTCCCACAGCTGTGCAATTCTGACGGGAAAACAACTTTTGCGGGATTGATTTGTAAAACTGGAATGAATGATTCCATGAAAAATTATAAAATTCGGACAAAACGATCTGTAGCCTCTTAGCTTCCTTATCCAATTGGCCTTGTATCAAAACTCTTCTGGAAAGTCGAATTATCACCAAAAACGTTCTCAGTGTGCAGATTGGCTAAAACTGAGAAAAGGAGAGCAATAAGGTTCTTTTATAATCAATTCCTTAACAAAACTTACGGATAATTAACATGAAAATAGGATAAATAATGCACTTATCACTATTTCCACAAGTAATGGCGTGTCTCTTTGCGTATCATCTCTACTTGGTTATTAATTAATTAAGATAATTAAATATTTTCCCTGTATTGTTTTTCTATGCTTTCTTAGTAGCCTTGTAATCCCTTTCTAGTTTTAAGTTGAATTTGTGTAACATGAGAAAACAGCATGATTTGTTGCACAATTATGAGTTTGCGGGTATCATCATTCTCATTTATGTGCTTACTAAATTCGAAAGGAATTTGAGTATGATATATTCATGTGTTTACTAACCAACTAAAAATGATAAATTAAGTGGACCTACATTGATTTTGGGTATCTCATACCGATTTCTTCATCTTTCCATCTCTGGTAAGTAAACAAGGCCATGATTAGATATGTACGTAATACCACCAGCATTTAGAACAATTTCCAATTCGGGAGAGTAACAACGAATTTTTTTTTTTTTTTAAGGTGAGAATTCGAATTTCAACCATATAAGTTTTGGACAATTCGGAAAGAACATCATTCCTATTACATCAACTCATTTAATAGTATTTTGAAAACTATTGCGGCCTATTTTTCTGAACGGAGAGAGATGGTACAACGACAAAGAGAAAAGAGAGAGTTGGGTAATTTTGTGGTGATGTTTCTCATCACTTCTATCTTTATTTATAGTAACCTTAGTAGGCTTACTCACCTAAAAGAATAAGCTCTTCTAGATTACATAGAAATCCTAAATATAATCTAAAAATGATTTAGACAATCACTCATGTGATATAAGTAATATTACAACTCCCCCTTGAGTGTATTACTCAAGTACCTGTCACATCAAATCTTCGTGGATGATGTAGAAGTAGTTGATGAAGTCGGCTCGTCTAGTCAGCACAATGAGCGAATGTGAGTCTGAAAACAAACAAAAAATGCATATTGAAGTGAACCTCACAATACCTGACTATGGTAAAACCCAAGCTACACATAGTCTAAGGAGAAAAGTGATAAAATGCATTAAACCAAAACTAAACGTCTTCAGGACGCAAGTAGAACACACACAAAGGTATGATCAACCTATGGTAGGTGTTTTATCAAAACCTTGTCAATCCAAAAAAAAACCCAATGAAAAAAAATGATCCAGATCATAGTGCCACCACACCCCTACCCGATATCCAAAAAAATAAGGGTAAAGATGTGATGGATATCACCAAACGGGTGATTTAGCCATAGGTAAAAATTTAAAATTTGTATGCGACACATAACTCACAATTACCTTGTAAGGGAAAGTTCAACTGCATCAACCTTTCAACTTGGGGACAAAGTAGGATTCAAACCCATTATTACATGTCACATCAGTTCAGAGCACACCAGTAATAAAAGCAACAATACTCGCAAATCTCTCTGTGATGTGCAAATATAATCACAAGCTTGGTTACAATTTATTTCAACTAGATAAAGATAGAAGTAAATCACCCTACTCCGTAGGAGAGATGCACTACTTCTAAAGCCCACTCGTCGTCATTCACCATTGCTTTCGTCTCATTGGGTCATGAGGGGATAAAAAAATTAAGTTTGAGTGGATCATAATAATTTATCTAGTCTGAATCAATTCGACGAACCCTCGTTTTAGAAAACCCATATGGTATAAAATACATACTAATATCTACTGTTGGAAATGTGCCCTAAACTCAACCATATGATGATACTTTATGGACATTTCACATGTTAAACTAAACTTGTTTAATATAAGGGCAAAGATTATTTGTTTAAAGCCGTCTCATATAAATGTTATATGTTTGTACAATAAGTCCAAGGAATATGTAATTAGGAGAATGTGATATGAAGAAGCTAGATTCATGAGACCATTCTCTTTCGTAAACATATCCTAAACGATTCTGATCATAGGATTGCTAATTGGGCATTGACAGTCCGTTAAGATTAGTACATGCTAAGTCTTCTTTGAGGGAGAATAGCTGGTCTCGAGTCATTAGTGTGACTGACACCAAGATAAGTACGTAGGTGCTCAATAGGGAATGAGTACACTGATCGCGATCGACAAGTAGTTCTCATACTCATGTCACATGAGATACCCATGGTTGGGATAATGCAAAGTAGTCATTTGACCTGAGGCATTATAGTTGTCTTGTGGTCACTTCCTTGATCTTTGACTGTGTCAAAGGCACTCCAACAGAGGGTGTCCAGGACATAGTTAAGCTTAAGCCACTTATCATAAAGGCAGTGAATGCGCAACAAGGGATCTCTAAGCTTTAACCCGTTGAGGGAAAATACTCTATGATATGATTAAGAATCTCTGGCCAGAGTGTGAGATTTAGGAAGTCATTCTAAATCACATTCAAGGTACTCATATAAGTAAGATAATCACATTCGATATTAGACATGAATAAACTATCAAACCAAACAATGTGGTCAAGAGTACTGTATTAGAGAAAGGCCGTATTGTATTTGTAATCCTAAACTGAATAGGTTCTCCAACCTTTTCTGGTTAGCTTGGGTAGTCATGTCATACTGCTAGGTGTCACTCATGGCTTGTGTAAGCTCTAAAGGTGTATAATCACTAAAGGGAGAATTGAAAGTAAGTTTCAATTCACAATTGATTAAGAATGAGTTCTAATTGCCCACTGCCTCGCTAAAAGAAACCTAATGGATTGCACACCGTATAAGGTAATGATTGAAGGAAATCACGAAGATGAGTAAGGACAATTAAATAGTTTAATATATAAGGCAATGATTAATTAATATGTTTAATTAATCATACTAAAGGTTTGTATTATGCTTTTACGTTAGTTTCGGGTTTCGGGACCCAAAAAGGTTTTGGTCAACAAGGCCTATTGAGTTTAAGTTGTATGACAACTAAAATTAAATGGAAATTAACCCAAAATTAAAGCCAAAACCGGCATTGCACAAGAGGGAGTGGTGGTGGATTATTACAAGTTTATGACTCACTGATAGAAAGGTATAAATACAACTTTAAAGCCTTAACCTCTTTAAATGGTTTTTCCTTGAGGAAAGATGAGAGAACACAAGCTCTCACTTCCTCCCTAGGAGGCTAGCCATGTGGGAGGAAGATACTAGCATCTTCTTCCTCTCACATTACTCATCTTTTTCCTACAACCATCCTTGGTGTCGAAACTTAGAGGCTCTCAATTTTTGGAGCTTTTGGAGAATCCATTCCTCCATCCAAATCCAAGAAGATATGGAGCCAAGAAGTAAAGTTCTTCCATCCACATCCATGAAGCCAAGGAGTAAGGAGACAAAGGAAAGAAGACCCTCACATGGGTGAATATCCTTTGCTAAGCAAAGAGGTGCTTCAAAGGTATAAAAGTCCCCAACTCTCTTTGTGCTCAGAGTTGAGTCTTGGTTCACCACCACTACTAGGCTTTGAATTTCAAGGTTTAAGTTTTGTTTTAAAGTGTATAGAAACATGCTTCTACCATTTAATCGTTAAATGCATGTATTATTTTGCTTAATAAACTTAGTTTTTCATATATTTTCCTTCATCTACTACAATATATGTTTGAAAATACATGCCAGTCACAAATCAAAAATCATACATAAGGAACTGCAATACATTACAAACATCTACTAATGCGAGTACATGCACATGTATGAACACATGCATCTACCTGTATATGGCTAGCAACTGCCACTCTCAAGTCCTTATTAGCATTTGCTAGTACATCTAGCCTCTACTAGAAATAATAACACTTGTAAATATACAATGCCGCAGATAGTTCTACATTCAATTCACGACATACCATATGGTGACAATAAATCACAATATAATATAACTCAATTAACTATCATGTACTCAACAATATCAAATTTAGTCTCTTTTGAGACCGAAATCAATGGCATGTATGTTTATCAAAATCATCATGTCTATTCGTAGAAATTTAGATTGTTCCTCTACAACAGAGGCCTTCATTTCGTTAGTGCAAGTCGTGTTTTTTTTTTTTTTTTCGGTCAATCCTTTTTGTAGAAAGGAACACAATTTTTATTCCAAACTTAGATTACAAACCAACCCATATACACATATAAACAAAACAAAACAAGGGCCACCACAACAAACTCAAAAGGGCCCAACCACAGGCCAAAGCTAGAAATAAAAACAAAAGAAAAATCTAGAGTCCTGCTACCACCACCGCAAAAGTATTTCCCGATCAATCATTTTCGCATTCCCCAGCAAACACCAGAAACCCTACCAAGCAGCACCGAAGAGATTAGAAGCACAAAAATCCCATCACCCAGCCACGAACACTGTGTCGATCTCAGCCAAAAATTGAAAGAAGTCCGTGGATTTACCACGAACAACACTGCCAACACAGGCAGACAAAGAGAAGGAGGTGGTGTTGTAAACACCCGAGCCAGCGTGATCACCGGAACTCTACACACCTTCTCGAAAGATTGCAACAAATTGCATTGAAAAATGACTGCAGACTGGAATGAAATTGGTCGAGGAAGATGGGCGTCCATGAGAATTGAAGAAGAGGGTAAATTGGTATGACTAGCAGAAGGTGAAGGCAGCAAAACAAACAATAAGATGACACTTAGAGAATGAAAGATCTTCCACCGACCCCCGCCACAGCGGGGGCCACCGGCGACATAATTAGATGGCAGGGAAACCACTCACACTAACAATGGAAAAGACTCTCAGAATGAGAGAAAACCTCTCACACAGAGAGAGAAATAGTGCTTAAAAGTGCTAAGTATTTAGTACAAGTCGTGTTTGCACCGGTATTAACACCTGTAGTAATTTCCAAGTCATTTAATGTTTCCAAGTGTCAAACTTGATAAATAAATCTGACTTAGTGAAAGCAGAGTGCAACACGTGATTTAGGACGTTGAATAACCTTAGGCCATCTCTAACCGAGGGCTGGCCAGAGGGCTCGTTTT
The DNA here is from genome assembly GCA_024362995.1 of Heteromeles arbutifolia. Taxonomy (NCBI): domain Eukaryota; kingdom Viridiplantae; phylum Streptophyta; class Magnoliopsida; order Rosales; family Rosaceae; genus Heteromeles; species Heteromeles arbutifolia. The sequence continues at coordinate 1,498,291 of JANCRC010000022.1, forward strand.
AGCCTTCTGGCCCTCCAAGATCCTCCAAGATATTAATATTTTAATGAACAATACAGGGCCATATTTGCCTCTGTCTCAAATCGAGGGCCAAAGGGTTAGAGGGCTCGTTTTAACCCTGTCACAAAAAACAGTCTCCAAACGAGGGCCAAACATAATTTATTATTTAAAAACTACAATTTAAATTCAAATCCAACGACTAAGTGACGTCAACTAGCCGTTGGTAGCTGACGTCAGTTAGCCGTTGGATTTGAATTTTTTTTTGCTACAAATAGGGTGGATATTGGGCTATAATTCACATAACTTTGAATTCAATCTATTTCAATTCAATCTCTTGCAATTCAATCTCTTTCAATTCAATATCTTTCAATTCAATTTTTTTCAATTCAAGTTTGCAATGAATTCCAACTTTGGATCCTCTTCGGATTCCAACTGGGGGTCCTCATCCAATTCCAAATTGGAAGCAAAACGGGCGCAAATGAGACGAGAAGATGAGAGGTCTGATGAAGAAGTTCAAGTAAGGCGCAACAAACAAAACAGAGCAGCAGTGATGGTTGCGGCCATGGTGTGTCAGCCAACTGAGGAATAACCTCAATAGAGTGGCTCTGTTATTGGTCACTCTTACAAACCACGAAACATAACGATGACGCATGCCAATCTGATGAACAACTGCTTCAACCCCAACTCGGTGTACACAGAAGAGGATTTCAGACGTCGCTTCTGGATGAGGCGTCATGTCTTCAAGCGTTTACTTCGTGATGTCCAGCAGGTCAATCCATACTTTCGACAGAAGCGGGACCGAGCAGACCGCCCTAGTTTCTCACCTCATCAGAAGGTTACTGTTGCACTCCGAATGAAAGCCTTTGGCTCCCCAGCTGATTCGATGAATGAAACCCATGGTATGTCTGAGTCTACATGCCTTAATACTCTTGAAGAATTTTGTGACACAATTGTTCAGGTTTATAAAGACGAGCACCTCCGAGAGCCAAATAGAGAAGATCTGAATCGGCTCATTCGCAAAGCTGAAGACCGTGGGTTTCCGGGCATGATAGGGTCATTAGACTACATGCATTAGGATTGGAAGAACTATCCCACTGGATGGCAATGAGGCTTTAGCGGAAGGTCGAGAAAGCCAACTGTTGTGTTAGAGGCGGTTGCCTCATATGACACATGGATCTGGCATGCTTTCTTTAGAGTCCCTGGATCCTAAAATGACATTACAGTTCTTGGGTGTCCACCCCTCTTCAATAACTTGACGGAAGGTAAAGCACCTCAACTTGACTACTACATCAACGGCCGTCAATACAATATGGGGTATTACTTGGCAAATGGCATCTACCCAAAGTGGGCGACACTTGTCCAAGCAATTTCAAACCCGAGGAATGACGCAGAAAAGTTGTTTACCTTACACCAAGAGGCATACCGGAAAGATGTTGAAAGAGCTTTCGGTAGTCTACAAGCACGGTGGAAGATCACCAGCGAACCGACAAGAGGGTGGAGTCGAGAAAATTTAGACTCCATCATGATGTCTTGCATCATATTACACAATATGATAGTGGAGGATGAGCGAGACGGGTATATTGATGGAGAGTCCGATGACGACCAAGAAGATCCAAATAGGTCAAGAATGGCTCTAGCAAAAATATATGATGGGCCTAATTTGCCCTTCAATCCAAGAACTGGTAGTATCTCTATAAATGAGTGCATGAGGTGCTATAGAATGATACGTTCTCGTGCCACAAATAAGTACCTACAACAGGATCTTGTTGCACATCTTTGGGCCAAAAGAAGCATGGAGTAAGTGTTTAAATTTTATGCTGTTAAATGTTTTTAAAAATGTTGTTTAAGTTTCATGTTGTTAAATGTTTTTTTATGTTGTATAATTTGTATGTTGGTTAATGTTATTTAATGTTGTTTCATATTGGTTAATGTTGTTTTATGTTACTTAATTTAATTTAATGTTGTATAATGGCTTACGAAGTTATAGGAAAAAAAATATGAAACAAATTTTGTGAAATAAAAGTTATAGGAAAAATAAAGAATTTAAAATAAAAAGAAACAAATTTTGTGAAATAGAAGTTATAGGAAAAAAAAGAATTTAAAATAAAATGAAACAAATTTTGTGAAATAGAAGTTATAGGAAAAAATGGAATTTAAAAAAAAGATGAAACAAATTTTGTAAAATAAAAGTTATTGGAAAAAATAGAAGTTATATGAAATTTTTTGTAAATAAAAAATAATAATAAAACTGTAAAAAAAAAATTAATAATTCAAATGCAACGGCTAGTCAGCTAGCCGCTGCATTTGAATTTTTTCTTAAGAAACCGACAGGAATACATTTGTATTATTTAGTATAAATGTATTACTGTCGGTTATAACCGACACAAATAGTAATTAATAAAAATTATTCCTGCTAGCCGTTATGTTTAAATCACAATTAATGTCGGTTATAACCGACACTATTAACATAATATACATTATTCATGTCGGTTATAACCGACACGAATAACAACACTTTAAAAAAAAAATGGCCAGCCCGGGGTTGGCTGGCTGGCTAGTAGTGGCCAGCCCTCCAGCCCTTTCCGATTCCATGGGCCCTCTGGCCTAGCCCTCGGTTGGAGACGGTTTTCGGGCTATTTTCGGCCATCTGGCCCTCTGGACCCTTCGGTTGGAGATGGCCTTAGGGTAGATTTTGGGTCCCTACATGCCTCCGTTGTAAGGACGGACACATGCCATAATAACAGGCATCACACACCTCACGCATCACCTAGTTGCGGCAGATGCACCGCCACAGTCGCCATCGGACAGCTGCGCTGGTGCAATGGTAGTCGTAGCCTTGTGCTACCACATTTCAGGCGAGTATGAGCTAATGATGGTAACCGTATATAAGTTTGCCGTTAGAGATTTCGTTAATGTTGACGTCGTTAAGTCCGTTGTTGACCGCCGAGCTCTATCGTCAGAATCTTAATGGGATTATGCATATTTCCATGAAAATGCATTCACGTAATTCAACTAAAAAACTTAACAATAACGTTGGGAAATCACCACAATCAAAACCAACAAAGCTTGGACAATAATTAACCTTGAACTCATCAAAATTTGGTCGATTTCCCTTGCTGGAAATTGAAAACTGAACACAAAGGTGCACATAATCCTCAAATCAAACCCAAAAACCACACATAGGGTATGAGTCCATCACCTGGACTCAATTTAAAGAAATTTTGAGCTCGACCGACAACTAGTTCATCGATTTTCACCACAAAACTCGCCAGAGAGCTTCTGTGAACTCTAGTCTCAAATTCATCTCTTTTCTGTCATCATAACTTATCCTTCGTAAGATCGTTTTTTAATCCCCTTTCGCTCATCACTCGTGATTACAAATACTAATTGAATAAAATGAGAAAACTAATTTAAATCTAGTGGTTCATAATTATTCACCATAACCCTCACCAGAGCGTTTTCATCATTTCACACTTTTTGGGAATAAAAAATATTTATTTAAATGACAGGTACGAGTCTATTCCCTTAAGAACATTTTGTCCCGGAAATTTCTACAACTCAACTAGTAGAAAAGATATGGATCCTAAGTTCTCGTGTTTTCTTCTATTTCACACGTAGCTTCTTCGATCGTATGGTTTCTCCTCAAACCTTCACCAAATGAATTACCTTGTTTCAAAGAGTTTTATCTCTGGTCAAGAATAGCAGCAAGTTATTCTTCATAACTTAAATCCTTTTGCAATTCCAGTGATGGCAGTTCCCAAACATGTTGACCATCTAGCATGTAACAACTGGCGGAGCCACTTAAGGACCATGATAGACACAGGCCCCTTCTGGCTTTTGTAGCTCCTACCACAACATTAGCATGTTGGTTTACAAGACTTTTCTAACCCCCGTTTTACTGCATGAAGGTGTTGAAAGAAAAATAATTTTATTATAAAATAAGGTCTACTATATGGTATGTTGCCATGGTAGCAATTGTAAGCTATGATGTTTTACAAACCTTCAATAATAGCTTGCAAATTCCAAGAAACTTCTTATCTTTGACATATTCTTTTGTTGTTTATAGTCATTATTCTAAAAATCCCCGCCTAGCGCCGCCTAGGAGCTAGGCGGCTGGCCATCGCCCCGATTAATGCTAAGGCCGCCTAGACCTGCTGAGGCACCCGCCTAGACCCGCCTAAACACTCGCCTAGGTCGCAGCTCACTTAGACACAAAATAGATAACTTTCATTTTGCATTTTTTTTTTTGCAATAAATTGTAAGAGACTTGTTGCATACTTAAATGAACACACATTATATCCTTATTTCACATGTTTTCATTATGTTCTAATACTTCATAATATATATGCATTCTATTTTGTAGTTTATGATGAAATTATATATATTTCAAGTATAAGCAGACACTTATTTACACGAAATATGATGATTTACTTAAATCAACCTAGTCCACCGAGGCCCCGCCTAGCCGCCTAGGCGCTAGGCCCCAGCTCGCCGCTCGACTAGCGCCTAGCGATTCTTAGAACCTTGTTTACAGTTAACTACTGCAGAGAATTTTTGTGGATCTACAAAAATTTCTTAGGCGGAACTGACATGACCTAAGAAACCAATGCTAGCAAACCAAAATTGACACTTTCCTAACTTAGCATACAATCTTCTCCGTATTAATCTTTCCAACACTTGTCTAAGATTGTCTAAGATGTCTTGCATGATCTTGTTCACTCTTAGACTACACATGTTAGGAAGCCAGATGGCATTCCTATATTGGTCTGTCAATATTAGTTACTTTACTTGTATTTCCTTACTGAGGGTTAATAGTTTGTTGATATTTGTAACCTTGGTTAGTTGTTAGTTGGGTTATTGTAAACCATGGTTAGTTGTTGTTGTAAGTCGGTTAGATGAGCTGAGAAATACGCTATATAGCTATCAATTGTAATGGATGTCGAGAGAAGAAGAATTTGTATCAGTTTCTTGTTCAATGAAAGTTGTAGTTTCTCCTTGCAATTAGAGTCAAGGTTGATTGAGGTCTTATCATTGGTATCGAGCCAGTCTTGATCCCTCACATCCCTTCTCTGTTGCGTATGACTCGAGCTTCGACGAAACGAGCTATGGAGTCTCAAGACCAATTATCAGAAATCCAGAAAACCCTTCAATTGTTCCTCCAGAAATTCGACACCATGGATGCTCGCCAAGCAAAATTGGAGTCAGAATTCGTCGCCATGGGAGCTCGTCAAGAATCCTTCGATACGGCGCTACAACAATTGCGTTGAGATCTCTTGAATAAGGGCAGCGATAAGGAAATCCTAAATGAATCGTCTGATGTGACCTAGTCTGATCCAACCCATCGTCCAGTTCATCGTCTCAATTATCAAGATCGGGTCTTTCAACATCGCCCACCCTTGATCAAACTAGATTTTCCAAGATTCACCGATGGTGACGATCCTCTTGGATGGGTTTATAGAGCAGAGCATTACTTCGAGTATTTTGACATTCCAGAAGAAAAGAAGGTGGGAATGGCCTCTTTTCACATGGAGAACGAAGCTTTGCAATGGTTTCAATGGGTGAATTGTGTCAAGAATTACCCTCGTTAGGAGGATTTCACTATGGTGTTTTGCCGTGAATTTGGACCGTCCGAGTTTGATGATTATGCAGAAAATTTGGTTAAACTTCGTCAGACGGGTTTGTTGCGGGATTACATCTCTGAATTTCGTTGTTTGGCCAATCGAACGAAGGATATCAATCCGGGCTTTCTCAAAAGTAGTTTCATTGGGGGATTGAAACCAGAAATTCGTCATGATGTCAAGCTTCTGAGGCCTTTAGATATCTATGAAACCATTGCTTATTCTCAGCAAGTGGATGCCAAGTTGACAGAATTGCAGGTAAGATCGTTTTCTCGATCTCCTTGGTCAAATTGTATGTCCACACCTCTGTCTGATGTTACAAACGCACCAAAGAATGACTCTTTTGCAAGAATTGAGAATCCTCGTCGATTAACAGCAACCGAAATCGAATTTAGAAAGAAGCATAAATTGTGTTTCAATTGTGATGAGAAGTACTCTAAAGATCATGTATGTGTTGGTCCTAAGAGGCAGATTTTATTAATTGATATTCATAATGGTATGGATGAATTGATGCCTGCGAATGAAGAAAATGAGGAGCCTGAAGTGACTGCTTGTGCTGTTTATGGTATTCTTGGTCCCATATCAATAAGAACCATAAAAGTCTATGGGTTGGTAGAAAATTTTCCTGCGGTTTTTCTGGTGGATTCAGGTAGTTCTCATAACTTCATCGACATCTCTCTGGTTAAAAACTTAAAGGGTCAGTTGGATACCACACACCCATTTACTGTAAAAATTGCTAATGGTGGTTCACTTACAAGTACTGGTTGCTTAGCTAAAGTCCCTATTAGAATTCAAAATTATGCAACCATACTTGATTTTTATGCTATACCTCTCAGTGGTTGAGATATTGTTATGGGAGTCCAATGGCTGAGGAACTTGGGACCAATTTTATGGGATTTTGATAAGATGTTGATGCAGTTTGTTATTGGCAGCACTACATTTTCCATCTCTAGCCTTCAAGCTCAGGATCCACAGTCTACCTCTTTTATACAAATCGACAAACTTCGCAATTAGGATCAGTGTTTAGGAGCTTCTCTATTTGTCATGCAAGTTGATTCAGCTAGTTCAACTATGGATAATACTTCTCAGTTAACCTCTCCACAGGATGCAGCTTTACAACCTGTTTCGAATGACTTCCAGCCCATTTTTCAGATTCCTTCTGAGTTCATTAGGACAAGTTCTCCGGTTATTTTAGTTAAGAAAAAAGATGGAACTCGGAAGCTATACATTGATTACAGGGAACTCAATCTACTGACAATCAAAGATGCAAGGTTGATTCAAGATGAAATTGTAGTAATTCTGAACCTTCAACTTGCAGGTGCAACTTGGGACAATATTCAAGATTTCACTGCTCAATATCCAACTTTTACACCTTGAGGACAAGGCTGATTTCAAATGAGGGGGTAATTGTTAGGAAGCCAGATGGCATTCCTCTATTGGTCTGTCAATATTAGTTACTTTACTTGTATTTCCTTACTGAGGGTTAATAGTTTGTTGATATTTGTAACCTTGGTTAGTTGTTAGTTGGGTTATTGTAAACCATGGTTAGTTGTTGTTGTAAGTCGGTTAGATGAGCTGAGAAATAGGGTATATAGCTATCAATTGTAATGGAAGTCGAGAGAAGAAGAATTTGTATCAGTTTCTTGTTCAATGAAAGTTGTAGTTTCTCCTTGCAATCAGAGTCAAGGTTGATTGAGGTCTTATCAACACATGTATACCATCAACAAAATAGTATCACAAATTTGTCTAATCGAAAAGGCATAACGTGAAGTTCATAATGACCAAACCATGTTCTAAAAGCAGCCTTCAGAATATTCTCTCCACAAATCTTCAACTGATGATATCCCGATCTCAAACCAATCTTAGAGAAAACTTGGGGCTTCTCTCAATTGATTGAAAAAATCATCTATTATGGGAAAATGACAATGATTCTTTGTTGTCACCTTGTTTAACTATTGATAAACAATGCACAACCGCATGGTCTCTTCCTTCTTAAAAGATAACACAGGAGCCCTCGAAAAAGAAGTACCTGGCTACACAAAACCTTTGTCAACTAGTTCTTGAAGCCAAACATTCAGTTTCCTTAGTTCAGCTGGTGCCATCAAATACAACGTGAGATATATAGGACTAATTCCAGTTACGAGTTTGATAGAAACCTTTAGTCTCTCGATCTGGCAGCAGTCCAGGTAAATCTTTAAGAAATAGTAGTTCATTTCCTCGAGAAATTGATGACATCATGATATTTGGAAAGGCAATTCATTCCCCAAATTATTCGGAGTCAACATGGTTTAAGGGAATAAGGCGCAGGTAAAGCACAATCCAGATCCTGACCTACATTTACCATCACGGTATGTGAAATGTACACAAAGGAATGAGATCTTTTCTAAAATAACCACTCCATGATCCACTTCCAGAAAATTTTGAGCTTCTAGCTAATAAGTTACTCAAACTAGGTGTAGCAGGATTTTGTCCTTCATTAGATACTGAAGATTGTCCCTTCTTAAAAGCAATTTTCTGTTTCATTCAGCCAATAGACAAAGCTTCCTGAGGTTCTTCGCCTTAAACTTATTACGAAACCCACTAAATTAACCACTACTACCTGTGTGTTTACCTTTCAATGTTTGTTTCTCATTCTTACTCACTTGTTCCACACTTTGAGCAATACGAAAAGCAGATTCATACATAGCTCACCACGGTGAAAATGCACAAGGGTTAAGTCCAGTTATGACCTGCTTCTTGTTTGCTTCATCATTATCTTTGGAACTCACGCTTATACTCAGCTACAAGCATATCGCCCTACTCTAGTTAACGAAATTCCTGAGGTTTCATTGCTTGAAAAATCGTGACTTAGGAAACTTTTCTTGAACCTTGTCTTAAACTTTTTCCAAATCACAATTGTAGTGGTGATAATAGATCTTTTTTCAGACTTCTGCCAATTCTTAACACTTTCCACTAGAAAAATATTGCAATGTTGACCTTCTGATCCATGGGACATCTCATTACTTTCAATACATCCTATATATGTTCCAGCCAAGATTATGCAGCTTCACTCAGTTGCGACCGTCAATGGTATAAGCTTCATGGCTAATGACAATTTTTACTTGTGGATGACCTCTTTTTCACTTGGAATCAACTAAGCTAAAGGATCGGTCAATTGCTTTAAACCAAGTACATCAGTTTATTCCCGCCTAGGAGGCATAATTCTGTCAATAAAGACTAAATTATTAGCACAATAACATGCATCATCTCATGCAAATGCATAACTTCTAACCATGCTCTGATACCAATGATACACCCCGACCTGAAATGTCTACTAGGACCCCGAATTGAGCTGTGTTGGCCGACACCTGGAAGGTAACGAAGCCATAAAGTGTAGTGACGTGGAAAACGTGTATAAATTTAAGCCTAAAGTCCCTAAATACAAGAGTGCGCTTGTGAGCAGGAATGAACCCATTTCACACGTGATGACATAACATAAGTGAAGTACAGTAAGGTAAGTAAGAGTTATACCATCAAAGGTAGCCACCTATACTGAGATTTTCCAAGAATCATCGTCGGTACAAAAGTTCAGCTGCTAAAACCTGGAGGGACGAAAAAGAAAAAGGCAGTGGGCCTAAAAATAAAGCTTTAATAAAAAAACTTTTGAAAACGTTATAACCCCTTGCTGTAAAACAAGTATAGTTTCCAGAAAATCATACTACGTATAGGTATGAAATCAAATGCAAATCAACTAAAATCCAGAAGTATGCCATATCATAGTATCTCAATAGTAATATAAGTAAAATAAGGTGTTCAATCAATCTATACTAGCACATAAGTCGGAGTCACCTAATACGACCTGTACGACTGAACTGGTGCTTATCAATCTATGCTAGCACACGAAGACTGGCGTTATTCGCAGTCACCTACGAGTCAGAGTTGCCTAATGCAACCTGTATGACAGGACTGGTGGTTAACATACACGTGAAAGACTAGCCCTGGCCCTGGGCGAGCACTAACACCGGGGTGCAACAATGATGAGCATGAAACAGAAATATAGTCATGTCATATTGAGTCAATAGTTCTAATCAACATACTATCATTCATAGCCGTAAACATAATTATGACATCAATAATCATACCATACCTGTGCATCCCGTAGGATGTAGCATATTTCATAAGTTCCGCCGTTTCGCTAATTCTTATAAACTTTAGTTTGATCCAAGCATACATAGAGGATTCTTTTTCAAATGTATAAATGGAAACTATCAATTATATATATATATATATAGACACACACACACTATAAAAAGGGAAAGACCCACTCACAGATCATGTCGTTGAGTCTATCCTGCCTCGTGGCATCGAGAGTGCTTGCGATGCTTTTCGCCTAGAAACGAAACCATGTAGGTGAATAAAACATAATAGTATAATCACGTGTTTTAGTACAAAGTACGGCTAATTAAGGAACTATCTTAAAATGATCGAATTTTGAAAAATGGAGGCCAGATTCGAGTCTGGCACATCTAGAAACCTAAGGAGGAACCACAACCCTAAACAAGTCCATCTAAAATATCCACCCATGGATTTTCAATTCGTAACTTCCCAAGTTCCACACTAAGTTTCTAGAACAATATACTAAAACTTCTTTATGATCCAACGGTCGGATCTTCGCCAATCACAAATTCAAGTGGCGGTCAACGTTTGATTTTACAAACTTTAGAAATTCAATTCAAGAAGATCCGTACGTTGGATTCCCAATCCATAAGTTCCTATTATCCACAAATATTACGTACTATCACGTTTAAAGTTTGGTGCCGATCCAACAATCAGATCGTCCATTCATGTAATAACCAAGTGGCAGCCAACTAGGCGGTCCACTACGAAACTACATTAAAACAGTAGGATTTCACTAAATGGATGTCAATTATGGAATCATGGCATCAAATTAGCCTAAGATGGTCAAGTGGGGTCTCGGCCCATACGCTGCCACACGCGGCGGCCGGCCACCCCAACTCGCCGGAAAAATCAACTATTTCCAAAAATTACCAAATTTCACAGAAATGAAGATCTCAATGAGTAGAGCAAGTTTTATACCTGTGGCCAAGTCCAATTTGGCCGGGAAAAGCTCCAATTCGTCTCGAACCCGTCGGAAACCCTAAATTGGGTGGCCTTCGATTCGACTTCTCTGGTGCTCCACCGCTCCAACAAAGGCTTGGGACTTGTTCCTAGGTTCAAGAGGAGTCGACCCATGGTGGTGGTCGACGGAGTTTACTTCAGGAATGGCGGATCGTCGCTATGAGACCCTCGGCGCCAACATGCGTGTTCTTCCTAATTTCATGGCCAAATTAACTCGGGTTTGATCGAGAAATGAAAATGGGAGGTCTCTTAGTTGATTCATGGTGGTGGATGGCTCGAAATTGTAGGAAAAACCGACGAAAATCGTCGGAGAAGATAAGCGGAACCGGGTCGGGTTGGGAAAAAGGAAACGGGCTGGTGATCCTATGCCTCACCTCTCCCTCATTTCCCCTCCTTTCTTGCTCTCCCTATTGGTCACTTTCTCCTCTCCTCCTTCCCTATTGGCCAACACTCGTCTCCTTCTGATTGGTCCATCCTCATTCTCCTTGTCCTTTCCGTCCATCCCTTTTCCTGATTGGGCAATCCCTTCCCCCATCTCTCTTTTCTTCATTTCTCTCCACTAATAAAAAAATAATATAATAACTATGAGAGATATATATAAATTAATAAATAATAATCTTTACAAAAGTACTTTTCGAATTTGTAGTTCCGTAAAACCCCTATCATGACTCCAATTTCAATTCAGATTACGCCTACGCGATTGTCCCGTCGAGAACTTCGAGAGTACGATAAAATAGTAACTTGCACGCGTCACTAAATAACGGTCAACGAAAGTCAACAAACTCGCCAATAGAGGCATTTTCATCAATTCACTCTTTTAAAAATTAATATAATCGTAAAATTAGGGACAAGTTGTCACAACCAAACTAACACACCCAACCCAATAGCTATCAAACAAAGGGTAGAGATGTGATGGCCATCACCAAATAGGTGACGAACTTATAAGAAAAAAAAAATTAGAATTTGTATGTGATAGAAAGAACCAACAAGTTCAAGTTTAGCAAAACAACTGACAATTATCCTGCAAGGAAAAGTTCAACACAACAATCTCCTCACTTGGGGACACGTAAGGTTGAAATTCATTATTACATGTCACATCAATTCCGAGCTTAGTAGTAGTAAATGCAATAATACTCGAAAACAGTTATGCGATGTGCAAACAAAACCACAAGTTTTATTATAATTTATTTCAACTAGATAAAGATAGTTACTCCGTAGGAGAGATGCATGCCTGGTCCACTTGCTGTCATTCATCGTCACTTCTGTCTCACTAGGTCTTGTGGAGCCGAAAAACAAAGTGTATGTGCGATCACATGTATCTACCAGTATATTGCCAGCATCTACTAGCTCTCAAGTCATTACTAGCGTCTACTAGTACATCTAGCATCTACTGGAAATAATAACACATGTAACAATATATGGTGAAAATAAATCACAATATAATAAACTCAATTAAATGTACTCAACAATCTCAAATCTAGTCTCATTCAAGAACGAAATCATTGGCATGTAAGTTTACCAAAATCATCATGTTCAACAAAACAGTTTATGAAAAGATCTACTTACAGAAATTCATATTGTTCCTCAGCAATAGGCGCTTTCCTTTCATTAAGACAAGTTATGTTTTCACCTCTATTAACACATTTAGTCACCTACTAGTCATGTAAGTTGCACCTGTATTAACACATTTAGTCACCTATTAGTCATGTAAGTTTCAAGTGTCAAATGTGAAAAATGACTCTGAACTAGTGAAAACAGAGTGCACCACGTGTTTCATGACATCGAATAACCTTATGGTAAGTCTTATATTGCCATGCTCCACTGCATGGCGCTATACGGACAGTCACATGGCGCAAAGCACCGTTGTACATGCATCATGCTCCACGGTACTCGCCACCATCGTTGGCGGGTACGCCGTCTCAGTCGACCTCGCACAGCTACGTCTAAACAATTGCAATGACATATTCCTTTACACGTGTCATGTGTCAAGCAAATGTAAGCTGAAAAATGTAATAGAATATAGTTTTCAGTGATACATTCCTTTACAACTAACAGAATCCTTCATTGAAGTCGTTAAGTTCACTGCTGTCGATCTCTGTCGTTAGAATCTTTGCCGAAATCTACAATTTTTAACCCAAAACATAACTTAGTCTTCGTACGTTCATTTTTGAATCTGTTTTTTCTCACGCACTCATTAGTACAAGTACTAATTGAAAAAAACTATAAAAAAAAAATGATAAAACTAATTTATACTCAGTGGTCCGTAACTATTCAGCATAAACCTTACCAAGGCATTTTCGTCAATTCATACTTTTCGGTAATAAAAGACATTTATTTAAGCTATAGGTCATAATACACAAGGAAAAGAGTACACTAAAGAAAATTGAGTATACTTCTGAATAATATCCCTGAGTTTGATAAAATTTCATAATGAAAACTACTAGCATTGAAAATCAGACGATTTATGAATAGCAATTTCTTGAACAAAGTTTCTAGAAAGTAGACTTTGGAAGTGACTCCTTGAAGACGTTGGCAAGGTTGTCTTAGGATCGGATCTGCTTAACTTCAATGTTCTAATGCTCTTGCTGCTTATGTGAGAAAAAGAGCTGTAGCGCAATAAGTTTGGTGTTGTCTCATTTGATGTATATATTCTTGATCTGGTCGACACAAGTAGCATTGTCTTCATAGATTGTTGTAGGGACGTCAACTATGGAAGAGAGTCCACAACTGCATCGAATATGCTCAACAACGAGTCTCAGCCAAAAGCATTCACGAGTACCCTTGATGTAATGAAGGATATCTTTAACACCATTCTAGTGTCTCATGTTTGTTATAATTTGCCAAAAGATTAACAACGGAGAAGATGTTGGGTGTAGTGCACTGAGCTAAGTACAATAAAGCATCATTGTACTCAGATATAGATATTCAGGCTCCAAAACGTCTTCCGCATCACCTTTAGGACGAAAAGGACGCTCTCATTTTGCATTTAGCGTTCGAATAACCATATGAGTACTGGAAGGTTTCGCTTTATCCTCATCAAGGTGCTGCAACCTTCTTGGTGTAGTTCGCACTAGTAAAAAAACACTTTGCGCGACGACGAAGAAATAATATGTGTCGCGCAAAGTGACTTTGCGCAACGCACGACTTACGTCGTGCAAAGTAGTTTGCGCGACGCACACCTACGTCCTGCAAAGCACTTTGCGCGACACACACCTACGTCGTGCAAATTCACTTTGCGCGACGCACGTCCTACGTCGTGCAAAAATAATTTGTGCAACACACATCCTAGGGCGTGCTTCGCAGAAACCCTTTTTTTTTTTATTTAGTGAAAAATAATTTTTTTTGTTTTACTGAAAAATAAATTTTTAAATTTTTTTTGATAAATATTGTAATTAAATTCTAAAGAATAATTAATTCACCAAGCAAAAGTATTTAATTATAAAATATATGAAAATGTACATACAAGATGTCCGAACAAAAAAGAAAAAACTAAATGTGAATGATAGGAGCATATTTATGCGACTTAGTTAGCATGTTTTCTTGCATTTACTTAGTTAGTTGCTGCTTGTTAGAGTGTTTTAAGCTATTTTCATGTGTTTGTAGGTCCAAATGACAAAGTTGGCAAGAAAGTGCAATTTAGAGCATTTTAGAGCAATTTTGGGCTTGGAATGGATAACACATGTATGGAGTAAGATGGATGGACGAATTTGAAGTTCAAGAGAGGCTAGGAATGTGTAAAAGAGATGGAGAAATTAATTCAAGTCAAAGAAGATAAGGAATCAGCTCAAAAGAAGAAGACATTATCCAAAACCTTATCTAACCTTATCTTATCCAAACTAACCTTATCTTATCTTATCCTATCCTAATCGTATTCTACCTTAATTCCAGCTGCAAGGGGGAGTCATTTTCAGATTAGGATACATTAAAATAGGTTTCTAGAAGGCCTAATCCTTCTCCAACAAATCTGGCGCCTATATATCCTTCTAGAACCCCTAAATCTGTGCCCCACCCTTATTCCCTATTCCCCTTGGGTTTCTGATTTCTAGATGCCCTTTTCCTTGTTGGATTGGAGTGTGAAGTCCTTTTCCTTATCAGATTGGAGTCCAAATCCCTTTTCTACAAAGCCTTGCTGTGGGTTGCCTTATATATACCTAAATCATTATTTTCTGGGGGGTTACACAATTTAGGGGAGAGTTTAGAGAGAAATCATTCAGAAACACAAGTGTGCCGCAGGTTTTGAAGAAATTCAGATTTTGTGCCGTGCTTGCAAGGAAGGAGATGAGGAATTGGAGCCATCACATGCCATCCAAGGCCATTGGAGGGCTGCAGCGTTTCTGGGTTTATTCTATCCTTAGTTTTGTTTCCATGTTTATTTTAATTTGCTTTTCAATTTTTATGAACATGTGTAACTAAGTTTTTCTTAGTTAGAGATGAATTCGAAGCCATGGACATATGTTTTATATGAATTGATTACATCCAGTTATTGTTTCGTAAAACATGAATGTGATTTACTTATCTGATTGATTGAGAACTTATTCTTGTATGTTGATTAAGAGGGCCCGCTTAGTTTGCGTGCATGAATCCGATGCTAAAATATAAGGGAGTTTCACCTAATCGTTAAGAACTTATATTTACAAGTAGTGGAGATTGCTAGTCACAATCATGTTAAGTAAATTCTAGGCAGGAGTATCATGCTTTTCATAGTTACGAATGCCTTGTCAATGTTTATGATTTTCATGGAACTTAATGATCTTTGACATGTATCTCTATCATGCTTTTCATAGTTAGGGAACTTGATAAGAATAATTTGGTTGTGATGTGTTATTCATTCAATTCAATGAATTTAGGAAAATCTGAGAATTAATTAGGGCAATACAATTAATTCGGGGCATTGTCATTCATGGTTTGTCGAAAGAATAACTGGAAATTGATTCGTATGCATATGTTGATGTGTGGAGAAGGACCCTCTAACTAGCTTTTCACCCTTGAATTCACCTTAATTTCGTTGTAACTTACTTTGTTTGCTGCAATTTACTTAGTTTTGCTAAATTCGTCCAAAAACCCCCTCTGTTCTTATTTGGTATCTTAGTTTAGTTAAATTCGTTCAAATCTGTCCTTAGTTAGTATTTTGAGTCAAGTTAAGTTCAATTTTCGTCCAAAGTCATCTTTAGAGTCTGTTTTGAGTCAGTTTCATTGTTTTATGCTGTTTTGAGTCATTCTAGTTTGTTTTGAGTTATTAGAGTCTAGTTTAGTGTTTTTAAGTCATATTTGTGTAGATTAGCAGCCCTAGTTAGTCCCCGGCCTAGAACGATCTCTACTTTCATATACTACAACTATCTTAATAGGGTTTAATTTGTTTGTTAGAATATATCACATCAAATTTTGGCACCGTTGCGGGGGATTAGCAAACTTGCTAGTCGCCCTTGTTTCTACTGTGTCTTTTGTTTTGTTTTCTGATTTTGTTTTGTTTTGTTTTGTTTGTTTTAGGTACTAGTATATGACTCGTAGTTCTCAACCTGGTCGTGAACATATTTTGGAGTTTGACGACGATTTTGAACGAACGTTGAGAAGGAAAAGGAAGAATCCAAAACCAAGTTCACCTAGTTCTAGCTCTAATTCCGAATATGAATTTGAAGAAGAGGAAGAGGAAGAACAAGCCAGGGCTGCAGATAATCGAACAATCAAAGAACTTTCAGCCTCGGGATTGGACAATGTCGTGCCCTTATGCATTCAATATCCTAGGGCAGCTTAAGGCAAGACCGATGAGTTTGAATTGAAGTCAAGCTTGCTGCATCATATTCCAAAGTACCATGGGCTGTCCATGGAAGATCCAAACAAGCATCTTAAGGAGTTTGAAGTGGTGTGTTCAAGCATGACACCAATCAACGTAGATGGGAGTATTATGAAGATGAAAGCCTTTCCATTCTCTCTTGTGGATAAGGCTAAAGATTGGCTTTATGAACTAGCACCTGGAACCGTCACTTCTTGGGAAAGCATGAAAAGAGCATTCCTAGAGAAATTCTTCCCAACTTCAAGAGTCATTCTTTTGAGGAAGAGAATTAGTGGAATCCAACAAAACCAAGGAGAATCGTTTCCAGCATATTATGAGCGTTTTAAGGCGTTAGTTGCATCCTGCCCACAACACCAAATGAAGGAAGAGCTTTTGATTCAATATTTCTACGAAGGACTTCTTCCAATTGAGAGACAAATGCTTGGTGCTTCAGCAGGAGGTGCTCTGGTTGACAAGACCCCAGTGGCTGCCAAGATCTTAATTGCAAATCGAGCCTTGAATGCACAAAAATACGAAGGAGTTAGACAAAGAGACCGCCCATGGTAACAAGTTAATGAGGTAAGTTCCATGTCCGAAATTCAATCCCAATTAGCTAACCTCACTATTATTGTGTCACAGATGGCCGAAAGAATGAAAGTGTAAGGAATTACACCAAGTGTGTGTGGCGTGTGCTCTATGCAAGGGCTCCTCAATGATCAATATCCTCAATTGATAGAGAATGGAGGATGGGAAAGTGCTAATGTCATAGGTTATCAAGGTCAAAATCAGCAAATGAATGATCCATACTCAAATACATACAATCCGGGATGGAGAGATCACCCAAACTTTAATTGGAGGGAGCCTCAACAACCTTAACACCAAAGCAGGTTTAGA
The DNA here is from genome assembly GCA_024362995.1 of Heteromeles arbutifolia. Taxonomy (NCBI): domain Eukaryota; kingdom Viridiplantae; phylum Streptophyta; class Magnoliopsida; order Rosales; family Rosaceae; genus Heteromeles; species Heteromeles arbutifolia. Next base: position 1,515,688 of record JANCRC010000022.1, read on the forward strand.
CAGCAACCTCCGGGCTTTTATCTCAGGCCATTCGCACCAACTCTATCCCAACCACAATCTGCCTAACAAAAAATAGGTTCGTCCATGGATAATGATCAAATTGTTCAATTATTAACCACTTTGGCGCAGGGAGTCCAAAATCAAACCCAAGCAATGCAAAATCAAGCCAAAAAGGTGGATGAATTTGAGAAGCAAATAGGGCAAATGGCATAATTCTTGGGACAAATCAGAGAAGAAGGCAAACTACCAAGCTCAACCGTTGTCAATCCAAAATGAGGTTTTGAAACCGCTAAAGCCATCATATTGAGAAGTGGAAATGAAGTTGGAACTGACCCAAAACCATCCAAATCAAACCAAAAGGAAGATGAAAAGTTGTTACTTGAAGAAGAGGAGCAAGACAAGCCCACGGCAAGGAAGGAACCATCCTTGCTGCAGCCCCCAAAGCCTTCCACACTGTCCAATTCAGGTAAGGGTGGTTCAAATTTGACTCATTCTAACCTAATTCCACCAAATTTGCCTTTCCCTAGCAGGTTTATGCAAGCGAGGAACGAAGAGAATGAACAAGACATTCTAGAGACCTTTAGGAAGGTGCATGTCAATATACCGCTCCTTGATTCTATAAAGCAAATCCCGAAGTACGCTAAGTTTTTAAAGAAGCTATGTACAACAAGGAAACAAATTCGGGAGAAAGCGGTGGTACATGTAAGTGAAAATGTCTCTGCAATGTTGCAAAGAAAGCTGCCACCTAAACGCAAAGATCCAGGTAGTTTCATTATCCCTTGTGTAATTGGTAATACAGGGTTTGAACATGCTATGCTAGATTTAGGTGCATCAATTAATGTCATGCCATATTCTGTTTATGCATCTATGAATCTATGAGAGCTTAAAAATGATGATGTTATTATTCAATTAGCCGATCGATCTAATGCATACCCGAAAGGAGTTTTGGAAGATGTTTTGGTGCAGGTAGACCATTTGATTTTTCCGGCAGATTTTTATGTGCTTGAGATGGAGGAGTCAGCCCACTCTCCACCATTGCCAATCTTAGTTGGACGACCTTTCATGAAAACAGCTCAAACCAAGATTGATGTGGCCAAGGGAGCAGTAACTATTTTGTTTGGTGGCGATATGATTAACTTTAATGTGTCTGAATCTGTTGATAATACTAATACTGTTCGTTCTTGTTTTGCCAATGATGTAATTGAAAATAAAGGGCAAGAACATTCAGCACCAGTCAAGAATGATGCATTTCGAACCACCAATGAAGAGGGAATTGAAGTGGATTACAAGAATTGCACGGCCACAACCCTCAAACCCCCAAATCTGGCTAAGAGCACACCTTGTGTATTTGTTGACAGTGCTGCCACTTCATCGCAGTACATTGATGAGTCTCCTCCTCTAATTTCGATTCCCATTTCGACTAATAGGTTGTTACCTTCTTTGGTGCAGGTACCTAATCGAATTCAAGGTGGTGGGACACTTTACATAGACTTTAGAAAGCTCAACGCCACAATCAGGAAGGATCACTACCCCATTCCGTTCATAGATTCGATGCATGAGAATTTCGAGGAGCATGTCGTGGAGGATGTACCCCTCCATGCCGTGGGCCAAGATAGAGCTTAAAAGGAGGTGTCGTCCGGCTAGAAGACGTTAAAGCAAGCGCTTCTTGGGAGGCAACCCATATGTTCAAACGAGGAGAAGATGGAATTCTAACTCCAACAACCAGATTTGCTTTCTTTTACCCTTCTCTTTCTTGCTTTTACTTTGCCATATTTGTCGTGTTTGTTAGTTGTGTTGTTTGCTTGCTTGTGTGTGAGTCTATGTTTGAAACATTGAGGACAATGTTTGGTTTAAGTGTGTAGAGGGTAAACAAAGTGTTTTTCATTAATTTTCGTGGGTTTTTATCACCTATCACTTCTAATGTTGTTACTCACTGTTTTTAAGTGTTTTTATTGTGTTTTGAAGTGTTTTTGTGTCATATAACAGAAAAAGAAAGAAAAAATCGAAACAAGTTTGAAAAATACAAAAAGAGTCATTTTTGTGTGTTTGTGTCTTAGGGTACCTTCCAACACAATGATGAAGATTTGGTTTTTAATTGCATGACTGTTAAAGAAAGTTACAAACATGGATAGAAGTTTGATATGCTCTTTGGTTTATGCTTAATTGTAGTTGTTGTTTACGAATTCACATGTAATCACAAAGGAAAAAAAATTAGTTTTTGTAATATGCTTGAAGGAAGAAACTCAAACTAACGCTACAACCCTAAGAGACTTGAGCCTAAACGTTTATTTGGAGAGTTATTAATCTGTACATTTCTTGTTTTCTGAAGTCGTTGCATGATCTCATCATTCTTTGCTTGGTTGCTACTTAGAATGCGTTTCATCATTTAGTTCCAAAGCATAAAATTGATTAGCATAACAAATAACAAGATGAAGTTGTTTAGTTTAAACCAGAGCCAAACAGCCGTACCCCTTTTCATATGTTTTGTAGGTTTAACCCCTTTGAGCCTTATTTAGCTTATTTTCTTTGTTAGCTCACATTATCCTTACCTAGCCTAGTATAGGACTATCCATACCCTTGTTCTTAAAGGATAGTGAAGCATGACTTAGAGGGAATTCCTTTTGATCAACATATTGCAGAAAAACAAGTGTGGAGGAAGGTTTTTCATTAGAAATTTGTATGGTACTACATTTGTGTGCCAAAGAAAAAAAAAAGAAAAAAAAAGGTGGAAAAAGAAGAAGAAAAGAAAAGTTGTTCAGAGAAAGAAAAAAAAAGGTTGAAAAGAAGTAAGATTGAGTTCATAAGTATTGGTTGTTCAAGAAAGGGTCCAAAAGATTGAATATGGCCCTAAAAGTTGTATGAATCTCCCCTTTGTGTCAAAGTTGGTTTCTGCAATCAAAAGTGAATTCTAAGTGTTGATTTCATTGCTTTGCTTGCTATTTCTTTAAGAACATTTGTTTATCCTTACCTTTCTTTGTTAGCCAATGCCTTAGCCCCGTAACAACCCTTGACTTTAATCTTGACTGTTATGTGTTTCAATAATGTGGAGTTTGAAGTTGGTACGAGCATATGGTGTCCCTGGTTCTCGCGTCTAAGTAGTGGCATTCCATTCATGAGATCATATACATGTTTATGTTAATAATTCCAGAAAGTGCCTTCTTTGTTATAACATATGTGAGTGTTAGTTTTCATGTTTACATCAATCCTCTCACATATACCTAGTGTAGGGAGTGTAGTCAGAAAATCTGTGTGAAAAAAGAGTGTATATCTAGTAAGGAATTGAGGGATTCTCTAAGGCATGTTACTACATTAAAAATGTTGTTTTAATTGAATAAATGCGAGCTAGTGAGTGATGACTGTGATTAAGTATGAGTTCGAGAGTAAGAATGACTAAAATCTATGTAAGTAGTGATTTTTAATATGTCATGTTTCATTGGAAATCCCTGAGGCAATTGTTGGAAGGTTTAGGTTGTGTTTTATTTGTTTTGTTTCGCTCGAGGACTAGCAAAAGCTAAGTGTGGGGGAATTTGATAGGAGCATATTTATGCGACTTAGTTAGCATGTTTTCTTGCATTTACTTAGTTAATTTCTACTTGTTAGAGTGTTTTAAGCTATTTTCGTGTGTTTGTAGGTCTAAATGACAAAGTTGGCAAGAAAGTGCAATTTGGAGCATTTTAGAGCAATTTTGGGCTTGGAATGGATAGCACATGTATGGAGTAAGATGGATGGACGAATTTGAAGTTCAAGAGAGGCTAGGAATATGTAAAAGAGATGGAGAAATTAATTCAAGTCAAAGAAGATAAGGAATCAGCTCAAAAGAATGAGACATTATCCAAAACCTTATCCAACCTTATCTTATCCAAACTAACCTTATCTTATCTTATCCTACCTTAATTACAGCTGCAAGGGGGAATTATTTTCAGATTAGGATACATTAAAATAGGTTTCTAGAAGGCCTAATCCTTCTCCTACAAATCTGGCGCCAATCTATCCTTCTAGAACCCCTAAATCTGTGCCGCACCCTTATTCCCTATTCCCCTTGGGTTTCTGACTTCTACAGGCCCTTTTCCTTGTTGGATTGAAGTGTGAAGTCCTTTTCCTTGTCATATTGGAGTCCAAATCCCTTTTCTACAATGCCTTGCCATGGGTTGCCCTATATATACCAAAATCATTATTTTCTGGGGGGTTACACAATTTAGGGGAGAGTTTAGAGAGAAATCATTCAGAAACATAAGTGTGCCGCAGGTTTTGAAGAAATTCAGAATTTGTGCCATGCTTGCAAGGAAGGAGATGAGGAATTGGAGCCGTGACATGCCATCTAAGGCCATTGGAGGGCTGGAGCGTTTCTGGGTTTATTCTATCCTTAGTTTTGTTTCCATGTTTATTTTAATTTGCTTTTCAATTTCTATGAACATGTGTAACTAAGTTTTTCTTAGTTAGAGGTGAATTCAAAACCATGGACATATGTTTTATATGAAGTGATTACATCCAGTTATTGTTTCATAAAACATGAATGTGATTTACTTATCTGATTGATTGAGAACTTATTCTTGTATGTTGATTAAGAGGGCCCGCTTAGTTTGCATGCATGAATCTGATGCTAAAATATAAGGGAGTTTCACCTAATCGTTATGAACTTATATTTACAAGTAGTGGAGATTGCTAGTCACAATCGTGTTAAGTAAATTCTAGGCAGGAGTATCATGCTTTTCATAGTTACGAATGCCTTGTCAATGTTTATGATTTTCATGGAACTTAATGATCCTTGACATGTATCTCTATCATGCTTTTCATAGTTAGGGAACTTGATAAAAATAATTTGGTTGTGATGTGTTTCCATTCAATTCAATGAATTTAGGAAAATCTGAGAATTAATTAGTGCAATACAATTAATTCAAGGCATTGTCATTCATGGTTTGTCGAAAGAATAACTGGAAATTGATTCGTATGCATATGTTCATGTGTGGAGAAAGACCCTCTAACTAGCTTTTCACCCTTAAATTCACCTTAATTTCATTTTAACTTTCTTTGTTTGCTGCAATTTACTTAGTTTTGCTAAATTCGTCCAAAAACCCCCTCAGTTCTTATTTGGTGTCTTAGTTTAGATAAATTCGTTCAAATATGTCCTTAGTTAGTATTTTTAGTCAAGTTAAGTTCAATTTTCATCCAAAGTCATCTTTAGAGTCTGTTTTGTGTCAGTTTCATTGTTTTGTGCTGTTTTGAGTCATTCTAGTTTGTTTTGAGTTATTAGAGTCTAGTTTAGTGTTTTTAAGTTATATTTGTGTAGATTAGCTGCCCTAGTTAGTCCCTGGCCCAGAACGATCCCTACTTTCATATACTACAACTATCTTAATAGGGTTTAATTTGTGTGTTAGAATATATCACATCAGTGAACTAGGTTTAATACAGCAGGCTACTGGGTATCGGCAAGGTGAGGTGGCTCTGAGGTAGAAGGTGGAGGAAGATGAGGTGCTGGTAGCAAGATTTGGAGGCCAGACATCTGTATGGCTTGTACAAGTTCTTGCACCATCCCGACACAGGTCTTCATCTCCTCGCCCTTGGCCCTCAGCTGCCCCTTCATCTGCTCACCCTCGGCCCTCAGCTATGTCACTTCTTCCTTCAATGCATCGACCTTTGCTGTGTTCGATCTGGAAGAAGAGGCACCCGTCTCACGAACCCGCGCTTTCCCCATACACCAAACAACCTCTTATCCATGACATCAGTCAAGATCTGAAAATCTACATCCTCAGGTACCGCGACGTCCTTGATCTGGGTCTTCGAGGGAAGCTGTGATGTTGCTTCTTGGAGAACAGTGGTGCTTTTTTCCACCATAGTAGCCTGTAATAATAAAGAAAAAACATATAATGTTTAATAACAAAATATAGATAATATTTGAACGATTCATACATATAAGAATAATAATAATTACATATACTTACATGAAGCTGCTTAGTGGTCTCATTACCAGGTCGAACGTAAACGTCCTTGAACATGTCGATCACCGGGAACATAGAACGCTCCTGAAGAAAAAAACATTAAGAAAATTTTATTAATCAATAATAATAAATAAATTGTATAAAATTTCAAAGTTAATATACTTTTACCTCACATTGTGCCTCAAGCCTATACGAAAAGGGCTTCAAACCAGAATGGTGGAGAAGTGTCCATGATTCCTGAGTTTTCTGGCCAGCAATAGATTTCTTTTGGTAAACACACAATATACATTTTAGTGGGACTATTTGAAATAAATTAATAAAAAAATCTTAAAAAAAATAACATGTACAATAATAAATTATTATTAAAATATTATGTACATACCACAAATTTTGGGTCCGTAAAATGTTTGCAGAGCCATTCCCAATCCTCTGGGCGGTCCTTCAACTCATCTGGAACATGTAGGCGAGCAATCTCCGGATCATCCCATCGCTTAAAATACGTGTAAAAATTGTTCTTCCATTGTTTGTACCGGGTTGCTAAGGTCTCATCTAAGTAGGCCTTGGCCTCGGGGGATATGTCCTTAAGATCATAAACGCATTACGAATATGAAAAATAATAAAATAATAGTAACAAATTTAATAATATTAAGATAATATATTTTGGTTTTTAATATTTGTGAACAAAATTAAAAAAATGATCACGGCTAAAAATTAATATAATAACCGACAACTTGTCTCGCACTAGGTCCCTCGTTTCCTTGGGAATTTCTGCCCAAGACTCCTGCTGAAAAGGACAATTATCTCGAATAACAGCACCACAGCTCCTAGTGACGCCGCTATGCTGCTGTGAGGTAGCCGCTCCACAATGTCGCGGGTCATACGCAATCTTGATCTTGGAGGTGGTCTGACGTACGCCCTGTAACTGCTTCAGCATTCGACTAGGCCCCCTGGTGTTTTTTTTAGCTCGCCTGAAATACTTAAATTGACACACCCCGTCCCGAAGGAGGGCGTGCTGGCCGTCACGTGAGAGTGACGTAACCATTTGCACAGTTCGGAAGCTTTAAAATACCATTGTGAATTCTGTCAGAATACCGTTGGATTCCTCGTGGCCACCAAAGCTCTGCTCTAACTCGAACCTGGAGGGGCGCAAAACAAGGTGAGTGGGTCAGTAAAATAAGTCTTTCAAAATCTTTCCTTTATCAACATATATATATCCCCTCACTGTAAAATCTGTATACTTTCTCAGAAAATAGCATATATAAATATATATAGCTTCAGAAGTCTCAAAACACCATTCTTCATCATTTTTCAGAGAAATATGCCATGCCATGTGCCAAAAACATAATATGGATGCATCAACATAAATCAGGTGAAATAATAATTCAACCGGAGACCCTGCAGTGGTCCTGTACGGCTGATTCTAAAGCTCAATATCCAATCCAGCCGGAGTCACCAACTGTGACCTGTACGGCCCTGCCGGAGTCGCCAACTGCGACCTGTACGGCCCTACGCTGCACATGAGTCGGAACTACCTATAGTAGTCTGTACGACTCGGATGGTGTAATAATACGCTCTAGTGCTTCTCTCATCAATCATCTGTGCACATAATCTAGGGTCACCTACTAGTCGGAACCATCTCTAATGGTCTGTACGACTAGCATGTCGGAACCACCTCCAGTGGTCTGTACGACTAGCATCTACTTGGATCCAAGGTGAGCGTGTGATGCGGTGAATAACATAAGCACTAACACCAGGGGTGCAGGTTATGAGCTATCAACATAAATCACATCCAACAATTCAATACACCAAATGTAACTCACTTGATACTCACATGTGCGTCCGCAGCACCAATTCACATATATGCATCATATAAATATCAATTCACATATCTCATATAATTTCTATGCATGGTATTTCAAATCACATGATTCATATAAATCTATGCATGGCATTTCAAAATATACTTTCATTCAAAAATCAATTTCTGGGAAAACGTTAAGTATATATATATACTGAAATAAACTGCCCACTCACAGTTATATCGAAGGGTCATAACCCCTTAGCCTTTCTCGACTGTGCTCGTCTTCCGCATAAGCCTCGCCTATATGAGAAGTAACCGAAATAACGTTAATTACGCACATAACCAACTTTCGCTAATAACTTCTCATATATTGCTCAAATTGGGTATATGAATATACCACCGTGACCTACACAATCTCAGGAACATCCCCATATTTTTAGAAAAATTTTCCGACCACCCACGCGCCGCCACGCGCCGGCGAAGGCACGGCCAGACGCGCCGGCCACGCGCGGGCACGTGCCAGGCACACTGACGGCGTCAGTTAACGCCGTCAGGAATATTCCAGGAATATTCCGTTAACTCCTAACAGTTTCTGTTAGTTTTGACTGACGGCGTCAGGAATATTCCGTCCAACTGACGGAATATTCCGTCGTCTTCTCCGGCGACTCGCCGGCCGCCGGTGGGTTCGCCGGATTCTGGGTATTTTTTCCAACTATGGTTTCTCACTCATTTTTCATCCATTTTTCATGAAATTGGTACCAAAATGAAGCTCTAAGCATGTAGAACACATCTAAACAAGTTTCAAGGCTTGAAAATCACAGGATTTTACCTGACAAAGCTCGATAGCTCGGCACACTTTAAAAACCTTCGATCTCGGTCCTCCGACGTCTAAACTCTACTAACGAAGTACCCCGAGACTCGTGAGGACCTCCTTAAGCTCACTGTGAGCTTGAAATTCCCTGCAATGCAAGATTTTACGTGTGCATGAACAGTGCACATTTTCGGGGTTAGGATTTCACGCCTAATCCGAAGGTTACAAGCTCCAATTTTGGTACCAAACTACTCAGGGGTTAACAAGGATCAAGAATCTTACCTTTTGGGCTTCGATCTGTGAAGAAATGGACGAGTTCCAACTCCGTCCGTACGTGCACAGTGCACGGGGAGGGTGTTCCGAGAGAGAGAGAGAGAGAGAGAGAGAGAGAGAGAGAGATAGTTAGGTGTGTGGTTAACAACCCTAACCACACAAAACCATAACAATTATTTTCCAAATAAATTTTTCCAAAACTTAGGATAGGACAATAAAACCAAAAATAATGTCACATACCATAGCAAAGTTAAGGGCAATCCTGTCATTTCGCATCATCGATAAAATAATTCTGGGACGGGCTGTTACAATCTACCCACCTTATAAAAATTTCGTCCCCGAAATTTACATAATCAAAATCATCCACTAATACCCATAAAACAACCTCGGGTTCATCTCTCTCAATCAATCCTCCGTCTCCCACGTAGCTTCTTCTCCTGAATGGTTCCTCCACAAAACTTTAACCAGCTGCACCGTCTTATTCCTCAGGGTCTTCTCTTTCCAATCCAATATAGTCACTGGCTCCTCATCATAAGTCAAATCTGAACCAATCTCCAAAGGTTGATGAGGTATCACATGTGAAGGATCTGAGACATAATGTCGAAGCATCGACACATGAAACACATTATGTACTTTAGACAGCTCTGGCGGTAACTCAAGTCTGTAAGCAACTTCACCGACCCGCTCGGTGATCTGGTACGGCCCGATGTACCTAGGACTCCACTTTCCTTTCTTCCCAAATCGAACAACACCTTCCAAGGTGATAACTTCAAGAATACCCAATAACCGACCTTGTACACTCTATCGGTAGCGTGCATGACTGCTAAGCTCTTTTGTCGATCTTGTGTCGCTTTCAGGTTAGACTTAATCACCTGAATGTTCTGAGTAATCTCTTCCACTAACTCAGGGCCCACAAAAACTCGTTCACGTGACGGCCAGCACGCCCTCCTTCGGGACGGGGTGTGTCATAAATGGTGAAAACCCTAAGCTTAAATTTGTACAAAAAATTCGACATAACCTCTCCTAATAGTATAACATTTCCCAAAACCTTAAAACAGTAAAATAACAGTAATTCTCAACCCGCAACACATTTTCACAATCCATCAAATTTTCACCATCATAAAAATAATAGTTTTAAAATGAAAAAAAAAAATACAATGTAGTAAGAATTAGAAAAAAAACTACCTACTGGCTGGGAGGTCTCACCCTCGACTCTAGATGCTGAGGAAGTCTGATCAGAAGGCTCCAGGTCGCGACGGCGTCGGTGAGGCTGCCGTGCACTGAGCGGCTCAACGGACACTGATGACGTTGATGAGACGGGCACCTGGGACGCCGTAGAAGTAGCCTCAACAAGGGGTGTAGGCTCCCCAATCAATGAAACACTCACAGCTGGAGCAGTAGATGCTGATAATGCGGGAGGTGCATTGGTCACACTCGGACGACGAGTGATCAACTGCGACATCTATAAGTAGGAATGAATCTTCCCGTTACGCATTATAATTGGAGAGTGTTAAGTACGAAAGGTAAACCCTTTCAATGCAATACTTGAAAAAGAAATAACATGAATATAAAAATATTAATAAAATAAAACTGAAAGAGAGAACAACATTTAGAATTTAGTGCCTGGGGAAAGTAAACAGCCATAGTTCTTCAACATCTATGGTTAGATGGAATGCTTTGATTGCACACATTTTACCTGTAGACCGGCTAGTACCTGATGAGTCAATTTCATATTATATATTTTACCCTATTCTTAGTGTATTTTGGTTAATATTTTGGGAGAATTTTGATACTTTGAATTGTATTTCCAATATAAGACTTTCGACTTCCTCTGGAGAAAAACATGATCAAACGGATGAATTTTGGAGTAATTCCAAATGGAGGACGTTCGTGAGTCACTTAGCTTGATCGTATCAAAATATCAGATTTTTCTACCTAGCGGTGATTTTCTGGCAATAAAATAAAGGAGCAATGTGCAGTGCCGGAAGAATGACGTTTAGGGCTTGAATTGTGTTTTTGGAGCTCAAGATGACCTCGGATGGGTTCGTGGCCTTCTGGAGATGTGTTCAGAACGTCTTGATCTTCAAAACAAGCTATTATGGGCCATATTTGAAGGATATCTGAGGCTAGAATGTGGCTGGACAAGTACTTGGCAGATTCTCCTAGATTAATTAGGACTTTATTTTCTTAGCTGTTTTATTATTACTAGTTTCCTAATTAGAAGAAAAACCACAATCTAGGGTTGGCGTTGGATTCTTAAGTCGGTATTTAAGGTTTAGCCGGCCCTAGGTTAGACACTTTTTCTATTTTATTCAACTTTGGAGACGGAGATAATTGCTAGGGTTCTTGGAGACTTTCTACTTTAAGGTGTTTTCATTCTTTTTCTAGTTAATGATATTTTCTATGATTTTAATTATGAATATGTGTAACTAATTTCCGTTTACTAGGGCGAAGCCTTGAGCCTTAGCATGAATATGTAATTTGAATTCAATTGCTTATGATTGATTGCATGCGCGCTTTGAATTATTGATCACTGTTTTAAACCATCTAATTGTCTTGATGACTGGCCACCATTAGGATGTTTAGACAAGTAATTAGATGCAATTCGATCGGAATATCACCGAAGGATTGAGTATTGCTTCTTGTGATTGATAATTGTAATTTCACCTAGGCGAATATCATGCTCTTAGGGGTTGCATGGTTTTTCAAAAGGTTTTTATAGAACTTAATGAGTCTTGTATGTTCATATTTGATCTGAATATCACAGACGGATTGCATGTTAGATATACGTTCTTGCTTGAATATCACGAGGAGAATATATATTAGGAAAACCTAACCTTCAAAGTGGCATGTGTAAATCATAAGTAATTGGTAGAGATTCATAGGATTGTTAGGTGACGGTAGAACCCTAGTGCTTTTATAAATTGTTATTTAAACTTTTTTTTCTTTCATATTAGTTTTTAATTAAAATTCGTTTTTAATATTAATCAATTTCAAAATCATCTTTCTCAAGTTTTAATTCTAAGTAGTTAATTAAGAATTGTTTTTACATAAATTATCCAAATAGTCCTTGAGGAGAACGACCTTGCATAAGCATCTATACTACAACATCCTTGTATTCTTGCAAGTATTTCATGTGTTTTTATCCCTATTTTTGTAGACGGTAAAATCGCTATCAAGAAATTGGCGCCGTTGCCGGGGATTATTTTAGATAATTTTTGTTTAAACTTTTTCTGATTTCTTTTCGTCAAAAAAAAAAAAAAAAAATCAAAAATCAAAAATCAAATTATTTTAACATTTTTGTTTTATTGCAGATCTGCACAGTATATGGTCCAAACCAGATCCGAAACTGCCCAGATTGCACAGTTTGATCCAGAACCCGAACGCACACTGCACAGACAGCGACGAGAAAATAATTTGGGTTGGGACTGTTCACTGCAAGGCACATTTCTGCAAGAATTGTTTGCTAATTTTGTGGACAGAAAAATCACAATGGCGTTGTAATTGCCTGTAGCAGGCAGGCCACTCAAAGAGTCGTTGGCTGCCCGTGCCAATGATATTCCTAATTGCATTGTGTATCCTGAACAGGAAGAAGGTGACTCGTTTGAGATCAAGCACCACATGCTCGAAATTTTACCAACATTTCATGGGCTGCCTAACGAGGATGCGAACCTACATATTGCAAACTTTGCTGTGGGTTGCAAAAATATTTTGATCAGGGGTTTTTCTGCCGAGGCTATTAAGTTACGTCTTTTTCCTTTCACTTTGAAGGATAAGGCAGAAACTTGGTTGTTCACTCTACCGGCTAATAGCATTACTACTTGGCAACAATTGCATACAAGATTCCTGAACAAGTATTATCCAGCATCCAAGACATTGAATTACAAGCGGGAGATTATGACATTCACTCAAAAGCCAAACGAAGAGTTTCATGAAGCGTGGGAGAGATATACAGAGATGTACATAAAGTTTCCACATGCTAATATTGATCCAGATACACAAATGAATATTTTCTTTGATGGCCTTAATCCTACATCTAAAAATCATGTTAATGCATCAGCTGGGGGTTCTTTGTCAAATAAATCTGCACGATAAGCATTTGAATTATTTGATATGATGGCTACAGAATCTCAACAGTGGGCAGCAGAACATTCACAGAAAAGGGGCATTTTTGAGTTATCAGCAGGTTCTCCTAATATGTCTGCACAAATGGAAAAAATGGAGAAGAAAATTGATGCAAAGTTTGACATTATTTTACAACAGAGCAAATTCTACACAACAGCAGCTACCTGCAGCAACAGTTTGCACTATCTGCAGCATGGCTACACATGATATCATGGGCTGCCCGCATAAAGAATCCTACCCAGAGCTTGTGGAGCACCATGTTAATATGATGAACAGTTATCAAAGGCCTAGGAATGGTGCATATGCAACTCATTACAATCCAGGATGGAGGGATCATCCTAATTTCAAATGGGGTGACAATTAGAATAATTCAAGACCATTCCAACAAGCACAAAAATCTTTTGTACCACCTAAACCACCCTTGGAAGACCAACTATCTAAATTGGCAGCTACAACACAAACATTCATGTAAGGCAGCAATCAAAGAATTCAAAATGTTGAAGCATCAATTAAAAGTTTGGAGCAACAATTTGGGCAACTAGCTGCACAAATTTCAGATAGAGAAAAGGGCAAATTTCCTAGTCAAACAGTGCCTAATCGAAGAGGACGTGAGGACTGCAATGTTGTTCGAACTTTACGGTGTGGAAAAAGTTATGACAATCGTGAAAGCTCCACTGAGCAGGATCTGCCAATAGTGCAGATTTCTGCTAAATCTGCAACACAACTAGCCGAACCTGCAAAGTCTATAGAAAAACAGAATCTAGCAGATACAGAAACTATCCCAAAACAGAGTTTTCAGCGTGTTTATGACCTTCCACTACCCTATCCTGAATGTGTAATTCCTCAAGCAAGAGATCAACAACTCAAAGATTTTATGCAGACATTATCCAAGGTTCAAATCAACATTCCATTGCTGGATGCAATCAAGAAAATTCCATCATATGCCAAATTTTTGAAAGAGGTTTGCAGCAGCAAAAAGAAGCTTGCAGATTTGGACAAAGTTGTTTTGACAGAATAGTGCAACGCAGTTTTGCTACACAAACTGCCACCTAAGAAAAAAGATCCAGGGAGTTTTAATATTTCTTGTACTATTGGAAATTCTGATTTTAAAAGTGCTTTAATTGATTTGGGTGCAAGTATTAATTTGATGCCTTTTTCTGTTTTCCAGTGATTGGGACAAGGAGATTTAAAGCCCACATCAATTATACTGCAGCTAGCTGACCATTCAATCACTTATCCAAGAGGCGTTATTGAAGATCTAATTATTAAGGTTAATAATCTTTATCTACCTTCAGATTTTGTGGTTTTAGACATAGATGAAGACCTTCAAACACCTATCATTTTGGGGAGGTCGTTTATGGCAACAGCTCGTACTTTAATTGATGTGGAAGCTAGCACACTAACTTTACGAGTTCAAGACCAATCTGTGGTGTTTAATTTGTTTGAGGCAACAAAGCGTCCTGCTGAACAGCAAGAATGTATGCGCATTGATGTGTTCGACAGTATCGTTCCAGATAGTTTTTATGCCAGTTGACATACAGATCAGTTGTTGCACGTTTTACAAGGGGAAATTGGAACAGATTCTGAAGATGAAGGTGTTCTTGAGTATATTCATGCATTGGACAGTCTGCCTACACAGTTGCCCAGGTTTAGAAATGTTTACGAGAGCTTAGGGGAGCCTAAACAGCCCCTTCAGCCGTCCAGACAACAGCCAACCAAATTGGAACTGAAGCCTTTACCTGAACATTTAAACTATGCACATTTAGGGGCTGCAGAAACTCTGTCGGTTATTGTTGCAGCAGATTTAACTCCCACAGAGGAAGATAAATTGCTTCGTGTTTTGAGAAAATATCAAGATGCTTTGGGATGGACAATTGCCGACATCAAGGGTATTAGCCCAGCAATCTGTATGCACAGAATTTTAATGGAAGACGACGTGAAGCCAACAGTTGATGCTCAACGCCGCCTTAACCCAATTATGAAAGAAGTGGTCAGAACAGAGGTTATGAAATTACTTGATGCAGGTATGATTTATCCTATTTCAGACAGTTAAGGATCAGTAGTCCTGAAGTTCCTCCAGGGGGTGATATTTCCACGTTTTGGAATTCCACGTGTGATTCTTAGTGATGGGGGGGAAGCATTTTATTAGTAAACAGTTTGTTGTTTTATTAGCCAAATATGGGATTACACATCGCGTGGCTACGCCCTATCATCCACAGACATCAGGGCAGGTTGAGGTTTCAAACAGAGAATTAAAGCGTATTTTGGAGAAAATAGTTGGCTCTACATGCAAAGATTGGAGTTTAAGGTTAAATGATGCTTTGTGGGCTTACAGGATAGCTTTTAAAACACCAATTGGGATGTCGCCATTTAGACTTGTTTATGGGAAAGCATGTCATTTACCTCTGGAATTAGAGCACAAGGTGTTTTGGGCTATTAAGGAGCTAAATTTTGCATATGATTCAGCCGAGGAGAAGCGTAAGTTAGAGCTCAATGAGCTCTATGAATTTGTAATGATGCATATGAAAGTTCCAGAATATACAAAGACAAGAGTAAGGCATTTCATGACAGTAACATCCTTCGCAAGGAATTTTACACAGGGCAAAAGGTGTTGTTTTTCCATTCCAGACTCAAGTTGTTTCCAGGC
The DNA here is from genome assembly GCA_024362995.1 of Heteromeles arbutifolia. Taxonomy (NCBI): domain Eukaryota; kingdom Viridiplantae; phylum Streptophyta; class Magnoliopsida; order Rosales; family Rosaceae; genus Heteromeles; species Heteromeles arbutifolia. Next base: position 1,531,281 of record JANCRC010000022.1, read on the forward strand.
AAACTTAAATCACGTTGGACAAGTCCATATGTGGTCACTAAAGTTAATTCGCATGGGGCTGTGGAGATAAAAAATGAGGTCACAGATCATGAATTCAAGGTCAACGGTCACAGGCTGAAACCATACTTGGAATCACCTTATGATACAGCACGCGAGTCATTGACTCTAAGGGATCCAGTAACTTAGCCACCAGATTTCTGCGACGTCTAGCTACAGACTTAAAATAAAATGCTTATTGGGAGGCAACCCAATTTTTCCAAACCCTTTCCTTATTTTATTTATTTTACGTTTAAATTTCTATATGCATTTAATACCTAAGTGTTTTTCTTAAAAATAAAAAATAACAAAAATAAAAAATAACAAAAATAAATAAAAAATAAAAAAAATATACAACAGAATCAAAAAATATGTCCATTTCCTTATTTATTTATGCATGTTGATTTTAGCTTGGTTTTTAATTTTCACGACTCTTGGTTCATTGCAGGTTGCAAACAGAAAAGACATACATAAATAAAACGGGTCCTATGCTGGAATCTTGCACCCAGCAACAAGTCTACGTTAACATCAACCATACATTCACAGATGGAAGGGATATGAAGGTTTACCTCCCAGATGCACCGATCTGGGCTCTTGGAAGCTGCTACAGTTCTTGTCCACTGAAGCATGTCCATTCATTTTCCTTCCATCCGATCTATCATTGATCTGCCTATCCTGCACAGAGAACACAAATATAAGACCATGCAGGGACATAACAACATCGTCTTTGCAGATTGGCACCCAAATACATCCTAGGGATGAGTGTTTATACCTTAAATATCTGCAGATCAGGGTCTTTGAGATATAATTTCCCTTCTGCGCAGTGGATCAACAGTTGAGCATTCCATCCCTTGGATCTGTCATGGATCCGCTTACTCTGCACGAATTAGCACACCAGTATAAACATGCAGGGGTAATGAGGAGGCATTTTCACATATGGGGGTTCATCACTGGTGGAGAACAACATTTTTACCTTTGCAAGACCAGATCTGCAATGTCGTAGCTGGTTTTCTTTTTCCTTGTTATTGTTCAGCTTCCAGATCGAGTACCTGTGCCCACAAACATGATGAACATCAGTATACACATGCAGGGTGTAGTTTATATGGGACATGCAGTGAGAGATCAGGACAATGTTTACTTCTGTGGGACGACTGGAGCTGCACTATGCTACATCTCCATGACAAAAGTGGGATGGCTGATTACGGATTTTTGCAGAGACGACTCACATTCCCATGATTAGGTTAGAGAAATACAGAGATGTGTGTGGCTGCACTCTTGGTTGCAGAACGGCTAACTTAGGTGCATCGCTTAGATGAAATGAAGAAGCTGCTGTGAGGTAGGAGGTTTGTACGAATGGGCGATGGACTTGACAGAAAATGGAGAAAAGAATGCCTTTTCAGAATTTCCAGAGAGGGCGAGGGCTGAGAGGAATAGGTTTGAAATGAGAGTAATGAGATATGTCTCTCATTTTTCTAGAAGAGAACAAGCGGATTCGGGTTTTACAACAAATAATATTATTATTTTTCTGCAAAGGAGATGGGACTAGACAGCAGATAGCCGTTTGGCTCTGGGCTCGAGGCTAATGGAAGGGATCCAATGCGTGTTCAAGAGTGGCTAGGGTTTTTCAAATGACAAATGCAGCTCCTACACCAGCTTAAATTGTAGCTGTTGCTAGGCTTTGACACATGTGTGGATTTGTACGTCTTGGTCAACACATCTTCATAAAGCCAGCAGATCCTGGGTTCGAACCATTCCAGGTTGCCCATTTCCATTCCCTTCGTTTATTTTCTGTTTGTTATTATTTTATGTTTGTTTTATTTATAATTTTACTTTTTGTCTTTTCTTTTATTTTCCACACCTTAAGGACAATGTGTGATTTAAGTTTGGAGGTGGGAAATAAGAATTTTTAGATTTTTATTTTTTGTGTCAGTTAAAATTTTTTCGTTTTTAAGTTAATATTCATGGTTTATTTTAAACGTTAGAACAAATGGACATGGTGAAGATTAATCCCACAGTAAAGTCTTTTATATTTATCGTTGCTTAGACACTAATTCACGAATTATACTTGGAAATTTGCACATCACACCAACATGGTTTGTGGGGAGTGAGATTGAAAGACTTACTTTTTGTCTAAGTGTATTTTTATTTTCGTTCTAAATAAATTAAGTTAGTATGTGTTATAAGGTAATAATTGTTCCACCCGAGGCTTTACCTAGTAACCTGGCCAATCCTGCCTAATCAGCAATGGTTCTCGCGTCAAACGGTAGAGTTTTGGCATGGGGCAGGGTGGTTAGTTGGTTTCGTAGCCTTTCCAGCTCGGGTTAATAAGTCCTTAGGGGTGTTCTACACCTAGTGCCCTAAAGCCCTAGTGGTTTGGGAGTCATTCACCTAAAGCTCGTTGCATGGGTTGGATCGAAAGCTTAAGTGAACCGACATTGCACGACCACTACTGTTACTAAAAAATAAATAAATAAAATCACATGAAAAATTCGAAAAAGAAAAAAAAAATATATATATATATATATATATGTGAAGTTAGTATGTGAAGTGTGAATAAAAAGGATGAGAGGTAAGGGTTTTAGTCGAGTCTCCTTAACTATGATGGTTCACTTTACATCGAATGAAGTTTGTGAATTCTTTTCTAATTGACTCTAAATGGCTTAGACTCTGTGGTGGGATTGGTTGGAGCTTTTGGAAAGATGTTCTGATTTTTAACATTTTCTATGGATTGCAACTTGAAAGTGAAAATTTTGTTTTAGCTAGATTTTATTTAAGTTTTTAGTTTGTTAACTTTTATTTTTGTTTTCTTGATTTGTTTTGCTTGAGGATAGGCAAAAAGCTAAGTTTGGGGGTATTTTGATGAGTCAATTTCATATTATATATTTTACCCTATTCTTAGTGTATTTTGGTTAATATTTTGGAAGAATTTTGATACTTTGAATTGTATTTCCAATATAGGACTTTCGACTTCCTTTGGAGCAAAACATGATCAAACGGATGAATTTTGGAGTAATTCTAAATGGAGGACGTTCGTGAGTCACTTAGCTTCATCGTACCAAAATATCAGATTTTTATACCTAGTGGTGATTTTCTGGCAATAAAATAAAGGAGCAATGCGCAGTGCTGGAAGAATGACGTTTTGGGCTTGAATTGTGTTTTTCGAGCCCAAGATGACCTCGGATGGGTTTGTGGCCTTCTGGAGATGTGTTCAAAACGTCTTGATCTTCAAAACAAGTTATTATGGGCCGTATTTGGAGGATATCTGAGGCTAGAACGTGGCTGGACAAGTACTTGGCAGATTCTCCTAGATTAATTAGGACTTTATTTTCTTAGTTGTTTTATTATTATTAGTTTCCTAATTAGAAGAAAAACCACAATCTAGGGTTGGCGTTGGATTCTTAAGTGGGTATTAAAGGTTTAGCCGACCCTAGGTTAGACACTTTTTCTATTTTATTCAACTTTGGAGACGGAGAGAATTGCTAGGGTTCTTGGAGATTTTCTACTTTAAGGTGTTTTCATTCTTTTTCTAGTTAATGATATTTTCTATGATTTTAATTATGAATATGTGTAACTAATTTCCGTTTGCTAGGGCGAAGCCTTGAGCCTTAGCATGAATATGTAATTTGTATTCAATTGCTTATGATTGATTGCATGCGCGCTTTGAATTATTGATCATTGTTTTAAACCATCTAATTGTATTGATGACTGGCCACCATTAGGATGTTTAGACAAGTAATTGGATGCAATTCGGTCGGAATATCACCGAAGGATTGAGTATTGCTTCTTGTGATTGATAATTGTAATTTCACCTAGGCGAATATCATGCTCTTAGGGGTTGCATGGTTTTTCAAAAGGTTTTCATAGAACTTAATGAGTCTTGCATGTTCATATTTCATCTGAATATCACAGATGGATTGTATGTTAGATATACGTTCTTGCTTGAATATCACGAGGAGAATATATATTAGGAAAACCTAACCTTCAAAGTGGCATGTGTAAACCATAAGTAATTGGTAGAGATTCATAGGATTGTTAGGTGATGGTGGAACCCTAGTACTTTTATAAATTGGTATTTAAACTTTTTTTTCTTTCATATTAGTTTTTAATTAAAATTCATTTTTAATATTAATCTATTTCAAAATCATCTTTCTCAAGTTTTAATTCTAAGTAGTTAATTAAGAATTGTTTTTACATAAATTATCCAAATAGTTATTGAGGAGAACGACCTTGCATAAGCATCTATACTACAACATCCTTGTATTCTTGCAAGTATTTCATGTGTTTTTATCCCTATTTTTGTAGACGGTAAAATCACGATCAGTACCAAACTAAAAACTAGTACCTGTGTCCAAGCAACAAATGCTAATACCAAACTAAAAACCATAAATCATCATTCCTAGAAAACAACTTTTATTTTAATATTCAAATTCATGAAATTCTCTTTAAGCCAAACAATTGCAGAGAACTCCGAGTCCTCCATAATTCGGTACGATTTATCCACATTTCCTACACAGGTTTTGCTATGAAGTACGTAAAATGCTCCATTGAGCTGTCAATCATTAATCTTGTTTAAGTTTCTTCTTTAATTTGCTTTGGCGTTTTCGTTTCCAAGCACTGACCTCGTATTCAACAGAGCAATTACAAAAAATATGCAATTATTTTTTTCTATAGGGAGAGTTTCTTCCTTTGTATATGGCAAATGAAAAAGGAAAATAAAATATAAAGATGAAACTAATTTGTAAGTTCCTTGCTTGAAGACATTTATCATGCCTCTTCCTTTTCTTTCGTTCTGTTTTAATGGATACAAGTTCTTTTATTTATTCAGATCAACAAAGCGTATGTGGTCTAGTCATGCCAAGCTCCTAAAGAACTTTTAACTCTTACTGTCAGCAACATGGAAGTACTCTATTGCAGAGTTCCAACCACAACATCAAAGCTAACGGACTCGGAGATATTGATCAATATTTGGAAGAGTTTAAACTCTTTCCCTAACCCAATTGTGTACTAAGCGACAATGTCTTATGTCACTAATCTTATTCTCAATTACTTTTAGCCATTTTCTTCTACGCACAATCAATATATATAACTAAAACCATTAAGTTATTATCCATTAGCTATTCCTTTAGTCTTCATGTGCTTCCAAGTGCAAAGTTATAATCAATCACAAAATCATTAAGCAGGTCAAGGTAATTATAAATTTCGAAGCTCGTAACAAGGAAGATTTAGAACTTGATACAAAGCCAACCAAACAAGCAGGGAACAACAATTGCAGCTACAAAGTCAACCAAAATACATAAATATAAATAAAATTATTCCAAATGGTGAAAAAAAAAAAAAAAAAAAAAAAAAAAAGCCTAATCAGTTAATAAAAGCCTACATCCATAAAATCACCATATAAACTCCAAAAATCAAAGATCTAGAACAAGCATTCATATGAAAACAAGAAACAGAGCAGAGCAACATAAATTAAAGAGAAGGAGATGCAATTAGCGAAATGTAGCAAATAATTACCAACCAAACTGACATTAAGCAAATAAAGCTTTGAGAGATTTGCTACGTGTCCCAAACGGTCCGATTGGAGTCTGGACTCTCTCTGCGCCTACGAAAAAGCTGACTTCTCCAATAAACCTAGCGTCAAATCTCTGCAAACACACAGATTCCAAATCCAAAACCCTAATTGCGATTATTTGGATCGGGATTCGAATCAATTTCTAGGAGGAAAAAAATGGGGAAAGGGAAATTTGTGAGAAATTTTGTTAGGAGGAAAAAAAGGAGGAAAGGGAAATTTGTTTGCAGATGGACGAGAGGGAAATTTGTTAGGAGGAAAAAAAATAATTTGGGAAAATTTAAAAAGAGCGCCGATTATTCACAATTGGGCCGCCAAAATTTTAACACTTTGAGCGACGGAGATATAGATTATGACGTCATGCAAGTTATATTTAAGAAAGAAAAAAAACACCTAATGCGAACTACAATAATAAATTTAAAGCTACTTAATAAATATATATACTATTCAATTTCTAAAGTGTTATAACACAATAAATAAATTTAAACCTACTTAATAAATATATATACTATTGAACTTGATGGGATATCATTCTACGAAACTAGTTTCAACGATCCAACCGTCAAACTTGTTTGTATATGCTTTGAGATTGCATACGCCAAAAATCGCAAAAAACACACATGCAGAGATCAAGTAACAGGACAAAACTTTTCGACGGTTATAAATGAAAAACTCACGATTTAACGGTTATTTTAGCTCCAATTTTGATGATTTTTTACAGCTACACTCCTAGATCCTATATGAATACAAGGAACTAATTCGATCGTCAATTTAAAATATTTACACAAGTGGATACCACAAAATCTTATGTTATACTTGATGAAAGTATAAATAAAATCTAAGTGTTAGGGAATCTAACGTTTTAATGAGATACACATTGTACGAAACTAGTTTCAACGATCCAACCGTCAAACTTGTTTGTATATGCGTCGAGATCGCATACGTCAAAAATCGCAAAAAACAAACATTCAGAGATCAAGTAACGGGACAAAACATTTCGACGGTTATAAATGAAAAAATCACGATTTAACGGTTATTTTAACTCCGATTTTGATGATTTTTTAGAGCTACACTCCTTGACCCTATATGAATACAAAGAATTGATTCGATCCTCAATTTAAAATATTTACACAAGTGGATACCACAAAATCTTATGTTATACTTGATGAAAGTATGAATAAACTCTAAGTGTTAGTGAATGTATCGTTTTGATGGGAAACACATTGTACGAAACTAGTTTCAATGATCCAACAGTCAAACTTGTTTGTATATGCTTCGAGATTGCATACGCCAACAATCGCAAAAAACAAACAGTCAGAGGTCAAGTAACGGGGAAAAACTTTTTGACGGTTATAAACAAAAAAAACACGATTTAACGGTAGTTTTAACTCCGATTTTGATGATTTTTTAGAGTTACACTCCTTGACCCTATATGAATACAATGAACTAATTCGATCTTCAATTTAAAATATTTACACTAGTGGATACCACAAAAGAAAAAGGCAATGCAAGAACCCCAAAAGCAAAGCAAAAGGCAAAAAAAAAAAAACTTTGCGCGACATAGGTGCACATGCGTCGCCCAAAGTACTTTACGCGATGTAGGTGCACGTACGTCGCGCAAATCTATTTTGCGCGACGCATGTGTACCTACGTCCTTCTTCTTCTTCTTCTTCTTCTTCTTCTTCTTCTTCTTCTTCTTCTTCTTCTTCTCCTTCTTCTTCTTCTTCTTCTTCTCCTTCTTCTTCTTCTCCTTCTTCTTCTCCTTCTTCTTCTTCTTCACATCTTTTCAGCCACTTTAGTGGCTTTAGTTGAACCTTCCTATAAATGCCAGAGAAATGGCCCCCTTGATAAACATAGGCATGAAAACAGCATATGATTATAACCATGACGCGGTATAACAGTGTATCAAAACAATTTTGAAGAACAAGATTAAGACATTTTGGCAACTAGTCAATCCTTATACGACACTGATCTAGCACAATTAGCTTCATTTAGCACATCTTTTCAGCCCGATTTTGAGTATCAGTAACTAACTAAGATGATACAATGTAAGTAATCTTATAAAAGCAATCCAGATTGATTTATGAAAAGAATGTTACATTACAAAATAAGTGACCATTCCCCTAATAGTTCGTGGAAATAGTAAAAGTGTTAGACTAGAAGCCATTTCACTTTCTGTTGAGAATTGCAAGACAAAATGAATCGATAAGCAATAAATTCATATTAAAATTATACTACATGAACCTATAAGGCACAAAGGTAAATTCAATTCCTGATAAAAAAAAGAAAGAAAAAGAAATTGTAATTAAATACATTGAATCACAAATAAAATAGATACCTCCTCAAGCACTGCTTTAACTTGATGAAGCTTTTCAGCATGTTCAATGTCTTCTGCCTCACTATCACTTTCTTGACCTGGTTTAGCGCCAAAATACATTGGTAAAGCATTCTTGGTTTGGCGCAAAGCATGTTTGTGTGACGCTACACACAAAACGTCACGCAAACTGGCTTGGTGCGACGAAGGATTACGTCGTGCAAAGCTGTTTTGTGCGACGTAGGTACACATTCGTTACGCAAAACAGCTTTGTGCGACGCCATTTTGTGTGTAGCGTCGCGCAAACATGTTTTTGTACTAGTGTCCAGTTACCCATGTCCATTAGCTGCATATTTAGTTTTTCAAAAGCTACCAAATTAATAAAGTAGCGAAACGTTATAACGGCCATTACGGGGGAATACGTCTCCTCGTAAACAATTCCAGGGCGTTGAAAGAATCCTTTGGTGGTGATGCATACCTTATATCACACTATTTCATTTTTCTTATTACGCTTCCTTACAAAAACCCACTTGTAGCCAACATGTGTCACATTTGGTGGTGGCGGAACTACAGACCCAAATATTTTACATTTCACAATGGAATCGAGTTTGACCTGGACTTTTTGTTTCCAGCTTGATTAATGAATTTTACATCGACATTCATCAACGGACCGCAGTTTAATGTCATCGCTCATCATGATATCAATATCCATTGTGTATACAAATACATCATCGACTATGATCTTATTCCGATTCCAAAGTACATATAACCTTGCATAATGACCAATATCTCTCTATACTTGGGAGGCATATTCGTCTCTTCAATGACGCTTCCATAATCTAGAATACCCTTATGTGTTGGAATGTATGAGCTAGCAATGGTAGGATTCGAGCTAGGTTCACTGGTGTGTCGTGGGTTTTCTCTTCCAAGGTTGTGAATCCTTTGATCTTACATGTCTACCATGCTTCAAGGTAGTAGTAAATGATTGGCTAGCCACCAGTGTACCAAGCCGCGCAACAAGTGCGGCCACCCGTCATTCGGGGCCGGCTCATCCTTCCAGGGCGATGTTTCGAAGTACACATGGCACATCTATCTTTGAATCCACGTTTGAAGCTAATATATGTGATCTTGTCACTTTCACTAGGTTTAGACATAGGTCCTGCAATTTGTAGGGTTTTGGAATCGTAATTTTTTTTTCTTTTCGATATACTCACACATATTCATCATCATATAACATGCATATAACATAGAACAGTAATCACAATATACATAGAATAAATATAAATTAAATTCAAATAGATTAGGGTTTTACGATTACTTGGATGTTTGATGAAGATGTTGAAAAATGTACACAGGATTAACTTGGGATCCTCTCCTTCTCACAGAGACATGTTCATGCTAATAACATGTTATGAAACTAATTATAGAAGTGGGTAAGAAAAGAAAGGGATGAGAGAGAGAGAGAGATATGGGCTCAGGTGTATATGAGAATTGTGTTTCACCTCCTGGCCTTATGCCTTTATTCGTACTAATCGTGATGGTTTTTTTTTGCCTTACAAGTAATACAAATTCTACAAGAATTTGATCTCCAACTGCTTTGGGATTCCTATTTTAATGTACTTCTTAATTTTTTTTTGTGCATCTGTTTCTTGTTGCAGTTGATAATGGCACAAATGATTACTCAAAGTGTGACGACTCGTCCTGAATATATATTTATTTTATCCCCGAAGGCGTGGAAATAACAGTTTTACCCTTGAACGTTGGGTTATGTTTGTGTAAATGGGCTAAGGGATTGGTCCAATTAATTCCTTTCCTAATTATTTGGACCCAATTGTAACTTAAGTTCCCTTTTGTTTTGGTTGGCTACCTAAATCTGGACCACACATACACTTACGTTGATCTCTCCCTCTCTTTCGAATTTTCTTCCATTTCTGTACAACCTTTATGGCCAATCTATCAACCAACTCCAAACCGCACAGATCGAGGTTTTCAGGACCACCATCGTACTCCTCATCACTTCACGAGCCGAGTGGTACCTTTAGTTTAGAGGAAGGACTTCAGGATCGCGAGAACCAGGGAGCTCCGGCGAGGTGCACTGTTACTCCGTCACGATCGTGGGTGTTTCACGGAGTTTTAAAGTCTTAGGGAGCCTTAGAACTACTCTACGAAGCCCTGGGAGGAATTTTGGTAAGGTTTGGACGTTGGAACACTCGAGTTCGTCGGGTTAAAGGGGTGGTTGGACTACCGAGGATTTTTCTGACCACTTTATGTTGGTTTTAGGTCTCCAAAGTGGTAAGAATGTGTTCTACTCACTTAGAGCTTCATTTTGGTATGAATTTCATGAGATTTGGTTGAGAAATGAAAGAGATATTCAAGTTTTAAGTTTTTCCAGTTTCCGGCGGCACAGATGACGGCCGGCGGCGGAGTCTGGTGATCCACCGGAGAAGAAAGGAGAATATTCCGTCAATTTTGATGGAATATTCCTAACGGCGTCAAGTATATCTAACGGTATATTCCATTATTTAACGAAATATTCCCTAACAGCATTAGGGTTACCGTCAGCGTGCCAGGCACGTGCCTGCGCATGGGCGGTGCATGTGGCTGTGCCTTGGCTGGCGCGTGGCGATGCGTGGATGATCGAAAAATTATTTTTAAAATATGGGGATGTTCGTGGGGATGAGTAGGCCACGTTGGTATATTCAAACACCCCAATTGAGCAATGGATGAGAAGTTCTTACCTAGCTTTGGTTATGTGCTTAAATTAACATCAAAATAGTAGTTTCACATATAGGTGAGACGTTTCCTGAGGACGAGCGCAGCCAGGCAAGCCTTGGGGGCTACGATCTTTCTACATATCAGTGAGTGGGCTTTTGGTTTTCAGTATATATATATATATATATATATATATATATACATATATATGTTGAGTATTTTCCCAGAAAACCTATTTAAATGATTCTATGTTGAGTATTTAGCATGCCACATTTCATATCCTTCAAAGGAGATGGAGACTCGGAGAGACACTTGAAGCACTATCGAAGCCCAATGATCCTCTATCGAAACAATGACGATCTCATGTGCAAGATATTCGCCACTACTCTACAAGGCGAGTCGCAAGATTAGTTCTACACCCTGCCACCACAATCCATCCGGAGTTTCGACGAATTTTCTTGGTTTTCACCAAAGAATATTCATCCCATCGCTCGATCAAGAAATAGTCATACCACTTGTTCAACGTCAAGAAGAACCCAACGGAGTCGCTTTGCGAATATGTGAAGAGGTTCAAAGCAGAGAAGGCAAAGATAGTCGGATGCAACGTCTCGATAGCTAGAGCAGCTTTCCAAAAAAGAATTCCAGCAGACCACCCGATGTTCGAAAAATTGATCATGAAAGAAGATCTAACTCTGGCAGACTCTTTCGCTCTAGCAGAAAAACATGCACTTTGGGACGAGACTCGCTGATCCAGATTCAAGGACCGGAATGAGTACTTGGCATCACCTCCCTACTATCCAAACCGGAAGCAGCGAATGACCTATTCACATGTTTGATGGTATCCGAAGCAACAATAAGCCCTACCATTATACGAGAAGAGCTGAGGGCCCGAGTACCTGTGTTCCACAGTTTAAAAGTTCTCCTCGATGCTACCAGCAATTCAAAAGCTAACTTTGGCGATAGTTGTTGCAACTCGGAAGCTCAAGTTTTACCTTCAAACGCACGCAGTCATCCTCATGACGCACTATTCCGCCCAATCCAGACACGCGACGATAAAGGCATAGACACTGGCAGATGCAAAGTTTTCTGATGAACGCAACAACCCGGCCCAAAAGACTTGCCAAGAGCAGACGAACACTAGAAGGACACACTCGGAAGCAAGTTTTGTCTTCGTCGCCCCAAAAGATTCTACATAGGAGCAACATGTACCAGCAGTTGAACACCACATCCTACTACGTGTCACACGGCCCCAGCCGACCCTTGCTCTATGATTCAACTCTAGAGTGGCCCAATACCGGCAGTTGAGCATCTCCTGCTGCGTGTAACATGGCCCCATCTCCACGGCTCCATACCACGCCTTCACAACACAATAGGGCAACCCAATGATGGCTCCACAGCTCCCTACTGCGCCTTCACGCCGAGCCTAGGCGACGAAACAGAGTAGCTCAACGATGCCCCAGAGGTATCTGAGCACGCTATAGCCGCGCCTGCTCCACCCAATATAGACTTCTGGCATTTGCATGTCGACGGAGCATCCAACTACAAAGGTTCGGGAGCAGACGTGGTCTTTGTCACCCCATGCAATTTGATGCCCAAGCAGGCGATCACTCTAGGCTTTAAAGCATCCAACAACGAAGCTGAGTACGAGGCCCTACTGGCGGGACTCCGAATGGAAAAAGACTTGTCGATGAAAAGGCTTGCAATTCATTCTGATTCCCAGCTAATCACCAGCCAGACTATTGGGGAGTACATGGCAAAACATCCAAAGATGGAACAATACCTAGATAAGGTACGCAAGCAGCTTGAGGCATTTCAGACTTACACTCTCACTCAAGTTTCGCGGGCAGATAACGCCCACACAGATGCATTAGCCAGCCTAGGCTCCACCCTCAACCACCAACTCAAACGCTCTATTCTGGTGGAATATTTAGACAAGCTAAGCATAGAGACGGAGCTGGCAGCCGAAGTGTCACAGGTTATTATAACTCCCAACTGGTAAAGTTTTATTATAGACTACCTAGTTAACGACACACTTCCCGCGAAAAGATTAGAGTCTAGAAAGCTCCAAATCAAGGCAGCATGCTACTACATGTGGAACAACATTCTCATCCGAAGATCCTACACCAGACCACATACATCTCTATTGCTTAGCGCCTCCCGATGACTCGATGCAGGAAGGCATTTGAGGAAATCACTCCGGGGGCCGATCCTTAGCACAGAAGGCTCTTAACACATGCTACTATTGGCCTACCATGCACCAAAATGCTAAGGAGTTGTACAAAAGTGAGAGCACTGCTAACGCTATAAGCCGGTACCAGCACTGCCTGCCAGCGAGCTACACCCGCAGACGAGTCTTTGGTCGTTCATGTAGTGGGCAATCAACCTGGTAGGACCTATGCCGCCTGCTACTAGGACAGAGGCATGATCATCGTGGCAACCGACTACTTCACCAAATGGGTAAAAGCAGAGCCCATGATGACCACGATTCAGACGGACATAGAGCGCTTCATATAGAGGAACATCATTTACTGATTTGGCATCATTCAGTTCCTCGTCATCCATAACGGCCCGCAATTCGTGGGCAGAGATTTGGCAAAGTTCTTCAAAAAATATGGCATCAAGCAACATATGTCCACGCCGAGATATCCTCAAAGCAATGGGCAGGCCGAAGCATCCAACAAAATGATCCTCGACTGCCTCAAGAAATCCATCACCAACAAGAAGGGAAAATGGCCAGACAAACTCCCCGGATCTCTATGGGCATATTGCACCATCAAAAGACGAGCAACTGTTGAAACTTCTTTCTATTTGGCATTTGGCTCAGAAGCAATCATTCATCCCAATGTCATCAAGCTAAGTATCACCGCTCTATTACCAAGCATTAAGAGAACAGTAAGGAGATGGCTATAAGCTTAGATCTGGCAGAGGAGAAGCGCGAGTAGACCATCACCCGTATCGCAGTCTACCAACAGCAGCTCATCTTCAGCTACACCAAAAAGGGTCAAGATCTGCCAGTTCCAGCCCAGAGATCTAGTCCCAAGAAAAGTCTTCATCACTGCCCGTAGAGAAGGCTCCAAAAAGATGGATCCCATATGGGAAGGTATGTACAAGATCAGCATAGTAGGCGGTAAGAGTAATTACACCCCCGCCACCATGAAACAACAAAAAGATAAAAAAGAAGTGGAACGCCTACAATTTAAGGAAGTACCATGTGTGACCTCCTGCTACATCAAAGCCCGAAGACTCAAGTAGCTCGACGGGTACTGCCTCGCAAGCCGAGGACTATCCAGTTGTTATTCAGTTCCTACCTTACAGCTAAGTTCTCGTTCGTTTCACTCGTTTTTCAATGAGGAATTCAGAAGCAGTTTACAACTTGGCTCAGTTGCATGCTTACAACAACTGATCACTTCTGCACTTCAAAAGAAGACCGCGCCCTTCTTAGGGACTTATCACATAAATTGAGCCCTCCGATGGACCAACCATGCTCTCATGTGTGAGAGGGTAAACTAATTTCCCGATACCCATATGGGTCTGCTATCCAAAACGGGAGGATAAACTATACACTCTGAAAATCTAGACGTGGATGAGCCTGGTTGCCCTAGTATAACTAGAAGCACGATGGTTTATGCCGGGATTCCTAGAAGTAGCCACAATGGTCTTTTTCAAGGCTTAGCTAACTGAAGGATTTTGGGTCTCTTGGCCTAATACGAGCCCTAGAGACGAATGGGGCACATTACGCAGTACATCTAATGGACGGCTGCCTTAGAACCCTAAAGCTACTACTGAGTGCATTAAGGTAGCCTACGATTTCCGAAAGACTGCCTACGGCTTGCCCTTCGAGCAGTAAAGCCATGCTAGACTTACACAACCGCACATTCTTGTGAAAAGTTAAACAAGCTAACGTGCATACACGAAGCTTTATCCACTGCTGCCATGCTATGTAGTCGATAAGCTTCACCTCTGCCAAGCGCGGAACAAACTACACCAAGTCCTAAAGTGTTTTGATACTTGCTACGCAACCTACGAAATTGGAGAAAGCGAACGTTAACAGCCTAGTGGTTACGCGGACTTGTCTGCTTCTTGATATGGTATAAACTAACACACAAATTAAACCCTATTAAGATAGTTGTAGTATATGAAAGTAGGGATCGTTCTAGGCCGGGGATTAATTAGGGCTGCTAATCTACACAAATGTGACTCAAAAACACAAAACTAGGCTTAGAAACACTTAACTAGACACTAAAAACATCAAAACACACTAAACAGACTCTAAACAGCATAATACTAGCAAATAGACTCAAAACAGACTCTAGGGAATTATTTAGACGAATTTTAGACTAGTAAGACTCAAAACACTAAATTGGAAAGATTCGAACACATCTCTAACTAATCTAACACATTTAATTAAAGGGGGGGGATTCATTTGGACGAAATTAATTAAACTAAACAGATTGCATAAACTAAACAGGTTAGACACAAAATTGGGTGATTTAAATGGGTAAAGGGCTAGCCAGAGCGTCCTACTCCACACATGAAACATATGCAACACAAAACGATTTCCAGTTATTATTCCTTTAAACCATGAATCTCAACGCCCCAGATTAACCGTGAACATCACTAATTAACCCTCAAATTTTCCTTAAGTCATTGAATTGGATGGACAACGCATCAGCAACCAAATTATTCTTTAATAGTTCCCTACATGAACAGCATAATAGAGATACAATCAAAGATCATTAAGCTTTGTGAAAATCATAAGCATTGACAAGGCATTTGTAACTATGAACTGCATGATACTTCTGCCAGGAATTCACTTAACGCAATCATGACTAGTGACTTTTACTACTTGTAAATATAAGTTCATAATGATTAGGTCAAACTCCCTTATATTCTAGCATCAAATTCATGCATGCAAACTAAGCAGGCCTTCTCAATCAACACACAAGAATAAGTTATGAATCAAATAGATAAGTGAATCGCATTCATGATTTACGAAACAATAACTGGAGGTAATCAATTCATATAAAGCATATTACCATGGCTTTGAATTCTCCCCTAGCTAAAAGAAATTAGTTCCACATGT
Organism: Heteromeles arbutifolia; assembly: GCA_024362995.1. Taxonomy (NCBI): domain Eukaryota; kingdom Viridiplantae; phylum Streptophyta; class Magnoliopsida; order Rosales; family Rosaceae; genus Heteromeles; species Heteromeles arbutifolia. The sequence continues at coordinate 1,546,992 of JANCRC010000022.1, forward strand.
TTGCAGAAATTAACAACGAAATCAACATAATTGTAAAACTCAAACAAGGATAGAAGACACCCTGAGATGAGAGGGATAAGTTTGACACAATTCTAGAAGGAGAAGGACTAGGGTTTTACAAAAACCAAGGAAGAAAGGGACTAAGAACCTGCGGCAGATTCTAGAGTTTCTAGAAAGAGTCCAGGCGCAAGATTTTTAGGAGAGGGGATGTGGCTTCTAGAAATCAGGTTCTAGATGTACTAATGTAAGTAGAAGTCCCTCTTGTAGCTAAAAATAAGGTAGGATAGGATTAGGATAAGGTTAAGACAAGATAAGGTTGTTTGGATAATGTTCCTTGTTTCTTGCTCTTTCCGTATCTTTTTTGTCTTGAATTTGTTTCTCCAGATTTGTAGCATGTTCCTAGCCTCTTTTGACTTCAAATTTGTCCATCCACCTTGCTTCATTCATAAGCTATCCATTCCAAGCTCAAAACTGCTCCAAAATGCTCTAAAATGCACTTTCTTGCCACTTTTGCCATTTGAACCTACAAACACACGAAAATAGCTTAAATCACTATAATAAATGGAAACTAACTCACTAAATGTAAAGAAACAAGCTAACTAAGTCCCATAAATATGCTCCTATCAAATTCCCCCACACTTAGCTTTTGCTAGTCCTCGAGCAAAACAAAGAAAACAAAACACAACATAAACCTTCCAACAATTGCCTTAGGGATTTCAATGAAACATGACATGTTAAAAAACTAATCCCACAGATTTTAGTCATCCTTACCCTCGAGCTCATACTTAATAACAGTCGCCATTCACTAGCTCGCATTTAATCAATTAAAACAACATTTTGAATGTAGTAACATGCCTTAGAGAATCTCTCAATTCCTTACCGGATATACTCTCTATTTTCACACAGATTTTCTGACTACACTCCCTACACTAGGTATATGTGAGAAGATTGATGTAAACATGTAGACTAGCACTCACATAAGTTGTAACAAAGAAGACACTTTCTAGAATTATTAATACAACATGTATATGATCTCATGAATGGAATGCCACTACTTAGAAGCGAGAACCAGGGATTCCATATGCTCATACCAATCCCAAACTCCACATTATTGAAACACATAACAATCAAGATAGAAGTCTAAAGGTTGTAACGGGGCTAGGGGTATTGGCTAACAAAGAAAGGTAAGGATAAACAAAGGTTCTTAAAGAAATAATAAGCAAAGTAATGAAAACAACACTTATAATTCACTTTTGAATGCAGCAACTGACTTTGAACACAAAAGGGAGATTCATACAACTTTGAGGGCCAAATTCAAACTTTTGGACCCTTTCTTCAACAACCAATACTTGTGAGCTCATTCTCACTTATTTTCAACCTCTTTTTTTTTTTTCTTTTTCTGCACACTTTTCTTTTTCAACGTTTTTTTTTTTTTTTCCTTTCTTTCTTTTGCACACAAAACGTACAACCTCATACATTTCCAACGAAAAACCTTCCCCCACACTTGTTTTTCTGCATAATGTCGATCAAAAGGAATTCCCTCTAAGTCATGCTTCACTATTCTTTAAGAACAAGGGTGTGGATAGTCCTATACTAGGCTAGGTAAGGATAATGTGGGCTAACAAAGAAAATAGGCTAAATAAGGCTCAAAGAGGTTAAACCTACAATACGAATGCAAAGGGATAAGGCTTTTTGGCTCTAGCTTAAGCTAAACAACTTCATCTTGTTAGTTGTTATGCAATCAATTTTATGCTTTGAATGAAATGGGCATGAGTTCTAGTATTTGGATCTAAAGTGATGAAAATGCACTCTAAGTAGCAACCGACCAAAGAAATAATGAGATCATGCAACGACTTTAGCAAACAAAAACATCACAGATTAATAACTCTCCAAATAAAGTATAGGCTCAAGTCTCTCAGGGTTGTAGCGTTAGTTTGAGTTTCTTCCTTCAAGCATGTTACAAAAACTGATTTTTACCTTTTGTGATTACATGTGAATTCGTAAACGACAATTACAACTAAGCATAAACCGAAGAGCATATCAAACTTCCATCCATGTTTGTAACTTTCTTTAATAGTCATGCAATTAAAAACCAAATCATCATCATTGTGTTGGAAGGTACCCTAAGACAACTCAAAAAATGACTCTAAAAATGACTATTTTTGGTTTTTATTTTCAAAACTTTTTCGATTTTTTTTTCTTCAAATTTTCGGATTTTCTATTATAGGGCACATTAAAACACTTTAAAAAACACTAAAAACACTTAAAATAGTGAGTAACAACTTTAGAAGTGATAGGTGATAAAAACCCATGAAAATCAATGAAAAACACTTTGTTTACCCCCCCACACTTAAACCAAACATTGTGCTCAATGTTTCAAACATAGACTCACACGCAAGCAAGCAAACAACACAACTAACAAACATGACAATTATGGCAAAGTAAAAGCAATAAAGAATAGGGTTAAGGAACACAAATCTGGTTGTGGAGCAGGAGAGTCCTAGGTCTTCTTTATTTGAACGCATGGGTTGCCTCCCAATAAGCGCTTGCTTTAACATCTTCCAGTCGGACAATACCTCCTTTTAAGCTTCATTAGGTTCCACGGCATGGAGTGGTATTTCCTCCACGAAATGTTCCTCGAAATTCCCATGAATTGGCTCTATGAATGGAAGGGGATAGTGATCCTTCCTGATTTTGGCGTTATGTTTCCAAAAGTCAATATAATTATTCCCACCAGCTTGGATTCGATTTGGTACCTGCACCAAAGAAGGTAACAACCTATTAATTGAAATGGGAATTGGAATTGGGATTGGTGGCTCACCAATGTACTGCGATAAAGGCTCAAAATGAGCAACACTATCAACAAATTCACTATGGGTGCTCTCGACCAGATTGGGCCTTTTGATGGCAGGGGAGTGTCCCTTGTGCTTTACTCCAATTCCCTCATTTTTGGTGGTTCGAAATACATCCTTCTTAATTGGTGCTGAACGTTTCTACACTATATTTTGAATTACATAAATGGAAAAACAAGAACGAACATCAGTAGGATTCTCAATAGATTCAGAAACTTTAAAGTTAATCATATCGCCACCAAACTCCATAGTTAATGCTCCCTTGGCCACGTCAATCTTGGTGTGGGCTGTTTTCATGAAAGGTCGTCCAAGTAAGAGTGGCGATAGTGGAGAGTGAGCTGAGTCCTCCATGTCAAGCACATAAAAATCTGCAGGAAAAATCAAGTGGTCTACCTGCACAAAAACATCTTCCAAAACTCCTTTCGGATATGCATTAGATCAATTAGCTAATTGAATAATAACACCCTCATTTTTAAGCTCTCCTATATCCATAGATGCATAAACAGAATATGGCATGACATTAATGGAAGCACCTAAATCTAGCATAGCATGTTCAAACCTTGTATTACCAATTACACAAGGGATAATGAAACTACCTGGATCTTTGCATTTAGGTGGCAGCTTTCTTTGCAACATTGCAGAGACATTTTCACTTACTTGTTATACCACATCTTTCTCCTAAATCTGTTTCCTTGTTGTACAAAGCTTCTTCAAAAACTTAGCGTACTTCAGGATTTGCTTTATCGCATCAAGGAGCGGGATATTGACGTGCACCATCCTAAACGTCTCCAGAATGTCTTTTTTATCCTCTTCCTTCTTTGATTGCATGAATCTGTGAGGGAAAGGAACATTTGGTGGAATCATGTTAGAATGAGTCAAATTTGGAACAACCTTACCTGTGGTGGACGGTTTAGAGTGCTTAGGGGGCTGCGGCAAGGGGTGTTCTTCCCTTGCCGTGGCTCTTTCTTCTTGTTGCAACAATTTTTCATCCTCTTCTTGGCTTGGTTTAGACGTTTTTGAACTTGTTCCAATCTCCTTGCCACTTCTCAAAGGGATAGTGTTAGCGGTTTCAAAATCTCTCTTTGGATTGGCAATGGTTGAACTAGGTAGTTTGCCTTCATCTCTAAACTGGCCCATAAATTCCACCATCTGCCCCATTTGTTTCTTCAATTCATCCACCTCTTTAGCTTGATTTTGCATCACTTTGGTTTGATTTTGTACTCCATGGGCCAAAGTGGTTAGTAATTAAACAATTTGATCATTATTCATTGATGAACCTGAATTTGGTTGGGCAGATTGTGGTTAAGGTTGTGTTGGTACGAATGACCTTTGAAATATCCTGGGAGGTGGCTGTCGAAATCCTCATTGTTGTTGAGTTTGTTGAGGCTCCCTCCACTTCATATTTGGGTGATCTCTCCAGGCCGAATTGTAAGTGTTGGAATATGGATCAAACTGTGGCTGATTGTGGCATTGATACCCAATGGCGTTAGCACTTTCCCATCCTCCATTCTCTATTAATTGAGGGCACTTATCTGAGGGGTGTCCTTGCATAGAGCACATGCCACAAACCTTTGGTCTTTGCACCTTGTTTCCTTCAACAGCCTGTGACACAAGAAGAGTAAGATTAGCCAATTGAGATTGAATTTCGACCATTGAACTTACCTCATTCACTTGTTACTGCCGTGGGGTGTCTTTTTGTCCAACTCCCTCGTATTGTTGTGCATTCAAGGCTCGATTAGAAATTAAGATCATTGCAGCAACTGGGGTTTTGTCAACCAAAGCACCCCCTGCCAAGGCATCTAACATTTGTTTCTCAATGGGAAGAAGTCCTTCGTAGAAATATTGAATTAAAAGTTCTTCCTTCATTTGATGTTGAGGGCATGATGCAACTAGAGTCTTGAAACGCTCATAATACGCTAGAAATGATTCTCCTTGGCTTTATTGAATTCCACTAATCCTTTTCCTTAAAAGAATGACTCTCAAAGTTGGGAAGAATTTCTCTAAGAACGATCGTTTCATGATTTCCCAAGAAGTGAACGTTCCAGGCGCCAATTCGAATAACCAATCTTTAGCCTTTTCAACAAGAGAGAATGGAAATGCTTTCATCTTCAAAATGTTCCCATCTACGGTGATTGGGGTCATGCTTGAACACACCATTTCAAATTCCTTCAAGTGCTTGTTTGGATCTTCTATGGACAGCCTATGGTATTTGGGAATATGATGCAGCAAGCTTGACTTTAATTCGAACTCATCGGTCTTGCCTTGAGCTGCCCTAGGATATTGAATGCAAATAGGCACAGCATTGTCCAATCCCAAGGCTGAAAGTTCCTTGATTGTTCGATTATCCACAGCCATGGCTTGTTCTTCCTCTTCTACTTCTTCAAATTCGGATATAGAGCTAGAACTAGGTAGATTGGGTTCTGGGTGCTTCCTTTTCCTTCTCAACGTTCGTTCAATATCGTCGTCAAACTCCAATATATGCTCACGAACAGGTTAAGAACTTCGAGTCATAAACTAGTACCTAGAACAAAGAAAACAAAACAAATGTAAATCAGAAACACAAGAAAAACAAAAACAGAAACAAACGGGAGATTAGCAATTTTGCTAATCCCCGGCAACGTCACCAAAATTTGATGTGGTATAAACTAACACACAAATTAAACCCTATTAAGATAGTTGTAGTATATGAAAATAGGGATCGTTCTAGGCCGGGGATTAACTATGGCTGCTAATCTGCACAAATGTGACTCAAAAACACAAAACTAGACTTAGAAACACTCAACTACCCTAAAAACATCAAAACACACTAAACAGACTCTAAACAGCACAATGCTAGCAAATAGACTCAAAATAGACTCTAGGGAATTATTTATTCGAATTTTAGACTAGTAAGACTCAAAACACTAAATTGGACAGATTCAAACACGTTTCTAACTAATCTAACACACTTAATTAAATGGGGGGATTGATTTGGACGAAATTAATTAAACTAAACAGATTGCATAAACTAAACAGGTTAGACACGAAATTGGGTGATTTGAATGGGTAAGGGGCTAGCTAGAGGGTCCTTCTCCACACATGAAACATATGCAACACAAATCGACTTCCAGTTATTATTCCTTTAAACCATGAATCTCAACGCCCCAGATTAACCGTGAACATCACTAATTAACCCTCAGATTTTCCTTAAGTCATTGAATTGGATGGACAACGCATCGGCAACCAAATTATTCTTCAATAGTTCCCTACATGAACAGCATAATAGAGATACAATCAAAGATCATTAAGCTTTGTGAAAATCATAAGCATTGACAAGGCATTTGTAACTATGAACTGAATGATACTCCTACCAGGAATTCACTTAACGCAATCATGACTAGTGACTTTTACTACTTGTAAATATAAGTTCATAACGATTAGGTGAAACTCCCTTATATTCTAGCATCAAATTCATGCATGCAAACTAAGTAGGCCTCCTCAATCAACACACAAGAATAAGTTATCAATCAAACAGATAAGTGAATCACATTCATGATTTACGAAACAATAATTTGAGGTAATCAATTTATATAAAGTATATGTCCATGGCTTTGAATTCTCCCCTAGCTACAAGAAATTAGTTCCACATGTTTGTAGAAATTAACAACGAAATCAACATAATTGTAAAACTAAAACAAGGATAGAAGACACCCCAAAGACGCTCCAGCACTCCAAAAAGCTTGGGCATAAGCACGGCACAAAGGCTTCTCCCTTCATTCCTCTTGTTGTGGCACATCTTTGAAACTCTTTAAAAATCTCTCAATTGCTCTCAGAAATCTCAATTGTGTGTTGTTTGGTGGTGTGTGAATTATGCCGCAAAAATATGTATATATAGGCCTAGGGAACTCGGCACAAATCCCTGAGATGAGAGTGATAAGTTTGACACAATTCTAGAAAGAGAATGACTATGGTTTTGCAGAAACCAAGGAGGAAAGGGACTAAGAACCTGCGGCATATTCTAGAGCTTCTAGAAAGGGTCCAGGCACCAGATTTGTAGCATGGTCCTAGCCTCTTTTGACTTCAAATTCGTCCATCCACCTTGCTTCATTCATAAGCTATCCATTCCAAGCTCAAAATTGCTCCAAAATGCTCTACAATGCACTTTCTTGCCACTTTTGCCATTTAAACCTACAAACACACGAAAATAGCTTAAATCACTATAACAAATGGAAACTAACTCACTAAATGCAAAGAAACAAGTTAAGTAAGTCGCATAAATATGCTCATATCACTTCTGTAAGTAAGGCATCCGGCTACCAACCCTATGGCTAACAACTTTACAAAGTTCTACAGCAACACCTACGGCTGCATACGCTACACGGGCCTGTCTACTTATAGAAAAGTAGCACGCCTGCTGCTAGTTTATAAAGTCTAAAGCTTAGGGCATGAACAAAAGAATTGAAGATAAAGAAAAACGAAGGAAGCATGTTTATAAACAACTAGCAAATGCCGAATGAGTTCAAGCAAGACAAGAGCCACAAGGAAAAACAAAGAAAATCCTAAAGGCTACCTAGAAGACTATAGTAGCTTGGACATCCCACGACTACTCGGTCGCCACACCTTCAGTAGTCGCGACACTCTTAGCAGCAGCATCATCCAGCGCTTCACCCCCGGCTGCCCCAGCCTGGGCACCAACTTTTCCCACTATTTCGCCAATTGAAGCCTCAAAAGTAAAAGCAAGCAAGTCTTCTAGACAAATAGAGAAGGTTTTGAAACCTCGAGCCCATACTTCTCACCTGTCAGCTGCTAATTCTCCTCGGGCAGACCAACACAGACGTGCTGCAGCTCATCCACTTCCTTCTTCAGACTTTCGTTGATCTTCAGCGTACCTTGAATTTTCGACACTTGGGGTTCAAGCCTATCAACGATTTTCTTGAAATGGATCACTTGGTTATAAGCGGCAATCAACTCTTCATCCTTTGTATAAACAGCGGAACGAAGCTCAGAAACTGCAAACTCAAGATCTTGAATCTGAGGTATGTAACATCCAATCTCATTTTCTGCACTTTCATACTTAAATTGGATCGCGTCAAGCCTAGCCTTCAAGTCAATGATCTCTTGGCGAACGGTCTCAAGTTGCAGAGAAATAGGGGCAGAACTATTAGACCTCTTCAAAGCAACGAGCTCAGAATCCAACCTCTTGATCTCATCGATCGAGGAATAAGTTTTAGCTACCATAGTCTTCGCCACCACCTTGGCAGCCTTGCTATATCTGCATCATAGCAAGAAGAGCAGTCATTCTATATTGGGTCATATGCTTCGCAAAGGAACTTGAGCAAATAACCTTTCTAACGCCATCGACAAACTTGGCACAAGGGTCCATGTCTTTAAGCATATATGATTTCAAAAACACATAGATCTCAGCAGCCTCCCCAGAAGTAGGCTTAGTGGATTTCTCACAGCTGCCCACGCAAGCAGTCTTTTCTTTCCCAGCAGGCGGATCAGTCTCAACAACAGAGGGAGTGCACCTTAGCGCCACTTTAGTAGCAGAGTCCACCTTATCGCTCTTCATAATAGCAAACCTCTCTAAATGAGAATTGGGCTTAGCTCTCAACCGACGTCTTGGCACAGACTTTGGCATTGAGGGCATGATAAGACCTTTACATTGATCAATACTATCAGCAATCGAGTTAGCCATTCTCAACATGGTAGGCGCCACAGGCTCAAATCTAGCAGCCTTATCTCTCTTCCCATTGGAAGAAGTCATGCCAGCACAAACCTCTTGACAGCAAATGACCCTCATAAGCAGCATAAGAAGTCTTCAATTTTTTCTCAACCAGCATCTCTTGAGCAAGCGGGGAAGATCTCTTCTTTCCACCTTCATTCATAGTAAGCTCCACAACAGCGATCAGATGAGCCAATGCATCCACCTTGATCTTCTTTACCTCCTCTTTCGGGAGCAGCCCACATTTCTCCCAATGAAAATGACTAAGCAGCCAACGACATTCATGGTACTCAGCAGGGGAGCTCAACCCAACATTCCAGCAGACAAGAGGCATGCATGCATATCTAGCATTCCAGCAGCCCATAAAGCCCGCAACCTTCTCATTTCTCTCAATTGTCGGCCTTGCCTGCGTTAGGTCCAAGAGCCCAAAGGACATGAGCCATGTGGCTCGCCTAGCACTGCGCTCCAGCTGCCTTTGGCTCTAGCCAAATCGAGCAGCCCAAGCAGTGGTCCCTACCACAACACCTCTTCGGTCCATGCCAAGCCGACTCCTGGCCCCTGCTAGCCGACGTGCTGCACCACCCCAACAGCTGTCCCGCAGTAGCACTATCCAAGAAGAAGATAAGGAAAATTAATTTTTCTTACCTTGGTGCGGCGTAGACAAGACAAAGAAAGCAACGAAAGACGGTCCTTTGCACGGGCAAGATGTAGAAGATCGCTAAAGGAGGGGGAACAAATATCCTCTAAGCTCTCTTTCTCTTGTAGGGTAGAATAAATCGCTCTCCAAAGTTGATTTAATAACCCACTTAAGGTCGACTTAAATAGGCTTTGAGAGAAATTTATTTCCCTTTCTTAGAAGGACCTAATTTCCAATTAAAGAGGGAATTTACACCAAAATAGGAAACAAGCCTATGTTTCCTAAAGCAATAAGATCTCTACACCTACTGCCCTTTCTTGCGAGCAGCCCAACAAGTGTGGGGGCATTTGTGGAGCCAAAAATAATCACAAAGTGACATGTAAATTTTTGGATAAAAGAGGACAAAAACACCCTTGAGACATCGGGATTCCTATGCGCGAGCAGCGGGCAATCATCCCTCAACCAAGTCAAAAGTGCCCAAAATAGGTAACAATTCAAAACCTATCTCATCCGTACTCATCAAATCTTCCCCACAAGGTAACTACCAAATTATTTCTTTCAAATTATGTTAATTAGTCAATTAATGGATTTATTACCTTATTAATCTATTAATGGCTAATTAACTACAAATTACACCCTAAAAATACCCCAAATGGCCGGTCCCTGTTCTCCTAATAAGGCCGGCCATATCCCTATAAATAGCTCTCCATTCTCTCCAAAAACTACCAATTCTCTTGCTAAAACTCTCTAAAATTCTCAAACACTTTCTCTTTAAATTCTAACCTTGGCATCGGAGGTTCTTCGGCCAAAGCCCCCCCCATTCATCGTGGGCGGGTGAGGCTCTTGGCCTTGACCTAAGGTGTTAATTGTTTTGTAGGTGCAATTTTGTCCAAGATCAAGGAGGAAGAAATTTGCATCCACAATATCAATAAACATTTAGCTAACCATAAACTGCATCCTCAGGTAAATATTGTTTCAAGAAGACAACTGGAGTTACTTAAACAAGTAGTTGATGATGTAAGTCACCTTATCTTTGTTTAGTGGTTACTCTTTCTTTTTCTATTTTTTTTTTAATTTAAAAATTATTTAGATTTGAACTTAGGTAAAAATTGAATAATGGAATAAAGCTGACTAAAATATGTTAGCTGTCTTTATTTGTAGAGGTACTTTCCTTTGGCACAATTCACCACGCGGTGTTTGTTGAACCGGTAATTATGCCACTAAAACTTAATTATGGCACAATTCACCACGTGGTGTATATATTTATTTGTAAATATATATAGTTTTTGTGTCTAGTCATATCATTTAGATAAAAACACAATTATTTTTTAATCAAATATGATATGTTTTTTCTTCATACACACTCTTATTGTAAAAAAAAAAACAAGTAGACACTTAGTCTTTACACATGGGCACAATCTTTGTGGCTAATGTCAACTTGTTATGTATAGATGGCACGATTATTTGTGTATTAAAAGATAAGAATACGAATATAACTAATTTGACTCAATTGATGTGAAAAATATGACAAATGATATTTGTGCTTAAAAGTTTGTTGTCTGTGAGTAATTTTATATTAGTATCACGACCTCCTTCAAGATCATAAAACCTTAACCAGCTAAACCAAATGCTCATTGCTAGTGAATACTGTACTAAGTTTAGATACACTAGAGCATCAATTAACTCTGTATACTCATCAGTGAGGTATAAATTTTGGGGACATGCATATTAACTTTTTTCTGTTAATTATAATGCAGTATGCAGTGATGAATGCAAGACCATTGCAACCTGCCAATGACCGAGGTATCAAGCTCTATGGCTCGTCATCATGGTTAAGTGATGACAAAGTATCTCATCACACAACGATTAATGCTGCATCAAGCCCTCAAGAGTCGATCAATGCAGCGATTCCACAAGAGAGTAGCCACAGCCCCAAACAGGGTAACCACAGTCCACAACAGACTGTTAGACTATTTCCGCAAGTAATCGCGTGTCTGTTCGTGTGTCTTCTCCACTTGGTTATTAATTAAGATATCAAATATTTCCTTTGTCGGTTTTTTGTGCTTTCTTAGTAGCCTTGTAATCGCTTTGTAGTTTGTGTTGAATTTGTGAAACATGAGAAAACAGCATGAATTTGCTGAACCAATTGTGAGTTTCTGGTGTCCCATTTCTGATAGCCATTCATTTTCTACCTCAAACTCAACGAAGGACATTACATGATTAGGTACAAGCTCGTAATACCAGTATTTAGAAGTAATCTTAATTCCGGAGGGTAAATTCAAATTTCAACCGGGTAATGTTGCAGACACTTTGAAAAATATATCATTCTTATTTGAGGCATCAATCCTTTTTATAATCCTAGCATCACCCATTTCTAAAACAATAAGGAATCTTTTTTCTATTCGAGTAAGAAAAATAAATAACAAAAACAAATCCAAACACCCCAATTATCAGAAAGGTTTAATATAAAGTCATATGGTGTGAATGGTACCATTTACCAGAACCAAATAAGAAACAAATGAATTCCAACGTATTACCCACTAAAGTCACGTGTCAATAAAACCAAATATTTGTAAACAAAAATACAAGTATTTCCAATTTATTCAACCATAAGATTTTTCCATATCTTATTTGGTGGCCATTTGTTTAGTTATTAGAATTTTCATAGGGATAGTTAGGGATAGTACAAATAAACTCACGAGTTATAAGAATATCTGGAATTTGTTTTTTTTTTTTTGGTCAAAAGAATATCTGGAATTAGACCACCACACAAGCAGTTTGTAACTTAGCTAATTAAAAGCATTCACTAATCCACCCAATGACCGGAATTCGTCTCCTCTTATTACTATAGGCTAAAGTTGAGGGGATTGTGACATTCTTCACAAAAATGCTCTGCCTTGTGTTGCTGCTCTTGGGCCCGATATGGCCTTCGGCTTGGGTTAGGGAACTCTTGCACTCAAAGGGTTAAAGGCCTGCACTGAAACGGCCCACTCAAAGGGCTAAAGCCCTGCACTGAAACGGGAAAATTATTGTTTTGCCTGTTTTGCAGATCAGGCGGACGGGTGAAAAGTTTGGGGGTACATTTTTCATTGCAGGTTTAGGAGGGGGTATGCTTGGTCTCAATGAGATTGAGGGGGATGCTTGTTGATGGAGCCATTGCAGACAGAGAGAGGCGGTATGGTTGTGAAGGGGGTAATAGAGATCGACATAGATGGGGAGGAAATAGGGATTGCAGAGAGAGAAAGAGCGAGGGTGGGATACGGTTTCATTTCGAAAAATTTGTTTCAGATAGGGGCTGTTTTTTTTTTCTTTTTTTTTTTTGGTAAAAAGGTGAAATTCATTACCAACACAACAAAATAACAAAACCTAAAGGCCAAATACACAGGAACTACACAGCCAAAAAAAGGGCCATGATGTGATTAAAGTTAAGCACACAAATTAAACCCTCTTGTTATCAATTGTAGTATAAACGCAAGTAGGGATCGTTCTGGACCGGGGATTAGGAGGGATTGCTAATCTAACACAAACTGCTCAAATAAGCAAAACAAGACTCAAAAGACTCTAAATAACCTAGTAAGACTCAAAACAGGTTCAAAACACTCAAAACTGCTTAAAAACACTAATTGGACAGATTCTAGACACTAGACACAACTTTGGACGAAAATTGAATTAAACTTGACTCAAAACACACAAAAACACAAACTAAGACAGATTCTAACTAATTAGACTCAAACAAGTGAAGGGGGATTGGTTTTAGAGTGAAACTAAGTTAAAACTAACAAAGACTTTAAACTAGGCAGATTTAGATGAAATTGGGTTTTTAGGATGGATGGTGAACTAGCTAGAGGTTTCCTTATCCACACATAACTTATATGCACATAACTTGACTTCCAGTTACGTTTTCATTGAATTACGAATGACAATGCCCCAGATTAACCGTGTCAATCACTAATTAACCCTCAGATTCTCCTAATTTCATTGAATTGGACGGACAACTCATCTACAACCAAATTATTCTCATCAATTTCCCTACATGACATCATAATAGAGACACAATCAGAGATCATTATGCTCAATGAGAATCATAAGCATTGACGAGGCATTCATAACTATGACATCATATTACTCACACCAAGAATTGAACTTAACACGATTGTTCCAGCAACCTTTACTACTTGTGAACATAAGTTTGTAACGATTATGTGAAACTCACTTATATCCTAGCATCAAATTTATGCATGCCAATTAAGTGTCGACCCTTAACCAACAAACAGAAATAAGTTCTAATTCAAACAGTTAAGCCAATTGCATTCATACTTCAAGAATCTGTAACTGAAATTTATCAAGTCATATCACACACAAAATCATGGTTTCAAAGTAGCCTCTAGCTAAAAACGAGTCTAGCCTCTCATGATTACAGCAAAACAAAGGAAAATTAAATTAATCAACGAAAACATAAGGTAGAAAACACCTAAGAACGCCCAACACTCCAGATTGGGTGCAACACGCTCCAAAGCTGCTCCTCCTTTCCTTCCTCCTTGCAAGGCTGCGGCACAAGTGGTTTTAGGGTTTGTGAATGGTGTTTGGAATGGTTGAGATGTGTAGAGGTGTGTAGAATTCGTATGGATGGGTGGTGGTGTGCGGCAAGGCTTGGAAATATGTATATATAGCATGGCAAACCCTAGGGGAATCAGTTTAGGACTTGGACTTAGCAGAAAAATAGGATTAGGGCCCTAGGGTGCGGCACAAGGCTCAAATCCAATAGGAAAAAGGATTTTAGCCCAATTAATTTCTGAAAAGAATTTGTAGAACCCAAATCCACAAGGAAATAGGCTAATTAAATCAGAATCCAAGTGAGAAAAGGATAGGGATGCACGGCTGAGAGGATAAGGGCAGGGAATGCCTTGCAAGGCAAGGAAAAAGGATTCTAGAAGGGAATGAGGCATCAGATTTTTAGGACAAGGGATAGAACTTCTAGAAATCAGGTTTTAAGTCTCCTAAATTGAAATTAAATCTCTTTTGTAGCTGAAAACAAGGTAGGATAAGATTAGGATAAGATAAGATAAGGTAATTTGGATAATGTTTTGGATAATTCCCCTTCTTTATAGCTGATTCCTTATCTTCTTTATCTTTGACTTCTTTCTTTCATCTTCTTAGTTGATTTCAAGGCTTTGTATCTTCAAATTCGTCCATCAACTTGCCTCCATGATTGCACTACCCAATCTTGGCCCAAAAATGCTCTAGAATGTTCCAAATTGCTTCTTTTTGCCATTTTGACACTTAGACCCTACAAACACATGAAAATAGCTTAAAATACAAAATTAACTAAGAACTAAGGACATTAATGCATGAAAACAAGCTAACTAAGTCGCATAAATATGCTCCTATCAGGCCACCAAATTAGTACAATAAAAAGGCCAATCCAACAAAAGTATTGGAGCCCAAAACAACAAAATAGCAGAAATCCTAGCCGCCTACTGCCTATTCTGCCGGCAGAGCATCGACCATACGCCTTGATCCCGCACCACCAGAATCTGCTGAAGCTGAAAACATAGAAATCCTTAAGAACGAAGATGAACGAAGCTCCATCATTCACCAACAATAACCACAAAAATCTGACCCAAAACATAAAGGAAACTAGTGTGAAGGAACATCCCAGTGGCGAAACCAAGGAAACACGTGAGAAGGAAATCCCACGATCAACTGATAAGAGCATATTTATGCGACTTTGTTAGCTTGTTTCCTTGCATTTTCTTAGTTAGTTTCTACTTATTATAGTGATTTAAACTATTTTCATGTGTTTTCAGGTTCAAATGACAAAGTTGGCAAAAAGATGCAATTTGGACCATTTTAGAGCAGTTTTGGGCTTTGAACGGATATCACAAGTATGGAGCAAGATGGATGGACGAAATTGAAGTTCAAGAGAGGCTAGGAATGTGGAAAAGAGTTGAAGAAATAAATCCAAGTCAAAAAAGATAAGGAATCAGCTACAAAAAAGGAGAATTATCCAAAACATTATCCAAACTACCTTATCTTATCCTATCCTAATCTTTTCCTAACCTAATTCCTATTGCAAAAGGGATTCAATTTCAGTTTAGGAGACCTAAGAACCTGATTTCTAGGAACCTCATCCTCTCCTATAAAAGTGCCGCACCTATCCCCTTCTAGAAGTGTCAAAATTAGCCAAATAACACCCCTTCTAGAAGTCCCTAAAAAAGTGGCGCCCCAAGCCTTCTAGATGCATGATCCAGCCGCACCTTTCTCCTAAATCCCTTTGGTTTTTGACCTTCTAGATGTCCTATTTCCTGCTAGGATTACATAACCTTTTCCCCTTAGGATTGTGATTTTATTTTCCTACACAAACTACATTTTGTAATCCTTTTCCTACACTATATGTTGGTGCCGCACCCTCTTCCTATATATACATATTTTCTGCACCATTCAACACACCACCCTCTACCATAACTCACCTACATCCATCCACCACACACTCATTGTGCCGCAGCTTTGCAAAGGAAGGAAGGAAGAGATCTGGAGCGTTTCTAGGTGTATTCTATCCTTTGTTTTCAATGTTTAAATTTAATTGTCTTTGTTTATTTGCGATCATGAGGAACTAAACCCCTTCTTAGCTAGGGGGGATTTCGAAACTATGAGCATATATGTGATATGAATTGATTTCATCCAGTTGTGATTTCATAAATCGTGAATGCAATTTGCTTAACTATTTGATTAAAACTTATTCTTGTATGTTGATTAAGGGTGCACACTTAGTTTGCATGCTAGGATTTGATGCTAAAATATAAGGGAGTTTCACCTAATAGTTACAAACTTATATTTACAAGTAGTGGAGGTTGCTAGTCACGATCGCGTTAAGTAAATTCTTGGCAGGAGTGTCATGCAGTCATAGTCACGAATGTCATGTCAATGCTTATGATTTTCACAAAGCTTAATGATCTTTGATATGTATCTCTAGTATGCAGTCATATAGGGAACTTGATAAGAATAATTTGGTTTGCGGCGCTACGTCCAAATTCAATGAACTTAGGAAAATCTGAAGGTTAATGCGTGCAGTCACAGTTAATTTGGGGCATTGTCATTCATGGTTTATAGAAAGAATAACTAGAAATCGATTTGTGCTGCATATATGTCATGTGTGGAGAAGGATCCTCTAGCTAGCCATTCACCCTTTAATTCACCCAAATTCGTACCAACCTTTGTTTAGTGTCTTAATTAGTTTGTTTTTACTTTAAATTCGTCAAAAACCCAATCCCCTTTATTTTCTTGTGTCAACTTAGTTAGAATCTGTTTAATTTTGTGTCTTTTAGCATTTTGAGTCAAGTTAAAGTTAGAATTCGTCCAAATAACTCCCTAGTGTCTGTTTTGAGTCTATTTGGTTGTTTTAAGCTGTTTTGAGTCTTTTAAGTTTGTTTTGAGTCTTGTAAGTCTAGTTTAGTGTTTTGAAGTTTAATTAGTGTAGATTAGCATCCCTTCTAATCCCCGGCTAGAACAATCCCTACTTACACATACTACATTGATAGGGTTTAAATTTGAGTGCAATTTAATTTCACATCATCAACATTGCCGACAAGGGCAAACATTGAGAAGGACAATCAAAGGTCAACAAAGGTGGTGGTGCGAACACCTGAGTCAAAGCTCTACTCACCCTCCCTAGATCCACGACAAGATACAGTAAACTCCAGAATGATAGATGATGGATATGGAGCCAAGTGAAGAAGATAGAAAAATAGAAGATGGAAGACACAGAGGTAAGAGAAATCCAAAAAGGAATGGAAGAAAATGGGTTGTTTGAAAGCATGGCAAAGAAGAAACAGTGTGGTGAAAAGGAGGGGGAAAATTGGAAAGTCGAAGAAAATTAGGTAGGCCGGAGAACAGGGGAGAGAGCAGGCTGTCAAACATGGAAGAGAAAAAAATGAAAGGGAAACGGGGTTGCCACTGACCCTTGCCTTGGCAAAGGTCGACGGCAGAAGGATTTTCCGGATCTATAAACTCACATAGTCGGTGAGAAAGACTCTCAGAATGAGAGAAAAACTCTGAGGTGGAGAGATACAAAGAAATTTATCATTTGTTTTAGCACAACATTATGACACGATTATCTAATATGCCTTCACCAAATGACAGTCTACCTATAGGCCGTTTCTCCACCTCTGCATGCAATCTTTTGACATCGCCGACTGTAATCAGAGCCAAAGCAAGACGAGTAGATTTTGATCGTCCCCGTAAAGATCACCTTTCGGCACCTTTGTGTCTACATAAAGATATGTTGTGTTGAGAAAATGCTTGACGAGTAGATTCAAGCGTTCCATATAGATCATCTTCCGGCACCTCCATGTCTACATAGAGACATGCTGTGCCGAGAAAATGCTTGACGAGTAGATTTTGACCCCTCGTAAATATCACCTTCCGGCACCTCTGTGTCTACATAGAGACATGCTGTGCAGAGAAAATTCTTCACAAGTAAATCCTGAAACTTTTGGTGTCATCTTTCTGTATTTTTTTAATGGGAGCACAACTTTCTTTTTACGACTGCAACTCCTCAGATGTTTTACCGGCATAGAGGAATGCAGGGGTTACTAGCATATAGGTTCTTGTAGATGACCAAAGTTTACCCAAGACAACACTTGCCTGCAAAATATATTTACTGAAGAGAAAATGAAGAGAAAAGAAACATAGGTTTTGTACCTTCTGATTGTTGCTTGTAGTTTGCTCTCCTTCCTTGAAGGACTTGGTTTGGAACCTCCGACAATGGAATTACTTCGTCTTCTCGTTCGGCAGTATTTTGTTGTTTCTTTTCTTTCTCTCAATTTCTCTCTCAATTTCTGCGGAGTACCTCTTCCTTTTTCCTCCTCCTCGTGTACTGCAGCTAGTGCCTATTTAGAGTAATCCAAGGAAAGCCCTAGAATTTTACACGAGGCAAGGTAGAGGCCATGTTCTCCAGCACTTTCTCTTAACTTCTCCCACCAATTATATGCAGTCTTCCACGTCCTTTTGTTGCAGAAAAATGGGGAGCTCATGTTTTGCACGTTATCTTCTTTTTTGCAAAGAAACACATATTTTCTTACGATTTATTTTTTCACCCCTTTTTTATACGTAACTGACTGCACGCACGTCTTCTTTGTTGAGGAAGCCATGTTTTACACGACTTTTTCCTTTGTAGAAGCAATTTTTTTTATTATTAATATATTTTCCTTCGTGAAAATATATGGTTGAACAGGGCCTTTGCTTTGTTGATCTGGGGCCCGTGGCTGGGATTGTTGCGGGTTTTTCATCATTTGTGACTGCTAGAATTAGTCTTATGTGCTTCAGGTGTAGCGTTCAAGATAGTCGGTTAAGCTTGATGATTTTTCATCAAATGCTGGTTCTGCTTTCCAGTGAGAAGTAAAACAGAGATCAAATTTGAAAATTTGGTGAACTTATGTGCCATATATTATTGTTACAGGACAATATTGGTGGCATTGAAGGTCTAATAGGTCTTCTCCCGGAGATCCTGTTTGGTCAAGTCCTCGTTACAGAACTTAAGAAGTGATTAGATTCTACAAACTTCAAAGTTATATTCATTTACAGACTTAAAGTCTTGGAAGCTTAGATGCTGCTGGTCGCGTCTTGCTCCAGGCAAGTAAATGTCTTTCTAGTGATCAAAACAATCAGCCAAGGCGAGCCATAAGGCGCGTGGGTCCTCTTTGGGGAGGTACTCGGTTTGCAGGGCATCATGAATGTGTCTTCGAATGAAGATCATGGCAGTAGCTTTCTTTGCTTCGTCAACTGGGACGTCTGTAGCCTCTTCAATGACAGCTCGTAAACTTTTAGCGGTGAGATGAAGCTTCACGTCTTTGACCCACTTCAGGTAGTTTCTTCCAAATACTTCCAAAAAGGTTAAATCGAGCTTGTTCACGTTTGACATGTCCCTAAAATAGAGGGTACAAAAAGAAAGTGGTTAGTCATATGAAAAGCTATAGACATACAATTTAGAACATTCGGTGTTATAAACATGTATAGGTTTAATTTGAACATGAAAGCCTCGGGTTTCATGGTGTAAGTTTTGAATGAAAACTTCAGGTTTCAAAGGAACTAAGTTTGAAACTACATGTTCGATTTTAGTTATGAACTTTTGGTTCATAAAAGAAGGTACCTGTAAGAACACAAAATACAATATACAACTAAGTGTAGTGAATTTGGGGTTTGCTTTAAGAACTCAAGTGTGAGTACATCAGGACTACGAAAGATAGTCAACGGTTCAAAGAAAAGAAATAATTTATTGAATCATTAATTGCCAATACTTTTGGATGACTTGTCAAATTAATGGATTGCTAGTCACTTTAATTAATTCAATAGATTGTAACCATCTAGGTTTGATTGTAGGAGCAAAATAATGACATTCGGGGTCATATAAGCTTGAATTTGGCTTTGGGCCAATCAAATAAAATTATAGCTTGATAAATATGGCATCGAGTCAAAAAAAGAATGCTGCCCATCTCGATTGGGCTAGATATAGTGCACAAGATAAGGCCTTGTAGTTTTGCTAGAGGCCAGTGCGCCAAGGCTGCAAAGCAACCCAAATATGGTTGCAGGCCATAAGCCGTGTCTGGGACGAAGCCCAGCAGCGTAAGGCTGTTGGCATTGGGCCAAAAATCGGAGCAGGGAGGCAGCCCTAACATGTGCTAGCCTAGGTGGGGCACGACGAAGCCCAGCAAAGAGTTGGCTTCGGGTTTTGGGATTGGGTACGATAAGCCTAGTCAAAAGACAGTCTTTTGGTCGCTGGCCGAGGAATGGGGACTAAGCCCAGCAAGCGACAGGCTTACTGGAGTTGGGCCAGGTGTGCAGAAGCAAGCCTAGTAGAGTTGCAGGCTTATCTGGAGTAGACTAGGGCCATACGCCCGTACAAAACCCAAACCAGGCCTTTGGTTGTCCAGTGCGCGTAGCAAGCCCACGGGGCTGTTGCAGGTGGTCCATGGCATTGAAACGATGTTTTCCAAGGTGGTGGCATGGCTACAGGCTAGCCAACTAGGCTCGGTGCTAGCAGCGCCATAGCTCAGTTTTTGTTTTTTCGAATTCTAGGGTTTAAAAACCCTAATTGCTTCTAAATTATCTCGATGCTTTGATTCAAAAATTCCACATAGCATAATTATGTATCACATGAATGTATATACACTAGTAGAAAGAACCATTTGCACGACCAAACTTTATGCGACGCCAGAAAACTCGTCGCGCAAAATAGGTTAGCGCGACGAATGTAACATTTCGTCACTCAACTTTGTCTCAAACAATTGAATGGGACAAACATCTTGAGCGACGCCATGTTTCATCATGTAAAAACAGTTTATACGACAAAAAAAACTCTTCGTTGCGCAAAGGTTCGTAGAAAAACAGGCAAATGCTTGTATTTTTGGCTCTAAAAATTGCACGACCAATTCTTCGTCGTGCAAAGGTTCAAACATTTACTAGACTGTCAGTTGTTTGGTCAAAGTGTTGAATACGGTACTTACTCCATGGTTTTGCATGAAGAAGGTTTCGTCATGCAAAGTAGCCAGAATTCCTTTAAATTGACAGCTTCACTTTGTCTATTCACAATTCAATTTGAAAACTCTTTACTTTCACTGAATTATTATTCCAATTTTTGTTTGTTTTTCCGTACGCGATGGCGGACTCTGGTGGTTCTTCGTCAAAGAGAGTTCAGGACGAAGGTTCTGAGAAAGGTAATACGTACTACAGTGATGCAGAAAGGTAAGACGGTCATGATCAATGTGTTAGTAGTAAGTGTAAATTATTAATTAGTTAAATAATAATTTAGTTCTTTAGATAAAATATAATAGTGATACGTATAATTTATTTATTTTTGCATATCAGCCTGATTGGGACATTGACAAAAGTGATACAAATCTGATGAAGTGCATCGACGTCGTTTTTAAGTATCGTTTCCAATAGTTGAAGTTTGATGTTGTCTGCGGCACGGAGTGGCTGGACTAGTGGATGATTAGAATAGTTTTTTTATTAGTCTATTTATGGTTTATTAAATAATGACACTGAATTATTATTAATTTGAAAGAATACATTTATATGGACTGTATTTATTTTGTTTCGTCTCGAGAACAGATTTCCAAAATACAATAATATTAACATTATTTTTTTGAGAAACTGTTTTCGAGACGGAATAAAATAAATATTTGTTGCTAAAACCTTTGCGAGACGAGATTTCATCACGCAAAAACATTGTGAAACAGTCAATTAGCGTTTAAGTCGTCATATTTACTGCGTCTTTACCGCTTAATTACGCGACAAAAGTTTGGTCACTCATAACATTGAGGGATGAGACTTCGTCGTGCAAAGCGATGGTCAGTGGCATTGAAGTTGTGGTATTTATTTCGTACTTTGCGCGACGAATAGTTTATCGCGCAAAGGTTGGGATTGTGTAAGTGTGACGAACTATTCATCGCGTAAAGTGTTATGTGTTCTTTATAAGCACATATTGTTTTGCAGTTTTCTTCACATTGTTTTGTACATCTGATGGTAGATAATAGGGATAGTTGGAGAGGGGCGGTCCTCAGGCCCCATGATATGATGCAATATGTGGAGTTTGCGCATTCGATTCGTCTAGCAATGCAGAACAATTGTCCTACTGCTGAGTGGCACTCTTGGAAATTTGTGCCTGAGGACGTGAAGAAAGAGGTGATGGATCAACTATTAGTAAGTGTGACAAATGTTGAATATAATTAATTTTGTGAAATTATTTTTTTATATGTTGTAAATAATTATTTGCATGTATGTGTAACAATGTAACTATAATCTTGATGATACGAACGAAGAGTTGATGAAGTTGAAGAGGGGTTACAAGTAGTGGCGTTATGACGGGGAGGGGAATGGAGGACCAGCGAATAGTTTTAGATTTATGTTTTTTAGGACAATATTTATTGTTAAGGTTTTACTTTAGAGAACTTTAATGAATAGCTCCAAGTACTGTTCACTTTAACGAAAAACCACATTTTCACACTAAAAAGTCAATCCAGGTACTATTCACTTTACCCTTTATTTTGTCCTTATCGTTAAAACTCAAAGTTTTCTAGCCATTTTCATTAGTTTTCCTTTTCCAAGTTATGTACTTGTATTTAATTAGCCTTTAATTCATGTTTTGTTGTTTAAATAATTGAATTGGTTGATTTAATTTATTTAAGTTTTCTATTATTTTTGGAATAAATATTATAATTGAATAATTGTTTGTAATTATGAAATTTACGTAAATATAGATAATAAAGATCTATGTTTACGTAAATTTCATAATTATAATCAATTACGTATTTGTTCGTCGCTATATATTTTGCGCGACAAAATCTTCGACGCATTGAGCTTGTGTGACGAATTACTTACTCGTCCTGCAAATTTTCTTGCGCAACAAACATTTCGTCGCGTAAAAGGCGTAAAAAACGACTTTAAATTTACCGCCATATTTCGAAAATATACGTTTTGAGCGACGAAATGTTCGTCGCATAAGGGGGTAATCAATGAGCGACAAATCATTTCCCGCCAGAGTCTTGCACGACAAAGGTTTCGTCGCGCAAGTTTTTTACTTCAGACGGTCAGTTTTCTGAGTCAGAGGTGTCACATCCCGGCTTGGGCTCAACTACTTCCCTGGCCCGACTCCACCGTAACACGATATTGTCTGCTTTGGGCCCCAACCACGCCCTCAAGGTTTTGTTTCTGGGAACTCACACGAGAACTTCCCAGTGGGTCACCCATCATGGGATTGCTCTCACGCGCTACTCGCTTAACTTCTGAGTTCCGATAGAACCCGAAGCTAGTGAGCTCCCAAAAGGCCTTGCGCTAGGCAGAGATGGGAATATACATATAAGGCTCACAAGATCCACTCCCCTGGGCGATGTGGGATCTCACAATCAATCTATGCTAGCACACGAGTCGGAGTTGCATAATTCAACCCGTACGACAGGACTAGGTGTAATCAATACGCTCTAGTACTACGATCACGTGAAGACTGGCACCGAGGCGCAGTTAAATACGAGTCGGAATTGCCTAATGCAATCTGTATGACAAGACTGGCACCTAACTTGGATCCAAGGCGAGCGAATGGTGCGGATGTGAACATACATGTGAAGGACCGGCCCTGGCCCTGGGCGAAGTACTAACAGCGGGATGCAGCAAGCAATTGATTTTACTTGATTATCACATGATTATATTACTGTGGCATTTGATAAATCATGACTTGGTATATTTCTGGTTATAACGCTGTTGTATTATTGTTTACATACTTACGTAGTATGTTCTAAGGAAACTATACTTGTTTTACGGCGAGGGGTTAGTATATTCGAAAATAAAGGTTTTTACAAAACGTTGTTTTGCTGACCTACTCAACTTTGTTTTTCGCCCCTCCAGGTTTAGTAGTTGTGCTTATGTGTAAACGAGGATGCTGGCAAATCTCAGGAGATGGTTATCCTTAATGGTATAACCCTCATCTTATTTTACTGTATTGTTCTTATGCTCTACCATCACGTGTGAAATGGGTGCAATCCCGCTCACCTGCCCACTATTTTGTTTAGGCACTTTTAGGTTTAAATTTATTTACCTTATTCTTCCACTACATTACACTTTATGGCTTCGTCACCCTCCAGGTGTCGGCCAGCACAACTCGATTCGGAGTCCAAGTGGACCCTCCGGGTCGAGGTGTGTTAAGAGGATTCAATGTTGTTGAATCAGAAAATCAGTGTGGCATTTGCTGAGGGGTTTTGCGTGACAAAAGCTTTGTCACGCAAGGTGGCCAAGGTTCCTATAAATAACCAGTTTCAGTTTCCATATTTCTGAAACCTTTTTTCGGATTACACTTCCAACTGTTATTTAAATTTGAACACGACGGCCGACTCAGGTGCTCGTTCGTCGAAGAGGATGGAGGGCGAAAGTTCCGAAAAAGGTAATACCCACTAAATTAATTATGTGTTTTGTATACATTTTACATTTTGCTTTATTATTTTTAATATATATTTTTTTAGTAGACAAGAAAAAAAAAAGAGATGTGGCCGTGGTCCGATACAGTTTTGAAGGGAGCTGCTGCCGAATCAATTATGAAGAATTGATGGAAATTCAAAAGTCGCCGAGGAGATAAAGACGCATTTGGTTGATGAGTTAGAACCTGATTGGGACATTGACCAAAGTGACCCAAATTTGATGAAGTGCATCGACAACATATTCAAATCCTCTTTCCGAGATTGGAAGTTTGATGTTGAACGTGAGGCAGAACTGAATCGAATACCGAAACCACCAACGACGGAATAGAATTTTATTTTTGTTTAATTAAATAATAACATTTGGGTTTTAAGTTTTTATTTATGAACGTTACTTTTAAATATGCGATTTTAAAGTTTTTGTTGAATAAAATATTATTGTAATAAATGATTATATTAATTAAAGGTGCATGAATACTTTAATTAACTTAAACATAAACTGCAAATTCATTGTAGATGTGTCTCTCCTCCCTCAGCTCACTGTCTCTCCTCTACCTAAGCTCGATCACTCAGTCTTGCGCTGCCGCTCTTCATCACCTATATTTCATTTGGTAAGCGAATTTGTTTTCAATATTTTTTTTTAAATTACACAATGAAACTAACAAAATTAAATTTGTTGTCTGTAGGTGTTTTTTTCAACGACTATCGGCAAGGAACGCATTAGGAGGTATATTTTGTTTGACTGTTTCATTACAATTAAATGTAGTTTATTTATTTGTTTTTTAGGATTTATGTGATACAATTTATTTGTATGCAAACATTTTTGTATGGTCGTACAAAAAATGTTTTTTTTTTTTTTTTTTGTACGAAGTTAAGTATTTACTTCGTATGTTATTTTCATGAAAACTTAGTTTCCCGTTTGAGAATTAGTTGGATTTCGCGCATGGATGCGGAAGCATAACTGCGGTCCAATTAATTCTTGAAGTGGGTAGTTTGGGAATGCATAGTTATGTGTCGTAGTTTGCGGTTCACAGATTAGATTTCGATAAGGATAAATTTGGTAGCGTGTCTGTGCATTCTTTGAGTGCTACGTATGTATTTAGTACATACGTGCTACACTTGAAGAACTGCAGGGATATGTTGCCAAATTTTTTCGATGTCAAAATCTAATTTGATAGAGTCGTAAAATACGACATGTAGCCGTGCATTCCTTAATGGGATAGGATCCTTACCGAAGGCATAAGATGGCAAGTTACAATTGAAGTGTTTGTAACCATTGTGATTTTGTTTTTTTCGCAGGCAATATAGACAAACAGCGGATATAGAATCCTAACAAATGTGCAGACGAATACTTGGATGGAATAAATCAATTCATTGATATAGCAATGGCACACAGCCAGAGTTCACCTCTAATCCAGCGTCCATGTAGGAAATGTAACAATTCAATGGTTAAGTATTATGAAAATGTTCGATACCATTTATTAAGACATGGTATGATGGAGACGTATACCACTTGGAATCATCATGGGGAACGATTAGTACATCCTTCACCTTCGCATGTGACCTAATTAGTTGAGGCAGTTGAATCTTATGTTGATCCAAACGAACAAATTATGGATATACTAGATGATGCTTTTCCAAACGCCTTGACCAATTTTGGTCAGGAAGTGGGAGATGATGTCCCTCGAACCATGGATAGTGGAGCCTTTAAAAATTATGAAAAACTATTAAAAAGTGCCAAACAAGAATTATACTCTGGTTGCAAGGACTCGGTACTGACGACTATTGTGGAGCTGATGCATGCTAAAATAAAATTTCGTATATCCAATCAATGCTTTGACTATTTTTTGGGCATTTCAAGAGGATGCGTCCAAAGGACAATTATTTGCCTAAAGATCACAAAAGTGCAAAGAAGGTGTCGAATGGTCTGGGATTGGGTTATGAAAAAATTCATGTGTGTACAAATAATTGTATTGTTCTATAAGGGAAATCAAGCGCTAGATGAATGCCCTGTATGCAAAGAGTCGAGGTTTAAAATGACATCTCAAAACAGAACGACGAAGATTCAACAAAAAGTTATGCGCTATCTTCCAATAAAGCCCAGGCTTCAACGTTTGTATATGTCAACGTATACTGCTAGCAACATGAGATGGCATAAGGACAAATGGGTGGATGACGATTTGATGAGGCATCCTGCTGATGGTGTGGCATGGAAAGAGTTTGATCGTTTGTACCACGATTTTGAGCGAAAGCCGCAGAACGTAAGATTGGGGCTGGCCATAGACGGATTTAATTTGTTTGAGGTATTAAACCAAAACCACAGCGCTTGGCCAATCTTTGCAATTTCGTACAATTTGCCACCTTGGAAATACATGAAGAAAGAATATATGATGATGAATATGTCGATAACCGAGGATCCGGGAAAGTCTATCGATGTTTATTTGTGGCTGTTGGTCGATGATTTGAAAGATTTATGGGAAAACAGAGTTCTGACATACGATAAAGCAACTGGGCAGATGTTCACCTTGCGAGCAGCAGTGGTGTGGACTATAAACGATTTTCCCGCGTAGGTTATGATGCCTGGGTGGAGTACTAAGGGTTATTTAGCATGCCTAGTTTGCAAAGAGAGCACAACGTCTTCTTGGCACGCCAATAAAGTTTGTTACCTAGGGCATCGTAGATGGTTGCTGTAGGACCACGAGTGGCGTCAGAATAAGACAACATTTTACGACGAAACTGAGATTCAGCCAAGACCTAGAGAATGGTCCGAAGAAAATATTTTAGCGCACTTGAATCATTTGGATTTTGGTCCATTTGGCAAATCGGTAAATAAGACTATATCAGACACCCATCTAAATTGGACACACAAGAGTATATTGTTTGAGCTACCGTACTGGTTGAAATTGAAACTGTGCCACAACCTCGATGTTATGCACATTGAGAAGAACGTGTTTGATACACTGGTTGGAACTATATTAGACATCGAGGGAAAGACAAAGGACATGATCAAAGCTCGTATCGATTTGGAACGAATGGGAATAAGGCCAAGTTTATGGATGACGAGGGAAGGTGAGATAGCAAGAAAGGGGCTAGCACCTTTTTCAGTAAAATTGGAGAAGAGGAAAAAGTTTTTAAACTTTCTATCATCCGTAAAGTTTCCAGATGGGTATGCTTCAAATATCGGACGATGCGCAAATGTAGATGTGGGCAAATTTTATGGGCTTAAGACTCACGATTGTCATGTCATACTGCAACGCCTGCTCCTGATTAGTATTCGACACCTATTGCCAGAAGATGTGGTGAAGCCGGTTCTATTGTTGGCAAGATTTTTTTCTCAATTATCTACTAGTACGTTGCCAAAGTTTGATGTACAACAGTTACGCACTGACATTGTCGAAGTCCTATGCAAGTTTGAACAAATATTTCCTCTTTCTTTCTTCACAAGCACGATTCATGTGATGATTTACTTGTCAGATGAGGCAGTACTTGCCAGACCTGTCAACTATCGATGGATGTGTCCAATTGAAAGGTATAAAGTCCTTGGTCATTAATTAATTCGTGATCAATTGCGATTTAACTTATTTGAATCATAACAATTTTAGTTTTGCAGATTACTGGGTGAGTTAAAGAAGAATGTAAGGAACAGGGCAAAGCCCGAATGATCAATTGTGGAGGCTTGGGTGGCATTTGAGACAAATACATTTTGTGCTATGAACTTACAAGACATTGAGACGACGTTCAATCGACCACACCGTAATAATGATGCTGGTGTGAGAAGGCAAAAACTATATGTGTTTGCCCAAATCGCATGACCAAATGGCGAACCAGTACGAGGGGGTTCGTTCACCGAAAGGGACATCATTCGCATTTATATGTCGTGAAGCACCGTGACCTGTTTTCTCGTTGGTTTCACAAACAAGTTGTTTAGGTTTTTTTGGCTGGTTTTGTCCTAAAATATAATTGCATGTCAGTTGTCTTAAATTTTGGTAAAACCAACATGTCAATTTTTGGTATAAATTAGGTGAAAAAATTGAAGGAAACCAATTCTCCCGCATATAGTGATGAATTATACAACTTGGCTATCGGACCTTTAAGTGTGGAATTGTACTCAGGGTGTCTTGTGAACGGCATAAAATTCTTCGAACCTGAGCGTGATCACAAGTCTTCATTTTTAAGTGTTGTTGGTTTGATACAGACCTTAGTAGGAATGGGAGTGTTAAACGGGACTATGGTTTACTGTCGTAGAAACACTACCCAATGTTGGTACAGTGAAGACCCGTACATTTTGGCAACTATAGCCAAGCAAATTTTCTACATCGATGATCGAAAGGTTGGGAGAGGATGGAAAGTTGTTCAGAGGATTGATCACAGAGGGTTGTATGATATTCTGGACCGAGATCCTACGACAATGACGATGAAGACAACTTTGCCAACCAACTCCTTGAAACTTCGACACAAATTGGTGCAGAAACACTTCGGGATACTAATATTGTCCAAGAACCATTTCAGGTAGTTGGAGGTCCTCAAATCGAAATTCCTATAAACTTAATCATAATTGATCTCCGAAGTCTCCCAAGATACAATCCACCTAAGGGCGCGAATGATGCTGTTGATGTACTAACCGATGAGGATGAATGGGAGACTGAAAGTGATCAAAGTGAGGATAGTAATATTTATTGTACCGATGATGAGGATTAAGGACTTTTCACTTATATGCAATGCAATTAAGTGTATTTAATTTTTTGTATATAACAAAAATTTAATTTACTAAAATTTGTATTTGGATAAAGGATTTAAAAAAAAAAAACAAATTAAGGTCAATTTTAAGTGACGAACATTGGAAAGTCGTCACGCATAACGTAATAGCGTGATGAAAACAAGAAAATTCGTCGCTCAAGGTAGGGATGCGCGACGCAAGGGACACATTCATTGCACTTAATCGTTTGCGTGACACAACAAGTTAAGTTCGTCAAGGTCTTCAAAATGGGATAAATTTGTCCCAAATTAATAAGATATCTAAATGTAGGTCCATTTTCTCTCAAGGGGGATGGTTTACTTGGCCTTGGTTTTGTTGAAACATTTTCCATTAAGTGTGGTTGATTCTTTCCTGGTTGTGCTTACAAGCTGGTCTATGGAAACTTGCCTAGCTATGGGGTAGAAAGGCCATAAGAAGGTCCTTTTTATATGAAGGAGAAGTATGGCAAGTATTCGGTCATTGACGTTGGTGCCTATCGAAAGATCAAATCCTGTGAGAATCAGGTTTTGCCGGCCGAAATAGGCAGCATAAGAGGTGGCCAAGTTCAACTGAAAAGTGGAAAGTCATACAAATTTGACGCAATAATTTTCTGTACCGGATTCAAGAGATCGACGAATTTTTTGCTTAAGGTGACTACTCAAAGACTGTATAGTAATCATTTTGTTTTCAATTTTTAATTTTTAATTGCTTAAGGTGATATAGAAATTTGTTATGATTATGATAGGGGGATGATTATCTTTTAAAAGAAGATGGAATTCCAAGACTAAGCATCCCTAATCATTGCAAGGGAAATAATGGATTATATTGTGTGGGACTATCGAGAAGAGGATTATATGGATCTAAGGAGGATGCTCAAAACATAGCCAATGATATCAAGTCATTTCTGTAATGTCGTAAAAGAAGTCTGTGGAGCCAAAAATAATCAAGAGGCGACCCGTGGATTCTTGGGTGAAAAGGAAAAGATTACCCTCGAGGCACACTGGAATTCCTACGCACGAGCAGTTGACAATCATCCCTCAATCAAGTCAAAAGTGCCCAAATAGGCATTTATTTTTAAACCTATTTCATCCATCCTCATCAAATCCTCTCCACAAGGTAACCCCCAAATCATTCCTTTTTTAATTATGTTAATTAGCTAATTAATTGATTTATTATTCAATTATTCCTAATTAGCTACAAATCATGAAGCTCACCCCTATAAATACCACCTTATTTTCTCCAAAACTCAATTCCAATTCTCTTGCTAAATTCCCTAAATTCTCCGAACATTTTTCCCTCAAAATTCTAACTTTGGGATCGGAGATTCTTCAGCCAAAGCCCCCCCCCCCAATTCATCGTGGGTGCGTGAGGTTGTTGGCCTTGTCCTAAGGTGTTATTTGTTTTGTAGGTGCAATTTTGTCCAAGATCAAGGAGGAAGAAATTTTCCACCACAAATTGGTGCTTTCATTGAGAATTGAGTCCCACATTCGTAGAAGACTCTCATAACCAAGGTTTTCTATTTTCTTGTCCATAATGCCCACCCACCGCGAGGTTCATGGCGCCACCACCACGGCTCAAGTCGTGTCACTCCAAGCGTCAGGTAAATCAACCCGTGCCGCCTAAATCCAACGCTACCCCAATGCGTTGTCAAGCCGAGCCTAAGCCTCGCACTCGCATGTGCCACACGCCGAGCAGCCTACTCTTGTGGCCTAGCCTACTCCCGCAGCCTAGCCTACTTCAATGGTTTCCCAAGCAACCCAAGTCGGCCCAAGACTATCTCAACCATCCGGACCTACCATATAGCCAGGGGCATTTTCACCACATTTCTCTGCAAATTTGACATTTCCTAACTCAAATCTCGTGCCTAGAGTCCATCACCCTTCCATTGCTCAAGGAGGCGCATTCCTTCCAATCTCTTCCAATCTGAATGGCGAACAACATTTGTCCCGACGAGTCATAGAGTTGAAGAGCGCTTTTGCACAACAAACGACCTTGGTGAATCAACTCTTGCAACGTACCGAGATCCTGCCCCAGACGAGGTGTCCTGAAGTAGGACAAGGGCAAATGAGGAACCTCTCCAGTAGCGTCCTGGCAAGCAGCCACTCGACCAACCACGAACCAAGCGTTCGGGCAGCGTGCACTCCCAATTGTGCCATTGAGATAGCATATACTCTCGTCTAAGTGCGTAGAGGAGCGTGCACTCTCTACTAGGCCCACAAACAAGCATACATTCACGGTTGGGGGCACATTCGATAATCAACATGAGTAGCCTTCAAGAAGAAGCGTTCATTCACGGGTAGGCCCGCAAGGAGCATCATACACATCACATCAGAGTAGACAGCATGACGGACGGAAAGAAGCACTTACTGAATCCGGCTCAACTTCGACCGGCAGCCTGTGAAGAATTCCTTCGCTTGCCAAGAATGGACCACATGTACCGTCGCCGTGGCATAGACGAGCCGAGAACGTAGAAGAACAGCCTAGAACAGCAGGTTAAGATCGGGAGCAGCCGAGAGCTCTGCTACCCCCAACAAAGGAAAACTCAGGAAGAGGTATAAATGCTCTTCAACGAGCGATTGTGTAATTTCCAACACAACGAAGGGCCCGATAAAGCACTATGATGAAATATGACCAACATAAGCAGGTTACCCTTCACGGATGAGATCAAGTAGGCAGAGTCTCCACGCAAGTGCATGCCACACTTCACATCTTTCAAATGAGATGGAGATCCGGAGAGGCACTTGAAGCACTAACAAAGCACAATGGTCCTTTATTAGAGCAACGAGCCTTTATGTGAAAAATCTTCGCCACCACCTTACAAAGCGAAGCGCAAGATTGGTTTCACACCTTGACACCACGATCCATCTGGAGTTTTGATAATCTTTCCTTAGTTTTCACCAAAGAATACTTATCCTACTGCTCGATCAAGAAAAAGTCAGACCACTTGTTCAACGTGAAGAAGAACCCAAAAGAGTCGCTCCGCGACTACGTGCAGAGGTTCAAAGTAAAGAAGGTAAAGATCGTCGGATGCGACGATTCAATAGCAAGTGTAGCTTTCCAAAAAGAACTCCCAGCAAACCACCCACTGTTCGGAGAAATGATCATGAAAGAAGATCTAACTCTAGCAGACTCATTTACTCTGGCAGAAAATCATGCACTTTGGGATGAGGCTCGACAAGCAGACAAGGCACCAAAGCAACCTCGAAAAAAGTCGGCAGCGCCTCAAAGGAATGAAGGCGGGAAGCAGTGCAGCAAAAGCAGGCAGGAGGCCAAACGTAGGGACTGACCCACGACCAAAGAAGGCTTTGACAAACAAGAACTACTCTAAGTTCCCAATTATGATCCATCAAATCCTTCGCGACATCAAGAATGAGCCATGGTTCAAGCTGTCGAAACAATCAAAATGAGATACTTCCAAGTTGGATCACACCAAATATTGCGTATTCCAACGAGGTCCAGTCACACAATCGACGACTGTTACACTTGGAAGAATTACCTGGAGTAGCTCGTGAAAGAAGACAAGGTTGACAAATACTTGGACAAGCTAGTTGCGCAGCCTAAAAGGAATGCAGACGACGATGAAGAACCCCAAACCAAGATGATTCGAATAAATGGAATTTTCGTTGAATCCGAGCACTTGGGGGCCACCAACAACTCCAAAAAGAGAAAGATCCAGCATGCTCTACTAGTCTCATAGGTCCAAGCAGTCGACACCCAACCTGGACCCATCGTTGGCTTCACCGAGCAGGATGCAGAAGACGTCGATTTCCCACACAACGACACACTAGTAGTATCTGTCCAACTATCCCATTCTATAGTCGACATGATGATGGTTGACAATAGAAATGCAGTCAACCTACTCCAACTCTCAGTCATTCAGAAAATGGGCTTGGAAAGCACAATCATATGTCGAGCAGAGGTACTCACCGGATTCAATGGGCACACCTCAACTATCATTGGTCACATCACACTTGACATGAAAACACCACCAGTTGTCTTAGAGAAGACGTTCACGATCGTAAGTGACCCATCTCCCTACAATGGGATTCTTAGGAGACCTTGGTTGATCAAGCTGGATGCCGTCACTTTCGTCAAGTATCAAAAAATCTGATTTCGCATTCCAGGAGGAGGAGTCGGAGAGATCAGATCTAGACGATGCACTGTGCAAGTATTGAAGGAGTCAAAGAAGAGAACCTTTACCCCCGTAAAAGCTACCAAATAGTAATTACAGCAGGTGGATCGAGAGGATGACACCCAAGCAAACGAGATAGGATGGAAACCTGAAGAGGACGCCGAAGACATCATTCTTGATCCCCAACAGCCGGAAAAGACGGCTAGAATCGGTTCACGTCTAAGCCCAACCGAGAAGGAAGAACGCACAGCTTTCCTTAGGGAAAACTGAGATGTCTTTGCATGGTCACCTTCTGACATGCCCAGCAACGATCCCGAGGTAGCTTGCCATAAGCTGCACGTCGACCTCGCTACGAAATTGATGATCCTAAAGAGAAGACATTTTGCACCCGAACAAGTAGCGATCATCGAGGCAGAAATTGACAAGCTACTAGAGGCCGGATTCATAGAGGAGGTAGCACACTCAACATGGCTTGCCAATGTCATGCTAGTCATGAAGAAAGAGAAGGGCAAATGAAGGGTTTGCGTAGACTACACCGACCTCAACAAGGCATGCCCAAAAGATCCTTATCCTATCCCTCAGATCGATCTATTGGTAGATTCAACTTCTGGGAACTAGCTACTCAGCTTCTTGGATGCATACTCCGGTTACAACCAAATAGCCATGTACAAGCCCAACAAGGAGAAAACTGCGTTCGTGATGGAGCTAGGCACCTACTGCTACAAGATCATGCCTTTTGGCCTTAAGAACGCAGGAGCCACTTACCAAAGGTTAGTAAACATGATATTTAAGAAGCAAATTGGGGTAACCATGAAGGTATATGTCGACGACATCATGGTAAAGGGCAAGCAGCTATCAGACCACTTCCACAACTTAGTGGAAACTTTCAACATCCTCAAAAAGTACAAGGTGAAGCTCAACCCCACTAAACGCACGTTCGGAGTATCTTCAGGCCGATTCCTAAGGTGTTTAGTAACCCAATGAGGAATTTAAGCACATCCCAAGCAAATCTAAGTGATCCTAGAGATGAAGTCTCCAACTACTTTGAAGGAGATCCAAAGCTTGACCAGATGAGCAGTTGCCCTAAACCGCTTTCTCTCGTGGTCCACCGATCAATGCAAGCCATTTTTCAAGGCTATCAAGCGGGCACAACGAGAAAAATGGGATGAAGAGTGCGAAAAAGCCTTCCAAGACCTAAAGAAGTATCTCACATCACCTCCCTTACTATCCAAGCCGGAAGCAGCGAAAGACTTATACATCTACTTGGTAGTTTTCGAAGTAGCAGTGAGCTCTGCCTTCATACGAGAAGAACTAGGGGCCCAACTACTGGTATTCTACACTTCTAAAGCTCTTCTCGATGTGGAAACAAGATATCTGAAGATCGAAAAATTAATTTTGGCGCTAACTGTTGCGGCTCGGAAGCTCAAACCATACTTTCAAGATTATACATTCATCGTCATCACTCAGTATCCTCTACGATCAATCTTACATAGTCCGGACGCTTCTCAATGAGTGATGAAGTAGGCAATTGAACTTGGCCAATACGGTTTAGTTTTTCAACTCGGCACGGCGATAAAAGCCCAAGCCTTGGCGGACTTCATAGCAGAATTCACACCTAGCCTAGGCGATGCAACAGAGCAACCCAACAACGCCCCAGAAGCTGCCCAGCAACATTTTAGAAGCAGCCGAGCACACCTTAGCCGCATTTGCTCCCCCTAACGAAGACTTCTAGCATTTACATGTCGATGGCGCATCCAACTATAAAGGCTCGGGAGTAGGCGTGGTCCTTATCACCCCAGATGGTTCAATGTTCGAGTAGGCAATCACTCTAGGCTTCAAAGCATCCAACAACAAAGTAGAGTACGAGGCCCTACTAGCAGGCGTTCGAATAGCAAAAGACTTGGCAGTGAAGAAGCTCGTAATTCATTCGGATTCCTAACCAATCACCCGCCAAACTATTGGGGAATACACGGTAAAACATCCGAGAATGGTGCAATACCTAGAGAAAGTACACGAACAGCTTGAGGCATTTCAGACTTACACTCTCACTCAAGTTCCAGTGGCAGACAACGCCCACGCAGATGCACTAGCCGGCTTAGGCTCCACCCTTGACCACCAACTCAAACGCTCTATTCCAGTGGAGTACCTAGACAAGCCAAGCATAGAGGCGGAGCCGGCTACAGAGTTGTCACATGTTAGTATAACTCCCAACAAGCAAAGTTCTATTATAGACTACCTGGTCAATGGTACACTCCCCACATAAAGATTGGAGTCTAGAAAGCTCCAAATAAAGGCAGCACGTTACTACATGTGGAGCGACATTCTCATCTGAAGATCCCACACTGAACCACATCTCCGCTGCCTAGCACCTCCCGATAACTTGAAAGTTCTAAGCTCAATCCATGAAGGCGTTTGTGGAAATCACTCCGAAGGCTCATCATTAGCATAGAAGACTCTTAACGCAGGCTACTACTGGCCTACCATGCACCAAGATGCTAAAGAGTTAGTACAAAAGTGCGAACGCTGCTAACGCTACAAGCCGGTACTAGCACCGCCTGCCAGCGAACTACATCTACATATGAGTCATTGGTCGTTCATGCAGTGGGCAATCGACCTGGTAGGGCCAATGCCGCCTGCTACTGGCGCAGAGGCATGATGATCATGGCAACCGATTACTTCACCAAATGGGTAGAAGTAGAGCTAATGACGACCACGACTCAAACGGACATAGAGCGCTTTATATGGAGGAACATCATTTACCGATTTGGTATCTCTTAGTCCATCGTCACCGACAATGGCTCGCAGTTCATGGGCAAAGATTTGGCAAAGTTCTTCCAAAAGTATGGCATTAAGCAGCACATGTCCACGCCGAGATATCCTTAAGGCAATGGGCAGGCCAAAGCATTTAACAAGATGATCCTCAACTACCTCAAGAAATCCCTCACCGACATGAAGGGAAAATGGCCAGACGAACTCCCCGGATGTCTATGGGCATATCGCTCCACCAAAAGACGAGCAACCGGTGAGACTTCTTTCTCTTTGGCATTTGGTTCGGAAGCAATCATTCATCCCAACATTATCGTGCCAAGCATCAGTACTCTACTGCCAAGCATTGGGCAGAACAGTAAGGAGATGGCCACAAGTTTAGATTTGGCAGAGGAGAAGCGCGAGCAAACCATCACCCGCATTACAGCCTACCAGCAGCAGCTCCTCTCCAGCTACAATAAAAGGGCCAAGATCCGGCAGTTCCAACCTGGAGATCTAGTCCTAAGAAAAGCCTTCATCACTGCTTGCAGAGAAAGCTCCAAAAAGATGGATCCCATCTGGCAAGGTCCGTACAAGATCAGCAGAGTAGACGGCAAAGGTAATTACACCCTCGCCACCATGAACTACAAAGAGATCGAGAAGTAATGGAACACCTACAACCTGAGGAAGTACTATGTGTGACCTCCTACCATTTTAAGACCTGAAGACTCAAGCAGCTCAATGGGCACCACCTCGCAAGCCGGGGACTAGCCAGTTGTTATGCAGTCTTTGCAGTTAAGGTATTCATTCGTTTCACTCATTTTTCAATGAGGAATTAAGAAGTAATTTACAACTTGGCTCGACTACATGTCTACAACAACTTATCTCTCCTGCACTTCAAAAGAAAATCGCGCCCTTCTTAGGGACTCACCGTAGGAATTGCACCCACCGAGGGACCAACCATGCTCTCCAGTGTGAGAGGGCAAACTAATTTCCCAACACCCACATGGATTTGCTTTCCAAAGCGGGAGGATAAACTCTACACTTCGAATATCCAGATGTGGATAAGTCTGGCTGCCCTAGTATAACTAGATGCACAATGGCTTGCACCGGGATTCCTAGAAGTAGCCACAATGGTCTTTTTCAAGGCTTAGCTAACTGAAAGATTTTGGGTCTTTTGGCCTAATTCGCAGGGAACCAGGCCCTAGAGACAGAGGGGGCACTTTATGCAGTACGCCCTATCGACGGCTGCCCTGGAAACCTAAAGCTGCTACCGAGCACACTAACGTAGCCTACGGTTTTTGGAAGACTGCCTACGGCTTGCTCTTTGAGTAGTAAAGCCACGCTAGACTTATACAATTGCACATTATTGTGAAAGGTTAAAGAAGGTAACGCGCATATATGAAGCCTTATCCACTGCCGACATGCTACGTAGTTGATAAGCTTCATCACTGCCAAGCGCGGAATAACCTACACCAAGTGCTAAAGTGTTGTGATACTTGCTACGTAACCTACGAAATTGGAGACAGCCAAGGTTAAACAACCTAGTGGTTACGTAGACTTGTCTGCTTCTGTAAGTAAGGCATCCGGCTGCCAACCCTATGGCTAACAACTTTGCAAAAGTTCTACACCAACACATACGGCTGCGTAGTTTATGCATGCCTGTTTGCTTATACAAAAGCAACACTCCTGCCTCTAGCCTATAAAGTCTAAAGGTTAGGGTATGAACAAAAGAAGCAAAGATGGAGAAAAACGAAGGAAACAAGTTTATTAAATTTTCTAGCAAAATTGATAAACAACTACTCTTCAGCAGCTTCGACATTCCACGACTACTCGGTCGCCACACCTTCAGCAGTCGAGACGCCTTCAGTAGTGGCACTATCCGACGCTTCACCCCTAGCTACCCCAGCCTGGGCACCAACCTCTCCAACTACTTCACTAATAGAAGACTCAAAAGTAAAGGCAAGCAAGTCTTCTGGAGAAATAAAGAAGGTCTCGAAGTCTTTACCAGAAAACTCAAAGTCAGACGGCCGCCCAATGAGATGATCTACATAACCTAGCTTGTAGAAGTCGGCTTGACTCTGAGTAAGCGAAGCCTCGAACCCAGCCTCGAACCCTTCAACTGCTCATTCTCCTCTAGCATACAAGCACGAACCCACTGCAGCTCCTTCATTTCCTTCTTCAGATTGTCGTTGATCTTCAAAGCACCTTGGAGTTCCAACACTTAAGGCTCAAGCCTATCAACAACCTTCTTGAAATGGATCACTTGGTTGTAAGCAGCGATTAGTTCTTCATCTTTTGCATAAGTAGCGGAGCGAATTCTGAATCTACAAAAGCAGCGGAAGACAATTAGAAAACTAGAGAGCAGCTTAGCACAAATACAAAGTAGCCGAGAGATTGGGCAACCCACTTACCGGATATGAAAACCGTTGGTACACGCAGCTCGGGGGAAGAATCAGACTCCCATTCTCCACTTATCTCCAAAGCCTCCTTAGCCCACTCATGATCTCCCATGCTCGAGTTATCAAATAGCCTATGGCGAGATTGTAGCTGCCCAACTCCCTCAATGTCACCTATGTCAAAGAACTACCAAAATTCATCGACGGTTAGATCTAAGTCAAAGAATTGGCTTAGATTGTGGAATCTCACCATCACACGGACCGCGTTCGGAGAACATTGGGCACGGGCACATCTCATGGAGCAGAGCACTTCTTGGAAGAAACGCGGCATAGGAAAAGTAAACCCCAACACAAAATAGTAGGGGTAGAACTTGATGGCTCTCCGAGACCCATCACATGGCTCACAGTTGCTACCATCCTTAGCACGCTTCACACGCACTCCCGATGGAATGGCATGCCAATATGCCTCGAGGAAGTCTCTAAACAAGTCATCAGAGCTAATCTTGAAGTGAGCAACCTTGAAGTAACCAACCTTGCTCAAAGACCCGCCTTAACGATACAAGGGCGACACACCATCATCATTCTTGTGGCTCAAGGAAGACATGCTTAAAAAAAAATTTCTACAAAGATATAAGAGGAATTCGTTAGAGGGCTGCCAAAAAAAAAAAAAAACACAGGTAGCCCATAAGCCACGGCCTGGTCCGAGTCGGCCTGGCTTGCTTTCTCTCACCCAAAGGCCTCACGACTCATCATCAGCGCCCCAGGGCTCGAATTAGACGAAGCCACACATAGCACCACCTTGCCGTGGCTTCCCAAGTCAGCTTCTCACACCTCCTCGACCCCCGTCGAGCCAAATTTCAAGCCCCGAGGCTCTCGAAAATTAAGAAGACAAGAAAATTAATTTTTTCTTACCTAGAAGTAACTAGAAGACGAAGCAAGCAACGAAAGACGATCATTTGCATGGGCAAGATGTAGAAGATTGCTAGAGAAGGGGGAACAAATATCCTTTAAGCTCTCTCTCTCTCTTGTAGGGTAGAATAAATCGCTCTCCAAAAGTTGATTTAATAATCCACTTAAGGTGGACTTAAATAGGCTTTGAGAGAAATTTATTTCCCTTTCCTAGAAGGATCTAATTTCCTATTAAAGAGGGAATCTACATCAAAATAGGAAACAATCCTATGTTTCCCAAAGCAAGAAAATCTCTACACCTGTTGCCTTTTTCTACGAGCAGCCCAACAGGTGTGGGGGCATTTGTGGAGCCAAAAATAATCAAGAGGCGACACGTGGATTCTTGGGTGAAAATGACAAGATTAACCTCGAGGCACACCGGAATTCCTACGCGCGAGCAATGAACAATCATCCCTCAATCAAGTCAAAAGTGCCCAAATAGGTATTTATTTTTAAACCTATTTCATCCATCCTCATTAAATCCTCTCCACAAGGTAACCCCCAAATCATTCCTTTTTAATTATATTAATTAGTTAATTAATTGATTTATTATTCCATTATTCCTGATTAGTTATAAATCATGAACCTCACCCAAAATACCAACCAAGTAGCCGGTCCTCCTCCTCCTAAAGGGGTCGGCCACACACCTATAAATACCACTTTATTTTCTCTGAAACTCAATTCCAATTCTCTTGCTAAATTCTCTAAATTCTCTAAACATTTTTCCCTCAATATTCTAACTTTGGCATCAGAGGTTCTTCAGCCAAAGCCCCCGCGCCCCCCCGCCCCCCAATTCATTGTTCGCGCGTGAGGCTCTTGACCTTGACCTAAGGTGTGCAATTTTGTCCAAAATCAAGGAGGAAGAAATTTGCATCCACAAAGTCAACGGCCAAATGCATGAGAACTTACCTACACGTTTGGCTACCTAACGTTCCAAATCAATATGACGATGTCATGTTGAAAAGTTAAAAACATTAGGTGTTTCGCCGGTCCGAAATGAGACATTGGCACACGTTGAGTGTCGGAAAATCTCTCTCCCAAGTCCCACTTTTCTATTTTTCCTCTTTCGTTTTTGGTTGTGAGTCGTCATTGAATGTGAATTTTAAATAAATAATAAATGACATTTCATTATTTTTGTTACAGAAAATAACTGAAGCAACTTGGATACAAATTATCAAAATTGTCACACTAGCTAAGAAATTTCAAAAATGAACGCCTTATAACGGCGGCGCTGCTACGACAGGAGCCAATCGATAAATAATTGTTGGCCGGTAATCATAGCCATATCAAGTTGGAATGAATGTACTTACACAACTGTCTTGCAGACGCAGCATGCCTGTGTAAACAAAATGGAGGACAAGAACTTTCCTAGCCTTGTCTTCTTTCTTTAGTACCTTCCAAGATACTCAATATTTAAAAATAGTGCATTATTTACCTTTGTGTAAAATATGAGCGAAAATTTGTATAGCATGTACCGAATAATGGAGAATTGAATATCAAGAATTTCATGGCAAAGAAATGCATTTTATAACTGTACATCGATGTGTATATATACTCGAAATGGTCGACTAAAAAAGTTGACAATTAAGTTTACACCCAATTTTTTAAGTTTTAGGTTAAGCCCAACTAAAATTTATTCGATTTAAACCCTTTGACTATTATACCACCCAGGAATCTTTTTTTTATTTTATTTTAATTGAACAATGTCTTACAATGGGCTAGCAATAATGTGGTTCAAATTCATTTTTGGCAAGAATCGAACCCTTTAACTATTATACCACCTAGGAACCCTTTTTTTTTTTTAATGCCCAGCTGCCCATTTAAGGGGCCTTTTTTATTTGGCCCATGGGAAAAGCAATGGGTGGCTACGTAGGGTTCTTTATAAGTCAGCAGCTACTGCCTTTGTTTTGTGTGAGTAGTGGAAAGGAAAAAACGGTGTCGTAGCCCCACTTTGTAGAGGAGAAGAAAGTGCTCCTCTCTTTGGTTAGCAATCATCCATCAAAGTAGTAGTTGTTGTTGTTGTTACTTTGATGATGTAATAGCTTTGAGCTATGTATATTTTGGGTTGTGAGATTGCCAACACTTTGTAAACTACCATTTGGTTGATAGTGGATTATTGGGTGAGCTCCTACTGCTCTGAGGACGTACTCCAGTTACACTGACTGTTGAAGAACCTCGTTAAAATCTTGGTGTCTTTTTTTATTTTTGTTCTTGCATTTCATTTGATATATTTCTTGTGGGTTAGTTTGAGTTAGTTTCCAATTGGTTTGGCGTTATCCTAGCACAACACACCAGCCCATTAAATGCAGTCAATACAAAGGAACTAAATGTTCTACATTTTCTTCTTTGTGAGGATCCTAGGGATCAATGTTCTAAAACACAGTCAAGGCGGCTGCCTAGGCGCTGGGCGTCGGACCGCCGCCACGATTTTTCCAAAAACGTTCAATAAATCGGCAAGGGTATTAGGCGGTGTCTAGGCAGCCGACTGGGCGGTCTCGGCGACGAACTAGGCAATTGCTGGAAAAAAAAGGAAAAATTTGACCTGGACTCTTCGGATTTTTTCACCGGAGCCAGCAACGTTTTCAAGGATCTTTGCTGTGCTAGACTATGTTTTGGGAAATTTTGCAGGGCAAGAATATGGGGAATTAGGCGGAGAAGATGATGGAGAATTGGGCGGAGCAATCGAAGAAGTGGAGCTCGTCTCTGTGAACTGAAGATGAAGGAAGAAAAAATGTTGCTGGTGAATTTCTACAGTTAGCTGTGAAGATGAGAGGAGAGAGTGCGAAGAGAGAGAGAGAGAGAGAGAGATTTTGAAATGGTACGGACTAGATCTCAAATCCAAGTCAAAAGCTAATGGTTTTAATTAAGAAAACCATGGTCTCTAGTGGTTTTAATAATGAAACCCTCCCAAGGTGGACAATGTGATGTGAAAGAGACGGGTTGATGGTTTTAATAATAAAAACCACCACTTTTTATATTTTTAAAAGTTTGTTATATATATTGTGTGTGTATATAAATCTTATATAAATCATAAAATATTTAGATAATTTTTTTCCTAGGAAAGCATATCATATATGTACATAAAACATTCACATATGTATGTTCTTCTATAAGAAATAACATATTAGTCAATAATTATTTACATTTGATATAGTAAATTTAATTAATTCATAAAATATATAAGAAATTTACCTAAATCCGCCTAGGCCGCCTAGGCGCCCGCCTAGACCCCTCCTAGCCGCCTAGGCGTAGCGTTCTTTAGAACCTTGCTAGGGATTAGTCTATCATATCCATTCATCAGTCATCATGCGGCCATACGTCATTTTAAATTTTTATTTAAAATTAAACACAAAGAGTACCTAACGAAAGTTGGTTGCACAATTTTTTATTTAAAATTAAACACAAAGAGTACCTAACGAAAGTTGGCTGCACAATGTACAATAAATGACTAAGATGAATTGATTCTTAGAATCCTCACAAAGAGGATCCGGAGAGGATCCTGATCCGTTTGCTTGTACTTAGAATATACTAGAAGCTAGCAAAATGTGAGGCTATTATGCATAGCTTATGTCGGTAGAGTGCATGATAAATATAGGTGTGTTGTTGTAAGTGAAGCAACCAAGAGGACAGTAGGCAAGCAACCAAGTGAGAAGTGAGAAGTGAGAAGCAAGAAGTAAGAGCAGTCTTGTAAGAAGTGTGAGGGATCTAGAGTTTGTCTCTAGAAAGTGAGAGTGTCATAGCTTCTAAATTGTATCTTTGAGAGTTGTGGTTTAATATTTTGTGTGTGTGATACAAGTAAAATGCAGGAACATAGGCCTTGTTCGTGGTTTTATACACGAGTGAAATGCAGGAACATAGGCCTTGTTCGTGGTTTTATACTTGTGACTTCGTGTGTCCCTAGCGCAAGCTATTTTCTATGGCTTAATATGGCTGGTAAAAAAGGAATCACTTTGAACTATATTAGAAATAGAAAATATGCCCCATGGCTTCCACCGTAAAATACTTCTGATACCATGATTTTTTTTTTTTTTTTGAACAAACGATATTATCGGGGATGGGGTGGGCTTAGCCTCACAATGGACTAGTAATAATGTTGTTCAAATTCGTCTTTGGTGAGAATCGAACCTAATACCTCTCACTTATAAGTGAAAGGGAATGTCACTATACCATAGTACTAAGTGGCAATGATACCATGATTTATATATAAGGATTGATATATGGTCATCAATTGTACTGATTGAAACAACATGGTGGTGTTGCCAAGTATATGCAATCATAACTTGGATTAAAAACGCAGCTCATGAAAATATTATAAGTCAAACCTAATAGTTTTCAATCATATAATCAGTGGTTCTGATACCAATTGTTAGCCTTATATAGTTATATAATTAAAACACAAATGAAGGAATGGCGAACTTGATTCTCATAGTAACCATGCAAGTCGAACAAGGAAGATAAAGGCTACAGCAACACCAAAGTCTTCTACAAACACCTAGCCGGATACAGCTACTTTATGGGAAGTATTATGTTGTGTGTATCTAGGGTTTGCAGGGACCTTAGTATTTATACAAACTAAGGGCTAGGGGTTCCATCCATAAAGGAAACCTAATCCCACTTTCTTAGCTACCAAGAAAAGTATCATAATCACAAGTAATTAAGGACTTCATCAATCCTAATTATATTATAAGACACTTGATATAAGATTGATATCTTGAGAGATCAAATTACTATCTACATTATTCTTCAATATTACATTCATATTACATGTAGCAGACGACTTAAATGTTGATTTATATAGGATAAATCAACCACACACTCTGCAAACTATGGGGAAGTCCCTGATGGTAGACCTTTGACAATTAG
Organism: Heteromeles arbutifolia; assembly: GCA_024362995.1. Classification (NCBI taxonomy): domain Eukaryota; kingdom Viridiplantae; phylum Streptophyta; class Magnoliopsida; order Rosales; family Rosaceae; genus Heteromeles; species Heteromeles arbutifolia. The sequence continues at coordinate 1,590,967 of JANCRC010000022.1, forward strand.
ATGCACGGGAGCGCAAGACACCAAAATGAGACTCTGAAGAGTCAACCCCTGCCTCCTTGAACCGGAAAAAGCACAGCGATAGAAGTGGGGATATAATGGGCCCAAAGGACGCTTGATATGTATATGAGCCCGAAGGCACAGGACCGACTGGGCGAACACATATTTAACCTTTTAAGGAGCAATGTAGTTTGCTGACGACGTCAAGAGTAAATTGATTATATTGAGCTATTAGTCCGCATGTTGTTCTCGTATTTGAGGTAGATAATTTATATCTCCACAATATATATATATATATATATATATATATATATATAGTAATAGGCGTGTTCGCCCATGTATTGACAGTCCTGGGTACTAGTATCCATAGAGAGAGCTTGTTCATCAAGTTTAAATATCACGAACGACTACTCTTATATGGAAATACATCAAATACATCCATTAAGCCATGGCCTCTATAACTGTAACCATAATATATCTATGTTGCCCTGGTTTAGTCGTGTGTCATGGCCTCCATCCCTTAGTTGGGTTGTTATTGAGTATTTTGCGTACGTGCGAAGATCATATAAAATTCCTTTTTTCAGCAAGTTTAAGAAAGATACAAAACAAAAAGAAAAGTAATCCATCAAGTTATTTTCATTCATTGATTAGCTCATTCAATTATTTGCTATTTAGGACGAGTTATATTTATAAATCTCTTTCCGCATATGTCTTTGTAATGCTCACGAGGAGGAGCATTTCCAACCCTCTATCTTTTGTGGTTTATCTTTTTTAAGTAATTCCAAATCCCTCGCCTAAAAACATATATAGCTAATTTTGTTGGTTAACGACATTTTTCGCTCGGGTTTCGTTACTTCTTAGTCGTACCTCTCAGATTCCCCAAAATCTGAGCTAATTATAACAAGAATGATTTGTGGACACGAATATTTTGAGAGAGAGTGAGAGAGAGAGAGAGAGAGAGAGAGAGAGAGATTATAATTACGTGCTGGCTAGAGGTTTTACAAGAGCCATATATTGGGTGTAAATCACAGACACACAGACACATTGATCGTGGAGAAATTGTGAATTGTTTCCCCATTCAGATCCCTCTACTGGCAATTGCAACATATATATTTCTATAAATCCTGGGAGGGAGGAGCTCTTGGGGGTCTAACAATTTGTGACAATTGTCTCTCAAAACATGGTTGGATCAAACCAAATCCACCTTGGCTTCATTGCTTTCACATTTTTTCTTCTCTGCTGGGATGCATCACCCATTACAGCTTCCAAATTTACCCATGAGCTGGGTAATGCCATATACATAAAATTATATGTAATGTGTTCTTTGTTTAAAAAGTGACATTCTAAACTGCTCTAATTTATAGAAACCGATGGGGATTTGATTTGGGTACTCAAAAGGCATAGTACCAGGCTGACTGACCTAACCCACATCTGCATCGTCATAATCTTATTGTGCTTCCCTTTTCTTGGTGCAGGACATCCCATAGAGTTTGAATTTGGTAACGGGGATAGAGGACCGGAACATTGGGGAGACCTCAAGAAAGAATGGAGTACATGTAAGTATGGAAAACTACAATCACCAATAGATTTGAGGGATGATATTGCCCTCAAAGTTAACTCAACCTTTGATGAGCTTTCAATCAGTTACAAGCCTACCGAAGCCTTGATGAAGAATGAAGGTCATGCTATATCGGTAAGAAAGTGAAAGAAAATCCTTATTTTTCTTGTTTTTCTACCATCAGATGCATGATTCTTTTTACTGCTTGTGTTGTAATTTGACAATGCAGGTTGTATGGGAGGGCGATGCAGGAGGAGTCATGATCAACGGCACAGAATACATTCTCCACCAATGCCATTGGCACGCCCCCTCCGAGCACACCATGAATGGCATAAGGTATGATGCGGAGCTGCACATGATTCACAAAGACAAGAAAAATCGTGTAGCTGTCGTTGGATTCCTCTACAAAATTGGCAAACCCAATCCCTTTATCTCAGAGGTAAAAAGCCTCAACCATTGCACGGTAAAAACTCGTTTCGGTTAAATTAGAAAAGGCAAAATATAGGAGATCAATGGTGTTATTCATACTTTCAGGTGAAAAAGGCGATAACGTCTATGATTAAGAAACCGAAGGAGGTACCGTTGGGAGTAATCGATCCGAGGAAAATGAAAAAGGCTCAGAAGGCGCATCAGGATGCAGCAAAGAGGAAGATGAAGAAGAAGACCTCAAAATTTTACAGATACACGGGATCATACACAACCCCTCCTTGCACCGAAGGAGTTACTTGGACCATAAACAAACAGGTACAGCTTCTTCATCAGCCCTCAAAACTTACCTGAAAACGAAAACCAAGCTGATTACAAACTGTCCACAGGTACATACTGTTTCACCATCACAAGTGGAGTTGCTTCACAAGGCCGTTTACAAGGTGACTACCCTGCCGTGTGAAATAGTTCTAGATAACTGGCTACACCACAGTAAGTATCCTTTAACACATATTAACTCCTCTTGGTTAACTTGAATGCAGTATGCGGAGATGAATTCAAGACCGGTACAACCTCTCAATTACCGGGAGGTCAAGCTCCACGGCTCATCGTTCGTCAAGTGAGACATGCGTAACTAACGACCTCCAAAAATTTGAGGAAAATAAACTTTACTTTTCAGCTGTAATAAATTAGTGCTTGCACATTTTGATTAAGATGCACATCTCGGCAAATTCTATATGTACTTCAGAAGCTGTGTGTTTCGAGTCTATCTCAGAAGGTATATGGTTGTTTTCGGTTTTGCTCCGCTAAAATTCATTCATTCTCTTAAATAAATTCATATGTACTTCAGAAAATTTATTTCATGATAGTTTTCTGAAACTTTGTATCATTTTCCATTGATGAAGCCTCATACAATACATTCCCATACTTTCAAATGCAAAATGATTCCCCTACCCAGTAGCTGACAGAAATTGGCTCAAGTATGAGCAAATTTTCTGCGACAAAACCTATCGAGAAACTTACTGGCCTAAGAACAAAGGGACTGGCAATACCAATTTTCCCTATCTCACTACTAAAAGCTGATCATTTTTATATAATTTGGGAAGAAATACATCATAAATTTTGATCTGGAGGTTATTCACCTTGCAGTAATCCTAGACGAGAATGACGCTGGCCCTTCTCGTGTTTTCCTTGTATTGTAGGATTTGCACTTGAGGCACTTGTGTGCCACAATGTGAAAATTAACCTGAGATGTTTCACCACAGTCGTTGCAGAGGATCCAAACCTAACCAAAAGTGTGCAAAATTTAATTACCCAATAGTTGCAGAAGCAACAGAAAGTTATCATCTGCGTACACTTACCATCTTATTTTGATACTTCTGAGGCATGGGAGTCCCTGCAACCTAAAATTGATTTGAAAGAGATCAGTAAGCTAGAAAAGACAGGTAACTAAGAGGTAGTCATACAACTCATTAAATTGAAACATCGAATCCTTGATTTACCTCCTCATCAAGTTTTTCCCATACACGGGACATATCGCGGAATGATTTTGAGCAAACTGGGCATGAATACCTGCACAGTTATATACAATTAATATGGCTACAGTTTCTTTACCATTTATAACAGTCACCTATATCAGATGAATTACTGGTAATGCCGCTCCATCTCTTTTACACATTCCAAATGAATATTGTGTCCACATCGCAAGACAGTAATGTCTTCCCTTGTATCGAAAAGAAACTGCAGAAATAACTGATGTGAGTTGGTGCACTAATTTGTTGGAAAAAGAGGCCAAAAATCGTTAATTTGTCGGAAGGAAGGTTAACTTTCTGAATTTCCCTTAGTCATTAGACGCAGTATTCTCCAAACTTTACCTCAAAGCACACAGGGCAATTATGATGCATCGCTTTTTCCACACAATTGTGTGAATCCTTCATCGCCTTTGAGTAACAACATCCTAACACATAGATAGAGATATTCCAATTCAGACTATTTGTACAAGTATGATTAAAAGAATTTAATAGTAATAAAAAGATAGGGTTAACATCTTACCACACTTGTTACAGTGGAAAACATTCTCCCCACCTCCGGTTCTGTAACAACAATTAGAACAGACTTAGACACGTGCAAATGTCTTATCGATGAAGACATTTTTTGAGAAGTAAGATAATGATAGGTAACACGTAATTATAAAAATTTAAGAACACAACGACAAGAATGCAAACGACAAAATTGAATGCTCAAACAACAAATCGAACAACAGAGAAGTGTAGAAAAGAGTCCAACCTGCAAATACCACATCCGTCACAATGATACTGTTTCTTTGAAACCTGGCAAAAAATATATAAATTGGATTTATCGATGATACAAGTGTTTTCAAAGTAGGGTTCAATAATTATGACATTATGAACTAAAGAGTCTCTCTTTTTCATCAGACTAGAACTCAAGGATTACATCATCGTCAAAGAACTTGCATTTGGAGCAAAAATAGTTTCCCATGCAAACCCCACACTGGACACAGTGCTGCTGAACCTGAAAAAGATATCAGAAATTGAGAATCCATTAACCTCAATCCTTAAATTTTTTTTGTCATAATTACCATCATCGGAATTGTCTACAAGAGATCTTACATCTTGTTCGGTGTTGCACAAGGAGCAAATGATCTGAATGGCACAAGGCAAACAAATTAAAAATGAATCAGTAGCATTTCAACCATTAAAAAAATCTTCAAACGATAACGGCATGAAGAGCTAGAGGGAAATAAAAAGGAAAGAAAAGGACCAATGCAAGTTAATATGTCCCAAGTAATTATTATTCCACAGTCCATAGAGAAACACAGGATAGATCCTCTGCACTTTATCTATCAAGTTTAGATCCTCTGATGTTAACTAGTTTATGCTACACATGATTTGCAGAAAAATAAATGGAAAGTACATTCATATCCAGCAAAACCCTGATAAAATCAAATCTCCGTTGCGAAAAATATCCAACAATAGTTTCTATTCTATTCCATTTTCCAAATTCCGTTCTTTCCTTCTCAACTTATATATATATAGACCGATATATTTACACTGATAGGTGGGAGGATAAATTGATATCAAACTCACACATTCACAAGATTAATCAGAGGGAGTAAAAGCAACTAACCCATTTCACATCGTGGCGAGGAACATCATGGCGATCAAAAGGATCAACCTCCAATGAGTTCTGCTCCAAGAACAAAAACATCCAAATCATCAGAAGCTGAATTACACAAAGATCACGAAATCAATAAAAACCCGGAAGAAAAATAAATAAAAACTGACCTTAGCTTCGTTATGGCAATGCCTGCAATCGAATATCCCATCACAGCATGGTGCTCTGATCTTACACCTCCGTCTGTAATGCGCGCACCTTAAAAAATACATCAATACCAACACCAATTAATCACAAAATTAGCTCAAAAATTCAAAATTTTTGAAAAGGGAGAAATACCCAAAATTCCCAGTTTCCATATCGGTGAGAGAGTTGACTTTCTGGTGGGAATGGTCGTCGTCAATGGACACCTGGGGCTCGAATCCGCCGTCCATTCACCTAGGTTAACTAAAAACTACGTAAACCAGAAGAGATAACTGAAGCTTGAAGGTGTAAAAATGGCGAGGGAAGAGGAAGGCCCAAAGGAGAAGGCCTGCCCTTTGCAGTTTGCAGAGCTTTCAAGTAAAAGCAAAGCTGCTGAGGAAAGCGTCTGTTAAGAAAATGAGGTGCGTTTTATCTGTTTTTTGATATTTTTCATGTGGGATGACGAAACTGATGACGAGGCGACACGGCAGCGTTTGCCGCTCTAAATCTAACCAACGTAATTGCACCTCTTTGAAAAAAAAATGTAATTGCATTTGCAAATGTGGATGGAAATGTGGATGGGTGTTGTAATATTGTACTCATTTCATGTCAAAACACTGACGTAAATATTAATGTATGGCAATATAATTTTAACTGTTGTCCACCCAATTTTAACTGATGTAAATATTAATGTGGATGGCCACGTGTCCTTGTAAAATTCACCCAATTTTAACTGTAGTCCAACCAACTTGCATCACCTAACTTGCTATTTACGTGTACTTTTTTTATATTTGTCTTTTAGTAATTGTCTAATTAGTTTGCCCACATAGTTTTCAAACTCCGTATTTGCCAATCTTATTAGTTTGCCCACATAGTACTCGTCACTACGAACGTATAAACGAAAATCGTTTGTGAGTCCGAATTATAATGATATAGTTACGGACGTTTGAAGTTGGTTATTTAAAGGTAGCTAAATTATTTGAAGTCCCACCTTGTGAGAAGACTACCCAATCAGACTTCACCAACCCATTTGCATCAGTGGATCAATTATATATAAAAAAATTAAAAAAATTAAAAAAGAAGGCGGAAAGCTCACAGCTTTCCCATGAGAAAAACCCACCGCGAACACCCAATTTCCAAGGCCGATTCTTGCCAACTCCGGTGGAGTTTTTCGTCGCCACCACCACCATCTTGAAGCTCTTATTCCCCTCTACAAAACCCACCCAAGAACCACCTTGATTAACCACGATATGTGGCAGTTGGAGACCACGAAAGTCAACGAAAATCAATGGTGCTCCGGCCACTCTTTTCAATTTTCCGGCATATCGGCAAAGCGATGGCCGATGCCACCACTTGGGCTTTGTAGCCTATCATCCCAGGAGAAAATCCCAACCAACCTTGACCCCGTTGGACCACCGTAGACGACGAATTGACGTCAAGAAGTTTTAGGCATCCGTCGGCTTTGTGGGAAAAATTGACCCCCTTCCATCCACTTTTGGACTTTGTGGCAGGTATGAAAGTTGTTACTCTCTTTGAGATCTTCATTCCTGAAAATTTTGGTAATTTTTGGAGATAGTTGGATTTTCCGGCGAGCCGGGGTAGCCGACTGCCACCCACAGCGGCGCGTGCGGCGGCGCGTGGCCAGTGGACCGTCAATACTATTTTTAGCCTATATTGACGTCTTAAATCCAGTTTTGCTAATTGAATGACGTAGATTGATCAACTGAACCTAATTTCATTATGAGACGTGGTTAGGTGAAAATATGAATTGACGATCCGACCATTGGATCGTCACCAAACTTTAGTAAGCTGTTATTCATAATATTTGAGGGATGTAGGAATTTACGTATCGGGACTCCGTCATATGGATCTTCCCGAATTGGAATTGTAAGATCGTAAAATAAAATGTTAACCGCCACTTGGTTTTAGCAATTGGCGGAGATCCAACCGTTGGATGGTTCCAACATTTTAGTATGTTATTCTAGAAGCATAATGTGGATCCTTGGAAGTTACGGATCAGAAATCTGGTATGTGGATCTTTTGGATCGAATTACGTAGACTCATGTTCGATGTAAGTTATGTATTTTATCGACAAGAATTCTGAGATGTGATTTGATAATTGTGCTAGGCCCCGATCGTTCGTGACGCATCAATGTTTGTGCTAGAAGTTGTAGCCCAGACTCCAGGTGAGTGGATCTTTTCTTGCTTATCATATTTATATGTAATTGATAATCCCATAAATGCTTTTAAATTGAACTGAGAAATTTATGCCTTGTCATACATTTTTTTTTTTTTGAATCTAGTGTCTCCGGATCTTTGACCGGACTAATCACTAGGCTTACCCGCCTAACCCCACAACATTTGGGAAGCAAGAAACTCTAGCAATTGCTAGGTGGGTACCTTGGGAGGTGTCAAACCCCAGACCCCTTGGTAACAAACCAAGGGCCTGACCATTAGACTAAACACTCCTAGGTGCCTTGTCATACATATTTATATGTTATAAAATACTATGAGATGGTTGAGTTTAGATTATATCGTGATATATCCATATGCGTATTACCTATAAATAATTATTGTGAACTACGATTGGCTTGATCCCTGTTAAGGGTACGTAGGCAGTCTAACGAGACGTTAGATGCAGCCATGTAATAAGTGAGATTAAATAATCGAGACAAAAGCTTTGTTTGGAAAATTGAGCAATGTGAAGGAATCTGGTGAAAAATGTGAGATTTTAACCTTATAATTTGGTGATTTAATGTGGATTATAAATCATTGTGTGAGGAAATGAGAAATTGTGGCTTTACGTTTTATAAATGATATGCCATAATCAGTTTATATTTTAGTATGTGATTTAGTACAACTTTGCACAATATAGCACAACAATGCGGAGGCCAAGGTAAGTTCAGGTGAGTATATAGTGTTGGTATGATCGAATGGTAATTAGTGATGAATGGATTTGAGTAGAATTCATTGTCTTGCACCCTGGTGTTAGTGCTCCGCCCGAGGCCAGGGCCAGCCTTCACGTGATCGTTCACCTCTCGCACCACACGCTCACCTTGGATTCCAAGGTAGGTGCCAGCCTATCGTACAAACCACTTTAGGTGGTTCCGACTCGTAGGTGACATGCGATACTTCGCACAGCCTTCACGTGATCGTAGCACTTGATCGTACTCATTTACACCCAGCCTATCGTACAAACCACTTTAGGTGGTTCCGACTCGTGTGCAGAACCTGATTGATGAGATATGGATAAGTCGTACAGGTTACTATAGGTGACTCCGACGTATGTGCTAGCACCCGATTGATGAGATATTGATAAGTCGTACAGGTCACTATAAGTGACTCCGACGTATATGCTAGCACCCGATTGATGAGATATTGATAAGTCGTACAGGTCACTATAGGTGACTCCGACTTATGTGCTAGCACCCGATTAATGAGATATGGATAAGTTGTACATGTCATTATAAGTGACTCCGACTTATGTGCTAGCACCTGATTGATGAGATATGGATAAGTCGTACAGGTCACTATAGGTGACTCCGACTTATGTGCTAGCACCTGATTAATGAGATATGGATAAGTCGTACAGGTCACTATGACTCCGACTTATGTGCCAGCATCCGATTGATGAGATATTGATTGATGAGAAATGGATAAGTCGTACAGGTCACTATAGGTGACTCCGACTTATGTGCTAGCACCCGATTGATGAGATATGGATAAGTCGTACAGGTCACTATAGGTGACTTCGACTTATGTACTAGCACCTGATTGATGAGATATTGATTGATGAGATATGGATAAGTCGTACAGGTCACTATAGGTGACTCCCGACTTATGTGCTAGGACCTGATTGATGAGATATTGATTGATGAGATATGGATAAGTCATACAGGTCACTATAGGTGACTCCCGACTTATGTGCTAGCATTGATTGATGAGATATGAGTGCAGTCGTACATGCCACCATAGGTGACTCCGACTTGCGTGCTAGTATGGATTATTAAGCACCTGATTATTTATATTACTGCTGAGAACCTGTATTGTGGTATACTTCTGGATTTAGTGTTAGTATACAATTGAGTTCATACTTACTCGTAGTATGATTTTCTGGAAACTAAACAGGTGTTACAGTGAGGGGTTTTTATCTTTGATGAGTGAATGGTTTTTGAAAAGCTTTGTTTTCGCCCACTCACATTTTCTATTTTGCTCCCTTTCAAGTTCTAGAAGCAAAGTTTCTGTATCGGCGAGGATTCGTGGCACTTCCCAGTGCAGGTGGCTTCTTTTGATGGTATAACCATGATCTTACCTTACTGCACTGTACTTATGCTCTGTATCACGCATGAAGTGGGTCCATACCCGCTCACCGCGCACTCATGTATTTAGGCACTTTTAGGTTTAAATTTATTCATAGTTTACACATCATCACATTTTATGGCTTCGTCACCTTCCAGGTGTCGGCTAGGACGGCCCGATTCGGAGTCCTAGTTAACTTTCCAGGCCGGGGTGTGTCATATGAACTCGTAATGCTTTGAATTTTTATCTCTTATATCAAATTCAACAAATAACAAATAAAATTGTCAATATTTTTATATATTATGTGTTTTTTAATCAATATTTTTAGATATTATCACTATATAATAAATAAACACTTATTTATACGTACAACCTAGTTCATCTAGATCCTCGCTTAAGCGTTGGGTCATGTCCGCCGCTCATCCAACACTTACGTCTTTTAGAACTTTACTCGTTATATAGTTATGTAATGACATGATACAACAAGAAGGGATGCTTAAATCCTCCTTCACATAATAATGTAGTTCAAATACTCTTTCGAATATTTCAAGTAGTCTAAATGCTATTTCGAATATTTTTGTTAGTGCAAATTCTCCTGCGAATATTATGGGTAGTTCACATAATCTTCTTGCCAACCCGAGACTTAGACCTTGAACGGATGTCCACATTTTTTAAGACCTTAAACCTTTTAAATGTCGCCCCTCCCTTCGACAATTCCTGGCTTCGCCACTGTTTGTAAATACCATCAATTATCATATCTATATGTGAGAGCAAGATAGCTACACTAAGGCTAGAGAGAAGAGAGAATAATAGTGAGAGTTATATTTGTACTCTTAGCATTTGAAATAACAAAAGAAATTATTGATGTTGTTCTGAGGACTTAGGCACATTTGCGAACCTCGTAAATATTGCTTCTTATTTACTTTATATACCACTACATAGATTGTTTATTTCATACCACGTTGTCAGCACGATAAGCTTTCGTGTTAATGAAAAGCACGCTATGAAGCCGGTAAAGCACTACCTACCTCTCACATCTATTGGTTGGAATATCAAAAATAAGAAAAATCTTTCATTTTATCCCCATACCTTAGTACGACTAATTTTCTTAAAGCAAGTATATATCTTGTTGTATGACTGTATATTATTATTGGCAGAAGCAAAAAAAGAAATACAGACTTCAAATCGCAGAAAATTCAACAGTCGTGTTACGGGCTTTGAAACTCCAACTTCCTGTACTCAAATTGAAACTTTTCCTTCATAAAAGTTGTTTCTTATCTTCTCTCCCATAATACGTTAAAATCTCATAAAGATCCAACGGTAAAATCATTGCAGATCTTTGCAATACTAATCTACAGAAAAACTGTTAACCATGTTAGCAGTTTTTAAAGTCCAATTTCCTTTTCTTGAATGGAAATGCTTCCTTCATTGAAGTTGTTCATTATCCTTTTATCCATACCCAATAAAACGGATAAAATCCGAAATAAAAATTTGGGTCAGATCCAACGGTTTGGTCATCCCATAATTCTCAATCTCTACTCTTGACTCCAAAACTTGATGGAACCATTACTGCTACTTCCTGAGCAACTAATAGGATCTTACAGAGATTATGGTTCTATACATGACCACGTTAGAAAGGAGAGAGGGAGTATAGTAACTTAATATTTAATTTTTTCTTATTGTCATTAATTTTGATATTCATATGATTGGTGCAATATAATAGCACATCCTATACTATATACTATACATTATTATAATATGAATTGTGCGGCATTGTAGCCCTTCTCATAATAACAATCGTTATCTTTAAGTTTTATTTATTTTAAGCAATTTATTTACAATGGGCTTTGCTTTAAGCTTTGATATTTATGTGAAATGGCGTTGAATTAAAGTCATTCTCACAAGCTTTATTTACTTGAAGATCGGACCCGAAGTTCCTTGATCAAATTTAAAACTTGAAATTTTTGAATCAATTGAGAGAGCAAAATTTCCTCAACTTAATTGAAATGATAGCTATAAGCGCCTCAATCCATAGACTATTAAATGAAGGACAGAAGTTCCTTGATTCATGTAAATGAAGACCATAAGTTCCTTAATCCATAATCAGATTAAGTATGGCATGAATTTCAAAAATATGAACCTAAAGGTTCTAAAATATCGATATCAACAAAAAAATTTCGAGTGCATATTATAATGTTGTGATGTGAAGTTCAAAATACAAATAATGCTTAGAACTTGAAATTCTAAGACTTTGTGTGGACTTATTCTTATATGGAATGAATTAATTATTGCAAGTTCCGTCATACCTCATTTTCTTCCTTTTTGGGAATAAGAGAATGGTGAACTTAGCAAAACTCGATTTTATTACCATTGACATCTTAGGGCAAGAAATACTTTCATAGATTCATGATGCTCAAGAATTAATGTGGAAGCGTGTCATATTAGGAAAGGGTCAAATCCTTTTCTGGAATCTATCAGTCAGCCTGGACCCTTCCTTCGACCCACACGCGACTCGTTTTCTGACCTGATTCCCTGCAGTTTTTCCTACGCGATTTTGGCCATTTTCTGGCGAATTGAAGCCACCCACCACCAGAAAACAACTTAGTGCCAATCCCTGATTGTTTTCTACCGAGGGATCGCCTTGTGTGGCGACGGTTTCACGTCGAATGAACTCATCGTCTTCCCCGAGCTCACGGCGGCAATCTCGTTATTCCTGCACTTTCTGACGCCAGCCACCACCACCGCCTGACCATCTCGACCTCAGGAGCAAAGTCCAACCAAAGTTTGAAGTGTTGGAGCTCAGGTGACGTCGAATCAACAATAACCCTTTCTAAGGTTTTCCGACCCACTTCACTGTTTTCAAGCGTTTTCCAACGGAATTTGGCCCTGGAGAAGGTATAACTTTTAATCCATTTCTCACAGCTTTTATCTTAGTATAATTTTAGCAATTTTGGTGTTAGGTGGAAATTCCGATGAGTCGTGGCCGCTGCGTGCGGCAGCCCATGGCCAGAGAACCCACTTAGTCCTTATAGGCTAAATTCGACACTCTGATTCCATTTTTTACATATGTTTTATGAAATTCCATTGTTTGAGCCTAGTTCCACTAAGGTTTGTCACTTAATCTTTGTAGTAAACGAAGATCCGATCGTTGGATTGTCACCAAATTATAGTAATTTGTTACACGTATTATTTAAGAACTTTAGAAACTTATGGATCGGACATCCGACCTGTGAATCTTCCGGATTGAATTACTAAGGTTGTAGACCCGACCGTTGCCCGCGTTGACCGAGGGTTTCCTTTTGGTCAACGTGTCTCAAATCCTCTTTATTGTTGTAGTATATGTGGGTAACCTAGAATTATGTGATTTATCGAAAGAATTCTAAGTTGGGACTTGTACTTTGTTTTAGGCGATGATCATACTTGAGCGCCTTGATCGTTAAGCTAGAGTGCCATAGCGCAGACTCTAGGTGAGTGACTTTAATATATTTGATAGTGATTATTACCCTAAAAAATTTCCGTGCTAGTATGCTATGTGGATACGACATGGATTTATAAATTTGATTTCTATTAAAATGTTTTGTTTTTTAAATTTTGTCATTGATCTACTTTATGAAATGTGATTGGATATGCATAATTGAGATGTTTGAGAAACGTGAAGTCTATTATAGGACTGCTACCCTAGTGTCACGGGGTTAGGTGACACTGAATTTGCACCATGTAACAGTGATACATGGATGGTCTCACCTGGTTCATACGTTTTGGGGGACCATATTGGTTGAGGGTTGCACCTAGTTAATCCACATTGGGCAATCCTTGTTACCTAGGTATGGTCAGACGTAGTTTAGGAGTGATCACGCCTGATTAAACCTCATTGGGTGATCACTGGTTATCAGTATTCGTAGGAATGACTCTGCCTGGTTAATCTGCATTTGGCTATCACGACCTACCTTGTTACTTGATCTTAGGAGTGCTTCTGCTTAGACCTGGCATTCATGTTGTGTTTCTCGTGTTCGTGTCATTTTCGTGTCGTACCCGATAGCTTAACGGGTCATGTCGTGTAACACTTGTTAAAGTAAACAGGTAATATGACCCAACCTGAAATCAACCCGTTAATATTATCAGGTAATATGACCCGACCCGTTACCTGTTAAGAAAAATATATTTTAAATTAATAAATAATGAAAATGAAAAAACATAATTTGACCCAAAAAACGTAACACATAATACTAAATTAGTATCTACCTACCAAATTTTGGAGTTGACCCCTTCAGAAAGTTGTAAAGCTTGTCATTATAAGTGATTGTATATATACATATATATATTTACAGTTTTCACACTTCTACAATATTTATTATTAATTTTGCACTCAAATAAAAAATACTATTCATGAGATTTGGAAGGTTTTAAAAATCTAAACAACCATGTAACCATCGCCTAAGTGTAGAGAATGTAATTACGAGCGTTTATGTATGTTTTCACATTTTTCAGACTTCAGCATTAATGATTATGAATTTTATTTATTTTGAACTCCTTAAAAATACTATTCATGACGGTTTGTATGGTTTTAAAAATTTAAACGATAATGTACCAATCCTCAAAGCGTAGAGGATGTGATTATGAGCGTTTGCATATTTTATTCACATTTTTCGCACTTGTAAATTAATTGTTATAATTTTTTTAATGTATTTGCTATTTTTAAATTACTTGATATTTTTATTTTTAATGTGTTTTATAATTTTTTAATCTCACTCTTTGCCTATAGTATATTATAAAAATAAATAAATAAATAAAACTTGAATTTTCAACTTTATATAGAATAATAAATACAATAATAATTAATAAACAATATATACATATCTATTATATCTATTGTATTTCATAGTAAGTTTTTTTAGTAGTTTAAAAAATTAAAATCATCAAAATAACTTTTTTTAATCGTGTTGAAATAGGTCACCCACTTGTCACTCTCGTGTAAACCTGTTAAGGACCTGTTATTATCAGGTTCTTATTGTTAGGCCTGGCAAACGGGTCATGTCTGTCGTTTTCGTGTAACACCTGTTATCTTAACGGGTCGTGTCGTGTCATACCTGTTATCTTCATGGGTCCTTAACAGGCGGGTAAAGTGATCCGACCCATTAAGAAAAAAATATTTTTTTTTCCTTAAATTTGCACATACCACACATTGCCACATAAATATTACTTCAAAACATTAAAACACATTTGTCGTTTAAGTACCACATCTACACTCGAAAATAAGAGCATAATAAAAAAACATCCATACACTACTAGTCTATTACAAAATATTAAATGTGCAAGGATATGCAAAATGAAAGAGTTTTTGTTTTCAAGGTTGTGAAGCCTTTCTCAAAAGTTTAAACCTTGCCAATGGAATTCAAAGCTTGCATGTTATTCATTTTACAAAATCCTCAATTTTCATCGATCGTCATGAGGAAATTGTATTGGAACTTTGGCTTGATTTATTGCCTTCAAGAGTTAGGTTGATGATGTTTTCGGTAAGGTTTTCCACATCAGAACTCTCTTCCGCATAAACTAAGTATAGAAAAACCAAACATTAAAAACCATTCAAATTATGAGAAGTTTACCAAAATAATTATGAAAAGAAATAAAACAATAGTACTATACCATATAAAAACATATTACCTCCTTTTCCAAATAGACAATCTCGTGTGCACAACAAAGCTTGAATTGTTTCTGGTAACAATGAACTACGATACTGATCTAGTACTCTACCCCCAATACTAAATGCATATTATGATGCAAGAGTTGAAATGGGAATTGTTAACATATCTCGTGCTAACTGAGAAAGTATCGGATAATGAAAATGCTCCATTTGCCACCAAGAAAGAACATCTATGTCTACTTTTCTATCTATTCTTTTATCCTCCAAATACTTCTGCAATTCATTTTTTTCAATCGAACTTGAACCATCTTAATTATTATCAAAATCCTACATCATAAAAAAAAAAACGAAAATGTAATAAGAATCATGCATCATGTCAATTTCAAATATAATATCAACACTTTTTATAGTACTACTACTACAAATATATAAAGTAAATAAAAACAAACTTAGGTTACCTCAAAGAGAACATCTCCAAATTCTGTTTGATGATTAGGCACTGAATTCACTGGAGTATTTGAATTATCAAGATGCGATAGTTTTTCCAAGTACACACCAAAAATAACATTCAATTTGTCATTAACCTTTGTAAATTTGACCGAATTCACACCATGAAGCTTTGTGTAAGCCCAATCCACAAAATGCAATTTATAACGAGGGTCTAAGATGATTGCAATTGCCAAAATCAAACTGTACTCTGACCAATACTTCTCAAACTTCGTGTATATGTAAGTCCCCATCTTATTCATGAAACTTTCAGAGTCATCCATGGCTGCCTTAATTTCAATTTCACATATCCATATCCATTCAAATTCACATATCCATTTCAATTCAATTTCAATTTCACATATCCAATTCAATTTCACCTATCTATATCCATTTCAAATTCACATATCCAATTCAATTTCAAAATCCAATTCACATATCCACAAATCACAATCCAATTCAAATTTACTTTCAAATTCACAATTCAATTAAAAATACCTTGCATTTGCAGGTTGCAGCCTTGCTTAATTGCTTTGCTTGTTCCAAATCTCCAAATATGGAAAACAAATATCGACCCCACTTATTAATTTCAAGTAAATAGACCCCAAATGAAACATAGATACAAATAAACTCGCGACGTTCACAATAAAAAAAAAAGGGTATGCCTGCCAATTGCCAATGCTTGGGACAAATAATTCCATACAAATAATTAAGACATTGCATCTACTACAGCAAAACAAAAATAGGTGGGGCGTCACTACTCTGTCGTTGCCTGCCTCACAAGCCACCTAAATTCTAACCTCCCCAGTCCCCTGATAACATATCCCCAATATATATATGACATTAAGTAATGAATCTCACCTTATGACTTACAATACGACTAAATGGCATGACGTAATAAAGTTAATTTACATAATTACATCTATACTCCCAAATTCCAATGCTTGATTCTATTTATGCCTTGTCCTTTTGTGATTTTCAAGCTTACGAAGCCAACGCGAAGCACGCTTGCTCGATCGCTGGGTTTTTTGAATGTTTGCAAACATACCCCAACCCAAAAACTCTAGAATCTCCAACCCATAAGGTAAAGAGTTCAGGAGGATCTACCATCTCGTGAAGACTGATCGAATCCTCATCTCAAGGTTGCACAAAAGTATAAGCTGCTCTGTAGATTAGGATGTAGGGATTGAGCTTGTGTGGATACTTTGTATGAACCTTATTTGCACTAATGGATTGGACTCAATAGAGAGTCCTCGGTTTTTTTAACCCAAAGGTGGGTTTTTCTGGCCAAAACTTTCTTGTATCCTTTGTTTCTTAAATTTGTCCACATATCTTATTTATTAGCATATAATTCATGCATCTTATGAGTTGTTATTTGATATGTGTTTGGGACTAAGTTTATAATGCATATTATGAGTAATAAACTGAATTGTTGTTAACTAGGATAACTTGTAGTAAACTAAGTTTGATTGATCGATTCGTGTTTGGTTAGCTAACGAATTTGTACTTAGTCGATTGGTGAGTTTGACTAGTCAATCCAGCATACTTTAATTCATAACTGCATTGTCATTGTTCGTTTGCTTAATGAATTGATATGTGAATGTTTTCAAAATTGGGATTTGTTGTTGTGAGACAAATTTGGGCAGACTCTGACTAGTTAGATGTACTAGTAAATGAAGTTTTTGTTCTTGTAACTATACTTTCTGTCACTGATAAACTTATAACCAGTTGATTAACTCTTTTGACTAGTTTACTGTGCAAAGTTAAATTTTTAATTGCAGGATATTCCACCTGGTACCAATTTCAATGTGAACCTTCTTCATGTCTGGCACAGTCTTTGGAGTTAAGCCAAATTCTTAATCTGCACAAGAAAAAAGAAACTTTCAATAACTTGAAGTCAAGAGTAGCTCAACAAAAATTCCAAGCAGTAAGAGAATAGAGCAATTTACTTACCATAATAAATGCAGTTGAGGCGCATAGCTCAGGCGAAGGGTCGGACTTCCATTGTCCACGAACCTCCAAAGTGTCCTAATCCCACTCATAATCACCTTTGCTCGAAGAGTCAAAAAGCTTATGGTGAGACCTTAGCCACACCATGCCATCCTTGTTGCCAATCTCAAAGAAGCACCCGAACTTGTTGATGTTCAAGCCTAGATAAAAAAACTGGCTCAAGTTCGAAAACTCCACCATCACGCGATTGTATTCGGAAGCACTGAGCAAAAGTACATCTCAAAAAATAGATCACCTCTTGAAAGAAGCGTGACATAGGAAAGGTGAATCCCAACATGAAGTAGTAAGAATGAACTTGATAGCTCTTTTTCCTCCTTAGCAGTCTCACACATGGCTCATGACTGTTTTCTTCTTTCACTTGTTTTATACGGACTCCAGAGGAAACATCATGTTTGTACGCCTCAAGGAAGTCCCGAAATAGCTCCTCGGAACCTATCTTTACATGGGTAGCCTTGAAGTAGCTGACTTTACTAGAAGACCCGCCCTGATGATGTTGAGTGGAGAATATTCATTCCTCTTACTCCTAGCTGAAGACATGTTGAGAAAGTCTTATGCAAAAATACAGGAAAACTGCTCAAGAAATAATAAAATAAAAAAGGAGGTAGCACAACGGGCCGCAACCCATCATGCCACCTCATGATCCCAGGCAGTAGCACACTAAGGCCCAGAAACGGAAAAAGCCAGTGCCTCACACATAGGCCCACGCCTTTCTCTTCTCTCTCTCTCTCTCTCTATCCCAGTCGGCCCAGATGCCTAAGCTTCTCTCTCTCACGTGGGCCCGGCATAACTGGTCCATCAATTCCTACGTCTAGGTCGGCCAACACACCAAGAAAACTTAACAAACTGAGGCCCAGCACCATGCCAGTTTTCCTACACTTAAGCCGCGCCAGTCGCACACCGAGCCCCAACACTATACTTGTGGTGAGGCGATGATGACAAAGACAAGGACAATCAACTCTTTGCAAGGCAAGTAAAGAAAATGAGTAGGGTATGGGGTACAATTTCCTCTGGTTTTCACATTTTCTTGTTGGGAGAATAATTGTTCTCTAGGCTTATTTAACCCCATACTTAAGGTAGACTTGAATAAGTTCTAAAAGCTGTTGGTTTTTTTTTAGCAGAAGACTTTAACTTCAAGTCAAAGCTCAGAATCTAAGGCTTATCATGAAACAGCTGGGCATTTCTACATCTCTTATCGTTTCCTATGTGCAACACAACAATTGTGGAGCTAACAATAAACCGAAAAATCTTGGAGCTAACACATGGACTTTTACCAATGAAAGACGAGAATTCCTTTATTAAATTGGCCAACCTCGCATTTAACCCACGGGCAGTTCAAAGTCCCTAAATGCCTAAGCAGATGACTATAACCTCATCAAGCTCGCATGCTCATGACAAGGAGAAAAATCAAAGGTGTTAAAGATAAGATTAATTACTAAATCTTATCTTTATACTCTCTGGATTGAAGATCAACTCCATCAAATAAGAAATCCCAATCATATCCAATTTAGTATATTACAAGATAATCCCAAGATATTATTTATTAAATATCTTCTAGATAATTATCTTACAGATGACACACCTTGACGAATGGGATGCCAATACATGTCTGAACAAACTCTACAGGTGTGGCTAACCCTAACTGTATAAGTTAGGGTCGAGCACGGGTCGGGTTGGGCCCAATTTTGAAGGGACTGGACCAGACCTGGGTTTAAAAGAAACGGGCCAGGCCGAGACGGGTTCAACAAATTTTAATACGTGAACTAGACTTAAAGGGCCGGTTCAGGTCGGGTCTACAAGTCCTTTTTTTTTTTGAAAAGAAAAACTGAATTTTTACAACAGCACATCTGCACAGATTCACAGAATACAGATTTTACAGTTTGCACAACACATCCAAACATTCCAAAGTCCAACATCCAAGTCCATATATTAACATTACATCCAAAATGACAAAATTACATCGTTCGATACATTAAATCTGAGACATTCAAAATAACATCTGAGACATCTAAAGATCAAATCAACATACAAAATAACATCCTACAATCCGAGACATCCAAATTCCAAAGTCCAAAATAACATAAACATGGCATCCGCAATAAATTTCAAATTAACATCCAAAATCACATTGAACGTCCAAGTTCCAACAACATTCCTCATTGAATTTGTAAGGAAAAATATAATATAAACATGACATTTTTAACGTCCAATATCATATTATCCTCATTGAATCATTGAAATTTAAAGTTTATTCATTTAAGTTTAAAATCTTACCACAATTCCTTTTCCTTTATTCTTTCGAGTTGTTTAAGGAGCTTCAATTTCAAGAACACTTGGGGAGAGGGTTGAACTTGTAGATATAGTATTTGCTTTTCTTCTTTTATATTCTACAACAAAGAACAAAAGAAGCACGTTAATTGTAAATGAATAGAAGACAACAATTAATATAAACCAAACTATACAAAACAAAATAATTACCTTCTTCACACTCTTGATAAAATTCAAGCTCGGCCGGACTTGCTTCATACTCAATGTTGCTAATTTGTTCACTTCTTAACCAGTTTTGGAGGCATATCAATGACTCAACTGTTTGATGAAGGAGAGATGATCTAAAGGGATCAATTACTCTATGTCCTGCACTAAATGCACTCTCACTAGCAACTGTTGACACTTGAATTGACAACACATCTTTCGCTAACAAAGCAAGTATGGGATATGTGCTTCTCCCTTTCAACTTCCACCATTTCAAAACGTCAAATGGTTGACCATGTGGTACTTTCTCTAGCGTGTCAAGGAGATACCTATCCACCTCATGTGCAACCGCAATATCCTCGGTGTTTTCTAGTTCCTTCTCCCAATTATTCATCATTTGACTAAATATCATTGGATTTTCTATTGGTACACTAGAAGGTGATTGTTTTACCCTTGAAAAAGTAGTGTCAATAACTAAATCTTCTTTACCTTGTTGTTGTGTTTGTGAACCAAAAACTTGTTGAGCATATTCATCACACATTGCCCTTAACAATGTCTTCACTTCATTGCTTTTCTATTGAATCTCTTCTTCAGGAATCTATAATTACTTTTCACACAAGTGCATGTAGTGCATTTGAACCTTGGGTCTAAGATGAGGGCAATTACAAATATTTGATTAAGGGCCTCGTGAACCAAAATACTTATGGTATTTAGCTTTCATTCTCATTTCCATATCACGTAGCACCAATTGCACAGTTCCTCCAGTTTGCATATATTCAGGCAAAAAAAGATTTTGAATCTCATTCTCCACAATAATGACATCATGAACAGCTATATTAGATGTGGGATACTTACTTGCACTAACTTTCAAAGTTACAAGATAGAAGACCTTCAAAAATTCCATACACACTTCTGCACCATCTCAATCTTCCTCCTTACATGGTTCAACCTTACATTTACTTGCCACTTCTTCTCCTTATTAAGCACATTTTCCCTGAAATAGCTCGAGTATATATTGCCTTCATCATCTTCGGACATCCTTTCGAATGCCTTTTTAAACTTCAAGCAAGATTCTAGCATCATGTATGTGCTATTCCACCTAGTAGGCACATCCATAACAACTAGACCCCTACTATCCAAC
Source organism: Heteromeles arbutifolia (assembly GCA_024362995.1). Classification (NCBI taxonomy): domain Eukaryota; kingdom Viridiplantae; phylum Streptophyta; class Magnoliopsida; order Rosales; family Rosaceae; genus Heteromeles; species Heteromeles arbutifolia. Next base: position 1,612,312 of record JANCRC010000022.1, read on the forward strand.
TTCTCATTCTCCACACATTTCTTGAAATAACTAAACCTTTGGGAACTTGATTTCACAAACCGCACAACATTTCTAAGAGCATCCACACTTGTATCTAATATTTTCAACCCATCTTTCACTACCAAGTTGACAATATGAGCTAAGCACCTCACATGCATAAACTTGCCATTCATAATAATTTTACTATTAGGCCATTTCTGCATTTTACGAACAATATACTCAATTGCTACCTTATTAGCCAATGCATTGCCAACTGAGATACACATCACCTTTTCAATCTCCCACTCAACCAAACATTCCTCAATCAACTTCCCTATTTCTTTGCCTTCATGACTTGAAATCAAACAAAAGTTTAGAATCTTTTTGTGCATATTCCATTCATCATCCACAAAATGAGCGGTTAGCACCATGTAGTTCAAATTTTGCACTCTTGTCCATGTATCAGTAATCAAGCTAACTCTATGCTTATGTATATCATTTTTTAACTGATCTTTCATGGTATCATACATATTGAATAACTCCCTCACAACAGTTCTCCGAGATGGAACATGCAATGTAGGCTGGACTTTGCACATCATCTGCCTAAACCCCTCATGCTCCACAACACTGAAAGGTACCTCGTAAATCACAATATACTCAACAATACCTTCCACACTTTCTTCTTGGCTCCACCCTTTAGCAACAAGCATGCTTTTAACGTCCCCAGAAGGTCCAGAACTACTTAGAACCTTTTGCAACTCATCAGTTGGTTTATACATCTTGCAATGTTTATTGATATGTTTAATGTAAGTACTTGTTCCACCCCCACTAGTATTCTTAGGATTTTGGCTCGTCAAATATGTCCTAATTGGTTTAGGGTTGTTTTAGGAAAATTAGAGGTATACCAATTCTTGTCTTAAAGGGATTAGGAAAGAATTTTAGTTTTCCTTATTCAATTTAGGTTTGGATTTCTTGAAGTCTATTTGGATTTGGATAGGTGTAATTTCCTAGTCCACTTAGAAATAGGAATTCAATCAGCCTTGGGACATGTAAGCCTACCCTATGCCTATAAATAGAGTGCGGCAAGGCTTAATTTTTCTGAGAGAAAAACAGTCAGAGACATCTGAGAGTTTTAAGATTAGTTCGAGGGTTTGCAAAAGTTATGTAATCTCTATTATTAATCAAAAGAGCGGTGATTTCTCTACCTAGAGAAATCACAATTGGACGTAGGCAAAAGTTTTGCCGAACCAGTATAATTCGTGTGTGTTTCTAAGTTTTCTATATTTGCTAGTTTAGTCTATTGTCATTGGTTACATTAAAGAACAAAATCTAATGGGCGTTTTTCAACAATTAGTATCAAGGTGTTCTACGATGTCAAAAGGGAATATGAATGCAGATCCAGGACTTGCATTAAAACCCTTTGATGGCAAGGATGACTTCACAGACTGGCAAAGGATTATGAAGAACATACTAATATAGCAAGATTTGGCAATGCACTCGATGATGAGAAGCCGGAAAACATGACAGAAGCAGCATGGACTAAGGTTCTCAAGAAGGCCAAGAGTTTCATCGAGATCCGTCTCACAAGATCAGTTCGGTCACACATCTTTGAAAAAGTGATTGCCTAGGAAGCATGGGAAAAGTTGGAGAACGTTTATATGGGCAAAACCGTGTCCAATAATTTTTTTCTAAATGATGAACTATTCGGGCTTCGACTAGAAAAAGGAGGTAATATTAAAGATCACGTATGTAGGTTCCAAAATTGCATAGCTAATCTTCAGAAGGTCGAAGAAACTTACAAAGATGATGATATGGCTATCATCTTGCTGAGGTCTCTAGCTTCGTCTTTCAAGCATTTTCGAACAACTCTAATGTTCGGAAAAAAGCCTTGAAGCTTGAAGATTTAATTCAAGCTCTTCAGTCATATGCTAAACTGGATGATATAACTGAAAGCTCTTAAGGCCTTTATGCCAAAGGCAAGGAGAGGGGGCGGGAAAAGACAAAGGAAGAGAAAACCGGCAATAGAGGTAACTCAAAATCCAAGAAGAAAAAGGAAAAGAAGGAAGGTTGCTTCGAATGTGGTTCAGCCGATCATTGGAAGATGAATTGCAAGATTTGGAAAGACAAGAAAGCCAAGATGGAAGGAAGCTCAAGTTCAGCTAGTGCAGTCACCGAGCATGAGAGTGACAGGGAACTTATTTTAGTAACATCGGGCTCCAAGGCTTTCACAAATTGGATTTTGGATATCGGATGCACGTTTCATATGTGTGCACTAAGAGAATGGTTCGATACTTACAAGGAAGTCAGTAGTGGGGAAGTCTTAATGGGGGACGATTCTTCATGTCCTGTAGGTGGAATCGACATTGTTTGAATCAGAATGTTCGATGGGATTATACGAGCTTTGGGGAATGTCAAGTATATCCCTAGACTAAGAAAGAATTTGATTTCCTTGAGTACTTTAGACGAGGCCAGTTATGGGTATAAGTTTAACAAAGGAAGACTCAAGGTAACCAAATGATCGCTAGTGGTAATGCGGGGTGACGTACAACCCAATAAGTTGTATAAGTTAATTGGGACCACTATAGTTGGGGGAACAGCTGTTTCTGTAAATCAAAGTGTAGAAGACAAGACTGAACTCTGGCATCATAATCTCGGGCACATAAGCCAGAAAGGGTTGCAAGAATTACACAAGCAAGGCCTGTTGGAAGGCGTGCCATCTTGCAAACTGGACTTTTCTGAATATTGTGTTCTTGGAAAGCGAAGAAAGGTATCATTCACAAGTAGCATTGCAGATAACCGAAGCAAGGAGCAACTCAGCTATATTCACTTAGATGTTTGGGACCCTGCACCAACTAAATCAAATGGTGGAGCCATGTATTTTGTTACTTTCTTGGATGATTTTTCTAGGAAGGTTTAGGTTTATTTCATGAAGCAGAAATCCGAGGTTTTTGCAAAGTTCAAGGAATGGAAAACAGAAACAGAGAATCAAAGTGAAAGAAAGATCAAGTACCTGAGAAGTGACAATGGAGGTGAATATATAAGTAATGAGTTCACCGATTACTGCAAGCAGGAAGGCATCATAAGGCACTTTACAGTAAAGAAGAATCCCCAACAAAATGGAATTGCTGAAAGGATGAACCAAACTCTCATGGAGAGAGAGAGAGAGAGAGAGAGAGAGAGAGCAAAACATGCGATTTCATGCAGGATTGTCTGATAGTGTTTGGGCAAAGGCTGTTAATCATGCAAGTTATTTGATTAACAGGTCATCATCTACAATTCTCGGTTTTAAGAGTGCAGAAGAGGTATGGTCTGAGAAACCGATGAACTATTCCAAGCTCAGGGTGTTCGGTTGTAGTGCTTATGCACATATTCCAAGTGATCAAAGGTCCAAGCTCAAATCGAAGTCTACACATTGCATATTCTTAGGTTTTGAGAAATGAGTTAAGGGTTTCATGCTTTGGGATTTCAACAACAGGAAAAAGGTTGTCAGTCGAGATGTTGTCTTTGATGAGACAACCATGCCTCTGAATAAAGTCGAGAGCAGTAGGGAGAAGACGGACGATGCTGAAATTGATGCAACAAAGATTCCATTAATCAGTTCAGATGAAGAAGCTCAGGTGGAGCAAATCAAGCAAGAAGTCGAATCTGATGGTTTTGAGGGAGAAGAAGAGCATCATCATCGTTCACTAGTTAGGAATTAGGTGGAGCAAGAAACAGGATAGATTGAAGGCACTCAAATCCGCCAGACTTCCTAAAGGGTTCGAACTCCAACCAACAATCCACCTGGATTCCAGAGATGCATAGCACTGGACAAACCTAAGCGGAACAAGAAGAAACCTGACAGGTTTGGGTTTGACCAAGACGAAGTTAATTATGCTTTTAACATTAGTCAAGGAGATCCAACTACGTATCGAGAAGCTATAGCAAGTGATGAGCGAGATAGTTGGATAAGTACTATGACAGAAGAAATGGAGTCTCTTTACAAGAACTCTGTTTGGGAGTTGGTTCATAAGCCCAACGACAGAAAGCTAGTTGGATGCAAGTGGGTATTTAGGAAAAAGGAAAGACTACATGAACAAGATGCCTTGAGATTCAAAGCAAGGCTCGTGACTAAGGGGTACTAATAAAAGGAAGGGGTGGATTATGATGAGATTTTTTCACCTGTAGTCAAGCATACTTCTATCAGATTGCTTTTAGCAATGGCAGCTTAGCATGACATGGAGATTGAACAGATGGATATGAAGACAACGTTTCTTAATGGGGATCTAGAGGAGACGATTTTCATTGGTCAACCAGAAGGGTTTGTTGAATATGAAAAAGAGAACCTAGTATGTCAGCTAAGGAAGTCCCTGTATAGCCTGAAACAGTGGTACAAGAGGTTTGATTCATTCATGCTGAAAATCAATTTTAGAAGATGTTTATATGACTGTTGCATGTACTATCATGTATTCCAAGATGGGATGATCATATTGTTATTAGTATATGTGGATGCCGATTATGCAAGGCACTTAGACAAAAGAAGGTCAACTTCTGGTTATGTGTTTGCATGCGCAGGAGGACCAATCAGTTGGAGGGCACTACCACAACCAATTACGGCTTTGTCGACCACAGAGGCAGAGTATATTGCATTGGCCAAGGCTGGAAAGGAAGCGATTTGGCTTAGTGGCTTGGTAAGTCAAATGGGAATCACTCAAGATTGTGTGAAGCTTAAGTGTGATAGTCAAAGTGCCATTCACTTGGCAAAGAATCGGGTTTTTTTTTTCTGGAAGATCAAAGCACATTGAAGCAAGGTATCACTGAGTCAGAGATTGGGTGGAGTCTAAGGAAATTTAGATTGAAAAGATTCATACGGATGATAATGTCGCAGATTTCCTCACAAAGATAGTGACGGCCAAGAAGTTCAAGCATTGCTTGAACTTGATCAATCTCGTTGAATGATTAAAGTGGAGCACCTTCTCACTTGAGGTGCAAGGAGGCAAGAAGAAGATTGTCAAGGTGAAGACTCTTGAAGATTTTCAGAGCTGCTTCAAGAAGGTTCAAAGATACTCTGAGGTGCAACGATCAAGACTTGGTTTGACTGACCAAGGTGGAGATTGTTAGGATTTTGGCTCGTCAAATATGTCCTAATTGGTTTAGGATTGTTTTAGGAAAATTAAAGGTATACCGATTCTTGTCCTAGATGGATTAGGAAAGAATTTCAATTTTCCTTATTCAATTTAGGTTTGGATTTCTAGAAGTCTATTTGGATTTGGATAAGTGTAATTTCCTAGTCCACTTAGAAATAGGAATTCAATTAGCCTTGGGACATGTAAGCCTACCCTATGCCTATAAATAGGGTGCGGCAAGGCTTAATTTTTTTGAGAGAAAAACAGCCAGAGACAGCCGAGAGTTTTGAGATTAGTTCTAGGGTTTGCAAAAGTTCTGTAATCTCTATTATTAATCAAAGGAGTGGTGATTTCTCTACCTAGAGAAATCACAACTGGACGTAGGCAAAAATTTTGCCGAACCAGTATAATTCTTGTGTGTTTCTAAGTTTTCTATATTTGCTAGTTTAGTCTATTGCCGTTGGTTACATTAAAGAACAAGGTCTAGTGGGCGTTTTTCAACTAGTATCACATGCAAAAAGAGTGTTACAATGGTTACACATAGCCCTCAATGCTTGTACCTCCACCATCTCTTTCTTTCCATCATTTTCTAGTTCTTTTAGTTCCGAGACATTACACTTAGTAACATGATCTCAAACCCAAGATCTCTCAAAAGAAGATTTCTCTAGTGAAGCTATTATAGTTGGTTGTTTTGTCTTTGGAATAGTTGGTGCTTTTCTTTTTTCGGATGAGAAGGGTTTTGGGGGAGGCATTGATGATTTTGACTGTACGGGTTTTGTTAGTTGTGGAGGACATGGTGATGTAGCCGTAGATGATGCTACATTAGTACTAGGGGTACTTTGAGTTTGAGACATTATGTAGAAATCTGTAAAAATTAAATAATGGAAGTATATTCATTAATCAAATAAAGAGAAAAATGCACACCAATTTCATGAAATTACCACAAAATATTAATCATCCAAGAAGGAAACAAAGTAAAAATCTTTGAGTGGTGATTTGCTATATCCAATCCATACCTGAAGGACCAGAGAGCAAAATGCGAGGGTTCATGGCTGTAAGCTGGTATACTTCAAATGCTCTTTATGTTTCAAGTGTATAAATGAGGCTGCAATCAATACTTTCTTCGTATTCTCGCTAAAATAGGAGAATGACATGAACTCAATGACAAGTACATCTTGAATTTAACAATCACAAAGTGTATTAATCAATAGCAAAAGAAAAGACATGTCAGAATAATAACTACATCACATAGCAGCTGCACAGATTGAAGAAAAAAAAACCTTATGTTTTACAGCAGCACACTGCAGCACATATTACAGCAGCACAGCAGCTGCGCAGATTGAAGAAAAAAATTTGATTTTTTTACAACTGCACAGCAGCACAGATTGAAGAAAAAAAAACAGCAGCACAGCAGCTGCTCAGATTGAACACGAAGGTTACGAACACAACCGAGCAATAAAAATTACAGATTGAGCACAGATTGCATAACAGCAGCTGCATAGATTGAACACAGGGATCACCTAGCCTATTCCTATATCCTTGAATGCATTAAATAGAACAGTAAGCATAGAATCATTTCTGTGTATTTGATTTGCTAAGCTAAGCGGTAGATGTTATTACTTATCAAACTCGACCTTTTAGATTAAACAAATAGTTAGCTTAGATGGAACAATGGATATCCGTAACCCAATAATTAAGCTATAGGTACTCAACTCTGATTATGGTTGATAGTTGCATGTTTTTAGCATCTTAATTCATTTTGTAGGACTATATGCTGCCCATCGCTATCAACCATAATCATGAAATACAACAGAAAATTAGGACCCAATTGCCAAAATAAAACACATAAACAACCAAATGAAAAGAAGCATTCTTAAAGTAAAATACATCATTTTTTTTATAATTACATTTGCATATCCTACTAATAGCTATCTGTCATATTTCTGCAATCCATTCATACGCAAAAGATCCTTGGAAACTAAATTAAAGTAGAGAACTCTCCCAACCACTACTTTGTATTAAAAAAAAAACAGTTGAGAGGTAAGGCTTTATGTAATTCTCAGTCCATCAGTAGCATCATTCATTTCTTTAAATTAGTAAAATCAAGATTTTGTACCTGAAAGAATAGAAACCTTCTTCAGGGCCTTCTACTTGGCTTTGAGATAATGCAAATCCAACTTCAGTAAAATCGTCTGCAAGAACAAATAAAAAATACCAAGAGATCTAGTTCAGGATCACCTGCTAAATTTGAACGATACTTTCATGAAGACTAAAACTTTAATAAGAAAATGCAGAATTCAATCAAACCCAGATTCAGACTTATGTGCTACTTAGATCCATCTGACTAAATATTCCTCGAAGTGAAACTACGAAACTGATATGATCTAAAGCAAACCCTATCAACAACAATATTCTACAGCAATGTGAAAGAAAAAAAAAAATTGATGTTTTACAACAGCACAGCAGCTGCACAGATTGAAGAAAAAAAACTGATTTTTTACAGCAACTGCACAGCAGCATAGCAGCTACACATTGATGAAAATATGGAAGAAAACCTCCAAATTAGAAAACCCACATCAGAATTAATTACCTCAAATAATACAAGTAATCAAACGAAATTTTGAACAATTAAGCAAGTAAACCCATATAAGAATTAGCTCAAGAACTACAGTCCAATTCAAATCGAAAACCCACATCAGAATTACATACATCCCAATAGATCAAACTACAAACACACAAGAAATTATGCAAAATATAGGAAGGACTAGGTTTAGATTTGGCAGGTTTTTAACCATCAATTAACATCAGAGGTTAAAGAATTCACTTGAACTGGCGGCGGTGATGGAGTGTTGGTGGTCGCGATGACAGTGACGTCGTCGAGGAGGAGAGAAGGAGAATTGAGAAGATAGGTGGTGTGGGTGCCTGGGTTCTCTAAGTCTGGGATGTCGTCGAGGAGAACAATCGAGAAGATCAATCATCGTCGTGGTCGCCAGGGCCCAGACTCACGATGACAGTGATGTTTGGGTGGTGAAGGAGATGACTGATGGGGAGTGACGGAGTGTGGGTGGAACCGTGGAAGGGAAGGGACAACGGATGCAAGAGACGGAGAGTCGAGGACTCGAGTCTGTAATCAGAGAGGAGACTAGGGTAAAAACTAACGGTGAAGATTGGATGGTATGTTACTTTTCAATCTCGTCTACCCATTGCAATTACAAACGGGCCGGTCTGGGGCCCCGTTTTTCTATACATCTGGAATCGGCCCGCCCCTAAAATGTCATTGCCTTGGTCTGCCCCGCCTCGTTTCCCCTATTAAAAAATTGGAACCGACCTGTACCAGCCCCGAACTTTGATAACGAGCCCCGACCCGCGGTTCCTATATCCGTTTTCCCATCCCTAGTATAAGTACCCCATTCTCCAGGAAATTCTGGTATGCTTTTGCTACGAAATTAAGTCCTAAACTCCCATCTTTTCAGAGAAATTGGCTTAGGCATCAAATATCCATTAGCCAAACCCCACCCCTACCTCGTCTGGCTCTGGTCTTGATAAAAGATGTTTATTTATTTTGGAAGTACAATTTGTCAAGATCGAAGATGGCGAATTTTTGCTACCATAACTACCACCACTTGAGTGTGGTGACAAAAAATACATAGTTTTCTATTGAACTTGTAAGCTAGATAATTGATTTTATTGTGTGCTAATCAGACAACTATATCAAAATTTCTATTACAAGTTAAGGTTCAAACAATCTTGGGCATTCAATCAGTCATTACCCATCTTAGCAACGCCATCTTGAAATGCCACGTGTTCCCAATTTTTTTTTTGTCCGATATGTGTTCCCAACCGAGTTATTCTTTTAAATCCTCTCCAATGAATAGTAACTACCTTTAATGCACAGTAATTGTCTTTTGCATCTCCACCCCTAAACCGAATAGCCATGACAATAGGCAATAAAATATTAGTATTTTTATTTTATAAATAATAAAAAATCATTTTATTTGTAATTTCGGATAAGATTTTTAATCGGTCTTGTTGCACCACGTGTCATTAAATAAGAAACTACAACCCAAAGTATTTGAGAAAATATAAAATTATGGTGTAAGGTAGAAGATAATGATAAGAAATTTATTGAAAAATTATCATTTTTTTTTTAATTTTTAAATTTTTTTCTTCAGATTTTTTATTAATTTTTTACATTTTTTTATTAATTTTATAATGTGACTGACGTCAGCCTTGCATCAGCGCCTTCAGGCGCTCGGGCCGTTGATGCACACCTCCCCTCTCACGTCAGCCTCCCTCGAGCCCAATCTCCCACATGGGATGGAGTAAGGGAGGGAGGCAATTGGATTGAAATGGTCCCCGGTCCACCAGGCAATGGGCACCGCTGGACTTGCGCTTATACTTTCTGGTCTGACCTGGGCTCTTTTCTTCTTCTTCTACCTCTTGTTGGTCTCCCCCCAATCCATTGTAGTGGTGTCCCCCAATTCATTGCAGCACCCTAAGCCCTCAAAATCAAAAGGACTTATTAAAACGGTGGTGGTCGTCGTCAAGGAAAACCGCCAATTTGACCACTCCTTTGGTTGGCTCAAGTCAACCCGATCGACATTGACCGCCTAAATGGGAACCAATCAAACCTAGTTTCCATCTCGCAACCCGGCTCGCCTTGAGTCTGCGTCTCTAGCGACCCCATGTTTGTCGACTTCGATCCAGGCCAATTGTTCAGACGACTTGGGAATGGATATTCGGCTCCGGTGACCGTGTTTGCTTAGCCTTGGTTTGCATGAAATGTTTTTTAAACCTAAACATGACTTCATAACTGCACGATTAAATTGAATGGCCAGAATTATTTGATCCCTCGGTTCTGGAGGTAGAGATCTGAAGAGGATCTCAGTCCAAAAATCGGGGTTGTTGGTTTGGATATATGTATTCATCACGTGAGTCAATGACGTGAGTGTTATCCAAATTAAAGTCTATAGCAAAACCAATGGCATAATTTCAAGTTGGGTCTTTGGAATCTAGGTGCTTTTGTAGTCGGTGGAAGACCATGACCAAAGCCCATTTCTCCTGTTGAAACATCCACTTTGTTCGGGCCCATCTATTTCAGCCCATGTCCAGCCAATTGCAAATGGGAAACAAGATCGGTAGTTCTTTCTATTCTTTAACCATGGGCACTCATGAATTTGAATTCAAGCCATTTCTAACCCCTATGCTAAATAATTTTCGGTTGTCGTGTATATATATATATATATATTTCTTTTCTTTTCTTTTTTTGATAAACCGGCCAATATTATAAACCAAGGCCGCAGCCAAAGAAAGGATACAGAAAGCCATTTAGGCTAACACCATCAGATAAAACAGTAGACAAGAAAGGGGAGAGACTAGACACAACACAGCCACCATGTCACCCTAACTTCCTTTTACCCAATCAAAATTATGCCGGGGGACAGGGGAGACCATCCTTGTTTAGAACACGGACAAACGAAGATGGGGGTCTTCAGACCCAGAAAAAGTCACACATCTCTGCACCTGCATGAGACGCCACAAAATCTGTCGCTTGATTAGCTGATCTTGGAACCCAAGACCAACCATATGAATCGAAGGTCTCCCATTCCCTGCAAATCTCACACGTAACTGGAAATAATTCCCACGAGCCTAGCTCAATACACCCATTCAGCCAAGTAATTACCTCATTTGAATCCGATTCAACCACAAGAAGATAAATGAACACATAGTAGGAGGACTAGTATGAGGTCATGGGTGCAAAAGTACAGACACATAGTCTATTTTTGGACCTAAGCGTCGAGTCTCGAATTTGGACTCAAGCTTGTACTCAAAACCTTATACATGAATTGTGTGTATAGTTTAATTTACTACTTGGATAAGCTTTGTTGATATATGCCCAAAATTAAATCACCCATAATGAAAATAAACCATTACACAAGTATACAAGAACATCAAATTTTCGTCAGTCTGGAGAAACCCGTTGTGTTCGGGCAGGAATTTCGCTGGGAAGGGTCCCTGGCTCGAGCACACAGCTCCCCGAGGAGTTGGCACTTTGGTTAGTTGTCGGGCTCCTGCTTATCGGGATGCTACAAGAGGAGGACAAAGTCAGTTCTAAAAGGTGCCTTTGTGGGGCCTTAGGTATAGGCCTTGAAGCTCACAATCAAAACTAACTAAGTGCGAAGGCGTGCCACTGCCATCTTTATATGGCAGATGAAGAGCAAGTGTGTTTAAGCCGATTACTTGCGCCCCAAGTTATTCTAACTTCTAGTTATCAAAGGATTGTCATAGATGGGTTAAGTCTACATTAAGTTCTTTTCTATGCCTTGAGATCAAGGACTTTTATTTATCTTGTATGCTTAAAAGGTTGGAGGTCCAGATCTCGTTAAGTCATCGGTTTAGTTTCGATTTAGTCCTCTTTATGACAGTAAAACCACTAAGTAAACCAGATCTGAGAACTGATGGAACTTTGGATCATTAAAAAACTAGAGATGACTTGAATATATACTGAGGAATACATTGTAACACCAGATCTATAAACTGAAAGACAAAACAAAGAGAGTCAGGTAAGATTTCACCTTGTTGAGCAAGGTTAAACGTCTTGCAGTCTCTTCTCTTTGCGTTTACAAAGGGTTGAGTATTAAAGAGATATGGGTGGTAAACAGGTTTACAAAAGAGAATCGATACTACAACATTTAGAAAAGGGTAGTAGAGCTTTTACATGGACGAAAGATGTCATTCTAGGGAAATCTAAGGCTAAAAGGGTGCATAATCTGGACAAAGCACAGCATACTGGGTATTGGCTTGACTGAGAGGCAAGTTGTATGTTTGTTTGTTTGATTGGTTAAGTGTCCTTGTCTCTGGACCCTCTTCCTCCTCTTACAGGCGAATTAACCCGATTATGTTGTCTTTGTTCTTGCCCGGAAGCAACTGAAGGGTAGTGACTCATCAACATTTTACATGTTCTGCCATTTAGAATGTGCTTTTGGGCCGAGAGCTGGCTGATTTCCATTAGTTGTCACTTCCCTCGTAAGCACCTAACCTTTGCATTTAATGGGGAGCCGTTATATTGTCTTGAAGTGGACATCTGGGCTTGGTGCCACGCCTTGGGCCAAATCTCTTTTTCTTGAGCTCTTTTGGGCTTGCCTTTCTTTAAGCCCAAAGTTTAAATATTAACCCAAACAGTGCCTCATTCAATCGTTGTTAAGCCTGTAAACCGAGGCGCTAATAATGATTGAATAGTCGTCTCACGCCTGCACTCGATACGTGCACCATTTAATGCAGCTGGTGCTTATCTGAGTCTTTTACACTAACCCACGATTTATGTCTTTAATCAACCTTTGGTTATATAATTTTCTAATACCTTAAGCAGTTTTAAACCCCAAAATCCTCAGAACTTCCTGGAATTCCCAGAGTCCTCAGCAGCCTCTCATGTTTCCCTCGAAGTCTAATCAAAGGCCCCAAAAGCTTCCCAAACTCAATCTTTTAACGAATCTGGCAAGGGTATTGCCACCCTGCGCCGTTTGCTTAATGCCCTTCTTCGTCCTCGGGCAGGCCTGCACTCTGAACTTTTCTTTGAAGAAGAAGGTGTGCACTTACTAGGACCTACATGGACTTCTTAGGTTCCATCTACAGTAAAGGCCAACATACCCAAGGCCAATTGGTTCACTCTGAACCCGTTCCTGGCTGAGTTGGGTATTTCTTCATCCAAGTGGTTAAACCACCGCCGCGGCTTTCCTCTAATGAACAATGAAGCCTGGGTTAAGTGGATAAATGAGCTTGAGCCTATCTTCAAAAGGAAATGGATGAACAATGGTATTTACAAACTGATAATGCTCTCAAAGACCACCGTGGTCGCTAAGCCTGAATTATCGACCACCGTTATCCTCTTCTGGGATTCGGGCACCAATACTTTTGACTTCAGGATGGGCCCCATGTCTTCAACTATCCTGGATATGGCACAAGTTTTTGGGTTAAAACCATCGGGCAGAATTGTGGATGTGACTCATGACTGGGCTACCCCTTTTCATTCGATTGCTGAGAGTTCGGGCACTTCGGCTTCCCTTCTTCAGTTAGAATATAACTCTACAACTTTCAAGAGTTATGGGACATCTTTTAAGGGTTTCATCCCTTTTGTGAAGAAGAATTTTGGTGCAGACTCCTCTAATGGTAACTTACACCAAGAGCACATGTACTTCCTACTTTACTGGCTTAACAAGTTTGTCTTCCCCAACAAATCCAAGGGAGTGAAGGTTGAATGGATCCCTTTAGTAGAAGTTGTTCAGAATTTTGACGATGTCCCTACAGGCTCGTTCCTCTTCTCCCATCTTTACCATCTTCTTTTTTAGATGACTCGGGGTGAACCATTCGAGACTAACCTTAATGGACCAATCTGGATGATCTAATTATGGCTACAATGGTACTTCACAGAATTTCGGGCAGCAAACTTGGAGTTCCCAGAAGGTGTGGCTTTTGCCCGAATCCTTGCTAAAGCTACTCCCATAGATCATTCCACGTTTGCCTGCTTTTAATTTTTTAGAGTTTGCAGGACTCGGGCAGACTTAGAGTGTAGAGTGTCTACTCTTAAAAGATATCCCTGGTTTCCTGATCAAGCCTTCCAAGATGCCTTTGGAGAAGATGCTAATCCCTTTTCCAGAGAGAAATTTATCAGTTGTATTTAACCTCGTGAATTAGCCTGGGGAGTTCGCAACGATCGTTATGAGCGCGGGCTGGAGGTTTATCACCCAAACTTCTGCAGCAGACAACTAGGCTTTAGGCAGGATATTCTAATCCCATTTTTTGACTCTATTCATTGTAGTACTTCTTACCGCCTGCATTCTCCTCAAGAAGTCACTTTCCAAGCTGCTTGACGTAGCCTTGAGGTTATGAGCCAGGTTTTCCGAAAGCCTTTGGCCCTTAATTTCGAATGCACCTCGACTTTCTCTACTTGGTGGGAGGCTAAGTGGATCAAGAAATATGAAGGAGATCTACGGGAAGCTCATGACCGTCTTTTCAACAAACTTTATCTTAGATCTTATCCTAACTTCTTCTGATAGGTACTTCATGTTCTTTCAATATATATTTTATGAAATTCTTGTGAATCTATCTTTCTTTAACTCTTTATTTTCTTTTCCCTTAACATTCACAGTCAAAGGGACTACTAAGACGGCAGACGTTAGATCAGAAGAGGAATCCGTTGATGCACTGATCCTTCATAAAGCTGCAGTTGAGGCTAAAAGGCAAAAGGTTGGAGAAGGTGGGGATATCTGTGAGCTATTTAGAGACTCAGCGGCTGAAGGAGAGCCCGAAGTAAACATTCGAGCACCTAAGCGGGCACAGACAGTTGTGGTAGAAACTTCTGATTCCAAGTCTGAAAAATTACCCAAGCCTAAGAGGACCATTCCAACCAGGAAGAGTACAAGAGCTCAAACTTCCAAGTCCTCGAAAGCTGCTTCTGCTTCAAATCCCTCCTCTATTTCTGTTTATGTAGCAGGTAGGCAGAAACAGAAAGCCTCCAGTAAGTGCATCTTGCCTCAATCTTCTGTTTATATTTTACACTTGAGAGCTAATAACTTTATTTTTCTTTTATTTAAGACCCTCAGCATCCAAGGAGCCTACTTTTGTTGCAATGGATGAGCCATTAGGTGTGGAAATGCAGCGGAGGGGCAGAAAGCATTAACCTTAAAGAGCTGGAGGTATAACTATCATTTCTTTGAATTTTTCTTTTCCCTTGCTCTCTCCTAATAACCCCTTACCTGACTGTTTACCATAGGAGATTCGGGTAGAAGAGATCTCTCCACCTGAGCCTTCCTCTCCTTTAGCCAGATCGAAGCAATATCCTTTTTCTCAAGCAAAATCCACTCATTTGGAGGTGACTCCCATTTCTCAGTTTGATCGTTCAACTGGGAAGATGATGCATTATGTGGAGGATGACAACAACTTAGTAAGTGCCTGCTTTTAACACTTTTATACGATTTTAACACTTTTATACGAAGAATACCTTTCCTCATCATCTTCTATTCTTTCCAGCCATCCCCAGCACAAGAATTTCATCACACAACAACTTCCACCTTTGGGGAGCTCATAATTCCTGAAATCCCTGTCGTGACTAATCCGTAGGCTTCTCGGGGAGCTCCTACTAATGTACCCGAAGTCTCTGAAGTGCTTGCTTCCCAACCTCAGGTTCCCTCTCAGGTACATCGTTACTCAGACCTTCAGTTTTTCTTCTTTATACGTTGATTACCGATTTTTACCTCCTCTCTTGCCATTTATAGGTCTCTGTTGAAGGTTCGGGCATTGTCTCTCCTTCCTTAGTAAGCCATAACAGTTCCCCCCAGCCTTTAGAAGAAGTAATTCCTCCGCCTACTTCCAAGGCTCCAGGCTTAACTCAGGTATACTGTCATTTCTTACCCTACCCTTCTTTGATTTGTAAATTTTTTTCCTTCTAATCATGTCCATTTTAGTTGCAGTAGGATTCTAGAGAGGGCTCGCACAAATCTCCATCACGCATAGTACGCAAGAGAGATCTTGCTTGTCCTCCTTCTGTTTCTGGTATCACTGGGATCTCTATCCCTGAGCCTGTGAGTAAACGAGCCAAAACTTCTGCAACAGCTACTATCACTCCAGTTCCTGCTATCCCTCCCACCCCTCTAACTGAGGCTGCCTCACTGTTATAGTCGAAGGTGCAAGAGGTACATCTTCCGCTTCGTCAGTATCCTCATTGCCCGACCTGGTGAAGAAATTCGGGCAAATCAAGAATAAACTGCAATCACCTTGACCATCCTTTGAGGCTCCTCTTCTTCAAAACGCTCACCAAATTTTTAAGGATTGGACGCAAAGGGACTTCACAGCTTCTTTTAGCCTTAAGATTCTTTATGACGTAGAGAAAGCCCTTATTGAGCTTCACCAAGCTCATTTGCTGTCTCAGGCTCAATACCAGTTTTTTATGAGTTTTTTCGAGAACTTGTGGGGACTAAGGGATCAGCATCATAAGGCGGAGCGAGCGTCCAATGGGGTGGAGTGTTTCCAGGAAAAACATGTGAAGAGTATAGCCATGCTCCAGCAGTTGGTGGAAGAAGCATCAGTGATGGAAGAAAGGATTGTACTGGTTGATTCTAAAATTCAGCGCTTGGAATAGCAGTTGTCCTCACTTAAAGGCGGGAAAGTGACCTTCACCAACTAACTCTCCCAAAAAGTTGAAGAGATGGAGAAGATTTCCCAAGAGGTTGAGGACTCCCAAACCCAACTTGTAAATATTAACATGTATTCAGGAGAACCCGACCAAATTTTCACCGTCATGCAAACTTCTTCGCTAAAATAGTTGCTCTGACCGAAGATGTAAAGTTGTTAGACTAAGCTCTCTATACTCTCCTTATGGAGTGAAATCTTCTTCTATTTGAACTTCATTTTTTCAAATTTTTAATATCTTATGACCAAGGGTGGCTCTTTTAGCCTATATTTATATCGGTATTGACCATATAACACTAATTTTTCTTCTTTTTGGATTTCTCGGGCATCTTGAGAGTTTTCTCTATGGATCTTTCATTCTGTTTTTGCCCCCCAAGTGGTTTTCCCTTTCCCTCTCTTGGCCCATGTTAAGTCGATCCTGTTTATTAGGGCTTCTGGGAAGGGGTTTGTGTCAATCGTCATGTTGGCATGAGGTTTCTCCAACAGCAACTTTCCTTTAATGATGAGATCTTATATCCAATCTCTAAACTAGACACAGTTGGTAATGGAGTGGTTGAAGGTAAGTGCAGCTTTTGAAGGTATAGTGCAGCTTTTTAAGGTAATTGAGGGGTTAAAGGTATAATGCAACTTTTTTCCTCTTAATTCATCACGCTTAGGCAACTTTTTGGTGTTATCGGGCACAATCACTCTTGCCCGCATGAATTCTTCATAGATTTCTACAGCCTTGGTTAAGTCAAAGGAATATCTCTGGTATTTTAAGGGCTTCATGGGGACAAATCCACCATCTATCATCACCACCTTTTGATCTTTAACTGGTTAGATCAATCCCTTTACTATCAAGGGTTTAAAGGGAGTGGTCATCTCTGCTGCACACATATCTATTACCTCTCTCCCGCGACCATCATCTTCTCCTGGCTCTGTCTCAAACTCTACTTGGTGAATGACAGCTTCACTTTTGTAGAAAGATGGTGTTTTAGAAGAGTGTTTCAATTGCTGCTCTTTAAGCAACAACTTCTCATATTTAGTGACAGCAATTACCTACTCTTGCAGCTCATTAAACTCTACGTCCTAAAACTTCTTCCTCAAGGGTAATCTCAACGCTTTCTAAGCAATAGCTATAAGTTGGACATGGTTGACAGGAAACTGGCATCTTATCCTCATCCTTCTAAACCTCATAATGAAGTTTTCAGTAGATTCATGCTCGTATTGCTTTACTTCAACCAAATTGTTGATGGTCATCACTGGCTCTATCCTGTAGAAGTGCTCCTAGAAAGCCATCTTCATTTGCCCCCAGTTAGCGATGGAATTTGGGGGTAACAAAAAGTACCATTGAGATGCTAAGCCCACCAAGGAGTTCCCAAACAATCTTAACTTGTAGTCGGGGTTGCCCTCAAATGCCACATAATGGTTGGAGAACTTGAAAATGTGAGCTCTGGAGGACACACTGTTATCTTCTCCGCTGAATGTTGGGAATGCGGGCATCTTGAAGTTAAGACGAAAAGGATTATGCTCGTCAATGAACTCCGGGCAGGGCTTTTGATAGGCGATTCTAAACAGCAGGCGAGCTTGTGGCTGGGCATTCCTCCACTCGAGCTCTCCTCCTTTAACAATCATTGGTGGTGGTCTATAAAAAGGAGGTTTGTCTACCTTGGTCGGCTCTCCTTTACCACTGGATTCCCCAATAAACTGAGGCATCCCATACTTCGTTCGTTCTTGCCTGCTCCGCCCCCAAATGTTTAGTGAGAATAGGGGGTCGGGCAATCCTGTTTCCAAAATTTCTACCATCACTGGCTAACTAGCTCCGGATTCTTCTTTGTGCTTTCCTTTATTCCCTTTTTCTTCAAGTAAAGGAAATAAAAGAATAACTGGCTCCTCCACGGGGCTGGCTTCTTTCATCATTTCTCTAGCATGATCATTTTCGGGGTAGAATACTCCAGATCTAGCCTTTTTTCCAGACTTCCTGTTAAGGAGTAGAGTCTGCTTATTTCCTCTTTCGTCTCTCGAAAATCTTTCTCCATTCTTTTAGAGTTTTTCTCCCTACTTCTCAAGACAGCTATCATGGTAGCCTCCAACTCTTCATTTGTGACCCTCCCTCCTGATTTCTCAGAAGGAGTCGGGCTTTCTGTCAATACAGGTCCTTGCAAGTCTACGGGGAGATTCGCCATGCTAGATCTTGGGGTATACTGGGGTGGTTTTTATTTTGCTCCCCACTTGAAGGTTTGGTCATTCCTTCGTCTTCTTGGCATTCAAGATCTGGTCTCACCGAGCATGCCAAAACTATGTTCGGGCATGAATTTCGTTGAGAATGGTCCCTGGCTCGAGCATACAGCTCCTCGAGGAGTTGGCACTTTGGTTGGTTGTCGGGCTTCTGCTTATCGGGATGCTACAAGAGGAAGACAAAGTCAATTCTAAAAGGTGCCTATGTGGGGCCTTAGGTATAGGCCTTGAGGCTCATAATCAAAACTAACTGAGTGTGAAGGCCTGCCACTGCCATCTCTGTATGGCAGATGTAGAACAAGTGTGTTTTACCCGATTACTTGCATCCCAAGTTATTCTGACTTCTTGTTATCAAAAGATTGTCGTAGATGTGTTAAGTCTACATTAAGTTCTTTTCTATGCCTTGAGATCAAGGACTTTTATTTATCTTGTATGCTTAAAAGGTTGAAGGTCCAGATATGGTTAAGTCATCAGTTTAGTTCCGGTTTAGTCCTCTTTATGACAGTAAAACCACTAAGTGAACCAGATCTGAGAACTGATGGAACTTTGGGTCATTAAAAGACTGGAGATGACTTGAATATATACTGAGGAATACATTGTAACACCAGATCTATAAACTGAAAGACAAAACAAAGAAAGTCGAGCAAGATTTCACTTTGTCGGGCAAGGTTGAACGTCTTGCAGTCTCTTCTCTTTGCATTTACAAAGGGTTGAGTATTAAAGAGAGATATGTGGTAAATAGGTTTACAAAAGAGAATCAATACTACAACATTTAGAAAAGGGTAGCAGAGCTTTTACATGGACGAAAGATGTCTTTCGAGGGAAATCTAAGCCTAAAAGGGTGCAGAATCTGGACAAAGCACAACTTTCTAGGTATTGGCTTGACTGAGAGGCAAGTTGTATGTTTGTTTGTTTGATTGGTTGAGTATTCTTGTCTCTGGGCCCTCTTCCTCCTTTTATAGGCGAATTAACCCGACTGTGTTGTCTTTGTTCTTGCCCGAAAGCAACTGAAGGGTAGTGACTCATCAACATTTTACATTTCTGCCATTTAGAAAGTGTTTTTGGGCCGAGAGTTGGCTAATTTCCATCAGTTGTCACTTCCCTTGTAAGCACCTAACCTTTGCATTTAATGGGGAGCCGTCATATTGTCTTGAAGTGGACATCTGGGCTTGGTGTCGGGCCTTGGGCAAAATCTCCTTCTCTTGAGCTCTTTTGGGCTTTCCTTTCTTTAATCCCAAAGTTTAAATATTAACCCAAACACGTTGGAAGGAATTTTAGCAATGTTACATCTGCAAGTTTTTGTATTGTGTATTTCACTAATGTTGGTAACTTGTAGAAACACTTGGTCGTGAGAATGTGAAAATTGTCTAACATAAAAAATTCAATAAACTATAAGATGACTATAATGTGTCCAATTACTCTTTTTATTGTCAATTCAATGTCCTTCATAGTCTATAGAGAAGATAATTAATATCGACCTTCTTTTCTCTAGAGGAGTGTTAATTATACTAACGTCCCTACGTTTTAATTCCCTTTCGTGTAACTCCTTGAGTAAAAATTTTGCTTATAAATTTACTAATTTACACTTATTAATTACTTGAATCTAATTAAAAAGGAAAAGCTCTATAACATGTATAAAAACATTTTAAAACATTAAACACTTTTTTTTGTTAACAAAAAAAAAAAACATTAAACACTTAAAAAAACAAAAAGGACAAGAAGAAGACCATCGTTCTACACCTCCATGCGGACCATGCCCATGCCCCCCGCCGTAGCGAGTACTTTGTCCCCCTTTTTATTCAACCGATGGTTGCACACCAACCCCCCCCCCCCCCCCCCCCCCCCCCCCACACTCCCAGTACGACAACGATCACAACATCAATCCGAAGGTTTCAAAATTGAAATTTTAATTCTACTTTTTATTTCTCGGGGTCATCTCAAGACGATGAAGCTCTAAGTTGTAGACCTAATTTTTCATTTGAGTGGAACTAATGTCTTCTTCCCTATCTTTCATAGTAAAAAATTGTCATCGTCGTCGTCTTTGAAAATTGAATCTCAAATTCAAAGGTCTCAAATTTGTTTTGTGAAATTACGTTATTGTCCTTAACTTTTTTGTTGTTATAGAAACTAAATAGTCATTTCACTCGCTTTTGGTTGACAAAGAATATTCTATTAATATGTACTTTAGATAAAGATTGTCTTATTCAACAAAAGTTGACCTTTTCTTTAAATATAAGGGTAAATCAGTTAATTTATAAGTAAATTTTTTACTCATAGCGTTAATATGGATTAAAACTTGAAATAATGTAAGTGTAATGTCTCAAACGTCAATAAGTTTTGTGAATACTCGATAAACTTCATGAAGTGTTAAAGTAAATAACCCTTTTAGAGGAGGCTTCCTACTAAAATTAGGAGCATGATTGCCTTCCTCTCTTATAAGTGTCCCAAACAACGTTATAAACGAAGTTGTCAACTTTTTCATTAGTCGGGATAACTTTATCAATTTTCGGTTAGCCTAATTCATAATTTTAATATTGTAACGTTGTCATGGGATAAGACTAATTAAAACTGTCCTTATCCCACAGTTCCCTCACCATTACATGACCATATGGAGCACCCACTGTGCCTCATAATTCCTTATTTAATTCCCTCAATAATTCAATTATTGTCTAATATTTACCTCAAAAAAAAAAAAATTGTCTATGTTGTAGGCCTATTTGATTGAACGATCTAAGGTTTAGAGAGAGAGAGGGGGCCGACTACAATTAGAGAGAAGAAAGAGTGATTTAATTGTGAGGTGTGTTTGATTCTCCCCATTGTGCTTTTATTTATAGTAGTAGGATAGGTAAAAACCTTTCCCTTTAGGATTACAACATTTAATAGGTAATCTCCTCCTAATAGGAATATAAGATACTTTCCCATATCCTCTAGGATTTAGACAATCACATTCCTATTCTAAATATGACTGCAACACTCCCCCTTGAGTGTGTAAATACTCAACAGACCATCGCATCAGATCTTCAGCAGATAATGTAGAATAGTTGATAAAGTCATCAACACAACGGGTGATCGCGAGTCTCAAATTTAAGTGAAGTATGCATTTGTAGTAAAACTCACAAAATCTTGCTATGATAAAACCCAAGGCATGGGGACTAAGGAGAAAAGTGAGAAGTATGCATAATGTCTAAAATAAACGTCAAACAGGACGAAAATAGTGAACTCAACGGAATATGATCATCCCAAGATGGGTGCCTCATTAAAACCTCGTTAGGTAGCAAAAACCCAGTGGGAAAAATGCTCCTAATCGTAGGAAAAATAGTACATTAAGATCATGTGAGTATGCTTCTAGATACTCCCCCTGAGTTAGACATAACTTCTAAATACGAGAACTATAAGCAATTCAACTCAGATAATTTACGCATACCAATTCCTTGGACGAGCTCCTGAAATGTAGACTTGGGCAATGACTTGGTGAAGAGATCGACTAGGTTGTCCTGGAACGGATTTGCTTGACTTCAATATTCTTATGCTGCTGCTGCTGGTGTGAGTAAAAGAACGTCGCCGTTATGTGCTTGGTGTTGTCTCCCTTGATGTATCCCTTCTTCAATTGCTCGATACATGTTGCATTGTCTTCAAAGATCATTGTAGGAAGGTTAACGACTGATATAAGACCACTAGTGCTTCGAATATGTTCCATGACTTCTCTCAGCTAAAAGCACTCACACGATGCTTCATGTAGGGCGAGAATCTCAGCATGGTTCGACGAAGTCGTAACTCACATTTGCTTGGTAGACCACCAAGATATAGCGGTGTCTCTAACGGTAAAGACATAGCCCGTTTGAGAACTATGTGGGTCAGACAAATATCCAGCATCTGCGTAACCAACAAGGTGAGAATCTATCTAAGGACCACACTCGCGGTGTTCTACGGTATAGAACAAGCCTAAATCTGTTGTACCCTTGAGCTAGCGGAAAATGTCTTTAACACCATTCCAGTGCCTGCGTGTGGGCACATTGTTGTATCTTGCCAAAAGATTAACAACGAAGGAAATGTCGGGTCTAGTGCACTGAGCCAAGTACAATAAAGCCCCAATTGCACTTAGGTAAGGAACTTCGGGTTCCAAAATCTCTTCATCATCCTTCTTTGGACGGAAAGGATCTTGTTTAGCATCTAGAGTCTGAACGACCATGGGTGTGCTCGAAGGCTTCGCTTTATCCTCATTCAAATGACGCAACTCCTTTTGGGTGTAGTTCGATTGATGTACTAGGATTTCATCCGAACAATGCCCGATCTCCAGGCCGAGACAGTATTGAGTTTTCACAAGATCTTTCATCTCAAATTCTGATTTCAAGTGTGCAGCAACTTCCTTAAGCTTTGTGGGAGTCCCAATGAGGTTCATGTCGTCGACATGGACTGCAACGATTGCAAATTCAGAATGCGACTTCTTTATGAACACTCATGGGCATAATTCGTTGTTCACATAACCCTGACTTGTCAAATATTCACTCAGACGGTTATACCATATCCGCCCGGATTGTTTCAATCCGTGACCTCATCAACCCAATTGAGATAGTGTTCTGTGGTCTAAAACTATTTGAACCAGTCAACGGAAGTCCTTCCGGAACTTTCATGTATATTTCCGTATCTAGATCGCCATAAAGATACGCGATTACCACGTCCATAAGCTGCATATTCAGTTTTTCAGAAACTACCAAACTGATTAGGTAGTAGAACATTATAACGTCTATTACGGGGGAATACATCTCCTTGTAATCAATCTCAGGGTGTTGAGAAAAGCCTTACACTATGAGGCGTGCTTTGTATCGCATTATTTCATTCTTCTCATTACGCTTCCTCACGAAAACCCACTTGAAGCCAACGGGCTTCACTCGTGGTGGTGTAGGAATAATAGGTCCAAACACTTTACGTTTCGCGAGCGAATCAAGTTCAACCTGGATTGCTTGTTTCCAGTTTGACCAATCGGTTCTACGTCGACATTCATTGACGGAATGTGGTTCAATGTCATCGCTAAGCTTGATGTCAGTAACTACTAAGTACGCGAATGCAGCATCGACGATCATCTCATTACTATTCCAAACTTTATCCAACACTGCGTAGTGGACCGAAATCTCACAATTCTCGGGAGGCAGGCATATTTCGTTTAAAGCATCACCATAATCTAGAATAACCTCATGCGTTGGAATGGATGAGTGAGCGATGGTCGGATTCAAACTAGGGTCACTAGTTTGTGCCATTTTCCTCTTTCGGGGTTGTGAATCCTTTGAACCAAGTGGTCTGCCATGCTTTAGGATCAGAGCAAATGATTGGCTAGCCGCCAATATACCTTGCCACGTGGAAAGTGCGGCCTCCCCACCTTCGGGGATGGTCCGGCCTTCCTAAGTAGGTTGTTGATGTATGCGGGGTACATCTATCCTTGCAAGTGTGTTTGCAGCAAGTATATGTGATCTTGTCACCTTTGCTAGATCATTAAAAGCATCCGGCATGCTTTCAGCAATGCTCTGAAGATCTATAGTTCGTCACACCTAAGTTTCAGACTGGGCAGTGCGGGGATCTAAATGAGACATAATAGGAGCATACCACGACAATTCGCAGTGTTCTACGGGAACTTAGCATGCTTATCTCCCCCTAACGACGGGACGACTGTCTCATCAAAGTGACAATCCGCAAAACGTGTGGTAAAGAGATCTCCTATCAAGGGTTCTAAGTAGCGAACAATTGATGGCGAATCATAACCGACATCGATTCCCATTTTTCTCTGAGGACCCATTTTGGTATATAGTGGCGGTGCTATTGGCACATAAATAGCGCACCCAAACACTCGTAAATGCGAGACGTCAGGCTCGTATCCAATGACCAACTGTAACGGTGAATGTGGTTGTGGTAGCGGTGGGCCTCAGGCGGACCAACATAGCTGCGTGCAATATTGCATAGCCCTAGGCAGATACCGGCAGTTTGGTTCGCATAACCAAAGTTCAAGCTATCAATTGAAGTCGCTTTATGAAAACTTCTGCCAGGCCATTTTGGGTGTGAACATGGGGGAACAAGATGTTCCACATCAATCCCTACTAACATGCAATAATCATCAAAAGTCTGTGACGTAAACTCTCCAGCGTTATCTAGTCGAATCGACATAATCAGATAATCAGGGTGGTGAGCCCTTAGCTTAATGATTTGAGCTAGGAGTTTAGAAAATGCGACGTTGCGTGTGGACAATAGGCATACATGTGACCATTTTGTCGATGCATCAACCAACACCATAAAATATCTAAATGGTCTGCAGGTTGGTTAGATAGGTCCACAAATGTCCCATTCAATCCTCTAAAGAAATTTAAGGGGGTCGTGAATGATCTTTGTATATGATGGTTGAGTATTCAACTTCCCTAAAGAACACACTTTGCATGGCGAGAGTCCAACATAGGGATGTAACCGATGCTCATGAGATGATTTGAGGATACGGCGCATCATGTCACGTCCAGGATGTCCCAAACGGTCATGCCAAAGCAACAAAGTGTCCTGGAACTTAGGCATAGGGCCGGCCACACTGTGGGCTTCTATGCTGCAAATGGTTATGATGTACAACCCACTCGACAGATGTTCCAACTTCTCATGAATATGCTTCTGGCCATATTCGTACGAAGTGATACAAAGAAATTCAGAACCATGATCTTCAGTGGTTTCAATATGATATTGATTATCTCGAATATCTCTAAAACTCAGCAACGTTTTTCCAGAACGTGGAGAATAGAGTGCCTCCTTAATGGTCAAGATAGTACCATTGGACAACATGATATGTACCATTGGACAATCAGATTGGATCAGCCTGAGAGAGTTGTCAAATGAGCTTTCTTGGGTATCAAGTTAGTAAAATAGTGTCGTTCACGCAAGATGGTGTGAGTGGTTGCACTATCTGCTAGACAACTAACTTCCCCATTACACATACCTAGAAATAATTTGATTGAATTGGTCACATGCATAAATATAAGTTCATTCATTCAATTAAGCAATTCGAGAAAATAATATCCATTCAAATAACAATCCATAATTCAAAACAAACCAAAACCAAACAAATTATTCCAAATACTTAGAAAAATTGTTCAAAATTAAACCATAAACCTAGAAAAATAGGAGGTAGGGCTGGCCACTCCTAATGGGTTCAGCCACTAGGGGTAAACACCCTAAAAACATGTCTAATTTATTCATTCATAGGCGCTGAAGCCTCCTGAAAATCCGATATCTCCATTGATGTAGTCGCATCTTCCGGATGATACACATGTGTAAAGTTAGATTCACGACGGGAATGATAATTGGGAATAGCGTCAGGGGAAGCTCAGCATACGCGTGACCAATGATCCCTTGATCCACAGTGATAACACATGTCCAATTCAGTATAAGCAGCCTGAACGGGAGCTTTCCCCTTGTTCTTGAAGTTTGGGGCCTTAAGGGCGAGTGGTGGACGCTGCTGGGTCACATTTCTTTCTTTGGGTGCGGCACTCTGTTGAGTTTGGGCTCGTGGTGGGGCTTGCCAATCATTACCATAGCCATGACGGTTCTTGGGTCGTTTATGGCTGCTAGAATTAATCTCATGCGCTTTAGGCGCGGTGTTTGAGCCAGTTGGTTGAGATTGATAATTTTTCATCAAAAGCTGGTTCTGCTTTTCAATGAGAAGTAAAACAGAGATCAAATCTGAAAACTTGGTGAATTTATGTACCCTATATTGTTGATGGAGGACAATATTGGTGGCATGGAAAGTCGAATAGGTCTTCTCCAGGAGATCTGATTCGGTTAGTTCCACTTTGCAGAATTTCAACAGTGAATGGATTCTACAAACTTCATAGTTGTATTCATTTACGGACTTAAAGTCCTGGAAGCAAAGATGTTGCCAGTCGTGTCTTGCTTCATGCAAGTATATGTCTTTTTGGTGATTGAAATGGTCCGCTAGAGCAAGCCAAAGGGTGCGTGGGTCCTCCTTAGCGAGGTACTCAGTCTGCAATGCATCATGGATGTGTCTTCGAATGAAGATCATTGCATTAGCCTTTTGAACTTCGTCAACAGGTTTGTCGATGATAGGTGCCTCGATGGTGGTTGTAATACCCTTTGTAGTTAGATGGAGCTCCACGTCTTGAACCAATTTCAGATAGTTTCTTCTAGAGACTTCTAGAGCAGAGAAATCGAGTTTGTTCAAGTTCGACATGTCCCTAAAACGGAGGGAAAAACGTGATTAGTCATATGGTAAGCCATAGACATATATCGTAGAACATACAGGTTCTATAGACATGTATTGGTTTAATTTATGCATGAAAACTACAGGTTTCATGTGGTATGTTCTGAATGAAAACTTCGGGTTTCAAAGGCACAAAATTTGAAACTACAAGTTCAATTTAGTTTTTATGAACAATTAGTTCATAAGGAGAAGTTCTTGCAAGAAACACATAATGCAATATACTAATTTTGAATCTAGTAGATTTGAGGTTCTTTGGGAACTCAAGTGTGAGAGCTTCGTTACTACGAAAGTATGTTACAGTTCAAAGTACAAAAATAAATTATTGAATCGTTAATGTCCAAACGTGATCTTCAGATCAATAATTTTGGATTCATTATCAGATTAATGGACTGCATGTCACTTTTAATTAATTCAATAAATCGGGCCATACAAGGTCGATTGTAGAAGCTAAATGTTATTAAAATAATATTATTGGATCGAAAATATAGCCCCAAAAATATTTGGGCTGGGTGCCGTGAGCAAAAGAGCTCGGGAATGGGTTGCAGGCCACGGGTCCAATGAAAAAACAACGGGCCCAAAGGCCTACGGGTATGGAAGAAATCTCAGCCGCAGCTGGGTTTCGATTTTGGACCGAATGGGGGGTTAGGAGGCACGGGCAGGCCCAGTAGAACTGGGCTGCAAGGTTGGGCACTAGGACAAAACCCAGCCCCGTGGGCTGGCTGATGCGAGCCGTGGGAAAAAGAACCCAACCAACTTGGCTGGTGGGAGCAGCTGCGGGCAGGGGCAACAGCAAGGCCCATGCAGGCATAAAAGCTTGCGGGCGCTAGTGTGGGCAGGGCTGCAGGCCCGAGGTGAGAAAACCCAAACCAGGCACACGGCTTGGTTGTCAACAAGGTGCCACGGTGGTGTGTAATTTTCCCCTTTGTTTCCCCTTTTTTTTTTTTTTTCGAAATCCCCTAGGGTTTAGGAAACCCTAAATATGCTTCTAATTTATTTTATATAATTTGACTCACAAATTCCACATAGCAATTTAATTGTGCGATGCATGAAACAAATATATATATTGACAAATATATAAACATACACAATATATATATATATATATATATATATATATATATATATTGTAAGGAAAATATAAACATAGAGGGGTTTATGCATCATGGGGAATGTTTTCATGCTTCGTGGACGTTTCAAATATCTTCTTTTATTTTAAGCGTACCTGAATAGTAGAAAACAATTATAAGCCTTTGAATTTTGTAGAAGATAGCCTTTTCCTATGATTCGGCAAATTCCTCAGCTTCTAGCAAGAGCGTGCTGATAACGTGTTGTAGGCCTATTTGATTGAACAATATAAGGTTTAGAAAGAGAGGGGGCTGGCTACAATTAGAGAGAAGAAAGAGTGATTTAATTGTGAGGTGTGTTTGATTCCCATTGTGCCTTTATTTATAGTAGTAGGATAGGTAAAAACCTTTCCCTTTAGGATACAACATCTAATAGGTAATCTACTCCTAATAGGAATATAAGATATTTTCCCATATCCTCTAGGATTTACACAATCACATTCCTATTCTAAATATGACTGCAACAGTCTAGTATTTGTTGGAAAACAAGAAATATTTAAGGCCATGAGGACGTGGTGACTTTCAAAAAAAACTTGCATTACATGGGTTTATAATTACGTACATAATATTTTGTTGTACGGAGAAAAGCATACACATAACATGATGTTATTAGATTAGGAAGTCATAGTGACGATACACTCGTTACATACAAGTCTTGATGAAATTGTATCTATAACACATTAAACACCTTGTGGTAGTTTTTATTATTTTCTTAAAACATTGCGGGAGCAAAAATTCGTTATCGTCAGTCATGACGAAATTGTACTTATAACACATTAAACACCTTTGATCAAGATCAAAGCCTCATGCACCCATAAGGTGGGGGAAGTTCATCCAATGGATCTGCAACACCTAAATCGGTAATTTTAAAAAGAATGTGTGTTTAAGACTTTAAGTGCGTAACAAAAACTACCAAGAGCCGGTGGAGATGAAGTTCTCTTCCACACACAGATATTTGATATTTATTCATCACCGTCCATACCTGCCAACTTCTATCATAGTTTAATAATAATCCAAACAAATGTCACAACTGGTAAGCTACCGGACTGCAGTTGAACTGGTGCGCTATTATTAATTAGCGTAGAGCCAAATAGGAGTAAAATTTTGAGTCAGAATTTTTTTTCACCTGCTTTGCTCCAAAGTAGATTTAACGTTTTTTATTTTAACAAGCGATATTATTTATGCTAAAGGAATAAAGGAGTAGACTAAACTTCATAATGGACGAGTCATAATAATGTGGTTTAAATTCGTCTTTTGCGAGAATCGAACTTAAGACCTCTTACTTATAAGTGAAAAGAAATAATGTTAGACTGTAGTACTAAATGACACCTACCCTTTTTTTTTTTTAAGTGGAAAGAATTACAATCACATACTCAACATTCCAAGAGAGAAACATTAACAGAGATGGAAGGCTGGAATGTCATCTCCTTGCATGGTAGTTGAATCGACGTGATCTCGGCTGCATTAACTATTATTTATATTTTGAAATTTCAAACAAACATGTTACATATCTTTACAAGTATGAAAATGTTCTTTCTCAAATTATTAATTTGTTGATTATTAATTTAAACTTTGTTCGTATTAAGTTAGGGCCAGCCCTGACTCAGTGCGGGCTAGGCGATTGTTTGGGGCCCAAAAAATCGGGGGTACCAAAATTATTAGGATGATATATTCATATATGTTTTCATAAGAGTATAAAATTATAAAATTTGGTTAATTAATCAAGAAGTTTTTGTTGTTTAAACCGAGTTCGGAACACTATGCGTGTTTATTTACTTTCCAATTTTCACGAATTTCGTTTCGTAAGAGTATAAATTTATAAATTTGGTCAAATAATCAAGAAGTTTAACCAAAAGCGGTGGTTTATATTATTTAAAATTAAAGAGGTTGTCCCGAGTTCGAAATGTTTTCTTAGTTTTTTTTTTTTACTTTCTAATTTTTACGAATTTATTTTCATAAGAGTATATATTTATAAAACTTGGTTAAATGATCAAGAAGTTTAATTAGAAGCCGTGGTTTCTATTGTTTACAATTAATAAGAGGTCTTGAGTTCAAAATGTTATGTGCATTTTTATTCTTTCCAATTTTTATGAATTTCTCTTTGGTTGCTAATCTTTTTAATTATTATGTAGTAGCTATATGAGTTGCAGTTTTTAGACATTTATTCCAATTCAAGTCTAACCTTCAACAAAGAGTAATGCGTAGACCAAATTTGCAAACTATATGGCGTGTCACCAATAGGAAATAAGCATGTTAATCAACACTTAATAACTCAATCATCAACAATCACATCATCTAGTTTACTCTTGAGTCGAGCATTAGATGAACATTAGAGCAACTAATTTTGCAAATGATGAAAATAAAACTATTATAGTATAACTTGGAATATTAAAATCTAGTAATTGACAAAGGTATGGGACCCCAAAATCTCTTTCGAAAATCCTTTGAAATTGGGAAAGTAGCATGTAATTTGTGGCCCCTTGGAACTAGGGCTGGAAAAAAATCTCAAAAATCCTAAACCAAACCGAAAAAATCCCAAACCGAAATTCCCGAAATTATCGGGATGTTATACTAAACCGATCCCGAATCATTTGGTATGGGATTCGGGATTGCTCCTTCAAAAGTTTGGGAATCCCAAAAATATATATATATATATATATATATATATATATATTTAATTATATTTAGAATAATTGCAAGTTTGCAACCATTGGATTGTTTCAAAACAATCTGGGTCGTCCATTCTTTGTTAGGGGTCTCCAACCCTACCCACTCTCTTTCTCATTTCATTTCGACATCCACTCTTCGCTCAAATTAGAACTTCAGCAACCACCAACACACCCTCCCACAGTCTCACTTAATTTCTTCCGACAAACTCTCTCTACTCGGGCCACCACCACACCTCACGACCACACAGTCTCTGACTCTCCACCCTCCCTCCACCACACACAGTCACACAGCCAACCCTCTCTCTCACGATTCTCTATCGCGATTTTCTCTCTGAGACTGTCACCGATTCTCTCTCTGTATGTGGGTTTCGAGTTAGGGTTAGGATTTTGATTTGGGGGTTCGAATTGGGGCTTTTGCAATGGGGTTTCGAATTAGGTTTCTGTGTGTGGGGTTTTCGATTAGGGT
Source organism: Heteromeles arbutifolia (assembly GCA_024362995.1). NCBI lineage: Eukaryota > Viridiplantae > Streptophyta > Magnoliopsida > Rosales > Rosaceae > Heteromeles > Heteromeles arbutifolia. The sequence continues at coordinate 1,643,298 of JANCRC010000022.1, forward strand.
TAGGGTTTCGAAATTGGGCTTTGAATTGGGGCTTCTGCAATGGTGTATATGAACGGCGAGTTTAGCATCGGCAATGCTCTGAGGAGGTATTTACCTTACTTTTTTTTCTTTTCTTTTTTTTCAGTTTGCTTTTCTTTTTGTTGTGCACCCTTTCATTTTTTTTTCCTTAGCTTTTTGAATGGGAACCGAATGCATGAGACTGATGGGAACCACAAACAGCCAATGGCCCACTAAATTTGGCCATAATTCATCTGCTGCTGCTGGGGTCAAGGAGGAAGAAGATAGGTGGAGTCTGCTTTCTTTGCTCATCCGCTTTTCTGGGTTTATACCAATTTTGAATTTTCTGCAATTGGCATGAATTTTCTGGGTTTATACAAATCCCGAACACGTCCCGAAATCTCAAAAAAATTTCGGGAATCCCGAAAGTTCAAATCGGTTTCGGGTATTAAAATACCGTCTTGAAAATTATTGGGTTGGGAATTGGGCTTTGGATTTCGGTACGGGATCCCGTCCCGAACCAGCCCTACTTGGAACCACGTCATGGACTTATAGAATGAATAAAACTAGATGGAGAAAAATGAGAGCGAGCTTTTCATCTTTTGAGTTTGAAAACAATGGCACCCCGCAAAGGTGGCCACAACCAAAAGAAGCAGATTACAAGGACAAGTTTCGGGTGCATTCTATATCGTGATTGTGATGGTGATGGTGACAAAATCAAACACCCTCACTTAACGGGTGCTATAGGGTCCTAACGGATCTCGCAGGTTGATCCAATATAATCCGTTATTTAATGAGTGATTAACAGGTTCATCCATTAATAACCCGACCCATTAAACATCCAACCAAATACTTATTTAAAGGAATGAATTGAATCGAGTTAATGGATTGAATGTAAAATGCCAGGTCTAATAAAAAGGTCCAAAATTCTCATGTGCACTGTTCACTTTACATTTTATGATTGAGAGTGAGATAATGATTAGGAATCTCGAGAAACGCTTATACTAGACGATCTTTAAAAATATTTTATTGGTTGGGTAAATTACACAAAACTACCTCAACTATGGATGTCACAACACTTCTATACCTGATCTTTTAAAAATGACAATGTCATACATCATCTTAAAAATTTGTGCCAATGTCATACATCAATTAGTTTTTCTATTAATTTCTCTGTTAAGTGCTGATGTGGCTAGAGGCGAGGCCCATTCACTAATCCAACTGGATTAAAAAATTATTAAATATATTTTTAATAATTAAAATTTTAAATTTTAAATTTTTTTATTTTTATATTAAATCTCTCTCTCTCCCCCTCTCTCTCGCCTATCTCTCTTCTCTGCATCCCAGAACCCATTCCCATCTCCCCCCCCCACCCCGACCCCTTCCCGTTCCCCTTCCGTGCAACCCCCCACCCTTCCCCACGCATGCCAACATCTCCCTCTCTCTCAGCTCACTCACTCTTTCTCCCCCTCTCTCTCACACAGACTATACCTCTCTCCCAGATCTACACTCACGCACTCATTTACACACACACACCCACCGACGACGGTACCAAAACCATCATTGGCATCAACCCTCTCTCCTTTCGTCTCCGTGAAGCTCCGGGGCACCCAGAGGACACCCAACCCAGGTCCGGCGAGCCATGGGTGTGCGAGCCCAAGTCTCGAGTAGGGACGAACTGGGTTTTGACTTTTAGTTTTTTTTTTTTTTTCGTTTCGTTTCTAGGCAGCAAGGGAAGAAGATGGGGGAGGAGAGAGAGGAGGTGGGGTGGGGACGAATTGGGTTTTGAATTTTTTTTTTTGTCACTTTTCTTTGTTATTTTAATATTTAGAATATATGAAATGATTTTTTTAATATTTTCTTAATTTTTTAATAGAAAGTGGGGTTTGTATCAAGCCACGTCAGCATTTAACTGACAAATTAACGGTCAAGCTAACGGAAGGTATAAAATTGACCAAATTCTAAAGATGAGGTATGACACTGTCAATTTTTAAAGATGAGGTATGAAAGTGTCATGAGACCAATAGTTGAGGTAATTTTGTGTAATTTACCCTTATTTGTTTCAATTCAATAACGCAAATAATATGAAAACAAATCTATTGGTGGGGTGTTGCCGCTGGAGTTTGCTGCAGTAACCTCTTCTCTGTATCCTCCCAATACCTTGTTTCAGTTGTTACTTGTCTTGTTTATGCTTTGTTAGCCTGTCGTGGGCTTTTCCTGTAATTTTAGCCTTTGCCTTGGTAATGTTATTTCCGGTTAACCCAAAAATAAACAAATAAAAAAATAAAAAAATTAAAAAATAAGGTTCTTTCTGGATATCTACGTATGAAAGTAGAAGTCGGTAAAGTCGTTCATCTTTTTTATCTTTACTTTTTCACATTGGCGATCTAGGCTCTTCTGGTCAAGTCCTGAACGTGACACGTCATGCCTTCCGCGTGAATTGAAATTGAAATACACCGACCTATTAACTATATCTTATCAAAGCTCTTTTGCAAGGCCGCATGATATGAATTGACTCACTATGCATTTCATTTCATGCACAAATCTTGCAGATACACGACCATGCATAAAATGATTGTTTTAATATGTATATGCTCTAACAAGGTAGTGTTGGAATAAATTCGGTCTAATTGCTATATTAAATTACATATAAAATTAAGAAATAATTCATACAAATATATATCAAAATTAATGCATGCACATGAGTAACCAAATTTAAATGAACATGACATAATGGACTAGAAAAGCCTGGAAATATGGTCGAGGCAAGTGTTATACACTTTGTCCTTAAGACAAGTTTACGCCCCACTACGGTGCTCATGATTGATCGGCGCATATCTCCCAAGATACAACGACCACGTCCTTGTAATAGTAGCACTCCAAATCACAAGGCTCTATGAACCACGATTGTGTTGAAAACTCTCTCATATGGACTCAATGAGACTCTCTTATATTTAGTACACTCTATGTATGATTATGTAAAACAATGAAAACTTATTTTGTGATTATAGGGGAATTCCCTATTTATAGAATGTGAGATACCTCTTTGGAAAACATGTGACTATTCATGAAGAGTCAAAAGTTGCAACACTTCATTTAAGTAGACATATTGATAGGAGCATATTTATGCTACTTAGTTAGTGTGTTTCCTTGCATTTGCTTAGCTATTTGTTGCTTAGTATGGTGTTTAAAGTCATTTTCGTGTGTTTTTAGGTCCTAGAAGCAAAGTTGGCAAAAAGATGCATTTTGGAGCATTTTAGAGCAAATCTGGGCTTGGAATGGATAGCACAAGCAATGGGCATGAAGATGGACGAATTTGGAGTTTAAATGGAGTTGGGAATATGTTTCAAGGTTGGAGAAATAAATTCAAATCATTGAAGATAAGGAATCAGCTCAAAAGAAGGAGGATTATCCAAAACATTATCCAAACAACCTTATCTTATCTTATCTTATCCAATCCTTATCTTATCTTAACAAACCTTATCCTATCCTAATCCTTTTCTAATTTAATTCCTGGTACAATGAGGGTTTATTTTCTGATTGGGGGACATTTAAATTAAGTTTCTAGAAACCCTAAGCCTTGCCGCACCTAGCTTTCCAGAAAACTTGATTTCCTTGCCTTGCAAGGCTTTCTAGAAGCCTTATCCCTCCTTATCCTATTGTGCCGCACCTTAGGCCCTTTCCCATTGGAAATCTGATTGTTTTGAGCCTATTTCTGAATGGATTTGGCTTTCTAGAAGTCCCAATCTGATTCACCTAGGGTTTTGGTGCCTATATATATACTAATCAATCCTTTGCCGTGCACACCACCCTCCACACACAACCATTCACGCCAGAAATCATCCACCACTCCCTACCGTGCCATATCATCCACACAAATCCAGAAAACCCCTCTTGTGCCGCAGCTATTCAAGGAAGGAAGGAGAAGGTGCCACTCTAAGTCGTGACTACTGCTAGAGCGTTCTTAGGTGTTGTCTATCCTTGTTTTCAATGTTTCAATTCAGTTTTCTTTGTTTAATTGCTATCATGAGGAACTAAACCCCTATTAGTTAGAGGGGGAATTTGAAGCCATGAATGTATGTTTCTTATGATTTGATTTACTCCAGTTATGATTTCATAAATTGTGAATGTGATTTACTTATCTGTTTTATGAAGAACTTGTTCTTGTGTTAAGGAGGCCTACTTAATTTACATGCATGAATTTGATGCTAGGATATAAGGGAATTTCACCTAATCGTTATGAACTTATATTCACAAGTAGTAAAGATTGCTAGTCACAATTGTGTTAAGTAAATCCTAGGCAGGAGTAACATGCGTATTCCATAGTTATGAATGCCTTGTCAATGTTTATGATTTCCATGGAACTTAATGATCTTTGATATGTATCTCTATCATGCGTATTCCATAGTTAGGGAACTTGATAAGAATAATTTGGTTGTGATGCGTTATCCATTCAATTCAATGAACTTAGGGAAATCTGGGAATTAATTAGTTCAATACAATTAATTCGGAACATTGTCATTCATGGTTTATCGAAAGAGTAACTGGGAATCAAGTTGTATGCATATGTTTATGTGTGGATAAGGATCCCTCTAACTAGCCATTCACCCATTTAAATCACCAATTTCGTGCCTTTTTAAGTTGTCTTTACAATTTTGTTTGTTTAAGTTTAAATTCGTTCAAAAACAAATCCCCCTTTATTTTGAAGTGTTAGAATAGTTAAAATCTGTTTTGATTTGTGTTTTTAAGTGTCTTGAGTCAAGTTAAAATCTATTTTCGTCCAAAGTAGTGTTTAGAGTTCAAAACTGCCCAGTTTGTGTTTTTAGGCAGTTTTGAGTGTTTTTGTGCTGTTTTGAGTCTTTTGAGTTGTTTTAGTGTTTTAGAATTTAGTCTTGCATTCTTTGAGTCTAGTTTAGTGTTTTAAACTTTGTTTTTACGTTTTTGAGTCAGTTTCAAGTGTTTAGCAATCCCTCCTAATCCCCGGTCCAGAACGATCCCTACTTATACATATACTACAACTGTCAAGAAGAGGGTTTAATTTGTGTGTCAAGTTAATTTTCACATCAAATTTTGGCGCCGTTGCCGGGGATTAGCAAACTTGCTAATCTCCCTAGTTTCTGCCGTGTATTTTAACTTGTTTTTGTTTATGTTTTGCTTAGTTTTCTGATTTGTTTTGTTTTCTTTGTTTTAGGTACTAGTGTATGACTCGAAGTTCTCAACCCGTTCACGCACATATCTTGGAGTTTAACGACGATTTTGAACGAGATTTGAGAAGGAAGAGGAAGCACCCAGAACCTGATCTACTTAGTTCAAGTTCTAATTCCGAATCTGAAGTTGAAATTGAAGAGGATTTGGAAGAGGAGCACGACATGGCTGCAGATAACCGAACAATCAAAGAACTTTCAGCCTCGGGATTGGACAATGCGACCCCTTTATGCATTCAATATCCTAGGACGGCTCAAGGCAAGACTGATGAGTTTGAATTGAAGTCTAGCTTGTTGCACCACATCCCCAAATTCCACGGGTTGTCCATGGAAGATCCGAACAAGCACTTGAAGGAATTTGAAGTGGTTTGTTCAAGCATGACCCCTGTCAATGTTGATGGAAGTATATTGAAGATGAAAGCCTTTCCATTCTCTCTTTTGGAAAAGGCTAAGGATTGGCTCTACGAACTAGCACCTGGAACCGTTACTTCATGGGAAAGCATGAAGCGCGCATTCTTAGAGAAATTTTTCCCAACTTCAAGAGTCATTCTCTTGAGGAAAAAGATAAGTGGCATTCAACAAACCCAAGGGGAATCGTTTCCAGCCTATTATGAGCGGTTCAAGGCGCTTGTTGCTTCTTGTCCACAACATCAAATGAAGGAAGAGCTTCTCCTCCAATATTTCTATGAAGGACTTCTCCCCATTGAGAGACAAATGCTTGATGCTTCAGCGGGAGGAGCTTTGGTTGACAAAACACCCGTGGCTGCCAAGACTCTAATTGCAAATCGAGCCTTGAATGCGCAACAATACGAAGGAGTTGGACAGAGAGAAGGGCCACGGCAACAACAAGTGAATGAGGTAAATGCAATTTCAGAATTACAATCTCAAATGGCTAATCTCACTCTTCTTTTGTCACAGGTTGTGGATGGAAACAAAGCACAAGGGCCGGCCATATGTGGAGTGTGTTCTATGCAGGGACATCTCAACGATCAATGCCCTCAATTGATTGAGAATGGGGGGTGGGAAACTGCCCAAGCCGTGGGTTTCCAAGGCCAAACCCAACAAAGACACGACCCATACTCAAACACATACAATCCGGGATGGAGAGATCATCCAAACTTCAAATGGAGGGATTCTCAGCAAGCACAGCCACAAAGCGGATTTAGACAGCCCCCTGGGATGTTTCCAAGGCCGTATGCAGCCCCACAACCTCACCCAACTTCGGCCCAAACCAATTCAGGTTCGTCGTTAAATAATGATAAAATTCTTCAAGTACTAACCTCTTTGACGCAGGACATGCAGAGCATAAAAAATCAAGCTAAAGAGGTGGATGAATTGAAGAAACAAATGGGTCAAATGGCTGAATTCATGGGCCAATTCCGAGAACAAGGCAGGTTGCCTAGTTCAACCGTTGTTAATCCTAAGGGAGGATTTGAAACTGCCCAAGCAATCACGTTGAGAAGTGGTAAGCAGGTTGGAACTGATTCACAACCATCTAGATCAAGTCAAGAAGAGGACAAGAAGCTGCAATTGGAGTAGGATGAAGCACCCAAACCCACGGCAAGGAATGCACAATCCTTGCCGCAGCCAATCCCCACTTCTAAACCGTCCTCAACCATCGAGGTAAGTCCCAATATGAATTCTTCAAGCTCTACTCCACTAATTGTGCCCTTTCCTGGCAGGTTGCGGCAATCAAAGTAAGAGGATGCTGAAAAAGACATTCTAGAGACATTCCGGAAAGTTCAAGTCAATATCCCACTCCTTGATGCAATAAAGCAAGTCCCAAGGTATGCTAAGTTTTTGAAAGAGCTTTGTACAACAAGAAGAAGGATTTCTAACAAAGAAGTGGTTCAAGTAAGTGAGAATGTCTCTGCTATTTTACAAAGGAAATTACCCCCTAAATGCAAAGATCCGGGTAGTTTTACAATTCCTTGTGTTATTGGAAATACTCGTTTTGAATCTGCCATGTTAGACTTAGGTGCATCTATAAATGTCATGCCATATTCTGTTTATGCATCTATGAATTTAGGAGAGCTTAAAAATGATGGTGTTATTATCCAATTAGCCGATCGTTCTAATGCATATCCAAAAGGAGTTTTGGAAGATGTTTTGGTGCAGGTTGGAAATCTGATTTTTCCAGCGGATTTTTATGTGCTGGACATGGAGGATACACCCCATTCTACCCCTTTGCCGATCCTCCTTGGGAGACCTTTCATGAAAACAGCCCGCACCAAGATCGATGTGTTCAAAGGGACGTTGACAATGGAATTTGATGGGGAAGTTATTGATTTCAATCTTGCTGAAACTATTAAATTTCCTAAAGAAAATCATTCTTGTTTTGCTATTGATATATTCGATGAATTGGCGCAGGATTACCTTGATTCCTTGGATAGGGATCCCCTTGAATCAACAATTGCACAAGGAATTGGGCAAAAACCCAATATTGCCGTGCCTATAAGTGAAGAAGAGGCCGAGATGGTGGCTGCCCTAGAGTCACTACCTCAGCACCATGGTAAGCCTTCAAAACCAATTTCAATTCCAATTTCTACTAACAAGTTGTTACCCTCAGTGATTCAGGCACCCGTACTTGAGCTTAAACCATTGCCGGATCATTTGAAGTACGTCTTTTTGGGAGATAACGAAACATTGCCCGTCATTGTATCCTCCACACTCACGGCAACAGAGGAAGGAAAGTTAATTCAGGTGTTGAAAGAGCACAAAACAGCCATTGGATGGACATTGGCCGATATTAGGGGGATTAGCCCTACAACATGCATGCATCGCATACTTCTAGAGGAGGGGGCTAAACCAACTCGAGAGGCTCAACGCCGACTCAACCCTCCAATGATGGAAGTTGTGAAGAAGGAAATTATAAAGCTTCTTGATTGTGGAGTAATTTATCCAATCTCAGATAGCCGTTGGGTTTCACCGGTGCAATGTGTTCCAAAGAAATCCGGAGTCACTGTGGTGAAGAATGCCGAGAATGAACTTGTGCCCACACGTATCCAAACAGGTTGGAGAGTGTGCATTGACTATAGGAAGCTAAACGCCACCACGAGGAAGGACCACTTCCCTTTGCCGTTCATTGATCAAATGCTTGAAAGGTTAGCCGGTCATTCTTTTTATTGTTTTCTTGATGGGTACTCTGGATATAATCAGATTGTTATAGCTCCGAATGACCAAGAAAAGACCACTTTCACGTGCCCCTTTGGTACCTTTGCCTATCGTCGCATGCCATTCGGTTTATGCAATGCACCTGCCACCTTTCAAAGATGCATGGTAAGTATCTTTTCAGATTTTGTGGAGAAAATTATTGAGGTATTCATGGATGATTTTAGTGTTTTTGGGGATTCGTTTGATGGGTGCTTAGATAATCTCACTTTGATTCTAAAACGTTGCATTGAAACTAACCTTGTTTTGAATTGGGAAAAATGTCACTTTATGGTAAAACAAGGCATAGTTTTAGGTCATATCATTTCAGAAAGGGGAATTGAGGTTGATAAATCAAAAATAGATCTTGTACGCTACTTACCCTCTCCTACTTCGGTTAGAGAGGTTCGTTCTTTTCTTGGACATGCAGGATTCTATAGGCGATTCATCAAGGACTTTTCAAAGATTTCAAACCCTCTTTGCCGTCTCCTCCAGAAAGATGTGGCTTTTGACTTCAACGAGGAATGTGAGAAGGCATTCAAACACCTCAAAGAGATGCTAACTTCGGCCCCCATCATAGTCCCACCAGATTGGAGCCTTCCTTTTGAGCTTATGTGTGATGCTTCGGATTATGCATTAGGAGCTGTTTTGGGACAAAGGAAGGACAAGAAGCCCCATGTCATCTATTATGCATCTCGGACCTTGAATGATGCACAATTGAATTACTCTACCACTGAAAAAGAACTTCTTGCTGTTGTGTTTGCTTTAGATAAGTTTCGTTCTTATTTACTTGGTACTAAAGTTATTATTTACACTGACCATGCAGCTTTGAAGTATTTGTTCACCAAGAAAGAGGCCAAACCAAGACTCATTCGCTGGATGCTTCTTCTCCAAGAATTCGATATTGAAATCCGGGACAAGAAGGGGAGTGAAAACGTGGTGGCTAATCACTTGAGCCGTATGGTGCAGGAGGAGGATGCCGTGCCTATCCAAGAGACATTCCCAGATGAGCAGCTGCTGTCCATCAAGGTAAGTGAGCCATGGTATGCCGATGTAGTAAATTATTTGGTGTCTAAACACATTCCAAGAGAACTAAACAAGCACCAAAGTGATAAACTTAAAAAGGATGCACGTTCTTATGTTTGGGATGACCCATACTTGTGGAAATATTGCCCTGATCAGGTTCTACGTAGGTGTGTGCATGATTCTGAGTTTAATTCAATTTTAACTTTTTGTCACACCTATGCATGTGGAGGTCACTTTGGTACGCAAAGAACAGCACATAAAGTTTTAGAATGTGGATTTTATTGGCCTACTATCTTTAGAGATGCTAGAACTTTTTGTATGACTTGTGATAGATGTCAAAGAACGGGCAATATAGGTCCTAAACAACAAATGCCGCAACACCCCATATTTAGTGTTGAAATCTTTGATGTTTGGGGTATTGATTTCATGGGTCCTTTTCCTTCCTCACATGGTTTCCTTTATATTTTGCTTGCTGTGGATTATGTGTCGAAATGGGTGGAAGCAAAAGCCACCCGCACTAATGATTCTAAAGTGGTTGCAGATTTTGTTAGAACTAACATATTTGCTAGATTTGGAATGCCAAGAGTCCTAATCAGTGATGGGGGTTCCCATTTTTGCAATCGAACCATTGAGGCGCTGCTCAAGAAGTATAATGTCACGCATAAGGTTTCAACACCTTATCACCCTCAAACCAGTGGGCAAGCCGAGGTTTCAAATAGAGAAATCAAGCAGATTTTGGAGAAAACTGTAGGGCCAACTCGGAAGGATTGGAGCTTGCGTTTGAATGATGCATTGTGGGCATATCGCACTGCCTATAAAACCCCAATTGGAATGTCCCCATTTCGGCTAGTCTATGGGAAACCATGTCATCTTCCCGTCGAGTTAGAACATCGTGCACATTGGGCTGTCAAAACATTCAACATGGACATTGATGCCGCAGGTCTTCATAGAAAGCTTCAATTGAATGAGCTAGAAGAAATTAGGAATGAAGCTTATGAGAATGCACGGATCTACAAGGAGAAAACAAAGGCATTCCATGACAAGATGATTCGTAGCAAGCTGTTCTCTATAGGGCAGAAAGTGTTACTTTTCAATTCTCGCCTTCGTCTATTTCCAGGTAAGTTGCGTTCTAAGTGGATTGGTCCTTTTGTGGTTACTAATGTTTTTCCTCATGGTGCAGTCCAAATTCAAAGTTTAAAAACGCAACAAGAATTCAAAGTGAATGGACATCGGTTGAAGCCATATTATGAGCACTTTGAAGAGCACATTACGGAGGACATATCCTTTAATGCCGTAGGCCTCATTGAAGAATAGAGGGAAGGTTCGTCCGGCTGGAAGACGTTAAAGCAAGCGCTTCTTGGGAGGCAACCCATGCAAATAAAGACGACCTAGGAACTCTCCGGCTCCAAAACCAGATTTGCGTTTCTAAACCCTACTCTTTATTGCTTTTCATTTGCCATCTTGTTATGTTAGTTAGTTGTGTTGATTGCTGTTTGCTTTCTGTGAGTATATGTTTGAAACATTGAGGACAATGTTTGGTTTAAGTGTGGGGGGGTAACAAAGTGTTTTTTGCATGAAATTCGTGGGTTTTTATCACCTATCACTTTGAATGTTGTTTTCAGTGTTTTTAAGTGTTTTTAAGCTGTTTTGGAGTCTTTTAGTGTGTTTTGAAAAGAAAATCCGAAAATACCATAAAAATTTGAAAAATTGTTTTGAAAAACCCAAAAAGAGTTGTTTTTGTGTGTTTGTTTGTGTCTTAGGGTACCTTCCAACACAATGATGAGGATTTGGTTTTTAATTGCATAACTGTTAAAGAAAGTTACAAACTTGGATTGACGTTTGATATACTCTTTGGTTTATGCTTGGTTGTAGTTGACATTCATGAATTCACATGTAATCACAAAAAGAGAAAAAATCAGTTTTTGTAACATGCTTGAAGGAAGTAACTCAAACTAACGCTACAACCCTGAGAGACTTGAGCTTAAAACGTTCTTTGGAGAGTTAATAATCTGTGCATTCTTTGTTTTCTAAAGTCGTTGCATGATCTCATTATTCTTTGCTTGGTTGCTACTTAGAAGGCGTTTCATCATTTAGTTCCAAATACTAGAACTCATACCCGTTTCATTCAAAGCATGAAATTGATTAGCATAACACATAATCAAGATGAAGTTGTTTAGTTTAAAACCAGAGCCAAAAAGCCTAACCCTTTGCATATGTATTGTAGGTTTAACCCTTTTGAGCCTTGTTTAGCCTATGTTCTTTGTTTACCCACATTATCCTTACCTAGCCTAGATTAGGACCATCCTTACCCTTGTTCTTAAGGCATAGTGAGCATGACCTAAGAATGAATTCCCTTTGTTCGTTATTTGGGTGGCAAAACAAGTGTGGGGGAAGGGATTTATGTGTCTGATTGTGTGCCAACAAGACAAACAAGGGCACGGGTGAAGAAGAAAAGAAAAAAAAAAAAAAAAAAGAAGAAAATTCGTGTGAAAAAGAAAAGAAAAAAGAAAAGTTGTGAAAAAGTATGAAAAGTTTTCAAAATAAGTGAGATTGAAGCTCACAAGTGTTGGTTGTTGAAGAAGGGGTCCAAAAAGTTGAATTCGGCCCTAAAAATATGTGTTTTCTGTCCCTTTGTGTTCAAAGTGTGCGGCTGCATTCAAGAAAGGGAGTTCTAAGTGTCATATTCATTGCTTTGCTTGCTATTGCTTTAAGAATGTTTGTTTTCCTTACCTTTCTTTGTTAGCCAATACCCCCTAGCCCCGTTATAACCCTATACTTCAATCTTGAGTGTTATGTGTTTCAATATGTGGAGTTTGGGATTGGTATGAGCATATGGTGTCCCTGGTTCTCGCATTTAAGTAGTAGCATTCTATTCATGAGATCATATCTATACATGCATTCCAGAAATTGCTTTCTTTGTCATAAACATATATGTGAGTATTAGTTTCATATTTACATCAATCTTCTCACATATAACTAGTGTAGGGAGTGTAGTCAGAAAATCTGTGTGATTGAGTGCATATCTAGTAAGGAATTGAGGGATTCTCTAAGGCATGTTACTACATTCAAAATGTTGTTTTAATTGATTAAATGCGAGCTAATGTGTGGTAACTTTGATTAAGTATGTGCTCAAGGGTAGGGATAACTAAAATCTGTGGGAATAATGATCTTTGGCATGTTATGTATCATTAAAGATCCCTGAGGTGAACGTTGGAAGGTTTAGGTTACGTTTGTTTGTTTTGTTTTGCTTGAGGACTAGCAAAAGCTAAGTGTGGGGGAATTTGATAGGAGCATATTTATGCTACTTAGTTAGTGTGTTTCCTTGCATTTGCTTAGCTATTTGTTGCTTAGTATGGTGTTTAAAGTCATTTTCGTGTGTTTTTAGGTCCTAGAAGCAAAGTTGGCAAAAAGATGCATTTTGGAGCATTTTAGAGCAAATCTGGGCTTGGAATGGATAGCACAAGCAATGGGCATGAAGATGGACGAATTTGGAGTTTAAATGGAGTTGGGAATATGTTTCAAGGTTGGAGAAATAAATTCAAATCATTGAAGATAAGGAATCAGCTCAAAAGAAGGAGGATTATCCAAAACATTATCCAAACAACCTTATCTTATCTTATCTTATCCAATCCTTATCTTATCTTAACAAACCTTATCCTATCCTAATCCTTTTCTAATTTAATTCCTGGTACAATGAGGGTTTATTTTCTGATTGGGGGACATTTAAATTAAGTTTCTAGAAACCCTAAGCCTTGCCGCACCTAGCTTTCCAGAAAACTTGATTTCCTTGCCTTGCAAGGCTTTCTAGAAGCCTTATCCCTCCTTATCCTATTGTGCCGCACCTTAGGCCCTTTCCCATTGGAAATCTGAATGTTTTGAGCCTATTTCTGAATGGATTTGGCTTTCTAGAAGTCCCAATCTGATTCACCTAGGGTTTTGGTGCCTATATATATACTAATCAATCCTTTGCCGTGCACACCACCCTCCACACACAACCATTCACGCCAGAAATCATCCACCACTCCCTACCGTGCCATATCATCCACACAAATCCAGAAAACCCCTCTTGTGCCGCAGCTATTCAAGGAAGGAAGGAGAAGGTGCCACTCTAAGTCGTGACTACTGCTAGAGCGTTCTTAGGTGTTGTCTATCCTTGTTTTCAATGTTTCAATTCAGTTTTCTTTGTTTAATTGCTATCATGAGGAACTAAACCCCTATTAGTTAGAGGGGGAATTTGAAGCCATGAATATATGTTTCTTATGATTTGATTTACTCCAGTTATGATTTCATAAATTGTGAATGTGATTTACTTATCTGTTTTATGAAGAACTTGTTCTTGTGTGTTGATTAAGGAGGCCTACTTAGTTTACATGCATGAATTTGATGCTAGGATATAAGGGAATTTCACCTAATCGTTATGAACTTATATTCACAAGTAGTAAAGATTGCTAGTCACAATTGTGTTAAGTAAATCCTAGGCAGGAGTAACATGCGTATTCCATAGTTATGAATGCCTTGTCAATGTTTATGATTTCCATGGAACTTAATGATCTTTGATATGTATCTCTATCATGCGTATTCCATAGTTAGGGAACTTGATAAGAATAATTTGGTTGTGATGCGTTATCCATTCAATTCAATGAACTTAGGGAAATCTGGGAATTAATTAGTTCAATACAATTAATTCGGAACATTGTCATTCATGGTTTATCGAAAGAGTAACTGGGAATCAAGTTGTATGCATATGTTTATGTGTGGATAAGGATCCCTCTAACTAGCCATTCACCCATTTAAATCACCAATTTCGTGCCTTTTTAAGTTGTCTTTACAATTTTGTTTGTTTAAGTTTAAATTCGTTCAAAAACAAATCCCCCTTTATTTTGAAGTGTTAGAATAGTTAAAATCTGTTTTGATTTGTGTTTTTAAGTGTCTTGAGTCAAGTTAAAATCTATTTTCGTCCAAAGTAGTGTTTAGAGTTCAAAACTGCCCAGTTTGTGTTTTTAGGCAGTTTTGAGTGTTTTTGTGCTGTTTTGAGTCTTTTGAGTTGTTTTAGTGTTTTAGAATTTAGTCTTGCATTCTTTGAGTCTAGTTTAGTGTTTTAAACTTTGTTTTTACGTTTTTGAGTCAGTTTCAAGTGTTTAGCAATCCCTCCTAATCCCCGGTCCAGAACGATCCCTACTTATACATATACTACAACTGTCAAGAAGAGGGTTTAATTTGTGTGTCAAGTTAATTTTCACATCACATATCATTCTACCAAAAGGCTCCACTTCTAATTTCCATTCAATTAATAAATTTAATATAATAATATTATTATTAAATTTTCCAATAATCCCCCACATGAATAGAAATTGACTCAACACTATGCAAATGACAATGCAGACACTAGAGAGAATTCAGTAGGAAAAGTATCTCATCGGGATAGGTGGCTTTTGGTTTTGAACCGTCCGTAGTGAATTACTATCGGATTTACTTGGCTAATCAGTGAACGCGATGTCTTGAACTGCTCAGCCGTTTGTGTAAACCAAGACAATAGTAATCACACAATACCTTTCCAAACACTCCGTGGTTGCTCGGTTGTGTTCATTTTGGCCCTGAACAATTCTTGGTTTCTCATGAGTGCTTTTAAAGAACTAAGCCCTTCAAAAAATTCTCACAGGAACGGCCCCATTCCTCACTCAAGATAGGTGACTTCCCATTAAGCGTATCCTGCAATACCCCACTTGTTATTTCCAAGTATAGGAATCATTAAAAGCAAAGCTTATCCTAAATGCGCTGCAGATAGCACTGTTTCATCATAGGACATGGGTAGGAGATTATCTCCGTAGTGCTCCCATTGAATCATCCACAATTCGGTTGTCCCTTTGAACCTAGATCTTGGGATCTCCAGTCAGCTAGGTTGGGTTGCCATTATGGTGATTCTTAAGATGTAGGTTTTTAACCCATTCCCCTCGATGATACAACTTACTTTCTAGTCAAACCTTTAATTAATTGGATCCACTAGGTTGATGACTATCACTTATGGTGCGCACTTCCATTTATGAAATTATATTTCATTCGAGAGTAGTTGTTTTCCAATGCTAAGTCCTTCAAAAACATATGTTAGGACTTAAAAAGTAATTTGCTAACACTCGGGTACATTCCCCCACATTTAAGGTATTTGCTAGAAGATCTCCAACCTTTCAATACCTTAAAATTACCGTTATAAGAAATGACATTTTGATTGTCTCATTCAATTAGCAAATTATATTTCCATTCTTCTTAAATAAATCTCATATCTCAAAATTAGATAAGCTACCCCCACAATTCTTTGATAATTGTGGTTAATTTAACGTCATTGTTAAATCGATCACATTTTTTATTTTATGAAGTAGGAAACAACTAAGATAGACCTTATATATCTATCTTCTTAGGCCTTCATGCCTCACTAGCCATTATGGAAAAAGCACTTCTTGGCTTTCATCCTTTCTGCACTATGACTAACATACATGACCCAATGGCCATGTCCATTAATATGCTTACTTAATAAGTATCATCATGCATGTCTAATACAATTATGCGAAATGCCCCGCACATTTTAATGTCGTCTTTTCCTTTGTGAAAGACCCCCACAATTTCAAGATTATTTCTCTACATTGATATCATTTTGAATAACACTCAATAATATTCATTTTCTCTTTATCTATCTTCACTTCTAAGCTTTCAAGCCTCACAAGTCCTTTCTATAAGAAGCACTCCTTTTACATTCAACTAGGTATCCAAACCTTTCGTTTCTTGAAATTAAACAAGAACCACACTCATAAAATTAATCACAACATTATTATAATAATGGTTAAGACTACAATTAAAGATGTGTCCACTACGGAAGTTAATTCCAAAATGGCACCAGTCTGAAACTATACCACATTTCACGAACATGTATGAGTGTGATGCACCACCATTTACGTCTGTGGCATAAAGATGATACTGAAAACCTCTGTTTTTACAGTTTAGAAAATTATATGTAACTTTCATATAGTGACTAGTACAACAAAGCCAACTAATGCCATTCAAAAGGCACCATCACTGCAACCGAAGGTTACAGTTTGAGACGCACCAAATTAATGACTCCACGATCGAAGCGATCATTGTAACAGCCCGTCCCGGGAAATTTGTATAGTAGATGTGAATTGACAAAAATGCCCTTGGAAATTAAGTTGTAATATTGGCTAAGCTTGGTTTGGGCCAATTAAATGGAATCCTAATTGTGTGGAACCAATTAGGATTAGGTTTTGTGTATTTTGGGGTTATTGACCAATCCAAAACCTTATACCTCATTCTCTCTCCTCTACCGTGCTTTCTCTCTCCCTCTCGCAGACTCTCTCTCTCTCCCTCTCAACTTTTGTACAAACGAGACTCGAAACCTCCCTAAACTTAGCAGATCGTGGACGTGAAGACCACCATTGTGTTCATCTCGTCCCTACGAACACATTGGTACCCGTTTCAGGTAAGAAAACTTTCGAAAACCCGTTAAAAACTCGAGCTCCGAGTTGAGCATTATTCATGAACTTTTGAATGGTTGTGTTTTAGGACAATCCAAGCTTTCAGCAAGCTCTAGGAGGTCCCCACGAAGCTCGGAGTGCTTCGTTGGCTCAGTTTTGACGTCGGGATCACGAGGTTCGAAAGTGGCCGGTATTGGTAGAATTTTCCCGACGAGATTTCGAAAGATTTGAAGCTCCAAATAGGTATAATCTCCTTCCTCTCGTGATTTGTGCCATTTTGGTAAAAATTTCATGAAAAATGGTGCAAAAACGAGCCAGAAAATGGCAGTTGCAGGTTTGCCTAGAATCCGGCGCCGGTGACACTGTTCCGGCGTCTGGAGGTTGAAGATGATGCGCGTGGGGGGCGCATGGTGCCGTGCCCCTGCCGGCTCGTGAGGGTGCGTGTAGGCCGGAAAAATTATTTTAGAAATTCCTGGGTGATCCTGAGATTGTGTAGATCACTGTGGTATATTTATATACCCAAATTGAGCAAAGTATGAGAAGTTATTAGCTAGAATTGTGTATGTGCTTAAAATAACGTTGTTATAGTTATTTCTCATATAGGCGAGACCTACTCGGAGGACAAGCGTAGCCAGGCTAGACGTGGGGGTTACGACCCGACTACATACTAGTGAATGGGCAGTTATTTTCAGTATATATATTTATACTTGACGTTTTTCCCAGAAAACGTATTTAAAGGAAATGTATTTTAAATGTCATGCCATGCTTGCATTATATTTTAGTATATGCATTATCATAATTATGCATATTGTTGCATGGTGCTGCGGAGACCCAGGTGAGTATATCATGTTGGTAATGGTTATGAAATGTGATGGTGATGATGATGAGATATAATAGAGCTCGTAATCTGCACCCCGGTGTTAGTGCTCCCGCCCAGAGTTAGGGGCATAGCTTTACATGATAGTTCACCTCCCGCACCACACGCTCACCTTGGATCCAAGATAGGAGCATAGCCTGTCGTATAGACCACTTTTAGTGGGTTCGACTTGTAGGTGACCCGCGATTAGCGCACAACCTTCATGTGATTATAGCACTTGAGCGTATTCATTATACACCTAGCTTGTCGGTCAGACCACATGAGGTGGTACCGACTTGTGTGCAGATATGTATAAATATGTTGAGATATGAGATTGAGAAATGATTGAGTTGAGCTCTAGTTCTGTCATATAGATCACGTCAGGTGACTTCAGCTAGCAGATTATTTATATTGAATTGCATCACCTGACTCATTATTTATTATATTGTGATATTGGGCATAGCATGGGCATGACATACATATAATATGAATTTTGATATACTGAGCATGACTTGACTTATATTTACGTATTCTATTTTCTGGGAAAGTTATACTTGTTTTACGGCGAGGGGTTAGTATATTCAAAGGAAAATAAAGTTTTATTTAAGCGTTGTTTTACTGACCCACTCAGCTTTGTTTTGCGCCCCTCCAGGTATTAGGTAGCTTTTGTTGGTGGCTCACGAGGATTCTGGTGGAAGTTCTGACAGTACATCATCCATGTAGGAATATTGGATACTATTTAATTTAGTAATTCTATGCTTGACTGCACTTAGACTTAATTATGCTCTGAATGTGTATTAACACTTATTTCCTTTCTAGCCATTCTAGATGTTTGGTTTTTATTCATTCGAAATTTCCTTATCTTAATGCTTCCGCAATGCGCATATGACTTACGTTATGCTCACGCGACGGCCAACATGCCTCGATCTCGGTCGGGATGTGTCAATTATGCCTTTTTATCAAATTCTATCAAGAATATGACCATACTCATGATATCACTGCAAGTTTTAGTTATGCCTGTTAAACACGAATTTTTATGCAACATGCCTTGCGTCAAAACAAAGTATTTAATATAGCTGCAGTATGTCTGACACATCAAAAGAGTCAAAACCAGATGAATGCGACACTACGCATTCACAAGAAGGAGTCTGCATATAGAACGCAAACGATGCATCGCTCCTGGAAATATATACCAATTGAAACCAACATTTCTTAATTTTGCAAGAACTTACAAACATCATGCATATTACTTATTGTCAGCCATGGCCCAAATATGAACGCATGAGTTAGTTACAGATGCAAAAAATTAAATATTTAAAACAAACCAGATGAGTTTATACACACCACACGAGTTATCTATGAATATGTGAGTCAATATAGACATATATGCAAATCACCAAACAGTACTATACTATGATAAGAATACGATTAATCAGACAAGCAGTGCACCGCTTCACAATATATATAGTCAATTAATATATGATATATAGGCAGCACTATTGTAATCAATATGCATAACAATATTGGACGCAAGGAAGAACATACAAAATTCTATCTCGCCAACATATAGCAAACACAAGAATTAACACATAATTGTCATCTTCTTCGAAATAATATGTGATCAGAAAATATTTTGTCTACAGCCGAATCATGCACCAATTAATGTAGCAACCAAACCAAATAAATTTGACATGACTATATGGAAACAAAATCATAGTTTTATGCAAAGATTAGATACCATACCATTCTCTCACAAAATTAAACAAGAAGAAATTATGCCTCTAGGACCAAGCATTATTATATCACGCATCATTTAATTCTCAAACAAACATAGCAATCAAACCATGAAACTTGTCTTAAGATTGTTGGAAAAAATTGGGTCTAATTGCTATATTAAATCACATATAAAACCAAGAAATAATTCATGCAAATATATATCAAAATTAATGAATGCACATGAGTAACCAAATTTAAATGAATTTGTGTTGAAAACTCTCTCATATGGACTCAATGAGACTCTCTAATATTTAGTACACTCTATGTATGATTATGTAAAACAATGAAAAGTTATTTTGTGATTATAGGGGACTTCCCTATTTATAGAATGTGAGATACATCTTTGGAAAACATGTGACTATTCATGAAGAGTCAAAAGTTGCAACACTTCATTTAAGTAGACATATCTTTCTACCAAAAGGCTCCACTTCTAATTTCCATTCAATTAATAAATTTAATATAATAATATTATAATTAAATTTTCCAACAGGTAGTTGGTATGGAATGAGGATCTTTTCAGACTCTCACATATTATTCATTCATCATTCATCGTGTGACCAACTTTCGTTAGGTATTTTATTTGTATTTAATTTAAATAAAAAATTCAAAAGAATTTAATGCCCTACAATGTACGATGAACATATAGAATATAAGAATCTCTAAAATCCTCACAAAAAAGTCCAAATAGTATCCAAATCCGTTGGTATGTGTCTTATGCAGCTAGCTAGTCACATATAAAATATTCTATATACAAATAATATTATATTGGTGTACCTCAGCTTTAACTAGGTTGAATTTTTTTTTTTCTTCTAATATTATGTAGCATTAATGATACAGATAACAATTGATTGAAATTCAAATAATAAAATTCAAATAATTGTGAAATTTAAATCTAAAGATTAAATTAAACACTGTAGCATTGAAATAATGTAATTAGGTAGCAAGCATGCTCGATATTTTCTATAACTTGATTCACTAACTTACTTAAAGAATATGATTTGTGTAACATTACGAGTAATTCGCATAAAAAACAAATGATATTATTATTGCGTTTGGGGAAAAAAAATGTTACTATTCTCGATGGCAGGGGCCAAATCATTTGCACTTTCAACTTGAAGTGGGCACGGGCCAGGCCGGGCCCAAATTTCAAGGGACCGGACCGGACTCTGGTGCAAAGGAGACTAGCTGGGCCGGGTCAGGGATTACATTTTCTTATATAGGAATCGGATCTTACTTGGCCCGGTTGAAAAGGGCTAGTTCAGGCAGGGTCCACGGGTCCTTATTTTTTTGTTTTTTTTTCGAAAAAAAAAAAAAAAAAAACTGGAATTTGTACAGATTGCACAGATTCACCAGTGCATCAGATTATGCAATAGGAAACCCAGATAATTCGATAGGAAAGATTTCAAAAAATTTCCAATTCCAAATGCACCCACTTCCTTATAAAATCTTGAGCATAAACATCTCCAAACAAAGCAGATCAAGACTCAGTAGATCAATACTCACAACAGAAACCCAGATAATATAATCCACAGAAAATTGAAGCGCATAGCGAAATTAACAAAGTTTAAATATTTAGCAGGTCATTAGGTATATAGGCATCACAAGAAATCCATGATAAATACGAATAGATCACGATATGAAAGCCCTAATACGAAGCTAAGAGTGACCTAACACACATGGAGAGATCAGTACTCTTCGACCTTAGCATCCTCACTGGCGGCAGCAGCGGTGGATTCCACAGCAGAGCTCGTAGTCTCGGACTCCGTGGCGCCGTTTTGAGTAGCGGAAGCAGTGGCGTTCCTGGACTTGACGGTGTCAAGCATGCGCTTGCTAATCTCCTTAGAGTAAACCTGCAGGATCTGAATCCCGTCCTCCTCGATGAGGGGAGGGAACGACGCACTCGAGACGGCGAATGAAAGGTGACAAATCAAGAAGATGAGTGGTGGGGTGGCTGGGTTCTATAAGTCTGGGTCCTTGGGATGTCAAATCGAGACGGCGAGAAAGAGGTGAGAGAGAGGGTGACAAATTGAGAAGATGGTGGTCGCCTAGGCCGTCGTGCTGTCGGGGTGGTGAAGGGAAGATGACGACGCACTGGAGACGACGAAAGAGACTCGATCGACAGAGTGAAGGTGACAGTCGAATTCGATAGGTTGAGGACGAGGAAACCTAAAGCCAACGATTTAGATTAGATGGAGAGATGATCTATGTAATCTCATCCGTCCATTCTAACTACAAACGGGCCGGTCTAGGTACCCACGGTTCATATACTTCAGGGACCAGCCCGAACCTAAAATTTCAAAGGCCCGCCCCGCCCCACCCCTTTTCTGTTTTTACAAAATAAGAATCGGCCCGTACCCGCCCCGAACCTTGATTACCCGCCCTGACCCGCGGTTCCTGAACCCATTTGCCCACCCTTACTTTCAAGGGTATTCTTAAGTGCACTCCATATTTAAGAAGAACTAAAATACAAAAAATAAAAAAGATACATGGAATTTAATGATACAATAGGAAAGAGGATGCAAAACTAATTACAAATCAATGATGGAGATCAACTCATCACCACGATCATGATTTTCTTGATTAAACAAAACATAACTCAAAGCCCAAACTTACAAAACCCATCATGCATGCAAATTTGATTAAATCTTAAGTCTACTTAATTAACATTAATTAGGGATTTTAATTCATTAGTAGTGAGTGGTGGGGAGTGGGAAGTGGCCGCTGTGGCTGATGAACACCAACTCGTAAATGAGCCCGGCGAGACCGGCGCCGATTAAAGGTCTGGCCCAGTAAACCCAGTGGTTCTCCCAGCTCCAGCTCACCAAGGCCGGTGCAAATGAAACCGCCAGGTTCATGGATGGTCCATCAAAAGCCCCGTCCGCCAGAATGTTGGCGCCAACAATAAACCTAATCGCGATGGGTGCGATTGTTCCCACGCTTCCCTTCTTCGGGTCAATGGCGGTCGCGTAGACCGTTTAGACAAGCCCGAACGTCATCACTATCTCGAAAACGAACGCATCCGTACTCCCACTCTAGAGGACAGGGAGAAAACCGCAGTAGTCTGGCCATTAGTGACAAACTTGAGGATGAGGCAGGCGATGGTGGCCTCGAAGAGCTAGGCGAACCAGTAGAGGATGCCACAGAAGAGGAAGATGTTGCAGCCGATGAAGGCCCCAAAGGTGACGGCGGGGTTGACGTGGCCACCAGAGATGTTGGCAGAGACGAAAACGGGGACGAAGAGTGCGAAGGCGTGGGCGAGGGTAGCGGCGACGATGCCGGATGGGGCGGTGGCCGCGTCGTCGGTGAGCTTGGCGAATGCCATTCCGGAGCCATCTCTAGTGAAGACGAAGATCAGCGTCGAGATGAACTAGGCTAACGCCGCTTTCAACGAGTCCGGGTGGTACGTTTCCTCAGGTCGGCCCACGGCGATGTTTCGGATTGGCATGGTTGGGTTAATCAGACAGTCGAGATTTTTTTACAAAATTAAGCTCACTGGAATGGACCTGGATTGTCTACCCTCCCCATCCCATACCCTTCCCATCCCCTCCTATTGCTTTTTGTCTTATTATTTCTATAAAAAAAAATATAAAATGTTAACGTGGCTTAACCGTGACCACAGAAATAGGAGGGGATGAGAAGGGAATGGGATGAGGGAGCGCAGACAATCCAGGTCCTACTGGAATAGTGTAACTAAGTATTAGTAGTAGTACTTGACGGGCTTTCGAGTGGTCGTTCTTATTTATATAGCGTAGTTGATGAGAGATGGGGAACCGGCTGTAACTGGTTCACTATCTCAAAAACGAACGCATCCGTACTCCCACTCCAGAGGACAGCGAGAAAACCGCGGTAGTCTGGCCATTGGTGACAAACTTGAGGAGGAGGCAGGCGACGGTGGCCTTGAAGAGCTGGGCGATCCAGTAGAGGATGCCACGGAGGAGGGAGATGTTGCCGCCGATGATGGCCCCAAAGGTGACTGCGGGGTTGACGTGGCCACCAGAGATGTTGGCAGTGACGAAAACGGGAACGAAGAGTGCGAAAGCGTGGGAGAGGGCAGCGGCGACGATGCAGGATGGGGTGGTGGCCGCGTCGTCGGTGAGCTTGGCGAATGCCATTCCAAAGCCATCTCCGGTGAAGACGAAGATCAGGGTCGAGATGAACTAGGCTAATGCCGCTCTCAACGAGTCCGGGTGGTACGTTTCCTCAGGTCGGCCCACGGCGATGTTCCGGATTGGCATGGTTGGGTTAATCGGACGGTCGAGATTTTTTTACGAAATTAAGCTCACTGGAATGGACCTGGATTGTCTACCCTCCCCATCCCATCCCCTTCTATTGCTTTTTATCTTATTATTTCTATAAAGAAAAAAAATATAAAATGTTAACGTGGCTTAACCGTAACCACAGAAATATGAGGGGATGAGAAGGGAATGGGATGAGGGAGCGCAGACAATCCAGGTCCTACTGGAATAGTGTAGCTAAGTATTAGTAGTAGTACTTGACGGGCTTTCGAGTGGTCGTTCTTATTTATATAGCGTAGTTGATGAGAGATGGGGAACCAGCTGTAACCGGTTTCCGGTTCGAAGTGGATTGGAAGGTGGAACATGATTGGTGGAAAGCCTGTCAGATAGTGAAATAAGCGGAATGTTTTTTGTTTTTTATTTTAAGTTTTTAAGTTGAGTCGTCGGAACCAGGATCCTCGCCGGATCCATTCCCTAGGGATCACGCAATCGTGTCTATTCATCGTATATTGTGCAGTCAGAAATCATTTTAAATTTAAATTTTAAATTTTAAAATTCAAATATAAATAATACCTAACAAAAACTGATTGCACGATATACGATGAATGAAGACGATTGCGTGATCCCTAAGGAATGGATCCGGCGAGGATCCTGGTTCACTTCAAGCCTATCTGATTGATAATCTTTAACTTTTTTTAATTTATCTTTGTTCATAACTTCATATAGCGAAGCAGTGGCATCGCTAAAGGCTTGTGGAGGTGACACGTGGAGCTAAGGGATAGGGTACGCTGGACGTGGGATGTTGCGGGAATTTGTCTTTACCGGTTGGTCTCTGGACTGATCGAATGTGGCTGTAGCGATACAAATATGATTTGTAAATTACTTCTATATACGTAAAAAGAGAAGCCCAAATAGGTGAAGCATTTCAAAATGTCAAAAAAACCTTTTATTTTCTTCACTATTAAACCCAAAAAAATCAGAAAATAAAGCCAAACTGGTAAAAAAGCCAAAACTCATCATCCCAAAGGGTAGTTTGATAAAAGCAGTTATCGAGTTAAGTTGAGTTGAGATATAATCTAAAACATACTATAACACGTTCCCACTCTTTCACAACTGCTCATGCCAGTTTGAATCAAACTCCGCTCCTCCCTCTTAACCTTTGGCCAACGTAAAACTCATTCATTTTCTTCCTCCATTAGTTCTTCAATCATCTCACATATTCAAATATTATTTTTGTTTCCTTTTTGTTTCTTTTTTTTGCAGTTTTAATTTATTTGGGATTTTTTTTAGTCCACTAGATTCTTTTATTGCTACTCAATTTTGAGATCTGATCGTGCTTTTTTGAATTGCAGCATAATGGATCTTGTCACACTCAAAATTGCAGGTTAGAATTCATATGTAAACAAATAAACTCCATTTTGTCCTTTTGCAAAGCAATATTGCATAAGTTTGGATTTATTTCCAACCCAATTTTTCATAAACGGTTGTTACTCATAACTGCCCCTCATATCCATCTACCAGAATATCACACAAGAATACAAACTCATGAAGAGAACAAAGGCTTTAAATTTCTAAATCTATACCGTGTTGGATATATGTCAACAATCAATGATAAACTTATATATGCTAATAATACATGCAAATAAATATAGTACAGAGAATATACAAAATGTGTGAGATCCCACATCGCCCAGGGGAGTGATCCTTATATGTATATTCTCATCATCATCCTAGCACGAGGCCTTTTGGGAGCTCACTGGCTTCGAGTTCCATCGGAATTCCGAAGTTAAGCGAGTAGCGCGCGAGAGCACTCCCAGGATGGGTGATCCATTGGGAAGTTCTCGTGTGAATTCCCAGAAACAAAACCGTGAGGGCGTGGGGAAGGCCCAAAGCGGACAATATCGTGCTACGGTGGAGTCGAGCTCGGGATGTGGCTGTGCCCGGGCCAGGAAGTGACAATTTGGTATCAAAGCCTAACCCTGGCCGCGTGTGTACCGACGAGGACGTCGAGCCCTTAAGGAGGGGATTGTGAGATCCCACATCGCCCAGGGGAGTGATCCTTATATGTATATTCTCATCCTCTTCCTAGCACGAGGCCTTTTGGGAGCTCACTAGCTTCGGGTTCCATCAGAACTCCGAAGTTAAGCGAGTAGCGTGCGAGAGCACTCCCAGGATGGGTGACCCACTGGGAAGTTCTCGTGTGAGTTCCCAGAAACAAAACCGTGAGGGCGTGGGGAAGGCCCAAAGCGGACAATATCGTGTTACGGTGGAGTCGAGCTCGGGAGGTGGCTGGGCCCGGGCCGGGATGTGACAAAATGAAATAATAATTAAGCAGATAAACAGAAGATCGAGGCTTACGTACCGTAATGTCCTTGAAATAGAAATTTCATCCCTACTCATTGTAGTTCTACGGACGTCTGCTTCACCAAGATTCAACGATCAAGTTAGAATTTCAGCACCGGAAAACTTAACTTCTGGCGAATTTTGTGTGGTTCTCTCAATAAGAGGGTCTCCGGTTGATTTATTATTTCACCTGATTTATGTTGATGCATCCATATTGTGTTTTTGGCATGGCATGGCATATTTCTCTGAAAAATGATGAAGAATGGTGTTTTGAGATTTCTGAAGCTATATATATTTATATATGCTATTTTCTGAGAAAGTATACAGATTTTACAGTGAGGGGATATATATATATGTTGATAAAGGAAAGATTTTGAAAGACTTATTTTACTGACCCACTCACCTTGTTTTGCGCCCCTCCAGGTTCGAGTTAGAGCAGAGCTTTGGTGGCCACGAGGAATCCAACGGTATTCTGACAGAATTCACAATGGTATTTTAAAGCTTCCGAACTGTGCAAATGGTTACGTCACTCTCACGTGACGGCCAGCACGCCCTCCTTCGGGACGGGGTGTGTCAGTGGTTGAGGAATGTAGAAGAAGAATTTGATATTTTTTTCTGTGTTCTAAATGCCATGCAGATGAATGTATATATAATAGGTTTATACCTGTTCGCAACAGGTATGAAAATGGGGTGCGTCTGTTGGAAGTCATCTTTCACAAATGTGTGCTTTGCTCTGTGTTATTTCATCTCAACAGACTTCATCTGAATAGATGAGTCTGTTGATAATTGATTAATTAAATTCGAAATTAATTAAAAAATAATTAATTAATTATATATTAATTATATATTAATTACCAATTAATTAGTACACCCCAAAGCCCAACCCCAAGGGTGAGCCTAATTTTATTCTCCAAGGCTTATTACTCCAATCACTTTCTATAAGGGACAAAGCCTTATAAAGTGAGGAAACCTTTTGGGAATGGCCAATATGAGACAATAAAATTTCTACTCAAAATTTCCAACAGACCTTCATTGTTTGGCGTTTTTCTCTCTCTTTCCCACTCCTTCATTATTTGGCGTTGATATTGGCATAATCAATCATAATGCTACTCTCTATGTATTTTTTTTTTTTTTTTAATTGTTGTTCAATGCAAATTTTGGTTGCAGATTTTGGTTGGAACGCAAAGCAAGTATGCATGGACAATCATCGATAGGTTTTCATTATGATTTAATTCTTTATTGCTTTTGGCTAATTTTGTGTTTTAAACGATTTAGCTAATTCTATTTGGAGATATTATTCTCTCTATTTTTTATAGCTAATTGTTTACATGTATTATTTCTCTATGTTTTATGTACTTTTGATATTCATACTATTCTCAAACACAACATCAGAAAAGAAATGAGCAGCTTTGCGAGGAGAAGATGGAATTGAAAGAATTGCAATGGGTCATTCCTACAGATATATCTCAAATTTTCCTCTTGATATTTCTTGAAATTTTCAATTATTGGACAAAAAGAAGCAGTCATGGTTAGTCAATAGCGATTTTCATTTTGGGATCGAATTGGGAAGGTGATTTTGATGTTTAACTTTTCATTCAGATTGTGGTAGGTCTTTTCTCTTTCTAAGTTGCTGATTGTTTTCAATCTTTCTCTCACTGCCCAATGAAAATCTTCAAAATGTTGGTACTTCTTCACGATTCTTGGACAAGCATCAAACGTAACTAATTCCACTTCAGCATGATTAGCTACGAAGGTAGGATTCTCTTCCACAAAGGTCAGCATTCCCAGGAACTTGACACCAAGGCACCTATGTGGCAGGATCCATTATACTTCCCTGGTAGCCCATGTCCCTCTCCTCTTACGAGGGCTCAATACATTAACTTTCAACCTGATAATAGGATTCTGCCATCTAAAACTGTGAATAATTCCCCTTCCAAAGAGTTTCCAACCCTATAAATCCCACAGTTACATTACCATCACGATTAATGGAATGAAGAATACCTACTAGTGTGTGATACTTTCTTCAAGCGTACCTAATCACCAGCTTCCAAGCCCAAACTGACCTGCTTAATATTCCTTAATTTTTCTTAATTTGATATATAATACCTGCTTAATTTTCCTTAATTTTCTTGCTAATTCTTTGGTTTAATTTTCATTTCTTGATAACTTTTCACTTTTGGTTCGCAGGACGTGACATCCTCAAAGTCTCAGTGATAATATCAATCATGCTTTTATTTAAAGACTTTGTAGAATATCTTTTGTTCTGTTTGAGTTTCACTCCTTTAAATTTTTTGTTTAGTTGTTATTCAATGATGAAAATAAGATGTCATACATGTTTGGTATTCATTTCACAACTTCGTTGATGTTCACTGAACTATTTTTTTGTACATGCTTCATGTTTTTTCAAGAACAAAAGTATGAAAAGTAGATGAGAGGTCTGTTGTAACTGTATTTGCTGCTCATCTTTATTATCGTATGTTTTTTTGCTACCTCTGATTCCTGTTACTTGATTTCTCTCCCAAAACATGTAAGTATGTAATGTTGTAATACAATAACATATTTATTCTATTACTGTTTTCACTAATATGGTTATGCGGCTTATGCTTTTTCCTTTGCTTATTTACGAAGAAGAATTGAGGCACTGAGGGATCACATGAGGCTCTGGAAGTATTACTTCAATGTATTCCTAGGAAAAGAGTGAATCTCATTTCATAATTTCATTTTGGGCATAAATTTATCTTTGTAGACTATTTAATGACTAAAGTTGTTCATTGTAGCTTGAATTTGTTACAATTAAAATCAAGTTCATTCACAAAGATAAATTTAGTATATACTTATACAAGCTTTGCATTACAAAGAAATATTCAACGAGTTAACCCCAAACAAATATGGGGATAAATTTCATAACTTTTATTATCATTCACCTTCTTTCATTTAGGAAGACATGTTAGCTAAAGAAACAAAGAGATTGATAAACAAGAAGTTTAACATGTAGCAGAGTTTATTATCAAGTATGAACTAACTCAACATATTTTTAGGGGTGTGTAGCACTCGTGATTAAAAAAAGGTCACGCGCATGCGGAGAGGCTAGTATTTCATAAAGGATAATACTGATATTGTTGTAGTCCTATTATATTAGAAATGTGATTGTGTAAATCATTGTGAATTTAGAGATATTTTGGAATATTCCCTAGGATTAGATATTATCCTATTAGACTTGTAATCCTATTAGAGTAAGGATTTAAACTTTCCTACTATTATAAATAAAGGCACAATAAGGTGATATAACACACACCTCACAAACATTGTGAATTTAGAGATATTTTGGAATATTCCCTAGGATTATATATTATCCTATTAGAGTTGTAATCCTATTAGAGTAAGGATTTAAACTTTCCTACTATTATAAATAAAGGCACACACACACCTCACAAACACATATCTCTCTCTTCTCTCTCTATGCCGCCAACCCCCTATCTCCCTAGTCCTAAATACAGTTCATTAAATTAGGTCTACAACACGTTATCAGAACGCTCTTGCTAGAAGCTAAGGAATTGAAGGATCGTGGATGAGGCTCATCTACACAATCAAGGGCTTATTTTTTTCTGCCAATCAGGTTCTTTAAAATAAAGGGTTAATTACATTTTCATACCTCAGGTTTGGGCTCTATTTCAATTTCTTACAAAACATTTCACTTTCAAACCTTAAGTACTATTTTATTTCAAAATAATACATCCGTTACGTTTTCCATCCATTGATCTGTTAAGTGCTGATATGGCTGCCACATATATGCCACGTGGCTGCCAAATGTCTGCCACATGGCAAAAAAAATTAATTAAAACATGAATTTTCTCAAAAAAAAGAAAAAAGAAAAAAAGAAACCCATTGGATCCCTAAACCTGCAACAAGAAGAAGAAAAAGAAGAAGAAAAAGGAAGAAGAAAAAAAAAACAAAAAAAATGAAACCCATCCCATTTCCCTGCAACCCCCCCATATCCCTAAACCTGCAAGAAGAAAAAGGAGGAGAAGGAGGAGGAGGAGGAGGAGGAGGAGGAAGAAGAAGAAGAAGAAGAAGAAGAAGAAGAAGAAGGGAAAAAGAAAAAAAAAAAAAAAAAAAAAAGGGCCCAGAGCCCCCAACCCAGCAAGACCCACCTGCGCCCCCCCTCCGCACGCGACCACCTGCGTCCCCCCCTCCACGCCACCCACCTACGTTCCCCTCTGCGACCCAACTCCCTTCCCCGTCCAAGACGAATTCTGGGATTTTTGTTTTTTTTTTTTTTTTGTTTCCTTCTTCTTCTTCTTCTAGGTTGCAGGCTGCAGGTTTTTTTGGTGGGGGGGGTGGGTTTGGGTTTTCTTTCCCCCCTCCTCCTCCTCCTCCTCCTCATCATCCTCCTTCTTGCAAGTTTAGGGGTTCTGGGTTGGGGATAGGGATGTGGGTCACTTGGGGGAAGGGACAATGGGTTTCAAATTTTTTTTTTCTTCTTCTAAGAAAATTCATGTTTTTAAAAAAAATTAAAAAATTATTTTTTTTGCCACATGGCTTATATGTGGCAGCCACGTCAGCACTTAACAGATCAATAGATGGAAAATGTAACGAATGTATTATTTTGAAATAAAATAGTACTTAAGGTATGAAGGTGAAATGTTTTGAAGATGTTGTAATAAATTGAAATATAGCTCAAACCTAAGGTATGAAAATGTAATTAACCCTAAAATAAATTAAGATATTTAAAACGACCTTGAAGAATGAAAACATTCCTCGTGATGCATGAACCCTCTATATTTTATTTTCCTTTGAATTATATATGTTGCATATGTTTTTTCATATATTTTGTCAGTATATATATTTGTTCATGCAATACACAATTATGCTATGTGGAATTTAGAAGCAATTAGGGGTCTTAACCCTAAGAAAATCGAAAACAAAATTTGGGATTTTTGCTGCTGAGCGCGACTTCCCAACGCGTCATCGCTGGCACCAACGAATGCCGGCTGGCCTGCAGCCACGCCATGCCTAGCCAACGTTGTCCTGGAATCTAGACCCTCTACAAGGGCTTACTGACAGATCTTCGGCCTGGTTTGAGTTTAAAAATGGGCCTACACCCCTAGACCACTTCAGCAAAGCCTGTAATTTTGGTGGGCTCGCTCTTACGCCCTTGGCCCATTACCAGTAAGCCTGATGTTTGCTGGGCTCGTCCCCTCACCACGACCCACTTGCAGCAAACCTGTTTGCTTGCTGGGTTTCCCCATTCCTTGACCCACTCGCTCGCAACCTTGAGTTGCTGGGCTTGCCTTGCCGCAACCCACAAGTTGAAGCCAGCCTTTGGCTAGGGCTTCTTGCGCACACCTATGCTAGCCCACTGTGTTAGGCTTGTGCTCCCCGCGCCATCTTCGGCCAAAAATCCAACAACTTTGCTGTTGGGCTTCTTCCAAAACCGGCCCATGGCCTGCTGCCATGATTGGGATGCTTTGCAGTCGTCCCCTTAGCCCAAATAGGCTTGCAGCACCTGCAGGGCCTTGTCCCATACACGGCAATCAGCCATAATGATGGGCTGTGATTTTTTTGACCCCCATGCCATGTTTTTGGCATCCCCGCTTCATAACCATACTCCTATAATATTTGGGACGTTATTGGTTAACGTTTATCAAACAATAATTTTACTGTCGCTTGGCCCAAAGCCAAAATTCAAGCTAATATTAACATGAACGTTATTATTTTGCTCCTATGATCAAACCTGGATGGTTACGATCTATTGAATTAATTAAAGTGATCAGCAGTCCATTAATCTGACAAGACATTGAAAATTAATGGCTTGAATCCCACTTTTTGGCAGTTAACAGTTCAATAAATGATTTCTTTTCTTTGAACCGTTGACTATCTTTCGTAGTCTCGATGCACTCATACTTGGGTTCCTCAAGCCATCCACAAATTCACTACAATTAGTTGTCTATTGTATTATGTGTTCTTGCAGGTACCCCTATATATGAACCAGAAGTTCATAACTAAATCGAACCTGTAGTTTCAAATTTAGCACCTTTGAAACCCGAAGTTTTCATTCAAAACCATGAAACCCATAACTTTGATGTTTAAATTAAGCCAATACATGTTTATAGAACAAGAATGTTCTACAATGTATGTCTATGGCTTTCCTTATGACTAACAACATTTTTGTTGTACCCTCTGTTTTAGGAACA
The DNA here is from genome assembly GCA_024362995.1 of Heteromeles arbutifolia. Taxonomy (NCBI): domain Eukaryota; kingdom Viridiplantae; phylum Streptophyta; class Magnoliopsida; order Rosales; family Rosaceae; genus Heteromeles; species Heteromeles arbutifolia. The sequence continues at coordinate 1,675,560 of JANCRC010000022.1, forward strand.
TGTCGAACTTAAAGAAGCTCGATTTCACCGCTTTGGAAGTATATGGAATAAACAACCTAAAGTGGGTTCAAGACGTGAAGCTCCATCTTACCGCAAAGAGTCTTCGAGCTACTATCGAGGAACTTACCGACGACCCGGTCGACGAAGCTCAGAAAGCTACTACTATGATCTTTATCCAAAGACACATCCATGATGCACTGTAGACCGAGTACCTCGCAGATGAGGACCCACGTACCCTCTGGCTTGCTCTGGCCGATCGTTTCGATCACCAGAAAGACATTTACTTGCCTGAAGCAAGAAACGACTGGTAGCATTTACGCTTCCAAGACTTTAAGTATGTGAATGAATATAACTCTGAAGTTTGTAGAATCTGATCATTGCTTAAGTTCTGTAAAGAGGACTTGGCCGAACAGGATCTCCTAAAGAAGACATTCGACCTTCAATGCCACTAATATTATCTTGTAGCAACAATATAGGGCATAAAAGTTCACCAAATTTTTGAATTTTATCTCTGTTTTACTTATCACTAAAAAGCAGAACCAGCTTTTGATGATAGAATCATCAAGCTCGAACGCTCCATCTGAAGCACATGCGACTAATTCTAGCAGCCACAATAGACAGAAACCACGTCTTGGCCGCGAAAACGAGCGGCAGCCCACCCACGGGCCCAAGGTCAACAGAGCAGAAGCCTAGCCAAGGTAGGAAATTTGACCTAGAAACGCCAACCCTTTGCCCTTAAGGCGCCAAACTTTAAGAATTGGGAAAAGCTACCGTTCAATCGGCTTCCACTCAATTGGACATGTGCTACCACTGTGGATCCAATGATCATTGGTCACACGTATGCGGTTATTGCCAAGTATCATTCCTCTCATGAGTCTAACTTTGCACATGTGGAACATCCCGATGATACTACCACAACTATGAAGGTCTCAGATTTTCAGGAGGCATCAGCTCCCATGGAAGAATAAAGTTTTATTTTTTTCTAAACATGTTAGGGTGCTTTTCACCACAAGTGGCCGAAACCCCACCTAATTTTCTGGGACAATTGTTCTAAGTCTTTGAAATAATCTGTTTGGTTTTTGGTTTGTTTTGAATTATGGATAATTATCTTATGGATATTATTTTCTCGATTGATTAATTGAATCAATGAAATTATTTTTTTGCATGTGACCGATTCAATTAATTTATTTCTAGGTATGACTAGTGGGGAAGTTAGTTGTTTGGCTGATAATGCTACCCCGCACACCATCTTGCGTGAACAACACTATTTTACTAACTTCGTACCTAAAAATGCACATCTGACAACCCTTTCAGGCTCATCCAGCATGATAGAAGGATACGGAAAGGCCCGTATAATGTTGTCTAATGGTACTGAATTAACCATTAAAGAGGCACCATATTCTCCTCGTTCTGGAAGAACGTTGCTAAGTTTTAGAGATATTCAAGATAATAAATATCATGTATAAACCACTGAAGAGAATGGTTCTGAATTTCTTTGTATCACTTCATATGAATATGGCCAGAAGTGTATTCACAAGAAGCTGGAACGTCTCCCGAGTGTGTTGTACATAACAACCATTCGATCTGTAGAGACCTACCATGTGGCCGGCCCTGTGCCTGGGTTCCTAAGTAGTCTCTTGCTTTGGAATGATCGAATGGGGCATACTGGACGAGATATGATGCGCCATATCCTCAAAGTATCACACGGACATCACCTATCATCTTATCCCAGCCATCTGCCATGCAAAGCATGCTTCCTGGGGAAGTTGAATATTCAACCCTCAGCTACAAAGATTATTCACGACCCCCCTAAGTTTCTTAAGAAGATTCAAGGGGATATTTGTTGACTTATCCAACCAACATGTGGACCATTTAGATACTTCATGGTGTTGGTTGATGCATCGACACATTAGTCACATGTCTGCTTATTGTCCACATGCAATGTTGCAGTTGTGAAACTCTTAGCTCAAATTATTAAGCTTAGGGGTCACCACCCGAATTATCCGATTAAGTCGATTCAACTGGATAATGTTGGAGAGTTTACGTCACAAACTTTTGACAATTATTGTATGTCAGTTGAGATTGAAGTTGAACATCTTGTTCCCCATGTTCACACCTAAAACTGCCTGATAGAAGCTTTCATAAAGCGCCTTCAAACGATAACTTGAACTTTGGTTATGCAAACCGAATTGATGGTATCTGCCTAGGGCCATGCAATATTGCACGCAACTATATTGTTCCGCCTGAGGCCCACCGCTACCCAACCTCATTCACCGTTACAGTTGGTTACTGGATACGAGCCTGAAACGTCGCATTTACGTGTGTTTAGGTATGCAGTCTATGTGCCAATAACGTCGACACTACGTACCAAAATGGGTCCTCAAAGAAAAAAAAATCTATGTCAGTCATGATTCACCATTAATTATTCACTACTTGAAGCCCTTGATAGAAGATCTCTTTACCGCACGTTGTGCAGATTGTATTCTAGATCTTCATAGCATTGCTCAAAGCATGTCAGATACTTTTACTGATCTAGCAAAGGTGACAAAATCACATATACCCACTGGAAAAGCACCTGCAAGGATCGACGTACTAAACGTACACTGTAATAGCGCCCTGGAAGGCCCAACAGTCCCAGAATATGGGTTGGCTACACCTTTTACGAGGCTTGATACATTGGTAGCTAGCCAATCATCTGCTACTAGCCTGAAGCATAGCAAACCACCTGGTTCAAAGGATTCACAACCCCGAAAGAGGAAAATGGCACAAACTAGTGAACCTAGTCTGAAATCAACCATCGATTACTCATCTGTTTCAACATATGAGGTTATTCTAGATTACGATGATGTCTTAGATGAGATAAACCGGCCTCTCCAAAATCTCGACATTTCGGTCCATTACGCAGTATTCGATAAGGTTTGGAATCGAAATGATATGATCGTCGACGATGCATTCGCATATACAAGACATCATGCTTAGCAATGACATTGAACCACGTTCGGTTGATGAATGTCGATGTAAAACTGATTGGTTAAACTAGAAATAAGTAATCCAAGTCGAACTCGATTCGCTTACAAAATGTAAGATGTTTGGGCCTGTAGCTCATACTCCACCACATATGAAGCTCGTGGGCTATAAGTGGGCTTTTGTAAGGAAGTGTAATGAGAAGAATGAAATGGTGTGATACAACGCACGCCTCGTAGCGCAAGGCTTCTCTCAACGCCCTAGAATTGGTTACTAGGAGATGTATTCCCTCGCAATGGACGTCATAAGGTTTCTCTGCCTTATCAGTTTGGTAGTTTCTGAAAAACTGAATATGTAGCTTATGGACATGGTAACCACGTATCTCTATGAGGATCTAGATACAGAAATCTACATGAAAGTTCCAGAAAGACTTCCATTGACTAGTTCAAATAGTTCTAGACCACGAAACACCATCTCGATTAGATTAAGCAAATTCCTTTACGGATTGAACAATCCTGGTGGATATGGCATAATCATCTGAGTGAATATTTGACAAGTCAGGGTTATATGAACAACGAACTATGCCCATACGTGTTCATCAAGAGGTCATATTCCGGATGTATTATCTTTGCAGTTTATGTCGACGACATGAACCTCATCGGAACTCCCGCAGAGCTTGAGGAAATTGTCGTTCACTTGAAATCAGAATTTGAGATGAAGGATCTTGGGAAAACTTGATATTGTCTCAGCCTGGAGATAGAGCATTGTTCGGATAGAATCCTAGTACATTAATCTTGCGACATTTTAGTGAGGAAAAACGATGTCTTCGAGTGCTCCTATGGTCATTCGGACTCTAGATGCTAAACAAGATCCCTTCAGTCCAAAGGAGGATGAGGAAGGGATTTTGGAGCCTGAAGCTCCATACATAAGTGTAATTGGTGGTTTATTGTACTTGGCTCAATGCACTAAACCCAACATCTCCTTCGTTATTAATCTTTTGGCTAGATATAGTAATGCGCCTACATGTAGACACTAGAATGGTGTCAAAGACATTTTTCGCTACCTCACAGGTACGACAGATTTGGGCTTGTTCTACACCCATGAATCCTCGAGAGGAGTCCCTACCCCTCTCGGTCCTCGGGTTGATTCTCGCCTCGTCAGTTACGCAAATGCTGGTTATCTGTCTGACCCATATAGAGCACGTTTGCAAATGGGCTATGTCTTTACCGTTGGAGACACCACAATATCTTGGAGGTCTCCCAAGCAAACGCTAGTTGTGACTTCTTCGAACCATGTTAAGATTCTCCCCTTGCATGAAACCTCACGTGAGTGCTTTTGGTTGAGAGCGGTCATGGAACATATTCGAAGCACTAGTGGTCTTACTACAATCGTTGACCTTCCTACGATAATTTTTTAGGCCAATGCATCATGCATTGCAGTTAAATAATGCATATATCAAAGGAGACAACACCAAGCACATTGCGCCAAAGTTCTTTTACTTTCACCAGCAACAGCAACATTAAAATATTAAAGTCAAGCAAATCCGTTCCCAGGACAACCTGACCAATCTCTTCACCAAGTCATTGCCCAAGTCTACTTTTCAGAAGCTCGTCCAAGGAATCGGTATGAGTAAATTATTTGAGTTGAATTGCTTATAGTTCTCTTATTTGGAAGTTATGTCTAACTGAGGGGGAGAATCTCGAACCATACTCACTTGATCTTAATGTACTTTTCTTTCCTACGATTAGGAGCATTTTTCCCACTGGGTTTTTGCTACCTAACGAGGTTTTGATGAGGCACCCATTCTAGGATGATCTTACTCTGTTGAGTTCATTACTTTCATCCCGTATGACATTTGATTAGACATTATGCATACTTCTCACTTTTCTCCATAGTTTATGTGTTTTGTACCTACCTTAGGTTTTACCATAGCGAGGTTTGTAAGTTTTACTACCAATGCATACTTTCTTTAAATTTGAGACTCGCATTCGCCCATTGTGCCAACAACTTCATCAACTGTTCTACCTCAACTGTTGAAGACCTAATGCGATGTTTTGTTTGAGTATTTACACACTTAAGGGGGAGTGTTGCAGTCCTATTAGATTAGGAAAGTGATTGTGTAAATCCTAGTGTATCTAGGGATATCTTGGAATATTCCTTAGGGTTATATATTATCCTATTAGAGTTGTAATCCTATTAGGATAAGGATTTAACCTTCCCTACTACTATAAATTCCCTAGGGTTGGATATTATCCTATTAGAGTTGTAATCCTATTAGCATAAGGATTTAACCTCCCCTACTACTATAAATAAAGGCACAATGGGGTGATATAACACACACCTCACAAACACATATCTCTCTCTTCTCTCTTTGTGCCGCCGGCCCCCTCTCTCCCTAGTCCTAAATACAGTTCAGTAAATTAGGCCTACAATAGATTTTACTTAAAATTGTTCTTTGTCGATTTATAAATGTGGTAGACAATTTTCACCATCTTCAATCTTGACGAAAAAATTGCTTACAAAATAATTAATACTTTTGATCAAAGACCTAAGCCTCACTCGCCCATGAGAAGTGGAGGGGTTAGGTCAATGGGCCTTCGATGCCTAAGTTAGTTTCTCTATATAGAGTAAGTGTACAGGTTTTATGTATACAGAAAAGCTTACCAAAATTTTGGTGGAGATGGAGGTATTTATAGGGAGATAGTGGTTGGCTTAGGTGTTAGGATTTTAATCTGCTGTTGACTCTAAAAACTCTGTGGCGCGCAAGCTAAATAACTAATAAGCTAACTACGTCATTCGATTGAATGTTGGGCGTGTTAACTCGATGACTGAGCTCAGTCATTGATTGAATGAATGTGGTGGTGGTGGTGTCAAACGCGTTGCTGACTTTTTGCGATTGCGGTCGAGGAAGGAATTTGTCTCGGCCTCTGAGTTCTAAAGCCTGAAGACAAGGCTGCTAGTTTCTTTGAAGTTCACGAATTGTCGGCACCGGGCTCGGCCACTTTAATTATATTTGTGCAAATATAAGTACGCCGAATTAGTACCAGACTGTATGGACACAAATGCCCAAAAAGAGATAAGTGTCTTGATTGTAAATGTGGTTCGGTCGTCTGGATGCCGAACTTTGAAATGTATTTGTGAATATCCAATCATAAAATAAACTCGGCTTTCAATGTGTTGAGCAATGTAACCTAGTAACACCTCACTTCGCCGAGAAGGATAATGAAGTGACCTCTTCTAGTAAAGACTCAAAGACTCCTTATTGGCCGAGACCTGGATAAACAATCAGTTGATCTTGAAGTAGTGTTGTTAAGACTAACTGAACATGTTCCTCGGTCGCCTAATTCTACGGCTCCAGTGCCGTTAAGACTAACTGAAGGTGCCGCCGGTTGTCAACCATAATGCTGTTTAGACTAACTGAAGGTGTGCTCGACGAAGTTAGAAATGTCAGTGGTTTCTCAAGAATGCGAGAGTTTCGCGTAGAGCGAGAGTTTGCTCAGGACTGATTTGTTTGCGTGTTTCAAGGGAGACTTCTCAATTGCCAGGCGGTTTGTATTTATAAAGCTGTTGTACTTGATTGGCAGCTAACACTTGTTGCATAATACAATTGCATTTCAAACTCATGAAGCAATTTACGTTCTACAGGGCAAATCCTATGTTTTACTCGTTTATCTTTTCCAACATGACTAAAAACCTATCTTTATCTCATTGTGATCCCTTACTATTAAACCAAAGCTCAACTCCAGATAATCATCTCATGCAAATTGGGGCCACGTGTCCATTTGTAGGAACCTGATGCACTCCCGCTTTATCTTCAAGTCTTGCATGCAATCTCACCTTTCCGTAAATGTGATAATGCATGCAATTGCATTATCCCATTTGATTAAGATACTTGGCATCCTGCTAAGGATATTCAGTTGTGTTAATTATCCCACCATCATTTTATAATCTTTATATCCATGCATGCACGATAACAATCTACCACATACAGACGTAGCTGATCCCATTCTTCAAACAACGTGCTAGGATATAGATCATATTAAGCTCAGATAATTTAATACATTAAGAGATAATATCAAGATTAAAACCACAATATTATCCTTCTGTAATAATTGAAAATTATCTAAACCACTTTGTCATCTAGCAGTCTATTATCCCACTCATTCAATGACCTCGATTGCACAAGCCGATGATGTAAAATTGGGTCCAAACACCTACACATGGCGGCATCCTATTGGCCATGGTGTGTCATCCGTTGGATGAATGAGATCAGAATATTCCCAATATATTTTTAGAAGATAATATCTTGGAATAATGGTGGAAGTATCCCTAATTGATTGAAATAAGGATTACTTACTTAATAAACTTGATCTTCAAATGGGTACGTATTAAACATAAGATTTAGTAAGTAAACCTATTCTTAATGCCTTTGACTTTTCCTTGCCACAAACAAGGGAGCTTTGAGCAATTGTAGTCAGCTGCTTGAACTTCCAGGGATGCTGAGTTGCGAGGGAGTATCTGAGAAGTCTGCCCATTTAATAATGGCAATCTTGTCTTTCTTGAGTAAAAGTCCAAGCGTCGCCTTGGGAATTTTTGGGATTATTTTTGGCTCCACAATAGAATTTCTTATTTATGATCAGAACCATTTATATTACAAATCACTTTCACTCAATAAAGATCATCTCAGCAAAAAAAACCATCAAAACTAAAAGATTATTTAGGAATAACTTTCATTTTGCATTTAATTTTTTTCAATAAATTGTAAAAGACTTATTGGATACTTGAATGAACACTCATTATATGTTTATTCCCTATGTTTTCAATATGTTCTAATACTTTATAATCTATATGTCATTATATTTTGCAATTTATGTATCATACAATTATGTATTTTTTTAAATATAAGTAGTCATTTATTTATATGTTATGTAATAAATTTATTTAAAATTACAAAAGCCGCATAAACCCTTGCCCATTGGACGACTAGAACCTAGCGCCTTTTAGAATCTTGGTCATAGTGTTATCGTTCTTTTCTCTTGTGTTTTCTCTAACCGATTATAAGAGGTACTCGTCTTCCTCATATAGGCTTCCAGTGAACCTCAAAAGTCCTGGGTTCTCAAGTACTCCACTGTTCTAGCGTTAAATGACCTTAACACTTAAACTCAACTAACTGATGCCTCATTCTCCAGTTAGTCGACATGTAAAGATAAGACACTTGATCATAACTAGTTTGCAAGGTTTTTTGGGCCAAAACATACTGAATGCTCCGCTCGAAATTGAGTATTTGAGAAAATGTTGATCCGAGGCCGAGCGCTTGAGCTGACAATCTTTATGTCCCTTTATAGACTTTTGCTCTTGCTGATAGCCAACATAAGGCTTGGAGTTGATATCTGAGTAGGCTTGCCACTAGGGCTTCATGTCAATTTTCCGACTTGCCTCAAGCGGCCTGAAAATACTTTCTAAATAGGTGCTTGACCTCTTTGTTGATAGTCAAATCATACCGTTGAGTGGTCATCTATAACATTCGGAGCTGCTTCCTTTAGTTCTATTGAACTGATTTATGAGCCCAATGCCTTGGTCTACTTCTCCATCTTTGGATCTTCTTTGGGCTTTCGATGAGCCTTCTCCAAGCTTGTATTATTTTAAGGATTTAGAAGGACCATGCGTTACCATAGTATTTGGTTAAAAAAAAAATATATATCAGGTTTTAAAAGGCTAATTCTATTAACACCCCACGATATTACAAAGACACCCCACCTCATAATTTTTTCACTTAAATTTCCTCTTTTACCCCTATTTGATTTAAGTTAGTAGAAAAGAAAAAACTCCAGCCACCTAACTATTTCCTTGCCGATAGCAAAACCTCAGGCAAACAGAGGCAAAAAAGCCCAACCACTAATTTCTCATCATGATAGCACAACTCTCTCTCTCTCTCTCTCTCTCTCTCTCTCTCTCTCTCTCTCTCTCTCTCTCTATTGCATTTGCATCTGATACTATAGAAGAAATGTCTGGCTTTTTTTATAATGTTTTTTGAGAGCGAGAGACAAATTAAGAGGGGCCATGGCGGGGTGGCCTGTGTGAGACGAAGACTTCGAAAACGAAGGTGATAGAGGTAAAGGAGTATCCAAGTTGGTGAGTTGAAGTGTTGGATTGTAACCAACGAAATGAGAGTTTTCGTTCGATGTCTATGGAGGTAATCAGATATACTTAGTCGTCGAATTGGGGCTGCCAGGCGTGCTTTTTATTTTTTGGGGTGGGGATGTGGGGGTGGCTTCAGAAGAATGAGAGACAAAACTGAAATTTTTGAGAAAGTTTTTAAATGTAGGGTGTCTTCATAAAATTGTGGGGTGTGTATAGAATAACCCTTTAAAAAATTAAAATGAAAAAACCGAACCAAACTGAAATAGCCGAAGAAAACCAAATCGAGCTGAAATTTCGATTCATTTTCAATTTTAGTAAAAAAGGGGAACCGATTGAAACCTTACTCACCCTAATGTATATAATCCATTTTAACAATTTATGCTCATAGCTTCAGTATTAGTGTCCTTTGAAACGGTCCTTGTTAGGCTTGGGGACATGTCCATGTATTTTAGTTTTAAAATGTTTGACTGCTTTGCTTCGATCAGACGTTTTAAAATTTTATAACCCGAATCTAAAACCGGTCTAATTAAATTCTATTCGGTTCCATTACTGAAAGATGAAAATTTGAAGAAAAAAAATCAAACCAAACTAAATTGGAATCGGTAAATCCATTTTCTAGGAGTGGGCTGTAGTTTTAAAATAAACATTCCAAAGTTTCTTCATTGATATCGGTCCAAAATAGGTCCTTTTTGATTGTTGAAAGCATGCGAGTGGAAATACCACAAACAAAAGAAATAGCATTTTGGTCCCCTTCTTATGCAAATACAAAACAAATGCGCAGCTATAAAACGTTCAACGAATACAATTCAACTTGCACAAAAAGCCATATCATGAAACCTTATTTGGCACTTGGCAACAATATGAGATCCTTTTCTTTGTCATAAAAAAGTTTTTTTTTTTTTTGTCAAACAATAGATTTGTTAGATTAAATGTTAGATAGAGAGACGACGGAGTTCAAACCCATACCGTAGTGCAAGAGCAACACCTCTCTCCACCACTATGGTAGAGGGTCACTTGCAAAAAACAAAAAATATTCTTTTCAAATGACTAATATTGCCACCAACCAAAAAGAGGCTAATAGTGCAATATTCGTTAATTATTGGAGAAAATCTAATGTGTCACTGGGTATATTCTTTTTCGTCCACAATACCTTTTAGTTTTTACGAGTTACATAATAAGTGTTGTAAGAGCTCAATTAGAAAACTATTTGGAACCGCTCTAAGTGTGAATGAAATACAAGATTAGTAGAAAGAAGAGGACATAACCTATTCTATGGCTCCCCTCTGCCTTCAAGAAAAAGAAACCCTCCTAGACGCCGCTCCTTGCTCCGGCTTGGGGTTGGCGGCAGCCCGACTTCCCCTCTTTCTAGCCTTCCTTTCCTCTTTTTCTTCCTTCTCCACTTTCTGCATCTTCCCTCTTCCCCTTCTTTCCCCATCATTCCCACCTTTTTCTAGCTCTTCTTCCCTCTTTCCCATCCACCTCCACTCTCTACATCTTCTTCTTTCCCCCTACCTTCCTTCTTCCTTCCCCCTCCCTTCCTTCCTTCCTTTCACTCAAAATTTTTTTAATTTCTGAACTTTTTCTCTTTTGGCCTTTGTTTTGACTTCCCTTGAGCTTTGTTCTATGAATTATGTCTCAATTCCCAAGAGTTGGTCTCAACCTTCATGGCCCTCTCCTGCTCCGGTGCTACTTTTCGTCGCACATCCTCAACAACTGGCCTCTGCTACTTGGCCTGTGTGCTTCTCCTTGAGTGTTGGATGGCTATTAAAATGCTTTTAGCACTATTCGGTAGGATTATTGGAGCGCTCAATGTTCGAGTGGCTTGCTCACCCCCATTTTCCATTGATCCATTTGTTCCGTTGATTCGTTCTCTTGGTGGTGGTGGTGGCCTTGCCATGGAGATGCATCTAGTGGCTGCTGGTTTCGTTCCAGTTTTAGGGTTTTTTTGTTGTTATTCAACTAGCCACTTTTGGACCTACCTTCTGTATTTTTTTTTTGTTGGGCTTGTATTTAGGTAATGGGCTGCCCCTTGAGCTTCCCTTTTTCTTGTACTTGCCTTTTTATTTAATGGAAGTAAACTAGTATGACCAAAACAAAAAAAAAGTGAAGAGGACAGACGTGACGCGAGGCATGCTTCTCTGGAAGCTGGTGTCTAGCTCAGGTGAGCTGCATTGAATTGAATGGAGTAGTTTATTTCTTAGGCTATCCTGGATTTCTATTCTAGTAGACTAATTATCTCCTTTTCAGTCTTTCAGGTATGCAAAAAAAAATTTGGTTGAATTTCAGTTATGCAAAATTTCAACTTCATGGAATATCACTCTAAAAATTTCAAGTACATTTAAAAGTTTTATTGGAAAGTGATATTTCTCTAAAATGTATTTTATGACCCAAAAATATTTAATAATTTTTTTCCACCGAATGCAGTCAAAAGTATATTTAATTACCAAGAAGCATTTTTAAGCTTTCAGATACTATTCTAAACCCTTCGATATTAGATGATGCTTACTATGGCTTATTGAATGTATCGACCCTAGGACCCTAACTGTCGCTCTCTCTCTAAAAAGTCTCCCCTTTTCTCTCTCTACATTTCTCTCAGTGAAAACCATCCAGCAACTTCGACACAGACCCTAGCCTTTGGCTTGGGTGCCGGAGGCATCCTCCCTTCCTTCCCTTCTTCTTTTCCTCCATTTTCTCCTTCTCCTCCTAAATTTTCTCAGGTTTTCCTTCCTTTGCACTTTTCCTATTTTCCTTCCTCCCTCTTCTCCTCTGCTCCTCCCCCTCCCTACTTCCCTCCTCCCTGTTGTAACAGCCTGTCCCGGAGTTCTCTTACGGCGGACGTGAAATGACGAAAATGCCCCTAGGCATAAAATAAGGTACGTGTGTGTTTTTACCTTGAGTGTTTGGTTGTACTTGGACCACACACACACACACATAATCACCTCACTTCTTTTCCTCCCTCTCACTCCCGCACTCTAGCTCTACCTCAGACTCTCTCTCTCTCTCCCTCTCGTTTTCGTACGGACAAACCCAAATCCTTCCTAAACCTGGCAGATCGAACACGTGAAGTACCCCATCGTGTTCCTGAGGCCCATACAAACACATTGGTACAGGTTGCAGGTAAGAAAGCCTTCAAAAAACCCGAGTTCTCATAACCTCCGAATTTATCACTATTCATGCTCACGTAAAACCTTGTGTTTTTGAAGATTTGAAGCTTATAGGAAGCTTATTAAGGTCCTAAGGAAGCTCGGAGTGCTTCGTTGGAAGAAATTAGACGTCGAAATAACGAGATCGGGAAGTTTCATTTTGGCCGGAATTATCGATGCTTTTTCCAACGAATCCCCGGCGAGTTAGGGGTCGAGTCAGGTATGGATGTGTTCATCTTTGTGAGATCTTCATTTTGGTATAAAGTACGTAGAAAATGGTGCTAAAATGAGTGAGAAACCATGTTTGGAAAAATACCCAGAAACTGGCGAACAGTCGCCAGCGACCGGCGACTCGCCAGAGAAGAAGGAGAATATTCCGTCAGTTTTGATGGAATATGCTAACGCCGTCAGTTAGTTTGGACGGTTACCGTTAGGTTTTAACGGAATATTCCGAGGAATATTCCTGACGGCGTTAACTGACGCCGTCAGTGTGCAAGTCACGTGGCCGCGAGTGGCCGGCGCATCTGGCCGTGCCTTGGTCAGCGCGTGGGTGGTCGAAATTTTTTTCTAAAAATATGGGGATGATCCTGAGATTGTGTAGATCATGGTGGTATATTCATATACCCAAATTGAGCAATATATGAGAAGTTATTTCTAAGGTTTCGATTATGTGCGTTAATTAACGTTATTTCAGTTACTTCTCATATAGGCAAGACCTATCCGGAGGACAAGCGTAGCCAGGCTAGGCACAAGGGTTACGACCCGGCTACTTATCAGTGAGTGGGCAGTTATTTTTCATATATACCTATATAAATGAGTTTTTCCCAGAAAATCAGTTTAAATGAAATGTGATATGAAATGTCATGCAAAGTATCTATTTATTTATTATGCGTTATTGATTGCTTATATTGATGTTGGTGCTGAGGACGCACAGGTAAGTGGCAAGTAAATTTTATTTACTAGTTGTTGAGAACGAATGATGTGATGTGATATGATTAGAGCTCATAAACCTGCACACTGATATTAGTGCTCCCGCCCAGAGATGGGCTCAGTCCTTAACGTGTTGTTCACCTCCCGCACCGTATGCTCGCCTTGGATCCAAGTTAGGTGCTCAGTCCTGTCGAATAGGCCACTATAGGTGGGTTCGACTCGTAGGTGACCCGCGATTTATCGCTCAGTCTTCACGTGATCGTAGCACTAGAGCATATTAGTTATTTATCAGTGATGTTGTGCAGACCACTAGAGGTGGTATTGATGTGTGTGCAGGGTATATATATGATGATATGATTGTGATGATGATAAGCTATATGATATGATGATGGTTATGAGCTATATACAGCCGAGGGCTGAGATGATTATTTAGTATTCAATCACATTCATAGAGTTATGCTTTGGCATTCAGTTATGATACTTTGGCATGGCATATACATACTTTCATACATACATATTTCCAGCAGGATTTTGAGAATTATATATATATATGAGTATATACTTTATTTCTGGGAAATTATACAGGTTTTACGGCGAGGGGTTATAACTTTTGAGAAAAGAAGGTTTTGAAAAGATTTGTTTCTGACCCACTCAGTTTTCTGTTTTTCGCCCCTCCAGGTATTAAGTAGTGAGAGTTGGTGGCACATGAGGAGCTCATCGGACGTTCTGACAGAATTCACTTATGTAAGACCACATTTGGGTGTTATCTCTATTTAGTACTTCTACTTGACTGGACGTAGACTTTTATGCTCTGTATTAGTGGAATTCACACTTCTCTTGCACTAGTATTGCTAGCATTTCGGTTTTAATTGACCCGTAAATTCTATCATTTATTGCTTCCGCACTGTGCACATGGTTACGTCACTCTCACGTGACGGCCAGCACGCCCCTCTTTCGGGTGGGGGTGTGTCCGTCCTTCATCTTTTCTAGTTTTTTCCCTTCCTTTTTAATTCTCGATTCTCCCTTGAGTTTAATCTCAGTTTTCCTTGAGCCAAGTCTCAACTATTCGGGGTTTCTTGCCTCTTATTCGGCATTTTTTCACCTGCTTTTACTGCTTTTATGTCTTTTATTTCCCTTCCTCCCCCCTCCCTAGCTATGATACTTCATCCCCGTCCCACCATGTGCTTGATCGACGGGCCATGGCCAGAAATTGGATATCAGATCCACTTCCCTCCCTCACTTCCCCTCCCCCAACAAGCAGGCCGGATCTCCATCAAGGCCAAGTCTTGGGTATTTTACATCCTCCTTAGCCTCACCCTATTCCCGTATGTTACTTTGTTTGTATATATTTATAGGGGTTTATGAAGGGGACTTGGATCTGGTGTTTACTTTCTCCGTTCGGAGTTTGGCTTCCTCTGAGGATGTGTGGAGGGGGCGATGTTGTATTTGCTGCTAGAGATTAGGGTTTTTATTGTCTATTTTATGTTGCCTTCGGGCCTAAGCTTGTGTGGGCTTCGCGTTGTATCTTGGGTTGTTGCTCTCATTTTACTTGGGCCTTTTACTTTCCTTGTAGTTGTTTACCTAGTTCTTTTTGGGCCTTATACTAGTTTTTATTTTAATAAAAGTTGTCTTTGTGATAAAAAAATTTTAAAAAAAAAAAAATGTATCGACTGTACATTATTGTGCTTATGAGCCTATCTATAAACTTGTTAACTGAATTGTGCACTAGCTTTTGGGCAACAAGTCCACCTACATATTAGACAGTTGATAATTGTCATAAGTCAAGGCTCATTGAAGCTCTTAACTAATTATTTTCATGTTTTGCCACTTAGTATTACGGTCTAGTAGAATTTCTCTTTATTTGTAAGTGAGAGATCTTATATTCGATTCTTGCTAAAAGCGAATACGAACCATATTATTGCTAATCCAGTGTGAGGTTAAGTCTACCATCTCTTCCTTAGTGTAGATAATATCGTGTGTTAAAAAAATATTATTTTTAGTGCTTTAATTAATTAAAAAAAGAAAACATTTGTGATCCGGAAAAACATGATTTTATATATTTAATAATTGAAAGCAATACCCGCATCACATGTGAAGTGTAGTGAACATATCAATCTTCCAAGTTCAAAAGCCAGAAAGTACAATTTAGAAACTTGAATACTGTTATAAATAATATATATTACGTGACTGTTTACGTTTGAGGTCAATATGTAATATGTAAATAGTTGAGATTTTTTCTATGTAAATACTTAGCCTATAAATAGGCATTCTAATAAGAAAGAGAGATACTTTAATTTCTCCTCCCCAATCTCTCCGTCTTGTTTCTCTCTATTCTCTCTTTCTCTATATTTTAATTCCAACAGGATATCAACATGCTCTTATTTTCTTTTGAGCTTTAGTTGTCACGTGGTTTAGAGTTTCTTATATTCAACCATTGGACTTCGCCATGCTCTGAGTTGTTCGTTCTTCTTTCATATAAATTGTTTTTTTTTATATTGTTAATATAACATTTGAATTTTTACAGCATTTTCATATTGAATAGAAAAACGTGTATCTTGCATAAAAGTCTATTTTCATGCCAATTTGTTTCGTTATTTGATGTATGCATATTATATTGAGAAATAGAAGGAAAAAAAAAAGACATTTCTTTAATCTTGGGAAAGAAATAAGACAAACCGGCCACGCACAAGCTATGCACACCATGCACAAAACCAAAATTATTAAAATACCCACATATAATACTATAAACCCTCAGCTCATTTCATCATTTTTGTCGTTTGGGAATAGAGGCATGCCGAGAGAGCTCTCTAAGCTCTGGGTTTCTAGGTTGAGCTCAAATCTCTAAGCTCCGATTTTGAAGAGTGAGAAGTCAAGAGTGATGTGACAGCCCGTCCCAGGAAATTGTTTTTGAAAATGTGAAAAGACGGAAATACCCTCGGACGTTGAATGATGTGTGTGTGATATGATTTGATCTAATTATTTGGGATTGGTGACCAAATTTGAACTAAGATTTTTCTTAGTTTTGGTTGGTGGCTTTAGGACCACACACAAATACCCATACACCTTTCACTCTCTCTCCTCTCCCGTGTTCTCTCTCTTTCTCTCTCGGACTCACTCTCTCTCTCTTCTTTCTTGTACGGACGACACCCAAAACCCTTTGAAACTTCACAGATCGTGGTCAAAGAAGGCACCATTGTGCTCGTGAAGCTCAGACGAGTTGATTGGTACCCATTTCAGGCAAGGATACCTTCGAAAACCCTAGTTTCTCATAACCTCCGACTTGTGCACTGTTCATGCACACGTAATTATGGATGTTTTTGGAAATTTCAAGCTCACAGGGAGCTTAAGGAGGTCCTAAGGAAGCTCGGAGTGTGTCATTTGGTGGTTTTGGACGTCGGGATCGTGAATTTCAAGCTTGGCCGGATTTTGTGGAATTTCCCCGGTGAGATCCCGTGACTTTTAGAGCTTCAAATTAGTATGATTGTGTTCTACAAGTTAAGAGATTCATTTTGATATAGATTGCATGAAATTTGGATAAAAAACGATTGAGAAATCAAAGTTTTAAAAATCCCTAGTTTTCCGGCGACGGCGACAGTCGCCGGAGTCTAAAGGTTGAAGACGACGGAATATTCCGTCAAGTCTGACGGAATATTCTGACACCATTAGTTAAGTTTAACAGTTGTCGTTAGGATTTGACGAAATATTCCCCGGTATATACCTGACAGCGTTGACTGATGCCGTCAGTGTGACTGTCACGTGGCCGCACGTGGGGGCGCGTAGGTCCGTGCATTCGTCGGCGCGTGAGGGCGCGTGGGAGGGTGAAAAATTATTTTTAAAATATGGGGATGATCCTGAGATTGTGTAGATCACTGTGGTATATTTATATACCCAAATTGAGCAAAGTATGAGAAGTTATTAGCTAGAATAGTATATGTGCTTAAAATAACGTTGTTATAGCTATTTCTCATATAGGCGAGACCTATCCGGAGGACAAGCGTAGCCAGGCTAGACGTGGGGGTTACAACCCGACTACATATCAGTGAGTGGGCAATTATTTTCAATATATATATATATATATATATATATATATATATATATATATATATATATATATACACTTGACGTTTTTCCCAGAAAACGTATTTAAAGGAAATATGTTTTAAATGTCATGCCATACTTGCATCATATTTTAGTATATGCATTAACATAATTATGCATATTGTTGCATGGTGCTGCGGAGGCCCAGGTAAGCCCCAGGTGAGTATATTATGTTGGTAATGGTTATGAGATATGATAATGATGATGATGATGATGAGATATAATAGAGCTCATAATCTGCACCCCAGTGTTAGTGCTCCCACCAAGAGTTAGGGGCATAGCTTCACATGATCGTTCACCTCCATCACCACACGCTCACCTTGGATCCAAGATAGGTGCATAGCCTGTCGTATAAACCACTTTCAGTGGGTTCGACTTGGAGGTGACCCGCGATTAGCGCATAGCCTTCATGTGATTGTAGCACTTGAGCGTATTCATTTATATACCTAGCATGTCGGTCAGACCACGTGAGGTGGTACTGACTTGTGTGCAAATATGTATACATATGATGAGATATAAGATTGAGATATGATTGAATTGAGCTCTAGTTTCTGCTGTATAGATCACGTTAGGTGACTTCGGCTAGCAAATGATTTATATTGAATTACATCACCTGGCTTACTATTTAATATATTGTGATATTGGGCATAGCATATACATGGCATACATACAAATACAAATCTTGATATACTGAACATGATTTGAGTTATATTTACATATTCTAGTTTCTGGGAAAGCTATACTTGTTTTACGATGAGGGGTTAGTATGTTCAAAGGAAAAAAAAAAGGTTTTCATATAAGCGTTGTTTTATTGACCCAGTCAGCTTTGTTTTGTGCCCCTCCAGGTATTAGGTAGCTTTTGTTGGTGGCTCACGAGGATTCTGGTGGAAGTTCTGACAGTACATCATCCATGTAGGAATCTTGGATACTGTTTAATTTAGTAATTCCTATGCTTGACTGCACTTAGACTTAATTATGCCCTGAAAGTGTATTAACACTTATTTCCTTTCTAGCCATTCTGGATGTTTGGTTTTTATTCATTCGTAATTTCTATATCTTAACGCTTCCACATTGTGCATATGGTTACGTCACTCTCATGTGACGGCCAGCATGCCTCGATCTAGGTCGGGGTGTGTCAGTTTGGTATCAGAGCCTAGGTTGCAATCCTACATATTTTGTGAATTCCCTAATTATTCTTGATGTCTTCTGTCAGAACTATGTCGCCTCGTAGAGAGCCACGTCGTTCAGTTGAGCCTAATTTTCCTGATATTTCTCAGTTGGGAGAAGCTATTGCTAATGCCCTTCAGTCTGTAATTCGCCATCCTCAGAGAACTCTTCTGGAGTCTATGTATAATTTGAAGTTGCCTCAGTTTATGGGTAATGAGGGACCTGAAGAGGCAGAAAAGTGGTTACAAAGGGTTGAGAAGACATTCCTGGTTATGCACAGTCAAGGAAACCTACCCTAGAATAGGTGGGTTGAGACTACTACTTGGTTTTTAGGTCTAGAATCTGCATCTTGGTGGGGCCATGAGACTTTTGGATGACCGCCTGCGGAGATTGCTGATTAGCAGAATTTTAAGCGAGCATTTTATAAGAGATTCATTCCTCCCGCATATCTGGATCGGAAGAAGTAGGAGTTTACTAATCTGAAGCAGGGAAAGCTGTCTGCTAATGAGTATTATAGAAAGTTCACATATTTGTCCCGTTATGATCCAGAAGTTGCTGCCAATCCAGTTGAGATGCTTCATCGTTTTAAGCTTGGTACTGAGAAGAAGTGGCGTTCTATGGCTACTATAGCAACCTATAGCAACCTGTGACACGTATCAGGAGTTCTATGAGATTCTATTGAGAGTGAAAGACTCAGAAAATTTGCCTAACGACAGTGAAGAGGAAGAAGGTAATCAAATGAGAGATGATAAGGGTAAAGGCCAGTATTCCCAAGGACCTCGCAAGACCCAGAGTTTTAAAAGAAGTGGTGCAAGCTCAAGTTCTTCCAGTGGAGGTTTTAGTACCATGGGCCCGAGGTGAGGAGGTAGATTTTCTAGAGGCCCTAGAATTCAAAGGCCGAGGGATTCAGGTGGTGCTAATGTTCCTTTATGTTGAAGATGTAATAATCGACATTTTGGAGAATGTCGTCAAGGTAACAGTGGATGTTATACCTGTGGATAGATAGGGCATTTGGCTAAGTATTGCCCTCAAAATCAGCAGAGGCCTCAGCAGCCACAGCAGTCTTTTATGCCACCTCTAGGGCAGACTCAGCGGTTTTCAGAACCAAGTGGTTATGCTCAGACAGGTCGTGGTGGTGCTTACCACTATCAGGGAGATCCCGTTCCTTATGCCCCAGGACAGTATTAGTACCCTCAGGATCCTTATCAGCAAGGTGGCTATGGTCAGCACTCAGGAGGATATATGCCTTATCAACAAGGTGATTAGCCAGTACTCGGCTGGCGGGTCACAGTGGCATTCTGGAAGACAGCCACACCATGTTGATGTTGCTACTAGTAGTGCATGATCGTCTAGGCAGCACAGTCAGGTAGGTCAGGGACGCAATGCTCAGGGCCGAGGTGTTCATGCTAGCAGAGGTAGAGGATGAAGGCAGCCAGCTCAGGGACGTGTCAACAACATCTCACTTCAGGATGCTCAGAACAATCCTGAATTGATTATGGGTACGTTAAATGTTCTTGGTCATTATGCTAAAGTGTTGATTGATTGTGGTGCTACGCATTCTGTAATGTCTCATACATTTACTAAGTTAACTCAACCTCAGTCTACACCCCTTAGATATAAGTTAGAATTTGCAATGCCTAGAGGGGAGAAGTGTTATGTAGATAGTGTTTATCCTGAATGTCCCGTTGTAGTGGATGATGTGTTTATGCTAGCTAATCTTACTCCATTAGACATTGTAGATTAATACTCATAAATACAGGCAAAGCCAAGAAACCTAACAGCCATAAAACATACGAACCCAGAAATTAATACTTATAAATATTGCACTTGAAATCAAAACCCATAAAGAAACCTTAAAAAAATTTAAAAAATTATTCCCCAAATATAGTAAAGAAACCCGCTTCACTTGTACTGGGCTTTAACTCATGTTGATTCATCCAATCCCAGCTACGACCTTCAAGAGAGCTTTGGTGGATGCATTATTATTCATTATACACCAAGCTTTGGGGATTGTGAGTTGGGAATTGTACTGCTATCCAAAAGTTAGATGCGATATGAATCTTGGGTCACTAGTTCGAAAAGAGATGAGAGAGTGGACTGGTGAAAAGATGGCCATCGGTGAGAGAGAAAGGGTTGTCGTTGGTTAGGTGAGTTATTAAAAGGTGAGTGCATTGTTAAGGTTCTGAGAGATAGAGAGAGTAGAGAGATAAATCAGAAAATGGGAGGAAATTACCCATTTATATACAAGGGCAATTAGGTCATTTCTAGTTGTAGGAAAAATTATATTTATGTCCTATTGTTGTGTATGCTCTGTGCATATTCAAAAAGTCCTCTTTATGTCCCAAGATTAAGGAAATGTCCCATTTTTGTTTATTTCCCTATTATATTTTACTTTGATTTGAGGATGATAGGTTTGCAAACTCTAGACATGTCACATCCCGGCCCAGGCCCGACCACTTCCCAGGCACGATTCTGCCATAGCACGATATTGTCCGCTTTGGGCCCCGACCACGCCCTCACGGTTTTGTTTCTGGGAACTCACAATCGAGAACTTCCTAGTGGGTCACCCATCATGGGATTGCTCTCGCGCGCTACTCGCTTAACTTCAGAGTTCCTACGGAACCCAAAGCCAGTGAACTCCCAAAAGGCCTTGCGCTAGGTAGAGATGGCAATATACAAATAAGGTTCACATGATCCACTCCCCTGGACGATGTGGGATCTCACAGGACAACTCTGATGCATTGACCCAGCCAATTTGTGCACCTCTCCTTTTTTGTTTCTGTTTGTTTCAATTAGCAATCTTTTCTAGTGTGGTTATACCAACTCGCATACATCGGATTCCATCAGAAATCAGAAATTAAGCGAGTCTAAGAGAGAGTAGTACTAGAATAGGTGACCTCCTGTGAAGAAATCCTTGTGTTCCCACCTCCTTTGTTTTCTTTCTACCGTATTACTACATGGTACAATAAGATTTTGACCCCAAAAAAAAAAAAAAAAAAAAAAAATCTACAAAATTGGACCTACGTAGTCACAATACGTGAGCTTGTATCCTGTTTTTTTTTTTGTTATGTTTTCTTTCTACTGTATTACTACATGGTACAATAAAAAGGATAATACTAGGGAGATCAAATTTTTAAACGAAATTTACAAACCAATAATGTGTCACCACTAATAAGAAATAAACATGTTAACCAACACTTAAGTAATAATCCAAATATTGATATCCACGTTATTTGGTTTACAAAAAATAATTTAAAATTTTATTCCCCCTAACTTTACCTTAATAAGAATCAAATCTTTTAATTGCTAATCAATTGCTCAATCACATGATCCATATCAATATTGTATTCTTTTAAACTTCTGGTTATAATTATGGGAATTCAATTCTTTGTGATTCATTTTAGAATAATGTTAGGAAGATCAAATTTTTAAAACCAAATAGCAAACCAAATGATGTGTCACTAATAAGAAACAAGTATGTTAATCGACACTTAATTAATGATCCAATAATCTATAATCACATTATTTGGTTTGCAAATTTAGTTAAAAAAATTTGATGTCCCTATTACCCTTCATTTTAATGTTTGACATCATCATGCATCTTAATACACGAAATTAATATGAATTTTATTTGTCAATTTGCAGATTGTCATTTAAGCATTCTTCTAACCAAATTGCTTCATTGCAAATGTATTATTTTGCTTCTCTATATTGCCTCCGTCAATATAAGAGACAATTCATGTGCAACTAATGGATATATATTCTTTTTTTGCCACTTCTTTTTCATTATAATGTGCTTACATCGTACAAGAGGCTTGGACCACAAGCTCCTTGATATTCGATTTGGCCTTCGGTCCGTTTATATTCAATTTTTTTAACTCATGATGACAGGAGGGCCTATAGTCCCATTTATGAATCTAACATTCATATTCAAGCAATTGGAAGCATCTTGCTCATTGTATTTATAATCCTAATGGATATATGAATATTTCGAAACTACCTTGTGTTTTTTTTTTTCCCTACATTTATGAGAAATTATTTTTGTCACTTTTTAGAAATGAAATTGTACATCCTAGATGGCAAATTATTGGAATGAATCGGAACATAGATTTCATTGAATAATTGAGCGTCTAAAGTTCCTCGAGTTTTAACTGCATACCCAAACCCGACAAATTTTTGTGTGAATGTACTTATGCTATTGCAATTAGGCATTAAGCACGACTCTGCTGCACACCAACAAAAAAAATTGGTGTATTTTACCAAAGTCTTAATTAAAGACAAGTGAAAAATGGTTGAGACAAATTGACATTTCTCTCATGAATTCCGAATTTGGTGGTTATCACCCACTTTGAGATTTCAAAATTTTTCTCTGATACAGATGGAAAACCATTTTATTCCATTGTTAGTTGTTGAGTTTTATCTCTCACCTTGAGCTTATAAGCAATTAATAGTTGATTTATCTCCCCGCTAGCTTGGCTCTTCATTTTATTTTATTATGTTGATTTCAATTTTATTTATTTCAATTTCAATTTTCTTATGTTACTATGAATTTGTTAATTGAATTTATTATTACATCGAATTGTATGTCGTTCAATTCATTTTTTCAACAGAAGCTCCTACTTTTTCTTACAAATTGTATTGCACAATCATGGAAATAGTGTACGGTTGTCATGAACCAAAAGTTCAATGACTGAATAATGGCATGATTATCATGGCCATTCATGATCCACAATGATGTGCAGGATATTTTTTACAAATCCTTCTGGACATATTTTAAGCCCTTAACATAGTGCATTGTGCATGTCCTTGCAAGGATTGCTTACAAGAAAAATTGGTCCACAGACCATCTAAGTCAAAATTGACCTTGGATCCCATTTTCTTCTCGAGAATTTAAAAGCATATTTGTGAGCTTAATTAGCATCTAATTGTGGACTACTTGACCAATGACCTAGATGTATCCACACGATGGTCATAATATTATTCGCTTGCTATTAAAGTGTAGTTCCCAAATTTTGTAGCTATTTCATGCCACTTGGGATTAATTTTGAGCACACAACTTCTCATCGCTAACCAAAAGCTTTAAGCATTTTTTTTATTTATTGTTAATATTTGCTTGGGAAATGCATCTTGATCACATGCATCATCATGATCAGCTCGGTTGAGGTATATTTTCCAACCTATAAGTAATTGTGTACACAACGATGATTTTCATCCATTAAAACTGGGATTCAAGTCAATTTGATTCAAGTTGTGCTCATAGTTACCATAGTTTTGAGGATTGTCACTTTCTTTAGACAATATTCTCGACATTAGGGGGATAAATGATAGTTTTCATGTCACTTTCTATCAAGTGTTAGTGGTGTGTAGAAAATATTAAAAAATTAAAAGGGTGTGGGGAAAAGTAATTTGGGGCGTGTGAATATAATCTCTTTTTTTGTATGTAAATCTTAGGAAAGATACTTTGATTTCTCATCCCCAATCTCTCTCTCTCTCTCTATATATATATATATATTTTAGTTCTAACAAAAACTCTAATATTTTAGATGTATAAAAGCTTTTGAGGATAAGGAGTGGATGAGAAGTAGTAGTATATAAAAGGCATTTTAACCACAAAATGATCCTTGAGATTGGCATAACTCCACACTTGTTCCTTGAGATTTGCAATCGATAGAAGTGGTCCCTAAGTTTATCCATCGTTTATCATTTTAGTCCTTCCATGAAAATCTCTGTTAAATAAAGACCAAAATGACAAAAATAATCTTAATTAATAAACAATGAGCCAAAATGACTTGACAAAATTGAGGATATTTTTGTCATTTTATCTTTATTTAACAGAAATTTTTCACGGAATGATCAAATGATTGACGGTAGACAAATTCAGAGACCAAATCTATCACTTTTAAATCCCGGGAACCAAAGTGAGAAGTTATATTAATCTCAATGACACGAAAATGCCTAGTATATAATATTTATATATAAAAGATATATAATATATGTGTGTGTGTGTGTGTGTTGGACATATGATCATGCATACAAGAAAAGAGTAGGGCAAAGGAGAATTAATGAAGCAAACCCCATGTTAAGTATCACCAATCCCTAAAAAATAAAAATAAGATGCTTTACTTTGTGTCACTAACTACTGCTGATGCTGGCCTTGGCATTTACGTGCCCCTCACAACACAACACAACCCCTCCTCTCCCTACAATTCCTTACGCCAAGAATCTCTCCCTACACACCCATTCCTCAATCTACCCTCAACTCCACAATACTCTACCCTCTACTTTTGGTCACCGTCAAAAGTATTTTTAAATTTTTTTTTTTGTATATATCTCGGCTTTGTCAAGTAACAAAGTGACATGTAATCGCCCATAACTATGACCTAAAATATATAAGCTCTTTTTTTTCAATATATAATATACTATAAATATATGTGTGTGGTATGGTCTCACTAGCTGTTATACATAACCGACGTATATGAAAGTTCGTAATAAGTACAATATAAAAAATTAAACCGAGATTATGTTGTTTACTAACTTGAGAGAGGTATTACAGTTTGTCAAATGAAGGAACGGAGAGGTGTTAATTGTTAATTAATAAATAATGGGATGATATTTATGTATTGGAAGGAAAAACTTAAAAGTTTTCTTGCCATCATTCCTTTTTCCAGAATATATTAATATTAATATTCTCTCTAATATTTGGCTTTGGTTGTAATTGTACTCTTGCTGTTATTGTTATTGTTATTACGCAATCATTGGACGTAGAATATGCATGCATCAGCTTTATGTCACATTAATTCATAATATACAAGTCATCAATAATTAGCAGCTCATCTAATAAGATAATTATCTAATTAGACAACGCTGACTTACAATCTAGGTACCATTTGCTCTCATCAGTCCAGTGCCACTAGGGTTAACAAATTAAATCTCATGAACCAGATTAGCTGATAGCTATAACTTTTACTCTCTTTTTTTCCCAAATCTTAAAAATTAATTGGATATTTCTAATTTTTTTGGGTGCTTTGTAAGATGATGTATGGAGACTGAGATATGTCCGATACTAGGTCAGAACGCGGGTAGATGGCGTTAGTAACTCTCACTGTGTCCCCAGAGATTGAAATTTAGCAGAGCAATGCTTGCACTTTGATTGCCTCGTAAAATTATAAGCCTTCATGTGATTCTGCTACTAAGTTGTACTAAGAAAGTGTTAATTATTTATTTTAGGGATACTTTGGATGCAGTCTCTAATCCTTAACATTCTTTGATTAAAACCTTAATAGTATTCAAAGTTTGATCAAGGTCCCTTAACTTTGTACACCTCATTATATTACTATTAATATTTTTATTTTTATAGCTTTGACATTAATTGTTTGATATTTTGTGAGATTTATAATCCTATAAATTTAAAATCCCTCATTATAATACTATTATAAACGGTTGCAATAAAAAATTCAAACATTTTGATTGAATAAATGGATAAAACTATGTAAAAATAAGAAATAATGAATGACAAAAGAATGTATCCATAGTGTTAAAAGAATTGGTACATTTTACAAAAAAATTGGTACATTTCACATATAACAAAGTGGTACATTAATAAAGAAGAATGGGTATATTATAAATAAATTAGGGTACATATAAAAGATTAAAAATTATGAGTACAAATGAATTTTTAAAAAATATAGGCGCTAAAAGAAATTAATACATGGGTACAAAATAAAACTAAAAAGAAAATACTACAAATTTAAAAAAAAAAATGTTGCAAATTAAAAGTGGGTACAAACTAAAAATATAAATATATGATACAAAGTTTAGGCATAAAACATAAATATACCATATGTAATTTTTCTATCATTGATTAAATATACAATGTCACGTGACGGTATACACATGGGCACAAACACAAATAAAACTTTAAAAAATATGGGCACAAATGTAACAGCCCGTCCCGGGATTTACGTACGGTGGACGTGGGATGACGAAAATGCCCTAGGCATTTAATTAAAGTATGTGTGCATTGTACTTGGATATTTTGGATATGTATTCGGAATGCACACACACCCCACAACACACACACACACCTCACACTCACTCTCTTTCCTCCTCCCCGTCACTCTCTCTCCGTCGAACTCGTCACTCTCTCTCTCTCAAACACTCTCTCTCTCTCTTCACCATTCGTACGGACCACACCCAAAGGATACCAAAACTTCACGGATCGACGCAGAAAATGGCTCCATTGTATTCCTGAGGTCCATACGAACACGTAGACATCGATTTCAGGTAAAAACTCGTACAATTTCACGTCGAAAACCCGAGGTCCGATTTGGGCACTATTCATCAACTTTTTATTGGCTTAGTTTCAGGACAAACCAAACTCACAGGGAGCTTTGTGAGACCCTCACGAACCTCGGAGTGCATCGTTGACTCGAGTTGGACATCGGGAAACCTCAGTTCGAAAGTGGCCGGTTTTTGAGATTTTGATCCGTCATGATTCGAAGGTTTTTCAAGGTTTTTGAAGGTATAGCCCTCTTCCTCTCTTAATTTAGAGCACGTAGGAAGAAAAATGAGATGAAATGGTGAAGAAATGGCCGAGATATGGCGAGTTACAGGTTTCCGGGGACCGGTGGCCGGCGCCGGCGACCCAAGGTTGAAGACGACAAGCGCCAGGCACGTGCCATGCGCGTGGGGGTGCGTTTCACAGGTTCCTATTAGGCGCGTGGGGGCGCGTGAGCTACAGGAAAATTATTTTAAAAATATCACGACGTTCGTGACGTCGTGTAGGTCTCAATGGTATATTCATATACACAAATTGAGCAATATTTGAGAAGTTATTAGCTAGAGTTGGTTATGTGCTTAAATAACGTTATTTTTGTTACTTCTCATATAGGCAAGGCTTATGCGGAAGATGAGCACAGTTAAGGGAGACTCGGGGGCTACGACCCTTCGACATATCTGTGAGTGGGCAGTTTTGTTTTCCGTATATATCTATACAAAATGAGATTTTTCTCAGAAAATCAATTAAGTGAAATGTGATATGAAATGCGATATGAAATGCCATGCAAAGTATATGCCTATTTATTTATGCATTAGTAATTGCATACATGCATGATTGGTGCTGCGGACGCACAGGTAAGTGCCAGGTAAGTTCATACATTTAAATTATGTAATTGTTGAGATGATATGATAGAGAGCTCATAAACCTACACTAGGGTGATGTGATTTAGTAGAGATGATTCAAGCCTGTATATAGATAGTCACCCCCGCACCATATGCTCACAATTGGATCCAATTTAGGTGCCCAGTCTTGTCGTACAGACCATTTAGTGGTTCCGACTCGTAGGTGACTAGCGATTATCGCATAGCTATCAGGGGAGGATAGCGTGAGCATAACTCACCCAATTCTGTCGTACAGACCTTTTCAGAGGTTCCGACTCGTATGCAGTGTAGTGCCGTATAGGTCACTTGTGGTGACTCCGGCTAGATTGATTGATGAGATTGATTATGAGCTATAGTTTCAGCCGGGCTGATCACTCAGTTGACCTGTTATTATTTATGATGAGATATATATTTTGGCATGGCATATGATTCACATATCACTACTTCTGATTATGGTTTTGAGACAAGTATACGTATTACATATTTCTGGGAAACTATACAGGTTTTACAGCGAGGGGTTAGCGCTTTAATATTGAGATGATTTTCGAGAAAAAAACTTTGTTTTACTGACCCACTCAACCTTGTTTTGCGCCCCTCCAGGTTCGAGATAGCAGAGCTTTGGTGGCCACAAGGAATCCAACGGTGTTCTGACAGAATTCACATTTGTATTTTTAAGCTTCCGAACTGTGTAAATGGTTACGTCACTCTCACGTGACGGCCAGCACGCCCTTCTTTGGGACGGGGTGTGTCAACAAAAAGAAACTAATATATGGGTACAAATTAAAAAAGAAAAGAAAATTGGTACAAATTAAAAAATATTTACAAATTAAAAATAGGTACAAACTAAAAATATAAATATATGATAAAAAATTTAGCCATAAATATAAATATACTAATTGTAAAAATTTTAACACTAAAGGAATATATTTAAAAATAAAAATATTTTATTATTCAAATAATTAATGATCTTATTAATATCCAAGGACCTTGATCAAAAATTGAAAATGAATAGGATTTTAATCAATGGAGTAACAAAAAGAAGGATGTGAACCTAATTTTTCCTTTATTTTATTACCCTAATTATTTTTGGTGCAGCTTCCCTAATGATTCGAGGGAGCATGAAATGTCAATCGAATAATTCAATCATAGCATAGGGCCAGCGTGATTCTTGGGTTACTGTCCATCCAAGAAGTGAGATTAGTGTATAATATGAAGTGGGTGGGTCAACTGCATCATGAACTGTCTAAGCTAGTTTGATTAAGTCAGTCATGAATTTCCAATCTATTAATAGTTAAAACTTATCAAAATTCCATCCTCACAAAGTCACAAAGATCTCCAACCACCAAATTTCAAACATTTGGGTGTTAAGTTATTAAATTAGTTAATTAGTTAAGAGTAAGTAATACGGCATTGCTCATCGTTATCTCTCTCACCTGTAATATAGTCAGTAAGATGGTCGATAAATATGGTACAAATAGTCACTATGTCGGATTTGTTAAACTACACTGTAAAAACCCAAAAATAGTTCAAACAGGTGATAATTTAACAGACACACACAAGCAAGAAAAGCAAATTTACCAAAAAAGAGTAAAAAAAGGGTGGGAGGAGAAGCACAAATTATGTGGCAGTCACAGGCTTGCAAACCAATTTTCTTCCTCTCCAGACAGGAATCGTTTGAAAAAAGTAATGGGTTTGCTTCAAAGCCAACCGAATCACACTCGTTGCCTCGCTTCCTCACACCTACAATGTATCTAGCTAATCTCTCTCTCTCTCTCTTTCTCCCCCTCCCTCCCTCAATACACAATAGATATATTCGATCACTCACACACACACACACACACACATATATATATATATATATGTATTTGCCTTGTTTTATATATTTCTATATATAACTTCCAAGGTTGGAAATTAAAAGCGCCAAGCTTGGCACAAAAACTCACGGTTACTATACTATTCATCACCTGGGCGACTTTTTTTTAGACTCCTCTACTACTTAAAACTCGCTCTATCTCACCACTATAATTGCACCCTCCCCACTTTCTTAACGTTGCTTCTTCAATTCCATCCATCCATCTCTCTCTCTCTCTTTCTCTCTCTGGTTTCGAATTTCGAAACGTTTTTATTGGTAGGGTTGCTGGTGTGGTGCTGCTACAGATCGAGATCGATGATGATGATGACGGAAGCTGCAGATCACCAAGATCAGGAGGAAGCTGTTTTGGGTTATAAGGATCAGGCTCAGATGATGATCAAGGGAAAACGCACAAAACGGCAACGTTTGGCTTCCCCGCTTTCTGCCATAGCTACAACAGCTTCAAGCTCACCAAGTGCAGGCCATGATCATGATCATCTTCAACATGAAGGCCTTGTAGGTCCCAGACCAAGAGATAGTACTGATGTTGTTGGTCCCACAGCCTCACCAGCCACCTCAGCTGATCAATTCACAGAGATCAGTACGGAGGAAGAGGAGGACATGGCGAACTGTTTGATTCTTTTGGCGCAAGGCAATTCCATCCCCAAACCCCAAAACCCTAATTTGGTTAACAACTATAAGGCGGCTTCAGCTGCAGCTTCGGCCGGGTTATATTTGTATCAGTGCAAGACATGTGACCGGAGCTTCCCATCGTTTCAAGCGCTTGGTGGACATAGAGCCAGTCACAAGAAAGCTGGTAAGCAGGTTAACATTAACAGCACAACGCAAGAAAATAAGAAAGCATTGTCGTTTGTGGAAGAAGCGGAGGAATTTGATCGGTTTAACAACACAAGCACCATGTTGTCATTACAAATTTCGAATACGGCTTTCAGGGCATTGAGCAGTGCTACTAGTCCTTGTTATAACAACAACAACAAAGCCAATAAGGTTCATGAGTGTTCGGTGTGTGGCGCGGAGTTCACATCTGGTCAAGCTTTAGGGGGTCATATGAGGAGGCATAGAACATTCATCAACACAGCTGCAACAACAACAGCAGTAGCAGCCATGAGTAGTCCTCCTCAGTCTCAATCGGGATCAAAGAGACCACGAAATGTTTTGCGATTGGATCTTAATCTTCCTGCGCCAGAAGAAGAGCGCCTGCAGGAAACCAATAAGTTTCCCTTTGGCCCCAAGAAGGAACAAGTCATCGTCTT
Organism: Heteromeles arbutifolia; assembly: GCA_024362995.1. Classification (NCBI taxonomy): domain Eukaryota; kingdom Viridiplantae; phylum Streptophyta; class Magnoliopsida; order Rosales; family Rosaceae; genus Heteromeles; species Heteromeles arbutifolia. The sequence goes on from JANCRC010000022.1 coordinate 1,706,288, forward strand.
CTCTGCCTCTCCTTTGGTGGGTTGCCATTACTAAAACACAGCTAGCTAACTAGAAACCCCCAAAATCAATGTGGTCCAATTAATTGTTAACATTATTTGTTACTTATTCAATGTTCATTGTTGATTCTTTATACATGTCCAAAATTTAATCATAGGGTTGAAATTGATCAATTCTTTTGGGGAATTAACTGACTTGTGTATTAAATTTTTGGCTACGTTGTTTTTTTACTGAATATATACTCCAGCGTATTCTACACTTCAGAGCACCATAGAGTTTTAAGAAGGGTATAGGGCATGGCAATTGGAATGAGTTTGGCACCACCAAAACCTGAACCGAAAGTAGGGATTAGGTTCGCTTGTTTGGTTTACAAGAAAACTAAAAGCATTTGTCTCTGTCTGTCTGTTTCATATAACTGACAAAATGCAAATAAAAGTTTAAACGGATGGCAAGCAAAGCCAGTAGCTCTAAGCTTGCCCATCTTTTATGGATCGATCTACCTTTGCATTTTCCATGCATTTATATAAGAAAGTGGTATACCACACGTGTGCTCTTTTATTCCGTTGTTATTTATTTATTTATTTTTTTATGGAAAGTACGATATTCATTGACAAGAGGGGAATTCGTACAAAGTGTGGATAGTGTGCTAACATGGGTCTCGATAAAAACCTTGCCATGGCTTTCAATCCGATTGAAAGGAAAAAGGACGTCCCGCACAAATAAACAAATGTTTACTATCCTCACATCGCCAGGCAACAAATTAACTTGATGCATCTTCAAATAAAGCATCCAAAATTAAGTCTGGAGGTTCCGTCAGCCATGTTAACTCCTGAAAACTTCTAACTCCAGTGCGAGCAAGCCTGTGAGCCACCTGGTTTTCCTCCTGTCTGACATGTTGGAGCTTTGTTTGCGAAAGGTCACTGAGAGACGCACAGATGTCGTTGACTATTGGACCCAGGGGAAAGCTATCATCTCCATGGCCGTTCATGGCGGCAATAATGACGAAGCTCAAAAGGCTAATGCAATGATCTTCATTCGAAGACACATCTATGATGCACTGCAGACCGAGTACCTCACTGAGGAGGACCCACGCACCCTCTGGCTTGCTTTAGCCGACCGTTTCGATCACCAGAAAGACATATACTTGCCTGAAGCAAAACATGACTGGCAACATCTTCACTTCCAGGACTTTAAGTCCGTGAATGAATACAACTCTGAAGTTTGTAGAATCCGTTCACTGTTGAAATTCTGCAAAGTGCAACTCACCAAATCAGATCTCCTAGAGAAGACCTATTCGACCTTTCATGCCACCAATATTGTCTTACAGCAACAATATAGGGCACATAAATTCACCAAGTTTTTGGATTTGATCTCTATTTTACTTCTCGCTGAAAAGCAAAACCAGCTTTTGATAAAGAATCATCAAGCTTGACCTACTGGCTCAAATGCCGTGCCTGAAGTGCGTGCGACCAATTTTAGCAGACACAAACAACGAAATAATCGGCGTGGCCATGGCAATGGGTGGCAAGCCCAACGACGGGCCCAAGGTCAACAGAGTGCCGCACCTAAGGGAGGAAATGTGACCCAGCAGCGTCCACCACTTGCCCCTAAGGCCCCAAACTTCAAGAACAATGGCAAAGCTCCCATTCAGCATGCTTCTACTCAATTGGACATATACTACTGCTGTGGATCAAGGGATCATTAGTCACGCGTATGTCGAGCTTCCCCTGAGGCTATTGCCAAGTATCATTCCCGTCGTGAGTCTAACTTTGCACATATGGATCATCCGGAAGATGCAACTACATCAATAGAGATATCTGATTTTTAGGAGGCGTCATCTCCTATGGATGAATAAATTAGACATGTTTTTAGGGTGTTTACCCCTAGTGGCCAGCCCTTTCCCTTCTATTTTCTAAGTTTACGGTTTAATTTTGAACAATTTTTCTAAGTATTTGGAATAATTTGTTTGGTTTTGGTTTGTTTTGAATTATGGATTGTTATTTGAATGGATATTATTTTCCCGAATTGCTTAATTGAATGAATGGAATTATATTTATGCATGTGACCAATTCAATCAATTTATTTCTAGGTATGTCTAGTGGGGAAGTTAGTTGTCTGGCAGATAGTGCAACCACGCACACCATATTACGTGAACAACACTATTTTACTAACTTAATACCCAAGAAAGCTCATTTGACAACTCTCTCAGGCCCATCCAACATGATTGAAGGATACGGAAAGGCACGTATCATGTTGTCCAATGGAACTATTTTAACCATTAAGGAGGCACTCTATTCTCCACATTCCAGAAGAACGTTGCTAAGTTTTAGAGATATTTAAGATAATCAATATCTTATTAAAACCACTGAAGATAATGGTTCTGAATTTCTTTGTATCACTTCGTACGAATATGGCTATAAGCATATTCACGAGAAGTTGGAACGTTTGCCGAGTGGGTTGTACATCACAACCATTCGCGGCATAGAAGCCCACAGTGTGGCCAGCCCTATGGCCGTTTGGGACATCTTGGACGTGACATGATGCGTCGTATCCTCAAATCATCACACAGGCATAAGTTACATCCCTATGTTGGAGTTCCGCCATGCAAAGCGTGTTCTTTAGGGAAGTTGAATACTCAACCCTTACATACAAAGATCATTCACGACCCTTCTAAGTTTCTTCGGAGGATTCAAGGGGACATTTGTGGACCTATCCAACCAACATGCGGACCATTTAGATACTTTATGGTGCTGGTTGATGCATCGACACGATAGTCACATGTTTGCCTGTTGTCCACATGTAACGCTGTGTTTGCTAAACTCCTAGCTCAAATCATTAATCTAAAGGCTCACCACCCTGATTATCCAATTAAGTCGATTCGACTGGATAACGCTGGAAAGTTTACGTCACAGACTTTTGACGATTATTGCATGTCAGTAGAGATTGATGTGGAACATCTTGTACCTCATGTTCACACCCAAAACGGCCTGGCAGAAGCTTTCATAAAGCACCTTCAATTAATAGGTTGGACTTTGGTTATGAGAACCAAACTGCCGATATCTCCGTAGGGCTATGCAATATTGCACGCATCTATGTTGGTCTGCCTGAGGCCCACCGCTACCCAACCACATTCACCGTTACAGCTGGTTACTGGATAGGAGCATGACGTCTCGCATTTACGGGTGTTTGGGTGCGCCATTTATGTGCCAATAGCACCGCCACTACGTACCAAAATGGGTCCTCAGAGAAAAATGAGAATCTATGTTGGTTATGATTCACCATCAATTGTTCGCTACTTAGAACCCTTGACAGGAGATCTCTTTACTACATGTTTTGCGGATTGTCACTTTGATAAGACAGTCTTCCCATCGTTAGGGGGAGATAAGCATGCTAACGTTCCTGTAGAACGTCGCGAATTGTCATGGTATGCTCCCACTATGTCTCATTTAGATCCCCGCACTGCCCAGTCTGAAACTGAGGTGCGACGAATTATAGATCTTCAGAGCATTGCTCAAAGCATGCCCAATGCTTTTAATGATCTAGAAAAGGTGACAAGATCACATATACCTGCTGCAAACGCACCTGGAAGGATAGATGTACCCCGCGTACGTCAACAACCTGCCTGGGAAGGCGGGACCGTCCCCAAAGGTGAGGAGGCCGCACCCTCCACATGGCAAGGTACATTAACGGTTAGCCAATCATTTGCTCCGACCCTGAAGCGTGGTAGAACCATTGGTTCAAAGGATTCATAACCCCGGAAGAGGAAAATGGCACCAACTAGTGACCCTACTTTGAATCCGACCATCGCTCACTTATCCGTTCCAACGTATGAGGTTATTCTAGATTACGATGATGCTTTAAACGAAACATGCCGGCCTCTCGAGAATCACGAGATTTCGGTCCACTACGCAGTATTGGATGGGGTTTGGAATAGGAATGAGATGATCGTCGACAATGCATTTGCATACTCAGTAGCTTCTGACATCATGTTTAGCGATGACATTGAACCACGTTTCGTCGATGAATTTTGACGTAGAACCAATTGGTCAAACTAGAAACAAGCAATCCAGGTCGAACTCGATTCACTCACGAAACGTAAAGTGTTTGGACCTATCGTTCCTACACCACCACACATGAAGCCCGTTGGCTACAAGTGGGTTTTCGTGAGGAAGCGTAATGAGAATAATGAAATAGTGCAATACAAAGCACGCCTCGTAGCGCAAGGTTTCTCTCAGCGCCCTAAGATTGATTACGAGGAGACGTATTCTCCTGTAATGGACGTTATAACGTTCTGTTACCTTATCAGTTTGGTAGTTTCCAAAAAACTAAATATGCAGCTTATGGACGTGGTAACCGCGTATCTCTATGGGGATCTAGATACAGAAATATACATGAAAGTTCCAGAAGGACTTCCATTGATTGGTTCAAATAGTTCTAGACCACGGAACACTCTCTTAATTAGATTGAAGAGGTCATTCTACGGATTGAAACAATCCGGGCAGATGTGGTTTAACCGTCTGAGTGAATATTTGACAAGTCAGGGTTATGTGAACAACGAATTATGCCCATGCGTGTTCATAAAAAGTCAGATTCCGGATTTGCAATCGTTGTAGTTTATGTCGACGATATGAACCTCATCGGGACTCTCGCAGAGCTTGAGGAAATTGTTGCACACTTGAAATCAGAATTTGAGATGAATGATCTTAGGAAAACTTGATACTATCTCGACCTGGAGATCGAGCATTGTTCGGATGGAATCTTAGTACATCAATCGAACTACACCCAAAAGGTGTTGTGACATTTTAATGAAGATAAAGCGAAGCCTTCGAGTACACCCATGGTCATTCGGACTCTAGATGCTAAACGAGATCTCTTCCGTCTAAAGGAGAATGAGGAAAAGATTTTGGAACCTGAAGTTCCTTACCTCAGTACAATTAGGGCTTTATTGTATTTGGCTCAGTGCACTAGACCCGACATCTCATTCGCTGTTAATCTTTTGGCAAGATACAACAATACGCCCACACGCAGGCACTAAAATAGTGGTAAAGACATTTTCCACTACCTCAAGGGTACTACAGATTTGGGCTTTTTCTATACTCGCGAATCTCCGAGTGTTCCCGCCCCCTATGATCCTTGGATTGATTCTCGCCTTGTTGGTTACACAGATGTTGGATATCTATCTGACTCACATAGGGCACATTCTCAAACGGGCTATGTCTTTACCGTTGGAGACACCGCTATATCTTGGAGGTCTACCAAGCAAATGCTAGTTACGACTTCATCGAACCGTGCTGAGATTCTCGCCTTGCATAAAGCATTGCGTGAATGTTTTTGGCTGAGAAAAGTTATGGAACATATTCGAAGCACTAGTGGTCTTACATCAGTTGTTGACCTTCCTACGACGATCTTTGAAGACAATGCAGCATGTATTGAGCAGTTAAAGAAGAGATACATCAAGGGAGACAACACCAAGCATATAACACCAAAGTTCTTTTACTCACACCAACAGTAGCAGCATCAGAACATTGAAGTCAAGCAAATCCGTTCCCATGACAACCTGGCCGATCTCTTCACCATGTCGTTGCCCAAGTCTACTTTTTAGAAGCTCGTCCAAGGAATCGGTATGTGTAAAGTATCTGAGTTGAATCGCTTGTAGTTCTCTTATTTAGAAGTTATGTCTAACTCAGGGGGAGTATCTAGAAGCATACTCACATGATCTTAATGTACTTTTTTTCCTACGATTATGAGCATTTTTCCCACTGGGTTTTTGCTACCTAATGAGGTTCTAACGAGGCACCCATCTTGGGATGATCATACTCCGTTGAGTTCACTACTTTCGTCTTGTTTAACGTTTGTTTTAGACATTATGCATACTTCTCACTTTTCTCCTTAGTCTATGAGTTTTCCCCATGCCTTAGGTTTTACCATAGCGAGGTTTTGTGAGTTTTACTACAAATGCATACTTCCTTAAATTTGAGACTCATGATCACCCGTTGTGCCGATGACTTCATCAACTATTCTACCTTCTCTACTGAAGATCTGATGCGATGATTTGTTGAGTATTTACACACTTAGGGGGAGTGTTGCAGTCATATTTAGAATATGAATGTGATTGTGTAAATCCTAGTAGATATGGGAATGTATCTTATATTCCTATTAGGAGTTGATTACCTATTAAATGTTGTAATCCTAAAGGGAAAGATTTTTGCCTATCCTCCTACTATAAATAAAGGCACAATGGGGTGAATCAAACACACCTCACAATTAAATCACTCTCTCTTCTCCCTCAATACCGCCGGCCCTTCTCTCTCTTTAAACCCTAAGATCGTTCAATCAAATAAGCTTACAACAATTTTCAGTTTTTTGTTTTTAAATTTCATATTTTTAAAACTAAAAGTTGTTAGAAAAAACTACTCATTTTTGAAAAGAGTGAAAACAAAACCTAAAAATGAAATGGTTATCAAACGACTCCTTAGCGAGCCAGAATATTTTCTAATGTATCATTGGTACATCGCATACTAGGTAATTAGGCATAACCATGAGGTTGCGTGGCATGCAAAATGCATTTCTTGTTTGTGGGACTTGAATGGATGCAAAGTACTCTAGAACTAGTTCAAAAGGTTTCAATTAACTTGATGTACATGTTTGTAACTTATGTCACGAGATGCGTTTTCATGTTAATTTAATAGTGTTTTGACTCACGTTTGACACAAGCCTTTGCTTGTGATGAAACATCAGTTCACGCTTGACATGGACAAAAGAGTTCATACCTAGGCTTTCTCAAACCTTGGTTGAAAGATAGATGCTTGCTAGTCACAAGGTTTATCTAGCTAGTTTTCCTTCGGATTTCGCTCACGCCATTAGAGAGAGAGAGAGAGAGAGAGAGAGAGAGAGAGATATTTTTGGGTACTCGGTTTTTTTTTTTTTTTATTAGCAAAGAAAAATTATTAAAGCCGAAAGCCTCTAGTACAAAGTACAACAATAATCCAAATGATTAAAAGCTTCCATAGCTAAAACTAGGAAGGCAATATCCCATACGCAAGGATTATTTAAAGTAAGGCCCATATGGGCTAAAGCATCAGCTACAAAATTCACCTCTCTGAAAATATGGTTCCAAGTTCCTACTAATATTCTGAAACTCGGAGGCCAGCCACTTGATATTCAAGGTACTTGGTATTCACGGGTGTTTCACATGGTATAAAAAAGTAAAAAAAATAATATATTTTTTCAGTATTTCTTCTCTTATTTTATGATACATGAAGTACTCGCTTAAAAACCAAACACCCAACTAATAAAACTTCTCAGTGATGTTAATTATGACTATATTAATTAGTAAGTAAATTTTGACTCAAAAAAAAATTATTAAGTAAATTTTGTCTTAATTCAACTTTTTGTACTTCAAGACTTAACTAATAAAACTTCTCCACCATACTCTCAAATTTACCAAATAATAACAAAATATTAGAACTCAAAATCCAACCCAAGTGCCGACGACACTTCTCAACATCGTTGGTGGCCATCATCTCTCCACTGAGATCAGATAATAGATCAAGAATGTGGATGGGAAGCATTTAGGGCAAACTACATTTTACATTCTCGAGGTTTGATGTGTTCTTGAAAATGAGCCATGATGTTGTTTGTTCAAATAAAAAAAAAAGGTCTGACCTAAGACTGTCCCAAGGGACTGATGATTTGGGACAAATCTAACTCGATCTTTCCTAAGGGTTGTCGGAGAGTGGGTGGCTCCTATTCGGAATAGGTTCACAACGATGATGGTGGTGAGCGACTTAAAAGAATAACTAAATAAATAAGTTTCTTAAATAAAAACGTTAGAAAAACAAATAGAATTTTGTAACAGTCGAGTGTGGTTCCCAAATATCTAAGAGCAACTTATATGCAACAACTTCACAACCAGATTGTTAAAGTATAATGTTGTATGGATGAGATCTTGCCATTTATTTAGGTGGTTTGTTAGATTAGTTAGTTTATTAGGAAGTCGGTTAGAGTGACCAATTCACTATAAATACATACTCTTGTAATTACTTTAACATTAAGTAAACAATTCAGAAATCTCTTTTACCTTCTTACTTCTCTCTCTGTTCTCTGCTACTCTCTCTCATAACTATGGTTTCTATTTCTTCATATTAACATGGTATCAAGAGCCAAAGAAGCTTAATCGCAAAATTTCTTCGATCCTTTGGTCTTTGCTTCCGCTATCCATTTCTTTCTTCTACGATCTCTCTGGGATTTTTCCTCTGTGATTTCCTCAAATTGGCATTTATTTGAGGCGTGTAAGTTTCTTCCCGTACCTCCCTGTGTCCAAGTTCCGACTGCTGCTGCTACTGTTCCCGCGTTCCTCCTCCGGCAAATCTCTTTCTTCTCGACGCCCATAATTTTTAGGGGATCTTGTTTCAATTTCTGACTGACCAGAAGGTATTGGTTGTGTCTTCTCTGTTTTTCTGGGCATCTCCGATTGCCCGTTTCTGCATTCTACAGTCAACAAAGTTTGGCACACCAGGTGTTTGATCTTTTGCCTCAATTAAATTTTCTGCAATTTCTCAACATGGTCACTGCAAATCAGTTACAAATCTTGCAATCACCAATTACTGGCTTGATTTCTTCAGTCTCTACATCTGTTTCTGTCAAGTTGGATGAGACCAACTACCTTCAATGGCACTTTCTGTTACAGTTGATGCTTAAGGGCCATGGCATTATGGGATTCATTGACAGATCAAATTTGTGTCTTCCTCAGTCTGCAGAACTGTAACAGCCCGTCCCGGAATTTACGTACGGAGGACGTGAAATGACGGAAATGCCCCTAGGCATTTAATTGAGGTATGTATGTATTGTACTTGGGATATTTTGGTGGTTGTTTTTGGACCACACACACACATAATCACTCTCTCTCTTCCCTTACTCCCGTGTGTCTCTCTCCCCCTCAGATTTTCACTCTCTCTCCCTCCCATTTGTACGGCAAACACCCAAACCCATTGAGAACCTTGCAGATCGTGGCCAAGGAGGATGCCATTGTGTTCGTGAAGATCAGATGAGTTGATTGATACCAATTTCAAGTAAGAACTCGTACGATTTCATGTTAAAAACCCGAGGTCCGTTTTGAGCACTATTCATCAACTTTTTATTGGCTTTGTTTTAGGACAATCCAAGCTCACAGGGAGCTTTGTGAGACCCTCACGAACCTCGGAGTGTATCGTTGGCTCGAGTTGGACGTCGGGAAACCCCAGTTCGAAAGTGGCCAGTTTTTGAGATTTTGCACCATCGTGATTCGAAGCTTTTTCGAGGTTTTTGAAGGTATAGCCCTCTTCCTCTCTTAATTTAGAGCACGTAGGAAAAAATGAGATGAAATGGTGAAGAAATGGCCGAGTTATGGCAAGTTGCAGGTTTTCGGCAACCGGTGGCCGGGGCCGGCGACCGGTGGCCGGCGCCGGCGACCCAAGGTTGAAGACGACATGCGCTGGCGCGTGCCATGCGCGTGGGGGCGCGTTTTACAGTTCCTTGTCAGGCGCGTGAGGGCGCGTGAGCTACAGTATTATTTTAAAAATATCATGAAGCTCGTGACGTCGTGTAGGTCTTGTTGGTATATTCATATGCCAAAATTGAGCTACGTATAAGAAGTTATTAGTAATTGTCGTTTATGTGCATTAATTAACGTTATTTCAGTTACTTCTCATATAGGCGAGACCTATCCAGAGGACGAGCATAGCCAGGCTAGGCACGAAGGTTACGACCCGTCTATATACCAGTAAGTGGGCAGTTATTTTTCCGTATATACCTATATAAATGAATTTTGCCCAGAAAATCAGTTAAATGAAAAATGATATGAAATGGGATATGAAATGCCATGCAAAGTATCTATTTGTTTAATTATGCATTATTGATTGTTTATATTAATGTCGGTGCTGAGGACGCACAGGTAAGTGGCAGGTAAGTTTATATGCTAATTATTGTGAACGAATGATGAAATGTGATGTGATGTGATATGATTAGAGCTCATAGACCTGCACCCTGATATTAGTGCTCACGCCCAGAGAGGGGCTCAGTCTTTCACGTGTTGTTCACCTCCCGCACCGCATGCTCGCCTTGGATCCAAGTTAGGTGCTCAGTCCTGTCGAATAGGCCACTATAGGTGGGTTCGACTCGTAGGTGACCCGCGATCTATCGCTCAGTCTTCACGTGATCGTAGCACTAGAGCATATTAGTTTATTATCAATGATATTGTGCAGACCACTAGATGTGGTATTGATGTGTGTGCATGATATATATATATATATATATATATATATATATATATATATATATATATATATATATATGATTTGATTATGATGATTATGAGTTATATGATTGATGAGTTGATATGAGCTATATACAACCGAGGGCTAAGATGATATTTGAGTATTCAATCACATTCACAGAGATGTTTTGGCATTCAGTTGATACTTTGGCATGGCATATGCATACTTTCATACATACTTGTTTTCCAGTGGATTTTGAGAATTATATATATATATATATGAGTATATACATTATTTCTGGGAAATTATACAGGTTTTACGGCGAGGGGTTATAACTTTTGAAATGAAAGATTTTGAAAAGAATTGTTGCTGACCCACTCAGTTTTATGTTTTTCGCCCCTCCAGGTATTAGGTAACGTTCGTTGGTGGCATACGAGGAGCTCATCGGACGTTCTGACAGAATTCCATTTATGTAGGACCACTTTCGGGTGTTATTTCTATTCAGTACTTCTGCTTGACTGCACGTAGACCTTTATGCTCTGTATTATTGAAATTCACACTTCTTGTACACTAGTATTGCTAGTGTTTCAATTTTAATTGGTTCGTATCCTTGATTTGATCCTGCTTCCGCACAGTGCACATGGCTTACGTCACGTTCACGTGACGGCCAGCATACCCTACCTTCGGGACGGGGTGTGTCAGTTTGGTATCAGAGCTTAGGTTTGGCAGTCTTGCATATCTTGTGAGTATTCTAATTGTCTAGGTGTTTCTGTCAGAACTATGCCGCCTCGTAGGGAGCCACGTCGTTCAGCCGAACCTAGTTTCCCTGACATAGCTCAGTTAGAGGAAGCTATAGCGAGTGCTATTCAGTCAGTTATCCGCCCGCCTCAGCGGACCCCTCTGGAGTCGGTTCATAATTTGAAGATAACTAATTTTGTGGGGAATGAGGGCCCCGAGGGTTCAGAGAAGTGGTTGATGCATATTGAGAAGACTTTCAGGCTAATGCAGAGTTAGGGGAGTCTACCTTCGGACAGATGGGTGGAGACGACTTCATGGTTTTTGGGAAAGGAACCAACTTCATGGTGGGGACAGTTAGCTGATGAGTTACCCCAGGAAGAATCTCGAGATTGGGAGGTGTTTAAGCAGTTGTTCTATAAGAGATTCATTCTTCATGCTTACCTTGATCGTAAGAAACAGGAATTCACTGGTTTGAGGCAGAAGAAGCTGTCAGCTAATAATTACTACAGGAAGTTTATTGATTTATCTCGTTATCATCTGGAAGTTGCTGCTGATCCGGTTGAGATGCTACGTCATTTTAAGTTGGGCACCAAGAAGAAATGGCATACCATTGCGACTGCGATTCCCTGTGCCACTTATCATGAGTTTTATGAAGCTTTACTTCAGATTGAGGATTCTCAGAATTTGCCCAGTGACAGTGAAGAGGAAGAGAAGAATGGGAATCAGAATAAGGATAAGGGCAAAGGTCATTTCTCACAAGGACCTCATTAGACTCAGAGCTTTAAGCGTGGTGGGACTAGTTCTAGTTCTTCTAGTGGAGGTTTCAGTTCCACAGGTCAGAGATGAGGTGGTAGGTTCTTCCGGGATTCCAGAGCCCAGAGACAGGGGAACTTTGGCAGAGGAAACGCACCTTGGTGCCGCAGGTGCAGTAGTCGACATTTGGGAGAATGTCGAAGAGGTAGCACTGGTTATTATAGAGGTAGCACTGGTTGTTATACTTGTGGTCAGGAGAGACATCTAGCTAAGTTTTGTCCTCAAGGTCAGCAGAGACCTCAGCAGCCTCCTTTACCATCGCCAGCTCCAGCTCAGCAGTTCTCAGGACAGGGTGGCTATACTCAGATGGGCCGTGGTAGTGCATACCACTATCAGGGAGATTCTGTTCCTTATTCTTCGGGACAGTACCAGTACCCCCAGGATCCCTATCAGCAGGGCAGTTATGGTCAGTATTCTGGAAGATATATGCCTCCACAACAGTACTCTGGAGGATATATGCCTCAGCAGCAGTATTCAGCAGGTGGATCCTAGCGGCATTCTGGAGGACAATCTCAGCAGGTTGATGCTACTTCCAGTGGAGTTGGGTCTTCGAGACAGCATGGTCAATTAGGACAGGGGAGTAATCCTCAGGGGCGAGGAGTTCATGCTAGCAGAGGCAGATGAAGGCAGCAGAACCAAGGACGTATCAACAACCTTTCACTGCAGGATGCTCAGAATAATCCGGATTTGATCATGGGTACGTTAAATATTCTTGGTCATTATGCTAAAGTGTTAATTGACTGTGGTGCTACTCATTCAGTGATTTCTCATACGTTTGCTCAATTGACACAACCTCAATCTTCATCTCTTGGGTATGAGTTGGAGTTTGCTATGCCCAGGGGAGAGAAGTGTTATGTAGACTATGTGTATCCAGGTTGTCCCGTAATAGTGGAGAATGTGGTTATGCCTGCTAACCTCACTCCGCTAGATATTGTGGATTTTGACGTCATCTTAAGCACAGATTGGTTGCATTGCAATCATGCTAAGATTGATTATTACGGGAAATCAGTGACTTTTCATCATCCTGGATTACCTGAAGTTACATTCGTGGGTGAGCCTAGTGGTTTGAGGCATGGTATCATTTCGGTCGTGAGAGCCAAGAAGTTACTAAAGAAAGGTTGTCAAGGGTACTTGGCTCATGTGGTACTTAATGATGATGCTCCAGTTAGCGTGGAGAATGCCAAGGTGGTTAGACATTTTTCTGACGTTTTCCCTGATGATTTACTTGGATTGCCGCCAGATCGTGATGTGGAGTTTGCTATTGATTTACTTCCAGGTACTAATCCTATTTCGTTAACTCCTTATCGTATGGCTCCTGCCGAGCTAAGAGAGTTGAAGATTCAGTTACAAGAGTTGGTTGATAAAGGTTTCATCCGGCCTAGTACTTCACCTTAGGGAGCTCCAGTTGTGTTTGTAAGGAAGAAAGATGGTACTTTGAGGCTTTGTATCGATTACAGGCAATTGAATCGGATGACGATTAAAAACCGTTATCCTTTGCCTTGTATTGACGATATTTTTTATCAACTCAGAAGTGCCTGCGTATTTTCTAAGATTGATCTAAGGTCTGGTTATTATCAGTTGAAGATCAAGAGCGATGATGTTCCTAAAACTGCTTTCAGGACTCGTTATGGTCATTACGAGTTTCTTGTGATGCCATTTGGATTGACGAATGCACCCGCAGCTTTCATGGGGTTGATGAATAAGGTGTTTCAGCAGTACTTGGATAGATTCGTCATTGTCTTCATTGATGACATTTTGGTGTATTCTAAGTCGAAGGCAGACCATGTCCGACATCTTACTTTGGTGTTGAAGAAGCTGCGGGAACATCGGTTGTATGCTAAGTTTAGTAAGTGCCAATTATGGTTAGATCAAGTTGCTTTCTTGGGGCATGTTGTTTCGGCTCAGGGTATTCGGGTAGATCCTCAGAAGATAGCAGCTGTAGAGAATTGGGAACAGCCGCGAACCATCACTAAGGTACGGAGTTTCCTTGGTTTAGCGGGTTATTATCGGCAATTTGTTAAAGATTTCTCAGTTATAGCTTTACCACTAACGAGGTTAACCAGGAAGGAAGTTAAATTCGAGTGGGATGATAAGTGTGAGCAGAGTTTCCAGCAGTTGAAGTATTATCTCACTCATGCACCTGTTTTGACTCTTCCTGACGATAGTGGGAATTTTGAGGTTTATAGCGATGCTTCTTTGAATGGCTTGGGTTGCGTGTTGATGCAACATGGTAGGGTAATTGCTTATGCTTCGCATCAGTTAAAGCCTCACAAGATGAATTACCCTACACATGATTTGGAATTGGCAGCCATTGTTTTCGCTTTGAAGATTTGGAGGCACTATCTCTATGGTGAGAAGTGTAAGATTTTCTCAGATCACAAGAGTCTTCAGTACCTGTTCACGCAGAAGGATTTGAATCTTCGTCAGCGGAGATGGATTGAGTTATTAAGTGACTACGATTGCACGATTGAGTATCATCCTGGACATGCTAATGTAGTGGCTGATGCTTTGAGTAGGAAATCTCAAGGTCGGGTTAATGCTTTGTATGCTTCTCGTGCTCCTCTTCTGGTAGATTTGAGGTCTACTGGAGTGAGATTGGAATTGGAAGATCAAGAAAGAGCTGTGGCAGAGCAAGATAGAGCCTTACTTGCTAGTTTCCAAGTTAGGCCTATTCTGATTGATCGTATACTTAAGACTCAAATGGTTGATGATGAGATTCAGGAATTAATTCGTTTAAGGAATGAAGGGAAAAAGAAGGATCTCAAAGTTAGAGAGACGGATGGCATGCTTATGCAAGGGAATAGGATGTACGTGCCAAATAATGAGGAATTAAAGAAGGCAATTCTTGATGAAGCACATATTTCAGCTTATGCGATGCATCCAGGAGGAACTAAGATGTATCATACCATTAGGCCATTTTATTATTGGCCAGGTATGAAAAAGGAAATTGCAGAGTATGTAAGTAGGTGTATTGTGTGCCAACAGGTTAAAGCTGAAAGGAAGAAGCCATTTGGGTTGTCACAGCCACTTCCCGTTCCGCAGTGGAAATGGGAAAATATTACTATGGATTTTGTGTACAAGCTTCCTCGTACACAAAATGGTTATGATGGAATTTGGGTGGTTGTTGATCGATTTACTAAGTCAGCGCACTTCATTCCTGTGAGGGAAAAGTATTCTTTGAACAAGTTAGCGGAATTGTTCATCACGAAGATTGTGAAGTATCATGGAGTTCCTGTGAGTATCGTTTCAGATCGAGATCCGAGATTTACTTCTAAGTTTTGGATAGCATTTCAGGAAGCTTTGGGTTCGAGATTACTGTACAGTACGGCATATCATCCTTAAACAGATGGACAATCTGAGAGGACGATTCAGACTTTGGAGGATATGCTAAGATTTTCGGTGTTGCAGTTTGGTGACACTTGGCATTAGCGGTTGGATTTGTGGAATTTGCCTATAACAACAGTTTTCACTCGAGTATTGGTATAGCGCCATTCGAGGCATTGTATGGCAAGCCTTGTCATACACCTTTATGTTGGTCAGAGGTTGGTGAACGAGTTTTAGTGGGTCCTGAGTTAGTGGAGGAGACTACTCAGAACATTCAGGTTATTAAGTCTAATATGAGAGTGGCCCAAGATCGCCAAAAGAGTTTGGCAGACAGACATGCCACTGATAGAGTGTACAAGGTCGGTGATTGGGTATTTTTGAAGTTGTCGCCTTGGAAAGGTGTTGTTCGATTTGGAAAGAAAGGAAAGTTGAGTCCTAGGTACATCGGGCCGTATCAGATCACCGAGCGAGTTGGTGAAGTTGCCTATAGACTTGAGTTGCCGTCAGAGCTATCTAAGGTACATAATGTGTTTCATGTGTCGATGCTTCGACATTATGTCTCAGATCCTTCACATGTGATACCTCATCAACCCTTGGAGATTAGTTCGGATTTGACTTATGATGAGGAGCCAGTGACTATATTGGATTGGAAAGAAAAGGTTTTGAGGAATAAGTCGGTGCAGTTGGTTAAAGTTTTGTGGATGAACAATTCAGTGGAAGAAGCTACTTGGGAGACGGAGGATCGGATGAGAGAGATGTACCCGAGGTTGTTTTATGGGTACTAGTGGATGGTTTTGGTTATGTAAATTTCGGGGACGAAATTTTTATAAGGTGGGTAGATTGTAACAGCCCGTCCCGAAATTTACGTGCGAAGGACATGAAATGACGGAAATGCCCCTAGGCATTTAATTGAGGTACGTGTGTATTGTACTTGGGATATTTTTGTGGTTGTTTTTGGACCACACACACACATAATCACTCTCTCTTCCCTCACTCCCGTGTGTCTCTCTCCCCCTCAGATTTTCACTCTCTCTCCCTCCCATTTGTACGGCAAACACCCAAACCCATTGAGAACCTTGCAGATCATGGCCAAGGAGGATACCATTGTGTTCGTGAAGCTCAGATGAGTTGATTGATACCAATTTCAGGTAAGAACTCGTACGATTTCATGTTGAAAACCCGAGGTCCGTTTTAAGCACTATTCATCAACTTTTTATTGCTTTGTTTTAGGACAATCCAAGCTCACAGGGAGCTTTGTGAGACCCTCACGAACTTCGGAGTGTATCGTTGGCTCGAGTTGGACGTCGGGAAACCCCAGTTCGAAAGTGGCCAGTTTTTGAGATTTTGCACCATCGTGATTCGAAGCTTTTTCGAGGTTTTTGAAGGTATAGCCCTCTTCCTCTCTTAATTTAGAGCACGTAGGAAGAAAAATGAGACGAAATGGTGAAGAAATGGCCGAGTTATGGCAAGTTGCAGGTTTCCGGCGACCGGTCGCCGGCGCCGGCGACCCAAGGTTAAAGACGACACGCGTTGGCGCGTGCCATGCGTGTGGGGGCGCGTTTCACAGTTCCTTGTCAGGCGCGTGGGGGCGCATGAGCTACAGTAAAATTATTTTAAAAATATCATGAAGCTCGTGACGTCGTGTAGGTCTCGTTGGTATATTCATATGCCAAAATTGAGCTACGTATGAGAAGTTATTAGTAATTGTCGTTTATGTGCGTTAATTAACGTTGTTTCAGTTACTTCTCATATAGGCGAGACCTATCCAGAGGACGAGCATAGCCAGGCTAGGCACGAAGGTTACGACCCGTCTACATACCAGTGAGTGGGTAGTTATTTTTCCGTATATACCTATATAAATGAATTTTGCCCAGAAAATCAGTTAAATGAAAAATGATATGAAATGCGATATGAAATGCCATGCAAAGTATCTATTTGTTTAATTATGCATTATTGATTATTTATATTAATGTCGGTGCTGAGGACGCACAGGTAAGCGGCAGGTAAGTTTATATGCTAATTATTGTGAACGAATGATGAAATGTGATGTGATGTGATATGATTAGAGCTCATAGACCTGCACCCTGATATTAGTGCTCACGCCCAGAGAGGGGCTCAGTCTTTCACGTGTTGTTCACCTCCCGCACCGCATGCTCGCCTTAGATCCAAGTTAGGTGCTCAGTCCTGTCGAATAGGCCACTATAGGTGGGTTCGACTCGTAGGTGACCCGCGATCTATCGCTCAGTCTTCACGTGATCGTAGCACTAGAGCATATTAGTTTATTATCAGTGATATTGTGCAGACCACTAGAGGTGGTATTGTGCAGACCACTAGAGGTGGTATTGTGCTGACCACTAGATGTGGTATTGATGTGTGTGCAGGATATATATATGATTTGATTATGATGATTATGAGTTATATGATTGATGAGTTGATATGAGCTATATACAGCCGAGGGCTAAGATGATATTTGAGTATTCAATCACATTCACAGAGATGCTTTGGCATTCAGTTGATACTTTGGCATGGCATATGCATACTTTCATACATACTTGTTTTCTAGTGGATTTTGAGAATTATATATATATATATATATATATATGAGTATATACTTTATTTCTGGGAAATTATACAGGTTTTACGGCGAGGGGATATAACTTTTGAAATGAAAGATTTTGAAAAGAATTGTTGCTGACCCACTCAGTTTTATGTTTTTCGCCCCTCCAGGTATTAGGTAACGTTCGTTGGTGGCATACGAGGAGCTCATCGGACGTTCTGACAGAATTCCATTTATGTAGGACCACATTCGGGTGTTATTTCTATTCAGTACTTCTGCTTGACTGCACGTAGACCTTTATGCTCTGTATTATTGAAATTCACACTTCTTGTACACTAGTATTGCTAGTGTTTCGATTTTAATTGGTTTGTATCCTTGATTTGATCCTGCTTCCGCACAGTGCACATGGCTTACGTCACGTTCACGTGACGGCCAGCACGCCCTACCTTCGGGACGGGGTGTGTCAGCAACCTCTGCACATTCTGTACTCACAAATGGGCCATCTACTGGCCCTGAATCAGATGAGTTTAAAGCATGGAAATCGCATGATTATGCTTTGATGTTGCTACTTACTGCCAAGGTATTAAATATCGATGATATCGGAAATATCGGTAGTCCAAAAACACGAAAATTTCGATGGAAATATCGGGATATTATCGATATCGATAAAAATTGAATAAAAACCACGGAAATTGTAAGAAAAACTTGGAAATTTTTATTGAAACTTTGCAGGATGTTTATTTAGTCAATTATCTATTAGTTTATCACAAAAAATTGGAAGGAAATGCATTGCATGATGGATTTAACTTATTTAAGTTGATTATATAGCGAGCTGGCAAACATTGTGAGTTATAATTTGTAGTAATTAATGAAAGAAGTTTAAACACACCATAATCATTTATATATAATGAATTAGTACAATATTTTACACTTTATACATTGCGTGGTAAGATACATGAGTGACTTAGTACCACATAGAGTTCCTATGAGGTTCAAAATTTTCACTATCTTCATCATCTCCATGTGTAGAGTAAGTGTATTGTGAAGAGTAGTCATCAAATGATAAATCCCCAAAATAGTTTTGCATGTAATTGTTAACATGCCACCCATATGGATCCGAGATTGGTTGACGTTGTCCATAAGCAAAATCATTTGAAGATTGAGTCTCAGATTCTTTCTATGAGTCACTCGATTCCATCCCAACAGGAATGAGATATGAAGCGTTCGGGATTACCAAACAAATGGGATTTGGAAACCAATCCCATTTCGAAAATTTCGGTATTTTTTGGGATGAGATTCCCGAACTTTGGGATGGTTTTGGTTTGGGATTTTCAGGAATTTTTTCCAGCCCTACATGTAAGTGACCAAATAAAAAATAGAAAAATTAAAAACCACATGTCATTGACTAAGTAATTAATTGACACAATTTAAAATATAATACCAAAAAAAATTTGGAATATGTGCAAATTTGTTTCTTGCAAAAAGAATTCAAAACAAAACCATATATATAAATATTTTAGCATATTTTCAGAAAAACATAAGTGATATGGTTGTTAAGGTGTTGAAGAAGTGAAATGGCAGGGGTTCGAATCCCCCTATGCCCAAAATTGAGACTTTTCAAAAATTTTCAAGTATTTTTAGGTTTCATATCGCGATATTATCGATAATAAGAGGATAAGTCAACAAAATATCGTCGGACCAAAAAAACGATAATATCGGCGATATTTCGCCGATATTTTCGATATTTTGGTCCATGCTTACTGCAACTCTCTCTTCATCCGCTATTTCCTGTGTAATTGGTACCAAGAGTTCTCGAGAGATGTGGGTTCATCTTCAAAACCACTTTTTCTTACCAAGTACAAAAAGTAGTATAATCAAGTTACAGAGTGATCTTTACAACATGAAGAAAGGATCAGATTTAGGTTCCTTATATCTTCGAAGACTTAAAGAAGCAAGGGATGGACTTTCTGTTCTTGGTGTCACATTTGATGATGAAGACTTTGTGATCATTGCATTGAATGGACTACCCGCAAAATACAACACATTCAAGTATGTAATCCGAGGGCATGAGAGTGTCATTTCACTCAAGAACTTTCGTGCACAATTGCTCGCTGAGGAAGCCATTGTGGATTGTGCTTCTGTGACACCCCTTATGTCTGATGTGGTAACTCAATATGGTGACTGTGAGACACAAGGTTCTTTCTTTCCTCTCTTTAGCTCTCAGTCGCATGCTGGTTTTAATGATGGTTATCATGCTCAATACAAGTTTAGTTCATGCCAGTCAAGCTATGGCAATATTGTTGATGGTTATAATAGTGTGTACAAAAACTTTCGATTCAAAAATCGTGGTAAAGAGGGGTTCCATTACGATAATGGTGCAACCTACATGTCTTTTCCTCATTTTTCACCTGGAATTCTTGGCTCCCCTCCATCTCCATATCATAATTCTCTACCACCTGAAATTACTACATGTCAAATTTGTTCACAAAAGGGCCATCTTGCTGCCCATTGTTCTGCTCAAATTACCAACTCATCTATTACTCGAGATACAAACTTGCAGGATCAGCTTCGAGTTTTTGATTCAATGGATTCCGTCGAGCAGGACTATGTTATGGTCAATTCCACAATGAAAACTAAGGAGCAGGCAGCTAGTTTTGGCGCGGAAAGTTCACAAACTAGCGGATCAGCTAAATTACCAACATCTTGTGATTCAACTCCATTACTGGAAGTGCAAAGACCATATATACTACACCCTTCTACTAGGCTCAATCTGGTACATCAATTTGCACAAGTTCTTGCAGATATGTCGCATGAAAAGTATAATGCAGGATTATTTTTCGAATTTTTTGTTCAACTTCTTGTTTTGGCCATATGGGAGAAATATATTCAAATTGCTGCACATGAATTAAGAGGATATTATGTGTCTTGCTTATGCAATGGTGACGATATATTTGATATTCAATTGGGCTACCATATGGGTATTTGTGATAAGGGAGGTGGCACCAGCAACCTCACTCTCCAATTGCAGGGAATACTACACTAATGTTCTTTGACAACCTGATGAAATGCTACATTTGTGATGATACTGCTTCAACCTCATGATTGGGCGCCCCAATCATGAGTTTAAGGGGGGATGTTAGAGTATAATGTTGTATGGATGAGATCTTGCCATTTGTAATTAGATTAGGTGGTTTGTTAGATTAGTTAGTTTGTTAGAAAGTCTGTTAGAGTGACTAGTTCACTATAATTACATACTCTTGTAATTACTTTAACATTAAGTAAACAATTCAGAAATCTCTTTTACCTTTTTACTTCTCTCTCTATTCTCTGCTACTCTCTCTCATAACTATGGTTTCTATTTCTTCATATTAACACGGATAGTATTTTGATCTAATAATACATTATTATGCGTAGAAAAAACTTGTACCATGCATTCTTGGTTAAGAGACAGTACGGGACGGTGAGCCCCATTCAACGCAACTAATTCTCCTAATGCCCAAAACTGTAATTTTAACAGAAGACATATAAATGGCGCAGCACCCCCTCTAAACCCTAGAATTAGACCTCTCTCTCAAGACGCAGCGAAGCAAAACCCCAAAAAATTCAGGACAATGGCGGTTCCAGGGCGGGGGAATGGTCTGATGGAGGAGGACGACAACGAGGACGAAAACGCTCTGTTCGAAGAAGAGGGTTTGGAGGAGCTTGTTGCTCACGCGCCTCCCCACCTTCGCGCCATCGCAGACGCCTCTCAGCAGGGCGACCTCGACGCCCTTCGCCTCGCTCTCGGTATACCCACTTCTACTTTCCAGCTGATTTTTCACTTTGATTTCTTAATTGGTTGATGATCATTTGATTTAGTCGTTTCACCCTATTTTGATATACTTATAAACCCAGTTAACTTAAAACAACTTACGTTGCTGAATATTTTCAGTAGAGTTTGGTTATACAAGCTTAATTTAGCTTGTGTTTGACTGATTAGCGTACTAAAAAGCTCGAAGCTCTGGGTCCGTTTGATATCCATTTCGTCATTAGTGTTTAGCTTTCACTGTTTGTATTTGGAAACGAGGAAAGTATACGGGGAAGAAAATAAAGAAAAATGTATGAAAACAAAATTTGAAAGTAGAAACATTGGGTCTGTTTGATAACGACTTTGTTTTTAGTGTTTGGATTTTACTTTTCGTATTTGAATAGGAGGAAAGCATGTGGGAGAAGAATGAATGAAAACAAAACTTGAAAGTGGAAACTACTAAACATGGTTTTTGAATTTTGGGTTTTAGTTTTAGTTTTGTGTGCATTTTGTTGAATTTTTCAGGTTTTGGGTTTTAGTTTTGTGTACATTTTGTTGAATTTTTCAGATCGACGGGCCGGGGGCTCCACACTGATACTGTCTCCAGCTTGGTAATTACCACTTGCAGGTGTGGGGTTTTATTACAAAAGACCTCAGTATTAGTTAGAGTAGGGTAATCATATTTAAACTCATTATTTTTTTCTTTCCCCCACCGATGTGGGATAGCCAACACATTTTGAATTTTCACTTTTCCCATCATTTTTTGATACATTTCTTCTACATCTATCCGACCATCAGTCGTCTACTCTTCTATGTACTTCCCCTCTATTCTAAATTTCAAATATTAAATATAAAAATCGAAACTGAAGACTAAAAGCAAAACGGTTATCACAAGGGCCGTTTGATTTTAATGTGTTTCAATACCTGCCCATTTTAGTTATTTCATTGTACTAATATTCATGATTTATTAAATTTGTTTTCTTGGGGTATTTAATTGCTCCATTTTGATTTCTGGGCGTGATCTAATTTCTACCGATGCTTACCAAATCCCCTTCTTTCTGATTTGTATACAAATATTTCAATACCTGCCCATTTTAGTTATTTCATTGTACCAATATTCATGATTTATTAAATTTGTTTTCTTGGGGTATTTAATTGCTCCATTTTGATTTCTGGGCGTTATCTAATTTCTACCGAGGCTTTCCCAAATCCCCTTCTTTCTGATTTGTATACAGATAACTTAGTAGGTAGCATCGATGACGCAGTGGAAGATGGAGACACAGCTCTCCATCTGGCCTGTCTATATGGTGTGTCCAGGTCAGTCGTCTGCTTAGTATGTGGTTCTGTTTTCATTTTGTTGTAAGTAATACTTTGAGCTGAGAATAATTCTTCGGATGTAGTTACTTTTGGAGAGAGGAGCAAATTTGGAGGCTAAGGATGAAGATGGAGCAATTCCTTTGCATGATGCTTGTGCTGGGGTAGGCTATAAAAACTTTGTAACTTTTACGATGTGTGAATTATCTTTCTATGCAATTTTTTTTTTATTTTTCCTAAATGATTGATGTAGGATACACCGAAGTGGTTCAACTTTTAATTAACAGTGCTAATGATGCTGAGCGTGTAAAGAGAATGCTAGAAACAGTTGATGCCGAAGGTGATATTGTGAGTATTACTCGAATCCCATATTTATTTTGTTTTACGTGTGAGTTTAGATAGATGATTAGATGGTAAACTGAATTCTTGCTTTCAAATGGGAACTGTGTATTAAATGTTGTAACGGGGCTTGATTTTGATAAATGTTTGTGGTCATTGTACTGACAATTCTTCAGCAGCCTCTTCATCATGCAGCAAGAGGTGAACATGCTGATATTATAAGATTGTTGCTGGCATCTGGAGCTTTGCCTACCAAGGCAAACCTATATGGAAAGGTTTGTGTTTGAAATTTTATACTTATTAATCGATTTTGCTATAGTCTCTGTTGTGGCGTTTCTCATTGAAAATTCGGGCAGATCGCAAGTGACCTACCAGAAGCTGACACAGAAGCTAGAAGACTTTTGGACGTTGCCTCTGCTGGTATGGCGTGCCGGTAGGCTTTATTATCGGAATTTTTTTTCAAGGATCCCAACGTTCTTTGCTTTTGTTGATCATCAGTTGAGAACACAAGACGTTGAGGATTTTCACCTCTTTGTTTATTATTACAGTTTCAGATTTCAGAATATTGAATATAGAAAAATAGAGCAGTTTTTCCGACTCCATGTATGCAGTTCTTTTTCAGTTTTCTTCTCTCCTTTTCAACGTTTTCGTGGGTTCTTTGTGCTTACAGTTAGCAGTCACTGCCCAGATGCACTTGAGCGAGAGTCATCAGAAGACAATTTCGCAATCTTGTAGTTGAACAAAGAGCTTCCTGCACAATTACGCCCGAACTCTTCCGCAAAGGTATTGGTGTAAAGCCCTTTGTTTGGTGTAAATGCTCGTAACACCAAAGATCCTTGACGGAGACGAGGCATTTGCTTTTCTATTAGTTTGTATAATATACAATTCTGCGAGCTTCTCATCATCAACTAATTCAAAGGAGAACGACTTACATAAAGCGAGTTGCATTCCCGTCCAACAATACATTGTTATGTGTATTTATTTCTCCTGTGGCAATGCATTATTGTTTTCAAATGCCACGTTGAAGCCAACACCGTCCCATGTAAATTGCTCAGTTCGGTAGACGGAAGTCGAGAAAAGTAAGACAAAAAGACAACTTACTTGAAATGAAAATGATAACATTACAACAACAACAAAAAATGGTGCTATTAACGCCTTTTTTAACCTCTCACATCCTTGTTAATTTTTTGTCATTGATCTTTTTTAATTTATTCGATTCAACTGTCAACACAACAAGTAACATCATCCCACATTTCCTGCCAAATGTGAAGAGAGCTCTGCTAATGGATATGCCTGTCAACCTAAACCTTGAAACACCACCTTCCATACCCAAACAGCTCCAAATCCAAAAGACTGGAGCAGCCTCCGGGAATAAGTTGGATTCTTGTAAAAAGAGTTCGCTGTTATGCAAGTTTAGATTCTCTTTCAGCCCTGATCAAAGAAAGTGGATATATTCCTGATCTTCGATGGGTTTTTCGTGACGAAGAGGTTAGGTAGAAAGGGGGATCATAATCTTGTTAATGCCTATTGCTGAGGATTGGGAGGGAACAGCATGAAGAACTTCGTCTTGACTGGATTCTTACTTAGGCTTGAAGAATGATTCTGTCGGGTACATTCGTGTTGAGATGGGGGCGATCTCGTAGTTTTTGGTCTGTGAAGATACGTTGTTAGGTGCTCCGTTTTATTTTCCCATTGAAGCCAAACCTAAACCTATGCTCGAGAGAGAGCTGTCCATATATTGATAAGGGATGTAGGGATTCTCGAGAAGAGAGGCGCACGAGTGAATAGAAAGTTGGATCTACGTTGGATCTTACCTGAATCACCCCACGTGATGTGAAAGAAAACCTTCCTAGAATATGAGAGTTTCTCAAAAGCATGAAAGAACCATTGAGCAATAGCATCAATTTCAAACATGGAGGAGCTCTCAATCTTAACAAGTTTGGTTATTGAGTTTTTGACCAAACTGTTTATAGTTAACAAAGGCAGAAAAGAAACTTTTCCTGCACCCGGTGCATAAAACGGCATTTGTTACATCGTGTGAGAAGCACACAACCATAAATGTGAAACATCCGTTTCATGCAGCAGGTGTAAGAAAGTTCTCTTATAGCAATGATCTTGCAGAACTCAGCATGTGGAGATCTACAGAAAACTTATGGGCAGGTATATGGATTAAGTGTTGCTAATGAATTTTTTTTTTTTCCTTTTCTTCCCTGTTTATATAAAAATACAAGCAATTCTTTTTCCATAACATGGCTGAAAAACAATGAAATTACATTTACAAAAGCTAATACATAAGTTATATGAGTGCCAATTTGTGCATTATACGATTGAAACAAACAATTATGCAGTAAGACGGGGGAAAAAACATCGAAATTACATATACAAGATCTGTTCTTGATGTGAGTCGAGCTTCATACGAGGTGCACATGGTGGCATTTTACGAGCAACAACTACCGATAGGAGGTGCTTGATTTTCCTGTTTCTGCTTCAATATATTTCTCTTTGCCACAGTCGAACCTTCTTCCAAGAGACTAGGAACCTCCATTATCTGTTGCACAGTCCCAGTTGATTAGAATTAGGAACAGAAAAAATGTACCGTGTGGAATAAAATCGTAGGGCGACTGCCTTGAGCTTGAGTAATTAGCAACATGATTAGAAAATTGTACTGCTAAAATTATGTCAACAAGTTTTTAGGGATATGCATCTGTCATTTAAGTAAAATACAGTTGCATCTGGCATGAGAACTTCAGTTCTAATTCTATCGGGCGTGTTTAAAAGAAAAACTTTCTCGGAAGTACCTTCAATGCTAGCTCTTCAAAGCAGTGCTCCACATTTTCTCGAGTTTTAGCACTACATTCAAGAAACAAACATCCGAGATCTTTTGCAAGAGAAATCCCCTCTTCTCTACTTACAGCCCTTTCTGATTCC
Source organism: Heteromeles arbutifolia (assembly GCA_024362995.1). Taxonomy (NCBI): domain Eukaryota; kingdom Viridiplantae; phylum Streptophyta; class Magnoliopsida; order Rosales; family Rosaceae; genus Heteromeles; species Heteromeles arbutifolia. Next base: position 1,732,339 of record JANCRC010000022.1, read on the forward strand.
TGGAATCGCAAAGAATTGATTCGTAACTCATTCAAGAAGTTGAGATAAAAATAAGAAGAGGTTTCACCAGATTTCTAAAAACATGGAATCTCTCAAAGATGGAGATCAAAACAGAGATGAGGACCACAAACTATTTCATCCGTTTCTCGCTTTGGTTGTGATAATATAGGACGAGCATGGAGCTAAGTTAATAAGACCTTTTCGGGCCGTATGCTTACTACGAAAGACAACGCCCCACCAACTATCGATCACTTCTTGTTCGTTCTCTGGGATCAAGTTTTAAAATATAAGACAGAGAATACGAAACTTACTCTATCAACTTTATTCCCAACAAGCATCTTGACACAGTCCTGGTTAGTCGAGTATAGTTCCACTTCTTTAGCCCACACATCCGATAAGTTCGTAAAGGTGTCTCTCCGGGTCACATCATACACTAAAACAAAGGGTAGTCATCCGTTAGCTGAAATCAGGCAACTGTTGGATGCAAGGTATTCTAAGAACTTAAGATTAGGTAATAGTTCCATGATACGAAAACAGATGCTACTAAGAGAAGCGGGAGAAGTAGCTTCATATTTCCGAGGTGAAAGCAATGCCACATTTTCCTTACAGAAAACATAAAGATTTCGAGACCAAAATGGTGAAAGCTTTGATAACGTACCAAGGATGATTCCTTGGGCATTTCTGTAGTAAGAGCTTGTTAATGTTCTGAACCTCTCCTGTCCAGCTGCAACACACAATGTTATTTGTTCCCAATTCATCATTTAAAATTTTATCATATAAATTGATGAGAAAATCTGGGTCTCTCTACCTGTGTCCCAAATAGTCATCTTGATTTTCTTCCCAGCTACAGTGAGCAGCTTGATTTTAAAATCCACACCTGCGAACAATGCAACAAAACTCATCAAATATACTACAAATGGCTGTCCGGTTGTCCCAATCAAACCAAATTCTGCACAAGATACACAAAGTTCTTCAAGCTACTAACTTCTTTGAGCCCATTCCTTGGAAAATTCTTGAATACGATATTCTAAACTACTCTAATCTACAAGAAGATGAATTGGAGCTTCTAAACTTCTCTAATCTACAGGAAGATGAATTGGAACTTGGGTGCGAGTGTGGGCACACTGCCGAACTAGCCTAACCTGCGTCTGCAATATTCTCTTCTTAATCACAACGCTATTTAGACCAACTTTTTAAACCAAATTTGTAAACCATGTGATGGGATTACCAATGGAAAATAAGCACATTAATCAACATTTAAGTAATAATTCAATCGTCAACAACCACGACATATATATATGATTTACGAAATTTAGGCTCAACAGTTGGTCTCTCTAGTATTACCCTTATACAAATATAGATCCAACAGTATACAAATATAGATACAACATTTGATCTCATCAGACCGGTAACACAAGAATTAACAAAATGACATTTTTATCACCTCCCTAATGAAATGTAAAAGATGGGGTTCAAAAGATTGATAATACCAATGGTGGGGGCAAGATCGTCAACAGAGTTGGAGATGAAGCTAACAAGCAGACTACTTTTGCCGACGGCGGAGTCTCCTATCAGCAAGATCTTGAACGACAGATCGTAGTTGCTGCTGCTCTGCCCTGAAGAACCCATTTCAGATTACTCTCTCTCTCCCTCTCCCTCTCTGAGGTGATGATGGCTGCTTTTTCTCTCTGAACTGTCAATCTCTCTCTTTCTCTCTCTAAAAAGTAGAGAGAAAGAAACGTATATAAGGGAGGAGAGAGAGGAGGAAAGGTGGTAATGGCAATGGAGAGAATCAATGCAGCTATATCTTTTTTTGGAGTGGAAAGGCGAAGGAAGGAAGGAGGTGAAGAAAGAGAGGAGAAAAAGCTAAAGAAAAACGGCTATTATACCTGAACTCCATTGCCAGACAAACAACGTATTTATTCTTTTCTTTTCTCCCTTTCCTTTTTCCTTTCTTTTTTGTTTTTAATTGTTTCTTAATCTTTTTTATGTTCCATATTAAGAGGGTTTTGTTTGTCTAAACTCTTTCTTTCTGTGCAGTAAAGCTTTGTCGCACATTGGTAGGACAGGAATCGATTCTTTTGACACACACCACACTATGTCAGATAAACTGACACGACACCCATGATTCTACATTCGGTCACACTTTAGATTTTTATACTGTAGAGTTGTAAATAAAAAGAACAAAATTGATAAGCAATATGTAATTATACATGAAATAAAATATGTACATGATTCTAGTTAGATTGATAATTGTATATTTGTACAACTGGTTGCACGTACAATCTTTTCAACACGGTGGAGCTTATAGATCGAGAGATGTATGAAACGGGCAGTACATGTTTAATACAAACGTCATGTGGCTTAGTGTCAAAAATACTATAGTACATCAATGTACGACGTGTTATTGAATATAATGGTTGAATATGCGTTGAAGAATTCTAAACAATTTAAAAGTGAATCTAAGTCACTTGAAAGAGAAGATATAGCAGAATGACTAGTTGAGTTGTAGTATGATTATTATCTATCCCAACAGGATCCTTTTCGAATCTTTTTAGTGAGGATCTTGGGGATCCGTAAATTATATATCGTGAGGTCATTTTTTATCAGGTATTGTTTACATTTAATTTTAAATAAAAATATTTTAAATGATTTCTAACCGTATAATGTACGATAAACGGATGTGATTTACGAATCTCCGAGATCCTTCCTGTAGATTCTCACAAAAAGAATCCGGCAAGGATCCGGATTCTTATCTATCTGAAATTCCAGAAGGGGAAATATATGACATTATAATAATCGGAATTTTCTAGTAGGAAGTAGGTGTGTGGTCGAGAAATACGAGTCAAAAAGAGAAAGGGAAATTGTGAATGTGATGCGTGGCGGGAAATAGATGGGGATGGTGAAGGGGCACCATCATTGATCATTGTATGGTAAACTGGAAGTCATCCCACCATTTATAAGCCACACCACAATAGCTCCATCTGTTCTTGATGAATTCCACGTTGACGGGAAGGGAGACTTTCTACGTGCTTATATGTAAGTTGGATTACTTTCTATATTGTTAATTGATTTTATGGTGAAATCTCAACTTCTTTATAGTATCAAAGCAAGTTGTCCTACGTATGAAGCCAAATGACCACACGCACTTCACGTCATCCTGTTGTGTTGTCCACGTGTTAGGCTTGAAAATTCCTCACACATGAGGAGCGTATTGAGAATGAATCTCACATTTATGGGAGGAGAGATCTTGCATGTGTTTATAGTAAGTTGGGCTACTCTCCATATTGTCAATTAGTTTTATGGTGGAATCTCAACTTTCTTCACCATCATATAAATATGAGACATTTATTTAAACTATATGACGTGATTGTTGATGATTAAATTATTACTTAGTTGATTAACGTGCTTATTTTCTATTAATGACACATCACATAATTTATAAATTTAATCTAAAAAATTACTCTACCTAGAATTACTATTCATCTCCCTTACCTTGACGTACCAAAATGTAACCACCATTCCTTTTTTATGAAATCACATTTTTATGTTTATTCAGTTTCAGGAAATATTAAAATCACTTTTTTTTTTTCTTCATTCATCCCTTAAATGAGGAGGAGGAAGAGGCAGTCATATCAATAGCTAATAAGTTATACTAAAAATGCCTTTAGATTTTAAACTAAAGTAAGGGGTATTCGAACTTGGTACAAAAGGGAGAGTACAGTATTCTAATCAATTTAGCTAAGTTCAAGTTTGCGTATGGGACTTTTGGTCAATATTGTGCATTACTTTAGATCAAGACAATTTTTACGCAACTTATTACCTAGTAATAACGCGCACACATAAAAAACTTAGCATTAGAATATATTTGAACATTAAATGTTTTTAACTACTTAAGTTACACGCTCCTGGATAAATATAGTAGAATTTATAGTAGAATACCTGTGATTGTGACATTAATCATGACTATAAGAGGTAATGATACGATCAGCTCCCCACCACTGCCAAATGCATGATATAGTATAAAATAAATATAATACATATGGGATTAAAACTTAAACGAGGAGGATTCTCTCCTCATTTTTTCTCATACACTTCCATCATCTCCTTATTTATGTGGTCACGGTTAATCCACGTCAACATTTTATATTGATTTTTTTTATAGAGATAATAGGACAAAAATACGTGGTTTAACCGTGATCACACAAACAAAGAAATGAAAGTGTATGGGAAAAAAAGAGGAGAGAATCCTCCTCCAAACTTAAAACCTTCTTTTATGGCTTGGCCTCATCCCAAAAAACAAACAAGAAAAAAGAAAACATTCTGCTTTTTAATGCTTTTATACTGTAATTGCCAGCAGTTTTTTTAAAAAAAATACTTTTTTTTTGTTTTTTGATGTTCCAAATTTTTTAGTAAGCTGTTTTTTTTATTTTAAAGAACCACAATTCCTAACCAGCCATTAATTAAGAGGACGAGCGTGCAGTTAACTGATCGAAGGAACTGAGGGAGGAGGAAGCACCTGCCCCTCCTGATGGTAACCGATCGCTATCGCCATCAGAAACCGACCAACTAGACAAACAAACCAGTTGAGAATTATTGGCTAAAGTTATGTGGAAGTATTTATTAGTGTTTGGTGGACTCTTAATAACACAATAAATCAACATGATCTGTGTTACAATACACACAAAAAATTTCAAATATGAGAAAAGGTTATTAGGCAGCGTGAAATTCTTTATATCTCTCCGGACACGGAATGAGTGGATAATCGTGACTTGTCACCAATTGTCCTCTTTTTATTAAAAAAAAAATAGATATAGAAGGTTGTGATTGGTATATACGGTTCAATGGAAAAAAAGGGTAAGTGGATAAATTAAAAGAGAAATTAGTTCTCATTCCTTATTTACATATTGCATGATTAAAACCACAAGGAACTGTTATTAGCACTCCAAAAATTACATTTTGTACTCCTCACAAGTGTAGTTTTCATTCTAGTTATAAAAAGTTTAAAATGCAAAATGCGATTTTTGAACTGCCAATAATAATTTCTGAATCTTACGCTTATTTATGTTTTATTAATGTCCTTTAACTTTGTTCACATCATCATTTTAGAATTTAAAAGATTACCTCAACACTTTTTCATATTTTTCTTGGTCGAACATCTCTTCCTATATTTAAAGTAAAATAAACAACCATTTAAACTCCTTTCATCCCATCATACCCATCCGGAATCTACAGCACCCAAAACCCAATTCATTATGTTTCTTCATCATCTAGACCCAATTCATTATCTCTCTCTCTCTCTCCCTCTCTCTCCCTCCCTCCCTCAACTTTTTTGCTTCTTTTTATTTTTGTACTTTTTAATTAAACATTAATCTTGATTGTTCAATGTATGGTTGGCTACACTATTATATTTTACGGGTTCAATTTTATTCTACATGTTATTTCATTCTAATATATCTATGGGTACACTATGTTTTTGGTTCAATTTAGTTTTACATATTGATATGGGTACAATATTTTTAGAGCAAATTAGGTAAAATGGTTTTAGTTGATGCATTTTTATGAACCCATATGTATGCCTACAAAACAATGTGGTACATTCTTTTCCTTGAGTTTTTACTCTTATATTTATTTTTATTTGGGTAGAATGTTAATTATAAGTTTCTTGTAAATTTGGTATGTACCCATTTGATATTTGTGTGTTGTGTTGTGGATAGGTAGATTTTTAGGCTTATTTTTATGTTAGTGGTATTTTTTTTTATGTCAAGTTCATAGGTATTGTGGGACAACGATTTTCCAGAACTGAAGTGAGGCGGATCGGAATACGAATACCTTGTAAGTGCGATTAGACTCAACAACTTCCCTATGAAGCTAAAAAACAGTACAGCAATGTCACCATCATCTTATTTTGGAGCAGTGGACAAAGTCCGACGACTTTGCTGAGATTGACCTTACTTATTCCACAAGACATGAAAACCTAATCCTGCAAGGAATCATCAGGTTTCCTATATTCTTGGAGTCCTTACAATCTAAGGATTGGCGTGCGGCACAATAATCACACTCCTAAGAGGATGCAATATCTATTTCCTAGATATCCTAGAAGATTCTCTCAGTTTAACATAGATTTCCTACCCTAAAAGGTCTCTACCTGGGCTGATATAAATACATTCATTTAGGGTTCATCTCTAGTAATGCAATTACCACTCACTTATTCTCTTGCCTACTCCTTAAGTCTCATATATTTGCTAACTAACTTGACCGTTAGAGAGCTTTTAGCTAGCATTCTCCTTGATCCTTTGCAAGTCCTTGTCAGATTGACAGGAGATGACGTAGTGACAGGCCAGCTCCGTCCAAGCCCAGGCAATAAACTGACTTAAACGTAACCATAACAACATCCTCCATAGCATCAAAGACAAGCCTTTTCTTAAGCTGCCAAAGCTCATCCCAGAGCATTTGGCCAAGAAAATGCCAAATGTATACCAATGCACTGGCCATACCACTCGGGACTGCCGTACGTTAGGAGACCACATCGAGGAGTTTCTTGAATAGAGGCATTGATGAGAGTTCGTCAGAAGCAATGCCAGGAATAAGGGATTCGCTGATGGGAAGGGCCAAGGTAAATCCGACATGCATAAGATTACTGATGATGATGATGACAGACGTTCAACAAAGAAGCCCATCCTTAACATCAATTGCATCTATAGAGGACAGGGGCTACCAAAAGAAAGAAAAATTGGCACGTCTAAGCAAAGGAAAAGAGCTTCGACTACCTTGAGGTGAACTGTCCTCAAAAGCTGTCAAATCGATTAAGGGAGTCCTTTTTAATCCGAACTACACGTAGTTTGATTCTTCGATGACATGAGAAGATATGTATATGCTGAATTTATCAACAACTAATTCCAACGTTGTAGTCTACGCGAAGACAAGTCCATGGAGAATTTATCTCGTTAAAGCCTCACCATGGGCTATTCGTAAAAGATGATCCTCAATGAAGAACTTACATTGTCTAATCTTTTAAATACTCAATCACACCCCTTTATCAATTCACCATTCTCTTCTGAATAAGAATTTCAACGTTTGATTATGGTGCAACTTTCGTCTTCTTTATTCGCTTTTTTCTTTTTGCTGTACTGGGATACAATAAAATCCCAAATAACACAAAGCTTTAAAACTTCGCATAATTGCAACTCTAAAAACTCAAAGTGATAGTGTTAGAGGAGTTCCATTAGAAAATTTTGTAGTGTTTGGTTAACAGCTTGGGAGGCTCAAGCTATATTAGGGCAGTTATGATAAATGGGTTACGAGCACGAGGACATGGCCCTCTGATCTGGAAGTCCAATGCATCAACTGACCTTTGGAAAGTTTATGCAACCTAAGTGTTGTTGGTTATAACATTTGAACATAGGCTCTACGCCATTCGAGGGAATAATAAAAAGAGTGATCCTAAAATCATCCGAGGGGTGACTCTGGATTTCGACCCCGAGTACGATTACTTCCATCCAGGACCAAGGTACTAAGTCAAGTACATTCTACGATACTATGGGTCTAAGCATGTCTGAATGAAGCATCCAAACTACTAAATTCTCAAGAGGAATTTTATTCCAAATGAGCTTTGATACACGGAAATGCCTTAGCCAAGTTAGCTAAATGTATGATCAGAAACGCTCAAGTCCACACATAGGGTTTGACAACAGGATTCCAAAGATGTTTCCGACCCACATGCAAGTGACTAAGTCCTTAATGAACTTCCGTTTAAGATTCACTAGGACCATTTTTCCCTTTTGGTTTTTGCTACCTGACTAGATTTTAACGAGGCACCCAACCTAGACTAGAATACCCTTGTGTATGTCCCATAGACGTTTAAATTGGCTTTGCATCCAACTCGTCGTTTTCCTTACACTATGGGTTTTTGCTCTATATTGGGTTTTACCATAGCTGAGTTTTGTTAGACTTATTTCTATATGCAAGTTCCCTTGTTTGAGATTTGCATGTTCTTTAATTAGTGCCAATGAGATGACTTGATCAACGTGGTTGAATCTGATATGATATCTACTTGAGTATTCATACACTCAAAGGAGAGTGTTGTGAATATTATTTAATATGTGTGATTGTGTAAATCGTAGTTAAATTGGATTTTAGATTACGCATTATGTTATTATTCTTTCATATTAGATTTTGTATTATTTGGAGGATAAGTTACTCATTCACATTGATTTACTATAAATAAAGGCACCAAAGAGGGAGAATCACCAAATCCCTAATCATTCTACAGTTTCTCTCATCTCTATGCTACCACCGCACTCTCTCTCTACCTTTAGAAAATTGGCCACAACCTCCAAAATAAAATTAAGGGTAATGTTAAGGAGACAATATTTTTTTTTTTGAACAAATAATATTATCTACACTAAGAGGAAGATGTGGACTTAGCCTCACAATGACCTAGCAATAATGTGGTTCAAATTCACTTTTGACAAGAATCGAACTTAAGACATTTCACTAACAAGTAAAAAAGAATACCACTAAACTATAGTATACTAAACTGTAGTACTACGTGGTACGAGACTATAATTTTAAACTGATTTTACAAACTAAATAATATATCACCCATAAAAAATAAAGTATGTAGCGTAATAAATATATTAAGTTCCAAATTTTCCTTCACAAAAACACAAAGAAAAGAAAAGAATGGGCAGCGAGTGTGACTGTGTGGTTAATTCTCCCAAATCTTAAACCCGTCGAGTCTAAGAGAAACAGTCGGTGACTGATAACTGAGACGATGGACAGAGAATGGGGCTCAAAGCCCGGAAGCGGAGGAGCCGCCTCTGCACAGAACGAAGCCATCGACCGCCGCGAGCGTCTCCGGCGGCTCGCGCTTGAGACCATCGATCTCGCCAAAGATCCCTATTTCATGCGCAATCACCTCGGAAGGTGTGACCCTCTTTTGCTTTCTGATCAAATTTCACTGCTTTTAATCTGATTGTTGGTGGGTCTTTGTAGCTATGAGTGTAAGCTTTGTTTGACGCTGCACAACAACGAGGGCAACTACTTGGCGCATACACAAGGCAAGCGCCATCAGACTAATTTGGCAAAACGAGCTGCTCGCGAGGCGAAGGACGCTCCTGCGCAGCCCCAGCCGCACAAGCGCAAGGTCAATGTGCGAAAGACGGGTATGTGTCTCATAAATTTTTCACAAGCATTTTGTCGGTTGCTCGGTGGGCATGTAAAGTTGTTTATGATGTATAATGTGGGGGTTTTTTTTTTCTTTTGTTTTTTATTTAGTTTGATTTGGGTTTTTAAAGATTTTTTGGCTGATTGGCACAGCTGGTGCATTTCAGTAGAATGTGTTTTTGGACAAGAAAATTAGGTTGAGTTAACCAAGGGCGGAACCAGAAATTTTGTTAAGGCGGGCTAGATAAATTTTAGGGGTGATACGATGGCCGCTAACAAGAATCTTGACGACAAATCATTTGAAAAATTAGGGAAAATTAGGGGAAGATGGAGAGGTTAGGGTTAAGAGTTAAAAGCATGAGTGTTTACTAAGGGATTGTGTTTATTAATTGAGTCAACAATTAATGTAGGATGCGAAATGGCTACAAATTAGAGTGGGAATGGATTACTAGGTTAAATTTGGGTGGGCAAATAAGATGTTTGGGGTGAATTATCTTAGCATATAAATGGATACATATACATACACACACACACACACACACACATATATATATATATATATATATGGGTTAGGATCCAGGGACACATGCTTTTGACACACATTTTGACACTCATTTTTGTAGGGCTCACTTCGTAATGTAGTATGTTTTAGTACATTAGATCATCCTTGCAAAAACTTAGACAAATCCAAAACCATTAAGACATTCATTTGTAGTGAAGAAAATGGACAAAGACGATTCTACAAGAAACACTAAATTTAGTCCAACGGTCATATGGTTTTGGATTTGGGTGATTTTTGGTAGACATGATTTTTGAGGTAATATATAAAAGATGGATGGTTGGATCGTTGAAATACATTACGGAGTGGGCTTCACAAAAGCGTGTGTCAAATGTGTGTCAAAAGCGTGTGTCCCCCGATCCTAACACTATATATATAAAGTTATTTATTTATTTAAATGGCTTCCTGGGCTATAGCCCATGGTAACCATTTTGTAATTCCGCCAATGGAGTTAACTATCGTAAGTATATCCTTTAATCTATGGTTGCAGTCAAAATTGGTAGGCCAGGGTATCGAGTGACAAAGCAGTTTGATGGAGAAACAAAGCAGAGGTCTCTTCTCTTCCAGGTGTCTGTCTGTGTTCATTGTGATATATTTATTTTCCAGAAATAATGAGTTCTCGTTCAAGGATAATGCTAAACAATGGATGAGCTAATAGTGTTACTATATGTATGCTATGCAGATTGAATATCCTGAGATTGAAGATAATACAAAGCCAAGGCATCGTTTTATGTCATCTTATGAGCAGGCAGGGCTATTTATATTAATCTGAGTTTGTGGTCTGCAATTTATGGCCGTCGTCTTCTTCTACTCTTTTTTCTTATTTAAAGGCTTCAGTGAATGGTTTTGATATTTCTTTAAATGTTGACATTTCATGAACACAGAGGATTCAACCTGTCGACAAAAAGTACCAGTATCTTCTGTTTGCAGCCGAGCCTTATGAGATAGTTGCTTTCAAGGTATATCTCATTGTCAATGCATTGGGTACTCATTCATTCTCTATATTGTTAGATTCAAGACGCTTGTTGTGCCTGCATGTTTGTTTCTGTTTCAGGTTCCTAACATTGAGATCGACAAAACTGATAAGTTTTTCTCACATTGGGATCCAGACTCAAAAATGTTCACAGTTCGTTTTCTAACCCTATAGATTTGTTTTGTTTTATCTGCACTGCAAGAACTAGTTGAAGTGTTTCATTGGACTGTTAACCTCGTGGTTCATTAGATTGGTAAATCTTGTCCGTGGTTGTTTTAAGATATATGAACTTATAACCTTAGTGCCTGTTTCATAATCATTTCATTTTACTTTATACTTTTCACTTTTGTGTTTGAGATGTAGGGAGAGTATATGGGGGAAAGAAGGGAAGAAGTGTGGTGGGGAGGGAAGGGGAAGAAACAAGGAAGAGTGACTGAAATCAAATTCTTGAACGAGTTTTTGGTTTCTAGTTTTTGTTGCGTCTTTTGTTATACATATCTTCACCACCCTTCTTTTATGTTTTTGTTGGTTGAATTGTTCTTCTCACTTTTTCTTGTTGGATGTATCAATATGCAGTTGCAGCTATATTTCAAAACTAAGCCACCTGAGGCGAACAAACTGCAACCTCCCCCTGCAGCTAATGGCCCAGGTGCACCCGGTGTTCCATCAAGGCCTTTGCCCCCACCACCCCAAGGTCCTCCTCCTCCGCCACAAGGACTGCCTTCTGGTGCACCAATGGGAAATCCTCCTAGAGCTCCTCCGCCAGGTCCTGGATCTTTACTACCACCACCTCCTATGGGAAATGGCCCTAGGCCTATGCCTTCTGGTGGCGCTCCGCCTGCCCCTCCGCCGCCCCCTGTTGGTAATACAATGGCGAATTTCACTCCTGGCTCTCAGATGGGAAGGCCTCCATCTATGCCACCTCCACAAGGCTTTCCGGGACAACAAATGCAGGGCCAGGGTCTTCGTCCACCCCCACCACCTCCTAATATGGGCTAAGGGAACCTATTGCCTTGGGGTGGCAGTCCTTGTACCGGAACATCTCAGTGAAAATATTTGCCGTATCTGTGTGGAGAATGAAGTCAACAAAAATGCCCCGGTATTTCCGTTAAACTGGAAGCTGTACCTTGTTACGCTTTGTTTTTAACTTTTCGATCGAACAAATCAAAGAAAAATACTTTCCTGTTACTTTGACCATTAGATTGAAACACGGCTTTTCAAAGATGTCATGTTTGTCCTGAATCCAACAGAGGAAAGGAATAATAAGAGTACGGAAATCATTTCCAAATTTATAATCATTTGTAACGGCTTGTTTGTACAAAGAAAAAAAGATGGTTTGGATGTCTCTGATCGATTAAACACAGTACATTGATCGGAAAAATAGATATAGGTACATGTAAGTAAGCAGCAGGCGCTCCAAAAGTAGCAAAACCAGAGGGAGGGAGAAACAAATTCAAATCTGTCACCAAATCATTACGATGTTCAACCCAGCTGCTGCTCAATGCTGGCATAGCCGATGATGCTCCTTCTCCGGATGCTTTTGCAAACGGTCCTTGAGGGATGCAAACCGCGGGCCTTATCAAAAGTACCCTCAGATGAGGTTCTTTCTGCACCGGACACCAAATTCTTACCTTGTTAAGGCATTTGGAGGGAACACCTTCCGGATGAATTCCAAGAAGCGCCGGGAATAGAATGTCGGGTCCACAGCGGAGATGGACAAGGAATCGAATTGAAGAGATTTGTACGCGTGTTCAATCTTCTTTCCCATGCTGTAGTCTTGCAATATATCAATGATCCCAAGATATAGCACAACGTCGTATACTTCATGAAATGTTTGCTGGTCTCCCTGTTCGCCGGGAACCTGCTCTGCCCTTGCTGGCATGTTCACACCCAGCTGGATTTGGAGCCTGCTCAAATTTGTAAAGACATAAGTTTAATTAGAAATGCCTTTGGTCGGGATTTTCACTTCCGATGCATAGCTTTTCAAACGAAGGCTTAAACGGATTCTCTGAAATGCTCCATGGATGCATTCTATTGCAGCAGATCATACCTTGCTGTACCAGGTAGTAGGAGATCGACTTCCTCATAACCGGCAGATGATGCTCTCAGTCGGCTACCTCTCACATGAGGGCCAACAACAACACCAGCATCGTCGCTTCCACGAGGGATTAAGACAAGTCCCTGTGGGTAATTGGAGATCTCGTCCTCCAGAGTCTCTGTCATCCGAACACAGGGAACAAAAAACTTTACGTTAGTCCTTAGTAATAGTTGAAAAAATAACTCCATATCGTCGAGAGAAAGAGGATGACAACCACCTTCCTCTGCAAGGATTCCCAAACCATCAGCTCGAGTCGTATTATTGTAGGACGTGACAGACCGCAGATGTTGGGGGGCTCGATAATGCACTCCCATGAGAAGGCTGTAGTCCATAATGTGCTGCGCCTCCAGAAATTTACTGTCGATCTCAATCTGACTGCATAATATTCGGAAAGCACAATGAGTTACAGTAGTAATAACATATGGAAAAACATTGGAACCTAAGGCTTGAATAATACATGTTACGCAGGCGAAAAATGACGAGAGCGGAACTAATAGGATGTTACCGCTTAGTATTGTTACAAGTAAACCGAGTACTTAAATCTGGCACTTCGAAACCCCGTCGACTAGATCTTTCACAACCAACACAAACGAGAATAACAGAAGTACAATTTTTTTATTTTTTTTTTACGATAAACAGGGGTGTGTTTTCGTGTACTTAAAAGAACTCGCACTTACGTCATTAAGGCCTCTCGCCAAGAAGGTTCGAGATAAAAAGAGTAGTTTAAATCCAAGTCCTTGAGCGTTGTGTTTTCGTCGATTTCAATCTTATCAGCAGAACGACCAAGGGATGAACCTTTCAAATCAAATCTTCGATGTATTCTTAGCTCTGTGCAGAACATGTTTCCCATCACTACAAAGCGGAACTGCAAAGCATATTTTAATGTAAAAATGCCCGTCTTCAAAATACAAGAAGCAATTTACATTCATAGAGGCAGTATCATCGCAAATAACAAGGGAATTCACTACAGAATCTCGAATGACACTATTACTGGAATGTAACGGCATTATAATGCAGATATGTAAACACAATTCTAGCATGGCAGCTCATAAGAATCTAAAGCGCTCTTCCCATTACCTTTTGACCACTTGAAGGTTTAATCCTATGAAGTCCAAAGAATTTTGTGATGAGGGTGTTCTCGTACGACCTTACATGATGATGATAACTAGGAAGCATCCGCAGAAGAACCTACACATCACAACTCTGGTTACCACACCTCCAGATGATTAAAGAAAAGAGGAGGCGAAAGATGAAGAATTCGATTACAGCACATGTATCACAATTCAGCATTAAATAGAAATGTTTGCTGACCATAGTGTTGTTATACGAAAGATAGCACTTGCGTAACAGAAAATTATACGCTCACAGTTTCACTAATTGCTAAAGCTGGTCCTCCGCATGGACATAAGATTTGTCAAGAACCTTATTCCGAGTCCGAACAAAATTTCTGAGATGGTAACCAAGTAATGACATGTCCAGTAATTCTAAAACAACTTAATTTCAATCTGCTATCCAGTTTTCTCTTCATAATTCATTTTCACATCAAACATCGCGAACAAAATCATGAAAATTCACAAAGGAGTATCTAAGGCGCTTTAGCTTTAGGGATTAATGAAAAGAATCAGAGGAAGCAGTTTACTGGTTTTAGTGTGAATTCATTTCCACACCGAGAAAAAAGATAACTTCACAAGCATTTAGTAATTCATGTACATCAAGTCATCAACAAAAAAATGTAGATGCACAAGCTCTAGCAGTGATACAAACCTGAACTTCAGATTTCCTGAGCGTCTTAATCATGAAGCGGTCATCTTGAGATAGGAAAAACACACTACCACTTTTTCCGGGAGAAGAAAGTTCTCTGAGAGCATCATTTCCGCAAATAGACATCATGTAGTCAGCAGCATCAATCTTGAACATCTCCCTCAAATTCCTGCAAAGTTGATATAAAAGGAACGATATTGCAATGTCACGACTCACAATAAAGTAAATAGGAAACTGTTGGCAGCACAGTATCTGCACAACAGCCCGAAAGCATTACAGAAGTATACAATACAGTGAATACACCCACACACACACACACGATTGTGTATATGAGTAAACGACCCAATTTTTCAGGTTAAGGTTTAGTCAAGTTTTTTGTGTGCGTGTGTGTGGGCCTGATTTGGCGTCGACGCCCGCACTTGAATGATTCTGTACATACGTATATGTAATAAGTAAAACGTAGAAAGGGCACTTCTACAAACAAAAGAATATCCCCATCACTGTAAATGCATCAAGCAAACAAATAGGCTACAAGCAAAACGTCAAGGTAGGACAACTAACCTAAAGACCATAGGGCAATAGTCTTTCCACCTAAAATCTACTGATTGATGAGGCGGTGTCAACTGGGAGCCTTCTTTAGGAAAATTCATCCAAAAACTTGCTCGAGGCCCAAAATCTGATGCCCGGACTTCTCTCCTTTGTATTGGTGTTATCTTCCCAACAGTATACCTGGCCACAATTTAATCCACATTCAACATTAAGTTTCAGCAAACAAAATATGCAATGCACATGAGGTAAGCGATGAACAGCGGCTATCGCAATTGGACTGCAAATTTTTTCACCCCTAAAGGAGAAACCTTTTAAGATAATTAAACCCTCTCATGGAGTCATACAGCTAATTTATACATATATTTTGCTTGTTTCGCCACAATGATCCCATGTTTGTCCTGAATCCAACAGAGGAAAGGAAGGACACAAATCGCATTGCTTAATTAGTCTTTGCTAATACCACAAGGGAGTAACCAATTAAGCAATTATGATCTAATAAAAACCCATGCATTAGATACAAAAGATAAATGAAGACAAAGTAATACAAGTAATGTAAATGTACCTGATACCCAGCTGCAAACTGAGCATTAGATCGTAGCTCCTATGACCTTTAATGATTGCTTCACCAGGTCTCTTCACCACTTTTGCTAGCTTCTTTTGTCGCCGTTTTGCCCTTCTAGATGACGAAGAAAAGCTGTTATTCATTACTAGCTCACTGATTAAGACACCTTGCATATATTCTCGTTCTAAGATTGGAATTCCTGTCTCAGAATCTTTTTCTCCACCTTCAGCTAATGATAGATCATGTCCAATAACTTTTTCGAAAGATACCTCCAGACTCCAACGCCTTTCCAAGGAAACATTTCTATGCGACTGCTCCAAATTTAACAGATTTCTATTAGAGATTTTATCGGCTGAAGGACGATGAGATCCCTGCAGGCTCTCTCCAATCTTCGCATTTCCCATATCCCCTGAACCAGCATTATGGATATGTGCGTTGTTCTGTTTTCTTAAATCTGGCAAGAGCCCTCGTTTCCTCAAAGCGTTCAGGTAAAGTTCTACTACTGGAAGTCTGCTGCCTTTTGGATAAAATGACCCTGTTCCATCTTTTAAACCGCGGGTCCAAGTTCCAACATAGATGCCTCCATCACTCCACGTGTATACTCCAAATCCATGCATCATGCCATTCAACCAGCTTCCTTCAAATGAGTCCCCATTGGTCCATGTGAGAGTTCCCTTCCCTGACATTTTCCCTCCTTTCATATTTCCTAGATAAACATTTCCATTTACCCACATATACTTGCCAGGCCCTTCTGCCAACCCCTGCATCCAAGAACCTTCAAAGGCATCTCCACTAGGATAGACTTGATATCCCAAACCATGTTTGAGATTCAACCGCCATCGCCCCTTATAAGTCATCTTATCCGACCCAATGTAGGTCCCTGTTCCATGCATATATCCACCTGAAAATTCGCCCTCATAAACAGCACCTGAAGACCAAATAATTTTTCCATTCCCATGTCTCATCCCCCGTCTCCATTCACCCTCATATATGCAGCCATCTGACCAGACATATTTTCCCTTCCCTTCAGGGATGTTTCCAAGCACGGGTCCAGAATAGGACTCCCTATTCGGAAGTAATAGCTCCCTGACTCTGAAGGCTGCAATTTCAGAAGTATCAGCAATTTCACCATTATTTATTATGGATTCTCTGTCTTCTTTGGAAATGACATCAAGAGACTTTGTTCTCTCTGCAAACGATCGTGCTTCTTCAACTTTATCGCCAATGGCCGCAGGGCCAGACATGCATAATGTCCCAAAGATTTCGGTTTCTTACACAATTATAGGCATTTTTAGATTCTCACATGCCATATGACGATATAGGATTCTGTGAAAAAACTTATGAGTGAGTGCAAGTATACCAGGAAACTCCTTGTCCTCTTAGTTATAAACAGCAGAAAGATTAAAGACTCTATAAAAGGCAGTTCTCAAGTGCTTAAGATGGATTTCCAACTCGTTGAACTATAAAGACTTGAAAAGAAAAATATAAGAAAAAGGGGGGATCCTATTGATTCTGTTAAACTCATATAACAACGGTATGACCACCAAAGACTTTAATACTTGGCGAAAATAAAGAGCATCAAGCCAATACACATATGCTCTACAATTACTCCGGAACAAAAAACTTGGCTTGATTCAACCCCGTGAAAAATATAACCGGAAGAGCGCACATTTACTTATCCAGAAACAAATTTTTAAAATACCCAACTTATAAGAAGAAGCAGAAAAATGTGTTTGCACAATATCTCAGAAGTTCAGAACACAACAACTGTGAAAATGATTAATGATCTTTCAGAGATTCAGTCAACCAAAGCCTATAAAATCATCTAAGTGGATAAGTTTGATATTGCAGCTAGACTTTCACAATTCCCAACTCATCCAAATCATCAAATAAGTTTGCTTCATGTTGCAGCTAAAATTTCTGGGTGCCTAACACATTCAGTTAGTGCCTCTGAAAATAAACCAAAATCCGGGAGATATCTGAAAGAGCATACATTTACATCATCCATTCATTTTTTTCTATGAAAACAAAGCATCCACAAAATGATATACTAGTGCTGCAGTTCAACTTCCTTGTTCAGCAAAAGCTCATCCAAACTTTTCAGTTGACTTTCTACCCCTGATTTCCCAAAAGCAGAAAACTTGGGCTGATTTCAGCTCCAAAATCCAAGACCCAAAAAGCCAAAAGCCTCAAAACAAAAGGCAATTCCACTAAAAAGTCAAAACTCAACCCACAAAAGCAAATCAAAGACTCAAAACTTTTTGCAGAAAAGAAGAAGAAATATACCAGAGAAAATGAAACGAGGAGTGAGAGTGAAGGAAGGAGCCTTACAGGGGCAAGAGCGGTGGCTTTTGGGGTCTGAAGCTCTCTCTCTCTCTCTCTCTCTCTCTCTCTATGCTGTGTAGTTTTTGGGTTTTGGATGGTGACCAAATGTTTGCGAATCCCAAAGCTAACTGTGTAGCCTGAGACGCACTCGATGATGTGATTAAAGTTAAGCACTCAAATTAAACCCTCTTGTTGTCAAATCGTAGTATAAATGCAAGTAGGGATCGTTCTAAACCGGGAATTAGGAGGGCTTGCTAAAACCTCTAAACTGACTTAAAATACAAAAACAAAGTTAAAAACGTTTGAAAAGACTCAAAGGACTCTAAATAGACTAGTAAGACTCAAAACAGGTTCAAAATACTCAAAATTGCTCAAAAACACTAATTGGACAGATTCTAGACACTAGACACAACTTTGGACGAAAATTGAATTAAACTTGACTCAAAACACACAAAAACACAAACTAAGACAGATTTTAGCTAATTAGACTCAAACAAGTGAAGGGGGATTGGTTTTAGAGTGAAACTAAGTTAAAACTAACACAGACTTTAAACTAGGCAGATTTAGACGAAATTGGGTTTTTAGGACGGATGGTGAACTAGCTAGAGGTTTCCTTATCCACACATGACTTATATGCATATAACTTGACTTCCAGTTACGTTTTCATTGAATTACGAATGACAATGCCCCAGATTAACCGTGTCAATCACTAATTAACCCTCAGATTCTCCTAATTTCATTGAATTGGACGGACAACTCATCTACAACGAAATTATTCTCATCAATTTCCCTACATGACATCATAATAGAGACACAATCAGAGATCATTACGCTCAATGAGAATCATAAGCATTGACGAGGCATTCATAACTATGACATCATGTTACTCACACCAAGAATTGAACTTAACACGATTGTTCCAGCAACCTTTACTACTTGTGAACATAAGTTTGTAACGATTATGTGAAACTTACTTATATCCTAGCATCAAATTTATGCATGCCAATTAAGTGTCGACCCTCAATCAACAAACAGAAATAAGTTCTAATTCAAACAGTTAAGCCAATTGCATTCATACTTCAAGAATCTGTAACTGCAATTTATCAAGTCATATCACACACAAAATCATGGTTTCAAAGTAGCCTCTAGCTAAAAAACGAGTTTAGCCTCTCATGATTACAGCAAAACAAAGGAAAACTAAATTAATCAACGAAAACATAAGGTAGAAGACACCTAAGAACGCCCAACACTCCAGATTGGGTGCAACACGCTCCAAAGCTGCTCCTCCTCTCCTTGCAGGGCTGCGGCACAAGTGGTTTAGGGTTTATGAATGGTGTTTGGAATGGTTGAGATGTGTAGAGGTGTGTAGAATTCGTATGGATGGGTGGTGGTGTGCGGCAGGGCTTGAAAATATGTATATATAGCATGGCAAACCCTAGGGAAATCAGTTTAGGACTTGGACTTAGCAGAAAAATAGGATTAGGGTGCGGCAATTACTTTTGAAAAGGAATTGTGGTCCAATTAATTTATGAAAAGGATTTGTAGAACCCAAATCCACAAGGAAAAGGCCTAACAATCAGAATCCAAGAGGGAAAGGGCCTGAAAACCCACGGCACAAAGGAATAAGCGCAGGGAATGCCTTGCAAGGCAAGGAAAAAGGATTCTAGAAGGGAAGGAGACGCCAGATTTTTAGGCTTCTAGAAAGAATGTGTTTCTGGGCAGATTTTGGGGTTTCTAGAAGAGTTTGGGGCGCCGCTTTTGTAGGGGAATGGATAGGACTTCTAGAAATCAGGTTTTAAGTCCCCTAAACTGAAGAAAACAGGTTAGGATAAGATTAGGATAAGATTGGATAAGGTAAGGTAAGATAAGATAAGGATTGGGTAAGATAAGATAAGATAAGGTTGTTTTGGATAATGTTTTGGATAATTCTCCTTCTTTTGAGTTGATTCCTTATCTTCAATGATTTGAATTTATTTCTCCAACCTTGAAACATATTCCTAACTCCATTTGGACTCCAAATTCGTCCATCTTCATGCCCATTGCTTGTGCTATCCATTCCAAGCCCAGATTTGCTCTAAAATGCTCCAAAATGCATCTTTTTGCCAACTTTGCTTCTTGGACCTAAAAACACACGAAAATGACTTTAAACACTATATTAAGCAACAACTAGCTAAACAAATGCAAGAAAACACACTAAATAAGTAGCATAAATATGCTCCTATCAAATTCCCCCACACTTAGCTTTTGCTAGTCCTCGAGCAAAACAAAACAAACAAAACGTAACCTAAACCTTCCAACAATTGTCTCAGGGATTTCCAATGCACATGACATGTTAAAAATCATCATCCCCACAGATTTTGGTCATCTTTACGCTTAAGCACATACTTAATCATAGTCACTACTTACTAGTTCACAAATAACCAATTAAAACGATGTTTTGAATGCAGTAACATGCCTTAGAGAATTCCCTCAATTCCTTACTAGATATGCACTCTATTTTCCCACACATTTTCTGACTACACACCCTACACTAGGTATATGTGAGAAGATTGATGTAAATATGAAAACGAACACTCACATATGTTTATAACAAAGAAAGCAATTTCTGGAGTTAATAAGCATGTATAGATATGATCTCATGAATGGAATGCTACTACTTAGATGCGAGAACCAGTGACACCATATGCTCATATCAATCCCAAACTCCACATATTGAAACACACAACACTCAAGATTGAAGCATAGGGTTGTAACGGGGCTTTGGGGAGTTGGCTAACAAAGAAAGGTAAAGAAAACAAACGTTCTTACAGCAATAGCAGGCAAAGTAATGAATATGACACTTAGAATTCCCTTTAGCATGCAGAAATCAACTTTGAAACACAAGGGAAGTTTCAAGCAACAATTAGGGCCGTATTCAATGTTTTGGACCCTTCCTTCAACAAACAACACTTGAGAACTCTTCTTCACATCTTTTCAACTCCTTTTTCATTCTTTTCACAACTTTTTCTTTTTGTCTTTCTATTTTCTACGGATTTTTCTTCTTTTTTTTTTTTTTTCTTTCTTTTCTTTGCCGTGCCTCATTCAAGACTTTGGCACACCCACAACAAAACTCACTTCCCCCACACTTGTTTTCTGCCAAACAATGATCAAAAGGAATTCATATTGAGTCATGCGTTACTATGCTTCAAGAACAAAGGTATGGATGGTCCTAATCTAGGCTAGGTGAGGATAATGTGGGTTAACAAAGAACATAGGCTAAATATGGCTCAAAGGGGTTAAACCTACAATACATATGCAAAGGGTTAGGCTTTTTGGCACTGGGTTTAACTAAACACTTCATCTTGTTATGTGTTATGCGAATCAATTTCATGCTTTGAATAAAACGGATATGAGTTCTAGTATTTGGAACTAAATGATGAAACGCCTTCTAAGTAGCAACCAAGCAAAGAATAATGAGATCATGCAACGACTTTAGAAAACAGCAAATGCACAGATTTTTCTTAACTCTCCAAAGAACGTTAAAGGCTCAAGTCTCTCAGGGTTGTAGCGTTAGTTTGAGTTCCTTCCTTCAAGCATGTTACAAAAACTTATTTTTCTTTTATGATTGCATGTGAACTCATAAGTTATAACCACAACCAAGCATAAACCAAAGAGTAAATCAAACTTTCATCCATGTTTACAACTCTCTTTAACAGTCATGCAATTACAAACCGAATCCTCATCATTGTGTTGGAAGGTACCCTAAGACACAAACAAACACACAAAAACAACTCTTTTTGGGTTTTTTAAAACAATTTTTCAAATTTTTATGGGATTTTCGGATTTTTGAATCAAAACACACTAAAACACTCCAAAGCAGCTTAAAAACACTTAAAAACAGCAAGGAACAACATTAGAAGTTATGGGTGATAAAACCCTACGAATTTGCATCAAAACATTTTGGTTACCCCCCCACACTTAAATCAAACACTGTCCTCAATGTTTCAAGCAAGGACTCACACACAAGCAAGCAAACAACACAACTAACACACATAACAGATATGGCAAAACAAAAGCAATAAAGAGTAGAGTTAAGAACGCAAATCTGGGTTTGAGCTGGTTGTTCCTAGGTCGTCTTTATTCGAATGCATGGGTTGCCTCCCAAGAAGCGCTTGCTTTAACGTCTTGCAGCCGGACGATTCCTCGGTTTAAGCATCATTGGAGCCCACGGCATGGAAAGGAACTTCTTCCACAACCTGCCCCACAATGTTCTCGTAGTATGGCTTCAAACGGTGCCCGTTCACCTTGAATTCTTGTCCGTTCCTTAAGCTTTGGACTTGGACTGCACCATGTGGAAAAACATTAGTAACAATAAAAGGACCAATCCACTTAGAACGTAACTTACCAGGGAATAAACGTAAACGGGAGTTGAAAAGCAACACTTTCTGCCCAATTGAAAATGTTTTGCCCCGAATCATCTTGTCATGAAACGCCTTTGTTTTCTCCTTGTAAGTTCGGGCATTCTCATATGCTTCATTCCTTAGCTCCTCAAGTTCACTCAATTGGAGCTTTCTATGCACTCCAGCCGCATCTATGTCCAAATTGAATGTTTTCACAGCCCAATGCGCCTTGTGCTCTAGTTCCACAGGTAGGTGACACGGCTTGCCATAGATGAGCCGAAATGGAGACATCCCTAGGGGTGTTTTGTAGGCCGTACGATATGCCCACAGTGCATCGTCTAAACGCAAACTCCAATCCTTCCGGGTTGGCCCAACAGTCTTCTCCAAAATCTGCTTGATTTCTCTATTTGTAACCTCGGCTTGGCCACTTGTTTGAGGGTGATAAGGCGTTGCAACCTTATGCTTGACGTTATACTTCTTAAATAGCGCCTCAATGGTCTGGTTGCAAAAATGGGAGCCTCCATCACTTATAAACACTCTAGGCATACCGAATCTGGAGAATATGTTAGATTTAATGAAATCTGCAACCACTTGAGAATCATTAGTACGGGTGGCTTTTGCTTCCACCCATTTCGATACATAATCAACCGCAAGCAAGATATAAATGAAACCATATGAAGAAGGAAAAGGACCCATGAAATCAATACCCCAAACATCAAAAATTTCGACATTGAAGATAGGGGTCTGCGGCATTTGATCCCTTGCACCTATGTTACATGTTCTGTGACATCTATCACATGTTATGCAGAAAGTTCGAGCATCTTTAAACAATGTAGGCCAATAAAAACCACATTCTAACACCTTGAGTGCTGTTCTTTGGGTGCCAAAATGACCCCCACATGCATAAGTATGACAGAAAGCAAGAATGGAATTAAACTCAGAGTTATGCACACATCTTCGAATAATCTGATCCGGGCAATATTTCCACAAGTATGGATCGTCCCAAACATAAAATCTAGCATCCTTTTGAAGTTTATCACGTTTATATTTGTCTAGGGTGCTAGGGACACGTTTTGTGACCAAATAATTGACCAAATCAGCATACCAAGGCTCACTTACCTCTATGGACAACAATTGCTCGTCTGGGAACGTTTCTGGAATGGGGAGGGGCTCTTCATTGTGCACCAATCGGCTTAGGTGGTCAGCCACCACGTTTTCACTCCCTTTCTTGTCCCTAATCTCAATGTCGAACTCTTGGAGTAAGAGCATCCAACGAATCAGCCTTGGTTTGGCCTCCTTCTTGGTGAGAAGGTACTTCAAGGCTGCATGGTCAGAATATACAATTACTTTAGTGCCAAGTAAATATGAGCGAAATTTATCTAAAGCAAAGACAACAGCAAGAAGTTTTTTTTCCGTGGTAGAATAGTTCAGTTGAGCATCGTTTAAGGTCCGAGAGGCGTAATAGATGACATGGGGCTGTTTGTTCTTCCTCTGGCCTAAAACAGCTCCAATTGCATAATCGGATGCATCACACATTAGCTCAAAAGGGAGGCTCCAATCTGGTGGAGTGATGATGGGGGCCGAAGTGAGCACTTCCTTGAGATGTGTAAAGGCCGTCTCACACTCCGCATTGAACTCAAAAGACACTTCTTTTTGAAGGAGACGGCATAGGGGCTGTGCAATTTTGGAGAAGTCCTTGATAAATCGCCTATAGAATCCTGCGTGGCCAAGAAAAGAACGAACCTCTCTCACCGAAGTGGGAGAGGGTAAGTAGCGTACAAGATCTATTTTAGACTTATCAACCTCAATTCCTTTTTCAGATATGATATGCCCCAACACTATACCTTGTTTGACCATAAAATGACACTTTTCCCAATTCAGCACAAGGTTAGTTTCGATGCATCGTTTTAAAATCAAAGTAAGATTATCCAAACATCCATCAAATGAATCTCCAAAGACACTGAAATCATCCATAAATACCTCAATGATCTTTTCCACAAAATCAGAGAAAATACTTACCATACACCTTTGGAACGTGGCTGGTGCATTGCACAAACCAAATGGCATTCGTCTATAAGCAAAGGTACCAAAGGGGCACGGGAAGGTGGTCTTCTCTTGGTCATCCGGGGCTATAACAATCTGATTGTAACCTGAATAGCCATCAAGAAAACAATAAAAAGCATGACCGGCTAACCTTTCAAGCATTTGATCAATAAAGGGCAACGGAAAGTGATCATTTCTAGTTGTGGCGTTGAGCTTCCTATAGTCAATGCAAACTCTCCATCCGGTTTGGATTCGGGTAGGCACAAGCTCATTCTCTTCATTTTTGACCACAGTGACTCCGGACTTCTTAGGAACAACTTGGATCGGAGAGACCCATCGGCTATCAGAAATGGGGTAAATCACTCCGCAATCTAGTAGCTTGATTATTTCCTTCTTCACAACTTCCATCATGGGTGGATTGAGTCGGCGTTGTGCTTCTCGAGATGGTTTGGCTCCTTCTTCCAAAAGAATACGATGCATGCAAGTGGTGGGGCTAATTCCCTTGGTATCGGCCAAGGTCCATCCAATGGCTGTTTTATACTCTCTCAAAACACGCACCAATCTGTCCTCTTCTTGTGCCGTGAGTGAGGATGAGATGATGACTGGCAATGTCTCATGATCTCCCAAGAAAACATACTTCAAGTGACTTGGTAACGGTTTAAGTTCAAGGGAGGGTGGCTGTATTACTGAAGGAAGCAACTTATTAGTCAAAATCGAATCTGAAATTGGGATTGGGGGCTTACCATATTGTTTTGGCAAAGATTCTAGGGCAGCCACCATCTCAGCTACATCATCACTAGGGGGCACGGCATGGTGTTCTTCAATGGTGCCGTGGGTTGTGCTTGGTTCTGCCCCATGGTTCTTGCATCCAATTCCATTTGTAAGAACCATTTCAAGTGCATCCTCATGCAATTGTTCCAAGTGCTCCTGCGCCATTGAATCAATTATATCAATTGCAAAGCAAGAATGATCATCATTAGGATATTTCATAGCTTCAGAAATTTTAAAATCAATAACATCCCCATCAAACTCCATTGTCAAGATCCCTGTGAACACATCAATCTTTGTGCGAGCTGTTTTCATGAATGGTCTTCCAAGTAGAATCGGCAATGGGGTGGAATGGGCCGAATCTTCCATCTCTAGCACGTAGAAATCAGCGGGGAAGATGAGATGATTAACCTGCACTAAGACATCCTCCAAAACTCCCTTTGGATAAGCGTTAGATCTATCGGCTAATTGAATAATCACTCCATCATTTTTCAATTCGCCCAAATTCATAGATGCATAAATAGAATAAGGCATGACATTTATTGATGCACCTAGATCTAACATTGCATGTTCGAACCTGGTATTACCAATAACACATGGAATTGTAAAGCTACCTGGGTCCTTGCATTTGGGAGGCAATTTGCGTTGCAACACCGCTGAAACATTTTCACTTACCCGAACAACCTCCTTAGTTGAAAATCTCCTCTTTGTTGTGCACAGCTCCTTCAAGAATTTGGCATATTTGGGAACTTGCTTGATTGCATCAAGGAGTGGAATGTTGACTTGCACCTTTCGAAACGTTTCTAGAATGTCCTTTTCGGTTTCCTCCTTCTTTGATTGCATAAATCTGCGAGGGAATGGTGCATTGGGTGGAACAAGGTTAGAATCAATCGAATTTGAACCCAACTTACCTGTGGTGGACGTTTTGGAGGGTTTAAGTGCATTGGAAGGCTGCGGCAAGGTTGGAGCAACCTTTGCCGTGGCTTTCTCTTGTTCTGCCTCCTCTTGTAACAACGTCTCATCCTCCTTTTGGGCAGATTCAGATGTTTTTGGATCGGTCCCAACCTCTTTGCCACTTCTTAGGGTCATGGCCTTGACAGATTCGAACCCTCCCTTCGGATTCACAGTAGTAGAACTAGGAAGTTTGCCATGCTCTCGAAACTGCCCCATAAACTCAGCCATTTGTCCCATCTGTTTCTTCAATTCAGTCACCTCCCGGGCTTGATTTTGCACCTCCTTGGCATAGTTTTGCATCTCTTTGGTTTGATTTTGCTACCCCTGTGCCAAAGTAGTTAGTAATTGAATAACTTGATCATTATCAAGAGACGAACCTGAGTTATTTTGGGCAGATTGTGTTTGGGATTGCATGGTTGCATATGGCTTTGGAAACATCCCAGGGGTTGGTGGCCGGAATCCACCTTGCTGTTGAGGTTGTTGGGGTTCCCTCCAACGCAGATTTGGATGATCTTTCCAACCTGAATTGTAGGTATTTGCATATGGGTCATATCGGGGCTGATTTTGGCCTTGGAACCCAACAGCGTTGGCACTCTCCCATCCTCCATTCTCAATCAAATGAGGGCAACTTTCAGATTGGTGGCCTTGCATGGTGCACACGCCACAGATTGGTGGTGGTTGTGATTTTGGTCATTCGACAACCTGAGACACAAGGAGAGTAAGATTAGCCAATTGTGATTGAATTTCAGAAATAGCACTTACCTCATTGACATGTTGCTGCCGTGGGCTCTCTCTTTGTCCTACACCTTCATATTGTTGTGCATTGAGGGCTCGGTTCGCAATTAAGGTTTTGGCAGCCACAGGCGTCTTGTCAACCAATGCACCACCCGCTGATGCATCTAGCATTTGGCGTTCAATGGGGAGGAGTCCTTCATAGAAGTATTGAATGAGCAGTTCCTCCTTCATTTGGTGTTGAGGGCATGACGCAACTAGGCCCTTAAAACGCTCATAATATGCAAGGAAAGACTCTCCTTGATTTTGCTGAATACCACTAATCCATTTCCTCAAGAGAATGACTCTTGAAGTTGGGAAAAACTTCTCCAAGAATGCTCGTTTCATACTTTCCCAAGATGTGACAGTTCCGGGCGCCAATTCGTACAACCAATCTTTAGCCTTTTCTAACAATGAGAATGGAAAGGCTTTCATTTTCAAAATATTCCCATCGACATTAATGGGTGTCATACTTGAGTAAACCACTTCAAATTCCTTCAAATGCTTGTTTGGATCTTCCATGGACAGCCCATGGTATTTGGGAATGTGATGCAACAAGCTAGACTTCAATTCGAACTCGTCGGTCTTATCTGGAGCTGCCCTAGGATATTGGATACATAGGGGTACTGCATTATCCAATCCCGAGGCCGAAAGCTCCTTAATGGTTCGATTATCTGCAGCCATAACTTCTTCAACCTCGGCCTCCTCTATCTCCTCAGATTCGGCCTCTTCTTGCTCCTCAACCTCGGCTTCAGAACTTGAACTAGGTGGGTGAGGTTCTGGGTTCTTTCTTTTCCTTCTCAAGGTTCGTTCAAAATCGCCGTCAAAATCCAAGATATGCTCACGAACCACTTGAGAACTACGAGTCATAAACTAGTACCTGAAAACAAAGAAAACAAACTAGAATCAGAATCTAGACTAGACTAACACACACACGAAGATAAAAAAAACAAAATAACGGGGGATTAGCAAAGTTGCTAATCCCCGGCAACGGCGCCAAAATTTTGATGTGATTAAAGTTAAGCACTCAAATTAAACCCTCTTGTTGTCAAATCGTAGTATAAATGCAAGTAGGGATCGTTCTAAACCGGGGATTAGGAGGGCTTGCTAAAACCTCTAAACTGACTTAAAATACAAAAACAAAGTTAAAAACGTTTGAAAAGACTCAAAGGACTCTAAATAGACTAGTAAGACTCAAAACAGGTTCAAAATACTCAAAATTGCTCAAAAACACTAATTGGACAGATTCTAGACACTAGACACAACTTTGGACGAAAATTGAATTAAACTTGACTCAAAACACACAAAAACACAAACTAAGACAGATTCTAACTAATTAGACTCAAACAAGTGAAGGGGGATTGGTTTTAGAGTGAAACTAAGTTAAAACTAACACAGACTTTAAACTAGGCAGATTTAGACGAAATTGGGATGGTGAACTAGCTAGAGGTTTCCTTATCCACACATGACTTATATGCATATAACTTGACTTCCAGTTACGTTTTCATTGAATTACGAATGACAATGCCCCAAATTAACCGTGTCAATCACTAATTAACCCTCAGATTCTCCTAATTTCATTGAATTGGACGGACAACTCATCTACAACCAAATTATTCTCATCAATTTCCCTACATGACATCATAATAGAGACACAATCAGAGATCATTACGCTCAATGAGAATCATAAGCATTGACGAGGCATTCATAACTATGACATCATGTTACTCACACCAAGAATTGAACTTAACACGATTGTTCCAGCAACCTTTACTACTTGTGAACATAAGTTTGTAACGATTATGTGAAACTTACTTATATCCTAGCATCAAATTTATGCATGCCAATTAAGTGTCGACCCTCAATCAACAAACAGAAATAAGTTCTAATTCAAACAGTTAAGCCAATTGCATTCATACTTCAAGAATCTGTAACTGCAATTTATCAAGTCATATCACACACAAAATCATGGTTTCAAAGTAGCCTCTAGCTAAAAAACGAGTTTAGCCTCTCATGATTACAGCAAAACAAAGGAAAACTAAATTAATCAACGAAAACATAAGGTAGAAGACACCTAAGAACGCCCAACACTCCAGATTGGGTGCAACACGCTCCAAAGCTGATCCTCCTCTCCTTGCAGGGCTGCGGCACAAGTGGTTTAGGGTTTATGAATGGTGTTTGGAATGGCTGAGATGTGTAGAGGTGTGTAGAATTCGTATGGATGGGTGGTGGTGTGCGACAGGGCTTGAAAATATGTATATATAGCATGGCAAACCCTAGGGAAATCAGTTTAGGACTTGGACTTAGCAGAAAAATAGGATTAGGGTGCGGCAATTACTTTTGAAAAGGAATTGTGGTCCAATTAATTTCTGAAAAGGATTTGTAGAACCCAAATCCACAAGGAAAAGGCCTAACAATCAGAATCCAAGAGGGAAAGGGCCTGAAAACCCACGGCACAAAGGAATAAGCGCAGGGAATGCCTTGGAAGGCAAGGAAAAAGGATTCTAGAAGGGAAGGAGACGCCAGATTTTTAGGCTTCTAGAAAGAATGTGTTTCTGGGCAGATTTTGGGGTTTCTAGAAGAGTTTGGGGCGCCACTTTTGTAGGGGAATGGATAGGACTTCTAGAAATCAGGTTTTAAGTCCCCTAAACTGAAGAAAGCAGGTTAGGATAAGATTAGGATAAGATTGGATAAGGTAAGGTAAGATAAGATAAGGATTGGGTAAGATAAGATAAGATAAGGTTGTTTTGGATAATGTTTTGGATAATTCTCCTTCTTTTGAGCTGATTCCTTATCTTCAATGATTTGAATTTATTTCTCCAACCTTGAAACATATTCCTAACTCCATTTGGACTCCAAATTCGTCCATCTTCATGCCCATTGCTTGTGCTATCCATTCCAAGCCCAGATTTGCTCTAAAATGCTCCAAAATGCATCTTTTTGCCAACTTTGCTTCTTGGACCTAAAAACACACGAAAATGACTTTAAACACTATATTAAGCAACAACTAGCTAAACAAATGCAAGAAAACACACTAAATAAGTAGCATAAATATGCTCCTATCACTCGACAATACTTGACGTAAATATCGTCCGGCTTTTACATACGATTGTTGCTTGAAATGACAATACTGCCCGCGTTCATCGTTGGTTTCTATTTTTGTGCTCTCTCGAACATTACGTGCCCAAATTTCCTAAAGAGGAAAACACAAACTTTGAAATTTCTTTGGTTTCTCTTTCACTATTTAGCTGAGTTAATACGATGTAATCACGCTAGCGTCACATGAACCAGATATCGTTTTCGTCAACAGACGAGGATCCTCTCCGGATCACAGCCTATTCGTTCATCGTACATCATGTAGTTAGTTTTCGTTATGTATTATTTGTGTTTAATTTTAAATAATAAAAAAAACAAAATGATTTCTGACCATATGATTACAATGAACGGATAGGAAGTGAGGATCTCTAGCAGAGAGGATCCAGATGGGATCCAAATTCTCTGTGGACGATGTTATCCTAGAACAAGCAGCATTCAATAGTTTGGTCATAGTAGTGTCAATATGGCTTACGTACAACCTAAAAACGAGTCCTATAAAACTTTAGGCGTTCAATGTTAGAAATTGAAATCTCGTGTCCCATTTTTGAAAAAATTTTCTTTGGTCAAGGGCTAATTTTGAAAGTTACTGTAAACTTAAAAGGTGTAAAACGCCAGTAGCTCTATTCTTTATTGATATTATGTTGATGTAGTATACTCAAAAGTAACTCTCAAACATTCTAATATGTGAGTTTTAATTCAAGCAACAATGATATAGGTGAGTTCAACCGAAAAATAGACAATGATATTGGTGAAAAGTGTTACATCTTAAACCGGCCGTTTTGTAATTTCAACTTTTCGAAAGTCAGCGCCTTGTTTTTGCGTCACATAGGATAGTGGAAGACAACCAAAAGTTTGAAACTTTTAATCCAAGTTTGAATTCTTAGAGATGCATTCTTTAGGATCGTTGATTCTGCTTTGGCGTAACATTTAACTGTGGGACCATAGGTGTGTTTCCACTTCATGCATTACCCAAGTTGCAAGGGAAAGGAGATTAGTTTTTGTATTTTTTTGCAAGAAACAATAGATTTATATTTCATCGATCATCCCAAATAGATGACCAATTGGGTACAATGCTCAAGTGGCCACGAAAATTATCTGGAGAGAATTCGCTCAAACAAGGCAACTATAGTAAACCCTTAAACAGATATACCATATGTACGAAAACTACACGTCACCCAGAATAATTTGTCACAAAACGATAGACACAACAAATTTGTCTCGGCGGCTACAATAGGTCATTGTTGAATAACAAGGTCACATAAAGTCATCGCAAGTAGATGAGACCAATAACTCATCACTCAAGGCGCAAATCATATCCAGCCATTACTGTAACGCGGCCACAATACTCGCTAGGCAAGACAACAGAACTAAACTAAACTACTATGAGAAGGGAACCATTAGTCTGCTCATTTCGGTGGAGGGTAAGGACACTCCGGCTAAGGCTACCTGCAATGTACCGCTCAAGTGGCATTTGCAACATCCACGAGTCAAGCAAGGTGGTGGAGCTGCCAACTTTGAAATGCAATGGCGGAGCTGGCAGATTTGACAACGCAGGCAAGGCGACCACCAAATGATCGAAGATTAGTTTATCATCAATGTATGAGATACCTCCTCAATAAATAATGTATGATTACTATGTTAATTTTTGGTGCGTCCAGTATGTAGTTTTTTAATATTAATATTGGTTTTGTGCCTATATACACTTTTATATACACTTTTAGTGTGAATCCTCAATTAAAAAGGCATTTGGAAAATACATACTTGGAAAGGACTTGTGGAGCAAAAAGTCTGAATCTATTTTCATAAAGTTTATTTTCTTGCTATACCCTATTTAGAAATGAAAAATGCTTGTATATATCTTGCTATACCCTTTTTAAATAGTACTAATCACTTATTAATTAAATTAATTACTAAAAGATAAAGCAGTTGCTTGCATGTACCTGTGACTGACTCACGTAGCAAGCCCCATTTTCTGAACCCTAGGGTTTGAGTTGGACCTCATCGAGCTGTTATGGGGATGGCCTGGTCCACTAGAGTTCATCTTTTAGGTGACATTGCAGTGCGATTAGGTTGCTCGCGATACCTACCTTGGTACTGCATGTTGGTTCCAGAAATGTCGATGGCTTTTCTTAAATTCAAAGTCTGAATATGGCGATTGAGAGAAATTATTTCCTGAGCACGTGAGTGGGTTATGCATGACTTGTATTATAATGTATTTTTATTATATTAGCAATATAATAACGACATAATAGTTATATACCATTTAAAAATACATTATCAATACATTTTAAATACGAATCGTGTGCAAACTATGCACACAATCCGCATGCTCATGAGAGAAAATTTGTGGTGTTAGGTAACGATAAAAGTAGAGCTTTTGTTTATAGTTAGTGAAGGAGTTATTTATTTATATCTCTTTGGATTATACGTGTCCTATTGTATATATTTTCCACGAATAATAGTCTAAGAATTTGGAGTTGTATTAAAATATAAAAGGATATGATTAAGATAATATTTGTCACAGCCCGTCCCGGAATTAATTAATCGAGGATGTGAAATGACGGGATTGCCCTTGAATCTACTACGGTATGTGACATTTCATTTGGGTTTTATTGTTTTATCCTAAGTTTGTTTTGGAATTATTTTGTGTGGTTGGGGTGCTTGTTGACCACACACGTACACTTTCATTTTTTTCACACTCTCTCTCTCTCTCCCTCCCGCACGCAGTCTCTCTCTCTTTTCATTCGAACGGTACGGACAATCCAGGGATTGTCAAACCTTCACGGATCGACGTGGTTGAGACCACCATCATACTCCTAGAGACCATACGAACCCATTGGTACCCATTTCAGGTAAGGTTTCATACGTTTTCACGTTGAAATCACGAGGCCCGTGATTGTCACTATTCACCAACTTTTAAATGGTTGCATTTTAGGACAATCCAAGCTTACCACGAGCTTAAGGAAGTCCCCACGAAGCTCGGAGTGCTTCGTTTGAAGGTTTGGGACGTCGGGATCATAAGGTTCGAAGGTGGCCGGTTTTGGTGAAATTTTCCCGACGCGATTTGGAAGGTTTTGAGGCTCCAAAGAGGTATAGCCTTCTTCCTCTCATGATTTGTGACATTTTGGTGAAAATTTCATGAAAAATGGTGCAAAATCGAGTGAGAAAAGGGCAGTTGCAGGTTAGCCCAGAATCCGGCGCCGGTGGCACTGTTCCGGCGTCGGGAGGTTGAAGATGATGCGCGTGGGGGGCGCGTGAGGCCGTGGCCTCCCCGGCGCGTGAGGGCGCGTGGGCCATAGAAAAATTTATTTAAAAATATCGCGATGTTCGTGAGGTTGTGTAGATCGCGTTGGTATATTCATATGCCAAAATTGAGCATTTTATGAGAAGTTATTTCGAATTGTTGGTTATGTGTTTAAAATAACGTTTTTATAGTTGTTTCGCATATAGGTGAGATCTACCCCGAGGACGAGCGCAGTCAGAGGCGTCACGGGGGTTACGATCCTGCGACATACCAGTGAGTGGGCAGTTTTGTTTTCATTATATGCCTATTCTTAATGACTTTTCCCAGAAATTGAATTAAAATGAAAATATGTTTTGAAATGCCATGCATAGATTTATATGAATTATGTGATTGAAGTGCCATGCATAGAAATTGCATGAAATATGTGAATGGATATTATATGATGCATATATTTGATTTGGTGCTGCGGACGCACAGGTGAGTATCAGGTGGGTTACATTTGATGAATTGAATTGTTGGATGAGATTTATGTTGAT
This sequence comes from Heteromeles arbutifolia, assembly GCA_024362995.1. Classification (NCBI taxonomy): domain Eukaryota; kingdom Viridiplantae; phylum Streptophyta; class Magnoliopsida; order Rosales; family Rosaceae; genus Heteromeles; species Heteromeles arbutifolia. Next base: position 1,766,125 of record JANCRC010000022.1, read on the forward strand.
AGCTCATAACCTGCACCCCTGGTGTTAGTGCTTATGTTATTCACCGCATCACACGCTCACCTTGGATCCAAGTAGATGCTAGTCGTACAGACCACTGGAGGTGGTTCCGACATGCCAGTCGTACAGACCATTAGAGACGGTTCCGACTAGTAGGTGACCTTAGATTATGTGAACAGATGATTGATGAGAGAAGCACTAGAGCGTATTATTACACCATCCGAGTCGTACAGACTACTATAGGTAGTTCCGACTCATGTGCAGCGTAGTGCCGTACAGGTCGCAGTTGGCGACTCCGGTAGGGCCGTACAGGTCGCAGTTGGCGACTCCGGCAGGGCCGTACAGGTCACAGTTGGTGACTCCGGCTGGATTGGATAATGAGCTTTAGAATCAGCCGTACAGGACCACTGCTGGGTCTCCGGTTGATTTATTATTTCACCTGATTATTGTTGATGCATCCATATTATGCTTTTGGCTTATGGCATGACATATTTCTCTGAAAATGATGAATGAGGATGTTTGAGATTCCGAAGCTATATATAATTATATATATTCTATTTTTCTGGGAAAGTATATAGGTTTTTACAGAGAGGGGATATATATACGTTTTAAAGGAAAGATTTTGAAAGCTTTGTTTTACTGACCCACTCACCTTGTTTTGCGCCCCTCCAGGTTGTAGTTAGGAGTGTTTGGTGGCTCTCGAGGATTCCCACGGCTGTTCTGACGGACTTCACTCATGTAGGATTCACCTTCGGGTGTTGTAACTTAGTAGTTGTCCTACTTGACTGCATTTGAACCTTATGCTCTGATTATGTGTATTTCAGTTTCTAATTATTCATACTCTTATATTATTGCTTCCGCATTGCGTAATGGTTACGTCACGTTTGTGACGGCCAGCACGCCCTGATTCTCGGGTCGGGGTGTGTCAGTTTGGTATCAGAGCTTATGTTGCAGTCCTGTATAATTGTGAGCTTTCTAATTATCTGTGGTGTCTTCTGTCAGAACTATGCCGCCTCGTAGGGATCCACGTTCTTCTTCTGAGCCCAGTTTCCCTAATGTAGCCCAGTTAGGGGAAGCTATAGCCCAGGCCTTTCAGACTTCATTCCGTCCTCCTCAGAGAACACCCCTGGAGACTGTTTATAATCTGAAGTTGGAGCATTTCGTTGGTAATGAAGGTCATGAGGGGGCAGAAAAGTGGTTAGATCGTATTGAGAAGACTTATCAGGTGATGCAAAGTCAGGGGAACTTTCCTGCTAGTAGATGGGTCGAGACTACTACATGGTTCTAAGGAATAAGACAGTGAGCATGGTGAAAGTATTGTGGAGGAACCACTCGGTAGAAGAAGCTACTTGGGAGACTGAAGATCGATTGAGAGAGATGTATCCGAGGTTGTTTTATGGTTACTAGTATTGGTTTGGTTATGTGAATTTCGAGGACGAAATTCTATAAGGAGGGTAGATTGTCACAGCCCGTCCCGGAATTAATTAATCGAGGATGTGAAATGACGGGATTGCCCTTGAATCTACTACGGTATGTGACATTTCATTTGGGTTTTATTGTTTTATCCTAAGTTTGTTTTGGAATTATTTTGTGTGGTTGGGGTGCTTGTTGACCACACACGTACACTTTCATTTTTTTCACACTCTCTCTTTCTCTCTCCCTCCCGCACGCAGTCTCTCTCTCTTTTCATTCGAACGGTACGGACAATCCAGGGATTGTCAAACCTTCACGGATCGACGTGGTTGAGACCACCATCATACTCCTAGAGACCATACGAACCCATTGGTACCCATTTCAGGTAAGGTTTCATACGTTTTCACGTTGAAATCACGAGGCCCGTGATTGTCACTATTCACCAACTTTTAAATGGTTGCATTTTAGGACAATCCAAGCTTACCACGAGCTTAAGGAAGTCCCCACGAAGCTCGGAGTGCTTCGTTTGAAGGTTTGGGACGTCGGGATCATAAGGTTCGAAGGTGGCCGGTTTTGGTGAAATTTTCCCGACGCGATTTGGAAGGTTTTGAGGCTCCAAAGAGGTATAGCCTTCTTCCTCTCATGATTTGTGACATTTTGGTGAAAATTTCATGAAAAATGGTGCAAAATCGAGTGAGAAAAGGGCAGTTGCAGGTTAGCCCAGAATCCGGCGCCGGTGGCACTGTTCCGGCGTCGGGAGGTTGAAGATGATGCGCGTGGGGGGCGCGTGAGGCCGTGGCCTCCCCGGCGCGTGAGGGCGCGTGGGCCATAGAAAAATTTATTTAAAAATATCGCGATGTTCGTGAGGTTGTGTAGATCGCGTTGGTATATTCATATGCCAAAATTGAGCATTTTATGAGAAGTTATTTCGAATTGTTGGTTATGTGTTTAAAATAACGTTTTTATAGTTGTTTCGCATATAGGTGAGATCTACCCCGAGGACGAGCGCAGTCAGAGGCGTCACGGGGGTTACGATCCTGCGACATACCAGTGAGTGGGCAGTTTTGTTTTCATTATATGCCTATTCTTAATGACTTTTCCCAGAAATTGAATTAAAATGAAAATATGTTTTGAAATGCCATGCATAGATTTATATGAATTATGTGATTGAAGTGCCATGCATAGAAATTGCATGAAATATGTGAATGGATATTATATGATGCATATATTTGATTTGGTGCTGCGGACGCACAGGTGAGTATCAGGTGGGTTACATTTGATGAATTGAATTGTTGGATGAGATTTATGTTGATAGCTCATAACCTGCACCCCTGGTGTTAGTGCTTATGTTATTCACCGCATCACACGCTCACCTTGGATCCAAGTAGATGCTAGTCGTACAGACCACTGGAGGTGGTTCCGACATGCCAGTCGTACAGACCATTAGAGACGGTTCCGACTAGTAGGTGACCTTAGATTATGTGAACAGATGATTGATGAGAGAAGCACTAGAGCGTATTATTACACCATCCGAGTCGTACAGACTACTATAGGTAGTTCCGACTCATGTGCAGCGTAGTGCCGTACAGGTCGCAGTTGGCGACTCCGGTAGGGCCGTACAGGTCGCAGTTGGCGACTCCGGCAGGGCCGTACAGGTCACAGTTGGTGACTCCGGCTGGATTGGATAATGAGCTTTAGAATCAGCCGTACAGGACCACTGCTGGGTCTCCGGTTGATTTATTATTTCACCTGATTATTGTTGATGCATCCATATTATGCTTTTGGCTTATGGCATGACATATTTCTCTGAAAATGATGAATGAGGATGTTTGAGATTCCGAAGCTATATATAATTATATATATTCTATTTTTCTGGGAAAGTATATAGGTTTTTACAGAGAGGGGATATATATACGTTTTAAAGGAAAGATTTTGAAAGCTTTGTTTTACTGACCCACTCACCTTGTTTTGCGCCCCTCCAGGTTGTAGTTAGGAGTGTTTGGTGGCTCTCGAGGATTCCCACGGCTGTTCTGACGGACTTCACTCATGTAGGATTCACCTTCGGGTGTTGTAACTTAGTAGTTGTCCTACTTGACTGCATTTGAACCTTATGCTCTGATTATGTGTATTTCAGTTTCTAATTATTCATACTCTTATATTATTGCTTCCGCATTGCGTAATGGTTACGTCACGTTTGTGACGGCCAGCACGCCCTGATTCTCGGGTCGGGGTGTGTCAATATTGGTTAATGATATATTAAATAATATTTCAAATGGACTTGGAGGTATTGAATAATATGGAAGAGCATCATCCTCGGATCCACTTTGTGGGGATCTTAGGGATCCTCACATCCTAACCGTTCATTGTATATCGTGTGACCAGTTTTCGTCAGGTATTATTTGTGTTTAATTTTAAATAAAAAAAAGTCAAATAATTTCTAACCGCACGATGCACGATGAATGGCTAAGATGTGAGGATCCCTAGGATCCACATAATTTGGATCCGGATGGGATCCAAATCCGAATAATATTCCAAAGGGAGTTTTAATGAAAAGGGCCTAGCACTATTCATTCTTAATCAAAAGAACATTTTGTGTATAAAAAGTTCATAATGGATCAAGCTCTTTTCTTTATTTACTCTTATGTCATTATTTTATTATTGTAGCGGGTCCACAATGATGTTGACATTTCTTTATGGAAATACATTATTTTACATGATGTTATTCAACTTATGCTAATTTGCTGCCAGCTCTTCATGCTTCCATTATGTTGTCGATGTTATGCATCTCTTCTTCTGTCAAATTGTTCCAGTACTGTTCATTGCCTTCTACAGTTCTGCATCTCTTTCTCTATCTTCTTTCATCTTGTAATACATATCTTCTGTTTCTTCTTTGAAATTTTGAGGCTTTTAGTATGGCTGATGACGAGCTTTTAACTTGTTGTAAATATGCATTTCTTCTTCTTCTGCTACTAATATCATATCATACCTAAAATCTTCAAACTCATCTAAGGCAAACATTTGGATCCCTCGAAATTTTAAGATATTTTTGTATGAAGGAGGCCACCTGTGTGGGGAGATAAGGGATAGCCTAAAGGACTCTTCATTAATCATGGCTATATGCCTAGCTTTCTCCTTATGCATATATACATACCTATATGGAGGACTACTAATAACACTTATGCAAATTTATTTCCACTTTTCCAGATAATTTTCTGCTACTTTTATAAGCTTTTCAGAAAATGATTCTAGTTCGGAAATATGGTTAATAAAGATTTTATCAAGATAGCCAAACTCTAATAGTAAGGCCAGGGTAACTTTTACTATATTATGCTTTTTCTGATGCTCATAACTAAAATGCCATGATCTAAAATCTCTTATGTTAATCCTGGCCATAACTATGCTAACCTCTGGTTTACAAATACAACTCTATGTACTATCACAAAGACATGGTGGATACATCTTTGTAATAATCTCCATCCCTGGTTTTGGATCAAAGATGGACTGATACAAAGCACATTGTAATTGTAATTGTAACTCTTTCATGGATTGTGATGCTCTGCTCAGGATCTCATTTTGCATATCTGGTGGCATTATTCTTAACTTTGCTTTTGAAATTTCTTCTAATAGGATATCATCTATTATTAAGTCTAAAGATATATTCCTAAGAAAGCTTTCATATCTTTCTTGTTTTTCTTTATCACTTAGGTGCTGATGCTGCTCATTATTTTGATGTTGCTCCATTTCAATGTCTTCTTCTAAAAGTTCAATCTTAGTTTCCTCTATGGGCTCATTAGCCTCTTGCTCTATGGGTTCAATAACCTTTTTTTCTTTAGTCTTATACTGATCAGTTTCTAAACCTATTTTCAATTCTCTTTTCAGGGTGTCACTTGCCTTTTGCTGCATTATAAGATATTAGAGTTCTTGGTTCATTTTCGTAAACTTATTAAGTAATGACTCATGATCTCTAGAAATGACTTGAAGGTTGTGCTCAAGAGAATGAATATGATGCTGACTTTGATGGAAATTAAAGTTAAAGTTATCAAACTCTTGTTCTAAGGCTCTAATTAGTTTTTCATGACCTAACCTCATGCTTGGTTGTTTGATTTGGATATTCCAAAAATTATCTAAGAGAACCTGTTGTCTATCAGAAAGTCCTGGTACTCTTGGCCTATATCTCAGGGTTGGATTTCTGATTCCTTCAACAATATTGCCATTAAAGTTGAAAGTGGGTATTGGTGGTGATGCTGGTTTGCTTATGCTATTTTGGAATCCATTGAATGGTAGAGGTCTATGGTGCATCATTATGCTATTGAGAGGTGCTCTTTTGCCTTGTGGTCTTGTGCTATTTGATGATGAAGGTCCACGATATTCCATTCATGTTCAATAAATTAGTCTTGATAAGATATCAGCTAATGTATTGTCATTACCTTTTATATGTTCAAAAATTGGTTTAAAACCATTTCCTATAATTGAATCAACAAAATTAACCTATCTTCGGGCTGCCTGTTTATTAGCATGTATCTTATTATAATGAGAAACTATATTTTGACAATTTCTTCTAATCGTAAATACTTCATTATGTAAAAATAAAGAGAATACCTCAAGTGAATTAATTATCCCTAAAATTTCTAAATTTGTTAATGGTAATCTTGATTGTACATCACTAAATTTTCCTGATGAATATCTACAAACTTGCTCGTCAGACTGACTCCTTATGCTTTTTCTGGTATAGTATTCATGCCCATCCTAATGATGAAGCATTTGTTTCAACTATTTTATAACTATCATCTAATGATAATGTTAATGGCTTAAGTTTAGTAATTTCTTCTTTTATATTTTGAACTAATTTAATATCTTCACTATTAAAATATTTTTGTCCTATTTTGCTAGTTTTTGTAACAGCCCGTCCCAGAGATTTTGTACAACAGACGTGAAATGATGAAAATGCCCCTAAGCATTAATTAAGGTATGTGTGTGTATTTTCTTAGGGATGTTTGTTGGAGATACTTGGACCACACACACACACAGTCACTCTTCCTCTCTCTCACTCCCGCACTCTTTCTCTATCTCTCAGACACTCTATCTCTCTCTCCCTTTCGGTTTTGTTCGGACAAGCACCAAAACCCATCGAAACTTTGCAGATCGTGATCAAAGAGAACACCATTGTGTTCGTGAAGCTCAGATGAGTTGATTGGTACCCATTTCAGGTAAGGATACCTTCGAAATCTCGTGAAACCGAAACCCCCGATTTTGTCATTATTCATGCTCGCGTAAAACCTTGTGTTTTTGGAGATTTTAAGCTCATAGGGAGCTTAAGGAGGTCCTAAGGAAGCTCGGAGTGGTTCGTTGGAAGGTTTTGGACGTCGGAGGACTGAGATCGACGTGTTTCTAAGTTTGCCGAATTATCGAGCTTCCTCAGGTAAAATTTAGTGGATTTTAAACTTTGAAACTTGTACGGTTGTGTTCTACATGCTCGTAGATTCATTTTGGTACCAATTTTATGAAAAATGGTTGAAAAACGAGTGAGAAACCATGTTTGGAAGTTTACCCAGAAACCGGCGAACAGTCACCGGTGACCGGCGACTCGCCGGAGAAGACAGAGCATATTCTGTTAAAGTTGACGGAATATGCTAACGCCGTTAGTTAAGTTTAACAGTTATCGTTAGGATTTGACGGAATATTCTTGGAATATACCTGACGCCGTCAGTGTGACTGTCACGTGGCCGCGCATGGGGGCGCGTAGGTCCGTGCGCTCGCCGGCGCGTGGCGGCGTGTGAGGCTTCGGAAAATTATTTTAAAAATATGGGGATGATCCTGAGATTGTGTAGGTCATTATGGTATATTTATATACCCAAATTGAGCAAAGTATGAGAAGTTATTAGCTAGAATTGTGTATGTGCTTAAAGTAACGTTGTTATAGTTATTTCTCATATAGGCAACACCTATCCGGAGGACGAGCGTAGCCAGGCTAGACGTGGGGGTTACGACCCGACTACATACCAGTGAGTGGGCAGTTATTTTCAGTATATATATATATATATATTTATACTTGACGTTTTTCCCAGAAAACGTATTTAAAGGAAATGTATTTTAAATGTCATGCCATGCTTGCATCATATTTTAGTATATGCATTATCATAATTATGCATATTGTTGCAGAGTGCTGCGGATGCCCAGGTAAGCCAGGTAAGTATATTATGTTGGTAATGGTTATGAAATGTGATGATGATAATGATGAGATATAATAAAGCTCATAATCTGCACCCCGGTGTTAGTGCTCCAGCCCAGAGTTAGGGGCATAGCTTCACATGATCGTTCACCTCCCGCACCACACGCTCACCTTGGATCCAAGATAGGTGCATAGCCTGTCTTATAGACCACTTTTAGTGGGTTCAACTTGTAGGTGACCCGCGATTAGCGCACAGCCTTCATGTGATTGTAGCACTTGAGCGTATTCATTATACACCTAGCCTGTCGGTCAGACCACGTGAGGTGGTACCGACTTGTGTGCAGATATGTATAAATATGTTGAGATATGAGATTGAGAAATGATTGAGTTGAGCTCTAGTTTTGCCATATAGATCACGTCAGGTGACTTCGGCTAGCAGATTATTTATATTGAATTGCATCACCTGACTCATTATTTAATATATTGTGATATTGGGCATAGCATGGGCATGACATACATACGAAATGAATTTTGATATACTGAGCATGATTTGACTTATATTTACGTATTCTATTTTCTGGGAGAGTTATACTTGTTTTACGGCGAGGGGTTAGTATATTCAAAGGAAAATAAAGTTTTTATATAAGCGTTGTTTTACTGACACACTTAGCTTTGTTTTGCACCCCTCCAGGTATTAGGTAGCTTTTGTTGGTGGCTCACGAGGATTCTGGTGGAAGTTCCGATAGTACATCATCCATGTAGGATTATTGGATACTGTTTGATTTAGTAATTCTATGCTTGGCTGCACTAAGACTTAATTATGCTCTGAATGTGTATTAACACTTATTTCCTTCCTAGCCATTATGGATGTTTGGTTTTTATTCATTCGAAATTCTATATCTTAATGCTTCCACAATACGCATATGGCTTACGTCACGCTCACGTGACGGCCAACATGCCTCGATCTCGGTCGGGGTGTGTCAGTTTGGTATCAGAGCTTAGGTTGCAGTCCTGCATATTTATGAACTTCCCTAATTAATTTTGATGTCTTCTATCAGAACTATGCCGCCTCGTAGAGAGCCACGCCGTGCGGTTGAGCCTAATTTTCCTGATATTTCTCAGTTGGGGGAAGCTATTGCTAATGCCCTTCAGTCTGTGATTCGCCCTCCTCAGAGAACTCCCCTGGAGTCCGTGTATAATTTGAAGTTACCTCAGTTTATGGGTAACGAGGGACCTGAAGGGGCAGAAAAGTGGTTACAAAAGGTTGGGAAGACGTTCATGGTTATGCACAGTCAAGGAAACTTACCCGAGGATAGGTGGGTTGAGACTACCACTTGGTTTTTAGGTCCAGAGTCTGCATCTTGGTGGGGCCAGGAGACTTATGGATGACCGCCTGCGGAGATTGCTGATTGGCTGAATTTTAAACGTGCATTTTATAAGAGATTCATTCCTCCAGCATATTTGGATCGGAAGAAGCAGAAATTTACTAATCTGAAGCAGGGAAAGTTGTCTGCTAATGAGTCTTATAGAAAGTTCACAGATTTGTCCCGTTATGATCCAAAAGTTGCTGCCAATCCAATTGAAATGGTTCGTCGTTTTAAGCTTGGTATTAAGAAGAAGTGGCGATCTATGGCTACTATAGCGACCTGTGGCACTTACCAGGAGTTCTATGAGATTTTGTTGAGAGTGGAAGACTCAGAAAATTTGCCTAGCGATAGTGAAGAGGAAGAAGGTAATCAGAGGAAAGATGATAAGGGTAAAGGCCAATATTTTCAAGGACCTCGCAAGACCCAGAGTTTTAAGAGAAGTGGTATGAGCTCGAGTTCTTCTAGTGAAGGTTTTAGTACCACGGGCCCGAGGCGAGGAGGTAGATTTTCTGGAGGCCCTAGATTTTAGAGGCCGAGAGATTCAAGTGGTGCTAGTACTCCTTTGTGCCGAAGATGTAATAATCGACATTTTGGAGAATGTCGTCAAGGTAACAGTGGATGTTATACCTGTGGACAGATGGGGCATTTGGCTAAGTATTGTCCTCAAAATCAGCAGAGACCTCAGCAGCCACAACAGCCTCTTATGCCACCGTCGGGACAGACTCAGCGGTTTTCAGGACCAAGTGGTTATGCTCAGACAGGTCGTGGTGGTGCTTACCACTATCAGGGAGATCCCGTTCCTTATGCCCCAGGACATCATCAGTACCCTCAGGATTCGTATCAGCAATGTGGCTATGGTTAGCACTCAAGAGGATGTACCTTATCAGCAGGGTGATTATAACCAGTACTCGACTGGCGGGTCACAGTGGCATTCTGGAGGACAGCCACACCATATTGATGTTGCTACCAGCAGTGCAGGATCATCTAGATAGCACAGCTAGGCAAGTCAAGGACATAGTGCCCAGGGCCGAGGTGTTCATGCTAGCAGAGGTAGAGGAGGAAGGTAGCCAGCTCAGGGACGTGTCAACAACATCTCATTTCAGGATGCTCAGAACAATCCTGATTTGATTATGGGTACGTTAAATGTTCTTGGTCATTTTGTTAAAGTGTTGATTGATTGTGGTGCTACGCATTTTGTGATTTCTCATACATTTGCTCAGTTGACTCAACCTCAATCTACACCCCTTGGATATGAGTTAGAATTTGCCATGCCTAAAGGGGAGAAGTGTTATGTAGATAATGTTTATCCTGGATGTCCCGTTGTGGTGGAAGATGTGTTTATGCCATCGAATCTTACTCCATTAGACATTGTTGATTTTGATGTGATTTTGGGCATAGATTGGTTGCATTATAATCGTGCCAAAATTGATTGTTATGGGAAAAAGTGACTTTCCATCGCCCCGGATTGCCTGAAGTTAAGTTTGTAGGGGAAAGTAGTGGAGTAAGACATGGTGTTATTTCAGCTGTGAGAGCCAAAAGATTGTTGAATAAAGGTTGTCAAGGTTACTTAGCTCATATGGTATTAAATGATGTTAATCCTTCAAGTGTGGAGAACGTTTGAGTAGTCAGACATTTCTCTGACGTTTTCCGTGATGATTTACCTGGATTGCCGCCAGATTGTGATGCGGAGTTTACCATTGACTTACTTCCAGGTACAGATCCTATTTCTTTAGCTTCATATCAAATGTCTCCTGCGGAGTTAAGAGAATTAAAGATTCAGTTGCAAGAATTGGTGGATAAAGGTTTTATTTGACCTAGTATATCGTCATGGGGAGCACCAGTCTTGTTTGTCCGAAAGAAGGACGGAACTTTGAGGTTGTGTATTGATTATCGGCAATTGAATAGAGTAACGATTAAAAACCGTTATCCATTGCCGCGTATAGACGACATATTTGATCAACTTAAAGGTGCTTGTGTGTTTTCCAAGATTGATTTGAGGTCAGGCTACTATCAGCTAAAGATCAGGAGTGATGACATTCATAAGACGGCTTTTAGAACTCGTTATGGTCATTACGAGTTTTGTGTGATGCCATTTGGATTGACGAATACACCAGCAGCTTTTATGGGCTTGATGAGTAAGGTATTTCAGCAATACTTGGATAGATTTGTCATTGTCTTTATTGATGACATTCTGGTGTATTCTAAGTCGAAAGCAGATCATACTCGACATCTCACTCTAGTACTAAAGATATTGAAAGAACATCGGCTGTATGCTAAGTTTAGTAAATGCTAATTCTGGTTAGATCAAGTGGCATTCTTGGGTCATGTTGTTTCAGCTTAGGGTATTCAGGTTGACCCTCAAAAGATAACAGCTGTGGAGAATTGGGAACAACCACGAATCGTTACCGAGGTACGGAGTTTCCTTGGTTTAGCGAGTTATTATCGACGATTTGTTAAAGATTTTTCAGTCATCGCTTTACCACTTATGAGATTGACTAGAAAGGAAGTTAAGTTCAAGTGGGATGAGAATTGTGAACACAGTTTCCAGCAGTTGAAGTATTATCTCACTCATGATCCTGTTCTAGCACTTCCTGATGATAGTGGGAACTTCGAGGTTTATAGCGATGCTTTTTTGAATGGCTTAGGATATGTTTTGATGCAGCATGGTAGGGTGATTGCTTACGCTTCGCGTCAGTTAAAGCCTCACGAGATGAATTACCCTACACATGATTCGGAGTTAGCAGCCATTATTTTCGCCTTGAAGATTTAGAGACACTATCTCTATGGTGAGAAGTGTAGGATTTTCACAGATCACAAGAGTTTCTAGTACCTGTTCACGCAGAAAGATTTAAATCTTCGTCAGTGGAGATGGATTGAGTTACTAAGTGACTACGATTGCACGATTGAGTATCACCCTGGACGTGCTAATGTAGTGGCTGATGCTTTGAGTAGGAAATCTCAAGGTCAGGTTAATGCTTTGTATGCTTCTCGTGTTCTTCTTCTTGCAGATTTGAGATCCACTGGAGTGAAATTGGGGCTAGAAGAACGAGAAGAAGTTGTAGCAGAGCGAGAGAAAGCCTTGCTTGCTAGTTTCCAAGTTAGGCCTATTCTGATTGATCGTATACTTGAAGCCCAGATGAATGATGAGGAAATTCAAGAATTAATTCATTTGAAAAAAATCAAGGGAAAAAGAAAGATCTCAGAATTAGAGAGACGGATGGCATGCTTATGCAAGAGAATATGATGTACGTGCCAAATAATGAGGAATTGAAGAAGGCAATTCTTGATGAGGCACATATTTCAGCTTATGCGATGCATCCAGGAGGAACTAAAATGTATCATACCATTAGACCATTTTATTATTGGCTAGGTATGAAAAGGGAAATTGCAGAGTATGTAAGTAGGTGTATTGTGTGCCAGTAGGTTAAAGCCGAAAGAAAGAAGCCGTTTGGTTTATCACAGTCACTTCCCGTTCCACAATGGAAATGGGAAAATATTACTATGGATTTTTTGTACAAGCTACCCCGTACACAAAACGGCTATGATGGAATATGGGTGATTGTCGATCGACTTACTAAGTCTATTTCATTCCTGTGAGGGAAAAGTATTCTTTGAACAAGTTAGCCGAGTTGTTCATCACGAAGATTGTGAAGTATCATGGAGTTCCTGTGAGTATTATTTCAGATTGAGATCCAAGATTTACTTCTAAGTTTTAGATAGCATTCCAGGAAGCTTTGGGTTCAAGATTACTGTACAACACTGCATATCATCCTCAGACAGACGGACAATCAGAGCGGACGATTCAGACTTTGGAGGATATGCTAAGATCTTCGGTGTTGCAGTTTGATGACACTTGGCATAAGCGGTTGGATTTGATGGAATTTGCTATAACAACAGTTTTCACTCAAGTATTGGTATGGCGCCATTCGAGGCATTATATGGCAACGCATGTCGGACTCCGTTATGTTGGTCAGAGGTTGGCGAACGAGTTTTAGTGGGCCCTGAGATAGTAGAGGAAACTACTCAGAACATTCAGGTTATGAAGTCTATTATGAAAGGCAAAGATCGCCAAAAGAGTTTAGCAGACAGACATGCCACTGATCGAGTGTACAAGGTTGGTGATTGGGTATTTCTGAAGTTATCGCCGTGGCGAGGTGTAGTACGATTCGGGAAGAAAGGCAAGCTAAGTCCTAGATTCATCGGACCTTATCAGATCACCGAGCAAGTCGGTGAAGTTGCTTATAGACTTGAGTTGCCGTCAGAGCTGTCCAAGGTACATAATGTGTTTCATGTCTCGATGCTTCGACATTATGTTGCAGATCCTTCACATGTGATACCTCATCAACCTTTGGAGATCAGTTCAGATTTGACTTATGATGAGGAGCCAGTGACTATTCTAGATTGGAAAGAAAAGGTTCCGAGGAATAAGACAGTGCAGTTAGTTAAAGTCTTGTGGAGGAATCATTCAGTGGAAAAAACGACGTGGGAGACATAGGACATGATGAGAGAGATGTACCCAAGGCTGTTTTATGAGTACTAATGGATGGTTTTGGTTATGTAAATTTCGAGGATGAAATTTCTATAAGGTGGGTAGATTGTAACAGCCCGTCCCAGAGATTTTGTACGATGGACGTGAAATGACGAAAATACCCCTAAGCATTAATTAAGGTATGTGTGTGTATTTTCTTAGGGATGTTTGTTGGAGATACTTAGACCACACACACACAGAGCCACTCTTCATCTTTCTTACTCCCATACTCTCTCTATCTCTCAGACACTCTCTCTCTCTCTCTCTCCTTCTCGATTTTGTACGGACAAGCACCAAAACCCATCGAAACTTTGCAGATCGTGGTCAAAGAGAACACCATTGTGTTCGTGAAGCTCAGATGAGTTGATTGGTACCCATTTCAGGTAAGGATACCTTCGAAATCTCGTGAAACCGAAACCCCCGATTTTGTCACTATTCATGCTCACGTAAAACCTTGTGTTTTTGGAGATTTTAAGCTCATAGGGAGCTTAAGGAGGTCCTAAGGAAGCTCGGAGTGGTTCGTTGGAAGGTTTTGGATGTCGGAGGACTGAGATCGACGTGTTTCTAAGTTTGCCGAATTATCGAGATTCCTTAGGTAAAATCTAATGGATTTTAAGCTTTGAAACTTGTATGGTTGTGTTCTACATGCTTGTAGCTTCATTTTGGTACCAATTTTATGAAAAATGGTTGAAAAACGAGTGAGAAACCATGTTTGGAAGTTTACCCAGAAACCGGCAAACAGTCACCGGCGACCGGCGACTCGCCGGAGAAGACAGAGCATATTCCGTTAAAGTTGACAGAATATGCTAACGCCGTTAGTTAAGTTTAACAGTTATCGTTAGCTAAGTTGACGGAATATGTTACAACCCGACTACATACCAGTGAGTGGGCAGTTATTTTCAGTATATATATTTATACTTGACGTTTTTCCCAGAAAACGTATTTAAAGGAAATGTATTTTAAATGTCATGCCATGCTTGCATCATATTTTAGTATCTGCATTATCATAATTATGCATATTGTTGCATGGTGTTGCGGATGCCCAGGTAAGCCAGGTGAGTATATTATGTTGGTAATGGTTATGAAATGTGATGATGATAATGATGAGATATAATAAAGCTCATAATCTGCACCCCGATGTTAGTGCTCCCGCCTAGAGTTAGGGGCATAGCTTCACATGATCGTTCACCTCCCGCACCACACGCTCACCTTGGATCCAAGATAGGTGCATAGCCTGTCTTATAGACCACTTTTAGTGGGTTCGACTTGTAGGTGACCCGCGATTAGCGCACAGCCTTCATGTGATTGTAGCACTTGAGCGTATTCATTATACACCTAGCCTATCGGTCAAACCACGTGAGGTGGTACCGACTTGTGTGCAGATATGTATAAATATGTTGATATATGAGATTGAGAAATGATTGAGTTGAGCTCTAGTTCTGCCGTATAGATCACGTCAAGTGACTTCAGCTAGCAGATTATTTATATTGAATTGCATCACCTGACTCATTATTTAATAGATTGTGATATTGGGCATAGCATAGGTATGACATACATACGTAATGAATTTTGATATACTGAGCATGATTTGACTTATATTTACGTTTTCTATTTTCAGGGAAAGTTATACTTGTTTTACGGCGAGGGGTTAGTATATTCAAAGGAAAATAAAGTATTTATATAAGCGTTGTTTTACTGACCCACTCAGCTTTGTTTTGCGCCCCTCCATGTATTAGGTAGCATTTGTTGGTGGCTCACGAGGATTCTAGTGGAAGTTTTGACAGTACATCATCCATGTAGGATTATTGGATACTGTTTGATTTAGTAATTCTATGCTTGACTGCACTTAGGCTTGAGTATGCTCTGAAGGTGTATTAAAACTTTTTTCCTTCCTAGCCATTATGGATGTTTGGTTTTTATTCATTCGAAATTCTATATCTTAATGCTTCCGCAGTGCACATATGGCTTACGTCACGTTCACGTGACGGCCAGCATGCCTCGATCTCGGTCGGGGTGTGTCAGTTTTACTATGTAATATTGCTATTTTTCTTTCTAAATCAGGGATAAAATTTCTTGCATAATTTAACAATCCTAAAAATGCTTGTAACTGTTTTTTATCTTCTAACTTATCTGGAAATTCTAAGACCTTTTTAGCTATATGATCTTGTAATTGTATTGTACCTGACTTGATATACATTCCTAAAAATTATATATCTTGCTTTTCTAATGCTATTTTATTTTTGCTAATCACAATTCCATTATTGATAAATTCTTGTAAAACTATCTGTAAATGCTTCCTATGTTCATTTCTATTTTACTATGTACTAAAATATCATCTACATAAACGCTACAAAATTTATCATATTTCTTGAAAATTTGATCCGTCTTTTTTTGAAAGATCGATGGAGCAGTTTTAAGTCCAAATGGCATAACAAGCCACTCAAAATAGCCTTCTGGACAAGTAAAAGTTGTCTACTCAATTAATTCTTCTACTAATCTTATTTGCCAAAATCCTGATTTACAATCAAATTTACTAAAATATTTACTCTCCTGAATTTTATTTATAAGCTCATCCTTATTTGGTAACTTATAACTATCTTCATATGTATTATCATTTAATCTCTTATAATTATAAACTATTCTAGCCTTACCTCTCTTTAGTTCTGAATGTTTTCACACAATAAATGCTGCTGATCTATGTCTAGACTTAGAGGGTCTAATTACTTTTAAATTTAACAACTCTTTTATTTGCTACTGAAACTCTTGTTTGTCTACTAAACTACAAGGCATGTCAGCTGTCTTAATGGTTAAATCTGGATTAATTATATCTAATTTTGCTAGTATTTTATTTTTACTCCAATGTAATTATGGGTCTTCTCCTATAATTCTAGTTTGTTCTGCTAATTGTAATAATTCTTCTAAACTCTTTGGTTTATATAACTGTAATATTTCTATACGGGTTCCTTCTTCTAAAATCAGATATTCATTTCAAATATTTTTTCATCAAACTCTTCTATATTATTATGCTCATCATTTTCTTTTGTGTTTTCTAAATAGTAACTATCTTGGCCATTAAACTCTTCTATACCTATGCTTTTATATGCTTTTTCAGTATTACTTTGATCAGTTATTGTAATGCCTCTTTTGAAAAATGTTATGTTAGGATTCATAAATAAAAAACCTTGCAAACTTTTCAAAAAGTTTAATCCTAAAATAAATGGATATGATCCTACTGGTGAAACAAATGTTAGTGGTAAATTAAATTGTTGTTTTTATACTTTAATAGACTCATTATTAATGCAATGTGTTAAATAAACTGGTCTTTTATCAAACTGTATTATTCTCACTGATTTTCCTAGTTTTTGTCTATATTTTTCTAGTACTAACTCTTCTCTTATGACACTCTTTGTACTCCCTGTATCTATCATAGCTATTTTTTGTAACTTATGTTCTTTTGCTAATTCTATTTCACAATTTATGGTAATTAAAGAACTATTTTTTGGCTTTTCTATACTATAAACAATATTTCCTAATATTTCAGTATTTTCTTGTGATTCTGCTGAATTAATTTCTAATAACCTATTACTATAACACTTTTCGCACAATATTGAATATGTATTATAGTATTTATTTGCAACTAATGTACTACACTTATAACATTTTTTCTGGCCAACCTAAATTAATGTATTTATATTCTTCTTCATGTTGTTCTTCTATGAATGCACACATATATACTCTTCTAAATCACTATTTGTGCTACTTAAATCTTCCGAGTCTGAATCTATCATGTCAATACTCTCTATATTATAAATACTCTCATTATCACTTAAATCATCTAAACTATATATTGACTGTATATTCTCATCCTGTTCTAACTTAAACAACTCCATCAAATGTATTTTAGCTTTCGGCTGTTTTCCTACTTTTGGACATTTAGGTCTAATATGTCCAGCTTCTCTGTCACATCTCGGCCCGGGGCGGATCACTTCCCGGGCCCGCTCCACCACCGTAGCACGATATTGTCCGTTTTGGGCTTACCATTCCCTCACGGTTTTGTTTCTGGGAACTCACGGAGCAACTTCCCAGTGGGTCACCCATCATGGGAGTGCTCTGGCCCCCTTCGCGCTTAACTTCGGAGTTCCTACGGAACCCGAAGCCAGTGAGCTCCCAAAAAGCCTCTTGCTTGGTAAGGATGAGAATATACATTTAAGGATCACTCCCCTAGGTGATGTGGGATGTCACAATTCACCCCCCTTAGGGGCCCGACGACCTCGTCGGCACACACGAGGCCAGCGTTTGGCTCTGATACCAATTGTCACATCCCGGCCCGGGGTGGACCACTTCCCAGGACTTCTCTGTCACATCTCGGCCCGGGGCGGATCACTTCCCGGGCCCGCTCCACCACCGTAGCACGATATTGTCCGCTTTGGGCTTACCATTCCCTCACGGTTTTGTTTCTGGGAACTCACGAGCAACTTCCCAGTGGGTCACCCATCATGGGAGTGCTCTGGCCCCCTTCGCGCTTAACTTCGGAGTTCCTACGGAACCCGAAGCCAGTGAGCTCCCAAAAAGCCTCTTGCTAGGTAAGGATGAGAATATACATTTAAGGATCACTCCCCTAGGTGATGTGGGATGTCACAATTCACCCCCCTTAGGGGCCCGACGACCTCGTCGGCACACACGAGGCCAGGGTTTGGCTTTGATACCAATTGTCACATCCCGGCCCGGGGTGGACCACTTCCCAGGCTCGCTCCACCACTGTAGCACGATATTGTCCACTTTGGGCTTACCATTCCCTCATGGTTTTGTTTCTGGGAACTCACGAGCAACTTCCCAGTGGGTCACCCATCATGGGAGTGCTCTGGCCCTTTTCTCGCTTAACTTCGGAGTTCCTATGGAACCCGAAGCCAGTGAGCTCCCAAAAGGCCTCGTGCTAGGTAAGGATGAGAATATACATTTAAGGATCACTCCCCTGGGCGATGTGGGATGTCACATTCTCCACATGAATAACACTTACAACTACTCTTATCTTTTGGTGCTTTATATTTTCTAATCCAAGGTCTGCCACATCTTTTCCTAAATTATTTTGGAATATATTTTCTCTTCCTATATGTTCTTGAAGGTCTTATGCTGAAATTCTTATGCTGTTTGTATGGTTTATATGATTTGTATTTCTTTTTGTATGTTTTCTTACGCTTATTCTTCTTATGAAAACCATACTATTGTGGTAAATCTATATTTTTACAGCTCATGTAAACTTGTTTCCTAATCTGTCTCTTAGCTTTTATTTGACTACACTCTTTTCTAAGTATATTATATACATGTTGAATTCTAGGTCCTATTGCAATATCATTTTTCTTTGGATGCATTTGCCATTCATTCCAAATCTTTTCACCTATTGGTCCTTTTATTTTTGTCATATAAGTATCTAATAAATTAATATAACTAATTCTACCTGTTCTTCCTAAATATTTAAAGAAATCTATTGTATATTCAGCTATATATTGCAAATCACAAATTTGTAATTGTTCTAAATTTCTAATTGCCCTTATTTGTTCTCATTCACTTCTGCGATCTAACTATTATGATCTAAAAATCCTTGTTTAATCAAAGTAACAAAACCATCAATATTAAAATGCGTTTTAGCTGCTTGATGCTGTTCTAGATTTTGAACTTTCCATGACTGGAAATAATAAAAAACTAATCCATCCAAATTATGCTCAAAGTAATCTAACATATTTTGTGAATTACTAAAATCTAACATTAATGCTGCATGTACACAACCTTTCTCACATCTCTCAATCATTCTTTCCCAATCTTGTAGATCTACATTATCTAAATTTAATATATTTCCTGCTATATTAATTTGTTCTAACCCTCTCAAATATGGAATCCTATTTTTTCTAGGTGGTTTTATCATACTTTCTTCTATGTAATCTACTTTTGCTTTTTCATTATATTGTTCATTTGTTGGTCTAAAAAATTGTTGATTAGTTCTACTTGCGTGTCCTGGATTTTCTACTCTTGATGTACTACTTTCTTCTGCTGGATTACATTCTTCTTTCAATATGTTCTACTCCTATTTCTAAAATTAATTTTTTCATCTCTTCATCTGAAATTCTATGTAGTCCTAAATCATATGTCCTATATTTTTCTAAGTATTGTTCTTTGTCTAAATGATCAATATCTTCTATAAGCTTGTTTACAATATGATCAAAATTTTGCTCAACTAAATTAATATCTAAATTATCAAAAGCCATATGAACACTCTCATTTTCAATCTCACTCTCATCCTATTCTATTTTTTCTAGTTGTTGTATTTACTAAACCTAATTGTTGCTTTTCTTGTACTAGTTTCGTATATTTGTACTCTATCTGGTTGCCTATTTCTTGTTCCTCGTAAATTAGGTAGTGTCCACTGAGTTCCTTCTAAAAAGCTATTATCTACGGGTTTTGCTTCTATCATATTTACATGTTTACTACCAAATGTTTGAACTAAATTTTGAAATTCTAAATTAAACTTGTGATTATATTTATCAGACACTTTACCATTATACATTAAGCTAATACACAAATTTTTATACTCTCCTTTCGTTTTATAATTTTTTGTTCTTATGCTCACTTTAATATATTTACTAAATTCGTTTATTGTCATAACATAATTAGGAATACAACCTATGACTGCTAAATTTGAACTTAAGTCTACTTCAGCTGTTGCTATTGTTGCTTGTTGGTGATTATCCTATCTATCATCGTATATGTATACTAAAGCTTTTGTGCCTACTTGTGCTCTGGTTAATCCTGCCAATTAATATTGTTCCTATGTGAATCTGACTAAAATGTGATTTTCTCAAATGAGTAACTGCTTCTTTACTGAGTAAATTAAGTGTAACTTCTTTATCAATACAACTGACTTCATGTTGACTGATGCTACTTACAATTCTACTTCTATTTTCGAATAAACCCAATTGGTACAAATTATATTTATTTTTCTGTGTTCTCTCAAAACCTCTTCGAATACATTCTTGTGCTTCTTCTTCATTTGGATAAATATCTTCAGCTCTAACTACTTCTTTTCCTTTTCTCCTAATGAGTTCCATTTTCTGTTATCAAAAGGATTTATCTTAGGTCTTCTTATATGATTACTTGTACTTAAAGTTAAATTTTCTAATTTTTCTAACAAAGATGGTAGAAGTGAGGAAGATGCGTTATGTAAAACTTGATTTATTTATGCTATTTGCTCTTCAACTTGATCTAATTTTTCAACTAAACTTAAAACTAATTGAATAATTAATTTATTTTGCCTAATGGGAATATTACTACTAGCTACTTGTGTTGAAAAATCTGTTAAACCTACTAGTTCTTTATCTAGCTTACTAATTTCTTTCAAAGCTTGGATATATTTTCTGCTAGTTCTAGAATCGGTCGTTAAACTAATAATCTATCTATTTTATTATGTAACTTATGTACTTGTTTGCTCAACTCTTTTTGCACTAATTGAATTTTTTGAACTTTTAATTTTAACTGCTCATCTATTTCTAATGATCTAAGTTCTATTTGCTTCGGATTACTATCTATGAGGTCAATAAGCTCTTTTATCTCTCTTTTGCTAGGAAACCTTTGAATATTTTTATTATTATATTCTAACTGAGGTGTAATATAATCTAAATTTTGTCTAATTGTTCTTATGGAATTTTTCTGAAAATGCTCTAACAACTGGTTTAACAAATGATTATGCTTATTATTTTCTAATTTTATTTTTTCTGCTTGACTAATAATAAGATCTACAATACTATTGGCTTGTGGATTTTCTTCACTATGCAAAATATGATTATGCTTTCTCAATGGAAAATAACAAACTAAACTATTTTGGTCCAAGGTTATTTTTCTTTTTTGTGGTTCACTAATTTCTAAATTAAGGTAACCTATCATAAAATACAATCTACCTTTCTCTAAATTTACAGCTAACTGGTTTCTTAGAAACTCTCTTTCTTCTCTCAGGGTCTCTAAAGCTTGATCTGTTGCTCTTGTTTGCTTCTAAAACTTTATGCTGCACTTTTGTGTTATTATATTTACTAATAAATGAAGGATGTTTAAGATAACCAAGATAAAACTTCTGCTTCTTCAAAGTCATGCTAATTCTTTTGGATATGTATGCTAATCTTCTCTTTATGCTAGTTATAGTTGGATGTCTGGGACAATAAAGACCTGGTGGTTGTGGTTGACAAGGTCTACAAGGACAATAATATATGTTGTTCATACAAAATAAATAAGTGTGATATCAGTTGTATTAATGACTTCCGTCCTCAAGGTACTTTACTATTATAATTATACTATTAAAATGCTAAACTTGGCTCTGATACCAGATTCGGTAAGCAAGCTCGGTTAAATAGTCAGATGGCCATTATAACAACTAGATATAAAACCTTGCACATGGAACTCGACATGTTTCAGCATGACAGTTACTCACAATGCAGGTATAAGGCTTTAACGGCTGAACTCAGAGGTACGAAGAACTCAGAGGTGGTTAATGTCCAGTTATTTGTATGGCAAACATTCAACTATAACAGAGTGCTCAAACAAAGTATGATCGTCAGTTTAGCAGGTTAATAATATAACTACAATAGTGTTTCCCTGTTTTGGACTAGAAGTCTAATTAAACAAACACACTAAAGAAATAAAAGAAAGCTTACTTAAGACTTGGAGATTGGCTGAATATGTACACTTGAACTTTTATTGATATATAGAATGTTTACAAAGAGAAATGTTTACAAAGAAGTGTTTACAAATGATGCTAGGAAGGCTTCAGATGCTTGAGTATTTGCAAGTTATAGTATGGTGTTGAGGTGTAGTGAGGTGTAGAGATGTTGAGGTTGAGGTGTTGATTTTGTGTGTTCTGCATGGGAGGAAAAGCTCCCTTATATACAAAACCTAATTCCTAAACAACAAAATAACTTTTCATCTATTTACAACTTTTTGAATAATGACATCACACTGTTTCTGGAAGATGTCAACACTGTTTCTGAAAGCTGGCTGACTTGTCTTTGGTTTAATGAAGGTCATGTGAATCCATGTTGTCTTGGCTGCTGCAATGTTTGCCACCTTAACTTTTGCATCCAAATGTTTTCTGAAGGTATCAGTCCTCATTTTTCTTCTTTTGGATGTATTCTCTGGTAAAGACCATGTGAACTGGCCAATTTTGCACAGATGTTTGACGAGTAGCATCGCCATTTTTTAAAACTTTTGTCTTGGAGATTAAAAGGAAACCTTTTTGGGTGTTTCCATTAGTTATCCCTATTCCAAATGGGCTTGGAGGGCATGATTATGCAATGATAAGCGAGATTAGTTCTAAATTATTATTTTTGTCCTATGAATTAAATAAAGGTAGTGCTATTCACAATCTATTTTACACCTTATCCATCATTTGTTAATTTATTTCCTGTGGTTTTTTTTTTACAATTTATTTGATCTAAGGTTCTAAAAGACGTTAGCGCTAGTCGGGTGGCGAACTGAGGTCTTGAGGCTAAGCGGGGCTTAGACGGAATTAAGTAAATTTATTGTATTTTGTATAAATAAGTGTCTACTTGAAAAAACGGGTTAATTATGCTCACACTCTCTCAGGTTTATCGTGTTTTCACAAAATTCCCTCACATTTGAAACATAACACTAACACCCATTGAGGTTCTAATTTACTTTCACATAACCCCTTTAGGGTTGAAATCACCTTAAAATATTTTTTAAAGACAAATTTGCCCTTATTTTTAATTATTTTAAAAATAAAATAAAAACCTTTTTTTATAAATCAATATAGGGTTTAAGGCATCCTGACACACCCCGACCCAGAATGTCCACCTAGACACCGAATCAAGCTGTACTAGCCAACACCAGGAAGGTGACGAAGCCATAAAATGTAGTGATGTGGAAATGTGAGTAAATTTAAAACTAAAAGTGCCTAAATGTAAGAGTGCGCTTGTGAGCGGGAATATACCCATTTAACACGTGATGTTAGAGTATAAGCAAAGTACAGTAAAAGTAAAGAGGAATTATACCATCGGGAGTATTCCCATAACAATGTTTTGCTAGAAATCCTCGTCGACACTAAAGCTCTACCATTAAAACCTGGAGGGGCAAAAAACAAGGGTGAGTGGGCCTAAAAATAAATCTTTGTAAAACCTTTTCAAAACGTAATAACCCTCACCATAAAACAGGTATAGTTTCCAAAATATACATACTACGAATAGTATGAAAATACTTATCGTAGCCTGCAATATCTCAAGAATACAATACGTCACAATATTTCGTAAATAAACATCTAACATCCAATAATCACATAATCTCGCATAAACAAACATATCATATCGAGTGCTCATTTCTCAACCAAAATTCATGATTCAAAAACTTAAATAAAGTTAGGAATGTGATGACCATAACTATACCAATTGGAAGCCCAGTCGTGGCTGGCGTTGGCCGGGAAAGTGGTCTGAAAGTGGCCTAACGGCCATGGTTTTAACTTGTTTCCAGAAATCTGGGAAATCCTCCCAGAGGTTTTTTTGTATTAAATCGTCCCCCAATCACACTTTAAGGTTGAGCATAACATAAAAACTTCCAAACCAAGAAGGATTTGAGGGTCTCGAGGCCTACCTTGGTCACAAGCCATTATGCGGCCACATCTCGAACCAAGGTGCACTAGACGGACTAGATGATGGTGATGGTGATCTCCCTGCGAGGCTAATGGTATGGTTTTGATGGAAGACGGTGATGCTCCGTAGTGGTCATGTCTGTGTAACGACTGAGATGAAGAAAACAAGCGAGAGAGAGAGAGAGAGAGAGAGAGAGAGGTGGGGAATAAATGAGAGGAAATCATGGCAGTCGGCGGTGGTGCATAACTAGTCTAGGTTTATGGTGGTTGTGCTCGCCGAAATGGCGATGGTGGTATGGTGTAGTTTCTCTGCACTTGCAGAGAGAGAGAGACAGGAAATAGCTGAGAGAAAGAGAATGAGTGAGAGTTTTTAGTGAAAGAGAAAAGTGAGAGTTGAGAGAGAGAGAGAGATGAAAGTTTGAAATGAAGTAGATAGAGTGCTCCAGAAAAGAGGGGGACACAGGAGTGAAGGGAAGAGTGGTGTGGGCCTCACTGTCTCACAAAACAAAGCCACAAAAGACAACATAAAATATCTCCCGAAAACGTGAAATTACTAAAACGCCATTCACATTTGTAGTTCTGTAAAATTTTAACTGTAGTTTCAATTTCGATTCCGCTTGCACACACACGTTCGTAGCGACGAGTGCTACGACAATATGCTAAGAGAATGGTTCATACGTGTTATGATACGACGGTCAATGAAAGTCAAAATCCTCACCTCAAGGGGCATTTTGGTCTATTCGCACTTTTAAAATTTATAATATCGTAAAATTAGGGACGGGTTATTACACATCCCCTTCACATTCACCACAACACAATAGAAATTCTTAACATGTTTCACCTCCTCCCTAGTCATCCTCACAAGAAGCTACTTCTTCGTCTCGGTTTTTCGATCAATCAGCCTCTCCACAAGCTTGGCCTCACTCTCCGCCATAAAAAATATGAAAACTACCAAACTCCCAAGAATCTTCCTCACGAAATGCAAGTTGTCGTTGGAAACCCAAAATTTTTTTATGCCGAATTGGGGAGAAAATTCGAGTCCATGGTAGAAGATAACAATATTTCTTTAATTTTAATTTGGATTTTTATTCTATTTATTCAAAGGATTTTTCATTTTTTTAAAAGTATAATTTATATATTTTCAGAACAGTAGTTTGATCCGACGGTCGAAAATTAAGAGGCGTATGTGGGAATTAAAAAGGAGTGTGGGGATAACACCACTTTTAAATAAAATCTAGAAGGCTTGGCAGATTAAAATAAATTAAATATTGGAAGAAGTACCATGGAATGGGTTAAAGAACGTATGAATCTTCCTTGTATAAGAGCTTATGCTGAACATTAATTGGTAAAGAAATATGAACAAGGAAGAGAGAAGCAAAAAGACTTGGATATGGAAGTCAGGAAAAGTAATCAATTTGACTTTTTATAGGTTAAGTATGTTTTCAAGTTAGGGACGAAACCATGAATAGCAGATCCTGTGCTACAAGGATTACAATGAGTCCGTTAATGTTATATCAAGAACCAAATGGGCAAAAATTCACTAAATCATGCTCGGTACTAGTCCAAGAATACCTTGACAAGAACTAAATCCTAATGTTAAACTTACTCTAATCCTAATTTGTATCATAATCTTAACTCATTACCAAACACTCCATTATTGACTTGTAACTAACTATCCTGAGTTAGACCAATCCAATTTTGATATGTGGAACAAGAATGGTCAATCTCAGTAAAGTCAGCGGACTTCACCTACCTTTCCGAAGTACAAAAAGATGCGGTGGCATTGCTTGGTCTATTTGAGCATCTCAATCTGATAAGAGATGTTGAGTCCATGATCGAAATTTGAGATATGCCTACTTTGATCTACCTTACTCCGACCCTGGATAATCATGGTTGTACAAGTATTATAAAGAAAACAATCTTTACACCAAGAAGGTGTATTTATACGTCCAAAACACAAAACCAAACCCTAGGACATAGGATTCAAAGAGGAAGTTAAAATCTGAACTACCTATTAACAAAACTCTTTTTGTCAACCAAAAGAGAGTAAAAAGACAATTTGGTCTTCTATCGTAAAATAAAATATTGGGTAGTAATGTAATTTCGCACAAACTAAATTTGTTTTTTCCCTAAACCTCACCCATATGTCATTATAGCATCTCTAATTAAAAAACGTAAGTACATATATATATATATATATATATATATATATATATATATATATAAGGATAATGCCCAAAGAGACCAAATTTACAAACTAAATGATGTGTCACCAATAGAAAATAAGCACATTAATCAACACTATATATGTATGTGTGTGTGTGTGTGTGTGTGTGTGTAAAGATAATGCTAGGGAGAACAAATTTGCAAACCAAATGATGTGTCACTAATAGAAAATAAGCACATTAATCAAAACTTAAGTAATAATCCAATCATCAACAGCCACATAATTTAGTTTACAAAATTCGGCTTAAAATTTAGTCTATCTAGCATTACCCATATAAATCTCTCTCTCTCTCTCTCTCTCTCTCTCTCTCTTTCTCTCTCTTTCTCTCTCTCTCTCTCTTCCATATATTTATTTTCTTTGTAGATGTTATAAAATATGTCAAAGTTAGAGAGATAACCTTTTAGTGAATGTATGCGAGGCAGATGTAAAATATCTCACTAAAACTATAGCTCAAGTGAATAACTAATAAAGAGGGAGGAATAGATACGAATGTATTGATCATTTTCTCTTCTGTTTCTTCTTGTATATCGTTGCAAGCATACGGAGCGCTCTATTTATAGAGCAGCTCCGATCAAATCCATTAATTGTACATTTGAAATCTACAACATATACTTTGAAAATGTGATTCCTATAATTCCAAAGTCTACTGCCAATATTTTCATTAGTCTGCAATGTTGAAAATCCATTTGTGGGCATTCAATCATCAGCCAATGTTGTCAACAATGCTGATATTTTCAACACTCCCCCTTGGATGCCCACATATCAACATCAGTTGCCTCGTTAAAACCTTGCTTGGAAAAACCCAGTGGGAAAAAACCATAGCGAAGGAAAAAGAGTACAACTTTACCAGAATTGTTGATGTAGTGTTAAGTATGCTTATGTTGCCTCGTTAAAACCTTGATAGGAAAAACCCAGTGGGAAAAATCCTAATCGAAGGAAAAAGAGTACAACATGCATGTATCATGGATGCTCCCCCTGATATATATCTCCATCTGATTCCGCATTCTCCAAATTTAGTTGTTTGGTAAGTCGACGTAATCCGATACTTTGCACTAACTTCTGAAATGTGCACTTTGGTAGAGACTTGGTGAACAAGTCTGCAAGATTTTCATTGGAACGGATTTGTCTGACTTCAATAACTTTAGCCTTCTGAAGCTCATGTGCACTGAAAAACTTTGGAGATATGTGTTTAGTTTTATCGCCCTTGATGAATCCTTCCTTCATTTGGGCAACACAAGCTGCATTATCTTCATGAATGACAGTTGGATTGTCTGTCTTCGAAGTTAGACCATATGAATTCCGGATATGATGGATCATTGATCTTAACCAAGAACATTCATGACTTGCTTCATGTAAAGCAAGTATTTTTGAATGATTTGAAGATGTAGCAACTAATGTTTGCTTTGTTGAGCGCCATGAGATCGTTGTATCTCCATTCTTGAACACATATCCAGTTTGTGAGCGGGCTTTATGCGGATCAGAGAGAAAACCAACATCTGCATATCCAACAAAGACCTGGTCATTTGTGGAGTTCTTTGAGTAGGAGAGACTGATGTCTGTTGTCCCACGAAGGTATCGCAATACATCTTTGACACCCTTCCAATGACGAATTGTTGGAGCAGAGCTATACCTTGCTAACAAGTTAACTGAAAAAGCTATATCTAGTCTAGTACATTGTGCTAAATACAACAAAGCACCTATTGCACTCAGATATGGTACTTCTGGACCAAGGACCATTTCATCCTCTTCTTTTGGATGAAATGGATCTTTCTTCATGTCCAGAGAATGAATAACCATTGGCATGCTGAGTGGATAAGCCTTGTCCATGCCAAATCGCTTCAGAATTTTTTCAATGTAAGCTGATTGGTGGACCAAAATTCCACTAGCACAATGCTCGATCTGCAGGCCGAGACAATATTTTGTTTTCCCAAGGTCTTTCATTTCAAATTCGTTTTTCAGATATTCAGCAGTTTTATGGAGCTCTTCAGGAGTTCCAACTAGGTTCATATCATCAACATATACTGCCACTATAGCAAATCCAGAATTGGATTTCTTAATGAACACAAAAGGGCAAATGACATTGTTAATGTATCCTTCTTTGATCAAATATTCACTGAGACGATTATACCATATTCGTCCAGATTGTTTCAGCCCATACAATGATCGCCTTAATTTGATCGAGAGCATACCTCGTGGTTTCTTACTTGTTTCAAGAAACTTAAGTCCTTCTGGGACTTTAATGTATATGTCACCATCTAATTCTCCATATAGATACGCAGTGATGATATCCATGAGTCGCATGTCAAGTTTTTCTGAAACCACTAAACTTATTAAGTAACGAAACGTAATTGCGTCCATTACATGAGAGTATGTCTCCTCATAATCAATTCCAGGTCTTTACAAAAAGCCTTTGGCAATGAGTCGTGCTTTATATCTAGCAATCTTGTTTTTCTCATTGCGTTTCCTTGTGAATACCCATTTGTAACCCACAGGGTTTACATCAGGCGGGGTTTGGACTACTGGTCCAAAAACACTTCGCCTTTCCAAGGAATTTAATTCTGCCTGGATTGCATCTTTCCACTTAGGCCAATCATGTTTCTGTTTGCATTCATCAATAGAGCGGGGCTCAATATCATCACTTAAGATGATTTCAATGGCTACTGCGAATGCGAACATATCATCAATGATTATATCATTCTGATCCCACAATTCATTAGTACATGCATAATTTATGGAGATTTCTTTGCTTTCATGTACTTCTGTCTCTTCAGGGATAGGTGTCTCATCAAAGACATTTTCTTTTTCTGGAAGTCCAGAATCATGAATTGTGGATTTGTCATTCATTCTCTCTTCATGAATTATTTCATTTGGATTCAGTTGTGCCCTCGTCTTTCTCTTTCGAAGGGCTGAATCTTTTGAACCTGGTGGTCTACCACGCTTCAGGCGTGCACCAGATGAATCATTCGCTGCCATTTTATTTTGTCCAACAGGGACATCAATTCTTGCAGGTGCTTTTGCAGCTGGTATATGTGATTTTGTCACTTTCATAGCATGATTAAATGCATCTGGCATTTGATTAGCAATGCTTTGAAGATGAATGATCATTTTCACTTCATTTTCACATTGAATGCTTCGAGGATCAAAATGAGACAAGGTGGGAACAACCCATGTCAGCTTTTTCCGTTCTTCTGGAACGGTCTTTTCTCCCCCTAACGACGGGAAGACTGTCTCATCAAAGTGACAATCAGGAAAACGTGCTGTAAACATATCACCTGTCAAGGGTTCCAAATATCTGATGATAGATGGTGAATCAAAACCCACATAAATTCCCAGTCCACGCTGAGGTCCCATTTTAATGCGCTGCTACAGTGCAATAGGCACATAAACAGCACAACCAAAAACTCGTAAATGTGAAATGTTTGGTTGATGTCCAAACACAAGTTGTACTGAGGAGTATTGGTGATTGGCTATAGGCCTCAATCGAACCAATGATGCAGCATGTAAGATGGCATGTCCCCATGCAGAGACTGGCAATTTTGTTTTCATAAGCAAAGTGCGAGCTATTAACTGAAGCCGCTTGATCAATGCTTCTGCTAAGCCATTTTGAGTATGAACATGAGGAACAGGGTGTTCAACATCAATGCCCAATGTCATGCAGTAATCATCAAAGGTTTGGGACGTATATTCACCAGCATTATCAAGTCGGATTGACTTAATGGGATAATCTGGGAACTGTGCTCGTAATTTAGTTATTTGAGCAAGAAGTCTCGCAAAAGCTACATTCCGAGTAGACAAGAGACAAACATGTGACCATCGGGTAGATGCATCAACCAAAACCATAAAATATCGAAATGGTCCACAAGATGGTTGAATAGGTCCACAAATATCCCCTTGAATTCTTTGCAGAAATGATGGGGATTTAGCATCAACCTTTAGTTGTGATGGTCTAATTACCAACTTCCCTTGAGAACAAGCCTTGAAAGGGTTATCATTTGAGATAACAATATCTCTGCTCAATAATGGATGTCCATTAGAGTTGGTAATGATCCTACGCATCATGGTGGATCTTGGATAACCCAGACGGTCATGCCAAAGCATGTAAACCTTTGAATCAATGAACTTCTGGTTCATGACAGTATGTGATTCAATTGTCCTTATGTATGTATAATACAATTCACTCGACAAACCACGCAACTTTTCCAATATACGCTTCTGGGTATCATTGGAGGTAATGCATAGATACTCCACATTTTCTGCACTTTTCGTTTCAATGTGGTATCCATTTAGACGTATGTCTTTGAAACTCAACAAATTTCGAGTAGATTGAGTAGCGTACAATGCACACTGTATGGACAATATTGTTCCATTTGGTAACATAATTTGGGCTTTCCCTGAGCCTTCAATTACATCTGAAGGTCCTGATATTGTTGTTACCCCTACTCTTGTAAGCATTAGGCTTGAGAAATACTTTCGACCACGAAGTATTGTGTGTGTGGTTGCACTGTCTGCAAGACAAATATCTCCGCCATTTCCCATATTCTGAGAATAACCACAATTTTTATTCATGCTTTATGGGTAAATGGAATCACAGTTAACAAACAATTTATAACAAGAAATTTACATGCCACTTTTATTGAATCTAAAAACTAGTTTTAAATAACAAGTTTAGCATAATAAAAGTACATTAAACATAAATGATTTAATCGGACAGGTAGGCTTCATTTCCCATTTCCACAATAAAGTCTGAAACATCTAGGTGGGTTGTGTTCAACTGTCCTGATAAGTCACACACAGGATCAGGTATATCCATTAGTCTAGCCTGGTCGAGAAAATTAGTCTCGACACCCTTCTCCTTGAGGGAGGCTTGATATAGATCTACCAGATGTTTTGGGGTACGACAAGTACGCGCCCAATGCCGATTGCCAC
Source organism: Heteromeles arbutifolia (assembly GCA_024362995.1). Lineage (NCBI taxonomy): Eukaryota > Viridiplantae > Streptophyta > Magnoliopsida > Rosales > Rosaceae > Heteromeles > Heteromeles arbutifolia. The sequence continues at coordinate 1,797,391 of JANCRC010000022.1, forward strand.
CACACCTACGACAGGCTCCTTCAGAGTTTCTGGGAGCATTGTTTATATGAGCTTTGCCTTCGTGGCGATTCACATTTTTGAAGCTCGGGCCTGAATTATGCCTCGGAACCTGGTTGTGAAACTGACCACCATGGTTCTTGCCTTTCCTGTTCCATCGACCTTGATTGTGGCCACATCCTCGTTTATGATTATAGCCCCCAGAGGATGTGGCGTTCACTTCGAGGGAAACAGCATTCACTTCTGGGAATGTTGCAGATTCAGTAGCTCTGGAATGATGGTTTCTCATCAGGAGCTCATTGTTCTGTTCAGCTACCAAGAGCACAGATATCAGCTGGTTGTACTCAGTGTAGCCTTGCACTCTATACTACTGCTGCAGGAGCACGTTAGAGGCATGAAATGTGCTGAAAGTCTTTTCCAGCAACATTTCCTCAATAATGGCATCCCCACAGAGCTTCATCTGAGAGGTAATTCTGAACAACGCAGAATTGTACTTAGCCACAGATCCTGGATCTTTAGGTGAGTCCACTCATAGCGAGCTCTTGGAAGAATCACGGTTGTCTGGTGATTGTATCTGTTTCTCAAGGCATTCCAAAGAGCTAACGGATCTTCAACCATTAAGTACTCATTTTTAATGCCTCATCAAGATGGCGGTGAATAAAGATCATGGTCTTCGCTCGATCTTGAGAGGATGAGTTACTCTCTTCCCTGATAGTATCTCAAAGATTCCCTGCTTCCAAATGGATCTTGGTATCTAGTACCCAAGTAAGGTAATTCTTCCCGGTAATGTCCAGGGCAGCATATTCAAGCTTCGCCAAGTTCGCCATTTTCTTTTCTGAAAGAAAATGAGATGTGTAAGAACTTGCAATAATATGTATTCCTGGAGGAATATAGTGTTAGAACTTCTGGTTCTTACAAATTTTTCATTTTGATCTTCAGGCCAAAATGATAAGCACTTGAAACTTCTGGCTCGAGATTTTCAAGGTGAATGAGGAGGGCGATTGTACCGCACCACTCTCATTGAAATAATGTAACATAGAATGGGCGATTATTCTGCACCACTCAAGTAGAAAGAAAATTAAAATACGCAGAGCAGGGTGGGCGATTATACCGCACCACCTAAAATTGCAATGAAATTAAACAGCAGGTAAATTTAAATTTGCAGGGCAAGATGGGCGATTATACCGCTACACCTAAAATTTGCAGTAAAATTAGATCTGCAGTCCAAGATAGGCGATGATACCGCACCATCTTGGATCGCAGTAAGATTAAATTTGCAGTTCAAGATGGGCGATTATACCACACCATCTTGGATCGCAATAAAATTAACATAAATAAATACTGGGTTAGTAATCAATATCCAAACCAAACAAGAAATTAAAGATGTATGTAACCGTTAGGTTGAGAACTAAGAGCAGGCATGGAGCAAACAGTTCGTTGCGAGGGTATACAGCGCAGTTGAGGTAGAGGAAGAAGATGAACAGTAAAAACCTTAGAGGAAACATTTGTTTTTCCGTTCGGCTGAGAGAAATGAGGGAATGATTTCTTTTGGCTTATGTAAATGAGACATCTTTATATTTAGAGACTCGTGCTGATAATGTGTTATAAAATATGTCAAAGTTAGAGAGATAACCTTTTAGTGAATGTATATGAGGCAGATGTAAAATATCTCACTAAAACTATAGCTCAAGTGAATAACTAATAAAGAGGGAGGAATAGATATGAATGTATTGATCCTTTTCTCTTATGTTTCTTCTTGTATATCGTTGCAAGCATACAGAGCGCTCTATTTATAGAGTAGCTCCGATCAAATCCATTAATTGTACATTTGAAATCTACAACATATACTTTGAAAATGTGATTCCTACAATTCTAAAGTCTATTGCCAATATTTTCATTAGTCTGCAATGTTGAAAATCCATTTGTGGGCATTCAATCATCAGCCAATGTTGTCAACAATGCTGATATTTTCAACAGTAAAAGTTTTATATCTACACACACATAATGTGTGGGCACCATCTGGTAACAAATAACACACTACCAAAAGTACCATAAAATGCTGTTTGGGAAAGTTAACGAAGGAATTTGGCCAAAATTGCCCTTATGTCACAATCAAAGAGTGAAGCTCGTGTGTCTTCATCCTTACGTTGCTCCCTTCGAATTGACTTATTATAAATCCAATTTTGACGGCAGAGCTCAGATTTGCAGTCCTTTAGCCATGCTGCCCATTTTACGCCTCTCTAGTTGTTCGTCAATCCGCTCGACCATTTGTTCTACACCAGTTAAAAAAAATCACTTCTGAACATGTGTTAATCTTGACTCATTATCCTAACGCCCTCCTTCACCAATGCAAACCCAAGGGCTTTATTAATTTCATTATGGAGTGATATGAAACATTTTAGTTTGGTACTACATAGAAAAAGAGACATATAAAAATGAGTAGGGTTTAGGAAGACGGAATACCAACTCCATTCCATAAGTAGTACTGTCGATCGCATGTTCTTACATTGACCAAAGAAAAATTGATCACCCTTCACCAGCCTAATAAGTCTAAAATGTCAACTTTTTTCACGTATTGTTTCTTGCTACAATTATTTTATACCTGCCTTGGCCGACCAAACCTTTTTCTCTGACCTCAACTATTTGATAAGTATAACAAATTTATAAGCAACGGTTGATTTTCTTCTTTATTCTTTGTTTAGGCAGAAAAAAAAGGAGTTTTTTTTGTAGGCAAATAGTCATCTCAACCTGAAAATAATTAGTAGTAGGAAATCTTCTTATATGTATGTGTTGTAGGCCTATTTAACTGAGCTATTCTAAGGAAATAGAGAGGGGGAGGCCAGCGGCAACAAGAGCGAAAATAGAGAGATTTAATTGTGAGGTGTGTGTTGTATCACCGCATTGTGCCTTTATTTATAGTAGTAGGATATGTTAAATCCTTACCCTTTTAGGATTACAACTCTAATAGGATATTAACTACTAAAGGGAATATTCAAATATATCCCTAGATACACTAGGATTTACACAATCACATTCCTATTCTAAATATGACTGCAACACTCCCCCTTGAGTGTGTAAATACTCAAACAAAACATCGCATTAGATCTTCAGCAGATAAGGTAGAACAGTTGATGAAGTCGGTGGCACAACAGGTGAATGCGAGTCTCAAATTTGAAGAAAGTATGCATTGGTAGTAAAACTCACAAAACCTCGCTATGGTAAAACCCAAGGTGGGAGAAAAACCCATAGACTAAGGAGAAAGGTGAGAAGTATGCATAATGTCTAAAATAAACGTCAAACAGGATGAAAGTAGTGAACTCAATGGAGTATGATCTTCCCAAGATGGGTGCCTCATTAAAACCTCGTTAGGTAGCAAAAACCCAGGGGAAAAAATGCTCCTAATCGTAGGAAAAATAGTACATTAAGATCAAGTGAGTATGCTTCTGGATACTCCCCCTGAGTTAGACATAACTTCCAAATAAGAGAACTATAAGTGATTCAATTAAGATACTTTACGCATACCGATTCCTTGGACGAGCTTCTGAAAAGTAGACTTGGGCAATGACTTGGTGAAGAGATTGGCCAGGTTGTCTTGGGAATGGATTTGCTTGACTTCAATGTTATGCTGTTGTTGATGATGAAAATAAAAGAACTTTGGCACTATGTGCTTGGTGTTGTCTCCCTTGATGTATCCCTTCTTTAACTGCTCGATACATGCTGCATTGTCTTCAAAGATCGTCGTAGGAAGGTCAATGATGGAAGTAAGACCACTAGTGCTTCGAATATGTTCCATAACTGCTCTAAACCAAAAGCACTCACGTGATGCTTCATGCAGGGCGAGAATCTCAGCATGGTTCTAAGAAGTCGCAACTAGCGTTTGCTTGGTAGACCTCTAAGATATAGCGGTGTCTCCAACGGTAAAGACATAGCCCGTTTGAGAATGTGCCCTATGTGGGTTAGACAGATATCCAACATCTACGTAACCAACAAGGCGAGAATCAACTCGAGAATGGAAGGGGACGACAACTCTCGAGGATTCGTGGGTATAAAACAAGCCCAAATCTGTCGTACCCTTGAGGTAGCGAAAAATGTCTTGGACACCATTCCAGTGTTTGCGTGTGGGGGCATTGCTATATCTAGCCAAAAGATTAACAACGAAGGAGATGTCGGGTCTAGTGCATTGAGCCAAGTACAATAAAGCCCCAATTGCACTTAGGTATGGAACTTCAGGCTCCAAATCATTTGGATAGAAGGGATCTCGTTTAGCATCTAGAGTCCGAACGACCATAAGTGTACTCGAAAGCTTCACTTTATCCTCATTAAAACATCGTAACACCTTTTGGGTGTAGTTCGATTGATGTACTAGGATTCCATCCGAACAATGCTCGATCTCCAGGTCGAGGTAATATCGAGTTTTTCCAAGATCTTTCATATCAAATTCCGATTTCAAGTGAACGGTAATTTCTTCAAGCTCTGCGGGTGTTCCGATGAGGTTCATGTCATCGACATAAACTGCAACGATCGCAAATCCTGAATTTGACTTCTTTATGAACACACATGAGCATAATTTGTTGTTCACATAACCCTGACTTGTCAAATATTCACTCAGACGGTTATACCATATCCGCCCAGATTGTTTCAATCCATAGAATGGTCTCCTTAATTTGATAGAGAGAGTGTTTTGTGGTCTAGAACTATTTGAACAAGTCAATGGAAGTCATTTTGGAACTTTCATGTAGATTTTCGTATCTAAATCCCCATAGAGATACGTAGTTACCACGTCCATGAGCTGTATATTCAATTTTTTGAAAACTACCAAACTGATTAGGCTGCGGAACGTTATGACGTCCATTATGGGGGAATATGTCTCCTTGTAATCAATCCTAGGGCCCTAAGAGAAGCCTTGCGCTACGAGGTGCGCTTTGTATCGCACTATTTCATTATTCTCATTACGCTTCCTCAGGAAAACATACTTGTAGCCCACATGCTTCACATGTGGTGGAGTAAGAGCTATAGGTCTAAACATATACGAATCGAGTTCGATCTGGATTGCTTGTTTCCAGTTTGACCAATCCGTTCTACGTTGGCATTCATCACGAAATATGGTTCAATGTCATCGCTAAGCCTGATGTCAGTAGCTACTGTGTACATAAATGCATCATCGACAATCATCTCATTCTGATTCCAAACCTCATCCAATACTGCGTAGTGGACCGAAATCTCTTGATTCTCGGAAGGTTGGTTTGTCTCATCTAAGACATCACCATAATCTAGAAAAAACTTATGCGTTGGAACAAATGAGTGAACGATGGTCAGATTCAAACTAGGGTCACCAGTTGGTGCCGATTTCTTCTTCCGGGGTTGTGAATCCTTTGAACGAAGGGGTCTGTCACGCTTCAGGGTCAAAGCAAATGATTGGCTAGTCACCAATGTACCTGGCCGCATGGAAGGTGCAACCTCCCCTCCTTCGGGGACGGTCGAGGCTTCCCATACGAGATTATAACGTACGCGGAGTACATCTATCCTTGCGGGTGCGTTTGCAGTGGGTATATGTCATCATGTCACCTTAGCTAGATCAGTAAAAGCATCCGGCATGCTCTGAGCAATGCTCTGAAGATCTATAATTCGTCGCACCTCAGTTTCAAATTGGGCAGTATGGGGATCTAGATGAGACATAGTGGGAGCATACCATGACAATTCTTGGCGTTCTCCAGGAATGTTAGCATGCTTATCTCCCCCTAATGGCGGGAAGACTGTCTTATCAAAGTGACAATCCGTAAAACATGCGGTAAAGATATCTCTTGTCAAGGGCTCTAAATAACGATTCATAACCGACATAGATTCCCATTTTTCTCTGATGACCCGTTTTGGTATGTAGTGGTGGTGCCATTGGCACATAAACTGCGCACCCAAACACACTTTAATGCGAGACGTCAGGCTCATATCTAGTAACCAACTGTAACGGTGAATGGGGTTGGGTAGCGGTGGGCCTTAGTCGGACCATCATAGCTGTGTGCAATATTGCATAGCCCCAGGCAGATACCGGTAGTTTGGTTCACATAACCAAAGTCCAAGCTATCAATTGAAGGCGCTTTATGAAAACTTTTGCCTGACCGTTTTGGGTCTGAACATGGGGTTCAAGATGTTCGATTTTAATCCCTACTGACATGCAATAATCTTCAAAAGTCTGTGACGTAAACTTTCCAGCGTTATCATGTTGAATCGACTTGATTGGATAATTAGGGTGGTGAACCCTTAGCTTAATAATTTAGGCTAGGAGTTTCACAAATGCAGCGTTGCGTGTGGACAACAGGCAAACATGTGACCATTGTGTTGATGCATCAACCAACACCTTAAAGTATCTAAATGGTCCGCATGTTGGTTGGATAGCTCCACAAATATCCCCTTGAATCCTCTGAAGAAACTTAAGAGGGTTGTGAATAATCTTTGTAATTGAGAGTTGAGTATTCAACTTCCCCAAAGAACACGCTTTGCATGGCGGGAATCCAACGTAGGGAGGTAAATGATGCCCATGTGATGATTTTAGGATACGACGCATTATGTCACGTCCGGGATGTCCCATACTGTCAAGCCAAAGCAACAAAGTGTTCTGGAACTTAGGCACAGGGCCGGCCACATGGTGGGCTTCTATGCTGCGAATGGTTATGATGTACAACCCACTCGGCAGACGTTTCAAGTTCTCGTGAATACGCTTTTGGCCATATTCGTAAGAAGTGATACAAAGAAATTCAGATCCATTGTCATATTAATTATCTCGAATATCTCTAAAACTCAGCATTGTTCATCTGGAACGTGGAGAATAGAGGGCCTCTTTAATGGTTAAGATGGTACCATTGGACAACCTAATACGGGCATTTCCGTATCCTTCAATCAGGTTGGGTGAGCCTGAGAGATTTGTTAGGGGTGCTTTCTTAGGTACAAAGTTAGTAAAACAGTGTCTCAATATGGTGTGCGTGGTAGCACTATCAGCCAAATAACTAACTTCCCCACTAGACATATACCTAGAAATAAATTGATTGAATTGGTTACATGCATAAATATAATTCCATTCATTCAATTAATCAATTCGAGAAATAATATCCATAAAACAATTATCCATAATTCAAAACAAACCAAAACCAAACAAATTATTCCAAATACTTAGAAAAATTGTCCAAAATTAAACCATAAACCTAGAAAATAAGGGGCGAGGGGTCCGACCACTCCTAGTGGGTTCAGCCACTAGGGGTAAAACACCTTAAAAACATGTCTAGAAGAATAAAACTTATTCATCCTTAGGAGCTGATGCCTTCTGAAAATCTGATATCTCCATGGATGTAGTAGCATCTTCGGGATGATCCACATGCGCAAAGTTAAACTCATGATGGGAATGATATTTGGCAATGGCCTCGGAGGTAGCTCGGCATACGTGTGACCAATGATCTTTTGATCCACAATGGTAGCACATGTCCATTTCAGTGAAAATCGATTGAATGGTAGCTTTTCCCTGGTTCTTGAAGTTTAGGGCCTTAAGGGTAAGGGGTTGGCACTTCTGGGTCAAATTTCCTCCCTTGGGTGGGCCCTGACTCTGTTGACCTTGGGCTTGCCGCTTATTGCCATGACCACAATGATTTTTGCTTCGTTTATGGCTACTAGAATTGGTCGTATGCACTTCAGGTGCGGCGTTCAAGCCAGTTGGTCGAGCTTGATGATTCTTCATCAAAAGCTGGTTCTGTTTTTCAGCGACAAGTAAAACAGAGATCAAATTAAAAAATTTGGTGAACTTATGTGCCCTATATTATTGTTGTAGGACAATATTGGTGGCATGGAAGGTCGAATAGGTCTTCTCTAGGAGATCTAATTTGGTTAATTCCACTTTACAGTACTTTAGCAATGATCAGATTCTACAAACTTCAGAGTTGTATTCATTCACGTACTTAAAGTCTTGGAAGCGTAGATGCTGCCAGTCTTGTCTTGCTTTAGACAAGTAAATGTCTTTCTGGTGATCGAAACGGTCGGCCACAGCAAGCCAGATGGTCCGTGGGTCCTCCTCAGTGAGGTACTCGGTCTGCAGTGCATCATGGATATGTCTTCAAATGAAGATCAGTGCATTAGCTTTCTAAGCTTCGTCGACAGGTTTGTCGTTGATAGCTGCCTCGATGGTGGCTCTAATACCCTTTGCAGTAAGATGAAGCTTCATGTCTTGAACCCACTTCAGGTAGTTTTTTCCAGATACTTCCAGAGCGGTGAATTCAAGCTTGTTCAAGTTCGACATGTCCCTAAAATGGAGGGTACAACAAAAATGTGGTTAGTCATATGGACATACATCGTAGAACATTCAGGTTCTATAGACATGTATTGGTTTAATTTATGCATGAAAGCTACAGGTTTCATGTGGTAAGTTTTGAATGAAAACTTCGGGTTTCAAAGGCACTAAATATGAAACTACAGGTTCAATTTAGTTTTATGAATGATTAGTTCATAAAGGAGAGGTTCCTGCAAGAAAACAGAATGCAATCTGTTGATTTAAGTGTAGTGGATTTGAGTTGCTTCGGTAACTCAAGTGTGAGAGCTTCGGGACTACGAAAGGATGTTAACGGTTCAAAGTATAAAAATAAATTATTGAATCGTTAATGTCCAAAAGTGATATTTAGGTCAATAATTTTGGATTAATTATCAGATTAATGGACTGCAGGTCACTTTTAATTAATTCAATAGATTGGGACCAAACGGGATCGATCGTCGAAGCAAAATAATGACAAACGGGTCATATTAGCTTCGGTTGGTGACAAACCAGGTGATAATTAAATTAGAATTAGTTAGGTTAAACCAAAGTACCCTAAGAAATATTTTGGGCATGATTTATAACGCGGGGATGCCAAAAGTTGGCATTGGGTTGAAAAAAGATAAGGGAGTGGACCCTACAAATTCGGCTACAGGCTTATTGGATCGTGTGGTCTGAGGAGCCCAGTAGCCAAGGCTGCTGGTTTTGGGCCAAAAAATTGGACATGGGTGCAGGCCCAACAAAAAGTTGGTCGTGGGTTGGTCTGGGAAGCCCAGTAGCAAAGGTTGCGGGAAAGTGGGCCGAAGACTGGGGTGAAGCCCAGTGAGCTATAGGTTGCTACGGGCAAGCCATATCATGGGGCAAAAGTAAGCCCAGCGATACTGGGTTGCGGGAGTTGCGTTAGGGACTCACGGGACAACGGGGCAATAAGGCTGCATGCTTTCTTGGTTGGGCTAAGGGACTTCAGGCCCGTTAAGCTTAGTAGGCTGAAGGACTAGGGTGTATGGGTCAGCGCAGCAAAGCCCAAAGGCTGCTGCCATGTGGTCCAAAGGTGTCAAAACGACACCATGTCATGATGTGCTCCATGCGGCTGAGCTTCAGGTTAGTGGTGGTTCGGCAGTGATGCCAAGGGGGTGCGGCAGCTGTGCCGCACAGTTCCCAATATTTTTTTCAACTTTTCTAGAGTTTGAAAAAACCTAAATTCCTTCTAATTTATGTATATGCTTTGACTCACAAATTCCACATAGCAATATAATTGCGTAATGCATGAAACATATATATATATATATATATATATATATATATATATATATATCGGAAGGAAAATATAAACACAGGGGGTTCATGCATCATGGGGAATGTTTTCATGCTTCGTGGACGTTTCAAATATCTTCCTTTATTTTAAGCGCACTTGATTGGTAGAAAACAAATAAAAGCCTTTGAATTTTGTAGAATAGAGTCTCCTCCTACGATCTTTCAGTTCCTTATCTTCTGGCAAGAACGTGCTAATAACGTGTTGTAGACCTATTTAACTGAGCTATTCTAAGGGAATAGAGAAGGGGAGGCCGGCGGCAACAAGAGATAAAAGAGAGAGATTTCATTGTGAGATGTGTGTTGTATCACCCCATTGTGACTTTATTTATAGTAATATGATAGGTTAAGTCCTTACCCTTTTAGGATTACAACTCTAATAGGATATTAACTGCTAAAGGGAATATTCAAATAAATCCCTAGATATACTAGGATTTACACAATTACATTCATATTCTAAATATGATTGCAACAGTATGTATAATATCTTACTAAATTAGGGAAGAGCACCGATTTGGTAGGGCAGACGCATGTATAACCAACGCAGCTGATTGGCGCGTGATTTTTTTGTTTAATATTGTACCTATTATACAAAACATTATTAACTAATCACAAATGCATGCATGCAGGTAAGTTTTACCATATAACAGAAATTCATAAAGGTTTTGGGATGAAATGTTATATATATATATATATATATATATATATATATATATATATATATATATATATATATCAAGGTTCTGAAAAACGCTAGGCGCTAGTCGGGCGGCGGGCTAGCGCCTAGCGCCTAGGCGGCCTAGGCAGATTTAGGTAAATTTCTTGTATATCTTGTAAATAAGTGCATATTGACACCTAAAAAAAAAACTATACTTGTATGGATAATAAAATAATGATAAAATGCAAATTAGGTACACTATTTCCATAAGTATTGGATGAACTTGTAGTTAATCCATCATATGCAAATTAGATATACCATTTCCATAAGTATACCATCATGAAACCAAAAAAGAAAAAAGCACACAATTAATAAAAAGAAAAAAAGAAAAAAACCTCCTAGGACCGCCTAGGGCCCCCTACCCCGCCTAGCCCGCCTAGCCGCCGCCTATATATATATATATATAAAGGTTTCGTATAAGAATTACTTGGATTCAGATGAATGTGGTACAAGATGCAAAATGCAAAAGGACTAGATAGAAAATCGATCTCTAGGGTTTTCTGGTAGTTATTGTAACAGGGATCAGAGATATACATACATATATAATTGTAATCACATTTTGGATTAGAATCCTTAAAAAGATGAAATGATATTTAAATTCTCTCTTAGTTTTTAACATGACATAATTGGTTCCTCCTATATATTTAGATAGCTAATTATTTTTTTCTATTCATTATTTAGTGCGTACATGATTTAAGACTTAATAGTAAAAGGTTTTGATCAAGGATGTAGAGGTCAAACCTATCAAAACAATAATGCACTTCCCATTTTATTTTGTAAAATTAGCTCACTATAACTTTCTATGATTTTTAAGTTTCATTTTTCCAGGATTTCTGCTAATCTTACCACCATACAAATCAAATATAACCTAAAATTATGATCACAGAAAAATTACAAAATTAAATACCACAGTGATGTAATTTGGAGTTTACTTCAACGAATGCCAAATATTTTGGATGAGGAATGAAATTTGAAACTGAATCTCTGTGTAGATTACTTGTATCTTTTTTATGCAACGAAGAAATAAATTAGATATAAACTTAGTCTTCACTATTCACTAGTTTCAAACTCATTCAATTTAATTTTGTATGAATTATCGTCTTGAAGAGCCACTCAATTTGGAATGATGGGCTAGGTGGGCAAATTGTGTAGAGGCACATGGGAATATGCACTAGTTGCCGGTAACTGGTGACAAAGACAAGTGGGCATATGGGACCATTTACCCAAGAAAAGTGATTGATATGGTGACAAAGTCGATCCCTTATAATTTGTCCAAACCAAAATTTTAGTTAGGCTAGCCGTTTCTGACACGACACGAAATCGACACGAAAATAATGAGTTTCGAATTAACACGATAACTAATCGGATCATTATCGGGTGATCCGTTAAGAACCCGTTAATAAGTTCTTAACGGGTATACATGCAGGTAACACGTGAGTAACCCGTTTCGACCCGTTAAGAAAAAAATTATTTTGATAATTTTAAAGTTTAATTACTAAAAGATTTATTATAAAATACAATAGCCATATTAATATATACGATATATTCTATATTAAATATATAGTTTTATATTATTATTCTATAGGTGGTGTTGGGTGGGTGGCGAGGGATTTTGTGGGCATCTTCAATGGTGCTGGAAGTGTTGGAAAAATTCCTAGTGTTTTGAGCATTATGGCGGAAGCGGAAGCAAGGAGAGTGGCTATGCTGGCATGTGTGGAGAGAGGTTTCCAGTCTGTATAGTTGGAGACTAATTCCCAGGTTCTTGTTGACATGATTCATGGTGATGTTGAGTTCTTATATGCTTGGCATTTGATGTAAACATTTCGATTCGTATTTAATAATATTCAACTTTCGACAAAAAAGAAAAAAAAAAGTTTTAGTCATTATTTATTTTTATTATGAGAGTTTATTATTATCATTACTAGGATAAATTTTACTTAACATGTTGTTGTCCAAAATTAAAATAAACTAGTATAGTATTTGTATAAGCAAGAACTAAGAAGACATACATACTAGTATGAAAAATGTGAAAGAATATATAAACACTCGTGATTCATCATTATTCCTTCACGAGTAGATAATGGTTACACTTATATTATCGTTTAGATTTTTAAAATCCTCCAAACCCTCATGAATAATGTTTTTTATTTGAGGGCAAAATTAATAAAATTAATAATAATTATTGTAGAAGTGTAAAAAATGTGAAAAAAAAAATACAATCACTCATAGTGACAAGCTTTACAACTTTCATGAATGGGTAAGCTTCGAAATCCAACACTATAATCCATAAACCTTAAATTTATTTAATCGTCGATTGTCAATTTACGCTTTATTCTTCTTACTGAATTTCATTTTTTAAGTTTTCTTTTTTGAAAGCGTGATCATCTGGCGGATGTAAGAAGATAAACGATTCAAATCTTTGATATCACGTTTCGATATTTACGGTTAACTGAAATATGAGTCGATGTCATATAGTTTGTAGAAACTTTATAAACATCAAACAATATTTTCACTAACCGTAAAACTCTGAACATAATATCAACGATTCAAATCGTTTATCTTCCTACATCCTCTAATAGATCATGTTTTCAAAAAACAAAATCCGAAAAAACAAAATTTGTTGAGAAAAATGAAGCGTAAATGTAAATAACAATCAACGGTTAAATTTTGATCTATGATTTATATGATTATAGTGACGAATTTCGAAGTTAAGCTCTTTACGAAAGTTGTAAAGCTTGTTATTACGAGCGTTTATATATTTTTCTATATTTTTTACACTTCTACAATAATTAAAAACTATGAAAGACTTTACTTAAATAACAGCCGTAAGATAAATGAGAGTATATCTTCTATTTCACTTAAATAACAGCCGTAAGATAAATACTTATTTTGACACACCCTGTCTTGAAGGTAGGGCGTGCTGGCCGTCACGTGAACGTGACGTAAGCCATGTGCACTGTGCGGAAGCAGGATCAATTCAAGGATACGAACCAATTAAAACCGAAACACTAGCAATACTAGTGTACAAGAAGTGTGAATTTCAATAATACAGAGCATAATAGTCTACGTGCAGTCAAGCAGAAGTACAAAATAGAAATAACACCCGAAGGTGGTCCTACATAAATGGAATTTTGTCAGAACGTCCGATGAGCTCCTCGTATGCCACCAACGAACGCTACCTAATACCTGGAGGGGCGAAAAACATAAAACTGAGTGGGTCAGCAACAATTCTTTTCAAAACCTTTCCTTTCAAAAGTTATAACCCCTCGCCGTAAAACCTGTATAATTTCCCAGAAATAAAGTATATACTCATATATATATATATATATATATATATATATATATATATATCTCAAAACCCGCTGGAAAATACGCATGTATGAAAGTATGCATATGCCATGCCAAAGTATCAATTGAATGCCAAAGCAACTCTGTGAATATGATTGAATACTCAAATATCATCTCAGCCCTCGGCTGTATATAGCTTATATCAACTCATCAAATCATGTAACTCATAGTCATCATAATCAAATCATATATATACCCTGCACACACATCAATACCACCTTTAGTGGTCTGCACAATATCACTGATAATAAACTAATATGCTCTAGTGCTACAATCACGTGAAGACTGAGCGATAAATCGCGGGTCACCTACGAGTCGAACCCACCTATAGTGGCTTATTCGACAGGACTGTGCACCTAACTTGGATCCAAGGCGAGCATGCGGTGCGGGGGGTGAACAACACGTGAAAGACTGAGCCCCTCTTTGGGCGTGAGCACTAATATCAGTGTACAGGTTTATGAGCTCTAATCATATCACATCACATCACATTTCATCATTCGTTCATAATAACTAGCATATAAGCTTACCTGCCACTTACCTGTGCGTCCTCAGCACCGACATTAATATAAACAATTAATAATGCATAATTAAACACATAGATACTTTGCATGGCATTTCATATCGCATTTCATGTCATTTTTCATTTAAACTGATTTTCTGGGCAAAACTCATTTATATAGGTATATACGGAAAATAACTGCCCACTCACTGGTATGTAGACGGGTCGTAACCTCCGTGCCTAGCCTGGCTACGCTCGTCCTCTGGATAGGTCTCGCCTATATGAGAAGTAACTAAAATAACGTTAATTAACGCACATAAATGACAATTACTAATAACTTCTCATACGTAGCTCAATTTTGGCATATGAATATACCAACGAGACCTACACGACGTCACGAGCGTCGTGATATTTTTAAATTTTTTTTAATGTAGCTCACGCGCCCCCACGCGCCTGATAGGGCACTGTGAAAAGCGCCCCCACGCGTGTCGTCTTCTACCTCGGGTCGCCGGCGCCGGCCACCGGTCGCCGAAAACCTGCAACTTGCCATAACTCGGCCATTTCTTCACCATTTCAACTCATTTTTCTTCCTACGTGCTCTAAATTAAGAGAGGAAGAGGGCTATACCTTCAAAAACCTTGAAAAACCTTCGAATCACGACGGAGCAAAATCTCAAAAACCGGCCACTTTCGAACTGGGGTTTCCCGACGTCCAACCCGAGCCAACGATACACTCCGAGGTTCGTGAGGGTCTCACAAAGCTCCCTGTGAGCTTGGATTGTCCTAAAACAAAGCCAATAAAAAGTTGATGAATAGTGCTCAAAACGGACCTCGGGTTTTCGACGTGAAATCGTACGAGTTCTTACCTGAAACTGGTGTCGACGAGTTCATATGGACCTCAGGAACACAATGGAACCCTTTTCTGCGTCGATCCGTGAAGATTTGGTGTCCTTTGGGTGTGGTCCGTACGTGAGGGAAGAGAGAGAGAGAGAAAGTCGAGTTTGAGAGAGAGAGAGTGACGAGTTCAAGAGAGAGAGTGTGACGGGAAGAGAGAGAGAGTGAGTGTGTGAGGTGTGCTCTTAGTCACCAATCAAATTCAAGGACCAATAATTTGATTGGTTCCAATTAATTAGGGTAGTGCACCATTGGACAATTTCACACACATACATACCCACATGTTAGAAATCCCCGCAAGGGTATTTTCGTCCTTTCACATCCCTAGTGACGTAAATGTCGGGACGGGCTGTTACATATTTAGTATTATGTTTTTCATTCGATTATTTATTGGTTTAAAATATATTTTCCTTAACGGGTAACGGGTCGGGTCATATTACCTGTTAATATTATCAGGTCGATTTCGGGTCGGGTCATTTTACATGTTTATTTTAACAGGTGTTACACAACACGACCCATTAAGATATCAGATATAACACAAAAACGACACGAACACGGAAAACATGACATGAATGCCAGGTCTAATTTTAGTATATATGTCAAAATAGAAAGAGACATACACATTAGCTAAAATTAAACAAATATAACATATCGTGTTTTAGCACAAGGATAAAAACAATCATTTCCATGTATTCAGATAAGTTCGATTCTCGCCGATTCTCCTCCTCTAGTAACTAACTATTTAACTACTAACATTATCGCTCTACTAAATAAAGGTTTAAACAAATATATATGGGTCGATAATTAAACTTAAATCAGCAAATTGGTATGCAACAAAACAATTGTCAGTTTTCAACTCCCGTTTCCAATTCCAACTTCATCGATCATCGATCATCAATCATGATCTCATTCTTAATTTGATGCCGGCAACCGACCATTTTCACCATCGATTTCAGGCTTGTCATTGGTTCGGACTCTAATATTTATATTTATTTGTGCCTTTGTATCTATGTGTATGTATCTTTCTAACACTGCATGGGCCATATAATTTTGATGGAAATATCTCCTACTTTTTTTTTCGATTACGCTCAGGTTATTACTTTGAAGTTTTTTAATTTTCAATATTTTATACTTCAAATTTTTTTTGTCCTAGTTTAGTATCTAAAGTTATAATTTTGGAACACTTTCATACACCCGTTAAATTTTCGTCAGAATATTTGTTAACTGATGATGTTGCGCCCACGTGCACAATAACTGGGTTTTACGTGTCAATATGAATCCATGTGAATATTAAAAATTAAAAAATTAAAAAAATAAGAATTAAAAAATAAACAAACTTAAAAGTTTAAAAATTAAAGTATGTTGATGGAGCATCCAGATCCGCTGGAGAACCATGGCCATACTGGGCTTGCAGAGCTTCCACATCAGTTCTCCAATCATAGCCAAGTCCCACCACAGCCAACTCCATCCAATACCCCACCAGGGCAGCCATACCTCCATTCTTCCTAATCTTTGCATAAACCTTCTTCTTCCTCAATTTCTTTATGTAATTTCCCCCCCTCTCTCTAGATTGTGGCTGAAGAGCCTCAAAATTTCTTCCCCTTTTCTTTCCCTTTCCCTTTTCCCTTTTCTCCCCACGCTACTGCAATTACAGCTTTTCCGGGAGAAGTCAGCGGAGCTCAAGGCAAAGGGCGTCGAGACCATTGCTTGCATTTTGGTCAACGATGGCGAGTTGCTCCTCTGTCTTGAGCTTCAACACCGTGTTCCAGTCGCCCAAGTGGTTCATAAGCCCCAAACCCCCTAAAATTGTTGTTGAACGCAGACTTGGCTTTAACGACTAGCAGCGGCTAAGCCACTGATCCTGCTTTCTAATTTGCCACCATGGATGAAAAAACCTCGATTTTCTCTCGCTTGAACTCGGGTTTTTACCAGAAAAGTGGAATATAACCTGGTAATCTCTACCATTCAAGAAATTAAAACAAAAATTAAACAATTGGGTTGATAAATTTGGATCAAAATTCAAATTGGGTCACCAATTATTTGTTTGGAATTGAAATCTTTTGTCAATAGCAATTCGGCACTTCCATGGTTCAGTATTTCATCTGTGAAATTTTGAAAAGAGAGCAGGAAGACCAAGGGGGATTGAGTGAAATTGACAGAGAAGAGAAAAGGGTGGAAATGAGGGTTTTGGTTTAATTTTTTAATTTTTTTTTAATGTTCATGCGGGTCCATATAAACACGTGGTACCATTCATTGTTCACGTGGGATGCCATGTCATCAGTTAACAGAGATTTTGACGTAAAACTTAACAGATGTATGAAAGTGTTCTAGAATTATGACTTTAGGTACAAGACTGAGACAAAAAAAACATAATGTATGAAATGTTAAAAATCAAGAAACTTCTTAGTAGTAAAATGAGATTAGCCCTTTTTTTTATCTTTTTGAAAACAATCATCATTTTGTCTTTGACAAAAACCAGCTAAACTTACAAGTTATCTCGATCAATTTTAAGATATGATCCTATATAGAGATGATCATGTTCAAGTAGTATCTTGAAGTTTTTGGGTTTTCAACATTTGGTATATAAAGTTTTTTTTCATTCCAGAATGATATCTAAAATCATAATTTTAGAATAGTCTCATACATCCGTTAAGATTGTTGTTAAGTCAACTATTAACTAGTGAGGCGGCGTCCAAGTGGACAACACCACGTGTCATTATGAGCGGATATTAAAAAGTTATAAATAGAAAAAAGTATAAATTAAGAAAATTAAAAATTAAAAATTAAAAATTAAAAAAATTTAAAAATTAGAAAAAAAAATTTCTCGGCTATCTCCTCCTCACACCCCCCGGCGACCCCCTCCCTTATCTCCTCTGCACCCACACATCTACACCCTCCCTTCTCCCTCCATTTTTCTTTACTTCCAAGCATCTCTCTCACTTTCTCTCATGCAGTGTTCAGCGGTGCCCGAGACAGACCCGAACCAGACCCGGTTCTAATCCGGCCCCTCACTTCCCAAATGCATCGCACCGCCGCCGCCACAAACCGACTCCAAACCCTCCTGGATCTCATCAACTCCACCCTTTACCCACAACCCAACCCCATGAACCACCAGACCATCGCAAAGAGAGAGAGAGAGAGCTACCTGAGCAGAAACGGCGAGGAGAATGAGCAATAGGAGGGGGGAGTACGCAATGGTTCTGGGAATCGAGCGAAACCCCATGACTGCAGAAATTGGAGGGTCTGAAGCTGCGGTAGGTAGAGGATTTTGTCGGGAATGTGGATCGGAATCCTTGCTTGGTGCTTTGCTGAGATCCTACGTATGCCTGTAGAAATTGGAGAGAGTTGACGAGAGACACATAGAGAGATCTTTGCTGAAAGCGAAGATCTCTAGTAGCAGGTGGAGTATTAACGGTTCACATATTAAAAATTGGTGAGATCTGATCGGCGGTGGCTCTCATTTTTCTCTCTCGGTCTCTGATTGGGACCCATTTCCGGCGGCTCACGGGGTTGAGTTGTGGGTAAAGGTTAGTGGTTGCTGGGTTTTAACACGTGGGCCCATAATGATACGTGGCGTCCAGTCACTGTCTACTTGGGCGCCACGTTACCAATTAACGGTTGACTTAACAACAATCTTAACAGATATATGAGACTGTCTTAAAATTATAACTTTAGGTACCACTCTGGGATAAAAAAAACTTCATGTACCAAATGTTGAAAACTAAGAAACTTTAGTTAATTGTAAAGTTGTATTTTTTTAATACAAACGATATTCTACACTAATGTTTAAATTTGAAACACAATAAATTGAAGAGAAATTACCTAACCACAAGAATATTTCATCACGTTTCCAAAAAAGTTGTGTTTATTATTGTTTGTGCTTACATCAAGACAGTAATTTGACTTAACAAACTAACGTTGTTTTCCCTCTTAGTTGGCAACACATGTGTGGAGCAATAAATATCCACTAGGCAACACGTGGATTTTTGGACAAAATAGAACAAAAATACCCTTGAGGAATTATCATTCCATTTATTTTCTACTTCATTATTTAGCTAATCAATTAGCTAAATAATTTATTCATTCCATAACTCCTAAAACATTCCTTCTAAAATCATGATAATTGGCTAATTAATGGGTTAATTGCCTAAGTAATCACTTAATTGTCAATTAAGTCATCCATTTTGGTCACATCTCGGTCCGGGCCCCCACCACATCACAGGCACGCCTCCACCGTAGCACGATATTGTCCGCTATGGGCCTACCATTTCCTCACGGTTTTGTTTCTGGGAACTCACACGAGAACTTTCCATTGGATCACCCATCATGGGAGTGCTCTCGCGTGCTACTTGCTTAACTTCGGAGTTCCCATGGAACCCGAAGCCAGTGAGTTCCCAAAAGTCCTCACGCTAGGTAGAGATGAGAATATACATATAAGGCTCACAAGATCTGCTCCCCTGGACGATGTGGGATCTCACAATCCACCCCTGCTTAGGGACCCGACGTCCTCGTCGGCACACACTGTCACATCCCCGCCTGGGCCCCGACCACAACCTGGGCACACCTCCACCATAGCACGATATTGTCCACTTTGGGCCCCGACCACGCCTTCACGGTTTTGTTTCTGGGAACTTACACGAGAACTTCCCAATGGGTCACCTATCATGGGAGTGCTTTCGCGCGCTACTCGCTTAACTTCAGAGTTCCAATGGAACCCGAAGCTAGTGAGCTCTCAAAAGGCCTCGTGCTAGGTAGAGATGAGAATATACATATAAGGCTCATAGGATCCACTCCCCTGGGCGATGTAGGATCTCACACACACGCGGCCAGGGTTAGGCTCTGATACCAAATTGTCACATCCCGGCCCAAGCCCCCACCACATCCCGGGCACGCCTCCATCGTAGCACGATATTGTCTACTTTGGGCCTACCATTCCCTCACGGTTTTGTTTCTGGGAACTCACACGAGAACTTCCCAGTGAGTCACCCATCATGGGAGTGCTTTCGCGCGCTACTCGCTTAACTTCGGAGTTCCTATGGAACCCGAAGCCAGTGAGCTCCCAAAAGGCCTCGCACTAGGTAGATATGAGAATATACATATAAGGCTCACATGATCCACTTCCCTGGGCGATGTGGGATCTCACAATTTTACACAAAAAAAAACACAATAAGGCCGATTATCCTCCACCCCTAAAGAAATCAACCATGCCTTCTACCTTATCTACCACATCTTTCCTTTTTATGATAATAATTAGCTAAGTTAATTAGGGAATTATTTTGATTAATTAGCTAATTATTTCATAACTCCCAATTTGAAACAAATCAAGAACCTAGCCCACAAAAAAGTTAGGTGGCCGGCCCTCTCTCACCCAAGGAGGCCGGCCACTCCCCTATAAAAGGCCTCACATTTTCTCCAAAACTCACTTCCAATTCTCTGGCTAAAAGTCTCCAAAATTCTCAAACACTTTCTCTCTAAATTCTAACTTTGGCATCGGAGGTTCTTCGGCCAAAGCCCCCCCATTCATCGTGGCGCGTGAGGCTCTTGGCCTTGACCAAAGGTGTTAATTGTCTTGTAGGTGCAATTTTGTCCAAGATCAAGGAGGAAGAAATTTGCATCCACAAATTGGTGCTTTCATTGAGAGAAGAAATCCACACTCGTAGAAGACTCTCACATAAAAAAGGTTTTTATCTATTTTCTAGTCCACTTGTTTTTTTTTTTTTTTTGTACGTTCTTATTATTAGAATTTTTTATTTGCAAAGATTCTTTGATAAAACGTAAAAGAGAAATACAATGGCTAGAAATTAAAAAAAATGCACGAGTGAAAATTCGAATATTCAAGAAATGGGACCGCGACGATCCACAAGGCTAAATGTGACAACAAGTGGAGTGGTACCACCACCACGAGTTTCTACCACGGGAACCACCGCGGTGGCTACCTTGGTAGCTACTCCCAGCGAGGTCAAGGCACTATTACCACGGCCCAAGCCGTGCCTTCCAAGGCTCACGACACCAAGGCCATGACCCAAGCCATGTCATTCCAAGCCCAACGCGAGCCCAAGACGTTGCTAAGCAAAGCCCAAGCTTCGCACTCGCGTGCGTCACGCACCGAGCAGTCCACTCTCGTGGCCCAGCCTGCTCCTATAGCGCAGCCTGTTCCTATACTGCAGCCTGCTCCCATGGCCCAGCCTGCTCTCGTGGCTTCCCAAGCAGCCCAAGTTGGCCTGAGACTATCTCAACCATCCAGACCAATCATCGAGCCGGGGGCATTTTCACCATATTTCTCCACAGATTTGACATTTCCCAACTCAAATTTCACACCTGGGGTCTACCACCCTTCCACTGCTCAAGGAGGCATATTTCTTCCAATCTCTTCCAATCCGAATGGTTAGCAACAGTTGTCCCGACAAGTCATGGAGTTGACGAGCGCCCTTGCACAACAAACAATCTTGGTGAACCAACTTTTGCATCGCACCGAGATCCAATGTGCCCTAGATGAGGTGTCCCGAAGTAGGACAAGGGCAGACGAGGAACCTCTTCAGCAGTGTCCTGGCAAGCAGCCATTCAACCAACTGCAAACCAAGCATTCGGGCAGTGTACACTCTTGATTGGGCCCTAGAGATAACGTATACTTCCGTTTTAGTGCGTGGAGGAGCGTGCACTTTCGATTAGGCCCACAAGCAAGTATACATTCACGGTTGGGGCCATGCTCTGATAATTAACATGAGCAGCCTACAAGGCAAAGTGTTTATTCATGGTTAGGCCCGTAAGGAGCATTCTCCACATCACATCAGAGCAGGCAGCATGACGAATGGAGAGAAGCAATCACTTAATTCGGCTCAAGTTCAACTAACAGCTTGCGAAGAAACCCCTCGCCTGCTAAGAATCTGTCTTATACACCGCAGCCGAGGCAAAGACGAGTCGAGCATGTAGAAGAGCAGCCTAGACCAGCAGGTCAAAAATGGGGGCAGCCGAGAGCTCCGCTACCTCAGCAAAGGTAAATCCAAAAAGAGGTAGAAAGGCTCGTCAACGAACGGTTGCGTGATTTCCAGCGCAACGAAGTGGCCGATGAAGCACTATGGTGTGATATGACCAACATAAGCAGGTCACCTTTCACGGATGAGATCAAGCAGGCAGAGCTTCCATGTAAGTTTAGCATGCCACACTTCACATCTTTCAAAGAAGATGGAGATCCGGAGAGGCACTTGAAGCACTATAGAAGCGCGATGGTCTCTACCGGAACAATGATGCCTTCATGTGCAAAATATTCGCCACCACACTGCAAGGCGAGGTGCAAGATTGGTTTCACACTTTGTCGTCACGAT
Organism: Heteromeles arbutifolia; assembly: GCA_024362995.1. Classification (NCBI taxonomy): domain Eukaryota; kingdom Viridiplantae; phylum Streptophyta; class Magnoliopsida; order Rosales; family Rosaceae; genus Heteromeles; species Heteromeles arbutifolia. The sequence continues at coordinate 1,819,763 of JANCRC010000022.1, forward strand.
CCATTTGGAATTTTGATGATCTTTCCTTGGTTTTCACCAAAGAATACTCATCTTATCGCTCGATTAAGAAAAAGTCCGACCACTTGTTCAACGTGAAGAAAAACCAAAGAAGTCGCTCCGCGACTACGTGAAGAGGTTCAAAGCAGAGAAGTCAAAGATCGTCGGTTGAGAAGGCAAGTGTAGCCTTCCAAAAAGGACTCCCAGCAGACCACCATTTGTTCAGAGAAATGATCATGAAGAAAGACCTAACTTTAGCAGATTCCTTTGCCCTAGCAGAGAAGCATGCACTTTGGGACGAGGCTCGACGAGCAGAAAATGCGCCCGAGCAGCCTAAAAATGAGTTGGCAGCAGCTCAAAGGAAGGAGGACGGGAAGCTGCCCAGCAAGAGTAGACAGAAGGCCAAGCTTAAGGACCGACCCACGACCAAAGAAGTCCCAATAACCAAGAACTATTCTAAGTTCTCAATTCTGATCCATCAAATCCTTCATGATATAAAGAACGAGCCATGGTTCAAGCTGCCGAAGCAATCAAAAGGAGATACTTCCAAGTTGGACCATACCAAGTTTTACGCATTCCACCGAAGTCCAAGTCACACAACCGATGACTGCTACACTTGGAAGAACAACCTAGAGAAGCTTGTGAAAGAAGGCAAGGTCGATAGATACTTGGACAAGCCAGCTGCGCAACCAAGAAGGAGAACAGACGATGATGAAAAACCACCAACCAAGATGATTCAAATCAATGGTATCTTCGCTGAATCCGAACACTTGGGGGCCACTAACAACTCTAAGAAGAGGAATATCCAACAGGTTTTACTAGTCTGACAGGTCCAAGCAGTCGATACCCAACTTGGACCCATCATTGGCTTTACTTAGCATGATGTAGAAGGCGTAGATTTCCCACACGATGACGCATTAATAGTATCTGTCCAACTAGCCCATGCTATACAATGGAAGTGCAGTTAATTTACTTCAACTTTCAGTCATTCAGAAGATGGGCCTAGAAAGCATAATCGTACGTTGAGCAGAGGTACACACCGGATTCAACGGACACACCTCAACTGCCATCGGCCACATCACACTTGACGTGAAAACATCACCAGTTGTCTCTAAACAGACGTTCACGATCGTAAATGACCCATCTCTCTACAATGAGATTCTTGGGAGACCATGGTTGATCAAGTTGGATGCCGTCACTTCCGTCAAGTATAAAAAAATCTGATTCCGCATCCCTGGAGGGGGAGTCGGAGAGATCAAGTGAGACCAAGCTGCATCCCAATGGTGCATTGTGCAAGTGTTGAAAGAGTCAAAGAAGAAGACCTTTACCCCCGTAGAGGCTATCGAAGTCCAAAGGGGCAAAGAGGCTACCAAACAGCAATTACATCAAGAGGATCGAGAAGAGGGTGCTCAAGCAGACGAGATAGGATAGAAACCTGAAGAAGACACCGAAGACATCATTCTTAATCCTCAGTAGCCAGAAAAGGCAACTAGAATTGGCTCACGTCTAAGCCCAACCGAGAAGGAAGAACTCATGGCTTTCCTTAAAGAAAACCGAGATCTCTTCGCATGGTCACCATCTAACATGCCAGGCAATGACCACGAGGTAGCCTACCACAAGCTGCACGTCAACCCCGCTACCAAACCGGTGATCCAAAAGAGAAGACATTTTGCACCCGAGTGAGTATAGATCATTGAGGAAGAAAGTGATAAGCTATTGGAGGCTGGATTCATAGAAGAGGTAGCACACTCAGCATGGCTTGCCAATGTCGTACCAGTCATGAAGAAAGAGAAGGGCAAATAGAGGGTTTGCGTAGACTACACCGACCTTAACAAAGCATGCCCAAAAGATCCTTATCCTATCCCTCGGATCGATCTATTAGTAGATTCAACTTCAGGGAACCATCTGCTCAGCTTCTTAGACGCATACTCCGGCTACAAATAAATAGCCATGTACGATCCCGACAAGGAGAAAACTGCGTTCGTGATCGAACGGGGCACCTACTGCTACAAGGTTATGCCTGTTGGCCTCAAGAACGCGGGAGCCACTTACCAAAGGTTAGTAAATATGATGTTCAAGAAGCAAATTGGGGTAACCATGGAGGTCTATGTTGACGATATCATGGTAAAAGGCAAGCAGCGATTAGACCACATTTGCAACTTGGCGGAAACTTTCAACATCCTTAAAAAGTACAAGATGAAGCTCAACCTTACCAAATGCATATTTGGAGTATCTGCAGGCTGATTCCTAAGATACTTAGTAACCCAACGAGGAATTGAAGCACATCCCAAGCAAGTCCGAGCGATCCTAGAGATGAAGTCTCCAACTACCTTGAAGGAGATCCAAAGCTTGACCGAATGAGCAGCTGCCCTCAATCGCTTCCTCTCACGATCCACCGATCGATGCAAGCCTTTTTTCAAAGCTATCAGGAGAGCACAACGAGACAAATGGGATGAAGAATGCGAAAATGCATTCCAAGACCTGAAGAAGTATCTCACATCACCTCCCTTACTATCTAAGTTGGAAGCAGCGGAGGATTTATACATCTACCTAGCAGTCTTTGATGTAACAGTGAGCTTTGCCCTCATACGAGAAGAGCTGGGGGCCCAACTGCCGGTATTCTACACTTCTAAAGCTCTTCTCGATGCGGAAACAAGATATCCGTAGATCAAAAAATTAATTTTGGCACTAGTTGTTGCGGCTCGAAAGCTCAGACCATACTTTCAAGCTCATATAGTCATCGTCATGACTCAGTATCCTCTGCGATCAATTTTACATGGTCCGGATGCTTCTCAACGAGTTATGAAGTGGGCGTTGGAACTTAGCCAATATGGTCTAGTTTTTCGACCCCGCACAGCAATAAATGCCCAAGCCCTGGCGGACTTCATAACAGAATTTGCACCTAAACTAAGCGACATAACATAGCAGCCTAGCAATGCCTCAGAAGCAGCCGAGCATACCTTAGCCGCACCTTCTCCCCTAAACAAAGACATCTGGCACTTGCATGTCGATGGCACATCCAACTACAAAGGTTCAGAAGCAGGCGTGGTCCTTATCACCCCAGACGGCTCAATGCTCGAGTAGGCGATTACTCTAGGTTTTAAAGCATCCAAATATGAAGCAGAGTATGAAGCGCTATTAGCAGGCATCCGAATGGCAAAAGACTTGGCGGTGAAGAAGCTCGTAATTCATTCTGATTCTCAGCTAATCCCCAATCAGGCTATTGGGAAGTACATGGCAAAATGGCGCAATACCTAAAGAAGGTACGCAAGCAGCTTGAGGCATTTCGGACTTACACTTTCACTCAGGTTCCACGGGCAGACAACGCTCACGCGGATGCGCTAGCCGGCTTAGGCTCCGGCCTCGACCACCAATTCAAACGCTCGATTCCAATTGAGTATTTATACAAGCCAAGCATAGAGGCGGAACCAGCAGCCGAAGTGTCACAGGTCAGTATAACTCCTAATTGGCAAAGTCTTATTATAAACTACTTGGCCAATGACACACTTCCCCTGGAAAAATTGGAGTCTAGGAAGCTCCAAATCAAAGTAGCACGTTACTACATGTGGAACAGAATTCTTATCCGAAGATCCTACACCGGACCACATCTCCGCTGCCTAGCACCCCCCGATGACTTGAAGGTTCTAAGCTCAATCCACCAAGGTGTTTGTGGAAATCACTCTGGAGGCTGATCCTTAGCACATAAGGTTTTTAACGCGGGCTACTACTGGCCTACCATGCACCGAGATGCTAAAAAGTTAGTACAAAAGTACGACCGCTGCCAACGCTACAAACCAGTACCAGCATTGTCTGCTAGTGAGCTACACTCGCAGATGAGTCCTTGGCCATTCATGCAGTGGGCAATCGATCTGGTAGGACCTATGCCGCCTGCTACTAGGGCCAAAGGCATGATGATCGTGGCAACCGACTACTTCACCAAATGGGAAGAAGTAGAGCCCATGACGACCATGACTCAGATGGATGTAGAACGATTCGTATGGAACAACATCATTTGCCGATTTGGCATCCCTTAATCCATCGTCATTGACAATGGCTCGTAAGTTGTGGGTAATGATTTGGCGAAGTTCTTTCAAAAGTACTGCATCAAGCAACACATGTCCATACCAAGGTATCCTCAAGGCAATGGGCAAGTCGAAGCTTCCAACAAAATGATCCTTGACTACCTCAAGAAGTCCCTCACGGACAAGAAGGGAAAATGGCCAGACAAACTTCCCGGATGTCTATGGGCATGTCGCACCACCAAAAGACGAGCAACTGGTGAAACACATTTCTCTCTAGCATTTGGTTCAGAAGCAATCATTCCCCCCAACATCATTGTGCCAAGCATCAACATACTACTGCCAAACATTGAGCAGAACAGTAAGGAGATGGCCACTGATTTAGATCTAGCAGAAGAGAGGCGCGAACAGACCATCACCCGCATCGCAGCCTACCAGCAGTAGCTACTTTCCATCTACAATAAAAAGGCCAAGATCCTGTAGTTCCAACCCGAAGATCTAGTCCTAAGAAAGGCCTTCATCACTGCCTGCAGAGAAAGCTCGAAAAAGATGGATCCCATATGGAAAGGTTCATACAAGATGAGCAGAGTAGGCGGTAATGGTAACTACACCCTCGCCACCATGAACGACAAGGAGATCGAGAAGCAATGGAATGCCTACAATTTGAGGAAATACCATGTGTAACCTCCGACTATATCAAGACCCGAAGACTCAAGCAGCTCAACGGGCACCACCTCGCAAGCCGATGACTATCCAGTTGTCATGCAGTCTTTTACAGCTAAGTTATTCGTTCGTTTCACTCGTTCTTCAATGAAGAATTCAGAAATAATTTACAACTTGGCTCAATTCCATGTCTACAACAACTTATCTCTCCTGCACTTCAAAAGAAGATCGCACCCTTTTTTAGGGACTCGACACAGGAATTGCACCCCCGGAGGGATCAACCATGCTCTCTAAAGCGGGAGGATAAACTTTACACTCCGAATATCCAGACGTGGATGAGCCAGGTTGCCCTAGTGTAACTAGATGCACGATGGCTTGTGCCGGGATTCCTAGAAGTAGCCATAATGGTCTTTTTCAAGGCTTAGCCGACTGAAGGATTTTGGGTCTCTTGGCCTAATCTGTAGGGAACCGAGCCCTAGAGACGGATGAGGCACATTACGCAGTACACCCTACGGACGACTGCCCTAGAAACCTAAAGTTATTACCAAGTGCACTAAGGTAGCCTACGATTTTCGGAAGACTGCCTACTGCTTGCCCTTCGAGCAGTAAAGCCTTGCTAGACTTATACAACCGTACATTCTTGTGAAAGGTTAAACAAGCTAGCACGTATGTACGAAGCTTTATACACTGCCGACATGCTACGTAGTCAATAAGCTTCACCTTTGCCAAGCGCGGAACAACCTACACCAAGTCCTAAAGTGTTGGGATACTCGCTGCGTAACCTACGAAATTGGTGAAAGCCAAGGTTAACAGTCTAGTGGTTAAGCGAATTTGTCTGCTTCTGTAAGTAAGGCATCCAGCTGCCAACCCTACGACTAACAACTTTGCAAAAGTTCTACACCAACACCTATGGCTGCGTAGCCTACGTAAGCTTGTCTGCTTATAGAAAAGCAGCACGCCTGCCACTGGTCTATAAAGCCTAAAGGTTAGAGCATGAACAAAAGAAGCGAAGAGGGAGAAAGATGAAGGAAACAAGTTTATTAAATTTTCTAGCAAAATTGATAAATAACTAGCAAAAACCAAAGGAATTCAAGCAAAGCAAAAGAAGCAACAAGGAAAAATAACGAAAATCCTAAAGGCTACTTGGAAGACTACCCTTCAGCAGCTTGGACGTCCTACAACTACTCGGTCACCACATCTTCAGTAGCCGTGACACCCTCAGCAGCGGTACCATCCGGCGCTTCACCCTTAGTTGCCCTAGCTTGGGCACCCACCTCTCCGACCACTTCACCAATAGAAGACTCAAAAGTACAAACAAGCAAGTCTTCTGGAGAGATAGAGAAGGTCTCGAAGTCTTTACCAGAAAACTCAAAGTCAGATGGCCGCCCAAAGAGATAATCAATATAACCCAGCTTGTAGAAATCAACTTGATTCCGAATTGTCGATGATCTTCAGGGCATTTTGGAGTTCTAACGCTTGAGGCTCAAGCCTATCAACAACCTTCTTGAAGTGGATCATTTGGTTATAAGCATCGATCAGTTCTTCATCCTTTGCATAAGCAGCGGAGCGGAATTCAGATATGGAGCGATCAAGATCTTGAATCTGAGGTACGTAACACTCGATCTCATTCTTTGCACTCTCATACTTTATTTGGATCGCGTCAAGCCTAGTATTAAAATCCACGATCTCTTGGCGAGTAGTCTCAAGCTGCAGAGAAGTGGGGGTAGAGATATTAGACCCCTTCAAAGCACCAAGCTCAGATCCCAACTTTTTGACTTTCTCAACCGAGGAGTAAGCTTCGGCTGCCACAGTTCTTGCCACCTCCTTGACAGCCTTGGTATTCTCTTGATCAAGAAGCATGAAGTCGACTGCTGAATCGCCATTTTCTGCATCATGGCCAACAAAGCGGTTCTCTTGTACCCAGACGTATGTTTTGTAAAGCAGCTTGGGCCAACAATCTCTTTAACGCCAGCAACAAACTTGGCATATACATCCATGTCCTCAAGAAAATCTGGTTTTAAAAGCATACAAATCTCAGCAACTTCCCTAGAAACAGTCCTGGTGGATTTCTCACGACCGCTCGCACTAGCAATCTCATTCTTCTCAGCAGACAAGTTGCCAGCAGCAGATAGGATGAGTTTGGAACCACTTTAGCAAGTAAGGGCACCTTGTCCCTCTTCATAGTAGCAAGCCTCTCCAAAGGTGAACCAAACTTAGCCCCAGGCGGACGCTTTGACACAAGCTTCGGCACTAGAGGTACATAGGAACTTCTACACTAGGCAATCCTATCAGCAATCAAGCTAGCAGCCTTCAGAGTGGTAGACGCCACGGGCACAGATCCAGCAGTGTCTTCCTTCTTGCTTTTGGAAGAAGTCGACTTAATCACAAACATGGGAGCAATCAGTGAACCCCCGCGAGCAGTCTTTGGTTTCTTCTCAACAGGCATCTCTTGAGCAATCAGTGAACCTCCACGAGCAGTCTTCGGTTTATTTTGGGCAGGCGTCTTTTAAGCATATGGGGAATGCCTCTTTTTCCCACTTTCATTTGTAGCAGGCTCTACCACAATGACAGGACGAGCCAACGCCTCAACTTTGATTCATTTTATTTCCTCTCTCGGTGGCAGCCCATCTTTTTCTCTGCGAAGATGACTGAGCAGCCATTACCACTCACGGTACTCGGAGGGGATACCCATAGCAACGTGCACTTTCTTCATGTCCGAAAAAGTTTTAGGAGTGGAGTCGAATTCCGAATGTACAAAAGCAATGGAAAACAATCAAAAAATTGAAGAACAGTTCAACACTAAAACAAAGCAACCGAGAAGATTAAGCAGCCTGCTTACCAGATATGAAGACCGTAGGTACACGCAGCTCATGGGAAGAATCAGACTCCAATTCTCTACTTATCTCTAAAGTCTTCTTGGGCCAGTCATGATCTCTCTTGCTCGAGTTATCAAAAAGCCTATGGCGAGATTGCAGCTACCCAACTCCATCAATGTGACCTATGTCAAAGAAGTACCAAAATTTGTTGACAATTAAAGAATTGGATTAGATTGTGAAATCCCACCATCACACGGACCGCGTTTGGGGAACATTGGGCAGGGGCACATCTCATGGAGCAGAGCACTTCTTGGAAATATCGTGGCATATGGAAAGTATACCCTAACAAAAATTAGTAGGGGTGGAACTTGATGGCTCTCCGAGCCCTATCACATGGCTCATGGCTGCTACCATCCTTAACTCACTTCACACGCACTCCCGACGGAATGGCATGCCAATATGCCTCAAGAAAGTCTCTAAACAAATCATCGGAGCTAATCTTGAAGTGAGCAGCCTTGAAGTAGCCAGCCTTGCTCAAAAACCCGCCTTGACGGTACAACGGCGACACACCATCATCGCTCTTATGGCTTGAGGAAGACATGTTTGAAGGAATTCTACAAAAAGTGTAAGGAAGATTCATTAAAGGGTAGTTCAAAAAAAAAAGGGAAAAAATGCATGGCATAAGAAGGTCCCAAGGTCAAAAAGGGCATTCAGCCCTTCATTCTTCCTTAGGGCACGGGCCCAAGTCCAACCGCAAAAAAAAAAAAGAAAAAAAAAGGCAGAACAAGGAGCGTAGCCAACGCCAGCTCCCCCATCCTTCCTCTTGGCCCAAGGGCCTGGCAGCCCAGTCCAGCCAACATGGGGCTAGCGCCCCCACACTTTTTTCTTCTTCTTCCTCAAACACGGGCCCAAGCCCAGTTTTCTCTAAAAAAAATAAAAAATGAAGGCCTAAAGCCGCAGAGCCCAGCAAGCCTATTCCTCTTCATGCCCGCGCCCCAGCTTCCAGATCTGAAGAAGCCACCCACGACACAACCATGCCGTGGCCTCCCAAGCTACCCTTTCACAAATCCTCGACCCCTGTTAAGCCAAATTTCAAGCCCCAAGATTCCAAGAAAATCAAGAAGACAAGGGAATTAATTTTTTCTTACCTAGAAGCAACGAGAAGACGAAGCAACCAATGAAAGACAATCCTTTGCACAGGCAAGATGTAGAAGATGGCTAGAGGAAGGGGAACAAATATCCTCTAAGCTCTCTCTTTCTTGTAGGGTAGAATAAGTTTATCTCCAAAGTTGATTTAATAATCCACTTAAGGTGGACTTAAATAAGCTTTGAGAGGAATTTATTTCCTTTTCCTAGAAGGATCTAATTTCCTATTAAAAGAGAGAATCAACATCAAAATAGGAAACAATTCAAAGTTTCAAAGAGCAAGAAAATCTCTACACTTGTTGCCCTTTTCTGCAAGCAGCCCAACAGGTATGGGGGCATTTGTGGAGTCAAAAATATCCACTAGGTGATACGTGGATTTTTGGCAGAAGAGGACAAAAATACCCTTGAGGCATAACCGGATTCCTACGCGCGAGCAGCGGACAATCATCCCTCAACAAAATCAAAAGTGCCCAAAATAGGTAATTCCCAAAACCTATTTCATTCCATATATTTGCTACTTCATTATTTAGCAAATCAATTAGCTAAATAATTTATTCATTCCATAACTCCTAAAACATTCCTTCTAAAATCATGATAATTGGCTAATTAATGGGTTAATTGCCTAATTAATCCCTTAATTGTCAATTAAGTCATCCATTTTACCCAAGAAAAACACAATAAGGCCGGTTATCTTCCACCCCCAAAGAAATCAACTATGCCTTCTACCTTTTCTACCACATCTTTCCTTTTTATGATAATAATTAGCTAAGTTAATTAGGGAATTATTTTTATTAATTAGCTAATTATTTCATAACTCCCAATTTGAAACAAATCAAGAACGCAGCCCACAAACAAAGCTAGGTGGCCGGTCCTCTCTCACCCAAGGAGGCCGGCCACTCCCCTATAAAAGGCCTCACATTTTCTCCAAAACTCACTTCCAATTCTCTGGCTAAAATTCTCCAAAATTCTCAAACACTTTCTCTCTAAATTCTAACTTTGGCATCAGAGGTTCTTTGGCCAAAGCCCCCCCCATTCATCGTGGGCGCGTGAGGCTCTTGGCCTTGACCAAAGGTGTTAATTGTCTTGTAGGTGCAATTTTATCCAAGATCAAGGAGGAAGAAATTTGCATCCAACATGGTTAATTGAATTTGAACTAACAAAGGTTTGCCTTTGTCCCTTTCTCACTCAAGTAATTTTTTTTTTCTTTGAATCATTTCATACTTCTATTGCTTTCACATTTTATTTTAATCGTTATTAGCCCAAGTCGACATTAGACAAGGTTCAGGTGAGTTCGGCTGTCTAACAAAATATAGATCGAATACTATTAACTAATGGCTTAATTAACTGTAAAACTAATGTTTAATTAGAATTGTCATTTTTTTTCAAAAAACAAATAGATAAGTTCAACCAATTAAAGTTAATGGTTATTGATGAATATACAATGTACACATGGATATTTCCTATGATGAATAAAGTTGCAGTCTTTGTTGTTTTGTTCAATTTCATGATTTTGTTCATAATTCTTTTGTTGCCAATGTAAAGTGTTGCAAGGTAATGGTGGTGGAGAGTATGTTAGTTTACAATTTAATCACTTTATTAGAAATAAATGTATAGTTCATAAAAAATCATGTCCGTATATCACTGAGCAAAACAGATCAGCTGAGAGGAAAAATTGACATGTGGTAGAAACAACTATTACCCTTCTTCAAAAAGCCCATTACCTTCTAAGCTTTGGTTTCATACTTGTGCTACTACTACTTATTTCATTAATAGGATGCCAACATCTATTTTAAAGATGAAATCTCCTTGTTGAGGTTTTGCAAAACCTAAGCTTGACAATTTAATGGTATTTGCGTGTGCATGTTATTCATCCATGAAATCTTATAGAACCAATAAGCAAGAATAAAAAAACCACTGAGTGAATCTTTCTGGGATATGCTGCACAATACAAAGGATATATATGTTACCATCAAGGATAATAAGTTGATTAATTTTGGCATGTTTTGTTTGATGAGACTAAGTTTTTTGCTAATAGTATCTCCTATGTTTCAACTTCAACTCATTGTACTTGGTGTGAAAATTAACTTGACACACAAATTAAACCCTATTGTTGACAATTGTAGTAAAGATGTAAGTAGGGATCGTTTTAGACCGGGGATTAACTAGGGATGCTAATCAACAAATATAAGACTTAAAAACACTAAATTAGACTCTATAGACTCAAAACTGACTCAAAACACTCAAAACAGCAACAAGCAATAAAAAAGACTCAATTCTAGACCTAACAATTGATTCCAATGAAAATCAAACTTAATTTGACTCAAAAACTAAAAGAAAACAGATTTTGACCCAAATAACAAGACTCAATAAAAGGGGAATTGTTTTTGACGAATTTAAAACTTAAAACAGAAACTTTGCATAAAACACTTTATAAAACGAATTTGGTGAATTGAAAAGGGTGAAAGGCTAGTTAGAGGGTCCTTCTCTACACATGACATATGCATACAAACCAATTTCCAGTTATTATTCCTTTAGACTATGAATGACAACACCCCAAGTTAACCGTGATGGCACAAATTAACCATCAGATTTTCCTTAACTCATTGAATTGGATGGAATACGCATCGTAACCAAATTATCCTTATCAAGTTCCCTAACTATGAAAAACATGATAGAAAAACATATCAAAGGTCATTAAGTTCTTTGAAAACCATAAGCATTGACAAGGCATTCGTAACTATGAAAAGCATGATACTCCTACCTAGGATTTACTTAACACAATCATGACTAGTGACTTCCACTACTTGTGAATATAAGTTCATAACAATTAGGTGAAACTCCCTTATACTCTAGCATCAAGTTCATGCATACAAATTAAGTGTCGACCCTCAATCCACATACATAAACAAGTTTTGATAACTCAGATAAGCAAATCACATTCAAGACTCAAGAAACAATAACTGGATGTAATCAGTTCATATAAAACATATAATCATGGCTTTGAATTCACCTCTAACTAAAAAGAAATTAGTTCCACATGTCTAACATAGTTGAAAAGCAATCTAAAATAAACATTGAACTAAAACTAAGGATAGAAAAAAACCCAGAAACGCTCCAACACTCCAAAGTAGGCTGCAGCACTCCCTTGGATGATGGCACGGCACAAAGCTCTTCTTCTCCTTCCTTCCTCGCTGTAGCACTTGATGAATTTCTGTGTATATGGTGTGAATTATGGTGGTGGATGGATGTAGGTGAGTTATGGTGAAGGATGAGTGGTTATTTATGCAGCACAAAGGGTTGTAATTACAGAGAGAAGGGAAGGCACGAAATTGGGTGAGAAAAAGACTAGGGTGCACCAAAATATGAAGGGAAAAGGATTGCACAATCCTAGGAGGAAAGGGATTGCAGGTTCTAGAGCTTCTAGAAGAGGGAGAGGCGCCAGATTTATAGGACAAGGGATAAGTCTTCTAGAAAGCATGTTTTGTGGCTGATGTCTAGAAAAACAAGGGATAAGGTTCGTCACCTTTTTAGGAACAGGTAAACTGTCTAGAAATCAAGTTTTTAGGTCCCCTTACAGCTGGAATTAAGGTGAAAAAGGATTAGGATAAGGTTAGGATAAGATAAGGTAGTTTGGATAATGTTGAATAAGATAACGTTTTGGATAATGTTTCCTTCTTTTGAGCTGATTCCTTATCTTCTTTGTCTTGGATTTATTTCTCCATATGTTTTGCATATTCCTAAACTGTCTTGAACTTCAAATTCGTCCATCCATCTTGCTCCATACATGTGTTATCCATTCCAAGCCCAAAACTGCTCCAAATTGCTCCAAATTACATTTTCTTGCCAACTTTGTCATTTGAACCTGAAAACATTTGAAAATAGCTTAAAACACTCTAATAAGTAGAAACTAACTAGATAAATGCAAGGAAACAAGCTAACTAAGTCGCATAAATATGCTCCTATCAAATTCCCCCACACTTAGCTTTTGCTAGTCCTCGAGCAAAACAAACAAAACATAACCTAAACCTTCCAACGATCACCTCAGGGATGTCCAATGGAACATGACATGTTAAAAATAATTACTTACATAGATTTTAGTCATCCCTACCCTCTAAGTCATACTTAATCGTAGTAGCCACCCACTAGCTCTCATTTAATCAAATAAAACAACATTTTGATTGTAGTAACATGCCTTAGAGAATCCCTCAATTCCTCACTAGATATACACTCTATTTTCACATAAATTTTCTGACTACACTCCCTACACTAGGTATATGTGAGAAGATTGATGTAAACATGTAGACTAAACATCACATATGTTATAACAAAGAAGGCACTTTTCTAGAATTATTAATGCATGTATATATATGATCTCATGATTAGAATGCCACTACTTAGACGCGAGAACCAGAGACACCATATGCTCGTACCAATTTCAAACTCCACATTATTGAAACACATAACAATCAAGATTAAAGTCAAGGGTTGTAACGAGGCTAAGGGTATTGGCTAACAAAGAAAGGTAAAGATAAACAAAGGTTCTTAAAGAAATAGTAAGCAAAGCAATGAAATCAACACTTAGAATTCACTTTTGAATGCAGCAACCAACTTTAAACACAAAGGGGCGATTCATGCAACTTTTAGGGCCAGATTCAATCTTTTGGACCCTTTCTTCAACAACCAACACTTGTGAGCTTATTCTCACTTATTTTTCAACTCTTTTTCTTTCTTTTTCTTTTCTTTTCATATTTTTTTTCTTCTTCTTCTTTTCTTCCCGTGCCCTTTCTATCTTTACTTGGCACCCAAACCATTAAAAACCTTCCCCCACACTCACTTTTTTGCATAATGTCGATCAAAAGGAATTCCCTCTTAGTTATGCTCCACTATTCTTTAAGAACAAGGGTACGGATAATCCTATTCTAGGCTAGGTAAGGATAATGGGGCTAACAAAGAAAATAGGCTAAATAAGGCTCAAAGGGGTTAAACCTACAATACATATGCAAAGGATAAGGCTTTTTGGCTCTAGTTTAACTAACAACTTCATCTTGTTATTTGTTATGCAATCAATTTTATGCTTTGAATGAAACGGGCATGAGTTCTAGTATTTGGAACTATAGTGATGAAAACGCATTCTAAGTAGCAACCAAGCAAAGAAATAATGAGATCATGCAACGACTTTAGAAAACAAGAATGTCAAGATTAATAACTCTCCAAAGTATAGGCTCAAGTCTCTCAAGGTTGTAGCGTTAGTTTGAGTTTCTTCCTTCAAGCATGTTACAAAAATTGATTTTTTTTTCTTTGTGATTACATGTGAATTCGTAAACGACAACTACAACTAAGCATAAACCAAAGAGCATATCAAACTTCAATCCTGTTTGTAACTTTCTTTTATAGTCATGCAATTAAAAACCAAATCCTCATCATTGTGTTGGAAGGTACCCTAAGACACAAACACACAAAAACGACTCTTTTTGGTATTTTTCAAAACTTTTTCGAATTTTTTCAAATTTTCGGATTTTCTGCTATAGGACACATTAAAACACTTCAAAACACACTAAAAACACTTAAAATAGTGAGTAACAACTTTTGAAGTGATAGGTGATAAAATCCCACGAAAATCAATGAAAAACACTTTATTTACCCCCGCACACTTAAACCAAACATTGTCCTCAATGTTTCAAACATAGACTCACACACAAGCAAGCAAACAACACATCTAACAAACATTACAATTATGGCAAAGTAAAAGCAATAAAGAGTAGGGTTTAGGAACGCAAATCTGGTTTTGGAGCCGGAGAGTCCTAGGTCTTCCTTATTTGAATGCATGGGTTGCCTCCCAAGAAGCGCTTACTTTAATGTCTTCCAGCCGGACAATACCTCCTCTTAAGCTTCATTGGAGGCCACGTCATGGAATTGATCTTTGAATGGAAGGTGATACTTGAAATGATCTGGCAATGGTTTAATTTCTAGAGTGGGTGCCTGAATCATTGAAATCATCATGTTAGTATAAAACAAAATTGAAATTCAAGGAGGTGGCTTACTTTTGTTCTCTGACAAAAACTCAAGGACAAACACCACTTCTTTAAAAGTTTTTGGAATGTTGGACTTTGCCAGATTTAATGTGAGGGTTGTGACTTATCCTGTGTCATAAAATTCAACTTCTTTGGGCTTTGTTGTCTCATGAACATCCTCTTTCATGCATTCTACATATTCTCTAGCCACTTCTTTCTCTTGAATCATTCTTCTTGACGTACAATTCTCTTCGAACAGTTCAACACAATCTGGGACTTGTTGTGGTGTATCAAGAATTTGGGTACTACTTTGCACCTTTGGGAAGGCTTCCACGATGTCTTTTTCACTTTCTTCGTTCTTGGAAATCATGAACCTGTGAGGAAAAGGGACATTTGGTGGAATGGGGTTAGAATGAATTGAGTTTGGAATGATATTACTAGAGTTGGACAGCCTAGGGACTCTAGGAGGCTGCGGCAAGGGTTGTTCTACCCTTGTTGTAGGTGTGGCCTCCTCTTTTTCTTCTAGCAGCAGTAATTCATCCACCTTCGGGCTATGTTTGGATGGTTCTGGGTCACCTTCAACCTCCATATTTCTTCCCAAGGTGATGTCTTCAGCGATTTCAAAATCTCCCATTGGATTTACAATAGTTGAACTAGGTAGTTTACCTTCTTCTCGAAACTACGTAAGGAACTCTAAAATCTGCCCTATTTGCTTCTTCATGTCGCTCATCTCCTTGTCTTGATTCGCTATTCGATTATTTTGATTTTGTAATCCCTGCGCTACAGAAGTTAGTAATTGAATAGCTTGATCATTATCGAATAGCGAACCTAAATGTGGTTGGGAAGATTATGGTGGAGGCTGTGATGGTGCATATGGCCATTGATAGAACTCCTCAGATGGCTGCAAATATTCTTCTTGTTGTGAGCCTTGCGTCAAAGAAGTTAGTACATCAACAATTTCATCATAATTCACGGACATACTTGAATTCGATTGGAATTGTTGTGGGGGAGGCTGTGGTGACTGCATAGGCGTTGTATAGAATTCCTCATATGGCTGCCAATATTCTCCTTGTTGAGCCTTATTGGCTTGATTTTGTGAACCCTGCGCCAAAGAAATTAATTCATGAAGAATTTGATCATAATCTATTGACGAACCTGAGTTTGGTTGGGCATATTGTATATGAGGTTGTGGTGGCTGTGCAGGTCTTGAATATAACTCCTTATATGGCTGCCAATATCCTTCGTGTTGAAATTGTTGAGATTCCACCCTATAGAGTTTGAATGATCACTCCAATCTAAATTGTTCATGTTGGAAAACAAATTGTTCCCTGATTGATTATGATCTTGATACCCCCAGGTATTGACATTCTCCCAACCTCTTTGTGGACGTTGATTTGTTTGATATTCTTGCCTATAAGACGCACCAAATGTAGGGACACTTTGCATTGTGGTCCTTTCGGCATACTGCGACAACTGAGAAGTAAGATTTGCCAATTGAGCTTGAATGTTAGCAATATCCATGTCTTGCTTCTCTAGTACCTAAAATCAAAGAAAGAAAACTAAATCAAATATCAAAAGTAAAAGACACGAACAAAAACAAAGGGAGATTAGCAATTTTGCTAATCACCGGCAATGGCGCCAAAAATTTGGTGTGAAAATTAACTTGACACACAAATTAAACCCTATTGTTGACAATTGTAGTAAAGATGTAAGTAGGGATCGTTCTAGACCGGGGATTAACTAGGGATGCTAATCAACAAATATAAGACTTAAAAACACTAAATTAGACTCTGTAGACTCAAAACTGACTCAAAACACTCAAAACAGCAACAAGCAATAAAAAAGACTCAATTCTAGACCTAACAATTGATTCCAATGAAAATCAAACTTAATTTGACTCAAAAACTAAAAGAAAATAGATTGTGACCCAAATAACAAGACTCAATAAAAGGGGAATTGTTTTTGACGAATTTAAAACTTAAAACAGAAACTTTGCATAAAACACTTTATAAAACGAATTTGGTGAATTGAAAAGGGTGAAAGGCTAGTTAGAGGGTCTTTCTCCACACATGACATATGCATACAAACCAATTTCCAGTTATTATTCTTTTAGACTATGAATGACAACACCCCAAGTTAACCGTGATAGCACAAATTAACCATCAGATTTTCCTTAACTCATTGAATTGGATGGAATACGCATCACAACCAAATTATCCTTATCAAGTTCCCTAACTATGAAAAGCATGATAGAAACACATATCAAAGGTCATTAAGTTCTTTGAAAACCATAAGAATTGACGAGGCATTCGTAACTATGAAAAGCATGATACTCCTGCCTAGGATTTACTTAACACAATCATGACTAGTGACTTCCACTACTTGTGAATATAAGTTCATAACAATTAGGTGAAACTCCCTTATACTCTAGCATCAAGTTCATGCATACAAATTAAGTGTCGACCCTCAATCCACATACATAAACAAGTTTTGATGACTCAGATAAGCAAATCACATTCAAGACTCAAGAAACAATAACTGGATGTAATCAGTTCATATAAAACATATAATCATGGCTTTGAATTCACCTCTAACTAAAAAGAAATTAGTTCCACATGTCTAACATAGTTGAAAAGCAATCTAAAATAAACATTGAACTAAAACTAAGGATAGAAAAAAACCCAGAAATGCTCCAATACTCCAAAGTAGGCTGCAGCACTCCCTTGGATGATGGCACGGCACAAAGCTCTTCTTCTCCTTCCTTCCTCGCTGCAGCACTTGATGAATTTCTGTGTATATGGTGTGAATTGTAGTGGTGGATGGATGTAGGTGAGTTATGGTGAAGGATGGGTGGTTATTTATGCAGCACAAAGGGTTGTAATTATAGAGAGAAGGGAAGGCACGAAATTGGGTGAGAAAAAGACTAGGGTGCACCAAAATATGAAGGGAAAAGGATTGCACAATCCTAGGAGGAAAGGGATTGCAGGTTCTAGAGCTTCTAGAAGAGGGAGAGGCGCCAGATTTATAGGACAAGGGATAAGTCTTCTAGAAAGCATGTTTTGTGGCTGATGTCTAGAAGAACAAGGGATAAGGTTCGTCACCTTTTTAGGAACAGGTAAACTGTCTAGAAATCAAGTTTTTAGGTCCCCTTGCAGCTGGAATTAAGGTGAAAAAGGATTAGGATAAGGTTAGGATAAGATAAGGTAGTTTGGATAATGTTGAATAAGATAAGGTTTTGGATAATGTTTCCTTCTGTTGAGCTGATTCCTTATCTTCTTTGTCTTGGATTTATTTCTCCATATGTTTTGCATATTCCTAAACTCTCTTGAACTTCAAATTCGTCCATCCATCTTGCTCCATACATGTTCTATCCATTCCAAGCCCAAAACTGCTCTAAAATGCTCCAAATTACACTTTCTTGCCAACTTTGTCATTTGAACCTGAAAACACACGAAAATAGCTTAAAACACTCTAATAAGTAGAAACTAACTAAATAAATGCATGGAAACAAGCTAACTAAGTCGCATAAATATGCTCATATGAGTATTTTTTATGCACAACATGTGTATCCAAATGTTGTGCACTCTAATACTTTTGATCATACTTCAACCATACCTATTCCTTTTCCATATGTATTTCCATTGTCCTCTTTTATTGGTGTGTCTAGTTTATCTCATGTTACCCAGTCCAATCCTATGCTCCATGGTGACCCTGGTAATCTTGTCTCCAACTCTTTTACATCAAATCGAGGAACAGAAGAAGTATTTGCAACCTATTTAGAGGTGAATCTTGATGTCACCACTTCATAGGCTATGGATTTACAAATTGTAACAATAACTCCTCCCAACAGCCATTCTATGCAATGAAATCAAAGTCTGGTATTTTGAAGAAGAAGAAGGCTTTCGGTGCTCAAGTCCAACATGATTCATGTCTTTTCAAGGAACCACAGACATTTAATCAGCTTCTAAGTCTGCTTAATGGTAGAATGCCATGAAAGAAGAAATGGATACCCTCATTCAACAAAAGACCTGAAAACTTGTTCATCCTCCATAAAAAAGAATCTAGTGGGTTGCAAATGGATATATAAGATCAAGAAGAATGCAGTTGAATCAGTTGCTAGATACAAGGCATGATTAGTAGCCAAAGGGTTTTCTCAAGAAGCTGGTTTAGACTACTATGAAACCTTTAGTCATGTGGTTAAACCGACCATGGTTAGATTGCTGCTGTCATTAGCTGCTTATCATCGCTAGAAACTTAAAAGTTAAATGTCAAAAATGCATTTTTACATAAATTTCTTGAAGATGATGTTCATATGGCTCAACCTCAAGGATCCATTGATAGTAAGTATGTTGATTATGTTTGTAAGTTGGAGAGATCTTTATATGGTTGAAAACAAGCCCCTCGAGCTTGGAATGATAGACTTACTAAGTTTATACTTTACTTGGGTTTAATGTCATCTTATGTTGATTCTTCCTTGTTTGTCAAGCATGATGGTAAGTCAATCAGTATCTTACTACTATATCTTGATGATATCATTCTCACTGATGATAATGATGGTGCAATTCAAGCTGTGATTTCTCAATTAACAAGGGAGTTTGATGTGTAAGACTTGGGTGTTTTATATTATTTTCTTGGACTTCAAATTGAGTATCAGTCACAAAGCTTGTTTGTTCATTAGACAAAATATGTCAAGGATTTATTGCACAAAGTAAACATGTTGGACTGTAAACCTTGTCTCACTACTTGCCATCTAAATTATAAGTTGTTGAATCATAGAAGTGCTTCTTTTTCAGACCCAGCTTTTATAGAAGTATTGTATGTGTTCTACAATATCAGAGACTTACTCAAACCATTTATTGCATTCTCAGTAAATCAGGTCTGTCAATTCATGTGTTTTATTCTTGAACACCACTTTGCTACATAGAAAAAGGACTTAAAATACCTTAGGAGCACATTGAATCTGGGATTGTGTTTTAGGCATGGTTCTTTGGATTTGAAACCCTATATAGATGCAGATTTGGCTAGTGATCCCAATGCTAAATGTTCCACCACTAGTTTTGTAGTATTTCTTGGTTCCAATCCTAATTTAGGGAGTTATAAGAAGCAACACACTATTAGTAAACCTCCACGTAAGAAAAATACAAAGCTATGGCTACTAATGCAGAAGTAGTTTGGATTCAGCATCTACATAGGGACTTACACATCTCCATTTCTGACATTCATTTACTTCATTGTGGCAATATTTCTGCCATGGCATTGGTAAGTAATCAATTATGTCTTGCATTCCATAGCCAAATATATAGAGGTTGACTGTCACTTTGTGTGTAAAAGAGTTCAACAAGGAACTATGATATTATAGTTTAGGGCCTCTGTAGATGATTATGCAGATATATTCAATAAAGGATTGTGTTTTCCCCAATTTAATTTTCATTGTTCCAATATCATGCTTGGTTGTTCCAAGCATGAGTTTAAGGGGGATGATAGAGTGTAAAGAGTGCTTAGTGTCATGTCATGTGTCATTATGTCATTGGGTTTGTCTTTAGTTAGTTATATTGGTGTGTATGATGTTGTATCTATAAATAGTGATAGCTATGTAATTATTACACAATTATTGAATGGAAGAACAATTTACAGTTTCTACTTCTCTGTCTTAGAATGTAAGAACAATTTACAATTTCTCCTTCACTGCCATAGGGCAAGTTTGGTATTGTTGTGCTTTGAAAAATAACTACTTCTGCTGTGCTGTAACAATAAGCAGTTGTGAAATAAAGCAATAGAGTGTTTAGTAAATTTTTTTGTAAAAGTGCTTTTAGCAAAAAAAAAAAAAATGGTGTTATAGTGTTTGATAAATTTTTATGTGAAACAACTATGACTGTGTAAAATGACCAAAAATGGTATAAAACTGAATGTTCTATTTATTTAACTTTTTTAACCTAAAAAAATAATCAAGTGCTATATACATATTTTTGATTTTGTTAATCGCATTCACATATGAAAAATTTAACAAGGAAAGCAACAAGAGCAC
The DNA here is from genome assembly GCA_024362995.1 of Heteromeles arbutifolia. Taxonomy (NCBI): domain Eukaryota; kingdom Viridiplantae; phylum Streptophyta; class Magnoliopsida; order Rosales; family Rosaceae; genus Heteromeles; species Heteromeles arbutifolia. The sequence goes on from JANCRC010000022.1 coordinate 1,840,440, forward strand.
ACCAACCATAAAATCGAAGAACAAGAGGGCAAGCTCACATTACCACCGTAATCCCCTTCTAACAAGCAAAGTAGACACACACACCAATTGTAATCCCCTTCTAAGAAAAATTAATCCATAATTTTTTTAAAAAAGGTAATAATTTTTTTCTGACTTGCCGACTCCATCCCCAAATTCTTTTGTCGACACCATCCCAGACCTCATTCCCCAATTTCTTTTGCAACACCATCCCAAACCTTTCTCCCCTCTTTCAGTCAGACTCTCCTATCTCCTAATTTAAAAACCCAAACAAATAAATAATGAAATTTATGAGAATATAAGCTTACCAGAGGAAGGACGCTGAGCCGGGAGAACGTGAATCTGGAGAACGAGAGAGATCGGTGGGAGAACATGCCCTTTTCATATCTGGTTCTGTGAGAGTCTGATAGCAGGAGAAATGAGGGCAGCGTTGACAAATTGAAAAATTCATTAATGTGTTTACTGTTCACCTGTGTTTCTCAAAATAAATTGGTTTTCTGAAGCTTCAGGTTTTTGGCTTTTTTTCACCCAAAATTTTGAAAAAAAAGAAAAAGAAAAACTGATTTGGAGTGTAACAGCACCAAAAATTTTCCCTAACTTTTTTTTATACCCACGTTTTTTTAAGAGTTAAGCTAAACCAAACTAGTAGTTGTGAAGTCTAGCATTATTGTTTGGCTTTCCTTGTCAAATCTTGTAAATTGTACCACATACGCTCTAGATAGATTTAGGGTTCAATGTCACTTTTGGGATCTTGCTGCTGGAAATATTCTTTCAAGAGCTTAACTTCTTACATCAAAGTTTTGTTCATACATATGCATTCCACGTCATTATTTCTAGTTCATTTTGTCTAGTGGTTCTGTCTAGTCAAAATTCTCCCTGCTTTCCAGTTTACTGGGCACACATTTTAAGACAACCCATATGGGTTTTCTGACAATTTTTCCTCGAGAGTGTTTTCCAACCCTAGATCTTTCCAGATTGATTTTACGCATGACACGTGACTTTTCATCCCCTCTCTTTGTCTGAAACTCAGACCTCTTTATAAAGTCATTCTAGGGTTCATTTGTTTTTTGGGTTTTTGAGATTGGAAAATTTTTGAAGCTTTATTTTTCATCTCCATCTCAGATCTCCTAGGAGCATCAAACATATTTTATGGGTAATGTTCTTCATTGAATATTTCTAAATCTATCTTTCAATTTGCTTGCTTAAATTCGTTTTATATGCTCATTTGTTTTGGCTAAGAGTCTTACATTTTTAGAAAAGAGTTGATTTTAGCTTTGAGCTACCTCTTGTGTTCTTACTTGAAAACCCTAGCCACAAAATCACACTCATGCACTAAATACCCACATCATTGCGTATTAGGGTAGCATTGTTTTTGTGATTTTAATTTCTGTTTTAAGTCAAAGTTTTTCCAAGTTTCAAATCTGTGAACTGGCCTATTTTTCGATTCTCGTCAGTTTCATCCTTCAAGTGCTTGATTGGTGAAACTGACTAGACATCGAATCCAGATTTGCATATCATTGCCATATCATCATATGCATAGTTTGTGTGTTGGTCTCGGTGCCACAAGGTGAAGAGTTCAGGAGGAGCTGCCATCTTGTGAAGATTAGAGACAACACTATTTCGGTGCCACAAGCTGAAGAGCTCAGGAGGAGCTACCACTTCGTGAAGACCGAAGGAATCCATTTCGTGTAAGGCAAGATTGCACAAAGGTAAAGCTGCTCCGTAGATAGGGATCTAGGATTTGAATTTATGTGGTCTTTGTATGAACCTTGATGATACTAGTGGATTGGACTCAGTGGAGAGTTCCCAGTTTTTTAACCTAGAGATGGGTTTTTCCGCCCAAAAACTTCCTTGTGTTCAATATTATACATAGCATTCTTTATGACCAAATAACCATTGCTAAAGATAAACGTTGTAGGGTTTGCTAGTATTGACACGTTGTTAACCAAGTAAACATAACTCAAGAATGAAGGCTAAAACATAACTGAAGATCACACTGCCTTGTTTTTAGCTTTATAAGTTTGCTTGGTTTATATGCTTATGGGCACCTAACAATCTGTACTCTGTTGACTAGTACGTTTAACTAGTCAGTACAATTGATTTCAAAGTTTACATAGCATTTTATGAGCAATGAACTGAATTGTAGTTGACTAGGATAACTTGTAGTGAACTAAGTTTGATTCGTAGATTGTTTAACTGATACGAATCTGTTTTTAGTTGACTGGTATGTAAATGTGTTCAAGCTTAGGGATTATTGTCGTGAAACTAATCTGGGCAAACTCTGATTAGTTGAACATATTGGTCAGTTAGGTTTTACTCCTGCAACTAGGGGTGGGCAAAGACCCGCGGGTAGGGGCGGTTACCCGTAGTTTGGGGAGGGTAAGGGGCGGGTCCAAAATTTCAGAACACAAAACGGGGCGGGGCGGTTCTTAAACTAGGAATAAACGGGCCCCCAGCCCGACCCGTTTCTAGCATTTTCTAATCTGAGTCATTTAGAATCACCTATCCATTTATTCAGTTTCCCTTTCCCTCAATCTCTCATCTCCTCTACCTCAGACTTCAATCTCTCATCCATCCGCCACCATCATCATCAGACGTCAATCTCTCCTCCTAACTCGCTTCTACCATCCTAGTTTCGTTTGCTGCCATCATCATCAACTCTGTCTGCCGCCATCATCATCAGCTTCTTCCGCTGCAATCATCATCAGATCTCGATCCATGGTCAGTGAAATCCTCTCTCGTTTTTTTTTTTTTTTTTTTTTTTTGTGTGGCTTTAATTTCTGAATGCATGTAAGAAATCGGGAATGGGAATGCATGTAAGAATTCCTTCATTTTTTCCTGTCTCACTCACTCTTTCTCAAAATCAGTCTATCTTTCTGTCAAACTCGAAGGAATTTTGTTGGGTTCTTGAATCTTGACCTCTTTTTTGTTCCAATTTCAAATTTATTGTTGAATTAAATTGAATTTGAATATATATGCATGTCTTGTGATAGTTCATGTTTCTATTCAGCACATCAACACACACATGTTTGATGGATTTTTTGTTTTTAACTGAAAGTGAATTTTTTTATTTTATTTTTTGGGAAGGGGGGTAGATCCGTAGATGACATGAAATTTATTGTAGAAATGTATGTTGGCAGAGGACTGATAGGAGCATATTTATGTGACTTAGCTAGCTTGTTTTCGTGCATTTATGTTGTTATTCCTTAGTTATTTTAGTGTTTAAAGTTATTTTCGTGCAATTTCAGGTTCTAAGGACAAAGTATGCAAGAAAATGCATTTTGGAGCCTTTTGGAGCAAAATTGGGCTTAGAATGGATATCACATGCTTGAAGCAAAAGGAATGGACGAAATTGAAGACTTGAAGATGTTGGGATTCCTAATCAACGAAGGATTCCTAATTGAAGAAGGATTCCTAATTGGAGATGGATTCCTACTCAAACAAGGATTCCTACTTGAAATAGGAAAGTTAAGCCAAGGTTTCCTATTTTGGTTTGACCTTTCCTAATCCTAAATGTCCCTAATGTTCCAGCAACAATGAAGACCTCCTATGCATTTTAGGACACAAATTGAACCTTCCTTGCACCTAATTCACCCATGTCGCACTTCCCTTCACTTTTCCTCTTCCTTGCCGTGCAAGGGAGAGTGCCATTTCCTATTTTCTGCCTTAAATTACATTCCCCTTTTGTTTTAACATCTCTGCTGCACCTTGTTGCCCAATTTCCTTGGGATTCTGACTTTAATTACTATGTCCCTTAAAGTTTTGGTTTAATTTATGTTACCTAAAGTATTTCCTAGCTTTAACTACCCTTTAAATAAACTTCCTATGCTGCACCCTAGGGGGGATCAATCCAATTTCATTCAGCCGCACCAATTCACATGTATACACATCCAAAACACAATCCCAGCCACTTCCTACCCTTGCCGCAGACCATTCACCCCTTAAACTTCCATTCTTTCATCCACATACATCCATAGACACTTGTGCCGCAGCAAGGTGGGGAAGAAGAAGAGCCTTTGGCGTTTCAAGCTTGAAGATTGGAGCGTTTTAGGTGTACTTCGTTCTTGTTTTCAATGTCTACTTTGTTATTACTTTCTGATTTTGCTGTAACCATGAGTGGCTAAACCCCTATTTAGCTAGGGGGAAGTTTGAAGCCATAAACATGCTTGAGATATGAATTGATTTCCTCCAATTGTGATTTGATAAGTTGTGATTGCAATTCAATTAACTGTTTCATTCATAACTGATTCTTGTATGTTGATTAAGGATGCATACTTAGTTTTCATGCATGAGTTTGATGCTAGAATATAAATGAGTTTCACCTAATCGTTACAAGTTTATATTCAAGAGTAGTGAAGGTTGCTAGTCACAATTGCGTTAATTGAATTCTTGGCAAGCATATCATGCATTCATAGTTACAATTGCCTCGTCAACACTTATGATTTTCATGGAACGTAATGATCTCTGATTGTATCTCTATTATGCATTCATGTAGGGGACTTTTGGAGAATGATTTGGGTTGTCGTATGCATTCATCCAATTCAATGAGTTAAGGAAAATCTGAGGGTTAATTAGTGCATCACGGTTAATCTGGGGTGTTGAGCATCATAATTTATTGAAAAGCAATTGGAAATCGATTCATATACAAGTGTGTCATGTGTGAAGAACGGACCTCTAGCTAATCCATCAACCATCTTATTCCTACAATTTGTTTTACAATCCATTTAGTTTTACAAGTTGTTTGTTTCAAATTCGTCAAAACCAAAACCCCCCTTTTACTTTATTGTTTCAAAGTGTTTAAAATCTATTTTGTTTGTGTTTTAGAGTGTTTTGAGTCAATCCAAAACCCTAAATTCGTCCAAAGTTGTGTTTTGAGTCAGAAACTGCCCAATTAGTGTTTTTAGCTTGTTTTGAGTCTTGTGAGTCTGTTTTGAGTCCTTTGAATCTATTCAAACGCTTTTAACTTTGTTTTTATGTTTTAAAGTCAGTTTAGAGGTTTTAGCAAGCCCTCATAATTCCCGGTCTAGAACGATCCCTACTTGCATCTTTACTACAATTTGACAACAAGAGGGTTTAATTTGTGTGCTTAACTTTCATCGCATCAAGGACATGAAATTTTCGACATGTTTGATGGATTTTCATGCCTTGAAAGACATGAAATTTTCGACATGTTTGAACTTGGTGTAATGGGGGGGGGGGTAGATCCATGGATGTGTGTTTGAATTAAATTTTCAACATGAAATTGAAGGGATTTATTTCTGTTTCTGTTCCTGGGATTTGTCATCAGCAATTGTAGGTCGACGGAAATTGCTTTGGTGGCGGCATAGGATTTAGTAGGTTAGGTTTCTATGTGTCGACCGGACCAGAACCGGCCCGTTTCAAAAGGGTCGGGTTAGGTCTGGTTCCAGATTTTGAAATTTCATTATCCGGCCTGGCGCGGCCCACTTCTCTCAGACCCGCGTCCGGTACGGTCCCTTCAAAATTGGGCCTGGCCCGGCCCATGCCCAGCCCTACCTGCAATTGCACTTTTTATCACTGACTAACTTGTAACTAGTTGACTAGCTCATTTGACTAGCCTACTGTGCAAAGTTCATTTTTATTTGTTGGAGATTCTGCCTAGTACCCGATTTTAGTAGTACTTAGACTTTTCTCTCTAGATTTCTCCATATTGTTCTTCCTTTTTCTATACCAAGACAACGCCAAGAAATACTCCTCGTCTTTGTTCAATTTTATGGCCATTTTATTTATAGTAAAACTAAGCTGACTTTTTAGCATTAAAAAAGAAAAAAAAAATGATTTGGTCCAGTGTGTGAGAATTCATTAGTCTTCATACTTGTGATCATTTTCTTTTAACTTCATAAAATAGATATTATGTTACAATGTGACAACTATTCCTCTGTCATACAATGTTCATATTATAAAAATCATCCATGGAATCTTATTATTTAACCATCGAATCTTTATCATTGTTGCAGGTGATTAATTTCACTAGTAGGCTTTGTTGACGACCTCATTTCATAACTTATATTTGGCTGACAATTCACATTCATCACAAATTGATGAAGGATTATAATTATTATATATTATTTGCCTTGTTTTCTTTAATTCTTTGTTATTTGGTATAGCATTTCGGGTTTGTATACACACATACAATTTAGATTTTATTTTTTTTTCATTTTTTTTTGGTAAACACAATTTGTGTTAGCTATATATCTCCTTAAATTGCACTTAGACTTTCTTAAAAAAAAATAAAACAAGAATTCTATTTGAACACGTTAATTTTAAGATGGGGTTAAATAAAAGGAAAATTAATGAAAACAACTTGAAAACTTTGAGTTTTAACGATAAAGACAAAATAAAGGGTAAAGTGAATAGTACCAGGATTGACATTTTATTGTAAAAATGTGGTCTTTCGTTAAAGTGAACAGTACCGCGGGCCTTTCGTTAAAACTTCCTTAAATAAATGGGTAATGCTAGGGAGACTAAATTTGTACGCCAAATTAAAAAAAAAATGACATAAAAGTTCATAATTGGATTATTACCTAAGTGTTGATTAACGTGCTTATTTCTTATTATAACACATCACTTTATTTGCAATTTAGTCTACTAACATTACTCTAAACGAATGAGTAATAACTCAAATAGGTAGGGCCTAAAAAGCATTTTAGAGCAAAGCACATGTGATCATCATTTGAGGTGGAGCAACTGAATGAACTTAAATGTTTCATCTCATGTGATGGGAGCTCGAAATGTTTCATACTGGTAAAATTTTTGTTTTTTCCGTCTATCATCGAATCTAAGTTATTGGCTTTATCATAAGAGTGCAGCTGATTTTTAGTTGCCTGAACTAAAAATCAATTACCCAAATTTTCCATTGGCATTTTTGGTCGGATCGAATTGAAAATAAGCATTCCAGTGCCAATCTAAAATTTTTTACGATCAAATATTAGCTTTAATTTCAGAATTTTGAATTATCAAAAATTTGGGAATCAATTGCATCTCAGAATTGTCGAAACATAATTGGAGCACCTACATTCTACAAGACTTTTAAGTTTTTTTTAAACATTTACGTATTCAGCATTCTGAATTTTTGCCATCTGTAGGCCGGTACATGTGTGTATGTCATAAAGTTATATTAGACAAGATAAAATAGTACGTATGATTATACTCTTCATTTTTAATATATAATAATATCATTTAATACAAGAAAACAAAATAAAATGTATCTAAATAGAATACTAAACAAATAAGAATAGGGAAAACTAATAAAAAGGCTTCAAATATTGACATTTTAATAAAAAACCACTTACTAACTTTATTTTAATAATAAGGACAAAAGATTATAAAAATATATAAAAAAAACTTTGTTTTTTTGTTTTGTTTTGTTTTTTGCATGGAATAAGAAAAATACTTCGAATTGAATTACATTCTCCTGTTTTATTTTTGTTGTGTTGTTTTTCTAATAGTAGTCATGACAACGAGAAACCTTTCAATGTGCCCAGAATATGGGATGATACACTCTATACAAGTTGTGAGATTCTTGTGTTAAAAAATTAATAACATAAAAAAAAAAATTTCCACCACACTTATATAATAACACGTGATATACCATTTGTGTTACGGGAACAAGGAAAAATTTCTCCAAGATGACACCCAAGCTCAAGAAATTGGATGGCGAGCTATATTTATTATTGTAGGTATATGAAAAAAATGAGGAAATTTTAATTTGGTAATTGAAAACAACTTTTTAAATATAATTACTGAGAACAGAATCTTCTTAAGGTTTTGATCTAAAGAGTCACTTTTGAGTTCATCGTTTTCGACGCAATGAGATCTTTTACAGGACCAAAAGGGGTCTGAGTTTCAAACCTTATGAAATTGAACCAAGAATTAAACACTATTTATAAAACTTCACCAATAAGTAGACACTATTAATGAAACTAGACCAATAAGTAGATACTATTTATGAAACTGGACCAATAAGAACTTCTACTTCCAGTCAAGGACAATTACCAAGATATAACACCCGAACGTGAATTCTACTTTTGTGAATTCTGTCAGAACACCGTTGGGTGCCTCGTGGCCACCAAAGCACTGCTACCTAGAACCTGGAGGGGTGTAAAACAAAACGCTTGAGTGGGCAAAAACAAATCTTTTCAAAACCTTTTCTCTTTTCAAAGGTTCTAACCCCTCGCCGTAAAACCTGTATAATTTCCTAGAAAAATAGCTTATATACATATATACTCATCTCAACTCAAAACTCAAAATCATGCCAAAAGTAGTGATATGCAAGGTATATGCCATTCCAAATATATCTCATCAAATCACATAACTGTATCAGGTGAAAACTCATCATAGATAATAACATGTTCACCGAGTGATCAGCTCGGCTGAACTATAGCTCATAATCAATCTCATCATATCTCATCATCACATATATATATATATATATATATCTTGCACACGAGTCGAAACCACCTCACGTGGTCTCACCGACAAGATTGGGTGTAAATAATTATGCTCTAGTGCTACGATCACGTGAAGACTGAGCGCTAATTATGGGTCACCTGCAAGTCGAACCCACCTATAGTGGTCTATTCGACAGGACTGAGCACCTAACTTGGATCCAAGGTGTGTGCGGTGCGAGAGGTGAACACGTGAAGGACTGAGCCTTGGCCCTGGGCAGGAGCACTAACACCGGGGTGCATGTTTATGAGCTTTCAACACATCTCAACATAAACATCATTTCAGATTAATCATTCTCTATCATCGATATATATACTCACTGATACTTACCTGTGCGTCCACAGCACCAATTACCATTATATACAGCTACTCATGCATGAATAATATATATATATACTTTGCATGGCATATCATATCACATTTCACTTAAATTGATTTTCTGGGAAAAATCTCATTTATATAGGTATATACGGAAAACAAAAGCCTATTCACTGATATATCGAAGGGTCACAACCCCCGAGCCTCGATTGATGGCGCTCGTCCTCTAGATAGGCCTCACCAATTTCAAGCCTTAAAATCCACGGGTTCTCGCCGGAGAAAGCTAATCCGGCCAAAACTTGAAACTCGCCAAACCCAACTTCCCGACGTCCAAATCACTTGGTTTTTCTTCTCCGAGCTTCGTAAGAACGTCCTAAAGCTTCATACAAGCTTAAAATCCCCTTCTTGACATCGATCCGTATCTGAAAGCTTGAGTTCGAAGTTCGTCCATAAAAGTTGTACGGAAGTTGCAGAAAATCCGAGAGGGAGGAGAGAGAGAGAAGGCACGGGTGTGTGAGTATGTGTTTGTGTGGTCCAAAGTTGTCCACTCCAACCACCCAAAACAACAAAACAACTTAATTCAAATTAGTTCCAATACTTCGGAATAATAGGGAAGTAATCCAACTTAAATATAAGTCACACACACAACACAACTTGACGACCAAGGGCATATTCTGCTTTTCACGTCCTCGAAATTAAAATATTCCAACTTTTCGGGACGGGCTGTGACAATCTACCCACCTTATAAAATTTCATCCTCGAAATTTAAACAATAATTACAATCCATCAAAAACCATAAAACAATTTGGGATACACCTCTCTCATCCGATCCTCTGTCTCCCCAGTAGCCTCTTCCGTTGAGTGATTTCTCCATAAAACTTTCACCAAGCTCACTATCTTATTTCTCAATAGCTTATCTTTCCAATCCAAAATAGTCACTGGCTCCTCATCGAGTCAAATCCGGATTAATTTCCAATGGTTGAGGAGGTATCACATGCGAAGGATTTGAGACATAGTGTCGAAGCATTGGAACATGAAACACATTGTGCACTTTCGACACTCTGGAGGTAACTCAAACCTGTAAGTAACTTCACCAACTCGCACGGTGATCTGATAAGGTCCGATCAACCTAAGACTTGGCTTGCCTTTCTTTCCAAACCGAATCACTGATGCAATGTAAAACAGCACACAAATTAAACCTTTTTGTTAACAGTTGTAGTAAAGATGCAAGTAGGGATCGTTCTAGGCCGGGGATTAGGAGGGATCGCTAATCAACTCTAAACTGACTTAAAAACACAAAAACACACTTAAAAACACTTAACAAGACTCACAAGACTCAAAACAAACTTAAAAGACTCAAAACAGCTTAAAACAGCCAAAAAGACTCAAAACAGACACTAGGGAATTATTTGGACGAATTCTAGACTAGTAAGACTCAAAACACTAAATTGGACAGATTTAAACACACTTCTAACTAATCTAACACACTTAATTAAATGGGGATTGGGTTTTGGACGAATTTAAAGTAAAACAAGTCAGATACTAAAACTAGATAGATTTGCATGAAATTGGGTGTTTTGGATGGATGATGGGCTAGCTAGAGGGTTCTTCACATGACACACTTGCATACAAAACAATTTTCAGTTGTTTTTTCGATAAACCATGAAACTCAACACCCACCCCAGGTTAATTAGGTACGCTTAAATTAACCCTCAAGTTTTCCTTAAGTTATTGAATTGGACGGGAAATCGCATACAACGATTCAAAACATTCTCTAAAAGTCCCCTACATGAAAGCGCATAATAGAGATACAATCAAAGATCATTAACCTTCATGAAAACTATAAGCATTGACGAGACATTCGTAACTATGATGAGCATGATACTCCTGCCAAGAATTCACTTAACGCGATCGTTTATAAGCGACCTCCACTACACATGAATATGAGTTCATAACGATTAAGTGAAATTCCCTTATATTCTAGCATCAAATTCATGCATGCAAACTAAGTGTCGACCCTCAATCAACATACAAGAATAAGTTATCAATCAAACAGTTAAGCAAATTGAATTCACAATTTATGAAATCATAACTGAAGGTAATCATCAAAGTTCCTCCTAGATGTATTGCATAAGCTGAACAATGTGCTTCATCCAAAATTTCTTTCTTTAATTCCAAAATTATTGGGCACATACATTCTCCATTCTTGCATAAACCTACTATCTGATTCTCTAACTCTGAAGTCTTTCTTTTTCCATTGATTCCTTAAATGAAATAGCTCTTGAATTTCCTCATCATTAATATGTGCCTCGAGCACTCGATCAATTAATACCAGCCTAACTTGAACACTAGCAAGTAGAGTGTTTTCTTGATCTTCCACTCCTGTATACCTCAAATCTGTAAAAAGAGAAACACGAGAAGCATACAAAGCATTAACCCGACCTTGGGATTTTCTACTCAAAGCATCAACCACTACGTTTACACGATCACCCTGGTCGTGCAATCATAATCACTAAGGAACTCAATCCACCTTCGTTGCCTAAGATTAAAATCTCTCTGAATAAATAGATATTGGAGACTCTTATGATTCGTAAAAATCTTGCATTCCTCACCAAAAAGATAATGTCTCCAAATCTTCAAAGCAAGGATGATAGCCGTTAATTCCAAATCATGAGTAGAGTCATTCATCTCTTGAGGCTTTAACTGACGCAAAGCGTAAGCAATTACTCTACCATGCTGCAACAACACACATCCCAAACCACCCAACGAGGCATCACTGTAGACCACATAATTACCGCTATCATCTGGGAATGCTAAAGCAAGTGCATGAGTGAGGAAATACTTCAATTGCTGAAATCTTTGCTTACAATTTTCATCCCCCCTCAAACTTAACCTCATTTCTCGTCAATCTCGTCAATGGCAAAGTAATGATTGAAAATCCTTAATAAACCGTCTATAATAGCCTGCTAAGCCAAGAAAACTCCGAACCTCAGTCACGGTTCGCGGCTGTTCCAAATTCTCCAACGTTGCTACCTCTTAATGATCCACTTGAATACCTTGAACAGACATCACATGTCCCAGAAATGCCACTTGATTCATCCAACATTGGTATTTACTGAACTTGGCATGCTACCGTTGTTCCCTTAATCTTTGCAACACCAATTTAAGATGTCTAGCATGCTCTGCTCTAAACTTAGAGTACACCAGAATATCATCAATGAAAACAATAACAAACTTGTTGAGATATTCCTGGAATACTTCATTCATCAAACCCATGAAAGCAGTATGCGCATTCGTCAATCCGAATGGCATCACCAAAAACTTGTAATGACCATAACGGTTCCTGAAAGTTATCTTAGGGACATCCTCCCTGATGATCTTCAACAGTTAATAACCAGATTTCAAATCAATCTTTGAAAACACACAAGCACCTCTAAGCTGATCAAACGATCATCAATGCGCGTCAATGGATAACGGTTCTCGATCGTTACCCGATTCAATTGCCTATAATCAATGCATGGCCTTAATGTCCTGTGTTTCTTCCTCTCAAACAAAACTAGGGCTCCCCAAGGTGATGTACTAGGTTGAATGAAACCTTTATTAACCAATTCCTGCAACTGAATTTTTTTTCCCCCTTAACTCAGCAGGATCCATTCTATAATATAAGATCTGCACCCGGAGACAAATCAATAGTGAGCTCTACATCTCCGTTTGGCGGCAATCCAGGTAATTTATCAAGAAACACATCAGGAAAATGTCTAATCACCTTTACATCTTCCACACAACTCAGAGCAACATTATTCAACACCACATGAGCTAAGTATCCTTGGCAACCTTTCGATAACCATTTCTTTTCTCTCATAGCAGAAATAACGACATGCCTCACTCCACTTTGCTTAACCACAAAAGTAACCTCTGGTAATCCAAGACGATGGAAAACAACTGATTTCCCGTAGCAATCTATCTTGGCATTATCATAAAGCAACCAATATGTGCCTAGAATAGCATCAAAATCCACCATATCTAACGAAAAAGAATTCGCTGTCATAACTACATCTTCTAACATCACTGTACACTCTAAATGAACACGATACTAATATATAATGACCTCCCTGATTACTTGCTTAACGAATCCCAACATATAAGTTTTTAATATTACGGTCTGCAGCCCGCGATACCGATAACTCACTATTGTTTCGATAAATAAGTAACAATTCCTGAGGGTGCAATATTACCATTTTGCCCCTCATTGGGAAATACATATATATGCCTTGATCGTGCTCATTCAATACTTTCTTTACAACATCGTCAAGAACATATAATTTCTGCATCACAATCAATAAACTCTAGCAAAGTGACCAAAAATGTTTAGCGTACCCATAACCAAGTCCGAAAGATTCTGAAATTCTTGCAGTGATATGGTAACACGTCTCTAGCTTGTTGTCATCCCCCACGACCTCTATTAGTTTAAATATCTCGCCCTTGCTCACCACGTCCTATCTGACCAACTATTAGATCCAGGAACCTGCTGAATCGGCGCTAGTGGTGGCAAGAAGACTGCTGGGCATCTACTGATTCTAGGGACAATTTACAGCTTTATGTCCCATTTATCCACATGTAAAGCATCCACTGTTTCCCGTCTACACTCTCCAAAGTGTCTGGTATTGCACATACGGCACAAAGGTACATTTCGTCTACCAAAGTCACCCTACTTCTGAAATCCAGGACCTTTAGTAAATCTACCACCTCCCCTCTGACCAGTGGCACTAAAACCTCAGCTTGAAGAACTAGAACTAGCTTCACTTCTTTTGAAGCTATGAGTTTTGCGAGGTCCCTAAGATGACTGACCTTTACCTTGGTCATCTTTCCTCTTATTCACATTTTTTTCCTTCTTCTTCTTTACTCTCGCTGGGCATATTCTCTTCAATCCTCAACAAAATCTTGTAAAACTCCTGGTAAGAAGTACTATGAATAGTGGTCACCACAAAACGCCACATCTTTTTAGTACCCAGCTTAAAACGACATAACATTTCCGCCATATTAGCAGCAACATCCGGATGATAACGAGACAAGTTCATAAACCTTCTATAATACTCATTAGCTGTCCTCTTTCCTTGTCTCAAATTTGTAAACTCTTGTTTCTTACCATCAATATATGTCGGAGGAATAAACCTTTTCTTAAACAACTCTTTAAACAACTTTCAATCAGCTGTTTCCTCCGGTGACATCGTATAAGATTACTTTCTCCACCAGGATGTAGATTCAATACTTAGAAACCAGGTAGTCATCTCGACCCACCTTTGAAAAAGAAAATTTCCTTAACTTGCATCACATGAAAGGTTTTTTCAACATGATTGAGCCATCGTTCTGCTCCCTCAGGTTCTTCATTTCCCATAAAATGATTCAGCTTCAACTTATAAATAGTCTCAAGAAAAGTCCTTTGGATAATAAACTGAATCACAGTAGCAATAACTTTCCTTAACTATGCTATACCGGGAAACTAGGCTCATCTGAACAACGTGGTTCTCTACGAGGCGGTATAGTTCTGACAGAAGACACTAGAAAATTCTCAAGATACACAAGACTGCAACCTAGGCTCTGATACCAACTGACACACCCCGTCCCAAGGAGGGCGTGCTGGCCGTCACATGAGAGTGATGTAACCATGTGCACAATGCGGAAGCTAAGAAGATAAATGTAAATACACATTCAGAGCAATAAGAACTTCTAGTTCCAGTCAAGGACAATTACTAAGATATAACACCCGAAGGTGAATCCTACTTTTGTGAATTCTGTCAGAACACCGTTGGGTCCCTCGTGGCCACCAAAGCACTGCTACCTAGAACCTAAAGGGGCGAAAAACAAAACGTGTGAGTGGGCAAAAACAAATCTTTTCAAAACCTTTTCTCTTTTCAAAGGTTCTAACCCCTCACTATAAAACCTGTATAATTTCCCAGAAAAACAGCATATATACATATATACTCATCTTAACTCATAACTCAAAACCATGCCAAAAGTAGTGATATGCAAGGTATATGCCATGCCAAATATATCTCATCAAATCACATAACTGTATCAGATGAAAACTCATCATAGATAATAACATGTTCACCGAGTGATCAGCTCGGCTGAACTATAACTCATAATCAATCTCATCATATCTCATCATCACACACATATATATATATATATATATATATATATATATCTTGCACACGAGTCGGAACCACCTCACGTGGTCTCACCGACAAGATTGGGTGTAAATAATTACGCTCTAGTGCTACGATCACGTGAAGACTAAGCGCTAATCGCGGGTCACCTACGAGTCAAACCCACCTATAGTGGTCTATTCGACAGGACTGAGCACCTAACTTGGATCCAAGGTGAGCGTGCGGTGCGAGAGGTGAACGTCACGTGAAGGACTGAGCCATGGCCCTGGGCGGGAGCACAAACATCGAGGTGCAGGTTTATGAGCTTTCAACACATCTCAACATAAACATCATTTCATATTAATCATTATCTATCATCGATATATATACTCACCTGATACTTACCTGTGTGTCCACAACACCAATTACCATTATATATGATGTGAAAATTAACTTGACACACAAATTAAACCCTCTTTTTGATAGTTGTAGTATATGTATAAGTAAGGATCGTTCTGGACCGGGGATTAGAAGGGATTGCTAAACACTTGAAACTGACTCAAAAACGTAAAAACAAAGTTTAAAACACTAAACTAGACTCAAAGAATGCAAGACTAAATTGTAAAACACTAAAACAACTCAAAAGACTCAAAACAGCACAAAAACACCCAAAACTGCCTAAAAACACAAACTGGGCAGTTTTGGACTCTAAACACTACTTTGGACGAAAATAAGGTTTTAACTTGACTCAAGACACTTAAAAACACAAATCAAAACAGATTTTAACTAATCTAACACTTCAAAATAAAGGGGGATTTGTTTTTGACGAATTTAAAACTAAAAACAGAATCTTTGCATAAAAAAACAAACTTTAGAAAAACGATTTTGATGAATTAAGAAGGGTGAAGGACTAGTTAGAGGGTCCTTCTCCACACATGATATATGCATATGAACCAATTTCCAGTTATTATTCCTTTAGACATGAATGACAACACCCCAAGTTAACCGTGACAGCACAAATTAACCATTAGATTTTCCTTAACTCATTGAATTGAATGGAAGACGCATTACAACCAAATTATCCTTATCAAGTCTCCTAACTATGACAGCATGATAGAAAACATATGAAAGGTCATTACGTTCTTTGAAAATCATAAGTGTTGACGAGGCATTCGTAACTATGACAGCATGATACTCTTGCCTAGTTGTGACTAGCAACCTTTACTACTTGTGAATATAAGTTCATAACGATTAGGTGAAACTCCCTTATACTCTAGCATCAAATTCATGCATGCAAATTAAGTGTCGACCCCCAATTAACACACACAAACAAGTTTTAATAACTCAGTTAAGTAAATCACATTCTAGTCTTAAGAAACAATAACTGGACGTAATCAATTCATATAAAACATATAATCATGGCTTCAAATTCACCTTTAACTAAAAAGAAATTAGTTTCTCATGTCCACAATCAAACAAACATAAATAAACTTAAACATTGAACAAAGATAGAAAACACCTAGAAAGTGCTCCAGAGTCCTTCCTTCCTTGCAAGCTGTGGCACAAGAGTGTATGGCTGATTTGTGGTGTAGAGAGATGTGAATGAGAGATGGTGAATGGTGTAGGGGGTTTTTGTAGAGAGGACTCGCGGATGAATGGATGTGTGAAGGCAGAGAATGAATTGAAGGCTTGGGGCGCCACCTTTTTAGGGACTTCTAGAAAGGGTGTTATTTGGTTTGGGGTTTCTAGAATGGGATAGGTGCGGCACCTTTGTAGGAGGGGATAAGGTTCCTAGAAATCAGGTTTTTAGGTCTCCTAAACTGAAATTGAATCCCTTTTGCAATAGGAATTAGGTTTGGATAAGATAAGGATAAGATAAGGTAGTTTTGGATAATGTTTTGGATAATTCTCCTTCTTTGTAGCTGATTCCTTATCTTCTCTGACTTGGATTTATTTCTTCAACTCTTTTGCATATTCCTATCCTCTCTTGAACTTCAAATTCGTCCATCCATCTTGCTCCAATCTTGTGATATCCATTCCAAGCCCAAAACTGCTCTAAAATGCTCCAAATTGCATCTTTTTGCCAACTTTGCTTCTAGGACCTATAAACACACGAAAATGACTTAAGACACTATAATAAGCAACAAATAACTAAGTAAATGCAAGAAAACACACTAACTAAGTCGCACAAATATGCTCCTATCAAATTCTCCCACACTTAGCTTTTACTAGTCCTCGAGCAAAACAAAACAAACAAAACATAACCTAAACCTTCCAACGTTCACCTCAGGGATTTCCAATGGAACATAACATGTTAAAAATCATTACTTACATAGATTTTAGTTATCCCTACCCTCGAGCACATACTTAATCACAGTTACCACTCACTAGCTCCCATCTAATCAATTAAAACAACTTTTTGAATGTAGTAACATGCCTTGGAGAATCCCTCAATTCCTTACTAGATATGCACTCAATTTTCACTCGGATTTTCTGACTACACTCCCTGCACTAGTTATATGTGAGAAGATTGATGTAACAAGAAAACTAATACTCACATATGTATATAACAAAGAAAGCAATTTCTGGAATGCATGTATATATATGATCTCATGAATGGAATGCCACTACTTAGATGCGAGAACCAGTGACACCATATGCTCATACCAATCCCAAACTCCACATATTGAAACACACAACACTCAAGATTGAAGTATAGGGTTGTAACGGGGCTAGAGGTATTGGCTAACAAAGAAAGGTAAGGAAAACACTCAAAAACACACTAAACATGCATCTAACTTAAAGAAGATGTTTTGAGTTAGGGTTGTAACGGGGCTTGGGGTGTTGGGTAAGTGATAGGAGCATATTTATGCGACTTAGTTAGCTTGTTTTCATGCATTTATGTTGTTAGTTCTTAGTTAATTTTGTATTTTAAGCTATTTTCATGTGTTTGTAGGTTCTAAGTGTCAAGATGGCAAAAAGAAGCAATTTGGAGCATTCTAGAGCATTTTTGGGCCAAGATTGGGCAGTGCAAGTATGAAGGCAAGTTGATGGACGAAATTGAAGATACAAAGGCTTGAAATCAGCTAAAATGAGGGAAGAAAGAAGTCAAAGATAAAGAAGATAAGGAATCAGCTATAAAGAAGGGGAATTATCCAAAACATTATCCAGACTACCTTATCTTATCCAAACCTTATCTTATCTTATCCTAATTTTATCCTACCTTGTTTTCAGCTACAAAAGAGATTTAATTTTAGTTTAGGAGACTTAAAACCTGATTTCTAGAAGTCTTATCCCTTGTCCTATAAATCTGGCGCCTCCCTCATCTCTAGAAGGTTTTTTCCTTGCCTTGCAAGGCATTACCTGCCTTATCCCTCTTTGCCGTGCATTCCCTATCCCTTTCCCTTTTGGATTTTGATTTTTTAGCCTATTTCCTTGTGGATTTGGGTTCTACAAATCCTTTTCAGAAATTAATTGGGCCATAATCATTTTTCCTAAGGGATTCACACATTCTGCCGCACCTAGGGTCCTAATCCCTTGCTTATGCTGAGTCCAAGTCCTAATCTGATTACCCTAGGGTTTGTGGTGCCTATATATACAAGTTGAGAGGCTTGCCGCAGGTTACACCACCCCATATACACTCCATAATTCGTTCTACACCACCACACCTTTAGAAATTCATACTTTGCCGCAGAGGAGAGAAGACAAGGCCTTGCCGTGGCTTCCATTGGAGAGGAAGGGTTGTGCCGCAGCCTACCTGCAACCATTGGAGTTCTTGGAGTTCTTTCTTCTCTTGTTTCTGTTTCCGTGTTTAATTTAATTTGCTTTTCAATTATGTTGAACATGTGGAACTAACTTTGTTTTAGTTAGAGGTGGATTCAAAGCCATGGACATATGTTTAGTATGAATTGATTACCTCCAGTTATTGTTTCATAAATTGTGAATGTGGTTTACTTATCTGTTTTATTAAGAACTTGTTCTTGTGTGTTAATTAAGGATGCATACTTAGTTTACATGCATGAATTTGATGCTAGGATATAAGGGAATTTCACCTAATCGTTATGAACTTATATTCACAAGTAGTAAAGGTTGCTAGTCACAATCATGTTAAGTAAATCCAAGGCAGAATTAACATGCAGTTCATAGTTATGAATGCCTTGTCAATGTTTATGATTTCCATGGAACTTAATGATCTTTGATATGTATCTCTATCATGCGTATTCCATAGTTAGGGAACTTGATAAGAATAATTTGGTTGTGAAGCGTTATCCATTCAATTCAATGAACTTAGGGAAGTCTGAGAATTGATTAGTGCAATACAATTAATTCGGAGCATTGTCATTCATGGTTTATCGAAAGAATAACTGGAAATCAATTCGTATGCATATGTTCATGTGTGGAGAAGAACCCTCTAACTAGTTTTTCACCCCTGAATTCACCTTCACCTCTCTTTAATTTACTTTGTTTGCTGAAATCTTCTTAGTTTTGATAAATTCGTCTAAAAACCCCCTCAGTTCTTATTTGTGTTTTAGTTTTGTCAAATTCGTCCAAATCTGTCTCTTTTTAGTGTTTTGAGTCTTACTAAGTCTAAAATTCATCCAATTCACTTTCTAGTACCTGTTTTGAGTCTGTTTAAAATAGTTTTTCTGTTTTGAGTCAATTTGGTCAGTTTTGAGTTGTCTAGAGTCCAGTTTAGTGTTTTAGAGTATAACTTGTGTAGATTAGCATCCCTTCTAATCCCCGGCCTAAAACGATCCCTACTTTCATATACTACGTCGATAGGGTTTTAATTTGAGTGTCAAGTAATTTTCACATCAAATTTTGGCGCCGTTGCCAGGGATTAGCAAACTTGCTAATCTTCCTAGTTTCTGCCGTGTATCTTAATTTGTTTTTGTTTTTGTTTTGCTTTGTTTTCTGAGTTGTTTTGTTTTCTTTGTTGTAGGTACTAGTGTATGACTCGAAGTTCTCAACCCGTTCACGCACATATCTTGGATTTTAACGACAATTTTGAGCAAGATTTGAGAAGGAAGAGGAAGCACCAGAACCTGATCTACTTAGTTCAAGTTCTAATTCTGAATCTGAAGTTGAAATTGAAGAGGATTTGGAAGAGGAGCAAGACAAGGCTGCAGATAATAGAACGATCAAAGAACTTTCAGCCTCGGGATTAGACAATGCAACCCCTTTATGCATTCAATATCCTAGAGCAGCCGAGGGCAAGACTGATGAATTTGAATTGAAGTCCAGCTTGTTGCACCACATTCCCAAATTCCACGGGTTGTCCATGGAAGATCCAAACAAGCACTTGAAGGAATTTGAAGTGGTTTGTTCAAGCATGACCCCTGTCAATGTTGATGGAAGTATATTGACCTTTCCATTCTCTCTTTTGGAAAAGGCTAAGGATTGGCTTTACGAACTAGCACCTGGAACCGTTACTTCATGGGAAAGCATGAAGCGCGCCTTCTTAGAGAAATTTTTCCCAACTTTAAGAGTCATTCTCTTAAGGAAAAGGATTAGTGGCATTCAACAAAACCAAGGAGAATCGCTTCCAGCCTATTATGAGCGTTTCAAGGCGCTTGTTGCTTCTTGTCCACAACACCAAATGAAAGAAGAGCTTCTCTTTCAGTATTTCTATGAAGGACTTCTCCCCATTGAGAGACAAATGCTCGATGCTTCAGCGGGAGGAGCTTTGGTTGACAAAACTCCAGTGGCTGCCAAGACTCTAATTGCAAATCGAGCCTTGAATGCGCAACAATATGAAGGAGTTGGACAGAGAGAAGGGCCACGACAACAACAAGTGAATGAGGTAAGTGCACTTTCAGAATTGCGATCTCAAATGGCTAATCTCACTCTTCTTTTGTCACAGGTTGTGGATGGAACCAAAATGCAAAGTCTGGCCATATGTGGAGTATGTTCTATGCAGGGACATCACAACGATCAATGCCCTCAGTTGATTGAGAATGGGGGGTGGGAAACTGCCCATGCCGTGGGATTTGGGAGCCAAAATTAGCCACGCAATGATCCATATTCAAACACATACAATCCGGGTTAGAGGGATCACCCAAATTTCAAGTGGAGGGAGCCTCAACAACCCCAACAACAAGGAGGATTTAGGCAGCAACCACCGGGCTTTTATACAAAGCCATTCGTACCAAATCAAACCCAAATGCAATCTGCCCCAACAAACTCAGGTATGTCTTTGGATAATGATCAAATTGTTAAGTTACTTACTACTTTGACGCAGGAAGTACAAACTCAAAACAAAGAGAGGCAAATCCAAGACAAAAAGGTGGGCAATTTGGAAAAGCAAATGAGGCAAATAGCGGAATTCATGGGGCAGATTAGAGAACAAGGCAGATTGCCTAGTTCAACCGTTGTTAATCCTAAAGGAGGATTTGAAACCGCCAATGCAATCACATTGAGAAGTGGCAAACAGGTTGGAGCCGACCTACAACCATCCAAATCAAGTCAAAAGAAGGATGAAAAGTTGCTGATTGAGGAGGAAGAGCAAGTGAAACCCACGGCAAGGGTAGAACCACCATTGCCGCAGCCTCCTAAGCACCCTATGCCATCCGCTTTAACTAAGGTAGGTCGAAATTGGATTCCTTCTAATGTCATTCCAGCAACTGTGCCTTTTCCTAGCAGATTCATGCATTCAAAAAAGGAAGAGGATGAAAAAGACATTCTGGAGACGTTTAGGAAGGTGCATGTCAATATCCCGCTCCTTGATGTAATAAAGCAAATTCCGAAGTATGCTAAGTTGTTGAAGAAGCTTTGCACAACCAAGAAATGAATTCAAGAGAAAGAAGTGGTGCATGTGAGTGAAAATGTCTCAGCCATCTTGCAACGTAAACTGCCCCCTAAATGCAAAGATCCAGGTAGTTTCACTATCCCTTGTGTTATTGGCAAAACAAGGTTTGAACATGCTATGTTAGATTTAGGTGCTTCAATAAATGTCATGCCATATTCTATTTATGCATCTATGAACTTAGGAGAGTTGAAAAATGATGGTGTGATTATTCAATTAGCCGATCGATCTAATGCATACCCAAAAGGAGTTTTGGAAGATGTTTTGGTGCAGGTAGACCACTTGATTTTTCTTGCAGATTTCTATGTGCTTGACATGGAGGATTCAGCCCACTCTTCAACATTGCCAATCTTACTTGGACGACCTTTCATGAAAACAACTCAAACCAAGATTGACGTGGCCAAAGGAGCAGTAACTATGGAGTTTGGTGGTGATATGATTAATTTTAATATTTCTGAATCTGTTGAGAATACTAATCGTGTTCGCTCTTGTTTTGTCATTAATAAAATAAAAAATAAAGGGCAGAAACGTTCAGTATCATTCAAGAATGATGCATTTCGAACCACCAACGAAGAGGGAATTGGAGTGAAGCACAAGGATTGCACGGCCACAACCCTCAAACCCTCAAATATGGCCGAGAGCACCTCACACGCATTTGTTGATAGTGCTGCCAATTCATTGCAGTACATTGGTAAGCCACCTATTCCAGATTTGATTCCCATTTTAACTAATAGGTTGTTACCTTGTATGGTGTAGATTCCCAATCGAATCCAAGCTGGTGGGCATGATTACATGGACTTTAGAATGCTCAACACCCCAATCAGGAAGGATTACTATCCCCTTCCATTCATAGATCCAATGCACGAGCTGTTTGAGGAGCATGTGGTGGAAGAACTACCTCTGCATGCCGTGGGTACCATGGGAACTTAAATGGAAGTACCGTCCGGCTGGAAGACGTTAAAGCAAGCGCTTCTTGGGAGGCAACCCATGTGTTCAAACCAGAGAACGATGGAATTCTAGCTCCAAAACCAGATTTGCGTTCTTACACTCTCTCTTTATTGCTTTTGTTTTGCCACATCTGTTATGTGTGTTAGATATGTTCTTTGCTTGCTTTTGTGTGTGTTTATGTTTGCAACATTCAGGACAATGTTTGATTTAAGTGTGTGTGGGGGGGGGGAGGGGGGTAAACAAGTTGTTTTTGCATGATTTTCGTGGGTTTTTATCACCTATCACTTCTAATATTGTTTCTCACTGTTTTAAGTGTTTTTAGTGCGTTTTGAGGTAGTTTTGTGTGTTTTGAAGTAAAAATACGAAAATTTTTAAAAAAATCAGTTTTTGAAGTGTTTTTAGAGTCGTTTTGGTGTGTTTGTGTCTTAGGGTACCTTCCAACACAATGATGAGGATTCGGTTTTGAATTGCCAGACTATTGAGGAAAGTCATAAACATGGATCGAAGTTTGAATTGCTCTCTGGTTTATGCTTGATTATGGTTATAATTCATGAATTCATGTTCAATCAAAAAGGAAAAAAAAATCAGTTTTTGTAACATGCTTGTGATGTGAGAATTACTTGTCACTCAAATTAAAACCCTATCGACGTAGTATATGAAAGTAGGGATCGTTTTAGGCCGGGGATTAGAAGGGATGCTAATCTACACAAATTAGACTCTTAAAACAATAAACTGGACTTAAAACAATGAAAACAAGTACTAGGGATCAATTTGGACGAATTTTAACTCTAGACACCCTTAAACAACCTAACTTGACTCAAATAACTCAAAACAAACTCAAAACAGCAAATAGAATTCAATTAAACAGTTTCTGGACTCTAAAGACTCAAAACAAGCTAAATAGACCTAAAACACACAAAACAAGTTATCTAGACTCAAAACTAACACCTAAGATTGATTTGAACGAAATTAAGACTCAAATTGACTCAAAAGACTAAAAGACTCAAGATTTGACGAATTTAGACTATCTTAACACAAATTAAAAGCAAGGGATTGTTTGAAAACAGATTTAAACTTAAGCAAAACAGAATTGTAAACTAGACTTAGTTTTGTACGAAATTGGTGATTTAAATGGGTGAATGGCTAGTTAGAAGGATCCTTATCCACACATAAACATATGCATACAACTTGATTCCCAGTTACTCTTTCGATAAACCATGAATGACAATGTTCCGAATTAATTGTATTGAACTAATCAATTCCCAGATTTCCCTAGATTCATTGAATTGAATGGATAACGCATCACAACCAAATTATTCTTTCTCAAACTCCCTAACTATGGAATACGCATGATAGAGACATTCAACAAAGATCATTAAGTTCAATGGAAATCATGAACATTGACAAGGCATTCATAACTATGGAAGACGCATGTTAATCCAGCCTAGGGTTTACTTAACATGATTGTGACTAGCAACCTTTACTACTTGTGAATATAAGTTCATAACGATTAGGTGAAATTCCCTTATATTCTAGCATCAAATTCATGCATGTGAACTAAGTATGCATCCTTAATCAACACACAAGAACAAGTTCTTAATAAAACAGATAAGTAAACCACATTCACAATTTATGAAATCATAACTGGAGTAAATCAAATCATAAGAAACATATATTCATGGCTTCAAATTCCCCTTCTAACTAATAGGGGTTTAGTTCCTCATGATAGCAATTAAACAAAGAAAACTGAATTGAAACATTGAAAACAAAGATAGACAACACCTAAGAACGCTCCAGCAGTAGTCACGACTTAGAGTGGCACCTTCTCATTCCTTCCTTGAACAGCTGCGGCACAAGAGGGGTTTTCTGGGTTTGTGTGGATGATATGGCACGGCAGAGGGTGAATTAGGTCAGAAACTATGGAGAATGGTGAAGGATGGGTGCGGCAGAGAGTGGTGGATGATTTCTGGCGTGAATGATGTATATGGAGGGTGGTGTGTACGGCAAAGGGTTGATTAGTATATATATAGGCACCAAAAACCCTAGGTGAATCAGAATAGGACTTCTAGAAAGCCAAATCCATCCAGAAATAGGCTCAAAACAATCAGATTTCCAATAGGAAAGGGCCTAAGGTGCGGCAGATTTGGATAAGGAGGGATAAGGCTTCTAGAAAGCCTTGCAAGGCAAGGAAATCAGGTTTTCTGGAAAGCTAGGTGCGGCAAGGCTTAGGGTTTCTAGAAACTTAATTTAAATGTCCCCTAATCAGAAAATAAACCCTTATTGTACCAGGAATTGAATTAGAAAAGGATTAGGATAGGATAAGGTTTGTTAAGATAAGATAAGGGTTAGATAAGATAAGATAAGATAAGGTTGTTTGGATAATGTTTTGGATAATCCTCCTTCTTTTGAGCTGATTCCTTATCTTCAATGATTTGAATTTATTTCTCCAACCTTGAAACATATCCCCAACTCCATTTAAACTCCAAATTCGTCCATCTTCATGCCCATTGCTTGTGCTAACCATTCCAAGCCCAGATTTGCTCTAAAATGCTCCAAAATGCATCTTTTTGCCAACTTTGCTTCTTGGACCTAAAAACACACGAAAATGACTTTAAACACTATACTAAGCAACAAATAGCTAAGCAAATGCAAGAAAACACACTAACTAAGTAGCATAAATATGCTCCTATCAAATTCCCCCACACTTAGCTTTTGCTAGTCCTCAAGCAAAACAAAACAAACAAAACGTAACCTAAACCTTCCAACGTTCACCTCAGGGATCTTCAATGATACATAACATGCCAAAGATCATTACTCCCACAGATTTTAGTTATCCCTACCCTTGAGCACATACTTAATCAAAGTTACCACACATTAGCTTGCATTTAATCAATTAAAACAACATTTTGAATGTAGTAACATGCCTTAGAGAATCCCTCAATTCCTTACTAGATATGCACTCAATCACACAGATTTTCTGACTACACTCCCTACACTAGTTATATGTGAGAAGATTGATGTAAATATGAAACTAATACTCACATATATGTATAACAAGAAAAGTAATTTCTGGAATGCATGTATAGATATGATCTCATGAATGGAATGCTACTACTTAGACTCGAGAACCAGGGACACCATATGCTCATACCAATCCCAAACTCCACATATTGAAACACACAACACTCAAGATTGAAGTATAGGGTTATAACGGGGCTAGGGGGTATTGGCTAACAAAGAAAGGTAAGGAAAACAAACGTTCTTAAAGCAATAGCAAGCAAAGTAATGAATATGACACTTAGAACTCCCTTTCTTGAATGCAGCCGCACACTTTGAACACAAAGGGGAAGATTACACATATTTTAGGGCCGAATTCAACTTTTTGGACCCCTTCTTCAACAATCAACACTTGTGAGCTTTAATCTTACTTATTTTGAACACTTTTCATACTTTTTTCACAACTTTTTTTTCTTTTTTTTTTCACACGAATTTTTCTTTTTTTTTTCTCTCTCTTTTTTTTCCTGCTTCTTCACCCGTGCCCTTGTTTGTCTTGTTGGCACACAATCAGACTGATGCGAAATATATAAGCACACAAATTAAACCCTCTTTTTATCAATTGTAGCAAAGTATGTAAGTAGGGATCGTTCTAGGCCGGGGATTAGGAGGGCTTGCTAAATCACTTGAAAACTGACTCAAAAACTTAAAACAAAGTTAAAATACTAAATTAGACTCAAAGAATGCAAAACTATACTCTAAAACACTAAAACAAACCAAAAGACTCAAAACAGCAAACAAACTCTCAAAACTGCCTTAAAAACACAAACTGGCTGTTTTGGACTCTAAACATAATTTTGGACGAAAATAAGTTTTAACTTGACCCAAAACACTCAAAAACACAAACTAAAACAGTTTCTAACTAATATGACTCAACAAAGTAAAGGGGGATTGGGTTTTGACGAATTTGAAAACAAAACAAACAGATTGTAAACTAAAACAGATTTTGGACGAATTTGGTAAAACTTATGGATGATGGGCTAGCTAAGGGGTTCTTCTCCACACATGTCATACTTGCATACAAAACGATTTCTAATTGCAATTCAATAACCCACGAATTCTCAACACTCCAAGTTAATTAGGTCTGCTTAAATTAACTTTCAGATTTCCCTTATGTCAATGAATTGGATGGAAACTGCACATCACAATCAAATTATTCTTCAAGAGTTCTCTATATGAAAGCGCATACTAGAGATACAATCAAAGATCATTACGTTCAATGGAAATCATAAGTATTGACGAGGCACTTGTAACTATGAAAGCGCATGATACTTATGCCAAGAATTTACTTAACACAATTGAGATCATCAATCTTTACTACTTGTGAATATAAAGTTGTAACGATTAGGTGAAACTTCCTTATATCCTAGCATTAGATTTATGCATGCAACTAAGTTGGCCACCTCAATCAACACACACAAATCAGTTTTAATATGAACAGATAAGTAAATTGAATTCACAACTTATGAAACTCAATTAGAGGTAATCAAGTCATATAGCAAGCAAAAACATGGTTTTGAATCCCCCCCTAGCCAAAGGGGGTTTAGTTCCTCATACTCACAGAACAAAGAGTATTAAATTTAAACATTGAAATCAAAGGAAAGAAAACACCTAAAACTTCCAGCAATTCAAACTTGAATGGCATGCACGTCCCAGGCTTCTCCTCCTCCTCTTCTTTGTTGCGGCACAAGGTCTTGGGACAGGTTTAGGGGGTTATGAATGGTGTAGAAGGCTGGGTTAATGGCTAAGATGGATGTATGGTGCGGCAGAGAGGGTTGGATGATTTCTGGCGTGAATGATGTATATGGAGGGTGTGTAACCTGCGGCAAAGGGTGGAGAAATATATATATAGGCACCAAAAACCCTAGGTGAATCAGATTAGGACTTCTAGAAATCCAAATCCATCCAGAAATAGGTTCAAAACAATCAGATTTCTAATGGGAAAGGGCCTAAGGTGCGGCAGGTTTGGATAAAGAGGGATAATGCTTCTAGAAAGCCTTGCAAGGCAAGGAAATCAGATTCTAGAAGGGAAGGAGACGCCAGATTTATAGGGTTCTAGAAAGAATATGTTTTGTGGCAGATTTTGGGGCTTCTAGAGGGATTTGGGGCGCCACTTTTGTAGGGGAATGGATAGGACTTCTAGAAATCAGGTTTTAAGTCCCCTAAACTGAAGAAAACAGGTTAGGATAAGATAAGGTTAAGATAAGGTAAGATAGGATAAGGATTGGATAAGATAAGATAAGATAAGGTTGTTTTAGATAATGTTTTGGATAATTCTCCTTCTTTTGAGCTGATTCCTTATCTTCTTTATCTTTGACTTCTTTCTTCCATCTTCTTAGCTGATTTCAAGCCTTTATATCTTCAATTTCGTCCATCAACTTGCCCCCATGCTTAGACTACCCAATCTTGGCCCAAAAATGCTCTAGAATGCTCCAAATTGCTTCTTTTTGCATACTTGCCCTTAGAACCTGAAAATACATCAAACTAGCTTAAAAGACTACTTTAACTAAGGAAAAACAACATAAATGCACAAGAACAAGCTAACTAAGGTGCATGAATATGCTCCTATCAAATTCCCCCACACTTAGCTTTTGCTAGTCCTCGAGCAAAACAAAATGAAACAAAACAAGTATAACACAACCTAAACCTTCCAACAATTGTCTCAGGGATTTCCAATGCACATGATATGTTAAAAATCATCATTCCCACAGATTTTGGCCATCTTTACGCTTAAGCACATACTTAATCATAGTCACTACTTACTAGTTCACAAATAACCAATTAAAACGATGTTTTGAATGTAGTAACATGCCTTAGAGAATTCCCTCAATTCCTTACAAGATATGCCACTCAATTTTCACACACATTTTCTGACTACACTCCCTACACTAGTTATATGTGAGAAGATTGATGTAAATATGAAAACGAACACTCACATATGTTTATAACAAAGAAAGCAATTTCTGGAGTTAATAACATGTTTAGATATGATCTCATGAATGGAATGCTACCACTTAGATGCGAGAACCAGTGACACCATATGCTCAAACCAAATTCAAACTCCACAAATTGAAACACACAACACTCAAGATTGAAGTATAGGGTTGTAACGGGGCTTGGGGAGTCTTGGCTAACAATGAAAGGATAGGAAAAACAAACGTTCTTAAAGCAATAGTAAGCAAAATAATGAATATGACACTTAGAATTCCCTTTAGCATGCAGAAATCAACCTTTAAACACAAAGGGAAGTTTCAAGCTACAATTAGGGCCGGATTCAATGTTTTGGACCCTTCCTTCAACAACCAACACTTGTGAGCTTTAATCTCACTTATTTTGAACACTTTCCATACTTCTTCACAACTTTTTCTTCTTCTTTTTCTTTTTCCACGAATTTTTCTTTTCTTTGTTTTTTTTTTTTTTTTCTCTTTCTACCCGTGCCTCATTCAAGACTTTGGCACACCCACAACAAAACTCACTTCCCCCACACTTGTTTTCTGCCAAACAATGATCAAAAGGAATTCATATTGAGTCATGCATTACTATGCTTCAAGAACAAAGGTATGGATAGTGATCCTAATCTAGGCTAGGTGAGGATAATATGGGTTAACAAAGAAAATAGGCTAAATATGGCTCAAAGGGGTTGAAACCTACAAAACACATTGAAATAGGGAGATACGGCAATTTGGCTATGGTGGTCACTACACAACTTCATCTTGAATATGTGTTATGCAAATCAATAACATGCTTAGAATGAATTGGGCATGAGTTCTAGTGTTTGGAACTAAATAATGAAACGCCTTCTAAGTAGCAACCAAGCAAAGAATAATGAGATCATGCAACGACTTTAGAAAACAACAATGCACAGATTATTAACTCTCCAAATAAATGTTTAGGCTCAAGTCTCACAAGGTTGTAGCGTTAGTTTGAGTTCCTTCCTTCAAGCATGTTACAAAAACTGATTTTTCTTTTATGATTGCATGTGAATTCATAAGTTATAACCATAACCAAGCATAAACCAAAGAGTAAATCAAACTTTCATCCATGTTTACAACTCTCTTTAACAGTCATGCAATTACAAACCGAATCCTCATCATTGTGTTGGAAGGTACCCTAAGACACAAACAAACACACAAAAACAACTCTTTTTGGGTTTTTCTAAAACAATTTTTCGAATTTTTATGGGATTTCCGGATTTTTGAGTCAAAACACACTAAAACACACCAAAACAGCTTAAAAACAGCAAGGAACAACATTAGAAGTTATGGGTGATAAAACCCTACGAATTTGCATCAAAACATGTTGGTTACCCCCCCACACTTAAATCAAACATTGTCCTCAATGTTTCAAGCATAACCTAACACAAATAAACAAACAAACAAACAAAACAGCAACTAAACAAGAAACAAGGCAGAAACGAAAACAACAACAAAGAGAGGGGTTTAGGAACTCAAATCTGGAATTGGAGTGCTCCCTAGGTCTTCCTTTGTTGAATGCATGGGTTGCCTCCCAAGTAGCGCTTGCTTTAACGTCGTACAGCCGGACGAAACGCAATCACTCCAGATTGGAGCCCACGGCATCCAAGGAGATGTCATCCACGGTTTGCTCCACAAAGTTCTCATAATATGGCTTCAAGCGGTGCCCATTCACCTTGAATTCTTGTCCAGTTTTCAAGCTTTTGATTTGCACTGCACCATGAACAAAAACATTAGTAACAACAAACGGGCCAACCCACTTGGAACGTAACTTACCGGGAAACAACCGAAGACGGGAATTGAAGAGCAACACTTTCTGCCCAACTGAGAATGATTTGCCACGAATCATCTTGTCATGAAAAGCCTTGGTCTTCTCCTTGTAGATTCGGGCGCTCTCATATGCTTCGTTCCTTATCTCCTCAAGTTCATTCAATTGAAGCTTCCTATGCATTCCAGCCGCATCTAACTCCAAGTTGAATGTTTTCACGGCCCAATGTGCTTTGTGCTCTAACTCCACAGGTAGGTGACATGGTTTGCCATATATTAGCCGAAATGGGGACATGCCAAGGGGTGTTTTGTAAGCCGTGCGATAGGCCCACAATGCATCGTTCAAGCGCAAGCTCCAATCCTTCCTTGTAGGCCCTACGGTTTTTTCTATGATCTGTTTGATCTCCCGGTTAGAAACCTCGGCTTGGCCATTCGTTTGAGGATGGTAAGGTGTAGACACCTTATGATTAACATTGTACTTCCTCAACAACGCCTCAATTGTTCGATTGCAAAAGTGTGACCCTCCATCACTAATGATCACCCGTGGCATACCAAACCTTGCAAAAATGTTAGTTCTAATAAAATCTGCAACCACTTTAGAATCATTAGTCCGGGTGGCCTTTGCTTCCACCCATTTTGAGACATAATCCACGGCAAGTAATATGTAAAGAAAACCATGCGATGAAGGAAATGGGCCCATGAAATCAATGCCCCAAACATCAAAAATTTCAACAGGGAGAATGATGTTTTGCGGCATTTGGTCCTTAGCACCTATGTTACCCATTCTTTGGCAACGATCACAAGACATACAAAAGGTTCTAGCATCTTTGAATAAAGTCGGCCAATAAAATCCACATTCTAAAACCTTAAGGGCAGTGCGTTGTGTCCCAAAGTGTCCCCCACATGCATATGTATGACAAAAACTCAGAATTGAATGAAATTCAGCATCGTGCACACATCGACGTACAATTTGATCAGGGCAATATTTCCACAAATATGGATCATCCCACACATAAAACCGTGCATCATGTCTAAGTTTATCACGTTGGTGCCTAGTGAAATTGCTTGGAATACGTTTTGACACCAAAAAGTTCACCAAATCGGCATACCAAGGCTCACTAACCTTTATGGACAGCAATTGTTCATCAGGGAATGTCTCCAAAATAGGTAGAGACTCCTCGTTATGCACCATTCGGCTGAGGTGGTCAGCCACCACGTTTTCACTTCCCTTCCTGTCACGAATCTCAATGTCGAACTCTTGAAGTAGCAATATCCAACGAATTAGCCGTGGCTTGGCCTCCTTTTTGGTGAGCAAGTACTTCAATGCTGCATGGTCAGTGAACACAATTACTTTAGTACCGATTAGATATGATCTAAACTTATCTAAAGCAAAAACAACGGCAAGAAGTTCTTTTTCCGTAGTGGAATAGTTCAACTGGGCATCATTCAATGTTCGTGAGGCATAGTAGATGACGTGCGGCCTTTTGTCCTTTCTTTGTCCCAAAACAGCCCCTAAAGCATAATCGGACGCATCACACATAAGCTCGAAAGGTAGGCTCCAATCTGGTGGAACAATAATGGGTGCCGTGGTCAACAACTCCTTGAGTTGGTTGAATGATGCCGTGCACTCCTTGGTGAATTCAAACGCCACTTCTTTTTGTAGGAGACGGCAAAGAGGTTGTGCAACCTTTGAGAAATCTTTGATAAACCTACGATAGAAACCTGCATGGCCAAGAAAAGAACGAACCTCTCTAACCGAAGTCGGAGAGGGTAAGTGACGTACAAGATCTATTTTTGACTTATCAACCTCAATGCCATTTTCAGAGATGATATGACCTAGAACTATGCCTTGCTTAACCATGAAATGACATTTTTCCCAATTGAGAACAAGGTTAGTTTCAACGCAACGTTTTAGAATCAAACTAAGATTATGCAAGCAACCATCAAAAGAGTCACCAAAAACGCTAAAATCATCCATGAAAACTTCAATTATTTTCTCAACATAATCAGAAAATATGCTCATCATGCATCTTTGAAATGTGGCAGGTGCATTACATAAACCAAAAGGCATGCGACGATATGCAAAAGTACCAAAGGGGCATGTGAAAGTAGTTTTTTCTTGATCCTCGGGTGCTATGACGATTTGATTATAACCAGAGTAACCATCAAGAAAACAATAGAAAGCATAACCCGCTAACCTCTCAAGCATTTGGTCAATAAATGGCAGTGGGAAATGATCCTTCCTTGTGGTGGCGTTTAGCTTCCTATAGTCGATGCACACCCTCCAACCGGTTTGAATGCGTGTAGGAACAAGTTCATTCTCGGCATTGGCTACCACTGTCACACCAGATTTCTTTGGCACACATTGAACGGGTGAAACCCACCTACTATCCGAGATTGGATAGATCACTCCACAATCCAAAAGCTTGATTATCTCTTTCTTCACAACTTCCATCATCGGAGGGTTGAGACGGCGTTGAGCCTCTCGAGATGTTTTGGACCCCTCCTCTAGAAGTATGCGATGCATGCACGTGGTAGGGCTAATTCCCTTTATGTCGGCCAAAGTCCATCCAATTGCTGTTTTGTACTCTTTTAGCACCCTCACCAATTTGTTTTCCTCTTGTGCCGTGAGTGAGGATGAGATGATGACGGGCAACGTCTCATCTTCTCCCAAGAAAACGTACTTCAAGTGACTTGGCAAAGGCTTAAGTTCAAGTGTAGGTGGCTGCACAACTGAGGGAAGCATCTTATTAGCCGATACTGAACTTAAAATTGGGTCCAAAAACTTACCAGATTGTGATGGCAGTGACTCAAGGGCAGCCACCATCTCAATGACATCCTCACTAGGGGGCACGGCAAAGGATGCTTCATGCATGCCGTGGGTTGCTTTTGTGGCTGTTTCAATGTTGGGCATGTCCCTTCCTTGTGCAATGGCCAATTCAAGTGCATCGTCCTTCAAATTGTCCAAATGGTCCTGTGCCAAAGAGTCAATTATATCAATAGCAAAACATGAATGATTCTCACTAGGGTACTTCATAGAATCAGAAAGATTGAAATTAATAACTTCCCCATCAAATTCCATCGTCAAAGTGCCATTAAACACATCAATCTTCGTACGAGCAGTATTCATGAATGGCCTTCCAAGGAGGATGGGCAATGATGGGGAATGGTCCGATTCATCCATTTCAAGCACGTAGAAATCCGCCGGGAATATCAAGTGATTAACCTGCACCAAAACATCCTCCAAAACTCCCTTTGGATAGGCATTAGATCTATCGGCCAATTGTATGATAACACCATCGTTTTTCAACGCTCCTAGGTTCATAGATGCATAAATTGAATATGGCATGACATTTATAGATGCACCTAAGTCTAACATGGCAGATTCAAACCTAGAATTACCAATGACACACGGAATTGTAAAACTACCCGGATCTTTGCATTTAGGGGGCAGTTTGCGTTGCAAGATGGCTGAGACATTTTCACCCACTTTTACAACCTCCTTGGTCGAAATCCTCCTCCTATTAGTGCAAAGTTCCTTCAAGAACTTGGCGTACCTGGGGACTTGCTTAATTGCATCCAAAAGGGGAATATTGACTTGAACTTTCCTAAATGTCTCAAGAATGTCCTTTTCTGCTTCTTCTTTCTTTGTTTGCTTGAACCTATTTGGAAAAGGCACATTCGAAGGAAAAACATTAGTAGGAACTGAATTTGACACGTTTTTACCTCTATTGGACAAATTGGATGGTTTAGGATCACTTAGGGCTTGCGGCAAAGGTGTTTCCACCTTTCCCGTGAGTGGGCTTTGCTCCTTCTCTTCAATTCTCAACTCGTCCTCCTCATTGGAACATGATTTGGATGGTTTAGGGTCAGATCCTACTTGCTTCCCACTTCGCAGACTCATGGCTTTTGCAGATTCGAATCCACCTTTTGGATTCACAACGGTTGAACTTGGCAACTTGCCTTGCTCTCGAAATTGCCCCATGAACTCGGCAATCTGTCCCACTTGCTTCTCCAACTCGTCCACCTTCTTGTCCCTAGTTTGCATACCCTGCGCCATAGAAGTTAGCAATTGAAAAATCTGATCATTATCAATTGAAGAACCTGATTTGTTTTGGGCAAGTTGTGCTTGGGCTTGAGTTGGTGCCAACGGCTTCTGATAGAAACCCGGGGGTTGTTGCCTAAATCCGCTTTGTTGTTGGCCTTGTTGGGGTTCTCGCCATTTGAAATTTGG
The DNA here is from genome assembly GCA_024362995.1 of Heteromeles arbutifolia. NCBI lineage: Eukaryota > Viridiplantae > Streptophyta > Magnoliopsida > Rosales > Rosaceae > Heteromeles > Heteromeles arbutifolia. The sequence continues at coordinate 1,875,171 of JANCRC010000022.1, forward strand.
ATGATCACGCCACCCAGGGTTGTAGGTATTGGAAAAAGGATCACCACGTGGTTGGTATTGATTGCCAAAACCCACGGCATTGAGTGTCTCCCACCCTCCATTCTCTATCAATTGTGGGCACTTATCTGTGGGATGTCCTTGCATGGAGCACACGCCACAAGAGGCTACATTTTGTACTTTTGGACCTTCCACCACCTGAGAAAGCAAAGTAGTAAGGTTAGCCATTTGATTTTGAAGTTCCGTTATGGCACTTACCTCATTGACTTGGTGTTGCCGTGGGATGCTCCTTTGCCCAACACCTTCGTATTGTTGAGCGTTCAACGCTCGATTGGCTATCAATGTCTTGGCTGCCGTGGGGGTCTTGTCCACCAAGGCTCCTCCCGCTGAGGCATCTAGCATTTGACGTTCGATTGGTAGAAGTCCCTCGTAGAAATATTGTAGGAGAAGTTCCTCCTTCATCTGATGCTGTGGACATGAAGCAACAAGAGATTTAAAACGTTCATAATAAGTAGGAAAAGATTCACCTGCTTCTTGTTGAATTCCACTTATCCTTTTTCGTAGGAGGATGACTCGAGAAGTTGGGAAAAACTTCTCCAAGAAAGCCCGTTTCATGCTCTCCCATGATGTGACAGTTCCGGGGGCCAATTCATACAGCCAATCCTTCGCCTTTTCCAAGAGAGAAAAGGGGAAGGCCTTCATCATCAGAATACTTCCATCTACGTTGATTGGTGTCATGCTTGAGCACACCACCTCGAATTCCTTCAAATGCTTGTTTGGGTCTTCCATGGACAGCCCATGGTACTTAGGAATGTGATGCAACAAGCTTGACTTCAATTCAAACTCATCAGTTTTGCCTTGAGCCGCCCTAGGGTATTGAATGCATAAGGGCACAGCATTGTCAAGTCCTGAGGCTGAAAGCTCTTTGATTGTACGATTGTCCACAGCCATGTCGTCCACTTCCTCTTCAAATTCAGATTCGGCCTCTGAACTTGCACTTGATTCACTGGGTTCTGGATTCTTCCTCTTTCGTCTTAACTCTCGCTCGAAATCTGCGTCAAAGTCCAGAATATGTTCACGAACTGGGTGAGAACTCCGAGTCATACACTAGTACCTAAACAAGAAACAAAAACAAGGTCAGAATCTGATCTAATTGAACCAAACGAAAATAACAATCCAAGGGATTAGCACAGTTGCTAATCCCCGGCAACGGCGCCAAAAATTTGATGCGAAATATATAAGCACACAAATTAAACCCTCTTTTTATCAATTGTAGCAAAGTATGTAAGTAGGGATCGTTCTAGGCCGGGGATTAGGAGGGCTTGCTAAATCACTTGAAAACTGACTCAAAAACTTAAAACAAAGTTAAAATACTAAATTAGACTCAAAGAATGCAAAACTATACTCTAAAACACTAAAACAAACCAAAAGACTCAAAACAGCAAACAAACTCTCAAAACTGCCTTAAAAACACAAACTGGCTGTTTTGGACTCTAAACATAATTTTGGACGAAAATAAGTTTTAACTTGACCCAAAACACTCAAAAACACAAACTAAAACAGTTTCTAACTAATATGACTCAACAAAGTAAAGGGGGATTGGGTTTTGACGAATTTGAAAACAAAACAAACAGATTGTAAACTAAAACAGATTTTGGACGAATTTGGTAAAACTTATGGATGATGGGCTAGCTAAGGGGTTCTTCTCCACACATGTCATACTTGCATACAAAACGATTTCTAATTGCAATTCAATAACCCACGAATTCTTAACACTCCAAGTTAATTAGGTCTGCTTAAATTAACTTTCAGATTTCCCTTATGTCAATGAATTGGATGGAAACTGCACATCACAATCAAATTATTCTTCAAGAGTTCTCTATATGAAAGCGCATACTAGAGATACAATCAAAGATCATTACGTTCAATGGAAATCATAAGTATTGACGAGGCACTTGTAACTATGAAAGCGCATGATACTTATGCCAAGAATTTACTTAACACAATTGAGATCATCAATCTTTACTACTTGTGAATATAAAGTTGTAACGATTAGGTGAAACTTCCTTATATCCTAGCATTAGATTTATGCATGCAACTAAGTTGGCCACCTCAATCAACACACACAAATCAGTTTTAATATGAACAGATAAGTAAATTGAATTCACAACTTATGAAACTCAATTAGAGGTAATCAAGTCATATAGCAAGCAAAAACATGGTTTTGAATCCCCCCCTAGCCAAAGGGGGTTTAGTTCCTCATACTCACAGAACAAAGAGTATTAAATTTAAACATTGAAATCAAAGGAAAGAAAACACCTAAAACTTCCAGCAATTCAAACTTGAATGGCATGCACGTCCCAGGCTTCTCCTCCTCCTCTTCTTTGCTGCGGCACAAGGTCTTGGGACAGGTTTAGGGGGTTATGAATGGTGTAGAAGGCTGGGTTAATGGCTAAGATGGATGTATGGTGCGGCAGAGAGGGTTGGATGATTTCTGGCGTGAATGATGTATATGGAGGGTGTGTAACCTGCGGCAAAGGGTGGAGAAATATATATATAGGCACCAAAAACCCTAGGTGAATCAGATTAGGACTTCTAGAAATCCAAATCCATCCAGAAATAGGTTCAAAACAATCAGATTTCTAATGGGAAAGGGCCTAAGGTGCGGCAGGTTTGGATAAAGAGGGATAAGGCTTCTAGAAAGCCTTGCAAGGCAAGGAAATCAGATTCTAGAAGGGAAGGAGACGCCAGATTTATAGGGTTCTAGAAAGAATATGTTTTGTGGCAGATTTTGGGGCTTCTAGAGGGATTTGGGGCGCCACTTTTGTAGGGGAATGGATAGGACTTCTAGAAATCAGGTTTTAAGTCCCCTAAACTGAAGAAAACAGGTTAGGATAAGATAAGGTTAAGATAAGGTAAGATAGGATAAGGATTGGATAAGATAAGATAAGATAAGGTTGTTTTAGATAATGTTTTGGATAATTCTCCTTCTTTTGAGCTGATTCCTTATCTTCTTTATCTTTGACTTCTTTCTTCCATCTTCTTAGCTGATTTCAAGCCTTTATATCTTCAATTTCGTCCATCAACTTGCCCCCATGCTTAGACTACCCAATCTTGGCCCAAAAATGCTCTAGAATGCTCCAAATTGCTTCTTTTTGCATACTTGCCCTTAGAACCTGAAAATACATCAAACTAGCTTAAAAGACTACTTTAACTAAGGAAAAACAACATAAATGTACAAGAACAAGCTAACTAAGGTGCATGAATATGCTCCTATCACAGACACATAAATCCCTTCCCCCACACTTGTTTTGCCGCCCAAATAACGAACAAAGGGAATTCATTCTTAGGTCATGCTCACTATGCCTTAAGAACAAGGGTAAAGATGGTCCTAATCTAGGCTAGGTAAGGATAATGTGGGTAAACAAAGAACATAGGCTAAACAAGGCTCAAAAGGGTTAAACCTGCAATACATATGCAAAGGGTTAGGCTTTTTGGCTCTGGTTTTAAACTAAACAACTTCATCTTAATTATGTGTTATGCTAATCAATTTCATGCTTTGAATGAAACGGGTATGAGTTCTAGTATTTGGAACTAAATGATGAAACGCATTCCAAGTAGCAACCAAGCAAAGAATAATGAGATCATGCAACGACTTTAGAAAACAAAGAATGCACAGATTTTTAACTCTCCAAAGAACGTTAAAGGCTCAAGTCTCTCAGGGTTGTAGCGTTAGTTTGAGTTACTTCCTTCAAGCATGTTACAAAAACTGATTTTATCCTTTTTGTGATTACATGTGAATTCATGAATGTCAACTACAACCAAGCATAAACCAAAGAGTATATCAAACGTCAATCCAAGTTTGTAACTTTCTTTAACAGTTATGCAATTAAAAACCAAATCCTCATCATTGTGTTGGAAGGTACCCTAAGACACAAACAAACACACAAAAAAAACTCTTTTTGGGTTTTTTCAAAACAATTTTTCAAATTTTTATGGTATTTTCGGATTTCTTGTCAAAACACACTAAAAGACTCCAAAACGGCTTAAAAACACTTAAAAACACTGAAAACAACATTCCAAGTGATAGGTGATAAAAACCCACGAATTTCATGCAAAAAACACTTTGTTACCCCCCCACACTTAAACCAAACATTGTCCTCAATGTTTCAAACATAGACTCACAGAAAGCAAACAGCAATCAACACAACTAACTAACATAACAAGATGGCAAAGGAAAAGCAATAAAGAGTAGGGTTTAGAAACGCAAATCTGGTTGTGGAGCCGGAGAGTTCCTAGGTCGTCTTTATTTGCATGGGTTGCCTCCCAAGAAGCGCTTGCTTTAACGTCTTCCAGCCGGACGAACCTTCCCTCTATTCTTCAATGGGGCCCACGGCATTAAAGGATATGTCCTCCGTAATGTGCTCTTCAAAGTGCTCATAATATGGCTTCAATCGATGTCCATTCACTTTGAATTCTTGTTGCGTCTTTAAACTTTGAATTTGGACTGCACCATGAGGAAAAACATTAGTAACCACAAAAGGACCAATCCACTTAGAACGCAACTTACCTGGAAATAGACGAAGGCGAGAATTGAAAAGTAACACTTTCTGCCCTATAGAGAACAGCTTGCTACGAATCATCTTGTCATGGAATGCCTTTGTTTTCTCCTTGTAGATCCGTGCATTCTCATAAGCTTCATTCCTAATTTCTTTTAGCTCATTCAATTGAAGCTTTCTATGAAGACCTGCGGCATCAATGTCCATGTTGAATGTTTTGACAGCCCAATGTGCATGATGTTCTAACTAGACGGGAAGATGACATGGTTTCCCATAGACTAGCCGAAATGGGGACATTCCAATTGGGGTTTTATAGGCAGTGCGATACGCCCACAATGCATCATTCAAACGCAAGCTCCAATCCTTCCGAGTTGGCCCTACAGTTTTCTCCAAAATCTGCTTGATTTCTCTATTTGAAACCTCGGCTTGCCCACTGGTTTGAGGGTGATAAGGTGTTGAAACCTTATGCGTGACATTATACTTCTTGAGTAGCGCCTCAATGGTTCGATTGCAAAAATGGGAACCCCCATCACTGATTAGGACTCTTGGCATTCCAAATCTAGCAAATATGTTAGTTCTAACAAAATCTGCAACCACTTTAGAATCATTAGTTATGGTGGCTTTTGCTTCCACCCATTTCGACACATAATCCACAGCAAGCAAAATATAAAGGAAACCATGTGAGGAAGGGAAAGGACCCATGAAATCAATACCCCAAATATCAAAGATTTCAACACTAAATATGGGGTGTTGCGGCATTTGTTGTTTAGGACCTGTATTGCCCATTCTTTGACATCTATCACAAGTCATACAAAAAGTTCTAGCATCTCTAAAGATAGTAGGCCAATAAAATCCACATTCTAAAACTTTATGTGCTGTTCTTTGAGTACCAAAGTGACCTCCACATGCATAGGTGTGACAGAAAGTTAAAATTGAATTAAACTCAGAATCATGCACACACCTACGTAGAACCTGATCAGGGCAATATTTCCACAAGTATGGGTCATCCCAAACATAAGAACGTGCATCCTTTTTAAGTTTATCACTTTGGTGCTTGTTTAGCTCTCTTGGAATGTGTTTAGACACCAAATAATTTACTACATCAGCATACCATGGCTCACTTACCTTGATGGACAGCAGCTGCTCATCTGGGAATGTCTCTTGGATAGGCACGGCATCCTCCTCATGCACCATACGGCTCAAGTGATCAGCCACCACGTTTTCACTCCCCTTCTTGTCCCGGATTTCAATATCGAACTCTTGGAGAAGAAGCATCCAGCGAATGAGTCTTGGTTTGGCCTCTTTCTTGGTGAACAAATACTTCAAAGCTGCATGGTCAGTGTAAATAATAACTTTAGTACCAAGTAAATAAGAACGAAACTTATCTAAGGCAAACACAACAGCAAGAAGTTCTTTTTCAGTGGTAGAGTAATTCAATTGTGCATCATTCAAGGTCCGAGATGCATAATAGATGACATGGGGCTTCTTATCCTTCATTTGTCCCAAAACAGCTCCTAATGCATAATCCGAAGCATCACACATAAGCTCAAAAGGAAGGCTCCAATCTGGTGGGACTATGATGGGGGCCGAAGTTAGCATCTCTTTGAGGTGTTTGAATGCCTTCTCACATTCCTCATCAAACACAAAAGTCACATCCTTCTGGAGGAGACGGCAAAGGGGGGTGGAGATCTTCGAAAAATCCTTGATGAATCGCCTATAGAAACCTGCATGTCCAAGAAAAGAACGAACCTCTCTAACCGAAGTAGGAGAGGGTAAGTAACGCACAAGGTCTATTTTTGATTTATCAACCTCAATTCCCCTTTCTGAAATGATATGACCTAAAACTATGCCTTGTTTTACCATAAAGTGACATTTTTCCCAATTCAAAACAAGGTTAGTTTCAATGCAACGTTTTAGAATCAAAGTGAGATTATCTAAGCACCCATCAAACGAATCCCCAAAAACACTAAAATCATCCATGAATACCTCAATAATCTTCTCCACAAAATCTGAAAAGATACTTACCATGCATCTTTGAAAGGTGGCAGGTGCATTGCATAAACCGAATGGCATGCGACGATAGGCAAAGGTACCAAAGGAGCAAGTGAAAGTGGTTTTTTCTTGGTCATCCGGAGCTATAACAATCTGATTATACCCAGAATAACCATCAAGAAAACAATAAAAAGAATGACCGGCTAACCTTTCAAGCATTTGATCAATGAACGGCAAAGGGAAGTGGTCCTTCCTCGTGGTGGCGTTTAGCTTCCTATAGTCGATGCACACTCTCCAACCTATTTGGATACGTGTGGGCACAAGTTCATTCTCGGCATTCTTCACCACAGTGACTCCGGATTTCTTTGGAACACATTGCACCGGTGAAACCCAACGGCTATCCGAGATTGGATAAATCACTCCACAATCAAGAAGTTTTATAATCTCCTTCTTCACAACTTCTATCATTGGAGGGTTGAGTCGGCGTTGAGCCTCTCGAGTTGGTTTAGCCCCCTCCTCTAGAAGTATGCGATGCATGCATGTTGTAGGGCTAATCCCCCTAATATCGGCCAATGTCCATCCAATGGCTGTTTTGTGCTCTTTCAACACCCGAATTAACTTTCCTTCCTCTGTTGCCGTGAGTGTGGAGGACACAATGACGGGCAACGTCTCGTTATCTCCCAAAAAGACGTACTTCAAATGATCCGGCAATGGTTTAAGCTCAAGTACGGGTGCCTGAATCACTGAGGGTAACAACTTGTTAGTAGAAATTGGAATTGAAATTGGTTTTGAAGGCTTACCATGGTGCTAAGGTAGTGACTCTAGGGCAGCCACCATCTCGGCCTCTTCTTCACTTCTAGGCACGGTAATATTGGGTTTTTGCCCAATTCCTTGTGCAATTGTTGATTCAAGGGGGTCCCTCTCCAAGGAATCAAGGTAATCCTCCGCCAATTCATCGAATATATCAATAGCAAAACAAGAATGATTTTCTTTAGGAAATTTAATAGTTTCAGCAAGATTGAAATCAATAACTTCCCCATCAAATTCCATTGTCAACGTCCCTTTGAACACGTCGATCTTGGTGCGGGCTGTTTTCATGAAAGGTCTCCCAAGGAGGATCGGCAATGGGGTGGAATGGGGTGTATCCTCCATGTCAAGCACATAAAAATCCGCTGGAAAAATCAGATTTCCAACCTGCACCAAAACATCTTCCAAAACACCTTTTGGATATGCATTAGAACGATCGGCTAATTGGATTATAACACCATCGTTTTTAACCTCACCTAAGTTCATAGATGCATAAATAGAGTATGGCATGACATTAATTGAAGCTCCTAAGTCTAACATAGCATGTTCAAACTTAGTACTACCAATAACGCAAGGAATTGTAAAACTACCCGGATCTTTGCATTTAGGGGGTAATTTCCTTTGTAAAACAGCAGAGACATTCTCACTTACTTGAACCACTTCTTTGTTAGAAATCCTTCTCCTTGTTGTACAAAGCTCTTTCAAAAACTTAGCATACCTTGGGACTTGCTTTATTGCATCAAGGAGTGGAATATTGACTTGAACTTTCCAGAATGTCTCTAAAATGTCTTTTTCAGCATCCTCTTTCTTTGATTGCCGCAATCTGCCAGGAAAGGGCACAATTAGTGAAGTAGAGCTTGAAGAATTCATATTGGAACTTACCTTGATGGTTGGGGATGGCTGCGGCAAAGATGTCTCTTTCCTTGCCGTGGGTTTGGGTGATTCATCCTCCTCCAATTGCAGCTTTGTGTCCTCTTCTTGACTTGATCTAGATGGTTGTGAATCAGTTCCAACCTGCTTACCACTTCTCAACGTGATTGCATTGGCGGTTTCAAATCCTCCTTTAGGATTAACAACGGTTGAACTAGGCAATCTGCCTTGTTCTCGGAATTGGCCCATGAATTCAGCCATTTGCCCCATTTGTTTCTTCAATTCATCCACCTCTTTAGCTTGATTTTTTATGCTCTGCACGTCCTGCGTCAAAGAGGTTAGTACTTGAAGAATTTTATCATTATTTAACGACGAACCTGAATTGGTTTGGGCCGAAGTTGGTTGAGGTTGTGGGGCTGCATACGGCCTTGGAAACATCCCAGGGGGCTGTCTAAATCCGCTTTGTGGCTGTGCTTGTTGAGAATCCCTCCACTTGAAGTTTGGATGATCTCTCCATCCTGGATTGTATGTGTTTGAGTATGGGTCGTGTCTTTGTTGGGTTTGACCTTGGAAACCCACGGCTTGGGCAGTTTCCCACCCCCCCATTCTCAATCAATTGAGGGCATTGATCGTTGAGATGTCCCTGCATAGAACACACTCCACATATGGCCGGCCCTTGTGCTTTGGTTCCATCCACAACCTGTGACAAAAGAAGAGTGAGATTAGCCATTTGAGATTGTAATTCTGAAATTGCATTTACCTCATTCACTTGTTGTTGCCGTGGCCCTTCTCTCTGTCCAACTCCTTCGTATTGTTGCGCATTCAAGGGTCGATTTGCAATTAGAGTCTTGGCAGCCACGGGTGTTTTGTCAACCAAAGCTCCTCCCGCTGAAGCATCAAGCATTTGTCTCTCAATGGGGAGAAGTCCTTCATAGAAATATTGGAGGAGAAGCTCTTCCTTCATTTGGTGTTGTGGACAAGAAGCAACAAGCGCCTTGAAACGCTCATAATAGGCTGGAAACGATTCCCCTTGGTTTTGTTGAATGCCACTTATCCTTTTCCTCAAGAGAATGACTCTTGAAGTTGGGAAAAATTTCTCTAAGAATGCGCGCTTCATGCTTTCCCACGAAGTAACGGTTCCAGGTGCTAGTTCGTAGAGCCAATCCTTAGCCTTTTCCAAAAGAGAGAATGGAAAGGCTTTCATCTTCAATATACTCCCATCAACATTGACAGGGGTCATGCTTGAACAAACCACTTCAAATTCCTTCAAGTGCTTGTTTGGATCTTCCATGGACAACCCGTTGAATTTGGGGATGTGGTGCAACAAGCTGGACTTCAATTCAAACTCATCAGTCTTGCCTTGAGCCGCCCTAGGATATTGAATGCATAAAGGGGTCACATTGTCCAATCCCGAGGCTGAAAGTTCTTTGATTGTTTGGTTATCTGCAGCCATGTCGTGCTCCTCTTCCAAATCCTCTTCAATTTCAACTTCAGATTCGGAATTAGAACTTGAACTAAGTAGATCAGGTTCTGGGTGCTTCCTCTTCCTTCTCAAATCTCGCTCAAAATCGTCGTTAAACTCCAAGATATGTGCGTGAACGGGTTGAGAACTTCGAGTCATACACTAGTACCTAAAACAAAGAAAACAAAACAAATCAGAAAACTAAGCAAAACAGAAACAAAAACAAGTTAAAATACACGGCAGAAACTAGGGAGATTAGCAAGTTTGCTAATCCCCGGCAACGGCGCCAAAATTTGATGTGAGAATTACTTGTCACTCAAATTAAAACCCTATCGACGTAGTATATGAAAGTAGGGAACGTTTTAGGCCGGGGATTAGAAGGGATGCTAATCTACACAAATTAGACTCTTAAAACAATAAACTGGACTTAAAACAATGAAAACAAGTACTAGGGATCAATTTGGACGAATTTTAACTCTAGACACCCTTAAACAACCTAACTTGACTCAAATAACACAAAACAAACTCAAAACAGCAAATAGAATTCAATTAAACAGTTTCTGGACTCTAAAGACTCAAAACAAGCTAAATAGACCTAAAACACACAAAACAAGTTATCTAGACTCAAAACTAACACCTAAGATTGATTTGAACGAAATTAAGACTCAAATTGACTCAAAAGACTAAAAGACTCAAGATTTGACGAATTTAGACTATCTTAACACAAATTAAAAGCAAGGGATTGTTTGAAAACAGATTTAAACTTAAGCAAAACAGAATTGTAAACTAGACTTAGTTTTGTACGAAATTGGTGATTTAAAGGGTGAATGGCTAGTTAGAAGGATCCTTATCCACACATAAACATATGCATACAACTTGATTCCCAGTTACTCTTTCGATAAACCATGAATGACAATGTTCCGAATTAATTGTATTGAACTAATCAATTCCCAGATTTCCCTAGATTCATTGAATTGAATGGATAACGCATCACAACCAAATTATTCTTTCTCAAACTCCCTAACTATGGAATACGCATGATAGAGACATTCAACAAAGATCATTAAGTTCAATGGAAATCATGAACATTGACAAGGCATTCATAACTATGGAAGACGCATGTTAATCCAGCCTAGGGTTTACTTAACATGATTGTGACTAGCAACCTTTACTACTTGTGAATATAAGTTCATAACGATTAGGTGAAATTCCCTTATATTCTAGCATCAAATTCATGCATGTGAACTAAGTATGCATCCTTAATCAACACACAAGAACAAGTTCTTAATAAAACAGATAAGTAAACCACATTCACAATTTATGAAATCATAACTGGAGTAAATCAAATCATAAGAAACATATATTCATGGCTTCAAATTCCCCTTCTAACTAATAGGGGTTTAGTTCCTCATGATAGCAATTAAACAAAGAAAACTGAATTGAAACATTGAAAACAAAGATAGACAACACCTAAGAACGCTCCAGCAGTAGTCACGACTTAGAGTGGCACCTTCTCATTCCTTCCTTGAACAGCTGCGGCACAAGAGGGGTTTTCTGGGTTTGTGTGGATGATATGGCACGGCAGAGGGTGAATTAGGTCAGAAACTATGGAGAATGGTGAAGGATGGGTGCGGCAGAGAGTGGTGGATGATTTCTGGCGTGAATGATGTATATGGAGGGTGGTGTGTACGGCAAAGGGTTGATTAGTATATATATAGGCACCAAAAACCCTAGGTGAATCAGAATAGGACTTCTAGAAAGCCAAATCCATCCAGAAATAGGCTCAAAACAATCAGATTTCCAATGGGAAAGGGCCTAAGGTGCGGCAGATTTGGATAAGGAGGGATAAGGCTTCTAGAAAGCCTTGCAAGGCAAGGAAATCAGGTTTTCTGGAAAGCTAGGTGCGGCAAGGCTTAGGGTTTCTAGAAACTTAATTTAAATGTCCCCCAATCAGAAAATAAACCCTTATTGTACCAGGAATTGAATTAGAAAAGGATTAGGATAGGATAAGGTTTGTTAAGATAAGATAAGGGTTGGATAAGATAAGATAAGATAAGGTTGTTTGGATAATGTTTTGGATAATCCTCCTTCTTTTGAGCTGATTCCTTATCTTCAATGATTTGAATTTATTTCTCCAACCTTGAAACATATTCCCAACTCCATTTAAACTCCAAATTCGTCCATCTTCATGCCCATTGCTTGTGCTAACCATTCCAAGCCCAGATTTGCTCTAAAATGCTCCAAAATGCATCTTTTTGCCAAGTTTGCTTCTAGGACCTAAAAACACACAAAAATGACTTTAAACACTATACTAAGCAACAAATAGCTAAGCAAATGCAAGAAAACACACTAACTAAGTAGCATAAATATGCTCCTATCAGCTTGAAGGAAGGAACTCAAACTAACGCTACATCCCTGAGAGACTTGAGCTTAAAACGTTCTTTGGAGAGTTAAGAATCTGTGCATTTATTGTTTTCTAAAGTCGTTGCATGATCTCATCATTTTTTGCTTGGTTGCTACTTAGAAGGCATTTCATCATTTAGTTCCAAATACTAGAACTCATACCCGTTTCATTCAAAGCATGAAATTGATTAGCATAACACATGATCAAGAAGAAGTGTGTAGTGAACCAGTGCCAAAAAGCCTTAACCCTATGTCATTTGTTTTGTAGGTTTAACTCTTTTGAGCTTTGTTTAGCCATTTTCTTTGTTTAACCACATTATCCCTACCTAGCCTAGATTAGGACTATCCTTACCCTTGTTCTTAAGGCGTAGTGAAGCATGACCTAGAGTGAATTTCCTTTGTTCGTTATTTGGCAGCAAACAAGTGTGGGGGAAGTTGTACGTTCATGTATGCCAAGGTATCAATGAGGCACGGGTAGAAAAGAAAAAAAAAAAAAAAAAAGAAAAAAAGAAAAAAAATTCGTGAAAAAAGAAAAAGAAAAAGAAAAGTTGTGAAAAAAAGTGCGAAAAGAGTTGAAAAATAAGTGAGAATAAGCTCACCAGTGTTGGTTGTTGAAGAAAGGGTCCAAAAAGTTGAATTCGGCCCTAAGTATGTGTGATCTTCCCTTTATGTATCCAAGTTCGTGGCTGCGTTTCAAAAGGGAGTTCGAAGTGTCATATTCATTACTTTGCTCGCTATTGCTTTAAGAACGTTTGTTTATCCTTATCTTTCTTTGTTAGCCAATACCCCTAGCCCCGTTACAACCCTATACTTTAATCTTGATTGTTGTGTGTTTCAATATGTGGAGTTTGGGATTGGTATGAGCATATGGTGTCCCTGGTTCTCGCATCTAAGTAGTAGCATTCCGTTCATGAGATCTTATCTAAACATGCTTAATAACTCTAGAAATTGCTTTCTTTGTTATAAACATATGTGAGTGTTCGTTTTCATGTTTACATCAATCTTCTCACATATACCTAGGATAGGGAGTGTAGTCAGAAAATCTGTGTGAAAATAGAGTGTATACCTTGTGAGGAATTGAGTGAATTCTCTAAGGCATGTTACTACATTCAAAATATTGTTTTAATTGGTTAAATGCGAGCTAATGAAGGGTGACTATGATTAAGTATGTACTAAAGGGTGGGGATGACTAAAAGCCCCGTTACATTCAAAACATTGTCATGAAAAGCCTTCGTCTTCTCTTTGTAAATTCGAGCGTTCTCGTAAGCTTCATTCCTAAGCTCTTCAAGCTCGGTCAATTGAAGCTTCCTATGGATTCCTACGGCATCTATGTCCATATTGCAGGTCTTAACTGCCTAATACGCCTTGTGCTCCAATTCAACAGGAAGATGGCATGGTTTCCCATAGATGAGCCGAAATGGGGACATTCCAATTGGTGTTTTGTAGGCCGTACGATATGTCCACAATGCATCATTTAAACGCAAGCTCCAATCTTTGCGGTTTGGCCCTACGGTTTTCTCCAAAATCTGCTTGATTTCTCTATTTGAGACCTCGGCTTGCCCACTGGTTTGAGGGTGATAAGGTGTTGCCACCTTATGCGTGACATTATATTTCTTGAGTAGCGCCTCAATGGTTCGATTGCAAAAGTGTGAACCCCCATCACTGATAAGAACTCTTGGCATTCCAAATCTAGCAAATATGTTAGTTCTAACAAAATCTGCAACCACTTTAGAATCATTAGTACGGGTGGCTTTTGCTTCCACCCATTTCGAAACATAATCAACCGCAAGTAGAATGTAAACAAAACCATGAGATGAAGAAAAAGGACCCATGAAATCAATGCCCCAAACATAAAAAATTTCGACACCAAAGATAGAGACCTGCGGCATTTGGTCTTTTGGTCCTATGTTTCCCGTTTTTTGACAACGATCACATGTTATGCAAAAAGTTCTAGCATCCTTAAAGATAGTACGCCAATAAAAACCACATTCAAGTACTTTACGTGCAGTCCTTTGAGTGCCAAAGTGACCTCCACATGCATAAGTGTGACAAAAATTTAAAATTGAATGAATTTCAGAATCATGCACACATCTACGAATGATTTGATTAGAGCAATATTTCCACAAATAAGGATCATCCCATACATAATTTCATGCATCATGCTTGAGTTTATCGCGTTGGTTCTTGTTTAGCTCATTTGGAATCACTTTAGACACTAAATAATTGACTAAATCAGCAAACCAAGGTGTACTTACCTTAATGGATAGCAGCTGCTCATCTGGAAACGTCTCAGGGATAGAAATTGGGTCTTCTTCATGCACCAATCTGCTTAGGTGGTCAGCCACTACGTTTTCGACTCCTTTCTTGTCCCGGATTTCGATATCGAATTCTTGAAGTAGGAGCATCCATCGAATAAGCCTTGGTTTGGCCTCTTTCTTCGTAAATAAGTATCTTAAAGCTGCATGATCAGAGTAAATAATGACTTTAGTACCAAGTAAATATGAACGAAACTTATCTAAAGCAAAGACAACGGCAATAACTTCTTTTTCCGTCGTAGAGTAGTTCAATTGAGCATCGTTCAAGGTCCTTGAGGCATAGTAGATGACGTGCAGATTTTTGTCCTTCCTTTGTCCTAACACGGCTATTAATGCATAATCAGAAGCATCGCACATTAGCTCAAACAGAAGATTCCAATCTGGTGGCATAATGATTGGTGTCGTGGTTAGCATCTCTTTGAGTTGGTTGAAAGCCTTCTCACATTCCTCGTCAAACTTGAAAGCCACTTCCTTTTGAAGGAGACAGCACAAAGGTTGAGAAATCTTTGAAAAATCCTTGATGAATCGCCTATAAAATCTTGCATGTCCAAGAAAAGAACGAACCTCTCTAACCGAAGTAGGAGAGGGTAAGTAGCGTACAAGATCTATCTTCGATTTATCAACCTCAATTCCCCTTTCTAAATGCCCTAAAACTATGCCTTGCGTAACCATAAAGTGACACTTTTCCCAATTTAAAACATGGTTGGTTTCAACGCATCGTTTTAAGATTAATGTGAGATTTTCCAAACAACCATCAAACGAATCACCAAAGACGCTAAAATCATCCATGAATACCTCAATAATCTTCTCAACATAATCCGAAAAGATACTTACCATGCATCTTTGGAATGTGGCAGGTGCATTGCATAAACCAAATGGCATGCGACGATAGGCAAAAGTACCAAAGGGGCACGTGAAGGTGGTCTTTTCTTGGTCGTCCGGAGCTATGACAATTTGATTATATCCCGAATAACCATCAAGAAAACAATAAAAAGAATGACCGGCTAACCTTTCAAGCATTTGATCAATGAACGGCAAAGGGAAGTGGTCTTTCCTTGTGGTGGCGTTGAGCTTCCTATAATCGATACACACTCTCCAACTTGTTTAGATACGGGTTGGTACAAGCTCATTCTCGGCATTCTTCACCACAGTGACTTCGGATTTCTTTGGAACAACTTGAACCGGTGAAACCCAACGGCTATCCGAAATTGGATAGATCACTTCACAATCGAGAAGCTTGATAATCTCCTTCTTCACAACTTCCATCATTGGAGGGTTGAGTCGGCGTTGAGCCTCTCGAGTTGGTTTAGCCCCCTCCTCTAGAAGTATGCGATGCATGCATGTTGTAGGGCTAATCCCCTTAATATCGGCCAATGTCCAACCAATGGTTGTTTTGTGCTCTTTCAACACCCGAATCAACTTCTCCTCCTCTGTTGCCGTGAGTGATGCAAAGACAACGACGGGCAACGTCTCTTCATCTCCCAAGAAGACGTACTTTAAATGATCCGGCAATGGCTTAAGTTCAAGAATAGGGGTCTGAGTCACAGAGGGTAACAACGTATTAGTAGAAACGGAAGTTGGAATTGGGTTAGGAGACGTACCATGATGTCGTGGCAATGAGTCAAAGGCAGCCACAATCTCAGCTTATTCTTCACTAGGTACGACCAAATTGGGCTTCATTCCAATTCCTTGTGCAATTGTTGTTTCAAGGGGATCTTCATCCAATGAGTCAAGGAATTCCTGCACCAATGAATCAAATGCATCAATAGAAAAACAAGAATGATCGCCTTTAGGATATTTAATAGTTTCAGAATGATTGAAATCAATCACTTCCCCATCAAATTCCATTGTTAAAGTCCCTTTGAACACATCCATCTTGGTACGTGCTGTTTTCATGAAGGGCCTCCCAAGTAGAATCGGCAATGGGGTAACATTGGGTGAATCCCCCATCTCTAAAACATAGAAATCTGCTGGGAATATCAAGTTATCCACCTGCACCAAGACATCTTCCAAAACTCCTTTCGGATATGCGTTAGAACGATTGGCTAATTGAATTATAACACCATCATTTTTAAGCTCGCCTAAGTTCATAGATGCATAAATTGAGTAAGGCATGACATTAATTGAAGCTCCTAAGTCTAACATCGCATGTTCAAACTTAGTATTGCCAATAACACAAGGAATCGTAAAACTACCCGGATCTTTGCATTTAGGGGGTAATTTCCTTTGCAAAACAGCGGAGACATTCTCACTTACCTGGACCACCTCTTTGTTTGAAATCCTTTTCCTTGTTGTGCAAAGCTCTTTCAAAAATTTGGCATACTTTGGAACTTGCTTGATTGCATCAAGGAGCGGAATATTGACTTGTACTTTCCTAAAGGTTTCCAAAATGTCATTTTCGTTCTCTTCTTTCCTTGATTGCTTAAACCTGCTAGGAAATGGCACATTTAGTGGAATAGAACTTGAAAAATTCGAGTTAGGACTTACCTTGGCCGAATTGGATGGTTTGGCAGTGAAAGATGGCTGCGGCAAGGGTTGCCCCTGATGTGAAAATTAACTTGACACACAAATTAAACCCTCTTTTTGACAGTTGTTGTATATGTATAAGTAGGGATCGTTCTGGACCAGGGATTAGGAGGGACTGCTAAACACTTGAAACTGACTCAAAAACGTAAAAACAAAGTTCAAAACACTAAACTAGACTCAAAGAATGCAAAACTAAATTCTAAAACACTAAAACAACTCAAAACACTCAAAACAACACAAAAACACTCAAAACTGCCTAAAAACACAAACTGGGCAGTTTTGGACTCTAAACACTACTTTGGACGAAAATAACGTTTGAACTTGACTCAAGACACTTAAAAACACAAATCAAAACAAATTTTGACTCAACTAACAAGACTTAATGAAAGGGGGATTGTTTTTGACGAAATTAAGACTTAAAACAGAAACTTTGCATAAAAAACTTTAGAAAAACGATTTTGACGAATTAAAACAGGTGAAAGGCTAGTTAGAGGGATCCTTATCCACACATGAACATATGCATACAACTTGATTCTCAGTTACTCTTTCGACAAACCATGAATGACAATGTTCCCAATTAATTGTATTGAACTAATCAATTCCCAGATTTCCCTAGATTCATTGAATTGAATGGATAACGCATCACAACCAAATTATTCTTTCTCAAACTCCCTAACTATGGAATACGCATGATAGAGACATTCAACAAAGATCATTAAGTTTAGTGGAAATCATGAACATTGACAAGGCATTCATAACTATGGAAAACGCATGTTAATTCTGCCCTGGATTTACTTAACATGATTGTGACTAGCAACCTTTACTACTTATGAATATAAGTTCATAACGATTAGGTGAAATTCCCTTATATCCTAGCATCAAATTCATGCATGTAAACTAAGTATGCATCCTTAATCAACACATAAGAACAAGTTCTTAATAAAACAGATAAGTAAACCACATTCATAATTCATGAAATCATAACTGGAGTAAATCAAATCATAAGAAACATATGTCCATGGCTTCAAATTCCCCCCCTAACTAATAGGGGTTTAGTTCCTCATGATAACAATTAAACAAAGAAAACTGAATTGAAACATTAAAAACAAAGATAGACAACACCTAAGAACGCTCCAGCGATTCAATGCTTTGAATGGCAGTCACGACTTAGAGTGGCACCTTTTCCTTCCTTCCTTGAATAGTTGCGGCACAAGAGGGGTTTTCTGGGTTTGGGGATGTGTTTGGTGAAGGGTGGATGATGATGAATGGCGTAGGGATTTGTGTAGAGAGGACTGGCGGATAAATGGGTGTGTGAAGGCAGAGAATGAATGGAAGGCTTTAAACTTTAAATGGTGCGGCATAGAATGCTATTTATAGGGGTTAAGGTGCGGCATAAATGGCTTTAGGAATCAGAGAAAAAATACACAACCTAAACCCATCAGGAATAGGCCATCTAGAAGGTAGGAAACCCCAAAAGACAAGGATTTCACAGGGCAGATATTTGTGTTTTCATAGCAGGACATTTGGTCTTCTAGAAGAACTAAAACCATTTAGGAGAAGGGATAAGGGTGCGGCAATGACTTAGGGTTTCTAGAAACCTAAATTAAATGTCCCCCAATCAGAAAATAAACCCTCAATGTACCAGGAATTGAATTAGAAAAGGATTAGGAGAGGATAAGGTTAGTTAAGATAGGATAAGGATTGGATAAGATAAGATAAGGTAAGATAATATAAGGTTGTTTGGATAATGTTTTGGATAATTCTCCTTCTTTTGAGCTGATTCCTTATCTTCAATGATTTGAATTTATTTCTCCAACCTTGAAACATATTCCTAACTCCATTTGGACTCCAAATTCGTCCATCTTCTTGCCCACTGCTTGTGCTATCCATTCCAAGCCCAGATTTGCTCTAACATGCTCCAAAATGCATCTTTTTGCCAACTTTGCTTCTTGGACCTAAAAACACACGAAAATGACTTTAAACACTATACTAAGCAACAAATAGCTAAGTAAATGCAAGAAAACACACTTAACTAAGTAGCATAAATATGCTCCTATCAAATTCCCCCACACTTAGCTTTTGCTAGTCCTCGAGCAAAACAAAACAAACAAAACATAACCTAAACCTTCCAACGTTCACCTCAGGGATTTTCAATGATACCTAACATGTTAAAAACCATTACTTACATAGATTTTAGTTATCCTTACTCTTGAGCACGTACTTAAACATAGTTACCATCCATTAGCTCGCATTTAATCAATTAAAACAACATTTTGAATGTAGTAACATGCCTTAGAGAATCCCTCAATTCCTTACTAGATATGCACTCAATTTTCACTCAGATTTTCTAACTACACTCCCTACACTAGTTATATGTGAGAAGATTGATGTAAACATGAAAACTAATACTCACATATGTATATAACAAAGAAAGCAATTTCTGGAATGCATGTTTATATATGATCTCATGAACGGAATGCTACTACTTAGATGCGAGACCCAGGGACACCATATGCTCATACCAATCCCAAACTCCACATATTGAAACACACAACACTCAAGATTGAAGCATAAGGTTGTAACGGGGCTAGGGGTATTGGCTAACAAAGAAAGGTACAGAAAACAAACGTTCTTAAAGCAATAGAAAGCAAAGTAATGAATATGACACTTAGAACTCCCTTTTGAAACGCAGCCACGAACTTTTATACATAAGGGCAGATCACACATACTTAGGGCCAACTTCAACTTTTTGGACCCTTCTTCAACAACCAACACTTGTGAGCTTATTCTCACTTATTTTGCAACTCTTTTCACACTTTTTCACAATTTTTTTCTTCTTTTTCTTCTTTCCACGAAATTTTTTTCTTTTCTCTTTTTTTTTTTTTTTTTTTTTGTTTCTTTTTCTACCCGTGCCCACTTGTTTTTCCTTGGCACACAATCACACACATAAATCCCTTCCCCCACACTTGTTTTTTTGCACCATCATGAACGAAGGGAATTCATTCTAAGTCATGCTCACTATGCCTTAAGAACAAAGGTATGGATGGTCCTAATCTAGGCTAGGTAAGGATAATGTGGCTAACAAAGAAAATAGGCTAAATATGGCTCAAAGGGGCTGAACCTACAATACATATGCAAAGGGTTAGGCTTTTTGGCACTGGTTTTAAACTAAACAACTTCATCTTGTTATGTGTTATGCTAATCAATTTCATGCTTTGAATGAAACGGGTATGAGTTCTAGTATTTGGAACTAAATGATGAAACGCCTTCCAAGTAGCAACCAAGCAAAGAATGATGAGATCATGCAACGACTTTAGAAAACAAAGAATGCACAGATTTGTAACTCTCCAAAGAACGTTAAAGGCTCAAGTCTCTCAGGGTTGTAGCGTTAGTTTGAGTTACTTCCTTCAAGCATGTTACAAAAACTGATTTTATCCTTTTTGTGATTACATGTGAATTCATGAATGTCAACTATAACCAAGCATAAACCAAAGAGCATATCAAACTTCAATCCATGTTTGTAACTTTCTTTAGCAGTTATGCAATTAAAAACCAAATCCTCATCATTGTGTTGGAAGGTACCCTAAGACACAAAACACAAAAACGACTCTTTTTGGAATTTTGAAAACTGTTTCCAAACTTTTTTTTGTAAATTTTCGTATTTATCTTTCAAGACACATAAAAATACTTCAAAACACACTAAAAACACTCAAAAACAGTGAAAAACAACCTTAGAAGTGATAGGTGATAAAAACCCACGAAGTTTTCAATGAAAACACTTGTTTACCCCCCCCCCCCCCCCACACTTAAACCAAACATTGTCCTCAATGTGTCAAGCATAGACTCACATAAACCAAATAGCAAACAACACAACTGACTAACATAACAAAGATGGCAAAGTAGAAGCAATAAAGAGTAGGGTTTAGAAACGCAAATCTGGTTGCGGAGCCGGAGAGTTCCTAGGTCCTCTTTATTTGCATGGGTTGCCTCCCAAGAAGCGCTTGCTTTAACGTCTTCCAGCTGGACGAACCTTCCTTTTATTCTGCAATGGAGCCCACGGCATTAAAGGATATGTCCTCCGCAATGTGCTCCTCAAAGTGCTCATAGTAAGGCTTCAGTCGATGTCCATTCACTTTGAACTCTTGTCCGGTTTTCAAACTTTGAATTTGGACTGCACTATGAGGAAAAACATTAGTAAACACAAAAGGACCAATCCACTTAGAACGCAACTTACCCGGAAACAATCGAAGGCGAGAATTGAAAAGTAACACTTTCTACCCTATAGAGAACGTCTTGCTACGAATCATCTTGTCATGGAATGCCTTCGTTTTCTCCTTGTTGATCCGTGCATTCTCATAAGCCTCATTCCTAATTTCTTCTAGCTCATTCAATTGAAGCTTTCTATGAAGACCTGCGGCATCAATGTCCATGTTGAATGTTTTGACGGCCCAATGTGCATGATGCTCTAATTCGACGGGAAGATGACATGGTTTCCCATAGACTAGCCGAAATGGGGACATTCCAATTGGGGTTTTATAGGCAGTGCGATACGCCCACAATGCATCATTTAAACGCAAGCTCCAATCCTTCCGAGTTGGTCCAACCGTCTTATCCAAAATCTGCTTGATTTCCCTATTAGAAACCTCGGCTTGCCCACTTGTTTGAGGATGATAAGGTGTGGCAACCTTGTGCGTGACATTGTACTTCTTGAGCAGCGCCTCAATGGTTCGATTGCAAAAATGGGAACCCCCATCATTGATTAGGACTCTTGGCATTCCAAACCTTGCAAATATGTTAGTCTTAACAAAATCTGCAACTACTTTAGAATCATTAGTTCGGGTGGCTTTTGCTTCCACCCATTTCGACACATAATCCACAGCAAGGAAAAGATCCCATGAAATCAATGCCCCATACATCAAAGATTTCAACACTAAATATGAGGTTTTGCGGCATTTGTTGTTTAGGACCTATATTGCCCGTTCTTTGACATCTATCACAAGTCATACAAAAAGTTCTAGCATCTCTAAAGATAGTAGGCCAATAAAATCCACATTCTAAAACTTTATGTGCTGTTCTTTGAGTACCAAAGTGACCTCCACATGCATAAGTGTGACAGAAAGTTAAAATTGAATTAAACTCAGAATCATGCACACACCTACGTAGAACCTGATCAGGGCAATATTTCCACAAGTATGGGTCATCCCAAACATAAAAACGTGCATCCTTTTGAAGTTTATCACTTTGGTGCTTGTTTAGCTCTCTTGGAATGTATTTAGACACCAAATAATTCACTACATCAGCATACCATGGCTCACTTACCTTGATGGACAGCAGCTGCTCATCTGGGAATGTCTCTTGGATAGGCACGACATCCTCCTCATGCACCATACAGCTCAAGTGATCAGCCACCACGTTTTCACTCCCTTTCTTGTCCCGAATTTCAATATCGAACTCTTGGAGAAGAAGCATCCAGCAAATGAGTCTTGGTTTGGCCTCTTTCTTGGTGAACAAATACTTCAAAGCTGCATGGTCAGTGTAAATAATAACTTTAGTACCAAGTAAATAAGAACGAAACTTATCTAAAGCAAACACAACAGCAAGAAGTTCTTTTTCAGTGGTGGAGTAATTCAATTGAGCATCATTCAAGGTCCGGGATGCATAGTAGATGCCGTGTGGCTTCTTGTCCTTTCTTTGTCCCAAAACAGCTCCTAATGCATAATCTGAAGCATCACACATAAGCTCAAAAGGCAGGCTTCAATCTGGTGGAACTATGATAGGGGCCGAAGTTAGCATCTCTTTGAGGTGCTTGAACACCTTCTCACACTCCTCATTGAAGTCAAAAGCCACATCTTTCTGGAGGAGACGGCAAAGAGGGTTTGAAATCTTTGAAAAGTCCTTGATAAATCGCCTATAGAATCCTGCATGTCCAAGAAAAGAACGAACCTCTCTAACCGAAGTAGGAAAAGGTAAGTAGCGTACAAGATCTATTTTTGATTTATCAACTTCAATTCCCCTTTCTGAAACGATATGCCCTAAAACTATGCCTTGTTTAACCATAAAGTGACATTTTTCCCAGTTTAACACAAGGTTAGTTTCAACGCATCGTTTCAAGATTAATGTGAGATTTTCCAAACAACCATCGAACGAATCACCAAAGACACTAAAGTCATCCATAAATACCTTAATAATCTTCTCCACAAAATCTGAAAATATACTTACCATACATCTTTGGAAGGTGGCAGGTGCATTGCATAGACCGAATGGCATGCGACGATAGGCAAAGGTACCAAAAGGGCACGTGAAAGTGGTCTTTTCTTGGTCATCCGGAGCTATGACAATCTGATTATATCCAGAATAACCATCAAGGAAACAATAAAAAGAATGACCGGCTAACCTTTCAAGCATTTGATCAATGAACGGCAAAGGGAAGTGGTCATTCCTTGTGGTGGCATTGAGCTTCCTATAATCGATGCACACTCTCCAACCTGTTTGGATACGGGTGGGCATAAGTTCATTCTCGGCATTCTTCACCACAGTGACTCCGGATTTCTTTGGAACACATTGCCCCGGTGAAACCCAACGACTATCCGAGATTGGATAAATCACTCCACAATCAAGAAGCTTGATAATCTCCTTCTTCACAACTTCCATCATTGGAGGGTTGAGTCGGCGTTGAGCCTCTCGAGTTGGTTTAACCCCCTCCTCTAGAAGTATGCGATGCATGCATGTAGTAAGGCTAATTTGCTTAATGTCGGCCAAAGTCCACCCAGTGGCTGTTTTGTGTTCCTGCAACACCCGAACCAACTTTTCCTCCTCTATTACCGTGAGTGATGAGGAGACAATGACGGGCAACATCTCGTTGTCTCCCAAAAAGATGTACTTTAAATGGTCCGGCAATGGTTTAAGCTCAAGTACGGGTGCCTGAATCACTGAGGGTAACAACTTATTAGTAGAAATGGGAATTGAAATTGGTTTTGAAGGCTTACCATGGTGTTGAGGCAATGACTCAAGTGCAGCAACCATCTCGGCCTCTTCTTCACTTCTAGGTACGACAATATTGGGTTTGTGCCCAATTCTTTGTGCAATTGTTGTTTCAAGGGGATCCCTCTCCAAGCAATCAAGATAATCCTGCACCAATTCATCGAATATATCAATAGAGAAACAAGAATGATCTTCTTTAGGAAATTTGATAGTTTCAGAAAGATTGAAATCAATAACTTCCCCATCAAATTCCATTGTTAAAGTCCCTTTGAACACATCTATCTTGGTGCGGGCTGTTTTCATGAAGGGCCTCCCTAAGAGGATCGGCAATGGGGTAGAAAGGGGTGAATCCTCCATGTTAAGCACGTAGAAGTCCGCTGGAAAAATCAAATTACCAACCTGCACCAAAACATCTTCCAAAACACCTTTTGGATATGCATTAGAACGATCGGCTAATTGAATAATCACACCATCGTTTTTAAGCTCACCTAAGTTCATAGATGCATAAATAGAGTATGGCATAACATTAATTGAAGCCCCTAAGTCTAACATGGCATGTTCAAACTTAGTATTTCCAATAACGCATGAAATTGTAAAACTACCCGGATCTTTGCATTTAGGGGGTAATTTCCTTTGTAACACAGCATAAACGTTCTCACTTACTTGAACCACCTCTTTGTTTGAAATCTTTCTCCTTGTTGTACAAAGCTCTTTCAGAAATTTAGCATACCTTGGAACTTGCTTTATGGCATCAAGGAGTGGGATATTCACTTGAACTTTCCGGAATGTCTCTAGAATGTCCTTCTCGGCTTCTTCTTTCATTGATTGCCTAAACCTGCCAGGAAAGGGTACATTTAGTGGAATGGAACTAGACAAATTCGAATTTGGACTTACCTTGGTGGGTTGGGATGGCTTAGAGGCATTAGGTGGGTGCAGCATTGATTTGTCATCTCTGGCCGTGGGTTTTACTCTATGATCCTCTTCTTGCAACAGCTTTTCATCCTCTTCTTGACTTGATTTGGATGGGTTGGGGTCACTTCCAACCTGTTTACCATTCCTCAACATGATTGCCTTGGCGATTTCAAAGCCTCCTTTAGGATTAACAACGGTTG
Source organism: Heteromeles arbutifolia (assembly GCA_024362995.1). Classification (NCBI taxonomy): domain Eukaryota; kingdom Viridiplantae; phylum Streptophyta; class Magnoliopsida; order Rosales; family Rosaceae; genus Heteromeles; species Heteromeles arbutifolia. Next base: position 1,900,195 of record JANCRC010000022.1, read on the forward strand.
AACTAGGCAATCTTCCTTGTTCTCTAATCTGCCCCATGAATTCCGCAATTTGCCCCATTTGCTTTTCCAAATTGTCCACCCTTTTGTCTTGGATTTGCCTCTCTTTGTTTTGAGTTTGTACTTCCTGCGTCAAAGTAGTAAGTAACTTAACAACTTGATCATTATCCAAAGACATACCTGAGTTTGTTGGGGCAGATTGCATCTGGGTTTGATTTGGTACGAATGGCTTTGTATAAAAGCCTGGTGGTTGCTGCCTAAATCCTCCTTGTTGTTGGGGTTGTTGAGGCTCCCTCCACTTGAAATTTGGGTGATCCCTCCAACCCGGATTGTATGTGTTTGAATATGGATCATTGAGTGGCTGATTTTGACTCCCAAAACCCATGGCATTGGCAGATTCCCAGCCTCCATTCTCAATCAATTGAGGGCATTGGTCAGTGAGATGTCCTTGCATAGAGCAAACGCCACAAACACTTTGTCCATGTATCTTCATTCCCTCGGCCATCTGAGAAACAATAGAAGTAAGGTTAGCTAATTGGGATTGAATGTCGGACATAGAACTTACCTCATTCACTCCTTGCCGTGGGGTGTCTCTCTGCCCAAGTCCCTTTTATTGTTGTGCATTCAACGCTCGGTTGGCAATTAGGGTCTTTGCAGCCATGGGTGTTTTGTCAACCAATGCACCTCCTGCTGAGGCATCTAGCATTTGTCGCTCAATTGGAAGAAGTCATTCATAAAAGTATTGAAGTAAAAGTTCTTCTTTCATGTGATGTTGAGGACAGGAAGCGACAAGAGCTTTGAAACGCTCATAGTACGTTGGAAATGACTCCTCTTGTTGTTGTTGAATGCCACTAATTTTCTTCCTTAAGAGAATGACTCTCGAGGTGGGGAAGAACTTCTCTAAAAACGCCATCTTCATGCTTTCCCAAGAAGTGACTGTTCCTGGTGCTAATTCGTAGAGCCAATCTTTAGCCTTTTCCAAAAGAGAGAATGGAAAAGCCTTCATCATTAGAATGTTCCCATCGACATTGATGGGTGTCATGCTCGAACAAACCACTTCGAACTCCTTAAGATGTTTGTTAGGGTCTTCCATGGACATCCCATGGTATTTAGGAATGTGGTGCAACACGCTTGACTTTAATTCGAACTCATCGGTCTTGCCTTGGGCAGCCACGGGGTATTGAATGCACAGGGGTGCAGCATTGGCCAACCCCGAGGCTGAAAGTTCCTTGATTGTACGATTGTCCACTGCCATGACTTCTTCTTCCTCTTCAAATTCATATTCGGCCTCTGAACTTGAACTAGGTTCACTAGGTTCGGGATGCCTCCTTTTCCTTCTCAATGTTCGTTCAAAATCGTCGTCAAAGTCCAAGATGTTTGTACGAATAGTTTGAGAACTCCGCGTCATGCACTAGTACCTAAACAGAGAAAACAAAACAAAATCAGAAAACTAGACAAACTAAACCAAAAACACACGGCACACACAAGGGATTAGCAATTTTGCCAATCCTCGGCAACGGCGCCAAAATTTGATGTGAAAATTAACTTGACACACAAATTAAACCCTCTTTTTGACAGTTGTAGTATATGTATAAGTAGGGATCGTTCTGGACCGGGGATTAGGAGGGATTGCTAAACACTTGAAACTGACTCAAAAACGTAAAAACAAAGTTCAAAACACTAAACTAGACTCAAAGAATGCAAAACTAAATTCTAAAACACTAAAACAACTCAAAAGACTCAAAACAGCACAAAAACACTCAAAACTGCCTAAAAACACAAACTGGGCAATTTTGGACTCTAAACACTACTTTGGACGAAAATAACGTTTTAACTTGACTCAAGACACTTAAAAACACAAATCAAAACAGATTTTGACTCAACTAACAAGACTTAATGAAAGGGGCATTGTTTTTGACGAAATTAAGACTTAAAACAGAAACTTTGCATAAAAAACTTTAGAAAAACGATTTTGACGAATTAAAACAGGTGAAAGGCTAGATAGAGGGATCTTTATCCACACATGAACATATGCATACAACTTGATTCTCAGTTACTCTTTCGACAAACCATGAATGACAATGTTCCCAATTAATTGTATTGAACTAATCAATTCCCAGATTTCCCTAGATTCATTGAATTGAATGGATAACGCATCACAACCAAATTATTCTTTCTCAAACTCCCTAACTATGGAATACGCATGATAGAGACATTCAACAAAGATCATTAAGTTTAGTGGAAATCATGAACATTGACAAGGCATTCATAACTATGGAAAACGCATGTTAATTCTGCCCTGGATTTACTTAACATGATTGTGACTAGCAACCTTTACTACTTATGAATATAAGTTCATAACGATTAGGTGAAATTCCCTTATATCCTAGCATCAAATTCATGCATGTAAACTAAGTATGCATCCTTAATCAACACACAAGAACAAGTTCTTAATAAAACAGATAAGTAAACCACATTCATAATTCATGAAATCATAACTGGAGTAAATCAAATCATAAGAAACATATGTCCATGGCTTCAAATTCCCCCCCTAACTAATAGGGGTTTAGTTCCTCATGATAACAATTAAACAAAGAAAACTGAATTGAAACATTAAAAACAAAGATAGACAACACCTAAGAACGCTACAGCAATTCAATGCTTTGAATGGCAGTCACGACTTAGAGTGGCACCTTCTCCTTCCTTCCTTGAATAGTTGCGGCATAAGAGGGGTTCTCTGGGTTTGCGGATGTGTTTGGTGAAGGGTGGATGATGATGAATGGCGTAGGGATTTGTGTAGAGAGGACTGGCGGATGAATGGGTGTGTGAAGGCAGAGAATAAATGGAAGGCTTAAACTTTAAATGGTGCGGTATAGAATGCTATTTATAGGGGTTAAGGTGCGGCATAAATGGCTTTAGGAATTAGAGAAAAATTACCCAACCTAAACCCATCAGGAATAGGCCATCTAGAAGGTAGGAAACCCCAAAAGACAAGGATTTCACACGGCAGATATTTGTGTTTTCTTAGCAGGACATTTGGTCTTCTAGAAGAACTAAAACCATTTAGGAGAAGGGATAAGGGTGCGGCAATGACTTAGGGTTTCTAGAAACCTAAATTAAATGTCCCCCAATCAGAAAATAAACCCTCAATATACCAGGAATTGAATTAGAAAAGGATTAGGAGAGGATAAGGTTAGTTAAGATAGGATAAGGATTGGATAAGATAAGATAAGGTAAGATAATATAAGGTTGTTTGGATAATGTTTTGGATAATTCTCCTTCTTTTGAGCTGATTCCTTATCTTCAATGATTTGAAATTATTTCTCCAACCTTGAAACATATTCCTAACTCCATTTGGACTCCAAGTTCGTCCATCTTCTTGCCCACTGCTTGTGTTATCCATTCCAAGCCCAGATTTGCTCTAAAATGCTCCAAAATGCATCTTTTTGCCAACTTTGCTTCTTGGACCTAAAAACACACGAAAATGACTTTAAACACTATACTAAGCAACAAATAGCTAAGTAAATGCAAGAAAACACACTTAACTAAGTAGCATAAATATGCTCCTATCAGCTTCCCCCTTGCCGTGGGTTTGGCTTGTTCCTCCTCTTCAATCATCAACTTTTCATCCTTTTTTTGGCTTGATTTGGATGGTTGTGGGTTGGTTCCAACTTCTTTTCCCCTTCTCAACATAATGGCTTTGGCGGATTCAAATCCTCCCTTTGGATTCACAATAGTTGAGCTAGGAAGTTTGCCTTGTTCTTGGAATTGCCCTAGGAACTCTGAAATCTGCCCTACTCGCTTATCCAAATCATCCACCTTTTTGTCTCTAATTTGCATGCTCTGTGACATAGAAGTTAGTAATTGAAAAATCTGATCATTATCAACGGACGTACCTGATTTGGTTTGGGCAGGTTGTGCTTGGGGTTGTGTAGGCACGTATGGTTTTGAATAGAACCCTGGAGGTTGCTGCCTAAATCCACCTTGTTGTTGAGGTTGTTGAGGTTCCCTCGACTTGAAATTTGGATGATCTCTCCTGCCCGGATTGTAAGTGTTGGAGTATGGATCATTGCGTGGCTGATTTTGACTCCCAAAACCCATAGCATTGGCAGATTCCCAGCCTCCATTCTCAATCAATTGAGGGCATTGGTCAGTGAGATGTCCTTGCATAGAACACACGCCACAAACACTTGGTCCTTGTATCTTCATTCCTTCGGCCATCTGAGTCACAATGGAAGTAAGGTTAGCTAATTGAGTTTGAATGTTGGAATTGGAACTTACCTCATGGACTTGCTGCCGTGGGGACTCTCTTTGTCCAAGTCCCTCGTATTGTTGTGCATTCAATGCTCGGTTGGCAATGAGGTTCTTCGCAGCCATTGGTGTTTTGTCAACCAATGCACCTCCCGCTGAAGCATCTTGCATTTGTGGCTCAATAGGAAGAAGTCCTTCATAGAAGTATTGAAGTAGAAGCTCTTCTTTCATTTGATGTTGATGACATGAGGCGACAAGGGCTTTAAAATGCTCATAGTATGCTGGGAATGTCTCTCCTTGGCTTTGTTGAATTCCACTAATTTTCTTCCTCAAGAGAATGACTCTCGAAGTGGGGAAGAACTTCTCTAAAAACGCCCTCTTCATGCTTTCCCAAGAAGTGACCGTTCCGGGTGCTAATTCATAAAGCCAATCTTTAGCCTTTTCCAAAAGAGAGAATGGAAAGGCCTTCATCATCAAAATGCTCCCATCGACATTGATGGGTGTCATGCTCGAACAAACCACTTCGAATTCCTTAAGATGCTTGTTTGGATCTTCCATGGACAGCCCATGGTATTTGGGAACGTGATGCAACAAGCTTGACTTCAATTCAAACTCATTAGTCTTGCCTTGAGCAGCCGCGGGGTATTGAATGCAAAGGGGTGCGGCATTGGCCAACCCCGAGGCCGAAAGTTCCTTGATTGTACGATTATCCATAGCCATGGCTTGTTCTTCTTCTTCAAATTCAGATTCAGCCTCCGAGCATGAACTAGGTTCGCTAGGTTCTGGATGCCTCATCTTCCTTCTCAATGTTCGTTTAAAATCGTCGTCAAACTCCAAGATATGCTCACGAACTGTTTGAGAACTTCGAGTCATAAACTAGTACCTAAAACAAGAAAACAAAAACAAAAATCAGAAATCAAAGCAAAAGAAATAAAAGCACACGGCAACAAGGGATTAGCAAAAATTTGCTAATCCCCGGCAACGGCGCCAAAATTTGATGTGAAATTAACTTGACACACAAATTAAACCCTTTTTTTGACAGTTGTAGTATATGTATAAGTAGGGATCGTTCTGGACCGGGGATTAGGAGGGATTGCTAAACACTTGAAACTGACTCAAAAACGTAAAAACAAAGTTTAAAACACTAAACTAGACTCAAAGAATGCAAGACTAAATTCTAAAACACTAAAACAACTCAAAAGACTCAAAACAGCACAAAAACACTCAAAACTGCCTAAAAACACAAACTGGGCAGTTTTGGACTCTAAACACTACTTTGGACGAAAATAAGGTTTTAACTTGACTCAAGACACTTAAAAACACAAATCAAAACAGATTTTAACTAATCTAACACTTCAAAATAAAGGGAGATTTGTTTTTGACGAATTTAAAACTAAAAACAGAATCTTTGCATAAAAAAAACAAACTTTAGAAAAACGATTTTGATGAATTAAGAAGGGTGAAGGACTAGTTAGAGGGTCCTTCTCCACACTTGATATATGCATATGAACCAATTTCCAGTTATTATTCCTTTAGACATGAATGACAACACCCTAAGTTAACCGTGACAGCACAAATTAACCATTAGATTTTCCTTAACTCATTGAATTGAATGGAAGACGCATTACAACCAAATTATCCTTATCAAGTCTCCTAACTATGACAGCATGATAGAAAACATATCAAAGGTCATTTCGTTCTTTGAAAATCATAAGTGTTGATGAGGCATTCGTAACTATGACAGCATGATACTCTTGCCTAGGATTTACTTAACATGATTGTGACTAGCAACCTTTACTACTTGTGAATATAAGTTCATAACGATTAGGTGAAACTCCCTTATACTCTAGCATCAAATTCATGCATGCAAATTAAGTGTCGACCCCCAATTAACACACACAAACAAGTTTTAGTAACTCAGTTAAGCAAATCACATTCTAGTCTTAAGAAACAGTAACTGGACGTAATCAATTCATATAAAACATATAATCATGGCTTCAAATTCACCTCTAACTAAAAAGAAATTAGTTCCTCATGTCCACAAGCAAACAAACATAAATAAACTTAAACATTGAACAAAGATAGAAAACACCTAGAAAGTGCTCCAGAGTCCTTCCTTCCTTGCAAGCTGTGGCACAAGAGTGTATGGCTGATTTGTGGTGTAGAGAGATGTGAATGAGAGATGGTGAATGGCGTAGGGGGTTTTTGTAGAGAGGACTCGCGGATGAATGGATGTGTGAAGGCAGAGAATGAATTGAAGGCTTGGGGCGCCACCTTTTTAGGGACTTCTAGAAAGGGTGATATTTGGCTGATTTTGGGGTTTCTAGAAGGGGATAGGTGCAGCACCTTTGTAGGAGGGGATAAGGTTCCTAGAAATCAGGTTTTTAGGTCTCCTAAACTAAAATTGAATCCCTGTTGCAATAGGAATTAGGTTTGGATAAGATAAGGTAGTTTTGGATAATGTTTTGGATAATTCTCCTTCTTTGTAGCTGATTCCTTATCTTCTCTGACTTGGATTTATTTCTTCAACTCTTTTGCACATTCCTATCCTCTCTTGAACTTCAAATTCGTCCATCCATCTTGCTCCAATCTTGTGATATCCATTCCAAGCCCAAAACTGCTCTAAAATGCTCCAAATTGCATCTTTTTGCCAACTTTGCTTCTAGGACCTATAAACACACGAAAATGACTTAAGACACTATAATAAGCAACAAATAACTAAGTAAATGCAAGAAAACACACTAACTAAGTCGCACAAATATGCTTCTATCAATATACAGCTACTAATGCATGAATAAAATAGATATATACTTTGCATGGCATATCATATCACATTTCATATCACATTTCACTTAAATTGATTTTCTGGGAAAAATCTCATTTATATAGGTATATACGGAAAACAAAAGCCCACTTACTGATATATCAAAGGGTCACAACCCCCGAGCCTCGATTGATGGCGCTCATCCTCTGGATAGGCCTCACTAATTTCAAGCCTTAAAATCCACGGGATCTCGCCGGAGAAAGCTCGATAATCCGGCCAAAACTTGAAACTCACCAAACCTAACTTCCCGACTTCCAAATCACTTGGTTTTTCTTCTCCGAGCTTCGTAAGAACGTCCTAAAGCTTCCTACAAGCTTAAAATCCCCTTCTTGTCGTCGATCCGTGTCTGAAAGCTTGAGTTCGAAGTTCATCCGTAGAAGTTGTACGAAAGTTGCAGAAAATCCAAGAGGGAGGAGAGAGAGAAGGCACATCTGTGTGTGTATGTGTTTGTGTGGTCCAAAGTTGTCCACTCCGACCACCCAAAACAACAAAACAACTTAATTCAAATTAGTTCCAATACTTAGGAATAATAGGGAAGTAATCCAACTTAAATATAAGTCACACACACAACATAACTTGACGACCAAGGGCATATTCGTCCTTTCATGTCCTCGAAATTAAAATATTCCAACTTTTCGGGACGGGCTGTGACAGCTTAGACCAAGATTATTTTAATAAAAAACCACCCTATAGTTTTCTTTAACCAAAAGCACCTCAAAATTAACCATACAGACAGAGGCATCCAATTCTACATGGGCTGAATTACAGAGCCCAATAGAAACAAAAATAAGTTTCCAAAATTACCCCAACAAGCAGGCGCATGTCTGAAACTTGTTTGTTCTCATGAAGGAGAAAACTCACGTCAGCTCCAAGCAAAGCGTTGATCATCGTTTCGTTTTCTGGGTTTTACTTCCTTCATTCTTGGTGCATATATCAGTTTTTGAATTTCCTTGTCCAAATTAGATTCAGATTTGGAGAATAACCAGACTTTGAGAAGAAAAAATCCCAAATTATTGAATCCAAGCTCCAGAAGTACAATTAAAAAGAAACGAACAGGAAAAGAGCGGTGCAATTGAATCAAGCAGGAAGACACTCAAACTGAATCCATTTTCCATGGAATTGGAAAAATCCAAAAATTCCAATTCCTTGCACCCATTTCTCCATAAAACTAGAAAGAAAAATATATCTCTACCTGTGATAGAACCACCCTCCCCAATTACAAAATCTGGAAAAGAAAAAGAAAATAGAAAAAGCAGACGAGAAAGAGAGAGAAAAGTGACTTCAACCATGACGTTCAACTTTCATAACACTATTAATGTTAAACATTTCTAGGAAATAGTATGCTTTTTTTGCCACTTTTTTAGAAAACAATGCGACCCGTTATGTTTTGAATCCGTAATTGTTTTTTGGAAAAACTAACACTGTCTCTGAAAGAATTAACACTATCTTTGAAAAAACTAACACTATCTCTGGAAAAATTAACATTGTCTTTGGAAAAACCTAACACTGTCTCTGGAAAAATTAACACTGTCTCTAGAAAAATTAACACTGTCTTTGGAAAAAATTAACACTGTCTCTGGAAAAACTAACACTGTCTCTGGAAAAACACTGTCTCTGGAAAAATTAACACTGTCTCTGGAAAAACTAACACTGTTTCTGGAAACAGTGACTTAGATTCCAGAAACAGTGACTTAGATTCCAGAAACAATGTTACTTAAAATCCAGAAACAGTTTATTTTTATAGTTAAGGAACAATGACCCGTCGTTATTATTGAATAGCATGCAGATCTCAAATTTATTTTCTGGAGAAACAAACGATGAACTCCACTGACGAAGAAAAATTGAAAAACATTACCTCAAATACACTATGAATAATAACGACGACCACATTTCAACAAAATAATACAAAATATAAATTAAATAGCATGAGGATCTATATTTTTCTTTCAAAGAAAAAGAAGAAGGTCTGCAAAACAACGATGAACTCCATTAATGACGAAAATCTGGAACTCAACCTAAAAAAGTTAGGGGTAAAATTGACCAATCATAATTTATTATAGTTGGGCCATTTTTAGTTGGACTGCTTTAATATGGGCCTTGTACTAATCATTAAACAAAACTTATAACATGGTTTTTTTATTAAAACTAAAACTTTTCAAGCCATTTTCATTAGTTTTCCTTAATTTTTTTGGTTCATTCAAGATAACCTAATATGTGACAGCCCGTCCCGAAATATTTTTATCGATGATGTGAAACGACAATTTTACCCTTGAGCGTTTGGTTGTGTGTTGTGTTTTGGGCTAAGAAATTGGACCAATTATTTTGTTTCCTAAATGATTGAACCCAATTAGAACTAAAGGACTTAAAGATTTTGTTGGTTTTTGATTAGTGACCCAACTAGGACCACACACACATCCACACATCCCTTCCCGTTGACACTCTCTCTTCTCCCTCTCGAATCTTCTCCCATTTCCGTACAATTGTACGGACAAACCTTGAACCAAGCCTTTCATCCACAGATCGACTCTTTGGAGACTGCATTTGAGTTCCTTGGATGCTTAGGATCACAACCATAGTCGTAGTTCGACGTGGAACCTTCATTTTCCCTGAGAACCCAAGAGCCTGATTTTGATTACTGTTCATACACTTTTGATCGTGGAGGTTTTAGCCAATTTTGAGACCGTAGAGAGCTTCTAGACACTCTCATGAAGCTCGGGGAACAATTTTGAGGCATTTTAGATGTCGGGTTAGTCGAGTTTCAAGTTGGCCGATTTTCGTGGAAATCCTCCGGCGAGATCTCGTGAGTTTTAGGACCTAAAAGTGGTAAGATCATGTCCTTCTCATTCAGGGCTTCAATTTGGTATAAGATTTGTGAATTTTGGTTGAGAAATGGTAGAGATATTAAGGTTTAAAGTTTTTCCAGAAACTGGCAAGTTGCAGCGGCACCAGCGACGGTCTCCGGCGAACCAAGGAAGACGAAGGAGAATATTCGTCAAGTTCGATGGAATATTCTAACGGCATCAGGTTAGTTTTAACGGAACCTATTAGCTTTTAACGGAATATTCCTTAACGCCATTACTGTTATCGTTAGGCGTGCCAAGCACATGGCCGGTGCGTCTGGCCGTGCCTTGGCCGGCGCGTGGCAGTGCATGAGGGATCAAAAAATTATTTTAAAAATATGGGGATGTTCTTGAGGATGAGTAGGTCATTGTGGTATATTCATATACCCAAATTGAGCAATATATGAGAAGTTATTAGTTAGTTTTGGTTATGTGCTCTTTCATAGGTAAGACATATCCCGAGGACGAGCGTAATCATTCGAGGCTCGAGGGCTACGACCCTTCGACATATCTATGAGTGGGCTTTTGTTTGCCGTATATACCTATATAAATGAGATTTTTCCCAGAAAATCAATTTAAGTGAAGTGTGATATGAAATGCCATGCAAAGTATACATCTATTTTATTCATGCATTAGTAGTTGCATATAATGGTGATTGGTGCTATGGACGCACAGGTAAGTATCAGGTGAGTATATATCGATGACAGAGATTTTTATGTGAAATGATGATTATATGAGATGTGTTGAAAACTCATAAACCTGCACCTCGGTGTTAGTGCACCCGCCCAGAGTTAGGGGCATAGCTTCACATGACCGTTCACCTCCCGTACCACACGCTCACCTTGGATCCAAGATAGATGCATAGCCTATCGTATAGACCACTTTCAGTGGGTTCAACTTGTAGGTGACCCGCGATTAGCGCATAGCCTTCATGTGATTGTAGCACTTGAGCTTATTTACTTATTATACAGCCAGCCTGTCGTATAGACCACTATAAGTGGGTACGACTTGTGTGGAGGATATATATACATATATATGATGATGAGATATGATGAGATTGATTATGAGCTATAGTTCAGCCGGGCTAATCACTCGGTTGACATGATATTATCTATGATGAATTTATTTCACCTGATATACTTATGTGATTACAATGAGATATATTTGGCATGGCATATACTTTGCATATCACTACTTCTGAGCATGGTTTTGAGATAAGTATATACGTATTATATATTTTAGGGAAAGTATATAGGTTTTACGGTGAGGGGTTAGAACCTTTGAAAAGAGAAAAAGGTTTTGAAAATATTTGTTTTTGCCCACTCAAGTTTTCTGTTTTTCGCCCCTCCAGGTTCTAGGTAGCAGTGCTTTGGTGGCCACGAGGAATCCAACGGTATTCTGACAGAATTCACGAAAGTAGGATTCACCTTCGGGTGTTTTATCTTAGTAATTGTCGTTGACTGCAACTAGATGTTCTTATTGCTCTAAATGTGTATTTATACACTTACACTCTCACTAGCATCATTTCTTAGTTAGTATTTACTAACGATTCAGTTTTTATTTATTCGTATTTCTATTTATCTTCTTAGCTTCCACACTGTGCACATGGTTACGTCACTCTCACGTGACGGCTAGCATGCCCTTCTTGGGACGGGGTGTGTCATAATACAAGAAAGCTGCTAGACCTACTTCGTTGTCTTATTTTTCACCCACGTTATATTTACACCCACTATAAAAAGTTAAAAAATTAAAATGCTATTTTCCCACCCATTATTATTCCTAAAATAACCCTATACATCTATAATTAGAGATAAAAAGTCACAGAGCTATGCTTGTCGACAAATCAAGATGACCCACATAAAATTATCTTTTACCTCTTCGACGGAAACATAATCATCTACTTCTTCCATAGAAACATCATCTTCTAAGTTCATTCTTTTTGCTTTCTCTGAATGAAAGGAGATGGGAAAGATGAGTTAGGGTTTAAGGGAGACATATCATCTAAACATAGAGTGAGAGTTATCACGCCGAAATTTTTTTTTTTTTTTTATAAAGAAAAAAAGTAATGCAAAAGGGGGTAACTAAGGTCCTTATTAGTCATTTTACAAATTGACAAATTTTTAATTAAAAAATTCATAAAAAGGTGCGTGGGAAGATAAGACATTGAGGTGGGAATAATAGCTCTCATAATACAAATATACTAATGATGTTCTTAATAGTGTTTCAATTATCTTGTTAATAAACATTATTATGATTAGCCCATGTTAAAAATTTAATATCGGCTATGCCTTAATGGGAAGTAGTTAACATGATCTTCATGAGTATTATTATACTAGGGGGAGGGGATGGTCTTAACCTCCAAATAGACTAGCATTATGTGGTTTAAATTCGCATTTAGCTAGAATCAAACCGAAGACCTCTCACTTACAAGTTGTTTGGGCCCAAAATAATATTATTGGGCTGAGTTTATGATTGTTTTCGGCCCAGTGTCTTTCCAAAGACATTGTGGGTCAGTCAATCTGCCATAGGACGCTCAATCAGGCCAGCCGAGTCCTGGTGCAAGAAGGATTTGTTTGGATAAGAATGAAGAGGCCGAGTTCTGGTACGACATGGGGATTTCAAAGTTAAAGGCACTTAGAGTTCGGTGATGAATCTGTCTTAATATGGAGCTTGATTCAGAAACCCGTTAAGATTAGGATTGGCCGAATCATTATCAGATTGGGATAAGGAGTTTTAGTTTGAGTATATCTCTGATTCGGCCAGGAGTAGGTTTGCTGCTATAAATACAAGACTTAGTGCATCATTCAAACCTCTGCAACTCAACACACAAACTGCCCTGCATAAACTACGCGAAACCTTTCAACAACCTTGAGAACTCTATTCTTACCCCCTTTCTCACCAACACACCTTCAGTTTGGATAAACAACACTGTGAAGGTAACCGGTGAAACCTTCAGTTTGGATAAACAGCATTATCGCCATAGAATCAGTTGACCGTAGAGCACCTTTAGTTTAGATAAACAGCACTGCGTCGAGGCCGACTGGTTATCTATCCAAGTCTCGGTCGAGGAGGACTTTCGAGTCTTTATTGGCAGAGGTCATCTCATTAGCCTTCTCGGCGAAGTGAGGTGTTACAATTTACTAGGGCTCGACACATTGAACGTCGAGTTGTTTTATGATTGGATACTCAGAAGTGGGATTTAGAGGTCGGCATTCAAACGACCGAACCACATTCACGATTAAGACGTACATCTGCTTTGAGTACTTGTGTCCTTATACTTTGGTACTGATTCGGCGTGTTTATACCTTCAGGAATATAGTCACTGTGATCGAATCAGGCACCGACGAGTTGTGAACTTCGCAAAACTAGCAGCCTTGTCTTCAGGCTCTAGAACCTAAAGGTCGAGATGTGTTCCTTCCTCGGTCGTAATTGCAAAATGTAGAAGTCAGCAGCTCACTCGATGCAGCATCAACATATTTTACTCCTCGGCCGAATGACGTAGTTAGCTCATTAGTTATTCGGCCTGCGTGCCACGTAAGCTTGGTAGTTTTTAGGGTCAACACAAGTGAAGAGAAATACCAGTAGATTGTAGTACTAAGTGGCATGAGTAAATAAAAGTTGAGGAATGTTGATAGGAGCATATTTATGTGACTTTTAGCTTGTTTCCTTGCATGTATTTAGTTAGTTTCTACTTATTAGAGTGTTTTCAGCTATTTTCGTGTGTTTTCAGGTTCAAATGACAAAGTTGGCAAGAAAGTGCAATTTGGAGCATTTTAGAGCAGTTTTGGGCTTGGAATGGATAACACATGTATGGAGCAAGATGGATGGACGAATTTGAAGTTCAAGAGAGTAGGAATATGCAAAACATATGGAGAAATAAATCTAAGACAAAGAAGATAAGGAATCAGCTCAAAAGAAGGAAACATTATCCAAAACCTTATCTTATTCAACATTATCCAAACTTCCTTATCTTATCCTAACCTTATCCTAATCCTTTTTCACCTTAATTCCAGCTGCAAGGGGACCTAAAAACTTGATTTCTAGAAGGTTTACCTGTTCCTAAAAAGGTGCCGCACCTTATCCCTTGTTCTTCTAGAAATTAGCCACAAAACATGCTTTCTAGAAGACTTATCCCTTGTGCTATAAATCTGGCGCCTCTCCCTCTTCTAAAAGCTCTAAAACCTGCAATCCCTTTCCTCCTACAATTGTGCAATCCTTTTCCCTTCAGATTTTGGTACAGCCTAGTCTTTTTCTCACCCAATTTCGTGCCTTCCCTTCTCCCCATAAATACAACCCTTTGTGCCGCATAAATAACCACCCATCCTTCACCATAACTCACCTACATCCATCCACCACCACAATTCACACCATATACACATAAATTCATCAAGTGCCGCTGCAAGGAAGGAAGGAGAAGAGGAGCTTTGTGTCGTGCCACCATCCAAGGCAGTGCCGCAGCCTACTTTGGAGTGTTGGAGCGTTTCTGGGTTTTTTTCTATCCTTGGTTTTAGTTCAGTGTTTATTTTAGATTGCTTTTCAACTATGTTAGACATGTGGAACTAATTTCTTTTTAGTTAGAGGTGAATTCAAAGCCATGATTATATGTTTTATATGAACAGATTACGTCCAGTTATTGTTTCTTGAGTCTTGAATGTGATTTGCTTATCTGAGTTATCAAAACTTGTTTATGTATGTGGATTGAGGGTCGACACTTAATTTGTATGCATGAACTTGATGCTAGAGTATAAGAGAGTTTCACCTAATCGTTATGAACTTATATTCACAAGTAGTGGAAGTCACTAGTCATGATTGTGTTAAGTAAATCCTAGGCAGGAGTATCATGCTTTTCATAGTTACGAATGCCTCGTCAATGCTTATGGTTTTCAAAGAACTTAATGACCTTTGATACGATTTTCTATCATGCTTTTCATAGTTAGGGAACTTGATAAGGATAATTTAGTTGTGATGCGTATTCCATCCAATTCAATGAGTTAAGGAAAATCTGCTGGTTAATTTGTGCTATCACGGTTAACTTGGGGTGTTGTCATTCATAGTCTAAAGGAATAATAACTGGAAATTGGTTTGTATGCATATGTCATGTGTGGAGAAGGACCCTCTAACTAGCCTTTCACCCTTTTCAATTCACCAAATTCGTTTTATAAAGTGTTTTATGCAAAGTTTCTGTTTTAAGTTTTAAATTCGTCAAAAACAATTCCCCTTTTATTGAGTCTTGTTATTTGGGTCAAAATCTGTTTTCTTTTAGTTTTTTAGTCAAATTAAGTTTGATTTTCGTTGGAATCAATTGTTAGGTCTAGAATTGAGTCTTTTTTATTGCTTGTTGTTGTTTTGAGTGTTTTGAGTCAATTTTGAGTCTATAGAGTCTAATTTAGTGTTTTTAAGTCTTATATTTGTTGATTAGCATTCCTAGTTAATCCCCGGTCTAGAACGATTCCTACTTACATCTTTACTACAATTGTCAACAATAGGGTTTAATTTGTGTGTCAAGTTAATTTTCACACCAAATGTTTAGTCGACTTCATCTCATTTGTGTGAAAGTCAAAGAGGACCCCATCGCACAAACCTATACAAGAGAGTTACCTTTTGTTGGAACATTGACAGATTGAAGGATATTGGGAGTCCCATTAACACAAGTCTAATCAGTTTGTCAACTAAGGTTTACAGTTTTTACTCAATGTGTAGAACAACTAGGGTTTAGTCTTTTATCCATTGTGTTTACTTGTGTTGTAATTAACCTTAAATTAAGGAGTCTTGATATTGTAAATAGATTATGAGTGATTTGAGGAAGGTTGAGTGTTGTCCTCCCTAATCTCTCATCCTATATATGTTGTCTATTGTAACTGGTTCAATCACGAAATATACATCCAAAATTTAATACCTTTAGTTATGCGTGAGTTTGTAGATGACATGGTAGTAGACACAAGGATATATGTTTTACTCATCGATTAAAATTTGATCAAAGAAAAAAACTTGTGGATTAAAATTAAGGATGGGCATCAGGTGGATTCATTGAAACCCAATTTCACCCAAGAACTGAGGCAAACCAACCCACTCAAACCACTCTTAGGCTGGTTGAGTTGGGATTAATTGTTTTCTTTCTAATTCCTAATGTCATGTGAGTATGAGTGACAAATATTCAAAATCCATGCCATATTTGACTTAAATCATGTGAACAAGGGTTCTAAAAGACGACAGGCGCTAGTCGGGCAGCGGGCTGGAGCCTAGCGCCTAGGCAGCTGGGCGGGCGCCTAGGCAGACTAGGTGGATTTAAGTAAATCCATTATATTTCGTGTAAATAAGTGTTTGTTTATACTTAAAGTATATATAATTTCATCATAAACTATAAAATAGAATGACATATATATTATGAAGTATTGGAACATAATGAAAATATGGGGAACAAGCGTATAATGTGTGCTCATTTAAGTATTCAACAAGTCTCTTACAATTTATTGAAAAATAAATAAAATGCAAAATTAAAGTTATCTATTTTCTGTGTAAGTGAGTCGTAACCTAGGCGGGTCTAGGTGGGTCTAGGCGGGTTAGGTGGGTGCCTATGCGGTCTAGGCCTTTCTTAATGTTCAAACGCCTAGGCATTAATCGGGGCGGTGGCCACCCGCGTAGTGCCTAGGCCTCGGCGCTAGGTGGGGATTTTTAGAACAGGGACTGTTGTAGAATCTCTACATATTACATAATATTTGAGTTTCATGTTTAAATAAACTATATATTTACAAACGCCTTAATTATTTAACGAAATTGAAGAAAATGACCATAGCTGCACGTTTTAAGGAGTGAAGGGACCAATGGTCATGGATTTTTAGTTGAGAGACCATTACTCCAAAGTTGAGGGACCATTGCTACAATTTGCTCATACATATATTCACATGAATTATATAAGATTGTCAAATGGCCTCCTATCTAATATATGCATATTTAAGAATTGTTTCGGTTTCAATCGAGTTAATAATTATTTCTACAAAACTCAACTCACTTATTGTATGGGTAGTTAGGTTTCTACCCGAAAGTAAAATTTTAAATTCCACAACCCTAACCATTTTGATTGGATTGGTCGGTAACCCAATAAAATGCCCACCCCAAGGCTATATCTAACCCAAGGGTGGGAAATTCCAAAAGTTAGCCTCGTATTTTTAACTATTTATCTATACATATGAGGCTAATTAGTTTTTCCTCCAACGGTAAGGGACCTATAGTTTCCACCCCCAACTTCATAATTTGTTAAACTTTTATATTTCTTTGAATTTTTTTCCTAATAATTTTGGAATTAGTTTTTGTATAATCTATCTTGTTTTATTTTTACTGTAATACCCCGTATTTGAAAAAATGAGTATATAAATGTGTGTGTAGGTGCTTATATTTATTTCAAATGTAATGATTTTATTGAGTTTATTTTTGTACCTCTTTATTTTTGATATTTTTTGGGTATCTTATGAGGTAATTTGCAAACATTGGAAACTCATTATTATGGTGATTATTCACCACTCTAAAATAGAAGATAGCAACTTATTGTGGTTAAAACATTTCATGTGTCCTTTGATGGAAGGAACAACTTGCATAACAATTTATTGAGTACACCAACCGTAAAACCCAAGAACAAGAGGTGGCATGCAAGCTCACATCACCACCGTAATCCCCTTCTAACAAGCAGAGCAGCAACACACCAACTGTAGTCCCCTTCTAAGAAAAATTAATCTAATTTTTTTTAAAAGGTAATAATTTTCCCCTAACTTGCCGACACAATCCCTCCAAACATCCTTCCCCAATTTCTTTTGCCGACGCCACTCTTTCACTCTAACTCTCCCATCCCTAAATTTAAAAACTAAACAAATAAATAACAAAATTTATGAAAATAGAAGCTTACCAGATGAAGAATGCCTAGAGAACACGACCTGGAGAACGATCAAGAGAGATCGGTGGGACGACACACCCTTTTCAGATCTGGTTCTCCGAGAGTGGTGTGCGAGAGTCTGATGGCATGAGAAGGGAGAGTAGGAGAAAGGAGGGCATTGTTGGCAAATTGAAAATTCCTTAATGGGTTTACTGTTCACCCATGTTTCTCAAAATAAGCTTGTTTTTTCTTAAGTTGCTTTTTGCAACTTCAGGCTTTTGATTTTTTTTTTTTTTTACAAAAAACTTTGAAAAAAAAGCTGATTTAGAGTGTTTACCAAACACCAAAAACTACCTAACTTATTTTTATACTCATTTTTTTTAAAAAGTTAAGCTAAACCAAACCAGTAACTAGAATTCTCTCTAGATTTCTTTAGATTGTTCTAGCTTGTTCTATACAAAGACGACGCAAATAAATACTCCTTGTCTTTGTTCGTTTTTGTAACTAAGCTGACTTTTTAACATTAAAAAGGAAAAAAAAATGATGTCGTCCAGTATGTGAGAATTCATTAATCATTATACTTATGATCATTTTCTTTTAACTTTATGAACAAGCTATTATGTTACAATGTGACAACTATTCCTCTGTCATACAATGTTCATATTATAAAAATGATTTATGGAATCTTATTATTCAACCATCGAATCTTTATTCTTTTTTCAACCAAAACATAGAAACGATCGTTTTTGCAGGTGACTAATTTCACTAGTAGGCTTTGGGGGTGCATTTTTGCTCACCCATATTAACTATAGGGTATGCTCACCCCCTCTTCCAATGGTTGCCACATGTCATCCACATTAACCTAGTTAAGCCTAATTTAAAAAAAAATTGTGCTTAATTAATAGGAGAGAGAATCTTCCTTCCACTTAAATCTGCACATTTATCCTTATGAGGTTTTCATTCTTCTTGTCGAAACTTACACCAGCAAATTGAACAACTTGCTATTTTCTTCGACTAAATTTCTTTTATGTTTTCGTTTATCCTATAATATAAACTAGGTTGTTGTTGACAAGACTTGAAGAATTTTTTAACATTCATGTTTCTTGGCTGAATGTTGTTGCATGTTTGTGGATGCAAATTTTCGCCATTTTTTCCTTTGACGAAAATGCACCTGCAAAATAATAACACCTAAGATTGAGGCCAAAAGCCTCACGCACCAACGATGAATGGGGGGAGGGGCTTTGGCTAAAGAATCTCTTATGCCAAAGTTAGAATTTTGAAAAGAATGTATTTAGGAGTTTGTGGATGACAAATGGCTTAGCTTTTTAGTGGGATAATAGGGCTATTTATAGGGGAGTGACCGGCCCTATTTGGAGAATAGTGGCCTGCCATATATGGTGTAATTAGGTGAATAATTGCTAGATATTATGTGAAATAATATCTTGCAATTAACATGGCAAATTAATCCTAAATTAAATAGGAAATTTGGGAGTTACCTTTTGAATAAGGCTTTGATGAGGAGTGATGAGAGGGATTTGAATAAATACCATTTTGATCACCTTTGACTCTTCCTTGATTGAGCCGTTATTGTCCGGTGCATGCGCGTCGGAATCCCGTTGTACCTCGAGGGTAATTTTGTCATTTTCACCCAAAAGTCCACGTGTCATTTGCATAATTTTCTTCATTATTTTAGGCTCCACAAATGCCCCCACACTTGTTGGGTTGCTCCCAGGAAAAGGCAGCAGGTGTAGAGATCTTCCCTTATTTTAGGAAAAATAAGATTGTTTTCTATTTTGATGTATATTCCCATTTTAATTGGAAATTAGATCCTTCTAGGAAAGGGAAATAATCACTTCCAAAGTTTATTTAAGTTTACCTTAAGTAGATGATTAAATCAAGTTCAGAGAGCAATTTATTCCACCCAACAAGAGAGAGAAAGCTAGAGGATGTTTGTTCCCCCTCCCTTAACAATCTTCTTCACTTGCCCGTGCAAAGGACCGTCTTTTGTTGCTTTCTTCGTCTTCACGCCACACGAAGGTAAGTAAAAATTAATTTTTCTTGTCTTCTTAATTTTTTGAGAGCCTCAGGGCTTGAAATTTAGCTCGACGGGGGTTGAAGATTTGTCAAAAATGGACTTGGAAAGGCCACGATATTGTTGTCGTGGACGGCTTGTTGTTGTTGGTTCGGTGCGACGGCAGCTGGCTAGGCCAAGTATGGCTCGGCTTGGGCTGAGTTGATTAGAGCATTAGGGTGCCAGGTTGAGTCTGAGACGGGCTAGGCGTGCGAGCAGGGGGCTGGGCTTTAGGCCTGGCCTTCTGAGCAGGTGTCAAAGAGGCGTGGGCCTTCTGGTTTGCTAGGCTTGAGCCCGTATACAGAGATAGTGTGGGAGGCGCAGGGGCACTTGCCTTCTTCCAGCTGAATTGGGTCGAGAGCCCTTTAGGCCGAGAGAGAAATGAACTAGGTCATGGGGCCTGCCGTGGCTGCTGGGCTCTTGCGATCTTGGGCCTGTGGCTGGTTAGTCCTTGGGCCATGGGGCCTGGTGCGCTGTTGTTTTTTTTTTTTGTTTTTTGTTTTTTTTTTTGCAACTATCTAACGATTCTTCCTTGCATCTTTGTAGAGTTTCTTTGAGCATGTCTTTTGCAAGCCATAAGAGTGATAATGGTGTGCCACCGTTGTATTGTTAAGACTGGTCTTTGAGTAAATTAGGCTACTTCAAGGCTGCTCACTTCAAAATTAGTTCCAATTACTCGTTCACAGATTTCCTTGAAGTATATAGGCACGCCATTCTATCTTGGGTGCATGTGAAGCATGTTAAGGAGGGGAGAAGTCGTGAGCCACGCAGTCGAAGAGCTATCAACTTTCACCTTTATTACTTCGTGTTGGGATTTACTTTTCCCATGCCGTATTTCTTCCAAGAAGTGTTTTGCTCTATGAAGTGTGCCCCCGCTTAGTGTTCTCCAAACATAGTTCATGTGATGATGGGATTCCTCAATCTGAGTCAATTATTTAACTTGGATCTAACTGTCAACAAATTCTGGTACTTCTTTGACATAGGCCAAATTGATGAAGTTGGGCAGCTGCGATCCCGCCATAGGCTCTTTGATCATTCGAGCAAGGAAGATCATGACTGGGCCAATGAGACTTTAGAGATAAGTGAAGAGTGGGAGTCTGATACTTCCCCTGAGCTGCATGTTTCGACGATTTTCATACTGGTAAGTAAACTGCTTGGTCTTTAGGCTGCTTTGTGCTGTTGCTAAGCTGCTATCTGATTTGTTGATTGTCATCCTCTATCTATGTAGATTCAGAGTTTGGCTCAACTCCCAAGACTTCTCCAGATATGAAGAAGGTGCATATTGTTTTAGGTATCCTTATTGAGTACCATGAATGGCATTGGCTGCTAGTCATCTTCGCCGGGAAAAAGGTGAGTTATTCCCGAGAGAGAAGATAAAATGGATCAAGGCTGATGCCTTGGCTCATCCGATCGCTATCGTGGAGCCTGCTATGAATGAAGGTGGAAATAAAAGATCTTCCCCGCCTACTCAAGAGATGCTGGTTGAGAAAAAACCAAAGACTTCATCCGCTGCTCGTAAGGGACCACTTGTTGCCGAGAGACTTGTGATTGACTTGACTTCTTCCAAGGGGAAGAAAGATAAAGCTACTAGATCTCAGCTTGTGATGCCTGTTGTCATACCCTTAGTGCCGAAGTCTGTGCCAAGACGTCGGTTGGGAGTTAAGTGATAGGTGCATATTTTCATATATTTTTATCATATACTTTCTTTGGATTTTGTATATATGAATGGGTTAAATGCACTAATTTATATTGTTTTAATTTATAGGCATTCAATACGGGAGTTATGTGAAAAAGAAGTGAAAAATGAGCTTTTTGGGTGTCTTGAGTAATTCCAGTGGAGCACGAGGCTAATTAACTGGGCTAATACATATGCACTACAACAAGAAGATGAGACTGCAACGGTTTTGGAAATCAAATGGACATGGGAGTGCTATTCAATGGATTTAAGGAGAGACATAATTATTTGTTTTTATTATATCCGTTTATTTTCTTTTTATTTAATTATCCGTTTATTTTCTTTTTATTTAATAAGAACTTAAAGTGCATTAGTTAGGATTTTAGTGGGGTTTAATTAGTTTTTTTTCTTGTTCTTTGTCTTTGCCGTGGGTCTTCTTTATATGGAGATTGATTCTCCATTGTGGGGGAGCAACCAATCCACAAAACAAAATCATATATTCTACAAAGTGGGGCTGCGGCAAAGAGGAAAGGTACTTTGGAGTTCTTCTTTGCTAGGGCTACGATGTAGCCTAATCATGAATACTTAATTGCCTTGTGACATTGTTATTATCAAGTTTTTTATCTTTATTGAGTATCTTTTGCTATTCGTAATGCACTTGATTTTTATTTAGATGCTTGATCACCATCTAGGTTTAAATTAGGTTGATTTGATGCAAGTTAGAGTAGATGCCATACTTAACTTGGGTTTAGCTTCTTGCAATTGATACCATAAACACCTATTTGTAGATGCCATACAATTAGGGTTTGTGTGATTTTCCAACGATTTCCATAGAGCTTAATGGGTTCTTACTTGTGTAAATTCATCTAGATGCCATAGAGGGTTAACATGTAAGGATACTTTTGATGTAACCAGATGCCATGGCCGTCGAATAATTTAGGGAAAATCGATCATCAGTATTGGGGAACTACTTGAGCATAACATATTAAGGGAATTAAGTAGGATTGGTTACGGTGAATTCAGATGCCCTAGGTTTTATTTTCTTATGTTTTTAATTTTATTATTCCATGCATTTTATTCCAAGTTTCGTTTTATTTCAGTTTAATTCAAAATCTCCTATCTTTTTCATTAAAGCTTATCAAATATAATTTGTTTCAATTTAATCAGTAAGACTTTAGAATCAATTCGATCTCTGTGGGACGATATCCGTGCTTATATGCTATACAATCATCCGATTCGTATACTTGCGAGCACTAAAATTCGAGACTTAATGAGTTTAATTTTTGTTATCTAATTTACGCAACAAGTTTCTGACGCCGTTGCCGGGGATCGAATTTGATTCTATTCCTTACTTAATTGGGTTGTTACATTTTTTTAGTTGGTTTAGCTTTAATGTTTATTTTTAGTTTTTTTTTTCAATAATAAAGTATTTCCTAAGTCTCTTGTTTAGCTTACCCATTATTTTCTATTTTTGCAGAAAAATGCAGCCACTTTACCTTGTTGCCAATACAAAATTCAAGTTTGGGGGTGGATTGCCTTCTACATCTTTGCTTGCACGTCTCGTTTAAACCCGGGAAGTTTCTTTGTCCTAAGAGCTTTATTGATTAATTTTTCTTTATGTACCTTTGTTGTCTATTTTCTTTACTTTTCTCTTCATTTTTTTTAGTTTTCTTCATTTTAGTTGTAGAAAAATAAAATAACAATTACATAAAAAATATAAATTTTGAAAATCTCAAAAACATTTTATTTTTCTTTGAGTCTTGTTCTTTTTGGCTACGTCCCAATTCAGTGATGAGATTTGGTCTTAATTTTTTCATAACTTTCAAGAAATTTAAGTTTGACATTAGTTCTTTACATTATCTTTGTTTTAACCATTTTTTTTTTATGAGCATGACTTGGAAAATATATATGCACGTAGCCTTGTTGGTGTGAAACTTAAGCATCATTTAACGCTTCATATGTGAATCTAGTGAGCTTAAGTGACCCTTGTGAGCTTTTGAGCCTATTTTATGATTGAACCACTATGCATCAATCTCATTTATTCTTGTGCGTTTGATCTCATTTTTACATGTATCTCTAGAACTTGCTTTATACCTCTCGTTGCATTCATCAATTCATGTAAAATATTGGAAGTGATTTAGGCATTTGTTTCTTTCGTTTGAGCCTTTCTAGCCAACCGTTATAATTATTTTTCCTAGTTAGCCCCGTTGAGCCTTTATGTGAGCTGTTTCTTGTTCTTTAACCTAAATTATCCCTACCTAGCCTCGTAAAAAAAATAATTCATATCCATCTAATGGCTTGTAGAGTAATTCTTTAAGAGAAGAGAGTTCAAAGTTTTGGGGGCTAAATATTGCTATGGACAAAAAAAAAAAAAAAAAAAAAAAACGAGTTGATGTTTACTGTAAAGAAAAAAAAAAGTGAAAAGAGAAAAAAGAGAAAAAAAAATCCGCTGCTTATTATTAAAAAAAAGGGAATGTTTCAAAGATCAATCAATGGAAATAAGGTTCAAGTTATGTGCTTACGTTTTGATGAGCTTCATGAGTTTAAGCAATTATCTCTAAAATGTTTCAAAGATCAATCAATGGAAATAAGGTTCAAGTTATGTGCTTACGTTTTGATGAGCTTCATGAGTTTAAGCAATTATCTCTAAAATTCAATTGTAAAGCTCTACAAGCTATTTACACTTTATGTTTTTCCATAACCTTCCTTTCATTAGCCTATCATCCTTGGCCCCATTACAACCTTAATAAAGTCCTTTTGATCCAAGGAGTTACAAGATATTGATAGCGAGATAGGTGGACAAGCAAGCATATGGTGGCATGTTTTGTGAGATCATTTGAGTGAAACACATTTACCTACAAATATGAGTGATGAGTGTATGCCTTGTGAGAAGTTCACTTGTTTGCATATGATGATTTTAAAAAGTTTGGAATTGCATTGGCATGACTATTACACACACTACACTCCAAGTTGGTTTGATTAAAATTTGGTTAACTCTTGGATAATGTCTTGAACTACTGTTGTTTCTTTCTTGAAAGTTATCTCACGGTTGGTGTTATCTTAAATATTAAAATTTGGGAAGTTAGCTAAAAATTTGTTGTCTTTTATTTTACTTTGTTTTGTTTTGCTCGAGAACAAGCAAAATCTAAGTTTGGGGGTATTTGATAGGTGCATATTTTCATATATTTTTATCATATACTTTCTTTGGATTTTGTATATATGAATGAGTTAAATGCACTAATTTATATTGTTTTAATTTATAGGCATTCAATACGGGAGTTATGTGAAAAAGAAGTGAAAAATGAGCTTTTTGGGTGTCTTGAGTAATTCCAGTGGAGCACGAGGCTAATTAACTGGGCTAATACATATGCACTACAACAAGAAGATGAGACTGCAACGGTTTTGGAAATCAAATGGACATGGGAGTGCTATTCAATGGATTTAAGGAGAGACATAATTATTTGTTTTTATTATATCCGTTTATTTTCTTTTTATTTAATTATCCGTTTATTTTCTTTTTATTTAATAAGAACTTAAAGTGCATTAGTTAGGATTTTAGTGGGGTTTAATTAGTTTTTTTTCTTGTTCTTTGTCTTTGCCGTGGGTCTTCTTTATATGGAGATTGATTCTCCATTGTGGGGGAGCAACCAATCCACAAAACAAAATCATATATTCTACAAAGTGGGGCTGCGGCAAAGAGGAAAGGTACTTTGGAGTTCTTCTTTGCTAGGGCTACGATGTAGCCTAATCATGAATACTTAATTGCCTTGTGACATTGTTATTATCAAGTTTTTTATCTTTATTGAGTATCTTTTGCTATTCGTAATGCACTTGATTTTTATTTAGATGCTTGATCACCATCTAGGTTTAAATTAGGTTGATTTGATGCAAGTTAGAGTAGATGCCATACTTAACTTGGGTTTAGCTTCTTGCAATTGATACCATAAACACCTATTTGTAGATGCCATACAATTAGGGTTTGTGTGATTTTCCAACGATTTCCATAGAGCTTAATGGGTTCTTACTTGTTTAAATTCATCTAGATGCCATAGAGGGTTAACATGTAAGGATACTTTTGATGTAACCAGATGCCATGGCCGTCGAATAATTTAGGGAAAATCGATCATCAGTATTGGGGAACTACTTGAGCATAACATATTAAGGGAATTAAGTAGGATTGGTTACGGTGAATTCAGATGCCCTAGGTTTTATTTTCTTATGTTTTTAATTTTATTATTCCATGCATTTTATTCCAAGTTTCGTTTTATTTCAGTTTAATTCAAAATCTCCTATCTTTTTCATTAAAGCTTATCAAATATAATTTGTTTCAATTTAATCAGTAAGACTTTAGAATCAATTCGATCTCTGTGGGACGATATCCGTGCTTATATGCTATACAATCATCCGATTCGTATACTTGCGAGCACTAAAATTCGAGACTTAATGAGTTTAATTTTTGTTATCTAATTTACGCAACAAGTTTCTGACGCCGTTGCCGGGGATCGAATTTGATTCTATTCCTTACTTAATTGGGTTGTTACATTTTTTTAGTTGGTTTAGCTTTAATGTTTATTTTTAGTTTTTTTTTTCAATAATAAAGTATTTCCTAAGTCTCTTGTTTAGCTTACCCATTATTTTCTATTTTTGCAGAAAAATGCAGCCACTTTACCTTGTTGCCAATACAAAATTCAAGTTTGGGGGTGGATTGCCTTCTACATCTTTGCTTGCACGTCTCGTTTAAACCCGGGAAGTTTCTTTGTCCTAAGAGCTTTATTGATTAATTTTTCTTTATGTACCTTTGTTGTCTATTTTCTTTACTTTTCTCTTCATTTTTTTTAGTTTTCTTCATTTTAGTTGTAGAAAAATAAAATAACAATTACATAAAAAATATAAATTTTGAAAATCTCAAAAACATTTTATTTTTCTTTGAGTCTTGTTCTTTTTGGCTACGTCCCAATTCAGTGATGAGATTTGGTCTTAATTTTTTCATAACTTTCAAGAAATTTAAGTTTGACATTAGTTCTTTACATTATCTTTGTTTTAACCATTTTTTTTTTATGAGCATGACTTGGAAAATATATATGCACGTAGCCTTGTTGGTGTGAAACTTAAGCATCATTTAACGCTTCATATGTGAATCTAGTGAGCTTAAGTGACCCTTGTGAGCTTTTGAGCCTATTTTATGATTGAACCACTATGCATCAATCTCATTTATTCTTGTGCGTTTGATCTCATTTTTACATGTATCTCTAGAACTTGCTTTATACCTCTCGTTGCATTCATCAATTCATGTAAAATATTGGAAGTGATTTAGGCATTTGTTTCTTTCGTTTGAGCCTTTCTAGCCAACCGTTATAATTATTTTTCCTAGTTAGCCCCGTTGAGCCTTTATGTGAGCTGTTTCTTGTTCTTTAACCTAAATTATCCCTACCTAGCCTCGTAAAAAAAATAATTCATATCCATCTAATGGCTTGTAGAGTAATTCTTTAAGAGAAGAGAGTTCAAAGTTTTGGGGGCTAAATATTGCTATGGACAAAAAAAAAAAAAAAAAAAAAAAACGAGTTGATGTTTACTGTAAAGAAAAAAAAAAGTGAAAAGAGAAAAAAGAGAAAAAAAAATCCGCTGCTTATTATTAAAAAAAAGGGAATGTTTCAAAGATCAATCAATGGAAATAAGGTTCAAGTTATGTGCTTACGTTTTGATGAGCTTCATGAGTTTAAGCAATTATCTCTAAAATGTTTCAAAGATCAATCAATGGAAATAAGGTTCAAGTTATGTGCTTACGTTTTGATGAGCTTCATGAGTTTAAGCAATTATCTCTAAAATTCAATTGTAAAGCTCTACAAGCTATTTACACTTTATGTTTTTCCATAACCTTCCTTTCATTAGCCTATCATCCTTGGCCCCATTACAACCTTAATAAAGTCCTTTTGATCCAAGGAGTTACAAGATATTGATAGCGAGATAGGTGGACAAGCAAGCATATGGTGGCATGTTTTGTGAGATCATTTGAGTGAAACACATTTACCTACAAATATGAGTGATGAGTGTATGCCTTGTGAGAAGTTCACTTGTTTGCATATGATGATTTTAAAAAGTTTGGAATTGCATTGGCATGACTATTACACACACTACACTCCAAGTTGGTTTGATTAAAATTTGGTTAACTCTTGGATAATGTCTTGAACTACTGTTGTTTCTTTCTTGAAAGTTATCTCACGGTTGGTGTTATCTTAAATATTAAAATTTGGGAAGTTAGCTAAAAATTTGTTGTCTTTTATTTTACTTTGTTTTGTTTTGCTCGAGAACAAGCAAAATCTAAGTTTGGGGGTATTTGATAGGTGCATATTTTCATATATTTTTATCATATACTTTCTTTGGATTTTGTATATATGAATGAGTTAAATGCACTAATTTATATTGTTTTAATTTATAGGCATTCAATACGGGAGTTATGTGAAAAAGAAGTGAAAAATGAGCTTTTTGGGTGTCTTGAGTAATTCCAGTGGAGCACGAGGCTAATTAACTGGGCTAATACATATGCACTACAACAAGAAGATGAGACTGCAACGGTTTTGGAAATCAAATGGACATGGGAGTGCTATTCAATGGATTTAAGGAGAGACATAATTATTTGTTTTTATTATATCCGTTTATTTTCTTTTTATTTAATTATCCGTTTATTTTCTTTTTATTTAATAAGAACTTAAAGTGCATTAGTTAGGATTTTAGTGGGGTTTAATTAGTTTTTTTTCTTGTTCTTTGTCTTTGCCGTGGGTCTTCTTTATATGGAGATTGATTCTCCATTGTGGGGGAGCAACCAATCCACAAAACAAAATCATATATTCTACAAAGTGGGGCTGCGGCAAAGAGGAAAGGTACTTTGGAGTTCTTCTTTGCTAGGGCTACGATGTAGCCTAATCATGAATACTTAATTGCCTTGTGACATTGTTATTATCAAGTTTTTTATCTTTATTGAGTATCTTTTGCTATTCGTAATGCACTTGATTTTTATTTAGATGCTTGATCACCATCTAGGTTTAAATTAGGTTGATTTGATGCAAGTTAGAGTAGATGCCATACTTAACTTGGGTTTAGCTTCTTGCAATTGATACCATAAACACCTATTTGTAGATGCCATACAATTAGGGTTTGTGTGATTTTCCAACGATTTCCATAGAGCTTAATGGGTTCTTACTTGTTTAAATTCATCTAGATGCCATAGAGGGTTAACATGTAAGGATACTTTTGATGTAACCAGATGCCATGGCCGTCGAATAATTTAGGGAAAATCGATCATCAGTATTGGGGAACTACTTGAGCATAACATATTAAGGGAATTAAGTAGGATTGGTTACGGTGAATTCAGATGCCCTAGGTTTTATTTTCTTATGTTTTTAATTTTATTATTCCATGCATTTTATTCCAAGTTTCGTTTTATTTCAGTTTAATTCAAAATCTCCTATCTTTTTCATTAAAGCTTATCAAATATAATTTGTTTCAATTTAATCAGTAAGACTTTAGAATCAATTCGATCTCTGTGGGACGATATCCGTGCTTATATGCTATACAATCATCCGATTCGTATACTTGCGAGCACTAAAATTCGAGACTTAATGAGTTTAATTTTTGTTATCTAATTTACGCAACAAGTTTCTGACGCCGTTGCCGGGGATCGAATTTGATTCTATTCCTTACTTAATTGGGTTGTTACATTTTTTTAGTTGGTTTAGCTTTAATGTTTATTTTTAGTTTTTTTTTTCAATAATAAAGTATTTCCTAAGTCTCTTGTTTAGCTTACCCATTATTTTCTATTTTTGCAGAAAAATGCAGCCACTTTACCTTGTTGCCAATACAAAATTCAAGTTTGGGGGTGGATTGCCTTCTACATCTTTGCTTGCACGTCTCGTTTAAACCCGGGAAGTTTCTTTGTCCTAAGAGCTTTATTGATTAATTTTTCTTTATGTACCTTTGTTGTCTATTTTCTTTACTTTTCTCTTCATTTTTTTTAGTTTTCTTCATTTTAGTTGTAGAAAAATAAAATAACAATTACATAAAAAATATAAATTTTGAAAATCTCAAAAACATTTTATTTTTCTTTGAGTCTTGTTCTTTTTGGCTACGTCCCAATTCAGTGATGAGATTTGGTCTTAATTTTTTCATAACTTTCAAGAAATTTAAGTTTGACATTAGTTCTTTACATTATCTTTGTTTTAACCATTTTTTTTTTATGAGCATGACTTGGAAAATATATATGCACGTAGCCTTGTTGGTGTGAAACTTAAGCATCATTTAACGCTTCATATGTGAATCTAGTGAGCTTAAGTGACCCTTGTGAGCTTTTGAGCCTATTTTATGATTGAACCACTATGCATCAATCTCATTTATTCTTGTGCGTTTGATCTCATTTTTACATGTATCTCTAGAACTTGCTTTATACCTCTCGTTGCATTCATCAATTCATGTAAAATATTGGAAGTGATTTAGGCATTTGTTTCTTTCGTTTGAGCCTTTCTAGCCAACCGTTATAATTATTTTTCCTAGTTAGCCCCGTTGAGCCTTTATGTGAGCTGTTTCTTGTTCTTTAACCTAAATTATCCCTACCTAGCCTCGTAAAAAAAATAATTCATATCCATCTAATGGCTTGTAGAGTAATTCTTTAAGAGAAGAGAGTTCAAAGTTTTGGGGGCTAAATATTGCTATGGACAAAAAAAAAAAAAAAAAAAAAAAACGAGTTGATGTTTACTGTAAAGAAAAAAAAAAGTGAAAAGAGAAAAAAGAGAAAAAAAAATCCGCTGCTTATTATTAAAAAAAAGGGAATGTTTCAAAGATCAATCAATGGAAATAAGGTTCAAGTTATGTGCTTACGTTTTGATGAGCTTCATGAGTTTAAGCAATTATCTCTAAAATGTTTCAAAGATCAATCAATGGAAATAAGGTTCAAGTTATGTGCTTACGTTTTGATGAGCTTCATGAGTTTAAGCAATTATCTCTAAAATTCAATTGTAAAGCTCTACAAGCTATTTACACTTTATGTTTTTCCATAACCTTCCTTTCATTAGCCTATCATCCTTGGCCCCATTACAACCTTAATAAAGTCCTTTTGATCCAAGGAGTTACAAGATATTGATAGCGAGATAGGTGGACAAGCAAGCATATGGTGGCATGTTTTGTGAGATCATTTGAGTGAAACACATTTACCTACAAATATGAGTGATGAGTGTATGCCTTGTGAGAAGTTCACTTGTTTGCATATGATGATTTTAAAAAGTTTGGAATTGCATTGGCATGACTATTACACACACTACACTCCAAGTTGGTTTGATTAAAATTTGGTTAACTCTTGGATAATGTCTTGAACTACTGTTGTTTCTTTCTTGAAAGTTATCTCACGGTTGGTGTTATCTTAAATATTAAAATTTGGGAAGTTAGCTAAAAATTTGTTGTCTTTTATTTTACTTTGTTTTGTTTTGCTCGAGAACAAGCAAAATCTAAGTTTGGGGGTATTTGATAGGTGCATATTTTCATATATTTTTATCATATACTTTCTTTGGATTTTGTATATATGAATGAGTTAAATGCACTAATTTATATTGTTTTAATTTATAGGCATTCAATACGGGAGTTATGTGAAAAAGAAGTGAAAAATGAGCTTTTTGGGTGTCTTGAGTAATTCCAGTGGAGCACGAGGCTAATTAACTGGGCTAATACATATGCACTACAACAAGAAGATGAGACTGCAACGGTTTTGGAAATCAAATGGACATGGGAGTGCTATTCAATGGATTTAAGGAGAGACATAATTATTTGTTTTTATTATATCCGTTTATTTTCTTTTTATTTAATTATCCGTTTATTTTCTTTTTATTTAATAAGAACTTAAAGTGCATTAGTTAGGATTTTAGTGGGGTTTAATTAGTTTTTTTTTTCTTCTTTGTCTTTGCCGTGGATCTTCTTTATATGGAGATTGATTCTCCATTGTGGGGGAGCAACCAATCCACAAAACAAAATCATATATTCTACAAAGTGGGGCTGCGGCAAAGAGCAAAGGTACTTTGGAGTTCTTCTTTGCTAGGGCTACGATGTAGCCTAATCATGAATACTTAATTGCCTTGTGACATTGTTATTATCAAGTTTTTTATCTTTATTGAGTATCTTTTGCTATTCGTAATGCACTTGATTTTTATTTAGATGCTTGATCACCATCTAGGTTTAAATTAGGTTGATTTGATGCAAGTTAGAGTAGATGCCATACTTAACTTGGGTTTAGCTTCTTGCAATTGATACCATAAACACCTATTTGTAGATGCCATACAATTAGGGTTTGTGTGATTTTCCAACGATTTCCATAGAGCTTAATGGGTTCTTACTTGTTTAAATTCATCTAGATGCCATAGAGGGTTAACATGTAAGGATACTTTTGATGTAACCAGATGCCATGGCCGTCGAATAATTTAGGGAAAATCGATCATCAGTATTGGGGAACTACTTGAGCATAACATATTAAGGGAATTAAGTAGGATTGGTTACGGTGAATTCAGATGCCCTAGGTTTTATTTTCTTATGTTTTTAATTTTATTATTCCATGCATTTTATTCCAAGTTTCGTTTTATTTCAGTTTAATTCAAAATCTCCTATCTTTTTCATTAAAGCTTATCAAATATAATTTGTTTCAATTTAATCAGTAAGACTTTAGAATCAATTCGATCTCTGTGGGACGATCTCCGTGCTTATATGCTATACAATCATCTGATTCGTATACTTGCGAGCACTAAAATTCGAGACTTATTGAGTTTAATTTTTGTTATCTAATTTACGCAACATTAAGTTCGGTTCACCTTTGGATAGGCTTGCTACTATGAAGAGCTATAAGGTGGACTCTACTGCTAAAGTGGCACCATGGCCTATTCCTATTGCTGCTAAGACTGGTTCACCTGCCGAGAAAGAGGACACTGCTTGCGTGGGCAATTGTGATATTTGCACTTTTGAAGCTAGATCTGCTTGAAGACATGGACATGTATGCCAAGCTTGTTGATGGCGTTAGAGGGTTTGTTTGCCCAAGTTCCTATTCGCAGCATACGACCCAATATAGAAGAACTGCTCTGCTTACCATGATACAGAAAATGATGATTCTGGTAGTCGAGTCTATGCTCTTTGACTAAGAGGATACCAAGGCTGCCAAGAAGATGGCAATGACTATGGTAATTGAGGCTTATTCTTCAACCGAGAGGATTAAAAAGTTAGAGTTTGAGCTCGTCGCTTTGAAGGGGTCCAATATCTCTGCCCTCACTTCTCTATAACTTGAGACCGTTTACCAGGAGATCGTTGACTTGAAGACTAGGCTTGACGCGATCCAAGTTAAGTATGAAAGTGCAGAGAAAGAGATTGGTCGTTACATACCTTAGATTCAAGATCTTGAACATGCCATTTTTGAGCTTCATTCTGCTACGTAAAGGATGTAGAGTTGATTGCTGCTTACAATCAAGTGATCCACTTCAAGAAGATCGTCGATAGGCTAGAACCCCAAGTGTTGGAACTCTAAGGTGTGCTGAAGATTAATGAAAATATGAAGAATGAAGTGGATGAGCTGCAACGCGTCCGTGTTGGTCGGCTCGAGGAGAACGAGCAGTTGAAGGATGAGAAGGTTGGACTCGAGGCTTTGCTTGTTCAAATTCAGGCCAATTTCTACAAGCTGGGTTATGTAGATCATCTCTTTGGTTGGCTGTTTAACTTTAAGTTTGCTGGCAAAGACTTTGAGACCTTCTTTATTTCTCCTGAAGACTTGCTTGCCTTTACTTTTGAGGCTTCCATTGGTGAATTAGTTGGAGAAGTTGGTGCCTAGGCTGGGGCAACCCAGGGTGAAGCGGTGGATGATGTCGTTGCTGAGAGTGTGGCTGCTACTGAAGGTGTGGCGACCGAGTAGTCGTGGGATGTCCAAGCTGCTGAAGAATAAACTTCTAGGTAGCTTTTCAGATTTTCTTTGTTTTCCTTGTTGTTTTTTTTTTTTTTTTGTTTTTTTGTTTTGCTTTGATTGAACTCCATCGGCCTTTGCTATTTGTTTATCAATTTTGCTAGAAAATTTAATAAACTTGCTTCCTTAACTTTTCTTCATCTTTGCTTCTTTTGTTTACACCCAACCTTTGACCTTTAGACCAGCGACATGCGTGCTATTTTTCTATAAGAAGACATGCCCACGTAGCCTACATAACCATATGTTTTGGTGTAGAACAGTTGCAAAGTTGTTAGCCATAGGGTCGGCAGTCGGACGCCTTACTTACATAAGCAGACGAGTCTGCGTGACCACTTAACTATTAACTTTGGCTTTCTTCAATCCTTTGAGCTGTGCATCATAACATACTAAAGATTTATGGGGCATGAATTTCGCTAACCTTTCATATCAAAAGTATGCGATTGTATGGAATTTCGTAGGCAAAAGTTCAGAGAACTCCTTACTCTTTATGTAACCACTTTTGTGGGTTGCGTCGCAAAGTATCACAACACTTTAGGAATTAGTATAGATCTGAACGATCATTCCGTGCTTGGTAGAGATGAAGCTTATCAATTGCATAACATGTCGACAGTAGATAGAGCTTCGTATATGCACGCTAACTATATAACCTTTCACAAAAATGTGTGGTTGTATAAGTTTAGCGCGACTTACTACTTAAAGGGCAAGCTGTAGGCAGTCTTCTGGAAACTGTAAGCTACCTTAGTGCACTCGGTAGCAGCTTTAGGGTTCCAAGGCAACCGTCCATACGGCATACTGCGTAATGTGCCTCCTCGTCTTTGAATCTCGGTTCCCTGGGGATTAAGCCAAAGACAAAAAATCCTTCAGTTAGCTAAGCCTTGAAAAAAACCATTGTGGCTAATTCTAGAACGCAAGCCATCGTGCACTTAGTTACACCAGGGCAGCCCGACTCATCCACGCCTAGATATTCGGAGTGTATAGTTTATCCTCTCGCATTGGAGAGCAGACCCATGTGAGTGCGGGGGAATTATTTTACCTTCTCGCACTGGAGAGCATGCTTGGTGATAAGCGCAAATTATTCTACCTATTTTACCCCGAAAATTACATTTACTTGTGATATATTGAATTTAAATGTAAGAAATTACATGTCATTTGTACTTTTATGGCTAAAATAACATGATGGAGAAATATATCATAACTCTTTGATCTTTAAAGCTAGTCAAGTGAGTCTGGTACTTATTGTAAATAGCCATTTATCTAGTGCTCTAACTATATAACCATTTGTGCATTTGAAATATTAAAGGCCAAGACCACCATGTGCTAATTGATTTCATAGTGAATTGGATGCAGGATGAGAAATATAGAAGAACATGTGGCCACAAAGCTCATGAAAGGTTGCTCTTATCGTTTCATCTGCATAAAAGAGCAAAAAAAAAGGAAAACTGCTGCTATCTTATTAATTTCTAAGGAGCAATCAATAGCAAGTAAAAGGCACGAGATTATGCATTTCTTCATTGAGAAATAAAAGAGGTGTGTAAATGCACAAAGTGGCCATCAAGGAATTCAGTTGTCATCTCTTCCTTTACTATCAGCAATAAATTTATGTTAAGTATTCGTCGGTTACGGAGAAGGAAAGAAGGAAGAAGAAGAGGGAAGACAAAGAAACAAAAGGAACGGCTGAGAGTTTTGTTTTGGTATTAAGGTATCAGTAATGGGGCTAAACATTAATGAGGATTCAAACAAAAAAAAGGGAGTACACGGAGAAGCAATCAGATCATTCAAGAAGAAAAAGGAAGGCTGAAGAAGAAAAAAAGAGTAGTGCGGCAAAGCAAGGGATTTGTCAAGCTTTTTCAAACTTAGTTTTCTTTTTATGAATTCAATAATATTTCCGATTATGTTTCGGAACTAATTTCTTTTCGCT
The DNA here is from genome assembly GCA_024362995.1 of Heteromeles arbutifolia. Taxonomy (NCBI): domain Eukaryota; kingdom Viridiplantae; phylum Streptophyta; class Magnoliopsida; order Rosales; family Rosaceae; genus Heteromeles; species Heteromeles arbutifolia. The sequence goes on from JANCRC010000022.1 coordinate 1,935,606, forward strand.
AGGGCTACAATGTAGCCTAACTATGAATTCTTAATTTCTCAATTTAATTATTTATGAATTTTCATCACTTTGAGTATCATTTTGCTGTGCTTATGAGCTTAATTTTAATCTTGGTGATTGGCCACCACTTTGGTTTGAGTTGAGTGTATGTGATGCGAGTTAACGCAGATGCCATGTTAATTCGGTTTTAGCGTCTTGCAAATGGTACCATGAATTCCTTCATGTAGATGCCATACACTAGGTTTCATGCGGTCTCTTAAGTAGTACCCAAATCGTTAATGAACTCTTGTGTGTTTAGTAATCTAGATGCCATAGATTGTTAGCACATTTGAGTATACATAGTAATCTAGATGCCATGGATACTATATGAATTAGAGGAACTAGACCGTCAAGATGGATGTTTATTCGTTAATAATTAATTGTTGGAATTAAGTTGGATTGGTTATGGTGAATCGAATGCTCGCAATTGATTTATAATTTGATTTCTTTGTTGTTCTGGTCATTTATTTAAGCTCATTTGATTTTTGTTTACATTTACAATTTCAAAGTTCTTTCTTAAATCATCAATTTTTCCATTTCAATTCAAGTGCAATACAAATTAAGTTAGATAATTAGAATTATTTCAATCTTAGTTGGAACGATCTTGTGCTTGCCTACTATACTACTTTACGATTCATACACTTGCGAGCATTAAAATTTGGACTTAATTGGGTTGATTTCGGTTAATCTAATTTCCCAACAAGTTTTTGGCGCCATAGACGAAGATTGAATTAGTTCTATTTCTAGCTTATTTTTATTGTTATTTATGTTGATTTTAATTTTTGTTTTTGCTTTATTTTCGTTTCAGGTACTTTTTGAAGTTTATGCACGGTCGCCGTTCTCAAAGTCTAGAGCTTGTACCGTACGATTCAGAAATTGAGAGAACCTTTCGACACCTACGTAGAGCGCACACAAAGCCACAAGGACCAACTGCGGAAATGGCTCTCCCTAATCCGAATAAGGACTGAATGTTGATGGAGTATTCCACTCCTACGGTGACAAGCTCTCCTTCATGCATCGTTTGTCCACAAATTGCTGCCAACAATTTCGACTTGAAGCCATCATTTATTCAAATAATGTCGTCATTTTATGGCTTGTCAATCAAAGATCCCAATTTGCATATCAATGAGTTTCTAGATATTTGTGACTTTCAAGATCCATAATGTGACGAATGAAGCCATTAGATTGTGTTTGTTCCCATTCTCACTGAAAGACAAGGTGAAGACTTGGCTCCAATCCCTTCCACCCAACTTGATCACAACTTGGAATGACTTGGCAAGCAAATTTTTGCAAAAATTCTTCCCTCCTTCCAAGATTGCTAAGTTGAGGAATGACATTATGACTTTTGCTCAATTCCATGGCGAGCCCTTTTATGAGAGTTAGGAGCGATTTAGAGATTTGTTGTTGAAGTGCCCACACCATGGTCTACCGGAATGGCTGCAACTTCAGAATTTCTATCAAGGTTTAAGCACTGATAACAAGAGGATGATAGATGTTGCTAGTGGGGGTGCTCTAATGACAAAGACCGTTGATGAAGCTTTTGCACTATTCAATACATTGGCGGCTAATTCTCAAAGTTGGGGTACCGATAGAGAATTATCGAAGAAGGCTGGAGTACATGAGATTGACGCCATGTCGGCTATGGCTGCACAAATTTCTAGTTTGAATAAAAAGTTTGATAATTTGATGATTGTTAAATCTGTGAAATCATTTGATGTTGTTTGTGAAATTTGTGCAGGTATACACTCAAGTATAGAGTGTCCCATGACCAGTTCTTTTCTGGAGTTTAATCAAGAACAAGCCAATGAAGTGAACAACTTCAACCGCCAACAGTTTGATCCATTTTCAGACAAATATAATCCTGGTTGGCGTCATCATCCAAATTTTGCTTGGAAGAACAATCAACAGAATCACATGAACCCACCTATACCATTCCAGAACATTGAAGCCAAAAAGAATTCCATGGAAGACATGATGGCTCAGTTGGCTCAAACTACTAACACTCTTGCTCAGAACACCAACAACTTCATGCAAGCAACTCAAACTTCTCTACAAAATCAACAAGCATCCATACGCAAGCTAGAGGAGCAAGTTGGTCAAATTGCCAATGCGATGGTTGAGAGAGAGAAGGGTAAATTTCCAACTCAAACTGCGATTAATCCCAAAAACCAAGAGCAAGTCAAGGCCATCACACTCCGGAGTGGGAAAATTGTAGAGAAAAAGAGTGAAGGAAAAGTGGACCCAGTTGAAAAGTTGGTAACTGGCATCATTGAATCGTAAGAGGAAGAGCAAGTACATGAGAATTTTTTTTCTCCCCCTATTCCGTATCCTCAACAGTTACAAAAGGCTAAGAAATATCAACACTTTTATGGCATTTTTGAATTGTTTAAAAAAGTGAATATTAACATTCATTTGCTTGATGCAGTGAAAAAAATCCCGAGCTATGCAAAATTTTTTAAGGATATATGCACCAAGAAGAGGAGATTCGCCGAGCATGAGATGGTGATGTTATCTGAAGAATGTAGTGCGGTGTTACAAAAGAAATTGCCACCTAAGCTGAAAGATCCATGGAGTTTCACTATTCCTTGCACAATTGGAAATACTGATTTTGATAAATCTTTGTGTGATTTGGGTGCAAGTATTAATCTAATGCCTTTCTCTATCTTTAAATAATTAGGTTTGGGAGAGATGACACCAACATCGGTTTGTTTGCAACTTGCAGATCGGTCTGTGACATACCCAAGAGGAATTATTGAAGATGTATTGGTTCGGGTTGACAAGTTAATTCTCCCTGTAGATTTTGTGGTTCTCGATATGGAAGAAGATCATGAAATCCTGATTATTCTAGGCAGGCCATTCTTGGCCACTGAGGATACTATAATTGAAGTTCGAAAGGGCCTAGTCACATTGCAAGTACAAGGAGAGCATGTGGCTTTTAAAGTTGTTGGAGCTATTAAGTGTTTGAATGAGGCGGAGTGTTTTGAAGTCAATGTTTTGAACAAGGAGGTGAATGTGGATGTCAAATTCGATGCCACCAATTCTGCACCTCTTCTCACTTGTGAGATCTCACATTGCCCAGGGGTGTGGATCCTGTGAGCCTTATGTGTATATTCCCATCTCTACCTAGACCGAGGCTTTTTGGGAGCTCATTAGCTTCGGATTCCATCGGAACTCTGAAGTTAAGCGAGTAGTGCGTGAGAGCACTCCCATGATGGGTGACCCACTGGGAAGTTCACGTGTAAGTTCCCAGAAACAAAACCGTGAGGGCCTGGTCGGGGCCCAAAGCGGACAATATCGTGCTACGGTGGAAGCGTGCCCGGGTTGTGGTAGGGGCCCAGGCCGGGATGTGATAGTTTGGTATCAGAGCCTAACCCTGGTCGCGTGTGTGCCGACGAGGACGCCGGGCCCCTAAGGGGGGCTGGATTGTCAGATCCCACATCGCCCAGGGGTGTAGATCATGTGAGCCTTATATGTATATTCCCATCTCTACCTAGCGCGATGCCTTTTGGGAGCTCACTGGCTTCGGATTCCATCGGAACTCCGAAGTTAAGCAAGTAGCGCGCGAGAGCACTCCCATGATGGGTGACCCACTGGGAAGTTCTCGTGTGAGTTCCCAGAAACAAAACCATGAGGGCGTGGTCGGGGCCCAAAGCGGACAATATCGTGCTACGGTTGAGGCGTGCCCGGGTTGTGGTGGAGGCCCGGGCCGGGATGTGACATCACTGATCCTGCTTAAACCATTCCGTAGTCCAACTGAAGACTATGAATTTAGCGCTTTTGGGAGGCAACCCAAATTTTCTTTTCCTTTATTTTTCTTTTGTTTCCTTTTATTTTCTGTCATTTTATTTAGTTTTGAATTTTGTTTCTCTCTTGCTCGGCTACTGATCCTTTCCCTTTACCCTTTGTTTTTGTAGGTTCATGTTGCTACCATCCAACACAATTAAAACTTGGAAACATTGAAGTTTGGGGGTGGTGATTTCTTTGGAAATTGCATTTACGAGTTGCAACACAGTGAATGCCATGTGGTGCATAAACTAGGGAAGTGTCTTACTCCCAATGATTTTCCTCGTTCATGTCATTTTTTTTTATTTCATGTGTTGAAAGACATTAGGGACAATGTCTAGTTTAATTTGGGGGGTGAGGATGAAGAAAAAAAAATTTTCAAATCTTTCAAAAAGAATTGAGTTGTCTTTATGTTGCTTTGCCAATTTTGAGTTAGTTTGTTTTATCATTTTAGTTTTCTTTGTTCTTAGCGCTTAAAAAAAAAACACTAAAAATTTGAAAATTTGAAAGAAAAAAAAAATCAGAAAAATTCAAAATTCAAAAACATTTTCCTATTTTCTTTATTGTTTTGAATTAGTTCTTTTGTTAGTTTCTTGACCCAATGAAATGATTGGTTGAATTCGAAACATGGTGATCGAGAAATTAGTAAGCATGTTTTAGGTGAATTTCCTTATTCTCTTGTTAGTTAGTACATGTCCAATCATCCTTAAAACACAAATGAACATAGCCTTGTTGATGTGAAACTAGCATGATTTAACGCTTCATATGTGAATTTAGTGACCAAATGTGAACCTTGTGAGTTTTTGGGCCTAATATGATTGAACAACCATGCATCAATCACATTTATTCTCGTGCGTATGATCTCATTTTTACATGAATCTCTAGAACTTGCTTTATACTTCTCGATTCATTCATCAATTCATGTAATAACTTGGAAAGGATATAGGCCATTTTTGGATCGTTTGAGCCTTTCATGCCTACCTTATATGCTAATTTTATCGCTAGTAGCCCTTTGAGCCTTAAAATAAGCCTTTTCTTTGTTATATACATCTCCCTACCATGCTCCGATATTGGAGTTGAGCCCTTATGTATATACCTATCCTTTATAATTTTGAGGAAGTATTACCGAGGTTGTGCTAGCTATTCGGGTTTTGTTTGTATCGAAAAATGGATGGAGAGTGTGTTACATTGAAATGTGAAAATGAGGGGCATTGTAACTTTGTAGATTTGAGCATGATAAAAAAAAAGAGAGAGAAGATTAAAAGTCTGCAAGAAGCTCGTTATTTTTGTGTGGGTAGTATGGGTTTCATTCATTTATGTAAAGATTGAAAAAAAAAAAAAATTGGAGTGCTAAGGTGTTGCAATGTGTTATGTACAAGCATACTTGTATTCTTAATGTTCATTGTTATCATATGTAGAAAGCTTGAGTATGTGATTGCATATGTTGGAGGGATAGCTTGTGATGTAAAGTTCATAGTTCCAGTCGAAATTGAGATGGGGTGCTACTGTTTTTTGGCTTGCTCTGATGTATACTTTCTCAAAATTTTTGAATTCCATATCCTTTCTTTTAATAGCCAATGACCCTTAGCCCCATTACAACCGGACAAAAGACCTTGTGATCCAAGGAATTCCTTGAAATTGATACCAAGCTAGATTGATAAGCAAGCTTATGGCGGCATGTTTAATGAGATCATTTGAGTGAAATACATAACCCAGAAATATGTGTGAATGAGTGTATGTCCAGTGAGAAGGTCATTTGTTTACATATGATGATTTTAAAGAAGCTTAGAATTGCATTGACATGGCTATTACACACTACACTACAAGGATGATTGAAATGTTGTTGCTAACACTTGTAATATGGTTGATTCACTTGCTTTGTGCTTACGAAAAAGTCTTGATTATTTTGAACTCTTGATTGAGATTCTTTGAGATCATAGGGGGAAGCTAACATTTTTCATGCTATTACTTTTCATGTTTTTCATTCTTTTGCTCAGGGACTAGCAAAATGTAAGTTTGGGGGTATTGGATAAGCGCCAATTATTCTACCTATTTTACCCTGAAAATTACATTTACTTGTGATATATTGGATTTAAATGTAAGGAACTACATGTCATTTGTATTTTTATGGCTAAAATAACATGATGGAGAAATATATCATAACTCTTTGATCTTTAAAGCTAGTCAAGTGAGTCTGGTACTTATTTTAAATAGCCATTTATCTAGTGCTCTAACTATATAACCATTTGTGCATTTGAAATATTAAAGGCCAAGACCACCATGTGCTAATTGATTTCATTGTGAATTGGATGCAGGATGAGAAATATAGAAGAACATGTGGCCACAAAGCTCACGAAAGGTTGCTCTTATCGTTTCATCTGCATAGAAGAGCGAAAAAAAAAAAAGGAAAACTGCTGCTATCTTATTAATTTCTAAGGAGCAATCAATAGCAAGTAAAAGGCACGAGATTATGTATTTCTTCATTGAGAAATAAAAGAGGTGTGTAAATGCACAAAGTGGCCATCAAGGAATTCAGTTGTCATCTCTTCCTTTACTATCAGCAATAAATCGATGTTAAGTATTCGTCGGTTACGGAGAAGGAAAGAAGGAAGAAGAAGAGGGAAGACAAGGAAACAAAAGGAACGGCTGAGAGTTTTGTTTTGGTATTAAGGTATCAGTAATGGGGCTAAACATTAATGAGGATTCAAAAAAAAAAAGGGAGTACACGGAGAAGCAATCAGATCATTCAAGAAGAAAAAGGAAGGCTGAAGAAGAAAAAGAAGAGTGGTGCGGCAAAACAAGGGAATATACAACACCAAAAGAATTATTAACTAAAAACGATCAGTTGTTTAAGCATGCAACCCAGCCGAGTTGTGGATAACTTATGAATTCCTCATTGAAAAACGAGTGAAACAAATGAAAACTTAGCTGTAAGGTAGGAACTGCATAATAACAGGATAATCCTCGGCTTGGGAGGTGGTGCCCGTCGAGCTGCTTGAGTCTTCAGGCTTTAATGTAGCGGGAGGTCATGCATGGTACTCTGCTGATCTTGTACGAATCTTCTCAGATGCGATTTATCTTTTTGGAGCTTTCTTTGCAGGTAGTGATGAAGGCTTTTCTCAGGACTAAATCTTTAGGCTAGAGCTATTGGATCTTTGCCATTTTGTTGTAGCTAGAGAGGAGCTGCTGCTGGTAGGCAACAATGCGGGTGATGACCTTTTTGCATTCCTCCTCTGCCATATCTAAATTTGTGGCCTTCTCCTTTCCGTTATGCTCGATGTTTGGCAGCAGAGTCCTGATACTTGGCACGATGACAATGGGAGGAATGATTGCTTCTGAACTAAATGCCAAGGTGAAAGGAATCTCACCAGTTGCTCGTCGTTTGGTTGTGAGATACGCTCATAGACATCTAGGAAGTTCGTTTCACCATTTTCCTTTCTTGTCGAAAAGGGATTTTTTGAGGCAGTCGAGAATCGTCTTGTTTGATGCTTCGACCTACCCATTGCCTTTAGGATATCTTGGTGTGGACATGTGCTACTTGATGCCATATTTCTGGAAGAACTTCGCGAAATCTTTGCCTATGAATTGCAGGCCGTTGTCCGTGATGATAGATTGAGGGATGCCAAATCGGCAGATATGTTCCATATGAAACACTCTATGTCCGTCTGAGTTGTGGTTGTCATGAGCTCTGCTTCCACCCACTTGGTGAAGTAGTCAATTGCCATGATCATCATGCCCCTGCCTAAAGTAGTGGGCGGCATTGGCCCTACCATATCGATTGCCCACAGCATGAATGGCTAAGAACTCGGCTGCGGGTGTAGTTTGCTAACAGGCAGTGCTGGTACCGGCTTGTAGCATTGCCAGCTGTCGCACTTTTGTAGTAACTCCTTAGCGTCTTAATGCACTGTAGGCTAGTAGTAACCTACGTTAAGAGCTTTTTGTGCTAAGAATCGGCCTCTGAAGTGATTTCCACAAATGCATTCGTGGATTGAACTTAGAACACTAAGGTCGTCGGGAGGCGCTAGGCAGTGGAGATGTGGTCCAGTGTAAGATCTTCGGACGAGAATGTCGTTCCACATGTAGTAGTGTGCTACCTTCGTTTGGAGCTTTCTAGACTCCAATCTTTATGTGAGGAGTATGCCATTGACCAGGTGGTTTATAATGAAATCTTGCTAGTTTGGAGTTGTACTAACCTGTGACACCTCAACTGCTGGCTCCGCCTCTATGATTGGTTTGTCCATATACTCCACCACAATAGAGCGGTTGAGTTAATGGTCGAGGACGGAGTCTAGGCCGGCTAACGCGTCTGTCTGGGCGTTGTATGCATGCGGAACTTAAGTGAGGGTGTAAGTCTAAAAGGCCTCAAGCAGCTTTCGTACCTTCTCTAGGTATTGCGCCATCTTCGGATGCTTTGCCGTGTACTCCCTAGTAATCTTGCTGGTGATTAGCTAAGAACTAGAATGAATTGTGAGCATTTTTACCGTCAAGTCTTTTGTCGTCCAGAGGCCTATTGGTAAAGCCTCGTATTCTTCTCCGTCATTGGATGCTTTGAAGTTTAAGGAGCTGCGGACATAAATATTCCTCAATGGCCCATTTTAGTGGAGAAGCTATTTAGAACTTCATCAATATATTAAGGATGATTAAGACGTTCTATCTTCCATAAATTAATTACTTAATCAGAAGAATAAGTAAATAAATAAATTTAATTAATCCATCGCTACTTTTACATAGATGCACAGGCATGCATGCAAATTATACTATTAAATTGATAGAAGATAGGTTCACTTGCAAATAAAGTATCTATATAGTTAAGTAGGTTTTGCTTTTGACAACGTTTACATGCGACTTCAAAGCCACTTTACGAAGAGTGCAATATTTGTGGTGGAGTATCCAAATGCATCCTCAAGATTATGATTAACGTATTTTCACTATATAAACATTATAATCGGGATTGTCGGTTTTCTAATTAGGAGCATTTGTAGTGGAGTATCCAAATGGTTTCACCATTTTACAATTAACCTATTTTCACTACATAAATGTTGTAGTTGAAACAGTTGGTTTTCCAATCACATTCATCGATTCATAGGAGTTGGAACAGAAGTGGTTGCTGGGCCTTGTGGACCAACCTCCCATCTTTGATGGGCTTTAAATTACTTCTTCTTAATTTATCTTTGGGCCTGCTTTCAAACTTTACTGCAACTCTTGTTTGAGCAAAAATAAATTTCTATGGTGACATAATTTTTCTTTTAAATTTTATTTTTTTTGTATCTTTGTAATTAGATAATCAACAAAATTGTAATTTGGGAGTTTGACATATAGGCCAATGACAAAATTTTAAGTTTGTTTAAAACTTAAAGCAGAAGCTAACACAAACCCATTAAAACAAATCCAATTGTTGGTATATGAATTGCAAACTTTTTATATACATAACTATATTCTTCATGCCACTTAGTACTATTGTTTAGTGATATTTATCTTCACTTATAAGCGAGAAGTCTTAGGTTCAATTCTTGCCAAAGACGTAGTTGAACCGCATTATTATAGCAAGCCCATTATAAGGTTTAGTCCTCACTCCCCCACCCTCTTGGTGTAGATACTATCGTTTGTTAAAAAATAAAAAATAAAAAACCTATATCCTTCGTTACAAAACGTTTGGATTATGTCTTTAATTGTTAGATAAAGTTAACAATTTTTTATAGGTAATCCAAAAGTTTATTAAGCCTCTATTAGACTTAGTAATCCCTATAGCAGGCCTATATTAAGTAGAATTAATAGTAAAGAACTCTAAAGTTATATTTACTTGAATTCTGGTAGTGCAAGTTATGTTATCATGCATTTACTTAGTCAAATTTGACTTTTGACTTTTAACTTCAAGAACAAAAATTTTAATTTTTATATCTTCCAAGATGGGAGCTTTATAGACACATAAACATATATTATTTTTCACCCAACTTTTTAAACATTACAAGGAGAGATAAAAAAAACCCAAACAGCACAAAACCAAGCCCAAAAAAAAAAGAAACGGACTGAGTAAATTACTGGCCATGTCCCTCAATTATAACCGTTAATAGACGGCCTACGTTAACCACTACATGACAAAAACTAATAAAAACAAACCATCTATCATATTCAAAAGAGTAAATTGTACGAATGGTCCCTCAACTTTAATCAAATTGGAGCAATGGTCCCTCAACTAAAAATCCATTACCATTGGTCCCTCAACTTATCAAAATGTGTAGCTATAGTCCTTCTCATCAATTTTGTCAAAATTTTGTCAAAATAAGCTATGTTGGAATGACCATTTATACAATTAGAATCCCTCAACTCATCAAAGTGTATAATTATGGTTCTTTTCGTCAACTATGTCAAATTTTTTGTTAAAACGAGTTATATTGGAAGGACCATTGCTACAATTGGGTTAAAGTTAAGGGACCATTTCTCCAATTGAATTAAAGTTGAGGGACCAATGGTAATGAATTTTTAGTTGAGGGACTATAGCTGCACGTTTTGATAAGTTGAGGGACCAATGGTAATGGATTTTTAGTTAAGGGACCATTGCTCCAATTGAGTTGAAGTTAAGGGACCATAGCTACAATTTACTCTATTCAAAACCAAAAACTGACAGTTTTTCATTCATCCTCCCCAAAAAGTCGTTACAAAACTCTCTCACGCAAAAAATCTTCCCAGAAAAACCCTAAAACCTCCATAGATTCCGATATTTTAACGCTTTCAGTAAGTAATACACAGACTTCAGCCAAATTTGCAGAAGATCAGTGACCAACTCTGTTGCAACAATTAGGTACCTATTACTCAAAAACTTTATTTTGCATGATCATTTTCAAATTTATAGTTTGTTTTTGCAAAAAACACTTTCGCATTCTGTGAAAAACGCATGCATTATCAGTTTTGCGAAAAACAATTTCAGTGTTTCAGTTTCGCGAAAAACAATTTAGTGCTTTGGATGCTCAGTTTTGCTTTTTTAGTTTATGTGTATACTGATTCTTCAACTACATCTAGTTATAAATGATTATGCGTCTAACTTTTGTGAGTAAAAGCATTATCTGTCTAGCTTCTGTCTGTAAAATTATTATGCCTTTTATGTCAAAGTGATTCTACACTTGCCTGTTGTTTGTAAAGTGATGCTACACTTTGTATGTGAATTGATTCTGCACCTACCCGTTGTGTGTAAATTGATTATGCTACTACCTGTTCTGTGTAAATTGATTATGCTACTACTTTTTGTGTGTAAATTGATTCTGCACATAAATATGTTGTGTTAAAAAAGATTCTGCATCTACCTTGTGTGCCAAGTGATTTTGCATCTACCTTGTGTGTTAAAAACAATTCTACATATACCTTGTGTTAAAATGATTCTTCATCTACCTTGTGTGCTAAATGATTTTGCATCTACCTTGTATGCTAAGTGGTTTTGCATCTACCTTGTGTGCTAAGTGATTTTGCATCTACCTTGTGTGTTAAGGGATTCTACATCGACCTTGTGTGTTAAGTGATTTTGCATCTACCTTGTGTGTGCTAAGTAATTCTGCATCTACATTGTGTGTTAAGTGATTCTGCATCTACCTTGAGTGTGAAATGATTATGCATCTGCCTTGTGTGTGAAATGATTATGCATCTACCTTGTGTGTTAAATGATTCTGCATCTACCTTCTATATAACATGATTATGCATCTACCTTGTGTGTTAAATGATTCTGCACCTACCTTATATATAAAATGATTATGCATCTACCTTTTGGATAGTCAGTTTGTCATTTTATGACTTCATGTTGTTTGATTAAAAATTACTACTTTGGTTTCATCTTTTTTATAAAGATTCCACCAAAAGAGAAACATTTATCAACCAAAAAGAAAGCATCTCAAAAACCTCCTGCTGTAAAGTGTCAGACAACTGATGATAACTATGCTCAGATAAACATTTAGAAACAAAAAAGAAAGCATCTCAAAAACCTCATGCTGTAAAGCGTCATACAACTGATGATAACTATGCTTAGATAAGACTGAATCTCATGGCCTTTGTGTAAATAATACAAGAGCTCAAGGAAAAACTTGAGTAAAAACCAAAAGTCTTGACATTCATATATAAGTCACCTTTGCTAAGCTTGTAAAAGCATATGTAAAAGGTGAAATGCAAATGAAGAAATTAGACTGGGATGTCATACATATAGTGAACTAGTATGACACAAAAAAAGGAATGATCAAATTCAAGCATGGATGTAGTCAAGTACATGTTGATGATGTCCAACGCATATTTGGGATCCCAACCATGGCAAAAAAGCTCCTCAGTCAACAAGAGACATAAGAATTCTGAAACTGGGAGAAAACAGATTTGTTGAGAAATACTTCTCAGATTTAAAAAGAATCGGCAGAAAAGTAATTTCAAATGCAATTGAAGTTGCATTTGATACTGAGACAAAGAAGGAAATGAAGATAAAGCTTGCCTCATCATTCTATTTTTGCTCAACACAAATCTTCTTGGGCGCTAAGTAGGGAAACTACCTTGGAGTTTGGCCAAGAATTGTAACTCCATCGCAAACATAAATCAGTACAACTAAGCGAAAGTGTAGGATTTATACACCCAATATTGGGTGTGTTATCGATATGTGGTATTTGTCTCGCATTGACTATTTCCCTTACTCTCGACCCTCCTAGCCACTATGTAAAGAGGGCTTTGGGAAAGGAGAAAACACATCAATAAAAACAATTCTCTTAGCTCTAGAGAGGAGAGAAAATGCTCTCCACTCTCAGGAATATTTCTCTCTTAGTTTAGCCTTTAGGGTATCACCTTGGCCCTAGGATTAGGAGGCTACTAAGAACTACGGAGGTTTGATGCTTGTGCATTTGCACAAGGTACGTAGGCAATCTAACGGGGCTAGATGCAACCGAATCTTCCCTTGGATGACGCTCTCCTTAGTGGTTCGTGCAACGGTTTGTAGGAACGAGACGGCAATCTAGAATTCGTTAATTCTGCAAGGTATTTCCTATATTCAATTCTTTATATTATTTGTATAAATTCCCAACAGTGGTATAAGAGCCATAGGGCTCGTTCCTCACCTTATAATTCGATGTAAATTGCGAGAACCACAATATCCACCATGATTGCATAAACCTGAAAAAATCACGTTTTGATTCTTTTCTTTTTTTAGGATTTCTTTTGAGGAATATGTTATCCTATGTGTGAGAATCATTCCCACAAAATTTCGTAGAAATATGTGCCACGGTTTGAGAGAAATCACAAACCCCAGTGTTATGATTTCTCTAAAATTTCAGTTTTTTCAGCTGTTTTTCAGGCTGAATTTAGGGTACACAGAGCTGATTTTTCTGTAGTTTTTTACTTGGAGTATGTACTCAGCCATATAATCTTCAAAACCGTATAAAATACACGTCATTTGGACGAGTATTGAAGAAGATATGGCTTCACAAACATGCCTTCGCGAATCTATGAAATCAGGGATTTCTACAGAAAAATTGAAGAAAAACGTGATTTGATGTTCAGATTTGTCAGCTCTTTTTCATACTATTAGAGTCAGATTTTGGAATTTGTTCCTGAAATAGAATTTGTAGCTTGTAATCTGGGATTTCCAGTGGTATATGATATATACATCATGTGGATGCATATCGATTGAGATACGGTCTTGCGAAATTGGAAATCTGGGATTTTTCAGTTTTTTTGGGGGAAGATAATCTCTACTATTTTGATATATTATGTCAATTTAAATTACTCGTCTTGATTGTATTTTAAACGGGACATTATATCATTTTAATTGCTCATTTTATGATACTGAGCATTTAAATGGAAGAAAAAATATTTTGTAGAATATTATTTCATGAGATTAATTATAATTAGATGATTTGATTTTCATATTATCATGATTACCAAATTAGAATTAGAATTGCAAGTGGCCCTTTACCATAGTGGTGGAAAGGAGTTGAGCCCTTGCACGACGGTTTGGGTTCGAACCCCGTCGGTGGCTAATCTAACATCTAATTTAATAAAATTTATCGTTTGACAAAAAAAAAAAATTTAGAATTAGAATTATTAAGATATTATCTCCTATTATCTCTTTAATTAATGTGGATTGCTTATCTACTTATTAAATATTTTAAATTGATTATCTAAGTGATTATCTCCTTATTAATTACTTTAAATTGATTATCTTCTGATTAATTTATATATGATTGTTTATTCTTCGTTATTTGATTATGAATAATTGAATATTGTTGTTGGGCTTATTATGAGCATGTCATTTAGGAAAATGATCCATATTTAGGATGTTCAACAAACATGGACTGGGGTTCACTAATGGTCACCTCTTACATGATGTGGTGTCTAGGAAAAATCTTTAAGGAGACACTTTGGATGTCAAAGAGGGTTGGTTTTTAAAAGCTTAGCGCTGCCACCCCTCTCGGATTTTACCTGGCCACACTTATGGAGGCCCACTTGTTGTGCCCATTGTCTAAAACTCTAATTTAATCCAACGAAAGGCCTATTATATGTATGAGTACTATATGACTGTTTATGCCTTTGCCCATATTTTTTTTTTCTTGCGCTCAATTGGATGTAGCATGAAAACGAAATGGAAATGTGTTTGGAAAAATGTTTGGACAAATTTTTCCAAAAATAAATATTTGTTTCCAAGATAATTAAAACTGTGAATTCAACCTATAATATATGGTGGTAATTACGAGCGACTCAGCGGATTTTTCGATCTTAATTTATAGGATAGATTCATATTTCTTAATTAAGACTTGTGAAATAAATAAGAAAAATGTGTAGTTAATATATATCAATGTTTATATATTATTTTTGTGCATAGTGATATGGCTAAAATTATCAAGAGTTGCAAAAAATATTTTTAATGCGTAAGTAGATAAGCGCTTCTCATGTAATTAGAGCAAAAGACTCCACCAAAGGGTGTAATGTTGGCTATAATCGCATGTCTCTAATGCTTCTAGGAATTGGATACACTTTGACCCTTAAGAGAACTAAGATCTTGATGAGAATTCTCATCAAGAATTAGCTCGAAAGTTAAGGAAGTGCCCTAGGTGGCATATGCTCAAAGTAGTCTAATTGAAGAAATCGAGAGAGAAGGCTAAATTGCTCAAGCATAGTTGGTGCTATTAATGTTGAAGAGAAGACATATAACTCACATTGGTTGAGTGAGTCCTACGATGATCTTCAATTTTAACTCTCTACTTAATGAAGTATAGACATGGTGCAAATTTGGCTCGTACTTCTTTTCTAGTTGTATTCGAAGAAATTTAAGCATATGTGGTGAAAACTTAAATGAAGATAAGATAACTTGGTTATCTAATTCTATTCCTTGAAGTACTAAGCGATTGATCCGCTGGGAAATATATGGAGATTGCGAATGAGTTCGCATTCCTTAGTTTGCCTTAGAATATTTCTTCAACATTTCATAATTGAGCAATGTTTTTTGTAATATATGTCATTTTCGATGCACCAATATTTGAGAAGTTAAAAATACTTTATAATTTTAAGACGACACTATTCCTCAACTTGCATTAAATGTGTTTTTTCTTTAACTATGTAATGCTAAAAGTTAGTTGATCAAAATGGTTAGAGATAGGTCATTACTTGACCCACTCGCTAAGTGATCAACAGTACTTTGACATTTTAGTAAGTTTTGAAAAAGCCTCATGGGAGTGCTATTCAAATCTAGCTCAAATTAGTGAGCTAATTCACTACAGTTGCAATTTTATTTGGGAGCATCAAGTATATGCTTCCCATGTTTTTCCAAAAAAAAAAAAAACTTATTATCTTTTCCTACCACTCAAGGGCAATTATTCTTTAATTGTACATTGTCGTAAAGCCTTAGTTTAACAACAGCTTTATATGTACATCAAAAGAATAGAGTCTATTATACTCTTCTTGGAAAACCATGAAATTATGAGTAGGATTCCAATCACTTGAAAAGGAAATTTTGGGTAATGTCACACACCCTTTAAGGTGGTGTAGGCGCAGTTTAACTCTTCCAACCTAGCGGGAGACGTTTCTTCAAAGTTTGTTGCCAACAATTAGTCCGTAAAACCCCAAAGCAATTGAATGAGCAAAGAAACAACTTTGAATTTTCAATTAGCTTGCACCAATTCTCACACATGGTAAGACGGTTGTCTAGGATATAGACTTAAGGGTTGACTAATTTCTTGTGACATTTAAATTGCAATAGAATTGACTATAAACTAGTTCTTCACATTGGAAAGATCTTCCAATCTTTAAGCGAAGGTGGGAAAAATGAAATATCCTTACCTAGTGTCGCTAAAAGATTATACGTTTAGTGGGAGTACAACTAATGGAAGTGTACCACTAGACTTTAAAGATTTTCCAAGAAATAGGTTGTTGGGCCTAGTAGGAGTACTAATAATGGCAGGGTACCACTAGTCTGAAAGCAATCTCTAGGCTAGAATGCTAGCTTAAGTACAAAAGGTTGTAAGTTTAGTGGGAGTATAACTAAAGGAAGTGTACCACTAAACTACAAGGAATCTTCCACCTTAGGGAAGTACAACTGGAAAAAATGTACTAAACAGTAGTGGGAGTGCAACTAATGGAATTGTACCATTGCAGTTATGTGAGAAGAACAGAGTTTTCACAAAACAATATAAGTTGTGAATATGATATAGTCAATAAATTGAGTGACTTGTGACAGTAGTCATAAAGAATGTGAATTGAAACATATTAAAAAATAAGAGTGGTCTTAAAAGGTTCATAATCCCACTTAGTAGTTGAACCGGTAAAGTTGTTGACATGGTGAGGAATGTTACTCCGCTTTGTTAAATGACTAAAAGAGATGGTCCTCACAGACAAATCCTTCATTAACAAGCGAAATTGAAAATTTTTCTTTCATAAAAGAAATCATTTTTCAATGGAGATGGAAAGTATGAGATGTCTTTGATAGGAGCATATTTATGCGACTTGGTTAACTTATTTCCTTGCATTTAGATTGTTAGTTCTTAGTTATTTTAGTATTTTAAGCTATTTTCGTGTGTTTGTAGGTCTAAAGGGCTAAAGTGGCAAGAAAGTGCATTTTGGTACCTTTTGGAGCAGTTTTGGGCATGGAATGGATAGCATATGCTTGGAGCAAAGTGGATGGATGAAATTAAAGATCTAAACAGGCTAGGAATGCGTTTAAAAGAAGGAAGAATTAATTCAAGGAAGAAAAGGAATCCAGCAAGAAGAAGGATTAACTAGTCAAACTTACCTTATTTTGACTTAGTCAACTCTTAATCCTAATCTATCAAGGTTCCAGCTGCAAAGGAGTGTCCTAAATACTTTAGGACACTTAATTATATGTTTCCCCTTTCCTAAAACCCTTGCCGCATATCTCCTTACCCTTTCTTCCAAAATCTGCCACATAATTGCCTTTCCCTTTCTCTCTAGGACCTGCCGTACCTTACTTACCCTTTTCCCCTTAGGATTCTAATTTGTTACCCTTTTTCTTGAAGGATTTGGAGTCCTAAATACATTCCTAATTCACCTCAACCGTGCTCCTTCCTTCCCCTATATAAAAAGAGCCTTGCCGCACATCAAAGGGTTCCCTAGACCACCCTACACATTTTCTACCGAAAATCCACCCTCCATCCTTCACCATAACTCACCTACATCCATCCACTACCAGAAATCACCACTAAAACTCACCACCATACCCTTGTGCCGCAGCAAAGGAGAAGAATGAGAGCTTTCGGACGTTTTGGCATTCAATTTGGATCACTGGAGCGTTTAGGTGTTTTCTTTCTTTTGTTTTCAATGTATAAATCTGTTTACCTTTGTTTTGCGATTATGAAGAACTAAGCCCTTTTGGCTAGGGGGCTATTCAATACCATGATTATACTTGCGTTATGAATTGATTACATCTAGTTGTGATTTCATAAGTTGTGAATTCAATTTACTTAACTGTTTGAATTAAAACTGGTTTGTGTATGTGGGTTGAAGGAGGCTATGTGGGTTGAAGGAGGCCTACTTAGTTTGCATGCATGAATTTGATGCTAGAATGTAACGGAGTTTCACCTAATCGTTATGAACTTATATTCACAAGTAGTGAAGGTCGCTGGTCACGATCATGTTAAGTAGATTCCTGGCAGGAGTATCATGCGCTTTCATAGTTATGAATGCCTTGTCAATGCTTATGATTTCATAGAGCGTAATGATCTTTGATTGTTTCTCTATTATGCACTTTCATGTAGGGAACTCTTGAAGAATAATTTGATTGCGATGCGCTATATCCGTCCAATTCAATGACATAAGGGAAATCTGAGGGTTAATTTAAGCATACCTAATTAACTTGGGGCGTTGAGATTCATGGCTTATTGAAAGAAACAACTGGAGATTGATTTGTATGCAAGTGTGTCATGTGTGGAGAATAATCCTCTAGCTAGCCCATCATCCATCCAAAACACCAATTTCGTGCCTAAATCTGTCTAGTTTTTAAGTTTTTGCACTTTACTTTGTTAGTTTTCAAATTCGTCAAAACCAAACCCCCCCCCCCTTTACTTTAAAGTGTCAAATTAGTTAGAATATGTCCAACTTTGTGTTTTTAAGTGTTTTGAGTCAAAGTAAAACCAATTTTCGTCCAAAATCACCTTTAGTATCTATTTTGATTCTAATTAGTTGTTTTAAGTATGTTTTGAGTCATCCTAGTTAGTTTTGAGTCTTTTAAGTTTATATTGAGTCTTTAGAGTCTAGTTTAGTGTTTTAAACTTAGTTTTGCATTTTTAAGTCAGTTTCAAGTGTTTTAGCAATCCCTCCTAATCCTCGGCCTAGAACGATCCCTACTTACATTCTTTACTACAATTGACAACAATAAGGTTTAATTTGTGTGCTGTTTTACATCACATCAGTCTTCCCAAGGTGGGGTCAGACGTGACTCATTTTTTCATGACCTAGCCTAAGTGAAAAATTCTCAATCCGAAAAGAGAATTAGGTTCACACACTATTGACTTCTAGACAAGTGTCCTTATTTGTGTTGACATTTGGAAGTCCTTCTAGCTGTTGTTGTTATACTTTAAGACTTAGAGCCCAAGGTGTTCTTGTCTTTCCATAAGTGCTGACAATTGATGTCTCTATTGAAAAATAGATTGTCTCCATAATTGTGGAGTGTGACATAAAGCATTTTTGACATGCTAGAGAAGTTTCAGTAATACTCTTAGATGCTTCTTAGTTGATTTGCTAATGATTAACGTATAGAAGCTTTACAGTTGCCATTTGGGCTATACTGAAACTCAAGACATCCTAGAAGATATAGAGTGCCGTGTGATTCTAGACCAAAGCTTCCTAGAATATGAAATGAGAAATAGTGTTAACCATTGTCTTAAAATATGCATCTAGGCGATAAGAGAAATAATACGTGTGCCAATTGTAAGGCCGCATGTATGACCCACATGTCTATATCTAGATGGTAAAAGAGCTAATACATGCCCCAATTGTGGGACGCCATGTATAACTCTTTTTGTCTAAGCGCTAATTAAGTAGTAGCATGTATGACCCACGTGTGTGAATAAGAAATAATATAAATACCATTTTTGGAGGTCTTTATATATAAACTCATTAGTCCTCATGATAAAATGGTGTACACCCATTATTCGAGAAGTGGATGATTGTCCAAACTAAGCCATTTTGAAGTAATCACAGTCACTACTAAACTTAGAGCAGTAAAAGGATTTTCGATGTCCGTAAAACATCATTTTGGTTCTTAGATAATCATAGTGTTGACATAAGATCCTTCATGGAAAAATGATTGTTCAAGGTACAAGTAATTCCATGTTTACTCGTGGTTGACATATTTTCTCAATAGAGTGACGAAAATATACTTGCATTTACCTTATATGGAATTGAAAGAACCCACCTCCTTGTGAAAACATAGGTGCTCCTTATGGAATTATTTTGGAGGTGTTTTGCATTAACAAGAGAAATTTTATGTGAGTCTGCTCTGATCTATGCAAAAGAAGTCCCTAAGTTTGAGGGAACCCAACTTTGTTCATGATTACTTGCAATTGCATAAAGTGAGGAGTCTCAACGATGTAGCCCTAGTGACTGGCATGCCCGGTAGGATTCGAATAGTCTTGTATGCCAAGAAGAAGAATGAAGGAACGACGATTCAGGTGGAACACAGAGTACGGGCCACCTCATTGTCTACCAAGATCAGACATGACAGATCACCGAGAAGATTTTCTCTCCCTACGAGGCCTTGCGATTCTGGAGAGCCCAACTTCTTCAGAGAAGTCAGGCGGAAAAGTTACAAATGAGGACTTGCAAGCTACTATGGTGCAAGTACTAAAAAACATGGAGAAAATATCTCTAGAGACCAGATGAGAGGTCAGCAGACTTTGTTCATTAACTAGGAGTCTGCAGATGAGATTAAAGTTGGAATACTCTACCCCAAAAGATGGTCATGCTAGGGAGATTATGAGAGAGGCAAGCCCTGAGAGAGAGCCAGTAATTCCCCTGTTTCCTTTGCTTGAGGAAAAAGACGATAGGGGAAGAAGAAAGAAAAGCCTGGAACCATCCAGCCAATAAGGGAAGAGATCCAAAAACCAAGTTTGCCCGACCCTCTATTATTCTCATTAGAAAGTATAGGGCAGATCGGGCTAAAAGAAAGGAAGTATGGAATGACTCAGCAAGTTGAGGAGTCCAACGAAAAAGGTGTGACCGCAGCTACGGGCAAACCTCATTCTTATAGGCCACCACCATTGGCTAATAAGGGAAGGGAGGCCAGGTGGAGACACCCTGAACCACAAAAGGAAGCTGCGTCGGGCAATGACCATAGCCTGAAGTGAGGACCTCCTTACACCCCACTCAACAATACGGCTAACTAGCAACTTAGAAATGAGTTGGCCGAACTAAGAATGATGGTGGTCTAGAATGCTCGCCCGCTATTCAGGATCACTTACCAGAAGCCCTACCCTGAGTATATTGATGAGCGGGATTCTTTTCCTCTCAACTTCAAGATACCCGTATTCCCAACTTTTAGTGGAGATGATTGCAATATGTCCTCTAGAGACCACATTTTCAAGTTTTTTAACTATTGTGTAGCATTTGAAGATAATCCTAACTACAAGTTAAGGTTGTTTGGGAACTCACTGGTTGGCTTGGCATCCTAGTGGTACTCTCTGTTACCCCCTAATTCCATTACCAACTGGGGTCAAATAGAGATGGTTTTCCACGAGCATTTTTATAGGGTAGATACTGAGATGACTATCAACGATCTAGTTGAGGTGAAACAATATGAGCATGAGTTCACTAAAGACTTCATGATGAGGTTTAGAAAGACAAGGATGAGGTGACAGTTCTCTATCAACCATGCACACCTTATATCTATTACTCAGAAAGCCTTGAGATTGCCATTGAAAAAACAGTTCTATGATGTGTAGTTCACTGAACTACAGGAATTGGTAATAGCTGCTACGAAGTATGAGAAGTTGCTAGCTGATGAGCAGGAAGTGAAACACTCATCCAAGGTTCCCCCTTTCTACAAAAGCAAAGCTGCAATACACCAAGTGGAGTTTGAAGGTCTAGAACCTGGAGAAAGAGTGGGGATAGAGATGTGTAGCAAAGATGATCACTCATTTTAAACCATTGATGGTGAAGGGTTTGGTCTATCCAGTTAAAGATAAAAAAAGTAGAGATGAATGAAGGAGGATTCGTGCCTATGAAGCCCCCCAAGCACCAAGCTTATTTTTTTGATCTAACCAGGCAGCAGAGATATATGAGGAGTTGGTGCGGGAAAAAGTGATTGTGACCAACAACACCCAAAAAATGCCTAAACTAGAAGAGTTGAGAGGAAAGAAATGCTGCAAGCTTCATTACACTTTCAATCATTCCATCACCAACTGTGTATAGTTCAGGGATTGGATCCAGAACCAGGAAAGCTATTGTTGGAGAAACCCCAAGCAAATATGATGATTAACACATATCCCTTCCCAGAAACCCCAATCAATATAATCATCCTTAACTGGGTTGAGAAAGGAAAATCAAAGGCTATATGGGAAGAGATGAGTGAAAGAAAGCAAGCCATTAGGCCATCTAAAGGTGCTAGGAGGTTACCTGACAAACCACAGGTAATTGTGATTAAGGGAGTAGTCTTATGCAGTAAGTGTTAATGTGAATGTGAATTGAAGGTGCCAGCATCGGGCGCCATTATTGACCGAGAGTTAGTCAGAAGGAAAGAACTAAAGGAACAAGATGCCCGCATAAGTATTATGCAGGCAACAGATAAGGAAACCTCCAAGAATGTATTCCAAAGGTTAGGTGGAGACTCTGAACCTAAAGGCTTATCTGAAGTATTCAGGAACTATGAACTCTCTGAAGAAACTGAGGATAAGGAAGACAAGATGCCGAAGTGACTAGAAGTGAAACCTCCCCAGCCAAGTTATCATAGCAGTTCAAGGCTAGGATGGAGAGAAAAGACCTAGAACTCAATTCCACCTAGTTACTAAAAATGATTCAGCCTAACTTGGTCGTAAGTGGTACATAGTTGGGAAGGATGGGAAGCATGTTAGAGAAATGGGAACATCTAAGATCAAGAAGGTCCAAAGGCAGCATAAGGCTCACATGAACTTATTGAAGATCCTTACCATTTCAAAGGCCTTTGGAAATGTCAAGTTCGAAAAGGCTATGCAAGGTAGACAGCTCCAATTGAGGAGTAAGAATGAGATAGAGATGCCTAATAGAAAAATGGAGGGAGAAGGAGGTCATTGTTGAAAATGTGCCCTAAAACCAATCATATGATGATACTTTACGGACATTTCACATGTTAAACTAATCTAGTTTAATATAAAGGGCAAAGATTATTGTTTTAAGCCGTCTCATATAAATGTTATATGCTTAAACGATAAGTCCAAGGAATATGTAATAGGGAGAATGTGATCTAAAGAAGTTAGATTCATGAGACCATTCTCTTTCGTATACATATCCTAAATGTTCCTGATCATAGGATTGCCAATTGGGCATTGACAGTCCGTTAAGATCAGTACGTGCTATGTATTCTCTTAGGGAGGGTGACTGGTCTCGAGTCAATGGTGTGATTGACACCAAGACAAGTACGTAGGTGCTCAATAGAGAATGAGTCCACTGAACGCGATCAACGAGGAGTTCTCATACTCATGTCACATGAGAACTCATGGTTGGGATAATGCAAAGTAGTCCTTTGACCTGAGGCATCATAGTTGTCTTGTGGTTAGGTCCTTGATCTTTGACTATGTCAAAGTCACTCCGTCAGAGAGTGTCCACGGCATAGTTGGGGTTAAGCCACTTAGCCATGGAGGCAAGTGAATGGGCAACAAGGGATCTCTAACCTTCAAACGTTGAGGGAGAATACTCTATGATATGATTAAGAATCTCTGGCCAGAGTATGAATGAGATTTAGGAAGTCGTTCCAAATCGCATTCAAGGTAATCATATAAGTAAGAGAATCACATTGGATAGTAGACATGAATAAACTATCAAACCAAACAATGTGGTCAAGAGTATTGTATTAGAGAAAGACCGTATTGCATTGTAATCCCAAACTGAATAGGTTCTCCAACCTCTTCTGATTAGCTTGGGTAGCCATGACATACTGCTAGGTGTCACTCATGGCTTGTGGAAACCCTGAAGATGTATAATCACTAAAGGGAGAATTGAAAATAAGTTTCAATTCACAATCGATTAGTAAGAGTTCTAATCGCCCACTGCCTAGCTAAAAGGAACCTAATGGATCGCACACCGAGTAAGGTAATGATTGAAGGATATAACGAAGATGAGTAAGGACAATTAAATAGTTTAATTGTTTATGGCAAGGATTAATTAATATGTTAATTAATCAAACGAATAAGTTCGTTTTAAACCTTGAGTTAGATTTGGGCCTTAAAGCCCAAATTGGGCTTCGAATCGTCAAGGCCGTTAGCTTAAGTTATATGACAACTTAACAACCAAAATTCAAGAAGCCCAAAACAGCCCAAAGGCATGGGAAAACCGGCCATATAGAGAGGGGTAGTGAACTTGGCTTAATTGCAAGTTTGCCACTCCATTGTGAGGTGGTATAAAGGCAACTTTATAGCCATTTCATCCTTAGGGTTTCTTTTGGAGAAAAGATGAGAACACAATGCTCTCTTTGCTCTCTAAGAGGCCGGCCACCCTAGAGGAAATTAGCTAGCAATCTTACTTCCTCTAGGTCACTCATCTTCTTCCTTCATCATCCTTGGTGTCGAAAATTAGAGGTCTCCTATCTTGGGGACTTTTGGAGAATCAATTCTTCCATCCATATCCATGGAGCCAAGGAGCAAGGAGACAAAGGAAAGAAGGCCCTCACATGGGTGATTAACCTTTGCTAAGCAAAGAGGTGCTTCAAAGGTATAAAGTTTCTCAACTCACTTTGTTCTTGAGTTGAGTCATGGTTTCACCATAACTACTAGGCTTTGAATTTCATGGGTAATGTTTTGTTTTGAGTGCATACAAGCATGATTCCGCCTTTAATTGTTAATTGCATGCCATAGATGTTGCTCAAATGAACATGTTTTTCACAAATTTTCCTTCAAGTGGTATCAAGAGCCTAGGTCTAGTAGTTGGTGAATCCTTTTGGGTTTTGTAGTTCATAGTTTGTGATTTGAATGTTGTAATTGTTACAAGCTTTATTCTTGCTTCTTTGAATGTAAATTTTGTTAGAAAATTTGCCATCTCAAATGTTGTAGATGTAGTTCATATGAGCATGAATTTTGGAGCTAAAATTTGGTGCCATGTTTTTGGGGAAATTCGGCCAAATCCAAAGGGTGGATTTTTGGGTTCATGTTTGTCTTGTTAAAAGTGTTTTAAAGTGACATTAGGAACCCCTAAGTACCCTAGTATGGTAATATGTTTTTTCCCTCAAGTTTGAGAGTTTTTGGGTGTCTTTGGGTGAAAAATGTTCATGGAGCTCTTATGGGTTTTTCATGGATGTTCTTCATTGTTTTGTTATGTTTTTGGCAAGAACAAAAAGGTTGGGAATTTTGATTCAAAAAGGTGTTTGGTTGTTTATAAAGTTTTGTTTAGTGATGGATGATATTTTTTAATCATCACTAGGTGTGGACCTCCATACTTATTTTCTTACACACCTTTTACTTTCCCTTGTTTCATGGAACCATGTTTCATGGAAATCACTTTTTTCAAACCAACCCATCACCTTTTCAACCCATCACCTTTCACTTTTGAAAAATTTCAAAAGATTTTATGACAAAACTCTCACCAAAACCGGCCACCCTACCTTTAGGGTACTTTTGGAGCTTTTATGCAATTACATAAAGTTTTGATACTTTTGTGTATTGGTGCTTTGACCCAAAAGTTTACATTTGTACGTAAAGGCCCAAAAACACTAAAGGACAAATTGTTTTGCTCCTTTATTGAAGTTTTTGTATTTGTTGAAATTTTTGGGTTCTAGTTGTAATTACATGAAGTAGTGGACTTTTGTGTTTTTACAAAGTGACCCCAAAAGTTTGTGTTTTGCAATATAGCCCAATGGTTGAGGTTATTGCTTTTTGGCCCAAATTAGTAGAGAACAAAACAGTTTTGTATCTTTAAATGAGAATTGGATTTTCATTTTATTTAGCTCTATTTAAATCAATTCTATGGATACAAAAACCAAATGAAAATGTTGCATTCAAGTTTAATTAGTTAAAGCGTTAATTAATTAAAGAAAGGGTGATTATGAACCTAAGCCTACGATAATTGAGCTATGTGAAAGGCCGTCTGAAATTTGTTTGAACCATGGGAATGTGTAGATTAATTTTGGTTGTAATTTGATATGATCAAATGTTGTAAAAGAGCATAAGCTCTTCTTTACTTTAAAGTAATTTGTTTTGATCAAATGTTGTAAAAGAGCATAAGCTCTTCTTTACTTTGAAGTACTCCTTTCTTGTTTATTTGATATGCATGAAATTGGAGTAGTTGGGTCCAACGCCCAATAGGAAAAACACGCCTTAATATGATTAAACGCGTAACTAAAATCAATCACCATTCCTAGACCGAGATCCAACACTAGGCTCGTGTTGGATCGAATCAAAGGTTCATAGTCATCCTAAGGCCCTAAGGTAACTATATAGTCCATCAATGAATGCAAAGCTTATGTTAGTAGTACCATATACTCTTGCTTTAAAAACCGTTTTACAAGCTTAGTGGGAGTATCATATACTACTAAATCAATCAAATGGACCAATAGTTGTAATAGGACCGAATAGTTTTAATAAGATTAAAATGAAAACTTATATGTGATGAGACCTAAAACCCTCAACTAAACCATTATTAAGTTGACAAGCGTGATAGTGCTTTGAACACTCTTTCGTGGCCTTCCACCGTGGTAGGCTCCGATCGTTTGTGACTCATACACCGTCTTCGCCCAGTTCTGGGGAATACAAAGTATGTGCTTACACTCAGGAGGGGTTCTATATACATACATGATGTTGTGACGGTAGGCAACGAGTATGGCCAATATGATATTCTTCTGAGGCTATTCTTGAACCCCTATACGAACTGGCATGGTGGGAATAACTTAACTAAGTGCAATGGTCCCAATATGATATTCTTCGGAGGCATCATTCTCTAAAGGCCAAACAAGATGGGCACTTACATGAGATGTAAATGAGTAAGTGTACTCTCTCATTATTATTAAAGCTAGCCAATATGATATTCTTCTGAGGTAGGCTTGGTAGTAGTGAGCCTCCCATACCCTACTAAGAGTTTTCTCCAAAACTCTCGAATTCCGATGAGGGATATGGAATTTGCCGAAAATAGTGGGTGGTGCTATTTGATTTAAAGACCCGGATCAAATGGCTTAAAATCAATCAATTTATATTCGTTATGTATTTATTTACCGATATATTTGCAAACGCTATCCAAAACTTGACAAAGAAAAGCCAAAGGCTTTAGTTTCCGGACTTGGTACCACAATCCCATAGATTGTCTTGAATGGATTGTATATGTGCCTAAGTAGTCTCATCCTCACAATTTTCCTATTGATAATGTATCATTGGAAGAACATGTTAGATAAGTCTATCATAAAGAGGACAACACAAACAACCAATGCTTATTCCTTTGTTGTATGAACAAAGGAACTTATGAAGATTAGCACAAAGACATGAACACTTTTTGTGTCATAGTTCTTCACTTACAAATCGTTGTATGAAGAAATAAGAGTTGCTTAGAACAACCCTTAGTTTATGCAAACACTAGTGCTTGTTTCTTTGTTAAATGAACAAGGAACTTGAGAAGTAAGCACAAGGGCATGGACACTTCATGTGCCATGATTCTTCACTTACAAATTGTTGTATAAAGAAATGAGAGTTGCGTTGAACAACTCTTGAATGTTTGTAATCTTGTGTAGAACAAGATGGTTGGTTGATAAAAAATAGTCCATCAACATGGACTTATGATGATTTTGAATCATTGAGTGTAGAAGTGTTAAACCACTTCACGAGATGGAAACTAGAGAAGGACTTCACCAATGAGTCCCTAACAAATAGTTCACTAAGTTTATAGTAAACTATATAGTGAACAATAACCGCACGTTCTCCAAATTGTTTGATGTGTTTAACACAATTGAAATAAGTTTCAAGAGAGACAGTGGGAGTTTAGGGACCATGACCATTGTAGTCATTGGAGAAGTCAAATGAAGAAATCTAAATAACTCTAAGGGAACAAACTTTCTTTATGAAATGATGGACATTGGAAGGGGTAAATGCAAGAAATGTCTTGCAAGTGTTAAGAACACACCTTTCGAAGGTGTTGTAAATTGTTCTTGAATAGTTCAAAACAATTGGTTCTTCTACTTGAATGCTTGATTCCGTATTAGTAACTATGTTTTACAATCGTTGTAAAAGTGTGACTAATAAGAAGTAGAAGATTAATGAGAGAAGAGAAAGTGCTTCACATTCAGAACGTGAATCAAATATAGATCTCTGCGAAAGCAGATAGTACTTACTTCCTCATATGAACTACCAAAGGAGTTGGAAAAACAAAGATTATCTTTACATTCCAGTTTGAATAAAGGAACTTAATTCCGTCACTATAAGAGATGGATGAATGTTTTGTTTGACAAAACATTGTTCTTTATTAATCAAAGATTGGATTATTGTAATCTAATTGATTGTCTCTATAGTAGAGATAATGTGGTAGTGTTAACTGTTTAGAATATGACGATGCTTAAAACCCAAAAGGGTTGCAAGGTAGTGACTAATCCCAAATTGAGTTGTGATACCTCTAAAACATAAATTACGAGTTGGTCATAGATGGATGCTTAGGATCGTTAGATCCAGATCCAATACCTTCTTGTTAAAATTGTATAGAGGCGAAATGTTCGAATCTTTATTCTTTGGGAAAGAAGAAAGAATCACAAAGTTGTTGAGGTTAATTCACTTAGATGTTAGTGGCACTTGTCCACGACATAATACTACTCATGTTGTATAACATTCACCGAAGATTGCTCTCGGTTGGACTATCGTTTATTTTGAATAAACAAAAGTCCGAATACTTTGCAAAAGGTTTCAAAGAATTCAGGAGTGTAAGTTGATGAGTAAGACGTCTAAAGTATTTACCTCCTTAGATTTGATCCAAGGATTAATAACACTTTAGAAGAGTTTCCTTGATAGAAATCAAGGAAAGTTGCATCATAAGATAATGGATTTCTCCATTACGAGAAGAACGAACTCGAATAAGATTTAGTTCGTTGGATGTTATCAATTACCCATATATAGGATATATACTTCTAAGACAATATGATTGTCAATTAGAAGATCTTCCAAAATTTTCATGACTCCATAGGATGTAGTTGGAAAGAAAGACAAGTCTTAATTGTGTTAAGATTTGGGGTTGTGTGCTAATAAGCAATATTTGTTTGAGAAACAAGATGATAATCAACAAATATAACAACCTAGTTCCTACAACACTGGCTCCAAGGTAGTCAAGAAGGATTAATAAACCGTCTCAGTTGAATGGTTTGAATTTTATGACTATGTCATAGAGTTACACCTCTTAATTCCAAAGAAATAAGAATGAGAATCCTTATGACTACATTGAGTGTATATACGACATATACTCAAGGAAATGGTATGGTACCATTTGACCCGAAATAATGAAACCTTTAAAGCTAATTGGTAGCTTAAGGTGACTACAATCAAAGAAAATGGTTGACTTGGAAGAAACCATCTTTGACGTAGTCTTGGTTTCTATTAATTCGATGATTGTTAACTACAACTAAATAGTGATTCAATGTTTGGACATAATATGGGTTTCCGAAACCATTACCAAGATAGTCTTGATAATATATGTCTAAAACTAAGAATCATAAGACATGTAAGTTGTAAAGATCCATCCATCATGAATCTTAGCAAGCTAGTGGGAGCTGCCAGCGTCTTATGAGAGAAACATCAAATCGTTTGATTTCTCATAAAGATGTAAATGAATCTTTTGTTTACTAGGTTTACAAAAGATTAGTGGGAGTTAATCGTATTCCTAAATTTAACATATATATGATATATTAATTTTGGAAATGAAAGGAATTCTTCTTCGTTAAAGTTATGACTTTAAACATTCTATAATGATAGAATGTATATGGGAGACATAGTCTATATACATGGGATGGAAATCTATAATGATAGATTTCAGTATATATAATTTGATTATATCAATCCCTAATGATAGACAAAAGATGCTAGGAAGTTTCTCATATGATGATAAACTTTAGTCAGAAGGACAATTCTAGTAAGACTAGGAAGTTGCTCTTCACAAAGGGATCGCACCCCTTTGACTCCCAAAGAATTAATGCGTAAATAGAATCCTTTATGCGTACGCAGAAAGGTGATTTATGTATTTCATGTTGTATGAAAATCGTTGATATGAGTTGTACCAAGATTGGTACAAGACGATATCAATGCAAGCCCAGGATCATAACCAAGGCAACTGTCAAGTGAGTCCTTATGTATTTAAGAAATACTAAAGGATAGATTCCTCAAGAATGAGGAAGAATTAGAGTAACGCAATGGAAGCGTAAAAGTATTAGATTATGAATCTAATATCGTATCCATCATTGGATGTCTTTTCATTTTGAATGAAGAGATAATTGGATATCTCTTTATTATGACTGAAGAGATATTTGGGTGGAAACATTAAAAGTAATGACTTTAGTGTGTTCCATCATGAATGCAAAATATATCGCCATATAGAAGTTTACAACAATGTTGTTCGGATAGGAAAGTTCATTTATGAACTCTCCATTCGGTTCCAACCAGAAAGTGTCTCTAGTGTATCGACACTACAACACTAATGGGGCGATAGCTCAACCCAGGGAATCAAGGTCTCATCAAGATCCGAACTCAAATGAGAGACTGAACCACATGATTGAGAATCATGTATAATGGTGACGTTGTTATTCTCAAGGTTGCTTATATGGATAACATATAGATATCTATTGTCTAGGCCTACTACTCAGTCATTTTTGAAATGAATTCAGAAGAGGTATCATCACTGATGACCAAGCTGATTGGCTCTAGTGCAAGTGGGAGATTGTTGGAAATGTGCCCTAAAACCAATCATATGATGATACTTTACGGACATTTCACATGTTAAACTAATCTAGTTTAATATAAAGGGCAAAAATTATTGTTTTAAGCCGTCTCATATAAATGTTATATGCTTAAACGATAAGTCCAAGGAATATGTAATAGGGAGAATGTGATCTAAAGAAGTTAGATTCATGAGACCATTCTCTTTCGTATACATATCCTAAATGTTCCTGATCATAGGATTGCCAATTGGGCATTGACAGTCCGTTAAGATCAGTACGTGCTATGTCTTCTCTTAGGGAGGGTGACTGGTCTCGAGTCAATGGTGTGATTGACACCAAGACAAGTACGTAGGTGCTCAATAGAGAATGAGTCCACTGAACGCGATCAACGAGGAGTTCTCATACTCATGTCACATGAGAACTCATGGTTGGGATAATGCAAAGTAGTCATTTGACCTGAGGCATCATAGTTGTCCTGTGGTTAGGTCCTTGATCTTTGACTATGTCAAAGTCACTCCGTCAGAGAGTGTTCACGGCATAGTTGGGGTTAAGCCACTTAGCCATGGAGGCAAGTGAATGCGCAACAAGGGATCTCTAACCTTCAAACGTTGAGGGAGAATACTCTATGATATGATTAAGAATCTCTGGCCAGAGTATGAATGAGATTTAGGAAGTCGTTCCAAATCGCATTCAAGGTAATCATATAAGTAAGAGAATCACATTGGATAGTAGACATGAATAAACTATCAAACCAAACAATGTGGTCAAGAGTATTGTATTAGAGAAAGACCGTATTGCATTGTAATCCCAAAC
The DNA here is from genome assembly GCA_024362995.1 of Heteromeles arbutifolia. Taxonomy (NCBI): domain Eukaryota; kingdom Viridiplantae; phylum Streptophyta; class Magnoliopsida; order Rosales; family Rosaceae; genus Heteromeles; species Heteromeles arbutifolia. Next base: position 1,966,777 of record JANCRC010000022.1, read on the forward strand.
TGAATAGGTTCTCCAACCTCTTCTGATTAGCTTGGGTAGCCATGACATACTGCTAGGTGTCACTCATGGCTTGTGGAAGCCCTGAAGATGTATAATCACTAAAGGGAGAATTGAAAATAAGTTTCAATTCACAATCGATTAGTAAGAGTTCTAATCGCCCACTGCCTAGCTAAAAGGAACCTAATGGATCGCACACCGAGTAAGGTAATGATTGAAGGATATAACGAAGATGAGTAAGGACAATTAAATAGTTTAATTGTTTATGGCAAGGATTAATTAATATGTTAATTAATCAAACGAATAAGTTCGTTTTAAACCTTGAGTTAGATTTGGGCCTTAAAGCCCAAATTGGGCTTCGAATCGTCAAACCCATTAGCTTAAGTTGTATGACAACTTAACAACCAAAATTCAAGAAGCCCAAAACAGCCCAAAGGCATGGGAAAACCGGCCATATAGAGAGGGGTAGTGAACTTGGCTTAATTGCAAGTTTGCCACTCCATTGTGAGGTGGTATAAAGGCAACTTTATAGCCATTTCATCCTTAGGGTTTCTTTTGGAGAAAAGATGAGAACACAATGCTCTCTTTGCTCTCTAAGAGGCCGGCCACCCTAGAGGAAATTAGCTAGCAATCTTACTTCCTCTAGGTCACTCATCTTCTTCCTTCATCATCATTGGTGTCGAAAATTAGAGGTCTCCTATCTTGGGGACTTTTGGAGAATCAATTCTTCCATCCATATCCATGGAGCCAAGGAGCAAGGAGACAAAGGAAAGAAGGCCCTCACATGGGTGATTAACCTTTGCTAAGCAAAGAGGTGCTTCAAAGGTATAAAGTTTCTCAACTCACTTTGTTCTTGAGTTAAGTCATGGTTCACCATAACTACTAGGCTTTGAATTTCATGGGTAATGTTTTGTTTTGAGTGCATACAAGCATGATTCCGCCTTTACTTGTTAATTGCATGCCATAGATGTTGCTCAAATGAACATGTTTTTCACAAATTTTCCTTCAGTCATGTACCTCACAATCCCCATCCAGGAAAATATAAAGTGTTGAGGAGAGCTCAAGAAAGTGTAGTGATGATGCCTATACCAGGTTGGAGACTAGAACCTCTTTGTTTTGGGACCATCTCCCCCGAGAGGGGGATACCTCCACCTCTACTGGAAGATACACCCTGTTAAATGCCAAGACAATTACTCAACTTTGACATAACAGTAGAGAATGAGGTGCCTGAGTTAATGCTGCCAGAGGAAGCACAAACATGGATGGATGAGTTTGTATGTCAAATTGGAGGAAAGAAAGAATAAGCACTAGACCCAGCAACTTCCACGTAAACATAACTTATGTTCTATCAGCCATGTTCTGCACCAAACCTGATCAGCGCCAAACCTAATCAGCCTGCCGTGATGGAGGGTGATTATTTGGCAACAGATCGAGTGATGGCACTTGTTAGTGTTAAGGAAGCTGGGAAAAAGGAATCGGGCATGGTAGGTTTGCCCAAACCTGCAAGAAATGAGCCTGAGAAGATATATTCGGACAGAATGGTCTTCAGTTACCCAAGTTTGGCCTTAGCTAATCATCTAAAACCCATATATGTAACTGCTCATCTGGAGGAAGTACCATTCAAAAGGGTGTTGATTGATGGTGGAGTTGAGGTCAATGTGCTTCCACTCAAACAAATGAAGAAGTTGTGTAGGAGTGAGGAAGATCTTATTCCCACTGATCTAACAGTTTCAAGTTTCTCTGGAACCATCACAAGAACACATGGGATATCACCGTTGGAAGTTGACTTAGGGTCCAAGCAAATCATGCTAGCTTTCTTTGTGGTAGCTAGTAGCTCTACTTATGGAGCTTTACTTGGCAAAGATTGGATTCACCAAAGTCTATCAGTGTTATCCACCCTACATCAACAAGTTGTTGTCTACCACAAGGAAAGAACCAAGGAACCAGGATTTTGGGAAATTGTAGAGGATGAAGCACGACCATTTCTCCCCACAACCAATGTGGCAGAAGCAAACTTCTACAACCCCAGCATTGGAATCTTGTAGTGTCTAAGAGCTGATGAGAATGGCCGCCTGACTAAGGTAACAGTCCAAAAGCTTCTAGAACAAGGATTGACTCTCACTCAGGTGGAATCGGATAGACCCTATGTTGGCATAGCTCCCCAACACCAATGATGTCAGAACAAAGGAGGAATGACCAAGTAGTTGCAGTCAGGTCTTTAATCAAAAGATTGTTGGTGTATGGGAAAAAGAGAAAAGAAGTAAAAGAAAGCTCAATAGAAGAGGAAGCATAACGGGAGGGAAAGGCTTCAAGTTTTTGGGAAATGAGATAGAGGCAGCCATTCACATGGCTAAGTGTATACATGACTTGGACTGGCCAGATAAGTTGCCCGAGAATCCAAAATCAGTTGAACTTTTAAGTACAGAGCCTAACAAGCCAACACCAGAGGTACAAAATCTCTTGGAAACCATTAATTTAGGGACTGAAGATGATCCAAAGCCAATACAACTCAGTGGCTTGTTTAAGACCGAAGATCGGGCAAGAATAGTAGACCTTTTGCATGAATTTAAATATTGTTTTGCTTGGCACTACACATAGATGCTAGGTTTAGATTCCACCTTAGTAAAACACAGAATGCCTATTAAGGAGGGATATAAACCAGTAAAGCAAGCACCAAGAAGAATGTCGAATGAGATAAAAGAAAAGGTTAAAGAAGAGATTGATAGGCTGGTAAAGGCTGGATTTATTAGGCCTGCCAAATATGATGAGTGGTTGGCCAACATTGTACTTGTATTAAAAGTTGTAACTAATGCAGTTCGTTGTTATGTTGACTATAAAAACATTAATGAAGCCATGCCTAAAGATGAATACCCCATACACATGGTCGACCTATCCATAGATCCAATTGCAAAACACAAAGTCCTATCTTTCATGGATGGGAATGCTGGTTATAATCAAATAAAAATGGCTAAAGAAGATATTCATAAGATAGCCTTTAGGTGCCCAGGACACGTAGGAGCATATGAATATGTTGTCATGCCATTCGGACTCAAAAATGTTGGTGCAACCTATCAAAGGACAATGAATGCCATTTTTCACGATCTAATCGACCATAGCATGGAAGTATACATTGATGATATAGTGGTCAAGTCTAAAACTGAAGAGAAACACTTAGAAGACCTCAAATAGGCCCTAACTAGAATGAGGACCCATAAGTTGAAAATGAATCCTAAAAAATGCACTTTTGGAGTTAGATCGAGCAACTTTTTGGGATTCCTAGTACGTCAAAGAGGTGTGGAGGTAGACAAGAACAAGGCTCGGGCTATAATGGAGTCATCTTCTCTTACCAACAAGGTGAAGTTGCAAAGACTACTAGGGAAGATCAACTTCTTAAGAAGATTCATTGTTAACTTGGCAAGCAAGATTCAACCACTGACTCATTTATTAAGACTAAAAATCCAAGAAGAGTTTGAGTAGGGCCCACAACATCAAGAGGCTTTTAACAAAGTAAAGTCTTATCTAGCCTCTCCACCAGTGCTCATGCCTCCTCAGAGAGGGAAACCTATAAAGCTCTATGTATCTGCCTCTGAAAAGTCAATACGTAGCCTACTAGCTCAGAACAATTAAGGGGGGAATGAGCAAGCAATACACTACCTTAGTAGGATCCTTACTGAGGTAGAAACCAGATATACCACAGTCGAGAAGCTATGTTTGGCTTTATACTTCACTACCTAAAAGTTAAGGCATTACATGTTGCCCTGCCACATCCATATCATTGCCAATGCTAGTTGGAAGAATTGGGAAATGTAATTTAGCACTATCAGAGTTCAGTTTCCAGTATGTACCTCAGAGAGCTATAAAAGGACAAGCAATTGTAGATTTCTTGACTGAGCACCAAGAATCACATGATGAACTTGTCAACATTCTAGGAACTTTGGAGGTGACCAATATTTGGATCCCATCAAGTAATGCTCACTCGGACAGGGAAAAATGGATTCAACAGGAAGTAAGAAGGATAACCAACCTATGGATCACTCCTTTGAGGTTGTATTTTAATGGATCTTGCACTCAACATGCTGCTGCAGCTGGGATTGTCATCATTGATCCCAAAAGGGCTCATCATTGTTATTCATTCCTTCTAGATTATCAAGATACTACCAACAATCGGGCAAAATATGAAGCACTGATAATTGACTTGGAAATCCTGATAGAGTTGAGGGCAACTGAAGTAAAGGTATTTGGTGATTTAGAGTTAGTGATCAATCAGTTAAATGGGGATTACAAGTGCAAACACATCACCATGGCTGGTTATTACTCGGCAGCTACTCAACTATTGAGTTATTGGGATACTAAGATTTCAATCAACCATATTCTCAGATAATCAAATTTAATTGCTAATGAAATGGCACAGTTGGCTTCTGGAGCATAGATCCAAGAAAGAAAGTTCGAGGTGGATGTGGAAGTAGAAAGAAGAAACCTCCCCTCTATCTTTGAGAGAGAAAGTTTAGCCTAGATGTAATGACCAAGGAGACTGAGATAGAAGACTGGATAACACCCATTATCCAATACTTAAAAGATCCTTATTTCCCCACAAGTAAGAAGATTAGGCAGCAAGCAACTAAGTTTGTCATGTGGGACAAAACTATGCTAAGAAAGACTCCAGATGGGCTTCTGTTAAAATGGTTAGGCCTAGAAGAGTCAATGAGAGTGATGGCTGAAGTGCATAAAGGCATTTGTGGAGCTCATCAAGCTGGAACCAAGATGAGGTGGTTGCTGAGAAGATATGGCTATTTTGGGCCCGATATGGAGAAGGATTGTAAAGCTTATGCCAGAGGTTGTGAAGAATGCCAAAAACATGGACCTCTTCAACATGTGCCCTCAGTACCCTTGAATCATGTGGTGAAGCCTTGGCCTTTCAGATGGTGGGCAATGGACTTCATCGGGCAAGTTTATCCAGTTTCCAACAAAGGGCACACATTCATAATTATGGCAACAGACTACTTCACCAAGTGGGTGGAAGCTTCAGCTGCTGTGAAGAAATTCATTGAAACCAAGATCTTACATAGATATGGGGTGCCCGAGACAATTGTTACAGATTGAGGGCTATCTTTTATCTCAAAAGAAGTGAAGGAATTTGCAAACAAGTTCAAAATAAAGATGATCCAGTACAGTCCTTACTATCCCCAATCAAATGGCCAAGCAGAAGCTAGCAATAAGATCTTGGTGAATATCATTAAGATAATGGTAGCAGATAGTCTAGATAAATGGCATGAGAAGCTAGGGGATACTTTTTGCGCCTATAGAACCTCCAAGAGGGCAGGAACCAGAACTACTCCTTATGCCTTCACCTTCGGGCAAGATGTTGTACTTCCTATGGAAATCAATGTGAGTTCTATCAGACTTCAAAACCAGTTTGGTCTACACAGTGAAAAATACATTCAAGCTATGTGTCAAGGAGTTGAAGATTTGGATGTAGCTCAGATTGAAGCCTTGAACAAAATTTAAGAATGGAATAGAGTTGTTGCCCAAGCTTATAACAAGAAAGTAAAGTTGAAAACCTTCAAGGAATAAGAGTTAGTGTGAAAGGAAATTGAAGGAAAATTTGTGAAAACAAGTTCATTTGAGCAACATCTACAACATGCAATTAACAATTAAAGACGGAATCATGCTTGTATGCACTCAAAAACAAGACTTTACCCATGAAATTCAAAGCCTAGTGGTTATGGTGAACCAAGACTCAACTCAAAAGAAAGTGAGTTGAGAAACTTTATACCTTTGAAGCACCTCTTTGCTTAGCAAATGTTAATCACCTATGTGAGGGTCTTCTTTCCTTTGTCACCTTACTCCTTGGCTCTATGGATTTGGATGGATGAACTTTACTTCTTGGCTCCATGTCTTCTTGGATATGGATGGAAGAATTGGGTTCTCCAAAAGTCCCCAAAATTGAAGACCTCTAAGTTTCGACACTAAGGATGGTTGAGGAAGAAGATGAGTGACCATGGAAGAACTAGATGCTAGTAAAAACCCCCATGGTGGCCGGCCTCCTAGAGAGAGAAGAGAGAGAGACAAAGTTCTCTCATCTTTCCTCAAAGAAAACCCCTAATGAAGAAAAGGCTATAAAGTCACATTTCTACCTACCTTCATTGGAGTGGCAAACTTGTAATAAGTCAAAAACCCACTCCCTCTCTAAGCATGGCCGGCCTCCCTAGTTTTAGTGGGTTAATTGCCCATTTTGTTTTAGTTGTCACACAACTTAAACCTTATTTGCCTTATGGACCAAAACCCTTTTGTGTCCCGAAACCCAAAACTAACTTAAGGCCTAAAACGAACCTTTCGTTCTAGATTAATTAACTTTTAATTAATTCTTGCCATATACAATTAAACTATTTAATTGTCCTTACTCATCTTCGTTATATCCTTCAATCATTACCTTACACGGTGTGTGATCCATTAGGTTCCTTTTAGCGAGGTAGTGGGCGATTAGAACTTTTTCAAATCGATTGTGAATTGAAACTTACTTTCAATTCTCCCTTTAGTGATTATACACCTTTAGAGCTTCCATAAACCATGAGTGACACCTAGCAGTATGTCATGGCTACCAAAGCTAATCAGAAGAGGTGGAGAACCTATTCAGTTTAGGATTAAAATGCAATACGGTCCTTCTTTAATTCAATACTCATGACCACATTGTTTGGTTTGATAGTTTATTCATGTCTACTATCCAATGTGATTCTCTTACTTATATGATTACCTTGAATGTGATTTGGAACGACTTCCTAAATCTCATTCAAACTCTGGCTAGAGATTCTTAATCATATCATAGAGTATTCTCCCTCAAACAGTTTGAAGGTTAGAGATCCCTTGTTGTACATTCACTTGCCTCCAAGGCTAAGTGGCTTAACCCCAACATGGACACCCTCTGATGGAGTGACTTTGACATAGTCAAAGATCAATGACCTAACCACAAGACAACTATGATGCCTCAGGTCAAATGAATACTTTGCATTATCCCAACCATGAGTTCTCATGTGACATGAGTATGAGAATTCCTTGTTGATCGCATTCAGTGGACTCATTCTCTATTGGGCACCTACATACTTGTCTTGGTGTCAGTCACACCAATGACTCGAGACTAGTCACTCTCCCTAAGAGAAGACATAGCACGTACTGATCTTAACGGACTGTCAATGCCCAATTGGCAATCCTATGATCAGGAACGTTTAGGATATGTATAAGAAAAAGAATGGTCTCTTGAATCTAACTTCTTTAGATTACATTCTCCCAAGTACATATTCCTTGGACTTATCGTTTAAGCATATAACATTTATATGAGACAGCTTAAAACAATAATCTTTCCCCTTTGTATTAAACTAGATTAGATTAACATGTGAAATGTCTGTAAAGTATCATCATATGATTGGTTTTAGGGCACATTTCCAACAGCAATTATGTCCTTGGGAGCTCAACTTAGAGGTTTTGGGAAGTGGAGTCCTACTTGGGAATGACCTTTTAGCATCAGCAAAGTACTAGACAGATAAGGTTATTACTTAGCAAATTTGGAAAGGAACTTGCAAAGGCATCCAATCAATGTTAAGTTTTTTAAGAAGTATCACCCAACTTTGTGGGATGTTAGAGATTTGGAAGGGAACTTGCAAAGGCATCTAGGTTGGCCCATTGAGATTGGTTTCAAAGGGTTCACCTCAGGTCATCTCGTACATCAGGTGGTAGAGGTGGGCAAGGAGGAAAGGCCCGTGGCTACGTCATCAAAAAAGTGCAGCACCTTTACCAAGGGAATCCACTCTAATTTTACTCATTTGGATTTGTTTGGGAATATATGTTTGTAGAGCCAATATAGGAAGAAGAACATATGCTTCTGATCCCCATTTGCAGTGGTGGAAAGAGGGCTGAAGGTACTCTTGGCAAAGGGGATAAAGCTTGTAAATGACGTCCCATAACTTTTGAAGGTCGAGGGAGTGTATTCCAACTGAATGAGGGAGTCAGAAGTGCCCAAACCTTCAGCAGTCGGGCAAGAAGGAAAGGACCAGTCATGGGTCACGTCTACACATCTGCCCGAAGGCCTTAGCCCGAAGACTTTGACCATGTCAAGGATAGTTGGAGACATGTGACCCATTTGAAAGTCAAATGTGTTGGGCCCAGTGTTCCAGAAGCTGGGGCTTGGTAATCACCATGACCTTGGAGAGCATAATGAGCTCATAGATGCCATTGCTCGTCCATTTCTTCTTCCAGATAGGCTTAAGGTCGTTTACCCACTGTGACCAGGCCTCATCCTTCATTAGTGGGAAGCCTCTTCGGTGAGTGGACCATTTGGAGGCCGAGATGCCAGCCTCGGTAGAATATAGGTTGGGGGTGAACCAATTGGCAGTGGGCATATTTTTCTCCACTGCAATTGGGACCCTGGAAGTCCAAGCAGGCCCTAGAGAGTGTACTCATCCATCTTCGAAAAAGATTGAGGTGTTCAGGTCAACCCGAGGACGATGAAGGTCGTTGAGTTAGCGGCGCATGTTGACTTTCCCCTCGCCAGACTCGCATGTAGGACAAACAGGTTTGGGTGCCATTGAATGATTTTTAGAAAGAAAGTGCAAGAAGGTTGAAGGCAGAAAGCAAGAAAGAACTGCAAATGCATGAGAGTTCTGGAAAATCTGGGAATTCTGGAAACTCAAAGAATAAGAATTGCTAAGGCATTTGGCCGAGAGGTTTAAGTGGAGGTTATATAGTGGTAGTTAGTTAACGTTGGAAGTCGTGGGTTGGTGCAAAGGTTTATTAAAAAACAGTTGTTTAAATGGTGCAAGTCCCGAATAAAGGCATGCGGCTAATGTTTAATCATTATTAATATCTCGGTTTGCAGACTTAACAATGATTAAAGGGGGCATTGTTTGGGTTAATATTTGAATATTGGGCTTAGCATAAAGGAAGCCCAAAGGCGCCAAAACAAGTTGAACTTGCCCAAAGCCCAGCGATGAAGCCGGAAACAAATTGAAGCCTTCTCAGCCAAAGGCATAGGCCACATGCTTATGATTGAAGTGACAAGTGACAGAGACCAGCTCACTACCAACCAAAAAGAACTTTTGATGGCATAAAGGTGTAAATACAAGATGACTAACTACCCTTGAGAGCCCTCGGCTAAGAACAAAGCCAAGACAGTCAGGTCAAATTGCCTATAAAATGAGAAAGAGACAACAAGGACAAGGACACTCAACCAATCAAACAAACAATATGCAAACTCTGCTCTCAAGCCAGATTTGCACCCAAAAAGCTGAAACTTGCCCAGATTTAGTCCTTTTAGCAATAGTTGTCTTAGGAAAGCTATCTTTGTCTAGCGTAAAAGCTCTAATACCTTTCCTTAGTATTGTAGTATCGATTCCTTCGTATAAAACCTATTTAACATACATCCCTTTTAGCTTACAACCTCTGTAAACTCAAAGATAAGTGGTTGCAAGAAGTTCAACCTTGCCCGACAAGGTGAAATCTTGCCCGAATCTCTTTGTTCATTCTTTAAATTAGTAGATTTGTCGCTTAAATGTACTTTTCAGCATATATTCAAGTTATTTCCAACTGTTCTCTACCTAAGAGTCCCATTTGCATTCGAATCTAGTTAACTTAATAAACCTATTTTCATTAAGAACAAACTGGGATCAAAGAAATGATTTAAAGGCCTCTGAACTCCCTCCTTTTTGGACATACAAGATTATGAACTAAAAGTCCTTCTTTACAAGGCAAAAAAAAAGAACTTAATACAGACTTAACCTATCTATGACAATCCTTTGATAACAAGAAGTTTGAGTAACTTGGGACGCAAGTAATCGACTTAAATCACATATGTTCTACATTTGTTAAATTGAGATAACAGTGGCACGCCAATATCCTTGTTAGCCTTGATTGCAAGCCTCGAGGCATATACCTAAGGCCCCACAAAGGCACCTTTTAAGCTAACTACTAACTTGTTTTGCAGCACACCAGAAAGAGCAAGCCTAACAACACGCCAAGTGCCATTCAACCCCGGGGAGCTGTGCGAAAGGGACAATTCCATCTTTGCCTCGAACGGTTTGGAAAAGTGTTTGAATGAATTTGATTGAATGAACTGTGGGTTTGAATTTTGATTATGTGTCTACGGTTACATCTAGATTGTCAACCTACATAGTTCCAAGTTTTGGATAATTTGGAACGAAATGAAGCACATTCTGTTTATGTGAACTTAAGAATGAAATTGTATTTGGTTGAATTTGGTTGACGAACCAGGGATTCAAATTTGAATTATGTGTTTGCGGTTGCAGTTGCACCTAGATTGAGTTTTAGATCTCCTATACACTTTTTGAGGAATCAAACATGACATAGTTTCAACATTTAAGAAACTAAGGGGTGACTGAGGGTTTATTAGAGCCCTTGTAATGAATTCGGAATTATTTGATGGTTTGATGAAATGAGAATTTTAGTATTTTGAGATTGAAAGGGTAGGTGACCCGTTGGAATGGTTTTGCAGGATGTTGTCAATAAAAATCAATCAGCATTCTTTATCGTTTCAATGAGCATTCTTTATCAATCCACTAATTAATTTGGTTATTGACTCTTGCATTTCGTACCTTATTAAGATTATTGGGTTTTTTTTTTTTATTGGATGAGAATCCATTAAATCTTGAGGGTTTATGGTGGTGATTAAATATAGGGTGATGATTTTCACACACTTCATTTTACTTCACACACATGCATCTTGAAGTCCTAACTGCTTCACAAGCAATGACAAAACTACAATCAGACTACAGTGGGCTACAAACTTGGGGAAAAGTTTAGAAAAGTAAGAAGTTAATACTATTTGTAGACCTCCTAAACCATTTTGCATAAATTAGCCCAGCCTACTAAGAAGAAATTAAGCGACCTTTAAAAAAATTCTTAGTTCCGCTCTTGACCATAAGTACAATTGTGAGGAATCGGGATGGATTGGTATAGTTCCTCTATTCCTAGGACATCAAAAAAGTATATTGATAAATAATCGCCTTCAATTGATTTAACAACTAATAACAAAAATGTTTAGTAATAACAGAAATGCCACATGGCACTATTTCAGTAGTGGAGTTTGTTAGTATAGTTAGAAGGGTATTATTGTAATTAGGTTATATGGCTATATAAGGGATTGTATAGCTATCATTTCCTTAAGTTCAGTTGTATACATTTTCTCTAATCAATCAATACAATCTCTTTTGTTTCTCTCTATCGTCTTCCTCTTCCTCTATACCAACTTCATTTTTTGCAATGTAGTTAATATGGTATCAGAGCCACCAGACTCACACCATGCATTCTGGTGGTTCCGTTTTTCATTAGATTTCAACGTTTTCATCATTTTTTTTTCATTAAAGTTTCTTCGGTGCTTCCGCGATAGTCCTGTAACTTCTTGGATGATTTTTCGTCTGGGCTTCTGCAATCTGGGTCGTCAAAAGATTACGGTGCCGAGATCCATCTTCTTTCTGTTGTGCATATCTTGATTCGATGGTGATTCTTTCTCTTATGTGTTACTGATTGGAAAGTGGGATCTTGGACTCTGTCAGGTTGTTTCTTGTATCTATCATCTTCTTTATGCATAAATGGTGTTTGTGGAATTGCCGTAGAAGATAAAGTGTGAGATTTTATACATGATTACTTGTGAAGGCCATTGACATTAGTTGAAGAATAATGAAATATAGTTTCTTGATTGTTTGCCAAGATAATTTTTTTTTTTTTTTTTTTTTTACGAAGGAGTTTCTGCGATTCTGATGATCTGGTGATCTGGGGGACAAGGTTCAATTGTAAAACCAGTGTCTGGTGATCTGTGTTTCTTGATTGTCTGGAGTTGCTGTTGATAGTCTGATAGTCTGTTATCTAGTTTCCCTCAAATTCATCATTGATATAATTTTTTGATAGTTTCTTGATTTTATACATGATTGATTGTATTCTGATGATATGGTTGAGCCGATCAGGAATGTCAATCTCCTTGGTTGATTTGATTTCTTGGAGTGTCATTCTCCTTGGTTAATTTTGGTGCTAGTCTCTAGGAAGATTTAGGAAGATCTCAGGAGTGTCATTCTCCTTGGTTAATTTTGGTTTCTTGGAATGTCATTCTCCTTGGTTGATTTGCTTTCTTGGAGTGTCATTCTCCTTAGTTGATTTGGTGCCAGTCTCTGTAAAGTTTTAGTTAGTTCAACAGATTAGGATTAGAAACTGTATTGTGCAGAGCATTTTTCAGCAGCAACTTACATTTCAGCGAGCCTCATGGGTTGATCAATTGAGCTCTCAAGGATAAAAGCATGCATGTATGGCTTTCAAGAAGTGGTTTCCTCACTTCTTACAATGTCTGCCAAAGCCCACGGTTGGAGAATATGCTCTCTCCTCTCTGAAAAGTGATTTCAGGGCTTCTGTTGGCTTAGAACTGGATCATTTGTGCGTTGGCTTCTCCAAGCTCAATGACTTCATCAAATCTTTCTCCAACTTATGTACCATTAAGCATGTCCCTATTGGAAAACTCGGATCTCTCAATCACATGGTCCTCCTACCAAATGCCAGGCTTCACCACAACCTTTGTCATGCATTCAAAACATCTTGCAATTCCAAATCAGTTTCAGATCAGTTTTAGAATTCTAGCTCATTCAAACTTCACTTGGCTACACCAAGTTCAATTTGAGGGGGGAGTAATAACATAAATGTTTATTAATAACATAAATGCCACATGACACTATTTCAGTAGTGGAGTTTGTTAGTATAGTTAGAAGGGTATTATTGTAATTAGGTTATACGGCTATATAAGGAATTGTATAGCTATCATTTCCTTAAGTTCAGTTGTATACATTTTCTCCAATCAATCAATACAATTTCTTTTGTTTCTCTCTATCATCTTCCTCTTCCTCTGTACCAACTTCATCTTTTGCAATGTAGTTGATAACAACAAGAAGTCCGATCAGAAAAATATAGTGATACAATTCCAACGACTTGTCTTATTTTACTACTAAATATTTGCGAAATGTTCATGACAAATGAATATAAGGTGGTGAAGAAATATGAAAGGCGGGTGACTGTAGCACCACTCAAAGAAAAATATTGAAGAAGGAAAATCTACGAAAACGTGATATAGTATAGATGGGCACCTTGCTTTTATTATTACATGGTCGGGCAAGAATTCCATGGTCAGTATATATACTTTTACAATGACCAGCCAAACTAGTTCAAATAATATGTGGAGGAGTTCAACATGCACCAAGCATTGAAGCTTATGATGTGCTTTTGATCTATCGAAAGTTCTTGCCTTCAAAAGTCTGGCCAAACTGCCAAGTCTTGGGGGCAACATGCCATGAATTTGAGTGTCTTCTATCACTTGCTTCAACTCGGAAGGTCAGCGACTCACCGACCATCTTGGCACCGGTAACCCACCGCTGACTCCACATCCAACTCATTGTGGTCCATTTGAGCTTGTCGGATCTCTTCACCTGCAAGCTGATGACGTCCCCAGCTCCTCCCACGTTCCTTACCAAAACTTCATTGAAATAAGGCTTCCCGGTTATTGTGAATCGAATGCCTCATTTCTTCTGGCATGGAACCCTACAAAACGATTTCTAGAAATCAATAAAATCTTTCTTACAACGCAAAATGTTCTCTTGTCATGAAATTAATATATTATGTTGTCATACTTTTCAATATGGACCATTGAAATCCTTATGTTAGTCATGTGTGGTTCAGAGTCTCACAACGTTGGTACTCATGATAAAACCATTTATATGTATTAATCTATTCAATGCATGCATGCATTTAATCACCTGCGGTACGTGACTAGAATAATGCCCGCCTTGTACTCGGCAATGTTGAGGAACACGGGCTTGGCTATATTGATAGGAGCATATTTATGCACCTTAGTTAGCTTGTTTCTTGGCATTTGTGTTGTTAGTTCTTAGTAATTTTAGTATTTTAAGCTATTTTCGTGTGTTTGTAGGTCTAAACTGCAAAGTATGCAAGAAAGTGCATTTTGGTGCTTTTTGGAGCAGTTTTGGGCACTAAATGGATTGCACATGCTTGGAGCTAAGTGGATGGACGAAATTGAAGATCAAATGAGCTTAGGATCAAATGAAGAATGAAGAGTTCAAAATTGGAAGCCAAGGTTTCTAAAGTTGGAAGTTTCTATTTGTGAAGGTTTCCGTTTGTGCAAGTTTCCATTTGTGGAGGTTTCCATTTTTGGGGTTTCCAAAACATGTAGGTTGCCTAATTACTCATTCTAGAAGCCCAAAACCGTGCCTAACACATTCCCATTTTGTTTCAATCCTTACTGCACAAGGGAGAGGTTTTCTTGCCTATTTCCTGCCCAAAAATACTTCCCCTTTCTCTTACAAATCAATGCCACACCTTCTTTCCCTTTCTCTCTTAATTTCTTACCTTTAAAACACATTCCTTTTCTCTCCTACATATTCTGCCGAATTTCACATTCTTATTCTCTTTGATTTTCTGATTCTTTCTTACCTATTAAATTGTGGAACCAAAATAGCTAAGTATTGAACCTTTCCTATTATTTTCTGAGTACCCTAGCCCTTTAAATAAAGCTTGTTGCACCATTTAAATCTGTCTACACAATTTCTGCCGAAAATCCACCATCCACCCTTCACCATAACTCACCTATATCCACTCACCACCATAAACAACCCTTCAAACCATCTCCAACACCTTGTGCCGTAGCAAAGAGAAGAAGGAAGACCCTTGGAGTGCTTGCCATTCAAGATTGGATTGCTAGAACATTCTTAGTTGTTTTCATTCTTTTGTTTTCAATGTCTAAGTTTATGTATCTTTGTTTTACGATTATGAGGAACTAAAGTTCTTTTGGCTAGAGGAGAATTTCGAAACCATGATCATATTTGCATTATGAATTGATTACTTTCAGTTGTGATTTCATAAATTGTGAATGCAATTTACTTAACTGTTTTATTCAAAACTTATTCTTGTATGTTGATTGAGGTGGCCAACTTAGTTTGCATGCATGAATTTGATGCTGGAATATAAGGGAGTTTCACCTCGTTATGAACTTATATTCATAAGTAGTGGAGGTTGCTAGTCACAATCATGTTAAGTAAATTCCTGGCATAAGTATCATGCAATTCATAGTTACGAGTGCCTTGTCAATGCTTATGATTTTCATAGAACTTAATGATCTTTGCTCATATCTCTATTATGCAATTCATGTAGGGAACTTATGGAGAATGCTTTGGGTTGTTGTATGCAATCATCCAATTCAATGAAATTAGGAAAATCTGAGGGTTAATTAGTGCAATTCATGGTTAATCTGGGGCGTTGAGAATTCATGGTTTATTGAAAAGCAATTGGAAATCGATTTGTATGCAAGTGTGTCATGTGTGGAGAAAGACCCTCTAGCTAGTCCATCATCCATCCAAAACACCTAATTTCGTGCAAATCTGTCTAGTTCTTGTTTCTGTTTTGTTTTACTTTATTTTCGTCCAAAATCCAATCCCCCTTTATTTTGTTGTGTTAATTAGGTTAGAATCTGTCCAATTTGTGTTTTTAAGTGTTTTGAGTCAGCTTCAAGTTAATTTTCGTCCAAATAACTCCCTAGAGTCAGTTTTGAGTCTATTTCATTGTTTTGTGCTGTTTTGAGTCTTTCTAGTTAGTTTTGAGTCTTTTCAATTTGTATTTAGTCTATAGAGTCTAGTTAAGTGTTTTTAAGTTTCTTTTTGTGTTTTTGTGTTTTTGTGTTTTTAAGTCAGTTTAGAGTAGATTAGCAATCCCTCCTAATCCCCGGTCCAGAACGATCCCTACTTGCATCTATACTACAATTGTCAACAAGAGGGTTTAATTTGTGTGCTGTTTTACATCGCATCATATATCAAAATGGTCGCGTGGCGGATTACACCATCCTCCATTATCACTAGGCTGATTCCAATTTGGTGGGCAATTGTTGGTTACAGTAATAACGAAAACAGGGCTCCCTGGCTTGCACCATTGAGGCTCATCCACACACTTGATTTCATAGCATGCACCACATGACAACGCATTGTTAAACAAAGCATTGCTCAGTGCCACTGTCTCGAGGCCATAGCCTTCTTGAACCACGTCATGGGTAACCACAAGCTCCGTCAAATGTTTCCAAGCCACCTTCGTAGAATGTGGCATGAGCTTGCTTCCAAGGACCAGCTGTGAACCTTGGCCTATGGTGCTTTATGAGGTAGTGAACTCCAAACTGGCGGATAGCAACAACCACATGAACATGGTCAGCTAGTACAAAATGAAAGACCACCAGGGAACCCAAAAGAGCTCGCAAATTAGGCGATGGCATGGTGATTAATCTTTTTGTTTTTTATTTTGGAGATTCTTGTGCGGCTAAGGTATTGTTATATAGTACAAGATTGTTGTTATGTTTTTAGTTGCGATTGTTTCTAGTTTCCTCTGTAACTCTCATTTAAATGCCATTGCCAGCAATACACAACCTATATATTGTAGCACAAGCTGAATTCGGAGCTCAACTTTACCTCTGCCCAACATTTCTTTATACCAAACCCTAGATCTGTAAACCCACAGCCGCCGGCCTCTTGCTCCGGCTTGGGGTCGGGGGCGGCCCTATAATTTTTGTCGCCCACTCCAGCACCCCGCGCCACCACCCTGCCTTCGTTTCCCGTTTCACCTCTTCTCCCGTGCACTACATCCCTCCTCCTGCCTTTTCTCTCCCCTCCTTCCCCTACCCCGTGCCCCGCCTCCCCTCCTCCCATCTCATCTTTATACTCCTTATTTCCCTTACCCGCGCCTCCTCCTCCCCTTCATCATCCTCTAGTTGTTTTTGCTAGCTGCCCACGGGGTGCTGCTTGAAGAATTTTTTTTTGGGTCTCTAATCCCACTTCATCTCCATAGAGTGTGGCCCTCCCTGTATCTCTCACTTAAACTGGGAGCAAATGGTGGCGAGCCCCAATTTCTGAATTTCAGTGGTGGTGGGCCTGAGCTTGGTCTCAGATTGGGTGATTCGTCCCAATAATTTTGGTTTTCCGCTTACTTCTCGGAGATTTTCAGTTTGTTGTACCAGATTTAAATTTGTGCCCATGTTTCAAGGTACTTTTCCTTTGATTTGGGGTTTTTGGGATCAGATTAGGGGTTCTTGGGGTCGTTTTTGGGGTTCTACTCTCAAACAACTCCAATACTTCGAATCTGCTTTCCAATTCCACTCCTGGTTTGGGGGATTTCATCTCATCTCTTGTATGCTGCATCTGGTCAGAAACAACTATATGTTGTCATCCCTACAAAGGTTTGGTATCTCTTTAGAATGGTGTTTACACCACCTGACCTTTTTTGTTACAGCTTGGTTCTGGGTATTCGTTTGCGTTTGTGTTCGTCTAAGAACAAGATGTGTGGCGTTCATGATGGGTTGGGGTCTTCCTGATATGCAAGTTTGGCTTCTTTTCTCCAACTTTGAAGCATTTATGGGTTTTTGTATTACACTATGCGATGGTATCTCACAGCTTTTCCGTTCACCGGTCGTCTCCATATTTTTTGCGGCAGTTGTTGCGGCGGATGTTCTTCATTTTAGGTTTATCAGGCTTTTCAGAGGGGTCACTTTTGGGCCTTTTCGGGTGGACTCTAGCCTTTGGGCCGAGCCACATCTTATGTAATTATTTTTTTTTTTTTGCTTTTAGGTATAATTGAGAACCTTTACTCATGTGATGGATGCATCAGTGGCGTCTCTTTTGTACCTACCTCAATTATGAGGCTGTTTTCTTTGTACTGTGTCCGTTTGGACTTTGTTATAAAATTCCTCCTTGACCAAAAAAAAACCTATATATTGTGTATTGTTGTAACTCCTCCATCTCTTTGTTGCTTGAAGATGCCTTCATAACTGATAGCGTGTCAAAGGCTGGGCATCCAGCCGCTTCGTCCCTTTCCATCTGACGTCGCCCCTTCGAAGTTCTCTCACCATCCGACAAGAACACTTGAGGTCAGCCAATGAAATGGACTAATGAGAGTTCTAGGATTTAAATTTAGTGATCCAGATCTCTGAGTCCGCCGACTCCGAACACTGAGATTCGGACATAGATCTCAATTCCCCGTTTACCTTCATTGTTTGTTACACTTTGTCGATTCCATTAGTTTTTCTTTTAAGAGATATACCACCTCATTTGAGATCCAGAATTCCATCCCCACAATTGTTGGGCACTCCATTCATGATAGGTCTTTACCCACTACTGCTAGAAATGTTTTTCTCTTCGATTGTATTGGAAATGGTTATACTCGAAGTTGTTTTGTTTGAAGGAATTTATTCTTCCATAAGAAAAAACAAAAAAATAGAAGAAATATTGATGACCTAGAAACTCAATTTAAGAAAAACACTTAATTCAACAAAAAATTTAGAGTAATTCTATTAACACCCCACAATCTTATAAAGACACCCTACATTTAAAATTTGTCACATGAACTTCCTCTTTTACCCCTATTTGAATTAAGGTGAGAAAAAGAAAATCCATCCGTCCAATTATTTGCCGGCAGCCAACCACCTCACACCCATCCACTTACCATGGCACCACCTTCTCTAAAGTTCATCTTCTTGTTCAAAAGTTCATCTTCTTGTTGGTATGAATTCTCTGTAATTGATACCTGGCATCAATTGTCAAGACAACTAGTGCTTGTTGATATGATCTATGCTTCTAGACTTCTAATTTTCATTTTGTAGTTGCATGTTTCTACAATTCTCTGCGAGTATAAAACCTCTAAAATTTGGGGATTTTCATTGCTTAATTGAAGTGAAGGGCTATTACATTCTTTTTTATTTTCTTTGGAAATGGGGTTGGTGAGTTTGGGTGTTGGGACTCAAGGTGTTAGGGAGAGAACGAGAGAGGTCGGAGATGGGATGGTTTAGGAATGGGAACTCGTGGAATGGAGATGTTTGGTGTTTCTTTTTGTTTTTGGGGTGGGGTGGCTTCAGAAATATGAGGGACAAAGTTGGAATTTTTGAGGAATTTTTTGGATGTGGGGTGGATTCATAACATTGTGGGGTGTGTATAAAACAACCCAAAATTTAATGTAAAACACTTATAAGGTTGTTATTTGTTATTTGTTATTTTTTTTCACTATTTTTTTATTTGTTTTTGTCCTTTTGGTTAAATAAAATTGTTTGAATCATTATGGTTATTGTTAAAACTCAAGTTTTAAAGTCATTTTTATTAGTTTCACTTAAATTTTTTGCATTTGAACTCTTTTTTCATTTTAAATCAATGTATCTAAATATACCATCGTTTGGTCCTTGGCCCCTCAAAAACTTTTAACTGGTGACAATGGATAAACAAGCATGTGCATTTTGTTTCTTGGGAAAATTGGTGATACGAATATTAAGCTTAGAGACGTCCAAAAATAATATTTCTACTCAAAAAGTCCAGAATTATTACAAAACGAGAAAGATCTCTTTTCAGAAATTTAAAAAAAAAATTACATTTACAAGGACAAACATATTTGGCTCAAAGGGCAAGGATTAATTGGTTACAATTAGGTGTTCACAGTAACAAATATTTTCATGCTTCGGCAACTCTTCGTAGACAAAAGAATTATTTTACACGGACCAACCTTGTGTCTGTACTCCTGTTTATTTTGTTAACATTGTTAGCCATTTCTGGCTTTCCTTTTGTACTAGACCCATTAAGGGCTAAGGAGGGTCAGCTAACCTTGCGGTGAATATTTATGGATAACTTAGGTACTGCCTTTTTGAAGGTTGGAGTTGCCTTTCATACGTGCCCTCCAAGTCCAACTACTTGATAAAATGCCTCAAAGATGAATTTATTATTTTAAAATTTACTTGGCCAAAATTTTGAGTCCGGATGCTTCATTCTCAAGTTTTGATGAACAAAAACTAATTCGTTTTGCTCAATTTATCCAAATGAATTTTATACTTGTCAACTCTTGGCATTTCAAGATCAACTTGGGCATTATATTCTTAGTATGCATTCAAGTAGTGAATTTTTTTTCAATTGAAAGGAATTGGTAGTGGATGAATTAACGGGACATATCCAAGATGATATTCCTGGTGTATTTTATTTGCAGACAATATAGTGTAGATAGATGAAACTCAAGAGGGAGTAAATGAAGTGGAAGAGTGCACCGGGTGTGTTGTGCGACAGGCGTATGCCACTAAAGCTTAAGGGAAAATTTTATAACACAGTAATAAGGCCATCAATGCTTTATGGTACGGAATGTTGGGCAGTGAAGTATCAACACGTACACAAAATGAGTGCAGCGGAGATGAGAATGCGTCATTAGATGTGTGGACACATGAGAAAGGACAGTATTAGGAATGAGGATATCCGAGGTGAATTAGGAGTAGCCGAAATTGAAGGTAAGATGAGAGAAAATCGGTTAAGGTGGTTTGGACATGTGAAGCGAAGACCTATAAACGCTCCGGTTAGAAGATGTGATTACAAGACAGATGTTCAAGGCTAAAGGGGTAGAGGAAGACCTAGGAAGACTTGGATAGAGACTCTAAGAAAAGACTTATAAGGCTTTGTTGTTGTTGTTGTTGTTGTTATTGAAAGGAATTGGTAGTCTTGTAAAAAAATGGTGGAGGCAGGGAAGAATAGAGTATATAATCATGTGTATTTTTTATTACATTGGCTTTGGTTTTGCCGGTTGCTATTGCTTCAGTGGCGAGAGCCTTTTCCGCTATGTATTTTGAAAAGTTCTTCGCGTAACCGAGCAAGAGATCAATGATTGAGTATAGTATGGTGGTTTATATTAAGAACAATGTTTTTTCTTCTGTTGATAATAAAGCTATAATGCAGCGTTTTCAAATGTCGTGGACAATTGTAACTTGTATTGTTATTATTCTACACATTATAAATGATGGAATTAGGGTTTAATTTTTAAGGTTAAATATGTCTAAGATATGTTTGTGAATTTTTATATGTGACCCCCAAAATAATTTTTTCCTAGATCCATCACTGTATACAACCAATATTCAATTAGATAAATTTATTCATTGACGTGGCATGTACACGTCACTTTTCAGGTCAGATAGTACACCAATGTAATCTCTCAAACTTTACAAAAATGTGATATCCTAAAACCAATCAACCGTCATATCATGTGGTCTAGAAAATATAGTTTAAGTTTTTATAGCATCACTATGAAAACCTCCCTACACATGGGATTTTCAACCACGAGAGCACAAATTTCCCCAGCGCTGACAAGTTTATTTGACAAGTTTGTCGTTGACCATATAAAAAATTCTACATTAATCCATACACGTTTACGTTCGGTAGAAAATATAGTTTAAAGTTTTTATAGCATCACTTATGCTTAGTGCTTACATTATTTCCAAACTTGTTTACGTTCGGTAGAGGAGCTTAAGAAAGTACAGGATCAGAGCTTGACTAAACCAGGAATAGTCACAAGACAATACGCTAATTAACTCAATAGCGGTATATCAGTTGCTTGTATGCATCTTTGTTCTTCGAGTAGTAGTCAATCTCCGCCTGCAAATGGAAAATTGCGATCGTTATTCGCTCTAAATTTTCAGTAATGTTTTGCAATGGTTGAAATAATTTACTAGAACACCATTACAAAATCATATTCAAAACGTACCTTGCGGACCCCTTTTATCGCAACCAATAGGTTTTCCCCAAGTAAATCTGCGAACAAATTGTCTTCCTTGAGAGCTTCTAAAGATTCAGAAAGTGATTTCGGCAACCTTTCTACTTCTGCACCAAGGCCAGAAGGATTTGTATCTGTTCAACGAATTGAGGATATATTATTAATATGTCAGACTACAGTATATAATCTTCTTGAAAGAAAAGAGAGCCGCTTAAACTCTATCGAAAGTCTTCAAATATATATCAGACAAGAGTATGAGGTAAACTCATGACAAATTCAGGTAAGGAAAATAAATCAATGCGGCGGAAACAATCTTAGGACCAGATAGAAATAATTAAATGCTTTTTCTTCACTCTTTGCACTAAATAAGGTGCATAATCGTTTCAGTGAATGGGAAAGTAACACATTTAGTATGAAAAAGCTGGAACTGTATGAAAAGTGACTCATCTCAAATTATCAATCCAATCACTTTTATAAGGAAAATGAATATCATATCTAAAAGCCACCTATCCTCGTAATAAAATTAGGGAGAATAGGTCAACTCAATACACATTTTATCAAGAATAATATGTTATCTTACCAACAGGTTCCGTGAGATGAAGATGATTCCTAAGACCATCAATACCAGCAGCAAGTATTGCAGCCAAGCCTAAGTGTGGATTTGCACATCCATCAAATGATTTTATCTCAAAGTTGCTCACCAAACCAGCTTGTATTCCAGGTGGGCATGCAGTTCTTAACGGAGCTTCTCTGTTTTCTTTTCCCCAACACTTGTATGCTCCACTCCATGTATTAGGTTGAATTCGGTCATAACTACACCAGATAATGGTTGAAAATAAGAGTGGATATTTCGATCAAAGCAATTTTAAGGTAGAATAAAAGGGTATGAAAATGCATTCTAAGCTATGATATCGTATCTCCTACAAAATTGTACATGTAATACAAATTTAGCTCTTTACACGTATGTTACTCAAAAGCTCAAAATTGAAAGCGTCAAACTTTAGATGCTTCACAACATTGTCAAATGCACCCATGAGATATTATTTTGATACCAAACATGGAACCATAGACTCATAAATTACTAGACACAAAAAACAACAATTAATGCAATAATTCAATTGGGGGAGTTTGGTATCACCTATTTGGAATCGGTGCTATAAATGCCAAAATTGCAGGAAGATGGTGTAAAACCCCTGCCATGAATTCTTCCCCGATCTTTGACATTCCATGCCGAGAGGAACCACCAGATGCCGTAAACACATTTGTGCCATTCTGCCACAAACTAAGATGTACATGTGCGCCAGAGCCAATGTCATCAAGAGCATACCTGCCCAAGAGACCACAAAGTTACGCAGAGTACATTTAGTCAAAGAAGAAAAATAATAAGAAACAGTCAGCCTAGTTGAACATTAAGTCCCCAAATTAAACTAATCGACATTCTAGCTTTTTTTCACTGAAATAAGTATGTCACATCTGCATCTGTAGGGAAAATTCGAGAACCTACTTTGGCATGAAAGTTGCCAACAATCCATGTTTCCTTGCAATGGCTCTAATAACTTCACGAGTATAAATCAGGTTGTCAGCAGCATGCATACAAGCTGTGTGCCCAAGTGCCATCTCAAATTGACCTTTCCCAGCTTCTGCATGTAACTACAGTTTGTACAACGACAAAAGTTAATAAAAGCTCGCCACACTTGAATTGCATTTGCAGCATGCTATTGGGTGAGGTAGATAAAGAGAGAGAGCGCCCTTAATAAAGGTCTACCAGAAAAATCTAAAGAATGGGGAGTGAAAGACATAGAGAAGTTGCCTGTATTTAACATTAAAACATAAATTACATAGCTACAAGCGGAAGATACTAGAGTGCTCTATTGTATGTAAACCTCTGTTGTATGTAAACTACACCCGTTAAACTCTACTAAGCTGACAATAAAAGAAAATTATCATATCATATCGTAGTAATACCATGTTAAGATTAAACTAACTTATTTAATTGTGGTCACTCACCCTTATTTCTCTTGAAGTTCTCTATAATTGCTTACAGTAAAATAAATAATTATAACATTTTAAGACTTTTTGACATAATTATTTCTCCTGAAGTACCTTATATATATAAGGTAGTTTAATTATTTCTCTTGAAGTACCTTTTATGTTAAGATTAAATTATAATTGTGGTCACTCACCCTTATTTCTCTTGAAGTTCTCTATAATTGCTTACAGTAAAATAAATAATTATACCATTTTAAGACTTTATGACATAGTTCCTAAGTACAACTAGACTTAGTAATGAAGAAGATGATATTATCTTTGATTTAGTTACAATTATATTTGTTTTACAAAGTATTATATTTTATATATGTAATTATATATATATATATATATATATATATAATATATATCAAAATTTTAGGTACCATGAGGCTTCGCCTCACGCCTAGGCGGGGTTATCCATGGGAAGCCTCGCCTATGCCTTCGCCTTTTAATACATTGATATATATATAGAGGAGGCCTTTAAGGGAAGGGATCCTCATTTTTTTTTTTAAATGGAGATTAGTTGTGGGGCCCACACCACATCGAACTTCAACAAGCAAGATCAGTTTATCAAAAAGTCAAGACAAAATAAATGAACCCTTATTCTTAGATATAACTTAATCATGTGAAATGGTGGATCCTTACCTCCAAATGACATAAACAAAAGAATGGACGGATAAA
The DNA here is from genome assembly GCA_024362995.1 of Heteromeles arbutifolia. NCBI lineage: Eukaryota > Viridiplantae > Streptophyta > Magnoliopsida > Rosales > Rosaceae > Heteromeles > Heteromeles arbutifolia. Next base: position 1,991,077 of record JANCRC010000022.1, read on the forward strand.
AAGACCTATAAATTATACAGGCACGGTATTCTGATGGAAAAGTTTGTCCTACAAAACTATAAAAACAATAAGCAACAATATCATGAGTTTTCTTCACCTGCTCCACGGTAATATTCAATGAATGAAGAGCAGGAACAATTTCATGAAATAAATAGGAAGCAGAATCATATGCTGATGCAGAGCAGTAGGGTGTTGAGTCAAATGGGACCAATTCCTCCTTCCCATCCCTGCACAGTTTTAGATTTTGCATACAAAATTGTCACAATGTATGTAAAATGTTCAATTACAAACTGACTTAGAGTCAGAAGTATGCATTACCTTAGTATACCTTTCAAGAGAAAAAACTCATTCTCAAATCCTGCATTCATATCCTGGACAAATATCATTGAAGATTTATTGCTCCTTTTTAGTGATAGAAAGCATATGTAACATGTTGATGAATTGGACATTAGTGCAATAAAGTGAACAAGCAGTCCACCAACAATACGAACATAAGCTTAACTGATTACATTGCAATACAGATGAAAAACAAACTTCCTGAGTCCTGAGTAATAGCAGCCTATCAATTAGAGGGGAAAAAACATAGCATCTTCCACAAAGAGCATCAAGTATAATCACCAAATTCATCTATACGTAAACTATTTTTTGAGACGAAAATATACGTAAACTATTAATAATTCAACCTACCAAGTTAAAATCATCTTTCAAAATTTTTGAAACCCTACGTAAGGCTTCTCTTGGGCAGTATTCCCATGCTTCACCCGGTTTTAGATGCATATCGGCCAAAACCATCTCCTCTTGTTCTACCCTGTTGAGGAAAATATTGGTATTAAATAAAATAACACATTACTAAAAATGCAACATTTTAGATGCTGTTACTAAAATGAACATATTGTTACTCAGATAGAAAGATATATTACTCAGATAGAAAGATATACTTGGAAACCTCATGGAGTTTAAAAGTACCATGGAATTTTCCGTTTAGTCGATAAATCAGGCATGAGTCTGATCTCACCCACTCCAGTCAAATTAGTCTCATCAGCCGGACCATCAACTAATGAAGTCATTCCCATAGAAGCAAAAGTCAAACCAATACCATTTTTTATAATAACATCATTGAATCGCTTTTTGGGAACAACCTGAAACGGTGATGGACAATGAATGCAGCAAATGAAATCAAAATCTATGCAATTTCAAGTCACCTATTAAAATTAGAAACAGTTTAGGATGATAATTTCCCCATAGGAATCTATGATCTTGATTATAAGAGAACATAAGTTACGAAAAAGTAACAGCAACTGGTTACAATCATTTATTCAACAGATTGCTACTAGTTTCACCATGGGTAAAGCATAAAATGGCATTGTTGTATGTCTGGTATGATAGTGTGCTATGCAACAGTTCTCTTCAAAATGCATATCATGAGATGAGTGAACCATAACTAGCAAGAAGTTTCACAAAATGGTATTCCCACTATATCTAAAATGAGCAACTTCTCTTTCATTTTTCTCATAAATGAAACTATGAATCTCGTTTTTTGGTTAAGAAAGCAATTTGTTGAGAGAATCTAGGACAATTTCTGTTTTGGCCGGGGACCGATGGTCACCTCAGGCCCACATGTAGCTTCTGACCTGTATCCTTTTCACAACTGTCACTTTCTTACAACTGGAAGTACTACAGACACACCCACCTACCCACGCACAACGCACCCACTACACGCGCGTGCGCACACAAACACACACACCAACAGAGACAGACAGACACACCCACCCACAGAGACACAGATACAGACACACACATAAGGAAGTACTATTGTATATTTCAACCAAAGGAAAATAGAACTTACACGGCATCTCTGTTGTCCTGAAGCATCACCCCAGATAACACGAACAAGTGAGACATCATTTTCTGAGTCATTACTGTTCACCTTCACGAAGTCCGGTGATACATAATTATTTGAACCGGAAGATTTTACAGCATAATTAATCTTGTAAAACTGAATCGCATTTTGTGAAAATATGTCTTTAGCAGCCTCAATAGCTTCAGGGACTGAGAGATCGCCGTCAGCACAAGCACCCTGTAGGACAGAGAAAACAACTTCACGTGCTTTTTTTGCACCTGTCAAACATATAGATAAAATAAAAACGTTAACTATGTTGATAAAAAACTCAAAGTGACCTCTGACTCAAATATATAGATAAAATAAAAACATCTGAAGTCAATTTGGATTCTATATCTTATTGTAAGTGCGTAAAATAGTTATTAATAAAGAGTCAGAGGTACTTTCACCAAACATATACATGTTGAGTTCGATAAAACATACCTACTTTAACTTCTTGTATCATCCTAGTCATGTTTTAATAACACATATTTTAATTTGACAGTGCATTTCCTTTGCAAAACCTAGTGCTAATCCAACATACTTATACAAACAGATTGAGACAACTAGTGCTCCTCGGCCACAGAAGAAAAAAAGACATCTATTCTTCAGACAACAAGGTCTATTTTCATCATTGTGGTTGTGGATAACTAACAGACATGCATTATTGTATACAAAACTTAATTCACTTCATAATTTAGCAGACGTCAAACATATGTTTAAAAATTCTAGTACCATGTGCTAATGCAATAAACATCTATTGCATAATCAAATTTTCAACACTAAAAAAAACAAATACAATATTAAGTAGATATAGTAACAAACCTAAGTAGAAAGTTTCAGGAAATGCGTAGCCGTCAGTGCTAAACATCACCTGCAAAACGATTCATGCTCAACGGTCAGATGTATTACTAATTCAGATTTAGTAGGGGAAAGAACAAACATGAGCATGGGCATGCATGCACAGAACCATTATGGAGACATCTTTTAATTATTCTACAACTCTACCTACTATCCCTCTGCAGAATTTTCATATAGCTAAGAGGGGTTGAATCAAACATGACATCAGATAGCTTCATGGCCAGGTCTTGGAAGAATAATAGAATACCCTGATCACTAAACTGCTTCAAGCAGATAGTTCCGCAGAATACTCTGGACTGCCTAAATCATGCTTAATTTTCTATACAGAGGAAAAATCTCTCTGTAGGTGTTCCTAGAACTTAGAATGCATAGTTTCTTCATTTGTTATCAGCTTAAATTTCACGTGCTGTACCTTCTTAATTGGAGCTAGCTCTAAAAGTTCCTTGACTGAAGATATCATCCCATGGACACTGAGCTTAGGGACAGCCAACCCAAAGTCAAGGTACACCTGTAAGGGAAAGTGTCTATCAACCATAAGAACTTGCAAGGGTATTTCCAATGTGCAAAATAATGTAATTCACAGAGAGTTAGAAAACCTTACCTGGGGATAAATGGAGGCTAGGTATGATGCTTCTTTTGAAAATGGGTAGGATGCATGTAAAAGAACTATACGGCATTTACAAAATCTCTTGTCCTCAAGAACATCCCGAAGATGAAGAGGATTGGATAGCCGCATATCCAAATCTTTATCACCAAAACTAGTTACATGTGGTTAATTATTAGTACACAGACATCATAATTTTGAAAAATCAAACATATTATCATACAGATTGAAGCACTTTCCTACTCTAATTGAAAGTAGGCCGGGAATAATAACTTAAAATCCAAGAATCTGTTTGGTGCTTCCTAGAAATGGATCAACCTACTGGACATTACATTATTTCTACAGAAATCAACATTACCGGGTTTCTATAATCGATTTAATCTCCTGAAATGCAAGGATTAGTCAGCTAATCTTCAGACATATTTCTTCAACTAGTGACAGAGAATTTATTAGTTATCATTTCCTTTTGATAAGTCTCAGCAATCAAACAAAGTACAATGCAAAAACATTTTGATAATCTCAAAATTATGATTACCCCGTATGTATCTGCATGGGCAAGTCAAAAAGCAGAGCAACCTCCAAACTACGAGTGAAGATTAAGTCGATAAAACTTTTATTTGATATGCGAACGGGCTGTGCAGCTGGAAACATAGATTAATCTAATCAGAATACATAGGTGTAAACATAGCAAAAAACCCATCAAAATGCAGTACGCACCACGTAACACATCAGCAAGACCTTCCTCAGCATCTTCCCTAGTAACATTTGTATTAATTTCCAGGCCACTGCGATATGCAGCTACACTTTTCAAGCCAAAAATCTTATTGCCAACTGTAGCACAGTCGATAAGGAATTCAACTTAATCAGGAAGATACAGTTTTACAGCAATAGATGACAAAGTAACGCAAACACCATAGCTATTGAAAAGGATATGATTTCAAATTTCCAACAAACTTTTCGGTGAACAAATCCAGTGTCCAAGACGATCCACTGGGCAATTCCTAAAACAAACATAAAGTGACAAGAAAATTAATGATATGTGTTTGTTGCTCAGTAACCTAAACAAATCGATGAGAAACTGAAAACATAGATAAATTCGAAAAATTTCATTAGATCTTTGCCAATGTTAATGTCCAAATATAATTCCAGCAACTGAATTTTCGAGTAAGCGATTCGAATCACATACAGGACATAACATAACAAAACAAAACATAAAATTCAAAAATTTTACAAACAATGCAAATGTTGTCTCACTCACTTCATTGAGAATTTCCTCAGCCAAATACTCAATTCTCAAAATCCGGCCGACAACCGGGGCGAAATTTTTATGCCAATCTATGTCGAGCTTCTTGTCAAACCTCAACCCATCATCAATGAGAATGACAGAGATTCTTGCAGCTTTGAAGCACGCCAAGCTAATTGCCTGCAATCCGGCGAGTCTCCGGTGTTCTTCTACTCCATGCAAGGTTTTTTCCGATTCGTAGAGCTCAGCGACATCCTTCAAATTCCTCTGCAAGTCATCGACACCAAAACATCACAAAAAACACAGCGTTTTGGCAACAAAGAAACATCGGTCAGATAGATTACAGTCACAATCGACAGCGATAACCTGTTGACTTGAGATTGAATGCTAAAGGCGTAAGACAGCAGCGGAGTTGAGAGTTGAGGGAGTGGTTGATACGCACCTTGAAGGAGAGGGAATGGGGTGCGTACGATAAGGCGTCGCCGGTGGCTTCGGAGAAGCAGCTGATGAAGGGGATGGTGGAGTCGGCGGCGACGATGTTGTGGGCGTGGGCGTCGACGAGCTCCGCTTCCTCCACCGCCGTTTTAAGCTCCGTCAAATCCATGAGGCGAGTCGTCGGTCAAATCAAATGAAAATTTGTGAGAGCGTTGAACCGGGAAAAATGTAGCGTCGTCATCCTTTTATAAAATTAAACAATATAACGGAAGACTTTAACCAGAAATGATATCACAACAATGGACTCTGTTTTTTGTCTCCATTCAATGTTCCTCGGGATATGTGTATTGAACCGTCCAAAACGGTCATTTCCTTTTTTATTCATTTGTAGAGTGCTGCAATACTCATCCACCTCATTATGTTTTTCTCAGAGTTCATTGTTTCTGAATATTTAAGGAGATATACAGGGATGGTTTATATGTGTTTTTTAAATAACTGATAGCGGTCTTACATAAAATGTTTTTAAGTTCAAAAAATATTTGTAGTGTTTCTGTTATGTGCTTCTTGTAAAAAGCACTTAAGTATTTTTTTGGTATTTGCTTGCATTTTTACAAAGAATTAGTTTCAAAATTTTTTTTACTAAAAGTGTTTTCAATCATTTTAAAAACACTTCCAAACAAGCACATAATATATAAAGTTATATGTGTGACTCAAATCCAACCCTATTCAACAGAGACTTTCAAAAGGTCAACAAAAGTCCCCATATATTGAATAAAATACTTTTTATGACTTTTAAAAAGTTTATAATAATCTGGTGGTATTCAATTATAATTTTTTGTGAATTTACGAAAATTCGGGTGCATGCAGCTATATTGGTTTGCTTGAGACCATTGTCACCCAACCATTTCTGGCATCACAATTGGTTACTAGTACGAACCTGATCTTTTGTACTTACATATTTGGGTGTGCATTTTATGTGCCAAGTTGCGTTGTTGCAACGTACCAATATGGGTCCTCAAAGAATGATGTGAATCTTTGTTGATTATGATTCTCCTTCAAATTAGCTCTTTCGAGCCCTTGCAAGCGATCTCTTTACTGCTTGCAAATTGTCACTTCGATGAGACAGTTTTTCCGTCGTTAAGGGGAGATAAAAATGACATGAATTAGCGTGGACGTTGCCTACTATGTCTTATCCCACAACTATGATAAAAAAAAAATGTGATGTATTCCTCTAATCTAGATAAAGCGATTAGATCACGCCGATAGCCAAGCAATCTTTCCTTGGCCTGAAGCACAATGAATCACTTGTTTTGCAGGATTCACTTCCCTAGAAGAGGAAGAATATGGCACAAAATGAATCTATATTCAATCGTTATCTCATTCATTTTCATCTCATGTGATTAATCCGGATTACTCACAAGACTTAGAGTTCTTAGTCTAGCATACTAGTTTGGGTGAGATATGAAATTAGAATCGATGATTTTTAATTATATGGTAGTTACCGACATAAATGAAAAGAGACAATATCGAATTGTGTTGCGTTGATCAGTGACAACATAGAACTAATTGGCCAACTGAAATTAATTCCTTATCAATGACTGTTTGGACCTATCATTCCTGCACTACCCAAAGTAACCTTGTCGTGTTACAAGTGAGAATGGAAGCGTAATGAGATGAATGAAATAGTGTCATGTAATGCACGCATTATGGTGCAAGGTTTCTCTCAAATGCTCTGTGATTAATTGCAACATAATGAATGTGGTTAGCATTTCTCCATGGAGATATTGATATGGAAATTTATATCTAAGTTCTTAATGAATTACGTGGACTGGTTCAAACATTTTTAGACCACTGAACACCATCTCAATTCAAATAAGGCATTCACTTCCAGGACTGAAGCAATTCGGATGGATGTAGTATACTTGTTTAAGTGATTATTTGATTGGTTATGGATATGAATTTGAGAAAGGATCTTCGGAAAAATCGTTTATATCTTGACCTAAAGTTTGAGCATTATTCAGACACATTTTAGTTTGCTGGTTCAATTACACCTGAAGGTGTTACCTTTTGAGTATACTTATGATCATTTATACGCTACATGCAAATGAGACACTTGAAAAGGTAAGAACCCGAAGTTCAACATCTAAGTTCAATAATGCCGCATGTATCAACTAAACTAAGAGATGGTACATCAACAAAGCCAACACCATGAGTATTGCGACTTGATGTGAAATTTTGCTTTTCTTGGCAATAAAACATACAATCTTGGATTCTATTACAAAGAAAGCAGATCAAGTTTCAAAGAATTTATCATTGATTTTGTAGTTTTATTTGTGTGAAAAGAGCTTAAATGTTGGCAAGTAAATGATAATTGCGCATATATGGCGCGTTACCTCGAATGCTGGCTATCCAATTACTCCAGCAGCTTTTCCTATGTTTGTGAGGAATCCTCTGCATTTTTTTGGGTGCATGACTTTACAAGGATTTTAATATGAGCCGTTCAAATGCATCCAAGGGCTATTATGATGCCACGTATCAAATGAAATCAATTATATATTGTTTTTAATCTCCAATCTTCAATTTTAGAGCATCTCGAATGTTTGTCCCTCAAATGAATCCCTACCACCATATTACCCTTTAAATGAGGAACAAAAGTCTCTAAGAGTATTTCCACCTCTAAAAAGTCTCCTAGGCAATAGTCAATTCAATCCACCCAAATGAATAGTAAATGCCTATAATGAATTGCAACTGTCCAAGTGCATCTCCACTCTTAAACTGAATTGCTTAGGCAATTCGTATTTAAATATTGGATAAATTTCAGTTTACTACCCTTAAGTTTCGTGGTTTTCAACATTTAGTACATAAAGTTTTTTTCATCCCAAAGTCATACCTAAAGTGTTAATTTTGAAACAGTCTCATGCATCCATTAGTCTAACTGTTAAGTCTTCCGTTAACTGATGACGTGGCGCCATGTCGACAAAAAAGAAAACCCAGAACCCTTTCGTCTTCCCCACCCCGACCTCCTCCCTTCTCCCTCCCTTATCTCATATGTACCTACCTAACCTCTGCACATCCATCATTCCCCCTCCCTCTTCGACTCCACCCACTCAACCCTCATCCTCTTCAACGACCCCGTTTCTCTGTACGCAACCACCACCTTCCCCCACCCCCCATATTCCCCTCCACTGTTCATCACTCTCTCTCACTCTCCCTGCATATTTGACGGCAAATCTCGAAAAATTGACCACAACCTCTGCACATTCATCCTAACCCCCAACCTCATCTTCCTCATCTTTATCCTGCACCCCAACCCAAACCCAGACCGAAACCCCCACCCTCCTCCTCCTTATCCTACACCCCAACAACAGCACCATCACCATTGGCTTGGAGGAGGTGCAGTCGATCCTCGTGCAGTCACAGCGCATGGTCGACAAATACCCGTCTTCTACCTACCCCCAAATACCCGTCTTCTGCACCTGCAACACCCTCGTGTAGTTGCGTGACGGCCGGTCGTTTGACGAATCGAAGATTACAAATTTGAAACCCGAGGAACACGGAACCAGAGATGCTAATACGAGTAATGTCTCAGAGCTGGATGAACTGGGTGAACCAGCCGGTTCGTAGATCGGGACGACCGCGAAGTCGAGTCATCCAACGAGTTTGTCGAGAAAAACAGGTGAGGAATTGGTGACGGGCAGAGCTTAGAGTGAGTGAGAGTGTGGTGGGTGTTGTTGGGCCATGGACTGAGGAATAAAGTACCGAGTGGCAGCTAGTAATGGTGTTGTTGCTAGGGTGCAGGATAAGGAAAAGAAGGGTGGGGGTTTCGGTCTAGGTTTGGGTTGGGGTGCAGGATAAGGAGGAGGAAGATGAGGGTGGGGTTAGGAGATAAATGGTGGAAGAGGTAGTGGTTGTGGATAAGGGGGGATAAAAATGGGGGAAAGAAAAGGGGGAGTCGAAGAGGGTGTTGCAAAGGGAAGAAGGAAGGGAGACGGAAGATGGGTGAGTGGGCACGGGTGGGGATTTGGGCCTTTTTTTTTCTTTAAATAATTATTTTTTTTGAATTTTTATTTCTATGTGGATCCCTTAATGACACGTGGCGCCCAGTCATTGTCCACATGGGCACCACATCATCAGTTAACGGGAGACTTAACAGCCAGACTAACTGATGTATGAGACTGTCCCAAAATTAACACTTTAGGTATGACTCTAGGACGAAAAAAACTTCATGTACCAAATGTTGAAAACCACGAAACTTGAGGGTAATAAACTGATATTTACCCTTAAATATTATTAATTTTTTTTAATAAAATCATAAAAAAATAATTTTATTTTTAAATTTCGGATAGGATTTTTAACCAATCTTGTCACACCATGTGTCATTATCCGAAAGTACAATTGTTGTGGATAGATTTCCGAAATTACATAAAGTACTCAAAATAAATACAAAATTACATAAAGTACTAAAATAATAAATACTAATTACAACCCAAAGTAAATGGAAAATTATGGGTGCCGATTTAACAACAAATTTCCTAGTAATCACCATACCAATTTGTGGTGCTAGGATATGTGGTGCTAGGATCTGTGTTGCTAGGACCCCCTCATTTGTTTCCTCGTTTCTTGCGCACCTCCTTCACACCACGTCCTTTTTTTCCGATGTCCAAAAATATTTAGAATTCGGAGACATTCCTTCTAGAGGCTTGTTCATAGTGTCACTATTTTGTTGAGCCATCCTTTCTTCTTTAAGCATCTCTCTTTCCTGGCTAAGTGGTTCCCTTTGTCTCTCATTAGCCGCATCATGTCTCTCAGTAGCCGCTAAGATTACTTGCATATTTGTAACTTTAGCCTCATCTCTAGCCAGGTCCCGCGCCAAGTTCAGTTCACCTGGGTGAGCAAGTTCTTCCATATATTTTGTATACTCACTTCTAGAAGAGCTCCTTTTTTTCTTTGCAGCATTTTTACCTTCAGGCCTTAGTGAATGCAGGTTGGTTTAGTCACTCCTTTAGGGGTCGTTTCCAACATTTCGAATGTGTTGCCTTCATGTTGGTGCGAGTCTACTTCAGGCAAAGGGTATAGGGATGCCATGCATGACAACTTTTGGACCGACTGACACAATTATGTATTTGGGACAATCTTTGACAGCATTCCAATATTCCTAGCAGTTGAATGATTTTTTTTTTTTCGCATTGTACCAAACTTGTGCTTGAATTTCCAAGCAATGGATCTTTTCGGTCCTTAGTTCTAAGCTTCACAAATCTTTCAAGGTTATTGCCAGGCTCTATTGGAAACCTCAAGCATTTGGAGAGAATTGATCTTTTAAACTGCAGTTTCACTAGATCAATTCCAAAATCAATGGAGAACCTAACACAATTTGTGTATTTGGACATGTACTATGACATGTTCAATGGTCCAATTAGTTCTATGCAGTCGGAAAACCTTATTAATCTAGTAGATCTTCATTTGGCCGACAATCTACTTGAATGGAGTATTCAGTTGTCTCTCTTTTCTCTTCCCTTGTTGGCAAAACTAGTACTTTCCGACAATTGATGTGAAATTAAATGACACTCAAATTAAACCCTATTTAGATAGTCATAGTATATGAAAGTAGGGATCGTTCTAGGCCGGGGATTCACTAGGGCTGCTAATCTACACAAATATGACTCAAAAACACAAAATTAGACTTCGAAACACTTAACTAGACACTAAAAACTCAAAACACACTAAACAGACTCTACACAGCACAATACTAGCAAATAAACTCAAAACAGACTCTAGAGAGTTATTTGGACGAAATTAAGACTAGTAAGACTCAAAACACCAAAATGGACAGATTTAGACTAGTTTTAACTAAACTAACTTGACACAATTAACGGGGGGTTGATTTGGACGAATTTAACTAAATTAAACAACTTGCATAAACTAAACAAAGTTTGGACGAAATTGGGTGAATTAAAGGGTGAATGGCTAGCTAGAGGGTCCTTCTCCACACATGAAACATATGCAACACAAATCGATTTCCAGTTACTCTTCCAATAAACCATGAATGACAATGCCCCAAATTAACCGTGAAAAGCACAAATTAACTCTCAGATTTTCCTTAATTCATTGAATTGGATGGAATACGCATCGACAATCAAATTATTCTTATCAAGTTCCCTATATGAACTGCATGATAGAGATACATTCAAAGATCATTAAGTTCTATGAAAATCATAAACATCGACATGACATTCGTAACTATGAAAAGCATGATACTTCTGCCATGGATTCACTTAACACGATTGTGACTAGCAACCTCTATTACTCATAAATATAAGTTCATAACGATTAGGTGAAATTCCCTTATATTCTAGCATCAAATTCATGCATGCAAACTAAGTGTGCACCCTCAATCAACATACAAGAATAAGTTTTAATCAAACAGATAAGTGAATAGCATTCATGTTTTACGAAACAATAACTGGAGGTAATCAATTCATATTACATATATGATCATGGCTTTGAATTCTCCCCTAGCGAAAACGAAATTAGTTCCTCATGTTCGCAATAAAACAAAGATAAATTAATTTAAACATTGAAAGTAAAAGATAGAATACACCTAGAAACGCTCCAACAATCCAACGTCTTGAATAGCAGGCACGGCTCCAAGCTTCTTCTTCCTTCCTTCCTTGCTGCGGCACAATGAGTGTGTGGTGGATGGTGTGGTGATCTGATGGTAGAGGGTGGTTATTTATGTGGCACAAAGGGTTGTATTTATAGGGAGAAAGAAAGGCACGAAATTGGGTGAGAAAAAAACTAGGGTGCACCAAAATCTGAAGGGAAAAGGATTGCACAATCCTAAGAGGAAAAAGATTACAGGTTCTAGAGCTTCTAGAAGAGGGAGAGGCGCCAAATTTATAGGAAAAGGGATAAGTCTTCTAGAAAGCATGTGTTGTGGCTGATTTCTAGAAGAACAAGGGATAAGGTGTGGCACCTTTTTGGGAATAGGTAAACCTTCTAGAAATCAAGTTTTTAGGTCCCCTTGCAGTTGGAATTAAGGTGAAAAAGGATTAGGATAAGGTTAGGATAAGATAAGGTAATGTTTTGGATAATGTTTCTGGATAATGTTCCATGTTTCTTGCTCTTTCCTTATCTTCTTTGTCTTGAATTTGTTTCTCCAGATTTGTAGCATATTCCTAGCCTTTCTTGGTCTTCAAATTCGTCCATCCACCTTGCTTCATGCATGTGCTATCCATTCCAAGCCCAAAACTACTCCAAAATGCTCTAAAATGCACTTTCTTGCCAACTTTGCCAATTGTACCTACAAACACACGAAAATAGCTTAAATCACTATAATAAATGGAAACTAACTAAGTAAATGCAAGGAAACAAGCTAACTAAGTCGCATAAATATGCTCCTATCGTATTCCCCCACACTTTGCTTTTGCTAGTCCTCGAGCAAAACAAAATGAACAAAAAATAACCTAAACCTTCCAACAATTGCCTCAGGGATTTCCAATGAAACATGACATGTTAAAAATCACTACTTACATAGATTTTAGCCATCCTTACCCTCGAGCTCATACTTAATCATAGTCACCACCCACTAGCTCGCATTTAATCAATTAAAACAACATTTTGAATGTAGTAACATGCCTTAGAGAATCCCTCAATTCCTCACAAGATATACTCTCTATTTTCACACAGATTTTAGACTACACTCCCTACACTAGGTATATGTGAGAAGATTGATGTAAACATGTAGACTAACACTCACATATGTTATAACAAAGAAGGCACTTTTTGGAATTATTAATACAACATGTATATGATCTCATGAATGGAATGCCACTACTTAGACACGAGAACCAGGGATACCATATGCTCGTACCAATTTCAAACTCCACATTAGTGAAACACATAACAATCAAGATTGAAGTTAAGGGTTGTAACGGGGCTAGGTGATGTGAGAATTACTTGACACTCAAATTAAAACCCTATCGACGTAGTATATGAAAGTAGGGATCGTTTAAGGCCGGGGATTAGAAGGGATGCTAATCTATACAAATTAAACTCTAAAACACTAAAACTGGACTCTAGACAATGAAAACAGGTACTATGGATCAATCTGAACGAATTTTAACTCTAGACAACCTAACTTGACTCAAATAACACAAAACAAACTTAAAACAACAAATAAAACTCAACTAGGCAGATTCTAGACACTAGAGACTCAAAACAGGCTAAATAGACTCAAAACAACCAAACTAACTTAAACAGACTCAAAACAGGTTATAAGGGGTGAATTGGATGACTTTTGGACTAGTTAGACTCAAAACACTAAAAGGAGACAGATTTGGACGAATTTAAACAAACTAAGACTCAATTAAGAACTAAGGGGGTTTTGGACGATTTAAGCAAAACTAAGCAGATTTAAGCAAACAAAGTAAATTGAAAGAGATAAAGGTGAATTCAGGGGTGAAAACTAGTTAGAGGGTTCTTCTCCACACATGAACATATGCATACAAATTGATTTCCAGTTATTCTTTCGATAAACCATGAATGACAATGCTTCGAATTAATTGTATTGCACTAATTAATTCCCATATTTCCCTAAGTTCATTGAATTGAATGGATAACGCATCACAACCAAATTATTCTTATCAAGTTCCCTAACTATGGAATACGCATGATAGAGATACATATCAAAGATCACTAAGTTCCATGGAAATCATAAACATTGACAAGGCATTCATAACTATGGAATACGCATGTTACTCTTGCCTAGGATTTACTTAACACAATTGTGACTAGCAATCTTTACTACTTGTGAATATAAGTTCATAACGATTAGGTGAAATTCCCTTATATCCTAGCATCAAATTCATGCATGTAAACTAAGTAGGCCTCCTTAATCAACACACAAGAACAAGTTCTTCATAAGACAGATAAGTAAATCACATTCACAATTTATGAAACAATAACTGAAGGTAATCAATTCATATCAAACATATGTCCATGGCTTTGAATCCACCTCTAACTAAAACGAAATTAGTTCCACATGTTCAACATAATTGAAAAACAAATTAAATTAAACATAGAAACGAAACAAGAGAAGAAAGAACTCCTCCTTCTCCAATGGAAGCCACAGCAAGGCATTGTCTTCCCTTCTCTGCAGCAAAATATGGATTTCTGAATGTATATGGGGGTGTAGAATTCGTATGGATGGGTATATGGGGTGGTCTGCGGCAGGGCTTGGGAATATGTATATATAGCATGGCAAACCCTAGGGAAATCAATTTAGGACTTGGACTTAGCAGAAAAATAGGATTAGGGTGCGGCAATTAATTTGGAAAAGGAATTGTGGTCCAATTAATTTCTGAAAAGGATTTGTAGAACCCAAATCCACAAGGAAAAGGCCTAACAATCAGAATCCAAGAGGGAAAGGGCCTGAAAACCCACGGCACAAAGGGATAAGGGCAGGGAATGCCTTGCAAGGCAAGGAAAAGACCTTTTAGAAAGGAGGGAGACGCCAGATTTTTAGGCTTCTAGAGAGAATGTGTTTCTGGGCAGATTTTGGGGTTTCTAGAAGAGTTTGGGGCGCCACTTTTGTAGGAGAATGGATAGGACTTCTAGAAATCAGGTTTTAAGTCCCCTAAACTGAAGAAAACAGGTTAGGATAAGATTAGGATAAGATAAGGTAAGATAAGATAAGGATTGGGTAAGATAAGATAAGATAAGGTTGTTTTGGATAATGTTTTGGATAATTCTCCTTCTTTTGAGCTGATTCCTTATCTTCTTTATCTTTGACTTCTTTCTTCCATCTTCTTAGCTGATTTCAAGCCTTTGTATCTTCAATTTCGTCCATCAACTTGCCTCCATCCTTGCACTACCCAATCTTGGCCCAAAAATGCTCTAGAATGCTCCAAATTGCTCCTTTTTGCCATCTTGACACTTTGAACCTACAAACACACGAAAATAGCTTAAAATACAAAATTAACTAAGAACTAACAACGTAAATGCATGAAAACAAGCTAACTAAGTCGCATAAATATGCTCCTATCAAATTCCCCCACACTTAGCTTTTGCTAGTCCTCAAGCAAAACGGAACCAAACAAACGAAACAAACACCAAACAAACTAGACCTTCCAACTTTCACCTCAGGGATTTCCAACATACATGACATATTTAAGATCATCATAACCATAGCTTTTAGTCTTCCCCACCCTTTAGTACATACTTAACCACAGTCACCATTCATTAGCTCTCATTTAACCAATTAAAACAATGTTTTGAACGTAGTAACATGCCTTAGAGAATTCACTCAATTCCTCACTAGGTACACTCTTATTTTCACTCAGATTTTCTAACTACACTCCCTATACTAAGTATATGTGAGAAGATTGATGTAAACATGAAAACAAACACTCACATATGTTTATAACAAAGAAAGCAATTTCTGGAGCTATTAAGCATGTATATATATGATCTCATGAATGGAATGCTACTACTTAGATGCGAGAACCAGGGATACCATATGCTCGTACCAATCCCAAACTCCACATATTGAAACACACAACACTCAAGATTGAAGTATAGGGTTGTAACGGGGCTAAGGGTATTGGCTAACAAAGAAACGTAAGGAAAACAAACGTTCTTAAAGCAATAGCAAGCAAAGTAATGAATATGACACTTAGAACTCCCTTTCTTGAATGCAGCCGCACACTTTGATACATAAGGGGAAGATCACACATATGTTAGGGCCAACTTCAACTTTTTGGACCCTTTCTTCAACATCCAACATTTGCGAGCTTATTCTCACTTGTTTTGAACACTTTTCATACTTTTTTTTTCACAAACTTTTCTTCTTTTTCTTTTGCACGAATTTGTCTTCTCTTTTTTTTTTCTTTTCACCCGTGCCTCTTTTGTGACTTTGGCACATATAAACGCACAACTTTCTTTCCCCCACACTTGTTTGCTGCCCAATAACGAACAAAGGGAATTCACTCTAAGTCATGCTTAGCTATGCCTTAAGAACAAGGGTAAGGATGGTCCTAATCTAGGCTAGGTAGGGATAATGTGGGTAAACAAAGAACATAGGCTAAACAAGGCTCAAAAGGGTTAAACCTACAAAACAAATAACATAGGCAGGTTCGGCTATTTGGCACTGGTTCACTACACAACTTCATCTTGTTTATGTGTTATGCTAATCAATTTCATGCTTTGAATGAAACAGGTATGAGTTCTAGTATTTGGAACTAAATGATGAAATGCCTTCTAAGTAGCAACCAAGCAAAGAATAATGAGATCATGCAACGACTTTAGAAAACAAAGAATGCACAGATTTTTAACTCTCCAAAGAACGTTAAAGGCTCAAGTCTCTCAGGGTTGTAGCGTTAGTTTGAGTTACTTCCTTCAAGCATGTTACAAAAACTGATTTTATCCTTTGTGATTAAACACGAATTCATGAACTATAACCATACTCAAGCATAAACCAGAGAGTAATTCAAACCTCCATCCATGTTTATAACTTTCCTCAATAGTCATGCAATTAAAAAGCAAATCCTCATCATTGTGTTGGAAGGTACCCTAAGACACAAACAAACACACAAAAACAACTCTTTTTGGGTTTTTCAAAACAATTTTTCAAATTTTTATGGTATTTTCGGATTTTCTTTTCAAAACACACTAAAAGACTCCAAAACAGCTTAAAAACACTTAAAAACACTGAAAACAACATTCAAAGTGATAGGTGATAAAAACCCACGAATTTCATGCAAAAACACTTTGTTACCCCCCACACTTAAATCAAACATTGTCCTCAATGTTTCAAACATAAACTCACACAAAAGCAAGCAAATAACACAACTAACACACATAACAGATATGGCAAAACAAAAGCAATAAAGAGAGAGAGTTTAAGAACGCAAATCTGGTTTTGGAGCTAGAATTCCATCGTTCTCTCGTTTGAACACATGGGTTGCCTCCCAAGAAGCGCTTGCTTTAACGTCTTCCAGCCGGACGATTCTTCCATTTAAGTTCCCATGGTACCCACGGCATGCAGAGGTAGTTCTTCCACCACATGCTCCTCAAACAGCTCGTGCATTGGATCTTTGAATGGTAAGGGATAGTGATCCTTCCGGATTGTGGCATTGAACATCCTAAAATCAATGTAATCATGCCCACCAGCTTGGATTTGATTGGGAATCTGCACCATACAAGGTAACAACCTATTAGTTGAAATGGGAATCGAATCTGGAATAGATGGCTTACCAATGTACTGCAATGAAGTGGCAGCACTATGAACATTCTTCCCCATGATATTTTCGACCAATTGGGGCATTTTGAGGGCAGTGGCTGTATGGTCCTTGTGCTCCACTCCAATTCCCTCGTTTTGTATGGTTCTTGATGTATCCTTTGTGCTTGAACGGTCCGGCCCTATCTTTTTTATTTTATCCATGGCAAAACAAGAACGAACAATGTTAGGATTCTCAACAGACTTAGAAACATTAAATCTAATCTTATCACCACCAAACTTCATAGTTAATGTTCCCTTGGCCACATCAATCTTGGTTTGGGCTGTTTTCATGAATGGTCGGCCAAGTAAGAGTGGTAATGGATGGGAATGGTCTGAATCCTCCATGTCAAGCACATAGAAATCTGCAGGAAAAATCAAGTGGTCTACCTGCACCAAAACATCTTCCAAAACTCCTTTTGGGTATGCATTAGATCGATCGGCTAATTGGATAATAACACCATCATTTTTAAGCTCTCCTAAATTCATAGATGCATAAACAGAATATGGCATGACATTTATAGATGCACCTAAGTCTAACATGGCAGATTCAAAACGAGTATTTCCAATAACACAAGGAATTGTAAAACTAACCAGATCTTTGCATTTAGGGGGTAATTTCCTTTGTAAAACAGCAGAGACATTCTCACTTACTTGAACCACTTCTTTGTTAGAAATCCTTCTCCTTGTTGTACAAAGCTCTTTCAAAAACTTAGCATACCTTGGGACCTGCTTTATTGCATCAAGGAGTGGGATATTGACTTGAACTTTCCGGAATGTCTCTAGAATGTCCTTTTCAGCATCCTCTTTCTTTAATTGCCGCAACCTGCCAGGAAAGGGCACAATTAGTGGAGTAGAGCTAGAAGAATTCATATTGGAACTTACATTGATGGTTGAGGATGGTTTAGAAGTGGGAATTGGCTGCGGCAAAGATGTCTCTTTTCTTGCCGTGGGTTTGGGTGATTCATCCTCCTCCAATTGCAGCTTCGTGTCCTCTTCTTGACTTGATCTAGATGGTTGTGAATCAGTTCCAACCTGCTTACCACTTCTCAATGTGATTGCTTGGGCGGTTTCAAATCCTCATTTGGGATTAACAACGGTTGAACTAGGCAATTTGCCTTGTTCTCTGAATTGGCCCATGAATTCAGCCATTTGCCCCATTTGTTTCTTCAATTCGTCCACCTCTTTAGCTTGATTCTTTATGCTCTGTATGTCCTGCGTCAAAGAGGTTAGTACTTGAAGAATTTTATCATTATCTAACAACGAACCTGAATTGGTTTGGGCCGAAATTGGTTGAGGTTGTGTGGCTGCATATGGCCTTGGAAACATTCCAGGGGGCTGTCTAAATCCGCTTTGTGGCTGTGCTTGTTGAGAGTCCCTCCACTTGAAGTTTGGATGATCTCTCCATCCTGGATTGTATGTGTTTGAGTATGGGTTGTGTCTTTATTGGGTTTGGCCTTGAAAACCCACGGCTTGGGCAGTTTCCCACCCCCCATTCTCAATCAATTGAGGGCATTGATCGTTGAGATGTCCCTGCATAGAACACACTCCACATATGGCCGGCCCTTGTGCTTTGGTTCCATCCACAACCTGTGACAAAAGAAGAGTGAGATTAGCCATTTGAGATTGTAATTCTGAAATTGCATTTACCTCATTCACTTGTTGTTGCCGTGGCCCTTCTCTCTGTCCAACTCCTTCGTATTGTTGCGCATTCAAGGCTCGATTTGCAATTAGAGTCTTGGCAGCCACGGGTGTTTTGTCAACCAAAGCTCCTCCCGCTGAAGCATCAAGCATTTGTCTCTCAATGAGGAGAAGTCCTTCATAGAAATATTGGAGGAGAAGCTCTTCTTTCATTTGGTGTTGTGGACAAGAAGCAACAAGCGCCTTGAAACGCTCATAATAGGCTGGAAACGATTCCCCTTGGTTTTGTTGAATGCCACTTATCCTTTTCCTCAAGAGAATGACTCTTGAAGTTGGGAAAAATTTCTCTAAGAATTCGCGCTTCATGCTTTCCCACGAAGTAACGGTTCCAGGTGCTAGTTCGTAGAGCCAATCCTTAGCCTTTTCCAAAAGAGAGAATGGAAAGGCTTTCATCTTCAATATACTCCCATCAACATTGACAGGGGTCATGCTTGAACAAACCACTTCAAATTCCTTCAAGTGCTTGTTCGGATCTTCCATAGACAACCCGTGGAATTTGGGGATGTGGTGCAACAAGCTAGACTTCAATTCGAATTCGTCAGTCTTGCCCTCGGCTGCCCTAGGATATTGAATGCATAAAAGGGTTGCATTGTCCAATCCCGAGGCTGAAAGTTCCTTGATCGTTCGGTTATCTGCAGCCATGTCGTGCTCCTCTTCCAAATCCTCTTCAATTTCAACTTCAGATTCGGAATTAGAACTTGAACTAAGTATACCAGGTTCTGGGTGATTCCTCTTCCTTCTTAAATCTCGCTCAAAATCGTCGTTAAACTCCAAGATATGTGCGTGAACGGGTTGAGAACTTCGAGTCATACACTAGTACCTAAAAAAAAGAAAAGAAAACAAATCAGAAAACTAAGCAAAACAGAAACAAAAACAAGTTAAAATACACGGCAGAAACTAGGGAGATTAGCAAGTTTGCTAATCCCCGGCAACGGCGCCAAAATTTGATGTGAGAATTACTTGACACTCAAATTAAAACCCTATCGACGTAGTATATGAAAGTAGGGATCGTTTAAGGCCGGGGATTAGAAGGGATGCTAATCTATACAAATTAAACTCTAAAACACTAAAACTGGACTCTAGACAATGAAAACAGGTACTATGGATCAATCTGAACGAATTTTAACTCTAGACAACCTAACTTGACTCAAATAACACAAAACAAACTTAAAACAACAAATAAAACTCAACTAGGCAGATTCTAGACACTAGAGACTCAAAACAGGCTAAATAGACTCAAAACAACCAAACTAACTTAAACAGACTCAAAACAGGTTATAAGGGGTGAATTGGATGACTTTTGGACTAGTTAGACTCAAAACACTAAAAGGAGACAGATTTGGACGAATTTAAACAAACTAAGACTCAATTAAGAACTAAGGGGGTTTTGGACGATTTAAGCAAAACTAAGCAGATTTAAGCAAACAAAGTAAATTGAAAGAGATAAAGGTGAATTCAGGGGTGAAAACTAGTTAGAGGGTTCTTCTCCACACATGAACATATGCATACAAATTGATTTCCAGTTATTCTTTCGATAAACCATGAATGACAATGCTTCGAATTAATTGTATTGCACTAATTAATTCCCATATTTCCCTAAGTTCATTGAATTGAATGGATAACGCATCACAACCAAATTATTCTTATCAAGTTCCCTAACTATGGAATACGCATGATAGAGATACATATCAAAGATCACTAAGTTCCATGGAAATCATAAACATTGACAAGGCATTCATAACTATGGAATACGCATGTTACTCTTGCCTAGGATTTACTTAACACAATTGTGACTAGCAATCTTTACTACTTGTGAATATAAGTTCATAACGATTAGGTGAAATTCCCTTATATCCTAGCATCAAATTCATGCATGTAAACTAAGTAGGCCTCCTTAATCAACACACAAGAATAAGTTCTTCATAAAACAGATAAGTAAATCACATTCACAATTTATGAAACAATAACTGAAGGTAATCAATTCATATCAAACATATGTCCATGGCTTTGAATCCACCTCTAACTAAAACGAAATTAGTTCCACATGTTCAACATAATTGAAAAACAAATTAAATTAAACATAGAAACGAAACAAGAGAAGAAAGAACTCCTCATTCTCCAATGGAAGCCACGGCAAGGCCTTGTCTTCCCTTCTCTGCAGCAAAATATGGATTTCTGAATGTATATGGGGGTGTAGAATTCGTATGGATGGGTATATGGGGTGGTCTGCGGCAGGGCTTGGGAATATGTATATATAGCATGCCAAACCCTAGGGAAATCAGTTTAGGACTTGGACTTAGCAGAAAAATAGGATTAGGGTGCGGCAATTAATTTGGAAAAGGAATTGTGGTCCAATTAATTTCTGAAAAGGATTTGTAGAACCCAAATCCACAAGGAAAAGGCCTAACAATCAGAATCCAAG
Source organism: Heteromeles arbutifolia (assembly GCA_024362995.1). Classification (NCBI taxonomy): domain Eukaryota; kingdom Viridiplantae; phylum Streptophyta; class Magnoliopsida; order Rosales; family Rosaceae; genus Heteromeles; species Heteromeles arbutifolia. The sequence continues at coordinate 2,012,496 of JANCRC010000022.1, forward strand.
AGGGAAAGGGCCTGAAAACCCACGGCACAAAGGGATAAGGGCAGGGAATGCCTTGCAAGGCAAGGAAAAGACCTTTTAGAAAGGAGGGAGACGCCAGATTTTTAGGCTTCTAGAGAGAATGTGTTTCTGGGCAGATTTTGGGGTTTCTAGAAGAGTTTGGGGCGCCACTTTTGTAGGAGAATGGATAGGACTTCTAGAAATCAGGTTTTAAGTCCCCTAAACTGAAGAAAACAGGTTAGGATAAGATTAGGATAAGATAAGGTAAGATAAGATAAGGATTGGGTAAGATAAGATAAGATAAGGTTGTTTTGGATAATGTTTTGGATAATTCTCCTTCTTTTGAGCTGATTCCTTATCTTCTTTATCTTTGACTTCTTTCTTCCATCTTCTTAGCTGATTTCAAGCCTTTGTATCTTCAATTTCGTCCATCAACTTGCCTCCATCCTTGCACTACCCAATCTTGGCCCAAAAATGCTCTAGAATGCTCCAAATTGCTCCTTTTTGCCATCTTGACACTTTGAACCTACAAACACACGAAAATAGCTTAAAATACAAAATTAACTAGGAACTAACAACGTAAATGCATGAAAACAAGCTAACTAAGTCGCATAAATATGCTCCTATCACTAGGGGTATTGGCTAACAAAGAAAGGTAAGGATAAACAAAAGTTCTTAAAGAAATAGTAAGCAAAGCAATAAAATCAACACTTAGAATTCACTTTTGATTGCAGAAAATAACTTTGAACTTTAAGGGGATTTCGTACAACTTAGGGTCATATTCAAACTTTTTGGACCCTTTCTCCAACAACCAATACTTGTGAGCTCATTCTCACTTATTTCTCAACTCTTTCTCTTTCTTTTTCTTTTCTTTCACATTTTTCTTCTTGTTCTTCTGTTCTTCATGTGCCCTTTCTATTTCCTTGGCACACAAAACACTAAAAACCTTCCCCCACACTTGTTTTTCTGCATAACGTTGATAAAAAAGAATTCACTCTAAGTCATGCTCCACTATCCTTTAAGAACAAGGGTATGGGTAGTCCTATACTAGGCTAGGTAAGGATAATGTGGCTACCAAAGAAGATAGGCTAAATAAGGCTCAAAGGGGTTAAACCTACAATACAAATGCAAAGGGATATGGCTTTTTGGCTCTAGTTTTAACTAACAACTTCATCTTATTATTTGTTATGCAATCAATCTTATGCTTTGAATGAAACGGGCATGAGTTCTAGTATTTGGAACTATAATGATGAAACGCATTCTAAGTAGCAACCAAGCAAAGAATGATGAGATCATGCAACAACTTTAGAAAACAACAAATGCACAGATTAATAACTCTCCAAATAAACGTTTAAGCTCAAGTCTCTCAGGGTTGTAGCGTTAGTTTAAGTTACTTCCTTCAAGCATGTTACAAAAACTGATTTTTTTTTTTCCTTTTGTGATTACATGTGAATTCGTAAACAACACCTACAATTAAGCATAAACCAAAGAGCATATCAAACTTCCATCCATGTTTGTAACTTTCTTTAACAGTTATGCAATTAAAAACCAAATCCTCATCATTGTGTTGGAAGGTACCCTACGACACAAACGCACAACAAAAGCAACTCTTAAAACAACTCTTTTTTTGTATTTTTCAAAACTTTTTTCGAATTTTTTTTAAATTTTGGGATTTTCCCTTCAAAACACATAAAAACACTTCAAAACACAATAAAAACACTTCAAAACAGTGAGAAACAACTCTAGAAGTGATAGGTGATAAAATCCCATGAATTTTCATTAAAAACACTTTGTTTACCCCCCCTAACACTTAAACCAAACATTGTCCTCAATGTTTCAAGCATAGACTCACACACAAGCAAACAAACAAACAAACAACTAACAATCATAACAAATATGGCAAAGTAAAAGCAATAAAGAGTAGGGTTAAGAAACGCAAATCTGGTTGTGGAGCTAGAGATTCCTAGGTCTTCTTTATTCGAACGCATGGGTTGCCTCCCAAGAAGCGCTTGCTTTAACATCTTCCAGCCGGACGATACCTCCTTTTAAGCTTCATTGGAGGCCACAGCATGGAATTGATCTTTGAATGGGAGGTGATACTTGAAATGATTCGGCAATGGTTTAAATTCTAGAGTGGGTGCCTGAATCATTAACAACATATTAGTATAAAACAAAATTGAAATTCGGGGAGGTGGCTTACCTGTGTGCTCCGATATGAACTCAAGAATAAACACCCATTCGAAAGTTGTAGGACTACAAAATTCAACCAGATTTGGTGTTTTGAGAGTTGTGACTTGTCCTGTGTCATAAAATCCAACTTTTTTGGGAATTGTTGTCTCAAATACATCCTTTTTGATGAATTCTAGACATTCCCGAGCCACTTCTTTCTCTTGATTCTTTGGAAAGGTTTCAAAGATGCCTTTCTCACCCTTTTCTTCCTTGGATTGCATGATCCTGCAAAGAATAGGGACATTTGGTGGAACGGGGTTAGGACGAATTGAATTTGGGCTTACCTTGGTTGTAGTGGACGGCATAGAGGGCATATGGGGTTGCCGCAAGGGTGTTGGGGCTAGGATAGACTGCGGCAATGGTGGTTCTTCCCTTGCCGTGGGCTTGTTATCCTTCTCTTCTTCGAGCAGCAGTTGTTCATCCATGTTTTGGCTTGGTTTAGATGTCTTGGGTTCATCTCCAACCTCCATGCCACTTTCCAAGGTGATAGCTTGAGCGATTTCAAAATCTCCCATCGAATTGACAATAGTTGAGTTGGAGAGTTCGCTTTGTTCTTGAATTTGTACCATGATTTCTGCCATTTGCCCCATTTGCTTCTTCAATTCGCCTATCACTTGGTCTTGATTTTGTAATTCCTGCATCAAAGAAGTTAGTATATCATGAATTTGAGAACAGTTTATTGACAAACCTGAATTCGGTTGGAATTGTTGCTGGGCAGGCTGTGGTGGTTGTATAGGCATTGTATAGAACTTTTCATATGGCTGCCAATATTCTCCTTGTTGAGCCTTCTTGGCTTGATTTTGTGAGCCATGCGCCAAAGAAATTAATTCATCAAGAATTTGATCATAATCTATTGACGAACCTGAGTTTGGTTGGGCATATTGTATATGAGGTTGTGGTGGCTGCGCAGGTCTTGAATAGAACTCCTCATATAGTTGCCAATATCCTTCGTGTTGAATTTGTTAAGATTCCCACCACAGAGAGTTTGAATGATCACTCCAATCTGAATTGTAAGTGTTGGAAAACATGTTATCCCTTGATTAGTTATGGCCTTGATAACCCCAAGCACCTCCGTTTGCAGTGAATTGAGGACGTTGATGAGTTTAATATCCTTGCCCATAGGGCACCCCAAATGTAGGGACACTTTGCATTGTGGTCCCTTCGATATACTGCGACACTTGAGAAGTAAGATTCTCTATTTGAGCTTGAATATTAGCAATTGCCATGTCTTACTTCTCTAGTACCTAAAATCAAAGAAATAAAACTAAATCAAATATCAAAAATCAAAATAAAAGACACAGATAGAAACAAGGGATTAGCAATTTTGCTAATCCCTGGCAATGGCTCCAAAAATTTGATGTGAAATTAAATGACACTCAAATTAAACCCTATTTAGATAGTCGTAGTATATGAAAGTAGGGATCGTTCTAGGCCGGAGATTAACTAGGGCTGCTAATCTACACAAATATGACTCAAAAACACAAAACTAGACTTAGAAACACTTAACTAGACACTAAAAACTCAAAACACACTAAACAGACTCTACACAGCACAATACCAACAGATAAACTCAAAACAGACTCTAGAGAGTTATTTGGACGAAATTAAGACTAGTAAGACTCAAAACACCAAAATGGACAGATTTAGACTAGTTTTAACTAAACTAACTTGACACAATTAACAGGGGGTTGATTTGGACGAATTTAACTAAATTAAACAACTTGCATAAACTAAACAAAATTTGGACGAAATTGGGTGAATTAAAGGGTGAATGGCTAGCTAGAGGGTCCTTCTCCACACATGAAACATATGCAACACAAATCGATTTCCAGTTACTCTTCCAATAAACCATGAATGACAAAGCCCCAGATTAACCGTGAAAAGCAGAAATTAACTCTCAGATTTTCCTTAATTCATTGAATTGGATGGAATACGCATCGGCAATCAAATTATTCTTATCAAGTTCCCTATATGAGCTGCATGATAGAGATACATTCAAAGATCATTAAGTTCTATGAAAATCATAAACTTCGACATGACATTCGTAACTATGAAAAACATGATACTCCTGCCATGGATTCACTTAACACAATTGTGACTAGCAACCTCTACTACTCATAAATATAAGTTCATAACGATTAGGTGAAATTCCCTTATATTCTAGCATCACATTTAGGCATGCAAACTAAGTGTGCACCCTCAATCAACATACAAGAATAAGTTTTAATCAAACAGATAAGTGAATCGCATTCATGTTTTACGAAACAATAACTGGAGGTAATCAATTCATATTACATATATGATCATGGCTTTGAATCCTCCCCTAGCTAAAACGAAATTAGTTCCTTATGTTCGCAATAAAACAAAGATAAATTAATATAAACATTGAAAGCAAAAGATAGAATACACCTAGAAACGCTCCAACAATCCAACATCTTGAATGGCAGGCACAGCTCCAAGCTTCTTCTTCCTTCCTTCCTTGTTGCGGCACAATGAGTGTGTGGTGGATGGTGTGTTGATCTGATGGTAGAGGGTGGTTATTTATGTGGCACAAAGGGTTGTATTTATAGGGAGAAGGGAAGGCACGAAATTGGGTGAGAAAATGACTGGGGTGCACCAAAATTTGAAGGGAAAAGGATTGCACAATCCTAGGAGGAAAGGGATTGCAGGTTCTAGAGCTTCTAGAAGGGGAAGAGGGGCCAGATTTATAGGACAAGGGATAAGTCTTCTAGAAAGCATGTTTTGTGGCTGATTTCTAGAAGAACAAGGGATAAGGTGCGGCCCCTTTTTAGGAACAGGTAAACCTTCTAGAAATCAGGTTTTTAGGTCCCCTTCAGCTGGAATTAAGGTGAAAAAGGATTAGGATAAGGTTAGGATAAGATAAGGTAAGGTTTTGGATAATGTTTCTGGATAATGTTTCATGTTTCTTGCTCTTTCCTTATCTTTTTTGTCTTGAATTTGTTTCTCCAGATTTGTAGCATATTCCTAGCCTCTCTTGGTCTTCAAATTCATCCATCCACCTTGCTCCATGCATGTGCTATCCATTCCAAGCCCAAAACTGCTCCAAAATGCTCCAAAATGCATTTTCTTGCCAACTTTGCCAATTGGACCTACAAACACATGAAAATAGCTTAAATCACTATAATAAATGGAAACTAACTAAGTAAATGCAAGGAAACAAGCTAACTAAGTTGCATAAATATGCTCCTATCAACAATCGATTCTTTGGTCAACTCAGTGAGTTTTCTAACGCCTCTTCCAACTTAGTTACCTTTGATTTGAGTCTTAATCATTTGGAAGGTCCAGTTCCTGTATCTATCTTTGATTTTTGGGGGCTTGAGCAGCTCTCTCTTTCTTCAAACAATTTCAGTGCCTTTCCTTTCAATGGTACTTGGCATCTGAAAAATCTGACCACTATTGATCTTTTGTACAATAGCTTGTTGATTTTGTATAATGTTACCAATTCCTCATTTCCTTAAATTCATACACTGAGTTTGGCCTTGAACAATTTGAGAGAAATACCAGGTTTCCTAAGAAACCAATCTGAATTATCTAATTTGGACCTTTCGAAAAAACATATTCAAGGTGAGATACCCTATTGGATTTGGAGTTTCACATATCTTCATTACTTAAATCTTTCTTGTAACTCCCTCTAACTGTAGAAGTTCCTTTCAATACTTCTCTTGTCATTATCTTTGACCTTCATTCAAACCAACTCCAAGAAGAAATCCCTTATACCTTACCAAATACCTATTATCTAGATTACTCCAGCAATCATTTCTACTGTAGTATTCCGGCTGACATAGGCGATTTCTTTAATCTGGGCACTTTGTTCTTATCTCTTTCAAACAACAACTTGTGTGGCATCATTCCAGCATCAATATGCAATGGAGGTCTTAAGGTTATTAATCTGTCCAATAATTCCTTGAGTGGCATGGTTCCACAATGTTTGTTTACAAAAAAGGTTATGTCCAATATTTCCTTAAGTCACTATCTTTCACAGGCAAAATCTCGTCGTCATTTAGCAAAATACATCAACTCGAGTCGTTAGACTACTCACTGAACAAGCTGAGCGGGGAAATTCCACCACATTTGGCAAAGCTTACTTTCCTTGAATTCTTGGATCTCTCAAATAATCAACTTGTCCGGAAGATCCCAGCTGGTACTCAAATTTCAACATTTACAAAAGAATCATTTATGGGTAACAAAGGATTATGGAGGCCACCACTGATGATGGATAACAAGGCAGGATTGTCACCACCACAAGCAAATGGAAACCATCCAAATTCTAGACATAAGATTGACTAGGATCTTATCAGTGTCGAAATCAGATTCGTATTTGGCTTTGTGGTTGCCGTTGGGTCACTTGTGTTGTGCAGGAGATAGAGTGAATGATATTATAGGGCTATGTATAAAATCCTTGTTAAGATATTCCCTCAGTTTGAAGAAAGAATTGGTTCTCACCAAAGATCGCGTGATGTCGTAAAATGAATTTTCTATATATTTGGGTCCTTACCTTTTATGGCACAAATAACACATCGTAAATAATGGCTTCTACCTTCGCGCCTAAACTTTCCCACTCCACACCTAACATTTTTCTCAAACTTCTCCCTCTTCCATATATATATATATTATAAATCTTTCATATTTACAAAGAGATGTGCAGGCATCAGCAATTGCAACGTTCTTCTACCAAACCCCCCATCCCCCCCAACCAAAAAAAAAACTTTTGGATTTGCCACAAACTATTGGGCGGGAGATTTTACTGCCGAATGAAATGTATAACATCAGAACCCCCAAATTGAAAAACCTATTTGCTTCTGTTCTCACCCATCCCTGCTGTCTTCAGCTTCCCTTTCTTTAGTCTCTCACCCCGACTCCGACGACCAACCACCTCTGGTGGTTGCCAGCTACGCGACCACCACCTCTCCTTTGTCTCCCTCCCTTGGCCACCATCTCACCCCCTGCTGCTCATTCTCTAACTCTTTCCTCTCTCTGACATAACATGACCCAGATTGGGAAAAGAGAAATTGGGTATTTTATCGAGTTCTTCAGTCGACAACAAGGTACCTATTTCTTTCCCTATATTTCTTTAATTGTTTTTGGATTTTCTTCTTCAATCAGTTCTTTAGTTGCCAAGCTTACACACCCAGTTATCAATTTCGTTTCTCTTCGAAAATAATAGGGTGAATTTTTAGAAAGAATAAAAGGAACCAATTTATTCTGATTGTGTATTTATTTTGAAGAAGAGCGATGTGGTTGATAAATTTATAGAAGTCGGTTTAGTATGTGAGATGTTCTTAGTTAACCAGGTCCATAGAATGTGAAACTTTAGTTTTAATTTGCTACTATTTCTTTGCCTCAAATCCTCGTCACCAAATACCAAAGACCAAATGTGAGGTATGCAAGTTGAGTAAGGTAGTGTGCTCACCCATTTGCACTCTAAGTTCGAATTTCCCATTCTGTAGTTTAGGATATCATCTTGTAAAAAAAAATTATCAAGACAAAGGCACCATCTATTGATATATAATGATATATGTGTGGTGTTTAATTGGGTCAGCCTTAAAAGGCGCAAAACTAATACTAGAAAATCCTATGGTTCAACAATTGAATTGATACTAAATCGTTTTGTAGACTTGGAATTATAACAAGTAAACATTTTTGGCTTCCCAATTTGGTGGTGCTCGTCCTTTTCCCTTCCATCTGTTATGATGAACGTTGTTGCAGACATGTGTTATGCCCTGTGATTTGTAGTTTGTGGTGTACAACCAAAAGTTGAGATATCAGTGTTAAATAGAAAATGTTTTGTTGGGAGGATAGGAAGCTGAAACTAGTAAAGTGATTGAACGTCTATAATTTGATAAGTCAGCTTTTAAAATTTCTATATTATGCTCTAATCTAATCATGTTTTGATGCAAATTTACCTTTGTATATACATACATGAAATTCTTATACTTTCATGATTTTCAGGATTGAAGGTGCTCAAGCTCTGATGTAGATTTACCTTCAAGTTGCTTGCGAGTGTGAATTTAATTCAATTTATTTATAGTAATTTCAAACACTCACTTGCATATATTTATGTTCAATAATAGGTATTATTTGTGGTGGACCTATCCCATCCGAAAGATGATTGAATATATTGAAAAGAAGATGGCGAAGTTGTACTCTCAATTTAGGCATCGGTTACATCGGCACTACTTTTCATGTGAAACAGCTGCGAGAGGACGAGGTAAACTTCCAAATGATTTAATTGTGAATTGGAGACCAAAGAGTCATTTGAAGTGGTTATGTGATAATGTTTACGCTACTACACTCTTTTTGGTATGTATTTTCTTGTATAAGTCCAAGTTAGATACCGATGTTTTCTTATATAGTTAAAAAACAATTTTTTAATTAAGAGTTGATTTTATAATAAAGCTCTGATAATCTATATAATGTTACCGTACAGTAATATAGGGGTGCTTTACAAGTATTTTGTTAACATTAGTCATAACCATATGCATATATTGTTTGCATTCGTTATGCTTCTCATCGCTTTTAATTATGCATTTCAAATTGGTAAAATTTGAGAATGGCTACAAGAGTACTAGAGCTGAAAGCAATTTATATAGTGTTTATGAAAATTTGAATGAATATGTACAACTGAAATATATCACTTTTAGCTGGTTTGGTATTGCTGTGGTTTGAAAAAAAACTGTTTCTGCTGTGCTGTGAGAATAAGCTCATTTTTGTTGCTTCACTGTGACAGTCCGTCCCTGATTTTACAATTGTATAAATTTTTAATAAGTGATTTTACGAAAATGCCCTTTGAGGCATGTGCATTGTTCGAGGTTAATCGTTGTGTCGTGCCACCTAAGATTTGTTTTCTTGGCATATTCTCGTAGTACTCGTCGCTACGGACGCGTGGGCGCAAGCGGTTCATGATTTGGAGCTATATCGAAGAAGTTATTAACGTTTGAAGTTGGGGGTATTTTGGTAAATTGATTAATTTCTAGAAAGTCCCAGATTTTTGAAGCTAAATCTGGAATGCCACGTGGACGGCCCAGATTTAAAGATAAAATTAAAATGGATGGCTGAGATGGAAAGATAAGAATAGAAAAGGAGGGTGATGGATGGGCACTGCCCAATCAGAAACAGAAGAAAGGAGAGAAATGAGGGAGGAGAGAAGGAGGGGAGCGAAACGGGTTCCCCTTCGACCCGCGAACCCGGTCACTTGACCCGCTCGTATCTCCCTCGTCCGAACTCCGTTTTGGGTGATCTTGGTGTCCATGAAAAGCCCTTGACGAGCCCTACATCTTTTAGTGTTAGAATTCCCAATTTCTTTCCCATTTTTCCAGTTCGAAGCCACAAACCCACGGGGGCATCCGGCGGCTTTAGCTTCGAATCACCCAATCCCGAAGCTATTTCTTCCAATTAATACCATCCATGGCATCCTCTTGAGGTCTGGAACAAAGCCCAAACAAGTTTGGAGGCGTCGGAGTTGCTTTGGAGGTCGAATTGGAGCACACCAAATTCTAGGGTTCTTACGGGTTTTGATGGAATTGGAGCATTTCTTGACCAAATTGGCCTTGGTCACAGGTATGAAAGTTGTTCTACTCTTTGAGATCTTCAATTCTGAAAATTTTGGTAATTTTTGGAGAAAGTTGGATTTTCCAGCGAGCCTGGGCGGCCGACCGCCACCCACGGCGGCGCGTACGGCGGCGCGTGGCCAGCGAGCCGCCAATGCTATTTTTAGGCCATAGTTCATGTTCTGAATTCAGTTTTGGTGAATGAATGACGTAGATTGATCAATCGAACCTAGTTTCATTATGATTCGGGGTTAGGTAAAAATATGAATCGACGATTCGATCGTTGGATCGTCACCAAACTTTGATACATGGTAGTACTTAATATTTGAAGAATGTGGAAACTTACGGATTGGGAATCTGACGTACGGACCTTCCCGAATTGGATTTGTAAGTTCATAAAATAAATGGTTAATCGCCATTCAGTTTTGGAAATTGGCGGAGATCCAACCGTTGGATCATAACGAAACTTTAGTATGTTTTTCTATAAGCATAATGTGAATCATGAGAAGTTACGGATTGGAAATCTGAGTTGCAGATCTTCCGGATCGAACTACATAGTGACGTGTTTTATATAAGTTATATATTCTATCGATATGATTTCTGAGGCATGATTTGATGATTGTTCTGGGCGCCGATCGTCATGACGCCTTGAAGGGTTGTGCTAGGGAGTTGTAGGGCGAACTCCAGGTGAGTGGGCTTTTGGTTTTCAGTATATATATATATATATATATATATATATATATATATATATAATTGATTGATTTCCCAGAAATGCGTTTTAAAATGTTTTTATGAAATGAATGCCATGTCGAATGCCATAGTTATATTTTTATATATATTTGTGTGAATATACATTGATGCACCGTGGGCGCCAGGTAAGTCAGGTAAGTATGTGTGTGATGTGATGATTGAGGTGATATCGATGAGATTGTTATGTGGCTCATTACCTGCACATCAGGGTTGTGCATGCCTGAGGGCTTAGCTTTCACGTGATCGTTCACCTCCCGCACCGTACGCTCACCTTGGATCCAAGGCAGGTGCCAGCCTGTCGTACAGACCACATTAGGTGGTTCCGACTCGTAGGTGACTTGCGATTCGTCGCCAGCCTTCACGTGATCGTAGCACAGAGCGTATTTACCCAGCTTGACGTACAGACCACATTAGGTGGTTCCGTCATGGGTGCAGGTTACTGATTACTGATTATTGATTATTGATGATTGATTGAGAGATGGATTGAGGATTGATTGAGGAGCCATAGATTCAGCCGTACAGGTCACTAGAGGTGACTCCGGCTGATTGATATATATATATATATATATATATATATATATATATTGCCGGCATGATTTGAGTTGAGATATCACCTGATTATTTGATGGTATTTGGTATATGTTGATTATTGGTTATGGTTCATTCGGGCATGGCATTGCTTATTTGATGAGATTGGCTGATACATGGTTTTCGGTATTAGTACGTATATATATATATATATATATATATATATATATATATATTTTATGGGAAGTATACTTGTTTTACAGAGAGGGGTTACAACTTTCATATCGAAATGGTTTTGATAAAGCTTTGTTTTTGCCCACTCACGCTTTTTGTTTTGCGCCCCTCCAGGTTCTAGTAGCATAGTTTCTTTATCGACAAGGACTCGTGGCATATCTCAGTTCAGGTGGCTACTTCTGAGGGTATGATCTTTACCCACACTACTGTACTTTACTTATGCTCTGACAACGCGTGTGAAATGGGTCTATACCCACTCACAGCGCACTCTGATAGTTAGGTATCTTTAGGTTTAAATTTATTCACATTTTCTTCCATATCATCACTTTATGGCTTCGTCACCTTCCAGGTGATGGCCAGCACAGCTCGATTCGGAGTCCTAGTGGACATTCCGGGTCGGGGTGTGTCAGTTTGGTATCAGAGCATAAGTTGGGCAGTATTGTGCTCATCACACGCGTGATGTGAGCATTCTTGATTTTCGTGTCTAATATTTGGATTTTGCCACCTTGTCAATTTCGAGAAAATATGTTAGCTTCTCTAAGTTGTGGTAATTTGGTCGACTTGTTGACATTTTAGAAGAGCATTTGGTGAATGTCTTTGGAATGAAAGTGAAGAATTTTTTTAAGGATTGATGTAGAGGCAAGTGGATGGCATAAATTGGGTTAACATATTATTGGATGTTATCAGATGCTTTACTAATCGATTCGATACTTATCCTCTAGCCATCAGTATTAAATGTTGAGATTGGAATCTCAGAGTAGTTTGATTCCTTGTCAGTATTGGTTAGGATATCACCTATTGGAATTTTTGTGAAGTCTACTTTGTTAAGACTCTAGGATAGTCTCGTACGACGATGGTGTTAAAGTGGTAGTATGTAACGGAAAAGCACTTTGGGAAGATCACTTTCGATGTATGATTGGATTTGGGAAGTAATATTGTACACTCTTAGTACGAAATATTTTGTATATGTTGAGAATGGGATAATCAGTAATTATGGTGCTGAACCTATGTTATGCTCATGTGGTATTTCAATTGGTGGTAACTTTGCTTAAGTGGGAAGTTGTATTCTTCCAGCCCTAAAGCTTAAAATATTGGCGATGTTTTTCTTTCCTTAAGTGGGCGCTAAAATTTTGACGACAAAGCATTGGTGGATTAGCTAAGATAGAAAGGTGAGTTGTTATTAATTTCTCTCACCTTGTGATATAAAAGTTTGTATTCATGATCTAATCAAGGGTGGAGATATAAAAGGATTTAAATGTCGAGGCTCCACTTGATATGATTGAAGGAAATTCTCAGTTTAGGCGAGTCTGCCTTTGGTTAGAGCAGAAGAATATTTGATGATATACAGTTTAACTCCCTAGGCAACCACAGTTTCTTATTGGTTGTTCCAGAGGATGATGGCATTATGAGAAAGTTATTTTTGGACTCTTATACTAGTTCAAGCAAAAAAAAAAAAAAAAAAAAATCAGAACAGATTGTTAGCTGAATATAATTATATTTCACCGTGTTGCACGTTTCATTTCTAAGCTTTGGGAAGTCTCTCTAAAAGATTATGAATGCTAGATAGTATGTGATTTATAGAAGGGCATTGTAATTAGGTACCTAGATGACCATAGGTTACTTTTGGGGGTATGCAAAGTGGAGTGAGGTATGCCGTTATTTCTGCTGTGAGAGCAAAGAGATCGTTATCGAAAGGCTGCCAAGGATATTTAGTTCATGCGGTACTAAGAGATATTGATCTGAGTAGTGTGGAAGAGGTCAAGGTGGTTAGACATTTTCCTGACTTTTTCCCTGAGAATTTATCTGGATTGCCGCCAGGCAAAGATGTGGAGTTCTTTATTGATTTGTTTCCAGGTACGGACCTTATATTAGAGATTGGTTCATGATGAATTAAGGGAATTGAAAAGTTAGTTGCAAGAATTGGTTGATAAAGGTTCCATTCAACCTAGTATGTCGTCGTAGCGAGCCCAGTTTATTTTGAGGAGGAATGTGGACATTAAGGTTATACATTGACTATGGACAATTAAATCGGGTAACGGTTGAGAATCGTTATCCATTATCGCGTATTAATTATTGTTTGATCAGTTTAGAGGTGCCTGTGTATTTTCAAAGATTGATTTGAAGTCTGGTTATTACCAATTGAAGATTAAGAGTGATGATGTCCCTAAGACGGTTTTCAGAACTCGTTATGGTCTTCATGAGTTTTTGGTGATGCCATTCGGATTGACGAATTTTATGAGTTTGAAGAACGAAGTATTCCAGGAATATCTCGACAGGTTTGTTATCGTTTTCATTGACGATATTCTGGTATACTTAAGACTAGAGCAGAGCATGCTAGACATCTTAAATTGGTATTACAAAGATTGAGGGATTGTCGATGTATTCTAAGTTCAGCGAATGCCAATTTTGGATGAATCAAGTGGCATTTCTGGGACATATTATATCTACTTAAAGTATTCAAGTGGATTCTTAAAAGGTAGCAGAAGTTGAGAATTTGGAACAATCGCAAACCGTGACTAAGATTCAGAGTTTTCTTAGCTTAGCAGGCTATATGGCGGTTTGTGAAAGATTTTTCAGTCATTGCTTTGCCATTGACGAGATAGACGAGAAAAGAGGTTAAGTTTGAGTGGGATGAAAATGGTGAGCAAAGTTTTCAACAGTTGAAGTATTTCCTTACTCATGCACTTGTGTTAGCACTCTCAGATGATAACGGGAATTATGAGGTCTATAAGGATGCTTCCTTGGATGGTTTGGGATATGTATTGATGCAAATGGTAAGGTGATTGCCTATGTTTCACGGCAATTGGAACCTCATGAGATAAATTGCCCTACTTGTGATCTGGAATTTGCGACTATTATCCTTGCTTTGAAGTTATGGAGACATTATATTATTGGTGAGAAGTGCAAGATTTTTACGGATCGTAAGAGTCTTCAATATCTGTCTACTCAGAGGGATCTTGATTTTAGGTAACGAAAATGGATTGAATTGCTTAGTGATTATGATTGCACGACCAGGGTGATCGTGCAAATGTTTGGGCTGATGTACTTAATATGAAAACTCTCATGAGAATAAATGCTTTGTATGCTCGTTATGTTCCTCTTTTTGCGGATTTGAGATCTACTGGAGTAAGGTTAGAAATAAAAGAACGAGAAGAAGCATTGCTTGCTAGTATCCAAGTTAGGCTTATTTTAATTAATCGTATACTCGATGCCCAGAGGATTGATGAAGAAACCAGGAATTAATTGAGGCAAAGAATGTCGAGAAAAAGAAAGATCTCAGAGTTAGAGAATCAGATGGCATGCTTATGCAAGAGAACAAGATGTATGTACCTAATGTTATAGAATTAAAGAAAACAATTTTGGAACGAAGCGCGTGGTTCAGCTTATGCTATGCATCCTGGAAGTATTAAGATGTATCATACCATTTAACTATTTTACAATTGGCGGGTATGAAAAGAGAACTTGCTGAGTAGGTAAGTATGTGTATCATTGGTCAGCAGGTTGAAGCGGAAAGAAAGAAGCCTTTTGGATTGATGCAATCATTTTCCGTTCTACAGTGGAAGTGGAAAAATATTACTATGGATTATGTGTACAAGCTTTTTCGTACATGAAATGGTTATAATGGCATTTGGGTGATAGTTGATCGACTTACTAAGTCAGCGCATTTTACTTCAGTGAAGAGCAACAACCTTTCCAAACAAGTGCAACAGTTATTTATTTGTTTTATGGAAAAGAGATTCGGGCTTACGAATCTGTTGAACTTTTTGGGTATGTTGGTCACTTAAAAGTTTTGGATAGCATTTCAGGAGGTTTTGGATACAAGGTTAATTTATAGTACGGTTTATCATCCTTAAACAGATAGGCAATCTGAGAGGACGATTCAGATGTTGAAGGATATGCTAAGATCTTTAATATTGCAGTTGGTGACGCTTAGCATAAGCGGGTGGATTTGATGGAATGTAACTATAACAACAGCTTTCATTCGGGTATTGGTATGTCGCCAGTTGAGGCATATATTGGAAAAGCTTGCCGTATATCTTTATGTTGGTCAGAAGTTGTCGAAAGAATTTTGCGGGCCCTGAGTTTATGGATGAGTCTACTCAGAATGTTTAAGTGATTAAGTTTAACCTGAAAGCAGCCCAGGAGTGGCAAAAGAGCTTAGCAAACATGCCACTAATCGAGTGTATTATGTAGGTGATTGAGTGTGTTCGAAATTTTTACCTTGGAAAAGTGTGATTCGGTTCGAGAAGAAAGGTAAGTTAAGTTCTAGAGAAATCGGACCTTATGTGATCACCGAGCGAGTCGATGAAGTTGCTCACAGGCTTGAGTTGCCTCCAGAGTTGTCGTAAGTTCATGATATGTTTCATGTTTTGATGCTTCAGCACTATGTAGCGGATTCGTCGCATATTATTTCGGTTTAGCCTTTGAAGATTAATCCAGATTTATCAGATTATAAGGAACCATTGACTATCTTGGATTGGAAAGACAAAGTTCTAAGAAATAAGACTGTGAGCTTGGAAAAAAGTTTTATAGAGGAATCATTCAACGGAAGAAGCTACTTGGAAGACAGAGGATCAGATGAGGGAGATCTATCCCAGGTTATTTTATGATTATTAATGGATAGTAATTATTGTTTAAATTTCAGGGACGAAATTTTTTTTGAGGGGGGAAGATTGTGACAGTCCGTCCCTGATTTTACAATTGTATAAATTTTTAATAAGTGATTTTACGAAAATGCCCTTTGAGGCACGTGCATTGTTCGAGGTTAATCGTTGTGTCGTGCCACCTAAGATTTGTTTTCTTGGCATATTCTCGTAGTACTCGTCGCTACGGACGCGTGGGCGCAAGCGATTCATGATTTGGAGCTATATCGAAGAAGTTATTAACGTTTGAAGTTGGGGGTATTTTGGTAAATTGATTAATTTCTAGAAAGTCCCAGATTTTTGAAGCTAAATCTGGAATGCCACGTGGACGGCCCAGATTTAAAGATAAAATTAAAATGGATGGCTGAGATGGAAAGATAAGAATAGAAAAGGAGGGTGATGGATGGGCACTGCCCAATCAGAAACAGAAGAAAGGAGAGAAAGGAGGGAGGAGAGAAGGAGGGGAGTGAAACGGGTTCCCCTTCGACCCGCGAACACGGTCACTTGACCCGCTCGTATCTCTCTCGTCCGAACTCCGTTTTGGGTGATCTTGGTGTCCATGAAAAGCCCTTGACGAGCCCTACATCTTTGTAGTATTAGAATTCCCAATTTCTTTCCCTTTTTCCAGTTCGAAGCCACAAACCCACGGGGGCATCCGGCGGCTTTAGCTTCGAATCACCCAATCCCGAAGCTATTTCTTCCAATTAATACCACCCATGGCATCCTCTTGAGGTCTGGAACAAAGACCAAACAAGTTTGGAGGCGTCGGAGTTGCTTTGGAGGTCGAATTGGAGCACACCAAATTCTAGGGTTCTTACGGGTTTTGATGGAATTGGAGCATTTCTTGACCGAATTGGCCTTGGTCACAGGTATGAAAGTTGTTCTACTCTTTGAGATCTTCAATTCTGAAAATTTTGGTAATTTTTGGAGAAAGTTGGATTTTCCGGCGAGCCTGGGCGGCCGACCGCCACCCACGGCGGCGCGTGCGGCGGCGCGTGGCCAGCGAGTCGCCAATGCTATTTTTAGGCCATAGTTCATGTTCTGAATTCAGTTTTGGTGAATGAATGACGTAGATTGATCAATTGAACCTAGTTTCATTACGATTCGGGGTTAGGTAAAAATATGAATCGACGATCCGACCGTTGGATCGTCACCAAACTTTGATACATGGTAGTACTTAATATTTGAAGAATGTGGAAACTTACGGATTGGGAATCCGACGTACGGACCTTCCCGAATTAGATTTGTAAGTTCATAAAATAAATGGTTAATCGCCATTCAGTTTTGGAAATTGGCGGAGATCCAACCGTTGGATCATAACGAAACTTTAGTATGTTTTTCTATAAGCATAATGTGAATCATGAGAAGTTACGGATTGGAAATCTGAGTTGCAGATCTTCCGGATCGAACTACATAGTGACGTGTTTCATATAAGTTATATATTCTATCGCTATGATTTATGAGGCATGATTTGATGATTGTTCTAGGCGCCGATCGTCATGACGCCTTGAGGGGTTGTGCTAGGGAGTTGTAGGGCGAACTCCAGGTGAAACTTACCCGGCATGCCATATGCTTTGCATTGTCACAATCCTGTTTGCTTGTGAGTGTGATTTGAGTCCTGTTAACCCTGGCAGTAGCTATGAATAGTCAATGATTATAATTGATAAGTGTGTTGTATGGTTTTCCTCGTAATGGTGCTAAGTTATTTCTATCTATCTCTGACTTCCATTGCATATGGTTAGAGAGGCTTAATTTGGTTTTTTTGGTCAGAGATGCTGATTTTTTTAATTTGCTTTCTTCAGCAGTATCTAAGATTCTGTGCATTCCATTCATTTAAGATAATGAGCATTTCATATTTTATTTCAATCAAGATATGAAGAATCCAGCAAGCATAGTGGGATTGGTCACTCTTTTACGGGGGACTCCCTTGAGAAGCCGAAGGACGAGGCAATAAAAATTGACTCGGAAAATGAAATAGAGGTTGAAGGTGAACCTGAAAATGATGGCGAAGATGAAAAAGTAAGTAACTCTAATTCAAGAAAACGTAGCTAGATTTGGGATCATTTTACAACATATTATGTGACAAAAAAAAAAGCCGAAAATCAATGAAAATGGGGAGAAATATTTGGCCGAAGTAAAACTTAGGAGCGCTAAATGTAATTATTGCCCAAAATAGAGTAGTGTGGGTGACCATGCAGCTGAACCGAGAGTTAATGGCACCACAAGCACATGACACCACATTGAAAGATATAGTAAATTTTACCAAGGGAATAGAAGTAAAAAGCAAAAAGTTTTGGTTGGGGATAAAACTAAAGTTTTGAAAGATATTGGCTTCAAGCATTGCCTCTCTTACTCTTGATCCACAACCACAACAAGCTCCAAAGCAATCTCAAGGTTCTAATTCACAAGAACCTCCCCTTTTGCGTTTACAAGGTGCAAGGTTTTCACAAGCTCAAAGGCCTCCTAAACTTTCAAAGAATAAGTGTCCAAAAGGAAAAGGAAAGGCAAAAGTTTGAAACTTGAATGATGCAAAGTAAGTTGAAAATCAAAACTTTGTTGAATTCCATGAACCATTTATTTTTTTGGTTCTACTAATGCCATAAGGCATTTTGACATTGAACTTTGTTTGAAACTTTGAAGTTTGAACTTTAGTTGTATTATGGCAAACTTAACTTTTCAATTGGGTTGTAGTAAAGTATTGTGATTGGTGATGAAGTTGAATTTTAGTAGATGTGATGCGTAAGGATTTAAAATTTTAAACCCATTGATGCATTGGACGTTGTCTCAGTTTTAGTAGTTATCATTTGCTGCAGTTTTGGTACAGGTTTGCTGCTGCTTTTTTATGCAGTTTTTTTTGCAGTTTTGCAGCTGTTTTTCAACAGTTTCGATGTAGTTTTTCTGCAGTTTTGATGCAGTTTTTTTGTTGTTGCAGTTTTGCAGCTGTTTTTGGCTGCATTGTTGTTACTGTTTTTGTTACATGTTCATTAATTAATATATGTGGAAAATAAGACTGTGTTATGTGTAAATAAGTGTATATTTTAAATTGTACATTTTTTTCTCAAAAACTGAATCGAACTGAACCAAACGGTTTGGTTTCATTTTGGTTTTGGCTTCAAAATCATACCGAATCGCACCGTAAAAAATTTCGATTTCGATTGCAATTTCACTCAAAACCGCACCGAACCGCATTGCGCCCACTCTAATTCATAGTGCAATTGTTAGTTCATAAAATGTGTTCAAATCTTCTGACTTCTATTTTCTCAAAGTAATAGAGGAGATAGGGTGCAACACTACATTAGTGTTTAGTTGGGTAGATACTATAGTTTGACTCATGCGCTTTTTTCGTTTGCATTCAATGCTCCCTTTGCTTTATTTATTACGTACGGAAAACAGCGAGCTGAGTATGATTTTAGCCGTGCAATTAAATTAGTCTCTTCTTTCCTGGAATTCGATTCTTCCCTTCCCCTTCGATCCACCCAAGGGAACAACTGAAGAATTGAATCGCAGGCAAATCTGGAATTTAATACAGATGAACTCCAAGCCAAACGAAAGAATCAAACCGTTTGAATATTTGAAGTCGAAACTCCAATGGATCGATGAACAATGACGATCAGTTTCGACGAAAATCGCCTCTCAAATGGATCAGGAGTTGAAAAACGCCTCTCAAAGGCTTGATCTAGCTGTGGCAGAGGCTTGAACGAGCTCTGTGATCTCGAACTTCCAGTCCACCGCCGCTGTGATCTCCAACTTTCTCGAGAAAATTTTCACCACTACCTCAACATTTTGGGGTTTTTTTCTGGGTTTTGATGTTTACTCGTTTTTTTTGTATTAAGGATTTTCAGGCTTTCGAAAATTTTCACTACCACTGTGATCTTGAACTTCCTCGGGAAAATTTTCAACGATCCAAATCTCTTCTTGATTTTTCCCATCTTGCCCATTTTTCACTCCACAAATATTTTCTCTCCTAAAATTTCGTTGTGCTATTTATATTTATTTTTTGAATTTTCTGGGTTTTCTTACAATTTCTCGTACAGTTCCTCTCAAACTTTTCACACACTGAAATTAAAAAACTTGGAAAAAAAAAATTAAAATGGTATTGTGGTGCTTCTCTGATTTGACCTTTTTTTCACGCAAAAACCCCAAAAGAACGCTTGAATTATTCCACAAGGTTGACTAATGAGGTATCTGAATATTTTCAAACACGCGTTCATAACTATGTACTTCGACATAACTATAACAGAAAAACAAACTAACATAACATAACCTAAACGTCTGGGGCAAAATTGAGAAATTATTGTATTATTTTGGTTGGACCATTTTATTTGAACTGATTTAGTATTGAGTTTTTTACTAATCATTAAATTAAAGAAAAATTAATAAAAATGACTTTAAATCTTTATATTTTAATAAAAAATCATACACTAGATTTTATTTAATGATAAGGACAAAAAATAAAAATAAAAATAAATAAAAAACTTTAAAAAATCCAATTAGTGCGCAGACCGCATGTCCCTTCCCCCCTCCCCCCTCTCCAAAAAAAACTTTGTAACTCCAACTCGCCCTCCTCCGTAAACCCCATCCCCCCTCCAAAAAAAACTCTTTAACTCCAATTCGCCCTCCTCCGTAAACCCTATCCCAATCCCCTCTCCCACCATACCTATAGTCTATCTCTCCTTCACTAATACCACTAATTTCGCTGCGAGATCACCTCCATCCTCTCTGTCTCCGCACCTCCGCACTTCTCTGTCATTTTCTGGATCATGATCACTAGTATCATCATCACTAGTAACGTCATCATAACCTCTTCCCCATATCAAAACAAGTTGGTCCAGATACTCCTTGTTGCTCATGATATCTGCCTCCAAAGCATTCCCCTCATGGTCAATGTTACCAACTCTTGAGATTGTAAGATCTCCGCGCAAATGTTGAAGCTCTTTTAACTCTCCAATCCTTTGAGCTGTTTATTTGTCCACCACAAAATGCTTCGCCTACGTCCCATCCACCCAACACTTCATCGTCAGCTCCATCCACAAACACACCATCCTCTCTGTCTCCGCACCTCCTTCCACGACAAAGCCTAGCAAACCTATACCCTAATTGCCTAACCTTCAAATCAAACCCAGTTTCCTCCGTGCCTTATTTTCTGGAAAGCCATAGCTTGATGGAACAAGGTTGCATAAGGAAAGGTTTGCCAATAATAGAAGGGAACAATATCAAATCAAATCAAGTCCATTAACTGCCTTTTTTCAACACAAAGTGAATTGTTTGAGAAAATTGCAAATTCTGATTAATCCATGGTATCGTAGGTTCTAGATGGTTGCTAACTCTGACTGTATTTTCATAAACAGTGTAGTAAGTTTCATAAACAGTGTCGTAAGTTTTCATAAACAGTGTCATAAGTTTCATAAACAATGTAGAAAATTTCATAAACAGTTTGTACGCGTGTCAGATTTTTTTTTAATATTAAAATTATGTCTTTTTCATTAAAATTTAAGTTCTTTTGTCATTTTTATTAAAATTTAAGGGTTTTTCATTAAATTTTAAGTCTTTTTAATTAAATAAAGGTATAGCATGGTTTTTTATTAAAATAAATTTTATCCAAGTCCTTTTCATGAAAGTTTCCTTAAATAAAATTATTATATGAATTTTTTTATTAAAACTCAAAATTTTAGAACTTTTTTCATTAATTTTCTTAAAAAAATAAAAGCTTAAAAAGATAATTTGAGTTTTAAATTAGAGAAACACAAAGAATCTTTGAGTGGGCCATGATAGTGATGAGTAAAGGTGGGCACGGACCGGATCCAAATTTGAAGGAACCTAACTTTACTCGTTTTAAAACGTAACGGGCCAGGCCGGGCAAAAGGATTTGGAGTTTGCAAACCGGATCTAACCTGACCCGTTTCAAACGGACCAGTTTGACTCCTTTTGAAACGGGTCCACAGATTCAATTACTTATTTATTTATTTATTATTATTATTTTTTTCCGGTTTTGATACAGAGCCTCCAGATTCCCAGAACGTTCCAGATTTCTCCCAGAAGTTCCAGATTGCTCCAGATTCCCAGAACGTTCCAGATTGCTTCAGATTCCCAAATCGACGCCACTGCCAACGATTTGCCGGGTTGGAAGCTACTCACACCAGCAGCTGAACCACCGGTGGTGAATCGGTGAAGGTCTGGGGTGACGATGGGCGGGTCCACGGCTAGAAGCAGATCCGAGATCACGTCCATGTTTTAGGCTTTCAGCACATAAAATGATTTTTCTCGTCTTACCTCCGAAGATTGTAAGGTGGTGGATCGTCTGCAAAAGCAACTTTATGCACAAGCCGACTGCCCCTGCCAAGTCCCCCTTAGTGCCAAACTCCTCGGGTAACTGAAAGCATATGCGACACAAAGTTCGGCCTTTCAGATTTATGGCATCCATTTCAGAGATCAGCACAGGAAGCTAGTGCTCCAGGAGCCTTCTGGCAGACAAAGAGCAAGAATTGCACAATTGGAAAAATAAAGAATGCCAAAAAGCTGAACCACCGGTAGTGAGTGCTTTGACGAAGAATTAGCAAAAGAAGCAGACATTGGGGCCGATTTGCCGGAGGGCTTGAAGCCGAAATCGGAGGCCAGGAGACCCTCGAAGTCGTTCATGGCGATTGAGATTTCTGGGTCTCCCTCTCTCTCCTTCCTCCTCCTTGTGTTATTGGTTTTTGGTTGTACAAAAACAAAGGATCTCTGAATCTGAACTCTCTCAAAGGGTAGATCTGGAATTATATCAAAAGTTAAAGAGGTGATCTTGTTGCAGAAGAGGACAGGGTCTGTTGGGTATCTGAGGGAGAAAAACTTTGAGAGAGAGAGACATGAGATGAGGGAGGAGAGGAGGGTCGAACAGGTATCTGGGATTCGACGTGAGGTATCTAGGTTCTGGGACAAACGGACCGGTCCCGGCCCCCTTTTTTCTATACATCTGGAACCGATCCGCTCCTAAAATTTTATCAACCCGCCCCGCTCTGTCCCTTTTCTCTTATTAAAAAATTAGAATCGGTCCGAATCCACCGGATCTGCGGTTTCTATACCCGTTTGCCCATCCGTAGTGATGAGGTGGAGCCAATTCAAGACGGAGCGTTGCAACTTTAAAGGAACTGGATCACTAAAGTCAAGCCAATTAAACATGGCGGTGCTGTTTTTTTTTTTTTTTTTTTTTGACTACATAATTTGTTTTTGGCGGTGCTGTTGATGTTTCCCAAAAATAATGGGTTTTGGAAAATCTTTTGTGGTTTAAAGATGTAAAAGTTAAGCTTTGATTATTCGTTGGCTTCCAAGGAAATAGAGAATCCAAATCCTAAATCGGATGAATTGCTGATGACCTTTATCGAAGAATGGTAAAGGTACAATTTTCAAGGCATGTTTTTGTAGAGTCACACTGTATTGTATTTTTACGATCTAAATCATTTATCTTTTACAACATTATTAATAGATCATTTTTACAAAAATTAGCCAAATTCAAAATTAATAAGACATTCATTTGTGAACTTGTAACGAAGAAAATGAACGGATACTCCCGGCACCTCCAACCATCTATCCGAAGTATGTTAAACCTGGTTGAGTAATGTTGTAGGCGCTGACTCATTCTTTTTCAATTACTAATTAATGAAGAAAAATTTTACACTAACGAGCATTAAGTCAAAAACGAGAGTACTAGTAATGGTTAATTATTCACCTGATAACAATCGAACAAAATAAGGAGCGTTCTAAATGCAAGTTTTTATCTTGGGCAGAAAAAGAAGAACATTCATTGAAGCAACCAAACATACAAGCAAGGGCTTATAGGGCAAGCTGTTGAAGCGTTTGCCCCTTTAGAGAAAAACATCATGAAGCGTTTAATGGAAACCACAAAAAGCAATTTTGAGCACGTACGTTGGTGGGAGTGTGACATATGCATATCCACTTTCTTCCTGGCCACAGAGATGGCATAAGACTTCAAAGTCGACGTGAAAGAAAAACTATTTGTCCCGTTTTCCTTTTTCCAATTCGACAATGCCTGCTAAAGCCACTGCAACCATTCTCAGTTTTTCATCAATTTCCCTGATCATTCTCTAAAACAAAAACTTCATCCAAAATGAAGACGCTACTGCAATATTTCTTCATCATCTTCTTGTATTGGTCCCTTAACTAAAAATTCATGACTAATTGGAGTACTGGTCTCTCAACTTTAAATACCAGCAACAATTATGGCTACATTTCAATAAGAGAAAATTGTGGCTACATTTCAATAAGAGAAAATTGTAGCAATGGTTCCTCAACTTTAACTGATTGGAGTACTGGTCCCTCAACTAAAAATTCATGACCATTGGTCCCTTACTCATCAAAATGTGCACCTATGATCATTTTCATCAACTCCCTCAGAATTCCGTCAAAATGAGTATTGTCGGAAGGACCATTGCTACAATTGGGTTAAAGTTAGGGACCATTGCTCCAATTGTGTTAAAGTTGAGGGACTATTTCTCCAATTGGTTTAAAGTTGAGGGAACCATTGCTGCAACTTTTCTCATTTGGTTTTCTATATTTGCCCCTTGATTCAGTCTCACATGTGTGGCACGTGACTTATTTTGACGAAAATGACCATAGCTGGACGTTTTGATGAGTTAGGGGACCAATGGTCATGAATTTTTAGTTGATGGACCATTGTCCGATTGAGTTAAAGTTGAGGGACAATTTGTACAATTTCCTCTTTCAATAAAAGCCTCACATTTGATGATAATTTTCTTGTTTCGTCACCGACCAAGCTTATACCATGGAATGCAAGTACTGACTGTTTTTCTTGGTTTGGTGCTACCTGTAACACTAAGGAGATGTCAAGTGGGATTGACAATTCGATCAGTCTCTTCAATCTTCAACATCTTTGAAGCCTCAATTTGGCCAACATTGGATTTGGCTATGCCTTTCAGATTCCATCAGCAATTGGAAAGTTTACTAAATTAAGATATCTACATCTCTCACTAAATCATTGTTCGAACCAAATCCGCGAACCCCCGTGAGTGGTGGGTGTGCACAAACTCGAGCAACCTACAAAACAGTAAACAATCGTGAGCAAGCCTAAGACTACAGTGCCAGCTAAAGACTCTCTGATGATCAAGTTAGGGAATGATTTTAGACTCAAGCACTAGGCAAGAATATTCAAGTTGGCAAGAGAATTTAAGTGTTTGGATTGTGTTACCAGAGATGAACCCTAGATTGGTGTATTTATACCATGGGTGAGAGACCTTTTTATGATAGAATCTTCGTTCTTAGCTGGGAGAATCCTAGAGGATATCTAGAAGTAGATATTGCACCCTCTTAGGAGTTGTGATTACTTGCGGCCTATGCCAATTCCTAGATTGTAGGAACTCTAATACTTAAAGGATTTGATTGTATCCATATCTGGATCAGATTGCACGTCTTGCGGAACAAGCGTGGTCATCTAGTGAGCGACTCTGCATATAGCCTCTGAATATGAATATGGCATCGCTACTCTGTCTGATACAGCTTCGCTCGAAGCTGGTGAGTCCATAACCGAACTTCTGAGGTAATTGTATTCAGATCAGCTTTACATGGTCCCACAATTGCCCCTGGAAAATCATGGTCCCATAATTGCCCCTAACCCATCATCTGAGAGGCAACCCGTTCCCCTTGAGGATGGATTGTTATCCAAAGACTATGTCATTCAGAGTAAGTTGGAATACGTACCGTTTTAGTATTCTGTCTTTGTCTGTGATCTGACTCTTGGCGTTGAAAGGGAGGCATTTCAAATTCAGACATGCAATCTTGAACAACGACCAACAAGCTTGCAATGATGGGACTTTGCACTTGTGGCGTGTACACGAAAATGAGAAATTTTCTCCGATCTTCTTCATTAATTCCAACCGTCAAATTAAAGAATCCTGAAATGAGTCGATCCAGATTTGATGGCTAGATGATTCTATCAAATGACGCCTACATATCCTTGGATCTTTCCCTTTAAATTTACAAAAACCTTCAAATCACTTATCGTCAAAAAGGGCTCCAAAATTATTTTTGGACCGATTTCATAAACCTTTCCCTTTTTCTTGAAGCTTTTCGTATGGCGTCTTAATGCATATTCTATCTTTTCAAACTTAATTTTGTTCCAATAAAAAAAAAATATTATAATGTTATTTTATCCATTGAACCTTATGAAATTATACATATACTAAAACCCAGTTCTTTGACACTGTTTTGCACTGTTAATGAACAGTGGAATGGCGGAAATGCCCTCCTCTTCTCCTTGCTTTACCGTTGTCTTGCCCTTTTCTTCACAGTAAAAAGACGCTTATACCATTCCTCTCCACCTGTTGATCATCGTTGCATCTTCTGGCTTTGCTCGCTGCCCACAAGTCCATCATCGTTGAAGATACCTCTTCTCGACTCTTCTGCTTCATTCCGCTTCTCTCATCCAAAAAATTAATCGCTGCTTCTCGAACTCTCTCTCTGTCTCGCACCGCCACCACCAGGCGCTGCAGCTGCTCAAAGGCTGGGTCTCCAAAGGCGTCGTTTTGTAAAACCCTCTCTATTCAAGGCAAGTAATTTCATGCCCAATTTGGAATTCAAATCTATTTACTTTTTTAAGTTGATTTGGGGTTACTGAAATCAACTATGGAAAATCTGCCATCGTCTGAGAAATCTCAAGATTCCAGTATTCAAATTTTGGGTTCTCTTCAGACTTCACAATTGTGAACTGGGCAGCCAGTGCAACTGGTTACAGAGCTTCCTGTGGGTTAAAGTTTTAAAATTTTGTTTGAATTTTTTTAGAGTTTTTATCATTTTTGTTATCTCTGATGCTGCTTTGGATTTTTTTTTTTATTTATGATTTTTATGCGATGTTTATGTGTAGCCATTCGAATTAGTGTTTCTATGTTGATCACTTGATTGTAGCGACAATCTTAGATTTTGATTAGGCAGCTTGAAGAATTTGGTAAATAGGGTTAAAAGCAATCTGATTTGAATGTTGATAGCATTCGTTTTGTTTTAGAACTCAAAGCCATCAACAACTTATTGGCCCTTGCAGTTGGATTAAAGCAAAAGAAAAGTGTGAACAGGATTGTAAAGAAGGTACAATTGTTTCTTAACCCGTTGTTTAGTTTCTTCTATCTTTGTATTCATTGGATTTAATTTCTCATTGTTATTCGATTTCGTAGTTCTTATCAAGTGCTTCTCCACCAGTTCACCTAGATGATTGCCACCACCAGTTCACCCAAATCCGATGAATCGCGCCGCACCACCAATAGGTAAGCAATTTATCCTACTCTAGATTTCAAATATTTATTTTTAGGTCTGTATATGTGTGTGTATGACAATTCATTTAAATGTTATACCTAATCCTTTGCATTTAGGAACATAAAAGGGAAATTAGGTGAGGGTTTTTTTCTTCAAATGGGTTCATACTTTTGGCCTGAAAGTATTAAATGCCTTCTAGGGAATCTTGAACACGGTTTGGGCGAGTGATAGTTGTCTAACAGTCAGCTCTCTAAAATTTAAATTATCTTTTTGAGTTTTCTTTTCTTCTAATTACATAAAATTGATATTGTCATGTAGTTATTTGTTTGTGCTTTGTTCATCGATTTCTTTTTTCTCAAAATTTTCGCTTTGTTTTGTATAATGCACAGAAAGAAGGGGGAACGTCCGAACTGGAGAAAGGTGCAGTTAAGGCTGTTCAAGATCTTTATGACGTTGTGCACCATGACATCCTTTCTATGGACCTGAGCTCAGTTAAACATGTGTTATGCGTATGGGTAGAGTTTCCATTGGTTGATTCTCCTCTACTTATATCACTTTATTGGCTGCCAATTTTAGGAAAAACTATGAGACATGGAAATTGTTGTCAAATGCAAGGACAGAAGGTCGTGTATTTGCAAAGTTGAAGTGGCCCAAGGACCGAGTTGGTATGTTTGAGTAGATTACCTGATCTCCTTAGTTGGATTTAGGTTTAATGCTCAGTAGTATGTTGTGCTTCTGCTGCTTTTTAGTTATCGAGGATATGCAGGGAGCGCAAATGAAAAGATTGTATTCACTGTGTTAATACATTATTGAACGAGAGACCCAAAAGGAAGGACAGATTCAATCTCAAGGTCTGTCAGCTTTCACTTCTTCATTTTGATTGCTCTTTGAAATTTGAATGCATGAGTTTTTTTATTTTATTGGGATTAGTTTACCTGAGATGGGTTTTGGTAATCATCTGTTATGTTATGACTTGGTTAAAGTATGCGAATCATTGCTTCTTTAGAAAAGATTAAGGAAGGTGAGCAATTTCAGAAAAAATGCGATTATCATTTTCTAGAGATCATGGCATGCCCTTCCATTATTTTTTGGTGGTTGTAAAATTATGACCTGACATGGAAGTGGGTTCGGACAAGATTTTTTCTTTTTTTTTACATCTGTAGTGTCATGTTGGCATTATTGCTCACGTATAAATGCGAGTGTATTTTACATCTATCTAATGACTTTAATTTTAATCTCCGCATTTTCAATGTTCACTAATGCCTTTAATTGTCCTCCATTTTACATCTCAGTGATGACACAAAAGCTCCATAGAAAACGTATCAGCTTTTGACTCAAATTTCAACGGTGCCCCTATCATCTCTCCGAAAACCAAAGCAACCCAAAGCAATTCCAGAATCATTTTTATGTGTCCCAAAATACAGTATGTATATCTTCATCTCAAATTTATTCATCTCACAAACGTTCATATCAAGTTCGTAGTTTTTCATTGTTCGAAATTCCACACTACTCAATGTTTAGTAACACTTTTATTTTCCTCTATTTACTTTTTTATTAGTGATGTTGCAGCAAAGGAAATATCAGACACAACTCTTACTCCAAAGGCTCCAACCAGAAATGTATAAGATTCCCCAAGCATTTCTGAAACCATATTTATGGCTGCAAAACAGAGTATGTATATGTGACAGCCCGTCCCTGATTTTAAGATTTTTTAAAGTTTAAATAAAGGATTTTACAAAAATGCCCTTTGAGGCACGCGCATTGTTCGAGGTTAATCGTTGTGTCATGCCATCTAAGATTTGTTTTCTTGACATATCCTCGTAGTATTCATCGGTACGGACGCGTGGACGCAAGCGGTTCGTGATTTGGAGTTATAACGAAAAAGATATTAAAGTTTGAAGTTTGGGCATTTTGGGAATTATAATAATAAAACATGGAAATTCTTTTATGAAAATGGACGGCCCAGATTTAATGAGGAAATAAATGGATGGCTGGGATTAATAGGAATAAAATTATATGTGTGTGTATGTGTGTGTATGTGGCCGGCTGGAGAGGAAAGGAGGAAGAAGAGATTGGGCAAAAACTGCCCAACCAGGAGGAAGGAGCAGCAGCTACGGGAGAGAAAGGAGGGAGCCGGACGAATGGGGAGAGGAGAGAGGAAGAGAAGGGCCAATCGGAACAGGGGAAAGGAGGAAAGGAGAGAAGGCGAGAAGCGGAGGAGAGAAGGAAGAAAACGGGTCTTCACCCGCGACCCATTTCGACCCGCGGCACCCACACCCACATTTCGGCGAAATTCACCCGTTTTTCCGGCGAATTGATTCAAGGAACCTCATGGTGAAAATAGAAGAAACCGTGCAAAAAGGGGGCGCACGGGTTGGGTCCCTTTCCGTCAAGATGTGAAGCAATTTCTTCCAATCACCACCACCCATGGCATCCTCTTGAGGCCTAGAACAAAGCCCAAGCAGTGTTTGAGGCGTTGGAACAAGTTTGGAGGTCGAATTGGAGCACACCAAACCTAGGGTTTCCGACGGGTTTTGTTGGAATTGGAGGCTTTGCCGACCGAATTGGCCTTGGCCACAGGTATGAAAGTTGTTCTACTCATTGAGATCTTCATTTCTGTAAATTTTGGTAATTTTTGGATAAAGTTGGATTTTCCGGCGAGCCGGGGCGGCCGACCGCCACCCACGGCGGCGCGTGCGGAGGCGCGTGGCCAGTGGGCCGCCAATGTTATTTTTAAGCTATATTGGATGTCCTGAGTTCAGTTTTGATAGTGGCTTAACGTTGGTTGATCATTTGGACTTAATTTCGATACGATGCATGGTTAGGCCAAAATATGAATTGACGATCCGACCGTTGGATCGTCACCAAACTTTGATACGTTGTAATACGTAATATTTGAGGATTATAGGAACTTACAGATCGAGAACCCGATTTACGGATCTCCCGGAATTGGAGTTGTTAGTTCATAAAATATAATGTTAACCGTCACTTAGTTTGGTAATTGGTGGAGATCCGACCGTTGGATGGTCATGAAATTTTAGGATGTTGTTCTAGAGATTTATTGTGGACCTCTGGAAGTTACGGATTAGAAATCTGAGTTGCAGATCTTCCGGATCGAACTTCATAGTGACGTGTTTTATATAAGTGATATATTCTATCGATATGATTCTGAGGTATGATTTGATGATTGTTTTAGGCGCCGATCGCCATGACGCCTTGATGTGTTGTGCTAGGGAGTTGCAAGGCGAACTCCAGGTGAGTGGGCAGTTTTGTTTTACTTATATACCTATATAAAGGAGTTTTTCCCAGAAAATCTATTTAAGTGAAATATGATTTGAAAGTGTGATTTGAAATGCCATGCATAGATTCTATGAATCATGTGATTTGAAATGCCATGCATAGAATTTATATGAGATATGTGAATTGATATTATATGATGCATATATGTGAATTGGTGCTGCGGACGCACAGGTGAGTATCAGGTGAGTTATATTTGGTGCATTGAATTGTTTGATGTGATTTATGTTGATAGCTCATAACCTGCACCCCTGGTGTTAGTGCTTATGTTATTCACCGCATCACACGCTCACCTTGGATCCAAGTAGATGCTAGTCGTACAGACCACTGGAGGTGGTTCCGACATGCTAGTCGTACAGACCTTAGAGACGGTTCCGACTAGTAGGTGACCCTAGATTATGTGCACAGATGATTGATGAGAGAAGCACTAGAGCGTATTATTACACCATCCGAGTCGTACAGACTACTACAGGTAGTTCCGACTCATGTGCAGCGTAGTGCCGTACAGGTCGCAGTTGGCGACTCCGGCAGTGCCGTACAGGTCACAGTTGGTGACTCCGGCTAGATTGGATATTGAGCTCTAGAATCAGCCGTACAGGACCACTAGAGGGTCTCCGGTTGATTTATTATTTCACCTGATTTATGTTGATGCATCCATATTATGTTTTTGACGCATGGCATGGCATATTTTCTGAAAAGTGATAAAGAATGGTGTTTTGAGATTTTTGAAGCTATATATATATTTATATATGCTATTTTTCTGGGAAAGTATACATGTTTTACAGCGAGGGGTTAGAACTTTGATAAAGGAAAGTTTTGAAAAGATTTGTTTTACTGACCCACTCAACTTTGTTTTGCGCCCCTCCAGGTTTGAGATAGCAGAGCTTTGGTGGCCACGAGGAATCCAACGGTGTTCTGACAGAATTCACAATTGTATTTTTTAAGCTTCCAAATTGTGTAAATGGTTACGTCACTCTCATGTGACGGCCAGCATGCCCTCCTTCGGGACGGGGTGTGTCAGTATACCCTTTCATTGTTCTATATTTTTTGAATTATTAACTACCTATTAAACATGATTTCTTTATCCCATTCCCTAAAAACTCAAATAGTTCACTAGATTTCTTTATCATAGTATCTTTCGACCATCTTTTGTATGTAAATAGGACAATTTTGTAAATCTTTTGTATGTAAATATTATATACATATGCATCAAGCATTCTCTTTTGTATTTAAATAGGATTATCTACCAAATCTTTTGCATGTAAAATAGTATGTACATATAGATCAAGTATTTTTTTTATGTAAAAAGTGCTATACACAAAATTCCATACAATTTTCAATCCAGCAGCATCGCGCGGGTATCTCTTATTAGTGCCCATCTATATCTTGGTTTCCAATAAAGCCCATCTATTTGTTGCACGCAGAATGATGACATCATGCTTAAGCTAAATAAACCTCATATTCTTCCCCCAGACTTCTCATCGACTTTCGTCGCCGCGCTTCCTCTCTCATTTTCTATTGCTGTGTGCAGCCTGTGGTCCCTGTTTGTTTGTTGAAAACTGCAATTATGTGATCTATCAATAGAAAAAAAAAACTACAAGATTAAAAAAAGGACCCGAAGATGCGTAGGAATCGGTCATTTGAAACGGGCCGGATTAGATCCGGTTCTGTTTTTAAAAAACTAGTATATGCTCACACACAAAATGTATGTGAAATGTTTTATTTTTGTTAATAAAATTGAAGGAGAGAGGAAGAGAAAGAGAGATTATGGGAGTGCGGAGAGAATGAGAGAGATTTTATTTATTTTTAATTTTTTTTTGAAATTAGAGATTTAAAATCACTTCTAGGTGATGTTTAAACAAAAAATAGCCAAATTTTGTTTTGTGAAATTATGTTATTGCCCTTGACTTTTTTTGTTGTGACAGAACACTCTTTTCACTATCTTTTGATTTGAAGACTAAATAGTCTTTTCACCTTCTTTTGATTGACAGAGAGGGTTCTATTATGTAGTTTAGATTAGGATCCGCTATGCCTTGCCCCATTTCATTTTCAAACGGATCTGGTTCAGTCCCTCCAATTTTGGGTTTAGCCCAACCTGTGCTCACCCCTAGTCCAAACAGTTACGGCTCACTCCCTCCAAACCTTCAAAAACCCAACTCCACATTATCCACGTTTGTTGACGCAGTGACAAAATTTTTGAAGAATGAAAGAAGACATGGTTTGGGGAGATCTTGAAGAGGTATGGCAAAATATTTTTCCGAATTTACTTGTCATTTTATGTTTTGAGAAATTTTGGGTGCGCGAATTGTTTGACAAATCAGAACTGAGCCTATTATAATCACATACTAGTAATTGTAAAAATTCTGGTGCTAAAGCAAAAAAATCAGAACTGAGCCTATTATAAGCACCATCTTGAAGAGGATGACTTAATTTCCGAACCGAAACACAAATTACACAATAATGCAAAGCTAAAAAATAAAAATGGGATTATATTAATTTGTTTCATGAGAAGGAGGTTTTATATTGATAGACTGATCTTGGTAGAGACAAAATTTCGTGCCTTCTAGTTGCTTTCCACATCATAATTCAGTCGAGCCAAGAACAAGAGTCAACAAGCAAATGAAAATGCATAGGAAATCATCACTGAATCATACTGTTTAACTTAATTATATATGCTTCTTTTGTTCAAAAACAAAAAAAAAAAAAAGAAAAAAAAAAAAAATTTATATATGCTTCTTTTGTTGTAATCGCTTGTTTTGGCTTTCGTTTTTTGAAATTAAAACTTTGCGTTTATGCGTTTTGCATATACCTCTTTTTTGTTTGATAACCTGAACATTTAGTTTGTTTTGTCTTTGATTTTCAACTGTTTGTTCTGTTTTAATGGTCACACAACAATATGACCAAACCCAAAACTACATTGAGTTTTTTTTAATTTTTTAATTTATTTATTTGTTTTTATTTTTAGAAAACCTCGACGGTATAAAAGAAATTTTATTGATATAAAAAAAATGATACACCTAGTCAGGGGGACATAAACCTAACTCCTCATAAAACAAGAAAAAAGGATAAAAAAATATATATGAAAAGAAGGGGGACATAAACCTTACCGTTGTCTTTGCTTTTTCTTCCCTTGTTGCCGGACTTATTACCTTCCCATAATCATTTCTCTGTGCAACTCTCTGAAATTTTTAACGTCTCTTCGTTACTTCCATTGATTTGAGTTTCAACAATTTGGAAGGACCAGTACCTATGTCTACCTTTAATTTTTGAGGGCTTGACACCCACTGTAACAGTCCGTCCCGAGATATTGGAACATTTTATGCTCGAGGACGTGAATTGACGGAAATGCCCTTGAGCATTGGGTGAGTGTTTGTGTTTTGAGTTAAGAAATTGGGCCAATTATATTAAGTCCTAAATAATTGGACCCAATTAGAACAAAACTTGTCTTGATCTTGATTGGTGGCTTTTGGACCACACACACAAACCAATACATCTTTCTCTCTCACTTTCCCGTACTCTTTCTCTCTCACTTTGGGACTCACACTCCCTCTCTTTGCAATTGTACGGATCACACCCAAAAACCAACCATTTTTCTCAGATCGATCTTCCAGTGACCATATCTGAGATCCTTGAAGGTCCACGAATTCATCCATGTCATTTTTGACATTTAAACCATAGAAAAACCCTAGATTCGTCAAGGTACAGTACCATCGAGGTGATTTTCAAGGTTTCAAACCATATCAAGACTCCTAAAGGTATCTTCTCTTCCTCCTAAGTGTTTTGGATGAGTTTTGGCTAAGTGTAGACGTAAGGAAACCATGGAAATCGAACCTCCGAGGGTGGCACTGTTCACCAACGTTTAAGCCCGTGAGTTTCTTTAATTTTCAGGACCGTAGCAGGCCTAAAGACCTTCCCACAATGCTCGGAGTGTATCGTTGGTGAAAATTGGACGTCGGAAAGCTCAGATACGAAGAGTTGCAGAGGTCGTCGGAATTTTGAGCATGCTCCGGCGTGATTTCGGGGAATTTGAAGCTTCAAATAGGTATAACGTGATTCTATGAACCCTAAGCTTCATTTTGGTGGCAATTTCGTAGAAAATGGATGAAAAATGAGTGAGTTATAGAGCTTTGAAAAATTACCCAGATTCCGGCAACGGCGACGGTTGCCGGAGTCGAAGGAGGAAGACAGTGGGATATTCCGTTAAGTTTAACGGAATATTCTAACTGCGTTAAGTCACGCCGTTAAGTTTTGTTAAGGAACATACGAAATATTCCTAACGGCGTCAAAGGATTCCGTCCACTGTGCCTGCGCGTGGTCGTGCACTCGCCGGCACGTGGCGGCTCGTGAGACGTCAGAAAAAATAATTTAAAAATATGAGGATGTTCGTGAGGTTGTGTAGATCACGGTGGTATATTTAAATACCAAAATTGAGCAATGTATGAGAAGTTATTACCTATTGTTGGTTATGTGTGTTAAATAACTTTTATTCGGTTATTGCGCATATAGGTGAGGCCTATCCAGAGGAAGAGCGCCATCGAGGCTCGGGGGTTGTGACCTTTCGACTTATCTGTGAGTGGGCTTTTATTTTCCGTATATACCTATGTTGACCCTAAAAACTACCAAGCCTACGTGGCGCGCAGGCCGAGTAATCTATGAGCTAACTACGTCTTTCGGTTGTGTGCGGGGCGTGCCAACTCGACGGCCGAACTCGGCCGATGAGTAAAATTTGTTGATGTTCGGCCGTCGAGTAAAATTTGTTGATGTTGCGTTGGTCGCGCTGCTGACTTCTTGATCTTGCGACTGCGGCCGAGGAAGGAACAATTCTCGGCCTTCGGGTTCTAGAGCCTGAAGACAAGGCTGCTAGTTCTGCGAAGTTCACAAATCGTCGGCCCCGAATTCGATCACTGTGATTATATTCGTGAGAGTATAAGCACGCCGAATCAACACCAAAGTATAAGGGCACATATACTCAAAACAGATATATGTCTTGATGGTGAATGTGGTTCGATCGTCAGAATGCCGAACTCTAAAGCCAACTTGTGAGTATCCAATCATAAAACAACTCGGCATCCAATGTGCCGAGCTCAGTAATTTGTAACACCTCACTTCGCCAAGAAGGCTAATGAGATGACCTCTGCCAATAAGGATTTGGAAATCCTTCTCGACCGAGACTTGGATAGATAACCAGTCGGCCTCTTTGCAGTGATGTTTATCCAAACTGAAGGTGCTTCGCGGTCGGCTGATTCTACGACGATAGTGTTGTTTATCCAAACTGAAGGTATCATCGGTTGCCTTCACAGTGCTGTTTATCCAAACTGAAGATGTGTTGGCGAAAAGAAAAATAAAAATCTCAAGGTTGTTGAGAGGTTTCGCGTAGAACGAGGGTTTACGCATGACAGATTTGTGTGTTGATTTGGAAAGATCCTGAATGATGTATTGAGTCTTGTATTTATAGGGGTGGACCTCTTCATAGCAAAGTTAGAATCCTTCTTGGAATAAGACTCCTTATTCTGACCCGTCCCTATCTCAACTAATCCCACTTCTATTAGGACTTTGAACCTAGCCTTATATCCAGTTGCATTTATTTCTAGGTTGTCAGCGTCCTCATCCTGCCGAGACTCCTTATTGTACCAGGATTCGACCTCCTTGCCTTTATCCAAATCACTCATCCTCCCAATACGACTCGACCAATCTTGACTTGCCGGCCTATGGCGACTGGACGGCCCATAATATTTCTGGAAGAATAATGGACCGATAACAAACTTAAACTTGGCCTAATAATACAAACTTGGGTCCAAACATTGCCCCCTTGCTTTTGAGGCTGTCGACCAACAATCCCTGGCCGAACCTCAGTCTTGAAAGAAGCAAAACTATTCTCAGGTATTCAGAAAAACTAAACCTCTTCAGGAATTACCATCGCGTCCTTGGGAATCATCACACTCATTTATGAGACATCACTTCGGTTTCTCGATTCTTCCAACCGTCTTGCCACGTGTCGATTCCCAAAACACCTTAACAGTTTTCAATCATGACCTTGAAAACTTGCAGCCGTCGAAATGTTACTCCCCATTAAAACCGCCGCAACACGCAATCGTGCGTCCTCAAACCCCAAAAATCTTGGTCTTTTCCCCTGGATTTTCTAATTTCCCTTAATGATCAGCGACTTTCCCGATTGATTTTATCCTAAATTTGAAAATTGAACGTTTAACCTCCATTCTCAAAACGTCTATAAATACCCGAATCCTTCTTATTTGTATTTTACGCTTTCAAACTCAGGGATTTCTTGTTCTTTGCCTTCAAACCTCTTCAAAACCCAGAAATTCTTCTTCAAACCCAGAAAAAACCTCTGAATATTCATCGATGGCCTCTTTCGCCACCAAGCTCTCCAAGGAATGTGAAAAATACGAGCAAATTATCGACCGATGCTCAATCAAGACACTGCGCTTTGAGAGCTACATGAGCACTACTCACCAGATCCTCGGCCCTCTTTTCAAGGATGCAGTACCACCATCCATCACCGAACTTTTCCAGGATCAATGCTTGAAACCCTTGCTGCAAGGGTTTGAATAGTCGAAGTGGGATTCAGCAAAACCCCAAGGCTCCTGGCCCTCGACCACCGCAACCTGGGTTGCACGAATGGAAAAGATCTTTGGCGAACAATGGAAAGCTCTTGGTATTTACGATGCCATTAGACTTTCATCTGTAGAAATCATCATGGACAAGGTTTCTTATAGCAGGTTTGAGCTTTTGGTGCTTGGCCACCAACACCATGGTCATCTCTTTCGGCCCTGTCGGCCCCACCATCCTTGACATTACCGTAATCCTGGGGACTTCCCCTTCTGGCATCTCGGTCGACGCCGCCCTCTCTGGGTACCCGTCGAACATTGATCTAAAGGCTTTTTTCGATGAACGGGCCGTTGAAATGTTGAGCGGAGAAGGTCAAGAACCCTCAAAGGAAGAAGTTCAAAAACTTCAAAAGAACTTTCTCAACTACAACACCTTTTACCTCCATTTTGCTGATCGAGGAGAAAAGGACCTGCGGCGGGGAGAACATGAAACCTTCCTCTTCTATTGGTACAACAAAGTAATTTGCTGTACCAAGTCCAATAAATGCTTGGTCGAGAACATGCCGGTGGTTGAAGCCCTTAGCTAGTGGTCACACCCTGGTGCTCAGTTCAGCCATTCTCGCCAACCTCTTTTGCTGCCTAGCCGAGATAACTCTCCATAAGATTGACCCGCACCAGAACGGTCCTCTCTGGGTCTTCCAACTCTGGTTGCAAGTCTACTTCGTCACTATTCGGCCAGAAATCACCAGCTTCTCACATACTGAAGTGCTCGGCCTTCAGTTGGCTTCTCGACCAGTACCTCCTCACTAGGCCGAAGAAGTGTTCAAATACTTCTTTGATAGGAGCATATTTATGCTACTTAGTTAGTGTGTTTTCTTGCATTTACTTAGCTATTTGTTGCTTAGTATAGTGTTTAAAGTCATTTTCGTGTGTTTTTAGGTCTAAGAAGCAAAGTTGGCGAAAAGATGCATTTTGGAGCATTTTAGAGCAAATCTGGGCTTGGAATGGATAGCACAAGCAGTGGGCATGAAGATGGACGAATTTGGAGTCCAAATGGAGTTAGGAATATGTTTCAAGGTTGGAGAAATAAATTCAAATCATTGAAGATAAGGAATCAGCTCAAAAGAAGGAGAATTATCCAAAACATTATCCAAACAACCTTATCTTATCTTATCTTATCCAATCCTTATCCTATCTTAACTAACCTTATCCTCTCCTAATCCTTTTCTAAACTCAATTCCTGGTACAATGAGGGTTTATTTTCTGATTGGGGGACATTTAATTTAGGTTTCTAGAAACCCTAAGTCAATGCCGCACCCTTATCCCTTCTCCTAAATGGTTTTAGTTCTTCTAGAAGACCAAATGTCCTGCTAGGAAAACACAAATATCTGCCGCATGGAATCCTTGTCCTTTGGGATTTCCTACCTTCTAGATGGCCTATTCCTGATGGGTTTGGGTTGTGTAATTCTTCTCTGATTCCTAAAGCTTTTATGCCGCACCTTAACCCCTATAAATAGCATTCTATGCCGCACCATTTAAAGTTTAAGCCTTCCATTCATTCTCTGCCTTCACACACCCATTCATTCGCCAGTCCTCTCTACAAAAACTCCTTACGCCATTCATCATCATCCACCCTTCACCAAACACATCCCCAAACCCAGAAAACCCCTCTTGTGCCGCAACTACTCAAGGAAGGAAGGAGAAGGTGCCACTTAGAGACGTGAATGTCATTCAAAGCATTGAATCGCTGGAGCGTTCTTAGGTGTTGTCTATCTTTGTTTTTAATGTTTCAATTCAGTTTTCTTTGTTTAATTGCTATCATGAGGAACTAAACCCCTATTAGTTAGGGGGGGAATTTGAAGCCATGGACATATGTTTCTTATGATTTGATTTACTCCAGTTATGATTTCATGAATTATGAATGTGGTTTACTTATCTGTTTTATTAAGAACTTGTTCTTGTGTGTTGATTAAGGATGCATACTTGGTTTACATGCATGAATTTGATGCTAGGATATAAGGGAATTTCACCTAATCGTTATGAACTTATATTCATAAGTAGTAAAGGTTGCTAGTCACAATCATGTTAAGTAAATCCAGGGCAGAATTAACATGCGTTTTCCATAGTTATGAATGCCTTGTCAATGTTCATGATTTCCACTAAACTTAATGATCTTTGTTGAATGTCTCTATCATGCGTATTCCATAGTTAGGGAGTTTGAGAAAGAATAATTTGGTTGTGATGCGTTATCCATTCAATTCAATGAATCTAGGGAAATCTGGGAATTGATTAGTTCAATACAATTAATTCGGAACATTGTCATTCATGGTTTGTCGAAAGAGTAACTGGGAATCAAGTTGTATGCATATGTTCATGTGTGGATAAGGATCCCTCTAATTAGCCTTTCACCCGTTTCAATTCACCAAATTCATTTTCTATAAAGTATTTTATGCAAAGTTTTAGTTTTAAGATTCAATTTCGTCAAAACAATCCCCCTTGCTTTTAAGTCTTGTTTTTAGAGTCTAAATCTGTTTTCTTTTAGTCTTTTGAGTCAAGTTTAGTTTAATTTTCGTCAAAATCACTTGTTAGGTCAAAATCACTTGATTAGCATCCCTAGTTAATCATCGGTCTAGAACGATCCCTATTCACATCATTGCTACAATTGTCATCAATAGGGTTTAATTTGGGTGTCAAGTTAATTTTCACATCATTCTTCGGCCTTGACGTTCTCTCCAACAACGGGTTCTTGATCTGTCCTCATCGAGAATACCCCTCGTCGATCAAACTCCCCACTTCAGCATGGAGTGCAGATGATGATGCTGATCTCCGTCAATCATGGGGGTCGTTCGTGCTTACTCGCGACCTTTCCCTCGGCTGCGACGCTCGTCGAACAAGTTGGGAAGTATACCACCCCCACTTTACTGCTCGTCAACTCGGCTACCTCTAGGGTTGTCCGGTACCTCTTCTCACCTCTCACTCTCTCCTAAGCCGATGACGTCTATCCGGCTCCTTAGAGAAAATGTGCACGGATGCCAAGAAGGAGTTTCAAGAATGGTGTCAAAACTTTGCCTTCGACCAACCGTTCCAGAGTCGTTCAGCACTGACACTTTTGGTGATTGGAGGGAGGAGTATACCCAGAACTTCTTCGGTGCGTCGGTCGAGGATGTCGTCAACAAAAGTTTTGGTGACCGACTCAAAAAAGCTCATGCCTCTCATTCCAAAGAGACAACCCAAGGTACACGGCTCTCCACCTTTATTCTTCACACATTTATTTGACTTTACTGACTTGATTTCGTTCTTTCAGGCGGTCGAGTGTCAAAACAGGCAAATATGATCGCTGCGGCTGCAACCAAGAAAAAATTGGCTTCCTCTTCCAGGAGGACTAAAACTGCCGCACCAGTCATATCGAGCAAACGGCCTCGCCAAGAGGTTGAGACGGTAGGTGAATCTCCCTGTCCCCAGAAACGTGTCAAGAAATTGGCGAAGAAGAGAGAACGGGAGATTCACGTTATCTCCAGCCAGACCATAGGAGTAGCCACACCTAGTGTATCTCCTCCTGCTCCTGTCGTCTAGGCTCCGACGAAGAAGCGGCCAATTCCAACTGGTCAAACACCCGAAATTTGACCTATTCCTCCAGTTGCGGTCGAACCATCTGCTGCCCTGCCGGTCGAAGAACTTGCAGCTCCAGAGCCGACTGCTGCGCCTATCTTGGAAGAGGTTCCTTATTCGGTTGCAAAGAATCTCCCCACAACTCAAAAACGACCAGCGGTCGTCCTGGAAGAGGTATAATTTTGTTGTAGTCACATTTTTTCACCAGATTCGAAAAAACTAACGTTTTTATTCTTCAGGACGATGAGAGCGACGAGATTCCACTGACCAGTCGCCCTCGACCAACTAAAACTCCTCATGCAAATCTTCTTGTAGTTGAGGCAAATGACCAGGTCGGTCCTCCTCCTATGGTCGAGATGGGCGACTTGATCGATTCTCCTGCGGTGGTCGAGACAGGCGACCAAGTCGAACCTCCTGCGACAGTCGAGACAGGCGACCAGGTCGATCCTTCATCCAATCCCAGAAAAAGACCTACCGTTGAGCCTGAAGCGACGGCGGAAACGCCGATTCACCCGCAAGATCAAGACCTTGGCATCCCTCCTCAAGAAGCCACTTCGGCTTACGTAAGTACTCTCATTGCTTTTCGTTAATCCACCTTCTGTCTTGGGATTCTAAACCAGGAAAAATTAATGTCAGGTGCCCACGTTCTCATTTCACCGAAAATTTTACGCGTTGAAGGGTGTTATCTATATCTCTTGGCCACCTCAATGGCCATTGATCATAGATAACATTCATCGACCGCGTGAATTAAAAAGCAGTCTTAAACATTGGGCTCGGCCATTAAGCTCTTTAGGTTTGAGCAATGAACCAGCCAACATGGTCGAAGTCTCCTCTCGGCAGGTCTAAAATTCTCTTTCTTTTCCTTTTTGTAATTTGGCTTTTGCTGACAAGTTTCTTTTTTGTGCAGCCTTCATGGGAAGTCGAATTCGACGCTCTTCTTTCGAATACCTCGGGGATAGCTGGTCCTTCGGCGGCTACTACTGGGCCCTCTATATCAATGGCCGAGTCGAATGTTCTGGTCAAACTGCAGAAGCTGCTGTCTCTCTCAACTTCTCGAGTCCTCGAATGCAACTGTCTCGACTCTGTGGGGAAATATTTGAACGATCTTGCAGCTGAGGGTCAACTGAGCAACGACGCTGTTACTCGAGCGTCTTCTACCTTGGAATGAACCCGAGAATACTTCAATGTTTTCGAGCGAGCTCTTCGCGCAACGGCTGCTCTGGAGGCCCTTTATCCGAAGATCAAAGTGTTGAAGGCGAGGAAAGAGACACTGGCCGACCTCGATCGCCAAATTGCCAACCTTTAGAATCGAAGTTCGGCGATTGCCTCCGAGCTTGCAAAGGAGTTTGAATCGGGTGGCAAGTCCTGCTTAACTAAGCATGCGGCTTGCGTGAAATGCGCCGAACAACTGAAGATGGACAAGAGGAATCGGCAAGTTGAGATTACCATGGGCGAGGTGAGGTGGTTGGAATTGAAGGCCGTTCTTGAATCTCTCATTACTTCATCACCATAAAATCATTTGGTTGTAAACTGATCGACCAACTTATGTAACCTTTTGCAAACTTTTTAATGAAATTAACTTTTATTCTCGCATCTCCCAAGTAGTCGGATAATATTTCTTTAAAAATTTCCCATTAATTGGTAGCTTATGAACTACACCTGTTCGATCTTTGAGGTGATATGCCCCCTTGCCGAGGACTTTATGGATGATGAATGGTCCTTCCTAATTCGGCGACCATTTACCGAACCTAGGGTATTTCATTCCTGCGGGTAGCACTGTTTGCCATACTAAACCGGCTGATTATAGGTTCGCTCGGCGATCTTCTTTCGTGCCACTAAAAGATTGTAAGCGTTAAGTCGATCTCCCTCCAAATCTTCTATCTCTTGCATTATGGCCTGATTGTATTCGGCGCTGGACAAACTACTCTGCTCAATCACTCGTAGGGAATTTACACTTAGTTCGACTGGTAGCATTGCGTCATGCCTATATGTTAACGCATATGGGGTGGTCCCTGTCGCTGACCGGGGTGAAGTCCGGTATGCCCATAAAGCCTCGTTCAACTTTAAATGCCACATGTCGGGCCTTTCTTTTACTATTTTTTCGAGAATGCCGATCAAAACTTTATTACTTGCCTCGGCTTATCCATTCGCTTGTGGATAATACGGTGTAGATTGTTCAAATCGAATTTTCAAACCCGTCATATACTCTTTAAACTATCGGCTGTAAAAATTGTGCCATTATCAGTTATGATTGTTTCCGGCACGCCGAACTTGGTTACAATATGTTCTTCCACAAAATTGCAAACCTCTTTGGATGTGAATTCGGCATATGATTTTGCCTCGACCCATTTAGTGAAATAATCGGTTGCCACGAGTATCCATGCATGTTTTGCTGATCTAGAAGATGGTGTGATCTTACCGATCACATCCATTGCCCATCCTCTGAATGGCCAAGGTTTGGTAACTGAATGAAGTAATTCGGCCATGGCTCTTTGTATAAGCCTATGAATTTGGCACTGCACGTATCCTCATGCATACTCAATACAATCTTTCAATATGCTCGGCCAGAAGTAACCATGTCGGCAAAGCAGCCAACGCATCTTGCGTCCCGATTGATGGGCTCCGTAAATTCCTTCGTGTACTTCTGTAATCACTCGGGCAGCTTCCTTCGGGCCGAGGAATAATAGCAATAAATCGTCCTCACCTTTTTGATATAACTCATTCTGGTATGACACGTAGTTTGTGGCATGGGCTCTTGTCTTTCGGTAGTGTTTGTCCCTGGGATTATCGAGATACCGCATAATTGCCTTTCTCCAATTGTTTGGTAGCGCCTCGACGGCGCAAACATCTACACGATCCTTTCGCTCCAACAACGAGGGTAAGGACATTACCCGTGTTCGTATCACGTGATTGTGTTGGAGAACGTCCTGATTAACCAAGGCCGGGTGAGATCGTTGTCTTACAGGTATTGCCTGGCCTAGTTTGCCCCCCAGGAGT
Source organism: Heteromeles arbutifolia (assembly GCA_024362995.1). NCBI lineage: Eukaryota > Viridiplantae > Streptophyta > Magnoliopsida > Rosales > Rosaceae > Heteromeles > Heteromeles arbutifolia. The sequence goes on from JANCRC010000022.1 coordinate 2,056,170, forward strand.
TATGCTTCGGAGGCTATTTGTGCTAGTTCATTTGCATCAATGTTTCAACCACGCAAGATGTGCTCGAATGTAATCCTCTCAAACGACTCGGCCAAATAGTTGGCAACCATGTGATAAGGTGCCAAAGTACAACTCATGCAACGAAAAATGTTGTTGAGTTGGTTAATCACAAGTTCTGAATCACCAAGGACGAGGACACGGGTTGCTCGTAAGTCATGGAGGACGTGAAAGCTGATGATAAGAGTTTCATATTCGGCCTGATTATTTGTACAATCGAAATCGAGCCTGAGAGAAAAATACCAATGGCAGTGGTTAGGGGATTGAATGACGATGCCGACACCAGCCGAGGCTGAGGTATTAGATCCATCAAAGTACATCGTCCAGTAGTTATCGCGTGCTTCAACCATGCTGATGTCGACTTTATTTCCCCCAACACTATACGAGGATGGGTGTTGGGCTAAAAAATCGGCTAAAGCTTGGCCCTTAATGGGTTTTTGAGGCACGTATTGCAAACTGAACTCTAATAATGCCATTGTCCATTTCCCAATTCGGCCTTTTACTATATGCCGAGTGAGCATGTAACGGATGACATCTGTTTGGGCGATGACTTGTGTAACTGATGGGAGCATGTAATGTCGAAGTTTTGTGGTGGCGAAAAACAAAGCCAAGTAGAGTTTCTCGACAGGTGAATAATTGATCTTAGGTGAATTCAGATTCTGACTGAGATAAAAGATAGCTTGTTCGCGACCGACATCGTTGTCTTGCGCGAGGAGGTAGCCAATGGACTATTCGGCCGCTGAAATATATAACTTAAGAGGCCTACCATGTCGAGGTGGTACGAGTACCGGCGGTGTGGTAAGGGAGACCTTGATTTGTGTAAAAGCTGCTTGATGCTCTCCATCCTACTCAAACCTATCCGAGTCCTTCAGTTTCAAAAGCGTAGAGAACACCTTCATTTTTCCCGTCGAATTAGATATGAAACGGTGGAGAAAATTTATCTTGCCGAGTAAGGACTGTAGTTGTTTCTTTGTCGTCGGAGGTGGGGAAGCGATGATCGCGCGTGCGTTGTTCTCGTCCACCTCAATTCCTCGATGATGCACAAGGAATCCTAAGAAATTACGAGCCGATACGCCGAAGACGCATTTAGCTAGGTTCATCTTGAGATTATGTCCTCGCATATGAAGGAAAGCTTGCCGAAGATCATCTAGATGTGTTCGGCGGCTTTTCGATTTAACCACCACGTCGTCGATATACACCTCAACTATTGTGCCAATCAAGTCATGAAAGATAGCTTTCATGGCGCATTGGTATGTGGCACCAGTGTTTTTAAGGTCGAATGGCATAACTATCCACTCGAATGTTCCGAGTGCCCCCGGGCAACGAAAAGTGGTTTTATGAACGTCGACCTCGACGAGGTTATAACTGGCATGACCATCCATGAAAGACATCATGTCATGAGTAGCTGCGGCGACAATTAACAAATCTGAGATCGGCATGGGATATTCATCTTTGGGAGTTGCCAGATTCAAATTATGGAAATCAATACAAATGCGTAAGGCACCGCTTTTCTTCAGTACTGGCACGATATTTGCCAACCATTCGACGTATCGAGCGATTCGAATAAACCGGGCGTTTAAAAGTCGAACCAGTTCTTCTTTTATGCCGAGTTGAACTTCGGTTGAGAACCTTCGAGGAGGCTGGCGAAAGGGCTTGCAACCAGGTTTGATGCGTAATTCATGCTCAACGAGGGTTCGGTCAAGACCAAGCATCTCATGATAACTCCAAGCGAAACAATCTTTAAATTCGCTAAGTAACTTGCAGAGTTCAGTCTTGGTATGTTGGAGTAACAAAGCGCTAATAAATAATGGTCGAGGGTTATCAGCCGTCCCCACATTTATTTCATCCAATGGGTCTTTGACTTGGGGCCGGCTATCTTCCAGCTTAGCCGGGGCAGCTTGGATTTTGTCGAGTGAGAGGACAGGGCCATTTTCACCTTTGGCGAGGAACTCCACGAGGTTGACGCTCGAATTTGGCTGTTGGAAGGATAACATACTAATGAGCCAGCAATCGTTCCATGGTTGATGAAACTACAGCTCGGCGTTTGGCCTGACTGGTGTCAGACATCAGGATCGGTGATGAAGTTGGCCAACCTGATTCTCGCCGAATCCTGGTGAACAGTTTCGATGCCAACCTCGATGGCCTTCTGAACAGAAATCTGAGTCGGCCGTCCTTCTTCGTTAAGGCCGTGTAAAGTGATGTAGCCGACATGATCGTTGTAGTATCATGCTTGGATCATGTTAGCTTCGAATGGCTGACGATCTGCTGGGTGAACCACGACTGTCTTGCCGTCCCAAAAAATAAGAACTTGATATAGCGATGAAGGGATACAACTTGTTTGATGAATCCAATCCCAACTGAGCAACGCATTGTACTTGGTTTTGGAGTCGACTGTGAAAAAAGGAGTCATGTGATTGCAACCTGCGACGGTCACCTCTAATGGGAGGACTCCCTTGGTTTGGGATTTGTCACCAAAGAAACTGCTCATGGTGATCCCTGATGGAATAAGTTCGTCGTTAGAGCGACGTAACGCATTCATGATAGTCACAGGCATGATATTGACCATCGCTCCACATTCAACGAAAATTTTGGATATTGGGTATCCCTCGATATGAGCTGTAACATACAACGGCTTCAGGTGATGGAGATTGGCTGATGACAAACGAGGAAATAGTTCGGCGAGAGCTGCCTTGAGGTTGTTTTCTTTTGTTGGTGACTCGACTTCGGTAATGAGTACAAAGTCGACTTGAGTAGCTTCCTTGGCCACTACGTCGCCGTCTAGGAAATTCGGTTAGGACATGCGTGGTTGAAAATCTGCGGACAGAACGTGGACCATACTGATTTCCATGTTGTCAAGGACTGAAGGACCCATGGCTCGGTATCTCCCACCTTTGTTGGCCCTTTGTCTGCCGAGCCTTTCTCTTCCAGACTCTCGTCATGGAGAGTATCTGGGTTAACTGTGTTAACCGTTGCTGGGGTATGTTCCTGCAAGGCATCTTTGAGGATTTTCTTCCGTTGGTCAAGGGCCTCAGGTTCATCGGGAACCAAAACAGGGTCTAAGACTTGCGTCGTGCCATAAGCCTGCTCTTAATATATGATAGAGGTGTCCCTGACATCTAGGTAGGCATCTAAGCATGCAACGCGCTTTGTTTCCTCTGTCGTATGGCCGAAGAGAGAAATGACTGAAAAAACTTTGAAGTGGTATTGTAAGTGCTAGAGATCCTCAAGAGAGAAGGGAAGCTTGTTCGTATCGATATCGGTATATGGGTCCACGTCAAAGTCGAGGACTCGAGCCTCACGTATGTGCTGGAACCTAGCTTTCAACCCTAGGTCCGAATTTTTTTGGATAATTCACTCGGCATCAGGACAGGCTAGAACGAGATCAATCGTATCTTGGCATGCTTTTGGCAAAGCGTATAAATCGTTAGCCGAATGCTTTTTGTGGAACTCTCGCATATACTCTAATGCCTCTCCGAGGAACGGGGGATGTAGGTTCCGTCTAACTCTGATCAAAGGCTCCTGTATGGGTAACGGGGGAAGTTTGCTCTTGGCTTCCTTCTTGAAATGTTCAAAGCACGCCTTCATTTCCCCGGGTCGAAGGAAAAGTTTGATTCGCTTGTCAACCTTTTCAAATGTGGTTTCCACATCAAGATTGATCACTTGTCTTTCTTGGAGTAACTCTGTCATGATGGCCGGAGGTTGTCGCTCGTCGTCACTGCTAATTTTGTTCTTCGGCTACCACTTGGGGGCCGAAGTTTCCTGGGCTGCTTGTCAGGGGGCCATGTAATCTATTCTTTAGCGCCGACGCTTCTGTGATTTGGACAGTGCAGTGTACACACCTTTAGGTGTATGATAGGGGTACCAACGTTGATCGCGCGGTTCAGGAGATTTGAAGGTTTTCTGCTTTGCCGAAGAGTTCGAGCTGCTAAAACTTCGTGCATAATAATCCTCGTTATAGAATGGTGCATCGAAGTCGAGGCACTGTCTGACAAGGGGTAGTTCGGTCGGCCGCGTTTTGGGGCCAAGTCTATCGAAAACTCCCTGGCGATGGTCTGCACTAAACGTATTCTGATGTGTTGCAGCCATGGAAGGTGATTGTTGTATCGTAGCCTGAAACAACCTTTCGTTTAGCTCGGTGGTGACGTTTGTCTTACACCGACTACATAGAATCACCGATTTATCTTCTTCCTCGGTGCTGGAGTCTGTCATAGACTCGATGATAGCCGGTCCTGAAAGAACTTTGGGTGGCTCGTTCGAAAATAAATCGATCTTGAGCCGTGGCCTAGAATTTTGCTTTGGGATGTGTTGTATTGGAACGAACTCGGCCTTCCCTTTCCCTTTGTCCCTAGGTAGATGGGTATCTACCATATTAAATATCGCCGTAGGAAACAGGTTGGTGTCAACGCTCATTTTTTTTTCTGGAAACTTGAGTTTATCTTTATTAATCCAGCTTTGGACAACATCTTGAAATACGACACGGTTGTTTGTCGTATATTTATTCGAGTTATGGTACTTGCAATATGTTTTTCCCTTCAATTCTTCAGCCTTAGGAATATTATGCCCATGCCAAAGTTTGATGATCTTGGCAAGTAGTAGTTGGTCGAAGATGGCGTCGGCCTTAGTAATGTCAAAAGTGTAAACTTTTGATGTTTTGGTGATAGATTCTTCGGTGACCGAGCGAGTTTTGACATCCTTGGGATTGGCATAAGTCAATGCTTTGCATATATACGATTTATCGATCACTATCTCAACCGCATCAACACTAGCATATTCTTCAGGTTCAGTTGAGGCATAGCTAACCGTGGGGTTTTTGTAAATGGTTCCTGGGGATGGAGACTTTGAGACTTTTTATTCTCGGTGTAGGTAGTCATATTGCTCAACATGTTGAGCTAGTTCGTACATGTCTCGGAAGTTTGCTCCCAGGAATTTCTCTTTGTACTCCACGTCCAGCCCATTCAAAGCCAGTCTAACAAATTCGACTTCAGGAAGGGGTACTCGGCACCAATTTCTCGCCGACTTAAACCTGGTAAGATAATCCATTGGTGACTTATCTGATGCTTGAGCCATCCTGGCTAGTGATGAGATCGACATTTCCATCCCTGGCCAATAAAATTGCTCATGAAATTTTTCGACCAACTTCTCCCAACTCTGGATGGAGTTCGGTGGGAGATTGATGTACCACGCAAATGCCGAGCCTGTCAATGAGAAGTTAAATAGCCGCAGTTTATGGAAATCGCTATTAACATCTCCACACTGCGCAGTGAACCGAGCCACATGTTCTAATGAGGATAAAGATGATTCTCCAGCAAATAAACTGAAATCTGGGATTTTAAAACCTTTAGGATATTCAAATTTCTCCATGTAGGCAGGGTATGGGTGGATGAATTTTGGGAATTTCGGCCCCTTTTTTAAGGCCGAATCGATCATCCTCTGGATCTCGGTCACATCGATGGATGTCGTTTCTACTTTCTAGTCGGATCCATCCGATCTACTGCTTGATCCTCATTTCTTTTCCAAGTCAATTGGCTTGAGCCGAGCAGGCACTGGCTCGGCCTGTACTATTGGTAAAGGATTATTCCTTGGTGGCAATTGCCGAGAATGATTGGAGGGTCTATCTTCACAGATTTTATGAACCAGCATTTCAAGCAATCTGGTGTATGTCTCATTGGTACTGCATATTACTTCGCGCATACTGTCTATTCCTCGGCTAAATATTTGTTCAACTTGCCGAGATTGTTCATCCAGTCGTCTTCGGAGAAATGACCTTGTCGGTGGATCAGCGCCTTCACCACCATCTTCATCACAGTCCTCCACTACCACCTCATTGAAAATGCAAGTGGTTCTGTTAGGGACTTCTGCATTGCGAGGCTGACTGCCGAGACTAGCTTCATTTTCTCGGCGTGTCGTGATAACGGACTTCGGTGTCGCGGTAACAATGGGTTTTTATGTCTGCGGTAAATTTTGTCCGATGTTCTGAATTGACAAATCAGTCGTTGATTTTCCCATAACTGCTTTCTTCTTAACTGATCGTGTCTCAATTGGTATGAACTTCGTAGTTTTAGCACTGGGTCCCACCGGGATTGCCAAAATGTTGACCCTAAAAACTACCAAGCCTACGTGGCGCGCAAGCCGAGTAATCTATGAGCTAACTACGTCCTTCGGTTGTGTGTGGGCATGCGAACTCGACGGCCGAACTCGATTGGTGAGTAAAATTTGTTGATGTTGCGTTGGTCGCGCTTCTGACTTCTTGATCTTGCGACTCCGACCGAGGAAAGACCAATTCTCGGCCTTCAGGTTCTAGAGCCTGAAGACAAGGCTGCTAGTTCTGCGAAGTTCACAAATCGTCGGCGTCGGATTCGGTCACTGTGATTATATTCGTGAGAGTATAGGCATGCCGAATTGACACCAAAGTATAGGGGCACATATACTCAAAATAGATATATGTCTTGATGGTGAATGTGGTTCGGCAGTCAGAATGCCGAACTTTAAAGCCAACTTGTGAGTATCCAATCATAAAACAACTCGGCATCCAATGTGCAGAGCTCAGTAATTTGTAACACCTCACTTCGCCGAGAAGGCTAATGAGATGACCTATGCCAATAAGGATTTGGAAATTCTTCTCGACCGATACTTGGATAGATAACCAGTTGGCTTCTTTGCAGTGCTGTTTATCCAAACTGAAGGTGATCCGCGGTCGGCTGATTCTATGGCGATAGTGCTGTTTATCCAAACTGAGGGTATCACCGGTTGCCTTCACAGTGCTGTTTATCCAAACTGAAGATGTGTTGGTGAAAAGGAAAGTAAAAATCTCAAGGTTATTGAGAGGTTTCGCGTAGAGCGAGGGTTTGCGCAGGGCAGATTTGTGTGTTGAGTTGGAGAGATCCTGAATGATGTACTGAGTCTTGTATTTATAGGGGCAGACCTCTTCATAGCCGAGTTAGAATCCTTCTCGGAATAAGACTCCTTATTCTGACCCGTCCCTATCTCGACCAATCCCACTTCTATTAGGACTTTGAACCTAGCCTTATACCAAGTTGCATTCATTTTCAGGTTGTCAGCGTCCTCATCCTGCTGAAACTCCTTATTGTACCAGGATTCGACCTCATTGCCTTTATCCAAATCACTTATCCTCCCAATAGGACTCAACCAATCTTGACTTGCCGGCCTATGGCGACTGGACGACCCATAATATTTCTGGAAGAATACTAGACCGATAACAAACTTAAACTCGGCCCAATAATACAAACTTGGGTCTAAACAACCTATATAAATGAGATTTTTCCCAGAAAATCAATTAAGTGAAATGTGATATGATATGCCATGCAAAGTATATATCTATTTTAGTCATGCATTAGTAGTTGCATATAATGGTAATTGGTGCTGTGGACACACATGTAAGTATCAGGTGAGTATATGTTGATGATAGAGAATGATTAATATGAAATGATGATTATGTGAGATGTATTGAAAGCTCATAAACCTGCACCCCGGTGTTAGTGCTCCCGCCTAGGGCCAGGGCATAGTCCTTCACGTGATGTTCACGTCTTGCACCATACGCTCACCTTGGATCCAAGTTAGATGCTCAGTCCGTCGAATAGAGCACTATAGGTTGGTTCGACTTGTAGGTGACCTACGATTAGCACACAGTCTTCACATGAACGTAGCACTAGAGCGTAATTATTTACACCCAATCTTGTTGGTGAGACCACGTGAGGTGGTTCCTACTCGTGTGCATGATATACATTTATATATGATGATGAGATATGATGAGATTGATTATGAGCTATAGTTCAGCCGAGCTGATCACTCGGTGAACATGTTATTATCTATAATGAGTTTTCACCTAATACAGTTATGTGATTTGATGAGATATATTTGGCATGGCATATACCTTGCATATCACTACTTTTGGCGTGATTTTGAGTTATGAGTTGAGATGAGTATATATGTATATATGCTATTTTTCTGGGAAATTATACAGGTTTTACGGCGAGGGGTTAGAGCCTTTGAAAAGAGAAAAGGTTTTGAAAAGACTTGTTTTTGCCCACTCACGCGTTTTGTTTTTCGCCCCTCCAGGTTCTAGGTAGCAGTGCTTTGGTGGCCACGAGGGATCCAACGGTGTTCTGACAGAATTCACAAAAGTGGGATTCACCTTCGGGTGTTATATCTTAGTAATTGTCCTGGACTGCAACTAGATGTTCTTATTGCTCTGAATGTGTATTTACATTTATCTTCTTAGCTTCCGCATTGTGCACATGGTTACGTCATTCTCACGTGACGGCCAGCACGCCCTCCTTGGGACAGGGTGTGTCACTCACTATTTCTTCAAACAATTTCAGTACCTTTCCTTTTAATGGTCCTCATCACCTGCCAAATCTTACGTACGTTGATCTTTGGCACAGTAGCTTGCTGGTTTTATACAATGGCAGCAATTCCTTATACTCTTCATTTCCTCAAATTAATGATTTTAGTTTGGTTTCTAACAAGTTGAGAACATTCCTAATTTTCTTGAGAAATCAAACTAATTTACAAATTTTGGACCTTTCAGATAATGAAATTCAAGACCAACCACCCAATTGGATTTGGAAGCTTGATTCTCTTGAGTATCTAAGAGTCTGTTTGGTACTGTACTTGAATCCAACTTTTTAAACTCAAAAACAATTTTCAAGTTTTAGGCTTTAAAAACTTGTTTGGTATGACTATTTTCAAAAATTGAACTCAAGACTAACTCAAAAAGTGAGTTTTTAGAGTTTTTAAACTTACACTCACTCATTTCTTTTCTCTCCCTTCTCCCCCCTCACACTACAAATCTCTCTTTTTTCTTCTTTCTCTCTCCCTCGTTTCTTTTTTTAACCTTTTTAGTCTATCCTCCAATTCGTTCTCTTCATTCTCTCGGTTCTTTCTCTCACTCCTCTTCTTCTCTATCTCCTCTGATCCTCTCACTTCTTTCTCTTTCCTCCAATAATCTCTTACTTTCTTTTCTCCTCTCTCCTCTTTCTCTCTCAACCCCTTCTTTTTGGATCTTTTTGTCCAGTTTAAGTTATAAGATTTAAAATTTTTAAATCGCATACCAAATAAGTTTTTGAGTCTTAAAGAAAATTGTTTTCAAGAAAAATTTTTAAGAAAAATTTTGAGAAATTATAAAAATTTCAAATAGGATACCAAACAAGGCCTAAATGTTTCCAGCAACTCTTTAGTAACTCTAGAAGCTCATTTACTCAACTCCACATCTCCTGTGTCTATCCTTGACCTTCATTTGAACTAACTTAAGGGACAAATTTCAATTGTCCCGCCATATGCCCATTATCTGGATTACTCAAACAATCATTTCAGTTCTAGTATTCCAGTATCAATATCCAATGTAAGTCATCGCCTCACTCTTGATTTTGCTATGCTATTGGTTTTGGTTTGTATGGGAATTCTGCTATGCTTCTTTTGTTTGTTCTCCCTTGTTTTGGCTTTGGTTTCTGAAAAAAAATTAGCTCTTTGCTTTTGCTTCCTCTATATGGATGACCATTTCTGGTTTCTGGCCACAAATTTGTTGGAACTTGTGATCGAAAAGGACTCTAAGTCCCACATCGCCCAAACCTTTTTAGAATACTGTCTTTATAAGTGAGTTCACTCACTTATGGTTTGAAAAGAATTGGGCCAAGGCCATGGACCTTGGGCCTTAGAGTTGGAAGGTTTGGTGCATATATTAAATGTCAAAGATGGGCCTTGGGCCTTGGGGCTCGGATGGACGAAAAACACAAGTGTCAGTTTTACGTTTTTGATTTTTGCATTCAGTTTTTTCCGAAAGGATAAAACTGATCACGAACAGTTACAACTATTCCGTCAAGATAAACATGAACGGCTTTAACTGCTCCATTACGCCATTATAAATATGGCCGTCAGATCAGAAACACAAAGAATAATTTCCATCGTTTCCTTTTTATACTTCACAGAGACACATCACAACCAATTCGCCTAGAATCCAAGTTCGTGTGCAAGAACTTGGATTAGATAGTTGTATCCTGCAAGATAGACGTCCGTTGAAGTACTGCACTGGTGTAGGGGCGTATATTTGTCTTAGGAGATTGCTACTGCAAGCCTCTATCCTCCTAATCAAGTCAGTTTTGTGATTTATTAATCAATTTCGTTAATTGTTCATTTTGTGAGATATATTGTATCTTTTGTGAAATTTCTATTCGAAATAAACTGTGCAATTGTTATATATATTATTTACTTGACATTTGATTGGTTTTAACAAAATTAACCAGATTGCACCCCGTGCCAACCTCTAAATGCATGCGTGTCTATAAGTGAATGTTTACAAATTACATACTACCGTATGAGAGGATGTTGTGTCTGAAAATAAAAAGGTCTAATGCTCAATTCTAAACACTATAATATACCGGAATGAATAAGTTGTCATTATTCCCGTCACGATTGCCATTTTTTCAAGTGATGATGTTCCTTTCATGTCTAAGCTACGAATCAAAAGGGTTAGAATTGCGGATGCTGGAATGAAAAAAGCAACATTCTTCTCCTTTTTTCTTATATTTTCAAGTTGATTTCATGATTTCCACAACATCTCCTCAAAATGAGTTGAAGTGTCTGAAATGTATGTTCAAAAATTTTAACCCGAAAACTACATGGAATATTTTTGTTCCTTAAATAGTAAAAGAATTTTAATTCTTGAATCTCTCAAATAATCAACTTGTTGGCAGGATCCCAAGTAGTACTCAGATTTCAACATTTCTGAAAGCCACGTTTACAGGTGTAACAAAGGGCTATGGGGCCTCCTTTGTCTGCCGATAAGAAAGCAGGATTGTCACCATCACCACAGTCAAACGGAAGCCATTCAAATTCCCGGCGTGAGATTGGTTGGATTTATGTTTGGCCTTGGAGTTGTGATTATTTATCTTTCTAGCAATAAGTAGGGATGTCAACGGTTCAGTTTGGGGACGGAAATACTATATTCATCCTCATAACCACGAAAATTAACTATATCCATAACCGTAAATTAACTATCGGGTATTATCCATAACCATACTCACCGGGTAACGGATTCCCTATTGGTTAACGAGTATATCCATTTTCGTCAATACAAAAAATATATTCGTTCAGTTAAGACATTATAAGTTAATAGATATTAATTTCGTCATTAAACGTTTGATGTATAAAATGATCCAATGAATGGATCTTGTTGGGTATAAAAATTAAAACACTGATGATGTTGGCTTGTCCTTGATATCTCACGTAAGCACAATTGAGTTCACATTGATTTTGATTCAAAACTTTACTTTCCTACAAAATGCAACTTTTGTATTCTCAAAGTAATGGTTCAGTGAATGATGGATATATATATATATATATATATATTATACTATTATATTATATATAAATTATATTATTTACTAATTGGGTCAGATTCAGTTATGGATACGGTTTGAGGACCTCTATAATCATATCCAAAACCATAACCGAATAATATAAACGGTTTTTCCCCATATCCAGAATATATCCAAATTTTCATACCCAAATCCGTTTCATTTGGACGGTTATCTACGGTTATCGGATTTAACGATTAGAATTGCCATCCCTAGCAATAAGTGAGTTGAAGCCACGTGCAAAACTAATCTAAATTCTAGCTTAGTTTGGCTTAAAGTTGTGTTCTGCTTTAAAATTCTGGTTTTGGGACCAAGCAAGTGCATGATGCAATGCAAATATCTATAAAATGAATATCCATCAATTTCCACAGAGCTTCATAACAATATGACCCAAAAACTACATGGAAAGCTTCAGATTATTTATTGGGAACCCGAAGATCGTCTAAGTTCAGCTTCCACGTGGCTATGCTGGAGTTTGTAGGGGCGAAACTTCTCGCTCTCTTCCCCAGTTCCTTTTTTGAGTACCTTAATTAGTCAGTCAATAGCCCTATACAGACGTGGAGCTGTAGCTATCTGGAATTTTCAGTCTCAACCAAAATTAGAGACAGATAAATGAAGAAACTGAAGAAAAATAGAGACCATGAAGGTTGTAATATCTGCAGGGCACAATAGTGCCTGATACCTTGAAAAGAAAAGAAAAACAAAAGGAAGTCAGAGAGATGTTAACGTAATGATAATAATTCCCCTGCTTCCTTTTTTGTATCGAAAAGCTAAACGAAATCATCACAACTAAACTCATCTAAACAGCAATAGGTTTCTTGTGGCTATAGGGTCAGACATGGCAATAGAGCACGTTGGCCGTCAGCCTTCACACATGGCATAGCTTGCTGTGATACCATGAAGAAAGTTGAGGCAATACATTTCTCTCCACTTTCCCTGAGCTTCTCACAAAGATTATGATATCCAAAATGATTTCCTCTTTTTCTTGATTGCTGAGTTAGCCCGGCCGCCATGGTGTTAATGCCAATATCCAACTTGATAGCAAGTGTCACCAAGAATTCAACAGGCTAAGCCTCACAATGGGCTAGAAATAATGTGGTTCAAATTCGCCTTTGTCAAGAAATGAACCTAAGACCCCTCACTTACAAATGTAGAGAAATACCACTAAACCGTAGTACTAAGTGGCAAGTGTCACCAAGACATGAGGAAGAATAAACGGTAGAAAATCATTGAAATTCAATGTGGAATAGACCCACAAATAGTCCCAATAAAATAAGAACTGTGATTTTTAGTGTAGCGTTTTAATTTAATTATGCCCTTCTAGTTGGTTATGGATAATTTGTTTTGTATTTCTCAGGTTGATTTGCAATAAATCTCCTCGTTCGTCAAAGTTATGTTGTGTGGAAGCGTCAAATATGAAACTAATGAATTAATACGGAAAATATGACAACAAATAATCCAAAATGACACAGATTTATACTGGTTCGGCGTAAGCCTATGTCTAGTTTAGAGAGTGAGGAAGAGGAAATTCCACTAATAACCGAAATGAAGATTACAAACAAAGTTTATCTCTCAAATTACAAATAGAGTTTAACACTCAAATCCCAAATCCCACATACACTCAATAGTACGCACACAAATAAAGAACAAATGGAAAAGATGATCGAAAACACTACCAATCTTCTCTCCCAAAAGCCACAAAATGTGGCACCAACATCTTTGAGTGAATAATTGCCCAAAACCGCAAGAGTAGCAGCTCTCCATTTCTTCTGTAAAAAGGGTGCGGCTTATTTCCTATTTTCTTACCCTCTCACTTAAAACAAAGGGTAATACTAGAGAGATTAAATTTGTAAACTAAACAACATATAAGTTAATGATTGGATTATTATCTAAGTATTGATTTATGTGCTTATTTGTTATTGGTGACACATCATTTAGTTTGTAAATTTAGTCTACAAAATTTACTCTACCTAGCATTACCCTATTCATACAGAGGTAACTTCTGCCTTCCCTCCCTTTGAAATAAAAGGCATCTACTTTTTTATTTATTTATTTATTATCTATGAATTGTTATTTGATATGTGTTAGAGACTAAGTTTACATTGCATATTATGAGCAATGAACTGATTTGTTGTTGACTAAGATAACTCGTAATGAACTAAGTTTGATTCGTATATTTGCGTTTGATTAACTGACGAATCTGTACACAGTTGAACGATGAGCTTGACTAGTCAAAGCAGTAAAAGCAGGCGAAAAATGTCAAATAAGAGGCACAAAGCCCAAATTTGAGACAAGCTCAGGGGATAGTTGAGTCCTATCTCGAGGAAAAATGAGATAAAACTCAGAATGAAAATGAAGGAAGGAGACGAGAAAGGGGGAAGGAAGAGGAGGTGTATGCAGGGATGGGGAAGGGGCAGAGGGGAGGAGAAGAAGGAAAGGGGAAAGAAGAGAGGAGGGAAGGAGTGCCTTTTGAGTGATTGCTGCCAATTAACCCTAAAGCCGCTTTCACATGGTCTAAAGGCCCACACGGAATGAGCCACAAATTCAACAGGTTCATCATTAGTAATAATCTCCTCTTATATCCCCATGTGAACTAGGATTAATCTGGTGATCCTCTTATATCTCCTCTTATATCCCCATATGACTAGTTCGAACTGCAAGTTAGTAATTCACGGTAAATTTGTGTGATTTTGTCTGGTTTTGCTTTAAATTTTCGGTTCTGCCAAATAAAGTTCTGAATTTTAATGGGAATTCATACTATTTTGCTTTGATTTTTGGACGATGACTTCTTATTGTTATTATTTCTAGATGATACTTATTTATTCTTTTGCACTAAACAGAGAAATCCTACTACTTTGGATGATGACTAATTGGGATTTTATCAGTGTCAAAATTGAACCTTCTTTTGGTACAACAATCAACATCCATTTTTGGAGTGAGATTATACTAATTGTTTCATGACAAGGAGATCTTATTGTACAGGCGAAATTTGGTGCCCTCTTCTTTGTCCTATGGAGTTGCTTTCAACATTGTAATCTGTCAAGATTAAGAGTCAGCAGGGAAACGAAATCTAATGGGAAACTAACCGTAAGGTTCTATTTATAGTGCATAAGACTTAGGTTACAATGAGAATCGTAATCCGAATTGGAAGTAAATTCAAATCAAATAGGTAATTAACAAAATTTCTGCATCAAGCAAGGAATCCAAGCCAGAAATCAAATCCAAACCCAAATAGGACACCCAAACGAAATAGGTAACACAAACCTAATTTCTGCATCATCCCAATTTTGAGCCATAAATCAGCAAAGAATCGAAATCAGGGCAACTTGGAAATTCAAAACCCATTAACCAATGAGCTACGTGCTCATTATTGTAAAGGTTGCATGCAGTATATAGAAATGGTGAAATTTCATGGTAGGATCAGGCCTATTCTAGCCTCGTTGTGGCTCTGCCACTGTTGTTGATTCTGAAGTCTTCCACTATTTTCCTAAATCTTATCTAATGTGCCTTAAATTTACTTTGTTGTGGAGATGGTGGTAGATTGAATTGAAAAGTTTTATAATTTAACTAGCCTATAAAAAAACCACATACTAAATTAGAAAAACCTCAATTTATTTTCGTCTTAGGACTAAGTTTGCATTGAGACGGCTCTGCAATTTAGATTATGTACTTACCGCATGCATGTAGTTTTTTCTTCAAACATATGAAAAAATGTTATGTTTGCTATACAATTACCTCTTCCAGCCTTGGAATCAACATGCAGAGACATTTATTGGGAACCCGATGGGCACGGGGGTAGCTATCTGCAATTTTCAGTCTCAATCAAAATTAAAGACGGATAAATGAAGAACCTCAAGAGAAATAGAGACAATGAAGATTGTAATCAATGGCTGAGGGGCACAATCGTGCCTGATACCATGAAAAGAATGAAAAAACCGAACTGATGAGAGTGTTTGGATATAGAGAAAACTAGGAAGTCAGTGAGACGTTAACGTAATCAAAATAATTCCACTGCTGACTTGCTTATGTGGCCCAATATGCTGACTTGCTTACGTGGCCCACTAAACCGAGGACACCTGTATTCTAAGAATTCTCTTAAACACACAACCAAACACCTCCTTTCTTCTTCCCTGCAACTTTTTCACCCTTTTTCCTTCATCTTCCTTTGCCTATTCCAATCACCACCATGGCTGCCATTCATCATAATTGCAAATAAAAAAAAATGATTTCTTTTCAAGATGAACAAAATAAGGCCCATATGGAGATGGGAGTCGCCGTCTTCGTTGTCCTTTGCACCTTCGACAACCGTCCTCACCCAGCAGCAGCAGCAGCAGCCACTGTCGTTCATTAGCTTTAGAACCAATGATTAGTTGTATCTTATGAAGTCGATGAGTAATCGAATTCAGGGAACCTGTAAAAATTGGTTTTGGTTAGTGCATTGGTTTGGTCGAATTTGCAGAGGAAGGGCGATAATTTGGTTGGGTTTGCAGAGGAATGACGATGACGGAGGAGAGAGGTTGGGATTGACGGAGCGGCTGGCACATGCAAGGGAGGAAGAAGATAGGTGTTTGGTTATCAGGATAGCAATACTTTGGGTGTGAGTTTTAAAGACGGGCGGTGAACAATTATTGGGCAACCTAATAAGTTGGTAAAAATTTGGTACTGACAAGGCAGTACCCAAGTTTTATTCCCTTTGTTATATTGAAAAGTTACTGCTTTGTCTAACAGACTAACTAGTTAAACGAAATCATAACAACTACAAAAATGCTACTCTTATCATCTAATTTTATCATCATTTATACTATTTCGCTAATAGAGATAAGACCCACATGCGTTGGCGGACCTTACCTCTATTAGAAAGATGAGACCTACATGCGTTGATGGATTCTTATCTCTATTACTTAGATGGTATAAATGATTGTACAACTAGCGGTAAGTATAACATTACTCGACTACTATACTCATCTAAATAGCAGTTGGCGCCTGGTGCTTGGCGGCGTAAAGTGACAAATTCTCGTCAACTGGAAAATGATCCTCCCCGATTCGATTTGTATTTATTTCTTTGAACTAGCAAAAGCCCAGTTACGAGCAACATCCATATTTGGATTGAGGGCATTTCCACGGATCCAAATTATTAGCCCTGGTTCACTGACATTCTAAATTAGGGGTGGTGCGGATATGATTCGGTTTGACATAAAAAAAAAAAAAAACAGAAAAAAAAAAACAAAAGCCGACTGAATTAGTACTCAACGGTTCAATTTGGTTCTGTACCTCCAATACCGTCATTAAAACTAAACCAAACCAAACCATAGTTAATTGGCTTGACTCGGTTTAGTTTGGTCAGTCTAAATCTATTCAACGCGAAAAAACATTCAAGATTTCAAGAGTTTTAACCTTCTAAACATTCATACATCTCACGCATTCTAATTCAATTGAATGATTTAAGTTTTGCGGAACATAAAAAGTTCGTCAAGTGGGATAGAAATAAGTTTCAATTAAATAAAAGGGTGATTTTGTATAAAATCTGACACACCCCATCCCGTAGGTAGGGCGTGTCGTGTAGGTCTCGTTGGTATATTCATATGCCAAAATTGAGCTATGTATGAGAAGTTATTAGTAATTGTCGTTTATGTGCGTTAATTAACGTTATTTCAGTTACTTCTCATATAAGCGAGACCTATCCAGAGGACGAGCGTAGCCAGGCTAGGCAAGGAGGTTACGACCCGTCTACATACCAGTGAGTGGGTAGTTATTTTCCGTATATACCTATATAAATGAGTTTTGCCCAGAAAATCAGTTTAAATGATAAATGATATGAAATGCGATATGAAATGCCATGCAAAGTATCTATTTGTTTAATTATGCATTATTGATTGTTTATATTAATGTCGGTGCTGAGGACGCACAGGTAAGTGGCAGGTAAGTTTACATGCTAATTATTGTGAACGAATGATGAAATGTGATGTGATATGATATGATTAGAGCTCATAGACCTGCACACTGATATTAGTGCTCAAGCCCAGAGAGGGGCTCAGTCTTTCACGTGTTGTTCACCTCCCGCACCGCATGCTCGCCTTGGATCCAAGTTAGGTGCTCAGTTCTGTCGAATAGGCCACTATAGGTGGGTTCGACTCGTAGGTGACCCGCGATTTATCGCTCAGTCTTCACGTGATTGTAGCACTAGAGCATATTAGTTTATTACCAGTGATGTTGTGCAGACCACTAGAGGTGGTATTGATGTGTGTGCAGGGTATATATATGATTTGATTATGATGATTATGAGTTATATGAATTGTTTAGTATGATATGAGCTATATACAGCCGAGGGCTGAGATGATATTCGAGTATTCAATCACATTCACAGGGATGCTTTGGCATTCAGTTGATACTTTGGCATGGCATATACATACTTTCATACATACGTGTTTTCAGCGGATTTTTGAGAAATATATATGAGTATATACTTTATTTCTAGGAAATTATACAGGTTTTACGGCGAGGGGTTATAACTTTTGAAAGGAAAGGTTTTGAAAAGAATTGTTGCTGACCCACTCAGTTTTATGTTTTTCGCCCCTCCAGGTTCGAGATAGAGCAGAGCTTTGGTGGCCACGAGGAATCCAACGGTGTTCTGACAGAATTCACAAATGTAGGATTCACCTTCGGGTGTTACATCTTAGTATTTGTATCTTTAAAGCTTCCGAACTGTGTAAATGGTTACGTCACTCTCACGTGACGGCCATCATGCCCTCCTTCGGGACAGGGTGTGTCAAAATCAATAAAAAGTTACAATATTGACAATATATCAACAATATTTATGTTATTTATAAATAGATCAATAATTTACTATGATACTTAAATGCATTTAAAAGAAACAAAAATTACAAAATCTGCCACTGCAGCTGTTACGACCTTCAACTAACATTAGGGGTGGTATTGGTATGACTACCGTACCAAAACCCATGTACCAATTACCATGCCAAACTTTTGGTATGACAAAATCTATTACCTTTACTGTGCCAAACTTTCGGTATACCAAATTTTGGCATGCCAAACAGTTATGTTGGCATGGTATGGTAATGGTAATTACCACTTTGTTTTGGGTCACTCTTTTTGCCCAAAATTTGGAAATTTTTCCAATCCAATTCAAGTCGCAAACGTATTTTGGGCCACTCTTTTGGGTTTCTAAAACTTTTTTGTTTAATTATGAGAATTTATATAGATTCATTTAAGAAAAAATATGTAAGTAGATGGAAGAATTGTTGAAAGAACCTAGCATCCCTAAAAAAAATAGTACGCAGATTCCTAGACTCCATTTTTACATTCTTTAAAATTGTACATAAATTAACTTGATAGACGAAGTCAGGGAGAGACAACCCAATTTGATGAAGGAGAAGATGAGATGGACAGCGAAAAGAGAGAGCTGCCGAAAAGGAAGAAACGGAGATGAAGTCGACAACAAGATGAGAGAAAAGATAAAGTCACGACGGCTGGAAGGTTTAGGTTTTTTTTTTTATCAGGAAAGCAAAGGTCAGAGGATGAGAGAATGTGTCACATCCCGGCCCGGGGTGGATCACTTCCTAGGCCCGCTCCACCACCGCAGCACGATATTGTCCGCTTTGGGCTTACCATTCCTTCACGGTTTTGTTTCTGGGAACTCACGAGCAACTTCCCAGTGGGTCACCCATCCTATGAGTGCTCTGGCCCCCTTCTCTCTTAACTTCAGAGTTCCTACGGAATCCGAAGCCAATGAACTCCCAAACGGCCTCGTGCTAGGTAGGGATGGGAATATACATTTAAGGATCACTCCCCTGGGCGATGTGGGATGTCATAATCCACCCCCCTTAGGGGCCCGGCGTCCTCGTCGGCACACTTCCGGCCAGGGATTGGCTCTGATACCAATTGTCACATCCCGGCCCGGTGCGCCCACCACTTCCCGTGCTCGACTCCACCTTAGCACGATATTGTCCGTTTTAGGCTTACCATTCCCTCACGGTTTTGTTTTTGGGAACTCACGAGCAACTTCCCAGTGGGTCACCCATCTTGGGAGTGCTCCAACCCCCTTCTTGGTTAACTTCAGCGTTCCTACGGAACCCGAAGCCAGTGAGCTCCCAAAAGGCCTCGTCGACAGGTAGGGATGAGAGTATACATTTAAGGATCACTCCCCTGGGCGATGCCCCGGGCCTGCTCCACCACTGTAGCACGATATTGTCCGCTTTGGGCTTACCATTCCCTCACGGTTTTGTTTCTGAGAACTCACGAACAACTTCCCAGTGGGTCACCCATCGTAGAAGTGCTCTGGCCCCTTTCTCGCTTAACTTCGGAGTTCCTGTGGAACCCAAAGCCAGTGAGCTCGAAAAAAGCCTCATGCTAGGTAGGGATAGGAATATACATTTAAGGATCACTCGCCTGGGCGATGTGGGATGTCATAATCCACTTCCCTTAGGGGCCTGACGTCCTTGTCGGCACACTTCCGGCTAGGGATTGGCTCTGATACAAATTGTCACATCCCGGCCCAAGCGCAGCCACCTCCCGGGCTCGACTCCACCGTAGCACGATATTGTCCGCTTTGGGCCTTCCCCACGCCTTCACGGTTTTGTTTCTGGGAACTCACACGAGAACTTCCTATTGGGTCACCCATCCTGGGAGTGCTCTCGCGCGCTACTCACTTAACTTCGGAGTTTCGATGGAACCAGAAACCAGTGAGCTCCCAAAAGTCCTCGCGCTAGGTAGAGATGAGAATATACATTTAAGGATCAGTCCTCTGGGCGATGTGGGATGTCACAGGACCAGTGGTCCCTGCATTTAATTTTTTTATTTTTTATTTGATCAGCGGCAAAACGATGCTGTTTATAAATAAAAAATAAAATAAAAAATTTTACCAGGCCCAAAACGACGTCGTTTTGGCCTAGATTTAAAAATAAAATAAAAAAACTCTGCACAGGAATCAGATTTTAGAACCACCGTGGTGGTGCTTCCCAGTTTCCAGCTGAACCAGAGGGGTTCAAGTCTCGTTCTTGCCTTTGTTTCCCAGCTTCCTGCCGTACACATACTATTAATATTGTATTAGTTATTTATTCATATATATATATATAATTAGGTATTATTATCATTATATTATGCACTTTATGTTTTTTTCCTAGTCATTTATCCAAAACCATTCTGTGACATCCCACATCGCCCAGGGGAGTGATCCTTAAATGTATATTCCATCCTTACCTAGCACGAGGCCTTTTGGGAGCTCACTGGCTTCAGATTCCGTAGGAACTCTGAAGTTAAGCGAGAAGAGGGCCAAAGCACTCCCAGTATGGGTGACGCACTGGGAAGTTGCTCGTGAGTTCCCAGAAACAAAACCCTGAGGGAATGGTAAGCCCAAAGTAGACAATATCGTGCTACAGTGGTGGAGTGGGCCTGGGAAGTAATCCACCCTGGGTTGGGATGTGACAAATTGGTATCAGAGCCAATCCCTGGCCGGAAGTGTGCCGACGAGGACGTCAGGCCCGGGTGGATTGTGACATCCCATATCGCCCAGGGGAGTGATCCTTAAATGTATATTCCCATCCCTACTTAGCACAAGGCTTTTTGGGAGCTCATTGGCTTCGGGTTCCGTAGGAACTCCGAACTTAAGCGAGAAAGGGGCTAGAGCACTCCCAGGATGGGTAACCTACTGGGAAGTTGCTCGTGAGTTCCCAGAAACAAAACCGTGAGGGCATGGTCGGGGCCCAAAACGGACAATATCGTGCTACGGTGGTGGAGCGGGCTCAGGAAGTGATCCACCCCGGGCCGGGATGTGACAGGTCCCCATCCTAATCCCACCTAGTTTCAATTATACCCCCGCCATTTTCGCAGATAACAAATCCCATCCTCCCACCTTTTACCCCCTTTTTCCCACACGACAAAACCCCTCCAGACTTTACTTTTCAAAATTGTCCCAAATCCCAACAACACAAGAAAGCACGACAGCCACCTTGTTCTGTTAACCACCAAGCTCCAGTCTTAACTCGTCACGCTAGCCAGCTCCAATTGAGGTAAATTTTTAATTTTTATTTATTTCAAACCCTAATTGATTATTGAATATGAATTTTTGTTTAATTGATATAAGATTATAGGGTAATACATTATATGGTTATTGATTATAGATTATTCATATGAATACTATAATTATTGATATATATATATATATATATATATATATATATATATATATATATATATATATATATATAACTTGAATACACACATGATCTAGCAAGAAAAAAAACAGCTGAACATGGTGAAGACTTTTACATCATATTTATACTAACATAATAAACCCCAACTCAACCAACTAAAACCCTAAATAAAATGCAGCTTTGCAAATGCCAAAAAATTGATTGCAGTAACCACTATAAACCCTAATCGACTTACTCAATTACTTAAAAGACCCTGCTGACCAGTTGTTGTTTAGAATAAAAATTGAATTCTTGATTATTCATATGATTGTGGGTATTGATTAATTAAATTCTTGGTTTGATTAGATATTACTCTATAGTCTACTCTAGGATTAAGAGTCTAAGATATTTTTTTTCTTCAATTATACAGTTACGTAATAGAACGATACTATAAGAAACAGTGTTTAAATCCTTCTGCAAATATTCCGGATAGTCCTCTTCTTCAGTGGCAGATGCATTGAGGGGCAGGGGGTCAGACCCCCTGAACTTGGGTAAACGTATATGGATACCTTGGGTGCTGACCCTCCGAACTTTGGTGAATGTCCATAGATACCTTAAGTGCTGCCCTTTTGAAGGTTAGAGTTGGCTTCATACATGCCCTTCAATTATTTGATAAAATGTTTGAAAGAAGCGTGAATGAAATGGTGATCTCAGTGAATAACAAAGCATCATCATTCTTGGACAAACATATTAATGGGATGCAATGATATCAAACATTGTTAGTGTGTTCAAGATAAGTGTGTTTCTTTGTTAAGCATTCATATGGGAGCAGCCTTGGAACATGTTAGTTACCCTCGCACATGAGGCATTAACAAGTGTGTAGTATGCCTTTCCAAATGACTTCAGGCCTACCAAGACTCTATGAAATGGCGATATGCATGCTATTTCTGGTAAAAAAATATTGCGCGCGTAGCGCGCTATTCTTACTTACCCCCCTAATATTATTTCCTGGATCCGCCACTGCTCCTCTTTCTTCAAATATTCCGGGTAGTCCTCCGACTAGTCCTCCATCAAGTATTCTGGGTAGTCCTCTTCCCTTGTATTGATTAATTATGGAAGACATTACTACATAAAAAGATTTGGTTGTTGCCATTTTTCTTTAACCTTGCACTCTTTTAAGTTCGCCCCTCCCCCTAAGAATTCCTTGCTTCGCCACTAAGTACCTGTGACATTTGTAATCCAGAAACGAAGAATAATAAGTAATAATATTATGGAATATTCCACTGCTGTGTGAGTCTTCAAATCATAATTCTTTAGCCTAACCCCCTCATGCACGATAACTTGCAGCCTTTAGGCCCGTCCATCACGGCAGTGTTGATCATATAAGGTTTGGCATTTTATGGGAATTCAACTATGAAACCATACCAGCTGTGTTTTGACAATGAAAGTACTCTAGTAACATAGAATGGTACCAATGATATCAGCAAATACCGACATCGGTTGTATTACAGTTTCAATTACCGAGAATCACATCGTTACTGTAAATTATTTAGCTTGTTGTTTTCTTTGTTTTTAGAAGGCGTATTACTTTTTTTTTTTTTTGGAAACTTAGAAGGCGTATTACTTTGCCTCAAGGAGTTACTGTAAATTGTTGTTGTTTTCATTTTGGATTAAGTACTTAAAACCCGTCAAATTTTTAGTGTTATTTTAAATTGGTCTCAATCTTTTGATACATTCCAAACAATTATCCAACTTATTGAAAATATTACATCCATTATGCCTTTAGTTAATTTTTCTATTAAATGTACATGTGGCAACAATGCGTTCCACTTTTTAGCTTACTTGAACATTAAAATAATACTAAAATTAACTTCAAAAAGACATGAAAATAAAAAAATAAAAGTAAATAAACAAATTCCAAAATAAAATGAAAAATGAAAATCGAAAATTCTCAAATATCAAGTCCCCGCCACCTTCAAGCTCAACCTACGACCATTGAAACCCCATTCCTGCGTTTATATTCAAACCCACCAACGGAGCATATCATGATCAACACTGATACTAATTACCTCAAAATCTAAATTTCAAACATATGGAACCCAATGATCTAGGTATTGAATTGGATCGAAAATGAACCTAATGTAAGACGTAGTTAATTTAACAGAAATTTAACTGAGGCTTAACAGATCTGAATTTTCAATAGATTGGTTACTTGTTTGGAATATTTAAAAAGGTTGGGATCATTTTGAAATGACACTAAAAGATTGAGGGGTTTTAGGTACTTAATCCTTTCATTTTTATATAAGAAATAGGCTTTACCCTGAAACTCAAGTTCATTCTCATTTTACCTTGTAAACTCAAATTGTGCCACTTAACTCATGTTTGGCCTTTTTGTGGAGAATATGTCTTGGGTTGAATGAGGAAATAGCTTGCTAGGGGTCAGTCCAGGGACTAAATACGCCTAACAAAGCCATAAGACAAGTTGTCTCATCACTTAATAGTGATAACGTGGATCCTCATGTAGACATGCAAAAGTAAAAAAGTCTAAAGTTAGGCACGCACTTATGCCTATAAAACCAACGGCCCATCGGTTCCCAACTTCATCATTTCATCACCAAATTAATTTGGCAGCAAATTGAAGAACTGATTGCTTAATCATGATGAACAACCAAGTAATCCTCAGTCTCACCTTAGCCATCTTCTTCGTAGGTAAACAAATTGACTTGTTCTGTTCTTTTTGTTTGCAGTTATTTGTATGTGATCTGGTACGTGTCATGATTCATGAAAAATGTTATATCCATCGTTAAACTGTCAGACATGAAATTTTAAACTGATGATTCTTGTTTCGTTTGAATGTTATTAATTTGTGTTCAAATTGATCGATAGTTTGTAACATTATCATTGACACATATATAGAGATATAGAGATATTTTTTTGTTAACATAATGGTTATTTGATTATTCGTTTACTTGGCATGTAGGTGCACATGCAGCTACGATCACCTTCACCAACAGTTGCCCCTATACCGTATGGCCAGGGTCCCTAACCTCCGATCAACAACCACAACTATCCTCCACAGGGTTCGAGTTAGCATCCGGCGCTAGCAGTTCCTTGACCACTCCAGTCCCATGGAAAGGCCGCTTCTGGGGCCGAACCGGATGCTCCACTGACGCCTCAGGAAAGTTCAGTTGTGCCACAGCAGAGTGTAGCTCTGGCCAAGTCGCATGCAACGGTAACGGAGCAGTTCCACCAGCAAGCCTAGTCGAAATAAATATTGTCCCAAACGGAGGCCAAGATTTCTACGACGTAAGTCTTGTTGATGGCTTCAACTTGCCTGTGTCTGTTGCCCCACAAGGTGGCACGGGCGACTGCCAGACCTCTTCCTGCCCCGCCAACGTCAACGCTGCTTGCCCAGCTGAGCTGCAAGTGCAGGGGTCCGATGGGAGCGTAATTGCATGCAAGAGTGCGTGTACACAATTTAATCAACCACAATACTGCTGCACTCCTCCTAATGACACACCAGCTACATGTCCACCCACAAACTACTCTCAGATCTTTGAGAACCAGTGCCCTCAGGCTTATAGCTACGCTTATGATGATGTCAACAGCACCTTTACATGCAGCGGTGGACCAAACTACGTTATTACATTCTGTCCATCAGCCTAGAAATAGAACTAGAAAGGATATTATGTAATATCCCTTTATATCATACTATAGGAGAAATAAACTTTATGAATTTTGACGCTTAGTATTGTCATGAATTTTTAATGATTTCAATGAAATAAATAAAGATTAATACTCTTGCATTCCCCTCTTCGGGGATGAGCTAATTATGACTACTTGCAAATACGTATTTTTACCGTAGAAAATTTATAATTAGAACTATTCAATTTCTAAATTTTTTTTTTTAAATATTATCCCGACAAAAAATCATTTGAATAAGAGATTACATTATTTTTTTAATGTATCAAATAAATTAACCATGTACGCATCAAATAAATCAACAGTGTAACAGCCTGTCCCGGAGATTTCGTACGACGGATATGAAATGATGACACACCCCGTCCCGAATGTAGGGCGTGCTGGCCATCATGATACACCTACTTACATACTCTGCAATTTCCCTTTTCATACCTGGCCAATAATAAAATGGCCTAATGGTATGATGCATCTTAGTTCCTCCTGGATGCATCGCATAAGCTAAAATATGTGCCTCATCAAGAATTGCCTTCTTTAATTCCTCATTATTTGGCACGTACATCCTATTCCCTTGCATAAGCATGCCATCCGTTTCTCTAACTCTGAGATCCTTCTTCTTCCCTTGATTCCTCAAACGAATTAAGGGAAGAAGAAGGATCTCAGAGTTAGAGAAACGGATGGCATGCTTATGCAAGGGAATATGATGTACGTGCCAAATAATGAGGAATTCAAGAAGGCAATTCTTGATGAGGCACATATTTCAGCTTATGCGATGCATCCAAGAGGAACTAAGATGTATCATATCATTAGGCCATTTTATTATTGGCCAGGTATGAAAAGGGAAATTGTAGAGTATGTAAGTAGGTGTATCGTGACGGCCAGCACGCCCTACCTTCGGGACGGGGTGTGTCAGTTATGCCAAAATTGAGCTACGTATGAGAAGTTATTAGTAATTGTCGTTTATGTGCGTTAATTAACGTTATTTCAGTTACTTTTCATATAGGCGAGACCTATCCAGAGGACGAGCGTAGCCAGGCTAGGCACGGAGGTTACGACCCGTCTACATACCAGTGAGTGGGCAGTTATTTTTCGTAAATACCTATATAAATGAGTTTTGCCCAGAAAATCAGTTTAAATGAAAAATGATATGAAATGCTATATGAAATGCCATGCAAAGTATCTATTTGTTTAATTATGCATTATTGATTGTTTATAATAATGTCGGTGCTGAGGACGCACAGGTAAGTGGCAGGTAAGCTTATATGCTAGTTATTGTGAACGAATGATGAAATGTGATGAAATGTGATGTGATGTGATATGATTAGAGCTCATAAACCTGCACACTGATATTAGTGCTTACGCCCAGAGAGGGGCTCAGTCTTTCACGTATTGTTCACCTCCCGCACCGCCTGCTCGCCTTGGATCCAAGTTAGGTGCTCAGTCCTGTCGAATAGGCCACTATAGGTGGGTTCGACTCGTAGGTGACCCGCGATTTATCGCTCAGTCTTCACTTGAGTGTAGCACTAGAGCATATTAGTTTATTATCAGTGATGTTGTGCAGACCACTAGAGTTGGTATTGATGTGTGTGCAGGGTATATATATGATCTGATTATGATGATTATGAGTTATATGAGTTATATGATTTGTTGAGTTTGATATGAGCTATATACAGCCGAGGGCTGAGATGATATTTGAGTATTCAATCACATTCATAGAGTTGCTTTGGCATTCAGTTGATACTTTGGCATGGCATATGCATACTTTCATACACACATATTTTCCAGCGGGTTTTGAGAAATATATATATGAGTATATACTTTATTTCTGGGAAATTATACAAGTTTTACGGCGAGGGGTTATAACTTTTGAAAGGAAAGGTTTTGAAAAGAATTGTTGCTGACCCACTCAGTTTTATGTTTTTCACCCCTCCAGGTATTGGGTAGCGTTTGTTGGTGGTATACGAGGAGCTCATCGGACGTTCTGACAGAATTCCATTTATGTGGGTGTTATTTCTATTCAGTACTTCTGCTTGACTGCATGTAGACTATTATGCTCTGATACCAAACTAACACACCCTGTCCCGAAGATAGGGTGTGACGGCCAGCACGCCCTACCTTCTGGACAGGGTGTGTCAAATGACGAAAATGCCCCTAGGCATTAATTAAGGTATGTGTGTGTATCTACATTTGGGAGTGTTTGGTTGGTGGTATTTGGACCACACACACACACTCACACATTCACCCTTTCTCTCTCTCACTCCCGCACTCTCTCTCTCTACCTCACAGACTCTCTCTCTCACCTTCCCTACGTACGGACACATCCAAATCTACCCTAAACTTTGCAGATCGAGGCTAAGGTAAGCATTTTCATGTTCCTCGTGATTTTAGGAAGCCATTAGTACAAGTTTTAGAACCTGGAACCTTCGATTCGTCACGAAACCGTAACCTCCGATTTGTGCATTGTTCATGCACACGTGAAATGTTGTTTTTCAGGGAATTCTAAGTTCATAGGAAGCTTTATGAGGTCTTAAGGAAGCTTGGAGTAGTTCGTTTGAAGTTTTTGGACGTCGAAATAGCGAGATTGGGGAGTTTTCGTTTTGGCCGGAATTATCGAGGCTTTTTCCGGCTAATCCTCGGCGAGTTGGGGGTCGAGTCAGGTACTGTTGTGTTCATCTTTGTGAGATGTTCATTTTGATATAAAGTACGTAGAAATGGTGCAAAAATGAAGAAGTTATGAAGATTTGCAATTTTTCCAAAAACTGGCGAGAATCGGAGTTTCAGACGGCGGCGGACGGCAGGGACCGGATAGGTTCGCCAGAGAAGAAGGGCGAATATTCCGTCAAGTTTGACGGAATATTCTGACGCCGTCAGGTATCTTTAACGGTTTCTGTTACGTTTTAACGGAATATTCCTAACGCTGCTACGGTTCCGTTACACGTGCCAAGCACGTGGCTGCGCGTGGCCGGCGCGTCTGGCCGTGCCTTGGCCAACGAGTGGGTGGTCAGAAAATTTTTCTAAAAATATGGGGATGATCCTGAGATTGTGTAGATCACAGTGGTATATTCATATACCCAAATTGAGCAATGTATGATAAGTTATTTCTAAGGTTTCGATTATGTGCGTTAATTAACGTTATTTCAGTTAGTTCTCATATAGGCGAGACCTATCCGGAGGACGAGCGTAGCCAGGCTAGGCACAGGGGTTACGACCCGTCTACTTATCAGTGAGGGTGCATTTGTTTTCCGTATATACCTATATAAATGAGTTTTTCCCAGAAAATCAGTTTAAATGAAATGTGATATGAAATGCGATATGAAATGCCATGCAAAGTATCTATTTATTTATTATGCGTTATTGATTACTTATATTGATGTTGGTGCTGAGGACGCACAGGTAAGTGGCGGGTAAGTTTATATACTAGTTTGACGAGAACGAATGATGTGATGTGATGTGATATGATTAGAGCTCATAAACCTGCACATTGATATTAGTGCTCCCGCCCAGAGAAGGGCTCAGTCCTTCACGTGATGTTCACCTCCCGCACCGTATGCTCGCCTTGGATCCAAGTTAGGTGCTCAGTACTGTCGAATAGGCCACTATAGGTGGGTTCGACTCGTAGGTGACCTGCGATTTATCGCTCAGTTTTCACGTGATCGTAGCACTAGAGCATATTAGTTTATATTCAGTGATGTTGTGCAGACCACTAGAGGTGATATTGATGTGTGTGCATGGTATATATATGATGATATGATTGAGATGAGTATAAGCTATATGATATGATGATTGTTATGAGCTATATACAGCCGAGGGCTGAGTTGATTATTTAGTATTCAAGCACATTCACAGAGTTATGCTTTGGCATTCAGTTATGATACTTTGGCATGGCATACATACTTTCATAGATACATATTTTCCAGCAGGATTTTGAGAATTATATATATGAGTATATACTTTATTTATGGGAAATTATACAGGTTTTACGGCGAGGGGTTATAACTTTTGAGAAAAGAAAGGTTTTGAAAAGATTTGTTTCTGACCCACTCAACTTTGTTTTTTGCCCCTCCAGGTATTAAGTAGTGTTTGTTGGTGGCATACGAGGAGCTCATCGGACGTTCTGACAGAATTCACTTATGTAGGACCACCTTTGGGTGTTATTTCTATTCAGTAATTCTGCTTGACTGCACGTAGACTTTTATGCTCTGTATTAGTGGAATTCACACTTCTTTTACACTAGTACTGCTAGTGTTTCGGTTTTAATTGATCCCTAAATTTCTATTCTTTATTGCTTCCGCACTGTACACATGGTTACGTTACTTTCACGTGACAGCCAGCATGTCCCACTTTTGGGTCGAGGTGTGTCAAATAACCTCTTTACATATTAGCCTAAAAATATAGGTACTTGAAAGGAAAAATTCCCTTCTATCTATTACGATACATACAATAGGACAAATAATAAACTCTATTAATTTTAACACATAGGTATTGTCATGAATATGAAATATTTCTATGAAATAAGATGTTGGCTAAGGACTACGTAGCTAATGCGCTGTTTCTAGCTAGCATTAATGCAAGAACAAATGAGTTCAAATTTTTAACCCAAAAAATTTAGGATTTAACCCAGAAATATGTTTTCTGCTCCAACCCTTGTGGGTTAAATTTTAGTCCGAGATTATTAAAAAATGAATTTAGGATTCTTAAAGTAACTTTAAAAAAATAAAATTATGTAGACTATCCTAATTTGATTTTATGAACATTTTAACCAAAAAATATTTAAATTCTGAAAAATATTGAAAAATCACTAAACTGACACCATGAAACTCATCAAACACTATGAAAGAATATGAAACATACATTTTTTTTTAATTACTTTAGCCGTTGGATCTAAATTTGGAGCGTTAAATCTTTTTTTTTTACCGTTGGATTTCATCATATTAGATCTTAACCGTTGGATTCAATTAATTTATAAATATAAAACTAAAAAAAATACATATATATGGTGGGCCAACCCTACTAACCCAGGGGGAATCCTGGCCTAAATTTGCCCCAAAAATGAGTTCTGGGTTAAAACTCATATTTACCCTAAGGGTTGGAGCAAGTTGGGATAGGTTTAGAACCTAAAATTTGAGTTTTACTCCAAGGGTTGGAGTAGATCTAAAGGGGGGTAAAAGCTACATCTCACCGGAAAATGGTACATTTGCCAATTTTTCAGTAGTTTAGGACTTGGAAAATGAATGAAGAAGTTTGATTCTAAAATTTTATTTTATTTTATTTAAAAAATGGACTAGCTGGTGGCTTCGCCACGGCAATCCTCTATTCCAAGAGCCAGGAAGGCTCACAGAGTCATTTCAGTCTTCCCCTGACCACCGTCATGTGATTCACCAACACTAGGAATTATTCCTATAGTTTAAAGTTGAGGGGAGTTTGGCATTGTTCATAAGCACATTGAAATTTAGGCTTGGCAATTTCTGACACAATCCGATAACCCGACACGACACGACACGACACGAAATTAACAGGTGTTCGGGTCGACACGATAACGAATCGGGTCGTTATCCGATAACCCGATAAGCACCTATTAAGATAGCAGGTTGGTTCGGGTATACACGTGGGTAACACGATACATGGTAAGCAAAATATCAATTGAATAATTTTATAACCCTAAAAAATTCTATAATAATTATATATATTAATTTAACAATTTTATACCCATAAAAATTATAATAATTATATATATATATATATTAAATTAAATATTAACAATTGCTGACCATCAGATCGGCTTAACATATCATTCAATTTCTTAACTGTTATACACACAAAATAAATAAATTTAAATCTACTTAATACACACACACACACACACACACACACACACCATTGAACTTGATGGGATTAATTCTACGAAACTAATTTCAACGATCCAACCGTCAAACTTGTTTGGATATGTTTCGAGATCGCATCAGCAAAAAGTAGCAAAAAACAAACATTTAGAGATCAAGTAACAGGACAAAACTTTTCAACGGTTATCAACAAAAAATCATGGGTAAATTACAAAAAACTACCTCAACTATTTATGTTACGACACTTTCATACCTCATCTTTTAAAGTTGACAATGTCATACCTCATCTTACGAATTTGTGCCAATGTTATACCTTCCGTTAATTGGCCGTGAATTTTTCAGTTAAATGCTGACGTGGCTTGATCCGGAACCCATTTTTTATTAAAAAATTATTAAAAAATAAAAAAAAATCATTTAATATTTTTTAAAATATTAAAATAATAAAAAAAATTTATAAAAAAAATAAAAAATAAAAAATAAATAGAAAACCAAAACACCCGTCCCCTCCCCCCTTCTCTCTCTTCTCCCCATCTCCATCCTTCTTTCCCCTGCAACTGCAACCCAGAAAAAAGAAGAGAGAAAAAAAAAAAAAACCAATTTGTCTTCCCCCTCCCCACCCCCTACCCCCTCCACTCTCTGCACCCACTCTCCGCACATAACCTCCCCACCTTCGCAACCAACCTCGCACCCACTACCTGAAACCCAAAAAAAACCCAGATCCCGATGGAATCGGGAAACCTTCGGCATGCCGATTTCGAAGGTTGAGAACCTAGGTGCAGAGAAAATGGGAGGAATGGGTGTGGAGGGAAGAGGGTGGGGGGGGGAGACAGACAAACTGGGTTTCCGTTTTTTTATTTTTATTTTTTTTTTCCGCTCTTCTTCTTCTTCTTCTTTTGCAGGTGGGGTGGGGGTGGGCGCAGGGTTGGGTTGGGGGGGGGGGCGCGGACAAACTGGGTGTTCTCTCTTTTTTTTTTTTTTTTTTCCTTCTTTCTCTTCTTCTTCTTCTTCTGCAGGTTGGGTGGGTGGGAGTGGGGGTGGGGGTGGGGCAGGGCGGACGAACTGGGTGTTTCCTTTTTTTTTTTTTTTTTTTTCTTTCTTCTTCTTCTTCTTCCTCCTCTTCCTCTCTTCCTCCATCTTCTTCCTTTTTCTTCTTATTTCTGGGTTGGGTTGTAGGAAGATGGGGAGAGAAGGGGGAGGAACGAACTGAACTGAGAGTTTTTTTTTTTTTCTTTATTATTTTAATATTTAAAAAATATTAAATAAAATTTTTTAATAATAAATTATTAATTATTTAATAAAAAAAGGGGTCCCGAATCAAGCCACGTCAGCATTTAACTGAAAAATTCACGGCCAATTAACGGAAGGTATAACATTGGCACAAATTCGTAAGATGAGGTATGACATTGTCAACTTTAAAAGATGAGGTATGAAAGTGTCGTGACACCAATAGTTTAGGTAGTTTTTTGTCATTTACTCAAAAATCAAGATTTAATGGTTATTTTAACTCTGATTTTGATGGTTTTTTAGAGCTACACTTCTTGACCCTATATGAATACAATGAATGAATTCGATCTTCAATTTAAAATATTTACACTAGTGGATACCACCACAAAATCTTATATTATACTTAATGAAAGTATAAATAAACTCTAACTGTTAGTGAATCTATCGTTTTGATGGGATACGCATTCTACGAAACTAATTTCAACGATCCAACCGTCAAACATGTTTGTATATGCTTCAAGATCGTATACGCCAAAAATCGCAAAAAACAAACATTTTGAGATCAAGTAACGGGACAAACCTTTTTGACGGTTATCAACGAAAAATCACGATTTAACTGTTATTTTTACTCTGATTTTGATGATTTTTTACAGCTACACTCCTTGACCCTATATGAATACAATGAATGAACTCGATCTTGAATTTAAAATATTTACACTAGTGGATAGCACAAAATCTTATGTTATACTTAATAAAAGTATGAATAAACTCTTAAGTGTTAGTGAATCTATTGTTTTGATGGGATACGCATTCTACGAAACTAGTTTCAACGATCCAACCGTCAAACATGTTTGTATATACTTCGAGATCGCATATGCCAAAAATTGCAAAAAACAAACATTCTGAGATCAAGTAACGGGACAAAACTTTTCGACGGTTATAAACGAAAAATCACGATTTAACGGTTATTTTAACTCTGATTTTGATGATTTTTTTACAGTTACACTCCTTGACCCTATATGAATACAATGAATGAATTCGATCTTCAATTTAAAATATTTACACTAGTGGATACCACAAAATCTTATGTCATGATGATCGATGAATTTTTTTGTAAAAGGAATAACATGCAAGCTTTGAGTTCCATTGGCAAGGTCTAAACTTTTGAGAAAGGCTTCACAAGCTTGAAAACAAAAACGCTTTCATTTTGGATATCCTTGCACTTTTAATATTTTGTAATAGACTAGTAGTGTATGGATGTTTGTTTATTAGGCCCTTATTTTCGAGTGTAGATGTAGTACTTAAACGACAAATGTGTTTTAATGTTTTGAAGTAATATTTATATGGCAATATAACGGATCAGGTCACTTTACCCGTTGGGTAAAGTGACCTGACCTGTTAAGGACCCGTTAAGATAACGGGTGTGACACGACATGACTCGTTAAGATAACAGGTGTTACACGAAAATGACACGAACTCGATAGACATGACCCGTTTGCCAGGCCTAGTGAAATTGGCTACATTTCCATTTATTTCCATTTAATTACAAAACTGCCACTCTTTTGAAAACAATTAAAAAGAGTTGGGTTTATGCAATTTTGGCCTGGAATTGGGTTGTGCCGTGTAGGCCGGGCCTGTTTTCAACAAGGGCAATTTCTAAGGTGCAGACGGAGCTTTGCGGGCGGTGTGTGCAGATGGGATATGGACCGTAGGATTAAATTTAAACGGCTGAAAACGAATCCATCAGAAAAGGGCTTAGTGTGAAACCGGGTTAAAAAAGACTCGTAAGTTAATGAAAACGGTACATGCGAGAATTCTAAAAATAGGAAATTAAACTCTCCCCCTATCCGCACGACAACAACAGTTGAAACCAGAAAATTTTCTTCTCCTCTGAAAAATCTCATTCTCTCTCAATATTGTGCTCATTCAAAACTTTGGTAGCGTTCAAAAAGTTCATTGCCATTCGAAATCCAACCAGAGTATTATTGTGGTTGTTGTATTCGGCTTCACTGCCTTTCAACATTCATGCATCTTTGGTTTGAGGGTGAGCAGTTGTTTATGTGGAAAAAATCTGGTGGTTCCTTGATTGGAGTGGGTTTAGAGTCGTTGCTTTCACCAAAGTCAACCTCAAACTTGATTCACGAAAATAAATTTGAAATTTGGTGAGTTTGGAAATTTGGAACCCTAGAAAATAATTTCTTATGTGTGTAAAAGTGCGTACTTTTTTTAGTGCTTATGGTTAATTATCCAAGTGGGTTGATGAAATTAGTTGATGTGGAAGTATTTGGAAATTTTGGTGGGATGTAGGTTTATGAACTGTGGTTGATAGGTTGTGTACAAGTTATATGTGCTTCAATTTGTTTTGTTGAATTTATATTATTGAGTTGGGAATGATTTGTGTTGATGAATCTTTGTTAATTTTATGAATTAATTTGGTATTTCTTAACTCATGAAAGTTCATTCATAGTAGATTTATAGTTATAAGAACTTGTTGACAAATTGTGTCAATGTTAAACATTGTTGTATTTGATTGTTATCAGGGTATATGTTGTTCAATTTGGTTGTGATGAATGCTTGTATTGTTATGTGTACATGAGATGGCAAATCAGGGGGTTGAACACGCAACAAAAGAAGAAGAATCTTATTGGGTAAGGGTTAACAACCTTTCTCAAGCTAGTCATGTCCTAGGAGGCATGCGCCACAAGTTTAATGATGCACAACTTGCTAATTTTAGGGCTTAATGCTTTGGACACTTAGAAAGTGTCCATAAATTAGCCTTTAGTGGGAAATTGGTGCATGAATTGTCGCTCCATAGAGTGGCAAATCAAGGGGTGAAAGACCTAGATGATTCATATATTTAATAGGCTGTGAGGTTACCCGGTTCAAGAAGAATTTTTGCCTCATTACGGGGCTTCGTTGTGATGAACCTTATGATCTAAAGGTTGAGCCTTCCAACATTAGACTGTTGACTAAGTATTTTCCTCAAAGTTTGGTTTAGTTGGAGAGAGTAGCAAGGGTAATGGTAAGGGTAAGGGTGTGGGTGTGAAGGGCAAAGGTAGAGTGAATACTGCCCCCAAGAAAACTACCAAAAATGTTTCAGTGACATGTGCCGAGCTTGAAAGAGTGTTTAAAGAATGCGGGGATGAGGTTGACGTGTTGAAAATGGGGCTGGTTTACTTCATCGATGGTGTGTTCATAGGGGTGCGATATCGTTCGAAAAACTGCAAGACACACTTTGTTTTGCTACTGCTAGAAGAGGAAGATGAAGAGGGGATGGTGATGCGGAAGGAGATGAGGAGAAGAAATAGGAACAACCGAGGTGAAGTAAGAAGAGGCAGAGATCTGGATGGGGCTGCAAAGAGTTTAGTTATGCCTTTTAGGTACAATTTGTTAGTTTGATTGAGTACTAATAAGGGTCAAATTGTTGGGATTGTGGTAAGTACTAATTCAATGTACGTTCAGGTATAGGCATACAAAAAAATTGCCCTACTGGAGAAGCCACTATGGTATTGCAAGATGACTGTTCCGGCAACGATGACTGATCCAGCAGCCATCCCAAGAATTCTCCAGTGGTCGACAACGAATATGCAACCGATCCATGAACATGTCCAGATGTACATAACTAAGAGTTGAGAGGTAGTAGATGCCGAGGGATCAAGAGGGAAAGAGGTTATGTGAGGTGGGGAAGAAGTGGGTTTCCAAGAACTTGTAGGGAATGTTGATTTGGAAAGTCATGCAGGTGTGTGCTAGAATGTGGTTGCACTAGTCGGAGAAAAGATAGGGCACGAGTACGCAAAAGTCGAAAGTTTTGATGATGCTATTGTTAAGGGTGAGCACGTTAGAACGAAGAGGAAAGTCTGCTACACCAGGGTGATGACAAAGACTTGGGCACCAAATGGGGCAAATAAGAAGACGAAAATGGTGCGTCACAGGACATTGACATTTGATGTCATAAAGTGCCAAAAACTCCAAGATGGTGTGTCGACAAAGCATGTTTTGCAAAGGGGAGCGTCTTTTAAAGCAATCAACTCAGGCTGTATTGTTGAGGCGCTTGAGTATTTCTATCAATTTAATAGTTTGAAGAATGCCAGGAACAAGTAAGTGATAATTATGTTTTGCTTTTGGTGCTTTGGAATTTATATTCAGTAAACGACTAGAATGATGACGGTTAATGTTTTTTTTGTTACATTGTTAGTCTAGTTGCCTGGTTGGAGAATATGATGGTTGGAGACACATACTTCTAGAGACGGCTCATTGACAAGGAAGGGTGGCTGTTAACCGATGAAAGTCAGTAAACATTTTTCTTGATGGAGTGTTTCCATTCTGTTGGGATTGCATTGGTGTGAAAGTTTAATTAAAAATTGAGTGTTGCAACACATTCATTTGCAGTTGTATCGCCTCCGGAAGCACGGCAAATAGGCTCAAAGGGTAGGGACAATGTTGAGCACTAACATAAACGATTAGTTTTTGGTAAACTATCCAAGAAATTTTTTGCTAATTATGTAAATTTGTACAATTCTAATGTTGAGTGTGATTTTAGGCAGTAGAAGTGTTGTACATGTCTTTTACTTTATACTTTGATTGTCTACAGTCGTTGTGTCAGCGCAACCACATTGCGAGGACAACTCAAAGAGCAACCAGAGGCTGAAAACTTGAATTGTCCATTCCATTCTTACCTGTCATTTTGAAAACAATGGGGGGGAGCCATTTTCTACATCATGGTTGGTCAATGTTGAGAGGGTAAACATACCCCTCAACCTCGATAACCATTGGGTTGCTGTCAAGATAAACTTGAAAGCTTTGAGAATCACTATGTACAACTCATTGAGATCAACAACACACTCCCAAAAAGCGACAATGAAATTGGCTCCAATCTCCTATGTGTTGCCCGATGTCCTTCGAAGTATGTCGAAGGAAGTGAAGAAGGGATCTTGGCTCATCGTTGTAAGTCGAAGGGCTCCACAACAAAATAACGAGTTAGTTAAAAATTTATTGAATTGTTAGTTAAGTTAAATGATTGAATTGTGTGTGAATTGTTTTTTAAATTTGTTTAGGGGGCACATGGGGGACTGCGGGATTTTCACTTTAAAAGTGATAAAGTTCTTGTTTGCTGGCCTTCCTCTCAATCTTATTAAGCCACAAAATGTGCCTGCATTTCGATTGGGGATGGCAGTTAACATGTTGCGTGAGGTGCACAATGTCTAGGGGGTATTGGATGATTCAATGATTGTCGATGTAATCTTGTAGTAGATAAAGCAAGTATTATATTGTGAACATGTGGTCGTGTTGACTAGTATAGTTTCCTATAATTTAGGATTTCCTAGTTTAGGATGGATCTCGTGTAATCTGGGAGAAATCTCTGTGTAATATCCTGTAATTATTCTTCCCTATTTGGTTAGGCTTAGGATTGTATATTATACCTCTTCCTGAGAAGAATAAACATGTCATTCAAAGCATTTTCTTGGCACCAGAGCCCAGGTTAAAGGAAAAAAAAAAAAAGAAATAGTGCGTTGTGCGCAGACCCACAACCATCAGCCGCGCAACAAGTTGTGCAGTGTCGTCCAACCATTGAGCGACACCATCATTGCTAAACCGAGAACCACCATCCGTGCAGCTAGCTGTGCATCGCACCCGTCCGACTAGCGAGCGAATCCATCGTTGCTGACCCCAAGTCTAATGCATCCACCGTTGCATCCACCCATCACGACCCGCTGCTGGATCACGGGGCCATATTCGACTACCCTAGATTGAAATTAGCTTGACCCACAACCCAAAAACCTATACGTTACCACTGCAACTATTCTTTGATTTGAAACCACCACACTGTTTGCACCGTCCTGCTGTCTAAGGAATTACCAAATCTCCACAACCCGCATCATACACTACCAGTCGTGTCACCAACTCCATTTAAAACCCCAACTATCTTTCATCTTCACCCACATAGACATGCTGCTACTCCAGATAGCAATGATTTTTTTTTCTCTCTCCCAAATCTTCGTTTGCACGAAGACGACGCTAGACAAAGAGCAAAGGGACAAAATACAAACATAGAAAAATTGGGTTTTTTGCTTCAAGCCCACACGGCAAGGAAATTTTTTTGGCTTTTAGATTATTATTATTTTTAATTGTTATTGGGCTATCTTTCTTGTTGGCCGGTGCAAATTGAAGCTTCTTGGGCTTGATTTGCTTGGAAATTTGGGCTTTACCGATCACCAAGTGCCGAATTGATTAAAGTTGCTTGGGAATGGCAGTGTGACAGCCCGTCCCGGAAAATATTGATTTTATAATTTATTAAGTGATTTTACGAAAATGCCCTTTGAGGCACGCGCATTGTTTGAGGTTAATCGTTGTGTCGTGCCATCTAAGATTTGTTTTCTTGACATATCCTCGTAGTATTCGTCGCTACGGACGCGTGGGCGCAAGCGGTTCGTGATTTGGAGTTATAACGAAAAAGATATTAAAGTTTGAAGTTTGGGCATTTTATGAATTTTATTATAAAAGTTTGGTGTGCCATTTGGATGGCCCAGATTAAAGGAAATCTGAAATGGATGGCTAGGATTAAAAGGAATAAGATTATATGAGTTTATGTGTGTGTGTGTGTGGCTGGTGGAAGAAGAAAGGAAGAAGAAGATGATTGGGCAAATCTACCCAACCAGGAGGAAGAGAGAAGAGAGCTCCGGGAGAGAAAGGAGAGACCTGGCGAATGGGGAGAGGAGAGAGGAAGAGAAGGACCAATCAGACAAGGGGAAAGGAGGAAAAGAGAGAGGGCGAGAAGCGGAGGAAGAAGAACAGAAATGGGTCTTCAACCCGCGACCCGCGCGACCCGTGGGTTTTCCACCCTTGTCCGTCCAAATTTCTTCATTTTTCCGGTGAGTTACTTCAAACCATCACTTGGAAAACCCTCTATGATCTTCCCTCTTCCTATTACACCCCAAAAATCAAAGAATTTGGCCTTGAAATTGGATGAAACCGTACGGTGTGTGTGCGGTGGCTTAGTGTACAAATTCTTCAAATCTTGAAACGTTTTCTTTCAATTGCTAACACCATTAGCATTCCCTTAGGACCTGGAACAAAGCCCAAGCATTAGTTGGAGCATCGGAGTGGTTTTGGAGGTCGAATTGAAAACACCCATTTCTAGGGTTCTTCACGGTTTTGGCAAACTTGGAGCCTTTCCAGGCCGAATTGGTCTTGGTCACAGGTATGGAAGTTGTCCTACTCTTTGAGATCTTCAATTCTGAAACTTTTGGTAATTTTTGGAGAAAGTTGAATTTTCCGGTGAGCCGGGGCGGCCGACCGCCACCCACGGCGGCGCGTGGCCAGTGGGCCGCCAATGTTATTTTTAAGCTATATTGGATGTCCTGAGTTCAGTTTTGATGGTGGCTTAACGTTGGTTGATCATTTGGACTTAATTTCGATACGATTCACGGTTAGGCCAAAAGATGAATCGACGATCCAACCGTCGGATCGTCACCAAACTTTGGTACGTAGTAGTACGTAATATTTGAAGATTGTAGGAACTTACGGATCGGGAATTCGATGGACGGATCTTCCCGAATTGGATTTGTAAGTTCATAAAATAAAAAGTTAACCGCCATTCGGTTTTGGAAATGGGGGGAGATCCAACCGTCGGATCATAACGAAATTTTAGGATGTTGTTCTAGAGATTTATTGTGGACCTCTGGAAGTTACGGATTGGAAATCTGAGTTGCAGATCTTCCAGATCGAACTTCATAATGACGTGTTTTATATAAGTGATATATTCTATCGATATGATTCTGAGGCATGATTTGATGATTGTTCTAGGCGCCGATCGTCATGACGCCTTGATGTGGTGCTAGGGAGTTGTAGGGCGAACTCCAGGTGAGTGGGCAGTTTATTTCAGTATATATATACTTAACGTTTTCCCAGAAATCGATTTTTGAATGAAAGTATATTTTGAAATGCCATGCACAGATTTATATGAATATGTGAATTGAAATGCCATGCATAGAAATTACATGAATTATGTGAATTGTTATATGATGCATATATATGAAATGGTGCTGTGGGCGCACAGGTGAGTATCAGGTGAGTATTCAT
The DNA here is from genome assembly GCA_024362995.1 of Heteromeles arbutifolia. NCBI lineage: Eukaryota > Viridiplantae > Streptophyta > Magnoliopsida > Rosales > Rosaceae > Heteromeles > Heteromeles arbutifolia. The sequence goes on from JANCRC010000022.1 coordinate 2,096,589, forward strand.
TATTGTTGTGAGGATGTTGAGATGTTTTCGAGCTCATAACCTGCACCCCCGATGTTAGTGCTTATGTTATTCACCCGCATCACACGTTCACCTTGGATCCAAGTAGATGTTAGTCGTACAGACCACTAGAGGTGGTTCCGACATGCTATTCGTACAGACCATTAGAGACGGTTCCGACTAGTAGGTGACCTTAGATTATGTGCACATATGATTGATGAGAGAAGCACTAGAGCGTATTATTACACCATCTGAGTCGTACAGACTACTACAGGTAGTTCCGACTCATGTGCAGCGTAGTGCCGTACAGGTCGCAGTTGGCGACTCCGGCAGTGCCGTACAGGTCACAGTTGGTGACTCCGGCTGGATTGGATATTGAGCTCTAGAATCAGCCGTACAAGACCACTGCAGGGTCTCCGGTTGATTTATTATTTCACCTGATTTATGTTGATGCATCCATATTATGTTTTGGCACATGACATGTCATATTTTCTGAAAAGTGATAAAGAATGGTGTTTTGAGAAATTTGAAGCTATATATATTTATAAATGCTATTTTCTGGGAAAGTATACAGGTTTTACAGTGAGGGGTTAGAACTTTGATAAAGAAAAGTTTTGAAAAGACTTGTTTTACTGACCCACTCAATTTTGTTTTGCGCCCCTCCAGGTTCGAGTTAGAGCAGAGCTTTGGTGGCCACGAGGAATCCAACGGTATTCTGACAGAATTCACAATGGTATTTTTAAGCTTCCGAACTGTGTAAATGGTTACGTCACTCTCACGTGATGGCCAGCACGCCCTCCTTCGGGACGGGGTGTGTCAGTTGGTATCAGAGCCTAGGTTGCAGTCCTGTACATCTTGAGAATTCTCTAGTGTCTTCTGTCAGAACAATACCGCCTCGTAAAGAGCCACGTCGTTTAGTTGAGTCTAGTTTTCCCTATTTAGCTCAGTTATGAGAAGCTAGTACTAATGTGACTGAATCACTTTATGGAAAATGAAAGACCTGAGGGAGCAGGTTGATGACTTAATCATTTGGAAAAGGTGTTTCAGATTATGCAAGTTAAGGAAATCTTTCTTTTGACGGTAGGTCAAGACGACTACCTGGTTTCTGAGTATTGAAATTGCATCCTGGTGGAGACAGGAGTCTTGTATGACGTCGCTAGAGGAAACAGCTGATCGAGAGTTATTTAAAGAATTGTTGAAGGAAAAGTTTAGTCCTCCGGCATATATTGATGGTGAGAAGCGATAGTTTACAATTTGAGACAAGGAAAGATGACGGCAAATGAGTATTATAGAAAGTTTACGGAGTTGTCTCATTACCATACATATATTGTTGAGAATCGAAGACTCAGAGCTTCAAAAGGAAATAAGGCTAGTTCTAGTTCTTCCAGCTGAGGTTTTAGTGCCACTGGTCAGAGGTATGGTGGTAGATTTACTGGTGATTCCAGATTTCAGAGACAAGGTGATTCAGATAGAGGGAATGTACCTTTGTCCCGTAGGTACAATAATGGACGCTTTGGATAGTGTAGACAAGAAAGCAATGGATGCTTTACATGTGGATAAATGGAACATAGAGCTGCAAATTGTCCCTAGAATCAGTAATTGCCTCCGTAGTCTTCTTTGCCACCACTAGCGCTGATCCATCAGGTACCTGGACCTAGTAATTATGGTTAGATGAGCCGTGGTGTACAGGATTAGAGTCGTACAGGTCACAAGAGGTGACTCCGACTTATATACTAGCAGTGATCGATGAGTTATGAGTACAGCCGCACATGCCATTTTAGATGATTCCAGCTAGGTGGACGAGCTATAGATTCAGTCATACAGGTCATACTAGCTGACTCCGGCTGATATATTTCTTGGTATTGATGATGTTGCCAAATAGAGTAATGATGGAGCACAATCGAGGCGTGTATATGTATTTCTAATGAGAGACAAGATGGTAATATTGCACCCTTGGGGATTATTGCTTACTTATCGAGACAACAGTGAGTTATCTTTATTGCGGGCTGCAGACCGTAATATCCATAACTTATTGTTGGATTCGTTAAGCGAGTAAACAAGTAGGTCATCCTACGTTAGTGTGGTGTTATTCAGAGTGTCCATTGATGGTGAAAGATGTTGTTATGCCAGTGAATCTTATCTCGTGAGATATTGTGGATTTGGATGTGATTTTTGGCACAGATTGGTTGCATTCTGATCGTGCCAAGATAGATTGCTACGGGAAATCAGTTACTTTCAATCGATTTGGATGACCAGAGGTTACTTTTGGGGGATGCAAAGTGGAGTGAGGTATGCCGTTATTTCTGCTGTGAGAGCAAAGAGACTGTTATCGAATGGCTACCTAAGATATTTAGCTCATGCGGTACTATGATGTTGCTCTGAGTAGTGTGGAAGAGGTCTAGGTGGTTAAACATTATCCTGACGTTTTTCCTGAGAATTTACCTAGATTGCCACCAGACGGAGATGTGGAATTCACTATTGATTTGTCTCCAGGTGTAGAGCTTATATTATAAATTGATTCATGATGAACAAAAAGAATTGAAAATTCGGTTACAGGAATTGGTTGATAAAGGTATCATTTAACCTTGTATGTCATCATGGAGAGCCCCAGTTTATTTATGAGGAAGAATGTGGACATTAAGGCTATGCTTTGATTATAAGCAATTAAATCGGGTAACGATTGAGAATCGTTATCCATTACCGCGTATTAATGATTGTTTGATCAGCTTAAAGGTGCCTGTGTATTTTCAAAGATTGAATTAAGGTCTGGTTATTAACCAATTGAAGATTTCAGTGATGATGTCCCTAAGACAGTTTTCAGAACTCGTTATAGTCCTTGCGAGTTTTTGGTAATGCCATTCGGATTGACGAATCTTATGAGTTTGACGAATGAAGTATTCAAGTGAATCCTTAAAAGGTAACAGCGGTGGATAATTTGGAACAACCCCAAAACGGGACTGAGGTACAGAGTTTTTTTAGCTTAGCAGGCTATTATGGACGGATGGTGAAGGATTTTTTTAGTCATTGCCTTGCCTTTGACGAGATAGACGAGAAAAGAGGTTAAGTTTGAGTGGGATGAAAATTGTGAGCAAAGTTTTCAACAGTTGAAGTATTTCCTCACTCATGCACTTGTATTAGCACTCTCAGATGATAACGGAAATTATTAGGTCTATAAGGATGCTTCTTTGAGTGGTTTGAGATGTGTATTGATACAAAGATAGGGAAATTGCTTATTCTTCACGACAATGGAAACCTCATGAGATGAATTACCCTGCTCATGATTTGGAATTTATGGTTATCATCCTTGCTTTGAAGTATGAAGACATTATATTATTGGTGAGAAAGGCAAGATTTTTACGAATCAAATGAGTCTCCAATATCTGTCTACTCTGAGGGATCTTAGTCTTATGCAACAAAAGTGGATTGAGTTGCTTAGTGATTATGATTGCACGACCAGGGTGATCGTGCAAATGTTTGGGCTGATGTACTTAATATGAAGACGCTCGTGAGAATAAATGCCTTGTATGCTTGTTATGTTCCTCTTCTTGCGGATTTGAGATCTACTGGAGTAAAGTTGGAAATAGAAGAACGAGATGAAACCTCGCTTACTAGTTTTCAAGTTAGGCCTATTCTGATTGATCATATACTCGATGCCCAGAGGATTGATTAAGAAACCAGGAATTAATTGATGCAAAGAATATCGAGAAAAGAAAGACTTCAGAGTTCGAAAATCAGATGGCGTACTTATTCTTGAGACCTGGATGTAGGTGCCTAATGAGATGGAATTAAAGGAAATAATTTTGGACAAAGCGCACTGTTCAGCTTATGCAATGCATCCCGGAAGTACTAAGATGTATCATACTGTTCGATCATTTTACCATTGGCTGGGTATAAAAGGAGAAATAGCTGAGTATGTTAGCAGGAGGATCACCTATCAGTAGGTTAAAGTGGAAAGAAAGAAGCCTTTTGGATTGATACAGTCACTTTCCGTTCTTCAGTGGAAATGGGAAAAACATTACTATGGATTATGTGTATAACTTCCTCGTACACGAGATGGTTATGATGGAATTTGAAGTGGTAGATGGTCGGCTTACTATGTCAGAACATTTTACTCTAGTGAAGAACAACAACCTTTCCAGACAAGTACAACAACTAATTATTTGTTTTATGGAAATGGGATTTTGGCTTACGGATACGTTGAGCTTTTTGGGTATGTTGGTTAATTCTAAGTTTTGGTTAGCGTTGCACGAAGCTTTGGATACAAGATTACTCAATAGTACATCCTATCATTCTCAGACAGATAGTCAATCAGAGATGACCATTCAGATTTTGGAGGATATGCTGAGATCCTCAGTATTGCAGTTTGGTGACGCTTGAATTAAGTGGGTGGATATGATGGAGATTGCCTACAACTACAGCTTTCAGTCGAGCATTGGTATGTCACCGTTTGAGGCACTTTATGAGAAAAGCTTGTCGTACACCTTGATATTAGTCTAAAGTAGACGAAAGAATTTCTGTGGGTCTTAAGATTTTGGATGAGTCTACTCGGATTGTTCAGGTGATTAAGTCTAACCTGAAAGTAGCCCAGGAGCGGTAAAAGAGATTAGCAGATGGATGTGCCATTAATCGAGTGTATGATGTGGATGATTTCGTATTTTTGACGTTCTCTCCTTAGAAAAGTGTGATTTGATTTGGAAAGGAAGGTAAATTAAGTTCTAAGTGCATCAGACTTTATTTGATCACCGAGGGAGTTGGTGAAGTGGCTTACAGGCTAAAGTTGCCTCTAGAGTTGTCGTAAGTGCACGATGTGTTTCGATGATTCGACATTATGTTTTAAATCCTTCACGTGTAAGATATCCTTAACCATTGGAAATTTATCTGGATTTGACTTAGGATGAGGAACCAGTGACTATTTTGGATTGGAAAGAGAAAGTTTTGAGAAATGAGATTGTGCGTTTGGTTAAAGTTTTATGGATGAATCATTCAGTGGAAGAAGCTACTTGGAAGTCAGGAGATTGGATGAGAGAGATGTAACCAAGTTGTTTTATGATTATTAGAGGTTTGATTTGGTTGTACGAATTTCGAGGACGAAATTCTATAAGAAGGGTAGATTGTGACAGCCCGTCCCGGAAAATATTGATTTTATAATTTATTAAGTGATTTTACGAAAATGCCCTTTGAGGCACGTGCATTGTTTGAGGTTAATCGTTGTGTCGTGCCATCTAAGATTTGTTTTCTTGACATATCCTCGTAGTATTCGTCGCTACGGACGCGTGGGCGCAAGCGGTTCGTGATTTGGAGTTATAACGAAAAAGATATTAAAGTTTGAAGTTTGGGCATTTTATGAATTTTATTATAAAAGTTTGGTGTGCCATTTGGATGGCCCAGATTAAAGGAAATCTGAAATGGATGGCCAGGATTAAAAGGAATAAGATTATATAAGTTTATGTGTGTGTGTGTGTGGCTGGTGGAAGAAGAAAGGAAGAAGAAGATGATTGGGCAAATCTGCCCAACCAGGAGGAAGAGAGAAGAGAGCTCCGGGAGAGAAAGGAGAGACCTGGCGAATGGGGAGAGGAGAGAGGAAGAGAAGGACCAATCAGAGAAGGGGAAAGGAAGAAAAGAGAGAGGGCGAGAAGCGGAGGAAGAAGAACAGAAATGGGTCTTCAACCCGCGACCCGCGCGACCCGTGGGTTTTCCACCCTTGTCCGTCCAAATTTCTTCATTTTTCCGGTGAGTTACTTCAAACCATCACTTGGAAAACCCTCTATGATATTCCCTCTTCCTATTACACCCCAAAAATCAAAGAATTTGGCCTTGAAATTGGATGAAACCGTACGGTGTGTGTGCGGTGGCTTAGTGTACAAATTCTTCAAATCTTGAAACGTTTTCTTTCAATTGCTAACACCATTAGCATTCCCTTAGGACCTGGAACAAAGCCCAAGCATTAGTTGGAGCATCGGAGTGGTTTTGGAGGTCGAATTGAAAACACCCATTTCTAGGGTTCTTCACGGTTTTGGCAAAATTGGAGCCTTTCCAGGCTGAATTGGTCTTGGTCACAGGTATGGAAGTTGTCCTACTCTTTGAGATCTTCAATTCGGCAAATTTTGGTAATTTTTGGAGAAAGTTGAATTTTCCGGCGAGCCGGGGCGGCCGACCGCCACCCACGGCGGCGCTTGGCCAGTGGGCCGCCAATGTTATTTTTAAGCTATATTGGATGTCCTGAGTTCAGTTTTGATAGTGGCTTAACGTTGGTTGATCATTTGGACTTAATTTCGATACGATTCACGGTTAGGCCAAAAGATGAATCGACTATCCAACCGTCGGATCGTCACCAAACTTTGGTACGTAGTAGTACGTAATATTTGAAGATTGTAGGAACTTATGGATCGGGAATTCGATGGACGGATCTTCCCGAATTGGATTTGTAAGTTCATAAAATAAAAAGTTAACCGCCATTCGATTTTGGAAATGGGCGGAGATCCAACCGTCGGATCATAACGAAATTTTAGGATGTTGTTCTAGAGATTTATTGTGGACCTCTGGAAGTTACGGATTGGAAATCTGAGTTGCAGATCTTCCAGATCGAACTTCATAATGACGTGTTTTATATAAGTGATATATTCTATCGATATGATTCTGAGGCATGATTTGATGATTGTTCTACGCGCCGATCGTCATGACGCCTTGATGTGGTGCTAGGGAGTTGTAGGGCGAACTCCAGGTGAGTGGGCAGTTTATTTCAGTATATATATACTTAACGTTTTCCCAGAAATCGATTTTTGAATGAAAGTATATTTTGAAATGCCATGCACAGATTTATATGAATATGTGATTTGAAATGCCATGCATAGAAATTACATGAATTATGTGAATTGTTATATGATGCTTATATATGAAATGGTGCTGTGGGCGCACAGGTGAGTATCAGGTGAGTATTCATTATTGTTGTGAGGATGTTGAGATGTTTTCGAGCTCATAACCTGCACCCCCGGTGTTAGTGCTTATGTTATTCACCCGCATCACACGCTCACCTTGGATCCAAGTAGATGCTAGTCGTACAGACCACTAGAGGTGGTTCCGACATGCTATTCGTACAGACCATTAGAGACAGTTCCGACTAGTAGGTGACCTTAGATTATGTGCACAGATGATTGGTGAGAGAAGCACTAGAGCGTATTATTACACCATCCGAGTCGTACAGACTACTACAGGTAGTTCCGACTCATGTGCAGCGTAGTGCCGTACAGGTCGCAGTTGGCGACTCCGGCAGTGCCGTACAGGTCACAGTTGGTGACTCCGGCTGGATTGGATATTGAGCTCTAGAATCAGCCGTACAAGACCACTGCAGGGTCTCCGGTTGATTTATTATTTCACCTGATTTATGTTGATGCATCCATATTATGTTTTGGCACATGGCATGTCATATTTTCTGAAAAGTGATAAAGAATGGTGTTTTGAGAATTTTGAAGCTATATATATTTATAAATGCTATTTTCTGGGAAAGTATACAGGTTTTACAGTGAGGGGTTAGAACTTTGATAAAGAAAAGTTTTGAAAAGACTTGTTTTACTGACCCACTCAATTTTGTTTTGCGCCCCTCCAGGTTCGAGTTAGAGCAGAGCTTTGGTGGCCACGAGGAATCCAACGGTATTCTGACAGAATTCACAATGGTATTTTTAAGCTTCCGAACTGTGTAAATGGTTACGTCACTCTCACATGACGGCCAGCACGCCCTCCTTCGGGACGGGGTGTGTCAGCAGTTTGGACTTGTATGTCTCTAAATCCATCCAACCAACTTGGACATGAGAATACAACCATGCGTACCTCATTTGCTGATGCGAAGGTAGATTTTGAAACTATAGTCGCAGAAGTGTCTGCCACTAATAATACAAGTAACAATGGTAAGACTTTAAAGGTTTTTGCCTCTGTTACGAATAATACGTGGATAATTGATTCTGGTGCTACTGAATATATGACTTGTGATTCTAGATAGGTAGAAATCCTAAAACCATCCACCAAAACTGTCGTGAGTGTCGCCAACGGTAATCCTGCCCCTATTGTCGGGGAAGGAATCGTCTCAATTTCAGACACCCTTAGTCTTGATACCATGCTTGTTGTTCATTCTCTTGACTATAATTTATTATTTGTTGCTTAAATAACTGTCGCCCTACATTGTCTTGTGATTTTTTAGCCTTCTTTTTGTGTTTTTAAGGACATTCGGACTTGCAAGACCATTGGTTATGGTATTAGGAAGGGGAAGCTCTACTACTTGGAGCTGACATCGAATAGTTTCCGAATGTTGACTCAAGCTCCTGTAGTGGAAGGAAATCAGGGGGATGGGAATAAAGCTTCGGAGATTTGGTTGTGGCATCGTCGACTTGGACATGCTTCATTCGGCTATTTGCGGAGGTTGTTTCCTAGCCTGTTTGTTAAGTATGATATTTCTAACTTTAAATGTGGTGTTTGTGAAATGGCTAAAAGTCATCGTACTTTGTTTCCGCCTAGTTTGAATAAAAGTTCAATCCCATTAATGATAATTCATTCTGATGTTTGGGGACCATCTAAAACTGCTACACTTAGTGGTGCTAATTGGTTTGTTACTTTTATTGATGACTGCACACGTATGACTTGGGTTTGTTTGATGAAGTCCAAAAGTGAAGTTACTTCTTTGTTTAAGTGGTTTTACAAAATGTTACAAGTACAATATAAGTCACAAATACAGGTTTTCAAGAGTGACAATGGCAGCGAATATGGAAACTCTGAACTTCGTGCCTTTGTTGATCATCATGGTATTGTTCATCAGACTACACGTCCATATACTCAACAACAAAATGGTGTTGTAGAATGCAAGAATCGTTAGCTTCTAGAGGTTGTTCGTGTTTCTTTGCTCGAGGTGCATCTGTCGTTATCTTTTTGGGGAGAAGCTCTCACCTCAGCTGTGTATCTCATGAATCGTGTTTCATCCCGATCAGTCGACTTTCAGACACCGCTCCAGACTCTCTCTTCATATGTTGATGCTCCTATAATTCCTAATCCTTTACCTCACGTGTTTGGCTGTGTGGCCTTCGTTCATCTTTATAAACAACAGATAAGTAAGCTTGAACCTTGAGCCTTACGGTGTGAGTTTGTGGGGTATACCTCAAATCAAAAGGGGTATCGTTGTTATCACCCTCTGACGAAAAAATTGTTTGTCACTGTGGATGTTGCGTTTCATGAGAATGATATGTACTTTACCAATCCCGAGTCTTCACTTCAGGGGGAGAATCAGACAAAAGTTCAAACTCTTGATTATACTATTCCAGATATAGATAGTGTGAATGATTTGGATTTAAGTAGCGATGTCTTGGAAATAAGTAGTGATCATTCACATGAAAACAATGATGTGAATGAATTAAAACTTAGTGGTAATGTCTTGGAGACAAGTGGTGATCATTCACATGGAAACAATGTCGAAAACCTTGAAAGGGACTCACCATCGGACAGTCCTATGTCGCCAGCTATCTCACAGTCGTTCTTGAGTCCCAATAACCATAATCAATCATCTTCGATCCTGGATACGCCACCACCACGTCGTCTCCCTGATCACGTCAACCAAGGTATTTACTTATGAAGCCAACCCTAAATGCAAAACTAGGTATCCGATGAGTAAGCCCAACCCTAAGTCTAATGTGTTATACCCATTAAGTAATTATGTGTTTACCAATCACCTGTCAGAATCAAATAACTCATTTGTGCATCAATTATCTATTGTATCTATTCCTAACAGTGTGCTGGACGCTTTAGCTTATCCATGTTGGCAAGCAGCAATGAATGAAGAGTTGTCGTCTTTGAAGAAGAATGCTACCTGGGAGATCATAAACTTGCCAGCCGGCAAGAAACCTGTGGCTGATGTGATATAAATGTAGCACACAAATTAAACCCTATTGTTGACAATTGTAGTAAAGATATAAGTAGGGATCGTTCTAGGCCGAGGACTAACTAGGGATGCTAATCAACACAAATAAGACTCAAAAACACTAAACTAGACTCTATAAACTCAAAACTAACTCAAAACACTTAAAACAGCAACAAACAATAAAAAAGACTCAATTGTGGACCTAACAAGTGATTTTGACGAAAATTAAACTAAACTTGACTCAAAAGACCAAAAGAAAACAGATTTTGACCAACTAACAAGACTTAATGAAAGGGGGATTGTTTTTGAAGAATTTAAAACTTAAAACAGAAACTTTGCATAAAACACTTTATAAAAACGAATTTGGTGAATTGAAAAGGGTGAAAAGCTAGTTAGAGGGTCCTTCTCCACACATGACATATGCATATGAACCACTTTCCATTTATTATTCCTTTAGACATGAATGACAACACTCCAAGTTAACCGTGAATGCACAAATTAACCATTAGATTTTCCTTAGTTCATTGAATGAAAGATACATCACAACCAAATTATCCTTATCAAGTCTCCTAACTATGACAGCATGATAGAAAACATATCAAAGGTCATTAAGTTCTTTGAAAATCATAAGTGTTGACGAGGCATTCGTAACTGTGACAGCATGATACTCTTGCCTAGGACTTACTTATCATGATTGTGACTAGCAACCTTTACTACTTGTGAATATAAGTTCATAACGATTAGATGAAACTCCCTTATACTCTAGCATCAAATTCATGCATGCAAATTAAGTGTCGACCCCCAATTAACACACATAAACAAGTTTTGATAACTCAGATAAGCAAATCACATTCTAGTCCCAAGAAACAATAACTGGACGTAATCAATTCATATATAACATATAATCATGGCTTCAAATTCACCTCTAACTATAAAGAAATTAGTTCCTCATGTCCACAATTAAACAAAGAAACTTAAATTAAACATTAAAACAAAGATAGAAAACACCTAGAAATGCTCCAACAATCCAAGCTAGAATGGAAAGCACAACTCCAGATTTCTTCCTTCCTTCCTTTGCAAAGCTGCAGCACAAGAGGGATGTACGGCTGATTATGCCGTAGAGAAGTGTGAATGATAGAGGGTGGTGTTTGATTTGTGCGGCATAAACTTGTATTTTTAGGGCTGGATGAAAGGTCACGGCAATGAAGGATTATGAGTCAAATTATCTCTAAAAATAGAACACTTTATCTCACAATCCAAAGGGGAAAAGGTTATGCAATCCTAGCAGGAAATAAGGCATCTAGAAGGTCAAAAACCAAAGGGAATAGGGACAAAAGGTGCGGTTGGATTTCAGGGTTCTAGAAGGGGAGGGCACGACACCAATGTAAGAGAGGATAAGGTTTCTTCTAGAACATGTTTTTATGTCTCCTAAACTGAAAATAAATCCCTTTTGCAATTGGAATTAAGTTAGGATAAGGTTAGGATAGGATACGATAAGATAAGGTTTGGATAATGTTTTGGATAATTCTCCTTCTTTGTAGCTGATTCCTTATCTTCAATGACTTGAATTAATTTCTTCAACTCTTTTGCACATTCCTAGCCTCTCTTGAACTTCAAATTCGTCCATCCATCTTGCTCCATACTTGTGATATCCATTCCAAGCCCAAAAATGCTCCAAAATGCATCTTTTTGCCAACTTTGCCAATTGGACCTACAAACACACGAAAATAGCTTAAAACACTATAATAAGTAGAAACTAACTAAGAAAATGCAAGGAAACAAGCTAACAAAGTCGCATAAATATGCTTCTATCAAATTCCCCCACACTTAGCATTTGCTAGTCCTCGAGCAAAACAAACAAACAAAACATAACCTAAACCTTCCAACGTTCGCCTAAGGGATTTCCAATTAAACATGACATGCTAAAAATCATTACTTACATAAATTTTCACCATCCTTACCCTCGAGCACATATTTAATCATAGTTACCACTCACTAACTCGCATCTAATCAATTAAAACAACTTTTTGAATGTAGTAACATGCCTTAGAGAATCCCTCAATTTCTCACCGGATACACTCTGATTTTCACACAAATTTTCTGACTACACTCCCTACACTAGGTATATGTGAGAGGATTGATGTAAACATGAAAACTAGCACTCACATATGCATTAACAAAGAAGGCATTTTCTGGAATTATTAATGCATGTATATATATGATCTCATGAATGGAATGCCATTACTTAGACGCGAGAACCAGTGATACCATATACTCATACCAATCCCAAACTCCACACATTGAAACACATAACAATTAAGATAGAAGTCAAAAGGTTGTAACGAGGCTAAGGTATTGGCTAACAAAGAAAGGTAAAAGATAAACAAAAGTTCTTAAAGAAATAGTAAGCAAAGCAATGAAATCAACACTTAGAATTCACTTTTGAATGCAAAAATCAACTTTGAACACAAAGGGAAGATTCAAACAACTTTTAGGGCCAGATTCAAACTTTTGGACCCTTTCTTCAGCAACCAATGCTTGTGAGCTCATTCTCACTTATTTTTCAACTCTTTTTCACACACTTTTTATTTTTTCTTCTCTTTTTATACCAATTTTTTTTCTTCTTCTTTTTCTGTGGCACACAAAACCTTCCCCCACACTTGTTTTTCTGCATAATGTCGATCAAAAGGAATTCCCTTTAAGAACTGCTTCACTATCCTTTAAGAACAAGGATATGGATAGTCCTATACTAGGCTAGGTAAGGATAATGCGGGCTAACAAAGAAAATAGGCTAATTAAGGCTCAAAGGGGTTAAACCTACAATACATATGCTAAGGGTTAAGGCTTTTTGGCTCTGGTTTTAACTAAACAACTTCATCTTGTTATTTGTTATGCTAATCAATTTTATGCCTTGAATGAAATGGGTATGAGTTCTAGTATTTGGATCTATAATGATGAAATGCATTCTAAGTGGCAACCAAGCAAAGAAACAGTGAGATCATGCAACGACTTTAGAAAACAAGCATGTTACAAAAACTGATTTTTTTTCTTTTTGTGATTACATGTGAATTCATGAATGTCAACTATAACCAAGCATAAACCAAAGAGCATATCAAACTTCAATCCATGTTTGTAACATTCTTTAACAGTCATGCAATTAAAAACCAAATCCTCATCATTGTGTTGGAAGGTACTCTAAGACACAAACACACAAAAACGACTCTTTTTGGGTTTTTTTTTTTTCAAAACTTTTTCAAATTTTTTCTTGAATTTCCGTATTTTCTTTTAAAGACATATAAAGACACATCAAAACACAATAAAAACACTCAAAAATAGTGAAAACAACTTTAGAAATGCTAGTTGGTAAAAACCCACGAATTTTCAACAAAAACACTTTGTTTACCCCCCCACACTTAAACCAAACATTGTCCTCAATGTTTTCAAGCATAGACTCACACATAAGCAAGCAAACAAGCACAACTAACAAACATGACAAGCATGGCAAAGTAAAAGCAATAAAGAGTAGGGTTTAGGAACGCAAATCTAGTTGTGATGCCGGAGAGTTCCTAGGTCTTCTTTATTTGCATGGGTTGCCTCCCAAGAAGCGCTTGCTTTAACGTCTTCCAGCCGGACAAACCTTCCTTCTACTCTTCAATGGGGCTCACAGCATGGAAGGATGTGTCCTCCGCGGTATGTTCTTCAAAGTGCTCATAGTAAGGCTTCGAACGTTGTCCATTCACTTTGAATTCTTGTCCCGTCTTTAAACTTTGAATTTGGACTGCACCATGAGGAAATATATTAGTAACAATAAACGGACCAATCCACTTAGAACGTAACTTACCTAGAAATAGATGAAGGCGGGAATTGAAAAGTAACACTTTCTGCCCATTGGAGAACGTCTTGGTGCGAATCATCTTGTCATGAAAGACCTTCGTCTTCTCTTTGTAAATTCGAGCGTTCTCATAAGCTTCATTCCTAATCTCTTCAAGCTCGCACAATTGAAGCTTTCTATAAATTCCTGCGGCATCTATGTCCATATTGCAGGTCTTGTGATAGGAGCATATTTATGCGACTTAGCTAGCTTGTTTTCGTGCATTTATGTTGTTATTCCTTAGTTATTTTAGTGTTTAAAGTCATTTTCGTGCAATTTCAGGTTCTAAAGGCAAAGTATGCAAGAAAGTGCATTTTGGAGCCTTTTGGAGCAAAATTGGGCTTAGAATGGATATCACATGCTTGGAGTAAAAGGAATGGACGAAATTGAAGACTTGAATATGTTAGGATTCCTAATCAACGAAGGATTCCTAATTGAAGAAGGATTCCTAATTGAAGATGGATTCCTACTCAAACAAGGATTCCTACTTGAAGTAGGAAAGTTAAGCCAAGGTTTCCTATTTTGGTTTGACCTTTCCTAATCCTAAATGTCCCTAAGTTCCAGCAACAATGATGATCTCTTATGCATTTTAGGACATAAACTAAACCTTGTCCTTGTTTCCCTTCCTTTGCCGCACCTAAATCAGCAAGGAAACCCTTGTTCCTTGCCTTGCAAGGCATTCCCTTGCCCTTTCCCTCTCAGCCGCACCTTGTTGCCTAATTTCCTTGGGATTCTGACTTTAATTCCTATTTCCCTTAAAGTTTTGGTTTAATTTCTGTTACCTAAATTATTTCCTAGCTTTAAATACCCTAAAGCCTTTAAATAAACCTTCCTAGCCGCACCAATTGACCATTCTACACGCTTTCTGACGAAAATCCACCTTCCATCCACCTATCTACCTATCCATCCTCTACCACCCATCACCACCCATTATACACATCCTTGGTCACTTGTGCCGCAGCAAGGTGGAGAAGAAGAAAGGCCTTTGACATTTCAAGCTTGAAGATTAGAGCGTTTTAGGTGTACTTCGTTCTTGTTTTCAATGTCTACTTTGTTATTACTTTCTAATTTTGCTGTAAACATGAGTGGCTAAACCCCTTCTTAGCTAGGGGGACTTCGAAACTATGAGCATATATGTGATATGAGTTGATTTCATCCAGTTGTGATTTCATAAATCGTGAATACAATTTGCTTAACTGTTTGATTAAAACTTATTCTTGTGTGTTGATTAAGGAGTCCTACTTAGTTTGCATGCTAAGATTTGATGCTAAAATATAAGGGAGTTTCACCTAATCGTTACAAACTTATATTTACAAGTAGTGGAGGTTGCTAGTCATGATCGTGTTAAGTAAATTCCTGACAGGAGTGTCATGCAGTCATAGTCACGAATGTCATGTCAATGCTTATGATTTTCACAAAGCTTAATGATCTTTGATATGTATCTCTAGTATGCAGTCATATAGGGAACTTGATAAGAATAATTTGGTTTGCGGCGCTACGTCCAATTCAATGAACTTAGGAAAATCTGAAGGTTAATGCGTGCAGTCACGATTAATTTGGGGCATTGTCGTTCATAGTTCATAGAAAGAACAACTAGAAATCGATTTGTGTCGCATATATGTCATGTGTGGAGAAGGAACCTCTAGCTAGCCCATTATCCATCCAAAACACCTAATTTCGTGCAAATCTGTCTAGTTTTAGTTTCTGACTTGTTTTACTTTAAATTCGTCCAAAACCCAATCCCCCTTTAATTAAGTGTGTTAGATTAGTTAGAAGTGTGTTTAAATCTATCCAATTTAGTGTTTTGAGTCTTACTAGTCTAGAATTCGTCCAAATAATTCCCTAGTGTCTGTTTTGAGTCTTTTTGGCTGTTTTAAGCTGTTTTGAGTCTTTTAAGTTTGTTTTGAGTCTTGTGCAGTGTTTTTAAGTTTAGTTTTGTGTTTGTAAAGTCAGTTTAGAGGTTTTAGCAAGCCCTCCTAATCCCCGGTCCAGAACGATCCCTACTTGCCTCTTTACTACAATTTGACAACAAGAGGGTTTAATTTGTGTGTTGTTTTACATCGCATCATCTTGACTGCCCAATACGCCTTGTGCTCCAATTCAACGGGAAGATGGCATGGTTTCCCATAGATGAGCCGAAATGGGGACATTCTAATTGGTGTTTTGTAGGCCGTACGATACGCCCACAATGCATCATTTAAGCGCAAGCTCCAAACTTTGCGGTTTGGCCCTACGGTCTTCTCCAAAATCTGCTTGATTTCTCTATTTGAAACCTCGGCTTGCCCACTTGTTTGAGGATGATAAGGTGTTGCCACCTTGTGCGTGACATTATATTTCTTGAGTAGCGCCTCAATGGTTCGATTGCAAAAGTGTGAACCCCCATCATTGATAAGAACTCTTGGCATTCCAAATCTAGCAAATATGTTAGTTCTTACAAAATCTGCAACCATTTTAGAATCATTAGTACGGGTGGCTTTTGCTTCCACCCATTTTGAAACATAATCAACCGCAAGTAGAATGTAAACAAAACCATGAGATGAAGGAAAATGACCCATGAAATGAATGCCCCAAACATCAAAAATTTCGACACCAAAGATAGGGACTTGCGGCATTTGGTCTTTTTGTCCTATGTTTCCGGTTCTTTGACAACGATCACATGTTATGAAAAAAGTTCTAGCATCCTTAAAGATAGTGGGCCAATAAAAACCACATTCAAGTACTTTACGTGCAGTCCTTTGAGTGTCAAAGTGACCTCTACATGCATAAGTGTGACAAAAATTTAAAATCAACTGAATTTCAGAATCATGCACACACCTACGAATGATTTGATCAGAGCAATATTTCCACAGATATGGATCATCCCACACATAATTTTGTGCCTCATGTTTGAGGTTATCACGTTGGTTTTTGTTTAGCTCACTTGGAATCACTTTAGACCCTAAATAATTGACTAAATCAGCATAGCAAGGTGCACTTACCTTAATGGACAGCAATTGCTCATCTAGGAACGTCTTAGGGATGGCAATTGGGTCCTCTTCACGCACTAATCTGCTTAGGTGGTTAGCCACTACGTTTTCAACTTCTTTCTTGTCCCGGATTTCGATATCGAACTCTTGAAGTAGGAGCATCCATCGAATAAGCCTTGGTTTAGCCTCTTTCTTCGTAAGTAAGTATTTCAAAGTTGCATGATCAGAGTAAATAATGACTTTAGTACCAAGTAAATATGAATGAAACTTATCTAAAGCAAAGACAATGGCAAGAAGTTCTTTTTCCGTCGTAGAGTAGTTCAATTGAGCGTCGTTCAAGGTCCTTGAGGCATAGTAGATGTCGTGCAGATTCTTGTCCTTCCTTTGTCCTAACATAGCTCCTAATGCATAGTCGGAAGCATCGTACATTAGCTCAAATGGAAGCCTCAAATCTGGTGGCATAATGATTGGTGCCGTGGTTAGCATCTCTTTGAGTTGGTTGAAAGCCTGCTCACATTCCTCATCAAACTTGAAAGCTACTTCCTTTTGAAGGAGACGGCACAAAGGTTGAGAAATCTTCGAAAAATCCTTGATGAATCGCCAATAGAATCCTGCATGACCAAGAAAAGAACGAATCTCTCTCACCGAAGTAGGAGAGGGTAAGTAGCGTACAAGATCTATTTTTGACTTATCAACCTCAATTCCCCTTTCTGAAACGATATGACCTAAAACTATACCTTGTTTTACCATAAAATGACATTTCTCCCCATTTAAAACAAGGTTAGTTTCAACACATCGTTTGAAGATTAATGTAAGGTTATCCAAACAATTATCAAACGAATCACCAAATACACTAAAATCATCCATGAATACCTCAATAATCTTCTCTACGAAATCTGAAAAGATACTTACCATACATTGTTGAAATGTGGCAGGTGCATTACATAAACCGAATGGCATGAGACGATAAGCAAAGGTACCAAAGGGGCATGTGAAAGTGGTCTTTTCTTGGTCATCCGGAGCTATGACAATATGATTATATCCTGAATAACCATCAAGAAAACAATAAAAAGAATGACCGGCTAACCTTTCACGCATTTGATTAATGAATGGCAAAGGGAAGTGGTCCTTTCTTGTGGTGGCGTTGAGCTTCCTATAATCGATGCATACTCTCCAACCTGTTTGGATATGGGTTGGCATAAGCTCATGCTCGACATTCTTCACCACTGTCACTCCGGATTTCTTTCGCACAACTTGAATCGGTGAAACCCAACGGCTATCCGAGATAGGATAAATCACTCCACAATCAAGAAGCTTGATAATCTCCTTCTTCACAACTTCCATCATTGGAGGGTTGAGTCGGTGTTGAGCCTCTCGAGTTGGTTTAGCCCCCTCTTCTAGAAGTATGCGATGCATGCAAGTTGTAGGGCTAATACCTTTAATGTCGGCCAAGGTCCACCCTATGGCTGTTTTGTGCTCTTTCAACACCTGAATCAGTGGTAATGCCGTGAGTGTTGAAGAGATTATGACCGGCAACGTTTCTTTGTCTCCCAAATAGGCGTACTTCAAATGACTTGGCAATGGTTTAAGTTTAAGAATCAGAACTTGAATCATTGAAGGTAACAACTTATTAGTAGAAACGGGAATTGAAATCGAGATTGGAGACTTACCATGATATTGTGGCAATGCCCCTAGGGCAGCCACCATCTTGCCAACTTCTTCACTAGGCACGGCCAGATTGGGTTTTAGGCCCAATCCCTCAGCAATTGTTCTTTCAAGGGGATCTTTGTCTAATGAATCGAGAAAGTCATGTGCCAATGAATCAAATACATCAATAGAAAAACAAGAATGATCATCCTTAGGATATTTAATAGTTTCAGAAATATTGAAATCAATAACTTCCCCATCAAATTCCATCGTTAACGTCCCTTTGAACACATTTATCTTGGTGCGGGCCGTTTTCATTAAAGGTCTTCCAAGGAGGATCGGCAATGAGGTAGAATGGGCTGCATCTTCCATATCTAGCACGTAAAAGTCCGCTGGAAAGATCAAATTGTTAACCTGCACCAAAACATTTTCCACAACTCCTTCCGGATATGCATTAGAACGATCGGCCAATTGAATAATCACACCATCGTTTTTTAGCTCTCCTAAGTTCATAGATGCATATATTGGATAAGGCATGACGTTAATTGAAGCTCCTAAGTCTAACATGGCATGTTCAAACTTATTATTTCCAATAATACAAGGAATTGTAAAACTACCCAGATCTTTGCATTTAAGTGGTAATTTCCTTTGTAACACCGCATAAACATTCTCACTTACCTCGACCACCTCTTTATTTGAAATCCTTTTCCTTGTTGTGCAAAGCTCTTTCAAAAATTTGGCATACTTCGGAACTTGCTTGATTGCATCAAGGAGCGGGATATTGACTTGTACTTTCCTAAAGGTCTCCAGAATGTCCTTCTCGTTCTCTTCTTTCATCGATTGCTTGAACTTGCTAGGAAAGGGCATGTTTAGTGGAATAGAACTTGAATGGGTTGAATTATTACTTACCTTGGGTGTAGGACACGGCAAAGGTGCAATTGGAGGCTGCGACATTGTTTCCTTGTTCTTTGCCGTGGCCTCCTTATTCCTTTCTTCTTCTTGCATCAGTTTGTTATCCTCTTGGTGGCCTTGTTGGGATACTTTCGAATGGTCTCCAAATTCCTTACCACTTCTCAATGTAATGGCCTTGGCAGTTTCAAAGCGTCATTTTGAATTGACAATTGTTGAACTTGGAAGTCTCCCTTGCTCTCTAATCTACCCCAAAAACTCAGAAATCTGCCCCAATTGATTCTTCATCTCACCCATCTCTTTTTGATGATTCACCACTACTTGTGCTTGAGTTTGCATCTCTTTGTTTTGGTTTTGCATTCCCTGCGACATAGACGTTAGTAACTCAAGAATTTTAGCACCTTCAAGGGATAAACCTGAAGTTTGTTGGGTAGCTTGCGGATAGGCTTGAGATGGCACAAATGGCTTTTGGAGGAATCCATGGGGCTGTCGAAATTGTCTTTGTTGTTGAGGTTGTTGTGGCTCCATCCACTTGAAGTTAGGGTGATCTCTCTAACCCGGATTGTACGTGTTTGAATATGGATCACTTCTTTGTTGATTTTGACCTTGAAAACCAATAGCGTTTGCACTTTCCCAACCTCCATTCTCGATTAGTGGAGGGCATTGATCATTGAGGTGTCCTTGCATAGAGCACACGCCACATACATTTTGTGTAATCCCTTGCAATTTGGTTACATCAACAACCTACGACACAAGCATAGTGAGGTTATCTAATTTGGATTGAATTTCAGAAATTGAACATACCTTATGCACACTTTGTTGCCGTGGCCCTTCTCTTTGTCTAACACCTTCATATTGTTGTGCATTCAAGGCTCGGTTCGCAATTAAGATCTTGGCAGCCACCGATGTTTGGTCAACCAAGGCACCCTCTGTTGAAGCATCTAGCATTTGTCTTTCAATGGGGATGAGTCCTTTGTAAAAATATTGAATTAGGAGTTCTTCCTTCATTTGGTGTTGTGGACAAGATGCCGGAAAGGATTCTCCTTGGCTTTGTTGGATGCCACTGATTTTCTTCCTCAAAAGGATTACTCGCGAAGTTGGGAAAAACTTTTCTAAGAACCCTCTTTTCATGCTTTCCCAAGAAGTGACGGACCCGGGTGCCAATTTCATCTTCAGAATACTCTCATCCACGTTAATGGGTGTCATGCTTGAGCATACTACTTCAAACTCCTTAAGATGCTTGTTTGGATCTTCCATAGACAGCACATGGTATTTCGGAATATGGTGCAACAAGCTTGACTTCAATTCGAACTCATCGGTCTTTCCTTGGGCAGCCGCGGGGTATTGAATGCAAAAGGGTGCGGCATTGGCCAACCCCGAGGTTGAAAGTTCTTTGATTGTACGATTGTCCGCTGCCATGACTTCTTCTTCTCCTTCAAATTCAGATTCGGCCTCTGAACTTGAACTAGGTTTACTAGGTTCTGGATGACTCCTCTTCCTTCTCAATGTTCGTTCAAAATCGTCGTCAAACTCCAAGATATGCTCACGAACTGGTTGAGAACTTCGAGTCATAAACTAGTACCTAAAACAAGAAAACAAGACAAAGTCAGAAACTTAAAACAAAATACACGAAAAAGAAACAAGGGGATTAGCAAGTTTGCTAATCCTCGGCGACGGCGCCAAAATTTGATGTGATATCAATGTAGCACACAAATTAAACACTATTGTTGACAATTGTAGTAAAGATATAAGTAGGGATCGTTCTAGGCCGGGGACTAACTAGGGATGCTAATCAACACAAATAAGACTCAAAAACACTAAACTAGACTCTATAAACTCAAAACTGACTCAAAACACTTAAAACAACAACAAACAATAAAAAAAGACTCAATTCTAGACCTAACAAGTGATTTTGACGAAAATTAAACTAAACTTGACTCAAAATAGCAAAAGAAAACAGATTTTGACTCAACTAACAAGACTTAATGAAAGGGGGATTGTTTTTGACGAATTTAAAACTTAAAACAGAAACTTTGCATAAAACACTTCATAAAAACGAATTTGGTGAATTGAAAAGGGTGAAAGGCTAGTTAGAGGGTCCTTCTCCACACATGACATATGCATATGAACCAATTTCCAGTTATTATTCCTTTAGACATGAATGGCAACACTCCAAGTTAACCGTGAAGGCACAAATTAACCATTAGATTTTCCTTACTTCATTGAATTGAATGAAAGATGCATTACAACCAAATTATCCTTAACAAGTCTCCTAACTATGATAGCATGATAGAAAACATATCAAAGGTCATTAAGTTCTTTGAAAATCATAAGTGTTGACGAGGCATTCGTAACTATAACAGCATGATACTCTTGCCTAGGACTTACTTATCATGATTGTGACTAGCAACCTTTACTACTTGTGAATATAAGTTCATAACGATTAGGTGAAACTCCCTTATACTCTAGCATCAAATTCATGCATGCAAATTAAGTGTTGACCCCCAATTAACACACATAAACAAGTTTTAATAACTCAGATAAGCAAATCACATTCTAGTCTTAAGAAACAATAACTGGACATAATCAATTCATATATAACATATAATCATGGCTTCAAATTCACCTCTAACTATAAAGAAATTAGTTCCTCATGTCCACAATTAAACAAAGAAAACTTAAATTAAACATCAAAACAAAGATAGAAAACACCTAGAAACGCTCCAACAATCCAAGCTAGAATGGAAAGCACAGCTCCAGATTTCTTCCTTCTTTCCTTTGCAAAGCTGCAGCACAGGAGGGATGTATGGCTGATTATGGCGTAGAGAAGTGTGAATGATAGAGGGTGGTGTCTGATTTGTGCGGCATAAACTTGTATTTTTAGGGCTGGATGAAAGGTCACGGCAATGAAGGATTATGAGTCAAATTATCTCTAAAAATAGAACACTTTATCTCACAATCCAAAGGGGAAAAGGTTATGCAATTCCAGCAGGAAATAAGGCATCTAGAAGGTCAAAAACCAAAGGGAATAGGGACAAAAGGTGCGGCTGGATTTCAGGGTTCTAGAAGGGGAGGGCACTGCACCAATGTAAGAGAGGATAAGGTTTCTTCTAGAACATGTTTTTATGTCTCCTAAACTGAAAATAAATCCCTTTTGCGGCTGGAATTAAGTTAGGATAAGGTTAGGATAGGATAAGAAAAGATAAGGTTTGGATAATGTTTTGGATAATTCTCCTTCTTTGTAGTTGATTCCTTATCTTCAATGACTTGAATTAATTTCTTCAACTCTTTAGCACATTCCTAGCCTCTCTTGAACTTCAAATTCGTCCATCCATCTTGCTCCATACTTGTGATATCCATTCCAAGCCCAAAAATACTCCAAAATGCATCTTTTTGCCAACTTTGCCAATTGGACCTACAAACACACGAAAATAGCTTAAAACACTATAATAAGTAGAAACTAACAAAGAAAATGCAAGGAAACAAGCTAACAAAGTTGCATAAATATGCTTCTATCAGTGGCATGCAAATGGGTCTATACGGTGAAGCACAAAGCTGATGGTGTTGGAAATGTGCCCTACAAGCCAATCATATGATAATACTTTACGGACATTTCACATGTTAAACTAATCTAGTTTAATAAATATAAAGGGCAAAGATTATTGTTTAAGCTGTCTCATATAAATGTTATATGCTTAAACGATAACTCCAAGGAATATGTAATTGGGAGAATGTGATATAAAGAAATTAGATTCAAGAGACCATTCGCTTTCGTATACATATCCTAAAAGTTCCTGATCATAGTAATGCCAATTGGGCATTGACAGTCCGTTAAGATCAGTACGTGCTATGTTTTCTCTTAGAGAGGGTGATTGGTTCTGAGTCATTGGTGTGACTGACACGAAGACAAACATGTAGGTCCTCAATTGAGAATGAGTCCACTGAACTGAAGGAAAATTTGTGAAAAACATGTTCATTTGAGCAACATCTATGGCATGCAATTAACAATTAAAGGCGGAATCATGCTTGTATGCACTCAAAACAAAACATTACCCATGAAATTCAAAGCCTAGTAGTTATGGTGAACCATGACTCAACTCAAATCTTAAAGAAAGGAGTTGAGAAACTTTTATACCTTTGAAGCACCTCTTTGCTTAGCAAAGGTTAATCACCCATGTGAGGGCCTTCTTTCCTTTGTCTCCTTGCTCCTTGGCTCCATGGATATGGATGGAAGAATTGATTCTCCAAAAGTCCCCAATGTAGAAGACCTCTAATTTTCGACACCAATGATGGTGAAGGAAGAAGATGAGTGACCTTGGAGGAGGAAGGATTGCTAGCTAATCCCCTCCAAGGGGGCCGGCTTCCTAGAGAGAAAGGGAGAGACATGTTCTCTCCAATTTTCTCCAAAAGAAACCCTAATGATGAAATGGCTATAAAGTTGCCTTTATACCTCATCACAATGGAGTGGCAAACTTGCAATTAAGCCAAGTTCACTACCCCTCTCTATATGGCCGGCCACTTAAGGGTTTATTGGGCTTTCAAGCCCTTTGTGTTTTCAAGTTGTCATACATCTTGAGCTAATGGGCTTGACATTCAAATCCCATTGGGCCTTGCGGCCCAAAACTAACCCGAGGTCTATAACAAACTTATTCGTTTGATTAATTAACATATTAATTAATCCTAGCCATAAATAATTAAACCATTTAATTATCCTTAATCATCTTCGTTATATCCTTCAGCCATTACCTTCCACGGTGTGTGATCCATTAGGTTCCTTTTAGCGAGGCAGTGGGCGATTAGAACTCTTACTAATCGATTGTGAATTGAAACTTACTTTCAATTCTCCCTTTAGTGATTATACATCTTCAGGGCTTCCACAAGCCATGAGTGACACCTAGCAGTATGTCATGGCTACCCAAGCTAATCAGAAGAGGTTGGAGAACCTATTCAGTTTGGGATTACAATGCAATACGGTCTTTCTCTAATACAATACTCTTGACCACATTGTTTGGATTAATAGTTTATTCATGTCTACTATCCAATGTGATTCTCTTACTTATATGATTACCTTGAATGTGATTTGGAACAACTTCCTAAATATCATTCATACTCTGGCCAGAGGACTACTTTGCATTATCCCAACCAGGAGTTCTCATGTGACATGAGTATGAGAACTCCTCATTGATCGCGTTCAGTGGACTCATTCTCTATTGAGCACCTACGTACTTGTCTTGGTGTCAGTCACACCATTGACTCGAGACCAGTCATTCTCCCTAAGAGAAGACATAGGACGTACTGATCTTAACGGACTGTCAATGCCCAATTTGCAATCCTATGATCAGGAACTTTTAGGATATGTATTCGAAAGAGAATGGTCGCATGAATCTAACTTCTTTAGTTCACATTCTCCCTATTACATATTCCTTGGACTTATCGTTTAAGCATATAACATTTGTATGAGACGGCTTAAAACAATAATCTTTGCCCTTTATATTAAACTAGATTAGTTTAACATGTGAAATGTCCGTAAAGTATCATCATATGATTGGTTTTAGGGCACATTTCCAACAATCTCCCACTTGCACTAGAGCCAATCAGCTTGGTCATCAGTGATGATACCTCTTCTGTAGTCATTTCAAAAATGGCTGAGTAGTAGGCCTAGACAATGGATATCTATATGTTATCCATAGAAGCAACCTTGAGAATAACGACATCACCATTATACATGATTCTTAATCATGTGGTTCAGTCTCTCATTTGAGTTCGGATCTTGATGAGACCTTGATTCCCTAGCTTGAGCTATCACCCCATTAGTGTCGTAGTGTCGGCACACTAGAGACACTTTCTGGTTGGAACCGAATGGAGAGTTCATAAATGAACTTTTCCATCCAAACAACATTGTTGTAAACTTCTATATGGCGATATATATTTTGCATTCATGACGGAAGACACTAAAGTCATTACCTTTAATGTTTCCACCCAAATATCTCTTCAGTCATAATAAAGAGATATCCAATTATCTCTTCATTCAAAATGAAGAGACATCCAGTGATGGATATGATATTAGATTCATAATGTAATACTTTTACGCTTCCATTGCGTTACTCTAATTCTTCCTCATTCTTGAGGAATCTATCCTTTAGTATTTCTTAAATACATAAGGACTCACTTGATAGTTGCCTTGGTTCTGATCCTGGGCTTGCATTGATATCTTCTTGTACCAATCTTGGTACAACTCATATCAACGCTTTTCATACAACATGAAATACATAAATCACCTTTCTGCGTACGCATAAAAGATTCTATTTACGCATTAATTCTTTAGGAGTCAAAGGGGTATGATCCCTTTGTGAAGAGCAACTTCCTAGTCTTACTAGAATTGTCCTTCTGACTAAAGTTTATCATCATACGAGAAACTTCCTAGCATATTTTGTCTATCATTAGGGATTGATATAATCAAATTATATATACTGAAATCTATCATTATAGATTTCCATCCCATGTATATAGACTATGTCTCCCATATACATTCTATCATTATAGAATGTTTAAAGTCATTACTTTAACGAAGAAGAATTCCTAAACGTAATATATCATATATATGTTTTAATTTAAGAATACGATTAACTCCCACTAATCTTTTGTAAACTTAGCAAACAAAAGATTCATTTACATCTTTATGAGAAATCAAACGATTTGATCTTTCTCTCATAAGACGCTTACAGCTCCCACTAGCTTGCTAAGATTCATGATGGATGGATCTTTACAACTTACACGTCTTGTGATTCTTAGTTTTAGACATATATTATCAAGACTATCTTGGTAATGGTTTCGGAAACCCATATTATGTCCAAACATTCAATCACCGTTTAGTTGTAGTTAGCAATCCTCGAATTAATGAAAACCAAGACTACGTCAAAGATGGTTTCTTCCAAGTCAACCAATCTCTTTGATTGTAGTCACCTTAAGCTACCAATTAGCTACGAAGGTTTCATTATTTCGGGTCAAATGGTACTATACCATTTCCTTAAGTATATCTTGTATATACACTCAATGTAGTCATAAGGATTTTCATTCTTATTTCTTTCGAATTAAGAGGTGTAACTCTATGACATAGTCATAAAGTTCAAACCATTCAACTGAGACGGTTTATAAATCCTTCTCAACTACATTTGGAGCTTGTGGTGTAGGAACTAGGTTGTTATATTTGTTGATCATCATCTTGTCACTCAAAGAACCCATTCTTTGAGTTCTATCTCTCGTTCATTTGCTCTATCTTAGGCAAATCCTACTGTAGGATTACAATGAACTACCCAACAAATAACATTTATTAGTTGGTTTATATAAGTGATATCCAAAAGTTAATTTAAGGATATCCCACAAGATTGTTCTCAAACAAATATTGCTTATTAGCACACAACCCCAAATCTTAACACGATTAAGACTTGTCTTTCTTTCCAACTACATCCTATGGAGTTATGAAAATTTTGGAAGATCTTCTAATTGACAATCATATTGTCTTAGAAGTATATATATCCTATATATGTGGGTAATTGATAACATCCAACGAACTAAGTCTTATTCAAGTTCGTTATTCTCCTAATGGAGAAATCTGTTATCTTATGATGCTACTTTCCTTGATTTCTATCAAGGAAACTCTTCTAAAGTGTTATATTTCCTTGGATCAAATCTAAGGAGGTAAATACTTTAGACGTCTTACTCATCAACTTTCATTCTTGAATTCTTTGAAACCTTTTGCAAAGTATTCGGACTTTTGTTTATTCAAAATAAACGATAGTCCAATCGAGAGCGATCTTCGGTGAATGTCATACAACATGAGTAGTATTATGTTGTGGACAAGTGCCACTAACATCTAAGTGAATTAACCTCAACTACTTTATGATTCTTTCTTCTTTCCTAAAGAATAAAGATTCGAACATTTCGCCTCTATACAATTTCAACAAGAAGGCATTGGATCCGGACCTAACGATCCAAAGTATCCATCTATGACCAACTCGTAATTTATGTTTTTAGAGGTGTCACAACTAAGTTGGGATTAGTCACTACCTTGCAACCTTTTGGGTTTTAAGCATCGTCATATTCTAAACAGTTAACACTACCACATTATCTCTACTATAGAGACAATCAATTAGATTATAATAATCCAATCATTGATTAATAAAGAACAATGTTTTGTCAAACAAAACATTCATCCATATCTTATAGTGACGGAATTAAGTTCCTTATTCAAATTGGGATGTAAAGACAATCTTTGTTTTTCCAATTTCTTTGGTAGTTCATATGAGGAAGTAAGTACTATCTGCTTTCGCAGAGATCTATATTTGATTCACGTTCTGAATGTGAAGTACTTTCTCTTCTCTCATTAATCTTCTACCTTTTATTAGCCACACTTTTACAACGATTGTAAAAACATAGTTACTAATACGGAATCAAGCATTCAAGTAGAAGAACTAACTGTTTTGAACTATTCAAGAACAATTTACAACACCTTCGAAAGGTGTGTTCTTGACACTTGCAAGACATTTCTTGCATTTACCCCCTTCCAATGTCCATCCTTTCATAAAGAAAGTTTGTTCCCTTGGAGTTATTTAGCTTTCTTCATTTGACTTCTCCAATGACTACAATAGTCATGGTCCCCAAACTCCCACTATCTCTCTTGAAACTTATTTCAATTGTGTTATACACATCAAACGATTTGGAGAGCGTGCGGTTATTGTTCACCATATAGTTTACAATAAACTTAGTGAACCATATGGATAGGGACACAAAGGTGAAGTCCTAGCCTAGTTTCCCTCTCGTGAAGTGGTTTAACACTTCAACACTCAATGATTCAAAATCATCATAAGTCCATATTGATGGACTATTTTTGTCAACCAACCATCTTGTTCTAAACAAGATTACAAACTTTCAAGAGTTGTTCAAGGCAACTCTCATTTCTTCATACAATAATTTGTAAGTGAAGAATCATGGCACATTAAGTGTCCATGCCCTTGTGCTTACTTCTCAAGTTCCTTGTTCATTTAACAAAGAAACAAGCACTAATGTTTGCATAAACTAAGGGTTGTTCTAAGCAACTCTTATTTCTTCATACAATGATTTGAAAGTGAAGAACTATGACACAAAAAGTGTTCATGTCTTTGTGCTAATCTTCATAAGTTCCTTTGTTCATACAACAAAGGAATAAGCATTGGTTGTTTGTGTTGTCCTCGTTATGATAGACTTATCTAACATGTTCTTCCAATGATACATTATCAATAGGAAAATTGTGAGGAGGAGACTACTTAGGCACATATACAATCCATTTAAGACAATCTATGGGATTGTGGTACCAAGTCCGGAAACTAAAGCCTTTGGCTTTTCTTTGTCAAGTTTTGGATAGCGTTTGCAAATATATCGGTAAATAAATACATAACAAATATAAATTGATTGATTTTAAGCCATTTGATCCGGCTTTTTAAATCAAATAGCACCACCCACTATTTTCGGCAAATTCCATATCCCTCATCGGAATTCGAGAGTTTTGGAGAAAACTCTTAGTAGGGTATGGGAGGCTCACTACTACCAAGCCCACCTCAGAAGAATATCATATTGGCTAGCTTTAATAATAATGAGAGAGTACACTTACTCATTTACATCTCATGTAAGTGCCCATCTTGTTTGGCCTCTAGAGAATGATGCCTCCGAAGAATATCATATTGGCACCATTGCACTTAGTTAAGTTATTCCCACCATGCCAGTTCGTATAGGGGTTCAAGAATAGCCTCAGAAGAATATCATATTGGCCATACTCGTTGCCTACCGTCACAACATCATGTATGTATATAGAACCCCTCCTGAGTGTAAGCACATACTTTGTATTCCCCAGAACTGGGCGAAGACGGTGTACGAGTCACAAACGATCGGAGCCTACCACGGTGGAAGGCCACGAAAGAGTGTTCAAAGCACTCTCGCGCTTGTCAACTTAATAATGGTTTGGTTGAGGGTTTTAGGTCTCATCACATTTAAGCATACATTTTAATCTTATTAAAACAATTCGGTCCTATTACAACTATTGGTCCATTTGATTGATTTAGTAGTATATGATACTCCCACTAAGCTTGTAAAACGGTTTTTAAAGCAAGAGGATATGGTACTACTAAGATAAGCTTTGCATTCATTGATGGACTATATAGTTACCTTAGGGCCTTAGGATGACTATGAACCTTTGATTCGACCCAACACGAGCCTAGTGTTGGATCTCGGTCTAGGGATGGTGATTGATTTTAGTTACGCATTTAATCATATTAAGGCGTGTTTCTCCTATTGGGCGTTGGACCCAACTACTCAAATTTCATGCATATCAAATAAACAAGAAAGGAGTACTTCAAAGTAAAGAAGAGCTTATGCTCTTTACAACATTTGATCAAAACAAATTACTTTAAAGTAAAGAAGAGCTTATGCTCTTTTACAACATTTGATCATATCAAATTACAACCAAAATTAATCTACACATTCCCATGGTTCAAACAAATTTGAGACGGCATTTCACATAGTTCAATTATTGTAGGCTTAGGTTCATAATCACCCTTTCTTTAATTAATTAACGCTTTAACTAATTAAACTTGAATGCAACATTTTCATTTGGTTTTTGTATCCATAGAATTGATTTAAATAGAGCTAAAAGAAATGAAAATCCAATTCTCATTTAAAGATACAAAACTATTTTCTTCTCTACTAATTTGGGCCAAAAAACAATAACCTCAACCATTGGGCTATATTGCAAAACACAAACTTTTGGGGTCACTTTGTAAAAACACAAAAGTCCACTACTTCATGTAATTACAACTAGAACCCAAAAAATTCAACAAATGCAAAAACTTCATTAAAGGAGCAAAACAATTTGTCCTT
This sequence comes from Heteromeles arbutifolia, assembly GCA_024362995.1. NCBI lineage: Eukaryota > Viridiplantae > Streptophyta > Magnoliopsida > Rosales > Rosaceae > Heteromeles > Heteromeles arbutifolia. The sequence goes on from JANCRC010000022.1 coordinate 2,126,782, forward strand.
TAGTGATTTTGGGCCTTTACGTAAAAACGTAAACTTTTGGGTCAAATTGCAAATACACAAAAGTATCAAAACTTTATGTAATTACATAAAAGCCCCAAAAGTACTCCCATTGAGGGAGTGGCCGGTTTTGGTAGGTGAGAGTGATGTGTGTGAGTTGATTTTTAGGTTTGAAAGGTGATGGAAATATGTAAGTGATTGGTATGGTGTGAATAGTTGAAAAAGCATGGGTGAAGTTTTGAAAATTGAAACCATCCATCACTAACAAAAACAAGTAAACAACCAAACACTTTTTTGAATCAAAATTCCCAAACTTTTGTTCTTGCCAAGAACATATCAAGAACAATGAAGAACATCCATGAAAACCCATAAGAGCTCCATGAACATTTTTCAACCAAAAAACACCCCAAAAACTCTCAAACTTAAGGGAAATAACATATTACCATACTAGGGTACTTAGGGGTTCCTAATGTCACTTTAAAACACTTTTAACAAGACAAACATGAACCCAAAAATCCACCCTTTGGATTTGGCCGAATTTCCCAAAAAACATGGCACCAAATTTTAGCTCAAAAATTCATGCTCATATGAACTACATCTACAACATTTGAGATGGCAAATTTTCTAACAAAATTTACATTCAAAGAAGCAAGAATAAAGCTTGTAACAATTACAACATTCAAATCACAAACTATGAACTACAAAACCCAAAAGGATTCACCAACTACTAGACCTAGGCTCTTGATACCACTTGAAGGAAAATTTGTGCAAAACATGTTCATTTGAGCAACATCTATGGCATGCAATTAACAATTAAAGGCGGAATCATGCTTGTATGCACTCAAAACAAAACATTACCCATGAAATTCAAAGCCTAGTAGTTATGGTGAACCATGACTCAACTCAAATCTTAAAGAAAGGAGTTGAGAAACTTTTATACCTTTGAAGCACCTCTTTGCTTAGCAAAGGTTAATCACCCATGTGAGGGCCTTCTTTCCTTTGTCTCCTTGCCCCTTGGCTCCATGGATATGGATGGAAGAATTGATTCTCCAAAAGTCCCCAAGGTAGAAGACCTCTAATTTTCGACACCAAGGATGGTGAAGGAAGAAGATGAGTGACCTTGGAGGAGGAAGGATTGCTAGCTAATCCCCTCCAAGGGGGTCGGCCTCCTAGAGAGAAAGGGAGAGACATGTTCTCTCCAATTTTCTCCAAAAGAAACCCTAATGATGAAATGGCTATAAAGTTGCCTTTATACCTCATCACAATGGAGTGGCAAACTTGCAATTAAGCCAAGTTCACTACCCCTCTCTATATGGCCGGCCACTTAAGGGTTTATTGGGCTTTCAAGCCCTTTGTGTTTTCAAGTTGTCATACATCTTGAGCTAATGGGCTTGACATTCAAATCCCATTGGGCCTTGAGGCCCAAAACTAACCCGAGGTCTATAACGAACTTATTCGTTTGATTAATTAACATATTAATTAATCCTAGCCATAAATAATTAAACCATTTAATTATCCTTAATCATCTTCGTTATATCCTTCAATCATTACCTTGCACGGTGTGCGATCCATTAGGTTCCTTTTAGCAAAACAGTGGGCGATTAGAACTCTTACTAATCGATTGTGAATTGAAACTTACTTTCAATTCTCCCTTTAGTGATTATACATCTTCAGGGCTTCCACAAGCCGTGAGTGACACCTAGCAGTATGTCATGGCTATCCAAGCTAATCAGAAGAGGTTGGAGAACCTATTCAGTTTGGGATTACAATGCAATACGGTCTTTCTCTAATACAATACTCTTGACCACATTGTTTGGATTAATAGTTTATTCATGTCTACTATCCAATGTGATTCTCTTACTTATATGATTACCTTGAATGTGACTTGGAACAACTTCCTAAATCTCATTCATACTCTGGCCAGAGATTCTAAATCATATCATAGAGTATTCCCCCTCAACGTTTGAAGGTTAGAGATCCCTTGTTGCGCATTCACTTGCCTCCATGGCTAAGTGGCTTAACCCCAACTATGCCGTGGACACCCTCTGATGGAGTGACTTTGACATAGCCAAAGATCAAGGACCTAACCACAAGACAACTATGATGCCTCAGGTCAAAGGACTACTTTGCATTATCCCAACCAGGAGTTCTCATGTGACATGAGTATGAGAACTCCTCATTGATCGCGTTCAGTGGACTCATTCTCTATTGAGCACCTACGTACTTGTCTTGGTGTCAGTCACACCATTGACTCGAGACCAGTCACTCTCCCTAAGAGAAGACATAGGACGTACTGATCTTAACGGACTGTCAATGCCCAATTGGCAATCCTATGATCATGAACTTTTAGGATATGTATTCGAAAGAGAATGGTCTCATGAATCTAACTTCTTTAGATCACATTCTCCCTATTACATATTCCTTGGACTTATCGTTTAAGCATATAACATTTATATGAGACGGCTTAAAACAATAATCTTTGCCCTTTATATTAAACTAGATTAGTTTAACATGTGAAATGTCCGTAAAGTATCATCATATGATTGGTTTTAGGGCACATTTCCAACATGAACACGACCAGCAAGGAGGTCTCATACTCATGTCACATGAGAACTCATGGTTGAGATAATGCAAAGTAGTCATTTGACCTGAAGCATCATAGTTGTCTTGTGGTTAGGTCCTTGATCTTTGACTATATCAAAGTCACTCCGTCAAAGGGTGTCCACGACATAGTTGGGGTTAAGCCACTTAGCCATGGAGGCAAGTGAATGCACAACAAGGGATCTCTAACCTTCAAACTATTTGAGGGAAAATACTCTATGATATGATTAAGAATCTCTGACCAGAGTATGAATGAGATTTAGAAAGTCGTTCCAAATCACATTCAAGGTAATCATATAAGTAAAAGAATCACATTGGATAGTATACATGAATAAACTATCAAACCAAACAATGTGGTCAAAAATATTGTATTAGAGAAAGACCGTATTGCATTGTAATCCTAAACTGAATAGGTTCTCCACCGATTCTGATTAGCTTAGGTAGTCATGACATACTGCTATGTCACTCATAGTTTGTGGAACCCCTAAAGGTGTATAATCACTAAAGGGAGAATTGAAAGTATGTTTCAATTCACAATCGATTTGAAAGGTTCTAATCGTCCACTGCCTCGCTAAAAAGGAACCTAATGGATCATACACCGTGTAAGGTAGAGATTGAAGAAACAGCAAAGGTGAGTAAGGATAATTAAATGCTTTTAATTATTTATGGCTAGGATTAATTAATATGTTAATTAATCAAACAAATAAGTTCGTTATAGACCTCGGGTTAGTTTTGGGCCACAAGGCCTTATAAGATTTGAATGTCAAGTCCAATAACTCAAGTTGTATGACAACTTGAAACACAAAGGGCCTAAAAGCCCAAAGAACCTAATATGGCCGGCCATAAGAGTGAGGGGTAGTGAACTTGGCTTAATTGCAAGTTTACCACTCAATTGTGAGGTGGTATAAAGGCAACTTTATATCCATTTCATCCTTAGAGTTTTTCTTTGGAGAAATGATGAGAACACCAAGCTCTCTTGACTCTCTAGGAGGCCGATCACCTTGGAAGAGATTACTCGCATCTATCTCTTCCTAGGTCACTTATCTCTTCATCAATGCTCTCTTTGGTGTGGAGACTTAGAGGTTCTTTATTTTGGGAACTTGGAGAATCCGTTCATCCTTCATCCTCCAAGAAATCCATGAAGCTAAGAAGAAAGGAATGAAGACCCTCTCTCTTGGGTGATTAGCCTTTGCTTATGCAAAGAGGATTCAACAAAGGTATAAGATTTCTCAACTCACTTTGTTTTTGAGTTGAGTCTTGGTTCACCACAACTATTAGGCTTTGGATTTCATGGGTAAAGTTTTGTTTTGAGTGTATACAAGCATGATTGCGCCTTTTAATTGTTAATTGCATGCATATATGTTGCTCAAATAAACTAGTTTCCACAAATATTTCCTTCAGATGGGACAGTGGATCGCTTCAAGGCAAGACTAGTAGCAAAAGGATACACTCAAAAATATGGAATTGACTATGCAGATACATTTGCCCCTGTGGCCAGGATCAATATTGTCCGTGTTTTGTTGTCCTTGCCTGCAAATCTTAATTGGCCATTACAACATTTGTCTTTGTGGACCATTGTGACACCTATTTCCACTGTGAACACACATTTGTCTTTGTGGACGACAATTAGGCGTTCCCCTTAGTTAGGAAGTGGGAATGGGTTTGCCCAGAAGGATGTTGGGGCATCGAGATTGATATTTGTGGATGGGAAAAGTTGCAGCAAGGGCCAAGTTTTAAGCCATTGACGAAGTGAAACAGTAACGTGCAGTTTGCAGGTTGGGTTTTCAATAATGCTAGAGCAATATTTGAGTTATGTGAAGGCGTACAAATGTAACAAACAATAAATATTGGGTTCTATTGACCTCCAGAAGAAAGCGAAAGGTTTCTATGCCCATAAGTGGCAATTATGGCAGTTATTCCTAACAAGCATCTTCCTAACTGGCTTTTTTTATTTTTTATGATGGCTTGTGAAACGTTATGACTAGAAAACCTTATACCGCCTATCATTGTGTCTGTTAAGAAATCAACCGGTCTACGAAAAGGCACCCCTTTCTGTTACCACGTGGGTGGCTAAGATTTGCCCCCACCTTTTAACTTGCATCATCACACATTATCTCCCTCCACCGTAATCCCACTCAAAATTTCCCACGTGGCTCCCTAAAGGTTTGCCACGTGGATTTAAATGTGTAGTAACATGAAATTGTAAATGAAAATTAATAATAAAAAAAATCCAAAATGGGGAAATTGATAAAAAAAAAAACCATGGAGACGCTTGGGATGACATCTGGTATGATATGATCTAGTTGATACGGCAAAATGGCTTCATTAAAGGATTGAAACGGCCATGAATAGTGATTTCACTAAGAAGGGAAATAAATTGAAAATCAATTAGTAACTAATTTATAGCTGTGAAAAATTGGGAAAAATATTAGAAACGCTCGTGCCGAAGAGGGCTACAACTTTTGTAAATGATGGTATTCGAAAACCTGCTCCCATAATGCAGAGTGTGCAATGGCTAATAATAACCGTTGGTGTCGTTTTCGTTTACACTTTGATCTAGGATCGCCGTAAGGGTTTTCAATAATTCTATTTTCAAAGTAACATCTTTTAGTAGGATGCAAAAAATGAAAGGTTCAGATCATTCACACATTTTTGGTTTGCTGAAATATTGCTCGATGTTTTTTATGTTTTTAGAAACTTAGTAAACATCGAGTAATATTTCAGCAAACTACAAAATTGCATATGCGATGTGAACGATCCGAACCGTTCATCTTTTGCACCCTACTAAAAGATGATACTTTGAAAAAAAATGACCAAGAAACTCTAAAGGCGATTACCAAACAAGGTGACACAGCCCGACCCGGAAAGTCCACTTGGACTCCGAATCGAGTTGTGCTGGTCGACATCTGGAGGGTGACGAAGTCATAAAATGTAGTGTAGTAGAAAAAGAATATGAATAAATTTAAACCTAAAAGTGCCTAAACAAAAGAGTGTGCGGGTGAGTGGGATTGCACCCATTTCATATGTGATGGTAGAGCATAAGAACAGTACAGTAATTAGGGTGAAGGTTATACCACTAAAGATAACCATCTACGGAGATTTGCCAGAATCCTCATTTACACATAATCACAGCTACTAAACCTGGAGGGGCGAAAAACAAAGTTGAGTAGATCAGCAAAACAACGTTTGTAAAAACCTTTATTTTCGAATATACTAACCTCTCGCCGTAAAACAAGTGTAGTTTCCGTAAAACATAGCACGTAAGTATGTAATAAAAGTACAACAACAATGTAACCAGAAATATGCCAAGTCATGATGTATCAATGCCACAGTAATAAAATCATGTGAAAATCAAGTATAGCTAAGTGCTCATCCATCTAAGCTGACACACAAGTTTGAACAGATAAATTCTGACACGAACAGGACTGGGTGTAATCAATACGCTCTAGTACTATGATCATGTGAAGACTGGTGCAGAAGCACGGTCACATACAAGTCGGATTGCCTAATGCAATCTACTCGACATGACTAACACCTAACTTGGATCCAAGGCGAGCGAACGATGCGATGTGAACATACACGTGAAGGACTGGCCCTGGCCCTGGGGCGAGTACTAACACCGATACAGCAAGATGAGCATGTGCAGATATGTATGAATGTCATGACAGTAATATCCCATTCTTATAGCAGCATTTATCACAATTTATATCACAATAACGAATACTTGGCTATATAAGCGTAAAAGTGAAGTAACTACGCATTTAGGGAAACTATCAATATGTATAAGTACAAAATAAACTACCGACTCACATATACTTGTGAAGTCACATCCGTTCAAGCTAGGAAGCTGGAATCTCTGATAGTAATTACACCTAAGCACATAAAGGGTCCAATTAATAAAACTCTATCCAAACGATTGAATTTGGGAAAATGGACGTCAGAAATGAGTCCAGGACGTCGAAATTAGCCTAGGAGGGTTTCCGAGAAATTTCGAAAAATCGACATACACAATATTCCAAAAAATATTCTAAGAATACTCCAAAAGAATATTCTAGCCCAATTGAAACCGGGCTGGGCTGGAACCATCGGCCCAAAGGTTTGGGGCCAATTGGGGCTAAGGATTTGGGCTTCAGTCCCTTTTTTTTTTTTTTTACTGAAAAACTGGAGTGAAACTCAAACTTTAAACAGCGATAACTCATTAGTTTCTCAACCAAAATTGATGATTCAAACACCTAAATGAAGTAGGAAATGCAGGGAACAAAACCATACCAAAGTAGGGCCGAGTTAGGGTCCGTGCTGGCGGGGGGGCCGAGTTAAGGTCCATGCTGGCGGGGAAAATGGTGACGGTCTAATTTTTTCCAGAATCTAAGATATTTCATCCCATATTTCATCCCAAATTTGAAGGCTAATTTGAAGGCTAATTCGATTCTTAACCATATTCAGTGATACAAAAACGAATATGAAGCTAGAAATGTAGTGAATAAGGCTATACCTATTAGAAGCTCAGTCGTGGTCCGTGTTGGTCGGAGAAATGGTTTAAAAGTGGTCAAATGGACACGGTCAAACTTCTCCAGAAATTTAGGAATTTCTTTCCAACTCTCAGAGTTGATTTCTAACTCGAAATGTTAACCAAACTCAGTGATTCAAAAGCTATTTTGAAGTTAGGAATATAGAGGAGAGATTCATACCCTTGGAAGACTTGTGGGAACAGGAGGTTGGCCGGCAAAATGACTAGAATGTGGCCAAACGACCACGGTTTTGAAGCTTCCAGATTTCTGGAAAATGTCCCTTGAGTTGTTTTTCATACTAACACCTTCACCAAACCATTTTTAATCACTAACCAAGTAATGTAGACTACAGGGAAGGAAGATCAAAGGAGTCTTGAAGCTTACCTTCTGATAGGAGCATATTTATGCGACTTAATTAGCTTGTTTTCATGCATTTACGTTGTTAGTTCTTAGTTAATTTTGTATTTTAAGCTATTTTCGTGTGTTTGTAGGTTCAAAGTGTCAAGATGGCAAAAAGAAGCAATTTGGAGCATTCTAGAGCACTTTTGGGCCAAGATTGGGTAGTGCAAGCATGGAGGCAAGTTGATGGACGAAATTAAGATATGAAGGCTTGAAATCAGCTAAGAAGATGGAAGAAAGAAGTCAAAGATAAAGAAGATAAGGAATCAGCTCAAAAGAAGGAGAATTATCCAAAACATTATCCAAAACAACTTTATCTTATCTTATCTTACCTTATCTTATCCAATCTTATCCTAATCTTATCCTAACCTATTTTCTTCAGTTTAGGGGACTTAAAACCTGATTTCTAGAAGTCCTATCCCTTGTCCTATAAAAGTGGCGCCCCAAACTCTTCTAGAAACCCCAAAATCTGCCCAGAAACACATTCTTTCTAGAAGCCTAAAAGTCTGGCGCCTCCCTTATTTCTAGAAGGTCTTTTCCTTGCCTTGCAAGGCTCCCTGCCTTATCCCTTTGTGCCGTGCCTTCTCACTCCCATTCCCTCTTGGATTCTGACTTATTAAGCCTTTTCCTTGTGGATTTGGGTTCTATAATCCTTTTCAGACATTAATTGGACCACAATGCCTTTTCTAAAGTGATTGCCGCACCTAGAGTCCTAAATCCACGTTTTCTGCTAAGTCCAAGCCCTAATCTAATTACTCTAGGGTTTGTGATATATTTATAAACAAGTTAGAGGATTGCCGCACCATCCATCCACCTCCATACACATCTCATAACTCATCCTACACCACTACACCTTCAGAAAACCATACTTTGCCGCAGAGATGAGAAGAGAAGGCTTGCCGTGCAACCATTGGAGTTTCTTGGAGTTCTTTCTTCTCTTGTTTGATCTTCATGTTTAATTTAACTTGCTTTTCAATTATGTTGAACATGTGGAACTAATTCCGTTGTAGTTAGAGGTGGAATCAAAGCCATGGACATATGTTTGATATGAAGTGATTACCTTCAGTTATTGTTTCGTAAATTGTGAATGTGATTTACTTATCTGTTTTATGAAGAACTTGTTCTTGTGTGTTGATTAAGGAGATCTACTTAGTTTGCATGCATGAATTTGATGCTAGGATATAAGGGAATTTCACCTAATCGTTAGGAACTTATATTCACAAGTAGTAAAGATTGCTAGTCACAATTGTGTTAAGTAAATCCTAGGCAAGAGTAGCATGCGTATTTCATAGTTATGAATGCCTTGTCAATGTTTATGATTTCCATGGAACTTAATGATCTTTGATATGTATCTCTATCATGCGTATTCCATAGTTAGGGAACTTGATAAGAATAATTTGGTTGTGATGCGTTATCCATTCAATTCAATGAACTTAGGGAAATCTGAGAATTGATTAGTGCAATACAATTAATTCAAAGCATTGTCATTCATGGTTTATCGGAAGAATAACTGGAAATCGATTCGTATGCATATGTTCATGTGTGGAGAGGAACCCTCTAACTAGCTTTCTACCCCTGAATTCACCTCTATCTCTCTTTAATTCACTTTGTTTGCTTAAAACTGCTTAGTTTTGCTTAATTCGTCCAAAAACCCCCTAGTTCTCGTTTGAGTCTTACTTTGTTTAAATTCGTCCAAAGCTATCTCCTTTTAGTGTTTTGAGTCTAACTAGTCCAAAAGTCATCCAATTCACCCCTTAGAACCTGTTTTGAGTCTGTTTAAGTTAGTTTTGTTGTTTTGAGTCTATTTAGCCTGTTTTGAGTCTCTAGTGTCTAGAATCTGTCTAGTTGAGTTTTATTTGTTGTTTTAAGTTTGTTTTGGTTTGTTTGAGTCAAGTTAGGTTGTTTTAAGTTGTTTGAAGTTAAAATTCGTTCAGATTGACCCATAGTACCTGTTTTCATTGTCTGGAGTCCAGTTTTAGTGTTTTAGAGTTTAATTTGTATAGATTAGCATCCTTTCTAATCCCCAGCCTTAAACGATCCCTACTTTCATATACTACGTCGATAGGGTTTTAATTTGAGTGTCAAGTAATTATCACATCACCTTCGCCGGAGACGGTGATATGTCGCCGGAAATGGATGCACAGTTACTGTGCCGTGTAAGAGAAGGGAAAGGGTGAGTGAACAGTGAGGTGATGGTTCCTGAATGTTTGCTAACCAAATGGAGCAGCAGCTCCTTGTGTTCGGGGCTCTCGGAGCTCTCTGTCCGTGCAAAGAAAAAGGAGAGAGTTTTGAGGAAAGGAAATAAGTGAGAGAAATGTAAGCAGAGGGATATGAGAGAGAGTAAAGTCCGTTTCTGATTGGTGCCAATCTTGAAGGAAAGGATGTGAGTGGTGGAGAGTGAAAAAGGAAAAGGAAAAGTTGAAATTGATTGGTTGATGAGATGGGGGAACACGGATCCCTTTTTTGAGGAATGGGATTGGATGGGTGGATTTTGTACAATTTAAAATGTACAATATTGATAGGAGCATATTTATGCTACTTAGTTAATGTGTTTTCTTGCATTTGCTTAGCTATTTGTTGCTTAGTATAGTGTTTAAAGTCATTTTCGTGTGTTTTTAGGTCCAAGAAGCAAAGTTGGCAAAAAGATGCATATTGGAGCATTTTAGAGCAAATCTGGGCTTGGAATGGATAGCACAAGCAATGGGCATGAAGATGGACGAATTTGGAGTCTAAATGGAGTTGGGAATATGTTTCAAGGTTGGAGAAATAAATTCAAATCATTGAAGATAAGGAATCAGCTCAAAAGAAGGAGAATCATCCAAAACATTATCCAAACAACCTTATCTTATCGTATCTTATCCAACCCTTATCTTATCTTAACAAACCTTATCCTATCCTAATCTTTTTCTAATTCAATTCCTGGTATAATGAGGGTTTATTTTCTGATTGGGGGACATTTAAATTAAGTTTCTAGAAACCCTAAGCCTTGCCGCACCTAGCCTTCCAGAAAACCTGATTTCCTTGCCTTGCAAGGCTTTCTAGAAGCCTTATCCCTCCTTATCCAAATCTGCCGCACCTTAGGCCCTTTCCCATTGGAAATCTGATTGTTTTGAGCCTATTTCTGGATGGATTTGGCTTTCTAGAAGTCCTAATCTGATTCACCTAGGGTTTTTGGTGCCTATATATAGATTAATCCACCCTTTGCCGTACACACCACCCTCCATATACATCATTCACGCCAGAAATCATCCACCACTCTCTGCCGCCCCTTTCCTTTACCATTCTCCATAGTTTCTGACCTAATTCACCCTCTGCCGTGCCATATCATCCACACAAACCCAGAAAACCCCTCTTGTGCCGCAGCTATTCAAGAAAGGAAGAAGAAGGTGCCACTCTAAGTCGTGACTATTGCTGGAGCGTTCTTAGGTGTTGTCTATCTTTGTTTTCAATGTTTCAATTCTGTTTTCTTTGTTTAATTGCTATCATGAGGAACTAAACCCCTATTAGTTAGAGGGGGAATTTGAAGCCATGAATATATGTTTCTTATGATTTGATTTACTCCAGTTATGATTTCATAAATTGTGAATGTGGCTTACTTATCTGTTTTATTAAGAACTTGTTCTTGTGTGTTGATTAAGGATGCATACTTAGTTTACATGCATGAACTTGATGCTAGAATATAAGGGAATTTCACCTAATCGTTATGAACTTATATTCATAAGTAGTAAAGGTTGCTAGTCACAATCATGTTAAGTAAACCCTAGGCTGGATTAACATGCGTCTTCCATAGTTATGAATGCCTTGTCAATGTTCATGATTTCCATTGAACTTAATGATCTTTGTTGAATGTCTCTATCATGCGTATTCCATAGTTAGGGAGTTTGAGAAAGAATAATTTGGTTGTGATGCGTTATCCATTCAATTCAATGAATCTAGGGAAATCTGGGAATTGATTAGTTCAATACAATTAATTCGGAACATTGTCATTCATGGTTTATCGAAAGAGTAACTGGGAATCAAGTTGTATGCATATGTTTATGTGTGGATAAGGATCCCTCTAACTAGCCATTCACCCATTTAAATCACCAAATTCGTGTCTTTTTAAGTTGTCTTTACAATTTTGCTTGTTTAAGTTTAAATTCGTCCAAAAACCCCCTTAGTTCTTAATTGAGTCTTAGTTTGTTTAAATTCGTCCAAATCTGTCCCCTTTTAGTGTTTTGAGTCTAACTAGTCCAAAAGTCATCCAATTCACCCCTTAGAACCTGTCTTGAGTCTGTTTAAGTTAGTTTGGTTGTTTTGAGTCTATTTAGCCTGTTTTGAGTCTCTAGTGTCTAGAATCTGCCTAGTTGAGTTTTATTTGTTGTTTTAAGTTTGTTTTGTGTTATTTGAGTCAAGTTAGGTTGTCTAGAGTTAAAATTCGTTCAGATTGATTCATAGTACTTGTTTTCATTGTCTAGAGTCCAGTTTAGTGTTTTAAAGTTTATATAGTGTAGGTTAGCATCCCTTCTAATCCCCGGCCTTAAACGATCCCTACTTTCATATACTACGTCGATAGGGTTTTAATTTGAGTGTCAAGTAATTCTCACATCAAATATCTGCCTCTTTGGAAGTGTTCTGACACGGTCAAATTGTACGCTTCTGTACAAAAACATCCGTATTTAATGTACTTTAACAGAGCGTAACTGTTTTGTTACAGATCCGTTTCGGGTCTAACTTGCGTCCACGCGTTTGTAGCGACGAATACTAATTTAGTACGAAACCAGGAAAATAAAACTGAAAGCAGAAAACCACGTCAACGTTAGATTCCACTTTTGTCCAAAAAGGGTCTGACCGTCAAATTACACCAACAAAAAGAAATTTACAGTGAAAAGTAGGGACGGGTTGTCACAAGGCGTGAACGTAAATGACAATCTAACAGTTACTAATGGGCGTAACAGATTTTGCATTATTTGTACATGGGTTGGACTTCTATTCTTCACAAAAGTTGTATTCCTTGTCTATACGAGTGTTGCTATTAATTTTTCAGAGTTTTTCCATTTGTGAAAAAATTACTTCATTTTTGACAAATCTAGGGCCATCTAGTGAAAAAACTATTCACCACCATTTGGATCGTTCCAAAATTCCACATCTCTATTTGACTGTGTCCGTCACGTAGAGGATGTGATCCCGAGCGTCTCCATAATGTTTGTGGATTTTGAACATCTTTATTTTATTTTATATCAATTTTTATTCATAAAAATTCAATATTCCTAGCGGATACTTCAGGAGCCACCTACTGGCGGGAAATGAAAAATTTGGGGTTCTTTTTCTGTAACAGCCCGTCCCAGAATTATTTTATCGATGATGCGAAATGACGGGATTGCCCTTAACTTTGCTATGGTATGTGACATTATTTTTGGTTTTATTGTCCTATCCTAAGTTTTGGAAAAATTTATTTGGAAAATAATTGTTATGGTTTTGTGTGGTTAGGGTTGTTAACCACACACCTAACTATCTCTCTCTCTCTCTCTCTCGGAACACCCTCCCCGTGCACTGTGCACGTACGGACGGAGTTGGAACTCGTCCATTTCTTCACAGATCGAAGCCCAAAAGGTAAGATTCTTGATCCTTGTTAACCCCTGAGTAGTTTGGTACCAAAATTGGAGCTTGTAACCTTCGGATTAGGCGTGAAATCCTAACCCCGAAAATGTGCACTGTTCATGCACACGTAAAATCTTGCATTTCAGGGAATTTCAAGCTCACAGTGAGCTTAAGGAGGTCCTCACGAGTCTCGGGGTACTTCGTTAGTAGAGTTTGGACGTCGGAGGACCGAGATCGAAGGTTTTTAAAGTGTGCCGAGCTATCGAGCTTTCTCGGGCGAGGCTTATGCGGAAGACGAGCACAGTCGAGAAAGGCTAAGGGGTTATGACCCTTCGATATAACTGTGAGTGGGCAGTTTATTTCAGTATATATATATACTTAACGTTTTCCCAGAAATTGATTTTTGAATGAAAGTATATTTTGAAATGCCATGCATAGATTTATATGAATCATGTGATTTGAAATACCATGCATAGAAATTATATGAGATATGTGAATTGATATTTATATGATGCATATATGTGAATTGGTGCTGCGGACGCACAGGTGAGTATCAGGTGAGTTACATTTGGTGTATTGAATTGTTGGATGTGATTTATGTTGATAGCTCATAACCTGCACCCCTGGTGTTAGTGCTTATGTTATTCACCGCATCACACGCTCACCTTGGATCCAAGTAGATGCTAGTCGTACAGACCACTGGAGGTGGTTCCGACATGCTAGTCGTACAGACCATTAGAGATGGTTCCGACTAGTAGGTGACCCTAGATTATGTGCACAGATGATTGATGAGAGAAGCACTAGAGCGTATTATTACACCATCCGAGTCGTACAGACTACTATAGGTAGTTCCGACTCATGTGCAGCGTAGGGCCGTACAGGTCGCAGTTGGCGACTCCGGCAGGGCCGTACAGGTCACAGTTGGTGACTCCGGCTGGATTGGATATTGAGCTTTAGAATCAGCCGTACAGGACCACTGCAGGGTCTCCGGTTGAATTATTATTTCACCTGATTTATGTTGATGCATCCATATTATGTTTTTGGCACATGGCATGGCATATTTCTCTGAAAAATGATGAAGAATGGTGTTTTGAGACTTCTGAAGCTATATATATTTATATATGCTATTTTCTGAGAAAGTATACAGATTTTACAGTGAGGGGATATATATATGTTGATAAAGGAAAGATTTTGAAAGACTTATTTTACTGACCCACTCACCTTGTTTTGCGCCCCTCCAGGTTCGAGTTAGAGCAGAGCTTTGGTGGCCACAAGGAATCCAACGGTATTCTGACAGAATTCACAATGGTATTTTAAACCTTCCGAACTGTGCAAATGGTTACGTCACTCTCACGTGACGGCCAGCACGCCCTCCTTCGGGACGGGGTGTGTCAGTTGGTATCAGAGCTTAGTTTACAGTCCTGTACATCTTGAGAATTCTCTAGTGTTTTCTGTCAGAACTATACCGCCTCGTAGTGAGCCACGTCGTTTAGTTGAGTCTAGTTTTCCATATTTAGCTCGGTTATGGGAAACTAGTACTAATGTGACTCGGTCTATTATCCAAAGGATTTTTCTCTTAGGACTGGATATAAGTTGATGCTGAATCACTTTAGAGAAAAATGAATGACCTGAGGGAGCAGGTCGATGGTTTAATCAGTTGGAAAAAGGTGTTTTAGATTATGCAAAGTCAAGGGAATCTTTCTTTTGACGGTAGGTCAAGACGACTACCTGATTTCTGAGCATTGAATTTGCATCCTGATGGAGACAGGAGTCTTATATGATGTCACCGGAGGAAATAGCTATTTGAGAGTTGTTTAAAGAATTGTTTAAGGAAAGGTTTAGTCCTCCGATATAAATGGATGGTAAGAAGTGAGAGTTTGCAATTTGAGACAAGGAAAGATGACGACAAATGAGTACTATGGAAAGTAGCGGATTTTTCTTGTTATCATAAGGATGTTGTTAATCCGGTCGAGGTGTTATGTTGTTTTAAGCTGGATAATAAGAGGAATTGGCGTTCTTTGACGACCACTATTTATTGTGCTTTTTACCAGGAGTTTTACGAGATGTTGTTGAGAATTGTGGACTCTGAGGTTATGCTCAGCGAAAGTAAAAAGGAATAAGAAAAGAATGGGAATTGGAGGAAAGACGATAAGGGTATTGATCCGTCATCTCAATGACCTCGTAAGACTCAGAGCTTCAAGAGAAGTGAAGCTAATTCTAGTTCTTCCAGCTGAGGTTTTTGTGCCACTGGTCAGAGGTATGGTGGTAGATTCACTGGTGATTCCAGATTTCAGAGACAAGGTGATTCAGATAGAGGGAATGTACCTTTGTGTCGTAGGTACAATAATGGACACTTTGGAGAGTGTAGACAAGAAAGTAATGGATGCTTTACATGTGGATAAATGGAACATAGAGCTGCAAATTGTCCCCAGAATCAGTAAATGCCTCCGTAGTCTTCTTTGCCACCACTAGCACTGATTCTGCAGGTACCTGGATCTAGAAATTTTGGTTAGATGAGCCGTGGTATGCAGGATTAGAGTCGTACAGGTCACTAGAGGTGACTCCGACTTATATACTAGCATGGATCGATGGGTTATGAGTACAGCCGCACAGGTCATATTAGATGACTCCGGCTGGGTGAACGAGCTATAGGTTCAGTCGCACAGGTCATACTAGCTGACTCCGGCTGATATTTTCCTTGTTATTGTTGATGTTGCCAAAGAGAGTAATGATGGAGCACGATCGAGGCATGCATATGTAATTCTAATGAAGGGCAAGATGGTAATGTTGTATTCTTGAGGATTGTTGCTTACTTATCGAGACAACAGTGAGTTATCGTTATTGCGGGCTGCAGACCGTAATATCCATAACTTATTGTTGGATTCGTTAAGCGAGTAAACAAGTAGGTCATCCTACGTTAGTATGGTGTTATTCTGAGTGTCCAGTGATGGTGAAAGATGTTGTTATGCCTATGAATCTTATCTAGTTTGATATTGTGAATTTGATGTGATTTTTGGCACAGATTGGTTGCATTATGATTATGTCAAGATAGATTGCTACGGGAAATCAGTTGCTTTCCATCGACTGGGGTGACTAGAGGTTACTTTTGGGGGATGCAAAGTGTAGTGAGGTATGCCGTTAGTTTTGCTGTGAGAGCAAAAAGATTATTATTGAATGGCTACCTAAGATATTTAGTTCATGAGGTACTAAGAGATATTGCTTTGAGTAGTGTGGAAGAGGTCAAGGTGATTAGACATTTCCTGACGTTTTCCTTGAGAATTTACCTGGATTGCCGCCAGGCAAAGATGTGGAGTTCTCTATTAATTTGTTTCCAGGTACGGACCTTATATTAGAGATTGGTTCATGATGAGTTAAGGGAATTGAAAAGTCAGTTGCAAGAATTGGTTGATAAAAGTTCCATTCAACCTAGTATGTCGTCATGGAGAACCCAGTTTATTTATGAAAAAAAATGTGGACATTAAGGCTATACATTGACTATGGAAAATTGAATCGAGTAACGATTGGGAATCGTTGTTCATTATCGCGTATTAATGATTGTTTAATCAGCCTAGAGGTGCCTGTGTATTTTCAAAGATTGATTTAAGGTTTGGTTATTAACCAATTGAAGATTTAGTGAGGATGTCCCTAAGATAACTTCCAGGACTTGTTATGGTCTAATGAGTTTTTGATAATGCTATTCGGATTGACGAATGCGCTTGCTGCTTTCCTGAGTTTGATGAATGAAATATTTCGAGAATATCTCGTCAGGTTTGTGTTTGTTTTCATTGACGGTATTCTGATATACTCTAATACTAGAACAGGACGTGCTAGACATTTTAAAGTGGTACTACAAAGTTTGAGGGGTCGTCGATATATTCTAAGCTTAGTGAATGCCAATGTTGGATGAATCAGGTGGCATTTCTGGGACATGTTATACCTACTTAAAGTATTCAAGTGAATTCTTTAAAGGTAGCAGAAGTTGAGAATTTGGAACAATCGCGAACTGTGACTAAGATTCGGAGTTTTCTTAGCTTCACAGGCTATTATGGACGGTTTGTGAAAGATTTTTCAGTCATTACCCTGCCATCGACGAGATAGACGAGAAAAGAGGTTAAGTTTGAGTGGGATGAAAATGGTGAATAAAGTTTTCAACAGTTGAAGTATTTCCTCACCTATGTACTTGTGTTAGCGCTCCCAGATGATAGCGGAAGTCATGAGGTCTATACGGATGCTTCTTTGAGTGGTTTGAGATGTGTATTGATACAAGATAGGGTAATTGCTTATTCTTCGCGGCAATTGAACTTCATGAGATGAATTACCCTAATTATGATTTGGAATTAATCGCTATCCTCTTGGCTTGAAGATTCGGAGAAATTATCTTTATGAAGAAAAGTGTAAGTTTTGTATGGATCGTAAGAGTTTCCAATATTTGTCTACTCAGAGGGATCTTGATTTTAGATAACGAAGGTGGGTTGAGTTGTTTAGTGATTATGATTGCACGACCAGGTGATTGTGCAAATGCTTGGGCTGATGTACTTAGTATGAAGACTCTTGTGAGAATAAATGCTTTGTATACTTGTTATGTTCCTCTTCTTGCGGATTTGAGATCTACTGGAGTAAAGTTGGAAATAGAAGAACGAGAAGAAGCCTTGCTTGCTAGTATCCAAGTTAAGCTTATTTTAATTAATCGTATACTCGATGCCCAGAGAATTGATGAAGAAACCAGGAATTCATTTAGGCAAAGAATATCGAGAAAAAGAAAGATCTCAGAGTTAAAGAATCAGATGGCATGTTTATGCAAGAGAACAAGATGTATGTGCTTAATGATGTGGAATTAAAGAAAGCAATTTTTGGACGAAGTACACTGTTCAGCTTCTACAATGCATCCCGGAAGTATTGAAAGGTATCATACCATTTAACCATTTTACTATTAGCCGGGTGTGAAAAGAGAAATTTTGGGTATGTAAGTAAATATATCATATGTCAGTAAGTTAAAACGGAAAGAAAGAAGCCTTTGGATTACGTGTACAAACTTCCTCGTTCACGAGATGGGTATGATGGAAATTGAGGTAATAGTTGATCGGTGTACTAAGTAACGTATTTTACTCCAGTGAAGAGCAGCAACCTTTCCAGACAAGTGCAACGGTTAATTATTTGCTTTAATTAATTGTTTTATGGAAAAGAGATTTGGACTTACGAATCTGTTGAGCTTTTGGGTATGTTGGTCACTTCTAAGTTCTAGGTAACTTTTCAAGAAACTTCGGATACAAGATTACTTTATAGTGCAGCATATCATCTTCAGACAGAGACAGGATCATTCAGAATTTGGATGATATATTAAGATCTTCGGTATGGTAGTTTGGTGATGTTTGGATTAAAAGTTGAATTTAATGGAATTTGCCTACAACGATAACCTTCATTCGAGTAGTGGTAGGACACCACTTGAGGCATCTTATGAGAAAGCTTGTTGTACATCTTCATGTTGTCAGAGGTTGGTGAACGAGTTTTTGTGGGCCCTGAGTTAGTGGAAGAGATTACTCAGAACATTCAGGTGATTAAGTCTAACCTGAAAGCGACACAAGATCGACAAAAGAGCTTAGCAGTCATGCACGCTACCGATAGAGTGTACAAGGTCGGTTATTGGGTATTCTTGAAGTTATCACCTTGGAAGGTGTTGTTCGATTTGGGAAGAAAGGAAAGTGGAGTCCTAGGTACATCGGGCCGTACCAGATCACCGAGCGGGTCGGTGAAGTTGCTTACAGACTTGAGTTACCGCCAGAGCTGTCTAAAGTACATAATGTGTTTCATGTGTCGATGCTTCGACATTATGTCTCAGATCCTTCACATGTGATACCTCATCAACCTTTGGAGATTGGTTCAGATTTGACTTATGATGAGGAGCCAGTGACTATATTGGATTGGAAAGAGAAGACCCTGAGGAATAAGACGGTGCAGCTGGTTAAAGTTTTGTGGAGGAACCATTCAGGAGAAGAAGCTACGTGGGAGACGGAGGATTGATTGAGAGAGATGAACCCGAGGTTGTTTTATGGGTATTAGTGGATGATTTTGATTATGTAAATTTCGGGGACGAAATTTTTATAAGGTGGGTAGATTGTAACAGCCCGTCCCAGAATTATTTTATCGATGATGCGAAATGACGGGATTGCCCTTAACTTTGCTATGGTATGTGACATTATTTTTGGTTTTATTGTCCTATCCTAAGTTTTGGAAAAATTTATTTGGAAAATAATTGTTATGGTTTTGTGTGGTTAGGGTTGTTAACCACACACCTAACTATCTCTCTCTCTCTCTCTCTCTCTCTCTCTCTCTCGGAACACCCTCCCCGTGCACTGTGCACGTACGGACGGAGTTGGAACTCGTCCATTTCTTCACAGATCGAAGCCCAAAAGGTAAGATTCTTGATCCTTGTTAACCCCTGAGTAGTTTGGTACCAAAATTGGAGCTTGTAACCTTCGGATTAGGCGTGAAATCCTAACCCCGAAAATGTGCACTGTTCATGCACACGTAAAATCTTGCATTTCAGGGAATTTCAAGCTCACAGTGAGCTTAAGGAGGTCCTCACGAGTCTCGGGGTACTTCGTTAGTAGAGTTTGGACGTCGGAGGACCGAGATCGAAGGTTTTTAAAGTGTGCCGAGCTATCGAGCTTTCTCGGGCGAGGCTTATGCGGAAGACGAGCACAGTCGAGAAAGGCTAAGGGGTTATGACCCTTCGATATAACTGTGAGTGGGCAGTTTATTTCAGTATATATATATACTTAACGTTTTCCCAGAAATTGATTTTTGAATGAAAGTATATTTTGAAATGCCATGCATAGATTTATATGAATCATGTGATTTGAAATACCATGCATAGAAATTATATGAGATATGTGAATTGATATTTATATGATGCATATATGTGAATTGGTGCTGCGGACGCACAGGTGAGTATCAGGTGAGTTACATTTGGTGTATTGAATTGTTGGATGTGATTTATGTTGATAGCTCATAACCTGCACCCCTGGTGTTAGTGCTTATGTTATTCACCGCATCACACGCTCACCTTGGATCCAAGTAGATGCTAGTCGTACAGACCACTGGAGGTGGTTCCGACATGCTAGTCGTACAGACCATTAGAGATGGTTCCGACTAGTAGGTGACCCTAGATTATGTGCACAGATGATTGATGAGAGAAGCACTAGAGCGTATTATTACACCATCCGAGTCGTACAGACTACTATAGGTAGTTCCGACTCATGTGCAGCGTAGGGCCGTACAGGTCGCAGTTGGCGACTCCGGCAGGGCCGTACAGGTCACAGTTGGTGACTCCGGCTGGATTGGATATTGAGCTTTAGAATCAGCCGTACAGGACCACTGCAGGGTCTCCGGTTGAATTATTATTTCACCTGATTTATGTTGATGCATCCATATTATGTTTTTGGCACATGGCATGGCATATTTCTCTGAAAAATGATGAAGAATGATGTTTTGAGACTTCTGAAGCTATATATATTTATATATGCTATTTTCTGAGAAAGTATACAGATTTTACAGTGAGGGGATATATATATGTTGATAAAGGAAAGATTTTGAAAGACTTATTTTACTGACCCACTCACCTTGTTTTGCGCCCCTCCAGGTTCGAGTTATAGCAGAGCTTTGGTGGCCACGAGGAATCCAACGGTATTCTGACAGAATTCACAATGGTATTTTAAAGCTTCCGAACTGTGCAAATGGTTACGTCACTCTCACGTGACGGCCAGCACGCCCTCCTTCGGGACGGGGTGTGTCATTTTCCCTCCAAATACTTCGGTCATTGCAGAAGGCAGAAAAAAAGGGATTTTAATCCTAAGTTTTCACCTAAATCCCCCCTAATTGCTCTCAACACAGTTCATTAACTCCCATCTCCCATCTCTCTCTTTAATTCCCACCTCTCCTTGCATCTTTAATTCCCAACTCTCCTTACATGTGTGATGGATCAGTAACTCCACTCAATCATCCCAACACCATCCAAATCACCTCCTCCAATCCTATTCAATACAACAATACCCAAAATTCCTTGCAGATTCCTCTTCAATACACGAACAACCATAACTCATCCTCCAATCACTGTTAATACCCCACGTCCGAAGACCAGTTGAGTCTTATTTCATACTCCCACTCCCCCATGAGTATGTAAAAGTGGCTCACAAGCCACGCAAGGATCTTTAGGGTCAAATTTCTTTGCTTATATATTAACTGCTCGTTCTTATGTAAACTTTGCACATTTTTTTAAGTATATCGTAATGTCAAAGCTTTAGTGACTGACTCAAGTATTAATGTCATCAATGTTCATAAGCTGTCACAAATATTCATAAACATTCATCATCCGTCACAACTTGTATAGGCCAATTTCTAACACTTGTCTTACATTGAGTTTAGAAAACAACCATGGTATAAGATAACTGTACTCCTCTTTCTAGGGGACAAAAACACCCCAGTGAACGAAAAAAATATTAAAGGTTTAATATAATTCTACCCCTCTCTCTAGCAGACGAAAACATCCCATTGAAGGAAAATAAAAAATAAAAGTATAATATAACTCTACCCCTCTCTCTAGCGGACATAAACACCCCTAGGGAAAGAAGAAAAATTAAAGGTATAATATAACTCTACCCCTCTCCCTAGCGGACAAAAACACCCCCAGTGAAGGAAAAAAAATCAAAGGTATAATATAACTCTACCCCTCTCCCTAGAGGACAAAAACACCCCCAGTGAAGGAAAAATAAATGAAAGGTATAATATCTCAAACCGTCCCTTATGTTTTGCTGTGTGACAATTGCTGAAACCAACCTTATAGGTAATGAAGGTTTGTGGCAGTATAAGAAACCTTCACATATGTGTCACGAACTTTTGTGAACGTTTATGAATCAGAAACTTATGCCTTATGAAGTTGTGACAGTTCTAGCAACCAACCATTATGTGTTATGAAAACTTGTGAATGTCTACAGAATAGTTATTTCCGTATTATGAAGATGTGCTCTTATGTTTTTTAACATATTACATTTCTAGTTATAATTTAGAATTAACAATACGAGCAGACATTTAGCGATCACAAAAACAAATATATTAAAGAGTGCAAGTTCGACTACTAAGTGGTACATTCCCAACAACAAAAGGAAATTTGACAAAAAACATCACGTCGCTCCGAATAATGTAAACCTTATAACTTAAACCATCATAAATGTCAAACTTAACAATCTCGACCATTACTTAAAACATGAAAAAATAAACCTTAAAACTAACCATTATAAACCATCATATGAAACCAAATGTACGCCTTCATCACTAGTTTTCACCCATGACATGATTACAACTTGCACCTTTACCTAACAGATCTGTTCTTCTTTTTCTGAGAGGAGCATCAACCATGGACCATCTTCCTTGATAATTCTTGGTTGAAGGAAGCAAAAGATTAGATCATCGTCCGTGTTTGGCAATGCAAGCCTTAAACCCTTAACACCCTCAGATGGCAGCACGTTCGGATGATCCCCGAACATCTTATTCACCATGAACCAACTGACATCCCTTTCTTCTGGATCACATCCACAATTCTCTACTGTACGTGTCCATAGTAGAAGCAAACCTCGAACAAATTTTCATAATTGATGAAAGTTGTCATCTCCTCATCCTTGTTAACCACCAGAACCTGCTTGAGTGGCAAACGAACATCCACATCTATTAACACCCTAATGGCCATTGCATTCAGGGAATTAATAGACGCATCATCAAGCCTTATAAGTCGGCTGATGGGTTGAGTGATGTTCTTCATGATTTCCACCTCCCTAAATTGCATCAGTACCCGAGGCATTTGAACCCATACCCTCAAGAAAGTTATAAGGTTTGATTCCCCGAAGTATTCCATCCACTTTTCCAAATGCAAAATATGGCCTCTCATATACAAGGACACCCATGCAACACTTTCTCCACTTCATCTTCGTTGATGAACTCCAATGCAAACCAGGTGCCACCGAAATGGTCCACAAAGAAGGCATTTTTAACACCTTCTATCCAAGATAGAGCTCGTTCCCTGTGGATGACCTAGCATTTCTTGAGTGTCCCAAACATTTTTCCCATCAACACCCTTATGACATGATGTTGGTGTTAACCTTTGTGACACCCTTTTCGATTCTAAACTTACAATTCTCACTTTCGACGACAACAAGAGGTTCCCCACGGTTCGAAAGTGGGAATGGGTTTGCAAGTTGTGATCAATTTCTACTGTGAAACAGTAACTTCCAGTTTACATTAAGGGTTTGAATGAAGAGATAGCAAGTGTGGTGATGTGATGCATTTATAAGAGGAACAATAAATAGAGGTTTATGGTAATGTGCACAAGCACACGAATAAGCAATAATGATTGCAAATGCCACATTACGTGTGCAAATATTGCAGTTATATGTGCATGGACAGTAAGTGGCATTTATTCCCATCACCGGGTTTCCCAACTTGGGTGTTTATGATGAAGCCGTCAGTTTATTACTCTTTGAATAACGAGTTATGAAACGTTATAACATTAAAGCCTACATAAATGGCTTTGGAACCCGAAAAGAAAACCCAAACCTATTGACGTGGGAGCCTATGATTGGGTCTCCATTGGCAAAAGCACCCCCACCCCTTCTTCCCAACCACCTAATTGAACACGTGGGAGGCCTTCCATGTTGAAAAAACTTCATCAAGGATGGTATTGCATATCCCTCAACTGCATTGTCGCCTAAAATTATAGACGTGGCATTACATGTCTAATAACAAAATTTTGAAAAAATAAAGTACAAATGTGAAGAAATATGGAGACGCTCGGGATGACATCCAGTACGATATGATCGGGTTCATACACCAACATTGGGGTGTAGAACAATCAAAAATGGTCATGAATAATGATTCAACTAAGATAGGCCACTGTTTTCGAAAAACATACTACAAAATTTGAAAAGGGAAAATTGTGGAAAAATGTTGGAAATGCTCATATTGACAAGGGTCAATCACTAGGTACGAAGGATTGAACTTGAAAACCTTAACCCATCGTGCAAAAATCAGAGTGACGAAAACTAACCGTCGGATTTAAGGTTTACGTTGGCGCCATCATGGTCATTATCATTAGGGATTATGGGCCTTTATTTTTGTAAAATTTTCATATTTTCATTGATTGCGATAGATGAACGGTTTCGATAGTTCACATAACATTCGAAACCGATCATATTGTACCTTTTTTCTTTTACAAAATGTTGTCATTGCACATGTAATTCCACATGGCATCCCTATGAGGCCGACACATGCATCATTTTAGGCGGCAAATTCGGGCGGCAAATCAAAACTGAGGGGGACTGTTTCCCTCCTAATCCTTTGCCCATTGCAAACTCTTGCAAAATGAGATTTTTAATCCCATCTTGTCACCCCCCCCCCAATTGCATTCCACTTATTTGAACCTACCCCAGTCCTATTTCTTAGTCCTCATAGCTCTGTAGTTTTATTAACCGCACTAAATCATGGCAACACCACCTAATTTGCCTCTACTCCAAATCAATACACCAACAACACCCAAAACTCCAGTCCAAATCTTCTTAAATACACTAACATCCATAACTCCTCCTCCAATTAATACCCCACCTCCCAAAACAAATCCCATCATCTTTAATAATCCCAATGGCAATTATGTTCGCCTTACACCAAACTCCAAATCTCAGCATACAATCACCGTGAATACACCCACTGCCAAAGAATCAAACTGTGGCAAGAAGTGGCTGCATCCAAAGCCAAGGGTTGCTACGCGCCTTTACAAGCATGTGTTTTCAGGTAGACATATCTCAACATTGTATTTTGTTTTGGAAGAGTATACACCTTGAGTTGGAAAGAGAAATCGAACGTGTTCGTGGGGAGTTGTGTACTATTGAAAAGCATAATTGATACTTAAAGACGGAGGCAACAAGGTTGCTATTCGGCACCACCACATGATACACTTGAATTAAACTTATCCAATAGAAAATTCGAAAAGGCTGCACCTACACTAAGAAGGAAGAAACATGATGCGCACGAAGGGGTTAATTCTATGAAGTTTTATGCCCAACTTGTGCTACCCAATGATTAAGAAATTCTTCAAGTACCCGTACACAAGGTCCTTGGTTATGGTAATGATTCACATATTTAAGTTCGTGGGGTAGGGATGAGTACATGTTTTTTGGAACATAAATGTTTGTAGAATGTCTTCATAATTAAATGTGGGAGTGGGATGACTACAAGTTTTTGGGAACACAAATGTTTGTACACTTTCTTCAACATTTGATATGGGATTGGTGACATGTTTCTATGTACTATTGAGTTTTTGTCACACTTGTGTGTTAAAAAAAAATTATTTTCTACTACTTGAAGGACCAAAGTGACAAGATTGCCTGAGGGTAGACACTCGTCTTCATAAGTGCTCATAAACACACACATATACAAAATCGTCGATTTTTTGGCCTATTAAATGTGACAGTATACGAACTCAACATTTTGTTGCCACCACAACACATTCTTAATGTTATTATAGTAAAAGGTACGGAATCTGGAAGGATTTTTTTATGAACAAGAAGTTGTAAACTTAGTTCCTGACACTCTGAACACCATTGTTCACAAGCCATCATATACCTACAATAGGCAGTCATGAATCAGTCAATTCTATCCAGTTTTTGTTGGTGTCACATTTAATGACATCTAAATTGATCCTTTACAAATGGAAACCAAGGACATTCATTAGACAACACTTGCTTTGTCCACAATACATTGTTAACGTAGTTACATAAAAAGGGGTAAGCAATTGGAAGGAGTATTGCTAACAAACTAGTTATAAATAGACAATCCATTTCCATCCATTTATGGATTGCTGTGCCATTTAATGACATCTAAATTGATCATCTATAAAATGCAAGCAAGAACACTTTAGTAGCCATGGTTTAGGCACACATGTCATGGCTCTATCGAGGAGTGACGCTGATTTCGATGATCTGACCGATCAAATTGCAAATAAAGGGCAAATTTTCTGCCAACTCATGCTCTATCAATGAGTGGCATCAAAAGTGCCTAAAAAAGGAGTCCACATTGGTTGCATTACTGCAACAGCTGAACGAGGCGTTGTGCAAATCAGCAAAGTACAAAAGCCAAATACATAGCTAAGAGTATACGTATGAATAACTAGTTAAAAATGAGAAGGAAGATGTACATCGTAGGTCAATCTATTCATGGCAGATGAAACAGCTCCAAGAAGAGTATGACTCCGATTTTTATAGTGGGTTTGAGAAATTTTGTTCCTATCTCCACCAGGTTTGGTATAGAGATGATTGGGACTGCATTATGGCCTTGCAAGTGGAAGACATCGTCAGAGATGGTGGTCAGTACTCCGAACACAGGTACGTGAAGGCAGCTCACAACACACCCATGGATGCTTAGCCTCATATCTCCCTTCCTATATATTTGCTCCCATCTTAATTATGTACACTTTCTAGGGACTTTTTTTTTTAACTATATCATAATTTCAAGCTTAAGTAAGTCTTGCAAGTATAAGTTTCATAAACATTCCTAAGTATTCACAAATATTCATATGGACTCATAACTTCTCACTTGCAGTTGATCACACATTCCAACACTGCTGTGACCCGCACAAACTTTGAAAAACCAACTGTGGCCATAGGTAAATAATAGTTCATCCCCTTGCAAAATTAACACATCTTGCATACAAAATGAACAACCACCATTTAATTTTCACACCCTCTTTAATGGTCATTACTATATATTCGTAAAAATCATCTAGCAGTCCCAAATTACCGTCGGTAAGTTCAGTGTTACTGCTTTGGGTTGGCGTTTAATTAGGCTCAGGGTCAGCAGCTTCATTTCGCCCGACAACATCACCAGGAGTGTGGCTCAATGTCGTTTGTCTACATTATTCAGGCTTGCTTCTGCAAGAACTGGACAATTACAAATCAATGCAAAGTTATTTCAAATATTACAACTGAATGAGAATTTGTGAAAAACAAGTTCGTTTGAGCAACATCTATGCATGCTATTAACAATTAAAAGATGGAATCATGCTTGTATGCACTCAAAAACAAAACTTAACCCATGAAATTCAAAGCCTAATAGTTATGTGAATCAAAGTGCGTTGATAAATATTATACCTTTGTTGATTCCTCTTTGCATAAGCGAAGGCTAATCACCCAAGAGATAGGGCCTTCATTCCTTGCTTCTTAGCTCCATGGATTTCTTGGAGGAGGATGGTTGAAAGGATTCTCCAAGTTCCCAAAATAGAGAACCTCTAATTTGTCCACACCAAGGAGAGCATTGATGAAGAGATGAGTGACCTAGGAAGATTTAGGTACTAGTAAAACCTTCCTAGGGTGGCCGGCCTCTTAGAGAGAAAAAAGGAGTTTGTGTTCTCATCTTTTCTCCAAAAGAAACCCTAATGAAGAAAAGGCTATAAAGTCACGTTTATACCTACCTTCGTTGGAGTGGCAAACTTGTAATAAGTCCAAAACCCACTCCTTTACAACATGGCCGGCCTTAAGGGTTTATTAGGCTGTTTGGGCCTTTGTGAATCATTAGTCATTAAGTTGTCATAGAACTTAAGTCAATGGGCTTGACGTTCGAAGCCCATTGGGCCTTGAGGCACAAAACTAAGCCAAGGTCTATAACGAACTTATTCGTTTGATTAATTAACATATTAATTAATCCTAGCCATAAATAATTAAACCATTTAATTATCCTTACTCATCCCCGTTATTTCTTCAATCTCTATTTTACATGGTGTACAATCCATTAGGTTCCTTTTAGCGAGGCATTGGGCGATTAGAACTCTTCAAATCGATTGTGAATTGAAACATACTTTCAATTCTCCCTTTAGTGATTATACACCTTTAGGGCTTCCACAAACCATGAGTGACACCTAGCAGTATATCATGGCTACCCAAGCTAATCAGAAGAGGTGGAGAACCTATTCAGTTTAGGAGTACAATGCAATGCGGTCTTTCTCTAATACAATACTCTTGACCACATTGTTTGGTTTGATAGTTTATTCATGTCTACTATCCAATGTGATTCATTTACTTCTATGATTACCTTGAATGTGATTTGGAGCGCCTTCCGAAATCTCATTCATACTCTGGCTAGAGATTCTTAATCATATCATAGAGTATTCTCCCTCAAACGGTTTGAAGGTTAGAGATCCCTTGTTGCGTATTCACTTGCCTCTATGGCTAAGTGGCTTAACCCCAATTATGCTATGGACACCCTTTGACGGAGTGACTTTGACATAGTCAAATATCAAGGACCTAACCACAAGACAACTATGATGCCTCAGGTCAAATGACTACTTTGCATTATCCCAACCATGAGTTCTCATGTGACATGAGTATGAGAACTCCTCGTTGATCATGTTCAGTAGACTCATTCTTTATTGAGCACCTACATGCTTGTCTTGATGTCAGTCACACCAATGACTCGAGACCAATCACTCTCCCTAAGAGAAGACATAGCACGCACTGATCTTAACGGACTATCAATGCCCAATTGGCAATCCTATGATCAGGAACGTTTAGGATATGTATATGAAAGAGAATGGTCTCATGAATCTAACTTCTTTAGATCACATTCTCCCAATCATATATTCATTGAACTTATCGTTTAAGCATATAACATTTATATGAGACGGCTTTAAACAATAATCTTTGCCCTTTATATTAAACTAGATTAGTTTAACATGTGAAATATCCGTAAAGTATCATCATATGATTGGTTTTAGGGCACATTTCCAACAACAACCACAAATATATTGTCAACCAAATCGTAAGCGATATTTCATTTCATTACATTGCGTACGTTGTGTCTGGATGTGGACAAATCTTTTTCCCACCCTTGCATCTCAGATTTTGACTTTACTTCTCTTTTGTACTTGTCTTCGACACCTTTTTTCTTTTAATTTGAATGAGATCTTTAAGCACCTTGGTTTGGGAACTCCTGCCCCCTGTTCAGTTTGTTTTGTTTTCAACTACAGTTACCACCAACCAAACAGTTCAGCTTTGTATCCAACGTTTTTAAAGTTCGGGATAGAAGTGTTGTAAAGTCTAGCATTATTGTTTAGCTTCCTTTGTCAAATCTTGTAAATTGTACCACACATGTACTAGATAGTTTTAGGGTTTAAATGCTACTTTTGGGATCTTGTTACTGGAAATATCATTTCAAGAGCTTAACTTCTTACATCAAAGCTTTATTCTTACATATGTATTTCTTGCTAAGATTTCATGTTCATTTTGTTTAGTGTTTATGTCTCGTCAAAACTTCTCACTGCTTTCATGCGAGTTGGGCACACACTTTAAGATAACCCACATAGGCCATCTGACAACTTTTTTCCAAGAGTGATTTTCAACCCTAGATCTTTCCAGATTGTGTTTGCACATGACATATGGCTTTTTGGTCCCCTCTTCTTGTCTGACACCTCAGGCCTCTTTAAAAGATCAATCGAGGGTTCATTTCAACTTGGCTAGGTGATTTACATTTTCAAAAAAAGGTTGTTTTGGCTTTGAGCTGCTTCTTGTGTTCTTCATTAGAAACCCTAACCACAAAATCACATTCATGCACTAAACACCCAAATCGTTGCATATTAGGGTAACATTGTCTTTGTGATTTTGTTTTATGTTTTTGGTCTAGTTTTTCTGGTTTCAAATATTTGAATTGATCTCATTTTGGATTCACGTCAGTTTCATCTTTCATGTGTTTAACTGGTGAAGCTGGTTGGACATTGAATCTAGATTTACATCAACTTCATCATAACATTATATGCATACGTTGATTTGGTTTCGGTGCCGCAATGTGGACAGCTGAGGAGGAGCTGCCACTTCGTGAAGACCGAAGGAACCCATCTCATGTAAGGTAAGATTGTACAAGCTGCTCCATATATTAGGATCTAGGAATTGAGCTTGTGTGGGTACTTTGTAAGAATCTTGTTTACACCAGTGGATTGGACTCGGTGGAAAGTCCTCGATTTTTTAACCCATAGGTGGGTTTTTTCGAACCAAAAACTCCCTGTGCAGTTTATTGCTTTTCTAGTTTACTTATCTTACTCTTTGCTTGTGATATTGTTCATCATTATTTGCAAATAGATAAGTCCATGCAATTAAGCTTGTCAGAGTTAAAATGTGCACTGAACTGGATCTTACTTATCTAGGAACACTTTAGTAAATCGAGCTTTAAATTGACTAGTTTCGTTGTTGGTAAACTGACATATCTAATCTAAGTTGACTGGTGTTACTGACTAGTCAAACAAGCACATATATAGATTTTTAGTTGCATGATATTTCGCTTGGTACCAATTTTAAGTGTGGTACCTATCTCCGATATCACCGCCTTGTTAATCAAGTCTAAAGGTTTTTTTGAAAACTGTGCTCTTTTGGACACGGTAAACTAACATATCCGATCTAGGTTAACTGGTATTTGCCCACTTTTTTCCCTTTCGTGTCCAAAGCAATGTCGCATTTGGCGGTTTGAAGCCAGATTTTCAGTTTATAACATTCTGGCAGCAACTCTATTTGTTTCATTCTCAAATACATCAATATGTGTTGACAATGAAGTCCCCGAAACTCCGTCTCTTTGCAGTTGCATTTAGCGTAACCCGAGGTCGTATTAACCACCAACCTCTTCATCTTTGTCACCCCTGCATCTCTTTTAAGTACGTCATATGGCCATTTAAGCTTCCATTGAGGTGCGAAGCTACAATTGAGGGGCATAGTTTTCATCATTATGGTCACCAACCACCTGTTTCTGATGTTGCTGTTCAAGGGCTCGATTAAATAGAATGATGAATTCAATCAAATAGTGCTTTATGTGCACATATTGCTTAAAAAAGGAATGACAAAATGCCGGAACCTATTGTGCACGCAACTCATAAATGTCCCGAAGCCACTTTTTATCAACCAACTCGTGTTCTTGTACCAACACCTTTTACCTTGCCTCAAATTCTTCTTTGCTTTTGATATCCCATATGCAATAATGCAAATCCTTGAAAGCGCTATCAACCCAACCCTTGTCATTGAACTTGTTAATAACATGCCATATGGAGCACTGATAAAACATGGTTTGTAGTTTGCTACCAATAGCCTTTGCTATGGCTCCATCTTGATCCGTAATTATGACTTTCGGCAGCTGACCTAGCATAGCCTTAAGCATTTCTTCAAACAACCACTCAAAGCTTTCATTTTTTTCATTTTTCAATAATGCACAACCCAATACTATGGTTTGACCATGGTTATTAACTCTTAACAAAGGAGCAAACACCATCCCGTACACATTGGTGTTGAAAGTGGTGTCAAACACAATCACATCACCAAAAAGGCCATAACCACATCGTGACTTAGCATCTGCCCAAAAAAAATTCCCAAGTATTCTGCTTTCGTCAATCTCCATCTTGAAATAAATGAATTCTTTTTATCTTTCTCATCCTCAAAATGCTCTTTCAACATTTCGGCATCATGCCCGATAAGATGAGCTTGCAATTGCTATTCCAGGTTATACATATCCTTAGGGGTGCAGCCAGTATTTCCAATTCCTCCACTTTGCACCTCCAACAAAGCCACTTGTTTACTTATGGAAATATTGGCCTTTGCACATTGTTCAATCATCGCCTTGCCTCCGAAGCTCGACGATGTGATCTAAATAAGTGTGATGCACTTGACAAAAGATGGTTGTGTCCTTCATTGAAAATTGTTACAACAAACTTTTCACAACCACTACCCCTATTTAGCCCAAGTTTCGCCTTGCACTTAGTTTTAGCATCTTCCCTTTTTCCTTTCTTATTAGGTTTAGGATTACCATCCTCCCTCTTCTTCCCTTGTTTGCAACAAACAAATTCTTTCCTTAACCAACATTTACCATCAATGGACTCTTTACTAGTATGCTCTCAAATCCCAAACCCCGCTACAAGTGCATAATTGTTGTAAAAGGTATACCCTTCAACTAACGAATCAAACTCCATTCTCCATTTGGGTTTCAACTCTTCGTCTACTCTTGGTACCACAAATTCAACCCTCCCTACACCTAATTCATCCCTTGCATCTACATCCTCTCTCTTTCAACAACAATTTCTTCTACTTCTAACTCATCCCCCATCGAATTATACTTTAGTGTCTACCTGCAACAAAGTTACACAAGTACAACACATATCACAAGCTAGCACAATGTTTACACCTATATATCTAAAATCCACTTTCACAATTTCAACCAAATCCAACTATAACCACCCACCATTATGGTTTCAAATCCCATATTTAAAAAAAAATCACACTAGAATGGAAATGGATTATAACATTGGTTCTGCAACTATTCAAAGACTCACCTTCACAATCTGGGTTTCTTCTGAGGTTGTGGATGAACCAACCGTGTCAACTCCAATCCAAGCATAGCTTCAATTCGCAATAAATCAAGCGCGTGAACATATTCTTCAACACCTCCCTCTCTTTGCCCCACTTTCCTAGCGGAGACAACCCTAATCTGCCCCTCCTTCACTGTAAAAAACACACCCATTGAACAAAAAAAAAAATTAAAGTTATGGGATTACCGGTTCGCAGCCGCAACCCAGCTTCGATCCACCTCAAATTCGTTCGAAACTCTAGCTCTCTCTCTACCTCTCTTAACGGCCAATCCCTCTTTCCCGCTTGCTCCCTATTTCCCTCCCTCACACAAAACCTCCCAACTGAATAAAAAAAAAATTAAAATTTCCTAAATGCACCGGGTCACAACAACCCGGTTCTACTAGTCAGCTCGTCCATTCTCAACAGTTACATCCTTGTCCGCATGGATGGTCTGCACGCTTCGTCCACACCATAGAAATGCCCATGACTCTATTGCCTATCTTCCCTTGAAATCCAACGGGTGGGGGCGAAAGATAAGTGGGTATTTCAGTCATTTTAAGTTTGAAAGGGGGTGGGTGGCGTTGGTGTGTCGATTAGATTGAGGGGGATGGGTTGCAGAGACAGAGAAATGGCAGAACCTGCTGGAGTTGCAGAAAACAAGGTTGATGAGGTGCTGGGCGGCAGGCGCGAGGAACACAATGATCGCTCTATGCCATTGCAGTTGCCACACTCGGAGTTTACAGCTGAGTTGAACCTCCTTATCGTGTTCCTTTCATTATTTTCTTCATCTACAAACGAATGCTTATATTCTTTAAATTATAAACGCAGGAAGAAAAAGAGGAAAAGGAAGACAGGAAGGCTCCCTTCATGTTAGTTTTCTTTGCTTTATCTTCTTTGAACCAAATGCAAATTTGTAGATTTGATGTGTTAAGCGTTTCGTGTTTTGTTTCTTTTTATTCGAATAGGTGGACCTAAGGAGATCAAGGATGACAAGGTTTAGAAACACCCAATGCTTTGGTCTTGCTCAACTGGAACAGCCCCGAGAGGTATGATTCTAGAAACAAAAAATAAAAATCTTTAAGTACTGTGGAGCACTTGTGAGTGCGATTTTGTAGTTATTGCTTATACATTTTTTATTTGTCACATACTATGAATGTGATGCTTTAGGTTTTGTTTAATTTCTACTGATAAATGGAGAAAGATTAGAGTTTCAAGAAGCTACAACTCTCTAGATTAGTTTGTACTGTAGATACTTCTTTTGGATTTGTTTAAGAATGTTTTAAATCAGGCCTTTTTTTTTTTTTTTTTTATTTTTTATACATGGAGGTTGGTTTTTTTCATTGTAGATAAGTGATGCCAACAGGGAATATGGTTCAAGAAGCTTTTGTTCTACTTTAATTCAAACAAAAGAGGGAGCAGTGGTTTTTTATTTATTTTTTTATTTTTTTCCATTGTAGATAAATGATGCTAAAAAGAGAATAGAATCAATTTCGTATCATTGTATTCATACCACGCATACTGTTATGAATTAGTTAACCTTGTAATTTTATCAATTATTGATTGTAGATTGACTATAAAAATTTGAAGCATGAAGTGCAAACCAATGGGTGACAAGCATGGCTTTGATGTCACAAGTAGACGTTATGTTTACATATTGTTCATATTTTGTTTATTTGAGGAATGCTATTTTATTAGAACGTGAGAAGTTAGAGATTGATTACGGGGTTATTGAATTCATAGTTTGGTTTTCAGTTTTGTTTGGTTTATGATTATATGGGAGTTGAATTTTGCTTTTTGTTTGGGCAGTCAATGGCATGCATGCTTAATTCACCGATAGGTAAATATGTTTTGTATTCCTTCATTATTTTGTAAAAACTTTGGCATTCTTGATTGTATTTTTAGTTAGTTTTATGTCCTTCTGGTGATGATATATGCTTTTAGTTGGTTAGTTTTGAATTTGAATCTATAATGCCTTTAGTCGGTTATTTTTGGTTTGATTTAAGAGTACCATGCCTTTAGATGGTTACGTATTTGACCACTTCAATCTTTACTTGACTGAAATATATGCTATATGAAAGTCTGTATCTTTTCAATGTTTTCTTTACACAGATAATGAAGGAGAGGAAGGGATTGGGAGGCAGATGAGTGTGCAACTGAGGAGGAGGAAGATGAAGAAGGAAGCAGTAAAATTCAGTTGGGTCCTAAATGCTCTCTTAAAGAACAGATTGAGAAGGATAAGGTGCGTATTTTCTGCTCAAATACGGAAAAAAAAAATTGCATTTTTTACTCTATTTAATTTTCTTTATGTAATTTTTTTTGTTGCATTGTCGAATCGGGGCACAAAGTGGTTCCACCGTCCTCCTCTTCCGTTGGACAACATCTCCTCAGCGCCTTCTTTTGGGTATTTTATCATCTCTATTTTTCCTATCCGACTTTCTTTTGAAACTAAAATTCTAGTGGTATTCCTCTTCACTTGTAAGTGAGAGGTCTTAGGTTCGATTCTCGCCAAAGACGAATTTGAACCACATTATTGCTAGCCAAGGCTAAGCCCGCCCCCTTCCTTTTAGTGTAGATAATATCGTTTGTTAAAAAAAAAGAAACAATAATAATAATAATATTGTTGCAGTCCTATTAGATTAGGAATGTGATCGTGTAAATCCTATCATATATGGGATATCATTATGAGATTCTACGATATCTCTTAGACTAGATATTATCATATTAGAGTTGTAATCCTATTGGGGTTAAGGAATTTACCTTCTCTACTACTATAAATAAAGGTATAATGGAGTGGAATAACACACACTTCACAATTCCACATCTCTCTCTTCTCTCTCTATGTGCCGTACCCCCTCTCTCCGTGGCCTCCATAATTGTTCAGTAAATTATGCCTATAACACGTCATCATCACACTCTTGATGCTGCGCTAAAGAGAGTTTGATCTTCAATCAGGGGAATATTTCATTTTAATCATTCTTTTTATAATTAATTAATTATTTTGAATTGATCTACATGCTATTGATTCAATTTAATTTTGTTGGATATACAATTCCAACTTTCTGAGAAGGTTCTTCTACAAAATTCAAAGGTTTTTATTGTTTTCTGCCAATCATGTATGCTTAAAATAAAGGAAGATATCAATTTTTGCTATGTGGAATGAGTCAAAGAATTGAATGAAATTAGAAGTAATTAGTGTTTTTCAAACCTTAGGAATTTCGAAAAAAAAACTAATTAAATTTTGGGAAAAATTTGTGGTTGAGCCATGGCCCATAGCCATGCCGACCTAACACCAAGCCGAGCCTGCATCTCAAGGTTTAGGTGGTGGAACTTTGAGGTAGCAGCCATTTGGGCTTTGCTGCATGCATGGACCAGGCCCTTGGTCTGGGTTTGAATTGTTGGGCTCACAACCCTTTAAGCAACATACTAGCAACTTGTTTGTTGGGCCTCTTCCTCACTCCAGCTCGTGCTAAACTAAGCCAGCACGTGTTGGGCTTGTCTAGCGCCCTCGGCCCACCAAGCCAGCATTGCTGAGCTTGTCCCATGCCACAATGAAGCCAGCGAAGCTGGGCTTCTTGCGCACCAGCCTAAAGCTAGCAAATGCTAGGCTTTTGCTCCCTTCCGCAATATTGGTCCACTTCCAGTAGCCTATGCGTTGATGGGCTCTTCCCATCCTCTTGGCCTAATCTGCAGCAAGCCTAGAGCTTACACTGCAGCGAAGTGGGCTGCTTTGTAGACGCTTCCTCGAGGCCGAATAAGCCTGTAGCCTAAGGGTGGGTAAACGGGTAGAGGAACCACAGGTCGGGGTGGGTAGTCTAGGTTCGGGGGGGGGGGGGGGTACAGGCCAGTTTCAAATATTTTAGAGAATAAACGGGGTGGGGCGGTGCCGATCGATTTCATTTACGGGGCAGGTCGAGTCCATATACTTAGGAAAACTGGGTCCTAGACCGACCCGTTTCTAATTATAATGGACGACCAAGATTGAATGATAACCCATCATTCAATCTCAACCATTAGTTTCTATCCTAGTCATATCAAGTCTAGGTTTCTAGAATCAGTCACTCCACCTTTCCACCATCCGTCCTTCCCTTGACTCCCTCGACTCCGACGACATCCCAGAGAACCCAGCCCATCACTGTCGTTGCGACCAACACAACGGCTCCACCCATCCAGCCATCATCCTCGGCAACATCCCAGAGAACCCAGGTCCCATAACCACGACGGCTCGATTCTCTCATCTTCGACAACACCACTACCGTCGAGGACATTGCTACCAGCCATCATCCCTCTAAAATATAGGTAATTTTGAATTAGGGTTTTGCTATTAATGTGAGTTTCTGGTGTAGGGATTTTAGGGTTTTTAAATTAAAATTTGTAGATTGATGATTAATCTGTTGCCACCATTTAGGGTTTTCTTAAAATTTGAATTGCATTTTATTTCTGTATTGCTGGATGGATAAATATCGAGAACTTCCACCACAGTACACTCCCCTTGAGCACTTCCACCACAGAGGTGATTTCATTGTGTTGCTTGAAACAACTAAAGGATTATTAAATTCTTAACCAATTAAGTATTGGGCAAATTGGGCTTAATCGAAACTTGGATTATCTGGTGATATCTGCAAGTTTAAGATAGCAATATTAGTTGTCACACATGTATTTGCTCATGATGACTTGGGTTCAATAAAGTTGAAAGTTAAACATTAATCTTGAATGCGAGATGTCTAAAACTATTTTTACTGTATCGGTGCTGTATTGTTTTAGTGATGTCATGTGTAGTAGTTGTAAAATGTGTTTCTCCCAACCTTCAAGCTTTTTGTTTCCGCTGCACTTACCAGAAGTTCGGTTGATCCATAGTATTGTTTGCAGTTTGGAATTTGGAATTTTTTTTATCTAGGTGGCTGAAATTTGAATTAGAATGTGAGAAAGATTGAAAAATGACTTGCCATGAGGTGATGAATCTCATTGTGCATCTTTTGCCTAATTGGCCATGAAATCGTTATTCAACTGTTCTGTGTTTAGGGTAGATAGTATGGTCTGTTAAGCAACCATGTTTCTGCCTCCGTGTGCTTCGATAGTCAGATGCATGTAGGATGATCAAGTGGTTCGATATCATTGTTTTATGAGATGCATACTTCTTTGTGCATGTCTGCTTCCTGGAGCCTTGGTATTAAGTTGCTCTGCTTTAATGTATGTACTTTACTTATGGCAGGAAAGCTGGAGAAGGCCCAAGGGTATTGATTCACGTATCAGGCGAAAGTTCAAGGGATGTGTGTTGATGCTCAAGATTGGCTATGAGTCAGACAAGAAGACTCGTCACTATCTGCCTAACAAGTTCAAGAAATTTTCCGTGCACAATGTCAAAGAGGTTGAACTTCTAATGATGCACAACAGGTATGAAACCATTCTTTTAAATTAGTAGTCCAGTCTCCACTTATCCTGTACGCATTTGAATTTTCTCACCCTTTGTTTCTCTAATGTAACTGCAGATACAATGTTGGAACTTGGACGTTGGATGTAATTTCGGATGTTAATTTGGAATTCATTGCGGATGTGATGTTTATGTTATTTTGGATTATTTGATTTTGGACTTCGAAATTTGGATGTCTCGGACTCTTGGATATTTTGTATGTTGATTTGATCTTTAGATGTCTTGGATGTTATTTTGAATGTCTCTGATTTAATGTATCGAAAGATGTTGGACGATGTAATGTTGTTATTTTGGATGTAATGTTAATCTATGGACTTGGATGTTGGACTTTGTAATGTTTGGATGTGTTGTGCAATGCAAACTATGAATTTGTGCAGCACCTGTACAAATTTAGTTTTTTTTTTCCAAAAAAAAAAGGGACCTGTGGACCTGGCCTGAACTGGCCCATTTGAAACGGGCCGGGTTAGGTCCGGTTCCTGTATTAAAATATGTTGTATGTACCCCACCCCGGCTCGTTTCTTTTAAACCTGGTCCGGTCCGGTCCCTACTGCAACCTTGTTGTAGGGCCTTGTCCCATGTTTTGCAACCAGCCTAAGTGTGCTGGGCTGCGTTTTTTTTTCTACCCGATGCCATATTTTGGCATCCTTTGCTTCTTAACCATACCCAAATATATTTGGGACATTTTTGGTTAACGTTAATGAAGCTATAATACACTTGTCACTTGGCCCGTTGCCAACTAAAGCTAATATGACCCGCATGTCATTATTTTGCCTCCAAGATCGACCCTGTATGGTCCTGATCTATTGAATTAATTAAAAGTGACCAACAATGCATTAATCTAATAAGAAATCCAAAATTATTGACCTGAAGATCACTTTTTGACATTAACAATTCAATAATTTATTTTTCTTCTTTGAACCATTGACATCCTTTCATAGTCGCGAAGCGCTCACATTGGAGTTCCTGAAGCAACTCAAATCCACCGCACTTAAATCAGTACATTGTATTCTGTGTTCTTGCAGGAACCTCTATTTTATAAACTAATCGTTCATAAACTAAATTGAACCTGTAGTTTCATAAAACAATATACCCATGAAAACCCGACGTTTTTCATGTAAACCATGTCTTAGAATCCGAATGTTCTAACTTTGATGCTTATGGTTGTTTTATTTCCCATATCACTATTCATAATCTTGTTCCGTCCATTCAGTGGATTGTCGAACAGTCACAAGTTCGATTTTCTTGATTTGGACGTTTCTACCAGAAACCACTTTATTGTTGGAAGTATGCCCACAAAGCCACGCATTTGATGTAATAGCTTTTGGAATACTTATTGTGTAAAACTATTAAATGTTTAATGAAGGGCAAAGCTTATTGTTAATCAATATTTATTGTATTATGTGCTGAAGCAATAAGGGAATCCAAGTAATGTATTTAATCTAAGAGAGAAGTGATCTAAGTAACTTAGATTAACGAAACCTTTCTCTTATGTTCATTCCAAAAAAGTTCCTAGTTGTAAGATTGCCAATTGGGCATTGGCAATCCGCTAAGGTTAGTATGAGTTATGTTCACTCAAGCATGAGTATGACTAGTCTCAAGTCATTTAGTGTTGGACACTGAGACAAACACATAGGTGCTCAAAAGGTAATCGAGTACACTGAACCACGATCAAAAGAGAGTTTGAACATACATGTTAGGTAAGAACTTGTTAGTTACAATATGCAAAGTAGTCATTTGACCTGAGGCGTCATATATGTCTAATGGTTAGGTCCTTGATCTTTGATCATGTCAAAGGCATTCTATCGAGAGTGTCCATGGCATTGTTGGGGTCATGCTATCTAGTCATGTAGGCATATGAATGCACAACAAGGGATCTCTAACCTTCCATAGTGGAAGGAGAATACTCTGAGATATAATTCAGAAGTCTTTGGCCAAAGCATACGAATATGATTTAGGAAGTATGTTCTAAATCATATTCAATTGAATCATATAGAGAAGTATCACATTGGATAGTAGACATGAAACAAACTATCACTTAAACAATGTGATCAAAAGTATTGTATTAGAGAATGACCGTATTGCATTGTAATTGTAACTGGATGGGTTCTCCAACAACTTCTACTTAGCTTGGGTAGCCCTGACATATTGCTAGGCGTCACTCATGGTTTGTGGAAGCCCTGAAGATTAGCAAACACTAATCTTCATCGAAGGGAGAATTGAAATGTAGTTTCAATTCACAATCGATCGTTAAGAGTAACAATCACCCTCTGCCTCGCTAATTGGAACCTAATGGATCGTACATCGAGTAAGGATGAAAGTGAAGAAATATAAATGAAATGGATAAGCAATTAAATGGATTAATTAATTATACGAAAGGTTCGTATTGGGCTTTTAAGTTAGTTTTGGGCTTCGGGGTCCAAAAGGGTTTGGTCCACTGGCCCCATTATGTTTAAGTTGTATGACAACTAAAACAAAAGTGGGCAAATAGCCCAATCACTTAAGATGGCCGTCCATAATGAAGGAAGTGGTGAGTTTTGCTTAATTGCAAGTTTGCCACTCACATGTGAGGTGGTATAAAGGCAACTTTATAGCCATTCTCTCACTAGGGTTTTTCTTGAGGCGAAGTAGAGAAACATTTTCTCTCTTTTTCTCTAAAAGAGGCTGGTCACTTAGGGAAGATATAGCTAGCAATCTTTTCTTCTCTAAGTCATCCATTTCATCTTCACACCTCATCCTTGATGTGGAGACTTAAAGACACCAAACCTATGGTGTTGTTGGAGATCCTTTCCTCACATCCTCAAGGAGCAAAGCAGTATCAAAAGGAAGAAAATCACAAGGAAGATCTAAGGAGCAAGGAGGTGACTTGAAGGCCCTCCACTTGGGTGAATCCCTTGTGTAAACAAGGATGAGCTTCAAGGGTAATGAATCTCAAAAACCTTTCTTCTCTTTAATGTTGTTAAAGAGTCTCTTGGTTCACCACTCACTAGGTTTTGAAGGTCATGTGTTAATAGTTTGCTTATGTGTTCAAATGTTCTCACATGTTCTTAGCTAGGACAAATTTTTTCATTCAAGTGGTATCAAGAGCCTAGGTCTAGTTTATGGTGAATCCTTTTGGGTTTTGTATTTTTCATGGTTTGTGATTTAAATGTTGTAAATGTTACAAGCTTTGTTCTTGCTTTTTGAATATAAATTTTGCTTGAAAATTTATCATCTCAAATGTTGTAGACGTAGTTCATTTAATCATGAATATTGGAACTAAAATTTGGTGCCATGTATGTGGGGAAATTCGGCCAAATCCAAAGGGTGGATTTTTGGGTTCATGTTTGTCTTGTTAAAAGTGTTTTAAAGTGACTTTTGGAACCCCTATGTACCCTAGGATATTAACCCTCTTTTGAGTAGTGAAAATTTGAGTTTAATTGAGTGAAAACATTCATGAAGCTCTTAAGAGTTTTCATGTGTGTTCTTCAATGTTCTTGATGTTTTTACCAAGAACAAAAAGGTTTGGTGTTATGATTGAATATGTTTGTTGTTTTTAATAAAGTTTTGTTTATGGTGGTTGGTGTGACTTTATTTACACAAAGTATTATTTGTGTTGAATGGTATGACATGATTTGTCCTTTTTCCAATCAACACCCATACCAATCAATTTTTTCCACACCTACCTATCAACTTTTTCAACACACTTTAAAGTTTGAATTTTCACCAAAAGCCAACCATGTCTCACACTACCAACCAGCCACCCCTAAGTAAGGGGTACTTTTGGGGTTTTTATGCAATTACATAAAGTTTTGATACTTTTGTGTATTTGCACTTTGGCCCAAAAGTTTACATTTTTACGTAAAGGCCCAAAATCACTAAAGGACAAATTGTTTTGCTCCTTTAATGAAGTTTTTGTGATTGTTCAAAATTTTGGATTCTAATTGTAATTACATGAAGTTGTGGACTCTTGTGTTTCTACAAAGTGACCCCAAAAGTTTATGTTTTTGAGTTGTGGCCCAATAGTTGTGGTCATTGCTTATTTGGCCCAAATTATGATGAGAATAAAATGGTTTGTTTCTATAAATGAGAATTGGATTTTCATTTCATTTAGTTCCATTTAAATCAATTCTATGAATCCGAAAACCAATTGTTTAAGTTGCTTTCTTAGTTAATGTGATTGATTAAGAAAATGGTGATTATGAACCAAAGGCCTCGATAATTGAGTTATGTGATTGGCCGCTTTACATTATGAATGTTTGGGTTAAGTAGTTTAGATTTGAATGTAATTTGATTAGTTCAAATGTGTTGTAAAAAGGCATAAGTCCTTCGAATGTGTTGTAAAAAGGCACAAGCCCTTCTCTTTATTTCAAGTATTCCTTTTTGTTTATTTGTATGCAAATTGGAATAGTTGGGTCCAACGCCCAATAGGAAATGACAGTTTAATTAGATTAAACGCGTAACTAAAATCAACAACTACCTACCTTAGACCCAAGGTCCAACACAAGGCTCGTGTTGGATCAAATCAAATGGTTCATAATCATCCTATGACCTAAAATGACTATATAGTCCATATGAGGATGCAATGCATTCATTAGTAGTTCCATATAGTCTCGCTTGTTTCATCGAAATAGTGGGAGTAGTATATACTACTAATTCATATAAACTTGGACCAATGGTTGTGATAGGCCCAAGTTCTTTTAATAAGATTAAAATGAAATTGATGTAGCCCAACACTACTCCCTCAACAAAACGAATATTAAGTTGATAAGTGAGATATGCTTTGAACATCTCTTCGTAGGCCTTCCACCGTGGCGAGCTCCAATCGTTTGTGACTCATACACCGGCTTCACCCTATCATGGGGAAGTACAAAGTACATGCTTACATTCAGGAGGAGTCCATATATACATACATGATGTGGTAAGGTAGGCAAC
Source organism: Heteromeles arbutifolia (assembly GCA_024362995.1). Classification (NCBI taxonomy): domain Eukaryota; kingdom Viridiplantae; phylum Streptophyta; class Magnoliopsida; order Rosales; family Rosaceae; genus Heteromeles; species Heteromeles arbutifolia. The sequence continues at coordinate 2,169,612 of JANCRC010000022.1, forward strand.
GAGGATGGCCAATATCATATCATTGTGAGGCTATTCTTGAACCCCTACATAAACTAGCATGGTGGGAATGACTTAACTAAGTGCAATGGTGCCAACATCATATCATTGTGAGGCATCATTCTCTAGAGGCCAAACTAGATGGGTAATTATAAGAGTTGTAAATGACTAAAGCGTTATTCTCTCATCATTATTGTTGCTAACCAACATCATATCATTGTGAGGTGGGCTTGGTAATGGTGAGTCTCCCATACCCCGTGATGTGGTAGGTAGAAACTAACACACAAATTAAACCCTATATATTATGCAATTGTAGTATGAGTAAGTGCAGGGATTAGGAGGGATGCTAATCTACACTAATTAGACTCAAATAAACAAAACTAAGCTAAACTGACTCAAATAACTCAAAACAAACACTAAAGGGGGAAATGTTTTGGACGAAAATTAGGTGAAAGATGGGTGAAAGGCTAGCTAGAGGGTCATTCTCCACACATGACACATGCACATAAATTGATTTCCAGTTATTATTCCTATAAACCATGAATGACAATGCCCCAAGTTAACCATGAAGAACACTAATTAACTCTCAGATCTTCCTAAATTCATTGAATTGGACTCAGCGACGCAACCAAATTATTCTTATCAAGTTCCCTATATGAATTGCATGATAGAGGTACATATCAACGATCATTAAGTTCTATAAAAATCATAAGCATTGACATGACATTCGTAACTATGAACTGATAATACTCCTACCAGGAATTTACTTAACACAATAATGACTAGTGACTTCCGCTACTTATAAATATAAGTTCATAACTATTAGGTGAAATTCCCTTATATTTTAGCATCAAATTCATGCATGCAAACTAAGTAGGCCTCCTTAATCAACGCAGAAGAATAAGTTATCAATCAAACAGATAAGTAAATTGCATTCACGATTTATGAAACAATAACTGGATGTGATCAATTCATCACACATATGTTCATGGCTAATTCACCTCTAGCTAAAACGAAATTAGTTCCTCATGTTCATAATAATTGAAGAGCAATATAAAATAAACATTGAAACTAAATAAAGGATAGAAAGAACTCTGGAAATCTCCAAGGCTTGATTGCAATTTGCGGCACAAAGTGTTTAATTTCTCTGGATTTGTCTCTCTGCAGCTCCTTTCTATTATACGACATTGTGTGGGTATTTATAGACTGGGGGCCACGACACCAAGCTGTAAGGGAGAAGGATTAGGCACTCCAATCCCACAAGGAAAAGGCTTATTCTATGGTAGAAACCAGGGAGAATAAGGGGAGGGTGGTGCGGCACATTCCTAGGGGGAAAATGGATGGTAGGTTTTTAAGAGAAGGGATCCGGCTTATGCGGCACCTTTTTAGGCTTCTAGAATTCTGATATTAGGTGCCTTAATATGAAAAGGTGTCCTCCTTCTAGCTGGAAATAAGGTAAGATAGGATTAGGATAGGATAAGATTAGTTTGGATAAGATAAGGTAGTTTGGATAATGTTTCCTTCTTTTTAGCTGATTCCTTTTCTTCCAAATCTTAAATTAATTTTCTCCAGATGTTAAGCACATTCCTAGCCTCTCTTGAACTTCAAAAACGTCCATCCACCCTGCTCCATGCATATGCTATCCATTCCCAACCGAAAACTGCTCTAAAATGCTCCAAAATGCACTTTCTTGCCACTTTTGCCATTTGGACCTACAAACACACGAAAATAGCTTAAAACACTCTAATAAATAGAAACTAACTACGTAAATGCAAAGAAATAAGCTAATAAAGTCGCATAAATATGCACATATCACCCCGTTAAGAGTTCAACATAACTCTCAGATTCCATTGAGGGATGTGGAATTTGCCAAAAATAGTGGGTGATACTATTTGATTTAAGACCCAATCAAGTAGTTTTAAAATCAACAATCTAATATGATTTCTATTATGTTATGTAGTTAGCGACATGCCTAAAATTACACCTACCATTATACTTTACAAAAAGGGCTTTAGGGGCCAACGTTTCCTCGCTTGGTATCATCACATTGAGAATGTCTCAAAGATGAATGAGATATCGTATATGCTCAAGCAATCCCCTCCTCATGTACCTCCTACGAAACTAGCTTCAAAGGAGAAGTGTCAAAATTATGCTAGACACTTTGAGGATGACTTACAAGCCAAATGCTTAATCCTCACTTCACTTAGTGAGGAACTTAAGAAGCTACATGAGCACATGGACACTTCTTGTGCCATGGTTGATAGTTTGCATAAGATGCATGACATTGAGACAAGTAATGTACGATTCTCAAATGTTTGTAGTCTATTGAATGCCAAACTGGGAAAGGGGACATCGGTTCGGAAACATAGACAAAAGATGGAAAGGATCTTTCAAGATCTTAAGAGTTTAGGAACTTCCATCAATGGGGAAATGGCCCAAGACTTTTTCCTTGCATCTCTCTCGGACGATTTCACTAAGTTTATAGTAATCAATAGATTTGATCATACTTTTACTGAGATGATTGACATGTGTTGTAAGTTTGAACAAAGTTTCAAAAAGGACAGTGGAAGTGAGAATGCAATCACAAGGAAAAGGTTGCATAAGAAGAAGGCAAGAAAATCCAAAGGAACATGCTTTCATTGTGGAAAGGATGAACGTTGGAAGAAGAAATACATGGTGCGCATTGCGAGCCTTATGACACGAACTTTTGAAGGGACTATTTCTGTCATAGAGAATGCTTTTACAGTAAGCTCCAATTTCTAGATATTTGATTTAGGCGCTAGTCAACATATATGCAATTCGTTGCAGGGACTAACGGGGAGCATGACACTGCGCAATGGGGACATGATTGTGCGAGTTGGGAACGGCACTAAGATCTCTGCAAAAGCAGTAGGCACCTACATGCTTAAACTACCCTCTGGAGAAGTCTTGGAACTTAAAAATTGTTTATATTTTCTTTCATTTATAAAGAATATGATTACTATCTCTATGCTTTTACGAGATGGGCACTAAGTATTGTTTGACAAAATGAGTTGCACTTTATACTTGAATGGTCATATTATCTCTCATGGTAATATGATAGAAAGACTTTTTCACCTAGAGACAAGTAGTGGGATGCACTGTATTGAAAGCGGGAATACCTTAAAACCCAAAAAGGCTAGAGAATAAGTTAACCAAGAAAAAATGTGGCATCTTAAACTTAGACATGTGAACCTTGATAAGATTTGCAAGATGTTGAAAGACGGATATTTTCGCCCATTAGGTAATGACCAAATGGGTACTTGTTGCTTGAAAAGGAAGATGACCAAATTTCCATTCACTGGGAAGGGAGAGCGTGGCATTGAAATTCTAGGGTTAATCCACACTGACGTATATGGACCAATGTCTACTACGTCGAGAGGAGGCTTCTCCTACTTTATCACATTCATCGAAGATCACTCTCAATTTGGCTATGTGTATCTTATGAAGTACAAGTCAGAATCCTTTGAAAAGTTCAAAGAATTCAAGAATGAAGTTGAGAAGCAAACTGGGAAGTAGATAAAGTTCCTAAGATCAGACCGAGGGGGAGAGTATCTAAATAACGAGTTCCTAGATTATCTCAAAGAGTGTGGAATAATATCACAGTGAACTCCACCAAGAACTCCACAGCTTAATGGAGTTTCTGAAAGGAGAAAATAAACCTTGATGAACATGGTTCGTTTTATGATGAGTTTTGCTGATATACCAGTAACATTCTGAGGATATACTCTATATATAGCAGCTTACTTGCTTAATAGATTACCTTCCAAGTCAGTTTCACAGACGCCCTATGAGATATGGCATAGGAGAAAGCCAAGTCTTAATCTTATTAAGATTTGGGGTTGTGAAGCATATGTTAAGAAGCTTGAAGCTATTAAGCTTGAAGCGAGATCAGTTAGGTGCTATTTTGTGGGATATCCTAGAGAAACTATGGGATATGAGTTATACCATCCTGACGACCAAAAAGTCATTGTCTCCAGAACTGCTAAGTTTCTAGAGGACGAATTTGTTCTCAAATGAACTACAAGTAAAATGATGGAGATTAATGAGATTAATGATGAACCACAAACAAGTACTCGATAAGTTAACAACCCTGTTCCTGAACCCCTACCTCCACGTAGATCTGAACGGGTCAGTAAGCCACCTAAGAGGTATGGCTTGGATAATGACTTTGGGGAATTGGACCTTTTCGGTGACAATGACGCGAATGAGGACCCTAGAGACTACACTAAAACAATGTTCGACATTGATTCAAAGAGATGGCAAGAGGCCATGAAATCCAAGATGGATTCCATGTATCAAAATTAGGTCTGGACTTTTGTAGACCCTCCAGAAGGTATAATACTTATTGGAAACAAATGGGTCTTCAAGAGAAAGATAGGCGCTAATGGGAACGTGGAGACTTATAAGGCTAGACTAGTAGCCAAGGGTTACAAGCAACGAGAAGGGATTGATTATGAAGAAACCTTCTCTCATGTAGCTATGATTAAGTCCATTCGAATTTTGCTTGCTATAGTTGTGTACCATGATTATGAGATATGGCAAATGGATGTGAAGATGGCCTTTCTGAATGGCTACCTAGAGGAAGAGCTCTATATGACTCAACTCGAAGGTTTCGTGTCCAAGTCTGAAAAGACTAAGGTATATAAGCTTCAAAGGTCCATTTATGGACTTAAGCAATCCTCTAGGAGCTGGAATATTCGTTTTGACACTGAAATCAAATCGTTTTGTTTTACTCAAAACAAAGATGACAATTGTGTTTATCAAAAGGTCATTGGGGATGCAGTTGTATTCCTAGTGTTATATGTAGATGACATATTACTATTCGGGAATGACACTGCAGTACTTTCTTCTGTAAAAGTGTAGTTGTCCAAAACCTTCCACATGAAAGATTTGGGAGATGCAACCTATGTGCTTGGGATAAAGCTCTATCGTGATAGATCTAGAAAATTAATTGGATTATCCCAATCTATGTACATAGATAAGGTGCTAAGTAGGTTCCAGATGGAACAATCTAAGAAAGGTTTTCTTCCTGTGAGATATGGAATTCACCTTTCTAAGTCCATAGGACCTAAGACTCCTGAAGAAATACAACAGATGAATGCTAGTCCTTATGCTTCCACCATAGGAAGTCTCATGTATGCCATGATATGCACAAGGCCTGATATCGCATATGTTGTGAGCATTACTAGTCAATATCAATCTAACCCAGGATCAGAAGACTGGGCAGTTGTCAAGACCGTCCTTAAGTACTTAAGAAGAACTAAGGACGTGTTCTTCATTTATGGATGAGAAATATAGTTGCAAGGGGAAACTTATACAGACGCAGATTTCCAATCTGATGTCGACGATAGAAGTTCCAACTTCGGATATGTGTTCACTCTGAATGGTAGGGCGGTCAGCTGGAAAAGCAAGAAACAAGATGTAATTGCTGATTCCACTATAGAGGCTGAATATGTCGCTGCAGCTGAAGCCGGAAAAGAAGCGTTCTGGATGAAAATGTTCATTACTGAACTTGGAGTGGTTCCAACCATTACATTACCAGTAACTTTTTATTGTGATAATAGTGGGGCGATAGCTCATGCCAAGGAACCCAGGGCTCATCAAAAGAACAAGCACTTTGACAGATGCTTTAATATCATTAAAAGATATGTTGCCGAGGGGAAAGTCAACATCCTCAAGGTTGCGTCAGCCGATAACGTAGCAGATCCACTGACAAAGCCAATGTCTTAAATTTAACTTCATTGCCATATGGAAAAGATGGGTATTAGATACATGGGAAAGTGGCTTTGAGTGCAAGTGGGAGATTGTTAGAAGTATGCCCACAAGTATTTGATGTAATAACTTTTGGAATACTCATTGTGTTAAACTATTATATGTTTAATGAAGGGCAAAGCTTATTGTTAATCACTATTCATTGTATTATGTGTTTAAGCAATAAGGGAATTCAAGGAATGTATTTAATGTAAGAGAAAAATGATCTAAGTAAGTTAGATTAACGAGACTTTTCTCTTATGTTCATTCCTAAAAAGTTTCTAGCCATAAGATTGCCAATTGGGCATTGACAATCCGCTAAGGTTAGTATGTGTTATGTTAACTCAAGTGTGAGTATGACTAGTGTGAAGTCATTTAGTGTTGGACACTGAGACAAACATATAGGTGCTCAAAAGGTAATCGAGTACACCGAACCACGATCAAAAAAGAGTTCGAACATACATGTCATGTAAGAACTCGTTAGTTGCAATATACAAAGTTGTCCTTTGACTTAAGGCATCATAGATGTCTAATGGTTAGGTCCTTGATCGTTGATCATGTCAAAGGCATTCCATCGAGAGTGTCCACGACATTATTGGGGTCAAGCTATCTAGTCATGTAGGCAAATGAATGCACAACAAGGGATATCTAACCTTGCATGGTGCAAGGAGAATACTCTGAGACATGATTCAGAAGTCTTTGGCCAAAGCATAGGAATATGATTTAGGAAGTATGTTCCAAATCATATTCAATTGAATCATATAGAGAAGTATCACATTGGATAGTAGACATGAAACAAACTATCACTTAAACAATGTGATCAAGAGTATTGCAACAGAGAAGGACTGTATTGCATTGTAATTGTAACTGGATGGGTTCTCCAACCACTTCTAGTTAGCTTGGGTAGCCATGACATACTGCTAGGTGTCACTCATGGTTTGTGGAAGCCCTGCAGATTAGCAAACACTAATATTCATCAAAGGGACAATTGAAATGTAGTTTCAATTCACAATCGATCGTTAAGAGTAACAATCGCCCACTGTCTCACTAATTGGAACCTAATGGATCGTACATCGAGTAAGGATGAAAGTGAAGAAATATAAATGAAATGGATAAGCATATAAATGGATTAATTGAAAAATGGTCAAGATTAATTAGTTAGTTAATTAATTATACGAAAGGTTCGTATTGGGCTTTTAAGTTAGTTTTGGGCTTCGGGGTCCAAAAGGGTTTGGTCCACTAGGCCCATTATGTTTAAGTTGTATGACAACTAAAACAAAAGTGGGCAAATAGCCCAATCACTTAAGATGGCCGGCCATAATGAAGGAAGTGGTGAGTTTTGCTTAATTGCAAGTTTGCCACTCACATGTGAGGTGGTATAAAGGCAACTTTATAGCCATTCTCTCACTAAGGTTTTTCTTGAGGCAAAGTAGAGAAACATTTTCTCTCTTTTTCTCTAAAAGAGGCTGGCCACTTAGGGAAGAAATAGCTAGCAATCTTTTCTTCTCTAAGTCATCCATTTCATCTTCACACCTCATCCTTGGTGTGGAGACTTAGAGACACCAAACGTTTGGTGTTCTTAGAGATCCTTTCCTCACATGGTCAAGGAGCAAAGGAGTATCAAATGGAAGAAAATCACAAGGAAGATCTAAGGACCTAGGAGGTGACTTGAAGGCCCTCAACTTGGGTGAATCCCTTCTGTAAACAAGGATGAGCTTCAAGGGTAATGAATCTCAAAAACCTTTCCCCTCTTTAATGTTGTTAAAGAGTCTCTTGGTTCACCACTCACTAGGCTTTGAAAGTCATGGGTTTTAGAATTGTTTTTTAATGCATGCCTACTTTAAAGTGTTAATAGTTTGCTTATGTGTTCAAATGTTCTCACATGTTCTTAGCTAGGACAAAATTTTTCCTTCATTTATGTGGGTATAAGACGCGAATTTCCACTTAACTATCGAGAAGCTGAGAACCATTGGAGCCAACGATGGCATGGAAGAGCTGAATAAGCCTTCGTCATGATCTTCTCTCAAAGACTAATGCCCGAAGCTTTACAAACCGAAGTACCACTCGAACAAGGATTCCAAGGCTCTTTGGCTTTCTCCTAGTGTTAAAACCTTTGACTCCTGCAAATTAGCATTAGTTAAAGAATCCTATGACTTAAAATGGGGGGTTTCAGTAATTTTGGAAAAGAAATAAATATAGAAAGAAAAGGGAAAAATTAGAACTATCTAAAAACAAACCTAAGACATGGAATAGGTTAGAAACGTTTTTAGGACAAAAATTTGACTTCAAATAAACAAAGGCCTTCCCCTAAACATTCCTGAATCAATGACATGATCTTTTAATTTATCCCTTTCAAATGCACAACTAAGATGTTCACATATCTAGCATGGCATATAACTAGATTGTATGAATCCTCTCTTACCTTGCATGTCAGATGCATGGCATATACATAAAACTTATATTTGTAGGTGCAACCTAGCATGGCATATACTCAGATTTAGCACCTAGAAAGTCATTAAGAATGAAAAGGATTATGAACATCACATGAACCCTAGAACATGGCATTTATCCTAAAACTTCATGGAATCAATTTACATGATTAGTTATGAACCTAACCACACGTTGTTAATGAATGAAAGAAGATATGGCAATCCTCCTTATCATTCTCAATAGAAAGCAAACATAAACAAGGTAGCTAAGCTTGAAAAGATGTGCTTGAAACAATTGAAACAGAAAACTTATTCTAGCTTGCAAATGAAATTGATAAACTAAAACTGCATCATAACATTAATTCAATCATGTCTAGGGCTTCAAAGCAGCCCTATGTATCTATAAAAACAAAATACATAAAAAGTTAGCAAAGCTAGAATCTTGAAACTGCTCAAGCCCGAAGACTTCTGCTCTCTCTTCAGATTTTCCTCTTTCTGTTGAGTATTTGTCTCCTATTAAAAGGCTTAGGACTTATCTAACATCTGACACATTTACATCCTTCAATTGACTCTCATTTATAGCTCATAACAACCAGCTTTTAGTATTGGAGTAACTGAAAACTAGTTGTTATCAGAATTTGTAACTGGACAACTCCTCTTTATTCTGTCATAACTTCTTGTCGAAACCTCCAAATCATTAGCTGTAAAGACCATCAGAAAAAAAACTTCCAGGGTTTTCCAACCATATATGGTCCATTTTCTAATTCATTCTGAGCACTTTTGGCCAAATCTCGCAAGTTGGCTGTTTAGCGAGGGCCTATTCTGGCGGATCTTGGGCCACTTGTTACAATATTCAAAATAAGATGATTTCTTCAAGCCCTTACTTTCATCCTGAAATACAATAAAAACAACAAAATACCTTGTGATGCATAGAGATTTTAAGTCAAAAGCCTAAGTAAAAGAGGGCATATAAATATAACTTTATGCACTCAACAAATACCCCCAAACTTAGATTTTGCTAGTCCTCGAGCAAACCAAAACTAAAAGAAACAAAAACAACACAAAAGACAAACATAAGTTAATCTAAGACCAATATCATTGGTGAGACGAATGCATTCAGCTTATGCATCAAGCCTTTAAGCCTCTAGGAATCCTAGTAGGAGGAGTTGTGTCTCCAAAGGGTTTAACAGTAACGGGACCCATAAACGTCCGAAACAACCTACAAAACAACGATTAGAGCACTTTTGAAACAAGATAATGAGAATCAAAGCTCAACTATGCTTTACACTCCTAACTTTGACTTTACCTTTCTAGCAATCAAATCTGGATGTTAGTGAGGTGCTCTAGCTCAAATTCAACCTGTTACTAAGTTACAAGCTCAAGCAAGGAAGATAAGATTCATCTCAACTCTAATCTCACAAATTCACTCTTTCATTTGATTCCTAGGGCTTGCTCTCAACAAGTATATGTGAGTGAGGTTATGTATTAGGAAGCAAGATATTCTCACACATAATTTAATTAGAAACAAAAGAACTTTCTAGACAGATCTCATGAAAGGAATCAAATACTAAGAATAGGATAACACATATACTTACCAACATCCATGAATACATCCTCAAAGATCAGCTAGGTCTTTCATAAGATTGTAATGTAAGGTTTTTAGGGTAGGGGCTGTGAAACGACAGATAAGGAATACTAGAACTTGAGACATACCAAAGTGTCTTCCTTGCAAAACCAGCCTGCTCTACTCTTTAATTGATATTCTTTACTTGTTTTCGGTGTCCAGGACCAATGGATTTAGAAATTGCATCTTCTTTTTTTCTTCTTAAAATGTTTTCCTTATCATTTTTCTTTTTTCTTATTTTGCAATTCCAGCCCATGATGAAAGATATGGCTGTGTTTGGCTTCAAAATGGGTAATAGCTCACACAACAAAGGTAAGGAATTAGGCCAGTTACTAGTTAAAACATGCATAGCCTAACCTCGTTTCAATGAGTTCATTCATGGGTGATAATAAGCACAAATATCCACAAAAGAGAATAACTCTTAGTATTCAATAAAAATGAGTAATGAGATCATTTGAAATGAATTTAAAGAAAAGGATATGAGTAGAAATAGTTTATTCTCTCTGAAAGAAGCAAATAGGCACAAAATTACTCAAAAGGCAGTCTCCGCTATCCTTCTTCTAAGGCTTGAACTAGTAACATTTCACAAGTATTCTTAGAATTGAGAACAGTGGTATTATATAGCAGATACAACAACTTTCAAAGCATAGCTAAAGTTATGAATGCAAGACTAAGTTAAGCATGTACATTCCCATTATTTAATTGCAAATAGCTCTAATCATGACTCAAAATGACTAAAAATTCAAGTGATCACATTCACCTATGCATTGTTCAAATCTTTTGGATTTACAAGAACTTGACTAGGAAGCTTACCTTGTTCTCTTTGGTTTATGACTGCTGCAATCTGTCCAACCTGAGTTTCTAAGTTTGCAATTGCATGATCAGTCTTGTTCATGAAAGCTTGGGTAGAAACCTTGAGGTCTTGAGTGCTTTGAGCTAAAGAACTCACTTGTCCAGCCAATGTACTCATGATGTCTTCAAGAGGCTTGCTTGGTGTAGCTTTGGGAGGTGGTAGATTTTGCACATTGTTGTTGTTTCCCCAACTGACATTAAGATAATTCCTCTATCCTGGGTTATAAGTTGGAGCAAACGGATCATTTCTAGGTCTTTGATTTCCTTGAAATCCTCATTCCATGATTGCTTCTTCATGAAACCCTGGCACTTGAAGACATGCCTCAGATGAATGTCCCTGCATTAAACTCACTTGACAAACAGCCACAACTTGCTTTTGGAAAACAAGTTGCTTAACAAGGTTAGTTAATTCAGAAATTTGAGAGCTATCATTTGAAGTACTAACCTCATAAACCTTCTTGGTTTGTCGATTTCTGAAACTAAATTGCTTCGTATTCGAAGCAATGTCCTCAAACATGGTCTTGGTTTGATCAGCCGTCTTGTTCATTAAACCACCAGCAGTAGCATCCGCCATCATACGATCAGAATCAAGCAATCATTCATAGAAATATTGCATGAGAAACCATTTTTCCAAGTTATGATGAGGGCAAGAATGCAACAGAGTTTTGAAACGGTCCCAATACTCATGGACCAACTCTCCATCATTTTGCACAATTGACATCATTTCGCGTCTAAGCTTGTTAATGCGTTGAGCTGGGAAAAATTGCTGCAAAAATTTGGAAGCTATTTATTTTTCACTAGTGACTTATTTATATCATTTGACCAATTATAACCTCTTGATTTTAAATATTTGAAGTAGTTTGGAAAGATTCAGAATAATTAAGGCTAGAAAATTCTATTTAAGTTTTATTTTATATATCTTAATTTTTTTTTATTAACCGACCCCTTTCAAAAGAAAAGAAATAAGAACCGGTGACTCAGAAACAATTAATTAAGATTATTTTTTTTATTTTTTTATTTTTTTATGGAATATACATATCAATATTCATGGATTATACCTTTCATTTCACTTCCAGTTCCTATCTTAATTGGAACAGGACTTCTACTTTTTCCAACGGCAACAAAAAATCTTCGCCGTATCCCAAGTTTCAATGGATCCGGATAGAAGAGTGTGAAGCCATGCCTTACCTTTCTCCCATAGTGAAAAGGGAAAGACCCTAAGACGTATATCTTGAGGGGTCATGCCTTGAATCTTAATGGTATTGCACACCTCTACAAACTCCTTGAAATGCAAATGAGGATCCTCACCTACCAAACCATTAAATTTAGGTAAAAGATGAATCATACCTGATTTGAGTTCGAAGTTCTCCACAGTGGTGTCAGGATAATGAATGCATGAAGACTCCTTACTGATCTTGGGAATCGCATACTCCTTCAAAGGACGATTAGCCTCGTCATCACTGTTGTTGTTGTTGTTGTTTGCCATGGCCATCTCGTCTTCTTCTAATTCAGTCTTGGGTGAGGATAAGGCTGACTTAGGTGTATGTGATTATGAGTGGCAAGGAGAGCTTGGCAAAGATCGAGTTTTGAGAATCCTCACAAGTTTGAGTGTATGACTCTTACGAGAACTTGACTGAACCACCCTTTGTAGCTGCTCTAAGTCAATGGGCTACTTGAGTGGTATAAAAGACATACAGCTGAAAACAAAATAAATTAAGTTAGTAAGCAAAACTAAAAGGAATTACAAAGTTGTTTAAGCGCAATCCCCAGCAACGGCGCCATTTTGTTAAAGTTCCTTTCGAGTGCAAATATAAGGATAGTATAGCGGCACAAGTAAGGGTGTTGAACCTTAGGGACTAAGAAACAACTTAGTAAAACCTTTGACTCTTACAAATTACCATTAGTTAAAGACTCCTATGACTTAAAATGGGGGGTTTGAGTAATTTTGGAAAAGAAATAAAGACAAAAAGAAAAGCGAAAAATTAGAACTATCTAAAAAGAAACCTAAGACTTGGAATAGGTTAGAAACGTTTTTAGGACATAAATCTAACTTCAAATAAACAAAAGCCTTCCCCTAAACATTCTTGAATCAGTGATATGATCTTTTAACTTATCCATTTCAAATGCACAACTAAGATGTTCACATATCTAGTATGTCATATAACTAGATTGTATGAATCCTCTCTTACTTTGCATGTTAGATGCATGGGATATACATAAAATTTATATTTGTAGGTGCAACCTAGCATGGCATATACTCAGATTTAGCACCTAGAAAGTCATTAAGAATGAAGAGGATTATGAACATCACATGAACCCTAGAACATGGCATTTATCCTAAAACTTCATGGAATCAATTTACATGATTAGTTCTTAACCTAACCGCACATTGTTAATGAATGAAAGAAGATATGGCAGTCATCCTTATCATTCTCAACAAAAAGCAAACATAAACAAGGTAGCTAAGCTTGAAAAGATGTGCTTGAAACAATTGAAACAGAAAACCGATTCTAGCTTGCAAATGAAATTGATAAACTAAAACTGCATCATAACATTAATTCAATCATGTCTAGGGCTTCAAAGCAGCCCTATGTATCCATAAAAACAAAATACATAAAAAGTCAGGAAAGCTAGAACCTAGAAACTGCTCAAGGCCGAAGACTCCTGCTCTCTCTCCAGATTCTCTTCTTTCTGTTGAGTATTTGTCCCCTATTAAAAGGCTTCGGACTTATCTAACATCTGACACATTTACATCCTTGAATTGACTCTCATTTATAACTCATAATAAGCAGCTTTTAGTATTGGAGTAACTGAAAACTAGCTGTTATCAGAATTTGTAACTGGACAGCTGCTCTTTATTCTGTCTTAACTTCTTGTCGAAACCTCCAAATCATAAGTTGTAAAGACCATCCGAAAGAAAACTTCCAGGGCTTTCCAACCATATATGGCCCATTTTCGAATTCGTTCTGAGCACTTCTGGGCAAAGCTCGCATGTTGGCTATTCATCGAGGGCTTATTATGGCGGATCTTGGGCCACTTGTTACAATATTCAAAATAAGATGATTTCTTCAAACCCTTACTTTCATCCTGAAATAAAATACAGACAACAAAATACCTTGTGATGCATAGAGATTTTAAGTCAAAAACCTAAGTAAAATAGGGCATATAAATATAACTTTATGCACTCAACAAGAGCCTGAAGACAAGGCTGCTAGTTCTGCGAAGTTCAATATCAAATTTGGCTTTCAATGTGCGGAATGTAGTAACCTGTAACACCTCACTTCGCCAAGAAGGCTAATGAGATGACCTCTGCCAATAAGGATTCGAAAATCCTTCTTGACTGAGACTTGGATAGATAATCAGTCGGCCTCGACGCAGTGTTGTTTATCTAAACTGAAGGTGCTCCGCTATCGGCTGATTCTACAACAACAGTGTTGTTTATCCAAACTGAAGATGTCACTGGTTGCCTTGACAGTGCTATTTATCCAAACTGAAGATGTGTTGGCGGAAAAAGAAAATAAAAATCTCAAGGTTGTTAAGATGTTTCGCGTAGAGCAAGAGTTTGGGCAGGGTAGTTTGTGTGTTGAATTGGAGGGGGCTTTGAATGATGCACTGAGTCTTGTATTTATAAGGTTGGATATCTGCTTGGCACGGCCTGATGGTGTTTGTAGAGTCCAATCAACAACCCAACAATAAGGAACATCATCCTGTATTCAAACTTTATCTCAAGTTCTGCGCGTCATATCCCTCTGCCGTTCACTTTCTCCAAGATAATTCATTACATATATCTCCCAATTTCTTAAAGATAATGTTGAAAACTTCAAAACTGTAACACCTTCCACGTGATTAGAGCTTCAAAGCTTTCCCAGAGACTCATGCACCAATGAAATCGCATCACCTTAGACCTAGACCCGCACGTCTGCATGCAACTCCATCCTTTGACTATTCATTCTCATCTTTATTTTCCTTATTATCTTATCTGACAAACATTCAATTTGCATTCAAATTGTTGTTTTGATCAGATAGAAAAACAAAAGGAATATTCTTACAGTCTTTACCAATTCTTATATCTTCAAAACCCATCTGATCACACCACATAGCCATTCCAATTATCTTTCGGTATTCATCAGAAACCATCATTACCGAGATAACATGCATGCATGGTTCGGTTCCGAGCAAATTCGGCTCTTATCCACCTTTGCCATCTTTATCTCCATTTCCAACTGTTAATTATCTTATGCATGAAACGCATGGAAAATAGTCTCTTAACCTGCCACATTAGCTTTCAAACCAGTCCTCATGTAAGCGTGCAATTCGAACTGGAATTGATCTCCTTTGCTTCCAAAAATATATTTCATAAGATAATTACTACGAAAATCCAATAGTAATATCTAGAAAAATATGAAATCCAACGGTCTAGAACCCACTTATTTAACCGTCTTGATTGCTCGGGCCGATATTGTAAAATTGGGTTCAAACACCTATTTCATGCCTTAGGTTTGTTTCTAGATAGTTAATTTTTCCCTTTTCGTTCTGTCCTTCTTTTATTGCCAAAACTTACTCAAACCCCCCATTTTAAGTCATAGGAGTCATTAACTAATGCTCATATGTAAGAGTCAAAGGTTTTATTAAATTGTTTATCAGTCTTTGTGGGTTCAACCCTTGCTGGTCTCTATACTATCGCTTATGATTGTGCACTTGCAAGGATAAGATTTGTGTAAATTGGAGAGCCTAATTAAGTTTTCTAATTTATCCAACAAATTTTTGGCACCGTTGCCGGGGACTATGCTTAAACACGCGGGAGGCGCATTCAAAAGTCTTACAATGAGGTATTTAGAAAAGAGAAATATATTTCTCATCTTTTCATTTACGCATTAGTAGTATATATATAGGCTTAATCACAAAAGCACGTTGGCCTAATAATGTGAATTCAAAGAGCATTATTGCACAATCAAATGCCAACATTATAAACCCCTTTTAAAGTTCCGTTTTGGTTTTGCAAATAAAAATTGAAATTAAGACTTTAAAACAAATTGAATAGTTTTAAGTGACTAATGTGATTATGTGACAATGATGCACTCGCCTCTTAGAGAGATAATCAAAGATGCCAAAAACAGAGAGGCAATGTCACATTGTTTTGCTTGATCTTGAAAATTTGGGATAACGTATTCAAATTGCTAACAAAGACGTGCAAATGGTATTGAAACGCTAAAAAGGGCATTTTGAATAATTATATGATACAGCAGTTGATACGTACTTATGACATCAATTACTATGACTAAATGACGCGTCAATTCCATCATTATGCAATAAAAAACATAGAGCTAACAAATATGATCAATCATTCTAGCATTCTTACTACGTTATCCAATCTAGATGACTAAAATGCCTAATGTCTTTGAGCAATTAACCGGATTAGCTAACACTTACGATCATATGCTTGACAATTATCATTCTAAGTAAATACCAAATGCATGAAAATTAATTGACACTCCTTCAACTTGAACACATTGTTCTCTGCTTCACCAAAATAATCTCACCAGTGAGGATTCCCTAATTCAATCTCTCTCTCTCCCGCCGTCAGCTTCCCCTGCATCGCGCTGTCTGGTTTTACTTTCATTCAAAAATTAGAGAACTGAAGTTCAGAGAGAGAACTCACCGACTGAGAAAGGGAGCAAGCAAGCGGAGTTTGCGGGCAACAGAAAAGTCAGTTTGCGGGCAACAGAAAAGTCAGTTTTGATTTGAGTGATTCGAAGCTACATTGTTTTCACCTAATCCCCAAATCGCGCTCTCCTCTCTCTCTCTCTCTCTCTCTCTCCAAATAGATCGCTCAATCCCCCTCCTTCGGGAAATTTGCAAAATTAACCAAACTTTGGACCTTCTATTGAATTATAGCCATCTTTTTACTTTTATAATAATTATAACCAAAATTTGAGATTAAATTACTAACATAACCTTAAAATGAGTTTTTCATATAACCAAAAAGTAAAATAAAAAATTATGCTTCAAGAAATGTTCATTATCAGATCAAATCTATCGTGCCGTTAGAATCTCATAAAAAAATTGTCGATCTCCGGCCACGTAGCTCGGAATTCGAAACCAGGTTGGTCAATCTTCGCCAGAGTTGTTTATTTGAGAAACAAAGAAGAAGAGGAATTTAGCTCCAGAAACAAGGCAATGAGCATTGTGGGATCACACAAGCAATCGTGAATGGTAGCATCGACATTATCAACGCTGCAACCACCACCATCTCCCCCGAAGCTAGCGCCCAACCCACCACCGTATGTGTAACTCTCTATCTCTCTCTCTCTCTCTCTCTCTATTGCATTCATATCTTTATGCATGTGTGCTTTTTTCTCTTCTCATTTGCACCAGAAAAAGTAGAATTGTTGCATTTGCAGGGGCTTGAGAAAGGCTTATCATCCGTCCATGCAGTGCATTAGGAGCATACATGTGAACAAACAAGTAAAAACATGAAAACTATCGTATAAACAATCCACATAACAAAAATTGAGAGAAGAGATATCAACTAATATGACTTTTGGGTCCTTGTTATACTCTGTTTGGTTCCTGAGAAACTATGAGAATCTAAAGCACACATATATGTTTTGGACAGTTGGATCTTGCGTTCTTACACATATTTTCAATCCTAAAAGTGAAAAGTATCAACCATTGAGTGTTTTGTACGATTTTGCTTTATTGGTTGTTATGGGAAAACTCATTTTAAGGGTATATCAGTACTTTCACATCAACTTTTGATTATAATTATCATAAACTTAAAATGATGGTCATAATTCTATATAGAGTCTAAATTGTGGTTATTTTTCCAAATTTCCCCCTCATTTTGCCTGAAATCCTCCCCATTTTTCTCTGTGAAATCCTACACCAGTCCCCAAACCTGCAAATCTATATATGACAGCGACATCATCCCTAACCCAAAACATAGCAGCCCAAGCCTTACCTCCACTCTGGCCCAAACACAGCAGCCCATGCCGGAAATGCATAATAGAAAAAGAATGAATAAGTCAAAATTGAGCCCCATTCCTTGGGCACATGAATAGTGCTTGACAAGGTGTTTTTTTTAGTGTTACTAGGCCCATCCTAATGTGTTATTTATTCACCTACCTTTTTATAAAAATTTTAATGACATATTTACTCTTATTAAAAAGACTTTTAGACCTCTATTTATAAATTCATTATAATGTTCTTGTAGTTATAATAAAAAATTAAAAATTAAAAAAATTCGCCCAGCATACTTTTCCCCTCCCCCACCCTGTTTCTCTATCCCCCATCTCCAACAACATTGAATCAAGGAAGTTGGAGATCTCCAACAACATTGATAAAAAAAAAAAAAAAAAAAAAACATACACACAATTCAACTCATGGAATTAGGGATTCTGGGAATGGACTAAGACTGTGAATTGCAGAGGAATGAGGGAGGGGTTGAGAATTATGCGTTGGTCAACCTGGAGATAACCAGATCCAACAGCACATGCACCCACACGACGGAGAGTACTAGGAGAAAGGCAACCAACCTCCGACCCATTTCTCACATCTCTCTTTGATCATTTAGTTTGTTAGTCCCCTATTTCTCTGTCTCTCCCCTGCTTCTTTCTCCTTGTCCCCCTCCCGTTTTGCTCTCTTCGACGGCGAGTATGAGAGGTCGATTGTTTCTTTTTAATATTTTTCTCAATAAAAAAAATAGATATATTAAAGGTTACTTTAGGAATAATGGTGGGTGTAGAAATAACATATTAATTTTTTAATATTTCATAGTGGGTGTGTGGCAGCCCGTCCCTGATTTTAAGATTTTTTAAAGTTTTAATAAAGGATTTTACAAAAATGCCCTTTGAGGCACGCGCATTGTTCAAGGTTAATCGTTGTGTCGTGCCATCTAAGATTTGTTTTCTTGACATATACTCGTGGTATTCGTCGCTACGGACGCGTGGGCGCAAGCGGTTCGTGATTTGGAGTTATAACGAAAAAGATATTAAAGTTTGAAGTTTGGGCATTTTGGGAATTATAATAATAAAATATGGAAATTCTTTTATGAAAATGGACGGCCCAGATTTAATGAGGAAATAAATGGATGGCTGGGATTAATAGGAATAAAATTATATGTGTGTGTATGTGTATGTATGTGGCCGGCTGGAGAGGAAAGGAGAAAGAAGAGATTGGGCAAAAACTGCCCAACCAGGAGGAAGGAGCAGCAGCTCCGGGAGAGAAAGGAGGGAGCCGGACGAATGGGGAGAGGAGAGAGGAAGAGAAGGGCCAATCGAAATAGGGGAAAGGAGGAAAGGAGAGAAGGCGAGAAGCAGAGGAGAGAAGGAAGAAAACGGGTCTTCACCCGCGACCCATTTCGACCCGCGGCACCCACACCCACATTTCGGCGAAATTCACCCATTTTTCCGGCGAATTGATTCAAGGAACCTCATGGGAAACACTCTAGGACCCTTGATCTATCCATTCCATCTCAAATTTGGAGAGATTTGATGGTGAAAATAGAAGAAACCGTGCAAAAGGGGGCGCACGGGTTGGGTCCCTTTCCGTCAAGATGTGAAGCAATTTCTTCCAATCACCACCACCCATGGCATCCTCTTGAGGCCTAGAACAAAGCCCAAGCAGTGGTTGAGGCGTTGGAACAATTTTGGAGGTCGAATTGGAGCACACCAAACCTAGGGTTTCCGACGGGTTTTGTTGGAATTGGAGGCTTTGCCGACCTAATTGGCCTTGGCCACAGGTATGAAAGTTGTTCTACTCATTCAGATCTTCATTTCTATAAATTTTGGTAATTTTTGGATAAAGTTGGATTTTCCGGCGAGCCGGGGCGGCCGACCACCACCCACGGCGGCGCGTGGCCAGTGGGCCGCCAATGTTATTTTTAAGCTATATTGGATGTCCTGAGTTCAGTTTTGATAGTGGCTTAACGTTGGTTGATCATTTGGACTTAATTTCGATACGATGCATGGTTAGGCCAAAATATGAATTGACGATCCGACCGTTGGATCGTCACCAAACTTTGATACGTTGTAATACGTAATATTTGAGGATTATAGGAACTTACAGATCGAGAACCCGATTTACGGATCTCCCGGAATTGGAGTTGTTAGTTCATAAAATATAATGTTAACCGTCACTTAGTTTGGTAATTGGTGGAGATCCGACCGTTGGATGGTCATGAAATTTTAGGATGTTGTTCTAGAGATTTATTGTGGACCTCTGGAAGTTACGGATTAGAAATCTGAGTTGCAGATCTTCCGGATCGAACTTCATAGTGACGTGTTTTATATAAGTGATATATTCTATCGATATGATTCTGAGGTATGATTTGATGATTGTTTTAGGCGCCGATCGCCATGACGCCTTGATGTGTTGTGCTAGGGAGTTGCAAGGCGAACTCCAGGTGAGTGGGCAGTTTTGTTTTACTTATATACCTATATAAAGGAGTTTTTCCCAGAAAATCTATTTAAGTGAAATATGATTTGAAAGTGTGATTTGAAATGCCATGCATAGATTCTATGAATCATGTGATTTGAAATGCCATGCATAGAATTTATATGAGATATGTGAATTGATATTATATGATGCATATATGTGAATTGGTGCTGCGGACGCACAGGTGAGTATCAGGTGAGTTATATTTGGTGCATTGAATTGTTTGATGTGATTTATGTTGATAGCTCATAACCTGCACCCCTGGTGTTAGTGCTTATGTTATTCACCGCATCACACGCTCACCTTGGATCCAAGTAGATGCTAGTCGTACAGACCACTGGAGGTGGTTCCGACATGCTAGTCGTACAGACCTTAGAGACGGTTCCGACTAGTAGGTGACCTTAGATTATGTGCACAGATGATTGATGAGAGAAGCACTAGAGCGTAATATTACACCATCCTAGTCGTACAGACTACTACAGGTAGTTCCGACTTATGTGCAGTGTAGTGCCGTACAGGTCACAGTTGGTGACTCCGGCTGGATTGGATATTGAGCTCTAGAATCAGCCGTACAGGACCACTGCAGGGTCTCCGGTTGATTCATCATTTCACCTGATTTATATTGATGCATCCATATTATGTTTTTGACGCATGGCATGGCATATTTTCTGAAAAGTGATAAAGAATGGTGTTTTGAGATTTTTGAAGCTATATATATATATATTTATATATGCTATTTTTCTGGGAAAGTATACATGTTTTACAGCGAGGGGTTAGAACTTTGATAAAGGAAAGTTTTGAAAAGATTTGTTTTACTGACCCACTCAACTTTGTTTTGCGCCCCTCCAGGTTCGAGTTAGAGCAGAGCTTTGGTGGCCACGAGGAATCCAACGGTGTTCTGACAGAATTCACAATTGTATTTTTTTAAGCTTCCGAACTGTGTAAATGGCTACGTCACTCTCACGTGACGGCCAGCATGCCCTCCTTCGGGACGGGGTGTGTCAGGGTGAATTTATAATGTGGGTGGGAAAATAAGATAATGGGGTGGGTTTAGTAGCACTCTTTTTTTTTAGACTACAGTAATTGTTTGACATATCTGAGTTTATCTTCAGCATATACTTTAGCCTCTTCTGTTAAAGATTATTGATGTGAAATTATATGACACTCAAATTAAACCTTATTGATGACAATTGTAGTAGAGATGCAAGTAGGGATCGTTCTAGACCGGGGATTAACTAGGGATGCTAATCAACACAAATAAGACTCAAAAACACTAAACTAGACTCTAATGACTCAAAACTAACTAAAAACACTAAAAACGGCAAGAAACAATAAAAAGGACTCAAATCTAGACCTAATAGTTTTGACGAAAATTGAACTTAAAAGACTCAAACAACTAAAAGAAAACAGGTTTTGACTCTAAAAACAAGATTAAATGAAAGGGGGTTTGTTTTTGACGAATTTAAAACTTAAAACTAAAACTTTGCATAAAATACTTTATAAAAACGAATTTTGTGAATTGAAAAGGGTCAAAGGCTAGTTAGAGGGCCCTTCTCCACACATGAACATATGCGTATAAATCGATTTCCAGTTATTCTTTCAACAAACCATGAATGACAATGCCCCAAATTAATTGTGTAGAACTAATTAATTCTCAGATTTCCCTAGACTCATTGAATTGGATGAAAAGCATACGACAACCCAAATCATTCTTTATTAAGCTCCCTAACTATGAAAAGCATGATAGAGACACGAAACAAAGATCATTAAGCTTTGTGAAAATCATAAGCATTGACATGACATTCGTGACTATGAAAAGCATGACACTCCTGCCATGAATTTACTTAACGCGATCGTGAGTAGCAACCTCCACTACTTGTAAATATAAGTTTGTAACGATTAGGTGAAACTCCCTTATATTTTAGCATCAAATTCATGCATGCAAACTAAGTAGGCCTCCTTAATCAACACACAAGAACAAGTTCTCAATAACTCAGATAAGTAAACCACATTCATGATTCATGAAATCGTAACTGGAGGAAATCAATTCATATAAAACATATGTCCATGGCTTCGAATTCGCCCCTAACTATAAAGAAATTAGTTCCTCATGTTCGCAATCAAACAAATATAAATAAAATTAAACATTGAAAACAAAGGATAGAATACACCTAGAAAACGCTCCAGATTCCTTCATTCCTTGCAAGGCTGCGGCACAATGAGTGTGTGGTGGATGGATGTAGGTGAGTTATGGTAGAGGGTGGTGGTCTGAATGGTGCAGCAAAAGAGTGTATTTATAGGCCTAGGGATTACTTGGCCTAGGTTGTCAAGGAAAAGGCCATCTAGAATGGTTGGGGCACCAGATTTTTAAAGCTTCTAGAAAGGAGTGTTGTGGCATGTTTCTAGAACAAAAAAGCCTCCTAAAAACAGGTTTTAGGCATCCAAATATAAAAAGGAGTCCCCCTTGTAGCTGGAATTAAGGTAGGATAAGATTAGGATAGGATAAGATAAGATAAGGTAAGATAAGGTTAGTTGGATAAGATAAGGTTGGATAAGGTTTTGGATAATTCTCCTTCTTTGTAGCTGATTCCTTATCTTCTTTGACTTGAATTTATTTCTTCAACTCTTTTGCACATTCCTAGCCTCTCTTGAACTTCAAATTCGTCCATCCATCTTGCTCCATACTTGTGCTATCCATTCCAAGCCCAAAAATGCTCCAAAACACTCCAAAATGCATCTTTTAGCCAACTTTGCCAATTGGACCTACAAACATACGAAAATAGCTTAAAACACTCTAATAAGTAGAAACTAACTAAGAAAATGCAAGGAAACAAGCTAACAAAGTCGCATAAATATGCTCCTATCAATTATTGCCCAGGCTTATACGGGTGCAGTTACTAAGATAGGACACGGTTTACATCCTTATTATTATACATCCTTTTGCTTTAAGCTCCTCCTTTTTTTTTTTAACAAACGATATTATCTATACTAAAGAGAGGGTGGTTTAGCCTCACAATGTAGTTCAAATTTGTCTTTGGCGACAATTGAACCTAAGACCTCTCACTTACAAATGAAAAGAAATACCACTAGACCGTATTACTAAGTAGCCTATGTCAGCTGTTTTATTTGAAATACATTTTTGCCTTATCTTCTTTTTCTTGTGGACTTGTGATTTTATTGGGTATAACTTATAAGCGAATTCATATCTTCAAAACTTAATTGGGTTGTTAAATAGCCTTGCAACAAAGTGTTTTACTTTTAGACCTAGGGGTGGGCATAAAAACCGCAAAACCGCATCGAATCGCATGAAAAAAAACCGAAAAGAACTGTGTTGACCGGAAAAGTCAACTTTGAGTCAAAAACCGAACTGGACCGTTCAAACTGGTTCCAGTTCTTCTTTCGAATGAACAAGAACCGGCCGAAACCGAACCAAACCGTTTTATTAATAATAAATTAATTAATTATATATACACACACATGACATGGTATAATAGGTTGAAAAATTAGTTTCACCAAGTTAGTTCTGTTGGAGTTCCCCTTGAGCAACAAACTTCAGGGAATAACCTGTTAAAGGAGGAGTTTGGGAGTTCTCTGCCATTTCAAACAAATTGGTAGCTTCTGTGGTTTTTTTTTAATTTGTAGTTGGCATGCTCCTTAGCTTTATATCATTTGGGTTTATAGATACATATAATTGCTGAAATGAGGTGCAATGCTTCTTCCATGTGTATGCCCTAGGTTTTTATGTTTTATTGGCACGCTTCTTACTTTTATACTTTTATATCATTTGGCTTTGCTGCTTCTTTGTTCCCATTCAATCAGTTTTACTGTTATATTTGTTCTTTGGTATCTGTCTTCCAACTTAATTTCAATAATTGAGTAAGGCTACTATCAAATGTTATATTGTCTCCATTTACGCTTAGTATTCGGAACCGTAAACCGGCAAGAATCGAACTGGAATCGCGGTAGACCGAACCGTACGATTCTAGTAATAAATTTAAGCGGAACCGCAATGAATCGAACCGTTGATATTTTCCTATTCCGGTTCTGGTTTAGGGGTGGAACTGCACCGTGCCCACCCACCTACTCCAACCCTCGAAGTAAAACTCAAATTTAAAGTTCTAAACCCCACCCCAACTTGCTCATACCCTTGGGCCAAATACGAATTTTAACCCAAACTCATTTCTCGACAAAATTAGGCCAGGATTCCCCCTGGGTTAGTAAGCTGACCCACTATATATGTGTGGTTTTTTTTATTTTTTATTTGTAAATTTATTGAATCCAACCGTTAAAATCTAATATGATCAAATCCAATGGTAAAAAAAAAAAGAATCTAACCATTCAAATTTAAATCCAACGGCTAAAGTAATTAAAAAAAATTCTTTCATGTGTTTTATATTTTTTCATAGTGTTCCACGAATTTCATGGTGTCGATTTAGTGATTTTTTGACACACCCCGACCTAGAATGTCCACCTGGACTTCGAATCGAGTTGTGCTGGCTGACACCAGGAGGGGGACGAAGCCATAAAGTGTAGTGATGTGGAAAATGTGAGTAAATTTAAAACCTAAAGGTATCTAAATGTAAGAGTGCGCATGTGAGCGAGAATGAACCCATTTCACACGTAATGTCATAGCATAAGCGAAGTACAGTAAAGGTAGGATAAGTTTTTTACCATCAAAGGTAATCACCTATACCAAGATTGCGAAGAATCGTCGTCGACACAAAAGCTCTGTTACTAAAACCTGGAGGGGAGAAAAACAAGGGTAAGTGGGCCTGAAAATAAATCTTTGTAAAAACCTTTTCAAAAACATAATAATCGTTCACCGTAAAACAACTATAGTTTCCAAAATATACATACTACGTATAGTATGAAAATACTTATCATAGCCTGCAATATCTCAAGAAATCAATACGTCATAATATATTTCGTAAATAAACATCTAATGTCCGGTAATCACATAATCTCACATAAACTAACATATCATATCGAGTGCTTATCTACATATGCTGACACACGAGTTCATGTAGAGGTATTCTGACATGAACATGATTGGGTGTAATAATGATTTACGCTCTAGTACTACAATCACATGAAGACTAGCGCTATGGACATCACATACGAGTCCTAATTGCCTATAGCAATCTAGGACAAGACTGGCACCTACAATGGATCCAAAGTGAGCGTGCGGTGCGATGTGAACATACACGTGAAGCCTGGCCCTGGCCTGGGCGAGTACAAACACCAGTGTAGCACACGATAAGCAGATAACGTAAATATGATAATGCCAAAACAATTCAATAATTCTAGTCAATATAACACTATTCCTGGCCGTAAATATAATTAAGGCATCCCCATATAGTATGCTTACCTGTGCATCCCTTAGGATTATAATGATCTCATAATTCTCATCATTACGTCATTTCTTGTAAACATTAACTTAATTATGGCATCACATAGAAAATTTGTTATTAGATGTATGTATGGAAACTACACAAGTATATATATACTATATGAAAGAAAAGACACTTGCAAGGTCGCAGCTGTTCGGACTAGGGAAGCCGGAGTCTGCGGTGGTAATTGCACCTAAACATAATATTGGGACCCGTTAGTAAAACTCCACTAAAATGATTAAATTTGGGAAAATGGAGTGTGGATTTGGAACCAAGGCGTCGAAATACGCTAAGAAGGGTCCCGGGTAATTTTCGTCAAAAGTCAACGGTGAACCCTAAAAAGTCAATCGAGCCGCCCCGGTGGTCAACTACATTAAAACTTTGGAATTTCACTAAATGGCTGCCAAAAGTGGACTTGGGGCGTCAAAATTAGCCTAAGAGGGTTTTTGAGAAAATTTCGAAAAAGTCAATTAACGGTTAACAGTTAACTTTAACGGAATATTGCATTCTTAGACGGAATATTCTGTTAAAGTTAATTGGAAGTTAATAGAATATTCCCTCTACATTTTGAAATGCAAACGGGCTAGATCCAGGTTAGGGTTAATGGGTCATGGATTTGGGAATTTAGCCGAGGTAGTTCAAATCACCATAATGGTTTCAAAACTCAACCAAAACCAAAGATTTAAATGTCAAAATGAAGCTAGGAAGACAATGATTTGAAATATACCTAAATGGGACTAAGCCATGGCTGGAGTTGGTTAGAAAATGGTTTGAAAGCCACCGGATGTTTGCCAGAAAACTAGGTAAAAGCTTTTTGAGGTGTTTCTCTATGTCAAACGCCATGATAAGGCCAGAAACAACATGAAACTATGATCCAAGACAACCTACGCAAGTTTCAAGGCTTACCTTGCACGGAAACTTGAGGGTTTGCTAAGAACCCATCGAGGACGACAATGAACAGTGGCCTAGCCACTGTCGGGACTTCATGGTCTTGGCCTGGGTTCGAGACGTGGAAGATCAGATGGTAGTGCAGGTCTGATTGGGTGGTGCGGTTTGCCGGAGACGGCGAGGCAAGGTGGTGGTGTCGATGAAGATCTCGATCGTGAGATGTTGCAAAGGGATGAGAGTGTGAGAGATGAGAAATAGCTGAGAGATATGATGGAAAAAGTGGAAGAGAGGCTGAGGGTTTGGAGAGGGGGACACATGACAAAAGATGAAAGGAGAAATGGGTGGGTATGGGCTTCACGGGCCAGAAATATTAATAAAATAATAAAAATATCTCTAAAAAAATTATTAAAATAATGATATAATAATTTAAAATTTTGAATAAATATATAAAATATAAAATAATAATTTTTACAAAAGTATTTTTCAGATTTGTAATTCCATAAAATCTTCGTCGTAACTCCGAATTCAATTATGCTTGCGCCTCTGCGTTCGTACCGTGGAGTACTTCGAGAATACGGTAAAATAATAGCTTGTACGCGTCACGAAATGACGATCGACAAAAGTCAACGATCTAGCCACTAGGGGCATTTCTGTCAATTCACTCTTTTAAAATTAATAAAATCATAAAATTAGGGACGGGTTGTTATATTTTTCAATATTTATTGAATTCTAAATATTTTTGGTAAAATGTTCATAAAATTAAATTAGGATAGTATGTCACATCTCGGGCTCAGCTCTGCTGTAGCACGATATTGTTCGCTTTGGGCTTACCATTCCCTCACGGTTTTGTTTTTGGGAACTCACACGAGAACTTCCCAGTGGGTCACCCATCCTAGCCCGAACTCGCTTAACTTCAGAGTTTCGATGGAATCCGAAGCCAGTGAGTTCCCAAAAGGCCTCGTGCTATAGGTAGGGGAGCATGTACATATAAGCACATCACCCCCTCTCCGTTGGTTGATGTGAGATCTTACAATCTACCCCACTTAAGGGGAACCCGACGTCCTCGCCAACACATCCACACCAAACGGTATAGTGGCTCCGATACCAAATTGTCACATCCCGGGCTCGGCTCCGCCGTAGCATGATATTATTTGCTTTGGGCCTACCATTTTAACCCACTGGGAAGTTCTCGTATGAGTTCCTAGAAACAAAACCGTGAGGAATGGTAAGCCAAAAGCGGACAATATCGTGCTACGGCGGAGCCGAGCCCGGGATGTGACATAGTCTACATATTTTTTTTTAAGTTAATTTAAGAAAAAAGTTATCCTAAATTGATTTTTTAATAATCTCGAACTAAAAATTTAACCCAGAAAAGTTGGAGCAGAAAAACTATTTCTAAATTAAAACCTAAATTTTCTACATTAAAAATTTTAATCTAAGAGTTAGAGACGGTCTTACAAACAAAATAACAAGCAGTATCAGATTATGATATGATTTGTCTTACACAACTTCTTTTGTAGAGTTCCTTGTTCCCTTTTTAGTTTTTGTTTCGTGATATTTTTGCTTTTGTACTTTTTTTGTTGGAGGTGGGGACCTCTGTTTGGTTTCTGTTGTATTCCTGATGGACTTCTCTTTCCTATTTTTGTTAAGTATTTCAAATTTTGTTTCCTGTAAAAATAATTGGTAAAATGTTTCACTCTAAAGTGTTTTAAGTTTTGTTGTATTATTTGACTCAAGTACAAGCAAAATAAAATGGCTAGTAGTTTAGTGTAGTTAATTTTTTTCTTTGGTAAGCTCTGGATTCCAAAATTAAAGGCATATGTTAGTGACACAGAAGATTTAAAGCAAGATCCTTCTTATCAAGAGATGTATAATGACATGATAGTAATTCCAATTGAACTGTAAAACTTAACGATATTCGTTTCTTTCTTCAGCAGTATTCTTGACTGGGTTTTTATCACAAATGGTCCCTGACATTGATCAAACACATCATTTTGGTCCCTGACATTGAAAATCAATAGAAATGGTTCCTGAGATTGATCAAACACATCACAAATGGTCCTTCCGTTAAAAACTCTTTGGGCAATTTTCAAAGCTTCGTAACTCAATCGTTTCTTAACCAAATTCGACCCATAATATATCAAAATGAAAATAGGAAAGTGTAGAACAAGATTATACCATTTGGAAGCCCAATGGTTGCCGGAGATGGCCGGAAAATGGTCTCAAATGTGACTGGTCCGTGGAAAAACTGGAAAACTCGCCGGAAACTGGGTAAATTTTAAACGTTCATAACTTCTTCAATAATCAACAAAATTGAGTGATTCAAAAACGAAAATCATACTTCCCGACGAGACAAAAAGAATGATGTCTTTCTTGATGGATAACTTGCCGTAGTTTGGCCGAAAAACGGCTCGAAAATGGTTATCCAATTTCGAGCCGTTTTCCTGCCAAACCAAGGTGAATTAGCAGTCAATAAAGGTACCATTCTCTTTTTCTCGTCGAGAAGTATGATTTTCATTTTTGAATCACTCAATTTCGTTGAGATTGAAGAAGTTATGAAAGTTTAAAGTTTACCCAGTTTTCGGTAAGTTTTCCAGTCTTTCCGCGAACCAGTCACATTTGAGGCTATTTTCCGGCCATATCTGGCAACCATTGGGCTTTCAAATAGGTATAATCTTGTTCTACACTTTCCTATCTTCATTTTGATATATTATGGGTTTAATTTGGTTAAGAAACAATTGAGTTACGAAGCTTTGAAAATTGCCCAAAGAGTTTTTAACGGAATGACCATTTGTGATGTGTTTGATCAATCTCAGGGACCATTTCTATTGATTTTCAATGTCAGGGACCAAACTGATGTGTTTGATCAATCTCAGGGACCATTTGTGATAAAAACCCAGTCAAGAATACTGCTGAATCATGCTTGTATGCACTCAAAACAAAACATTACCCATGAAATTCAAAGCCTAGTAGTTATGGTGAACCATGACTCAACTCAAATCTTAAAGAAAGGAGTTGAGAAACTTTTATACCTTTGAAGCACCTCTTTGCTTAGCAAAGGTTAATCACCCATGTGAGGGCCTTCTTTCCTTTGTCTCCTTGCTCCTTGGCTCCATGGATATGGATGGAAGAATTGATTCTCCAAAAGTCCCCAAGGTAGAAGACCTCTAATTTTTGACACCAAGGATGGTGAAGGAAGAAGATGAGTGACCTTGGAGGAGGAATGATTGCTAGCTAATCCCCTCCAAGGGGGCCGGCCTCCTAGAGAGAAAGGGAGAGACATGTTCTCTCCAATTTTCTCCAAAAGAAACCCTAATGATGAAATGGCTATAAAGTTGCCTTTATACCTCATCACAATGGGGTGGCAAACTTGCAATTAAGCCAAGTTCACTACCCCTCTCTATATGGCCGGCCACTTAAGGGTTTATTGGGCTTTCAAGCCCTTTGTGTTTTCAAGTTGTCATACATCTTGAGCTAATGGGCTTGACATTCAAATCCTATTGGGCCTTGCGGCCCAAAACTAACCCGAGGTCTATAACGAACTTATTCGTTTGATTAATTAACATATTAATTAATCCTAGCCATAAATAATTAAACCATTTAATTATCCTTACTCATCTTCGTTATATCTTTCAATCATTACCTTACACGGTGTGCGATCCATTAGGTTCCTTTTAGCGAGGCAGTGGGCGATTAGAACTCTTACTAATCAATTGTGAATTGAAACTTACTTTCAATTCTCCCTTTAGTGATTATACATCTTCAGGGCTTCCACAAGCCATGAGTGACACCTCGCAGTATGTCATGGCTACCCAAGCTAATCAGAAGAGGTTGGAGAACCTATTCAGTTTGGGATTACAATGCAATACGGTCTTTCTCTAATACAATACTCTTGACCACATTGTTTGGATTAATAGTTTATTCATGTCTACTATCCAATGTGATTCTCTTACTTATATGATTACCTTGAATGTGATTTGGAACAACTTCCTAAATCTCATTCATACTCTGGCCAGAGATTCTAAATCATATCATAGAGTATTCCCCCTCAACGTTTGAAGGTTAGAGATCCCTTGTTGTGCATTCACTTGCCTCCATGGCTAAGTGGCTTAACCCCAACTATGCCGTGGACACCCTCTGATAGAGTGACTTTGACATAGCCAAAGATCAAGGACCTAACCACAAGACAACTATGATGCCTCAGGTCAAAGGACTACTTTGCATTATCCTAACCAGAAGTTCTCATGTGACATGAGTATGAGAACTCCTCATTGATCGTATGCATATGTTCATGTGTGGAGAGGAACCCTCTAACTAGCTTTATACCCCTGAATTCACCTCTATCTCTCTTTAATTCACTTTGTTTGCTTAAAACTGCTTAGTTTTGCTTAATTCGTCCAAAAACCCCCTAGTTCTCGTTTGAGTCTTACTTTGTTTAAATTCGTCCAAAGCTGTTTGCTTTTAGTGTTTTGAGTCTAACTAGTCCAAAAGTCATCCAATTCACCCCTTAGAACCTGTTTTGAGTCTGTTTAAGTTAGTTTTGTTGTTTTGAGTCTATTTAGCCTGTTTTGAGTCTCTAGTGTCTAGAATCTGTCTAGTTTAGTTTTATTTGTTGTTTTAAGTTTGTTTTGGTTTGTTTGAGTCAAGTTAGGTTTTTTTAAGTTGTTTGAAGTTAAAATTCGTTCAGATTGACCCATAGTACCTGTTTTCATTGTCTGGAGTCCAGTTTTAGTGTTTTAGAGTTTAATTTGTATAGATTAGCATCCGTTCTAATCCCCGGCCTTAAACGATCCCTACTTTCAGATACTACGTCGATAGGGTTTTAATTTGAGTGTCAAGTAATTATCACATCACCTTCGCCGGAGACGGTGATATGTCGCCGGAAATGGATGCACAGTTACTGTGCCGTGCAAGAGAAAGAAAAGGGTGAGTGAACAGTGAGGTGATGGTTCCTGATTGTTTGCTAACCAAATGGATCAGCAGCTCCTTGTGTTCGGGGCTCTCAGAGCTTTCTGTCCGTGCAAAGAAAAAGGAGAGAGTTTTGAGGAAAGGAAATAAGTGAGAGAAATGTAAACAGAGGGATATGAGAGAGAGTGAAGTCCGTTTCTGATTGGTGCCAATCTTGAGGGAAAGGATGTGAGTGGTGGAGAGTGAAAAAGGAAAAGGAAAAGTTGAAATTGATTGGTTAATGAGATGAAGGAACACAGATCCCCTTTTTGAGGAATGGGATTGGATGGGTGGATTTTGTACAATTTAAAATGTACAATATCTGCCTCTTTGGAAGTGTTCTGACACGGTCAAATTGTACGCGTCTGTACAAAAACATCCGTATTTAATGTACTTTAACAGAGCGTAACTTTTTCGTTACAGATCCGTTTCGGGTCTAACTTGCGTCCACGCGTTTGTAGCGACGAATACTAATTTAGTACGAAACCAGGAAAATAAAACTGAAAGCAAAAAACCACGTCAACGTTAGATTCCACTTTTGTCCAAAAAGGGTCTGACCGTCAAATTACACCAACAAAAAGAAATTTACAGT
The DNA here is from genome assembly GCA_024362995.1 of Heteromeles arbutifolia. Classification (NCBI taxonomy): domain Eukaryota; kingdom Viridiplantae; phylum Streptophyta; class Magnoliopsida; order Rosales; family Rosaceae; genus Heteromeles; species Heteromeles arbutifolia. Next base: position 2,201,538 of record JANCRC010000022.1, read on the forward strand.
GAAAAGTAGGGACGGGTTGTCACAAGGCGTGAACGTAAATGACAATCTGACAGTTACTAATGGGCGTAACAGATTCTGCATTATTTGTACATGGGTTGGACTTCTATTCTTCACAAAAGTTGTATTCCTTGTCCATACGAGTGTTGTTATTAATTTTTCAGAGTTTTTCCATTTGTGAAAAAATTACTTCATTTTTGACAAATCTAGGGCCATCTAGTGAAAAAACTATTCACCACCATTTGGATCGTTCCAAAATTCCACATCTCTATTTGCCTGTGTCCGTCACGTAGAGGATGTGATCCTGAGGGTCTTCATAATGTTTGTGGATTTTGAACATCTTTATGTTATTTTATATCAATTTTTATTCATAAAAATTCAATATTCCTAGCGGATACTTTAGGCGCCACCTACTGGCGGGAAATGAAAAATTTGGGGTTCCTTTTCCCTCCAAATACTTCGGTCATTGCAGAAGGCAGAAAAAAAGGGATTTTAATCCCAAGTTTTCACCTAAATCCCCCCTAATTGCTCTCAACACAGTTCATTAACTCCCATCTCCCATCTCTCTTTTTAATTCCCACCTCTCCTTGCATTTTTAATTCCCAACTCTCCTTACATGTGTGATGGATCAGTAACTCCACTCAATCATCCCAACACCATCCAAATCACCTCCTCCAATCCTATTCAATACAACAATACCCAAAATTCCTTGCAGATTCTTCTTCAATACACGAACAACCATAACTCCTCCTCCAATCACTGTTAATACCCCACGTCCGAAGACCAGTTGAGTCTTATTTCATACTCCCACTCCCCCATGAGTATGTAAAAGTGGCTCACAAGCCACGCAAGGATCTTTAGGGTCAAATTTCTTTGCTTATATATTAACTACTCGTTCTTATGTAAACTTTGCACATTTTTTTAAATATATCGTAATGTCAAAGCTTCAGTGACTGACTCAAGTATTAATGTCATCAATTCATAAGCTGTCACAAATATTCATAAACATTCATCATCCGTCACAACTTGTATAGGCCAATTTCTAACACTTGTCTTACATTGAGTTTAGAAAACAACCATGGTATAAGATAACTGTACTCCTCTTTCTAGGGGACAAAAACACCCCAGTGAAGGAAAAAAATATTAAAGGTTTAATATAATTCTACCCCTCTCTCTAGTAGACGAAAACATCCCATTGAAGGAAAATAAAAAATAAAAGTATAATATAACTCTACCCCTCTCTCTAGCGGACATAAACACCCCTAGGGAAGGAAGAAAAATTAAAGGTATAATATAACTCTACCCCTCTCCCTAGCGGACAAAAACACCCGCATTGAAGGAAAAAAAATCAAAGGTATAATATAACTCTACCCCTCTCCCTAGAGGACAAAAACACCCCCAGTGAAGGAAAAATAAATGAAAGGTATAATATCTCAAACCGTCCCTTATGTTTTGCTGTGTGACAATTGCTGAAACCAACCTTATAGGTAATGAAGGTTTGTGGCAGTATAAGAAACCTTCACATATGTGTCACGAACTTTTGTGAACGTTTATGAATCAGAAACTTATGCCTTATGAAGTTGTGACAGTTCTAGCAACCAACCATTATGTGTTATGAAAACTTGTGAATGTCTACAGAATAGTTATTTCCGTATTATGAAGATGTGCTCTTATGTTTTTTAACATATTACATTTCTAGTTATAATTTAGAATTAACAATACGAGCAGACATTTAGCGATCACAAAAACAAATATATTAAAGAGTGCAAGTTCGACTACTAAGTGGTACATTCCCAACAACAAAAGGAAATTTGACAAAAACATCACGTTGCTCCGAATAATGTAAACCTTATAACTTAAACCATCATAAATGTCAAACTTAACAATCTCGACCATTACTTAAAACATGAAAAAATAAACCTTAAAACTAACCATTATAAACCTTCATATGAAACCAAATGAACGCCTTCATCACTAGTTTTCACCCATGACATGATTACAACTTGCACCTTTACCTAACAGATCTGTTCTTCTTTTTCTGAGAGGAGCATCAACCATGGACCATCTTCCTTGATAATTCCTGGTTGAGGGAAGCAAAAGATTAGATCATCGTCCGTGTTTGGCAATGCAAGCCTTAAACCCTTAACACCCTCAGACGGCAGCACGTTCGGATGATCCCCGAACATCTTATTCACCATGAACCAACTGACATCCCTTTCTTCCGGATCACATCCACAATTCTCTACTGTACGTGTCCATAGTAGAAGCAAACCTCGAACAAATTTTCATAATTGATGAAAGTTGGCATCTCCTCATCCTTGTTAACCACCAGAACCTGCTTGAGTGGCAAACGAACATCCACATCTATTAACACCCTAATGGCCATTGCATTCAGGGAATTAATAGACGCATCATCAACCCTTATAAGTCGGCTGATGGGTTGAGTGATGTTCTTCATGATTTCCACCTCCCTAAATTGCATCAGTACCCGAGGCATTTGAACCCATACCCTCAAGAAAGTTATAAGGTTTGATTCCCCGAAGTATTCCATCCACTTTTCCAAATGCAAAATATGGCCTCTCATATACAAGGACACCCCTGCAACACTTTCTCCACTTCATCTTCGTTGGTGAACTCTAATGTAAACCAGGTGCCACCGAAATGGTCCACAAAGAAGGCATTTTTAACACCTTCTATCCAAGATAGAGCTCGTTCCCTGTGGATGACCTAGCATTTCTTGAGTGTCCCAAACATTTTTCCCATCAACACCCTTATGACATGATGTTGGTGTTAACCTTTGTGACACCCCTTTCGATTCTAAACTTACAATTCTCACTTTCGACGACAACAAGAGGTTCCCCACGGTTCGAAAGTGGGAATGGGTTTGCAAGTTGTGATCAATTTCTGCTGTGAAACAGTAACTTCCAGTTTACAGTAAGGGTTTGAATGAAGAGATAGCAAGTGTGGTGATGTGATGCATTTATAAGAGGAACAATAAATAGAGGTTTATGGTAATGTGCACAAGCACACGAATAAGCAATAATGATTCCAAATGCCGCATTACGTGTGCAAATATTGCAGTTATATGTGCATGGACAGTAAGTGGCATTTATTCCCATCACCGGGTTTCCCAACTTGGGTGTTTATGATGAAGCCGTCAGTTTATTACTCTTTGAATAACGGGTTATGAAACGTTATAACATTAAAGCCTACATATATGGCTTTGGAACCCGAAAAGAAAACCCAAACCTATTGACGTGGGAGCCTATGTTTGGGTCTCCATTGGCAAAAGCACCCCCACCCCCTCTTCCCAACCACCTAATTGAACATGTGGGAGGCCTTCCATGTTGAAAAAACTTCATCAAGGATGGTATTGCATATCCCTCAACTGCATTGTCGCCTAAAATTATGGACGTGGCATTACATGTCTAATAACAAAATTTTGAAAAATAAAGTACAAATGTGAAGAAATATGAAGACGCTCAGGATGACATCCAGTACGATATGATCGGGTTCATACACCAACATTGGGGTGTAGAACAATCGAAAACGGTCATGAATAATGATTCAACTAAGATAGGCCTCTTTTTTCGAAAAACATACTACAAAATTTGAAAAGGGAAAATTGTGGAAAAATGTTGGAAATGCTCATATTGACAAGGGTCAATCACTAGGTATGAAGGATTGAACTTGAAAACCTTAACCCATCGTGCAAAAATCAGAGTGACGAAAACTAACCGTCGGATTTAAGGTTTACGTTGGCGCCATCATGGTCATTATCATTAGGGATTATGGGCCTTTATTTTTGTAAAATTTTCATATTTTCATTGATTGCGATAAATGAACGGTTTCGATAGTTCACATAACATTCGAAACCGATCATATTGTACCTTTTTTCTTTTACAGAATGTTGTCATTGCACATGTAATTCCACATGGCATCCCCATGAGGCCGACACATGCATCATTTTAGGCAGCAAATTCGGGCGGCAAATCAAAACTGAGGGGGACTGTTTCCCTCCTAATCCCTCGCCCATTGCAAACTCTTGCAAAATGAGATTTTTAATCCCATCTTGTCACCCCCCCCCAATTGCATTCCACTTATTTGAACCTACCCCAGTCCTATTTCTTAGTCCTCATAGCTCTGTAGTTTTATTAACTGCACTAAATCATGGCAATACCACCCAATTCGCCTCTACTCCAAATCAATACACCAACAACACCCAAAACTCCAGCCCAAATCTTCTTAAATACACTAACATCTATAACTTATCCTCCAATTAATACCCCACCTCCCAAAACAAATCCTATCATCTTTAATAATCCCAATGGCAATTATGTTCGCCTTACACCAAACTCCAAATCTCAGCATCCAATCACCGTGAATACACCCACTGCCAAAGAATCAAACTGTGGCAAGAAGTGGCTGCATCCAAAGCCAGGTATTGCTACGCGCCTTTACAAGCATGTGTTTTCAGGTAGACATATCTCAACATTGTATTTTGTTTTGGAAGAGTATACACCTTGAGTTGGAAAGAGAAATCGAACGTGTTTGTAGGGAGTTGTGTACTGTTGAAAAGCATAATCGATACTTAAAGACGGAGGCAACAAGGTTGCTATTCGGCACCACCACATGACACACTTGAATTAAACTTATCCAATAGAAAATTCGAAAAGGCTGCACCTACACTAAGAAGGAAGAAACATGATGCGCACGAAGGGGTTAATTCTATGAAGTTTTATGCCCAACTTGTGCTACCCAATGATTAAGAAATTCTTCAAGTACCCGTACACGAGGTCCTTGGTTATGGTAATGATTCACATATTTAAGTTCGTGGGGCAGGGATGAGTACATGTTTTTTGGAACAGAAATGTTTGTAGAATGTCTTCATAATTAAATGTGGGAGTGGGATGACTACAAGTTTTTGGGAACACAAATGTTTGTACACTTTCTTCAACATTGGATATGGGATTGGTGACATGTTTCTATGTACTATTGAGTTTTTGTCACTTGTGTGTTAAAAAAAAATTATTTTCTACTACTTGAAGGACCAAAGTGACAAGACTGCCTGAGGGTCGACACTGGTCTTCATAAGTGCTCATAACACATATACAAAATCGTCTATTTTTTGGCCTATTAAATGTGACAGTATACGAACTTAACATTTTGTTGCCACCACAACACATTCTTAATGTTATTATAGTAAAAGGTACAGAATCTCGAAGGATTTTTTTATGAACAAGAAGTTGTAAACTCAGTTCCTGACACTCTGAACACCATTGTTCACAAGCCATCATATACCTACAATAGGCAGTCATGAATCAGTCAATTCTATCCAGTTTTTGTTGGTGTCACATTTAATGACATCTAAATTGATCCTTTACAAATGGAAACCAAGGACATTCATTAGACAACACTTGCTTTGTCCACAATACATTCTTAACGTAGTTACATAAAAAAAGGGTAAGCAATTGGAAGGAGTATTGCTAACAAACTAGTTATAAATAGACAATCCATTTCCATCCATTTATGGATTGCTGTGCCATTTCATGACATCTAAATTGATCATCTATAAAATGCAGGCAAGAACACTTTAGTAGCCATGGTTTAGGCACACATGTCATGGCTCTGTCGAGGAGTGACGCTGATTCCGATGATCTGACCGATCAAATTGCAAATAAAGGGAAAATTTTCTTCCAACTCATGCTCTATCAATGAGTGGCATCAAAAGTGCCTAAAAAAGGAGTCCACATTGGTTGCATTACTGCAACAGCTGAACGAGGCGTTGTGCAAATCAGCAAAGTACAAAAGCCAAATACATAGCTAAGAGTATACGTATGAATAACTAGTTAAAAATGAGAAGGAAGATGTACATCGTAGGTCAATCTATTCATGGCAGATGAAGCAGCTCCAAGAAGAGTGTGACTCCGATTTTTATAGTGGGTTTGAGAAATTTTGTTCCTATCTCCACCAGGTTTGGTCTAGCGATGATTGGGACTGCATTATGGCCTTGCAAGTGGAAGACATCGTCAGAGATGGTGGTCAGTACTCCGAACACAGGTACGTGAAGGCAGCTCACAACACACCCATGGATGCTTAGCCTCATATCTCCCTTCCTATATATTTGCTCCCATCTTAATTATGTACACTTTCTAGGGACTTTTTTTTTAACTATATCATAATTTCAAGCTTAAGTAAGTCTTGCAAGTATAAGTTTCATAAACATTCCTAAGTATTCACAAATATTCATATGAACTCATAACTTCTCACTTGCAGTTGATCACACATTCCAACACTGCTGTGACCCGCACAAACTTTGAAAAACCAAAAAATAAAAATCTAGAAACAAAAAATAAAAATCTTTAAGTACTGTGGAGCACTTGTGAGTGCGATTTTGTAGTTATTGCTTATACATTTTTTATTTGTCACATACTATGAATGTGATGCTTTAGGTTTTGTTTAATTTCTACTGATAAATGGAGAAAGATTAGAGTTTCAAGAAGCTACAACTCTCTAGATTAGTTTGTACTGTAGATACTTCTTTTGGATTTGTTTAAGAATGTTTTAAATCAGGCCTTTTTTTTTTCTTTTTTTTTTTTTTATACATTGAGGTTGGTTTTTTTCATTGTAGATAAGTGATGCCAACAGGGAATATGGTTCAAGAAGCTTTTGTTCTACTTTAATTCAAACAAAAGAGGGAGCAGTGGTTTTTTATTTATTTATTTATTTTTTTCCATTGTAGATAAATGATGCTAAAAAGAGAATAGAATCAATTTCGTATCATTGTATTCATACCACGCATACTGTTATGAATTAGTTAACCTTGTAATTTTATCAATTATTGATTGTAGATTGACTATAAAAATTTGAAGCATGAAGTGCAAACCAATGGGTGACAAGCATGGCTTTGATGTCACAAGTAGATGTTATGTTTACATATTTTTTATATTTTGTTTATTTGAGGAATGCTATTTTATTAGAGCGTGAGAAGTTAGAGATTGATTACGGGGTTATTGAATTCATAGTTTGGTTTTCAGTTTTGTTTGGTTTATGATTATATGGGAGTTGAATTTTGCTTTTTGTTTGGGCAGTCAATGGCATGCATGCTTAATTCACCGATTGGTAAATATGTTTTGTATTCCTTCATTATTTTGTAAAAACTTTGGCATTCTTGATTGTATTTTTAGTTAGTTTTATGTCCTTCTGGTGATGATATATGCTTTTAGTTGGTTAGTTTTGAATTTGAATCTATAATGCCTTTAGTCGGTTATTTTTGGTTTGATTTAAGAGTACCATGCCTTTAGATGGTTACGTATTTGACCACTTCAATCTTTACTTGACTGAAATATATGCTATATGAAAGTCTGTATCTTTTCAATGTTTTCTTCACACAGATAATGAAGGAGAGGAAGGGATTGGGAGGCAGATGAGTGTGCAACTGAGGAGGAGGAAGATGAAGAAGGAAGCAGTAAAATTCAGTTGGGTCCTAAATGCTCTCTTAAAGAACAGATTGAGAAGGATAAGGTGCGTATTTTCTGCTCAAATACGGAAAAAAAAAATGCTAGCCAAGGCTAAGCCCGCCACCTTCCTTTTAGTGTAGATAATATCGTTTGTTAAAAAAAAAAGAAACAATAATAATAATAATATTGTTGCAGTCCTATTAGATTAGGAATGTGATCGTGTAAATCCTATCATATATGGGATATCATTATGAGATTCTACGATATCTCTTAGACTAGATATTGTCATATTAGAGTTGTAATCCTATTGGGGTTAAGGAATTTACCTTCTCTACTACTATAAATAAAGGTATAATGGAGTGGAATAACACACACTTCACAATTCCACATCTCTCTCTTCTCTCTCTATGTGCCGCACCCCCTCTCTCCGTGGCCTCCATAATTGTTCAGTAAATTATGCCTATAACACGTCATCATCACACTCTTGATGCTGCGCTAAAGAGAGTTTGATCTTCAATCAGGAGCGTATTTCATTTTAATCATTCTTTTTATAATTAATTTATTATTTTGAATTGATCTACATGCTATTGATTCAATTTAATTTTTTTGGATATGCAATTCCGACTTTCTGAGAAGGTTCTTCTACAAAATTCAAAGGCTTTTATTGTTTTCTGCCAATCATGTATGCTTAAAATAAAGGAAGATATCAATTTTTGCTATGTGGAATGAGTCAAAGAATTGAATGAAATTAGAAGTAATTAGTGTTTTTCAAACCTTAGGAATTTCGAAAACAAAACTAATTAAATTTTGGGAAAAATTTGTGGTTGAGCCGTGGCCCATAGCCATGCCGACCTAACACCAAGCCGAGCCTGCATCTCAAGGTTTAGGCGGTGGAACTTTGAGGTAGCAGCCCTTTGGGCTTTGCTACATGCATGGACCAAGCCCTTGGTCTGGGTTTGAATTGTTGGGCTCACAACCCTTTAAGCAACATACTAGCAACTTGTTTGTTGGGCATCTTCCTCACTCCAGCTCGTGCTAAACTAAGCCAGCACGTGTTGGGCTTGTCCAGTGCCCTCGGCCCACCAAGCCAGCATTGCTGAGCTTGTCCCAAGCCACAATGAAGCCAGCGAAGCTGGGCTTCTTGCGCACCAGCCTAAAGCTAGCAAATGCTGGGCTTTTGCTCCCTTCCGCAATATTGGTCCACTTCCAGTAGCCTATGCGTTGATGGGCTCTTCCCATCCTCTTGGCCTAATCTGCAGCAAGCCTAGAGCTTACACTGCAGCGAAGTGGGCTGCTTTGCAGCCGCTTCCTCGAGGCCGAATAGGCCTGTAGCCTAAGGGTGGGTAAACGGGTAGAGGAACCACAGGTCGGGGTGGGTAGTCTAGGTTCGGGGCGGGTATGGGCCAGTTTCAAATATTTTAGAGAATAAACGGGGTGGGGCGGTGCCGATCGATTTCATTTACGGGGCAGGTCGAGTCCATATACTTAGGAAAACTGGGTCCTAGACCGACCCGTTTCTAATTATAATGGACGACCAAGATTGAATGATAACCCATCATTCAATCTCAACCATTAGTTTCTATCCTAGTCATATCAAGTCTAGGTTTCCAGAATCAGTCACTCCACCTTTCCACCATCTGTCCTTCCCTTGACTCCCTCGACTCCGACGACATCCCAGAGAACCCAGCCCATCACTGTCGTTGCGACCAACACAACGGCTCCACCCATCCAGCCATCATCCTCGACAACATCCCAGAGAACCCAGGTCCCATAACCACGACGGCTCGATTCTCTCATCTTCGACAACACCACTACTGTCGAGGACATTGCTACCAGCCATCATCCCTCTAAAATATAGGTAATTTTGAATTAGGGTTTTGCTATTAATGTGAGTTTCTGGTGTAGGGATTTTAGGGTTTTTAAATTAAAATTTGTAGATTGATGATTAATCTGTTGCCACCATTTAGGGTTTTCTTAAAATTTGAATCGCATTTTATTTCTGTATTGCTAGATGGATAAATATCGAGAACTTCCACCACAGTACACTCCCCTTGAGCACTTCCACCACAGAGGTGATTTCATTGTGTTGCTTGAAACAACTAAAGGATTATTAAATTCTTAACCAATTAAGTATTGGACAAATTGGGCTTAATCGAAACTTGGATTATCTGGTGATATCTGCAAGTTTAAGATAGCAATATTAGTTATCACACATGTATTTGCTCATGATGACTTGGGTTCAATAAAGTTGAAAGTTAAACTTTAATCTTGAATGCGAGACGTCTAAAACTATTTTTACTGTATCGGTGCTGTATTGTTTTAGTGATGTCGTGTGTAGTAGTTGTAAAATGTGTTTCTCCCAACCTTCAAGCTTTTTGTTTCCGCTGCACTTACCAGAAGTTCGGTTGATCCATAGTATTGTTTGCAGTTTGGAATTTTTTTTATCTAGGTGGCTGAAATTTGAATTAGAATGTGAGAAAGATTGAAAAATGACTTGCCATGAGGTGATGAATCTCATTGTGCATCTTTTGCCTAATTGGCCATGAAATCGTTATTCAACTGTTCTGTGTTTAGGGTCGATAGTATGGTCTGTTAAGCAACCATGTTTCTGCCTCCGTGTGCTTCGATAGTCAGATGCATGTAGGATGATCAAGTGGTTCGATATTATTGTTTTATGAGATGCATACTTCTTTGTGCATGTCTGCTTCCTGGAGCCTTGGTATTAAGTTGCTCTGTTTTAATGTATGTACTTTACTTATGGCAGGAAAGCTGGAGAAGGCCCAAGGGTATTGATTCACGTATCAGGCGAAAGTTCAAGGGATGTGTGTTGATGCTCAAGATTGGCTATGAGTCAGACAAGATGACTCGTCACTATCTGCCTAACAAGTTCAAGAAATTTTCCGTGCACAATGTCAAAGAGGTTGAACTTCTAATGATGCACAACAGGTATGAAACCATTCTTTTAAATTAGTAACTGCAGATTCAATGTTGGAACTTGGAACTTGGACGTAATTTCGGATGTTAATTTGGAATTCATTGCGGATGTGATGTGATGTTTATGTTATTTTGGATTATTTGATTTTGGACTTCGAAATTTGGATGTCTCGGACTCTTGGATATTTTGTATGTTGATTTGATCTTTAGATGTCTCGGATGTTATTTTGAATGTCTCGGATTTAATGTATCGAAAGATGTTGGACGATGTAATGTTGTTATTTTGGATGTAATGTTAATCTATGGACTTGGATGTTGGACTTTGTAATGTTTGGATGTGTTGTGCAATGCAAACTATGAATTTGTGCAGCACCTGTACAAATTTAGTTTTTTTTTTTCCAAAAAAAAAAGGACCTGTGGACCCGGCCTGAAATGGCCCATTTGAAACGGGCCGGGTTAGGTCCGGTACCTGTATTAAAATATGTTGTATGTGCCCCAGCCCGGCTCGTTTCTTTTAAACCTGGTCCGGTCCGGTCCCTACTGCAACCTTGTTGTAGGGCCTTGTCCCATGTTTTGCAGCCAGCCCAAGTGTGCTGGGCTGCGTTTTTTTTTCGACCCGATGCCATATTTTGGCATCCTTTGCTTCTTAACCATACCCAAATATATTTGGGACATTTTTGGTTAACGTTAATGAAGCTATAATACACTTGTCACTTGGCCCGTTGCCAACTAAAGCTAATATGACCCGCATGTCATTATTTTGCCTCCAAGATCGACCCTGTATGGTCCTGATCTATTGAATTAATTAAAAGTGACCAACAATGCATTAATGTAATAAGAAATCCAAAATTATTGACCTGAAGATCACTTTTTGACATTAACAATTCAATAATTTATTTTTCTTCTTTGAACCATTGACATCCTTTCATAGTCGCGAAGCGCTCACATTGGAGTTCCTGAAGCAACTCAAATCCACCGCACTTAAATCAGTACATTGTATTCTGTGTTCTTGTAGGAACCTCTATTTTATAAACTAATCATTCATAAACTAAATTGAACCTGTAGTTTTGTAAAACAATATACCCATGAAAACCCGACGTTTTTCATGTAAACCATGTCTTAGAATCCGAATGTTCTAACTTTGATGCTTATGGTTGTTTTATTTCCCATATCACTATTCATAATCTTGTTCCATCCATTCAGTGGATTGTCGAACAGTCACAAGTTCGATTTTCTTGATTTGGACGTTTCTACCAGAAACCACTTTATTGTTGGAAGTATGCCCACAAAGCCACGCATTTGATGTAATAGCTTTTGGAATACTTATTGTGTTAAACTATTAAATGTTTAATGAAGGGCAAAGCTTATTGTTAATCAATATTTATTGTATTATGTGCTGAAGCAATAAGGGAATCCAAGTAATGTATTTAATCTAAGAGAGAAGTGATCTAAGTAACTTAGATTAACGAAACCTTTCTCTTATGTTCATTCCAAAAAAGTTCCTAGTTGTAAGATTACCAATTGGGCATTGGCAATCCGCTAAGGTTAGTATGAGTTATGTTAACTCAAGCATGAGTATGACTAGTCTCAAGTCATTTAGTGTTGGACACTGAGACAAACAGATAGGTGCTCAAAAGGTAATCGAGTACACTGAACCACGATCAAAAGAGAGTTTGAACATACATGTTAGGTAAGAACTTGTTAGTTACAATATGCAAAGTAGTCCTTTGACCTGAGGCGTCATATATGTCTAATGGTTAGGTCCTTGATCTTTGATCATGTCAAAGGCATTCCATCGAGAGTGTCCACGGCATTGTTGGGGTCATGCTATCTAGTCATGTAGGCATATGAATGCACAACAAGGGATCTCTAACCTTCCATAGTGGAAGGAGAATACTCTGAGATATAATTCAGAAGTCTTTGGCCAAAGCATACGAATATGATTTAGGAAGTATGTTCTAAATCATATTCAATTGAATCATATAGAGAAGTATCACATTGGATAGTAGACATGAAACAAACTATCACTTAAACAATGTGATCAAGAGTATTGTATTAGAGAATGACCGTATTGCATTGTAATTGTAACTGGATGGGTTCTCCAACCACTTCTACTTAGCTTGGGTAGCCATGACATAATGCTAGGCGTCACTCATGGTTTGTGGAAGCCCTGAAGATTAGCAAACACTAATCTTCATCAAAGGGAGAATTGAAATGTAGTTTCAATTCACAATCGATCGTTAAGAGTAACAATCACCCCCTGCCTCGCTAATTGGAACCTAATGGATCGTACATCGAGTAAGGATGAAAGTGAAGAAATATAAATGAAATGGATAAGCAATTAAATTGATTAATTAATTATACGAAAGGTTCGTATTGGGCTTTTAAGTTAGTTTTGGGCTTCGGGGTCCAAAAGGGTTTGGTCCACTGGCCCCATTATGTTTAAGTTGTATGACAACTAAAACAAAAGTGGGCAAATAGCCCAATCACTTAAGATGGCCGTCCATAATGAAGGAAGTGGTGAGTTTTGCTTAATTGTAAGTTTGCCACTCACATGTGAGGTGGTATAAAGGCAACTTTATAGCCATTCTCTCACTAGGGTTTTTCTTGAGGCGAAGTAGAGAAACATTTTCTCTCTTTTTCTTAAAAGAGGCTGGTCACTTAGGGAAGATATAGCTAGCAATCTTTTCTTCTCTAAGTCATCCATTTCATCTTCACACCTCATCCTTGATGTGGAGACTTAAAGACACCAAACCTATGGTGTTGTTGGAGATCCTTTCCTCACATCCTCAAGGAGCAAAGCAGTATCAAAAGGAAGAAAATCACAAGGAAGATCTAAGGAGCTAGGAGGTGACTTGAAGGCCCTCCACTTGGGTAAATCCCTTGTGTAAACAAGGATGAGCTTCAAGGGTAATGAATCTCAAAAACCTTTCTTCTCTTTAATGTTGTTAAAGAGTCTCTTGGTTCACCACTCACTAGGTTTTGAAGGTCATGTGTTAATAGTTTGCTTATGTGTTCAAATGTTCTCACATGTTCTTAGCTAGGACAAATTTTTTCATTCAAGTGGTATCAAGAGCCTAGGTCTAGTTTATGGTGAATCCTTTTGGGTTTTGTATTTTTCATGGTTTGTGATTTAAATGTTGTAAATGTTACAAGCTTTGTTCTTGCTTTTTGAATATAAATTTTGCTTGAAAATTTATCATCTCAAATGTTGTAGACGTAGTTCATTTAATCATGAATATTGGAACTAAAATTTGGTGCCATGTATGTGGGGAAATTCGGCCAAATCCAAAGGGTGGATTTTTGGGTTCATGTTTGTCTTGTTAAAAGTGTTTTAAAGTGACTTTTGGAACCCCTATGTACCCTAGGATATTAACCCTCTTTTGAGTAGTGAAAATTTGAGTTTAATTGAGTGAAAACATTCATGAAGCTCTTAAGAGTTTTCATGTGTGTTCTTCAATGTTCTTGATGTTTTTACCAAGAACAAAAAGGTTTGGTGTTATGATTGAATATGTTTGTTGTTTTTAATAAAGTTTTGTTTATGGTGGTTGGTGTGACTTTATTTACACAAAGTATTATTTGTGTTGAATGGTATGACATGATTTGTCCTTTTTCCAATCAACACCCATACCAATCAATTTTTTCCACACCTACCTATCAACTTTTTCAACACACTTTAAAGTTTGAATTTTCACCAAAAGCCAACCATGTCTCACACTACCAACCAGCCACCCCTAAGTAAGGGGTACTTTTGGGGTTTTTATGCAATTACATAAAGTTTGATACTCTTGTGTATTTGCACTTTGGCCCAAAAGTTTACATTTTTACGTAAAGGCCCAAAATCACTAAAGGACAAATTGTTTTGCTCCTTTAGTGAAGTTTTTGTGATTGTTCAAAATATTGGATTCTAGTTGTAATTACATGAAGTTGTGGACTCTTGTGTTTCTACAAAGTGACCCCAAAAGTTTATGTTTTTGAGTTGTGGCCCAATAGTTGTGGTCATTGCTTATTTGGCCCAAATTATGATGAGAATAAAATGGTTTGTTTCTATAAATGAGAATTGGATTTTCATTTCATTTAGTTCCATTTAAATCAATTCTATGAATCCGAAAACCAATTGTTTAAGTTGCTTTCTTAGTTAATGTGATTGATTAAGAAAATGGTGATTATGAACCAAAGGCCTCGATAATTGAGTTATGTGATTGGCCGCTTTACATTATGAATGTTTGGGTTAAGTAGTTTAGATTTGAATGTAATTTGATTAGTTCAAATGTGTTGTAAAAGGGCATAAGTCCTTCGAATGTGTTGTAAAAAGGCACAAGCCCTTCTCTTTATTTCAAGTATTCCTTTTTGTTTATTTGTATGCAAATTGGAATAGTTGGGTCCAACGGCCAATAGGAAATGACAGTTTAATTAGATTAAACGCGTAACTAAAATCAACAACTACCTACCTTAGACCCAAGGTCCAACACAAGGCTCGTGTTGGATCAAATCAAATGGTTCATAATCATCCTATGACCTAAAATGACTATATAGTCCATATGAGGATGCAATGCATTCATTAGTAGTTCCATATAGTCTCGCTTGTTTCATCGAAATAGTGGGAGTAGTATATACTACTAATTCATATAAACTTGGACCAATGGTTATGATAGGCCCAAGTTCTTTTAATAAGATTAAAATGAAATTGATGTAGCCCAGCACTACTCCCTCAACAAAACGAATATTAAGTTGATAAGTGAGATATGCTTTGAACATCTCTTCGTAGGCCTTCCACCGTGGCGAGCTCCAATCGTTTGTGACTCATACACCAGCTTCACCCTATCATGGGGAAGTACAAAGTAGATGCTTACATTCAGGAGGAGTCCATATGTACATACATGATGTGGTAAGGTAGGCAACGAGGATGGCCAATATCATATCATTGTGAGGCTATTCTTGAACCCCTACACAAACTAGCATGGTGGGAATGACTTAACTAAGTGCAATGGTGCCAACATCATATCATTGTGAGGCATCATTCTCTAGAGGCCAAACTAGATGGGTAATTATAAGAGTTGTAAATGACTAAAGCGTTATTCTCTCATCATTATTGTTGCTAACCAACATCATATCATTGTGAGGTGGGCTTGGTAATGGTGAGTCTCCCATACCCCGTGATGTGGTAGGTAGAAACTAACACACAAATTAAACCCTATATATTATGCAATTGTAGTATGAGTAAGTGCAGGGATTAGGAGGGATGCTAATCTACACTAATTAGACTCAAATAAACAAAACTAAGCTAAACTAACTCAAATAACTCGAAACAAACACTAAAGGGGGAAAGGTTTTGGACGAATATTAGGTGAAAGATAGGTGAAAGGCTAGCTAGAGGGTCATTCTCCACACATGACACATGCACATAAATTGATTTCCAGTTATTATTCCTATAAACCATGAATGACAATGCCCCAAGTTAACCATGAAGAACACTAATTAACTCTCAGATTTTCCTAAATTCATTGAATTGGACTCAGCGACGCAACCAAATTATTCTTATCAAGTTCCCTATATGAACTGCATGATAGAGGTACATATCAACGATCATTAAGTTCTATGAAAATCATAAGCATTGACATGACATTCGTAACTATGAACTGATGATACTCCTACCAGGAATTTACTTAACACAATAATGACTAGTGACTTCCACTACTTATAAATATAAGTTCATAACTATTAGGTGAAATTCCCTTATATTTTAGCATCAAATTCATGCATGCAAACTAAGTAGGCCTCCTTAATCAACGTACAAGAATAAGTTATCAATCAAACAGATAAGTAAATTGCATTCACGATTTATGAAACAATAACTGGATGTGATCAATTCATCACACATATGTTCATGGCTAATTCACCTCTAGCTAAAACGAAATTAGTTCCTCATGTTCATAATAATTGAAGAGCAATATAAAATAAACATTGAAATTAAATAAAGGATAGAAAGAACTCTGGAAATCTCCAAGGCTTGATTGCAATTTGCGGCACAAAGTGTTTAATTTCTCTGGATTTGTCTCTCTGCAGCTCCTTTCTATTATACGACATTGTGTGGGTATTTATAGACTGGGGGCCACGACACCAAGCTGTAAGGGAGAAGGATTAGGCACTCCAATCCCACAAGGAAAAGGCTTATTCTATGGTAGAAACCAGGGAGAATAAGGGGAGGGTGGTGCGGCACATTCCTAGGGGGAAAATGGATGGTAGGTTTTTAGGATAAGGGATCCGGCTTATGCGGCACCTTTTTAGGCTTCTAGAATTCTGATATTAGGTGCCCTAATATGAAAAGGTGTCCTCCTTCTAGCTGGAAATAAGGTAAGATAGGATTAGGATAGGATAAGATTAGTTTGGATAAGATAAGGTAGTTTGGATAATGTTTCCTTCTTTTTAGCTGATTCCTTTTCTTCCAAATCTTAAATTAATTTTCTCCAGATGTTAAGCACATTCCTAGCCTTTCTTGAACTTCAAAAACGTCCATCCACCCTGCTCCATGCATATGCTATCCATTCCCAACCGAAAACTGCTCTAAAATGCTCCAAAATGCACTTTCTTGCCACTTTTGCCATTTGGACCTACAAACACACGAAAATAGCTTAAAACACTCTAATAAATAGAAACTAACTACGTAAATGCAAAGAAATAAGCTAATAAAGTCGCATAAATATACACATATCACCCCGTTAAGAGTTCAACATAACTCTCAGATTCCATTGAGGGATGTGGAATTTGCCAAAAATAGTGGGTGGTACTATTTGATTTAAGAACCAATCAAGTAGTTTTAAAATCAACAATCTAATATGATTTCTATTATGTTATGTAGTTAGCGACATGCCTAAAATTACACCTACCATTATACTTGACAAAAAGGGCTTTAGGGGCCAACGTTTCCTTGCTTGGTATCATCACATTGAGAATGTCTCAAAGATGAATGAGATATCGTATATGCTCAAGCAATCCCCTCCTCATGTACCTCCTACGAAACTAGCTTCAAAGGAGAAGTGTCAAAATTATGCTAGACACTTTGAGGATGACTTACAAGCCAAATGCTTAATCCTCACTTCACTTAGTGAGGAACTTAAGAAGCTACATGAGCACATGGACACTTCTTGTGCCATGGTTGATAGTTTGCATAAGATGCATGACATTGAGACAAGTAATGTACGATTCTCAAATGTTTGTAGTCTATTGAATGCCAAACTGGCAAATGGGACATCGGTCCGGAAACATAGACAAAAGATGGAAATGATCTTTCAAGATCTTAAGAGTTTAGGAACTTCCATCAATGGGAAAATGGCCCAAGACTTTTTCCTTGCATCTCTCTCGGACGATTTCACTAAGTTTATAGTAAACTATAAAGTCAATAGATTTGATCATACTTTTACTGAGATGATTGACATGTGTTGTAAGTTTGAACAAAGTTTCAAAAACGACAGTGGAAGTGAGAATGCAATCACAAGGAAAAGGTTGCATAAGAAGAAGGCAAGAAAATCCAAAGGAACATGCTTTCATTGTGGAAAGGATGAACGTTGGAAGAAGAAATACATGGTGCGCATTGCGAGCCTTATGACACGAACTTTTGAAGGGACTATTTCTGTCATAGAGAATGCTTTTACAGTAAGCTCCAATTCCTGGATATTTGATTTAGGCGCTAGTCAACATATATGCAATTCGTTGCAGGGACTAACGGGGAGCATGACACTGCGCAATGGGGACATGATTGTGCGAGTTAGGAACGGCACTAAGATCTCTGCAAAAGAAGTAGGCACCTACATGCTTAAACTACCCTCTGGAGAAGTCTTGGAACTTAAAAATTGTTTATATTTTCTTTCATTTATAAAGAATTTGATTACTATCTCTATGCTTTTACGAGATGGGCACTAAGTATTGTTTGACAAAATGAGTTGCATTTTATACTTGAATGGTCATATTATCTCTCATGGTAATATGATAGAAAGACTTTTTCACCTAGAGACAAGTAGTGGGATGCACTGTATTGAAAGCGGGAATACCTTAAAACCCAAAAAGGCTAGAGAATAAGTTAACCAAGAAAAAATGTGGCCTCTTAAACTTAGACATGTGAACCTTGATAAGATTTGCAAGATGTTGAAATACGGATATTTTCGCCCATTAGGTAATGACCAAATGGGTACTTGTTGCTTGAAAAGGAAGATGACCAAATTTCCATTCACTGGGAAGGGAGAGCGTGGCATTGAAATTCTAGGGTTAATCCACACTGACGTATATGGACCAATGTCTACTACGTCGAGATGAGGCTTCTCCTATTTTATCACATTCATCGAAGATCACTCTCAATTTGGCTATGTGTATCTTATGAAGTACAAGTCAGAATCCTTTGAAAAGTTCAAAGAATTCAAGAATGAAGTTGAGAAGCAAACTGGGAAGTAGATAAAGTTCCTAAGATTAGACCGAGGGGGAGAGTATCTAAATAACGAGTTCCTAGATTATCTCAAAGAGTGTGGAATAATATCACAGTGGACTCCACCAAGAACTCCACAGCTTAATGGAGTTTCTGAAAGGAGAAATCAAACCTTGATGAACATGGTTCGTTTTATGATGAGTTTTGCTGATATGCCAATAACATTCTAAGGATATACTCTATATATAGCAGCTTACTTGCTTAATAGATTACCTTCTAAGTCAGTTTCACAGACGCCCTATGAGATATGGCATATGAGAAAGCCAAGTCTTAATCTTATTAAGATTTGGGGTTGTGAAGCATATGTTAAGAAGCTTGAAGCTATTAAGCTTGAAGCGAGATCAGTTAGGTGCTATTTTGTGGGATATCCTAGAGAAACTATGGGATATGAGTTCTACCATCCTGACGACCAAAAAGTCATTGTCTCCAGAACTGCTAAGTTTCTAGAGGACAAATTTGTTGTCAAAGGAACTACAAGTAAAATGATGGAGATTAATGAGATTAATGATGAACCACAAACAAGCACTCGATAAGTTAACAACCCTGTTCCTGAACCTCTACCTCCACGTAGATCTGAACGGGTCAGTAAACCACCTAAGAGGTATGGCTTGGATAATGACTTTGGGGAATTGGACCTTCTCGATGACAATGACGCGAATGAGGACCCTAGAGACTACACTAAAACAATGTTCGACATTGATTCAAAGAGATGGCAAGAGGCCATGAAATCCAAGATGGATTCCATGTATCAAAATTAGGTCTGGACTCTTGTAGACCCTCCAGAAGGTATAATACCTATTGGAAACAAATGGGTCTTCAAGAGAAAGATAGGCGCTGATGGGAATATGGAGACTTATAAGGCTAGACTAGTAGCCAAGGGTTACAAGCAACGAGAAGGGATTGATTATGAAGAAACCTTCTCTCATGTAGCTATGATTAAGTCCATTCGAATTTTGCTTGCTATATTTGTGTACCATGATTATGAGATATGGCAAATGGACGTGAAGATGGCCTTTCTGAATGGCTACCTAGAGGAAGAGCTCTAAATGACTCAACTCGAAGGTTTCGTGTCCAAGTCTGAAAAGACTAAGGTATATAAGCTTCAAAGGTCCATTTATGGACTTAAGCAATCCTCTAGGAGCTGGAATATTCGTTTTGACACTGACATCAAATCGTTTGGTTTTACTCAAAACAAAGATGACAATTGTGTTTATCAAAAGGTCATTGGGGATGCAGTTGTATTCCTAGTGTTATATGTAGATGACATATTACTATTCGGGAATGACACTGCAGTACTCTCTTCTGTAAAAGTGTGGTTGTCCAAAACCTTCCACATGAAAGATTTGGGAGATGCAACCTATGTGCTTGGGATAAAGCTCTATCGTGATAGATCTAGAAAATTAATTGGATTATCCCAATCTATGTACATAGATAAGGTGCTAAGTAGGTTCCAGATGGAACAATCTAAGAAAGGTTTTCTTCCTGTGAGATATGGAATTCACCTTTCTAAGTCCATAGGACCTAAGACTGCTGAAGAAATACAACAGATGAATGCTAGTCCTTATGCTTCCACCATAGGAAGTCTCATGTATGCCATGATATGCAGAAGGCCTGATATCGCATATGCTGTGAGCATTACTAGTCAATATCAATCTAATCCAGGATCAGAAGACTGGGCAGTTGTCAAGACCGTCCTTAAGTACTTAAGAAGAACTAAGGACGTGTTCTTCATTTATGGATGAGCAATATAGTTGCGAGGGGAAACCTATACAGACGCAGATTTCCAATCTGATGTCGACGATAGAAGTTCCAACTTCGGATATGTGTTCACTCTGAATGGTAGGGCAGTCAGCTGGAAAAGCAAGAAACAAGATGTAATTGCTGATTCCACTATAGAGGCTCAATATGTCGCTGTAGCTGAAGCCGGCAAAGAAGCGTTCTGGATGAAAATGTTCATTACTGAACTTGGAGTGGTTCCAACCATTACATTACCAGTAACTTTGTATTGTGACAATAGTGGGGCGATAGCTCATGCCAAGGAACCTAGGGCTCATCAAAAGAACAAGCACTTTGACAGATGCTTTAATATCATTAAAAGATATGTTGCCGAGGGGAAAGTCAACATCCTCAAGGTTGCGTCAGCCGATAACGTAGCAGATCCACTGACAAAGCCAATGTCTTAAATTTAACTTCATTGCCATATGGAAAAGATGGGTATTAGATACATGGGAAAGTGGCTTTGAGTGCAAGTGGGAGATTGTCAGAAGTATGCCCACAAGTATTTGATGTAATAAGTTTTGGAATACTCATTGTGTTAAACTATTATATGTTTAATGAAGGGCAAAACTTATTGTTAATCACTATTCATTGTATTATGTGTTTAAGCAATAAGGGAATTCAAGGAATGTATTTAATGTAAGAGAAAAATGATCTAAGTAAGTTAGATTAACGAGACTTTTCTCTTATGTTCATTCCTAAAAAGTTTCTAGCCATTGGATTGCCAATTGGGCATTGACAATCCGCTAAGGTTAGTATGTGTTATGTTAACTCAAGTGTGAGTATGACTAGTGTGAAGTCATTTAGTGTTGGACACTGAGACAAACATATAGGTGCTCAAAAGGTAATCGAGAACACCGAACCACGATCAAAAAAGAGTTCGAACATACATGTCATGTAAGAACTCGTTAGTTGCAATATACAAAGTTGTCCTTTGACTTAAGGCATCATAAATGTCTAATGGTTAGGTCCTTGATCTTTGATCATGTCAAAGGCATTCCATCGACAGTGTCCACGACATTATTGGGGTCAAGCTATCTAGTCATGTAGGCAAATGAATGCACAACAAGGGATATCTAACCTTGCATGGTGCAAGGAGAATACTCTGAGACATGATTCAGAAGTCTTTGGCCAAAGCATAGGAATATGATTTAGGAAGTATGTTCCAAATCATATTCAATTTAATCATATAGAGAAGTATCACATTGGATAGTAGACATGAAACAAACTATCACTTAAACAATGTGATCAAGAGTATTGCAACAGAGAAGGACTGTATTGCATTGTAATTGTAACTGGATGGGTTCTCCAACCACTTCTAGTTAGCTTGGGTAGCCATGACATACTGCTAGGTGTCACTCATGGTTTGTGGAAGCCCTGCAGATTAGCAAACACTAATATTCATCAAAGGGACAATTGAAATGTAGTTTCAATTCACAATCGATCGTTAAGAGTAACAATCGCCCACTGTCTCACTAATTGGAACCTAATGGATCGTACACCAAGTAAGGATGAAAGTGAAGAAATATAAATGAAATGGATAAGCATATAAATGGATTAATTGAAAAATGGTCAAGATTAATTAGTTAGTTAATTAATTATACGAAAGGTTCGTATTGGGCTTTTAAGTTAGTTTTGGGCTTCGGGGTCCAAAAGGGTTTGGTCCACTAGGCCCATTATGTTTAAGTTGTATGACAACTAAAACAAAAGTGGGCAAATAGCCCAATCACTTAAGATGGCCGGCCATAATGAAGGAAGTGGTGAGTTTTGCTTAATTGCAAGTTTGCCACTCACATGTGAGGTGGTATAAAGGCAACTTTATAGCCATTCTCTCACTAAGGTTTTTCTTGAGGCAAAGTAGAGAAACATTTTCTCTCTTTTCTCTAAAAGAGGCTGGCCACTTAGGGAAGAAATAGCTAGCAATCTTTTCTTCTCTAAGTCATCCATTTCATCTTCACACCTCATCCTTGGTGTGGAGACTTAGAGACACCAAACGTTTGGTGTTCTTGGAGATCCTTTCCTCACATGGTCAAGGAGCAAAGGAGTATTAAAAGGAAGAAAATCACAAGGAAGATCTAAGGAGCTAGGAGGTGACTTGAAGGCCCTCAACTTGGGTGAATCCCTTCTGTAAACAAGGATGAGCTTCAAGGGTAATGAATCTCAAAAACCTTTCCTCTCTTTAATGTTGTTAAAGAGTCTCTTGGTTCACCACTCACTAGGCTTTGAAAGTCATGGGTTTTAGAATTGTTTTTTAATGCATGCCTACTTTAAAGTGTTAATAGTTTGCTTATGTGTTCAAATGTTCTCACATGTTCTTAGCTAGGACAAAATTTTTCCTTCATTTATGTGGGTATAAGACGCGAATTTCCACTTAACTATCGAGAAGCTGAGAACCATTGGAGCCAACAATGGCATGGAAGAGCTGAATAAGCCTTTGTCATGATCTTCTCTCAAAGACTAATGCCCAAAGCTTTACAAACCGAAGTACCACTTGAACAAGGATTCCAAGGCTCTTTGGCTTGCTCCTAGTGTTGGAAATGTGCCCTAAAACCAATCATATGATGATACTTTACGGACATTTCACATGTTAAACTAATCTAGTTTAATATAATGGGCAAAGATTATTGTTTTAAGCCGTCTCATATAAATGTTATTTGCTTCAGGGAGAATGTGATCTAAAGAAGTTAGATTCATGAGACCATTCTCTTTTGTATACATATCCTACATGTTCCTGATCATAGGATTGCTAATTGGGCATTAACAGTCCGTCAAGATCGGTACGTGCTATGTTTTCTCTTAAGGAGAGTGACTGATCTTGAGTCATTGGTGTGACTGACACCAAGACAAGTACGTAGGTGCTTAACAGAGAATGAGTCAACTGAACGTGATCAACGAGGGGTTCTCATACTCATGTCACATGAAAACTCATGGTTGGGATAATGCAAAGTAGTCATTTGACCTGAGGCATCATAGTTGTCTTGTGGTTAGGTCCTTGATCTTTGACTATGTCAAAGTCACTCCGTCAAAGAGTGTCCACGGCATAGTTAGGGTTAAGCCACTTAGCCATGGAGGCAAGTGAATGCGCAATAAGGGATCTCTAAACTTCAAACGTTGAGGGAGAATACTCTATGATATGATTAAGATTCTCTGGCCAGAGTATGAATGAGATTTAGGAAGTCGTTCCAAATCACATTCAAGGTAATCATATAAGTAAGAGAATCACATTGGATAGTAGACATGAATAAACTATCAAACCAAACAATGTGGTCAAGATTATTGTATTAGAGAAAGACCGTATTGCATTGTATTCCCAAACTGAATAGGTCTCCAACCTCTTCTGATTAGCTTGGGTAGCCATGACATACTGCTAGGTGTCACTCATGGCTTGTGGAAGCCCTGAAGATGTATAATCACTAAAGGGATAATTGAAAGTAAGTTTCAATTCACAATCGATTAGTAAGAGTTCTAATCGCCCACTGCCTCGCTAAAAGGAACCTAATGGATCACACACTGTGGAAGGTAATGATTGAAGGAACAGAGATAAGTAAGGATAATTAAATGGTTTAATTATTTATGGCTAGGATTAATTAATATGTTAATTAATCAAACGAATAAGTTCGTTATAGACCTCGGGTTAGTTTTGGGTCGCAAGGCCCAATAGGATTTGAATGTCAAGCCCATTAGCTCAAGTTGTATGACAACTTGAAAACACAAAGGGCTTGAAAGCCCAATGAACCCTTAATGGCCTGCCATATAGAGAGGGGTAGTGAACTTGGCTTAATTGCAAGTTTGCCACTCCATTGTGAGGTGGTATAAAGGAAACTTTATAGCCATTTCATCATTACGGGTTTCTAAGGATGAAAAGTGAGAATAACTCTCTCCTTTTCTCTCTAGGAGGCTGGCCCCCTTGGAGGGGATTAGCTAGCAATCCTTCCTCCTCCAAGGTTACTCATCTTCTTCCTTCACCATCGTTGGTGTCAAAAATTAGAGGTCTCTTACCTTGGGGACTTTTGGAGAATCAATTCTTCCATCCATATCCATGGAGCCAAAGAGCAAGGAGACAAAGGAAAGAAGGCCCTCACATGGGTGAATAACCTTTGCTAAGCAAAGAGGTGCTTCAAAGGTATAAAAGTTTCTCAACTCCTTTCTTTAAGATTTAAGTTGAGTTATGGTTCACCATAACTACTAGGCTTTGAATTTCATGGGTAATGTTTTGTTTTGAGTGCATACAAGCATGATTCCGCCTTTAATTGTTAATTGCATGCCATAGATGTTGCTCAAATGAACATGTTTTTGACAAATTTTCCTTCACCTAGGAACTGTCTTATCAGGAAAGATATTGCCTGAGGCACACCATGATTACGTCCATGAATGAGTACAATTCTGAAGTTTATAAATCTGATAGAATTTCGACTCGAGAATACTTTTTCTCATCCTTTCATGTTTCTAACTCGCTCCTGAGGCAGCAGTGTGGAGAGTGGAAGTTTACCAAATTCTCGGATTTGATTACTACCATAAATGTGAGAAAATGGTATAGACTTAGCTTCAGCTGGAGTCTACCGAGTAGTGGTGTTGTACTTCAGTAGGGATGCACCGAAGGGAATGCTCTGCTTCGGCAGAGGTGCATCAAACAATATTGCTCTACTTCGGCAGAGACCTACCAAACAGACCTCTCCAGCTTCGGTTGGAGCCTACCGAATCCAAGTCTTAGTCTGTATCTCTCACAATCCAATTTCGAGTTTTTTTTTACATATGGTAGAATTAGGGTCTGCCAAGGTGTGGCATCATGCTCGAAGCATGATCTTTAGCACCTAAGACCTAAAACTTCAAGAATAAGGGATATTGTTTCTGCACCTCAACCTTGCAACATCTACTTTCGTCTCAATGGAATAGATCATTGGTTATGCACCCGTTTATGCCCCTACCAATGCCGTTGAGGAGTACCATTGTAGTAGTCAATATGTGAGACTAATTTTGCTCCACCGAATACCGTTGGAAGAGCAAACTTTTGAAAAGGATGACCTTGTAGGCCGAATCCCTTTAGTAAACCATTTACTTTGTGAACATTTTCCATGTTCTTGGATTCAAGTTTGGTGTTTGTTTTTCATTATGGATAATCTTATTGATACTGCCCTCGAATATGAGTTAATTGAATCATGTTTCTTAATACATGTGACCAAATTCAATTAAACACGTGATTAGGTATGAATGTGGGAAAGTTAGTTGTCTGGATGAATGCGATACTACACACACTAACTTTATACCTAAATCACATCTCTAGCAACGACGACTTTAGGTCCATCGAACCTGATTAAGACCATTGGCATGCTCCTCAATGTATGAATGGTACTAAATTACCATTTAAAAGACCTTATATTCTCCCTGTTCCAGAAGAACGTCATTGAGTCTTAAGGATATTCAAAAGAACAATGATCATAAATGAAACCACTGAAGAAAATAGAGTGGAATATCTTTGCACCACCTCCAAAAATGAGCCTGAAGCTTTGATTTGGGGCCAATGGGCTGTCTCCCAGCTGAGAACACGCCACATGTAGCCGACCTAAAACCTGGTGATTAAGCAGTTTACTTAATTTGGCACAACCATTTGGGATATTTAGGTCGAACAATGATGCCACGACGCATCTCCTTACCCGAAGTAATGATGTTGTGCTTACAAGTACACTTTTCCAAGCCTGCTCGTTAGGGAAATTGAATTCTAAATCATCCGTAGCAAAGATACGAAATGACTCTATTTTCACAGTGGATTTAAAGGAATATATGTGGACTAATCTAACCAAAATGCTAACCATATAAATACTTATTGTTTTGGTTGATGAATCGACAAACTGGTCACATGTTTGTCCACACACATTGCTGCTAAACCTCTTGGCAGATTTTAAGGGTTCACCACCCTACTTATCCTATAAAGTCTAGAAGACTAGATAATGCCGGAGAGTTTATATCGAAGGTCTTCAATAAGTATTGCATTTCTTTTGGGTTTATAATTGGACATCGAATTCCTATGTTCACCCTAAAGACAGCCTCGTAGAGTGATCATAAAGTGCAATTTAATTGATCGCTTGAACCTTGGTGCAAGCACCAAGCTTTCGGTTTCTGCCTAGGGTTATGGAATCTTGTATGCAACTATGTTGGTCTGCCTTGAGGCCCCTAGCCACCCAACCTATTCAACGTTACATTTGGTTACTGGGTACGAACCCGATGGTTTATATTTACGCATTTGGGTGTGCATTTCGTGTGCGAAGTTGTGTCGTCACAACGTACCAATATGGGTCATCAAAGAAGAATGTGAATCTTTGTCGCTTATGATTCTCCTTCACATTTGCTCTCTTAGAGCCCTTGCAAGCTATCTCTTTACAACTCATTTTGTGAATTTGCGTGGACGTTGCCCACTATGTCTTATCTCGATTCCCGTGCCGCATAAGTGTGATAAGCAAGTACGATGAATTCTAACTTTCAGAATGTTGCTCCAGATGCATTCTTCTAATCTAGATAAAGTAAAGAGATCATATACCAGCTACAAACATGCCTGCAAGGATAGACATACTTAACGGACGTCGAGTCAACATCCCCAAAGGGTGTGCCACCCCTAAATGATGGTTTGGCCGCCCCTGTTGAACGACCTGGTACACTTGCGGATAGCTAATCAATCTACCACGGCCTGAAGCATGACAAATCACTCGATTTATAGGATTCACTTCCCTAGAAGAGAAAGGTCACAACATAAAATGAATCCATACTCGATCGCTATCCCAAATCATTTTCATCTCGTGAGATTAATCCGGATTACTCTCGAGACTTGAAGTTCTTGGTCCAGTATACTAGTTTGGATGAGATAATGGAATTGAAATAAGATTATCATCGATGATGTTTTCACTTATATGGTAGCTACCGACATAAATGAAAAGCGACGATATCGAATTGTGTTCCGTTGATTAGTAACAGCGTAGAACTGATTGGACAACCAAAATTACAATCCAGGTTAAATTCCTTACCAAAGTGTGTTTTGGACCCGTAGTTCCTACACTGTATAAGGTAACCCTGCTGTGTTACTAGTGGGAAAGGAAGCGTAATGAGATAAATGAAATATTGCAATATGATGCATACCTTACGACACAAGGTTTTTCTTAAACGCCCCATGATTGATAGCAGCATTATGAATATGGTTAGTGTTTCTCCATAGGGATATTATTAATATGGAGATTTACATGTAAGTTCCTGAAAAATTACATGGACTAACTCAATTAGTTCCAAACCACAAAACACCATTTCAACTTGTTTGATGCCTTCACTTACGGATTAAAGCGATCCGGTGGGTATGGTATACCCGTCTAAGTGATTATTTTATTAGTTAGGGATATGAATTATGCCCTTGCATGTTAAATTATGAAGTCATATTCCAAATTGCTAGAGTTACAGTTTATGTCATATAACATGAATCTCACTACGACTGTGGAAGAGCTTAAGAAAACTGCCTCGCACCTGAAGATGGAATTTGAGATGATGGATATTAGGAAAACTCATTTATGCCTTGACCTAAAGTTCAAGCGTTGTTCAGATGGTATGTTGGTCTACCAGTTGAACTACACCCTGAAGGTGTTACTTTTTGAGTACACCTATGATCTTCCATACACTATATACAAATGAAACCCTTGAAGTGGTTATAGAATTCGAAGTTCCATATTTGAGTTCAACTTTGCGCTTTGTTGTACTTAGCTCATTGCATTAGATGGGACATCTCTTTCACTGTTGATCTATTGGTAAAGATGCTGCACCATCCATGTACGCAACCACTGAATTGATATTAAAGATGTTTGTCCGCTACCCTGAAAGGTACTATAGACTTGCGCTAATCCCAACGCATCCCGAGAGGATCCGACTCCCTTGATCCTCGGAATGATTCTTGCCTTGTTTTTTATGCTGACGTTGGTTACTTATCAAACCCCCACAGGCATATTCCTAAATGGTTATGTCTTTACCTTTAGGGATATCACAATATCTTGGAGGTCCATGATATGTCCTTAGTTGCAAAATCTTCAAATCGTTCCAAGACTGACCCTACTTGACTACGCCACAGGTGATACATGGTTGAGAGCTTTTGTTGATCATATTCGCAGTTCCTGCGATGTTTTCATCCATTGTTGAGTCCCGATGATGATCCATGAAGACTATGCCACACGTATCCACCCAACCATGACATGATACATCAATGAAGTCAACGCCAAGAGATATTACGTCTACACAACATCTGCAAAGCATTAGGAGATTGAAGTCATGCCGATCCCAGACAACCATGCCGACCTCTACATGACATCACTGCCGAAGCCAACCTTCCAGAAGTTTGTTCGAGGAATTGGTATGCCGAACTATTCATATGCAATGTTTGTAGTTCTCATTTGGAAGTTCCGTCAAACTCAGGGGTAGTATCCAGAAGTATACTCACTTGATCTTAATGTACTTTTTTTCCCTACGATTAGGAGCATTTTCCCACTGGGTTTTTGCTACCTAACTAGGTTTTGATGAGGCACCCATCCTAGGCTGGTCATACCTTTGTGAGCTCTTCTACTTGCGTCCAAAAGACGTATAATTTTGACTTAATGCAACTTCTCACTTTTCTCCTTAGTCTATGGGTTTTTCTCCCACCTTTGGTTTTACCATAGCGAGATTTTGTGAGTTTTACCTTTTATGCATTCTTCAATTGATTTGAGACTCGCATTTGCTCATTGTGGGGACGACTTCATCAACTGTACTTACTTCATCACTGAACACTTGATGCGTCATTTGTTTGAGTATTTAGACACTCAAGGGGGAGTGTTGTAGTCCTATTAGATTAGGAATGTGATCGTGTAAATCCTATCATATCTGGGATATCCTTATGGGATTCTACCATATCTCTTAGACTAGATATTATTCTATTAGAGTTGTAATCCTATTGGGGTAAGGAATTTACCTTCCCTACTACTATAAATAAAGGCACAATAGGGTGGAATAACACACACCTCACAATTACACATCTCTCTCTTCTCTCTCTATGTCTTGCACCCCCTTTCTTTCTAGCCTCCATAATTGTTCAGTAAATTATGCCTGCAACAAATATTTTGTTTTCAAAAAAGAAGCTCTAGTATATTTCTTTCAATTTTAAGAGCTTAGATGGCCATGCATGTACTTCGCTTTGTGATTTATTTTCTTTTGTGCAATTTGAATAAAGGGTTGTTGGTGTTTAATTTGGGCATAAAGGTAAAATTAATATGTATTAATACGGGCATGAAACACATGTGATATTGTTGGTTGATCTAAACCTAATTAATGAAAATATTACTGACTAGGTCCAAAATAAAAATTGGTCATTGATATATAGCTAAATAGTAAAGTTTTCTTTGATTTATGGCTAGAAAACCTTTTATCTTTATTATGAGAATTTTTTATTATTATTACTGCGATAAATTTTACTTAACCTGTTGTCCAACAAAAAGACACACTTTCAATTTTAGAGTCAACGAGCTAACAAAGTTTGTCCGTCCATCTGTCTCATACAATCATACTCATAAATCTTTTATCCTCTTAAAAGTGAGATTAAAATATATAATAAAACACATTAAAAAATAAAAATATCAAAGTAATTTAAAAAAACCAAACACATTAAAAAATTATAATTAATTTACAACTATGAAAAATGTGAAAAATATGCAAAACGCATATGATCGCATTCTGTATGCTTTGAGTTAGGTACATTGTTGTTTGAATTTTTAAAACCCTACAAACCTTAACAGTATTTTTGGGAGATGTGAGACCATGATTTTCCAAGGGGGGAGTAAGGCTGATCCGAGTATTATTACCTCAGAAGTCCAGTCATGGACACACCAGCTCCGGGATGAGCAGTATCAGGCGGAGTAGGATGCCACCATCATTCTATTCCGAGGGCGACTCCACTGGATGACCATGCTTGTTTCGCAAGACACGCAGTCTGATCATATAGGTCTTCAAATTCCTACATTCTAGGGACAGGCGTGCGCCACAAGTAATCACACTCATAAGAGGATGTAATATCTACTTACTAGATATTCGCTCGAATCTTCTTGACTTAGAAGAAGAAATCTATCCTAAAAAGGTTTCTCTCCTAACGTATAAATACACTCATCTAGGGTTTATTTATGGTAACGCAATTTATACACTTGAATTCTCTTGCCCACTGCTTGAGCCTAAAATCCATTCACTAACTTGATCGTTGCAGAGCCTTTGGCTGACACAACCCTTCCCCCCGACCTAGGGTTTGTTACGGTTGTTTACTGTTTTGCTGGTTGTTCCAAACTACACGGATTTGTGCTCAACCGCCGCTTACGGAGGTGCGTGGATTTGATTCCAACATAGGAGTTCAAAATAAATAAGGTTACATCGTCGTTTAGATTTTTAAAACTCTCCAAACCCTCGTGAATAATGTTTTTTATTTGAGTGCATAATTAATAAAATTAATAATAATTATTCTGAACGTAATATCAACTATTCAAACCGTTCATTTTCATACAACTTCTAAAAGATCATGTTTTCAAAAAAGAAAATCTGAAAAAAAAAATAGTAATTGGTGGGAATAATTGTAACATCCCACATCGCCCAGGGGAGTGATCCTTAAATGTATATTCTCATCCCTACCTAGCACGAGGCCTTTTGCGAGATCACTGGCTTCGGGTTCCGTAGGAACTCCGAAGTTAAGCGAGAAGGGGGCTAGAGCACTCCCATGATGGGTGACCCACTGGGAAGTTGCTCGTGAGTTCCAAGAAACAAAACTGTGAGGGCGTGGTCGGGGCCCAAAGCGGACAATATCGTGCTACGGTGGTGGAACGGGCCCGGGAAGTGATCCACCCCGGGCCGGGATGTGACAATTGGTAACAGAGCCAATCCCTGGCCGGAAGTGTGCCGACGAGGACGTCAGGCCCCTAAGGGGGGTGGATTGTAACATCCCACATCGCCCAGGGGAGTGATCCTTAAATGTATATTCTCATCCCTACCTAGCACGAGGCCTTTTGGGAGTTTACTGGCTTCGGGTTCTGTAGGAACTCCGAAGTTAAGCGAGAAGGGGGCTAGAGCACTCCCATGATGGGTGACCCACTGGGAAGTTGCTCGTGAGTTCCCAGAAACAAAACTGTAAGGGCGTGGTCGGGGCCCAAAACGGACAATATCGTGCTACGGTGGTGGAGCGGGCCAGGGAAGTGATCCACCCCAGGCCGGGATATGACAGAATAATGGAGCGTAAATGTAAACGACAATTAACGGTTAAATTTTGATCTATAGTTATGTGATTATAGTGACAACTTTTGAAGCTGAGCCTTCACGAAATAAAGCTTGTCATTATGAGCATTTATATATTTATTTTTTATTTTTTACGCTTCTACATTAATTAATATTTATGTGTTACTTGAAAGACAAATGTGTTTCTATTCATTATGAGCATTTATATATTTATTTTTTATTTTTTACGCTTCTACATTAATTAATATTTATGTGTTACTTGAAAGACAAATGTGTTTTTATGTTATGAAGTAATATTTATGTGACAATGTGGTATGTGTATACTAATTTAGTATTATATTTCCCATTTGATTATTCATTTGTTTAAAAAAAATATTTGGTAACGGGTCGAGTCATATTATGACACACCCCGACCGAGATCGAGGCATGCTAGCCGTCACATGAGAGTGACGTAACCAAATGCACAATGCGGAAGCGTTAAGATGTAGAAATTACGAATGAATAAAAACCAAACATCCAGAATGGCTAGAAAGGAAATAAGTGTTAATACACTTTCAGGGCATAATTAAGTCTAAGTGCAATCAAGCATAGGAATTACTAAATTAAACAGTATCCAAGATTCCTACATGGATGATGTATTGTCAGAACTTCCACCAGAATCCTCATGAGCCACCAACAAAAGCTACCTAATACCTGGAGGGGCATAAAACAAAGCTGAAGGGGTCAGTAAAACAATGCTTATATGAAAACCTTTTTTTTTTTTTTTCCTTTGAACATACTAACCCCTCGCCGTAAAACAAGTATAGCTTTCCCAGAACTAGAATATGTAAATATAACACAAATCATGTTCAATATATCAAGATTCATATTTGTATGTATGCCATGTATATGCTATGCCCAATATCACAACATATCAAATACTAAGCCAGGTGATGCAATTCAATATAAATCATCTGCTAGACGAAGTCACCTGACGTGATCTATACGGCAGAAACTAGAGCTCAATTCAATCATATCTCAATCTCATATCTCATCATATGTATACATATCTGCACACAAGTCGGTACCACCTCACGTGGTCTGACTGATAGGCTAGGTGTATAAATGAATACGCTCAAGTGCTACAATCACATGAAGGCTATGCGCTAATCGCGGGTCACCTACAAGTTGAACCCACTAAAAGTGGTCTATACGACAGGCTATGCACCTATCTTGGATCCAAGGTGAGCGTGTAGTGCGGGAGGTGAACGATCATGTGAAGCTATGCCCCTAACTCTAGGTGGGAGCACTAACAACGGGGTGCAGATTATGAGCTCTATTATATCTCATCATCATCATCATATCTCAACCATTACCAACATAATATACTCACCTGGGGCTTACTTGGGCCTCCGCAGCACCATGCAACAATATGCATAATTATGATAATGCATATACTAAAATATGAAGCAAGTATGGCATGACATTTAAAACACATTTCCTTTAAATACGTTTTCTGGGAAAAACGTCAAGTGTGTGTATATATATATACTGAAAATAACTACCCACTCTCTGATATATAGTCAGGTCATAACCTCCATGTCTAGCCTGGCTACGCTCGTCCTCCGGATAGGTCTCACATATATGAGAAATAGCTATAACAATGTTATTTTAAGCACATATACTATTCTAGCTAATAACTTCTCATACTTTGCTCAATTTGGGTATATAAATATACCATAGTGATTTACACAATCTCAAGATCATCCCCATATTTTAAAAATAATTGTTTACCTTCCCACGCGCCCTCACGCGCCGACGAATGCACTGACCTACGCGCCCTCATGTGCGGCCACGTGACAGTCACGCTGACGGGGTCAGTCAACGCCGTCAGGTATATACCGGGGAATATTCCGTCAAATCCTAACAGTAACTGTTAAACTTAACTAACAGCGTCAGAATATTCCGTTAGACTTGACGAAATATTCCGTCGTTTTCAACTGTTAGACTCCAGTGATTGTCGCCGTCGCCAGAAAACTGGGGATTTTTAAAACTTTGATTTCTCAATCGTTTTTCATCCAATCTATATCAAAATGAAGCTCTTAACTTGTAGAACACATTCATACTAATTTGAAGCTCTAAAAGTCACGGGATCTCACCAGGGAAATTCCACAAAATCCTGCCAAGCTTGAAATTCACGATCCCGACGTGCAAAACCACCAAACCACACACTCTGAGCTTCCTTAGGACCGTCTTAAGCTCCCTGTGAGCTTGAAATTTCCAAAAACATCCATAATTACGTGTGCATGAACAGTTCACAAGTCGGAGGTTATGAGAAACTAGGGTTTTCGAAGGTATCCTTACCTGAAATGGGTACCAATCAACTCGTCTGAGCTTCACAAACACAATGGTGCCTTCTTTGACCACGATTTGTGAAGTTTCAAAGGGTTTTGGGTGTCATCCATACAAGAGAGAAGAGAGAGGGAGTGAGTCTGAGAGAGAAAGAGAGAGAACACGGGATAGGAGAGAGAGTGAAAGATGTATGGGTATTTGTGTGTGGTCCTAAAGCCACCAACCAAAAATAAGAAAAATCTTAGTTCTAATTGGGTCACCAATCCCAAATAATTAGACCAAATCATATCACACACACATCATTCAACGTTCAAGGGTATTTCCATCTTTTCACATTTTCAAAAACAATTTCCCGGGACGGGCTGTCACATATTACCCGTTAATATTAACGGGTCAAGTTCAGGTTGGATTATATTACATGTTACTTTTTGACTGGTGTTATACGATGTGATCCGTTAAAATATTGAGTATGACATGAAAATGACATGAACACTGGAAACATGCACGAATGCTAGGTCTAAGAAACAATATCCTTATTTTACAGTGGGGGTACACATTTTTGAAAAAGGTTTACAAAACTTTATTTTTATAGGCCTACTCACCCTTGTTTTTCACCCCTCTAGAATTTAGTGGCAAAATTTCTAGTGACAATAAGGATTTCTGGAAAAAGCTAACATGAAAGAGGTTTCTCCTTACGATATAAATGCTATCTACTTTGACTGCAATTTACTTATGCTCTAACATCACTTGTGTGATAAGGGTTCAACTTGCTCTCCAAGTGACGCATGCTCATTGTTGCCCATGCTTAAGCCACACGGCACCTTCTACACAATCATCCCTAGGGGCAAGTGACCAAAGTGCACTTACCGACGATGAAGAGGGGTGGACATTGGTGACCTGCAAGAAGACAAGGAAGCCAAAACCACAAGCCGTCAAACCAAAAGTGGAACAAGCGAGAAAGCACCGCCGTCGCAACAATAGGAAGCCCAAGAAAAACGTAAGAGCTGCTAAGCCGACGTACGCTGGGAAACCTATGGAGCAAGAGCCATGCATTCTCATCTCCTTAGACAAGTACTTCCCGAAGGATTTCTTCCAACAGTGTACTATGTCTGCCTGTCACATGGTTGAAGTAAAGATAGAAGAGCCCTCAAGGGGCAAAGCTATAGCCATCAAGGAAGAGAAAACTCCCACGCTTGAAGAAAGCCTAGCGTCATACTTTAGCATCGAGGAGGCGCTACGATTGCCCAAGGAGATACGAAGAGCACTAATAGCGGTCTTGGCAAGTCCCGATAACCACGAAGTGGAAGAAACCAAGGACAAAGGCTTGGAGCTTTGGCCACATGAATACGCCACATGCTGTGCCGCCCATGATGCAATCACCTTCACTAAAGAAGACTTGCTGCTAGGGTCAAAGCCTCACAATCGTCATCTCTTCGTCTCTGGGTACGTGAAAGAGCACAAAATCAACCGCATGCTTGTGGATGATGGTTCAGCCATAAACATTATGCCAAAGTTAACAATGACTCCAATCAGCATAAAGGTGGGCAAACTGACCTAAAGTTGTCTGCATATCCAAGGTTTAAACTAAGGAGGACAAAAGGCGATGGGCATGGTCTGCGTCGAGATAACCATTGACGAACTTAAGTTGAGCACGATATTCCATATTATTGACACGAGAACTTTCTACAGTTTGCTCTTGGGAAGGCCTTGGATCCATGAGAATGGAGTGGTACTGTCCACCCTCCACCAATGCTTAAAATACTACCGAGAAAGAGTGAAGGTGATACAAGGCGACACCAAGCCATTCACTGAAGTTGAATCACACTTCGCAGATGCCAAGTTCTATATGGATGAAGATATAGGACCTGAAGCTCTTCCAAAAGAGATCAAGTCCACATGCAAAGCTGCACCCAAAAAGAAGGAGTGGCAAGCCGTGCCTAAAGAGCAAGAAGAGGAAGTCGTGCCATCTTCAAGCAAAAACGATGATGAGCCCACTAAGTCCGCAACAACCAAAGGGAATGTAACGCCCTCAAAAGGATCAAACACCCCCGTTTTTCGATACATCTTGACGTCGACAAGAAAGAGGGGGCAATCCCCATTCGAAACAAGCGAAGCCGACATACAGCTGCAAAAGGACGACATAAAGCTGCTCAAGGCAAATGCAATTTTACCTCTGACATAGCTAGGCGATGCTAGAATATCAAAGCCACCGCAAGGTTTCATAAAACCCCCGGCAAAGGGAACAGAATTGAGTGCTCTTCCAACCAAGTCGACCAAAGAAGATTTCGACCCAAATGCCTGCAAACTCATGTGAAAGGCTGGGTACGATTTCGCCTCCCCTTCAAACCTTGGAAGGGAGGTTTCAAACACCGTCAACGACAGAAAATGTGACCTCACTGAGACTTAGAAGAAGTTGAAGGAGCATGGTTAGGGAGTTGACAATAACAAAGTTAGACTTGGTTTCACACCAAATACGCCCGTGAAGATTTCAAGGAAAGCGAAAAGTGTTAGCGCACAACACATCAGCGTGAGCATTGAACAAAGTTAAGAGGAGCCTAAACCTACCCCCAAATGTCAATCTTCAAAAGGCTGAACCGTTCAAAACCCAGGATTTTGGCACTTAATCGTATTGGTGGTTAAGACCGAACTTTTGTCTTCAAAAGACTTAACACAATGACACCCCAAGGCTCTATTTTTGAAAGGTTGTCGAAACCCAAGAAACAAAGCCACACGGCTAGTTCTTCTCTGCAATGGTTGGCCTTAGAAAGACTTGAAGAAACCAAGGGGCCTTCTAGAAAGAGGAAAACAATGCTGAAGGAAGAAAAGCTCGACAATCTAGCAAAAAAAGATGATGTTCGAAGCTCGATTCCTTCAAGGATGAAACACCAAGCAACCCTAGAGGTGGACACAAAAGAATCACTGAAGGTAAGGAGGTGCACCATCATCTACACTGGCGAATATTCACGCCAACAAGCCCAAGGGGACAACATTGAAGAAAAGGTCCAAGATGTCTTCCACATCACAATCTAAGAAGCCAACGAAGACGAAATCCCCGAGGAGGACGTCACTGTTGCTTTACCACAACTCGAGGACATGGGGCAAGAAACCATTGTCAATGCACTCTCAAGCCTAGATGAAGCTAAGATTGTCAAAATGATTGAAGCAGATTTCATTCAAGAGGTCATAAACTCGAGGTGGAACTCAAATATTGTCCTTAAAAAATTGGGGCAACTCCGCACTTGCATAGAGCTTCATGACTTGAAGCAATACAATGCCTGAAAAGAAGACATAATGTTTCTCGCCTGCACGAGCCTAAATTGCAAACGGCACAACGCTCCTTGTTCGCAGGAGCTGAAAAGGGGACACTCGATGCTTCTCGCCTATACTAGCCTAAACTGCACACGGTATAATACTCTTCGCCTGCACGAGCCTAAACTACACATGGCACAACGCTCTTCGCCTGTACGAGCCTAAACTGCACATGACACAACGCTCTTTGGCTGCACGAGCCTAAATTGCAGATGGCACAACGTTCCTCACCTACATAAGCCTAAACTGTACACGGCACAACGCTCATCGCCTGCATGAGCCTAAACTGCGCACGGCACAATGTTCCTCGCCTACACGAGCCTAAACTACAAACGGCACAACGCTAATTGTTCACACGAGCTTAAAAGGTGACAGACAATGCTCTTCGCCTGCACGAGCCTAAACTATGGACGGCATAACGCTTCTTGTTCGCACGAGCTTAAAAGGTGACACTCAACGCTCATCGCCTGCAGGAGCCTAATTTGCACACAGCACACAGCATAACCCTCCTCGCCTGTACGAGCCTAAACTACACAAAGCACAACGTTCTTCGCCTGCACGAGCCTAAATTGTACGGACAAAGCTCCTCGCTTGCATGAGCCTAAACTGCACAAGGGACAA
The DNA here is from genome assembly GCA_024362995.1 of Heteromeles arbutifolia. Classification (NCBI taxonomy): domain Eukaryota; kingdom Viridiplantae; phylum Streptophyta; class Magnoliopsida; order Rosales; family Rosaceae; genus Heteromeles; species Heteromeles arbutifolia. Next base: position 2,239,704 of record JANCRC010000022.1, read on the forward strand.
CGCTCCTCACCTGCATGAGCCTAAACTGCACATGGCACAATGCTGCTCGCCTGCATGAGCCTAAACTACAAACGGCACAAAACTCCTCTCCTGCATGAGTCTAAACTGGAAACGACACCAAATGACACATAATGCTTCATGTTCGCACGAGCTGAAAAGGCAACACCCAACTTTCCTGGCTAGCAAGAGCATAAACTGTGTATGGCAAAATAAAACAAAAAAACAAAATCACCATCATAATTACCATTAAAATCGCCAATATCAATCACTCATTTGAACTACGTCATGACTTGATCCCTCCTCAACCAAGGGTACGTAGGTAACTTGAAACTTCAAAACTTCAAGTACAGTCACATCATCTACAAAAACACCAACACTTTGAAGAATAAAGAGCAATTTCAAATGTGAATACTTTATTTCTTTAAAGGAAAAATTTGGCTACAAAGCCTTATTACAAAAAGAGCAAAAGCAAAGAAGGCCTAAAGTACAAAAGATGGAAGACACTACTTGAAAGCTATGTCCCTAAAACCAAGACGACGATCTTCAAGCAAGCCTTCCAAAGTCTTCAAAGTCTCTACATCGGTACGAGACAAGGTGGGCACTTCCATGGCGGCACCTTTCCCTTGCTTTAGGCATGAAATCTCCTCCTGATGCTGAGAAAGTGTAGTTTTCTGCTTCGAGAGAACACCTTGAAGAACGGATAAAGTTGACGTCGTCTTTAGGGAGAACAAACTTACAAAGCCAACAAGCTAAGCAAGCGGCTAAGTAAGATTATTTCATGTGCTCTGATGCTACGCCAAGTTTGTCAAGCACTTTCAAATCGACAGAAGCACGGTGCTCAACTGAATCAATAACACCTGAACGGATCCAAGTCTTCCTTCGGCTTCGTCGTCTTGTTGTGGCAACTTTCCTTCAAATGTATCTTGTACTTCATGGAACCCCGATCCCAAAAACGGATCCATAAAGACATCTTCAAGCTACTCACAACAAAATTCAGCAAAGACGACTTCTCCAATAGCCGACAAGGTGCCACTCCAAGTCATAGCTCTGCTATGGATGCGATCACCAAAAAGCTCAAACAAAGCCGGTGAATTATCACGAACATGATGCGAAGGGTTCAAAACAAGAACCTTCGACGTACATGCCTTCTTCTTCATAGTTGATTAAACAAAGTCTGTCACCTTCCAAGACACTTTAGAAGACCACAACTTGATGTGCATTGAGTTGTCTTTTACAAGAAGAACAACCGCCTTAGGTCCAGTCAAAGGTGCACAAAGCTTCAACGTCGTCCCTCTATCTCGCGAATCACCTTTCTTCGTGATAATGGTGACGGCATTGTTCTTGAAACACTTGAAAAATACCATAGATGCAACAAAACAAACAAAGCAACATAAGCAAGAGTAGGGCACGACAAGAAAAGAAAAAAATAATAAAATTTTGCTTCACCAAAACAAAAGACATGCAAGACTAACCTCGTGAGCGTCAAAGGATGATGTTGATGAAGTTGTAGCGATGAAAGAAATCAGCCACAAAGCCTGATTGAGCACATCAAAGTGAGCAGCTCCAAGCAGCGGCAAGGGGCAAGCCAACATCACTACCGAGGAAAGTTGTAACAAAAAGGCACTACACAGCATAAAAACGCTGTAGTTTTTTGTACAACCCTACATGGTAAAAGTGATGCACTGTAACAAGCTCCAAGCAGCAACTGCATGGCACATCAGTGGCAGCAGCAGCAAGAGGCACAACTACGTTACCCCCCCAGGAAAGTTGTGACCAAAAGGCATTACCCCACACGGTAAAAGTAAAGCACAACAACAAGCTCCAAGCAGCGGCAAGAGACACGACTACGTCACCCCTCAAGGAAAGTCGTGACCAAAAGGCACTACCCCAGACGGTAAAAGTGACGCACGGCAAGAAGCTCCAAGCAGCAGTTATTGGGCACGGCAGCAGCAGGAAACCCATGGCAAAAGCTTCAAGGTAGTCCACGACAAGCAATTGAGTGTGTGAAGAAAAATACACACCCAATGGTCCTATATATAGGGGTCAATTGCTTCCTAATGCTATAAGGGAAATGCCAAAAGAAGGAAGCAAATTCCAAGAAAAAGTGGTAAGTTTCAACCAATTTGCGCAGGCAGGACGTTTTTGGTGATAATTTAACTTTCCAAAAGCGTTCTGATGCAAGGACAATTGGAGAATGAAGCTAAGTGGTTGAGGATCATCGTGTTCAAATTTCATAATTTTCCCTAAAGCCAAACCTTCCAGTTTTCAAAATCATTCTCACAGAAGGTCGCATTCCCGTCAGGATTGCACAACTGTAGGAAAATGCAAAGTTGAAGGCTTTTGCGATTTTTCCTAGTGGCATGCGATATATTCCTGAAAAGATAAAAGACAAAGCTACATTTCTCATATTTTTTCAGAACTTTCCAGAAGAGAAATTGACCTCAAACTGGACATGGAAATCAAATGACATGTTTCCCAAAACAAAAAAAAAGAAAAGCAGGATACCTCTTTGCCATGGGGAATCAAAAGGGGAATAAAAATATTTCCCCCTTGCTGTAGAAAACCAAAACAAGGAAGAAAGGCTCCTTCCTTGCTATGGAAAATCAAAACAAGGAAAAAAAATCCTTCCTTGCCGTGGAATCAAAAGAAGAAAGGTAAACATCCCTCCTTCATGCCATGGGAAATCAAAACAAGAAACAAAAAAAAATTTCCCCCTTGCCGTGGGAAAAGAGAAAAAAAAGGAAAGTAAAAATGAACATCCTACTCACCTAAAGACAATCATTAAATGTTTCCAAAACCTTGAAGGAAATCACCAAAGCTTTCCAACACCTTGAAGGAAGTCACCCTCGTTACCAAAATTGAAGAGGATTCCTATCAAAGGAAGGAAAACATTTTTCCTACAACCACAAGGAAAAATTCAAAATGCGCTAAATGTATTTTGTCAAATATTATGGAAAATCAAATACGCACAATAAGTATGTGCCGATTTATCCATTTTCAAAATTTCTTTCACGATCAAGCCTCTACGGCCCTTGAAGAAAAAAAAATTCATTTCTTTCAAGATCCAGCCTTTACGGCCCTTGAAGAATTTTTTTTTCATATCTTTCAAGATCAAGGCTCTACGGCCCTTGAAGAAACAAATTCCATTTCACTTAAGCCTCTACGGCCCTTGAAGAAAAATTTCATCTCAATTCAAGATCAAGCCCCAATGGCCCTTGAAGAGATGTTTCATCCAAGAAATACGCCTCAACGACCCTTGACGAAATTCATCATCTCAATTCAAGAGATATGCCTCAATGGCCCTTGAAGAAATGTTTCGTTCAAGATCAATCCTCTACGGCCTTTGAAGACGCAAGCTAATTCAAGACCAAGTCTCAACGACCCTTGAGTTAGAACATTCACATTGCAGGACTTCAAAACACATTTCCTACACGTGACAAGCACATGCCTACAATGCGCCTTGAAGTGGGGGCATTTGTAGACATGTAAATTTCGTTGCATACAAATGGTGCATTGCAAAGCTCCACGTGGCATATGACTCATCACAAATGGACAAGTCATCAATGACATGTGGCACAAGACAAGCAAATGAAGTATAAAACTTCGCCAAAATTCAACAATAAGCGAGAATCCCCCTTAAATTCGGCTAGGGAATCCAAATTGATCCTAGAATTGGAAAAAAAAAGTTAAAGCATTTCATAAAACAAGTAAGAAATGAAGATTGCTCACAAAATAGGCAACAAGGTTCTTAAATTCGGCTAAAGTAAGGAAAGTGGCTGAAATTAATACACAAAACATGCCTAAATTCTCTCATGGACAAATTAGGACACAAATCAAAGCCAAATCCTCCCAAAGGCAGGCCTTGAGAAGCCTATAAATACAAGGTCCTCCCACAAGCATAAGGGTCAAAAAAATCTCTACGCAGAAGAACCTCTGCAAAACCTTTGAAGACTAATACGCTGCCAAAGCTCTCTTTGAAGAACATTCAACCAAAGCCAAAGGTTTCTCTCGACCAAAGCCGAAGCACTTCCTTGAATAATCAACAAGCGTTTGTGCCAATTCCTTCAAGACTTTGTTGTAAGCTTATAAACTTGTAGCAACATTCGTTTCAAGATCAAGTCGCCAAGACCTTTGAAGCAAAGAAATCCCGCATCAAACACTACCTTTGCCACACGCTTGAGGTGAAGATCATCCACGCATTGTTTTCAAGCTCAAAACTTGAAGCAATCGTTCAACCGTTCATCCGAGATCAAGTCATCGCGACCCTTGGATCAACAATCGACCATCTACATCAAATTTGAAGACTTAATCAGAGGAAATGTTGTAAATAGAGATTGTAACCTACAAATTCAAATCAATACAAATCTACTATGTACAAGTGTTCTCGTTTCACTCGATACTGAATTTTCGTGTTTACACTTTATCATTGTTGCCACCGCCACCAACACCAACACCACCATAAAAAAAACTGCCAACGCTGCCGCCGACACTACAACCATAACTGTCACCATCATTGTTGTCGTCGCCCCTACCACCACTATTACCTCTACATCGCAACCACCACACCGCATCATTGGCACCACCACCACCACCACCTTGATCACAACCACTGGCCTTGTCGCTGTTGCCGTCGCTATCGCCCCCACTACCATGTCATCTTTCTCATTGAATACAATTATATTACTTAATAAATCTTACATAAAAATTTATGAAACTCTTTTGCATTGCTTTTGCTACTCACAACACTTTAAAATACAGTTTGTCAAATACTTAACTGCTTTATTTTGTAGCTGATTATTCCTAAAATAATTTTAAATAAAAAACACACACACACTCACACATAAATCCAAACTGGCTTTGAGTCCCATCTGTCGGAATGGAAATAAAATGTATATGTAGGTTTTTTTTTTATATTTTCCGGTGGGTTGGATAATTCACATTCCAAATTTGTGGCCCACTGGTCTTTAGAAATTAGAGTTTAGGTGTAAATTGGCCATTTGTTGATAATTTGCCTCTTCTATTGAGATGCTCTTACTTTTGTATAATTTGTAATAATATATTTTTTGATCACTTTTGTCACATCCCGGCCCGGGGCGGATCACTTCCCAGGCCCGCTCCACCACCGTAGCACGATATTGTCCGCTTTGGGCTTACCACTCCTTCACGGTTTTGTTTCTGGGAACTCACGAGCAACTTGACACACCCCGACCCGGAATGTCCACTAGGACTTCGAATCGAGCTGTGCTGTCCGACACCTGGAAGGTGACGAAGCCCAAAAGTGATGATATGGAAGAATGAGAATAGATTTAAACCTCAAGGTGCCTAACTATCATAGTGCGCTGTCAGTGGGTATGGACCCATTTCACACGCGTTGTCAGAGCATAAGTAAAGTACAGTAGTGTGGGTAAAGATCATACCCTCAGAAGTAGCCACCTGAACTGGGATATGCCACGAGTCCTTGACGATAAAGAAACTATGCTACAAGAACCTGGAGGGGCGCAAAACAAAAGCCTGAGTGGGCAAAAACAAAGCTTTTCGAAAACATCTCATTTATCAACATTTATAACCCCTCACTGAAAAACCTGTATACTTTCCCAGAAAATAGCATATAAACATATGTATATCATCATATTCATGGTTCAAAATCGATATTAGGAAAGTATGCCATGCTATATGCATCAAGAACATAATGAAGATTCGCAAATATGTATCAGGTGAAATAATAAATCAGCCGGAGACCCTGCAATGGTCCAGTACGACTAATCATATAGCTCAATACCTATGCCTGCACACGAGTCGGAACCATTAAAATGGTCTGTACAACAGGACTTGGTGTAATAATACGCTCTAGTGCTATACTCATCAAAACGGCCATGCGAATAATCGCAAGTCACCTATGAGTCAGAACCACAGAAGTGGTTTGTACGATAGGACTTACACCTACTTGGATCCAAGGGAGCGTGCGGTGCGGGAGGTGAATAACATCAAAAGCACTAACACCGGTGGTTCAGGTTATGAGCTCTCAACACAAATCATATCATCAATAATTCACACAATATAACTCACCTGATACTTACCTGTGCGTCCACTGCATCATTTCATACATATGCATCATAAACCAATTCATATATTTCATATCAATTCTATGCATGGCATTTTAAAACATACTTTCATTTAAATTCGATTTCTGGGAAAATCAGTAAGTGTGTGTGTGTATATATATATATATATATATATCTGTGTGTTTACTGAAAACAAAAGCCCACTCACCTGGAGTCCACGCTATAACTCCCTAGAACGAGTACCGAAGCGTCCCAAACGATCGGCTCCTAAAACAATTATTAAATCAGATCTCAGAATACTTGTCGATAGAACACATAACTCACATAAAACACATCATCAAGGACATTCAAGAGTGATTCAAGACTCATTGACCATAAGTGACACACCCCGACCCGGAATGTCCGCTAGGACTCCGAATCGAGCTGTGCTGGCCGACACCATTTCACATATATGCATCATATACCAATTCATACATTTCATATCATTTCTATGCATGGCATAAGAAAAGTTTACAGATATCGAAAACATCTATCAATATAGAAACCTTCGGTTCAAATACTTGCGTTAAGTTTAAAATCAAGAATGGAAATAACTCCAATAAATAGAATAGTCTCATAGAAAAAGCTTGCACGAAAAATCCAAAAATCAAAATGAAAATGGTCCTTGCCAAACATTTGTCGTGACACGAACTTTGAGGATAAGTCTGAATTATTTTTAATTAGTAACTACTACTAAAGATAAGTCGTCTTGCCTACTAGCTTGAAGAACCCAACAATTTAGCCATCGATATTACCACAACTTAGAGAAGCTAACATATTTTCTCGTAATCGACGACGTGGCAAAATCCAAATATTAGACACGAAAACCAAGAATGCTCACATCACGCGTGTGATGAACGCAATACTGCCCAACTTATGCTCTGATACCAAACTGACACACCGCGACCCAGAATGTCCACTAGGACTCCGAATCAAGCTGTGTTGGTCGACACCTGATTAGATCATGAACACAGACTTTTATATCACAAGGTGAGTTGTTAATAATTTCTCTCACCTTGTGATATAAAAGTCTGTGTTCATGATCTAATCAGGTGTCGGCCAGCACAGCTCGATTTGGAGTCCTAGTGGACATTCCGGGTCGGGGTGTGTCAATAAGTCAACCGTCGATCAAAGATCAACGGTAGGGTCCACAACCCTACATAACTCAATCCATTAGATCCGCACATCAGATTTTCCATCCGTAACTTCTCATGATTCACATTATGCTTATAGAACAACATACTAAAGTTTTGTTATGATCCAACGGTTGGATCTCCACCAATTTCCAAAACCAAGTGCCGATTAACCTTTTATTTTATTAACTTACAAATCCAATTCGGGAAGATCCATACGTCGGATTCCCTATCCGTAAGTTCCTACATTCTTCAAATATTAAGTACTACAACGTATCAAAGTTTGGTGACGATCCGACAGTTGGATCATCAATTAATATTTTCACCTAACCAAGCAACGTGATGAAATAAGGTTCAATTGATCAACCTACGTCAAACCACTATCAAAACTGACTTCAGAACATCCAACACAGGCTAAAATAACATCTGCGACCCACTTGCCACGCGCCGCCGCGGGTGGCGGTCGGCCGCCCCGGCTCAACGGAAAATTCAACTTTCTCAAAAAATCTTCAAAATTTGCAGAATTGAAGATCTCAACGAAAGGAACAACTTTCATACCTGTGACCAAGGCCAATTCGGTCAATAAGAGCTCCAATTTCAACAAAAACCGTAAGAACCCTAGAATTTGGTGTGCTCCAATTCGACCTCCAAAGCAACTCCGACGCCTCAACCATTGCTTGGGCTTATTTCTAGGCCTCAAGAGAAGTCTAATGGTAGTGGTAATTGGAGGAGGTAGCTTCAAATCATGATAGAAAGGAACCCAACCCGTGCACCCTCTTTTGCACGGTTTTGTCCAAAATCAAGGCTAAATCTAGACAAATTTGATGTGGAATGGATAGAGGGAAGGGTTAGATGATGTTTGGGAGTAGTAGGTGGGTCCATTTTGTGGAAAATCCAATGGAAAACCATCGGAAATTATGGTGGAAACGGGTTGAAGATTGCGGGTCGAAAACGGGTCAAGGGGAACCCAGCGGGTTCCTCTCCTTCTTCTCCTTCTTCCTTTCCCTCCTTTCCTCTTGCTCCTATTGGCCGGTCTCTTCTCTCTCTTCTCCTCATTTGGCCCTCTCCTTTATGCTCTCTTCCTCCCCTCTCCTTCCCTGCCATCAGGCAGCTTCCCTTATCTTCTTCTTCTTCTTCTTCTTATTTTTTTTTTTTTATTCTTTTTCTTTCCTTTCCTTTCCTTTCATCTCCACCATCAAAACTTATTCCTTTTAATCTGGGCCGCCCACGTGGCACTCTAGATTTCTCCACAAAATCTGAAACTCTCTAAAAATAATTAAATTACTAAAATGTCCCAAACTTCAAACATTAATATCTTCTTTGATATAGCTCCAAATCACGAACCGCTTGCGCCTATGCGTCTGTAGTGACGAGTACTACGAGAATATTCCAAGAAGCAAGTCTTACGTGTCATGACAAGCGATCAACACAAATCAAGGCATATGCTTCAAATGGCCTTTTCGAAATTCCACGTAATAAAATTATATAAAAATCATAATTTTTTGGGACGGACTGTCACAACTTTAACCTAGAATGATAGGACTAAGATCTAAATCTTATTTTTGTAAAACTTATTTTAATTTATATGTATGAATACTTCAACCCAAAATTTAAATCATAAATGTAATTAAATAAATAAAATAATGACACTATTTTACTTTTTCATAGAAAAATAAAAAGAATTAATGAGTGAAAGCTCTAGTAAATATATTCCTAGTATAATCAAATAAGAAAATGTTCCTAGCAGCAGTAGGTAAAGAACTATCTCAAATAATGAGTATCATAAATAGAATGTTGTAAATTTCTAATGGCATCAACAAAAAATGTCGCATTTTTGTGGACAGGCACCCAAGATATTTTTTAGAAGAAAGAAGTGAGCCATAGCGTTCAATCGACGTGGTCTTTCCTATATGTTTCAAATGGTGTCAGTAACTAGCTTACAGTCCTCCAAACACACCTCCTTGAGAGCATCTCGCAGGGCAGGGCTTCATCAACATAGATAGAGTTTTTGCCGAGATTTTGTGCACTAGCAGATCATAAGTTTTCTCAAGGTCTAGCTTTATAGCCATGGAACCCACTTTACCTTTCTTGTTTTTTGAAGCTAGAGAAAATCTCGTGATATCATGCATTGACTTATCTGAAGGAAAAGCCCTTTGGCTTTGGGGGATGCAGTAATTTAATAGAGCTTTAAGCCTAGCAATGATTATTTTAGTGATAATTTTGTAGCAGACATTACATAAACTAATAGGCTTGTATTGATTAACAGTTTCGGAGTTTTCTACCGTAAGAATTAAAGCTATATTGGTGGAATTGATGAATTTAGACTAGGACACTTCATGAAGATTTCTTTGCATTGTTGACACAACTTGGCCGGATATTCTAAGTGAGATTGAAATTAAGGCATGTTGCCTGACACTTATAAGGTAACGAAGTCATAACATGGGAATGATGTGTGGAAAGTACAAGTAAATTAAAAACAAAGGGCCACTCAGTACTACGGTCTGGTGATATTCCTCTTCACTTGGAAGTGAGAGTTCTTAGGTTCGAATCTCATGGATTGTGAATTCGATATCAAATTAGGTTGCCCATTGTGTGGCTTAGCCGAACTCCCACCCCTTAGTGTAAAAATATCGATGTACTAAAAAAAATTAAAAAACAAGGGAAATAAAATGGGACAATTTCTTAATCTTGGGACAGAAATAGGACAAACCGGCTATGCACAAGCCATGCACACCATGCACAAAACCGAAATTACTAAAATGGCCACATATAAATACTAAAAATCCATAGCTCATTTCATCACTATTCTCATTTGCAGGAAATGGATGTCAAGAGAGCTCTATGAGCTATGGAGTTCTACGTTGAGCTCAGATCTCTGAGCTTTGATTTCGAATAGTGGGAAGTTGAGAGTGAAGCTTCGAAGTGAGGGTTTCTCGTTTGCATCAATGTTCCATCTTTAAAGATATGATTTTTGTACCAAATTTTGCATTTTGGCCGGAAAGTTCCATTCTTTCTGATACTGAACTTTGGCAACCATATTTCCACTGCCATCAGGTTCGTCCCTCTCTCTCTCATCTCTCTCTCTCTAACTCAGTCATCGTCTCAATTTCTACAACTAGTTACTTGTTTTTTCAATTAGGTTTTTTGGATTTGCAGAGATGGGAAGCCAAACAAAAGAGGGATGGGGAAGAGAGGGCTCGAAATGTGTTCTAGAAATCTTTATTTGTTTATGTGTTTTGTTATTTTAGATTTCTGGGTTTCAATTTTAGGTTTCAATCTTAGAGTTTTGTGTTTTAATTGATGATCAATATTTGTTAATTGTTATGAACTTGCAAATGTTTGTGAATTCAATCTCGAATCGGTGTTTGTTTGAAAAGTTTGTGAATTACAAGTCTTAGTACAATATATAAGAAATTGTACATGAAATGCACTCTACATGCACACGGCATGCACAATTATCTTACTTGAGGCAATCTCTTTTGTGTACAAGTTGGGTGAAGAAAGTAAGAAAAGTGAATGTCAACAATAAAGTTATGGCATCTTGGTGGTTAACCCAAGTTTCGAATCATGCGGGAAAGATATTGCCGTGCAGTTTCCTCTATTGTGTATGTTTCTGCTTACTTGTACATTTTGTAGGCATATGATTTGAAAGTCTTTTTTTATTTCCCAACTATGACAGTAAACATTGTAGTTAGTGCTGGTGAGACACTAGAATTGTTAGTCTTTTGTTTACATATGTAGTTATACGATTGCCAGTCTTCCATAAGATGTTGTATCTTTCGAAACAAAATTTATGTTCTGTTAAATTTGTCTTTTTTTTTTTCACATTGCAGTTATGTTATGGTTGTTGCTGATTATGATAACTTCAAGTTTGAAGAAGAGAACTTGATGACCTCTTAAGTAAGGCATCGCTAAATGGTATTCCGCTACTGGTACTACGTAACGAGATTGACAAAAAAAGAAGCTCGGTCCTAAGACGATTTGTCATAAGAAATGTAAGTGAACCTTTCCATACTTTGTAAGGAATACGGTTGCCCATTGTGGTGGTTTACTTTGAACAGATCGATGTTTGTGTTATTTGTTACATATGAATGTGTTTGTTTTACATATGAATTGTGTTAGTTTTACATACAAATCGTGTGTTGACCAACGTATTTTGCTCTCCAGGGATTTGAAATCCATCACCGATAGGGAAATTTGTTGGTTCATGATATACTCCAAGAACTCTACAAATATTAACAGTCATTGACTGGCTTGTTAAAGATTCGAAGTCAAATGTTTGAGCATTTTCTTGTCAGGACTGATGATATTACATTTCCGAGAGTGAAATTCAACAAAGTTATCGAAGTAGCTGTTGTTGTTTGCTTGGTTGCATTTGTCGATATCTAACCATCCATCATCGTCTTCTATTATGTGGTTGAGGCAAACATATTGGGGTTATTGCAGCAGCCTTATGTCAATATTTTGGTTTACATGTATACACTTTGACTTTGTGAATTGTAAAGTACACACTATGTTGGATAAATTAGACAACTTAACTAGGCTCTCCAATTTACACAAATTTTATCCTCGCAAGTGCACAAATCATAAGCAACTAGAGAGGCCAGCAAGGGTCGAACCCATAGAAACTGATAAACAACTTAGTAAAACCTTTGACTCGTACATATTAGCATTAGTTAATGACTCATATGACTTAGAATGGGGCTTTTGAGTAAGTTTTGGCAAAGAAACAAGGATAGAAAGAAAAGGGAAAAATTAAAACTATCTAGAAACCAACCTAAGACATGAAATAGGTTATAAACATTTAGGAATTAATTATGACTTAAAATGAGCTAAGGCCTACACTTAAACAGTCATGAATCAATGATATGATCTTTTAACTTATCAATTTCAGTGCACAACTTAGATGCTCACAAATCTAGCATGGCATATAACTAAATTTTATGAATCCTCACTTTCTTTGTACGTTAGATGCATGGCATATACATCAAACTTATATTTGTAGGTGCAACCTAGCATGGCATGTACTCAGATTTCGCACCTAGAAACTCATTAAGAACGAAGAGGATTACGAACATCACATGAACCGTAGAACATGGCATTTATCCTAGATTTTCATGAAATCAGTTTACATGACTAGTTCTTAACCCAACCACATGCTGCTAATGAATGAAAGACGATATAGCAGTCATCCTTATCATTCTCAACAAAAACCAAACATAAACAAGGTAGCTAAGCTTGTAAATATGTTCTTGAAACAATTGAAGACATAAAACTGATTCTACCATGCGAATGAAATTGATAAACTAAAACTACATCATAACATTAATTCAATCATGTCTAGGTCTTCAAAGAAGCCCTAAGTATCCATATTCTAAATTAAAAACATAACAAAATACATAAAAAGTTAGGAAGGCTAGACCCTAGAAACTACTCAACGTTGAAGACTCTTGCTCCCTCTCCAAATTCTGTGTTTTTCTCCTCTTCTCATGTCATGTTGTGTATTTGTCTCCTATTAAAAGGCTTAGGAGTTATCTAACATTTGACAAATTTACATCCTTGAATTGACTCTCATTTACAGCTCATACATTCAGCTTTTAGTACAGGAGTAACTGAAAACTAGCTGTTATCAGAATTTATAACTGAACAGCTTCTCTTTATTCTGTCATAATGTCTTGTAGAAATCTCCGAATGACAAGCTGTAAAGACCATGAGAAAGAAGACTTCTAGGGATTTCCAACCATATATGGCCCATTTTCTAATTCGCTCTGAGCATTTCGGGGCAAAGCTCACAAGTTGGTTCTTCTGCAAGGGCCTTTTCTAGTGGATCTTAGGCCACTTGTGGGCTATGGTATGGTCTTGGGCGAGTTGGACTTCAAACTATCCATTCTAGGATCGTAAGATATTCAAAATAAGATGATTTCTTAAAGCCCTTACTTTCATCCTGAAATACAATACAAACAACAAAATACCTTGTGATGCATAGAGATTTTAAGTCAAAAACCTAATTAAAAGAAGGCGTAGAAGTATAACTTTATGCACTCAAAAAATACCCCCAAACTTAGATTTTGCTAGTCCTAGAGCAAACCAAAACTAAAAGAAACTAAAGGCACACAAAAGACAAACATAAGTTGATCTAAGACCAATTTCGTTGGTGCGACGAATGCATTCAGCTTATGCATCAAGCCTTTAAACCTCTAGGCATCCCTAGTTGGAAGAGTTGTGTCTCCTAAGGGTTTAATAGTGACGGTATCCATAAATGTCCGAAAAAACCTACAAAACAACGATTAGAGCACTTTTGAAACAAGATAAGAATAATCAAAGTTGAATTATGCCTCATGATCGTAACTTTGACTTTACCTTTCCAGCAATCAAATCTGCATGTTAGTGAAGTGCCTTAGCTCAAATTTGACCTATTACTAAGTTACAGGCTTAAGCAAGGAAGATAAGATTCATCTCAACTGTAATCTCATAGATTCACTCTTTCATTGGATTCCTAGGGCTTGCTCTCAACAAGTATATGTGAGTGAGGTTATGTAATGGAAAGCAAAATATTCTCACACATAATTCAATTAGAAACAAAAGAACTTTTTGGACAAGATCTCATGAAAGGAATCAAATACTAAAAATAGGATAACACACATACTTACTAACACCCATGAATACATCCTCAAAGATCAGCTAGGTCTTTCATAAGGTTGTAGTGTAAGGTTTTTAGGGTAGGGGCTATGAAACGACGGATAAGGAATACTAGAACTTGAGATGTACCAAAGTGTCTTCCTTGAAAAACCAGCATGCTCTCCTCTTGAATTGATCTTCTTTACTTGTTCTTAGAGTCCAGGACCCATGGATTTAGAAATTGCATATTTTTTTTTTTCTTCTTAAAATGTTTTCTTTCTCCCTTTTTTTTTATTTTTTATTTTGCAATTCTAGCCCATGTTACCTCGGTACAAGCCACTTTCTTAGTTTACAACTCGAGCATTATATTTGTCTTCATCACTTTGGTATTCCCCAAGCTATAGGGAATGGCTATTATGGGGGGAAATCGGTAGAGTTTAGTGTGGCTGATGAAAGATATGGCTGCGTTTGGGTTCAAAATGGGTAATGGCTCACACAACAAAGGTAGGGAATTAGGCCATTTACTAGTAAAACGTGCATAGCCTAACATCATCTCAATGAGTTCATTCATGGGTGATAATAAGCACAAGTATCCCCAAAAGAGAATAACTCTTAGTATTCAATCAAAAATGAATAATGAGACCATTTGAAATGAATTTGAAAGAAAAGGATAAGAGTAGAAATAGTTTAATCCCTCTAAAAAAAGCAAATAGGCACAAAACTGCACAAAAGGCAATCTCCACTATCCTTCTTCTATAGCTTGAACTGGTAACTTTTCACAAGTATTCTGAGAACTGTGAGCAGTGGTATTATATAGCGGATACAACAACTTTCAAAGCATAGCTAAAGTTCTGACTACAAGACTAAGTTAAACATGTGGATTCCCATTATTTAATTGCAAATAGCTCTAATCATGACTCAAATAAACTAAAAGTTCAATACCACACACCCCCAAACCTAAACAAAGCATTGTTCTCAATGATTATAAATGAATGAAATCAAAGCAATGCAAAGTATGGCAAAGAATGGCATAGTATAAATACTAACAGAAAACAAAAACAAAATAAAGGATAGAAAAAACCTAGTTGGGTTGCCTCCCAACAAGCGCTTTATTTTATGTCTAGGCAAGACATGATGTGAAGGTTAAGTGGCTGATGGTGGTGGATGGAAAGTCTTAGCAACCTCAGGAATTGGTCTATACGCATCATAGTATGGCTTAAGATGATGGCCATTCACTTTGAAAGTGTTCCCTATCTGGATGTTTTGAATGTCCACTGCACCATGAGGATAAACATTAGTGACAAGAAATTAACCATACCAACGGGAATAGCTTACCAAGGATGAGCCTAAGGCATGAATTGAATAAAAGAACTTTCTGCCCAATCTCAAATAACTTCCTATGGATTGCTTTGTCATGGTATACTTTGGTCCTTTCTTTGTAAATTCAAGAGCTCTCATATGCATGATTCCTTAACTCATCAAGCTCACCGAGTTGAAACCTCCTCAAATCTGCCTGCCTCCTTTAGATCAAAATTGAGCTTTTTTATTGCCCAATAAGCTCTATGTTCTAGCTCCACGGGAAGATGGCAAGGCTTTTCATAGACAATATGTTGTTCTATAGACAATCTGCTTGCCTACCTCCTCAAATCTGAAGGGTGACATGCCTATGGGAGTCTTATATGTTGTTCTATAAGCCCATAATGCATCATGCAAGCGCATCGACCAATCTTTTTGAGTAGGGCCTACTATCTTCTCTAGGATTTGTTTGACTTCACGATTAGAGATTTCAGCTTGTCCCCTCGTTTGAGGGTGGTATGGTGTGGAAACCTTGTGCGTGACTCCATAGCGTTTTAATAAAGCCTCAATGATCGGTTGCAAAAATGTGCACCTCAATCACTGATTATAGCTCTCGGAGTTCCAAATCTAGCAAATATGCATTCTTTTAGGAAACTGAGAACCACTTTAGAGTCATTAGTCCTAGTGGGGATTGCCTCAACTCACTTCAAAACATAATCAACATCAAGCAATATGTATAAAAAAACCATGAGAATTAGGAAAAGGTCTTGTGAAATCAATGCCCCAAACATCAAAAATTTCAACAACTAGAATTGGGTTTAAGGGTATTTGATCACGAGAACCTAAGTTACCTGTATGTTGGCAGCAATCACTTGTGGCAACAAACTTATAACTATCTTTGAACAAGCTAGGCCAATAGAAACCACTTTGAAGAACTTTAAGAGCTATTTTCTTGGCTCCAAAATGACCTTCACAAGGTGAATCATGGCAGAATGTGAAAATAGAATGAAATTCAGATTCAGGTACACACCTTCTTATGATCAGGTCTGGGCAATATTTCCATAAAAATGGATCATCCCAAATGTAATACTTAGCTTCTTTTACTAGCTTTGAAGGAGAATTTGTGAAAACAAGTTCGTTTGAGCAACATCTACAACATGCAATTAACAATTAAAGGCGGAATCATGCTTGTATGCACTCAAAACCAAAACTTTGCCCATGCAATTCAAAGCCTAGTAGTTATGGTGAACTAAGACTCAACTCAAAAGAAAGTGAGTTGAGAAACTTTATACCTTTGAAGCACCTCTTTGCTTAGTAAAGGTTAATCACCCATGTGAGGGCCTTTTTTTCTTTGTCACCTTACTCCTTGGCTCCATGGATTTGGATGGAGGAACTTTACTTCTTGGCTCCATGTCTTCTTGGATATGGATGGAAGAATTGGGTTCTCCAAAAGTCCCCAAAATTTAAAACCTCTAAGTTTCGACACCAAGGATGGTTGAGGAAGAAGATGAGTGACCATGGAAGAATTAGATGCTAGTAAAAACCCCCATGGTGGCTGGCCTCCTAGAGAGAAAAGAGAGAGCCAAAGTTCTCTCATCTTTCCTCAAAGAAAACCCTAATGAAAAAAAGGCTATAAAGTCACATTTATACCTACCTTCATTGGAGTGGCAAACTTGTAATAAGTCCAAAACCTACTCCTTCTCTAAGCATGGCCAGCCTCCCTAGTTTTAGTGGGTTAATTGTCCATTTTGATTTAGTTGTCACACAACTCAAACCTTATGTCCCGAAACCCAAAACTAACTTAAGGCCTAAAACGAACCTTTCGTTCTAGATTAATTAACTTTTAATTAATCATTTCCATATACAATTAAACTATTTAATTGTCCTTACTCATCTTTGTTATATCCTTCAATCATTACCTTACACGGTGTGCGATCCATTAGGTTCCTTTTAGCGAGGCAGTGGGCGAGTAGAACTCTTTCAAATCGATTGTGAATTGAAACTTACTTTCAATTCTCCCTTCAGTGATTATACACCTCTAGAGCTTCCACAAACCATGAGTGGCACCTAGCAGTATGTCATGGCTACCCAAGCTAACCAGAAGAGGTGGAGAACATATTCAGTTTAGGATTACAATGCAATATGGTCTTTCTCTAATACAATACTCTTGACCACATTGTTTGGTTTGATAGTTTATTCATGTCTATTATCCAATGTGATTCTCTTACTTATATGATTACCTTGAATGTGATTTGGAACGACTTCCTAAATCTCATTCAAACTCTGGCCAGAGATTCTTAATCATATCATAGAGTATTCTTCCTCAAACGGTTTGAAGGTTAGAGATCCCTTGTTGTACATTCACTTGCCTCCATGGTTAAGTGGCTTAACCCAAACTATTCCATGGACACCCTCTATTGGAGTGAGTTTGACGTAGTTGAAGATCAAGGACCTAACCACAAGACAATTATGCTGCCTCAGGTCAAATGACTACTTTGCATTATCCCAACCATGAGTTCTCATGTGACATAAGTATGAGAATTCCTCGTTGATCGCGTTCAGTGGACTCATTCTTTATTGAGCACCTACGTACTTGTCTTGGTGTCAGTCACACCAATGACTCGAGACCAGTCACTCTCCCTTAGAGAAGACATAGCACGTACTGATCTTAATAGACTATTAATGCCCAATTGGCATTCCTATGATCAAGAACATTTAGGATATGTATATGAAAGAGAATGGTCTCATGAATCTAACTTATTTAGATTACATTCTCCTAATTACATATTCCTTGGATTTATCGTTTAAGCATATAACATTTATATGAGACAGCTTTAAACAATAATCTTTGCCGTTTATATTAAACTAGATTAGTTTAACATGTGAAATGTCCGTAAAGTATCATCATATGATTGGTTTTAGGGCACATTTCCAATAATCTCCCACTTGCACTAGAGCCAATTTGCTTGGTCATCTGTGATGGTACCTCTTCTGAATTCATTTCAAAAATGGCTGAGTAATAGGCCTAGACAATGGATATCTATATGTTATCCACAGAACCAACCTTGAGAATAATGACGTTACCATTATACATGATTCTCAATCATGTGGTTCAATCTCTCATTTGAGTTTAGATCTTAATGAGACCTTGGCTTGAGCTATCACCCTATTAGTGTTGTAGTGTCGGTACACTAGAGACACTTTCTGGTTGGAACTGAATAGAGAGTTCATAAACTTTCCCATCCAAAGAACATTGTTTGTAAGCTTCTATATGGCAATATATATTTTGCATGATGGAACACACTAAAGTCAATACTTATAATATTTCCACCCAAATATCTCTTTAGTCATAATAAAGAGATATCCAATTATCTCTTCATATGAAGAGACATTTAATGATGGGTACGATATTAGATTCATAATCTAATACATGTACGCTTCCATTGCATTACTTTAAATCTTCCTTATTCTTGAGGAATCAATCCTTTAGTATTTCTTAAATACTTAAGGACTCACTTGACAGTTGCTATGGTTCTGATCCTAGGCTTGCACTGATATCGTCTTGTACCGTTCTAGGTACAACTCATATCAATGTTTTTCATACAATATGAAATACGTAAATCACCTTTTCTGTGTATGCATAAAGGATTCTATTTACGCATTATGTTTGTTTGGGAGTCAAAGGGTACATTCTCTTTGAGAAGAGGGACTTCCTAGTCTCACTAGAATTGTCATTCTGATTGAAGTTTATCATTATATGAGAAACTTCCTAGCATCTTTTGTCTACCATTAAGGATTGATATAATCAAATTATATCCTGAAATCTATCTTATAGATTTCCATCCCATGTATATAGACTATGTCTCCCATATTCATTCTATCCTTTATAGAATTTTAAAGTCATAACTTTAACGAAGAACAATTCCTTTCATTTCCAAAATTAATATATCATATTTATATATATATATATATTTAGGAATATGATTAACTCCCACTAATCTTTTGTAAACTTAGTAAACAAAAGATTCATTTACATCTTTATGAGAAATCAAGCGATTTGATCTTTCTCTCGTAAGACACTTATAGCTCCCACTAGCTTGCTAAGATTCATGATGGATGGATTGATAGGAGCATATTTATGCACCTTAGTTAGCTTGTTCTTGTGCATTTATGTTGTTTTTCCTTAGTTAAAGTAGTCTTTTAAGCTAGTTTGATGTATTTTCAGGTTCTAAGGGCAAGTATGCAAAAAGAAGCAATTTGGAGCATTCTAGAGCATTTTTGGGCCAAGATTGGGTAGTGCAAGCATGGAGGCAAGTTGATGGACGAAATTGAAGATATAAAGGCTTGAAATCAGCTAAGAAGATGGAAGAAAGAAGTCAAAGATAAAGAAGATAAGGAATCAGCTCAAAAGAAGGAGAATTATCCAAAACATTATCTAAAACAACCTTATCTTATCTTATCTTATCCAATCCTTACCTTATCTTACCTTATCTTATCCAATCTTATCCTAATCTTATCCTAACCTGTTTTCTTCAGTTTAGGGGACTTAAAACCTGATTTCTAGAAGTCTTATCCCTTGTCCTATAAAAGTGGCGCCCCAAATCCCTCTAGAAGCCCCAAAATCTGCCACAAAACACATTCTTTCTGGAAGCCTAAAAATCTGGTGCCTCCCTCCTTTCTAGAAGGTCTTTTCTTTGCCTTGCAAGGCTCCCTGCCTTATCCCTTTGTGCCGTGCCTTCTCACTCCCATTCCCTCTTGGATTCTGACTTATTAAGCCTTTTCCTTGTGGATTTGGGTTCTACAAATCCTTTTCAGAAATCAATTGGGCCAAAATCCTTTTTCCTAATGGATTCACAATTTCTGCCGCACTTAGGGCCCTAATTCCTTGTGCAATGCTGAGTCCAAGCCCTAATCTGATTACCCTAGGGTTTGTGGTGCCTATATATATAAGTTTAAAGGGTTGCCGCAGGTTACACACCCTCCATACACACCATTCTCGCCAGAAACTCTTCCCCACTCTCTGCCGCACCCATCCTGCACCATTCTCCATAGTTTCTGACCTAATTCACTACCTGCCGCACCATACATCCATCTTAGCCATTAACCCAGCCTTCTACACCATTCATAACCCCCTAAACCTATCCCAAGACCTTGTGCCGCAGCAAAGAGGAGGATAAGGAGCCCTGGGA
This sequence comes from Heteromeles arbutifolia, assembly GCA_024362995.1. Classification (NCBI taxonomy): domain Eukaryota; kingdom Viridiplantae; phylum Streptophyta; class Magnoliopsida; order Rosales; family Rosaceae; genus Heteromeles; species Heteromeles arbutifolia. Next base: position 2,260,041 of record JANCRC010000022.1, read on the forward strand.
CGTGCATGCCATTCAAGTTCGAATTTCTGGAAGTTTTAGGTGTTTTCTTTCCTTTGATTTCAATGTTTAAATTTAATACTCTTTGTTCTGTGAGTATGAGGAACTAAACCCCCTCTGGCTAAGGGGGGATTCGAAACCATGTTTATGCTTGCTATATGACTTGATTACCTCTAATTGCGTTTCATAAGTTGTGAATTCAATTTACTTATCTATTTGAATTAAACTGATTTGTGTGTGTTGGTTGAGAGTGCACGCTTAATTGTCATGCATAAATCTAATGCTAGGATATAAGGAAGTTTCACCTAATTGTTACAGAATTATATTCACAAGTAGTAAAGGTTGTTGATCACAATCGCGTTAAGTAAATTCTTGGCATAAGTTTCATGCAATTCATAGTAACGAATGCCTCGTCAATGCTTATGGTTTTCATAGAACTTAATGATCCTTGCTTGTATCTCTATTATGCAATTCATGTAGGGAACTTGTGGGGAATGTTTTGGGTTGTCGTATGCAATCATCCAATTCAATAACGTTAGGAAAATCTGAGGGTTAATTAGTGCAATTCACAGTTAATCTGGGGCGTTGAGAATCCATGGTTTATTGAAAAGCAATTAGAAATCTTTTTGTATGCAAGTATGACATGTGTGGAGAAGAACCCCTTAGCTAGCCTTCCATCCATTAATTTAAACCAATTTCGTTTTACAATCTGTTTTGTTTTACAAAGTTTATGTTTTGTTTTCAATTTCGTCAAAACCAATTCCCCCTTTATTTTGAAGTGTCAAATTAGTTAGAAATCAATTTAGTTTGTGTTTTTAAGTGTCTTGAGTCAAGTTATAAACTATTTTCGTCCAAAATCTTCCCTAGTGCTCAAAACTGCCCAGAAAGTGGTTTTAAGGCAATTTTGAGTGTTTGTTTGCTGTTTTGAGTCTTTTGGTTTGTTTTAGTGTTTTAGAGTATAGTTTTGCATTCTTTGAGTCTAATTTAGTGTTTTAACTTTGTTTTAAGTTTTTGAGTCAGTTTTCAAGTGGTTTAGCAATCCCTCCTAATCCCCGGCCTAGAACGATCCCTACTTACATACTCTGCTACAATTGATAAAAAGAGGGTTTAATTTTTGTGCTTATATATTTCGCACCAAATTTTTGGCGCCGTTGCCGGGGATTAGCAACTGTGCTAATCCCTTGGATTGTTATTTTCGTTTGGTTCAATTAGATCCGATTCTGACCTTGTTTTTGTTTCTTGTTTAGGTACTAGTGTATGACTCGGAGTTCTCACCCAGTTCGTGAACATATTCTGGACTTTGACGCAGATTTCGAGGTAGAGTTAAGACGAAAGAGGAAGAATCCAGAACCCAGTGAATCAAGTGCAACTTCAGAGGCCGAATCTGAATTTGAAGAGGAAGTGGACGACATGGCTGTGGACAATCGTACAATCAAAGAGCTTTCAGCCTCAGGACTTGACAATGCCGTGCCCTTATGCATTCAATACCCTAGGGCGGCTCAAGGCAAAACTGATGAGTTTGAATTGAAGTCAAGCTTGTTGCATCACATTCCTAAGTACCATGGGCTGTCCATGGAAGACCCAAACAAGCATTTGAAGGAATTCGAGGTGGTGTGCTCAAGCATGACACCAATCAACGTAGATGGAAGTATTCTGATGATGAAGGCCTTTCCCTTTTCTCTCTTGGAAAAAGCAAAGGATTGGTTGTATGAATTGGCCCCCGGAACTGTCACATCATGGGAGAGCATGAAACGGGCTTTCTTGGAGAAGTTTTTCCTAACTTCTCGAGTCATCCTCCTACGAAAAAGGATAAGTGGAATTCAACAAGAAGCAGGTGAATCTTTTCCTACTTATTATGAACGTTTTAAATCCCTTGTTGCTTCATGTCCACAGCATCAGATGAAGGAGGAACTTCTCCTACAATATTTCTACGAGGGACTTCTACCAATCGAACGTCAAATGCTAGATGCTTCAGCGGGAGAAGCCTTGGTGGACAAGACCCCCACGGCAGCCAAGACATTGATAGCCAATCGAGCGTTGAACGCTCAACAATACGAAGGTGTTGGGCAAAGGAGCATCCCACGGCAACACCAAGTCAATGAGGTAAGTGCCATAACGGAACTTCAAAATCAAATGGCTAACCTTACTACTTTGCTTTCTCAGGTGGTGGAAGGTCCAAAAGTACAAAATGTAGCTTCTTGTGGCGTGTGCTCCATGCAAGGACATCCCACAGATAAGTGCCCACAACTGATAGAGAATGGAGGGTGGGAGACACTCAATGCCGTGGGTTTTGGCAATCAATACCAACCACGTGGGGATCCTTTTTCCAATACCTACAACCCTGGGTGGCGTGATCATCCAAATTTCAAATGGCGAGAACCCCAACAAGGCCAACAACAAAGCGGATTTAGGCAACAACCCCCGGGTTTCTATCAAAAGCCGTTGGCACCAACTCAAGCCCAAGCACAACCTGCCCAAAACAAATCAGGTTCTTCAATTGATAATGATCAGATTTTTCAATTGCTAACTTCTATGGCGCAGGGTATGCAAACTAGGGACAAGAAGGTGGACGAGTTGGAGAAGCAGGTAAGACAGATTGCCGAATTCATGGCGCAATTTCGAGAGCAAGGCAAGTTGCCAAGTTCAACCGTTGTCAATCCAAAAGGTGGATTCGAATCTGCAAAAGCCATGAGTCTGCGAAGTGGGAAGCAAGTAGGATCTGACCCTAAACCATCCAAATCATGTTCCAATGAGGAGGACGAGTTGAGAATTGAAGAGGAGGAGCAAAGCCCACTCACGGGAAAGGTGGAAACACCTCTGCCGCAAGCCCTAAGTGATCCTAAACCATCCAATTTGTCCAATAGAGGTAAAAACGTGTCAAATTCAGTTCCTACTAATGTTTTTCCTTCGAATGTTCCTTTTCCAAATAGGTTCAAGCAAACAAAGAAAGAAGAAGCAGAAAAGGACATTCTTGAGACGTTTAGGAAAGTTCAAGTCAATATTCCCCTTTTGGATGCAATTAAGCAAGTCCCCAGGTACGCCAAGTTCTTGAAGGAACTTTGCACTAATAGGAGGAGGATTTCGACCAAGGAGGTTGTAAAAGTGGGTGAAAATGTCTCAGCCATCTTGCAACGCAAACTGCCCCCTAAATGCAAAGATCCGGGTAGTTTTACAATTCCGTGTGTCATTGGTAATTCTAGGTTTGAATCTGCCATGTTAGACTTAGGTGCATCTATAAATGTCATGCCATATTCAATTTATACATCTATGAACCTAGGAGCGTTGAAAAACGATGGTGTTATCATACAATTGGCCGATAGATCTAATGCCTATCCAAAGGGAGTTTTGGAGGATGTTTTGGTGCAGGTTAATCACTTGATATTCCCGGCGGATTTCTACGTGCTTGAAATGGATGAATCGGACCATTCCCCGTCATTGCCCATCCTCCTTGGAAGGCCATTCATGAAAATTGCTCGTACGAAGATTGATGTGTTTAATGGCACCTTGACGATGGAATTTGATGGGGAAGTTATTAATTTCAATCTTTCTGATTCTATGAAATACCCTAGTGAGAATCATTCATGTTTTGCTATTGATATAATTGACTCTTTGGCGCAGGACCATTTGGACAATTTGAAGGATAATGCACTTGAATTGGCCATTGCACAAGGAAGGGATATGCACAACATTGAAACAGCCACAAAAGCAACCCACGGCATGCATGAAGCATCCTTTGCCGTGCCCCCTAGTGAGGATGTCATTGAGATGGTGGCTGCCCTTGAGTCACTGCCATCACAATCTGGTAAGTTTTTGGACCCCATTTTAAGTTCAGTTTCGGCTAATAAGATGCTTCCCTCAGTTGTGCAGCCACCTACACTTGAACTTAAGCCTTTGCCAAGTCATTTGAAGTACGTTTTCTTGGGAGAAGATGAGACGTTGCCCGTCATCATCTCATCCTCACTCACGGCACAAGAGGAAAACAAATTGGTGAGGGTGCTAAAAGAGTACAAAACAGCAATTGGATGGACTTTGGCCGACATAAAGGGAATTAGCCCTACCACGTGCATGCATCGCATACTTCTAGAGGAGGGGTCCAAAACATCTCGAGAGGCTCAACGCCGTCTCAACCCTCCGATGATGGAAGTTGTGAAGAAGGAGATAATCAAGCTTTTGGATTGTGGAGTGATCTATCCAATCTCGGATAGTAGGTGGGTTTCACCCGTTCAATGTGTGCCAAAGAAATCTGGTGTGACAGTGGTAGCCAATGCCGAGAACGAACTTGTTCCTACACGCATTCAAACCGGTTGGAGGGTGTGCATCGACTATAGGAAGCTAAACGCCACCACAAGGAAGGATCACTTCCCACTGCCATTTATTGACCAAATGCTTGAGAGGTTAGCAGGTTATGCTTTCTATTGTTTTCTTGATGGTTATTCTGGTTATAATCAAATTGTCATAGCACCCGAGGATCAAGAAAAAACTACTTTCACATGCCCCTTTGGTACTTTTGCATATCGTCGCATGCCTTTTGGTTTATGTAATGCACCTGCCACATTTCAAAGATGCATGATGAGCATATTTTCTGATTATGTTGAGAAAATAATTGAAGTTTTCATGGATGATTTTAGCGTTTTTGGTGACTCCTTTGATGGTTGCTTGCATAATCTTAGTTTGATTCTAAAACGTTGCGTTGAAACTAACCTTGTTCTCAATTGGGAAAAATGTCATTTCATGGTTAAGCAAGGCATAGTTCTAGGTCATATCATCTCTGAAAATGGCATTGAGGTTGATAAGTCAAAAATAGATCTTGTACGTCACTTACCCTCTCCGACTTCGGTTAGAGAGGTTCGTTCTTTTCTTGGCCATGCAGGTTTTTATCGTAGGTTTATCAAAGATTTCTCAAAGGTTGCACAACCTCTTTGCCGTCTCCTACAAAAAGAAGTGGCGTTTGAATTCACCAAGGAGTGCACGGCATCATTCAACCAACTCAAGGAGTTGTTGACCACGGCAACTATTATTGTTCCACCAGATTGGAGCCTACCTTTCGAGCTTATGTGTGATGCGTCCGATTATGCTTTAGGGGCTGTTTTGGGACAAAGAAAGGACAAGAGGCCGCATGTCATCTACTATGCCTCACGAACATTGAATGATGCCCAGTTGAACTATTCCACTACGGAAAAAGAACTTCTTGCCGTTGTTTTTGCTTTAGATAAGTTTAGATCATATCTAATTGGTACTAAAGTAATTGTGTTCACTGACCATGCAGCATTGAAGTACTTGCTCACCAAAAAGGAGGCCAAGCCACGGCTAATTCGTTGGATATTGCTACTTCAAGAGTTCGACATTGAGATTCGTGACAGGAAGGGAAGTGAAAACGTGGTGGCTGACCACCTCAGCCGAATGGTGCATAACGAGGAGTCTCTACCTATTTTGGAGACATTCCCTGATGAACAATTGCTGTCAATAAAGGTTAGTGAGCCTTGGTATGCTGATTTGGTGAACTTTTTGGTGTCAAAACGAATTCCAAGCAATTTCACTAGGCACCAACGTGATAAACTTAGACATGATGCACGGTTTTATGTGTGGGATGATCCATATTTATGGAAATTTTGCCCTGATCAAATTGTACGTCGATGTGTGCACGATTCTGAATTTCATTCAATTCTGAGTTTTTGTCATACATATGCATGTGGAGGGCACTTTGGCACACAAAGAACAGCCCTCAAAGTGTTACAATGTGGATTCTATTGGCCTAGTATTTTTAAAAATGCTAGAACTTTTTGTTTAACATGTGATAAATGCCAAAGAATGGGTAATATTAGTGCAAAGGACCAAATGTCGCAGGTTCCTATCCTAAATGTTGAAATTTTTGATGTTTGGGGTATTGATTTTATGGGTCCTTTTCCGTCATCGCATGGTTTCATGTATATTTTGCTTGCGGTTGATTATGTGTCGAAGTGGGTGGAAGCAAGAGCCACCCGGACTAATGATTCTAAAGTGGTTGCAGATTTTATTAGAACTAACATATTTGCAAGGTTTGGCATGCCAAGAGTGATCATTAGTGATGGAGGGTCACACTTTTGCAACCGGACCATTGAGGCGTTATTGAGGAAATACAATGTCAACCATAAGGTTTCTACACCTTACCATCCTCAAACAAATGGCCAAGCCAAGGTTTCTAACCGAGAGATAAAGCAAATACTAGAAAAGACCGTTGGGCCCACAAGGAAGGATTGGAGTTTACGGCTAGATGATGCACTTTGGGCGTATCGTACGGCATACAAAACACCCATTGGGATGTCCCCCTTTCTGCTTGTCTATGGCAAGCCGTGCCATCTCCCTGTTGAGTTAGAGCACAAAGCTCATTGGGCCGTCAAGAAGTTTAACATGAACCTAGATGAAGCGGGCAGTCATAGGAAATTCCAATTGAATGAGCTTGATGAGATACGGCATGAGGCATACGAGAATGCGAGCATTTACAAGCAAAAGACCAAAGCTTTCCATGACAACATGATCCGTGGGAAATCATTCTCAATTGGGCAGAAAGTGCTATTGTTCAATTCCCGTTTACGATTGTTTCCCGGTAAGTTACGTTCTAAGTGGATTGGACCGTTTGTTATTACTAATGTTTTTGTTCATGGTGCAGTCCAAATCCGAAGCTTGAAAACGGGGCATGAATTCAAGGTGAACGGGCATCGTTTGAAGCCCTATTATGAGAACTTTGTGGAGCAAACCGTGGATGACATCTCCTTGGATGCCGTGGGTACCAATCTGGAGTGATTGGGTTCTTTGTCCGGCTGTACGACGTTAAAGCAAACGCTACTTGGGAGGCAACCCATGCATTCAACAAAGGAAGACCTAGGGAGCACTCCAATTCCAGATTTGCGTTCCTAAACCTTTCCCTTTGTTGTTGTTTTCGTTTCTGCTTTGTTTCTTGTTTAGTTGCTGTTTTGTTTGTTTGTTGTTTATTTGTGTGAGTTTCTGCTTGAAACATTGAGGACAATGTTTGATTTAAGTGTGGGGGGGTAACCAACATGTTTTGATGCAAATTCGTAGGGTTTTATCACCCATAACTTCTAATGTTGTTCCTTGTTGTTTTTAAGTGTTTTTAAGCTGTTTTGGTGTGTTTTAGTGTGTTTTGACTCAAAAATCCGAAAATCCCATAAAAATTTGAAAAATTGTTTTAGAAAAACCCAAAAAGAGTTGTTTTTGTGTGTTTGTTTGTGTCTTAGGTACCTTCCAACACAATGATGAGGATTCGGTTTGTAATTGCATGACTGTTAAAGAGAGTTGTAAACATGGATGAAAGTTTGATTTACTCTGTGGTTTATGCTTGGTTGTGGTTATAACTTATGAATTCACATGTACTCATAAAAGAAAAATCAGTTTTTGTAACATGCTTGAAGGAATGAACTCAAACTAACGCTACAACCTTGTGAGACTTGAGCCTAAACGTTTATTTGGAGAGTTAAAAATCTGTGCATTTGTTGTTTTCTAAAATCGTTGCATGTTCTCATCATTCTTTGCTTGGTTGCTACTTGGAAGGCGTTTCATCATTTAGTTCCAAATACTAGAACTCATACCCGTTTCATTCAAAGCATGAAATTGATTAGCATAACACATAACAAGATGAAGTTGTTTAGTAAACCAAGAGCCAAATAGCCGTACCCCATGTTCATTTGATTTGTAGGTTTTAACCCCATTGAGCCTTGTTTAGCCTATGTTCTTTGTTAACCCACATTATCCTCACCTAGCCTAGATTAGGACCATCCATACCTTTGTTCTTGAAGCATAGTAACGCATGACTCAATAAGAATTCCTTTTGATCATTGTTTGGCAGAAAACAAGTGTGGGGGAAGTGAGTTTTGTTGTGGGTGTGCCAAAGTCTTGCATGAGGCATGGGTAGAAAGAAAAGAAAACAAAAAAGAAAAAAAAGAGAAGAAGAAAAATTTGTGGAAAATAGAAAGAAAAAAAGAAAAGTTGTGAAAAAAAATGAAAAAGGAGTTGAAAAGATGTGAAAAAGAGTTCTCAAGTGTTGTTTGTTGAAGGAAGGGTCCAAAACATTGAATCCGGCCCTAATTGTTGCTTGAAACTTCCCTTGTGTTTAAAAGTTGATTTCTGCATGCTAAAGGGAATTCTAAGTGTCATATTCATTATTTTGCTTACTATTGCTCTGAGAACGTTTGTTTTTCCTACCCTTTCTTTGTTAGCCAATACCCCCAAGCCCCGTTACAACCCTTAACTTCAATCTTGAGTGTTGTGTGTTTCAATATGTGGAGTTTGGGATTGGTATGAGCATATGGTGTCACTGGTTCTCGCATCTAAGTAGTAGCGTTCCATTCATGAGATCATATCTAAACATGCTTATTAACTCCAGAAATTGCTTTCTTTGTTATAAACATATGTGAGTGTTCGTTTTCATATTTACATCACTCTTCTCACATATACCTAGTGTAGGGTGTGTAGTCAGAAAATGTGTGTGAGAATAGAGTGCATATCTAGTAAGGAATTGAGGGAATTCTCTAAGGCATGTTACTATATTCAAAACATCGTTTTAATTGATTATTTGTGAACTAGTAAGTAGTGACTATAATTAAGTATGTGCTTAAGCGTAAAGATGGCCAAAATCTGTGGGAATGATGATTTTTAACATATCATGTGCATTGGAAATCCCTGAGACAATTGTTGGAAGGTTTAGGTTGTGTTATACTTGTTTTGTTTCGTTTTGTTTACTTTGTTTCGTTTTGCTCGAGGACTAGCAAAAGCTAAGTATGGGGGAATTTGATAGGAGCATATTTATGCACCTTAGTTAGCTTGTTCTTGTGCATTTATGTTGTTTTTCCTCAGTTAAAGTAGTCTTTTAAGCTAGTTTGATGTATTTTCAGGTTATAAGGGCAAGTATGCAAAAAGAAGCAATTTGGAGCATTCTAGAGCATTTTTGGGCCAAGATTGGGTAGTGCAAGCATGGAGGCAAGTTGATGGACGAAATTGAAGATATAAAGGCTTGAAATCAGCTAAGAAGATGGAAGAAATAAGTCAAAGATAAAGAAGATAAGGAATCAGCTCAAAAGAAGGAGAATTATCCAAAACATTATCTAAAACAACCTTATCTTATCTTATCTTATCCAATCCTTACCTTATCTTACCTTATCTTATCCAATCTTATCCTAATCTTATCCTAACCTGTTTTCTTCAGTTTAGGGGACTTAAAACCTGATTTCTAGAAGTCTTATCCCTTGTCCTATAAAAGTGGCGCCCCAAATCCCTCTAGAAGCCCCAAAATCTGCCACAAAACACATTCTTTTTTGAAGCCTAAAAATCTGGCGCCTCCCTCCTTTCTAGAAGGTCTTTTCCTTGCCTTGCAAGGCTCCCTGCCTTATCCCTTTGTGCCGTGCCTTCTCACTCCCATTCCCTCTTGGATTCTGACTTATTAAGCCTTTTCCTTGTGGATTTGGGTTCTACAAATCCTTTTCAGAAATCAATTGGGCCAAAATCCTTTTTCCTAATGGATTCACAATTTCTGCCGCACCTAGGGCCCTAATTCCTTGTGCAATGCTGAGTCCAAGCCCTAATCTGATTACCCTAGGGTTTGTGGTGCCTATATATATAAGTTTAAAGGGTTGCCGCAGGTTACACACCCTCCATACACACCATTCTCGCCAGAAACTCTTCCCCACTCTCTGCCGCACCCATCCTGCACCATTCTCCATAGTTTCTGACCTAATTCACTACCTGCCGCACCATACATCCATCCTAGCCATTAACCCAGCCTTCTACACCATTCATAACCCCCTAAACCTGTCCCAAGACCTTGTGCCGCAGCAAAGAGGAGGAGAAGGAGCCCTAGGACGTGCATGCCATTCAAGTTCGAATTGCTGGAAGTTTTAGGTGTTTTCTTTCCTTTGATTTCAATGTTTAAATTTAATACTCTTTGTTCTGTGAGTATGAGGAACTAAACCCCCTCTGGCTAAGGGGGGATTCGAAACCATATTTATGCTTGCTATATGACTTGATTACCTCTAATTGCGTTTCATAAGTTGTGAATTCAATTTACTTATCTATTTGAATTAAACTGATTTGTGTGTGTTGGTTGAGAGTGCACGCTTAATTGTCATGCATAAATCTAATGCTAGGATATAAGGAAGTTTCACCTAATTGTTACAGAATTATATTCACAAGTAGTAAAGGTTGTTGATCACAATCGCGTTAAGTAAATTCTTGGCATAAGTTTCATGCAATTCATAGTAACGAATGCCTCGTCAATGCTTATGGTTTTCATAGAACTTAATGATCCTTGCTTGTGTCTCTATTATGCAATTCATGTAGGGAACTTGTGGGGAATGTTTTGGGTTGTCGTATGCAATCATCCAATTCAATAACGTTAGGAAAATCTGAGGGTTAATTAGTGCAATTCACAGTTAATCTGGGGCGTTGAGAATCCATGGTTTATTGAAAAGCAATTAGAAATCTTTTTGTATGCAAGTATGACATGTGTGGAGAAGAACCCCTTAGCTAGCCTTCCATCCATTAATTTAAACCAATTTCGTTTTACAATCTGTTTTGTTTTACAAAGTTTATGTTTTGTTTTCAATTTCGTCAAAACCAATTCCCCCTTTATTTTGAAGTGTCAAATTAGTTAGAAATCAATTTAGTTTGTGTTTTTAAGTGTCTTGAGTCAAGTTATAAACTGTTTTCATCCAAAATCTTCCCTAGTGCTCAAAACTGCCCAGAAAGTGGTTTTAAGGCAGTTTTGAGTGTTTGTTTGCTGTTTTGAGTCTTTTGGTTTGTTTTAGTGTTTTAGAGTATAGTTTTGCATTCTTTGAGTCTAATTTAGTGTTTTAACTTTGTTTTAAGTTTTTGAGTCAGTTTTCAAGTGGTTTAGCAATCCCTCCTAATCCCCGGCCTAGAACGATCCCTACTTACATACTCTGCTACAATTGATAAAAAGAGGGTTTAATTTGTGTGCTTATATATTTCGCACCATGGATCTCTACAACTTACATGTCTTGTGATTCCTAGTTTTAGACATATATTATCAAGACTATCTTGATAATGGTTTCGGAAACCCATATTATGTCCAAACATTGAATCACTGTTTAGTTGTAGCAAGCAATATTCGAACTAATAGAAACCAAGACTATATCAAAGATGGTTTCTTCCAAGTCAACCATTCTCATTGATTGTAGTCACCTTAAGCTACCAATTAGCTATGAAGGTTTCATTATTTCATGTTAAATGATATTATACCATTTCCTTGAGCATATGTCATATATATACTCAATGTAGTCATAAGGATTTTCATTCTTATTTCTTTCGAATTAAGAGGTGTAACTCTATGACATAGTCATAAAGTTCAAACCATTCAACTGAGACGATTCAAAGATCCTTCTCGACTACTTTGGAGCTAGAGGTGTACGAACTAGGTTGTTATATTTGTTGATTATCATCTTGTCTCTCAAAGAACCCAATCTTTGAGTTCTATCTCTCGTTCATTTGCTCTATCTTAGGCAAATCCCATTGTAGGATTACAATGAACTACCTAACAAATAACATTTGTTAGTTGGTTTATAGATGTGATATCCAAAGGTTAATTTAAGGATAACCCACAAGATTGTTCTCAAACAAATATTGCTTATTAGCACGCAACCCCAAATCTTAACACGATTAAGACTTGTATTTCTTTCCGACTACATCCTATGGAGTCATGAAATTTTTTGGAAGATCTTCTAAATTGACAATCATATTGTCTTAGAAGTATATATCCTATATATGGGTATTTGATAGCATCCAACAAACTAAATCTTATTCGAGTTCGTCCTTTTCCTAATGAGAAATCCATTATCTTATGATGTTATTTTCCTTGATATCTTTCAAGGAAACTCTTAAAGTGTTATTGTCACTTTGATCAAATCTAAGGAGGTAAATACTTTAGACATCTTACTTATCAACTTACATTTTTGAATTCTTTGAAACCTTTTGCAAAGTATTCGGACTTCTGTTTATTCAAAATAAACGATAGTCCAACCGAAAGCGATCTTCAGTGAATGTCATACAACATGAGTAGTATTATGTTGTGGACAAGTGCCACTAACATCTAAGTGAATTAACCTCAACAAATTTGTGATTCTTTCTTCTTTCCAAAAGAATAAAGAAGCGAACATTTCGCCTCTAAACAATTTTAACAAGAAGGTATTGGATCCAGATCTAACGATCCAAATCATCCATCTATGACCAACTTGTAATTTATGTTTTTAGAGGTGACACAACTCAATTGGGATTAGTCAATACCTTGCAACCTTTTGGGTTTTAAGCATCGTTGTATTCTAAACAGTTAACACTACCACATCATCTCTACTATAGAGACAATCAATTAGATTCAAATAATCTAATCATTCATTAATAAAGAACAATGTTTTGTCAAACAAAACATTCATCCATCATTTATAGTGACGGAATTAAGTTCCTTATTCAAATTGGAATGTAAAGAGAATCTTTGCTTTTCCAATTCCTTTGGTAATTCATATGAGGAAGTAAGTACTATCTGCTTTCACAAAGATCTATATTTGATTCACGTTCTGAATGTGAAGGACTTTCTCTTCTCTCATCAATCTTTTAGTTCTTATTAGCCACACTTTTACAACGATTGTAAAACATAGTTACTAATACGGAATCCAACATTCAAGTCGAAGAACCAATTGTTTTGAACTATTCAATAACATTTTACAACACCTTCGAAAGGTGTGTTCTTGTCACTTGCAAGACATTTCTTGCAAATACCCATTCCAATGTCCATCCTTTCATAAAGAAAGTTTGTTCCCTTGGAGTTTATCGCCTTCTGCATTTGACTTCTCTATTGACTAAAATAGTCATGGTCCCTAAACTTCCACTATCTCTCTTAAAACTTATTTCAATTGTGTTATACACATCAAACGATTTGGAGAGCGTGCGGTTATTGTTCACTATAAACTTAGTGAACCATTTGGATAATGACTCAAAGGTGAAGTCCTTGTCTAGTTTCCTTCTCCTAAAGTGGTTTAACACTTCAACACTTAATGATTCAAAATCATCATAAGTCCATGGTGATGGACTATTTTTGTCAACCGACCATCTTGTTCTAAACAAGATTACAAACATTCAAGAGTTATTTAAGGCAACTCTCATTTCTTCATACAACAATTTGTAAGTGAAGAATCATGGTACATAAAGTGTCCATGCCCTTGTGCTTACTTCTCAAGTTCCTTGTTCATTTAACAAAGAAACAAGCACTAGTGTTTGCATTAACAAAGGGTTGTTCAAAGCAACTCTTATTTCTTCATACAACGATTTGTAAGTGAAGAACTATGACACTAAAAGTGTCCATGTCTTTGTGCTAATCTTCATAAGTTCCTTTGTTCATACAACAAAGGAATAAGCATTGGTTGTTTGTGTTGTCCTCTTTCTGATAGACTTATCTAACATGTTCTTCCAATGATAACATTATCAATAGGAAAATTGTGAGGATGAGACTACTTAGGTACATATACAATCCATTCAAGACAATCTATGAGATTGTGGTACCAAGTTCAGAAACTAAATTCTTTGTCAAGTTTTGGATAGCGTTTGCAAATATATCGGTAAATAAATACATAATGAATACAAATTGATTGATTTTAAGCCATTTGATCCGGGTCTTTAAATCAAATAGCACCACCCACTATTTTTGGCAAATTCCATATCCCTCATTGGAATTCGAGAGTTTTGGAGGAAACTTTTAGTAAGGTATGGAAGGCTCACTATTACCAAGCCCACCTCACAATGATATGATGTCAGCTAGCATCAATAATAATGAGAGAGTACGCTTACTCATTTGTATCTCTTGCAAGTACCCATCTTATTTGGCCTCTAGAGAATGATGCTTCAGAATGATATCATGTTGGCGTCATTGCACTTAGTTAAGTCATTCCCACCATGCAAGTTCAGGTAGGGGTTCAAGAACAACTTCACAATGATATGATGTTGATCATTCTCGTTGCCTACCCTTACAATATCATGTATGCGTATAGGACTCCTCCTAAGTGTAAGCACGCACTTTGTACTCCCCCATGATAGGGTGAAGTCGGTGTACAAGTCACAAACGATCGGACCCTAGCACGGTGGAAGTCCACGAAAGAGTGTTCAAAGCACTCTCACGCTTGTCAACTTAATAATGGTTTGGTTGAGGGTTTTAGGTCTCATCTCATATAAGCATGCGTTTTAATCACATTAAAACAATTTGGTCCTATATTGGTCCATGTGATTGATTTTGTAGTATATGATACTACCGCTATGCTTGTAAAACGGTTTTTAAAGCAAGAGTATACTACTAACATAAGCTTTGCATTTATTGATGGACTATATAGTTGCCTTAGGGCCTTAGGATGACTATGAACCTTTAGTTCGATCCAACACGAGCCTAGTGTTGGATGTCTGTCTAGGGATGGTAATTGATTTTAGTTACGCGTTTAATCACATTAAGGCATGTTTTCTTATTGGGCGTTGGACCCTCTACTCCAATTTCATGCATATCAAATAAACCAAGAAAGGAGTACTTCAAAGTAAAGAAGAGCTTATGCTCTTTTACAACATTTGATCAAAACAAATTACTTTAAAGTAAAGAAGAGCTTATGCTCTTTTACAACATTTGATCATATCAAATTACAACCAAAATCTAATCTACACATTCCCACGGTTCAAACAAATTTGAAAGACAGCCATTCACATAGCTCAATTATCATAGGCTTAAGTTCATAATCACCCTTTCTTTAATTAATTAACGCTTTAACTAATTAAACTTGAATGCAACATTGTCATTTTGTTTTTGTATCCATAAAATTGATTTAGATGGAGCTAAATGAAATGAAAATCCAATTCTCATTTAAAGATGCAAAACTATTTTGTTCTCAACTAATTTGGGCCAAAAAGCAATAACCTCAACCATTGGGCTATATAGCAAAACACAAACTTTTGAGGTCACTTGAATTGACTCTCATTTACAGCTCATTACAACCAGCTTGTAGTATGGGAGTAACTGAAAACTAGCTGTTATCAGAATTTGTAACTGAACAGCTCCTCTTTATTCTGTCATAATTTCTTGTAGCAATATCCGAATGTCAAGCTGTAAAGACCATGAGAAAGAAGACTTCCAGGGCTTTCCAACCATATATGGCCCATTTGCTAATTCTCTCTGAGCACTTCGGGGCAAAGCTCGGAAGTTCGCTGTTCTGCGAGGGCCTTTTCTGGCGGATCTTGGGCCACTTGTGGGCTATGGTCTGGTCTTGGGCGAGTTGGGCTTCAAACTATCCATTCTAGGAACTTAAGATATTCAAAATAAGATGATTTGTTCAAGCCCTTACTTTCATCCTGAAATACAATACAAACAATAAAATACCTTGTGTTGCACAGAGATTTTAAGTCAAAAACCTAATTAAAAGAGGGCGTAAAAGTATAACTTTATGCACTCGACACACTACTGTCGTTACATATCATATGATTATTTTGGTTGACGAATTTGACGTTATGAGTTCTGTAATGTGCAAATTGCAATCTTTTGGATATATGTGATCCTTGTGGATTATGTTGTAACTGTATTCACTATACGAATAGCACGGTGTAAATGGTGTCATATAAACAAGGTAACATATCACTAAGTATCCAAACAAAACCCATTACCTTTATAATATATTATTATTATTATTATTATTATTGAGGGACCTTTGTAGGTTTCCCTCTCTTTGTACATGGTTTTTCAGTTTTGGAGGGAACCCAAGTTGACAATAAAGGTGACGAGACATAAAGGTGAGGTAGTTAAGATAATCCATAGGCTCATAGCTCATTGTTCCAAGGTTTGCCTTGTTCTTCCCATTTGTCCATTTCGTGTTTCTGTGTTAGCAGAAGAAATTCTTCCATTGCCAAACACAAGAAATTCTTTTACCAGCTAAAATTCCATCTCTTCCAGTGACTGAAGGTTCACCAGGCACATTTCTGCTCGATTTTCGGGGGTACTAAGGTAGGGTGTTTATTTCCAAGTTTCTATATCAATGATTTATGGATATGTTGGGTATGTTCCAATTTCTGTTTGAAGTGTCGTATTCCACAAATTTGACCAATTTTTTCCTCGGTATGCATATGGTGTGTATATGTTGAGCATATTCTATGCATATGGTGTGCTTGTCTGCACTTTAATATCACAATCGAGATTGTTTAGTAGTTCTGATGCACCTATGTTATGTGTAATTTTAGGTTTGTGGAACAAAACATGGGCGAAGTACCTGTAATGATTTGCCATAATAGGAGGTGGGTTACATCCGATAAGGAAAATAAGTACATAGGCAGTGAAGAGAAATGAGTTGTTGTGTCTAAATCTATAAAATTGCTAGAGTTTTGGAGATTGTTTCGAAGATCACGTGTTGTGGTGCTGACATGGTTACTCTTGCCTACTCAATTCCAATAGGGTCACATGCAAACAAACTTGTGTTCATTGGGGACGATAGTGACATGCAGTATTTTTTTAAAAGTATAGCTTAGCAGTTGTTGGTACAATATGCATCCATGCTCCATATCTCGGGCAGTATGAACCCACCTACTACTAAGGTCCAACCATGGTCGGATGCAACGTTTGAAGTAACGAGCACTTTAGCTGGCAAACAAAGGGTTTTGGGGTACAACAGAAGTGTTTTTTGAAGATGGCGATGACATAGATTGGGTTACCATGGTGGACTTCGAATCGTGGCAATACAGATTTGATTCAATTATCGTGACTACTTTTACAACTCAAAATGTGATGTCCATGACTGATAGTAATGAGCTACAATCGAATAAAGGCATACTTGTCAAAAACCGAAAGGGTAAGAGAAGTACAATTGCAGAAGACACGAATGAATTTATCGTCAATTCTTATGCTTACGTTAAAAGCCTAAGCTATGGTGTTGAGGAAAACACGGATTAGCTGCCATATTTGAAAAGAGGGGACTTTTTTGTCAATAAGCAAGATCTGTCGAGAAGGCTTTTATTGAAAGCAATTAAAGGGAATTTTCAGTACAAGGTCGATATATCTTCGAAGAGGCATTTCATTGTCAACTGTAAGAATGCCTGGTGTCCATGGCGGATTTTAACATACCGGAAAGGTAGTGGGGAGTTTAGGATTGCCAAAGATGAAGTCTCGCATTAGTATGATTTGGCTTTGTTGAAGGACTGTCACCTGTAAATCAACACACAACTTATTGGTTATGATGAGGGAAAAGTTCAATGATCCCGATACGGTGTACAACCCCAAAGATGTTGTGCGTGATGTTAAAACCACTATCGGGGTTACAGTTAGCTATAAGTCAGCATCTCGGGCTAATGCATTGGCATTGGCATCGAGATGCAGTTCACCTGAGGACTTATATACCAATCTTCTCGCCTATTGTGCCAAATTTGAGAGGCTAAATTCGGGCAGCAAGACAACCATTTTAACTGATAGAGACCATCATTTTCGGTACTTCTTCTTCGTAATTGGTGCGTCAATCAAAGGTTTCTTAGCATGGATGCAGCCAGTTATTGCGATTGATGCATCTCACTTGAAGTAAAAGTACAAAGGTGTCCTCTTAGTCACGACAACGTTCGATTGCAACCGCAACATCTACCCTTTGGATTTCGGCATAAGTGACACAGAGAACGATGATTGCTAAGAGTGGTTTTTCAAGCAACTCCATGGAGTGATTGGGGATGTACCGAATTTGGTTATAATTTTGGACTGCAATGCAAGAATTGCAAACGTGGTTAATAAGGTTTTCAAAAAAGCTCAACATGGTTTATGCATGTATCACTTGAAAGGGAATATTAAGGCCAAGTTTTGCCTAAAAAAGAAGGACAACTTTTTCTAACACTACCATAAGTCAACGAAATCCTATTCCTATGCTGAGTTCAACACACATTTTGTCAAGGTGAGAGACTTGGTAGCAAAGTACCTAAATGATGTGGGTGTGGAGAAGTGGTTGCGGGCTCGAAAGAATGAGAAGAGGTACAATGTAATGACCACTAACATTGCCGAGAGCATTAATGCAAGGTTGCACTTTATGAGAAGGTTGTCCATACTTTACTTAATCGATTTCATTAGGGTGGTGTTGCAAAAATGGTTTTGTCAAATACAGGATATAGTGCGTATGACCACACAGACGGATCGATTCCATGTTTACCACTCGGATGGTGAACAAGACTTGCACTTGCCGAAAATTCGATCTTGAGCAATTGCCCTGGAAACACACCATTGCAGCTTGCTTATGAAGGAAATATTTATGAAAACTAGTTCATTTGAGCAACATATATGCATGCAAATAACAATTAAAAGGTGGAATCATGCTTGTATGCACTCATAAACAAAACTTTACCAATGAAATTCAAGGCCTAGTAATTGTGGTGAACCAAGACTCAACTCAAATCTTAAAGAAATGAGTTGAGAAACTTTTATACCTTTGAAGCACCTCTTTGCTTAGCAAATGATATTCACCCATATGAGGGCCTTCTTTCCTTAGTCTCCTTGCTCCTTAACTTCATGGATGTGGATGGAGGAACTTTGCTTCTTGGCTCCATGACTTCTTAGATGGATTAAGGAATGAATTCTCCAAGTTCCCAAAATAGGGAACCTTTATGTCTCCACACCAAGGAGAGCATTGAGGAAGAGATGAGTAACCTAGAGGAAGAAAGATTGCTAGCTATTTTCCTCTAGGATGACTGGCCTTTTAGAGAGAAAATGAGAGCTTGTGTTTTTTCTAATTTCCTCAAAGAAATCCTTATGATGAAATGGCTATAAAGATGCATTTATACCACCTCACATTTGAGTGGCAAACTTGCAATTAAGCCGTTCACTACCCCTCACTCTAATGGCCGGCCTTGATGAATTTATTGGGCTTTCAAGCCCTTTGTGTTTTGAAGTTGTCATACAACTTGAGTTATTGGACTTGACATTCAAATCCCATTAGACATTGAGGCCCAAAACTAACCCGAGGTCTAGCACAAACTTATTCGTTTGATTAATTAACATATTAATTAATCCTAGCAATAAATAATTAAATCATTTAATTATCCTTACTCATCTCCGTTGTTTCTTCAATCTCTACCTTACACGGTGTACGATCCATTAGGTTCCCTTTAGCGAGGTAGTGGGCGATTAGAACTCTTCAAATCGATTGTACATTGAAACATCTTCAAATCGATTGTACATTGAAACATACTTTCAATTCTCCCCTTAGTGATTATACACCTTTAGGGCTTCCACAAAGCATGAGTGACACCTAGCAATACATCATGGCTACCCAAGCTAATCAGAAGAGGTGGATAACCTATTCAGTTTAGAATTACAATGCAATACTGTCTTTCTCTAATACAATACTCTTGACCACATTGTTTGGTTTGATAGTTTAATCATGTCTATTATCAAATGTGATTCTTTTACTTATATGATTACCTTGAATGTGATTTGGAACGACTTCCTAAATCTCATTCATACTGTGGCTAGAGATTCTTAATCATATCATAGAGTATTCTCCCTCAAACGGTTTGAAGGTTAGAGATCCCTTGTTGTGCATTCACTTACCTCCATGGCTAAGTGGCTTAACCCCAACTATTCCGTGGACACCCTTTCACGGAGTGACTTTGACATAGTCAAAGATCAAGGGCCTAACCACAAGACAACAACGATGGCTCAGGTCAAACGACTACTTTGCATTATCCTAACCATGAGTTCTCATGTGACATGAGTATGAGAACTCCTTGTTGATCGCGTTCAATGGACACATTCTGTATTGAGCACCTACATACTTGTCTTGGTGTTAGTCACATCAATGACTCGAGACCAGTCACTCTCCATCGGAGAAGACAAAGCACGTACTGATCTTAACGGAATGTCAATGCTTAATTGGCAATCCTATGATCAGGAATGTTTAGGATATGTATACGAAAGAGAATGGTCTCATGAATTTAACTTCTTTAGATCACATTCTCCCAATTACATATTCCTTGGACTTATCGTTTAAGCATATAACATTTATATGAGACAGCTTTAAACAATAATCTTTGCCCTTTATATTAAACTAGATTAGTTTAGCATGTGAAATGTCCGTAAAGTATCTAAAGGAAGAAATTTGTCCTAGCTAAGAACATGTGAGAACATTTGAACACATAAGCAAACTAATAACACTTTAAAGTAGGCATGCATTCAAAAACAATTCTAAAACCCATGACTTTCAAAGCCTAGTGAATGGTGAACCACAAGACTCTTTAACAACATTAAAGAGAAGAAAGGATTTTGAGATTCATTGCCCTGGAAGCTCATCCTTGTTTCCACAAAGGATTCACCCAAGTGGAGGGCCTTCAAGTCACCTCCTACCTCCTTATATCTTCCTTGTGATTTTCTTCCTTTTGATACTCCTTTGCTCCTTGAGGATGTGAGGAAAGGATCTCACATGTGTAATTAGCCCGATAAACAAAGTCAAAACCGGCCTAGGGTGAGTGGTAGCAAACTTGGGTTAATTGCAAGTTTGCCACTCACATGTGAGGTGGTATAAGCATTCTCTCACTAAGGGTTTTCTTGAGGCAAAGAAGAGAAACATTTTCTTTCTTTTCCTCTAAAGAGGCCAGCCACTTAGGGGAAAAATAGCTAGCAATCTTTTCTTCCTCTAAGTCATCCATTTCATCTTCACACCTCATCCTTGGTGTGGAGACTTAGAGACACTAAACCTTTGGTGTTCTTAGAGATCCTTTCCTCACATCCTCAAGGAGAAAAGGAGTATCAAAAGGAAGAAAATCACAAGAAAGATCTAAGGAGCTAGGCGGTGACTTGAAGGCCCTCCACTTGGGTGAATCCGTTGTGTAAACAAAGATGAGCTTCAAGGGTAATGAATCTCAAAATCCTTTCTTCTCTTTAATGTTGTTAAAGAGTCTTGTGGTTCACCATTCACTAGGCTTTGAAAGTCATGGGTTTTAGAATTTTTTTTTAATGCATGCCTACTTTAAAGTGTTATTAGTTTGCTTATGTGTTCAAATGGTCTCACATGTTCTTAGCTAGGACAAAAGTTTTCCTGCAAGTGGTATCAGAGCCTACGTCTAGTGTATGGTGAATCCTTTTGGGTTTTGTGTTTTTTTATGGTTTGTGATTTAAATGTTGTAAATGTTACAAGCTTTGTTCTTGCTTTTTGAATATAAATTTTGCTTGAAAATTTAGAATCTCAAATGTTGTAGATGTAGTTCATTTAAGCATGAATATTGGAAATAAAATTTGGTGCCATGTATGTGGGGATATTCGGCCAAATCCAAAGGGTGGATTTTTGGGTTCATGTATGTGGGGAACTAAAAAGTGTTTTAAAGTGATATTAGGAACCCCTAAGTACCCTAGGATGCTAACCGTCTTTTGTGTAGTGAAAATTTGAGTTTTATTGAGTGAAAATATTCATGGAGCTCTTATGAGTTTTCATGTGTGTTCTTAAATATTCTTGATGTTCTTACCAAGAACAAAAAGGTTTGGTGCTTTGATTCAATGTGTTTGTTGTTTTCCATAAAGTTTTGGTTTATTATTGATTGGTGATGGATGATTGGTGATGGATGATTTGTGTCTTTATTGTTTGAAAAACCTACATCTTACAACCCATACCAATCAAACTTTTCAACCATGCCAATCAACTATTCAACCCATACCTTTCACTTTTTCAACACACTTTATGAAATTTTGAACAACTTTCCAACCCTCCCGACTTTAAGGTCTTCTAGATACAAAATTTGTTTTGCCATGTTTGCTAAGATGTAAGGGTTGTCATCGCACCAAGTTTTGGTAGTGTTCATTAATAGTAATCATGATCTCTTTTAACACTTCCCTGCCTATTTGGGTTTGTATCAAACCATGGGCACTTAAATAGGATCACTTGGCATCGGTCTTTGTAAAGCAATTGCACGACACTTGTTAGTTTGCCATAGAATTCAATGTCAATACTTTCACCTCCACCTAGGACATGAACATCGCTGTTTTGCGTACATAACTTGTCATCTCATGCAGCCCCTAAGAACTTGACGCCGTTAATATGGCAAATCGAGAACAATTCAACACGAATCGGTCTGAACGCCAAGTTATATAACTCTTCACTGTACGTTGGGGAATTCGATGCTTTCAATTGATTCACCTAATGTTACACAAACACTTAAACTTGTTAGTTTGAGAAAAATAATTGGTACAATATATATGTCCAATACAAAACACTTCAAACTTACATATTCGAGAAACCACTGCGGAAACAATTCACGGTGTTTCTTGGCATACAAATGTGAAGGATGTGCGTGCTTCATCATATCTTCATGCTCATCTAAGTATGACATTTTCTCTTCAGAATTGTCGAGTATGAACCAATGTGCTACCTCCATTTCGTATCGAATCTCCGAAGGGTCGAGCGATTTAGGCAAAAACTGAAAGTTTCTCGTTTCTCACACCCCTGTCATTATTGTGAGGAGGACGATTGCAAGTTGTCTCCACATCCTTTAAATACATTCCACAAAATGTAAGCGCCTCATATGCCACCCAAGCTTGTATAATTGATCCTTCGGGATTCGCTTTGTTTCGTACACTTTTCTTCAAGTCTCCGAGCAGACTACCAAAATAAAACGATATGATACAAATTTTACTAATCGTAAGACATTGATTAATAAAAATGACGAGGATTATATACCTTTCCATTAGATACATCCATTGAAAGTTGATTGGTCTAGCAAGCAATGCCTCATCCGATAAGTGAACCATCATGTGGATCATACTTGTGAAGAAAGCTAAAGGAAATATCATCTCAAACTTGCACAATGTCATGGCACAACTAATTAATGTCCGTCTTTCGTAATGATCTTGATGTCAATTGCGAAAAAAAGTTGGACAACAACATGATTGGTTTCATTACATTGGCTGGCAAGAGATGTCGAATACCAAGAGGAAGTAGGCGTTGCAGAACCACATGGCAGTCATGAGTCTTTACTCCAGCTACGGGAGCTCAAAACACATAGACTTGTGCGTCCACTTCATATATGTAGAAGGTCTGGTCCTACTTACAGTTTTCCTGAACGGAGCAAAATCCAAACTGTTAAGCTGTTCCAAAATCTGATCACCAGACGTTCTCTAGGTCTGTGGCGAGGCTTTTTTTTCCTGTCGAACTCTTTATCTTTCTCAAGCCACTATTGGTCCCATGGAAACTATCCCTGATGACCAAGGTAACAAACTTCTTCGGCGTGCCAACTAGATGTTACGCCTTCCTTGCATATAGAGCATGCCATATAACCCCTAATGCTCTACCTAGAAACCACTGCATAAGCGAGGAAATCAGTCACAGTCCATATCACTACTGCCGCAAAGTGAACATTTTGCCAGTACACTTATTGTATGTGCGCACACCGTGTGTCCATAAATACTTTAGCTCATTCAACAACGACCATAAGTATACATCAATTAACCTACCAGGATCCTCAGTTATCAATAGAGTCATCATCGTGTATTTGTTTTTCATACATTTCCATGGCGGCATATTATACGAAAATACAAAAATCGGCCAAATGTTATGGTGTTGGTTTAGAACCCTGAACGGATTGAATCCGTCAGTGGCAAGTCCCAATCTAACGTTCTAAGGATCGGTAGCCTAATTAGGGAACGTTCGATCGAACTCTTTCCATGCCTCCCCATCTACAGGATGCCTCAGGACATCGTCATTTACCCGCTTTTCCTTATGCCATCTCATGTTGGTGGCAGTATGCGTTTTTAACACGTGTTTGGGCGGTTTAGTTTACCTAACGGAAGACCGTCGGTTAGGTCAAGATATTAAAAGTAGCCAACTCAAACGTTTTTGTCAGGAAAAAAACATGGGAAAAAGATCCTAGCCGACATAATGTTTCAGCTTTCGTCGGGTAAATCCAAAATTTGGATGGGACGTTTGATTTTTTTGAGAAAAAAAATAGGGGGAGTTTTTAAATGTTTACCCCAACAAATCAGAGAGTTTGAATGAGAAACAATGTTAAGTTTGTTGGACGATAGGACCTTCCATCGGGTAAAGGATTTAAATTAAGATATCCACTATTTTTGTAAATTAAGATAACCAATTTTCAAGATTAGGGGTAATGCAAGTGTTTTTCAACCCTTAAATAGCATAATTTGGAAAAATAACTTAAATCATGAGTAATATAGCCATTCGATCATGATGCTAAGTTTGTAACCGTCCAACATTTTTGACCGACCCATACTCCATCCATGTGTGTTTGTCATGATTGTTGATGTATAAGATCTCGTGCTATGTTCAAACAAGTTTGACGGTTAGATCATCGAAAACATGTTTGTGGAGTTTCACTCCCGACAATGCAAGTGACTTAACCAACACTTAGTGTTTCCATCCATAACATTATTAGGTGAAACTATGATTGGGCTCATTCACAACACTTAGTGATTCAACCAACACTTAGTGTTTCCATCCATAACACTCAGTGTTTCTAATCCTTATTGTAAGTATTTTTATTTCATGATTGAGCCCGTTCATTGTATTATTCTGGAGTCGGTTATTGTTTAGGTTAAAAATGGGAAAGTTCGGAGATTAAATGACCGTTGAAAATTACATTTAAGTTTGTAACCGTTGTATAATTTTGTCACGTTACCTAACATCTTAATATTTTTTCTATGTAATTTTTGGCGTATACGATCTCATAGTTTATATGAATAATACTGACAGTTGGATTGTCAAAATAATTATACAGAGTCCAACAATCGTATATGGATTTGGATATATGCAATAAGGCCATGAACTTAACAGATGGAGCCTCCGTCAGGTAAACTTAAAATATGCGCCCGAAAAATACCCTAAACCCTAATTTATGCCCGAAAAATACCCTAATAAATTGCTCGACAAACCATCTATCGTGTAAAATATAACGTAATGTTACTTAAGGGACGGAGATTCATCGCGTAAGAGTGCACATGAATTTCCAATTTTCATTGTAGTCGTACCCAACATTTTGTCACATACATTCTTCTCAATATGCATGGGATCCGTAATGTATATGATTTTCAATTTTGACCAATATTCTAAGTCAAAGAATATACTCTTTTTGGTCCAATTAAGATGTTCCACTAGTCTCGAACCTTCATCAAATTGGAGCGTATTCAACTTGGCGAATATTTCATCTCCAAATAATTCTCGTGGTCAACTTCGATACTCTGTTTTCCCATTAAAAGCTTGTGGGTTTTCACGCCACTCATGATTCCAGGGAAGCCATCTACGGTGAATCAAGTAGCATACCTTTCCAGCGTGCCAAAAGAACGATGTGTCCTTCTCGCATGTTAGGAATGTCATATACTCTTCAGTAATCAAGCCGGACAACATACCATAAGCAGGGAAATCATTAATTGTCCACATCACTGCAATTCTCAATGTGAACATTTCCCTCATCGACTTGTTATATGTTCATACACCATTTTTCCATAATTTTATTAACTCATCTATCAATGCCCTCAAATATAAATCAATGGAATTGTTCGAAGATTTTGGCCCTGGTATTAAAAAACTCATGATCATAAATTCTTTCTTCATGCATCTCCAAGAGGGCAAATTATAAGAAAGAATTACCACCGACCAACTGCTATGCTCAGTACAAAATTTTACAAACGAATTGAAACCATCAGAAGCAAGTCCTGGTCTTACATTCCTTGGCTCTACAACAAAATCAGGGTAGATTTTATCAAATTCTTTCCACGCATCACTGCCAGCCGAATGTCGCCACACGTCATCATCAACTCGTCCCCCCTTATCCCACCTCATATCATGTGCAATATGGTTCGACATGTACATTCTCTATAATCTTGGTGTGAGGGAAAATAACACAACACCTTATTTGGAATATTGTTAGTTCGATATCGAGGCTCATTTGACTTGGGAATTTGTCTAACTTCTTCAAGACGGTAGAACAATATACAATTGTTTTTCCATGCATGGATCTTGTCATATCCTAAACCAAGATTTTTCAAGATCTTTTTCACCCAGAATGATCTGAAGGCGCATTTGGTTTTGGAAGCATACGTTTGAGAATACCCATCATCGTATCGAAGTTTCGATTGGTCATATTGAAGGAAAATTTGTGAAAAACATGTTCATTTGAGCAACATCTATGGCATGCAATTAACATTTAAAGGCGGAATCATGCTTGTATGCACTCAAAACAAAACATAACCCATGAAATTCAAAGACTAGTAGTTATGGTGAACCATGACTCAACTCAAATCTTAAAGAAAGGAGTTGAGAAACTTTTATGCCTTTGAAGCACCTCTTTGCTTAGCAAAGGTTAATCACCCATGTGAGGGCCTTCTTTCCTTTGTCTCCTTGCTCCTTGGCTCCATGGATATGGATGGAAGAATTGATTCTCCAAAAGTCCCCAAGGTAGGAGACCTCTAATTTTCGACACCAAGGATGGTGAAGGAAGAAGATGAGTGACCTTGGAGGAGGAAGGATTGCTAGCTAATCCCCTCCAAGGGGGCCGGCCTCCTAGAGAGAAAGGGAGAGACATGTTCTCTCCAATTTTCTCCAAAAGAAACCCTAATGATGAAATGGCTATAAAGTTGCCTTTATACCTCATCACAATGGAGTGGCAAACTTGCAATTAAGCCAAGTTCACTACCCCTCTCTATATGGCCGGCCACTTAAGGGTTTTTTGGGCATTCAAGCCCTTTGTGTTTTCAAGTTGTCATACATCTTGAGATAATGGGCTTGACATTCAAATCCCATTGGGCTTTGCGGCCCAAAACTAACCCGAGGTCTATAACGAACTTATTCGTTTGATTAATTAACATATTAATTAATCCTAGCCATAAATAATTAAACCGTTTAATTGTCCTTACTCATCCTCGTTATATCCTTCAATCATTACCTTACACGGTGTGCGATCCATTAGGTTCCTTTTAGCGAGGCAGTGGGCGATTAGAACTCTTACTAATCGATTGTCAATTGAAACTTACTTTCAATTCTCCCTTTAGTAATTATACATCTTTAGGGCTTCCACAAGCCATGAGTGACACCTAGCAGTATGTCATGGCTACCCAAGCTAATCAGAAGAGGTTGGAGAACCTATTCAGTTTGGGATTACAATGCAATACGGTCTTTCTCTAATACAATACTCTTGACCACATTGTTTGGATTAATAGTTTATTCATGTCTACTATCCAATGTGATTCTCTTACTTATATGATTACCTTGAATGTGATTTGGAACAAATTCCTAAATCTCATTCATACTCTGGCCAGAGATTCTAAATCATATCATAGAGTATTCTCCCTCAACGTTTGAAAGTTAGAGATCCCTTGTTGCGCATTCACTTGCCTCTATGGCTAAGTGGCTTAACCCCAACTATGCCGTGGACACCCTCTGATGGAGTGACTTTGACATAGCCAAAGATCAAGGACCTAACCACAAGACAACTATGATGCCTCAGGTCAAATGACTACTTTGCATTATCCCAACCAGGAGTTCTCATGTGACATGAGTATGAGAACTCCTCGTTGATCGCGTTCAGTGGACTCATTTACTATTGAGCACCTACGTACTTATCTTGGTGTCAATCACACCAATGAGTTGAGACCAATCACTCTCCCTAAGAGAAGACATAGCACGTACTGATCTTGATGGACTGTCAATGCCCAATTGGCAATCCTATGATCAGGAACATTTAGGATATGTATTCGAAAGAGAATGGTCTCATGAATCTAACTTCTTTAGATCACATTCTCCCTATTACATATTCTTTGGAATTATCATTTAAGCATATAACATTTATATGAGACGGCTTAAAACAATAATCTTTGCCCTTTATATTAAACTAGATTAGTTTAACATGTGAAATGTCCGTAAAGTATCATCATATGATTGGTTTTAGGGCACATTTCCAACAATCTCCCACTTGCACTAGAGCCAATCAGCTTGGTCATCAGTGATGATACCTCTTCTGTAGTCATTTCAAAAATGGTTGAGTAGTAGGCCTAGACAATGGATATCTATATGTTATCCATAGAAGCAACCTTGAGAATAACGACGTCACCATTATACATGATTCTTAATCATGTGGTTCAGTCTCTCATTTGAGTTCGGATCTTGATGAGGCCTTGATTCCCTGGCTTGAGCTATTGCCCCATTAGTGTCATAGTGTCGGTAGACTAGAGACACTTTCTGGTTGGAATCGAATAGAGAGTTCATAAATGAACTTTCCCATCCAAACAACATTGTTGTAAACTTCTATATGGCGATATATTTTGCATTCATGATGAAACACACTAAAGTCATTACTTTTAATGTTTCCACCCAAATATCTCTTTAGTCATAATAAAGAGATATCCAATTATCTCTTCATTCAAAATGAAGAGACATCCAGTAATGGATACGATATTAGATTCATAATCTAATACTTTTACGTTTCCATTGCGTTACTCTAATTCTTCCTCATTCTTGAGGAATCTATCCTTTAGTATTTCTTAAATACATAAGGACTCACTTGACAGTTGCCTTGGTTCTGATTATGGGCTTGCATTGATATCGTCTTGTACCAATCTTGGTACAACTCATATCAACGCTTTTCATACAATATGAAATACATAAATCACCTTTCTGCATACGCATAAAGGATTCTATTTACGCATTAATTCTTTGGGAGTCAAAGGGGTACGATCCCTTTGTGAAGAGCAACTTCCTAGTCTTACTAGAATTGTCCTTCTGACTAAAGTTTATCATCATATGAGAAACTTCCTAGCATCTTTTGTCTATCATTAGGGATTGATATAATCAAATTATATATACTGAAATCTATCATTATAGATTTCCATCCTATGTATATAGACTATGTCTCCCATATACATTCTATCATTATAGAATGTTTAAAGTCATTACTTTAACGAAGAAGAATTCCTAAACTAAATATATCATATATATGTTTTAATTTAAGAATACGATTAACTCCCACTAATCTTTTGTAAACTTAGCAAACAAAAGATTCATTTACATCTTTATGAGAAATCAAACGATTTGATCTTTCTCTCATAAGACGCTTACAGCTCCCACTAGCTTGCTAAGATTCATGATGGATGGATCTTTACGACTTACATGTCTTGTGATTCTTAGTTTTAGACATATATTATCAAGACTATCTCGGTAATGGTTTCGGAAACCCATATTATGTTCGAACATTCAATCACCGTTTAGTTGTAGTTAGCAATCCTCGAATTAATGGAAACCAAGACTACGTCAAAGATGGTTTCTTCCAAGTCAACCAATCTCTTTGATTGTAGTCACCTTAAGCTACCAATTAGCTACGAAGGTTTCATTATTTTGGGTCAAATGGTACTATACCATTTCCTTGAGTATATGTTGTATATACACTCAATGTAGTCATAAGGATTTTCATTCTTATTTCTTTCAAATTAAGAGGTGTAACTCTATGACATAGTCATAAAGTTCAAACCATTCAACTGAGACGGTTTATAAATCCTTCTCAACTACATTTGGAGCTTGTGGTGTAGGAACTAGGTTGTTATATTTTTTGATCATCATCTTGTCACTCAAAGAACCCATTCTTTGAGTTCTATCTCTCGTTCATTTGCTCTATCTTAGGCAAATCCTACTGTAGGATTACAATGAACTACCCAACAAATAACATTTATTAGTTGATTTATATAAGTGATATCCAAAAGTTAATTTAAGGATATCCCACAAGATTGTTCTCAAACAAATATTGCTTATTAGCACACAACCCCAAATCTTAACACGATTAAGACTTGCCTTTCTTTCCAACTACATCCTATGGAGTTATGAAAATTTTGGAAGATCTTCTAATTGACAATCATATTGTCTCAGAAGTATATATATCCTATATATGTGGGTAATTGATAACATCCAACGAACTAAGTCTTATTCGAGTTCGTTATTCTCCTAATGGAGAAATCCGTTATCTTATGATGCTACTTTCCTTGATTTCTATCAAGGAAACTCTTCTAAAGTGTTATATTTCCTTGGATCAAATCTAAGGAGGTAAATACTTTAGACGTCTTACTCATCAACTTGCATTCTTGAATTCTTTGAAACCTTTTGCAAAGTATTCGGACTTTTGTTTATTCAAAATAAACGATAATCCAACCGAGAGCGATCTTCGGTGAATGTCATACAACATGAGTAGTATTATGTTGTGGACAAGTGCCACTTAACATTTAAGTGAATTAACCTCAACAACTTTGTGATTCTTTCTTCTTTCCTAAAGAATAAAGATTCGAACATTTCGCCTCTATACAATTTTAACAAGAAGATATTGGATCCGGATCTAACGATCCTAAGCATCCATCTATGGCCAACTCGTAATTTATGTTTTAGAGGTATCACAACTCAATTTGGGATTAGTCACTACCTTGCAACCTTTTGGGTTTTAAGCATCGTCATATTGTAAACAGTTAACACTACCACATTATCTCTACTATAGAGACAATCAATTAGATTATAATAATCCAATCATTGATTAATAAAGAACAATGTTTTGTCAAACAAAACATTCATCCATATCTTATAGTGACGGAATTAAGTTCTTTATTCAAATTGGGATGTAAAGACAATCTTTGTTTTTTTTCAATTTCTTTGGTAGTTCATATGAGGAAGTAAGTACTACCTGCTTTCGCAGAGATCTATATTTGATTCACGTTCCGAATGTGAAGCACTTTCTCTTCTCTTATTAATCTTCTACTTCTTATTAGTCACACTTTTACAACGATTGTAAAACATAGTTACTAATACGGAATCAAGCATTCAAGTAGAAGAACCAACTGTTTTGAACTATTCAAGAACAATTTACAACACCTTTGAAATGTGTGTTCTTGACACTTTGCAAGACATTTCTTGCATTTACCCCTTCCAATGTCCATCCTTTCATAAAGAAAGTTTGTTCCCTTGGAGTTATTTAGCTTTCTTCATTTGACTTCTCCAATGACTACAATAGTCATGGTCCCTAAACTCCCATTGTCTCTCTTGAAACTTATTTCAATTGTGTTAAACACATCAAACAATTTGGAGAGCGTGCGGTTATTGTTCACTATATAGTTTACTATAAACTTAGTGAACCATTTGTTAGGGACTCATTGGTGAAGTCCTTCTCTAGTTTCCGTCTCGTGAAGTGGTTTAACACTTCAACACTCAATGATTCAAAATCATCATAAGTCCATGTTGATGGACTATTTTTGTCAACCAACCATCTTGTTCTAAACAAGATTACAAACATTCAAGAGTTGTTCAAGGTAACTCTCATTTCT
This sequence comes from Heteromeles arbutifolia, assembly GCA_024362995.1. Lineage (NCBI taxonomy): Eukaryota > Viridiplantae > Streptophyta > Magnoliopsida > Rosales > Rosaceae > Heteromeles > Heteromeles arbutifolia. The sequence goes on from JANCRC010000022.1 coordinate 2,291,365, forward strand.
TCATACAACAATTTGTTAGTGAAGAATCATGGCACATGAAGTGTCCATGTCCTTGTGCTTACTTCTCAAGTTTCTTGTTCATGTAACAAAGAAACAAGCACTAGTGTTTGCATAAACAAAGGGTTGTTCTAAGCAACTCTTATTTCTTCATACAACGATTTGTAAGTGAAGAACTATGACACTAAAAGTGTTCATGTCTTTGTGCTAATCTTCATAAGTTCCTTTGTTCATACAACAAAGGAATAAGCATTGGTTGTTTGTGTTGTCCTTTTTATGATAGACTTATCTAACATGTTCTTCCAATGATACATTATCAATAGGAAAATTGTGAGGATGAGACTACTTAGGCACATATACAATCCATTCAAGACAATCTATGGGGTTGTTGTACCAAGTCCGGAAACTAAAGCCTTTGGCTTTTCTTTGTCAAGTTTTGGATAGCGTTTGCAAATATATCAGTAAATAAATACATAACGAATATAAATTGATTGATTTTAAGCCATTTGATCCGGGTCTTTAAATCAAATAGCACCACCCACTATTTTCGACAAATTCCATATCCCTCATCGGAATTCGAGAGTTTTGGAGAAAACTCTTAGTAGGGTATGGGAGGCTCACTATTACCAAGCCCACCTCACAATGATATGATGTTGGCTAGCAACAATAATAATGAGAGAGTACGCTTACTCATTTACATCTAATGTAAGTACCCATCTTATTTGGCCTCTAGAGAATGAAGCCTCACAATGATATGATGTTGGCTCCATTGCACTTAGTTAAGTCATTCCCACCATGCAAGTTCGTGTAGGGGTTCAAGAACAACCTCACAATGATATGATGTTGATCATTCTCGTTGCCTACCTTCACAACATCATGTATGCATATAGGACTCTTCCTGAGTGTAAGCACGCACTTTGTACTCCCCCATGATAGGGTGAAGTCGGTGTACGAGTCACAAACGATCGGAGCCTACCACGGTGGAAGGCCACGAAAGAGTGTTCAAAGCACTCTCACGCTTATCAACTTAATAATGGTTTAGTTGAGGGTTTTAGGTCTCATCACATATAAGCATTTATTTTAATCTTATTAAAACAATTCGGTCCTATTACAACTATTGGTCCATTTGATTGATTTAGTAGTATATGATACTCCCACTAAGCTTGTAAAACGGTTTTTGAAGCAAAAGTATATGGTACTACTAACATAAGCTTTGCATTCATTGATGGACTATATAGTTACCTTAGGGCCTTAGGATGACTATGAACCTTTGATTCGATCCAACACGAGCCTAGTGTTGGACCTCGGTCTAGGGATGGAGATTGATTTTAGTTACGCATTTAATCATATTAAGGCGTGTTTCTCCTATTGGGCATTGGACCCAACTACTCCAATTTCATGCATATCAAATAAACAAGAAAGGAGTACTTCAAAGTAAAGAAGAGCTTATGCTCTTTTACAACATTTGATCAAAACAAATTACTTTAAAGTAAAGAAGAGCTTATGCTCTTTTACAACATTTGATCATATCAAATTACAACCAAAATTAATCTACACATTCCCATGGTTCAAACAAATTTGAGACGGCCTTTCACATAGCTCAATTATCGTAGGCTTAGGTTCATAATCACCCTTTCTTTAATTAATTAACGCTTTAACTAATTAAACTTGAATGCAACATTTTCATTTGGTTTTTGTATCCATAGAATTGATTTAAATAGAGCTAAATGAAATGAAATTCCAATTCTCATTTAAAGAGACAAAACTATTTTGTTCTCAACCTAATTTGGGCCAAAAACAATAACCTCAACCATTGGGTTATTTTGCAAAACACAAACTTTTGGAGTCACTTTGTAAAAACACAAAAGTCCACTACTTCATGTAATTAGAACTAGAATCCAAAAATTTCAACAAATGCAAAAACTTCATTAAAGGAACAAAACAATTTGTCCTTTAGTGATTTTGGGCCTTTACGTAAAAACGTAAACTTTCGGGTCAAAGCACAAATACACAAAAGTATCAAAACTTTATGCAATTGCATAAAAGCCCCAAAAGTACCCTACTTAATAGGGTGGCCGGTTTTGGTAGTGAAAAAGGAGGGGGGGAAAGGTTTTGGTGAAAAATTCAAAATTTGAAAGTGTTTTGAAAAAGTTGATAGGTAGGTGTGGAAAAGTTGATTGGTATGGGTTGTAAGAAAAAGTTTTGTCAAACAATAAAGACATAAAACATCCATCACCAATCATCCATCACCAATGAAAAATAAACCAAAACTTTATGAAAAACACCAAACACTTTGAATCAAAACTCCAAACCTTTTTGTTCTTGATAAGAACAACAAGAACATTGAAGAACACACATGAAAACTCATAAGAGCTCCATGAATGTTTTCACTCAATAAAACTCAAATTTTCACTACATAAAAGAGGGTTAACATCCTAGGGTACTTAGGGGTTCCTAATGTCACTTTAAAACACTTTTAACAAGACAAACATGAACCCAAAAATCCACCCTTTGGATTTGGCCGAATTTCCCTAAAAACATGGCACCAAATTTTAGCTCCAAAATTCATGCTCATATGAACTACATCTACAACATTTGAGATGGCAAATTTTCTAACAAAATTTACATTCAAAGAAGCAAGAATAAAGCTTGTAACAATTACAACATTCAAATCACAAACTATGAACTACAAAACCCAAAAGGATTCACCAACTACTAGACCTAGGCTCTGATACCACTTAAAGGAAAATTTGTGAAAAACATGTTCATTTGAGCAACATCTATGGCATGCAATTAACATTTAAAGGCGGAATCATGCTTGTATGCACTCAAAACAAAACATAACCCATGAAATTCAAAGCCTAGTAGTTATGGTGAACTATGACTCAACTCAAATCTTAAAGAAAGGAGTTGAGAAACTTTTATACCTTTGAAGCACCTCTTTGCTTAGAAAAGGTTAATCACCCATGTGAGAGCCTTCTTTCCTTTGTCTCCTTGCTCCTTGGCTCCATGGATATGGATGGAAGAATTGATTCTCCAAAAGTCCCCAAGGTAGGAGACCTCTAATTTTCGACACCAAGGATGGTGAAGGAAGAAGATGAGTGACCTTGGAGGAGGAAGGATTGCTAGCTAATCCCCTCCAAGGGGGCCGGCCTCCTAGAGAGAAAGGGAGAGACATGTTCTCTCCAATTTTCTCCAAAAAAAACCCTAATGATGAAATGGCTATAAAGTTGAGTCCCATTGGGCCTTGCGGCCCAAAACTAACCCGAGGTCTATAACGAACTTATTCGTTTGATTAATTAACATATTAATTAATCCTAGCCATAAATAATTAAACCATTTAATTATCCTTACTCATCCTCGTTATATCCTTCAATCATTACCTTACACGGTGTGCGATCCATTAGGTTCCTTTTAGCGAGGCAGTGGGCGATTAGAACTCTTACTAATCGATTGTCAATTGAAACTTACTTTCAATTCTCCCTTTAGTGATTATACATCTTTAGGGCTTCCACAAGCCATGAGTGACACCTAGCAGTATGTCATGGCTACCCAAGCTAATCAGAAGAGGTTGGAGAACCTATTCAGTTTGGGATTACAATGCAATACGGTCTTTCTCTAATACAATACTCTTGACCACATTGTTTGGATTAATAGTTTATTCATGTCTACTATCCAATGTGATTCTCTTACTTATATGATTACCTTGAATGTGATTTGGAACAAATTCCTAAATCTCATTCATACTCTGGCCAGAGATTCTAAATCATATCATAGAGTATTCTCCCTCAATGTTTGAAGGTTAGAGATCCCTTGTTGCGCATTCACTTGCCTCTATGGCTAAGTGGCTTAACCCCAACTATGCCGTGGACACCCTCTGATGGAGTGACTTTGACATAGCCAAAGATCAAGGACCTAACCATAAGACAACTATGATGCCTCAGGTCAAGTGACTACTTTGCATTATCCCAACCAGGAGTTCTCATGTGACATGAGTATGAGAACTCCTCATTGATTGCGTTCAGTGGACTTATTTACTATTGAGCACCTACGTACTTATCTTGGTGTCAATCACACCAATGAGTTGAGACCAATCACTCTCCCTAAGAGAAGACATAGCACGTACTGATCTTGACGGACTGTCAATGCCCAATTGGCAATCCTATGATCAGGAACATTTAGGATATGTATTCGAAAGAGAATGGTCTCATGAATCTAACTTCTTTAGATCACATTCTCCCTATTACATATTCTTTGGACTTATCATTTAAGCATATAACATTTATATGAGACGGCTTAAAACAATAATCTTTGCCCTTTATATTAAACTAGATTAGTTTAACATGTGAAATGTCCATAAAGTATCATCATATGATTGGTTTTAGGGCACATTTCCAACACATATTACATTGAACTTTCATGTGCATCAACTCTACAACGGCTATGAGGACGGAAAAATCTGCACAATCAGGGTACAATTCTCGCTCAGCTTCCTTCAACAATTATCGTACTTATTAGGGTTAGTGACAACACCTCCTCTTCCATATTTAGTGCAACATTTGGAAAAGCATCATTCAAAATGTCCATCACTTGGTCATCATCAACACGACCAGATGTAGAAGATTCATGAAAAATTATCCCACCCGGAGGACGCTGGCATTGTAATGGGTGATTCCCCATGATAAGTCTAGTTGCAGTAATTGTGTATCATCCCATTTGAATACAAGTGATATTGGGCTTCGTCCACTATCATCCACACACAATTATTACACTTCATGCAGGGACGCCAAATACAGTTCTGAGCACTAACTTGATTCTTTGCAAATTTAATAAAGTCGTCAATCCCATTCATATATTGCGTAGAACTTCGATTTGAAAATTAGTCCACTCCTTGTCCATTGCTCTTGTATTTAGAAATAAAGTCATCAAAATAATTTTAAATTTGCTTCCTCGCCCCTTTATGCGTCCGATTAAGATCCTATCCCATTCAAAATTGCACTTTCTGTGTTACGGTTTACAAATCACTTGACTATTTTCAATCGCAAAAAATTTGGCAGCATCTCCCCATGTTCCGAAGTGTATAACGTGGATATTACAGGCAAATATTCACTATGCACTCGAAGAACAATAGTAGGATATAACAGAATTTTTCACAACTGAAACTTAGCCGAGTTCATCGAAAACCCTAAAAACATACTAGTGCACTCCTGAACTGTCCGAACTGGACAATTCTAGATTAAGTTAGATCGCAGAGCCGCATACTGTGTCTAAATGCGTGTACAACAAAATCTCAAATGGGTATAAGGTATATTTCGATTTTATTATACAAATTTAATCAACATTATTAACTTCATATAAATGGAATGAAATTTTAACAATTTTCACACCACGAATTCCTACACTAATAATGCTACACAAATTAAATTTCCCCAATCCACATATATTTCAAAAACAACAACTAAAAATTTCACATCCTACACAATTCAACATATACAAATATCACCACAAGTAAATAAATTCACTCTTCCAACTAAAAACTAATCATAAATAACACATTTGAAGGAAAAAATAATGACAAACTCAAAAAACTAACTTTCAAATATTTCGAAGAGGAACAGATGTAGAGAGATGCAACGGGAGAGAGAGAGATAGAGAGAGAGAGAGAGAGAGAGAGAGAGAAGAGATGGAATGAGAAGCAATTGGGGACTACAAAAAGTACAACAATGAAAAATTATGAAGGGGAAATGGGGGAGGAACGCAGTAGACACTCAGCTAAAAGGTCACCTACAGTTTACCCGACAGAAGCATTCATCGCTAGGATTTAAATACCTCGTCGGCTAACCTTAGTTTTTTACATGTCACCGATAATCTTTTCTAGACTAGCATTATTCTATACGCGACGGAATGTTCGTCAGTTAAATTTTAATTTACTCGACAAACATGTTGTCTCCTAAATAAAACTATATTAATTTTGCGCCAAATTTTTTCCTTTGCCGCCAAATGTTTGCTTGACAGAATGCAATTTACCTTACAAAATTGTGCAGTCTCGAAAGACTACTCAGTAAACCTAAAGTGTTAACTGCACTAATGTTACCAACATGTGGTTTCATTGGCACATAAGAGTTTAACCAACGAAATTTGGCTTATCCCCTAAAATTTGGTAGGGCAAGCCCTATTTTCTAGTAGTGTGGGTTGTTTCTAGCTAGCATTAATGCAAGAACCAACTTTGCCAAGTGGTGTTTTGCAAAATTTTTTAAATTATTGAGCTGGCAGCCAGAAGCGTGGCTTTCATAGAATGCAGACAAGTCCGCGTGGATACTATAGTTGCTAACATCAGCTTCAGTGGCTTCACAAGCCTTGCCCTTCCGGGGTGAACTGTGAAATTTTTAACTTATAGAGCCGATAGCCAGATGTGTGGCTTTCATGGAAAGCAGATGAGTCTATGTAGCTACTATAGATGTGCATCTTGGCTTGGATAGCTTCACAAGCCTTGCCCCCCCATGGGTGAATTGCAAAACTTTTAACTTATAGAGCTGGTAAGTGGACACATAGCTTTCATAGAAATCAAACGAGTCCACGTAGCTACTATAGTAGTGCATCTCCAGTTTGACTGCTTCACGAGCCTTGCCCTTTTGAGGCGAATTGCAAATTTTGACTTATAGAGCCGGCAACCAGACGCATGGTTTTCATAAAAAGTAGATGAGTTTGCGCAGCTTCTATAGTTATGCATTTCGGCTTTGGGACTTGCAAAACTTTCAACCATAAACTGTTGATCGGATGCGCTGCTTTTAAATAAGCAGACGACTCCGCATTGTCGTTGAAGGTGTCAGCTTACTGATTGCCTAGGACTGCCAGCCACTAGGTCGTCGGCCGGTTGCCTTATTTATAGAAGTAGACTACCTGCATGATCACTTTAGGAGTTAGTCCTGCTTCTCTAAGGTTTTTGAGGCATAAGTTATGTGCAAAATTGCAACTCAGTGGCTTAACCTTCCAAGGTGCTGGTTCCTTGATCCTCTAAGCCATGTGCAGCTCACTACGGATCTTATGGGCAGTAATGTAACTGATTTAGTAGGTTGCGTGACTAGTATTGCAACACTTTAGAGTCGAGTTACGTTCATGAAAATTGCACATTGTGGGCAGGTCATTTTGTCATGCGAATCTTTCATGGGCATGGACCTTGCACTTAGTGTCTATTCCGGTTAGAGATCCGAGCTCCTGCGAAATTGAATCCTTCAGTCGGCTAAGGCTTTGAAAAAAGACTATTGTTGCCTGATAAGATTTTTACCACGCGCAATGTAGGGACAAAAATACTTAAAAATAGTTAACAAAGTAGTTGGAATATAGTCGGCTTTAGCAAGGTCGTTCTCCACGGGGATTGAATGAATAATTTATGTAAAAACCAAATCTGAAATAATTATTTGAAAACAAAGTTTGGAAAAGGGTTGATTTTATGACCTAAAATATTAAAAATGAATTTACTTAAAAAGATTAAAGAAATTAGCAAAGTAAAGAAAACAAAAGAAAGCAGTTTTGAAAATCAATTTAAGCACTAAGGTTCCGCCGTCACCCTAACTTTACCAGTTACTTATGAATTACATATGCAACTTTGAAGGTTAGGTTTTCGTTATGCATATTCTCCTTGTGATATTCAAGCAAGAACGTATATCTAACATCCAATCCGTCTGTAATATTCAGATCAAATGTAAACATGCAAGACTCATTAAGCTTTTTGAAAACCCTTTGAAAAACCATGCAACACTTAAGAGCGTGATATTCGCCTTAAGTGAAATTACAATTATCAATCACAAGAAATCATACTCAATACTCCGGTGATATTCCAACTGAATTTCATCCAATTACTTATCTAAACATTCCAATGGTAGCTATGCATTAAGACATAGAGACAGTTTAAACACAGTGATTAATAATTCAAAGTATGCATACATAATATCCTAAGCAATCGAATAGTAATCATGCTAAGGCTCGTGGCCTCGCCTTAGTAAAAAAAATTAGTTGCGCACAATCATAAAGGGAATTATTATTAAGAACATGGATAGAAAACACCTTGTAAATAAACTTGAATTTTCAAAAGCTGTCTAAACTGAGTTCTCCCAAGTAGTGAGTCTTTAACCTAATGGCCAAAAAACCTTATTAATAATACTACTACAAGATAAAATCATACCTAGAAAAGGTCTTAGAATAAAACTAGGAGACAAAATAAAATAATAAATTAGTAAATAAAAAGGTTTCCTATTTAAAGTCAAATTCAGACTTCTCAGAAAAACAAAATTTTGACAGACCACCAAATCAACTCTAATTTGGCCCAAAAATGTCTCTTTTGAAAGCTTAAGACATCCCAACAAATCCTCAAAAGAAACTTTCCTCAAATATGCTATCTTGACCTCCAAAATACCCAAAGCGTTCATAAACGTCAACCTGGAAAAGTTGCGTGCTGGGCCTTCTTTTCTTCGCCACGATCACACGGCTTAGTAGAAAAACCTGGAATTTTGATACAATCATCTTGAAAGACTCATGAATCTACTCCAATTAGAATTACTCCAAAATCCATTCGTTTGATTATTTTATGCCCAAAGTAGATTCACATGTCCTGTAATTGAAATATAGAACTAAGCATCAAATTCAACCAAAAAACTAATAAATTATAACTAACAGGGTAAAATATATTGTATAATATCGACTCATCAAATACCCCCAAACTTAGCTTTTTTGTTTGTCCTCAAGCAAAACAAAAACAAAATCTAACAAACTTAGCTACAACAAATTTTCATTTTAAGTTGCAATCCATAGAAAAGTTAAAAAATGAGAACATCTTTCCAAAAGTTCCAACGAAGCCCACCACAAAGTCTAAACCCTACCACTCGTCATCTTTATTTAATATTTCACATATTTATATATTTAACTACTAGGTTTTTTTTCCTTTTTTTGTTCTTCTTATTATTTTTAGTAATAGTAGTGGTCGTGCAATGTCAATTCACTTCAGCTTTCGATTCAACACATGTAACGAGCTTTAGGTCAATGACTCCTAAACCATAAGGGTTTAGGGCACTAGGAGTAGAACACCCATAAGGACTTACTAACTCAAGCTGAAAAGGCTACAAAACCAACTAACCACCCTGCCCAATGGCTAAGACTATCGTTTGATGCGAGAATTACTGCTGATGAGGCAGGACTGACCCGGTCTCGGGTGGAACAATTATTACTTTATTCACAACAAAAACTAGACTTCACTTTATTTAGAACAAAAATTAAAAAATAATAATAATTTAGACGAAAAGTAAGTGCTTCAATCTCACTCCCACAAACTATGTTGGTGTGAATGTGCAAATTTTCAAACTATAACTCATGAATTAGTGTCAAAACAACGATAAATAGAAAAGACTCTACTGTGGGATTAATCTTTACCCTGTCCATTTGTTCGAATGCTTAAAATAATCAAAGGATATTAACTTAAAAAGAATGAAAATTTTAACCTACACAAAAATTAAAAACCCTAAAAATCTATTTCTCACCCCCAAACTTAAATCCCACATTGTCCTGAAGGTGTGGAAATAAATAAAAATAAAAATAAAGAGGCAAATTGGGATGACAACAAGAAAAATAAAAATATACAATTTATTTTTTTATTTTTTTTATTTGAGGAACAAAGAAGATTAAATTAAAGAAAAACCTCAGAGACACCCAAGGCCTTGAGAATCATGCAAGAAAGCATTTTTTGATTGGGTAGGAATACACCCATCCCAAATATATAAATTAGTACAATTATGCCCAAAAGAAGTGATAGCATCCGCTGTGAAGTTTGCTTCCCTATAGACATGATTTCATTCTACCAGCTCAAACGAAGAGGCAAGCCATTTAATGTCCTCAACAATGGACTTAATTCTCCATGGTACTGCACACTTTCTAGAAACTACATTAATGACCACCTTCAAGTCCCCTTCCACCACAATTTTCCTGATTTGACATTGTTTGGCCAAAAGCCAAGGCATCGTGGAGAGCCTGAGCCTCTACCATGGCGATAGTGTTTGGTCCAAGATGTCCATCACCCGCGAGAGAAGGTTGCCCCTGTTGATTTCTGATTATAAAACCCGCAGCAACAGAAGTGTCCTACACTGACCCATCAAAATTGAGCTTATAAAAGCCTTCTGCAGGCGCTTTCCAACTAATGGTGTTGCTTGAGATCTTAGTCTTCCTTGGTTTCTGTTTCAAATTAGCCTTCAAGAACTCTTTACCAGTTGTAGCCGCTGGATGAGGTTTAATCTATTTAAAAATAAAATTATTTCTATCATTCCACATTTGCCAACAAAGAATTAGGATTTTACTAAGATGAGAAAGATAATCTTTATATAAAGCTGACATCCCCATTAACCAATCATTCATATTGGTAATGGATGAGGGTGGAGATAGGTTATTACAAAGCTTCCAAACTTCTTGAGCATGAGTACAGTAAACAAAAGGTGTAGTTGATCCTCGTCTACAATATTGCATAAAGGGCAAAGAGTTTGACCATTATGATGATACTTATTCTTTTGAATGTAGACAATCTATTTCTTATAAGCAACCAGCAAAAAAAATAACTTTATGTGGAATAATAAATTTCCACACTTTTTTTTAGTAACTCTTCGAAAGGTTTATTGTGGGTATCATCAATTTGAATCCAAGTAGCAGATTTAACCGACAAATTTTCATTAGGAGACGGTCCCCAGATAAACTCATCCTCCATATCTCTTAAAGGGATAGGGATGGCAAAAATTTTATTTGCCACATCATTAAGCAGCAATTAACTCTTTATTCCATATTTTATCTACCATCACATCACTAACTTTAAGATTTAAATGTAAAGAGTTTATTAATTGATCTTGAATGAGAGTGGGTAGTAGAAAAGGAAAAACCCAGTCATGGGACCAAAACAATATGTTTTGACCATTTCCAACAATCCATCGCATTCCTTTTTAAAGGATAGGTTTACTAGCCAAAATTCCTTTCCAAGCCATAGACTGATTTTGTCTACACTTGGCACTACAAAAGGTTTCGTTTCTTAGATATTTTTCCTTCACAATTTTAACCCACCAATTGTCATGATCTGAAATAATTTTTCAAGCAAGCTTTGCAAGGAAGGCAAGATTAAAATCTTCATCTTTTGTAATCCCTAGTCCCCATAAAGACTTGGGCAAACATACATCTTTCCAAGCCACAGAGGAGAAATTAGATTTTTATTCCAGAGAAATTTCCTACACTCTCTATTGATGGCTTCACTAACTTTCGGAAGGCATTTAAAGCAAGCCATAGTACAATTGGGCATACCAGCAAGGCTTGATTTAATTAGGGTAAGTCTACCAGCTCTAGATAAAGTACTAGTTTTCCAGCCAGCAAGCTTATTCTGGATTCTCACCATGAGTTCTTTAGCATTAGCAGGGTCTTTCCAAAATATAATATTTTGAATGCCTAGATTTTTACCAATAGTTGTCTTATGTTAAATATGCAAACTGTTCACAATGTCATTTCTGATTACATTAGAAGTATTTTGAGATAAGTAGTAAGGATGATTTACGTAAATTGATTTTCTGAACTGAGACTTCAGCAAAAACATTAAGGGTTTTCTTGATACCTCTTACACTCTTGTAGATGCTCTACCAAAAAATAAACAGTCGTCTGCAAACATCAAGTTAGACACTATGACCAAAACAAGAAGTGAGAACACCAATATGGTTAAGTCCTTTCAGCAAGAAAGTTTAAGTGTCTGGTTGGTGGCTCCATGCAAAGGATAAGAATATACCGGGACAAGGGGTCACCTTGTCCAATACCTCTAGTGGGGTCAAAATAAAAAAAAAAAAACCCTGAGGACTCCCATTTAAAAGAATTGATAAATAAGAAGAATTAATACATTCACATCACTCTCTCGATCCAAGTAGCATGAAAGCCATACTGTTTTAAAGTGCATTTGACAAATTGCCAGTCTAAAGAGATCATAGGCTTTTTACAAGTCAAGTTTAACAGTGATTTGACCCACCCTGTCTTCCTTCAATTTAGGAATCAAAGTTATGTGTTATACTCTCAACAACGGAGTTTTTTAACGAAATGACCAAAATAATAGATGGTGGACAATCTCAGGAACTACTCCTATTGATTTTAAATCTCAAGGACCAAAGTTATGTGTTATGCAAATCTTAATGACCATTTTAACTAAAAAGCCTTCAATTTAAAACTAGTAAAAAGTTCATCAGCAATCAAGATGTAATTATGAATAGATTTTCCAGGGGCAAAAACTCCTTGGTTATTTGAGATTCATCGCTTCAGTAGAGGCTTGAGTCTAGTTACCATAATCTTTGTTATTATAAGATAACTAACATTACACAGACTAATAGATCTAAAATGATCCGCCGTTTCAGGGTGGTCAACGTTGGGTATTAGAACAATATTAGTATGATTATTAATTAACAATTCAGGCTTATCCATGTTTAAAAAAGTCTTTGATCATATTAACAACATAATCTGTAACATGACTCCTGATAGGTATTTTCACCACCTGCAAAAGTAAGGATACAAACACTTAAAAATACTTGCAAGAGTACAAGGTTGTCGTAGTATAGCAGCTCAAGCAATGTCGTTTTCCGCAGGGATTGAATGAATAATTTATGTAAATACCAAATCTTAATTAATTATTTGAAAACAAAGTTTGAAAAAGGTTGATTTAATGATCTAAAATATTAAAAACGAATTTAACTAAAAACAATTAAATAAAGCGGGAAAGTAAAGAAAACAAAAGAAAATAGTTTTAAAAATAAATTTGAGCACTAGGGTTCTGCCGTCACCTTAACAATCCTACGTAGTTCTTCCAACTACTTATGACTTACATATGCATATTTTGAAGGTTAGGTTTTCCTAAAGTATGCCCTACTTGGAACCTCCAACGTAGAACGTATATCTAACATGCAACCCGTCTGTGGCGTCCAGATCGAATGTGGACATGCAAGGCTCATTAAGTTTTGTGGAAACCTTTTGAAAAACCATATAACCCTTAAGACGTGTCGTCCATCCTAAGAACTTACACATATTAACCACAAGAAGCCAGCGCCAATTCCAGGGACAGCCCTCCACCAAAATTGCATCAAATTACTTTTCTAAATATCCTAATGGTGGCCAATCACTAAGACAATTAGATAGTTTTAAACACGGTGATTAATAATTCAAAACCTGCATGCATAATATCATAAGCAAATTGAAAAGAAACTACATATTCTTGCTAAGACTCGTGGCCTTGCCCTAGCAACGAAACTAGTTACTAAAAATCATAAAATAAAATAATAATAAAAACATGGATAGAAAACACCTTGAAAATAAACTTGAATCGTCAAAGCTCCAAAGCCAAAGTGGTGCGTTCTCTCCAAATTGATACATCCCCCCTCTAATCTAATGGCTAAATAGCCTTATTTGTACTACTCTAATTAAAATCCTACTAGTAAAAGGTCTTAAAATAAGACTAGGAAACCTAATAGAATAATAAAATAGAAAATAAATGGTTTCCTATTCTAATTGGAATTCGGACTTCTCAGAAAATCAGTCTTTTGAGGGACCAAATCAACTCCGATTTGGTCCCAAAATATCTCTTTTTAAAGCTTGAGACGTCTCCAACAAATCCGCAGAAGGAATCTTCCTCAAAATATACCATCTTGACCTCCAAAATGCCCAAAACGTCCAGAAACGTCAATCTGGGAAAGCTGCGCGCTGAGTCTTTATTTCATCACCACGGTCAAACGGTTTGGTAAAAAATCTGAAACTTTGATACAATCATCTTGAAAAACTCATGAACATCCTCCAATTGGAATCACTCCAAAATTCAACCGTTTGATTGCTTTTTGCTCCAAAGGAAGTCGAATGTCCTACATTGAAAATACATAACAAAGTATCAAAATCTCACAAAATAACCAATAAATTATAACTAAGATTAAAGTGAAATATATAGTATAATATCGTCTCATCAACTCCTGTACTCTTCCTTCAAATATTCCGGGTAGTCCTCCTTCACCTTCAAATATTTCGAATAGTCATTCTCCGAGTAGTCCTCCTTCGAGTATTCTGGGTAGTCCTCTTCCTTTATATTGATTAATTATGGAAGACATTACTATATAAAAAGATTTGATTGTTGCCATGTTTCTTTAACCTTGCACTCTTTTAAGTTCGCCCCTCACCCCAAGAATTCCTGACTTCGCCACAGAGTACCTATGAGGTTTGTAATCTAGAAATGAAGAATAATAAGTAATAATATTGTGGAATATTCCACTGCTGTGTGAGTCTTCAAATCATAATTCTTTAGCCTAACCCCCTCATGCACGATAACTTGCAGCCTTCAGGCCCGTCCATCACGGAAGTGTTGATCATATGAGGTTTGGCATTTTATGGGAATTCAACTATGAAGCCATACCAGCTGTGTTTTGACAATGAAAGTACTCTAGTAACATAGAATGGTACCAATGATATCAGCAAATACCGACATCGGTACTCAGTGAAAGTAAAAACAATAAAAACAATAAAAGTAAATAAACAAATTCCCAAATAAAATGAAAAACAAAAATTCCCAAATATCAAGTCCCCGCCACCTTCAAGCTCAACCTACGACCATTGAAACCCCATTCCTGCGTTTATATTCAAACCCACCAACAGAGCATATCATGATCAACACTAATACTAATTACCTCAAAATCTAAATTTCAAACATATGGAACCCAATGATCTAACAAGTATTGAATTGGATCGAAAATGAACCTAATGTAAGCCGTAGTTAATTTAACAAAAATTTAACTGAGGCTTAATAGATCTGAAATTTTCAATAGATTGGTTACTTGTTTGGAATATTTAAAAAGATTTGGACCATTTTGAAATGACACTAAAAAATTGAGGGGTTTTAGGTACTTAATTCTTTCATTTTTATATAAGAAATAGGCTTTATCCTGACGCCTCCTGAAACTCAAGTTCATTCTCATTCTACCGTGTAATCTCAAATTGTGCCACTTACTCCTGTTTGGCATTTTTATGAGGAAATAGCTTGCTAGGGGTCAGTCCAGGGACTAAATACGCCTAACAAAGCCATAAGACAAGTCGTCTCATCACTTATTAGTGGTAACGTGGATCCTCATGTGTACATGCAAAAATAAAAAGTCTAAAGTTAGGAACGCACTTATGCCTATAAAACCAGGCCCATCGGTTCCGAACTTCATCATTTCATCACCAAATTAATTTGGCAGCAAATTGAAGAACTGATTGCTTAATCATGATGAACAACCAAGTAATCCTCAGTCTCACCTTAGCCATCGTCTTCGTAGGTAAACAAATTGACTTGTTCTGTTCTTTTTGTTTGCAGTTATTTGTATGTGATCTGGTACGTGTCATGATTCATGAAAAATGTTATATCGATCATTAAACTGTCTGACATGAAATTTTAAACTGATGATTCTTATTTCGTTTGAACGTTATTAATTTGTGTTCAAATTGATCGATAGTTGGTAACATTATCATTGACACATATATAGAGATATTTTTTTGTTAACATAATGGTTATTTGATTATTCGTCTACTTGGCATGTAGGTGCACATGCAGCTACGATCACCTTCACCAACAGTTGCCCCTATACCGTATGGCCAGGGTCCCTAACCTCCGATCAACAACCACAACTATCCTCCACAGGGTTCGAGTTAGCATCCGGCGCTAGCAGTTCCTTGACCACTCCAGTGCCATGGAAAGGCCGCTTCTGGGGCCGAACCGGATGCTCCACTGCCGCCTCAGGAAAGTTCAGTTGTTCCACAGCAGAGTGTAGCTCTGGCCAAGTCGCATGCAACGGTAACGGAGCAGTTCCACCAGCAAGCCTAGTCGAAATAAATATTGTCCTAAACGGAGGCCAAGATTTCTACGACGTAAGTCTTGTTGATGGCTTCAACTTGCCCGTGTCTGTTGCCCCACAAGGCGGCACGGGCGACTGCCAGACCTCTTCCTGCCCCGCCAACGTCAACGCTGCTTGCCCAGCTGAGCTGCAAGTGCAGGGGTCCGATCGGAGCGTAATTGCATGCAAGAGTGCGTGTACACAATTTAATCAACCACAATACTGCTGCACTCCTCCTAATGACACACCAGCTACATGTCCACCCACAAACTACTCTCAGATCTTTGAGAACCAGTGCCCTCAGGCTTATAGCTACGCTTATGATGATGTCAACAGCACCTTTACATGCAGCGGTGGACCAAACTACGTTATTACATTCTGTCCATCAGCCTAAAAATAGAACTAGAAAGGATATTATGTAATATCCCTTTATATCATACTATAGGAGAAATAAACTTTATGAATGTTGACGCTTAGTATTGTCATGAATTTGTAATAATTTCAATGAAATAAATAAAGAATAATACTCTTGCACTCCCCTCTTCGGGGATGAGCTATTCATGACTACTTGCAAACACGTATTTTTACCGTAGAAAATTTATAATTCGAACTGTTCAATTTCTTAATCTTTCTTTAAATATTATCCCGAGAAAACATCATTTAAATAAGAGATTATTTTATTTTTTTAACGTATCAAATAAATTAACCATGTACGCATCAAATAAATCAACAGACTCTTCACATATTAGCCTAAAAATATAGGTAATTGAAAGGAAAAATTCCCTTCAATCTATTACGATACATACAATAGGACAAATAAACTCTATTAATTTTAACACCTAGGTATTGTCATGAATATGAAATATTTCTATGAAATAAGATGTTGTCTAAGGACTACGTAGCTAATGCGCTGTTTCTAGGATGCATTAATGCAAGAACCAACGTGTTTAAATTTTTAACCCAAAAAATTTAGGGTTTAACCTAGAAATATGTTTTCTGCTCCAACCCTTCTGAGTTAAATTTTTAGTCCGAGATTATTAAAAAATGAATTTAGGATTCTTAAAGTAACTTTAAAAAAATAAAATTATGTAGGCTATCCTAATTTAATTTTATGAACATTTTAACCTAAAAACATTTAGATTCCGATAAATATTGAAAAATCACTAAACTGACACCATGAAACTCGTCAGACACTATGAAAGAATATGAAACATACAACAATTTTTTTTAATTACTTTAGCTGTTGGATCTAAATTTGGAGCGTTAAATCTTTTTTTTTTACCGTTGGATTTAATCATATTAGATCTTAACCGTTGGATTCAATGAATTTATAAATATAAAACTAAAAAAAATGAATATATATGGTGGGTCGGCCCTACTAACCCAGGGGGAATCCTGGCCTAAATTTGCCCCAGAAATGAGTTTTGGGTTAAAACTCATATTTACCCTAAGGGTTGGAGCAAGTTGGGGTAGGCTTAGAACCTAAAATTTGAGTTTTACTCCAAGGGTTGGAGTAGATCTAAAGGGGGTAAAAGCTACATCTCATCGAAAAATGGTACATTTGCCAATTTTTCAGTAGTTTAGGACTACTTGGAAAATGAATGCAGAAGTTTGATTCTAAAATTTTATTTTATTTTATTTAAAAAATGGACTAACTGGTGGCTTCGCCACAACAATCCTCTCTTCCAAGGGCCAAGAAGGCTCATAGAGACATTTTAGTCGATCCCCTGGGCACCATCATGTGATTCACCAGCACCAGGAATTATTACTATAGTTTAAAGTTGAGGGAAGTTTGGCATTGTTCATAAGCACAGTGAAATTGGGTTGTGCTGTGTAGGCTGGGCCTGTTTTCAACAAGGGCAAATTTCTAAGGTACAAGGGTAATTTCTAAGGTGCAAACGGAGCTTTGCGGACGGTGTGTACAGATGGGATGTGGACCATAGGATTAAATTTGAACGCCTGAAAATAAATCCATCAGAATGGGCTTAGTGTGAAACCGGGTTAAAAAAGACTCGTGAGTTAATGAAAACGGTACCCATGAGAATTCAAAAAATAGGAAATTAAACTCTCCCCCTATCCATGATGCGAAACAAGTTAAGCACACAAATTAAATCCTCTTGTTGACAATTGTAGTATAGATGCAAGTAGGGATCGTTCTGGACCGGGGATTAGGAGGGCTTGCTAAAACCTCTAAACTGACTCAAAAAACATAAAAACAAAGTTAAAAACACTTAACAAGATTCACAAGACTCAAAACAAACTAAAAAGACTCAAAACAGCTTAAAACAACAAAAAATACTCAAAACAGACACTAGGGACTGATTTGGACGAATTCTAGACTAGTAAGACTCAAAACACTAAATTGGACTGATTTAAACACACTTCTAACTAATCTAACACAGGAAAGTAAAGGGGGATTGGGTTTTGGACGAAATTAAGCTAAAAACAAAACAGAAACTAAAACTAAACAGATTTGCACGAAATTGGTGAATTGGATGGATGATGGGCTAGCTAGAGGCTCTTTCTCCACACATGATATGTATGCAAACGACTCGATTTCCAGTTACTCCTTCATTGAATTATGAACGATAATGCCCCAAATTAACCATGACATCACTAATTAACCCTCAGATTTTCCTTGTGTTATTGGATTGGATGACATCATTCGACAACCCAAAGCATTCTTCAAAAGTCCCCTACATGACATCGTAATATAGATACAATCAAAGATCATTACGTTCAATGAAAATCATAAGCATTGACAATGCACTTGCAAAACAAAGAGGGGTTTAGCCACTCATGTTCACAGCAAAACAAAGAGAAATTAAATTAAATATTGAAAACAAAGATAGATTACACCTAGAAACGTTCCAGCAATCCAACGTCTTGAATGGCTAGGCACGGCTTCAAGTTAATCCTCTCCTTCTTCCTTTGTAAAGCTGCGGCACAAGGGGTTAAGGTGTGTAGAATGGGTGGTGATGGGTGGTAGAGGATGGATAGGTAGATAGGTGGATGGAATGGATGCAGAAAATCTGTTCACAGAGAGAGAGTAAATGGTGCGAATGGCTTTATTTATTGGGCTAGGGTTGAAAGGCAATAAGAAAATAATAGGAAAGGTTCAATACTTAGCTATTTTGTCTCACAATTGAATAGGTAAGAAAGAATCAGAAAATCAAAGAGAATAAGAAAGTGAAATTCGGCAGAATATGTAAGATAGATTTAGGAATGTGTTTTGAGGCACAAAATAAGTAAGAAAGGCTCCTCCTTGTGCGGCAAGGCATAGAACACAAAGGAAATGTGATTTTGGGTCAGAAAATAGGAAAGAAAAGGATCCCTTGTGCGGCAAGGTTGTGGAGAGAAAGGGAAAGGCACTTATGTGGCAGATTTTGGAAGAAATGGAAATGAGATATGCGGCAAGGTTAGGGAAAGGTTCTAGGACTTCTAGAAACATGTAATGAGGCAACCTAACATGTTTTGGAACCCTTTTATGGCTGGAACATAGGTGAGGAAGGATTAGGAAACTCTAAGCCAAGAATAGAAACTTTCAAGAATGGAAACCTCCAAGAATAGAAACTTCCAATTTTAGAAACTTTGGCTTCCAATTTTGAACTCTTCATTCTTCATTCAATCCTAAGCTCATTTGATCTTCAATTTCATCCATCCACTTAGCTCCAAGCATGTGCAATCCATTCCAAGCCCAAAACTGCTCCAAAAGGCACCAAAATGCACTTTCTTGCCCCTTTAGCCCTTAAAACCTGAAAACACACGAAAATGGCTTAAAAGACTAAAATAACTAAGAACTAACAACCTAAATGCAAGGAAACAAGCTAACTAAGTGATGTAAATATGCTCCTATCAAATACCCCCACACTTAGCTTTTGCTAGTCCTCGAGCAAAACAAAAGAAACAAAAGAAACAAAACTCAATCTAAACCTTCTAACAATTGCCTTAGGGATTTCCAATGCACATGACATATTAAAAATCATTATTTGCATAGATTTTAGTCATCCTTACCCTTGAGCACATACTTAATCATAGTCACCATTCATTAGCTCGCATTTAATCAATTAAAACAACATTTTGAATGTAGTAACATGCCCTAGAGAATTCCCTCAATTCCTTACTAGATATGCACTCTATTTTCACTCAGATTTTCTGACTACACACCGTACACTAGGAATATGTGAGAAGATTGATGTAAACATGAAAACTAATACTCACATATGTTGCAACAACGAAAGCACTTTCTGGAGTTAATAAGCATATTTAGATATGATCTCATGAATGGAATGCTACTACTTAGATGCGAGAACCAGTGACACCATATCCTCATACCAATTCCAAACTCCACATATTGAAACACACAACACCCAAGATCGAAGTTAAAGGGTTGTAACGGGGCTTGGGGTGTTGGGTAAGAAAGAAAGGATATGGAAAACATGGGTTCTTAAAGAATAGCAAGCAAAGCAATGAAATCAACACTTAGAATTCGCTTTGGAATGCAGAAATTTAACTTTGAACAAAAAGGGGAGATTTACACATTTGAGGGCCAGATTTGATGTTTTGGACCCTTTCTTCAACAATCAACACTCTTAAACTCATTCTTTCTTCTTTTCAAACTCTTTTTCATTCTTTTCACAACTTTTTCTTTTTCTTTTCTTGTTTCCACGAATTTTCTTTTCTTTTGAAACACAAAATGTAGAACTGAGCTTAAAACAACCAATCCTTCCCCCACACTTAATTTACTGCATAATGTAGATCAAAACGAATTCATTTTAAGTTATGCTTCACTATCCTTTAAGAACAAAGGTATGGATAGTGGGGTTAACAAAGAACATAGGCTATATAAGGCTCAAAGGGGTTAAACCTACAAAACATATGACAAAGTGGGTACGACTGTTTGGCTATGGTGGTCACTACACAACTTCATCTTGATATGTGTTATGCAAATCAATGTCATGCTTTGAATGAAATGGGCATGAGTTCTAGCATTTGGAACTAAATGATGAAACGCCTTCTAAGTAGCAACCAAGCAAAGAATAATGAGATCATGCAACGACTTTAGAAAACAAAAATAACAAATCAATAACTCTCCAAAAGAATGTTTAGGCTCAAGTCTCACAGCGATGTAGTGTTAATTTGAGTTCCTTCCTTCAAGCATGTTACAAAAACTGATTTTTCCTTTATGATTGCATGTGAATTCATAAATTATAACCACAACCAAGCATAAACCAAAGAGTAAATCAAACTTTCATCCATGTTTATAACTTTCTTTAACAGTCATGTAATTAAAAACCAAATCCTCATCATTGTGTTGGAAGGTACCTAAGACACAAACACACAAAAACAACTCTTTTTGGGTTTTTCAAAACAATTTTTCAAATTTTTATGAGATTTTCATATTTTTAAGGCAAAACACACTTAAACACTCCAAAACAGCTTAAAAACACTTAAAAACAATGAGAAACAACTTTAGAAGTAATGGGTGATAGAACTCCAAAACAGCTTAAAAACACTTAAAAACAGTGAGAAACAACTTTAGAAGTAATGGGTGATAGAATCCCACGAATTTGCATCAAAAACACTTTGTTACCCCCCCCCCCCCCCCCCCCACACTTAAATCAAACATTGTCCTCAATGTTTCAAGCATAAACTCACACAAAAACAAGCAAACTAACAAACAATGAATCAACAAACTAAACATGGCAGAATAGAAACAACAAAAAAGAGAAGGGTTTAGGAACGCAAATCTAGAATTGGAGTGAGTCCTAGGTCCTCCTTTGTTGAATGCATGGGTTGCCTCCCAAGAAGCGCTTACTTTTACGTCGTGCAGCCGGACGATACCTTTAATTAAGCTTCATTGGAGACCACGACATGGAATTGATCTTTGAATGGAAGGTGATACTTGAAATGATCCGGCAATGGTTTAAATTCTAGTGTGGGTGCCTGAATCATTAAAATTAGCAAGTTAGTAGAAAACAAAATTGAAATTGAAATAGATGGCTTACTTGGTTGCTCCGACACAAACTCAATTACAAACACCACATCGTTGAATGTTTCAGGAACTTTGCACTTGGCCAGATTGAATGTGATAGTTGTGACTTGTCCCGTGCCATCAAATTCAACTTCATTGGGCTTTGTTGTCTCATGAACATCCTATTTGATGCATTCTTCATATACTCCAGCCACTTCTTGCTCTTAAATCATTCTTCTCGATGTACAATTCTCTTCAAACAGTTCAACACATTTTGGGATTTGATTTGGTGTACCCAGAATTGGAATATCACTTCGCACCTTTGGAATGGCCTCCATAATGTCGTTTTCACTCTCATCTGTCTTGGGAATTAAAAACCTGCGAGGAAAAGGTGCATTCGGAGGAATAACATTAGAATGAATTGAATTTGGGAAGTCCTTACGTGTGGTGGGTGGTTGAGAGGGCTTAGCGGGCTGCGGCAAGGGTTGTTCTTCCCTTGCTGTGGGCGTGTCTTCTTCCTCCTCCTCAATCAACAGCTCCTCATCCACTTCTAGGCTATGTTTGGACGTTTTTAGGTCAGCTCCAACCTCCATAGCACTTTCCAAAGTGATAACTTCAGCAATTTCAAAGTCTCCCATTGAATTGACAATAGCTGAGTTGGAGAGTTCACGTTGTTCTTGAATTTGTACCATGAGCTCTGCAATCTGCCCAATTTGCTTTTCCAGATGGTCCACCCTTTTGTTTTGATTTTCTTGTCCCTGAGATAAAGAAGTGAGTAACTCAAGAATTTTTTCATTATCCATTGACGTACCTGAATTTTTTTGGGAAGATTGTGGTGGAGGCTGTGATGGTGCATATGGCCATTGATAGAACTCCTCAGATGGCTGTAAGTATTCTTTTTGGTGTGAGCCCTGCGTGAAAGAAGTTAGTACATCAAGAATTTCATCATAATTCATGGACATACTTGAATTCGATTGGAATTGTTGTGGGGGAGGCTGTGGTGGCTGCATAGGTCTTGAATAGAACTTCTCCTCTTGCTGCCAGTAGACTTCGGGTTGAACTTGTTGAGATTCCCACCACATAGAGTTTGAATGATCACTCAAATCTGAATCGTAAGTGTTGGAAAACATGTTGTCCCTTGATTGATCATAGCCTTGATAACCCCAAGCATCTTCATTCACAACGAATTGAGCACGTTGATGAGTTTGAGCAGTGTACATTGTGGTTGTTTCGGCAATCTAGGACAATTGAGAAGTAAGATTCGCCAATTGAGCTTGAATGTTAGCAAAATCCATGTCTTGCTTCTCCAATACCTGAAATCAAAGAAGTAAAACTAAATCAAATATCAAAAGTAAAAGACAAAAACAAAAACAAAGGGGATTAAACAAGAAAACAACACAAAGTCAGAAACTAAAACAAAAACAAAATAAACGAAAAGAAAAGAACCAAGGGATTAGCAAAGTTGCTAATCCCCGGCAACGGCGCCAAAAAATTGATGCGAAACAAGTTAAGCACACAAATTAAACCCTCTTGTTGACAATTGTAGTATAGATGCAAGTAGGGATCGTTCTGAACCGGGGATTAGGAGGGCTTGCTAAAACCTCTAAACTGACTCAAAAACATAAAAACAAAGTTAAAAACACTTAACAAGACTCACAAGACTCAAAACAAACTAAAAAGACTCAAAACAGCTTAAAACAACAAAAAAGACTCAAAACAGACACTAGGGACTGATTTGGACGAATTCTAGACTAGTAAGACTCAAAACACTAAATTGGACTGATTTAACACACTTCTAACTAATCTAACACAAGAAAGTAAAGGGGGATTAGGTTTTGGACGAAATTAAGCTAAAAACAAAACAGAAACTAAAACTAAACAGATTTGCACGAAATTGGTGAATTGGATGGATGATGGGCTAGCTAGAGGCTCTTTCTCCCATGTATGCGAACGACTCGATTTCCAGTTACTCCTTCATTGAATTATGAACAACATTGCCCCAAATTAACCGTGACATCACTAATTAACCCTCAGATTTTCCTTGTATTATTGGATTGGATGACATCATTCGACAACCCAAAGCATTCTTCAAAAGTCCCCTACATGACATCATAATAGAGATACAATCAAAGATCATTATGTTCAATGAAAATCATAAGCATTGACAAAGCACTTGCAACTATGACATCATGTCACTCATGCTAGGAATTGAACTTAACGCGATTGTGACTAGCAACCTTCACTACATATGAATATAAGTTTGTAACGATTATGTGAAACTCCCTTATACTCTAGCATCAGATCTATACATGCCAATTAAGTGTCGACCCTCAATCAACAAACACAAATAAGTTCTTCATCAAACAGTTAAGCCAATTGCATTCACAAATCAAGAATTCGTAACTGGAATGTATCAAGTCAAATTGCACACATAATCATGGCTTTGAAATCACCCCTAGCCAAGAGGGGTTTAGCCACTCATGTTCACAGCAAAACAAAGAGAAATTAAATTAAACATTGAAAACAAAGATAGATTACACCTAGAAACGTTCCAGCAGTCCAACGTCTTGAATGGCTAGGCACGGCTTCAAGTTAATCCTCTCCTTCTTCCTTTGTAAAGCTGCGGCACAAGGGGTTAAGGTGTGTAGAATGGGTGGTGATGGGTGGTAGAGGATGGATAGGTAGATAGGTGGATGGAATGGATGCAGAAAATCTGTTCAGAGAGAGAGTAAATGGTGCGAATGGCTTTATTTATAGGGCTAGGGTTGAAAGGCAATCAGAAAATAATAGGAAAGGTTCAATACTTAGCTATTTTGTCTCAGAATTAAATAGGTAAGAAAGAATCAGAAAATCAAAGAGAATAAGAAAGCGAAATTCGGCAGAATATGTAAGACAGATTTAGGAATGTGTTTTGAGGCACAAAATAAGTAAGAAAGGCTCCTCCTTGTGCGGCAAGGCATAGAACACAAAGGGAATGTGATTTTGGGTCAGAAAATAGGAAAGAAAAGTATCCCTTGTGTGGCAAGGTTGTGGAGAGAAAGGGAAAGGCACTTATGTGGCAGATTTTGGAAGAAAGGGAAAGGAGATATGCGGCAAGGTTAGGGAAAGGTTCTAGGACTTCTAGAAACATGTAATGAGGCAACCTAACATGTTTTGGAACCCTTTTATGGCTAGAACATAGGTGAGGAAGGATTAGGAAACTCTAAGCCAAGAATAGAAACTTTCAAGAGTGGAAACCTCCAAGAATAGAAACTTCCAATTTTAGAAACTTTGGCTTCCAATTTTGAACTCTTCATTCTTCATTCAATCCTAAGCTCATTTGATCTTCAATTTTGTCCATCCACTTAGCTCCAAGCATGTGCAATCCATTCCAAGCCCAAAACTGCTCCAAAAGGCACCAAAATGCACTTTCTTGCATACTTTGCACATTAGACCTACAAACACACGAAAATAGCTTAAAATACTAAAATAACTAAGAACTAACAACGTAAATGCAAGGAAACAAGCTAACTAAGTGATGTAAATATGCTCCTATCAATCCACACGACAACAACAATTGAAACCATAAGCAATAGTTGAAACCAGAAAATTTCTTCTCCTCCGAAAAATCTCCTTCTCTCCCGACATTGTGCTCGTTCAAAACTTTGGTAGCGTTCAAAAAACTTCATTGCCATTATTGTGGTTGTTGTCTTCGACCTCACTGCAATTTGACATCAGGCATCTTTGGTTTGAGGGTGAGTAGTTGTTTATGCGGAAAAAATCTGGTGGTTCCTTGATTGGAGTGGGTTTAGAGTCGTTGCTTCCGCCAAAGGCAACCTCAAACTTGATTCACGAAAATAAATTTGAAATTTGGTGAGTTTGGAAATTTGGAACCCTAGAAAGTAATTTTCTTATGTATGTGAAAGTGTGTACTTTTTTTAGTGTTTATGGTTAATTATCCAAGTGGGTTGATGAAATTAGTTGATGTGGAAGTATTTGGAATTTTGGTGGGATGTAGGTTTATGAACTGTGGTTGACAGGTTGTGTACAAGGTATATGTGCTTCAATTTGTTTTGTTGAATTTATATTATTGAGTTGGTAATGATTTGTGTTGATGAATCTTTGTTAATTTTTTGAATTAATTTGGTATTTCTTAATTCATGAAAGTTCGTTCATAGTAGATGTATAGTTATGAGAACTTGTTGACAAATTGTGTCAATGTTAAACAT
Organism: Heteromeles arbutifolia; assembly: GCA_024362995.1. Taxonomy (NCBI): domain Eukaryota; kingdom Viridiplantae; phylum Streptophyta; class Magnoliopsida; order Rosales; family Rosaceae; genus Heteromeles; species Heteromeles arbutifolia. Next base: position 2,317,437 of record JANCRC010000022.1, read on the forward strand.
TGTTGTATTTGGTTGTTATCAGGGCATATGTTGTTCAATTTGGTTGTGATGAATGCTTGTATTGTTATGTGTACAGAAGATGGCAAATCAGGGGGTTGAACACGCAACAAAAGAGGAACAATTTTATTCGGTAAGGGTTAACAACCTTTCTCAAGCTAGTCATGTCCTAGGAGTCATGTGCCACAAGTTTAATGATGCACAACTTGCTGATTTTAGGGCCTCATGCTTTGGACACTTAAAGAGTGTCGATAAATTAGCCTTTAGTGGGAAACTGGTGCATGAATTGTCGCTCCATAGAGTGGCAAATCAAGGGGTGAAGGACCTAGAGGACTCATATATTTAATAGGCTGTGAGATTACCCGGTTCACGAAGAATGATTTTTGCCTTATTACGGGGCTTCGTTGTATGAACCCTATGATATAGAGGTTGAGCCTTCCAACATTAGACTGTTGACTAAGTATTTTCCATTAGACTGCTAATAACGTGTTGTAGGCGTATTTAACTGAGGGAATAGAGAGGGGGTGGCCGGCGGTAGTGAGAGAGATAAGAGAGAGATTTAATTGTGAGGTGAGTGCTGTATCACCCCATTATGCCTTTATTTATAGGAGTAGGATAGGTTAAATCCTTACCCTTTTAGGATTACAACTCTAATAGGAATTAAACTACTAAAGGGAATATAAAATATATCCCCAGATACACTAGGATTTACACAATCACATTCCTATTCCAAATATGACTGCAGCAATAACATACATATATAAAAATTATCACATTAATTTCAGAGACTTCGATCAAAAATTGAAAACCAACAAGACCTTAGTCAAAGAATATTGATAGCTAGGAACCGCATTCAAAGTCTCCCTTTATTTTTTTTCCAACAAAAACCACTAATCTCATTAAAATTCTTAAAGGCATCCCACTTTAAGAATTCAAAAGCTTCAATTCATATAAGTAAAAGTTTAAAACAAACCACAAAATTAACGAGACAAAATTCAAAGCGATAGTAGGAAAAAGAAAGCTAAAAACGAAAGAAAACTTTAGTGATTACAGAGTGGAAAATATATTGATGACTGATCATGTCCTCTCTCCTTTAAGCAGCATGCTTTATCCTTCTAAAGTCTTCTTAAACTTTGAGGTATGAGTCTCTGTTTGCACCCATTTTTCCAACAACCACATCCATCAACATCCATTCCCCTAGTGATATTGCACAACAAGAGAGTCCTATCTGCATCACTGATAGAGCAATTATAATTGCAAGTGCACAAGCTATAGGGATGACTACTTTTGGGAAAAGTAGTCCTCGAGATGAATGGTGCTTTTTTTGGGGGGGGGGGCGGGGGGGCATGGAGGTAGATATAATTGTAGGATGCCATGACAGAGCCTATGATTTCCAAAAACAAAGACATTGCTAACATTTGCAAACATACATTTTTTAGGCAACTCGCCCTCAAAATCATTATACGAAAGATTGAGATACTTGAGAGTACGAAGCTTGCCTATGAATTCAGGAATCTGTCTAGACAAGTTGTTGCTTGAAATATCAAGTCTTTCTAGGCCTTTTAAATCTCTAACAGATTGAGGAATTGTTCCTTCAAACTTATTACCTTGCAAATACAAGTGCTTCAAACTAGAACAACTGCCAAGGGTGCTTAGGATTTCACTTGATAAATATTTTCTTAGTACACTTAGCTTTGTGAGATGCACTAAATCACCCACCTCAAAGGGTAGAAGACCAGTCAAATGATTGGTAGACAAATCTAAAGAAATTGAAAGGGTTGAAAGCTCCATAAGCATTTGAGTTATGGTGCCCCTAAGGTTGTTACTTGAAAGCTTAAGATCCAATAGGTTTTGGCAGTTTCCAAGACTTGGAGGTATACTACCCTTAGACCTATTGAACGCCATTAGAGTTTTAACAGTGAAGTCATGTTACCAAGGGAAGACGGGATTGACCCAGAAAATTGGTTATCATCCAAGTACAGTAGCTTTAACTTCTCTAGCTTCCCAATTTCGTAAGGGACACTACCACCCAAATGGTTATAATCTAATGCTAGAATGGTGAAGCTTATAAGATTTCCAATGTTGTTAGGGAGGCTTCCATGTATCACATTTTCCTCAAGAGAAATAAGTTTTAGCTGGGTCGAAAGGTTGGTTATGGATCTGGGGATTCCGCCTCCAAAATTATTAGTACCAAGATCCAAAACCTCCAAACTAGTGCAATTAGCCAAGAAACTAAGAAAATTCAAGTCACCAACTTTTCTGTTTCCTAATTGATCGTCGCGAATGTTTAGCCAAACTAAGCTTCACAAGCTTCCTAGTATTTCTCCGGGGATTGTCCCACAAAAGGCATTTTCTGCAAGTTCAAGGCCTGAAGTCTAGAAGCATTTGACAATGATATAGGAATATTTTCGCTGAATTTGTTCGCAGCGTAGTAAAGTAGTACGACATTAGGTAGCATAGTGCTGAGATTTGTTGGTAGCTCTCCATGCAACTGATTTTGAAACACACTAAAAGCGGATACGAAAGAAATATTATAGATTGTGGAAATGATCATACCAGATATATTATTCTGCTCAACTACGAATTCTCCAAGCTTGTTATATATATGCCCTAGCTCATTGGTATGCATCCTTGAAAACTATTTTCGCCAAGATAAAGTCTGCTCAACTAAGAACAGTTTCTTATCCACGGTGGGATGGTTCCAGTGAGATTGTTACCATAAAGCCATAGATTTTTTTAAATCAACAATGAACTGAGTTGGTTTGGAATAGATCTCGTAATCCAATTGTAATGTAGAATAAGTAATCTTAGTTGTGTGCATTGCAACAAATTAGTTGGAATTCCCCACGGAAATAATTACAGGACAAGTAGAGGTATTGCAAGCTTCTTAGACGACCCACTTCTTGAGGAATTTCAGCACCAATTATTTCGCAGGTTGAGTACAGTGATCTAAGTAAGGTTTCCAATCAGTGGCTGATGCATTGAGGGGCAGAGGGTCAGCTGACCCCTTAAACTTCGGTGAACGTCCATGGATACCTTAGGTGCTGACCCTCCGAACTTCGATGAATGACCATGGATACCTTGGGTGCTGCCCTTTTGAAGATTAGAGTTGGCTTCATACATGCCCTCCAACTGTTTGATAAAATGTCTGAAAGAAGAGTGAATGAAATGGTGGTCTCAGTGAATAACAAAGCATCATCATTCTTGGACAAACGTATTAATAAGATGCAATGATATCAAACATTATTAGTGTGTTGTAACATCCCACATCGACCAACGGATAGGGGGTGATGTGCCTTATATGTACATGCCTACCCCCATATAGCACGAGGCCTTTTAGGAACTCACTGGCTTCGGGTTCCATCGGAACTCCAAAGTCAAGCGAGTTTGGGTGAGAGGAATCCTAGGATGGGTGACCCACTGGGAAGTTGCTCGTGAGTACCCAAAAACAAAAACCGTGAGGACATGGCCCAAAGCGGACAATATCGTGCTACGGCGGAGCCGATTTGGGATGTGACAGAGTGGTATCAGAGCCATTCTGCCGTGTGGTGCGAGTGTGTCGACAAAGACGTCGAGCCCATAAGGGGGTGGATTGTAACATCCCACATCGACGAATGGAGAGGGGGTGATGTGCCTTATATGTGCATGTCCACCTCCATATAGCACGAGGCCTTTTGGGAACTCATTGGTTTCGGGTTCCATCGGAACTCCGAAGTTAAGCGAGTTTAGGCGAGAGCAATCCTAGGATGGGTGACCCACTGGGAAGTTGCTCGTGAGTTCCTAGAAACAAAACTGTGAGGACGTGGCCCAAAACGGACAATATCGTGCTACAACAAAGCCGGTCTGGGATGTGGCATGTGTTCAATATCAGTATGTTTCTTTGTTAAGCATTCATATAGGAGCAGCCTTGGAACATGTTAGTTATCCTCGCAAATGAAGCATTAACAGGTGTGCAATATGCCTTTCCAAGTGACTTTAGGCCTACCAAAACTCGATGAAATGGCGATATGCATACTATTTCTAGTAAAAAAAATTTGTGCACTGTGTGCGCTATTCTCACTGACCCCCCTAATATTATTTCCTGGATTTGCCACTGGACTCTAGCATTCGTGATATAATATAGCGTTGAGACCATCAGAAGGAGCTTTTAAGCTCCCAATAGCTTTCACAGCCTCAAAAATTTCAGCCTCAGTCACAGGCCTATATTAGGATTTTTCATGCAGTTCTCCTGAGTAATTGCCAATGATATTTTTATAGTCCACTTTGGAGCTCTTTTATCTTCTTTGTCACATTACCAAAGATATTTTTGCTCCATGCTTTTGCTTTGAATTTAAAAGAATTAGCACAAGCTCTGAACATATCACTTGGATGACCCTGAAAATTTGTCAACCAACTTTCTTGAACCATGATTAAGCCAAATAGCTCCAAATTTGAAATTTGTTTGGAAGTTAGCAGTCTTGTCCAAAAAAGTTAGTTTAACTGGGCTGTGGTCAGAGCCAAAAATGGGAAAGTTATGAACCCTATACTTAGGGCATTGATACAACCACTGAGAGTTGGCCATAACTCTATCAAGCTTTTCAAATATAACAGTATTGTCCTTATGACCAGTAGTCCATGTAAACGGAACTCCAGAAGCATTAAGACTTGAGAGGCCTCCCTAATTTTGGAAGTTCACAAATTGTAACATGTAGTTTGTGACTACTCCTTGACCCCCTCCTTTTTCATTTAAACTAGTAGTGGCTACCGCATCTGCATGCGCATTTAGAGTAGCATAAATACCTCTTCGGTCAACAAACGTAGTATATTGTTTGAATAGCTCACGTTTTTCACTTGGATCATCACATATAATAATAAAAGCCTCAAGTACTCCCCTCGTTACTTCCGCATCTTCATTAGGGGCCTTTCTAGTTGTACCTCCTAGTGCCATTTGTCTTAGATATGCTCCATTATAGAAACGCGGAGTCAAAGCAAATGCTTGACAATGTAACGGAATGTTCATCTTTTCCCATCTACTGACCACAATTTCCTCAACATTAGAAAAATATTCTTCATGCACTCTATCTCTTGTCATTATATCTTTTATTTCACCAAGCATGCTACCCATTTTTTTCATAATTTTCACCCATTCTTTGTCCATCACCATCACAGAATTTTACCAACAAATATATGGGCTTTGTAATCTTTATGACAGAATCTACCTCATCCCAAAAACTATCACTTTGCACGAACTCAACAACTTTGGCCGCTTGGTGCGTGTGTTTACATCTTGATTTTTCAACCAATCTTTCCATGCTTTGAGAACAATTGTAGTTGCTAAGGCCTCTATACACATACTAAGTCTCTTCAACAAAATATAATGAGATGCAAACCTAGTTTTCGCAACCTTCAATAACTCCAACTTAGAATGACTCATGAACATGGTCAAAGCCTGAATATGGTTTCAATAGAACTTCACAATTGACTTTCCTTTTTTGTAAGTGCTCCTAAGCCAATCAAATTTTTCTGTTAGATCTTTAAAATTGAGATTCAATGTATGAACAACACATGGAGACCAAAAGATATGTTTGTGTACTTTTCAAATTTCTTGTCCGGAAGCAACACAATTCTTTGCATTATCGATTACAACTTGAATGACATTGATTCCCTCCACTTGTTCAATTGCTTTAAGCAAATAATCAGCAATCTCTTTACTACTTTTTGTTACTCCTGAAAAATCATCCGCATACAAGAACATACATCCTCGACTGTTTACTGCAACAACATTAATGAGTGGATTGTGCTTCATGTTTGACCATCCATCTAGCAATATGGATACCCCGTGTGTGAGCCATGTCTCTCTAACAGGTTTCAACTCATTTTCAATACCATTTTTGCATGCATCGAGTAGAGTGGTTCTACCTCTTTCATACCTAGGAGCCTTGTACCCTTTAGGTCCATTGTTTATGGCAGTGACCATCTCATGGATTTGTTGATTCCTCAATACATTGAACGGTACGCCATTAGTGGAAAACGCTCTAATAACCCTCATGTCAACTGCTTCTCTAGTTATAGTTTGCATCGCTTATTGAATCGGGTTTGTTGTTTCACCTTTGCCACCACCTTTGATCTTTTCCTCCTATCGTGCCTTGTTTCTCAAATTTTGAAGTAACTCAAAATTTTTCTGAACTACACCACAACAAGCAATATCTGCACTTTTTCAGACTCGAAGACCTAAAGTTTAAAAAAAAAAATTAAAAAATAAACAAAAATAATAATTAATAAATAATAATAATTTTTGTAATATAATTAGTACCTATGAGATGATAACTGATGCGAGTAGAAGATTTGTATGCCTTCTTGCAGTAATTGCACCTCCATTGTTTTGTCTTACCCGATGTCTCTAAAGTAACTTCACTTACTAATAGGGGTTTCACCCTTGTTTTAGCATTTTCGAACAGTGAAGTTTGTTGCGTAGTCCGCCTGGATAATTGAGGTTGATTCAGTATTTTCCCTTATTGTTCAGCTTTTGTGCAATCATCTTCTTCATTCTCGTTGGATGAGAATGAGTTGATATCATGTTGGGGTATTTCTGGTTCCTCTATTTCTTCTCTTGCCAAAAACCTTCTCTTTTTTTTCATCTTTTTTTCTTCTTCTTTTTTTTTTTTTTTTTTTTTTTTTGAGGATTTGGTGTGGTTTCTTTTGCAATTTAATACAATAGTGCATAAATTTATACTCATATTTGTTTATTAGGTTAAATGTATTTTGTAACACATATACCTAAGGACCTTAACCATTTGTTGCTTGTACCATATTTATTTTCGATGAATTTATGCAGTCACGTTCTTTGTTTTTTATTTCGATGCATGTACAAACCATGTTTGTTTTTATTGCGATCCATGTACCCAACCATGTTCTTTGTTTTTATTTTGAGGCATGTACCAACCATGTTTGTGTTTATTGCGATTCATGTATCCAACCATGTTACAAATCATTGCTTACAAATCATCAATGCTACAAAATAAAAATGATTGCTCATAATAAGTAATACTATAAAATATAATTATAAAAGTATTATTATCAATATTTTTATATACAAACTAATTTACAGTCTTTAACGAATTTAGAAGGAATAGAACTGAAAACCGTACGTCTATGTCTACTCTTTGACGAATGATACCTTAGGTTCTAGTGAATCCTGTACCCGAATCGAACTATGATGTGTTATAAACTAGCACTCAAATTAAACCCTCTTATTGACAATTGTAGTAAAGATGTAAGTAGGGATCGTTCTAGGCCGGGGATTAGGAGGGATTGCTAATCTACTCAAATTAAACTCTAAAACACTAAACTACACTCAAAAACAGAAAACTAGACTCTAATAACTTAAAACAAACTAGAATGACTCAAAACAGCTCAAAACAAGCAAATTGACTCAAAATAGACTCTAGAGAGTGATTTGGATGAAAATTCAAGTAAGTAGACTCAAAACACTAACAAAGGACAAGTTTGGACAGATTCTAACTAATTTGGCACAACAAAGTAAAGGGAATTGGGTTTTTGACGAATTTAAAGTAAAGACAAGTAAATTAAAGACTTAAACAAGTTTGGCACGAAATTGAAGGAAATTATGGGTGATTGGCTAGCTAGAGGGTTGTGACATCCCACATCGCCCAGGGGAGTGATCCTTAAATGTATATTCCCACCCCTACCTAGCAGGAGGCCTTTTGGGAGCTCACTGGCTTCGGGTTCCATCGGAACTCCGAAGTTAAGCGAGAGGGGGGCCAGAGCACTCCCAGGATGGGTGACCCACTGGGAAGTTGCTCGTGAGTTCCCAGAAACAAAATCGTGAGGGAATGGTAAGCCCAAAGCGGACAATATCGTGCTAAGGTGGTGGAGCAGGCCCGGGAAGTGATTCGCCCCGGGCGGGGATTTGACAATTGGTATCAGAGCCAATCCCTGGCCGGAAGTGCGCTGACGAGGACGTCGGGCCCCTAAGGGGGGGTGGATTGTGACATCCCACATCGCCCAGGGGAGTGATCCTTAAATGTATATTCCCATCCCTACCTAGCACGAGGCCTTTTGGGAGCTCACTGGCTTCGGGTTCCATCAGAACTCCGAAGTTAAGCGAGAGGGGGGCCAGAGCACTCCAAGGATGGGTGACCCATTGGGAAGTTGCTCGTGAGTTCCCAGAAACAAAATCGTGAGGGAATGGTAAGCCCAAAGCAGACAATATCGTGTTAAGGTGGTGGAGCGGGCTCGAGAAGTGATCCGCCCCGGGCGGGGATGTGACAGGGTTCTTCTCCACACATGACACACTTGCATACAAATTGATTTCCAGTTGCTTTTTCAATATATCATGAACCTTAACGCCCCAGATTAACCGTGAACATCACTAATTAACCCTCAAATTTTCCTTAAGTCGTTGAATTGGATGGAAAACGCATCGGCAACCAAATTATTCTTCAATAGTTCCCTACATGAACATCATAATAGAGATACAATCAAAGATGATTAAGCTTTGTGAAAATCATAAGCATTGACAAGGCATCCATAACTATGAACAACATGATACTCCTGCCAGGAATTCACTTAACGCGATCGTTTATAAGCGACCTCCACTACTTGTAAATATAAGTTTGTAACTATTAAGTGAAACTCCCTTATATTTTAGCATCAAATTCGTGCATGCAAACTAAGTAGGCCTCCTTAATCAACATACAAGAATAAGTTATCAATCAAGCAGTTAAGCAAATTGCATTCACAATTTATGAAATCACAACTTAAGGTAATCAATTTATGTTGCAAATATGTTCATGGCTTTGAAATTCCCCCTAGCTAAAAGGAGTTTAGCTCCTCATGTTCACAAAACAAAGACAATTAAATTTAAACATTGAAAACAAAAGTAAAAGACACCTAGAACACTCCAGCAATCCAAACTTGAATGGCAAGCATGTCCAAGGTTCCTTCTCCTTCTTCTTTGCTGCGGCACAAGGTTTGGGTGAAGGTTTTAGTGGTGAATTGTGGTGGTGGATGGATGTAGGTGAGTTATGGTGAAGGATGGAATGATGGGTTATTGAATGGTGTGGCAAAACATTGTGTTTATAGGGTTAGGGAGACAGCAAGGAATAGGAAAGGATAATGAATTTAGCTATTTAATCCCACCAGAAAAGGCTAACCAAAATCAGGGAAATCCGGAAAGGGAATACTTGGCAGATTTTAAGAAAAAGGGTAAGTGTTTTGCGGCAAGGAAGAGGAAAGCGTAAGGTGGTGCGGCATTGATGTATGGAAGGGTTTAGGACTTCTAAAATATTTATTTAAGTGTCCTAAATTATTTAGGGATCCTCCTTGCAGCTGAAACTTAAGTAATATAGGATCATGACAAAATCAGAAAACTTGGCTAACATTCCTTCTTTCTTGCTGGGCTCCTTAACTTCCTTTTTCTTGAATTAATTTATCCAGATTTGTAGCACATTCCTAGCCTCTTTTGACTTCAAATTCGTCCATCCACCTTGCTTCATTCATAAGCTATCCATTCCAAGCCCAAAACTGCTCCAAAATGCTCTAAAATGTATTTTCTTGCCACTTTTTCCATTTGGAACTACAAACACACGAAAATAGCTTAAAATACTAAAATAAGTAGGAACTAACTAAGTAAATGCAAATAAATAAGTTAACAAAGTCGCATAAATATGCTCCTATCCAACTACGGAGTCAAACCGTACTCGGTATCTAGCAACTATGATTTAGATCATGAATTATTTATTTATTTATAGCATTCAAACTTTCTTAGATTTCGGTCTATATTTGGTGGTTTTGTGATTATTTCAATTTTTGAATTTTTCTGCTTTCTCTCTTTAATACTTTTCATGTGTATTCACTTGGGAAAAATACTTAAGTTTTAATGATTTTAATGCTGCAGGATATATTTTCTTCTGGAGTCATAGAATCTGCAACAATTTTCCAAGTATACAAGGAGGTTGCTGGCCTTTCAGGGCTTGACTTTGCTTACAAAGACAACACTGTAGTATACCATACAAAGGTTTTTTTTGTTTTTTTTCCCCTTTTGCCCTTTTTTATGTACTCTTACCTTTATTTTTTTGTTCTCTTGACAAGTAAACAGACAATGCAGTATTTAATGAAAAGACGTATGAATATAATACATGTATAACAAAGGTGGGCATAATGGATAGTACAGTACATTGCATAGCTTTAACATGTGTTTACACTTTCATGATGTGGTTTAGATTTCTGTTCCATATTAATTTCGTATTTCATATTAAAGAATGTGGAGTTAATTAAAATAGGAGAAAATCATTTAGAGCTGTAGCGGTTCTGATGAAGGTGTTATGGATGTTCGAGGAGATTTGATTCAAATTTATGGATTTGGATAAGAAACTTAGAACCCCTAATCTTTTCATTCAGTTTTAAGAGTTGAAATTAACATGCTTGTGCTTCTCTTTATATAAGGGATTGAGAAATTTTTTGTTTACTATTCTGGGGTGGGAGGGTACTGTCAGATACAACAGATTGAGGAATTTTAATCAATTTGATAAATTAAAAATTGAGAGTTGGCAATCTACACCAAAAATTGGTAACTAAATTGGCTAATAGGTTTTCAATTCCATGTTATTATTTCCTATGATGATTTTTTTTTTTTTGCCTTTTTTTGGACATTTTTTTGTTTCTATGTATTGTCTAAGAAAATTGCGGTTTCTTAGTCGTGTGACATAATTTTGTTTTTATTTTTATTTTTTAGTTTTTCCTGTAGCGAAGGGATTGTTTTGTTGCAAATAGCAACGCTGTGCTCCAATCTGTTTAGGGCTCAGAGCTAGATCTTTCAAGTTTGGGTGCTGTGAGTTTTAATTACAGAAGCAAAAGTACCCTTAATTGGCTACGTTTGGACTCTCAAGCTGTATATTGCCCTGTTACTGTTCACGAATATTCGGATAACCGTTCTAATTTCATAGGGACAGCCGTTAGGCAGCATCTTCACTGTTTATGGTGGAAAATGGAATCTGCAACCGATAAGGCCATGTATAGACACTGGTACCATGTTTGGTTGGCTTATTCTGCTTTTTTTTTCATCTGAATTCTTCTCTTCTCTGAACTTATGAAAGAATTCCTGATAATGTAACAATGTTGGAAGTTGGTGGTTATCGAGACTCTCATTGCTGCAATCCTTGTCAATTAGGGTTAGTGTTTTACCCATCATATAACTCTCGGCTAGGGTTTATGGTTTTATCCTAGATACTTAGTAGTCATGTTGTCTTTTCCCTTCAATTAAGGAAATTTGCTTTCTTGTTATTGTAAATAGATTAGGAGTGATTAAGGGAGTGATTAAAGTCAATTCACTTCTCTCTTCCCTATATATGTTTGAGTCCTTGTAATGTGTTTCTCACGTAAAAAATATATACAAACACTTCTAAATTTTTTCACATGGTATCAAAGCAGGAGCTCTAAATTCCTGGCTCTGTTGTTTCCGCTGTGTGTTCTTCGTTTTTTCTTCACGCCAAGATGGATGAAGACAATTCTTCTGAAGCTGAAAGCTCCTTGGCTGCTTCAGCTCAATCTGACGTTGAAGTTAACCCTAACCAACGTCTTAGCTCCGTTTTGTTAAATGAATTCAACTACCTTCCCTGGGCTCGAGCTATCTCTCTTGCATTGGGAGGAAGATCCAAGCTAGGTTATATCAACGGTGCCATTACGGCACCTGAAACTACCTCTTCTACCTATGAGTCGTGGCCGTGTAAGGACCAATTGGTCATGTCTTGGTTACTTAATTCCATGGAGCGTAGAATTGCTGAAATATTCTGCTATTCAGAATCATTTATGCACCTATGAAAGCAAGTCCAAGAGATGTATGGCAACCAAAAAATGATGCACGTGTCTTTCAGCTCAAGAAGGACATCTCAAGTCTACAACAAGCAGGAAAGCCCTTTGTTCAACACCTTGGCAGCTTGACAAGCATGTGGAATGAGCTCGATGTTTAGCGTCCTCATACTGCTGATGCTACTGTTTTAATCAAGACTGCTAAGGAGGACAAGATCTTTCAACTATTGGCAAGTTTGGGCCCTCAGTTTGAAGATCTTAGAAGCCATATTCTGATGAACTCTGAGCTTCCTCCTTTCTCTGGAGTCTGTGCCATCATCCAAAGGGAAGAAGTGAGGAAGAAAGTGATGAGTCAAGGGACTAAGACTAGTATATCTGAAACTAGGCTTACATCTCGAGCAACAATTGATTTGATGAGAGGGCCTACAAAGGAAAAAGGCCTGATTTAAAGTGCAACTATTGTGGCACCACGGGGCATACTAGAGACAGGTGTTGGATCCTTCATCTTGAGTTAACAACATAAGACCTTAAAGGAGAATAAGGGCTTCCAAATGAGTCTGAGCTACCCTTCTCACAGGGCCAACCATGCAGCAATCTCTACAACTGAGGGAATGTCAAACTTCACAGCCAATCTTGCAGAGCTGATCAATCAATTTGCTGCCTTTCTCCAGAAAAGACAGATGAACAATGAGTGTGGAGAAGCTCATGTATCTGAAGAAAAGAATCACACTGCCTTGCTGGGAAAGTTTACTGGTTTTCTAGCTGAAAGTGACCGTGTTCCACATGGAGATATTTCAGGTAGAATGAATGCATTCTCAACTGCCCTTAATGTTAGTAGTACGCATGATTATTGGATCATAGATTCAGGTGCCACGGATCACATGACCAACCAACTTACTAACTTGCATGATTTTAAGAAAATGTCCATCAGTTCTCAAATGTCTCTAGCCAATGGAAAAGGTGCACCAATTGTAGGGAAGGGAAAAATCAAACTGTTTTCAAACTTTCTTAAGTCAGTAGCTCTTTATGTTCCTTTTTTTCCGTTCAAGTTGTTATCTGTTGGAACCATTACAAACTTTCTAAATTGCCTAGCCATTTTCTCTCCCCATAATGTTGCTTTTCAGGACATCACCACCAAGAGGACGATTGGTGAAGGTTTCTTTTTGAATGGAGTATATTATCTAGCTAAAGATCTCAAGCAACCCAAGGCCTTCCAAGTTAGTTCATGTGTAGCTCAGAACCAACACCTTTGGCACCAATGATTGGCACATCCCTCTGAAAAAGTGATGTCTTTTTTGTTTCCCAAGCTGTGTAAGGACAAGTTGCAATGTGTTGTGTGTCACTTGTCTAAGTTTGCTAGGCTACCTTTTGATCCCTCCTTGTCTAGGGCTAGTAATTCTTTTGAAATCATACATTCAGATATTTGGGGTCCAATTCTAGAGTCATTTGATGGTTTTAAGTACTTTGTAACCTTTGTTGATGATTTTACAAGGATTATTGGGTTATATATTTTGAAATCTAAGAGTGAGCTTGCAAATGTCTTCCAAGATTTTCATAAACTTGTTAGTACTCAATTCTCATCTAAGATTTGCATATTAAGGTCCGACAATGGCACTGAATATATGTCTCATAACATGTCTCAATACCTAAGCATTCATGGCATTTTACATCAAACATCGTGTGTTGGCACACCCTAGCAAAATGGGATTCCCAAGAGGAAAAATCGAAACCTTCTTGGAAAAACAAGGGCTCTCATGCTTCATATGCATGTACCAAAGAGATTCTGGTCACAAGGAGTGCTTACAGCTGCATACCTTATCAATAGACTTCGTAGTAAGGTACTAGGTTTCAAATCTCCCCTTGAAGTACTGAATAACAGAAAGATCAACATTTCTCACTTAAGGGTATTTGGTTCTACATGCTTTGTTCACATTCAATCACTTCACCGTGACAAGCTCGATCCTAGAGCAACTAAGTGTGTTTTTACGGGTTATTCATCTACCCAAAAGGGATACAAATGCTACAATCCGGTCACTAAAAGGCTTGTTGTCTTAAGCGATGTTAAATTTGGTGAAACAACTCCCTATTTCTGAAGAAAAGTGGATGATCAAGGTTAGGGGGAGTCCTTACATGACTTGTTCCCTTTGCCTAGTATTCTTCTCTGCCAAGACAATCAGGCAGTGCATGACACTCTAGTTGTAACACATGCACCTCCATCTCATGTACCTGGTCCACCATCTCAAGTTCCAACTCGAATGAACCCCTCAAGGTCACGTCAACCACCAGTGAGGCTTCACGACTATGTTACTTACAATGTCAAGTATCATCTCACAGATTTTGTCACTATAAACAATTTTCACCCACTCATGCAACTTTCCTCAGTGCCTTAGACAGTTCGTATGAGCCACAAACCTTTCAAGCAGCCAATGAGCATGAAGTTTGGAGGACTGCTATGAAAGATGAGCTCAAGGCCCTCCATGATAATAATACATGGAGTGTTGATAGACTACCTAAAGAAAAGAAGGCAGTAGGTAGTCGTTGGGTGTATAAAACCAAATACAACTCAGATGGGACTATTGAAAGGCACAAGGCTCATTTGGTAGCCCGTGGCTTCACTCAGATTTATGGTTTGGATTACAAGGAAACCTTTGCCCTAGTTGCCAAAATGAGCATGGTACGAGTACTGTTGTCAGTTGCAGTGAATCAGTCTTGGCCTATCTATCAAATGGATGCCAAGAATGCTTTCCTACATGGTGAGTTAGAAGAGGAAGTCTACATGAAATTGTCACCTGCTCACTCACAATCCCATGATCCAGACATGGTGTGTAAACTTCACAAATCTATCTACAGATTAAAGCAATCACCACGAGCTTGGTATGCTAAACTTAGTTCAGTTCTTGAGGAATTTGGTTTCCAAAGAAGCAATGATGATTCATCACTCTTTGTTCGAACTGGCTATGTGGGAAAATTGGTGGTTCTGATTTATGTCGATGACTTAATAGTGACAGGTGACAATGGTGAAGAAATTCATTCTCTTACGCAAGCCCTTCAACTCAAATTTGCTCTTAAAGACTTGGGAAGACTCAAGTACTTCCTAGGTATTGAGCTTACGACATCCTAAATGGGGCTTTTTCTCAACCAAAGAAAATATGTCCTTGATCTCTTAAAGGATGCTAACTTGGTGGATTGCAAACCTGCACGTACCCCCATTGACAACAAACTACACCTCAGTACACATGGTGAAGTTCTCACCAATGTCATTGAGTATCAAAGGCTGGTAGGCAAACTTATATATCTTACTATCACTCGACCTGATATCGCATACACTGTGAGCAAAGTGAGCCAGTTTATGCGTGCCCCCATTGTGGTTCATATGCAAATTGTCAAGAGAATCCTTCATTATCTCAAATGGTCAATTGGTAGAGATCTCTTGATGACAAAGAATGACAACACTAAAGTCATGGCATACACCGATGCAAATTGGGCTGCGAACCACCTTGATCGCAAGTCTACTATAGGATTCTATACCTTCGTGGGTGGAAATTTGGTTACATGGCGCAGGAAGAAACAAAGTGTCATAGCACGATCCAGTGCTGAGGCAAAATATCGAGCTCTAGCCTCTGCAGCCTGTGAACTTATTTGGCTGAAAAGTCTTCTCTCTGATTTAGGGTTCTCCAATAATCAACCAATGTCCTTGTTCTATGATAATCAAGCCGCCATGCATATTGCCTCTAATCCTGTCTTTCACAAGAGAACAAAACATATTGAAGTTGACTGTCACTATGTTCGAGCACAAGTGCAATCCAAAGTCATCGCCACTCACTATACACGCAGTCATGATCAGTTGGCGGATATTTTCACCAAGCCCCTTTCTACTACTTAGTTTTTACGAATTTTGTCCAAGCTTGGCTCAAGGAATCCCCTCGATCCAGCTTGAGGGGGAGTGTTGGAAGTTGGAGGTTATCGGGACTCTCATTGCTGCAATCCTTGTCAGTTAGCGTTAGTGTTTTACCTAGCATATAACTCTCGGCTAGGGTTTAGGGTTTTATCCTGGATACTTAGTAATCATGTTGTCTTTTCCCTTCAATTAAGGAACTTTGCTTTCTTGTTATTGTAAATAGATTAGGAGTGATTAAGGGAGTGATTGAAGTCAATTCACTTCTCTCTTCTCTATATATGTTTGAGTCCTTGTAATGTGTTTCTCACATAAAAAATATATACAAACACTTCTAAATTTTTTCACAAACAATGTTCTAAACATCACTAAACTCGGAGTGCCAATAAAGACCACCGTATCAGCTACTGTCTTGGAGGAGGAACTAAATGGCATGGTCACTACCCGTCCACTTCCATTGGGGCAGTCTATAATGAAAAAGGTAAGTTATCATTTTTTGGCCTGGTTTATTCTTTTAATTATAGTATTCTATACATTCATTTATTTAATGTCTTTTAGCAGGGTGAAAAGCAATGTGATCACTTCTATTCTGTTACAATAACCGAAGCGGAAGCAAGAACTGAATTTGTCTGCCAAGGGCAATCGCTTGGAAAGGCAAGTTCAAGGTTAAATCTTAGCTCTCTTCGTACACGGTTTACCTGGAAAGTAACTATTTATATATGTTCTACTATTTTAACTTATCAAGTTATGTGGACGAAATTGTCTTTTTGCAGCTATTATACTTTGATCAGGAAAAGGTTGGTGGATTGATCCTTTGCCTACAGGTACCAAGACTTTTCTATTAAAACTCTTACAGCCACGACCAGGATTAAGTTATAGCAATCACAATCAAGTAAAGCACAGATCCTTATTCATATAAGAAAAACATCTTTACACTAACCTGATAAGCCACCATTCGAAGATACCATGGATGCTGCTCTAACTAAGAATAATACTTAGTTCTTAATCGAGCGCACATCTGTGAGAGCAGAGGTCACAATATATATATATATATATATAGGTTGCTTAAGGGGAGGTATCCCCATTTTTTCAAAAAAATGGGGACACGCTCCCCACCTTTAGATTGACTTTAATGGAATTGTGTGGTTGAGATTAAAACACAGGTCACATAATCTCAACCACACAATTTCATTAAAGTTAAATCCAACAGTGGGGAGCATGTCCCCATTTTTTTGAAAAAATGGGGATCCCTCCCCTTAAGCAATTCCTATATATATATATATATATATATATATATATATAGACATATATCTCTCTCAATCCAAAAAGGATTCCCTATTAAAATCCCTACAAGAAACAACTTATGTCTCCTAATCCATATCAGTTCACCACTATGATAGACTCCTTTATCAACAAGAACTCATATTCATCTTCCTATAAGGCTTTCTTAGACTAATTGGTCCAAATAGCTAATGTCAGTTCACCGAAAACTCATGTTCATATTCTTACTTCTCCCACTTGAACATTAGACACATATCAAGCACAACCTTCACCAATTATAAGAAGTGATCACATAGCCTTATTCAAGATTTTATCATCATAACTAATGTCCATTGCATTTCAAAACACAGAAACCAAGAATCTCATACTACTACCAAAAACAGCATTGATTCAAGACTCACATGTATCCAATATGCAAATATGACTCATGGTTAACACAAAATAGTCTAGAATATGCTCCCACTTTTCAAAAGATCATAACATATATTAATCTTCAATGAAAAGCAACATTTCAATGACTGAATAAAAAATTCATTAACTATAAACCTTTTAAAAACAAACAAATTGCTTTTCAAATTATCATATGAATCTAACCTTCTAACTTAGTCCATCATCAAAACCCCAACACTCTAAAACCGAAGCATTGAGTCTCGAGATACTTCTTAAAAAATAAAAAATAAACTAACAAACTAGACATAAGTAAGCTAGCTCAGACCAAGATTGCAAGCACAGTCCCAAATTGAATTACTCACATAGCCGCAACTTTCAAGTTCTTCGAAACAGACCAATTACTCCCACTGATCTAGACTCTCCAACACTTCTGAAACTCTCCAATAGGCAGTGCTTTAGTCAAAGGATCTACAATCATCAAAGTAGTACTAATGTGCTGAACTTCAATCATCCATTTCTTTACTTGTTTTCTCACTTTACGAAATTTTACATCCATTAACCTCGAAGCAGAAGTTCTTCTGTTATTTTTTGCAAAGAACACAGCAGAGTTGTTGTCATAAAACATTCTCACAGGTTTTTGAACTAAATTTACAACTTTCAAATCAGAAAGTTCTTCAACCAAACAGCTTGCTTCATTCCTTCGAAACATGCTACAAATTCTGCTTCCATAGTGGATGTAGCAATAACAATTTGTTTAGCACTCTTCCAAGAAACTGCACCACCAATTAGCATGAATATGTAACCACCTGTTGACTTTCTATCATCCACATCACCAGCCAAGTCTGAGTCAGTGTATCCTTCAAGTTCCAGAGTTTCACTTTTGCCATAAACCAACATGAAATTCTTGGTCCTTTGCAAATATCTTAGAACCTTTTTAACAGATGTCCAATGCACTTCTCCCGGATTTGCTTGAAACCTTCCGAACACTCCCACTATGAAAGCAATGTATGGGCGTGTACAAATGGTTGCATACTTGAAACTGTGAGTATGATATTGAAGGCGCAATACAATCTACAAATGAATGTTTCTTTCATTGGTTCTTGGATACTGTACCATCATTTTAGTTGCTCTATGTAGAAACTATTCATTCTTGTTCCGACTAATACATTCAATCCCCACAGCTAAGCATGGGCACATTTTCTAGTCCTACTTAAACAAGGCTTTCTAATAAATATGAAAAGCTAAGTAAAATAATAAAATAACAAAAATAAAAAGTGTCCTATTTAAACTGAAATTCGGACTACACATAGAATCGGACTTTTGACCAACCAAATCAACTCTGATTTGGTCCCAAAAGGTCATTTTTTAAAGCTTAAGACATCTCCAACAAATATTCAAAATGAACTTTCCTCAAACAATGCCTTCTTGACCTTCAAAATACCCAAAATGTCCAAAAACGTCAATCTGGAAAGTTGCACGCTGGGCCTTCTTTTCTTCACTACGGTCAAATGGCTTGGTAGAAAAAATATGGAATTTTGGCACAATTATCTTGAAAGACTCACGAATCTTTTCCAATTTCCAAAATTCTTTCGTTTAACTACTTTTGGCTCAAAGTAGATTCGCATGTCCTACAATTAGAATATATAACAAAGTATCCAAATTCAGAAAAAGTAACCAATATATTAATATTAAGAATAGGAAATATATATAGTATAATAATGACTCATCAAGCCATTCAACAAAGAACATAAACTTTCAAATTCAAAAAAATAACCAATATATTAATATTAAGAATAGGAAAAATATATAGTATAACAATGACTCATCAAGCCATTCAACAAAGAACATAAACTTTTATTTCTCCAACGAAAACCACTAATCATTAAAATTCTAAAAAGAACCACACTAATTAACAATTTGAAAGCTTCAAGTCATATAAGCAAAATAAACCACAAACATCCACGAGACAAAATTCAAAATGATAGCAGGAAAAAGAAGGCAAAAAAGGAAAAAAAATTTCGTGAGTACAGAGCGGAAAATATTATTGACGAGTGATCATGTCCTTTCTCCTTTGAGCAGCATGCTTTGTCCTTCTCAAGTCTTCTTAAGCTTTGAGGTACGAATCTCTAATTGTGCTCATTTTTCTGACAACCACATCCATCTGCATCCGCTCCCTTGGTGACAGTACACAGCATGAAAGTCCTATAAGCATCACTGAAGCCAAGCATTCCTTTAATTTCTTTGCTTTCACCTAGCCACGATTTTTACATCTGAATGGAGCTTGTTCTCGTACTATGTCATGGTTAACATCACTATCTGCTTTCAGGTTGAGGACAATTGAAGGGTCAACAACGTCCATGACATGGTCAGGCAAAGCCATGGCTACAAATTGGTGAATGCTTAGATCACCTTTGAAAATGTCATCGGTATGTCTTTTTCCTGTGAAAATTTCCAGCAACAGTATCCCATAGCTGTAGACATCTCCCAGTGTGGAAACTTTGCCTTCTATGCCATACTCTGCCAGGACATACATACAATAAGATATCGTATGCAAATGACGATTAGGACAATATCTTCTTCAGATTTTTATGTTACTTATCTTCCAAGAAAAAAAAGGCAGTAATATATATATATATATATATATATATATATATATTTCATAAATAGAGATTAATTATTTGGTTTTTAGTAATAATTTATTAAGAACATAAAAAGAAAGTTAGAATGATAAAAACTCATACCTGGAGGAATGCAGCCTATAGAACCCTTTAGCTGAGATGACATGGTTTGCCTGAAGGCAGGATCATTTGGTGTTTCGAAGAGAAACCTTGCTAAACCAAAATCTCCAACATGGGTTATCTTCATCAAGAAGTACGTTGCTCGACTTCAAATCACAATGAACAATGGCCGTTTCACAATGGTGATGGAGATAATCTAATGCAGAAGCTACACCAATGGCAATATCCAATCTTTGGATAAAGCTTAATTTCTTATTTAGAGATTGGTCCTCTTCCCTTGGATACAACCATAAGTCAAGACTTCCATTTGCCATGAACTCGAAAACTAGACTTTTGAAGTCCTTACCCTGATTATCAATGCTCAAGCATGCAGTTATGATCTTGAGAAGATTACAGTGCCTTATACTCCTTAAAGCTTTGCATTCATCTATGAAACTCTTAGAAGCTTCTTGTTGTTGAAGGTTTAATACCTTAACAGCAACTATCGTTCCATCACTAGGAATTACCCCTTTATAAACATAACCAAAACTTCCCGAACCAATAATATTATCCACAGAGAACCCGTTAGTTGATTCAGCAAGCTGTGAGTAGGAGACACCTGATTTCCAATCTTTATAAGAACACAAAGTGACAAGTCTATATCTTGACTTTTTCAACATTGAACAAGCACCAAAGAAGCACGATAGAGCAATTATGAATGCAAGTGCACAAGGTATAAAGATGACGACTTTATGCAGTCCTCGAGATGAATGGTGCTTTCTTGGGGGGCATGGAGGTAGATATAATTGCGGGATGCGACCACAGAGCCTATGATTTCCAAGGACAGAGACACCACTAAAATTTGCAAAAATACCTTCTTTAGGCAAATCGCCCTCGAAATCATGATACGGAAGATTGAAATACTTGAGAGCACCAAGCTTGCCTATGAATTCAGGAATCTGCCCGGACAAGTTGTTGCTTGAAATATCAAGTTTTTTCAAGCGTTTTAAATCTTTAAGAGTTTGAGGAATTGTTCCTTCAAACTTATTACCTTGCAAATACAAGTGCTCCAAACTAGTACAATTGCAGAGGGACTTCGAGATTGCACCTGATAAATTGTTTCTTAATACATTTAGCTCCGTGAGATGCACTAAATCACCCACCTCAAAGGGCAGCAGACTAGTCAAATAGTTGTTAGATAGGTCTAAAGAAATTGAAAGGGTTGAAAGCTACATATGCATTTTAGGTATGGTGCCTCTAAGGTTGTTACTTGAAAGGTTAAGATCTAATAGGTTTTGGCAGTTTCCAAGACTTGGAGGTATACTACCCTTAAACCTGTTTAACTCCATGTGGAGGTTTAACAATGAAGTCATGTTACCAAGGGAAGACTGGATTGACCCAGAAAATTTTTTATTATCCAAATACAGTTGCTCTAACTTCCCTAGCTTCCCAATTTCATGAGGGACACTACCACCCAAATGGTTATCTTCTATTGATAGAGTGGTCAAGTTTATAAGGTTTCCAATTCCCCTAGGGAGGTTTCCATGTATAAAATTTTCCCCCAAACTAAGATAACTAAGTTGGGTCGAAAGGTTGGCTATGCATCCAGGAATTCCTCCTCCAAAATTATTATTGAGCAAACCCAAAATCTTCAAACTAGTGCAATTAACCAAGAAACTAAGAATACTCAAACCTCCAGTTTTTCCATTTCCCAGTCGATTACTTCAAAGTTTAGGACAAATAAGCTTCCCAAATTTCCTAAGCTTTCACCAGGGACTATTCCAGATAGGGCATTTTGAGAAAGATCGAGCACCTGAAGTCTAGAAGAATTTGACAATGATATAGGAATATTTCCTCTAAATTTGTTCCTACCGTAGTAAAGGTGTACGAGATTAGGAAGCATAGTGCCAAGATTTGGAAGTAGCTTTCCATGCAACTAGTTTCCAATAACACTGAAAATATTTATGGAGGAAATATTGTAGATTGAAGAAGGGACCATACCAAATAGATTATTCAGCTCAACTACGAACTCCTCCAAGTTCATTGAGTATTCTTCCTTGAAAATTGTTGTTGCCAAGATAAAGACTGCTCAACAAAGAAAAGTTTCTTATCCAAGGTAGGATGGTTCCAGTGAGATTGTTACCATAAAGTGATAAATCTTTTAAATTCAACAATGAACTGAGTTCGTTTGGAATGGAACCCTTAATCTGATTGCTTTTCGGATTAAGCAATCTTAAGTGTGTGCATTACGACAAATTAGTTGGAATTTTCCCATGGAAGGAATTATCAGAAAAGTTGAGATATTGTAGGCTTTGTAGACGACCCATTTCTGGAGGAATTTCCCCATGAAAGTTGTTGTCTATCAAATTGATTCCAATAAGATAAGTAAGATTTCCAATGGAATGTGGAATAGAGCTTACCAACTTTTGAGATTTTAGGTTCAACATCAAGACTCTTTTGGTGGAACGCTGGCAAGAAACCCCAACCCAACTGCCGAAATGGATGGGATAATGATTCATTTCTTGAAGTCTAGAAGAGCCAAGCGATCAGATTCATTTCCAAGCAAAGTAAGATTGTGAAGTGTTGTAGATTGGAGGCATGTGATGATGCATAAAAGAATGAACCCATGTAGGAATATGAACAAAACCAGTCTACGATTGGTACGTGAATGCTCCATCATTGTTCTAAGATAGAGAGCAAAACAAGTTAACTTAGTTTAATTTGCACAAATGCATAAAAGAGAAGAAATGCTATCACATAGAAGAAACATATGATTCAATATGTTTACAAAAAATGAGATGGCAACTATAAGAACAAAAAATAATTGAGCTCCGTCCTGCCGTACATCTTACAAGGAATAGAGGAGATTTTTCAAATGGGAGGGGAACCTTGTCAATTCTTAATAAATATTCTAGCCACACAAGAGTCTGATTGATGTGATCGCTCACAAGTAACATTTAGAAGGAAAAGTTTATAAGAAATTTGGATTATTAACCAAAGAGCTTTAGACAGTTTTAAGTCTCACTGAGGAAATAAGGACCTTGTATATGCTTATAAGTAATTGGGCTACTATTTATATTGTCAATTAATTTTATAGTGGAACGTGAACTTTCTTCATGGTATCAGACCAGGTTATCCCATGCATATGTGAAGCCCAAAGACCACACGTGCCACATGTCAACCAATTTGTGTTGTACACATGTTAGGTTTGAATTAGCCACACGTGAGGGGACGTGTTGAGAGTATGAATCCGACATTGGGAAAAGAATGAACCTTGCATGTGCTTCTAAGTAATTGAGTTATTCCCCATATTGTCAATCAGTTTTATTGTGAAACCTAAACTTTCTTTACTCCACCCTAACTAATCTAATTCCTAGTTTCTCAAGTTATCGAACGACAGATTGTAACGTGAAATGCACATATTTTCTGATTTCATATAAACAATTTAGCTTCATCGCAATCAACTGGTGGAGCTATATAATCCATATCTCATGATACATTACAGGGCTTAAAAGTCCGAAAGTAGTACGTATTAAACAGTTTTCCAAAACTATAGTTTGAACATGTCTACACAAGAACAAAACATATATGAAGGACAAAATTTCTTTCCATTTGGCTTTCACCACAATTAGGATTAGAAAAAGGGATTTGCTAGCCAGACTAGGTTCAAACCTCGCTAACCACGTCTATTTTTTCAAACGATAGCACTAATGCTTCTTGTGGGTCCCCTCATTTATTGATTTTAAAAAAGAAAGGGACATTTAAATCAAGGGGGAGCTTCTGTAAAAGTGATCTGAAACCCTAGTATTTATATGCTAAATGGGCTGCAAGATATTCCAAAGTGATCCCAGCAACTTAACCTTTAGTTTACATGTTTTTGCCTTATTTGGCACCTCCAAATCAGGCCAGATATCCTAATTCCATTTCCATTATGTTCCTGGTCTTCTAACAAGCCAGTTTCATCTTGGATTCTTTATTTGGGCTTCAAAACAGGCCACTAAATTTCTTTCCACGTTTGAATATGGGTCAGCTCCAAAAAATGGCATGTTTTCACTTCTTTTGCCTTCAAATTGATCCTAAAGTACATGTTGCACACTAACAAAAAATAAGGTAAAATGCAACCAGTTTAACTCAAAAACATCACAAAGAGACTAGAAATGGATGGTATAAATGCATGAAATATATGAGTTATCAAATACCCCCAAACCTGGTTTTCTCTAGTCCTCGAGCAAAACTATAACTAAAAACACACAAAAACAATAAAATCTAACTATAACACTTTCTTTCGCTGGCTAAACGATTGCACTGAGCATGTGCAACAAGCCTTTAAACATCTAGGTGTCCCTAATCGGAGGAGTTGTGTCTCCTGAGGGTTTACAGTGATGACACCTACAAACATCTATAGACTCTACAAACAAATTGGTTAAAGCATACTTGAAACAAACTAATAAGAACCAATGAAAGCTTAGTCATACATCTAAACCAAAAGTCTGCCACTTTAAAGAATTGTATCATGTGTAAAGTGTAAAAATATTACTCCATGACTCATGACTTCAAAGACACCATACTCAAATGCTAAAGATAGAATTCACCTCAACTTTAGTCCTCACAGATATCACTCAAATTTTCACTCTGATCCTAAGGTGTAGTCTTTCCACAAACACATGTGAGTGAAATTATGTAAAAGGGATTAAAAAATTCTCACATATCAAATATGAAATAAAAGCACAATTTCTGAACAGATCTCATGAAATGAATCAAACACTAAGAATATGGATAACACACATACTTACCATCGCCCATGAATAGATCATCAAAGAATAGCTAAGTCGTTCGCACGGTTGTAATGTAAGGCTTAGGCTATGGGCTATGAAAGAAAGAATAGGAAATATTAGAGCTTGGGACATACCAAAGTGTCTTTGTTATGAAATAAGCAAGCTCTTCACTTGAATTCGTCGTTGTTATTTGTTCTTGGCATCCATGACCCATGCATGATAATGGGAAGATTTGGAAATTGCATCTTCTTTGATTTTTTTTTTTTTTGTAACTTTCATTTTTTTATTTGCAATTCCATCATATGTTACCTTGGTACACGCCACATTCTTGATCTAGAGCTCAATCTATCCGTGTCTTCATCACTTTAGTATTCCCCAAACTATAAGGTATGGCTGTAATGGGCTAAGATGGGTAGAGTTTGGTGTGGGTGATGAAAGAACTAGGCTAAAAGTGTTTGGCTGCAACAAGGGTGAATAGAGCACACAAAAGGACGGGAATTAGGCCTTTTAATGGTTAAAACATGCATAGCTTAACATCGTCCCAATGAGTTCATTCATAGGTGATAATAAACACATGGTATCTGCAACATAGGATTATTCTTAGCATTCAATCAAAGAGAAATAATGAGATCATTTAAAGTGAAATTGAAAGAAAAAGATAGGAGCAGAAACACTTTAAACCCTCTCAAAGAAGCAAATAGGCTCAAAATAACTCACTAGGGTAGTCTCCACTATTCTTCTTCCAGAATTTGAGCATGGTACTTTTTCATGACAACACTATAGTTTTGTTTGTAAACATAGCCCTCATATACATTCACATTAGAAAGCAAAAGCAAACTTAACCAAAACTAAAAACAAAGGAAAATTTTCAATCCCACACCCCGAAACCTACACTAAGCATTGTCCTTGATGCTTAAAAATGAATGGAATGCATGCAATGCAAATAGGCAGAGTATGTGGAATGGAGATAAAATAAAACTAAAAGACATGAATAAAAGGAAAGAACACAAACCCAGCTAGGTTGCCTCCTAGCAAGCGCTTTATTTAATGTCTAGGCGAAACATGGTATCATGATAGATGAACACCTAGGGTGGCAGGAAGTCAAGGTACCTCCGAACCTTGGTCGGAAGAAGTGGTTTCTTTCAAGGGTCTTTGAATACAGTGCGTTGAATTTCCACAAGGACTTGATTGTGATGGTGTTTTCGTCTCTCCTTGCGAAGAAGCATATCCTAAAAAATTGTTGAAGATGTGGTTGGAGCAGTGATTTCAATGGATGAGTTTGTAGCTGCTAAGGATGAATGAAATTCGTTCAAGGCAGCAAGATTAAGCATGTCCACCAAGATTAAGCATGATGTGTACTATAACCTTGATCAAATAATTCATAAGCAGCCCTAATGGTGATCAAACATTAAGATTAACAAACAAATTATACTATAAAATCAGTGAATGAAACAAGAACACGGATTGGTAATTTGAATACTTTAACTTAATAACATAGAATAGGTTTGCAAGGCTACATCGAATTCCCCAGCTATAAACTTAATTGCACAACATGATTACAAAATATATAAATATCAAGAACAACATGAATGAAATTAAAGTTCATAGAAGAAACCCCTTTGAAGCAATTCTGATGTTGAACTTCTCTAAGAATAGCGCGGCTGCGTGGTTTCTTCGGTGCCGACTGATGGTGAAGGGAAATAGGGTTTTGTTTATGGAAGAAAGGCTAAAGGAAGTGAAGAAAGAGAGCTCTGGGCGCCCTCAAGGGGGAGCTTCTATAAAAGTGATCTGAAATCCTAGTATTTATATGCTAAATGGGCTACAAGATATTCCAAAGTGTTTCCAGCAACTTAGCCTTTATTTTACACGTTTTTGCCTTATTTGGCACCTCCAAATCAGCTAAATATCCCAATTCCTTTCCCATTCTATTCCTGGTCTTCTAACAAGCTAGATTCATCTTGGATTCTTTATTTGGGCTTCAAAACAAGCCACTAAACTTCTTTCCACGTTTGAATAAGGGTCAGCTCCAAAAATGGCATGTTTTCACTTCTTTTGCCTCCAAATTGATCCTAAAGTACATGTAACTACACACCAACACAAAATAAGGTAAAATGCAGCCAGTTTAACTCAAAAACGTCACAAAGGGACTAGGAATGGATGGTATAAATGCATGAAATATATGAGTTATCAGCGATATCTTCGATTTGGATAGACAGCATTGGAGCCGTAGAATCAGCCGATCAATGAGCACCTTCAATTTGGATAGACAAAACTACTTCAAGGCCGACTAGTTATTATCCAAGTCTCGATCGATAAGGATTTTCAAGTCCTTGTTGGTAGAGGTCATCTCATTAGTCTTCTCGGTGAAGTGAGGTGTTACCAGGTTACTAAGCTCGGCACATTGAAAGCCAAGTTTTATTTTATGATTGGGTATTCACAAGTACGTTTTAGAGTTCGGTATTCTGATGGTCGAACCACATTTACCATCAAGACATTTATCTCATTCGAGTATTTGTGTCGGTAGAGTTTGGTGTCAATTTGGCGTGCTTCTACTTTTACGAATATAATTACCGTGATAGAACCCGGCGCCGACGATTTCTGAACTTCGTAGAACTAGTAGCTTTGTCTTTAGGCGCTAGAACTCAAAGGCCGAGATGTGTTCCTTCCTTGACCGCAATCGCGAGATTAAGAAGTCAACAGTGCGTTCAACGCAACATCAGTATATTTTACTCCCCAGGCTAGCTCGACCGACAAGTTAGTATGCCCCGCACACAATCGAAGGATGTAGTTAATTAATTATACGAAAGATTCGTATTAGGCTTTCAAGTTAGTTTCGGGTCTCGGGGCCCAAAAGGGTTTTGGTCCACAAAGCCCATTATGTTTAAGTTGTATGACAACTAAAACAAAATGGGCAATTAGCCCAACAACTAAATGATGGCCGGGCATAGGGTCAGTGGTAATGAACTTGGCATAATTGCAAGTTTGCCACTCAAATGTGAGGTGCTGTTAAAGGAACTTTATAGCCATTCTTTTTCAAAGGTTTTTCTTTGAGGCAAAAGAGCAAAACTCTTTCTCTCTTTGTCTTTAAAAGAGGCCAGGCACACTTAAAGAAAAATAGCTAGCAATCTTCTTTCCTCTAAGTCATCCATTTCATCTTCACACCTCATCCTTTGTGTGGAGACTTAGAGACACCAAACTTTTGGTGTTCTTGCAGTTCCTCTCCTCAAATCCTCAAGGAGCAAAGGAGAAGCAAATAAGCAACCATCTGATAGAAGTATATTTATGTGACTTAGTTAGCATGTTTTCTTGCATTTTCTTAGTTAGTTTCTACTTATTATAGTGTTTTAAGCTATTTTCGTGTGTTTGTAGGTTTTAAGTGTCAGGATGGCAAAAAGAAGCAATTTGGAGCATTCTAGAGCATTTTTGGGCCAAGATTGGGTAGTGCAATCATAGAGGCAAGTTGATGGACGAATTTGAAGATACAAAGCCTTGAAATCAGCTAAGAAGATGGAAGAAAGAAGTCAAGGATAAAGAAGATAAGGAATCAGCTATAAAGAAGGGGAATTATCCAAAACATTATCCAAACTACCTTATCTTATCCTATCCTAATCTTATCCTACCTTGTTTTCAGCTACGAAAGAGATTTAATTTCAGTTTAGGAGACTTAAAACCTGATTTCTAGAAGCCCTATCCCTTGTCCTGCAAAAGTGGCGCCCCAAACCTTCTAGAAACCCCAAAATCTGCCACAAAACATATTCCTTCTAGAACCCTAAAAATCTGGTGCCTCCTTCCCTTCTAGAATCCTTTTTCCTTGCCTTGCAAGGCATTCCCTGCCCTTATCCTCTCAACCGTGCATCCCTATCCTTTTCTCACTTGGATTCTGATTTAATTAGCCTATTTCCTTGTGGATTTGGGTTCTACAAATTCTTTTCAGAAATTAATTGGGCTAAAATCCTTTTCCCTATTGGATTTGAGCCTTGTGCCGCACCCTAGGGCCCTAATCCTATTTTTCTGCTTAGTCCAAGTCCTAAACTGATTTCCCTAGGGTTTGCCATGCTATATATACATATTTCCAAGCCTTGTCGCACACCACCACCCATCCATACGAATTCTACACACCTCTACACATCTCAGCCATTCCAAACACCATTCACAAACCCTAAAACCACTTGTGCCGCAGCCTTGCAAGGAGGAAGGAGAAGAGGAACAGCTTTGGAGCGTATTGCACCCAATCTGGAGTGTTGGGCGTTCTTAGGTGTTTTCTACCTTATGTTTTCGTTGATTAATTTAATTTTCCTTTGTCATGCTGTAATCATGAGAGGCTAAATTCGTTTTTAGCTAGAGGCTACTTTGAAACCATGATTTTGTGTGTGATATGACTTGATAAATTTCAGTTACAGATTCTTGAAGTATGAATGCAATTGGCTTAACTGTTTGAATTAAAACTTATTTCTGCTTGTTGGTTAAGGGTCGACACTTAATTGGCATGCATAAATTTGATGCTAGGATATAAGTAAGTTTCACATAATCGTTACAAACTTATGTTCACAAGTAGTAAAGGTTGCTGGAACAATCGTGTTAAGTTCAATTCTTGGTGTGAGTAACATGATGTCATAGTTATGAATGCCTCGTCAATGCTTATGATTCTCATTGAGCATAATGATCTTTGATTGTGTCTCTATTATGATGTCATGTAGGGAAATTGATGAGAATAATTTGGTTGTAGATGAGTTGTCCGTCCAATTCAATGAAATTAGGAGAATCTGAGGGTTAATTAGTGATTAACACGGTTAATCTGGGGCATTGTCATTCGTAATTCAATGAAAACGTAACTGGAAGTCAAGTTATATGCATATAAATCATGTGTGGATAAGGAAACCTCTAGCTAGTTCACCATCTATCCTAAAAACCCAATTTCGTCTAAATCTGCCTAGTTTAAAGTCTTTGTTTGTTTTAGCTTAATTTCACTCTAAAACCAATCCCCCTTCACTTGTTTGAGTCTAATTAGTTAGAATCTGTCTTAGTTTGTGTTTTTGTGTGTTTTGAGTCAAGTTTAATTCAATTTTCGTCCAAAGTTGTGTCTAGTGTCTAGAATTTGTCCAATTAGTGTTTTTAAGCAGTTTTGAGTGTTTTGAACTTTTTTTGAGTCTTACTAGTCTATTTAGAGTCCTTTGAGTCTTTTCAAACGTTTTAAACTTTGTTTTTATGTTTTTGAGTCAGTTTGTGTTAGATTAGCAAGCCCTCCTAATCCCCGGTCCAGAACGATCCCTACTTGCGTTTATACTACAATTGATAACAAGAGGGTTTAATTTGTGTGCTTAACTTTAATCACATCACCATCCAAGGAGCAAAGGAGGTGACTTGAAGGGCCTCCACTTGGGTGAATCCCTTGTGTAAACAAGGATGAGCTTTAAGGGTAATGAAACTCAAACTTAAAGAGTCTTATGGTTCACCATTCACTAGGCTTTAAAAGTCATGGATTTTAGAATTGATTTTGAATGCATGCCTACTTTAAAGTGTTATAAGTTTACTTATATGTTCAAATGTTCTTACATGTTCTTAGCCAGGACAAAATTTTTCCTTCACCATGAGCAGCTTTGTCGACGACAAATCTTAGACCAAGGGAGTGCTTCCTTTAGAGGTGACGCTCGCAAGTTGAAATCACATGACCGCGTTCTTTATAGTTGATTCAAAGATCGAGTATAATGCATTGCTTGGTCAAGACTGGATCTATCAAAATGGTTGTATCCCCTCATCATTGTATCAGGTCCTCATCTTCCAGGACGGCAAGTCGGCCGTGGTTCATCCAGCCAACAATCAACGGTTCGAGGCAAATATGATTCAAGCTCGCTATTACGATGACCATGTCGGCTACATCAACTTGCAAGGTTTCAACGCAGAGGGACGACCAACTCAGATTTCAATTCAGAAAGTCATCGAAATTGGCGCCGACATTGTTCAGAAAAATTCGACGAGACTCAGGTTGGCTAACCTAATTGATGACCCCGATGTCTGATACCAAACATGATAGACGTCAGGCTACGGTTTCATCCACCATGGAACGTCGGCTAGCCCATTAGTATGCTATTTCCAAGCAACTAAATTCTGGCGTGAACTTAGTAGAGTTCCTTTTAGAAGGGGACAATGGTCCAGTCCTGTCACTTGATAATGTCTAAGCCGCCCCAGCCGAGCTCGAGGACAGTCGATCCTAAGTCAATGATCCATTAGATGAAATAAATGTTGGCATGACCGACGACCCTCGGCCTTTATTTATTAGTTCTTTGTTATCTAAACCTATGAAAGATGAGCTTTGTAAATTGCTTAAAGAATTTAAAGATTGTTCTGCTTGGAGTTACCATGAACTGCCTGGCTTGGATCGAATACTCGTCGAGCATGAATTACGCATTAAGGTTAGTTGTAAACCTTTTCGCCAACCCCCCACCCCCCCACGATTCTAGACCGAAGTTCAACTCGGCATAAAGGATGAACTTGTTCGACTTTTAAAAGTCGGGTTTATTCAGACAGCTTGATACGTCAAATGGTTGGTGAATATTGTCCCAGTTTTAAAGAAAAGTGGTGCTCTACATGTTTGCATTGATTTTCATAATTTGAACTTGGTAACCCCTAAAGCTGAATATAGAATGCCAATTTCAGACTTGTTCATCGATGCTGCAGTAAACCATGAGATGTTTTCTTTCATGGACGGCCATGCTGGTTACAACCAGATTTTCATTGCTGAGGCCGATCTCCACAAAACTGATTTTCGTTGCCTCGTGGCATTCAGGACCTACGAATGGGTCGTCATGCCTTTCGGCCTTAAGAACGCCGGTGCGACATATCAACACGCTATGAATGCTATTTTTCATGCCCTGATTGGCATAGTCGTTGAAGTATATATCAGTGATGTTGTGGTCAAATCGAAGCACCGCCAAACACATTTAGATGATATTCGGCAAGCTTTCCTTCGAATGCGCTGGCATAACATTAAAATGGACCCTGCTAAATATGCCTTTGGAATGTCGGCATGCAACTTCTTGGGTTTTCTTGTATATCATCGTGGCATCGAGGTAGATGAGAATAAAGCTCGAGTGATCATTGATGCTCTACCCCCGCCAACTAAGAATCAATTACAATCCTTACTCGGAATCAATTTCCTCCGCCGTTTTATTTCAAACCAGACGAGGAAAATGAAGGCCTTCTCCACAATTTTGAAACTTAAGGATTCTGACAGATTCGAATGGGGCAAAGAGCATCAGGCTGCTTTCACAGAAATCAAGGTCTCCCGCACTACCCCACCTATTCTCATGCCACCTAAGTTGTATATCTCGGCTGCCGAGGAGTCTATTTGTTGTCTTCTTGTGTAAGACGAGCATGCCATTTTTTATCTTAGCTAAAATCTTAACTCAGCTGAGATAAATTATTCAACCATTAAAAAACTTTGTCTGGCCTTGTTCTTCGCTGCGTCTAAGCTGAGGCATTACATGCTCCCTTCTGTTACTCAGGTTATCTCCCAGACAGATGTTATTCGCTATATGCTCACTCGACCGATAGTAAAAGGCCGAATTGAGAAATAGACAATGGCATTGTCCGAATTCAGTTTGCAATACGTGCCCCAAAAAGCTGTCAAAGGACAGGCGCTAGCCGATTTCTTAACTCAACATCCCTCACCATACAGTTTTGGGGGCAACGACGTTGAAATTGGCATGTTGGAAACACGTGATAATTATTGGACGATGTATTTTGGTAGAGGTCATCTCATTAGTCTTCTCGGCGAAGTGAGGTGTTACTAGGTTACTAGGCTCGGCACATTAAAAACCAAGTTTTATTTTATGATTGGGTATTCACAAGTATGTTTTAGAGATCGGCATTCTGACGACCGAACCACATTTACCATCAAGACATTTATCTCATTCGAGTATTTGTGTCTGTATAGTTTGGTGCCAATTCGGCGTGCTTATACTCTTACGAATATAATTACCGTGACCGAACCCGGCGCCGATGATTTGTGAACTTCGCAGAACTGGCAGCCTTGTTTTCTGGCTCTAGAACTCAAAGGCCGAGACGTGTTCCTTCCTCAGCCGCAATTGTGAGAATAAGAAGTTAGTAGCGCGCTCAACACAACATCAGCACATTTTACTCCTCGGCCAAGCTCGGCCGACGAGTTAGCACGCCCCTCACAGAACCGAATGACGTAGTTAGCTTATTAATTATTCGGCCTATGCCACGTAGGCTTGGTAGTTTTTAGGGTCAACATGATATAAAAATTAAAAATAAAATTTATGAATGAGGTTTAAAGCAGGAAGAAGAACAAGAAATAACAAAAGGAAAAAAAATTAAGAACAAATAATTAAAAAGATAATGAGAAAAAAAATAATTTTATAACAAATTTTATCATGAAAGAGAGAATTCTTGATAATAAAATAATCCTAAAATGAAATAAATTGAACTATTTCTAATATTAACTTAAAAAATTAAACTTACATCAAGTTTTCCTATATGGTAATATTGTCACATCCCGGCCCGGGATGGATCACTTCCCGAGCCTGCTCCACCACCATAGCACGATATTGTCCGCTTTGGGCTTACCATTCCCTGACGGTTTTTTTTTTCTGGGAACTCACGAGCAACTTCCCAGTGGGTCACCCATCATGGGAGTGCTCTAGCCCCCTTCTCGCTTAACTTCGGAGTTCCTATGGAACCCGAAGCCAGTGAGCTCCCAAAAGGCCTCGTACTAAGTAGGGATGAGAATATACATTTAAGGATCACTCCCCTGGACGATGTGGGATGTTACAAATATCCACTTGATTTGGGGACTTTATTTTCTCAGAAAGAAACATATTTTATTTAATTACTTGCAAAAAAGATTCATAAGATTCATGTAAAGTTGAAACTTAATGAATCGCATCATGGAAATCGTTCAAACAATATCATGAAGGAGCACTCAAGCTGTGTTCAGAAGTTCTTATCATACTTACAAAAGAAAAATATGAAACAGACAAAACAAGAACAAAACAACCAGTGGCCACCTTTTTGTTTTCGTAACCTTCGGCCGCTACAATAACGTTTCTGGGTGTCTATGTATCATGGTGCGGGTTTCATCCTCACTGATCCTCTTCTCCCTCTGATATTTAACAATTTAACTCACTAACGCTATTCTATATCTCAAAAAAAATAAAAAATTTATACTAACAATATATTTACACACTAAAAGAAAGAGAATAAATTGGAGTATTTATCAAATATAGCCAAAAATTAACGCTTAATTTCAAAAATGTCACTGAAATAGATACAAATGCCCTCAAATTTAACAATTAAATAAATTAAAGGCTTTTTAGCTACTGTTGCCTCAAGCTCCGGTCCAACTTCACCTTCGCTTCTACACTCCACCACCACAACCCTATCCCTTTCGAACCCTTCATCACCGACATTGAACGCTATTGCGATTACTGCAAGTGGGAGTAGCAGAATTTCAATCATGCCTTCAACGCCTTTTTTCTTACTAATATCATTTTTAGTTTTAAATATAAAAATAGTTTTTAAAATTAATCCATATGTCGTTATATGATTGTATTTGTGAGGCCCATGTCACATCTCGGGCTCGGCTCCACTGTAGCACGATATTGTCCGCTCTGGGCTTACCATTCCCTCACGGTTTTGTTTCTAGGAAGTTCTCATGTGAGTGATTGTAAGATCCCACATCGACCAACGGAGAGGGGGTGATGTGCCTTATATGTACATGCTTCCCTCCTTATAGCACAAGGCCTTTTGGGAACTCACTGGCTTTGGATTCCATCAGAACTCCGAAGTTAAGCGAGTTCTCGCATTCCTAGGATGGGTGACCCACTGGGAATTTCTCGTGTGAGTTCCTAGAAACAAAACCACGAGGGAATGGTAAGCCCAAAGCGGACAATATCGTGCTACGGCAGAGCTGAGCTGGAGATGTGACACCCATGTGGCACCACATCATCACACTAATAGAACAATTGACAAATTTTTCACGAAAAAACTAAAATGATCACGATGGACAAATTCAACGAAAGACTAAAATGATTCAAGATAGATAAATTCAAGAACACTACTATTGATTATCATTAATTATTAAGGACCAGATTAAGGAGTTATGTCAATGTCACGAATCATTTTGGCTAAAAAATCCTTTAATTTATTTGCCTGTTAAATTTGAGGGTATTTGTGTCTATTTAGGTGGAATTTTGGATATATTTGAAAGAATTTTTAAAAAATGATATATTTGAAATTAAGGATTAATTTTTGCTATATTTGATAAATCAATAAATTGGTTGTAAACTCATCACACTCAAAATTCGAATAGAAGACTGCTCGTAAAAGAAATATTACTAAACAATATCACTAATAAGTGGCAAACATCTTTCCCTTACCGCCATGTCTTATATTTAAGAAATCAGACCAACATAGTCCACAACTTTTGAGGTCTAGAGTGATTATTAGTGGACGTAAAATTGACTTTGTTTGGTACTACTATACTAATTGCACTGACTTTTTCTCCGCTATTGCTTCTAGTCCTTTTAAAATATAAAATCATTTTTTAGTTTACCTTAATTTATTTAATAATTTTGTAATTCAATCACCAAACCAGTAATATATATATATATATATATATGTGTGTAGAAAAATGGCACATAGTTAAAGTCCACTAACTATCCATTAAATTCATGTTCATGTTTCAATGGAGTTTTTTCTTCTTCTTTTTTTTCCTCTGACCAAACTATTGTAATACTTGAGGGAGGGGCAAGTGGAAAACTCGTGGCATTTGAGATAAGGTAACACCTTAGAATTATGAGATTGGTTTATGGATTGACTTCTTGACTGGAAGTCTTCCCTGCACATTGTGGAAGAAAGCAGATGACGACGGGTCACATTCGCAGCCCACTAGATTTTGGAATTAGAAAAATGAAAGGAATAAGAGTGCTGCCTGCTAGAGAGAAGCACTTAAATTTGGAATAAAAAATGTCACTATGTATATCATCTAAAATAAATAAGATTTTCTTTTAAATGTCATACAAATTTGTACACCTTTTTTTAAATTTGTCATGTGAACTAAAATTTCAAATGATTTGTCATATTAAGTTTTGAAAATCATTAATTTGTCATCTCACCCTAACTTCGTAAGGTTTTCCATCCAAGGTTACTTTGTATATTTCAAAGTTATTTCAGATATTTCAACTACCCACTCGATGTAATAGCCCGTCCAGGAGATTTCGTACGACGGATGTGAAATGACGAAAATGCCCTTGGGCGTTAATTAAGGTACGTGTGTGAATCTAAGTTTGGGAGTGTTTGGTTAGTGGTATTTGGACCACACACACACTCACACATTCACTCTTTCTCTTTCTCACTCCCGCACTCTCTCTCTATCTCTCAGACTTTCTCTCTCTCTCTCTCCCTCTCGGCTTTCGTACAGACAGCATCCATAACCCTTGAAACTTTGCAGATCGAGGCTAAGTTGGCTCACGTGGTACTAAATGATGATGCTCCGGTTAGCGTGGAGAATGTCAAGGTGGTTGGACACTTTTCTGACGTTTTCCCTGATGATTTACCTGGATTGCCGCCAAACAGAGATGTGGAGTTCGCTATTGATTTACGACCAGGTACCGATCCTATTTCTTTAACTCCTTATCGTATGGCTCCTGCCGAGTTAAGAGAATTGAAGATTCAATTACAAGAGTTGGTTGATAAAGGTTTCATTCAACCTAGTACTTCACCTTGGGAAGCTCCAGTTTTGTTCGTTCGGAAGAAGGACGGTACTTTGAGGCTTTGCATTGATTACAGGCAATTGAATCGGACGATGATTAAAAACCGTTATGGTCAACTCAAAGGTGCCTGTGTATTTTCTAAGATTGATCTAAGGTCTGGTTATTATCAGTTGAAGATCAGGAGCGACGATGTTCCTAAAACTGCTTTCAGGACTTGTTATGGTCATTATGAGTTTCTGGTGATGCCATTTGGATTGACGAATGCACCAGCAACTTTCATGGGTTTGATGATTAAGGTGTTTCAACAATATTTGGATAGATTCGTCATTGTCTTCATTGATGACATTCTGGTGTATTCTAAGTCAAAAGCAGACCATGTCTGACATCTTACTTTGGTGTTGAAGAAGCTGAGGGAACATCAGTTATATGCTAAGTTCAGTAAGTGCCAATTCTGGTTAGATCAAGTTGCTTTCTTGGGGTATATCGTTTCAGCTCAGGGTATTCACGTAGACCCTCAAAAGATAGCCGTTGTGGAGAATTGGGAACAGCCGCGAACCGTCACCGAGGTACGGAGTTTCCTTGGTTTAGCGGGTTATTATCGGTGATTTGTTAAGGATTTCTCAATTATGGCTTTACCATTAACGAGGTTGACCAGGAAGGAAGTTAAATTTGAGTGGGATGATAATTGTGAGCAGAGTTTCCAGCAGTTTAAGTATTATCTCACCCATGCACCTGTTTTGACTCTTGCTGATGATAGTGGTAATTTTCAGGTTTACATCGATGCTTCTTTGAATGGCTTGGGATGCATGTTGATGCAGAATGGTTACGCTTCGCGTCAGTTAAAGCCTCATGAGATGAATTACCCTACACATGATTTGGAATTGGCAGCCATTATTTTCGCTTTGAAGATTTGGAGACACTATCTCTATGGTGAGAAGTGTAGGATTTTCTCAGATCACAAGAGTCTCCAGAACCTGTTCACACAGAAAGATTTGAATCTTCGTCAGCAGAGATGGATTGAGTTGCTAAGTGACTACGATTGCACGATTGAGTATCATCCTGGATGTGCTAATGTAGTGGCTGATGCTTTGAGTAGGAAATCTCAAGGTCGGGTTAATGCTTTGTATGCTTCTCGTGTTCCTCTTCTTGTAGATTTGAGGTCTACCGGAGTGAAATTGGAATTGGAAGAACGAGAAGAAAGAGTTGTGGCAGAGCAAGAAAGAGCCTTACTTGCTAGTTTCCAAGTTAGGACTATTCTAATTGATTGTATACTCGAGACTTAGATGAATAACAAAGAGGTTCAAGAGTTAATTCATTTGAGGAATCAAGGGAAAGAGAAAGATCTCAGAGTTAGAGAGACGAATGACATGCTTATGGAAGAGAATAGGATGCACGTGCTAAATAATGAGGAATTAAAGAAGGCAATTCTTGATGAGACACATATTTCAGCTTATGCGATGCATCCAGGAGAAACTAAAATGTATCATACCATTAGGCCATTTTATTATTGGCCAGGTATGAAAAGGGAAATTGCAGAGTATGTAAGTAGGTGTATCGTGTGCCAGCAGGTTAAAACCGAAAGAAATAAGCCATTTGGGTTGTCACAGCCACTTCCCGTTCCACAGTGGAAATGGGAAAATATTACTATGGATTTTGTGTACAAGCTACCTCGTACACAAAACTGCTATGATGGAATTTGGGTGGTTATTGATCGTCTTACTAAGTCAGCGCATTTCATTCCTGTGAAGGAAACGTATTCTTTGAACAAGTTAGCCGAGTTGTTCATCATGAAGATTGTGAAGTATTATGGAGTTCCTGTGAGTATTATTTTTGATCGAGATCCAAGATTTACTTCTAAGTTTTGGATAGCATTCCAGGAAGCTTTGGGTTCGAGATTACTATACAGCACGACATATAATCCTCAGACAGACGGACAATCTGAGAGGACGATTCAGACTTTGGAGGATATGCTAAGATCTTCGGTGTTGCAGTTTGGCGACGCTTGGCATAAGCGGTTGGATTTGATGGAATTCGCCTACAACAACAGCTTTCACTCGAGTATTGGTATGGCGCTATTCGAGGCATTATATGGCAAGCCTTGTCGTACACCTTTATGTTGGTCAGAGGTTGGTGAACGAGTTTTAGTGGGCCCTAAGTTAGTGGAGGAGACTACTCAGAACATTCAGGTTATTAAGTCTAATATGAAAGCGGCCCAAGATCGCCAAAAGAGTTTAGCAGATAGACACGCCACTGATCGAGTGTACAAGGTTGGTGATTGGGTATTTCTGAAGTCATCGTCGTGGCGAGCTGTAGTACAATTCAGAAAGAAAGGCAAGCTAAGTCTTAGGTTCATCAGACCTTATCAGATCACCGAGCGAGTCGGTGAAGTTGCTTACAGACTTGAGTTGCCATCAGAGCTGTCTAAGGTACATAATGTGTTTCATGTATCGATGCTTCGTCATTACCTTGCAGATACTTCTCATGTGAAACCTCATCAACCCTTAGAAATCAGTTCAGATTTGACTTATGATGAGGAACCATTCAGTGGAAGAAGCGAAGTGGGAGACAGAGGATCGGATGAGAGAGATGTACCCGAGGTTGTTTTATGAGTACTAGTGGATGGTTTTGGTTATGTAAATTTCGGGGACGAAATTTTTATAAGATGGGTAGATTGTAACAGCCCGTCCCGGAGATTTCGTACGACGGATGTAAAATGACGAAAATGCCCTTGGGCGTTAATTAAGGTACGTGTGTGAATCTAAGTTTGGGAGTGTTTGGTTAGTGGTATTTGGACCACACATACACTCACATATTCACTCTTTCTCTCTCTCACTCCCGCATTCTCTCTCTCTCTCTTTCCCTCTCCCTCTCGGCTTTCGTATGGATAGCATCCATAACCCTTGAAACTTTGCAGATCGAGGCTAAGGTAAGCATTTTCATGTTCCTTGTGATCTTAGGAAGCCATTAGTACAAGTTTCAGAACCTGGAACCTTCGATTCGTCACGAAACCATAACCTCCGAATTATGCACTGTTCATGCACACGCGAAATGTTCTTTTTCAGGGGATTTTAAGTTCATAATAAGCTTTTTGAGGTCCTAAGGAAGCTCGGAGTAGTTCCTTTGAAGATTTTGGACGTCGGAGTAGTGAGATCGGGGAGTTTTCGTTTTGGCAGGAATTATCAAGGCTTTTTCCGGCGAATCCCAGACGAGTTGGGGGTCGAGTCAGGTATGGTTGGGTTCATCTTTGTGAGATCTTCAATTTGGTATAAAGTACGTAGAAAATGGTGCA
Source organism: Heteromeles arbutifolia (assembly GCA_024362995.1). NCBI lineage: Eukaryota > Viridiplantae > Streptophyta > Magnoliopsida > Rosales > Rosaceae > Heteromeles > Heteromeles arbutifolia. The sequence continues at coordinate 2,357,321 of JANCRC010000022.1, forward strand.
AAAATGAAGAGGTTATGAAGATTTGAAATTTTTCTAGAAACCGGCGAGTAACGGCGGCGACCGGCGAGGCTCGCCGGAGAAGACGAGGAATATTCCATCAGTCTTGACGGAATATTCTGACCCCGTCAGGTATCTTTAACGGTTTCTGTTACGTTTTAACGGAATATTCCTAACGCTGTTACGGTTCCGTTACACTTGCCAGGCACGTGGCCGGAGCATGGCGGGGCGTGGGTGGTCGGAAATTTTTTCTAAAAATATGGGGATGATCGTGAGATTGTGTATATCACAGTGGTATATTCATATACCCAAATTGAGTAATGTATGAGAAGTTATTTCTAAGGTTTCGATTATGTGCGTTAATTAATGTTATTTCAGTTACTTCTCATATAGGCGAGACCTATCCAAAGGACGAGCATAGCCAGGCTAGGCACGGGGGTTACGACCCATCTACTTATCAGTGAGTGGGCATTTGTTTTCCGTATATACCTATATAAATGAGTTTTTCCTAGAAAATCAGTTTAATTGAAATGTGATATGAAATGCCATGCAAAGTATCTATTTATTTTATTATGCGTTATTGATTACTTATATTGATGTTGGTGCTAGAGACGCACAGGTAAGTGGCAGGTAAGTTTATATACTAGTTTGATGAGAACGAATGATGTGATGTGATGTGATGTGATATGATTAGAGCTCATAAACCTGCACATTGATATTAGTGCTCCTGCCCAGAGAGAGGCTCAGTCTTTCACGTGATGTTCACCTCCCGCACCGTATGCTCGCCTTGGATCCAAGTTAGGTGCTCAATCCTATCGAATAGGCCACTAATGGTGGGTTCGACTCATAGGTGACCTGCGATTTATCGCTCAGTCTTCACGTGATCGTAGCACTAGAGCATATTAGTTTATATTCAGTGATGTTGTGCAAACCACTAGAGGTGGTATTGATGTGTGTGCAGAGTATATATATGCTGATATAGTTGAGATGAGTATGAGCTATATGATATGAGATTGTTATGAGCTATATACAGCCGAGGGCTGAGTTGATTATTTAGTATTCAATCACATTCACAGAGTTATGCTTTGGCATTCAGTTATGATACTTTGGCATGACATACATACTTTCATACATATGTATTTTCCAGCTGGATTTTGAGAATTATATATATGAGTATGTACTTTATTTCTGGGAAATTATACAGGTTTTACGGCGAGGGGTTATAACTTTTGAGAAAAGAAAGGTTTTGAAAAGATTTGTTTCCGACCCACTCAACTTTGTTTTTCGCCCCTCCAGTATTAAGTAGTGTTCGTTGGTGGCATACGATGAGCTCATCGGACGTTCTGACATAATTCACTTATGTAGGACCACCTTCGGGTGTTATTTCTATTTAGTACTTCTGCTTGACTGCATGTAGACTTTTATGCTCTATATTAGTGGATTCACACTTCTTTTACACTAGTATTGCTAGTGTTTCGGTTTTAATTGATTCGTAAATTTCTATTCTTTATTGCTTCCACACTGTGCACATGGTTACGTCACTCTCACGTGACGGCCAACACTCCCCATTTTTGGGTCGGGGTGTGTCACTCGATCCCCTTCAAGATTATTTTGGACATTTTAAGGTTATTTATCACATTTCAACACTTTGTTTTAATGGACATTATTTATTTACACTAGGACGTACCATAAATAATAATTTTGTGTATCTTAATTTTAGGTAAATTTTTTCTAGTGGATTGTGGATTTGCAAATCGTCGCCAATTTTTAGATATGTTTCTAGGTGTTGGATAACATCTCCAAGATTTTTTTCTAGTGGATTGTGGTACAGCCTTCGACATGCTGTATTTAAATCTCGATTCACAATTTTTAAGTTTGCGCCTCCATTTCCAATTAAAACACAAGCAGATAGCTTGTGCAGGGTTGCACAACTTTCTTCGCAAGGAATGCCATTCTGATGAATTTCCAATCGAACAAGAAGATGATGAAACCGAAGATGAAGATGAACTAGGTAATCAAACTCAAGAGCAACAACGACAGATTTCTAACGCATGGAGAGCTAGTATAGCTACAAATATGTGGACATATGCTATGAGTGATAGCATTCAAAGATGAGAGATAGAGAATTAATTGTTTTTACGGATTGGAGTATGCAATTTGTGTTTGAAAAACTTTGATAGCTTGTTTATTTTGTAAGCCTTAACATTCAAGATTTTGGATGCCAATGTTTCATTTCACTTTGATAGCTAGTTGAAAACATTGCATGTGAACCTAGTATTGCGATTTGGTATTAGTAGGACAAAACTGATTTTGACTTGTAAAGGGAAGGAAATTGTTGATCAAATTATTTGAAATTCTCTAAGCCCAGGTAAAGAATTCTCTCACAATTCATGTGAATTCTATGGAAGTTATAATTAATTCACTCAAAATCTCTGGGAATTATTATTATTTTTTTTTTTGTCTCAAACTCTTGCAAATTCTATGAATTTAAATTCCCTGGAACTTGATGTGGAAGAAACTAACATACAAATTAAACCCTATAAATTATGCAATCGTAGAACGAGTATGTAGGGATCGTTCTATTCTGGGGATTAGAAGGGATGCTAATCAACACAAACTAAATTTATAAAACTGAAAACAAAGTTAAACTAACAACAAAACAATGAGGGGGTAGATTTTGGACGAATTTAACTAAAACAAAACTAAAGGGCAGCTGTGACAGTCCATCCCGAAAAAATTATGATTTTTATATAACTTTATTACGTGGAATTTCAAAAAGGCCATTTGAAGCATATGCCTTGATTTGTGTTGATCGCATGTGAAATGGGTCCATCCCCACTGACAACGCACTCTAATAGTTAGGCACCTTTAGGTTTAAATCTATTCGCATTCTTCCATATCATCACTTTTTGGCTTTGTCACCTTCCAGGTGTCGGCCAGCACAGCTCGATTCGGAGTCCTAGTGGACATTCCGGGTCAGGGTGTGTCAGCAGCAAGTAAATTAAGTTGTGAATGAAATATGGATGAAAGGATAGCTAAAGGATTCTTCTCCACACATGAATCATATGCATAGAAATCGATTTCTAGTTATTATTCCTATAAACCATGAATGACAATGCCCCAAATTAATTGTGAACAACACTAATTAACTCTCAGATTTTCCTAAGTTCATTGAATTGGACTCAGCGACGCAACCAAAAAGAAATGGCATGATAGAGATACATCTCAAATATCATTAAGTTCTGTGAAAGTCATAACCATTGACAAAGCATTCATAACTATGAAAAGCATGATACTGCTGCCAAGAAGTTACTTAACTCAATCATGACCAGTGACTTTTACTACTTACAAATATAAGTTCATAACGATTAGGTGAAATTCCCTTATATCTAGCATCAAATCCCTGCATGCAAACTAAGTGTGCACCCTTAATAAACATACAAGAATAAGTTCTCTATAAAGTAGATAAGTAAATCGCATTCATGTTTTATAAAACAATAACTGGATGTGATCAATTTATATAAAGCATATGATCATGGCTTCAAATTCACCTTTAGCTAAAAAGAAACTTAGTTACACATGTTCATCATAACTGAAAAGCAATTTAAAATAAACATTGAAACTTAAAACAAAGATAGAAAAAACCCATAAAGCTCCAACAACTTCAGTGGATGATTGCGGGTTGCAGCACACTCCTTCCTTTACAGCAATAATGTGTATATATAGGGTAAAGACACAGTTGAATCCCAAGAGGAAAAGGATTAGGTTATTTGAATTATTTTAGGACTCCTAGAATCAGATAGGAAGTGTTGGAATGTGATAAGGATTCCTCCTTGCAGCTGGAGATAAGATAAGATAAGATTGGATAGGATATAATAAGATAAGGTTGGATAAGGTTGCTCTTTCTTGTCTAATTCCTTGTCTTCCAAGCCTCAACTTTAATTCCTCCAGATTTTAGCACATATCTAGCACCATTTAAACACCAAAAACGTCCATCCCATAAGCTATATACGCATGCTATCCAATCCAAGTCCAAAACTGCTCCAAATTGCTCCATTTTGCCATTTATTGTCATCTTTACCAACCGGACCTACAATAATACGAAAATAACTTAAATTACTATAATAAATGGAAATTAACTAAGTAAATGCAAAGAAATAAGATAACAAAGTTGCATAAATATGCTTCTATCAAATTCCCCCACACTTAGCTTTTGCTAGTCCACGAGCAAAACACAAAGAAAACAAAACAAACCTAAACCTTTCAACAATTGCCTCAAGGATTTCCAATGAAACATGACATGTTAAAAATCATTACTTATATAGATTTTAGCAATCCTTACTCTTGAGCTTCTACTTAAGTGCAGTAACCACTCACTGGCTCGCATTTAATCAATTAAAACAAGATTTGAAAGTAGTTACATGCCTTAGAGAATTCACTTAATTCCTCACCGGATATACTCTCTATTTTCACACAGAATTTCTGACTACTCTCCCTATACTAAGTATATGTGAGAAGATTGATGTAAACATGTAGACTATCACTCACATATGTTATAACAAAGAAAGCACTTTCTAGAATTATTAATACAAACATGTATATGATCTCATCAACGGAATGCTACTACTTAGAAGTGAGAACCAAGGATTCCATATGCTCGTACCAAAATAAAACTCCACATATTGAATAACATAACAATCAAGATAAAAGCCTAAGGGTTGTAATGGGGCTAAGGTATTGGCTAACAAAGAAACGTTAAGGATAAACAAAGGTTCTTAAAGTGATAGTAAGCAAAGTAATGAAATCAACACTTAGAATTCAACTTTTGATTGCAACACCCAACTTTAAACACAAAGGGGAGATTCGTACAACTTTAGGGTCAGATTCACTTTTTTGGACCTTTCTTCAACAACCAACACTTATGAACTCATTCTCACTTCTTTTCAACCTATTTTCCTTCTTTTTCAACACATTTTTTTCTTCCTTTTCTTTTCTGTTTTTTTTTTCAACGTTTTTCTTCTTCTCTTCTTTTTTCTTTTATTTTTTTTTCTTTGAAACATACGCACTACTTCACTGGATTCAAAAGAACAAATTCTTCTCCCACACTTGTCTTTCTGCAAATCGTAGATCAAAAGGAATTCCTAGCAAGTCATGCTACACTATTCTTTAAGAACAAGGGTATGGATATTCCTATACTAGGCTAACAAAGAAAATAGGCTAAATAAGGCTCAGAAAGGGGTTAACCCTACAATACATATATAAGGGATAAGGCTTTTTGGCTCTGGTGGTAACTAAACACCTTCATCTTGTTATTTGTTATGCAATCAATTTTATGCTTTGAATGAAACAGGCATGAGTTCTAGTATTTGGAACTAAAATGATGAAAAAAACATTCTAAGTAGCAACCAAGCAAAGAAATAATGAGATCATGCAACGACTTTAGAAAACAAGAGTATCACAGATTATTAACTCTCGAAACAGAGAATAGGCTCAAGTCTCACAGGGTTGTAGCATTAGTTTGAGTTTCTTCCTTCAAGCATGTTACAAAAACTGATTTTTTTCTTCTTTGTTTCGAGAGTTAATAATCTGTGATACTCTTGAAGCATGTTTCAAAAACTGAATTCGTAAATGACAACTACAACTAAGTATTAACCAAATAGTATATCAAACTTCCACCCATGTTTGTAACTTTCTTTAATAGTCATGCAATTAAAAACCAAATCCTCATCATTGTGTTGGAAGGTACCCTAAGACACAAACAAGCAACAAAAACGACTTTTTTTTGGTTTTTTCTCAAATTTTTTCGATTTTTTTTCTTCAAATTTTTGTTATATGACACACAATAAAACACTTTAAAATAGTGAATAACAACATTAGTAGTGATAGGTGGTGAAATTTGAAGAGAAATCACGAAAAACAATTGTTTACCCCCTCCCACACTTAAACCAAACATTGTCGTCAATGTTTCAAAAATAAACTTAAACAAGAAAGCAACAAAAGATAACAAGCAAACAAGACAATCATGGCAAAGTAAAAACAATAAAGAGAAGGGTAAAAGAAAGCAAATCTAGTTGTAAGAGCCGGTAATTCCATTGTCTCTTTATTTGAACACATGGGTTGCCTCCCAAGAAGCGCTTGCTTTAACGTCTTCCAGTTGGACAACACTTCCATTTAATCCTCACTAAGACCAGTGGCATGGAATTGATCTTTGAATGGAAGGTGATACATGAAATGATCCGGTAATGGTTTAAATTCTAGAGTGGGTGCCTGAATCATTGAAATCAACAACTTGTTAGTTGAAAACAAAATTGAAATTTGAGGAGATTGCTTACCTGTGTGCTGTGACAAGAAATCAAGGACAAAGACTACTTCGAAAGTTTTAGGAATGTTGCACTCGACTAGATTTGGTGTTAGGGCAATGACTTGTCCCTTGTCATAAAATCCAACTTCTTTGGCGATGGTAGTCTCTAAAACATCCTCTTTGATGAATTATAGATATTCCCTAGCCACTTCTTTCTCTTGAATCTTTGGAAAGGTTTCAAAGATGTCTTTCTTTCCCTCTTCTTTCTTGGACTGCAAAAACCTACGAGCAAAAGGTACATTTGGTGGAATAGGGTTAGAAAGAATTGAATTTGAACAACCTTACTAGAATTGGATGGTGGTAGAGCTAGGGTAGCTGTGGCAATAAGATTAGAGAGGATTGGGTGTTGCTGCAAGGGTTCTTCTAAGCTTGTCGTGGCTGAGTCTTCCTCCTCCTCTTTGGACAACAGCTCTTTGTCCACTTCTAGGCTATGTTGGACATTGGTTTAGCTCCAACCTCCACACCACTTCCAAAAGTGATAGTTTCAGCGATTTCAAAATCTTGCATTGAATTGACAATAGTTGAGCTGGAGAGTTTGCTTTGCCCTCGAATTTGTCCCATGAATTATGTGATTTGTCCAAGTTGATTTTTCAATTCGACCATCTCTTTAGCTTGGTTTTCTAGATCCTGAGTCAAAGAAGCACAAGAAATATTTAGTGTTTGAAGAATTTTAACATGATTCATTGGCATACTTGAATTTGGTTGGAATTGTTGTGGGGGAGATTGTGGTGGCTGCATAGGTCTTTAATAGAACTCCTCAGATGGCTGCCAATTTCCTTCTTGTTGAACTTGTTGAGGTTCCCTTCACATAAAATTTGAATGATCTCGCTAACCTAGATTGTAAGTGTTGGAAAACAAGTCGTTCCTTGATTGATTATGGCCTTGATAACCCCAAGCATTGACATTATCCCAACCTCCATTCTCAACTAATTGAGGGTGTTGGTTAGCTTGATATCCTTGCCTAGAGGACACACCAAATGTAGCCACACTTTGTATTGTGGACCTTTCGATATACTGTAACATAAGAGAAGTAAGATTCGCCATTTGAACTTGAAGATGAGCAATTGTGTCTTGCTTCTCTAGTACCTGAAATCAAAGAATAAAACTAAATCAAATACCAAAAGTAAAATAAAAAAAAAACAAAGTGATTAGCAATTTTACTAATCCTCGACAACGGCGCCAAAATTTGATGTGGAAGAAACTAACACACAAATTCAACCCTATAAATTATGCAATCGTAGTACGAGTAAGTAGGGTTCGTTCCATTCTGGTGATTAGAAGGGATGCTAATCAACACAAACTAAACTTATAAAACTGAAAACTAAGTTAAACTAACACCAAAACAATGAGGGGGGAGATTTTGGACTAATTTAACTAAAACAAAACTAAAGGGCAGCAAGTAAATTAAGTTGTGAATAAAATATGGATGAAAGGATAGCTACAGGATTCTTCTCCACACATGAATCATATGCATACAAATCGATTTCCAGTTATTATTCCTATAAACGATGAATGACAATGCCCCAAATTAATTGTGAACAGCACTAATTAACTCTCAGATTTTCCTAAGTTCATTGAATTGGACTCAGTGACGCAACCAAATTATTCTTCTCAAGTTCCTTAACTATGAAAAGCATGATAGAGATACATGTTAAAGATCATTAAGTTATGTGAACATCATAAGTATTGACAAAACATTCGTAACTATGAAAAGCATGATACTCCTGCCAAGAATTTACTTAACTCAATCATGACTAGTGACTTTTACTACTTACAAATATAAGTTCATAACGATTACGTGAAATTCCCTTATATTCTAGCATCAAATCCCTGCATGCAAACTAAGCGTGCACCCTTAATAAACATACAAGAATAAGTTCTCTATAAAGCAGATAAGTAAATCGCATTCATGGTTTATAGAAATAATAACTGGAAATCGATTTGTATGCATATGTTTCATGTGTGGAGAACGATCCTCTAGCTAGTCTTTCACCTATATCTCCTACAAGACCTAATTTGTTTGTTGCAATTTACGTATTTTTGTTAAAATTTGTCCAAAAATCCCCCTTAGTTCTTATTTTGTGTTAGTCTAGCTTAGTTTTCAGTTTTTATGTTTAATTTGTGTCGATTAGCATCCCTCATAATCCCCGGTCTAGAAAGATCCCTACTTGCTCATACCACAATCATCAAAATTATAGGGTTTAATTTGTGTGCTAGTACTGTAACATCCCACATTGCCGAGGGGAGTGATCCTTAAATGTATATTCCCATCCCTACCTAGCACGAGGCCTTTTGGGAGATCACTGGCTTCGGGTTCCATAAGAACTCCGAAGTTAAGCGAGAAGGGGGCTAGAGCATTCCCATGATGGGTGACCCACTGGGAAGTTGCTCGTGAGTTCCCAGAAACAAAACCGTGAGGGAATGGTAAGCCCAAAGCGGACAATATCGTGGTAAGCCCATTTACTTTAAACCTAGTACCCAATAAATTCACAAGAAAAAACTTTGGAATGTAAATTCATAGGATATCCTGATAATAGTAACGGATATAGGTTTTATCATCCTGAGAAAGGATTGATCGAAAGTAGAGATGCTACTTTTATTGAAACTACAAATTTGATTAATCCAATACAAGAATTGGAATCTTTGGGAGAAGAAAATTCTCCTATGAATGATCAAGATTTGCATCTTGATTTAGACTTGTCTCATGATCATGACATTGACAATGATCAAGTGGGAGACGTAAACATGGATGATCATAACGATGTCGATCATGACACATACACGGATGATGATCATGATATTATCATGGAAGATATAAATAGTGGGAGAAATGATCAAATTAGTGGGAGTAAAAGAAAAAGGGAACCATCTATAAGATTGAAAGATCACTTTGTTTCCAATCTTGAGGAGGTAGATCATTCAGTGGGAGATCCAAACCCAAGGAATAATTATAAAGAAGCAATGGATAGTTTTGAGTCTGAACAATGACAACAAGAATGAAGAACTAGATTCCATAAAGAAAAATGAAGTTTGGGAATTGGTTATCTACCTGATGGAAGAAAGCCCATCGGTTGTAAGTGCGTACTTCGTAAGAAGTACAAATCAGATGGTACCTTGGATAAGTTTAAGGCTCGACTTGTAGCTAAGGGTTATACTCAGAAACCCGGTATAGATTTTGTGGACACTTACTCTCCAGTTGCGAAGTTTACATCCATTCGTATTCTTATGGCAATTGTTGCTAGAATGGATTTAGAACTTCATCAGTTAGGTGTCAAAACAACATTCTTGAATGGAGATTTGAAGGAAGACATTTATATGATTCAACCCGAAGGATATCATGCTAAAGGAGATGAAAACAAAGTCTATAAATTAAGAAAGTCGTTGTACGGCCTTAAACAATCATCAAGACAATGGTATTTAAAGTTCCACCAAGCCATTTTGGAAATGGGCTATAAAATAAATCCATTGGATTATTGTGTTTACTCTTGGAAGTGCCAATATAATTTCTGTATTTTGTCACTGTATGTAGATGACATCTTACTTGCAGGTAACTCTATAGATATGATTGAAAAGACTAAGTCATAACTGGGATCCAAATTTGAAATGAAAGATATGGGAGAAGCATCTTATGTTCTAGGAATTAAAATTACTAGGGATAGAGATGCCAAAACGCTCTATTTGGATCAGCAAAATTATCTGGATAAAAATTAAAAGATTTAATATGCAAGATTGCAAGCCAGTTAGTACACCTATTTGTAAAGGAATGATGCTTTCCAAAAATATGTGTCCGGTACAGAAGCAAGACATCATTGATAAGTAAAATGTTCTGTATGCTCAAGCAGTTGGAAGTCTGATGTATGCTATGACCAGCACAAGACTTGACATATGTCATGCAGTTGGATTGGTAAGTAGATATCAATCCAACCCCGGAAAGCAACATTGGATGGCAGTAAAGAGAATTATTAGATATCTAAAAGGCACCCATGGTATGAAACTTTGTTTCAGATTAAATGATCTGGATTTAGTTTGTTATTGCGACGCAGATTTCGCAGGCAACTTGGATGACAGAAAGTCAACAAGTGGTAACATTGTCTTGTTTGGTGGAACGACTGTTTCTTGGTTAAGTAAGAAACAAGGCTGTGTTGCAAAGTCTTCCATGGAAGCAGAATATATATCTTGTAGCACAGCGGTAAGTACTGCAGTATGGGCTAAAGGATTTATCGATAATTTAAATATAGGTATACCTAAGGAGCACGTCAATGTATTTTGTGATAATAAGTCTGCCATCTTTTTGATAAAGAGTGGAGCAAATAGTTCCAAAGGAAAACGCATTGATATTAAATATCACTATAAACAAGATATAGTTGAAAAATGAGAGGTAAAGGTCGACTACATACCTTCCGAAGAGATGGTGGGCGATCCGATGACCAAGGGATTGTCTTTGGACAAATTCAGAAAGCATGTGACTACAATGGGTTTGCAAAACATCTAGATGTGTTGTAGTGTGAGACGTGCGGCGGGCATCGTTGTATGGTTCTAGGGACGCCTGAAACATGGACAAGTAGATGCGACTCTATCTGGTTCTTTAGTACTTGGTCGGTTAAAGATAAGAGGGCACTAGCGAGGTAACTAGGTTATAATAAATCGTCTTGAAAGTAAAATCCATAATAAGCTTCAAGAAATAATTTATATATCACTGTGGTGTATAGTGCGGGGCTAAGTCATCATTTGTAACCGGGTATGGATTGTTTTTCCTTGTTACTTAGACATGATGCCATTTTACTAAAGAGTAAAATGTTATCAGATAAAATAGAATGGTGTGCACCAGGTAAAGAAGCCACATATATGATGTTACATTGAATTTCTTTACGAGTAATACTCTTGAGAAACAAATCAGAATAGGAAACCATTTATGTCATCATAATCAAGTGGGAGATGTTGGAATATGATTATGATAACATGGTTTTCACAATATGTGTAATCATATGTGAAGGTACACCATAACATTGGTGTACTAATATACATGTGATTGTAGTGAAATAAGTTAATTAATTAATAAAGGAAATAATATAATATAATATAATATAATTAATCAATTAATTAAAGGATATGAACAATTATATTTCAACCTGAGAAGTTATAACTTACTTCTCCAGAAAGGTTACTTCCATCTCTATATATTTGTCAAATCCCTTTCTGTCAGATTCATTCAATTCAATTCCATATTCACTCTCTGTTCATATCTTTCACACCATATTGTGATCGATAGTCTAACGACATCAATTTCCGATCCTGTGAATACACAATTTCTATCAATGTTGCCCTTTTATTTTTTTATGTATCGGCCTGAAAGGTCGAATGGTTAAGAAAATAATATATTCATCATTCTTTTTTTTTTTTAGCAAAATAAAATGAAAATGGCTGAATCATAATCAGGAGGAGGCCAACGATGCTTTATTCCAAGCCAAGATCTTTTTACACCAAAATTTTCACTTCGAGTTTTTCCAAAACCAAATAAAAGATCATCTCCAAATATGTTTGGCTCGACGAAAGATTTTGTGTCATCGGCCGCCAAATGTGTTGGACACTAATTATGCCCCCCAAGCATAATTACTTCGTTAATTTCGGCCTTTAACTCAAATAACTTAGCCGAACAGGTTTTCTCCATATTGGCTTTATCACCAATAATCATATAATTTGGCGTAGTTTCAGTGTCTAAGACCATGTCTTGGCTATGTCCATCATTAGAACACTCATCTGACGAATCATTTTCTGAGTCGATTTTTGGCTCAGAAATTTGAACTCTTTCTTCTAGGCGTACCACACTTTTAGTCTCGACCGAGACAACAGGTGGCCTAGGTGTTTCTTCGGCCGTCTTGGCAATTCCCTGAGGTCGAATTTTGATTGTGGCCAGAGGGAAAAATTGCACCCCGGTCTTTTGACCCAACCATTCTTTAAATGGAATTGATTTGAACCTAAGACGAAAAAGCGTTTTCTTATCGAGCCACTCATAAAATCGAGCTCTATCTTCGTCTAACCATTGATCTTGTAAGTTGTGATGAACCTTGACCTTTATCATTTGAGAGAAATATTTTTGCCTTTCTTCATATGCTTCAATGATCCGATCAAGGAGTTTTCCTTGCTTCTCGACACTTTCCTTGTATAGGCGCCAAAGCTCACACACTGAAGCCTGATTGAGATCTTGATTTATCATGTGAACTTCGTAGTTTTAGCATCGGGTCCCACCGGCCGTGACAAAATTTGAATCCTAAAAACTACCAAGCCTACGTGGCGCGTAGGCCAAGTAATTAACAAGCTAACTACATCCATTGGTTGTGTGTGGGGCGTGCCAGCTCGTCGACCGAGCTCGGCCGGTGAGTAAAATATGTTGATGTGGCGTTGGGCGCGCTTCTGACTTCTTGATCTTGCGACTGGGACCGAGTAAGGAATACGTCACGGCCTTCGGGCTCTAGCGCTGTTATAGTTCCTTTCGAGTGCAAATATAAGGATAGTATAGCGGCACAAGTAAGGGTGTCGAACCACAAAGATTGAGAAACAACTTACTAAAACCTTTGACTCCTACAAATTAGCATTAGTTAAAGAATCCTATGACTTAAAATGGGGGGTTTCAGTAATTTTGGAAAAGAAATAAATATAGAAAGAAAAGGGAAAAATTAGAACTATCTAAAAACAAACCTAAGACATGGAATAGGTTAGAAACGTTTTTAGGACAAAAATTTGACTTCAAATAAACAAAGGCCTTCCCCTAAACATTCCTGAATCAATGATATGATCATTTAATTTATCCCTTTCAAATGCACAACTAAGATGTTCACATATCTAGCATGGCATATAACTAGATTGTATGAATCCTCTCTTACTTTGCATGTCAGATGCATGGCATATACATAAAACTTATATTTGTAGGTGCAACCTAGCACGGCATATACTCAGATTTAGCACCTAGAAAGTCATTAAGAATGAAGAGGATTATGAACATCACATGAACCCTAGAACATGGCATTTATCCTAAAACTTCATGGAATCAATTTACATGATTAGTCATGAACCTAACCACACGTTGTTAATGAATGAAAGAAGATATGGCAGTCCTTCTTTTCATTCTCAATAGAAAGCAAACATAAACAAGGTAGCTAAGCTTGAAAAGATGTGCTTGAAACAATTGAAACATAAAACTTATTCTAGCTTGCAAATGAAATTGATAAACTAAAACTGCATCATAACATTAATTCAATCATGTCTAGGGCTTCAAAGCAGCCCTATGTATCTATAAAAACAAAATACATAAAAAGTTAGCAAAGCTAGAACCTTGAAACTGCTCAAGGCCGAAGACTTCTGCTCTCTCTCCAGATTCTCCTCTTTCTGTTGAGTATTTGTCTCCTATTAAAAGGCTTAGGAATTATCTAACATCTGACACATTTACATCCTTCAATTGACTCTCATTTATAGCTCATAACAACCAGCTTTTAGTATTGGAGTAACTGAAAACTAGTTGTTATCAGAATTTGTAACTGGACAACTCCTCTTTATTCTGTCATAACTTCTTGTCGAAACCTCCAAATCATTAGCTGTAAAGACCATCAGAAAAAAAACTTCCAGGGCTTTCCAACCATATATGGCCCATTTTCTAATTCATTCTGAGCACTTCTGGCCAAAGCTCGCAAGTTGGCTGTTCAGCGAGGGCCTATTCTGGCGGATCTTGGGCCACTTGTTACAATATTCAAAATAAGATGATTTCTTCAAGCCCTTACTTTCATCCTGAAATACAATAAAAACAACAAAATAACTTGTGATGCATAGAGATTTTAAGTCAAAAGCCTAAGTAAAATAGGGCATATAAATATAACTTTATGCACTCAACAAATACCCCCAAACTTAGATTTTGCTAGTCCTCGAGCAAACCAAAACTAAAAGAAACAAAAACAACACAAAAGACAAACATAAATTAATCTAAGACCATTATCATTGGTGAGACGAATGCGTTCAGCTTATGCATCAAGCCTTTAAGCCTCTAGGCATCCCTAGCAGGAGGAGTTGTGTCTCCAAAGGGTTTAACAGTAACGGGACCCATAAACGTCCGAAACAACCTACAAAACAACGATTAGAGCACTTTTGAAACAAGATAATGAGAATCAAAGCTCAACTATGCCTTACACTCCTAACTTTGACTTTACCTTTCTAGCAATCAAATCTGGATGTTAGTGAGGTGCTCTAGCTCAAATTCAACCTGTTACTAAGTTACAAGCTCAAGCAAGGAAGATAAGATTCATCTCAACTCTAATCTCACAGATTCACTCTTTCATTTGATTCCTAGGGCTTGCTCTCAACAAGTATATGTGAGTGAGGTTATGTATTAGGAAGCAAGATATTCTCACACATAATTTAATTAGAAACAAAAGAACTTTCTAGACAGATCTCATGAAAGGAATCAAATACTAAGAATAGGATAACACATATACTTACCACCATCCATCAATACATCCTCAAAGATCAGCTAGGTCTTTCATAAGATTGTAATGTAAGGTTTTTAGGGTAGGGGCTGTGAAACGACAGATAAGGAATACTAGAACTTGAGACATACCAAAGTGTCTTCCTTGCAAAACCAGCCTGCTCTACTCTTTAATTGATCTTCTTTACTTGTTCTCGGTGTCCAGGACTAATGGATTTAGAAATTGCATCTTTTTTTTTTCTTCTTAAAATGTTTTCCTTATCATTTTTCTTTTTTCTTATTTTGCAATTCCAGCCCATGATGAAAGATATGGCTGTGTTTGGCTTCAAAATGGGTAATAGCTCACACAACAAAGGTAAGGAATTAGGCCAGTTACTAGTTAAAACATGCATAGCCTAACCTCGTCTCAATGAGTTCATTCATGGGTGATAATAAGCACAAATATCCACAAAAGAGAATAACTCTTAGTATTCAATAAAAAATGAGTAATGAGATCATTTGAAATGAATTTAAAGAAAATGATATGAGTAGAAATAGTTTATTCTCTCTAAAAGAAGCAAATAGGCACAAAATTACTCAAAAGGCAGTCTCCGTTATCCTTCTTCTAAGGCTTGAACTAGTAACATTTCACAAGTATTCTTAGAATTGAGAACAGTGGTATTATATAGCAGATACAACAACTTTCAAAGCATAGCTAAAGTTATGAATGCAAGACTAAGTTAAGCATGTACATTCCCATTATTTAATTACAAATAGCTCTAATCATGACTCAAAATGACTGAAAATTCAAGTGATCACATTCACCTATGCATTGTTCAAATCTTTTGGATTTACAAGAACTTGACTAGGAAGCTTACCTTGTTCTCTTTGGTTTAAGACTGCTGCAATCTGTCCAACCTGAGTTTCTAAGTTTGCAATTGCATGATCAGTCTTGTTCATGAAAGCTTGGGTAGAAACCTTGAGGTCTTGAGTGCTTTGAGCTAAAGAACTCACTTGTCCAGCCAATGTACTCATGATGTCTTCAAGAGGCTTGCTTGGTGTAGCTTGGGGAGGTGGTAGATTTTGCACATTGTTGTTGTTTCCCCAACTGAAATTAAGATAATTCCTTCATCCTGGGTTGTAAGTTGGAGCAAACGGACATTTCTAGGTCTTTGATTTCCTTGAAATCCTCCTTCCATGATTGCTTCTTCATGAAACCCTTGCACTTGAAGACATGCCTCAGATGAATGTCCCTGCATTAAACTCACTTGACAAACAGCCACAACTTGCTTTTGGAAAACAAGTTGCTTAACAAGGTTAGTTAATTCAGAAATTTGAGAGCTATCATTTGAAGTACTAACCTCATAAACCTTCTTGGTTTGTCGATTTCTGAAACTAAATTGCTTCGTATTTGAAGCAATGTCCTCAAACATGGTCTTGGTTTGATCAGCCGTCTTGTTCATTAAACCACCAGCAGTAGCATCCGCCATTATACGATCAGAATCAAGCAATCATTCATAGAAATATTGCATGACAAACCATTTTTCCAAGTTATGATGAGGGCAAGAATGCAACAGAGTTTTGAAACGGTCCCAATACTCATGGAACAACTCTCCATCATTTTGCACAATTGACATGATTTCGCGTCTAAGCTTGTTAATGTGTTGAGCTGGGAAAAATTGCTGCAAAAATTTGGAAGCTATTTATTTTTCACTAGTGACTTATTTATATCATTTGACCAATTATAACCTCTTGATTTTAAATATTTGAAGTAGTTTGGAAAGATTCAGAATAATTAAGGCTAGAAAATTCTATTTAAGTTTTATTTTATATATCTTAATTTTTTTTTATTAACCGACCCCTTTCAAAAGAAAAGAAATAAGAACCGGTGACTCAGAAACAATTAATTAAGATAATTTTTTTTTTTTTTTATGGAATATACATATCAATATTCATGGATTATACATTTCATTCCACTTCCAGTTCCTATCTTAATTGGAACAGGACTTCTACTTTTTCCAACGGCAACAAAAAATCTTCGCCGTATCCTAAGTTTCAATGGATCCGGATAGAAGAGTGTGAAGCCATGCCTTACCCTTCTCCCATAGTGAAAAGGGAAAGAGCCTAAGACGTATATCTTGAGGGGTCATGCCTTGAATCTTAATGGTATTGCACACCTCTACAAACTCCTTGAAATGCAAATGAGGATCCTCACCTGCCAAACCATTAAATTTAGGTAAAAGATGAATCATACCTGATTTGAGTTCGAAGTTCTCCACAGTGGTGTCAGGATAATGAATGCATGAAGACTCCTTACTGATCTTGGGAATCACATACTCCTTCAAAGGACAATTAGCCTCGTCATCACTGTTGTTGTTGTTGTTGTTTGCCATGGCCATCTCGTCTTCTTCTAATTCAGCCTTGGGTGAGGATGAGGCTGACTTAGGTGTATATGATTCTGAGTGGCAAGGAGAGCTTGGCAAAGATCGAGTTTTGAGAATCCTCATAAGTTTGAGTGTATGACTCTTACGAGAACTTGACTGAACCACCCTTTGTAGCTACTCTAAGTCAATGGGCTACTTGAGTGGTATAAAAGACATACAGCTGAAAACAAAATAAATTAAGTTAGTAAGCAAAACTAAAAGGAATTACAAAGTTGTTTAAGCGCAATCCCCAGCAACGGCGCCATTTTGTTAAAGTTCCTTTCGAGTGCAAATATAAGGATAGTATAGCGGCACAAGTAAGGGTGTCGAACCTTAGGGACTAAGAAACAACTTAGTAAAACCTTTGACTCTTACAAATTACCATTAGTTAAAGACTCCTATGACTTAAAATGGGGGGTTTGAGTAATTTTGGAAAAGAAATAAAGACAAAAAGAAAAGAGAAAAATTAGAACTATCTAAAAAGAAACCTAAGACATGGAATAGGTTAGAAACGTTTTTAGGACATAAATCTAACTTCAAATAAACAAAAGCCTTCCCCTAAACATTCTTGAATCAGTGATATGATCTTTTAACTTATCCATTTCAAATGCACAACTAAGATGTTCACATATCTAGTATGTCATATAACTAGATTGTATGAATCCTCTCTTACTTTGCATGTTAGATGCATGACATATACATAAAATTTATATTTGTAGGTGCAACCTAGCATGGCATATACTCAGATTTAGCACCTAGAAAGTCATTAAGAATGAAGAGGATTATGAACATCACATGAACCCTAGAACATGGCATTTATCCTAAAACTTCATGGAATCAATTTACATGATTAGTTCTGAACCTAACCGCACATTGTTAATGAATGAAAGAAGATATGGCAGTCATCCTTATCATTCTCAACAAAAAGCAAACATAAACAAGGTAGCTAAGCTTGAAAAGATGTGCTTGAAACAATTGAAACAGAAAACCAATTCTAGCTTGCAAATGAAATTGATAAACTAAAACTGCATCATAACATTAATTCAATCATGTCTAGGGCTTCAAAGCAGCCCTATGTATCCATAAAAACAAAATACATAAAAAGTCAGGAAAGCTAGAACCTAGAAACTGCTCAAGGCCGAAGACTCCTGCTCTGTCTCCAGATTCTCTTCTTTCTGTTGAGTATTTGTCTCCTATTAAAAGGCTTCGGACTTATCTAACATCTGACACATTTACATCCTTGAATTGACTCTCATTTATAACTCATAACGAGCAGCTTTTAGTATTGGAGTAACTGAAAACTAGCTGTTATCAGAATTTGTAACTGGACAGCTCCTCTTTATTCTGTCTTAACTTCTTGTCGAAACCTCTAAATCATAAGTTGTAAAGACCATCAGAAAGAAAACTTCCAGGGCTTTCCAACCATATATGGCCCATTTTCGAATTCATTCTGAGCACTTCTGGACAAAGCTCGCATGTTGGCTATTCATCGAGGGCTTATTATGGCGGATCTTGGGCCACTTGTTACAATATTCAAAATAAGATGATTTCTTCAAACCCTTACTTTCATCCTGAAATACAATACAGACAACAAAATACCTTGTGATGCATAGAGATTTTAAGTCAAAAACCTAAGTAAAATAGGGCATATAAATATAACTTTATGCACTCAACAAGAGCCTGAAGACAAGGCTGCTAGTTCTGCGAAGTTCAATATCAAATTTGGCTTTCAATGTGCGGAATGTAGTAACCTGTAACACCTCACTTCGCCAAGAAGGCTAATGAGATGACCTCTGCCAATAAGGATTCGAAAATCCTTCTTGACTGAGACTTGGATAGATAATCAGTCGGCCTCGACGCAGTGTTGTTTATCTAAACTGAAGGTGCTCGGCTGTCGGCTGATTCTACGACAACAGTGTTGTTTATCCAAACTGAAGATATCACTGGTTGCCTTGACAGTGCTATTTATCCAAACTGAAGATGTGTTGGCGGAAAAAGAAAATAAAAATCTCAAGGTTGTTAAGATGTTTCGCGTAGAGCAAGAGTTTGGGCAGGGTAGTTTGTGTGTTGAATTGGAGGGGGCTTTGAATGATGCACTGAGTCTTGTATTTATAAGGTTGGATATCTGCTTGGCACGGCCTGATGGTGTTTGTAGAGTCCAATCAACAACCCAACAATAAGGAACATCATCCTGTATTCAAACTTTATCTCAAGTTCTGCGCGTCATATCCCTCTGCCGTTCACTTTCTCCAAGATAATTCATTACATATATCTCCCAATTTCTTAAAGATAATGTTGACAACTTCAAAACTGTAACACCTTCCACGTGATTAGAGCTTCAAAGCTTTCCCGGAGACTCATGCACCAATGAAATCGCATCACCTTAGACCTAGACCCGCACGTCTGCATGCAACTCCATCCTTTGACTATTCATTCTCATCTTTATTTTCCTTATTATCTTATCTGACAAACATTCAATTTACATTCAAATTGTTGTTTTGATCAGATAGAAAAACAAAAGGAATATTCTTTCAGTCTTTACCAATTCTTATATCTTCAAAACCCATCTGATCACACCACATCGCCATTCCAATTATCTTTCGGTATTCATCAGAAACCATCATTACCGAGATAACATGCATGCATGGTTCGGTTCCGAGCAAATTCGGCTCTTATCCACCTTTGCCATCTTTATCTCCATTTCTAACTGTTAATTATCTTATGCATGAAACGCATGGAAAATAGTCTCTTAACCTGCCACATTAGCTTTCAAACCAGTCCTCATGTAAGCGTGCAATTCGAACTGGAATTGATCTCCTTTGCTTCCAAAAATATATTTCATAAGATAATTACTACGAAAATCCAATAGTAATATCTAGAAAAATATGAAATCCAACGGTCTAGAACCCACTTATTTAACCGTCTTGATTGCTCGGGCCGATATTGTAAAATTGGGTTCAAACACCTATTTCATGCCTTAGGTTTGTTTCTAGATAGTTAATTTTTCCCTTTTCGTTCTGTCCTTCTTTTATTGCCAAAAATTACTCAAACCCCCCATTTTAAGTCATAGGAGTCATTAACTAATGCTCATATGTAAGAGTAAAAGGTTTTATTAAATTGTTTATCAGTCTTTGTGGGTTCAACCCTTGCTGGTCTCTATACTATCGCTTATGATTGTGCACTTGCAAGGATAAGATTTGTGTAAATTGGAGAGCCTAATTAAGTTGTCTAATTTATCCAACAAATTTTTGGCACCGTTGCCGGGGACTATGCTTAAACACGCGGGAGGCGCATTCAAAAGTCTTACAATGAGGTATTTAGAAAAGAGAAATATATTTCTCATCTTTTCATTTACGCATTAGTAGTATATATATAGGCTTAATCACAAAAGCACGTTGGCCTAATAATGTGAATTCAAAGAGCATTATTGCACAATCAAATGCCAACATTATAAACCCCTTTTAAAGTTCCGTTTTGGTTTTGCAAATAAAAATTGAAATTAAGACTTTAAAACAAATTGAATAGTATTAAGTGACTAATGTGATTATGTGACAATGATGCACTCGCCTCTTAGAGAGATAATCAAAGATGCCAAAAACAGAGAGGCAATGTCACATTGTTTTGCTTGATCTTGAAAATTTGGGATAACGTATTCAAATTGCTAACAAAGACGTGCAAATGGTATTGAAACGCTAAAAAGGGCATTTTGAATAATTATATGATACGGCAGTTGATACGTACTTATGACATCAATTACTATGACTAAATGACGCGCCAATTCCATCATTATGCAATAAAAAACATAGAGCTAACAAATATGATCAATCATTCTAGCATTCTTACTACGTTATCCAATCTAGATGACGAAAATGCCTAATGTCTTTGAGCAATTAACCGGATTAGCTAACAATTACGATCATATGCTTGACAATTATCATTCTAAGTAAATACCAAATGCATGAAAATTAATTGACACTCCTTCAACTTGAACACATTGTTCTCTGCTTCACCAAAATAATCTCACCAGTGAGGATTCCCTAATTCAATCTCTCTCTCTCCCGCCGTCAGCTTCCCCTGCATCGCGCTGTCTGGTTTTACTTTCATTCAAAAATTAGAGAACTGAAGTTCAGAGAGAGAACTCACCGACTGAGAAAGGGAGCAAGCAAGCGGAGTTTGCGGGCAACAGAAAAGTCAGTTTGCGGGCAACAGAAAAGTCAGTTTTGATTTGAGTGATTCGAAGCTACATTGTTTTCACCTAATCCCCAAATCGCGCTCTCCTCTCTCTCTCTCTCTCTCTCTCTCTCTCTCTCTCTCTCCAAATAGATCGCTCAATCCCCCTCCTTCGGGAAATTTGCAAAATTAACCAAACTTTGGACCTTCTATTGAATTATAGCCATCTTTTTACTTTTATAATAATTATAACCAAAATTTGAGATTAAATTACTAACATAACCTTAAAATGAGTTTTTCATATAACCAAAAAGTAAAATAAAAAATTATGCTTCAAGAAATGTTCATTATCAGATCAAATCTACCGTGCCGTTAGAATCTCATAAAAAAATTGTCGATCTCCAGCCACGTAGCTCGGAATTCGAAACCAGGTTGGTCAATCTTCGCCAGAGTTGTTTATTTGAGAAACAAAGAAGAAGAGGAATTTAGCTCCAGAAACAAGGCAATGAGCATTGTGGGATCACACAAGCAATCGTGAATGGTAGCATCGACATTATCAACGCTGCAACCACCACCATCTCCCCCGAAGCTAGCGCCCAACCCACCACCGTATGTGTAACTCTCTCTCTCTCTCTCTCTCTCTCTCTTTGTTGCATTCATATCTTTATGCATGTGTGCTTTTTTCTCTTCTCATTTGCACCAGAAAAAGTAGAATTGTTGCATTTGCAGGGGCTTGAGAAAGGCTTATCATCCGTCCATGCAGTGCATTAGGAGCATACATGTGAACAAACAAGTAAAAACATGAAAACTATCGTATAAACAATCCACATAACAAAAATTGAGAGAAGAGATATCAACTAATATGACTTTTGGGTCCTTGTTATACTCTGTTTGGTTCCTGAGAAACTATGCGAATCTAAAGCACACATATATGTTATGGACAGTTGGATCTTGCGTTCTTACACATATTTTCAATCCTAAAAGTGAAAAGTATCAACCATTGAGTGTTTTTGTACGATTTTGCTTTATTGGTTGTTATGGGAAAACTCATTTTAAGGGTATATCAGTACTTTCACATCAACTTTTGATTATAATTATCAGAAACTTAAAATGATGGTCATAATTCTATATAGAGCCTAAATTGTGGTTATTTTTCCAAATTTCCTCCTCATTTTGCCTGAAATCCTCCCCATTTTTCTCTGTGAAATCCTACACCAGTCCCCAAACCTGCAAATCTATATATGACACCGACATCATCCCTAACCCAAAACATAGCAGCCCAAGCCTTACCTCCACTCTAGCCCAAACACAGCAGCCCATGCCGGAAATGCATAATAGGAAAAGAATGAATAAGTCAAAATTGAGCCCCATTCCTTGGGCACATGAATAGTGCTTGACAAGGTGTTTTTTTTAGTGTTACTAGGCCCATCCTAATGTGTTATTTATTCACCTACCTTTTTATAAAAATTTTAATGACATATTTACTCTTATTAAAAAGACTTTTAGACCCCTATTTATAAATTCATTATAATGTTCTTGTAGTTATAATAAAAAATAAAAAATTAAAAAAATTGGCCCAGCATACTTTTCCCCTCCCCCACCCTGTTTCTCTATCCCCCATCTCCAACAACATTGATCAAAAAAAAAAAAACATACACACAATTCAACTCATGGAATTAGGGATTCTGGGAATGGACTAAGACTGTGAATTGCAGAGGAATGAGGGAGGGGCTGAGAATTATGCATTGGTCAACCTGGAGATAACCAGATCCAACAGCACATGCACCCACACGACGGAGAGTACTAGGAGAAAGGCAACCAACCTCCGACCTATTTCTCACATCTCTCTTTGATCATTTAGTTTGTTAGTCCTCTGTTTCTCTGTCTCTCCCCTGCTTCTTTCTCCTTGTCCCCCTCCCGTTTTGCTCTCTTCGACAGCGAGTATGAGTGGTCGATTGTTTCTTTTTAATATTTTTTTCAATAAAAAAAATAGATATATTAAAGGTTACTTTAGGAATAATGGTGGGTGTAGAAATAACATATTAATTTTTTAATATTTCATAGTGGGTGAATTTATAATGTGGGTGGGAAAATAAGATAATGGGGTGGGTTTAGTAGCACTCTTTTTTTTTTAGACTACAGTAATTGTTTGACATATCTGAGTTTATCTTCAGCATATACTTTAGCCTCTTCTGTTAAAGATAATTAATGTGAAATTATATGACACTCAAATTAAACCTTATTGATGACAATTGTAGTAGAGATGCAAGTAGGGATCGCTCTAGACCGGGGATTAACTAGGGATGCTAATCAACACAAATAAGACTCAAAAACACAACTAGACTCTAATGACTCAAAACTAACTTAAAACACTAAAAACGGCAAGAAACAATAAAAAAGACTCAAATCTAGACCGAATAATTGGTTTTGACGAAAATAGAACTTAAAAGACTCAAACAACTAAAAGAAAACAGGTTTGACTCTAAAAACAAGATTAAATGAAAGGGGGTTTGTTTTTGACGAATTTAAAACTTAAAACTAAAACTTTGCATAAAATACTTTATAAAAACGAATTTTGTGAATTGAAAAGGGTCAAAGGCTAGTTAGAGGGCCCTTCTCCACACATGAACATATGCATATAAATCGATTTCCAGTTATTCTTTCAACAAACCATGAATGACAATGCCCCAAATTAATTGTGTAGAACTAATTAATTCTTAGATTTCCCTAGACTCATTGAATTGGATGAAAAGCATACGACAACCCAAATCATTCTTTATTAAGCTCCCTAACTATGAAAAGCATGATAGAGACACGAAACAAAGATCATTAAGCTTTGTGAAAATCATAAGCATTGACATGACATTCGTGACTATGAAAAGCATGACACTCCTGCCATGAATTTACTTAACGCGATCGTGAGTAGCAACCTCCACTACTTGTAAATATAAGTTTGTAACGATTAGGTGAAACTCCCTTATATTTTAGCATCAAATTCATGCATGCAAACTAAGTAGGCCTCCTTAATCAACACACAAGAACAAGTTCTCAATAACTCAGATAAGTAAACCACATTCATGATTCATGAAATCGTAACTGGAGGAAATCAATTCATATAAAACATATGTCCATGGCTTCGAATTCGCCCCTAACTATAAAGAAATTAGTTCCTCATGTTCGCAATCAAACAAATATAAATAAAATTAAACATTGAAAACAAAGGATAGAATACACCTAGAAAACGCTCCAGATTCCTTCCTTCCTTGCAAGGCTGCGGCACAATGAGTGTGTGGTGGATGGATGTAGGTGAGTTATGGTAGAGGGTGGTGGTCTGAATGGTGCAGCAAATGAGTGTATTTATAGGCCTGGGGATTACTTGGCCTAGGTTGTCAAGGAAAAGGATTGAGGACTCCAAACCAACAAGGAAAAGGCCATCTAGAATGGTTAGGGCGCCAGATTTTTAAAGCTTCTAGAAAGGAGTGTTCTGGCATGTTTCTAGAACAAAAAAGCCTCCTAAAAACAGGTTTTAGGCATCCTAATATAAAAAGGAGTCCCCCTTGTAGCTGGAATTAAGGTAGGATAAGATTAGGATAGGATAAGATAAGATAAGGTAAGATAAGGTTAGTTGGATAAGATAAGGTTGGATAAGGTTTTGGATAATTCTCCTTCTTTGTAGCTGATTCCTTATCTTCTTTGACTTGAATTTATTTCTTCAACTCTTTTGCACATTCCTAGCCTCTCTTGAACTTCAAATTCGTCCATCCATCTTGCTCCATACTTGTGCTATCCATTCCAAGCCCAAAAATGCTCCAAAACACTCCAAAATGCATCTTTTAGCCAACTTTGCCAATTGGACCTACAAACATACGAAAATAGCTTAAAACACTCTAATAAGTAGAAACTAACTAAGAAAATGCAAGGAAACAAGCTAACAAAGTCGCATAAATATGCTCCTATCAATTATTGCCCAGGCTTATACGGGTGCAGTTACTAAGATAGGACACGGTTTACATCCTTATATTATTATACATCCTTTTGCTTTAAGCTCCTCCTTTTTTTTTTTTTAACAAACGATATTATCTATACTAAAGAGATGGTGGTTTAGCCTCACAATGTAGTTCAAATTTGTCTTTGGCGACAATTGAACCTAAGACCTCTCACTTACAAATGAAAAGAAATACCACTAGACCGTATTACTAAGTAGCCTATGTCAGCTGTTTTATTTGAATTACATTTTTGCCTTATCTTCTTTTTCTGGTGGACTTGTGATTTTATTGGGTATAACTTATAACCGAATTCATATCTTCAAAACTTAATTGGGTTGTTAAATAGCCTTGCAACAAAGTGTTTTACTTTTAGACCTAGGGGTGGGCATAAAAACCGCAAAACCGCATCGAACCGCATGAAAAAAAACCGAAAAGAACTGTGTTGACCGGAAAAGTCAACTTTGAGTCAAAAACCGAACCGGACCATTCAAACCGGTTCCAGTTCTTCTTTCGAATGAACAAGAACCGGCCGAAACCGAACCAAACCATTTTATTAATAATAAATTAATTAATTATATATACACACACATGACATGGTATAATAGGTTGAAAAATTAGTTTCACCAAGTTAGTTCTGCTGGAGTTCCCCTTGAGCAACAAACTTCAGGGAATAACCTGTTAAAAGAGGAGTTTGGGAGTTCTCTGCCATTTCAAACAAATTGGTAGCTTCTGTGGTTTTTTTTTAATTTGTAGTTGGCATGCTCCTTAGCTTTATATCATTTGGGTTTATAGATACATATAATTGCTGAAATGAGGTGCAATGCTTCTTCCATGTGTATGCCCTGGGTTTTTATGTTTTATTGGCATGCTTCTTACTTTTATACTTTTATATCATTTGGCTTTGTTGCTTCTTTGTTCCCATTCAATCAGTTTTACTGTTATATTTGTTCTTTGGTATCTGTCTTCCAACTCAATTTCAATAATTGAGTAAGGCTACTGTCAAATGTTATATTGTCTCCATTTACGCTTAGTATTCGGAATCGTAAACCGGCAAGAATCGAACTGGAATCGCGGTAGACCGAACCGTACGATTCTAGTAATAAATTTAAGCGGAACCGCAATGAATCGAACCGTTGATATTTTCCTATTCCGGTTCTGGTTTAGGGGTGGAACTGCACCGTGCCCACCCACCTACTCCAACCCTCGAAGTAAAACTCAAATTTAAAGTTCTAAACCCCACCTCAACTTGCTCATACCCTTGGGCCAAATACGATTTTTAACCCAAACTCATTTCTCGACAAATTTAGGCCAGGATTCCCCCTGGGTTAGTAAGCTGACCCACTATATATGTGTGGTTTTTTTTATTTTATATTTGTAAATTTATTGAATCCAACCGTTAAAATCTAATATGATCAAATCCAACGGTAAAAAAAAAAGAATCTAACCATTCAAATTTAAATCCAACGGCTAAAGTAATTAAAAAAAATTCTTTCATGTGTTTTATATTTTTTCATAGTGTTCCACGAATTTCATGGTGTCGATTTAGTGATTTTTTGACACACCCCGACCTAGAATGTCCACCTGGACTTCGAATTGAGTTGTGCTGGCTGACACCAGGAGGGGGACGAAGCCATAAAGTGTAGTGATGTGGAAAATGTGAGTAAATTTAAAACCTAAAAGTATGTAAATGTAAGAGTGCGCATGTGAGCGAGAATGAACCCATTTCACACGTAATGTCATAGCATAAGCAAAGTACAGTAAAGGTAGGATAAGTTTTTTACCATCAAAGGTAATCACCTATACCAAGATTGCGAAGAATCATCGTCGACACAAAAGCTCTATTACTAAAACCTAGAGGGACGAAAAACAAGGGTAAGTGGGCCTAAAAATAAATCTTTGTAAAAACCTTTTCAAAAACATAATAATCGTTCACCGTAAAACAACTATAGTTTCCAAAATATACATACTACGTATAGTATGAAAATACTTATCATAGCCTGCAATATCTCAAGAAATCAATACGTCATAATATATTTCGTAAATAAACATCTAATGTCTGGTAATCACATAATCTCACATAAACTAACATATCATATCGAGTGCTTATCGACATATGCTGACACACGAGTTCATGTAGAGGTATTCTGACATGAACATGATTGGGTGTAATAATGATTTACGCTCTAGTACTACAATCACATGAAGACCAGCGCTATGCACATCACATACGAGTCCTAATTGCCTATAGCAATCTAGGACAAGACTCGCACCTACAATGGATCCAAAGTGAGCGTGCGGTGCGATGTGAACATACACGTGAAGCCTGGCCCTGGCCTGGGCGAGTACAAACACCAGTGTAGCACACGATAAGCAGATAACGTAAATATGATAATGCCAAAACAATTCAATAATTCTAGTCAATATAACACTATTCCTGGCCGTAAATATAATTAAGGCATCCCCATATAGTATGCTTACCTGTGCATCCCTTAGGATTATAATGATCTCATAATTCTCATCATTACGTCATTTCTTATAAACATTAACTTAATTATGGCATCAAATAGAAAATTTGTTATTAGATGTATGTATGGAAACTACGCAAGTATATATATACTATATGAAAGAAAAGACACTTGCAAGGTCGCAGCTGTTCGGACTAGGGAAGCCGGAGTCTGCGGTGGTAATTGCACCTAAACATAATATTGGGACCCGTTAGTAAAACTCCACTAAAATGATTAAATTTGGGAAAATGGAGTGCGGATTTGGAACCAAGGCGTTGAAATACGCTAAGAAGGGTCTCGGGTAATTTTCGTCAAAAGTCAACGGTGAACCCTAAAAAGTCAACCGAGCCGCCCCGGTGGTCAACTACATTAAAACTTTGGAATTTCACTAAATGGCTGCCGAAAGTGGACTTGGGGCATCAAAATTAGCCTAAGAGGGTTTTTGAGAAAATTTCGAAAAAGTCAATTAACGGTCAACAGTTAACTTTAACGGAATATTCCATTCTCAGACGGAATATTCTGTTAAAGTTAATTGGAAGTTAATAGAATATTCCCTCTACATTTTGAAATGAAAACGGGCTAGATCCAGGTTAAGGTTAATGGGTCATGGATTTGGGAATTTAGCCGAGGAAGTTCAAATCACCATAATGGTTTCAAAACTCAACCAAAACCAAAGATTTAAATGTCAAAATGAAGCTAGGAAGGCAATGATTTGAAATATACCTAAATGGGACTAAACCATGGCTGGAGTTGGTTAGAAAATGGTTTGAAAGCCACCGGATGTCTGCCAGAAAACTGGGTAAAAGCTTTTTGAGGTGTTTGTCTATGTCAAACGTCATGATGAGGCCAGAAACAACATGAAACTATGATTTGTCTTACACAACTTCTTTTGTAGAGTTCCTTGTTCCCTTTTTAGTTTTTGTTTCGTGATATTTTTGCTTTTGCACTTTTTTTGTTGGAGGTGGGGACCTCTGTTTGGTTTCTGTTGTATTCCTGATGGACTTCTCTTTCCTGTTTTTGTTAAGTATTTCAAATTTTGTTTCCTGTAAAAATAATTGGTAAAATGTTTCACTCTAAAGTGTTTTAAGTTTTGTTGTATTATTTGACTCAAGTACAAGCAAAATAAAATGGCTAGTAGTTTAGTCTAGTTAATTTTTTTCTTTGGTAAGCTCTGGATTCCAAAATTAAAGGCATATGTTAGTGACACAGAAGATTTAAAGCAAGATCCTTCTTATCAAGAGACGTATAATGACATGATAGTAATTCCAATTGAACTGTAAAACTTAACGATATTCGTTTCTTTCTTCAGCAGTATTCTTGACTGGGTTTTTATCACAAATGGTCCCTGACATTGATCAAACACATCATTTTGGTCCCTGACATTGAAAATCAATAGAAATGGTTCCTGAGATTGATCAAACACATCACAAATGGTCCTTCCGTTAAAAACTCTTTGGGCAATTTTCAAAGCTTCGTAACTCAATCGTTTCTTAACCAAATTCGACCCATAATATATCAAAATGAAAATAGGAAAGTGTAGAACAAGATTATACCATTTGGAAGCCCAATGGTTGCCGGAGATGGCCGGAAAATGGTCTCAAATGTGACTGGTCCGTGGAAAAACTGGAAAACTCGCCGGAAACTGGGTAAATTTTAAACGTTCATAACTTCTTCAATAATCAACAAAATTGAGTGATTCAAAAACGAAAATCATACTTCCCGACGAGACGAAGAGAATGATGTCTTTCTTGATGGATAACTTGCCGTAGTTTGGCCGAAAAACAGCTCGAAAATGGTTATCCAATTTCGAGCCGTTTTCCGGCCAAACCAAGGTGAATTAGCAGTCAATAAAGGTACCATTCTCTTTTTCTCGTCGAGAAGTATGATTTTCATTTTTGAATCACTCAATTTATTTTCATTTTTGAATCACTCAATTTCGTTGAGATTGAAGAAGTTATGAAAGTTTAAAGTTTACCCAGTTTTCGGTAAGTTTTCCAGTCTTTCCGCGGACCAGTCACATTTGAGGCTATTTTCTGGCCATCTCTGGCAACCGTTGGGCTTCCAAATAGGTATAATCTTGTTCTACACTTTCCTATCTTCATTTTGATATATTATGGGTTTAATTTGGTTAAGAAACAATTGAGTTACGAAGCTTTGAAAATTGCCCAAAGAGTTTTTAACGGAATGACCATTTGTGATGTGTTTGATCAATCTCAGGGACCATTTCTATTGATTTTCAATGTCAGGGACCAAACTGATGTGTTTGATCAATCTCAGGGACCATTTGTGATAAAAACCCTTCTTGATTTTCTTAGGTAAAGAACTCATGTTAACTTTTGGGATCATGGAAATATCAACTCATGATTACACTGCTAGTTCAATGAAGCATACTCTAATTGCTTCTTCAAACATGAATTCTAATTCTTGGTCATTGAATTTCAGAGCTATGTTCAAAATGACAAAATTGTGAATGGTTTCGTAAATTTATTTTCTGAACTGTTTCTGTCAAAACACGTTCTTTAGTGTTGTGAAAAATAATACAAAATGCAGCTGAAACTAATGCCCTTCTCACAAACAATAAGGTTGATGTATCTCTTTGATGTCTCTGGCAGTTTTATGCAGAATCTTTGGATGTGATTCAAGATGCTGACCAGATGATACCCCTTGGAAAGTGCTATTACCTAACGATATGAACTTTAAACATCCGATGATGAACACTCAACACCTTCATCGATATTATTCCTTTTAAAACAATGTTGATATTCCAAAGCAATGTTTAGATTCGTATTGTATTATTATGCTCCAAAAGGAGCTCTTTTCAATGCTAGCAACTTAGCAATGACAGATCTTTTACTAGCGTAATACTCATTATGTGTGTGTGTACTGTTTGTGGTAGATTGAGTTTCCTCGATTATATCGTTTGTAGCGGACATCTTGTTCACTAAGCTTTGTAATGGAATGTGGTTTTAATGATTTTTTTTTCCTTATCAGCAAAAGTAATCCGTAGGGTTGTTTGCACATAATTAGCAAACAGAAAGTACAGTAATTTGGATTTTGGCTGCCATGTTCCCTCTCTGTTTGTGAAAACTATCTGTTGCATTTATAAGTGTATTGGTTTAGTTTGTTTCACACGTGCATATGGCATTCCCTTCTTTCTTGTAGTTCAATACTACCCAAACTGAGATTGGGCTATTGTGATGGGCACTAGTGTCCCTGGCATTTGACACTACACACATTATCTTCCTAGCATCGCGATGCTTTAGTTCATGTATCATCAAAAAACATCATTTAACTTTCCATCAAAAAAATAAAACAGCATTTAACTTATAATAAAATCTTAAATTCGACCAACAAGTATCATTTTGGTTCTATATTTATTACAATTTCCATGGGCTTCTACTCTTAGGGTCTTTTGTGGCCATCCTACAACTCAAGAAGCTATCTCTAAACCTTTGATCGGGGAAGCGGAGGTGTCATAAACCCATACGTCGTCACATGTCCTAGCATTGCCACATAGCATCGAGCGATTAATTCCAGACACCATTAGCTTGGTGTCTCCATTTTATGTGAGTCATTCAGTTGTTATGCTTAATTTAGAAGGATTCCAAGGTCTTGCTGTCATTGATCAATGGAGCAACTGTGGCCCATACTCACCGCCAAAACAACGAAGCTGCTCACTGTTTGGCACGTCATGCTGTTGCAAGTTCGGTTTCTTGTTCATGGTTTGAAGAACCACTGGATATCATTTCGGATGTTTTGTTTTCAGATTGTAATCCCCGAGCTTGATTTGGCAGCTCATCATCTTTTGTACGGATTTATTATCCTATGAATTAATATCGTTTCTTTCAAAAAAAAAGAAGGATGTTATAAATAGGCAAAAGTTAGAGAGGTAAGCTTTGATGGGGACAGGAGCGAAGCGGGTGCAATGTATATCGCTGTTTAGTTTGGTAACTCTAACACAAAATGATTGCAGGTAAAGAGAGGAAGAGAGGGATACTGATATTATTGCTTTCACTCCTTTTCTTTTCTGTGTATTGTGATCACACATGGAGCGCTCTTTATATAGAGCCACATCCGTGACAAACCTAAAAGTAAAATGATTGCCTTTTTGAAAACATCACACAACAACAATTACACTATTATTCTCAAGTCTTCCTCACTTTTAGTTAAAGCATGTGGGCATTCTTTCCCACAACTTTTACAACACTCCCCCTCGGATGCCCACATATCAAAATTAGTTGCCTCATTAAAACCTTGCTCGGAAAAACCCAATGGAAAAAAAAATCGTAGCGAAGGAAAAAGAGTACAACTTTGCTTGGATTGTTGATATAGTGTTAAGTATGCTTATGTTGCCTCGTTAAAACCTTGATAGGAAAAACCCAGTGGGAAAAATCCTAGTCGAAGGAAAAAGAGTACAACAAGCATGTATTATGGATGCTCCCCCTGATATGTATCTCCCCTTGATTCCGCATTCTTCAAATTTAACTGATTGGTAAGCCGACGTAGATACCATGCCCTAACTTCTGAAACGTGCACTTTGGTAGAGATTTGGTGAATAGATATGCCAGATTTTCATTGGAACAAATTTGTTTGACTTCAATAACTTTAGCCTTCTGAAGCTCATGTGCACTAAAAAACTTTGGAGATATGTGTTTAGTCTTCTCGCCCTTGATGAATCCTTCCTTCATTTAGGCAACACAGGATGCATTATCTTCATGAATGATAGTTGGACTGTCTATCTTTGAAGGTAGATCACATGAATTCCAGATGTGGTGGATCATTGACCTTAATCAAGAACATTCACGACTTGCTTCATGTAGAGCAAGTATTTCCGAGTGATTGGAAGATGTAACAATTAATGTTTGCTTTGTTGAGCGCCATGAAATTGTTGTATTTCCATAATTGAACACATATCCAATTTGTGAGTGGGCTTTATGCGGATCAGATAGGAAACCAGCATTTGTATATCCAACAAGGCTCTAGTCATTTGTGGATTTCTCGGAGTAGAAGAGACTCATGTCTGTTGTTCCATGAAGGTACCATAAAACATCTTTGACTTTCTTCCAATGATGAATTGTTGGAGTAGAGCTATAACTTGCAATAAGTTGACTGAAAAAACTATATCTGGTATAGTACATTGTGCTAAATACAATAACGCACCTATTGCACTCAATATATGGTACTTCTAGACCAAGAACCATTTCATCATCTTCTTTTGGACAGAGGATATTTCTTATTGTCCAGAGAACGAACGACCATTGGCGTGCTGAGTGGATAAGTCTTGCCCATGCCAATCGCTTCAGGATTTTTTCAATGTAAGCTGATTGATGAACCAAAATTCCATTAGCATAATGCTTGATCTACAGACCAAGACAATATTTTGTTTTCCCAAAGTTTTTCATTTCAAATTCGTTTTTCAGATATTCAGTAGTTTTATTGAGCTCTTTAGAGGTTCCAACTAAGTTCATATTATCGACATATACTGCAACTATAGTAAATCCAGAATTTGATTTCTTAATGAACACATAAGGGCAAATGACATTGTTGGTATATCCTTCTTTGATCAAATACTCACTAAGACGATTATACCACATTTGTCCACATTGTATCAGCCTATATAATGATCGCCTTAATTTGATTGAGAGCATACCTCGTGGTTTGTTAGTCGTTTTAGGCAACTTAAGTCATTCTAGGACCTTTATATATATGTCAGTATCTAATTCTCCATATAGATACGCAGTGATGACATCCATAAGTCACATGTCAAGTTTTTTTTAAACCACCAAACTTATTAAATAACAGAACGTAATTGCATCCATTACAGGAGAGTATGTCTCCTCATAATCAATTCCAGGTCTCGTTTTTCTCATTTCGCTTTCTTGTGAATACTTATTTGTAATCCACAGGGTTTACACCAAGCGGGATTCGGACTACCGGTCCAAAAACGCTTCGTCTTTCCAAGGAATTTAATTATGCCTGGATTGCATCCTTCCACTTAGGCCAATCTTGTCTCTGTTTGCATTCATCAATAGAGCAAGACTCAATATCATCACTTAATATAATTTTAGTGGCTACTGCAAATGCGAATATGTCATCGATGATTATTTCATTTCGATCCAACAATTCATTAGTACATGCATAATTTGTGGAGATTTCTTTGCTTTCATGTACTTCTGTCTCTTCAGGGACATGTGTCTCACCAGGGACATTTTCTTTTTCTGGAAGTACAGAATCATGAATTGTGGATTTTTCCATTTCCTGAATGATTTCATTTGGATTTAGTTGTGCCCTCATCTTTCTCTTTCAAGGGGCTGATGTTGTGTTCCTTCCGAGTGCAATATATGGTTAGTATAATGGCAAAGGTAAGAGTGCCAAACCACAGGGACTAATTAGACCTCTATAAATTACTAGCCTTGAAAGAACCCTAACTAAACAATGAAAATAACAAATTGAATGTAGGTTTTGTGCTGTTAATGAAAATAACTAAAAATGCAAGAAAAATGTAACAACGAATGATATGTTGATTAAGAAACGATGAGGATAGGTCCAGGGATTTCGAGTTCACCATTACAAAACCAATTCCATGTTTATAAAGTTAAACCGTATTCAATTACCAACCTGTTTCCAGAGTTCGTTTTACATATATATGATCAGCCATATGATGTGTGGTTTTGATCAAATTCTCCTAATCTACAACCTAATTGGGATGTTCAACTTCGGTTCCAAATTAAGAGTCTTTAGCATGCAAGAAAACGTTAAAGAACCAAAGAAAATACATGGCAGGATGTTTGCATATCATTCTCTTCATTCATTCACATGTTTACCAAGATTAAGCATGATGTTTACTATAATCTTGATCAAATGATCTACAAGAAATCCTAATGGTGATCAATCATTAAAATTAACAAACAAATTTAACAAACGATTCAGTCAATGAAACAAGAGACATATTGATGAATTGAATACTTTAACATAAAAACATGGGTCAATTGTGCAAGGTTACATCGAAATCCTTAGCTATGAATTTAGTTACACATCATGTTCACATAGATGAAATTGGAAATACACAACATGAGTGAAAATCAATCGAAGAGAGATGAAACCCTTGAAGTAATTCTGATGTTGTACTTCTCCAAAAACAGTCTATCGGGATGAGTCTTCGGTAATGTTGGAGTGTATAGAATGGGTGGAGTTTTGAGTGTGGATGAAAAGAGAAAACTAGTGAGTAGAGTTGTGAAATTCGCTCGTAATGAAAGGTGTGTGTAAAAGTGGCTGAAGGGCTAGGTTTTACGATGTTAAAGAGGCTGTTACAGATTGCCAATACATCCTGGTAATTGGGCATTTAATTCCCACGCTTTTTTTGCTGTTATTAGTCTTATAAGGAGCATAATTCATCACCATATTCAGTTTCCACTTTTAATTCTTTGTCTACATCAGCATCCTTATTCAATTCTGCATTTTTAGCACCATCTTGCCTTATTTGTCCTCAACTGAGCTCCAAAATAAGATTAGCTGCACACTAACACAAAAGAGGGTAAAATGCAACTAGTTTAACTCAAAAATATCACAAAGGGACTAGGAGTGGATGGTATAAATGTATGAAATATATAAGTTATCAAATACCCCCAAACCTTGTTTTTGCTAGTCCTCGAGCAAAACTATAACTAAAAATACACAAAAACAATAAAATCTAACTATACCACTTTCATTGGCTAAACGATTGCACTGAGCATGTGCAACAAGCCTTTAAACCTCTAGGTGTCCCTAGTAGGAGGAGTTGTGTCTCCTGAGGGTTTATAGCAATAACGCCCACAAACATCTACAAACTCGACAAATAAATTGGTTAAAACTCACTTGAAACAAACTAATAAGAACCAATGAATGCTTAGTCATACCATCAAACAAAACACTGCCACTTCAAAGAATCATATCATGTGTGTAGTATTAAAGTATTGCTACATGACTTCTGACTTCAAAAGCACCATACTCAAAGACTGAAGATAGAATTCACTTCAACTCTAATTCTCACAGATTGTCACTCAAATTTTCACTTAGATCCTAAGGTTTTGTCTCTCATCAAACATATGTGAGTGAAGTTATGTAAAAGGGAATCAAAATTCACACATATGAAATATGAAATAAAAGCACAATTTCTGAATATATCTCATGAAATGAATCAAACACTAAGAATATGGATAGCACACATACTTACCAGCACCCATGAATATATCCCCAAAGATCAGCTAGGTCTTTCAGAAGGTTGTAATGCAAGGCTTAGGCTAGTGGCCATGAAAGAATGGATAGGAAATACTAGAGCATGGGACATACCAAACTGTCTTTATTGTGAAACCAGCAAGTTCTCCTCTTGAATTGATCTTCATTGTTTGTTCTTGGCGACCAGGACATATGTGCGATAGTGAAGGATTTGGAAATTACGTCTTTTTATTTGTTTTTTTTCTTTTTCTTTTGTTTTTTTTTTGGAAACCTTTTTTTTTTCTTGTTTTGCAATTCAACCACATGTGACCTCGGTACACGCCACATTCTTGATCTAGAGCTCAATCTATCTTTGTCTTCATCACTTTGGTATTCTCCAAACTATAAGGTATGGCTGTAATGGGCTAAGATGGGTAGAGTTTGGTGTAGGTGATGAAAGAATCAGGTTAACAGTGTTTGGCTACAACAAAGGTAAATGGAGCACACAAAGGGATGGGAATTAGGCATTTTAGTGGTTAAAACATGCATAGCCTAACATCGTCTCAATGAGTTCATTCATAGGTGATAATAAACACATGGTATCTGCAACAAAGAATTATTCTTAGCATTCAATCAACAAGAAATAATGAGATCATTTCAAGTGAATTTGAAAGAAGAAGATAGGAGTAGAAACACTTTAAACCCTCTCAAAGATGCATATAGGCTCAAAATAGCTCACTAGGGTTGTCTCCACTATTCTTCTTCCATAATTTGAGCATGACACTTTAATCACCATAATTCAAGAGTAATAACTTTGTGAACTACAAAAATTATGATATGGAACTTTTCATGACAGCACCATAGTCAGATCGTATACACAGCCATCATATACATTCACATTAGTAAGCAAAAGCAAACTTTAACCAAAATGCAAAAGCAAAGGAAAATTTTCAATTTCCAACACCCCCAAACCTAAACTAAGCATTGTGCTCGATGCTTAAAAATGAATGGAATGCATGCAGTGCAAATAGGCAAAGTGTGTGGAATGGACATAAAATAAAACTAAAAGACACGAATAAAAGGAAAGAACACAAACCCAGCTAGGTTGCCTCCTAGCAAGCGCTTTATTTAACGTCTAGGCAAGATGCAGTGGGTATGATGGATGAACGCCTAGGGTGGCAGGAAGTCAAGGTACCTCCGAACCTTGGTCGAAAGAAGTGGTTTCTTTTGGGGGACTTTGAATATGGTGCATTGTATTTCCACAAGGACTTGATTGTGATGGCATTTTTGTCTCTCCTTGTGAATAAAATGCGAGACCATATCCCCTTCCTTTGTTTGAGATGGCAACAAGGTCTCGTTATCGAACTTCAATTATTTTCCCTCTTGAAATGGCATCAAATCATCTTCCAAAGACTCCAAATATGGCACATGAAAAGATGTAAAACAACATGGAGAATCTGACACAGATTTCGAAAAACATTCAATTAAATTAAAGGATAGAGGAAGAGCTTCAAACACTTGTCCGGCACAGTTTCACCAAGCATATCAATGGGTGACTCATCATGCTTTTGTTTGACAAATCTCCCTAGAAAAGGAATTGCTGAAACATATGGCTTAGGAGGAATGTAAGGTTCTTCATCTTCGTAAAGCTCAGGAACCTCACTATGAAAATATACACAGCAAGCTTCCTTTGGTTGTTCCTCCTCATTTTCTTGATCATCACCACCAGATTCATGTTCATTTAACGCTTAGACAATCTGCCCCAACTGAATTTCCAACTTGGTAAGTTTAGTGGAGTCTTCTTGAATCATGGTACTCGTTGATTGTTGAAATTGTAAAGTGCTTTGATGCCTCAGGTCAAAGATCAAGGACCTAACCACAAGACAACTATGATGCCTCAGGTCAAAGGACTACTTTGCATTATCCCAACCACGAGTTCTCATGTGACATAAGTATGAGAACTCCTTGTTGATCGCGTTCAGTGGACTCATTCTCTATTGAGCACCTACATGCTTGTCTTGTTGTCAGTCACACCAATGACTCGAGACTAGCCACTCTCCTTAAGAGAAAACATAGCACATACTGATCTTAACGGATTGTCAATGCCCAATGGCAATCCTATGATCAGGAACATTTAGGATATGTATACGAAAGAGAATGGTCTCATGAATCTAACTTCTTTAGATCTCATTCTCCCAATTACATATTCCTTGGACTTATCGTTTGGGCATATAACATTTATATGAGATGGCTTTAAACAATAATCTTTGCCCTTTATATTAAACTAGATTAGTTTAACATGTGAAATGTTCATAAAGTATCATCATATGATTGGTTTTAGGGAACATTTCCAACAATCTCCCACTTGCACTAGAGCCAATCAGCTTGGTCATCATCGATGATACCTTTTCTGAATTTATTTCAAAAATGGCTCAGGAGTAGGCCTAGACAATGGATATCTATATGTTATCCATAGAAACAACCTTGAGAATAACGACGTCACCATTATACATGATTCCCAATCATATGGTTTAGTCTCTTCATTTGAGTTCAGATCTTGATGAGACCTTGATTCCCTGGCTTGGGCTATCGCCCCATTAATGTCGTAGTGTCAGTACATTATAGACGCTTTCTGGTTGGAACCGAATGGAGAGTTCATAAATGAACTTACCCATCCAAACAACATTGTGGTAAGCTTCTATATGGCGATATATTTTGCATGCATGATGGAACACATTAAAGTCATTACTTTTAACGTTTCCACCCAAATATCTCTTCGGTCATAATAAAGAGATATGCAATTATCTCTTCATTCATAATGAAGAGACATCCAATGATGGATACGATATTAGATTCATAATCTAATACATTTATGCTTCCATTGCGTTACTCTAATTCTTCCTCATTCTTAAGGAATCTATCTATTAGTATTTCTTAAATACTTAAGGACTAACTTGACAGTTGCCATGGTTCTAATCTTGGGCTTACACTGATATCGTCTTCTACCGTTCTTGGTACAACTCATATCAGTGTTTTTCATACAATATGAAATATGTAAATCACCTTTAGGCGTATGCATAAAGGATTCTATATACGCATTATGCTTCTTTGGGAGTCAAAAGGGTACATTCCCTTTTAGAATAGTAATTTCCCAGTCTGACAGAAATTGTCCTTTCATTTGAAGTTTATCATTCGAGAAACTTCCTACATCTATCGTCTATCAATAGGGATTGAGATAATCTTGAAATCTATCATTATAGATTTCCATCCCATGTATATAGACTATGTCTCCCATATACATTCTATCATTATAGAATGTTTAAAGTCATAACTTTAACGAAGAAGATTTCCTTTCATTTCCAAAATTAATATATCATATATATGTTCAAATTTAGGAATATGATTAACTCACACTAATCTTTTGTAAACCTAGTAAACAAATGGTTCATTTACATCTTTATGAGAAATCAAATGATTTGTTCTTTCTCCTTACAACTCTCACTAGCTAGCTAAGATTCATGACGGATGGATCTCTACAACTTACACGTCTTATGATTCCTAGTCTTAGACATATATTATCAAGACTATCTTGATAATGGTTTCGGAAACCCATATTATGTCGAAACATTGAATCACCGTTTAGTTGTAGCTAGCAATCTTCGAATTAATATAAACCAAGACTATATCAAAGATGGTTTCTTCCAAGTCAACCAATCTCGTTGATTGTAGTCACCTTAAG
This sequence comes from Heteromeles arbutifolia, assembly GCA_024362995.1. Lineage (NCBI taxonomy): Eukaryota > Viridiplantae > Streptophyta > Magnoliopsida > Rosales > Rosaceae > Heteromeles > Heteromeles arbutifolia. The sequence goes on from JANCRC010000022.1 coordinate 2,397,143, forward strand.
CTACCAATTAGCTATAAAGGTTCCATTATTTTGGGTCAAATGGTACTATACCAGTTCCTTGAGTATATGTCGTATATACACTCAATGTAGTCATAAGGATTTTCATTCTTATTTCTATCGAATTAAGAGGTGTAACTCTATGACATAGTCATAAAGTTTAAACCATTCAACTGAGACTGTTTATAAATCCTTCTCGACTACCTTGGAGCAAGTAGTGTAGGAACTAGGTTGTTATATTTGTTGATTATCATCTTGTCTCTCAAAAACCCATTGTTTGAGTTCTATCTCTCGTTCATTTGCTATATCTTAGGCAAATCCTATTGTAGGATTACAATGAACTACCCAACAAATAACATTTGTTAGTTGGTGTATAGAAGTGATATCCAAAGGTTAATTTAAGGATATCCCACAAGATTGTTCTCATACAAATATTGCTTATTAGCACACAACCCCAAATCTTAACACGCTTAAGACTTGTCTTTCTTTCCAACTACATCATGTGGAGTCATGAAAAGTTTGGAAGATCTTCTAATTGACAATCATATTGTCTTAGAAGTATATATCCTATATATGGGTATTTGATGCTACTTTCCTTGATATCTTTCAAGGAAACTCTTCTAAAGTGTTATGTTTTTCTTGGATCAAATCTAAGGAGGTAAAAACTTCAGACGTCTTACTCATCAACTTACATTCTTGAATTCTTTGAAACCTTTTGCAAAGTATTCGGACTTGTGTTTCTTCAAAATTAAACGATAGTCCAACCGAGAGTGATCTTCAGTGAATTGTACAACATGAGTAGTATTATGTTGTGGACAAATGCCACTAACATCTAAGTGAACTAACCTCAACAACTATGTGATTCTTTCTTCCTTTAAAAAGAATAAAGATTTGAACATTTCGCCTCTATACAATTTTAACAAGAAGGCATTGGATCCGGATCTAACAATCCAAAGAATCCATGTATGATCAACTTGTAATTTATGTTTTAGAGGTGTCACAACTCAATGGGATTAGTCACTACCTTGCAACCTTTAGGGTTTTAAGCATCGTTACATTCTAAACAGTTAACACTACCATATCATCTCTATTATAGAGACAAACAATTAGATTACAATAATCCAATCATTCATTAATAAAGAACAATGTTTTGTCAAACAAAACATTCAAACATAACATTCATCAATCTCTTACAGTGACGAAATTAAGTTCCTTATTCAAATTGGAATGTAAAGACAATCTTTGTTTTTCCAATTTCTTTGGTAGTTCATATGAGGAAGTAAGTAGTATTTGCTTTCGCATATGTCTATATTTTATTCACATTCCGAATGTGAAGTACTTTCTCTTCTCTCATTAATCTTCTACTTCTTATTAGCCACACTTTTACAATGATTGTAAAACATAGTTACTAATACGGAATCAAGCATTCAAGTAGAAGAACCAACTATTTCGAACTTATTCAAGAACAATTTACAACACCTTCGAAAGGTGTGTTCTTGACACTTGCAAGACTTTCTTGCAAATACCCTTTCCAATGTCCATCCTTTCATAAAGAAAGTTTGTTCCCTTGGAGTTATTTCGCCTTCTTCATTTGACTTCTCCATTGACTAAAATAGTCATGGTCCCTTAAACTCCCACTATCTCTCTTGAAACTTATTTCAATTGTGTTATACACATCAAACGATTTAGAGAGCGTGCAGTTATTGTTCACTATATAGTTTACATAAACTAAGTGAACCATTTGGATAGGGACTCAAAGGTGAAGTCCTTGCCTATTTTTCGTCTCCTGAAGTGGTTTAACTTCAACACTCAATGATTCAAAATCATCATAAGTCTATATTGATGGACTATTTTTGTCAATCAACCATTATGTTCTAAACATGATTACCAACTTTCAAGAATTGTTCAAGGCAACTCTTATTTCTTCATACAACAATTTGTAAGTGAAGAATCATTGCACATAAAGTGTCCATGCCCTTGTGCTTACTTCTCAGGTTCCTTGTTCATGTAACAAGGAAACAAGTACTAGTGTTTGTGTTAACTAAGAGTTGTTCAAAGCAACTCTTATTTCTTCATACAACGATTTGTAAGGGAAGAATTATGACACAAAAAGTGTCCATGTCTTTGTGCTAATCTTCTCAAGTTCCTTTGTTCATACAACAAAGGAATAAGCACTTGTTGTTTGTGTTGTCCTCTTTGTGATAGACTTATCTAACATGTTCTTCCATTGATACATTATCAATAGGAAGATTGTGAGGATGAGACTACTTAGGTACATATACAATCCATTCAAGACAATTTATGGGATTGTGTTACCAAGTTCGGAAACTAAAGCCTTCGGCTTTTCTTTGTCAAGTTTTGGATAGTGTTTGCAAATATATCGGTAAATAAATACATAACGAATATAAATTGATTGATTTTAAGCTATTTGATTTGGGTCTTTAAATCAAATAGCACCACCCACTATTCTTGGCAAATTCCATATCCCTCATCGGAATTCAAGAGTTTTTGGAGGAAACTCTTAGTAGGGTATGGGAGGCTCACTATTACCAAGCCCATCTCACAATGATGTGATGTTGCCTAGCATCAATAATAATGAGAGAGTATGCTTACCCATTTACATCTCATGTAAGTACCCATCTTATTTGGCATCTAGAGAATGATGCCTCACAATGATATGATGTAGGCTTCAATGCACTTACTTAAGTCATTCCCACCATGCAAGTTCAGGTAGGGGTTCAAGAACAACCTCACAATCATATGATGTTGATCATTCTCGTTGCTTACCTTCACAACATCATGTATGCATATAGAACTCCTCCTGAGTGTAAGCACATACATTGTACTCCCCCATGATAGGGTGAAGTCGGTGTATGAGTCACAAATGATTTGAGCCTACCACACTGGAAGGCCACGAAAGAGTGTTCAAAGCACTATCACGCTTGTCAACTTAATAACAGTTTGGTTTAGGGTTTTTAGGTCTCATCACATATAAGCACGGATTTTAATCTTATTAAAACAATTTGGTCCTATTACAACCATTGGTCCATGTGGTTGATTTAGTAGTATATGATACTCCCACTATGCTTGTAAAATGGTTTTTAAAGCAAGAGTATGTTGTACTACTAACATAAGCTTTGCATTCATTGATGGACTATACAGTTGCCTTAGGGCTTAGGATGACTATGAACCTTTGATTCGATCCAACATGAGCCTAGTGTTGGATCTCGGTCTGGGGATGGTGATTGATTTTAGTTACGCGTTTAATCACATTAAGGCATGTTTTCTTATTGGGCGTTGGACCCTACTACTCCAATTTCATGCATATCAAATAAAACAAGAAAGGAGTACTTCAAAGTAAAGAAGAGCTTATGCTCTTTTACAACATTTGATGAAAACAAATTACTTTAAAGTAAAGAAGAGCTTATGCACTTTTACAACAGTTGATCATATCAAATTACAACCAAAATCTAATCTACACATTCCTATGGTTCAAACAAATTTGAGAGATGGCCTTTCACATAGCTCAATTATCGTAGGCTTAGGTTCATAATCACCCTTTCTTTAATTAATTAACATTTTAACTAATTAAACTTGAATGCAACATTGTCATTTGGTATTTGTATCCATAGAATTTATTTAGATGGAGCTAAACGAAATGAAAATTCAATTCTCATTTAAGGATACAAAACTATTTTGTTCTCAACTAATTTGGGCCAAAATGCAACAACCTCAACTTTTTGGGCTATATTGCAAAACATAAACTTTTGAGGTCACTTTGTAAAAACACAAAAGTCCACTACTTCATGTAATTACAACTAGTACCCAAAAATTTCAACAAATGCAAAAACTTCATTGAAGGAGCAAAATAATTTGTCTTTTAGTGATTTTGGGCCATTACATAAAAAACGTAAACTTTCGGGTCAAAGTGCAAATACACAAAAATATCAAAACTTCATGTAAGTGATTGTATGGTGTGAATAGTAAAAGAAGTATGGGTGTTGTTTTAAAAAAACATACCATCCATCACTAACAAAAACAAATAAATAACCAAACACCTTTTTGAATCAAAACAACAAACTTTTTGTTCTTTGTATGAACAACAAGAACAAACCAAGAACATTGAAGAACATCCATGAAAACCCATAAGAGCTCCATGAATGTTTTCACTCAATAAAACTCAAATTTTCACACTTAAAAGAGGGTTAACCTCCTAGGGTACTTAAGGGATTCCAAAAGTCACTTTAAAACACTTTTAACAACACAAACATGAACCCAAAAAATCCACCCTTTGGATTTGGCCGAATTTCCCCATAAACATGGCACCAAATTTTAGCTCCAAAATTCATGCTCATATGAACTACATCTACAACATTTGAGATGGAAAATTTTCAAAATTTACATTCAAACAAGCAAGAATAATGCTTGTAACAATTACAACATTCAAATCAAAGACTATGAACTACAAAACCCAAAAGGATTCACCAACTACTAGACCTAGGCTCTTGATACCACTTGAAGGAAATATTTGTGAAAACTAGTTCATTTGAGCAACATCTATGCATGCAATTAACAATTAAAAGGCGGAATCATGCTTGTATGCACTCAAAAACAAAACTTTACCCATGAAATTCAAGGCCTAGTAGTTGTGGTGAACCAAGACTCAACTCAAATCTTAAAGAAAGGAGTTGAGAAACTTTTATACCTTTGAAGCACCTCTTTGCTTAGCAAAGGATATTCACCCATGTGAAGGCCTTTTTTCCTTAGTCTCCTTGCTCCTTGACTCCATGGATGTGGATGATGGAACTTTGCTTCTTGGCTCCATGACATCTTGGATGGATGAAGGATTTGGATTCTCCAAGTTCCCAAAATAGAGAACCTCTAAGTCTCCACACCAAGGAGAGCATTGTTGAAGAGATGAATGACCTAGAGGAAGGAAGATTGCTAGTTATGTTCCTCTAGGGTGGCCCGCCTTGTTAGAGAAGAGAGAGCTTTGTGTTCTCTTCTCTTCCCTTAGAAAACTCTAAGGATGAAATAGCTATAAAGTTGCCTTTATACCACCTCAGAATGGAGTGGCAAACTTGCAATTAACACAAGTTTGTCTACCGTTCACCCTATGGCCGGCCTTGATGAGTTTATTGGGCTTTGAGGCCCTTTGTGTTTTCAAGTTGTCATACAACTTGAGTTAATTGGCTTGACATTCAAATCCCATTAGGCTTTGCTGCCCAAAACTAACCAGACGTCTATAACGATCTTATTCGTTTGATTAATTAACATATTAATTAATCCTAGTGAGGTAGTGGGCGATTAGAACTCTTCAAATCGATTGTGAATTAAAACATACTTTCAATTCTCCCTTTAGTGATTATACACCTTTAGGGCTTCCACAAACCATGAGTGACACCTAGCATTATATCATGGCTACCCAAGCTAATCAGAAGAGGTGGAGAACCTATTCAGTTTAGGATTACAATGCAATATGGTCTTTCTCTAATACAATACTCTTGACCACATTGTTTGGTTTGATAGTTTATTCATGTCTACTATCCAATGTGATTCTTTTACTTATATGATTACCTTGAAGAATGACTTCCAAAATCTCATTCATACTCTGGCCAGAGATTCTTAATCATATCATAGAGAATTCTCCCTCAAACGGTTTTAAGGTTAGAGATCCCTTGTTGTGCATTCACTTTCCTCCATGACTAAATGGCTTAACCCCAACTATGCCATGGACACCCTTTGACGGAGTGACTTTCACATAGTCAAAGATTAAGGACCTAACCACAAGACAACTATGATGCCTTAGGTCAAATGACTACTTTGCATTATCCCAACCATGAGTTCTCATGTGACATGAGTATGAGAACTCCTTGTTGATTGCGTTCAGTGGAGTCATTCTCTATTGGGCACCTACATGCTTGTCTTGGTGTCAGTCACACCAATGACTAGAGACCAGTCACTCTCCCTAAGAGAAGACAAAGCACATACTGATCTTAACGGACTGTCAATGCCCAATTGGCAATCATATGATCAGCAACGTTCATGATACGTATACGAAAGAGAATGGTCTCATGAATCTAACTTCTTTAGATCTCATTCTCCCAATAACATATACCTTGGACTTATCGTTTAAGCATATAACATTTATATGAGACGGCTTTAAACAATAATCTTTGCCTTTTATATTAAACTAGATTAGTTTAACATGTGAAATGTCCATAAAGTATCATCATATGATTGGCTTTAGGGCACATTTCCAACAATCTCCCACTTGCACTAGAGCCAATCAGTTTGGTCATCAGTGATGATACCTCTTCTAAATTCATTTCAAAAATGGCTGAGTAGTAGGCCTAGACAATGGATATCTATATGTTATCCATATAAGCAACCTTGAGAATAACGACGTCACCATCATACATGATTCCCAATCATTTGGTTTAGTTTCTTCATTTGAGTTCGGATCTTGATGAGACCTTGATTCCCTGGCTTGAGCTATCGCCCCATTAGTGTCGTAGTGTGAGTACACTAGAGACGCTTTCTGGTTGGAACTGAATGGAGAGTTCATAAATGAACTTTCCCATCCAAACAACATTGTGGGAAGCTTCTATATGGCGATATATTTTGCATGCATGATGGAACACATTAAAGTCATTACTTTTAACGTTTCCACCAAAATATCTCTTTAGTCATAATAAAGAGATATCCAATTATCTCTTCATTCATAATGAAGAGACATCCAATGATGGATACGATATTAGATTCATAATCTAATACATTTACGCTTCCATTGTGTTACTCTAATTCTTCCTCATTCTTGAGGAATCTAACCTTTAGTATTTCTTAAATACTTAAGGACTCACTTGACAGTTGCCATTGTTCTGATCCTGGGCTTGCACTGATATCGTCTTGTACCGTTCTTGGTACAACTCATATCAACGTTTTTCATACAATATGAAATATGTAAATCACCTTTAGGCGTATGCATAAAGGATTCTATTTACGCATGATTGGCTTTAGGGCGCATTTCCAACATAGTGGCCCTAGGATATTCGTAATTTATAGGATTTGTCTACATAGACAACATTGTTAGACAAATTCATACTGCCGTACAGGCTGTGTGATCCTTCAATTAATCATGAACCAATTGTGATTGTTTCTACTGCATTCGTTGTCACCCATTATAGAGGTCATTGGCAGGGGGAATATATATTCTTCTCTCAATGAAAGCACCAATGTTGGAAACAAATTGGTGCACATCCACAGACGGAGGTAAAAACTAGTCATAGTTGCCCATGATCTCCGGTGAGCAAAGAATGCGGTTGATTGGGGGGTGTGGTTGAATCTGAAAAGGATTGCTTACATATCTCCGGGGAGGAGAATCAAACCACGAGTGTAGTTCTAAGGAAGAAAGGTGGAATGCATCCTTGACGAATAGTCTACGGCGGGGCGTTAAGGAGACGAGTTCTCCATGGGCATGTCTACGCGTAGTTGGTGGCTAGGCTTATGTTAAGCATAGAGAGAATATGTGAAGCAATCTTGTAGAGAGGATGAAGATAATTAAGTGAAGGTCCCCTAAATAAATACCCAGACTAGATTATTTATAAAGATCTTGAGAGTCCTTGTCGGAAAGTAATCCCAATAAATCTGGAGACTATCTAGGAGGAAATCTAAGAAAAGATACCTAATCCTTTTAGGATTATGATTACGTTGTCTAATCCTCAAATATCCTAATTTGACTTTAGTTAGGCTTTTTTTACTTGGGAGACAAGTAATATCTTTAATAGGCCTTAAACCTAGCCCACCGTACTACGCTCCATTGGCTTCAGGCATTCCAATCCTTTTTGCCATGTATCTTGGCCCAGAAAATCATGGTCCCACAAGTACAATTGACTGTGGTCTTTTGTACAAGAAAGATGAAGATCGCAAGCTAGTTGATTATTGCAACACTGATTCTGTGGGAGATTATGCCATCAAGAGATCAATAACTAGATATCACCTTAGAACTGATTCACGAATAGTTTCATGGTGTAGTAAGAGACAACCAACGGTATCTTTGTCAACCACGAAGTCGAGTACAAGGTAGCAGCAATGGCAGCTCTTTGACCAATAAGATTGCTTCCAAAACAGTATCTATTAAATTGAAGGAGAAATTGTACGAATGGTCCCTCAACTTTAATCAAATTAGAGCAATGGTCCCTTAACTAAAAATCCATTACCATTGGTCCCTCAACTTATCAAAATGTGTAGCTATAGTCCTTCTCATCAATTTTGTCAAAATTTTGTCAAAATAAGCTATGTTGGAATGACCATTTATACAATTAGGATCCCTCAACTCATCAAAATGTATAATTATGGTTCTTTTCGTCAGCTATGTCAAAATTTTTGTCAAAACAAGTTATATTGGAAGGACCATTGCTACAATTGGGTTAAAGTTAAGAGACAATTTCTCCAGTTGAATTAAAGTTGAGGGACCAATGGTAATGGATTTTTAGTTGAGGGACCATTGCTCCAATTGAGTTAAAGTTAAGGGACCATAGCTACAGTTTACTCTAAATTGAATATATCACACATGAACCACTTACTATGGTCCACACTAAAATATTAAAATATTCTTGCATGAAAAAAAGCGAGTGCAGTAAACAATAATAGAAGTCAAATTTGTTCATATATTGGTCAATAGAATATGTTTCACGTATGGAAAAGTACCTTCATATTAATTTTTGTACTGAAAAAAGTTTTCTATATATAAGAAAAAAAATTCAGGACACTGCATGCATGGTTGTTAAATACCAAAGAATATATAAAACCTCGAAACACGTAATAAGTAAATAAAATAACATGCGCAGTTATCTTGTCAATTTGTTGAACAAAGTCGTATCAAGTCATTGTTTAATGCAAGATGCATTCGGTTAATCTTATATAAGTTTAAGTTGTTGGCCCACAAAATTATCAACCGCTAATCAACGTATAGACGAGAGCAAGACTCTTTAAACCGAACATCTTTCTATTCAATAAACTGTTAAAATATTTAAAAAATTTGTTTCACTACAAAAAGAGGGGGCAATTGCCCAATTAGTAGTTATTTTCATAGTTGTTTTTTTTTATTTTTTTTTTGAGTCAAGTGATATCGTTAGTAAGGTAGATATTAGATTAGCAACCGATGGTATTTGAATACACACTGTTGTAAGAACACAGCACCTTTCTACTAATGAGGCAAAAATAATGTTACCAATGAGAAAAGGTGACAAAAAGCCAAAAGGTAAGTAACAGCTACACCATAATGGTAACTAATATGTATTAAAATATATATATTTCTCACTAGCAACATTATTGTTGCCCTAATAACAACTACTAATTTTGATAGCCATTGCTCACTTTTCTATAGTGTTTGATGCAAGATTCGTGTGAGTTTAAAGTTATTCACCCACTCGCATAAATAACATAAATTGTTATTTATGTGAGTAACCCTTTCTTTTCACTGAACTGGACAAAATCTAGCATCGTAATGTACAGATCAGTGAGCCAGAGTTCAAAAGAAAGCAAACATTTTTCTATAGAAATGAAAGTTGTTAGAAACCCCGCCGGTACGCAAAGGGTCGACCGAAACCAAACCCAGACCAGGGTTGAGTCATATTGCATGTATATCTAAACATATTATACGCGTTAGAATCCTTCAAAGTCAAGTCTGTCTTTCCGGGTCAATAGTCAAGTGTGCCTTGGGCAAGTACATCCAAGCAAAATACAATTGACATGATAGCAAACCCATCTTACAAATGATAGCAATTGACCTAGTCTTTCTTTCTATTTGTCATTACTTTGATGGATTGAGGATTTATCTATTCAATTACTTTCATATATATTGTTGGGGCAAGTTTTTGTTTACGTAGCTCACAAAAATAAGTTTATTTATTCATTTGTATACATTATTGAAGATGCTTTTATAAACACTCACACATATCATGGGAGGCCTCTTTATTTGGTCTCATTTAATTGTCTATGATGCTTGTAAGCGGATGATCATAAAATAGAACTGCTTGTGCGATAATAGGTGAAAATTACACAATATACTTGTATACATAATACATGACACTAATTTGTACGTGACACTAATTTTATACAACTTTGTGTGTATAACACAGTTTTTCAGGGCACATTTTAAAGGCACCGGTTGTATAAAATTTTGTGCCTAAAATATATCAAATGCAAAAGCAAAATCTAAAAGTGAATAAACAAAAATATATTCAAAAAAAATATACTCGGCACATTAGAATTGTTTTATCCAAATAGATCCTAAAATGTTTCACACGTAATAAAACAAAAAACAAAAACATAGGAAAAGAACACACTACAGACATTAGAACCGCTTCATCCAATTGGGTACTAAAGTGTTTCACACGTAATCAAAAGAAACAAAAACATAGAAAGAAAAAAACACCCTTTAGGAACATTAAAATTGCTTCATCCAAATGGACCCTAAAGTGTTTCGCACGTAATTAAAAGAAACATAAACATAGAAAAGAACACATGTAGGGTAATGAAATTGCTTGAGACTATGACTCAATCAACCCATAATTTGTGTTCTTTTTGCATTTGACTACAAATGATATGACATCTTCGTATAATAATTATTCAAAGTCAAGCTCACATTGGGAGACATTTTGCAAAATATTGAACCAGCTTTTGAAATACAAATGTATCATCTATATGTTTAATCTTAGTAGCTGATAAGAGCTGCAAACCGATATTTTCTTTTCTCTACTATGGCTTCCCTAGCAAGGCAAAAGCAGCCTCACTTTGTCTTAATCCCTCTCATGGCACAAGGCCATATGATCCCCATGGTAGACATGGCTAGGCTTATTGCAGAGCGTGGGGTAATGGTTAGCTTGGTCACTACTCCAAACAATGCCTCGCGATTCGACACGACGATTTCCAGAGCAAGAGAATCTGGACTTCCAATTGTTCTTGTGGAAATCCCATTTCCATGCCAAGCAGTCGGACTTCCAATCGGGTGTGAGAATCTTGACAGTTTACCCTCAAGAGACCTACTCAGAAAATTCTACAAGGCTCTAAGTTTGCTACAAGAACCAGTTGAAAACTACCTTCGCGAGCATAATCTTCACCCCAGCTGCATAATCTCGGACAAGGCCCTATCGTGGACTTCGAAAACAGCTCAGAAGTTCAATGTTCCGAGGATTGTTTTCCATGGGATGTGCTGCTTCTCACTGTTGAGCTCTCACAATGTGAAAGCCTGCAATGCTCACAATTCTGTAACCTCTGACTCTGAACCTTTTGCGGTGCCAGGGCTGCCCCAGAGGATTGAGATCACTAAGGCTCAGCTGCCCGGAGCATTTGTTACCCTGCCCGATTTAGATGACTTTCGGGACAAGATACAAGAAGCAGAATTAACATCCTATGGGGTTGTAGTGAATAGCTGTGATGAACTGGAGCATGGGTGTGCTGAAGAGTTGAGCAAGGTGCTTGGAAAAAAACTTTGGTGCATCGGGCCGGTTTCCTTGTGCAACAAGAGCAATCTGGACAGGTTTTCGAGAGGCAACAAACCCTCAATTGATGAGAGGCAATGCCTGGAATGGCTCGAATCAATGAAACCAAGGTCGGTTATCTACGCGTGTCTCGGTAGCCTTTGCAGGCTAGTTCCATCACAACTAATTGAGCTTGCACTTGGTTTAGAAGCATCAGGGTGGCCATTTATTTGGGTAGTCAAAACAAGTGAGAAGTATTTAGAATTAGAGAAGTGGTTAGTGGAGGAAAGATTTGAGGAAAGGATCAAAGGGAGAGGTCTTCTGATCAAGGGTTGGGCTCCACAAGTTCTTATACTCTCCAATCCTGCAATTGGAGGATTCTTAACTCACTGTGGTTGGAACTCAACGATAGAAGGGGCATGTTCTGGTGTAGCAATGATTACATGGCCTCTGTTCGCCGAGCAGTTCTTTAACGAAAAAATGATTGTAGAAGTTTTGAGGATCGGGGTTCGGGTTGGTGTAGAAGTCCCGGTTAGGTGGGGGGATGAAGAGAAAGTTGGGGTGTTGGTGAAGAAAGGAGGAGTGAAGAAGGCAATAGAATCGCTGATGGATGAGAGCGAAGAAGGAAAAAGGCGAAGAACGAGAGCAAGAGAAGTTAGTGAGATGAGTAGAAGGGCTATGGAAGGAGGATCATCTCACTCAAACATGTCATATCTAATCCAAAATGTTATGGAAGAGTCTACTCAAGGAAAAGGTTAAAGCTATAATTAAACGCAGTATACTGATGCATCTTAAATGCATGGCATCTCTCCTTTTACATAAGTATATTCTTCTGTAAGGCAGTAAATTCACTTCTGGTGCATATTTCAGTTAACTGGTGCAGGTAATAAATAAAATTATTGCAGGTACTCCATTTTAATATCTACTTTCTTCTTCTACCACTTAGTATGACGGTGTTATGAAACTTGACTTCATTTTAAGTGAGAGGTCTTAGATTTAAATATAAAAAATATCGAGTATGACACTAATTTATTCTCTCTACCCTTTGTGCAAATATATCATTATCTAAAAAATGCACTTTCTTCTATTTTCTACTTTTCCATATTAAGTTAATTAGTACTGTATACTCACATTACTTAAAATAACATTGCCTTCAATACTGAAATTTTCTTTAACATTAATCAAGTGCATATAGAATAAGGAACCCCTTTGGCCCATGTTAGCCGTTAATCGCTTCTATAGGGCAACAAGTACAGTGTAAGTTGTATTCCTAATCTTACACTTGCACAAATCATCATCCTCCAGGTTATCTCGGTAAAACGTACATACCCATCCTTTCCATCTTATAACCGTACGGAGAACTCCCAATGCATTTGTGAGTTGCTACATCGTTGGTCATTCTTTTACAAACGGATAAGTGATAATCGTGTTGCATTCGTAAGCAAGTTCCTGGAATAGTCTATCATAAGCACTCACAATTCAAAAAGGAAATGACAAACACATACTTGCTTTGGGCTCCTACACACCTTTGTTTAATCATGACCGTTGATTCTGTGTGATTTATTCAATCCAATAGTTACAAATACAGATTGGTGCGTAAGAAGCCAAAAAGGTGTGAAATCACTTCCCTTTAGCCCTGGTTTGGTACTGAGGTGCTTCTGAAAAAAATGGGTATCAAAATAAGTTAGGAACTTTTTTGTGTTTGGTAAACATTCAACTTCAGCTATTTTTCCCAGTTTTGGGTGAAAAAAAAAGCCAAAAACACAAAGCTACAAAACCCAGCTTTAAAAAACCGACTTTTTTTCCTTGCCTAGCTTCTACGTGAACCGATTTCGCAAGAGGGATCTCTGAAGCTATCTCTCTTGTTCCCCCAGATCCCGAAACCCCCAGCACCAACCACGCTCATTCCGACCAGGGGTTTCTGCCTTCTTCTCCCGATTTCGATCCTGCACCGTCAGATCTCGATTGTGCGGTCCTCAACGAGCTTCAGAAACTAGATTTGAAAGAGGAGGGGGAAGACGATGGAGAGCCTGATGAGGTGCAGAAGCTAGATTCAATAGAGAAGGTAGAGGAGGATGAAGCTGGTGAGTGGCAGAAGGTGGATTTGAAGACGGAGGATGGAGCTGGTAAGTTGCAGAAGGTGGATTTGAAGGCGGAGGAGGATGGAGCTGGTGAGTTGCAGAAGGTGGATTTGAAGGCAAAGGAGGGTGGAGATGGAGTGGAGGAAGAAGAGAAGAGTTCCGGTGAGCAATAAGGACAAGGTAAAGAAGAAACCCTCCTTGAGAAAAGAATAGAATAAAAAAAGGTAAAAGTACATTCTTCGTTTTCAAATAGTTTATATAAATCTTATAAATGTCATAATAAAAAAAAGGGTAAATTACATTTTACCCCCTCAGGTTTGGGGTCGATTTCAATTCCATACAACATCTTTAAAACATTTCAATTTCATACATTTACTATCATTTTATTTAAATCTCATACATCCGTTAGAAAATCTGTTAAGTAAACCATTAAGTAATGACGTGACAAAGAAAGGGCCCCCATTTGTTCTGACGTGGCTGCCACACTTGTGCCACGTGGCTAAACACTTAATAAAAAATTAAAAAATTAAAAAAATTAATTAAAAAAAAGCAAAAAAAAAAAAAAAAAGAAAAGCCAAAACCCAGTTCGTCTTCCCCACCCGAGCACACCCCCAACCCAGAATCCCATTCCCCCACCCTCATCCACTGTCTTCACTTCCCCTCCCATCCAAAAAACCCAATTCGTCTTCCCCACCCGAGCACACCCTGTATTTCAATTTCATATAGTCGCGTCGAATTCACCAACAAAAAATTGGTGGAAGGGAAAATTCCTCAGGGGAACAAGTTGAGTAACTTTCTCTCCAGTCTGACGGTGTAAAAGTACGAGTGTTGATCTTTGAACCCACTCTCGAAGCGTGTGGTGACGTCGGACTCATCTGAGTTCATGGACAGGGTTCTCGATCATCGGGTCTTTGGTTTGGGCTTGGGTTTGAAAGATGGGGTCGAGGTCAATCCACATGTCAGTAAAGATAGTCACATCGCTGACATCGGCCTCAGAGGCCTCGTCGGGAGTGGACGCTCAGTCGAGGAGCTCGAGAATCGACTGGAGCGTACCACGCCGAAGGACGGTCTCAACAGCAACCTAGCAGAGATGAACTGGGACGTTGGGAATCGGGGACAGAGGAGATGAAGGACATGACGCCGACGCGATCGAAGAACTTGGATGAGGGTGTGCTTGGGTGGGGAGAAGGGGTGGGGGAATGGGATTCTGGGTTGGGGGTGTGCTCGGGTGGGGAAGACGAACTGGGTTTTGGCTTTTTCATATTTTTTATTTTTTTAATTAATTTTTTTTAAATTTTTAAATTTTTTATTAAATGTTTAGCCACGTGGCACAAATGTGGCAACCACGTCAACACAAATGGGAATCCCTTATTTGCCACATCATCACTTAACGGTTTACTTAACAGATTTTCTAATGGATGTATGAAATTGAAATAAAATGATAGTAAATGTATGAAATTGAAATGTTTTAAAGATGTTGTAAGGAATTGAAATCGACCCAAAACATGAGGGGGTAAAATGTAATTTATCCTAAAAGAAAAGATAAAAAAATTATTATATAATATTCAACATCATATCTTTTTTAGTCAGTTTACACAGTCACAACGGTTTTACATAAAAATTTACCAAACACTTTAACACTGCTTTTTTTGCTAAAATCACTTTTACAAAAAAGCTTACTAACACTCTACTGCTTTATTTCACAGCTGTTTATTCTCGTAGCACAGCAGAAGCAGTTTTTTTTCAAAGCACAGCAATACCAAACCAATCCTTAGATATGGTCCAAAAAGTATTTCATTCAACATGCTCACTAATGTTACCCGTAAGGAGTTAATTCAAGCCTAAACGTACAAGCAAATTAACAACTTACCACCTAACCCTATGAAGGTTGAATCCTATGAGCTTTTTACATGATAATAAGGAGGAGAACGACTTCTTTGAACAATCAAGGAATTTAGGGTTTCAGAACATGTGAATCGACAATGATGAAGTAGTAGAACGAAGAAGAAGATAAGGATTTGTATGAAAGCTTCTAATTCTCATTAGTTGTAATGAAACAATAAAAGTTACTATACATAGTCACACCACAGTTCCTTAACTAGTAAGTAACATAGTTACATCTCGTGGTACTTCAAACCAAGAAATTTGACTATCTAATGTTAAACCCAATGAGCTACCTTATTTGTTTCCCGTCGACCAAACGTGACCTTCCGTTGTGAGAAAGACTTCAAAATATGTCTAGCATCATTTAGAATATGCCCAAATTCCCCACTTAATGCCGCTGCATCAGTTGCCCGGAGGGCATTAATTATCACCACAGCATCCCCTTGTACCTCCATGGCCGAGCATGATACCTCCTGCGTAAAACTGACGGCAGCTCGCGCTGCCATTGTTTCTGCCATTTCTGCAGATTTCACACCCCGCATACGTGCAGCCATCGCTGCTACAAACACACCTTGGTCGTCACGGATCACAGCACCAATCCCCCCGAAGCCTTCGAGTTCATCCCCCGCACCATCGAAATTACATTTAAGCCAACCCACCTCAGGTTTCTGCCATAATTGTGGAATTGATGCTTTGCTGCCCTTCTTCGATTCGTGCTACTTTCTATACTCTTGGAGCCATGCTTGAGTTCTACAATGTATGTCCGCTTGGTTCATCGCTTTCCCGGTCCACAAGAAGGAATTTCTTTCCTTCCATATGCTCCAAAGCAACATCAAGGTTAACTCAAAGCTTTGTCTAGATAAAGCACTCGCCATTTGTGCCAGCCAACTTCGAAGGCCACCTTGTACAAAACTACCCGTTCTCAAGCTCAACGGGCTAGAAAACCAAATTGAAACTGAACGTGGACAATCGAGCAATGCATGTTCAACAGTTTCCCTCGCGCTTGCACAAAAAGCACAAGTGTCAGTTCTAATTACCTTTGTCCTCTGCAAATTAGCTCTAGTTGGTAATGCGTTCATACATCCCCGCCATACACAAATTTTAATTTTCGTGGGGACACATGCTCTCCATAAGGCTTTCCATAGCAAATGAATCCCTGCATCCATCATAGATCCTGAAGATTCCGCCCCATAATCATCTCTGCTAGTGCATCAAAATAGGCACTTTTCGTTAAGAATTTTCCGGTCTTCTCCACCATCCATATCAAAGTATCCAGTGATCGAAAATAACTAAGGGGAATTCTCAAGATCAAACCCGCTTCTTCCGCAGAAAAAATGCAAGTAATTAAATCCACATTCCATTTCAAACCCCCTTCCTCCATTAGCAACCAATCCACCTCGGTGACATGATCAATGCCATGCGGAATTGGGTTAATAACCTTGAACAAATGCGCACGGGGTAGCCAACTATCCCTCCAAATTTTAACCTTTTCTCCATCCCCAATCCTCCATCTCGATCCTCGTCGAATAATAGTTCGGGCTTCTGCAAGACTACGCCAACAATAGGATGCATTGGTTTTCTCCGGTGCTTGCATGAAATCTGAATTCGGGAAATAACGAGCTTTGAAAACACGTGCAGCAAGGGACGTGGGTTGTTGAATAAAACGCCACCCCTGCTTTACAAGTAATGCAAGATTAACAACATAAAGGTCTTTGAAGCCCAATCCTCCCTCACATTTTGGTTTACACATTCCACGCCACTGTACCCAATGGATCCAACGCTTGCCAAGCTCACGCCCCCACCAAAACTTTGCAACCATTTGTGTCAATTCATCACAAAATGTTTTCGGAAGTAAGAATGTTTGCATTGTATATAAAGGCATCGCTTGCGGAACAGTTTTTATCAAAATTTCCTTCCCTGCACTGCTCAATAAACTTCCACTCCATCCATTCAGTTTTTTTCCACAAACGGTCCTTCAAATAAGCAAATGTGGCTTTCTTAGCTCTACCAACATAAACCGGTAACCCCAAATATCGATCGTGGTAATCAACCCATGTCATACCGAGACAATCCGCAAATAATTGACCATCATATTCATTGATATTGCCACTAAACGCCACACGTCTTTTTGAATAATTAACCGCTTCGCTCGATGCCTCTTCATATATTTGTAACAATTGTTTCACCTCCATACATTCCTGAAGTGAACTTCGTGCGAACACTAAACTATCACCCGCGAATAACAGATGGTGAATACTCGGTGCATTCCTGCACACACTCCCCTGATTCGGTCCACCCTTTCCCATTTATCAAATAATGCCGACAACCCTTCGGTACATAGGACAAAAACGGAGATAACGGGTCCCTTGTCTAATACCGCGTTGTGGCTGAACGTACCCCATGGGTTCGCCATTAAATTTAAAAGAATATGTAACAGTTGTGACACACATCATGACAAGAGAGATCCAAGCCTCAGCAAAGCCTAACCTTCTCATAATTTGTTCCAAATAGCTCCACTCAATACGGTCGTATGCTTTGCTAATATCAAGCTTCAAAGCCATCACAACGTTCCAACCATTTTTCTTCTTGTGCATATACTGAGCAATTTCCGAAGCAACCAGACAATTGTCAAAGATTAATCTTCTAGGAACAAAAGAACTCTGAGTAGAGGAGATAATATCCGGCAACACTCTCTTTAAAAGGTTAGTGAGCACTTTGGAGCACATCTTGTATATGACGTTACAAAGACTAATCGGACGAAGTTGGGTCATCAGCGTAGGGTCTTTACTTCTGGGAATAAGAGTGACATGAGTGTAGTTAATCTTTCATAACATGTTTCCAGAAAAGAGGAGAGACCGAACCCCGTCACATACATCCTCACCAACAATCGTCCAATGGTTCTGATAGAAATCGGGAGACATACCGTCAGGTCTTGGGGCCTTGGTAGGATGCATCTGAAATAATGCAACTTTAATCTCCTCATTCTTGAGAGAGAGAGTTTTTTGCACCCAAAAATCCATGTGGCCTCTCTGTGCCTTTGATTTTATTGAGCATGTCTTGGGACTCGGGACTTGAAGCTTGATTTGATTGGGTGTGACTGTTGACATGTTTAATAAAATCAAAGGCACAGAGAGGTCACATGAATTTTTGGGTGTAGAAGATTTGAACTCCATTCTTGAACGGTTCTAGAAGTTCCCTGTTCATATCATTTGTCACTTTTTCCCACCAATTCAAGCACAGCCGACGCTTCCATATGTCCTTGCGATTGGAAAAGCTTAGTAAAATAAGATACAATAATGGACTCTGTACCTCTTTTATGGGAAAGGATCCTCGCCGGATCTTTTCGTAAGGATTCTAGAGATTCCGTGATCTCACCCGTTCATCGTATATCGTGCGGTCAGAAATCATTTCAAAATTTAAAATTTAAAATTAAATATGAATAGTACCAAATGAAAACTGACCGCACGATATACGATGAACGGGTGAGATCACGGGATCCCTAGGAAAGGGATCCGGCGAGGATCATTTTCCCTCTTTTATCTTCATGCCAACCGCCAGCGTCATCAAATAAACCACACAGCCCATTTCTTCTTTGACGTCAATTAACTTTTTGATGGAAAAAACGTGCGTTTTGATCCCCTAATCTCATCCAATTCCCTCTAGATCTTTGGTGCCAATACGCTTCCTCTTGTGCAAGTAATGAGTGAAGTCCCATATAAAGCTCGTGTCGTTGTCTTGTAGCTTTGATTTTTGGAAGCTTTAATGAAAAGCGCTTGAGCTAAGTTTAGTTTAACCAAAAACCATGCTATATTATTATTTGACCAAAAGGGTTTCATATTTCATCATAAGGACACAACTAATCTATATTAAACCCCACAAACATTGAAAACACATGGGCTGAACTAAAAGCCCAAAATGGAAAAAAAAATATTTCCAATTCTTACCCCTAACGGAACCATTCCGTCAGCCAATTCTGGTAAAAAAACTGTACAACATTTCAAGTGAACAAAAGAACAAAAAAAGAAAATATTACAGTTAATTAAATCCCACCTCGCTCGCCGTCCCAGTCTCCCACCTCGCTCCATTTGCTGCAATTTGGCTAGAGAAACAATCCTCTTAATCTTCCAGTCGATCTCGTCTGCTTGTTCTAGGTTCGGTCAGATCTTTGTCTCTTTGCTACAGACTATTATTTATCTAATTAAATCACGTGTCATTCTATTTGTTCGATTTGATTCTGATTCCTTTAGATGTTAGTTTCCTGAAAGTTTTTGAAAATTTTATAGTTTTTTTTTGTTCGTTTATGGATGAATTGATGGACTGGGTAGTGGTTTTTGTTTGATATTTGTGGTTGGATCGATTTCTGTGTGAATTGCATGTGGGTTTTAGATCACTTCCATGACACTCGTTCCCTTGAAGCAATAGTAATAGTTGTTGCGTTTTGAAAGTTTGTCCCTCAATTTGTTCTAGTTAATTGTGGAATTTTTGGAGCAACTATATTTTGCCATATATTAAGCAATTGGTTGAATTTTTTTAATTTTGAATAGAGGGTCTTCGCTAATCTAATCTATGACCCAATGATGTGCATCTTCCTTTATTTCTAAACTAAAAGCAATAGTTGTATATATAAATTGCATTGGATTTTCAACATGTTGTTTGTTATTTCTTCGTCATTGTTGATTAGCTTTCTGCATGCTTAACCTCTATTAAGTAAACAGTTGGATACAAGTGATTTCATGTTTTGTATTAGAATGGTCGTCGAGTAAAAAATGTCAAGGCATGGAATCTCTTGAAGCAATGACAAAAGGGAGTGATCAGAGGTGCTTGGGCAATACAGCTAAGATGGAAATTGTACAGAGGGTGGTTAGGGCAGTTGCAGACAAAGGTTCTATTTTGAAGTTCATACTATACACAGTGCAAGCTGTGAAACAAGGTTTCCAAGATCTTGGTGCTTTTTCATTGCAGTCTGTTCATGACCTCTTAAAATCAAGTATTTTAAGGCTAGAGGTAAGTAGACATTTTGAATACGTTGTTGTATTCTTCATATTGAAGGAAAATTTGTGAAAAACATGTTCATTTGAGCAACATCTATGGCATGCAATTAACAATTAAAGGCGGAATCATGCTTGTATGCACTCAAATCAAAACATTACCCATGAAATTCAAAGCCTAGTAGTTAAGGTGAACCAAGACTCAACTCAAGAACAAAGTGAGTTGAGAAACTTTTATACCTTTGAAGCACCTCTTTGCTTAGCAAAGGTTAATCACCCATGTGAGGGCCTTCTTTCCATTGTTTCCTTGCTCCTTGGCTCCATGGATATGGATGGACCAATTGATTCTCCACAAGTCCCCAAGGTAGGAGACCTCTAATTTTCGACACCAATGATGGTAAAGGAAGAAGATGAGTGACCTTGGAGGAGGAAGGATTGCTAGCTAATCCCCTCCAAGGGGGCCAGCCTCCTAGAGAGAAAAGGAGAGAGTTATTCTCACTTTTCATCCTTAGAAAACCCTAATGATGAAATGGCTATAAAGTTGCCTTTATACCACCTCACAATGGAGTGGCAAACTTGCAATTAAGCCAAGTTCACTACCCCTCTCTATATGGCCGGCCACTTAAGGGTTTATTGGGCTTTCAAGCCCCTTTGTGTTTTCAAGTTGTCATACAACTTGAGCTAATGGGCTTGACATTTAAATCCCATTGGTCCTTGCGGCCCAAAACTAACTCGAGGTCTATAACGAACTTATTTGTTTGATTAATTAACATATTAATTAATCCTAGCCATAAATAATTAAACCATTTAATTATCCTTACTCATTTCTGTTGTATCCTTCAATCATTACCTTACACGGTGTGCGATCCATTAGGTTCCTTTTAGCGAGGCAGTGGGCGATTAGAACTCTTACTAATTGATTGTGAATTGAAGCTTACTTTCAATTCTCCTTTTAGTGATTATACATCTTCAGGGCTTCCACAAGCCATGAGTGACACCTAGCAGTATGTCATGGCTACCCAAGCTAATCAGAAGAGGTTGGTTCAGTTTGGGATTACAATGCAATACGGTCTTTCTCTAATACAATACTCTTGACCACATTGTTTGGTTTGATAGTTTATTCATGTCTACTATCCAATGTGATTCTCTTACTTATATTATTACCTTGAATGTGATTTGGAACGACTTCCTAAATCTCATTCATACTCTGGCCAGAGATTATAAATCATATCATAGAGTATTCTCCCTCAATGTTTGTAGGTTAGAGATCCCTTGTTGCGCATTCACTTGCCTCCATGGCTAAGTGGCTTAACCCCAACTATGTCGTGGACACTCTCTGACGGAGTGACTTTGACATAATCAAAGATCAAGGACCTAACTACAAGACAACTATGATGCCTCAGGTTAAAGAACTACTTTGCATTATCCCAACCATGAGTTCTCATGTGACATGAGTATGAGAACTCCTCGTTGATCGTATTCAGTGGACTCATTCTCTATTGAGTACCTACGTACTTGTCTTGGTGTCAGGTACACCATTGACTCGAGACCAGTCACTCTCCCTAAGAGAAGACATAGCACGTACTGATCTTGACGGACCGTCAATGCCCAATTGGCAATCCTATGATCAGGAACATTTAGGATATGTGTATGAAAGAGAATGGTCTCATCAATCTAACTTCTTTAGATCACATTCTCCCTATTACATATTCCTTGGACTTATCGTTTAAGCATATAACATTTATATGAGACGGATTAAAACAATAATCTTTGCCCGTTATATTAAACTAGATTAGTTTAACATGTGAAATGTCCGTAAAGTATCATCATATGATTGGTTTTAGGGCACATTTCCAACAATCTCGCACTAAACTAGAGCCAATCAGCTTGGTCATCAATGATGATACCTCTTCTGTAGTCATTTCAAAATTGGCTGAGTAGTAGGCCTAGACAATGGATATCTATATGTTATCCATAGAAGCAACCTTGAGAATAACAACGTCACCATTATACATGATTCTCAATCATGTGGTTCAGTCTCTCATTTGAGTTCAGATCTTGATGAGACCTTGATTCCCTGGCTTGAGCTATCGCCTCATTAGTGTCGTAGTGTCGACACACTAGAGACACTTTCTGGTTGGAACCGAATGGAGAGTTCGTAAATGAACTTTCCCATCCAAACAACATTGTTGTAAACTTCTATATGGCGATATATTTTGCATTCATGATGGAAGACATTAAAGTCATTACTTTTAATGTTTCCACCCAAATATCTCTTTAGTCATAATAAAGAGATATCCAATTATCTCTTCATTCAAAATGAAGAGACATCCAATGATGGATACAATATTAGATTCATAATCTAATACTTTTGCGCTACCATTGCGTTACTCTAATTCTTCCTCATTCTTGAGAAATCTATCCTTTAGTATTTCTTAAATACATAAGGACTCACTTGACAGTTGCCATGGTTCTGATGCTAGGCTTGCATTGATATCGTCTTGTACCGTTCATGGTACAACTCATATCAATGTTTTTCATACAATATGAAATACATAAATCACTTTTTTGCTTGTACATAAAGGATTTTATTTACGCATTATTTCTTTGGGAGTCAAAGGGTACGTTCCTTTGAGAAGAGCAACCTCCTAGTCTCACTAGAGTTGTCCTTCTGATTGAAGTTTATCATCGTATGAGAAACTTCCCAGCATCTTTTGTCTATTATTAGGGATTGATATAATCCAATTATATCCTGAAATCTATCATTATAGATTTTCATCCCATGTATATAGACAATGTCTCCCATATACATTCTATCATTATAGAATGTTTAAAGTCATAACTTTAACGAAGAAGAATTTCTTTCATTTCCAAAATTAATATATCATATATATGTTAAATTTTTCAGAACATGATTAACTCCCACTAATCTTTTGTAAACCTAGTAAACAAAAGATTCACTTACATCTTTATGAGAAATCAAACGATTTGATCTTTCTCTCATAAAACGCTTGTAGCTCCCACTAGCTTGCTAAGATTCATGATGGATGGATCTCTACAACTTACATGTCTTGTGATTCATAGTTTTAGACATATGTTATCAACACTATCTTAATAATGGTTTCGGAAACCCATATTAGGTCCAAACATTGAATCACCGTTTAGTTGTAGTTAGCAATCATCGAATTAATAGAAACCAAGACTACGTCAAAGATGGTTTCTTCCAAGTTAACCAATCTCTTTGATTGTAGTCACCTTAAGCTACCAATTAGCTTTAAGGGTTTCAATATTTCGGGTCAAATGGTACTATACCATTTCCTTGAGTATATGTCGTATATACACTCAATGTAGTCATAAGGATTCTCATTCTTATTTCTTTCGAATTAAGAGGTGTAACTCTATGACATAGTCATAAAGTTCAAACCATTCAACTGAGACGGTTTATTAATCCTTCTCGACTACCTTGGAGCTAGTGGGGTAGGAACTAGGTTGTTATATTTGTTGATTATTATCTTGTCTCTCAAACAAATATTGCTTATTAGCACACAACCCCAAATCTTAACATGATTAAGACTTGTCTTTCTTTCCAACTACATCCTATGGAGTCATGAAAATTTTGGAAGATCTTCTAATTGACAATCATATTGTCTTAGAAGTATATATCCTATATATGGGTAATTGATAACATTCAACGAACTAAATCTTCTTCTAGTTCGTTCTTCTCCTAATGGAGAAATCCATTATCTTATGATGCTACTTTCCATGATTTCTATCAAGGAAACTCTTCTAAAGTGTTATATTTCCTTGGATCAAATCTAAGGTGGTAAATACTTTAGACGTCTTACTCATCAATTTACATTCTTGAATTCTTTGAAACCTTTTGCAAAGTATTCGGACTTTTGTTTATTCAAAATAAACGATAGTCTAACCGAAAGCGATCTTCAGTGAATGTCATACAACATGAGTAGTATTATGTTGTGGGCAAGTACCACTAACATCTAAGTGAATTAACCTCAACAACTTTGTGATTCTTCCTTCTTTCCAAAAGAATAAAGATTCGAACATTTCGCCTCTATACAATTTTAACAAGAAGGCATTGGATCCGGACCTAACGATCCAAAGTATCCATCTATGACCAACTCGTAATTTATGTTTTTAGAGGTGTCACAACTAAGTTGGGATTAGTCACTAACTTGCAACCTTTTGGGTTTTAAGCATCGTCATATTCTAAACAGTTAACACTACCGCATCATCTCTACTATAGAGATAATCAATTAGATTACAATAATCCAATCTTTCATTAATAAAGAACAATGTTTTTGTCAAACAAAACATTCATCCATTTCTTATGGTGATGGAATTAAGTTCCTTATTCAAATTGGAATGTAAAGACAATCTTTGATTTTCCAATTTCTTTGGTAGTTCATATGAGGAAGTAAGTACTATCTGCTTTCGCAGAGATCTATATTTGATTCACATTCCGGATGTGAAGTACTTTCTCTTCTCTCATTAATCTTCTACTTCTTATTAGCCATACTTTTACAACGATTGTAAAACATAGTTACTAATACGGAATCAAGCATTAGAAGAACCAACTATTTTGAACCTTTCAAGAACAATTTACAACACCTTCAAAAGGTGTGTTCTTGACACTTGCAAGACATTTCTTGCATATACCCCTTCCAATGTTCATCCTTTCATAAAGAAAGTTTGTTCCCTTGGAGTTATTTTGCCTTCTTCACATGACTTCTCCCTTGACTACAATAGTCATGGTCCCCAAACTCCCACTATCTCTCTTGAAACTTATTTCAATTGTGTTATACATATTAAACGATTTGGAGAGCGTGCGATTATTGTTCATTATATAGTTTACAATAAACTTAGTGAACCATATGGATAGGGACACAAAGGTGAAGCCCTAGCCTAGTTTCCCTCTCGTGGAGTGGTTTAACACTTTAACACTCAATGATTCAAAATCATCATAAGTCCATGTTGATGGACTATTTTTGTCAACCAACCATTATGTTCTAAACATAATTACAAACTTTCAAGAGTTGTTCAAGGCAACTCTTATTTCTTCATACAACAATTTGTAAGTGAAGAATCATGGCACATTAAGTGTCCATGCCCTTGTGCTTACTTCTCAAGTTCCTTGTTCATTTAACAAAGAAACAAGCACTAGTGTTTGCATAAACTAAGGGTTGTTCTAAGCAACTCTTATTTCTTCATACAACGATTTGGAAGTGAAGAACTATGACTCTAAAAGTGTTCATGTCTTTGTGCTAATCTTCATAAGTTCCTTTGTTCATACGACAAAGGAATAAGCATTGGTTGTTTGTGTTGTCCTCTTTATGATAGACTTATCTAACATGTTCTTCCAATGATACATTATCAATAGGAAAATTGTGAGGATGAGACTACTTAGGCACATATACAATCCATTGAAGACAATCTATGGGATTGTGGTACCAAGTCCGGAAACTAAAGCCTTTCGCTTTTCTTTGTCAAGTTTTGGATAGCGTTTGCAAATATATCGGTAAATAAATACATAACGAATATAAATTGATTGATTTTAAGCCATTTGATCCGGGTCTTTAAATCAAATAGCACCACCCACTATTTTCGGCAAATTCCATATCCCTCATCGGAATTCGAGAGTTTTGGAGAAAACTCTTAGTAGGGTATGGGAGGCTCACTATTACCAAGCCCACCTCACAATGATATGATGTTGGCTAGCATCAATAATAATGAGAGAGTACGCTTACTCATTTGCATCTCTTGCAAGTACCCATCTTATTTGGCCTCTAGAGAATGTTGCCTCAGAATGATATCATATTGGCATCATTGGGCTTAGTTAAGTCATTCCCACCGTGCCTAGTTCGTGTAGGGGTTCAAGCATAGCCTTAGAATGATATCATATTGGCTAAACTTGTTGCCTACCTCACTTCATCATGTATGTATATAGAACTCCTCTTGAGTGTAAGCACGCACTTTGTACCCCCCCCCCCCCCATGATAGGGTGAAGTCAGTGTACGAGTCACAAACGATAGGAGCCTACCACGGTGGAAGGCCACGAAAGAGTGTTCAAAGCACTCTCACGCTTATCAACTTAATAATGGTTTAGTTGAGGGTTTTAGGTCTCATCACATATAAGCATTCATTTTAATCTTATTAAAACAATTCGGTCCTATTACAACTGTTGGTCCATTTGATTGATTTAGTAGTATATGATACTCCCACTAAGCTTGTAAAATGGTTTTTAAAGCAAGAGTATATGGTACTACTAAGCTTTGCATTCATTGATGGACTATATAGTTACCTTAGGGCCTTAGGATGACTATGAACCTTTGATTCGATCCAACACGTGCCTAGTGTTGGACCTCGGTCTAGGGATGGTGATTGATTTTAGTTACGCGTTTAATCATATTAAGGCGTGTTTCTCCTATTGGGCGTTGGACCCAACTACTCCAATTTCATGCATATCAAATAAACAAGAAAGGAGTACTTCAAAGTAAAGAAGAGCTTATGCTATTTACAACATTTGATCAAAATAAATTACTTTAAAGTAAAGAAGAGCTTATGCTCTTTTACAACACTTGATCATATCAAATTACAACCAAATTTAATCTACACATGCCCATGGTTCAAACAAAATTGAGACGGCCTTTCACATAGCTCAATTATCGTAGGCTTAGGTTCATAATCACCCTTTCTTTAATTAATTAACGCTTTAACTAATTAAACTTGAATGCAACATTTTCATTTGGTTTTTGTATCCATAGAATTGATTTAAATAGAGCTAAATAAAATGAAAATCCAATTCTCATTTAAAGATACAAAACTATTTTGTTCTCTACTAATTTGGGCCAAAAAGCAATAACCTCAACCATTGGGCTATATTGCAAAACACAAACTTTTGGGGTCACTTTGTAAAAACACAAAAGTCCACTACTTCA
Source organism: Heteromeles arbutifolia (assembly GCA_024362995.1). Taxonomy (NCBI): domain Eukaryota; kingdom Viridiplantae; phylum Streptophyta; class Magnoliopsida; order Rosales; family Rosaceae; genus Heteromeles; species Heteromeles arbutifolia. The sequence goes on from JANCRC010000022.1 coordinate 2,424,532, forward strand.
TGTAATTACAACTAGAACCCAAAAATTTCAACAAATACAAAAACTTCATTAAAGGAGCAAAACAATTTGTCCTTTAGTGATTTGGGCCTTTACGTAAAAACGTAAACTTTTGAGCCAAAGTACAAATACACAAAAGTATCAAAACTTTATGTAATTGCATAAAAGCCCAAAAAATACCCTACTTAATAGGGTGGCCGGTTTTGGTAGTGAAAAAGGAGGGGGAAAAGGTTTTGGTGAAAAAATTCAAAATTTGAAAGTGTTTTGAAAAAGTTGATAGGTAGGTGTGGAAAAGTTGATTGGTATGGGTTGTAAGAAAATGTTTTGTCAAACAATAAAGACATAAATCATCCATCACCAATAAAAAATAAACCAAAACTTTATGAAAAACACCAAACACTTTGAATGTTTTCATGAATGTTTTCATGAAAACTCATAAGAGCTCCATGAATGTTTTCACTCAATAAAATTCAAAATTTCACTACTCAAAAGGGGGTTAACATCCTAGGGTACTTAGGGGTTCCAAAAGTCACTTTAAAACAATTTTAACAAGACAAACAAGAACCCAAAAATCCACCCTTTGGATTTGGCCGAATTTCCCTAAAAACATGGCACCAAATTTTAGCTCCAAAATTCATGCTCATATGAACTACATCTACAACATTTGAGATGGCAATTTCTAACAAAATTTACATTCAAAGAAGCAAGAATAAAGCTTGTAACAATTACAACATTCAAATCACAAACTATTAACTACAAAACCCAAAAGGATTCACCAACTACTAGACCTAGGCTCTTGATACCACTTGAAGGAAAATTTGTGAAAAACATGTTCATTTGAGCAACATCTATGGCATGCAATTAACAATTAAAGGCAGAATCATGCTTGTATGCACTCAAATCAAAACATTACCCATGAAATTCAAAGCCTAGTAGTTAAGGTGAACCAAGACTCAACTCAAGAACAAAGTGAGTTGAGAAACTTTTATACCTTTGAAGCACCTCTTTGCTTAGCAAAGGTTAATCACCCATGTGAGGGCCTTCTTTCCTTTGTCTCCTTGCTCCTTGGCTCCATGGATATGGATGGAAGAATTGATTCTCCACAAGTCCCCAAGGTAGGAGACCTCTAATTTTCGACACCAATGATGGTAAAGGAAGAAGATGAGTGACCTTGGAGGAGGAAGGATTGCTAGCTAATCCTCTCCAAGAGGGCCGGCCTCCTAGAGAGAAAATGAGAGAGTTATTCTCACTTTTCATCCTTAGAAAACCCTAATGATGAGATGGCTATAAAGTTGCCTTTATACCACCTCACAATGGAGTGGCAAACTTGCAATTAAGCCAAGTTCACTACCCCTCTCTATATGTCCGGCCACTTAAGGGTTTATTGGGCTTTCAAGCCCCTTTGTGTTTTCAAGTTGTCATACAACTTGAGGGAATGGGCTTGACATTTAAATCCCATTAGGCCTTGCGGCCCAAAACTAACCCGAGGTCTATAACGAACTTATTCGTTTGATTAATTAACATATTAATTCATCCTAGCCATAAATAATTAAACCATTTAATTTTACTCATCTCTGTTGTATCCTTCAATCATTACCTTACACGGTGTGCGATCTATTAGGTTCCTTTTAGCGAGGCAGTGGGCGATTAGAACTCTTACTAATCAATTGTGAATTGAAACTTACTTTCAATTCTCCTTTTAGTGATTATACATCTTCAGGGCTTCCACAAGTTATGAGTGACACCTAGCAGTATGTCATGGCTACCCAAGCTAATCAGAAGAGGTTGGTTCAGTTTGGGATTACAATGCAATACGGTCTTTCTCTAATACAATACTCTTGACCACATTGTTTGGTTTGATAGTTTATTCATGTCTACTATCCAATGTGATTCTCTTACTTATATGATTACCTTGAATGTGATTTGGAACGACTTCCTAAATCTCATTCATACTCTGGCCAGAGATTCTAAATCATATCATAGAGTATTCTCCCTCAACGTTTGTAGGTTAGAGATCCCTTGTTGGGCATTCACTTGCCTCCATGGCTAAGTGGCTTAACCCCAACTATGCCGTGGACACTCTCTGACGGAGTGACTTTGACATAATCAAAGATCAAGGACCTACCCACAAGACAACTATGATGCCTCAGGTCAAAGGACTACTTTGCATTATCCCAACCATGAGTTCTCATGTGACATGAGTATGAGAATTCCTCGTTGATCGCGTTCAGTGGAATCATTCTCTATTGAGCACCTACGTACTTGTCTTGGTGTCAGTTACACCATTGACTCGAGACCAGTCACTCTCCCTAAGAGAAGACATAGCACGTACTGATCTTGACGGACCGTCAATGCCCAATTGGCAATCCTATGATCAGGAACATTTAGGATATGTGTATGAAAGAGAATGGTCTCATCAATCTAACTTCTTTAGATCACATTCTCCCTATTACATATTCCTTGGACTTATCGTTTAAGCATATAACATTTATATAAGACGGCTTAAAACAATAATCTTTGCCCGTTATATTAAACTAGATTAGTTTAACATGTGAAATGTCCGTAAAGTATCATCATATGATTGGTTTTAGGGCACATTTCCGACACATATCATCGTTATTAAGGATGTCATTTTAGTTCTATGCTTTAAATGAGAATTGATGTTGTGGCTAATGTTTCTTTCGCTACATTACTCTTTCGTAGTTTGTTCCATATCTGTTGTATTCTTATTCATCACTCTTAGGTTAAACTACCGAAACGAGTAGGGAAGAAACCTATTAATCTAGAGTATTGCCATTGTGTGTCACTCATATACATACACTTATTTACTTATAGAGAATAAACCTGTAACCACTCAGGTTTTTCCCTCACCCCGCTTACTTCTTAGATGGTTTTCCATCCCCATATATTACCTCAAGGAAAAGCTCACTCCATGGAAACCTTGTTATTGATCAAAGAATCTTAGATGTTATGATGGCCGTACCAAGAACTAATATGGTTTCTCAATCAGTTGACAATGCATTTTACTATGCAGGTAAGAAGAACATGAGCAGCACAAGTAGAAGGTGGAGATGTGTGATCATAATTTAATGATCTTGTAATCTATTAAAGTAACTGACTGATTTATTTCTGCTAATTAGTTTGATATTTAAGGAAGAACAGTTTTCCAAATAATAAATTTTTAGTTTTTTTTTTTTTTTAATTCAGGTTTTATAAATGTATAAAGAAAAAACGAACTGAAATCGTATCGGAAAAAAAAAAACTGTATAAAACCGAACCAGAAACTGGATATTAAATTCAATTCAATTTCGCTTTTGGTAAAAAACTGAACCAATTGAAATCAAACCCACCCCTAATTGGTACTATTACTATTTCTTAAACTGAACACTAATTATTTCTTGAACTGAACAAGGACTATTTTTTAAACTATCACTATTTCTTAAACTGAACACCAACTATTTCTAAAATTGAATATGGACACTATCACTATTTCTTAAACTAAACACTCATTTTTTTTGTGTTTTATTCTACTGATTTGAGCTCCGAAAGTCTGAAAATTCCAAAAAGATTCATAAGACACATGGAAGGCAGAACATCTGGGTTAGTTTTCATTGTTGGGCCTTAGTGGCAACGCATGGAGTGTTGATTCAATAGAATGATGGTTTGTTTTTGCATCATGGATGGCCGGCATTTGTGAGAGACCATTATGTGGAATGCGAAGAATTCTTGATTTTTAGATCCGATGGTGATTTGGTGTTTTCACCGTGCTAATTTTTTTTTTTTTTTTTATTTTTTTTTATCAAAGTGCGTGTGAGAAAGGGGCTGCATTTCATTTTGGATACAACCAAAGACTCTAGCAACTTTGAAAAGTATATGTATATGGAACGAAAAAGGGGAAGGGATGAGAAATGGCTTGTCTCAATTCCAATCAGAATGCATTGATGAGGGCCGAGAAGAAGCAACTTGTTCCAAGAAAATAAAACCGCATAAAAAGCCTGGTTTGGATGTTGTTCTATATAAAGTAAAGGCATCGATCCAAAATATGTGTGGAAAAGAAGATTGATTAAATGACAAGGTAGAACTTGTTTGCAAATGTCATCAGCACACGAAGTAGCTCCATCGTTTAGTCCTCTAAGCTTTAACCTTTATTTCATTAGAATCATAAAAACTTTCAACATCAGTGGTTCATACACTCTAAATACCCTATCTAAATTTTCAGTGGCACAATTACCAAACTGTAAAGTAAAGATTGTCCTTCAAAATTGGAAAGGAGAAAGTTGGAACGTTAATTATGTGCCAAGTAATAGAGTGCATACAAGTCACGGATGGCGTTTGTTCGTTATAATGACACTATTTCTTAAAACTGGTTATTTAACCGTGTGTTTTCTTTTCTTTCAGAAATAGTGTTGGTTATTTTGGTCAAATTGCATAAATAGTTTTGCTATAGTAACAGAAATAGTGTGCATTATTTTGGTTTAATTTCATAAATAGTGTTCGTTATTTTGCTGTATTTTCATAAATAGTGTAGATTATTTTGGTTTAGTTTCATAAATAGTGTTGTTTATTTTGCTGTATTTTAAAAAATAGCGTGTTATTTTGGTTTAGTTTCAAAAATAGTGTAAGTTATTTTTGTGACATCCCACATCGCCTAGGGAAGTGATCCTTATATGTATATTCCCACCTCTTCCTAGCACGAGGCCTTTTGGGAGCTCAATGGCTTCGGGTTCCGTAGGAACTCCGAAGTTAAGCGAGAAGGGGGCCAGAGCACTCCCATGATGAGTGACCCATTGAGAAGTTGCTCGTGAGTTCCCAGAAACAAAATCGTGAGGGAATGGTAAGCCCAAAGCGGACAATATCGTGCTACGATGGTGGAGTGGGCCCGGGAAGTGGTTCGCCTCGGGCTGGGATGTGACAAATTGGTATCAGAGCCAATCCCTGGCCAGAAGTGTGCCGACAAGGACATCGGGCCCCTAAGGGGGGTGGATTGTAACATCCCACATCGCCCAGGGGAGTGATCCTTAAATGTATATTCTCATCGGGCCCCTAAGGGGGGTGGATTGTAACATCCCACATCGCCCAGGGGAGTGATCCTTAAATGTATATTCTCATCCCTACCTAGCACAAGACCTTTTGGGAGCTCACTGGGTCACCCATCATAAGAGTGCTCTAACCCCCTTCTCACTTAACTTCGGAGTTCCTACAGAACTTGAAGCCAGTGAGCTCCCAAAAGGCCTCGTGCTAGGTAGGGATTAGAATATGCATTTAAGGATCACTCCCCTGGGCAATGTGGGATGTTACAATCCACCCCCCTTAGGGGCTTGACGTCCTCGTCGGCACACTTCCAGCCAGGGATTGGCTCTGATACCAATTTGTCACGTCCCGGGCCCGCTCCACCACCGTAGCACGATATTGTCCGCTTTGGGCTTACCATTCCCTCACGGTTTTGTTTCTGGGAACTCACGAGCAACTTCCCAGTGGGTCACCCACCATAGGAGTGCTCTAGCCCTCTTCTCGCTTAACTTCGAAGTTCCTACAGAACCCGAAGCCAGTGAGCGCCCAAAAGGCCTCGTGCTAGGTAGGGATGAGAATATACATTTAAGGATCACTCCCCTGGGCGATGTGGGATGTTACAATTTTGGTTCAGTTTCAGAAATATTTTGGATTATTCATACTTTTATGGTATTTATATACAAATAGATATATAAAAAGTAATTTTGGGGCCCCCCAAACTCAGAAGGCCCTAGGCGGTTGCCTTATCCGGCTACCCTCAGGGCCGGACCTATATAAATAGTGTAGGTTATTTTGGTTCAATTTCAGAAATAGTGTGCCTTATTTTGGTTTCGTATAAGAAATAGTGTGGTTATTTTTCTGTAGTTCCATAAATAATGTCTATTTTGTTCACTTCCAGAAATAATGTAGGTTATTTTGGTCTAATTTCAAAAATAGTGTGGGTTACTTTGTTATAGTTTCATAAATAGTGTGGGTTATTTTGTTATAACTTCATAAATAGTATGAGTTATTGTGGTATAGTTTCATAAATAGTGTGGGTTATTTTGGTCTAGTTTCATAAATAGTGTGGGTTATTTTGGTCTAGTTTCATAAATAGTGTTGGTTATTTTGCTATAGTTTCATAAATAGTGTGAGTTATTTTGCTATAGTTTCATAAATAGTGTGGGTTATTTTGGTCTAGTTTCATAAATAGTGTTGGTTATTTTGCTATAGTTTCATAAATAGTGTGGGTTATTTTGGTCTAGTTTCATAAATAGTGTGGGTTATTTTGGTCTAGTTTCATAAATAGTGTGGGTTATTTTGGTATAGTTTCATAAATAGTGTGGGTTATTTTGGTCTAATTTCATAAATAGTGTGGGTTATTTTGGTATAGTTTCATAAATAGTGTGGGTTATTTTGCTATAGTTTCATAAATAATGTGAGTTAGTTTGCTATAGTTTCATAAATAGTGTTGGTTATTTTACAGTAGTTCCAGAAATAGTGTGGGTTATTTTGGTTCAGTTTCATAAATAGTGTAGTTATTTTGTTGTAGTTATAGAAATAGTGTTTATTTTGTTCCTACCAAAAATAGTGTAAGTTATTTTGGTTCGGTTTCACAATTTTGGTTCAGTTTTCATATCAATGCCCTTGGTTGATATGATTTCGGGTACTAGATTAAAGATCCATTGTGTCTATAAATGTATGCACCACAAGAAAGTCAAGAATCATAATAATTTTGATACTATTTTATGTAAGCAAAATTGTGGAAGAAGAGAGAATATTTTTTGAAGGGGTACTACATGGGAGGTTTGTACTAGTGCCCATGTTTAGAACTAGAAAATAGACAAGGGATTTCATTTTCTATTTTTTTTATTTACCTTTGCAAACTAAACTAGGGGTTGTTTAGTTAGTTGCTCATAGGCTCAAAAATCATTCGATGTAATTACAAGAAAACTTTCCACCAAATAACAAATTTGTGCCATCGTAATTTTCAAGTTGAACACATAATGGTTTAGTGAACCTCTCAAACACTCGACGAAAAAAGAACATGCTCATCCATACACATGCTATATAGAAAAGAGGAAGATAGAAGAGAATCTGCACATTCAGGATGAAATATGAAGAGAGACAAAGAACTTGATACTAAAAAAAAAAAACAATTAACTTTCAATGTCTATCGATATTCTATTCCCCATTAATACGGGACGGTGTACAAGATCTTCAAGAGTGGCATGACCGTTGACCATACTGGACGAGTAGCAGTGAAGAAAAGGCAAGACAAATGAAAAGAGTATAATCCGACCAATTGAGAAAGACACAAAAACTACTCCACCAAGGAAGATCATACTGTTGGCCAGAACCTGAAGAAAGAATTGGAACCATTCAATGTACTAATACAAATTACATAAAAAATCCTTATACAACATAGACTTCTAAATGAGACACTACCGCTGAAAATTGACCTCAACCAATCAACACACACAATACAGATGCATAAACAAGCTACAATTGCCAGAATAATCAGAAACAAAACAAGAAAAAAGACAATTAAAAAGAGAGAACAACCTAAAAATAGAAATATAAGAGCATTAACTAATTATCAGAAAATGTAATCTAAAGAAGAAGGAGAAAATGTATGCATAAAGAAGGTAGCTAGCTATGAATCAGACAGTACAACAACAATAATAATGTTATAAGTAAGGAATGTTGCTCAATGAAGATTACAAATGAACTAGAACTCAAATTTCCCAACACCCTAAAACAAGCTATTTTTCAGTATCAATCATTCATGAAGATTGAAAGAGCAAGGAGGGTGTTGCCCAAATGATTAGACCAACAATGTTATATGCACATGGTGCTAAGCAACTTGGTTGCATCGTGTCCATAGGATGAAATTTGTTGGATTGCAGATGTAAAGATACTTCAGTGATAATCCAAACAAAAGATACAATTACCAGCATCGCTCAGCAATGGCAGTGGTATTCAAGCCGTCAACAGCCTCTCAACAATGGCAGTGGTATTGTTTATAAGCATAAATACGTATCAAGACAGATAGAAACATACAACGAAAGAGGTGCTTGGAGAGATTATGATTAGGCATGTATTATGCCACCAACAGCCTCTCATTTCACTCAGCACAACACCCAATCAAATTCACCAATCTTTTGTGCCTAACCTTCGCAACCGTAGCCGCCTCCGCCTACTTCCAGATACAACACAAACAACTTCATCAGCTCAGAAACTCACTATTTTCCCTAATTATAAAACCAAGAAATTGAAACAAAAAGAAAGGAAAAAAAGAAGAAGAAGAAGCAGAACACTTAGTACTCGCAAATCACAATGTAGTATAAAACCAAAATGCACATCAATATGATGATCACCTGAACATCGAACTCGACAAAATTGATCAGGAATTGAGTGGCGGCATTGAAGGAGAGAATGGAGTTCTCTTTGAGGGATTTGAGCATATAGCATGTCATCAGTGATGGAGGGAATAAGAGGTTTAGGTACCCACTCCTCACATAGCTCATCTCTTTCCTACATATATCAGATAGAACAACAGAGTTTAGTCGAGAAACAACGACACACCTGACAAACCAATCACAACTCAAGCATATCATACTAAATCATTTAGAAAGAAAGTTAAAATATGACAAGCATGATACATACGTAGTGGTATCATTAAAAATTCCATTCAATGAGTCAAAAGGTTAACAAGACAAATCTGTAAATTGCATATTTTTCATATAAACTCCACTAGGGAATCACCAGAAATTACAGTGTTCAATGAGATCTAACTGAAAACAAAACCTTGGAGTCGCCTCCTAAAATAAATTAACCGAAAATTCGGGGCCTTCCGGTTCGTAATTTAGAACAATTCTCAAAATGAAATGATTAATCTAAATTATCATTCGGGTAATCTATATATATACACACATATATGTGCTTATAAATCGATGGACAGAGACAGTGAGGAGATGAGTGAAGAGTAAGCAGGTGAGACGGTGGAGGTGGTGACAGTTGGGGCGGCGGAGCATCGGAAGAGGAGGATTCAGATGTGTTCTTATTCCTCTCCCTTCGCTTGGCACGGGCTCAAATGAAACAGAAAGATACCAAAGATTGAAAGATTGAATTGAGGTCAGTGGACCAAGCTTTTCGTTGGTCGGGATCTCTCCTTGCATTCTTGATGAGATCATCGTCATCGTTTCATGAAGAAATGGGGGAGACAGACCACAACACAGAGATCCATGAAGGAACAGATATCAAACGGAGAAATACTTTGTCGTTAGGGGCAAAATGGGACACTCATTGTTTGGGCCATTTTATTTGGACTAGTTTAGTGTTGGGTTTTGTCCTAACCATTAAATAAAGTTAGTGCAAGGCTTTTGGTTAACATTTAAAGTTTTCAAACCATTTTTATTAGTTTTCCTTTGATTTTTTCCGTAACACGAAACATGGGAGAACCCACACATTTCGATTCCCATCCTGCCTTCACAGCTTCGGTACACCCATCTTGAACCGTCCACCCCTCTTCATATTTAAAGCACTTTCTATTTCTTATTCGTTGCTTAAAAATTATATAGGCTCACAAAATTATATATTTATGCTGCTTGATTAATATATCATGCATTGTCTTCTATTAAGGTATATTAATGCTTAAAAAACTGTTTTGGTTTATATTCAGTAGTTAAAGCTATTGCTTCTTAATTTCTATATTTTACCAATTCTAGGGTTTTGTTTAATTTTTTTCCTGAGACTTTTCTTATTGTTAAGTGCACTTGATCATTTGTATTGTTAAGTGCACTTGGTCATTTTTTATTGTCTGTCCAGCAACAATTCAATGATGAAGATGAAGACAAAGACGAGGAAGAAGACAACATAGAGGACGAGGTTTTTTTTTTTTTCCTGACGAAGGTGGACTAAAGCAGAGAAGAATAGGATGATGCAAATTGGTTTCGTTGGACAAAGTTGGTAGCGATCAAGCAAAAATGGCCTAGATGGGTTGCCCTATCTTCTTTGAGGCTTTCACCTACGACGGTGATCATCTCGTCTGGTTCGTCCTATTCTTTCTGATTTTAATCGTATTTTTGTATGAATTTAGAAATTTGGGTGTCATTTAGTTTTGTTTTATGAATTGTAGCTCACTTCCTTGTGGCCACACATACAGTAAATTGAATAATTGTTTTTTATGACGTTATGGTTTCGTTTCTCGATCGGGTTTCTAATGCCCTCAATGCAACATGAATCAAACGCTTGAATGATGTGAGGGAGCTTTTTCTATCAAATTATTTCAGTTCATGATGAGTTACCAACACTTGGGCAAAATTTAGAGCTATAACTTGTTTACCACCTTCTCAAGAGTCACATTTTGTCTCAAGTGTTGATAAGTCATCATCAGCAAAAACAATGTGTGATACAAAATGACACACCCAAACTCTGACGTTTAGTAGGCCCGAACTCGAGGCGTGTTGACCATCACATGGTTGAGTGATGAAACCATGACAAGCTTAAAAGACATTACTAATTTTCCAATTGATAACTTTAAAGTACTAATCCATATCGAAATGGACTTTTATTCGAAAGAAATTTCAGGAGTAGATACCTTACTCTATAGGAACAGGTCAGAGTTGTTGGCACTAGTAGAAAAAACAGCTTGCACGACGACACAAAATATGTCGCCTAAGTGGCATTTGCGCGACGAAATTACCTATTTGTCATGCAAAATGTCAGGACCGCAAAAAAAAAAAAAAAATAATAATAATAATTTATGCGACAAAGCCATTCGTCGCGTAAGACAACTTTACACAACGATTTTAGTTGTTCATCGCGCAAGAAAATGTGGGTAAATTTATTTTATTGCCACAAGTTTGGCATGACGATTGTCTACATAGGTTTGTCGCGTAAAGGTTCACTGAAAAATGATCAGTTGTCCATTAAAGTCTCCTATTTACTGCGCACTTTGCGTGACCAAAGGTTCGTCACGCAAAGTGTTTCGGGTTTTATAAAAACACAGTTTCACAACCCTAGTTTTCAAAGTTTGTGTTTCAAAGATGATGGGCGATTCGGTTCCTGTTTCAACGAAAAGTTACGAGGGAGAAGGCTCTAGTAAAGGCAAAGGAAAAAAAATTATTGTTGAATTAGTTGTCTTATTTGATTTCATTGGATTTTTTTTTTGAATAGCCTATTACTTTTATACTCTGTGGTAGAGAAAAAAATGAGGAAAGCTGAGGTGCGAATAGAGAGGTTTTGTTGTAAGCAATTGCCATTCTATGAAGGCAAAAGTAGGATTGATTCGTACGCGTAACTTAGGTTTAACATTGGGGGTCTGGTGCGGCACCACTGTTCTACTGAGTTGAAGTCTTGGAAAATGGTGCCTGAGGAGTTGAAGAAGTCCATGGTGCGAGAGTTATCGGTAAGTTTGTATTAAAGAATGTATAATTGTTTTTGTTAAAAAGTAATATTTTTGTTACTACTAATTTATTTTTGTCGGCATTACAGGTTTTTTGGGATGTTGATGAAACTGATGAGAAGCAGCAAAAGTATATGGATGACCTTTTCAAGATGCATTTTTGGTAGTGGAAGTTTGACAGGGAGCGGGTTGCGGAGCATGCGCGAGTTCTTGATGCCCTGGAGGAGTGAAGTTTTTTTTTTTTTTTTCTCAATTATGGTTGTTTAGGAAATAAGATGTATTTGGACGTTGTGTATGAGTTTATTTAATAATTTATTTTATATGGACGATTATTAATATTTACATTAGTTATAATATGTATTTGTGTTAATAAATTAGTTTTATTAGTTATTTTGCTAATATATAATTTGGTTTGAGGTTTTTATTTGGATTAAAAAAAATTTACATTTGTTCTATAAAGAAAACGAAAAAAAAATAATACATTAATATATATTTACATTAGTTATAAAGAAAATTAAAAAAATTAAAAAAAATCTATAACTTGCAGGACGAATGTACTCTTTCTTCAGCAAATTATTAGAAATTCAAACTTGCGCGATGAACAATACATTCACTGCACAAAATGATTCCTCCAAAAGTAATCTTTATAATATGACTTCAGCTGCAGAGGCAGAAACTGCAGAAAAACTGCAAAATCCGCCTCTGCACCTCCTCTCCTTCATTTTTCTTCAATTTGGCATCGTCGTTCCTATTTTCTCTCAATTTCATCCTCTAATATTCCCTCCATCTCAATCTCTATCTTCTCTAGAGATTGAGAAGGAAGGCTTACACTAGATGAGGCAACAATGTCTCTGATAGCACTGTGGAGATCAGGGTTGACAACAAAGAGATGAATTGGCAAGTGAGAGGAGTGAGGAGGGACAAAAATGACGATGCATAGTGAAATTGGTACTAGGCAGAATATTCTGCAATTATGATCTAATGTATGCTAGATTGACTAGCCAAACAAACTAGGTCAACTAAGAACATATTTGTTAGTTATAAAAACACAAATCAAACAAATAAACTTAGTTTGCAACAAGTTAACCTAGTCAACAAATCGTGCAATTATTTTCTCATAATCATACAGTATAAACTTGAGAACAAACACATATCAAATAACAAGCCATATAATGAGTGTAGCATATGGTAATGAACAAGATATGTGAACAAGTTCAAGCTACAAAGAACGCAAAGAGTTTTGATCGGAAAAACCCCTAACCGGGTTCTAAAATTAGGGGCTCCATAGAGTTCACTCCACTTGGGCAAAATAAGATTCATACAAAGGAGCACCACATGCTCTATTCCTAGATCTATTCTAAGGAGGAATTTTATCCCCTTGTGCAACTTACTTTGCACGAGTTGGAGATATGTTCAGTCTTCACAAGAGAGCATCTTTATCCCTTGAGCTCATCTCTTGTGGCACCAAGACGAACACGATCTCTATAGAATGATATGATGATGAAGATGATATGAAGAGTGGATTCAAATGACAAGTCAGTTTCTCCAGTCAATCAGTTGAAGAAAGAAGAACTGACATGAATCCAATCTAGGTCTAAAATGAAGATTTGAGTCTTATACTTGCTTACTACCTTGATCATCAAAGAGCCTTTGACCGGCACCCCCTTTCCTGGTCCTAGGCTTGCTCACAGTTGTTTGCTATTTTACAGATTAAACGGATTGTGCCTCCACCATCTACAGCGGTGCACGAATTCGGTTCCAATAGTTACCTTTTCCTTGCTTGCACCAGTTGGTTTTCAAGTACTTATGAGATTTTGCTTCGAGTTTAGGGTTTAGGGTCTTAAAAGATACCTATAAGTACCGGAGTCAATTATGATGAGGGTTCTATTAGTGCTAAGATCTGGAGCAGCATCAACTGCATTTTGCACACTACTAAAATTTATGCAACCTTTCAATCCTACTGTCAAAAATGAGGGACGCATTGTATTCGGACACGGGCCTAGAATTTTTCTGTTTTGTCTCGTCACATGTACACCTACATCGGTGGTGGTGGTGTCTAGACACAATGCTTTCTTAGGGTGAATAGTAAGCTCTCACAACTTTGCTCGAAAATGCGACCAAATATAGCAAGTATGAAGCTGTTTCGAGCACTCTCGGGAATGATGGAAATTGAGGAAAGAGAGGGAATGTGGGTGAGAGATGAAAGTGGAAGGGAGTGAAATGGCAAAAGCCTGAAAGCCAAAAGAAGAGGGTTGTTTTGGTTGTCATGAGTTAGGGTTTTGGGAATTTAATTAGTTGAGGTTTTATGTTATTTGGTCATTATGTAGGTAAAGAAAGGTTGCAAGGAAGTGAGTGATAATTGGCGTGGGAGGTAACAAAGACTAAGTTGGATTGGTTTGGCTTGGACTTACCGGAATTAAAATTGTGTAGCGTTTGGTGTAGTACAGGACTAAAGTCACAAACTAAAATTTTCTTAAAATCTAAAATCTAAAATATTTTTATCATTTTTTAATTTACTTTTGAATTATTTAGATGCAAATGACCCATAAGACAACCTGCCCAATTCACTTCTGAATTTTAAAAAAGAAAAAAAAGAAAGTGGAAGATGGCAAAAGCGAAGAAGGCCTAGAAACCATGTTGACAGACGAGGTTCTGGAGTTCCAGATGACGCAAGAGCAGACGAGAGAGGATTTTAGCAATCCTATGTTGAAAGACGGGATTCGTAGTTCCGGGTTAGTGATGCCGGTAGTCAAGGCGAATCCAAGCTAGTCTCATTTTTGTTAGTCCACGTCGGCAACGTGGGATTGTAATCCCACTTAAGCCAATCGCACTTGAGAACACGCAACAAACAGGGGCCCTTGAAAAGTATTGGTGATGAGAGAGAGATGGGGAGGTTGGAAGATACATGCGCAAAGCTACAAAGGAGAGATTTTGGACACAAATCGTGATCAAATGGGGGGTATGTGCGGTGATGCAACGAGACTTGGAACTTCAACTCTAATTTTATGTTTGAAAGGCATTTTCGCCTGATCTTTGAAATTGACATTACTTTTCAGTTTGGTACCTAACAATGAAAACAAATAGAAGTGGTCCTATATTGTTCATCGTAAATCATTTCGATCATTCCATAAAAAAATCCAACAGTATGATGATGTAGAGCCACGTGAGTCCCACAAATCCAATCATGCAGTGAATCTGAATTAACCATAAAAAACTAGTTTTTTATATTTAAAACTAAACACCACATCAACACACTAGCAAGACACTAGCCAACTCATGAATCATTTCTATCGATTTTCATTGTTAGAGACTAAACTGAAGAGAGATCCCAATCTCAAGGACCTATTTTGGCTTAAAAAAGCCATTTTGAAATATTAGAAGTGATTTTTTACTACTTTAGCCACAATGGTAGTATCAAACCTGCGGCGGTGGTGTCCTCGCAATGCTCTAACGCCCACACCGGATATGGACCGAGCTGTCTCATGACGTTAAACAAGTGAAAGAAACTAAACGCAGGCAGAAGATGTATATATTGCTAAGAGAAGAAATGGAAATCTAGCTACTTAGCTGACGTTCAATAAAAAAAAAAAGTTCAGATGAAGAGCGGAGGCTTGACAGTTCCAATTCATAAAATTTTAGACATGAACTGGAAACAAAAAGCTTGCTAATAATAAAATATCAGAAAACAAAAATGAAAAATCTCCCTCCGTTTTCCCCTTCTCTCACGTACTTACAACCCGACACTCAGGAACCCGTTTATGTAGCATCGAAGTTCCTTTGAAGGTCACCATTTGGTAGCAAGTTCTTCTGTAGTTGGTAAGCTGCAGCACGAGTGACACAACTGTAAATATCGGGCCACAGGAAAAGGTACAACTAGAATCGAGGCATCAATTAGATACATTTAAACGCACCTGATCCGGCTTCATTTTTGTAAAACCAAATCTGTCGGTCCATATGGATTCTGCTTCTTCAGCAGCCGGCAGCACAATACTCTTCACACTCAAGAAAGCTAGCAGCTTCTCAACGCAGGAAAACAATAATTGGAAGTAGCCCTGTGAAGTTAAGTGATTAAGTTGAACGATATAAGATTCAAAGTTGAGCTGCAAGAACAGATTTTATCAATTACATTTATATAGTCTCACCTTGCCATGGTTACCATTACTAGTGGCGACCAAAGGAAGTTCAGCAACTTCATGACCAAAAACACGTATAATTCCAGCTGATACCACAGTTGAGCTGCAAGAACAGACAAATTCTATCAATTATACTACACGGGGAAGCAAGTCCACAACAAAATTCAACAGAATTCTTACTTGACCATCAGTATTGCACAGCACATATTCCCGAATTCTTGGCTCCTAACATTCCTTCTGAGAAAGGGAAGAAAGTAATGTTAGAAAAGACACACGTAAAACTTCAGTCAAATATAAACCAACTACAACATAAGGTATAACATATCCTTATGCTTACCCATAAACCATGGCTGGAATCAGGTCTCGCCCAGATTCAGCGTCAATTATAGGATCAAAGCAATCCTGAAGCACAGATATTGGAGAACTTCAATTAGTCATGATGATTGCTCCATTCATGTTGTAACAAATGCCTCAATATGCTTCGTTAATGCAAGGAATGATCATTCATCAAAAGTAAGCCTAATGCATAAAAGCATAGTGCACTGTACAATTCCTGTCTAACAAAATTCAACTTTTCAGTCATATAAAAAGGGGGAAAAGGAACATCATCGTTTCAATCAAACACTGCCCCAAGTAAGTCCTAAAGATATCATCTTGTTCAAGAGGATTATGTGCAAATGTAACCAAAGAATTTCTGTTTTTATTTCGGTTTTGCTTGCAAAAGAATTTCAGCTAGTAGTCATACAATGCAGAAACTAAACTTCTTTCAGTTTTTTTTTTTTTTTCTAATTAGTTTCCATAATTATAACAAATTGTTTGTTTCCACTAAACCTCTTTGTGAAAGGCTTTGTTGTTGTTGTTAATTTGTCTACATAATTATAACAAATTGTCTAAGATATTCAGTTATCACAAAATTTTCCAGAAGGAAAATGTGGGTGGACATACTAACAGAAAGGTTATTACAAACAAATAAAACAATAGTAAATACTAAAGACATGACCATACTAACAAATACTGAATAGTGAAAATATGATTGAACGAAAAATACAAAATTATACGCACAACCCTCCAGAAGAAAGTAAAACACTTGAATGACCATAAATTGTTATAGGCAAGCACAACGTTTTCAAAACAGAGAGAGCAGCACTTACATGGAAGATAGCAACAGCCTTTGAAAGTAATAAGCGACATTCCTGAGAAGCAATTCTGCCACTAATAAGTCTCCATCTCACATCAAATCCACTGACAGCCTCCAAACCATTTGCCTCCATCTTCTTCTTTATAACATCCAAATGAGAGTCAGGAAGCTTCTCAGCTCCTCTAGTTAGCAACTTTTGCAAAATAGAATGAATTCTGCTGCAGTCTGCGCAACAAAACCACTTCCCTTTTGGCAGTTCCTGTTAAATAAGTGGCATCAACAGTCTAATCTGAAGATTTATTTGCAAGGCCACGGGAAAAGGAAGGTTTTACTAATATTAGTTGTTAAACATGTCCTTTCTTTAAGTACTCACCTTTAAATTTGACATTTTATGTGTCTTCAAACAGCCAACATGAAATTCCTTCTCACACTGGCACACATCACGAGAAGAGTACCATTTTGACATTTAGATAGAAGCGAAAGTAACATTTCGTGTAAAATGCACTTCAAATGCACCAAATATGGCAGTAAAAAAATTAAAATACCTGATCACACAGTATAATAGTTCGTGGACCAAATCCTGATTTGCTAAAATCATAACCTCTGCACAAGAACCAATAATAAAATAAATGCAACATAAATAGAAGTAAATTGAATGGCTATCCGCCACAACTGCATCAGGAATAGGATGTCTAGGCCCGTAGAATTCAACAAAATAGGTTTCTGAATATTACCTGCATAAAAAGCATCCAGTTAGTTCAGCTTCTATGTCTTTGACAATACGAATGCATCTTTGGGTTATCTGTTCTATAGGATCAATTCCATCAATCCTTCCAGCGGCAACAGCATTTTCATTATGTTCCACAAACTTTTCTCTTTGAAACATATTTTGGCAAAACTTACAATACCAGTCACCACGAGGAACACTTGGTAGAGAGGCACAGTCTGCAGGAGGCACAGAAACTAATATAAGGCAAACACAGTTCAGAAGTGTATCAGATAAGGAACTCAATAAGTGTTCTCAAATACAATGCATATCTCCCTTAAGTGAAATGCAAGATCAAATACAAAAATGAATTTCAGATTCACCCCAGTTACAAAAACTCAAAATTCTATAGCCAACAAACAAATAAAACAAATTCTAACTTCTAAGCAAATTTTATCTCCACAGATCATGAACTTGAAATATAATTAAAAAAAAAGGTTTCTAAATAAAGCTATAGTCCTTTTCCTTTCTTTCAGAGTCAATGTAACAACTTTATCTCATCCATTCAAATAGCATCTGTTACTGAACTTATAAAGAAAATAAAAGGTCTTACTTTAAAAACGAAAACAAAATTGAAAAAGTCTAGAGTCAATTAGCAGGAAATTAACAATTTTTAATCATACACATAAAAAACTTAAAAACAAATCTTAGTTCACCTCTGTGGAAGGCCCTTGGGCATCCATCACAAAGCACAAGATTCCCACCATCTGCACAAATGATGCACAAGTCATCATTATCCTTGGCTGCATATTTCCGACCTCTTGACAAAGATAAAGCCAACTCGTGGAGAGACACTCCGTTAGATGTGTAAATGTATGCATAGCTGCCAAAAATAAAAATAAAAAACACAACCATAGAATTATCTAGTGTTTAAGGTAAAATGTGACATAGTTAGCCACTGAATATCTGACCAAAAGCTTACGGTTTCCGGCGTGTGGCCCAACCTGCATGGGCCTCAAACTGTGACGGGCTGACCTGCAGATTTTGAGAAAATACATAGGTTAAAAAGACTCCAACACAGTTCAAGTGCAGTGAACTCCAAATGCTAGCACACAAACCTCACTGTTGCAGCAACGGCAAAATATTCCAAATCCTTTCTTGTAACCAACTAGTAATTTCTGTCCAAAAGAAGGAATTATTATATTGAATAAGGTTAGCATGTAAAAATGACCAATCTTTTTCTAAACAACCTGCCCACGTGCATAATATGCTACTTCTGTTCCGTCAGGCAATCCACCTTCCTCAAAAACCAACTTATGCAGCCGCTGATCTCTTTAGAAATATACACCAATGAATAAAGAGATTATTCAAATGTCACAAACGAAAAGAAATACTGCATCCAAGATTATGCTCCCCAAAAATCATAACTTTAAATAATACTAGAAAGCAGGGGAAACCTACTTTGTCGTAATCCTCCACTGACTTTTCTTCAGCGAAGAAAAATACACTGAAGAAGAACCGAGGGACCTTGAGATCAGCATTGGTTTAGATGATCTGTAAAAATTCACACAAACTGTCAAAAACAGATGAAGTACATACAGATATAGCTTGTATATTACTATATCTATCAAGACAATTTGGACGGCACTCATCACAAATCCAATATGTTTCTGGAAGGAATCAGTTTTCTTGGATTGCTGTTGGAGCAGATTACTAGTCTGAAGAAAATATCAAACACAAGTCCATCAATGGTTCTAGTTGTAAATTCAAAGGAAACCCAAGTAGATACCAACTTTGGTGTTATCTTCCATCTACTCTTATAATCTGAACACTCTGGAGAAGCACTTTTGGAGGGATCTGAGATCAAAAGTGGTGTTGATGACCTGAAATGAAGGTAGGAGCATAAAACAGGGAAGAAAAAAATCTTCTAAAACCTCAACCAAAACTATATCCCTTCAATGATCCAGATGTTCTTTAGAACAAAATAGTCGTTTAGGTTAGTTAATTTAGTGCTTCACCACTTATCCATCCAATATATGCAGTAATGATACAACAAATGGAGATGGGATGCCATCAAAGAAAGAGATATACTTTCTTGTCTTCAACTGGGTCTTCTTTTTCAGTGACAAATAGATTGGAGCACTTTTGGGGGATTTTGACACTGCACTTTTCAGGGGAGTTGAGATTGAACTTTTCAGGGGTTTTGAGATTGCACTTCTCAGGGGTTTTAAGATTTCACTTCTCGGGGACTTTGAGATTGCAATTTTTGGGGACTTCGTGATTGCACTTTTCAGGGACTTTGAGATTGCACTTTTCAGGGACTTTGAGATTGCACTATTTGAGGACTTCGAGATTGAAAGTCTGAGTTACAACAGATGCAAGAACATATCAAAAGTTATTTGCGTATCTTTATAACAAAAATTTAAAGGACACAAACAGCTAACATTCTTATTCATTACATATGGTTTCAGAAATATATTACTGTGATTTATGACATAATGTCCTCCTAAGACGACGTCCAACACAAGTGAAAAACACCGTAGCTGATCCATTTATAATGGCACAGATACTAGATCCAACCAAAGCATTAGCCTTTTAAGATTCTTTCAATCGGCAAATATCATATGATAGATTGTGACATGATAAGTTTGAACCTCTTGAGTGCACCCAAAGGAACCATGGTTTTTCGGGAACAGTTAGCAAAATACAGTCTCAGAATCTCAAACAGAATAGAGCCAATTCCCACCCTAGGACTAAATAAACACATTGTCAAACTATATACCTATGAAACAATAACTCAATGACATTAATATGTTACTATCAACTTCCTTATAAATAGCAACATGAAAAATTTGAATCTATAAAACACAAGCACAACATACACTACCTTAAACTGAGTTTTAGCAACTTTAACAATTAATGGAACCCAATGCACAATATTTCCAATGAACTTGCAATTACTATAGAATGTGGATATGTCACTCCCTTGACCACAACATGAGGCTCTTATGTCTAAAGTCGCAAGTAATATGGAATGCAGATAAGGTCCCACTAACATAAAATTATGAACTACCCTTTATTTTTATAACCAATTTCCCAAAACATTCCTAGAATGGTTAAAACAGCAAAATATATTAAGAGCTCGTTTGGATGTGCTTTTGGTGAAAATCTTTTTAGAACCAATCCTCAGTAAAAATGCAAGTAAATCCTGAAAAAAACACTTAAAGTACTTCCTGGAAGTACATAATTGGTGCTTCTTGTAGAAAGCACTTAAAGTGCTTTTGAAATCCAAAAACATTTTCTCAAAAAGCGCTTTTAATCATTTTAAAAAGCACATCCAAACGAGCCGTAAATCATACACTGGCTAATTAAGGGGGAAATCAAAAGGTACAATCTAGAAAACCAAAATCCACATATTCTAGAGCAAAAGTTGACAAAATGACAAAGCTGGATGAGGTCGCTCAAGAGAATACCGTACCTGAGACTGTTGCCATTCTCATGAGTTAGACTGCACTCAAGCTGCTTTGGCTCCATGCAAGAATAGCACAGAGATCCATCACCCAGAGCACAGTATGGAGGAAAAGACACTAGAAATGATAGGGAATAAATAGCAATCAAGAAAATGTTCAGAAAATTGCTAAAACCAATACGATTAAAATTTATTAATGCAAAAGAATATTGACCAAAAGAAAAAGAAAAAAAAAACTCACCACTACATTTTTTACAACTAAAATACTTCTCCATGGGTGAAGAACTAATGAACTTCTGAATTGTTGTCTCCAATGCTTGCAAAGAAGCATTTCTGCATGACTTCAAGAGATCAAGCAGACTCCTTCCGTTCTCAAAACAAATATACTGTGCTGCTCGTCTGTATGTTTTACAAGCATGAATCTCAAATTGGGATGGTGGAATAACCTACATTGATTGAAAAAAAAAAAAGTAAAAAAATACACAAACCAAATCACAAAACAGCTTATAGCATGCTAAACCATATTAGGGTAACAAACATTACTCACTCTGCAGCCGTTGCACAGTATGCATGAACACAAAATCCCACCGTCCTTTATTGTGCCTCGCAGACCGAATGCCTGAATTAGGAAGTGCCACTTTTAGCTCATGACATATATTAAACGTATGGTATGGAATATGCATATACATGAAATTAGAATTAAAGCTACCTTCTTGCTGCCCATGTAAATAACTTGCACCCCATCAACCAAGCCAGTGTCAAAGAGCTCTTTGACTGTTGTAGGTTTCCTGTCCAGCACAATCTTCTTTGACATTTTCAATTCTAGCTTATTCTTCAGTGGCGATGCCAGCAAGCCAACTCCAACTGTATCTTCCCCCTCTATATTTGAAATCACTTCAACTGGCACAGACCCTGATGCATTTTCCACAGTAGACCCTGATGTATCCGTTTCTCCCTCATGATAATGGGGCTCATCTTTAACAATAACTTCAACCAAGTCAGCTTCCAAATCGTGCTCATCACCCGGAGGCCCAGACTGATCACTGTCACCCTCATTTCTACACCTGGGTATCTCCAAATTGCCATTTGCCTCATCTTTAACTAAACATTCAACTAATTGAGGAGAAGAGCATCCGTCAATTCTCGGCTTTTCCGAGCTCTTAAACCCATTTATCTCTGCGCCACCCGAAACCCCATTACCGCCATTGATCCGAGCCCTTCTCTCTCGGGTATAAACAATCACACCATTCACAACCGCACCCTTAAACCTCTTATAATTAACTCTCTCATAAACACGCACAAAAGGACTCGTCTGGGACTCGGTCTTAGTCCCAGCCACTGAATCAGCGAGCGTCTGGCCCTCCAATACACAAGCCAATTCCCGCTTCATGCCGGTTCAGTAAAACACCCCCACTCCCACAAATCGTCCCCAAAATCGGCAAAATCCTCCCGAAAAAATGGCATACGAAATCAAACAATTTTCAAAACCCAATTACTAAAACCCTAAAAATATAGGGTTTAAAAGAAAATTGGGGAAGGAAGACTGTACCGGATATTTCAGATGATGCCCATGCTAGTGAAATCGGTTGGAACTGCGACTCTGGGATGGCTAAGAAAGGTGAGAGGGAGAGAGAGAGATCGGATTGAGGGAAATTAGGGTTTTTGAGGGATTTTTAGTCGCTGATTTTGCTCATTCGAGTCGAGATTTGATAGGAGAGAGGCGAAGAGGAGCCGCGATATCGCCGTTGTTGGGAAGGTGAACTGACCCGACTCAGAGAGAGAGAGAACTAGAGAGACAACAGCGCACAATGGGAAGGTGGAGGGCTAATGGTAGGAAAATTTGGAAATGTAACCACTTTAAAAAACACCAAATGACATTTAGCCTAATATTTCTAAGTCTTATAAAATTAACCAAAATTGAAGTTAAAAAGACTTAATTACCCTTATTCTAAAACTCTCCCTTCTACGTCTTCTATGCTCCATCAGATTGAAGAAAGAATCATTCCTTCCTGCCAAAAAATCTCCCAAATCCAACCCAACACAACGCTTTCTCACTTCCTTGTCCCAACACTTGTATTTCCTACCAACTTTTTCCAGAAAATTCCCAACTATTTTTCCAGAAAATTCACAACTTTTTCGATAATCAGCCCAAGTTCTCAAATCCAAAAATTAGATAAAGATGTCGAATTGGATGCTATGCCTTCGTCTTTTGTTAATGGTTGTGTGGCAATTAAGAAGAGGAAAGAAAAGATAAATGTTGCCAAGCAGCAACTTGACCGCAACAATATTTGCACATCTGCAGAGGTACCTCTTCAACAAGTTAAAAAGTAAAAAAGTATAGATTGGAGAAAAACAGGACGTGGTATTGATTGGGAAGATTTAATTATTGAAACCCTCCTCATAAAGTAAAAATGTAAAATAGGAGGAATCGAGAACAGGTGGTCCAATGTGTTACTGGAAGTATATGTATTTTAACTCTGGGTTTGTGTGACAGCTTCTGCATTTTGGAATATGAATGGGAGGAATGTGCCTGCAAGCCTTTGCAACTCCATGATCGAAGCGACATTTTTTAGTGAATTTTATTCAGATTTTGCAAATCTTACAACTGATGCAATCATACAAGTTGCGAAAGATGGCCGAATGAAACCATGGAAGCATTGGAATGCAGGTTCCGCTGAATGAATAAGGCAGATCATTAAAGTAATTCAATATGCCTTAACCTAAGGGCAATTAAGTCTTTTTAACTCGAATTTTGGTTAATTTTATAACAATTGGAGAGTATAAGCTATATTTCATTAGTTGGTTATCAAAATGGCTATATTTCCAAATTTTCCCTAATGGTAGGATCCGTAAATAAGTTTAGTTAAAGGGTGAAATGACCAAAATACTAGTACTCCTAGTTTATCACGCCAACCCCAATTACTCGATATTTTTTTCCCCTTATTGGAAAAAGAATTGACATAAAAAAAAAACAAGGAAAAATAATACCAAGAAAAACTATTATTTTTTACGCTATCTTCAATGAACCAGAAAAGTTAGAGTCAATATTTGACTATCAATAAATAATTGAATATACAATCAATGACGAAGCTACAGAGGAGCAAGGAGGGGCGGTCACCCTTCCCCTTGTCGGAAAATGAGCCTAGGAGCGGTGATTTCGCCCCTCTGGTCCAATCAGAAGTGATGGCTGCTCAGCTTGATCTCTGGTTTTCTAGGTTTCTGCTGCTGTGCAGCAAGAGTGTTTAAATATTTTTTTTTAAAATCCTTCAACAAAAACGACGCCATCTCATTTGGTGATTTAAAAAAAAAGGTAAATGGGATGACGTCGTTTGAGCGTTTAGCCCGTTACCTCTTCACCCCATTTTCCTATTTCCAGAACAAATCAGAGCAAATAACAGCGCCTTATACGCCTTCTCTCCTCCCCAACCCTAAACGCTCAAAGGTTCGTTCTTTTCCAATTCAATTCGTTTTTGTGCAAATGGGTTTTTTTAGGTATTTGAATTTTATGTTTTATGTACGATTTCGGGTTGAAAGATTTGATTTTTTTTGTTCAGTTTGGGATTACCAATTGCTTGATTGATCGGTTAATATTGAAACCCTAGGCGTTTGATGCTTCATCGTCGAACAACGAAATTAGGAGTGGGCCACCGGCAGAGTTTGATTCTCTTCCTCCACCTATCTCCAGGTGTTTGGTAGTCTTCCTCCATCTGCCTCTCGTACTACTGTTTATTAGTCTTTATACATACTCCATGTGTATGATTTAATGCCTTAAAGAATTATCTGACTAATCAATGGGGCAATGTGAATTAAAATGAGAATGAAATGGTGGTAATTCTAGGTATACCGTTGTTGACGTTGAGATAGCAAACGAGGAAAGTGAGGGTAATAGAGATGAATGGGAGGTAGCAAAATGTTCGGTACAAAGGTATTAAACATGGTCTAGGGGATTTCATTTTCTACAATGTTCTTGTGCACAGAGCTGCAATGCATGACCTTATGACTGTGTATGCCTGTTATCTTGCCATTATTTTGGGACTCAGAATGCACTCTTATTTTATGGTCAGTGTGCCATCGAGCTTTGCCAGCTTTGTCCATATCTATCATCTTGGGTGTCGTTTTTTACTTCTCTACTCAGTTAATAATGGAGCGTTTTGTTATTGGTACAACTACAACTTGTTGATATTTTGATAGTCCATTTGTTTTTTGTGAGAGAGAGATTATATTTAAGAGGAAGCTGATGTCCTAGCTGTATTTTGTTGCTACTGAATTCTCTATCAAATGGGTTTCCAAATTATAAGTTCATCGATAATGTCTATTGGTTTGTAATGGTGGATCATAATATATAAAAAAGATTTGGTTGTCTAAATTTGTATTAAACAAAATTAATATTGTTCATTATCTAAAAGGATTTGGTTGTCTAAATTTTTTTGGGATCTTTTATCCTTTTAAATTCCGCCCCTCCCCTTGATAATTCCTGGCTTCACACTGTCTGCAATGCATCAGAATGTTAGAGTCGCATATGACTTGGATGCTATATGTAAGTGAGAGGTATTACATTTAGTACCTGGTATTCCTCTTCACTTGTAAGTAAGAGGTCTTAGGTTCGATTCTCGCCAAAGACGAGTTTGAACCACATTATTGCTAGCCCATTGCGAGGCTAAGTCGACCCCCTCCCCTTTAGTGTAGATAATACCATTTGTAACAAAAAAAAGGTCATATTTGACTTTGAACCACATTATTACTAGCCAATTGTGAGGTTTATGTGACATCCCGTAATTTTAGTATGAATATGTGTACATGTATGGGGTTGTTACGTTTGTTTAGTAAGTTTGTAGAATCCCACAATTGTGAGTAGGACCACTAATTGCCACCAAGCTACTTTGGAGATTTATGTAAGTGAATAGCTTGAGTTTGCATGCACTAAGCTGGAGGTGTCATTAAATTTGCATGCAATCAATATGTGTTTGTGATTCATAGTTTCATAGGAGCTGTCCAATTTATAGCTTAGATTATCCAAGAGGCAAACTTATTAGATGTGCTGTCCATTTGGTCCAATTAGAGCAGAGGTGTTAGCCTCCATTTTTCCCTATATATAGTTCTTGTATTCCTTCATTCATCTCACATTAGAAACGTAGGTGAAATGCCTGCATAGTCCAGATTATGTGTGTACGTACGTATGTATGCATGCATGTGTGTGTATGTATGTATATATGTATATGTATATTTAGAGAGAGATTTAAAAAGAAAGAGAGAGGGAAAGGTCGGGTTTTGATGTATGCGAAGATTTTAGTGGAATTGTCTTGTCAAATCTCGGATTATCAATGTGAGTGATTGATGTAATGTGTTATAAAACTTCTTATTTTTTAATAAATGAAAACCATAAGCAATTGTGGGTTTCATCTATTTATAAATCTCTATCTATTTAAGTCAAGCATGTTGGATTTTGTGTAAATGTTTTATGATGGGATATATATTGTATGTGAAATTACTTCAGATGTTCATGGAACATGAGAACTTTTTGCATTAATCTAAAGGATAAATGTAAAATGCACACGGGGACATGAGGGCAGAATGGCAATTAGGGGTCACATGGTGATTTACAATATATGAAGGTATAATGAATACATGAAGGGACGATGTGATATGATACTACATGACTAAAGCTTTGATATTATTATTGTATTTTCTAGAGTTTGTAAAACAGCATCGCTTGACTGTTATATTACATATTCTACTCACTGGGCGACGGTGGTTGTTGCTCACCCCACTCTATTATTTTCAAATGAGTTATTTGGCAAGATAGGTGATAGACTGGCTGAGATTATGTTAGAAGAGGGATTTAAGAGTTTTTATTTAATTTGTGTACACCCTCTAAAGATTTTGTAGTTATTTTTATACGAGAAGTATAATTTTTCATTTTATTTTTACTTTTACTCCCACACCGAGCGCAAAGTTATTTTTCCACCGACTCCAGGTCCAAGGCGTGACAATTTAGCATATCTGCTCCCCCTTTGTAGATAATATTATTTGTTCAAAAAAAAAAAACTCTAAAGTTAAGGGTGGGAGCCCATATTAAAAAGATATACAAAAGTTATACTACTCTATTCTAAAATTGGGGAGGGAAGTGACTGTAGCTTCACGTTCAAATTGGGGGATTTCAAATTATTTACGAAATCGCCTCTTTTTTTTTTTTTTGGGTCGTGTGTATGGGTTTGTCTATTTGGGCCATGTGTTTGTTTGCATAGTGGTTTATTTCCTTTCGGTGGGATCGACGATTGTGTAGGATTTGGTAAGGGGATGAGTTAGACAGAAAAATAGAGAACATGAGGCTTGCAGAGAGGGAGGGAGTGGGGATGTTCAACAAGGGCATGTCAGGGTCATTCCTGCTAGATCTTCAATTTGGTGAGTGGAAGGGTTATAGAGAGAGAAAGAGAGGAGTTGTCGGGATTGCAAAGAATGAGAGAATGATGAGTGAGGATGGTGAACAGGGGGAAAGTAAGGCCCATGTGTGTGAGATTTGCTTATCCTTGGTCCATCCTACTGACTGACAGGATACGATCTACTTTTATAATCTGCATTTTACTATTTAGCTAGGTTGAAAGCCATGCTTTTGTGATTTCTAATTGAATTAGGGGATTTAGAAAATGCTTTATGTTGTTCTTTTCTTTTACTAAAGACTTGTGGGACCATGATTTTCCAGGGTCAGTGTAAGGTTGATCCGAATACTGTTACCTCAGAAGTCTGATCATAGACTCACCAGTTCCAAGCGGAGCTGTATCAGACAAAGCAGGGTGCCACCATCACTCGACTCCGGGGCACTAGGCGGAGTCTAAGCAACTTCGCTAGATGACCATGCTTGTTCCGCAAGACATGCAATCTGATCCAGATATGGACTCAATCAAATCCTATAAGTCTTGGAGTCCTTACAATCTAAGCATATGTCACATCCCGGCCCGGGCCCCCACCACATCCCGGGCACGCCTTCGTCGTAGCACGATATTGTCTGCTTTGGGCAACTACCACACCCTCACGATTTTGTTTCTGGGAACTCACACGAGAACTTCCCAGTAGGTCACCCATCATGGGATTGCTTTCGTGTGCTACTCGCTTAACTTCGGAGTTCCAATGGAACCTGAAGCTAGTGAGCTCCCAAAAGGTCTCGCGTAAGCTAGAGATGGGAATATACATATAAGGCTCACATGATCCACTTGATGTGAAAATTAACTTGACACACAAATTAAACCCTATTGTTGACAATTGTAGTAAAAATGTTAGTAGGGATCGTTCTAGATCGGGGATTAACTAGGGATGCTAATAAACAAATATAAGACTTAAAAACACTAAATTAGACTCTATAGACTCAAAACTGACTCAAAACACTCAAAACAGCAACAAGCAATAAAAAAAACTCAATTCTAGACCTAAGAAGTGATTCCAACGAAAATCAAACTTAATTTGACTCAAAAAACTAAAAGAAAATAGATTTTTACCCAAATAACAAGACTCAATGAAAGGGGGATTATTTTTGACGAATTTAAAACTTAAAATAGAAACTTTGCATAAAATACTTTATAAAACGAATTTTGTGAAGGTTTCACTATGATTGTAGTCATCTTAAGCTACCAATTAGCTATGAAGGTTTCACTATTTCGGGCCAAATGATATAATATCATTTCCTTGGGTATATGTCATACACACACTCAATGTAGTCATAAGGATCTTCATTCTTATTTCTTTCAAATTAAGAGGTGTAACTCTATGACATAGTCATAAAGTTCAAACCATTCAACTGAGATGGTTTCTAGATCCTTCTCGACTATCTTGGAGCTCTTGGTGTAGGAACTAGGTTGTTACATTTTTTGAGTGTCATCTCGTCTCTCAAAGAACCCATTCTTTGAGTTCTCTCTCCTTCATTTGCTCTACCTTGGGCAAATCCTATTGTAGGATTACAATGAACTATCCAACAAACAACATTTGTTGCTTGGTATATAGAAGTGATATCCAACAAGATAATGCTCATACAAATATTGCTCTTTTAGCAAACATGCATTATGTCAATTGGCATATGCATGACAATCCCAAATCTTAACTTGATTAAGACTTGTCTTTCTTTCCAACTACATCTTATGGAGTTATGAAACATTTAGAAGACATTCTAATTGACAATCATATTGTCTTAGAAGTGTATATCCTATATACGGGTATTTGATAATATTTAATGAACCACATCTTACTAGAGTTCGTTCTTCTCCCCATGGAGAAATCCATTATCTTACGATGCTACTTTCCTTGATACCTTTCAAGGAAACTCTTTTAAAGCGTTCTTTTCCTTCGATC
Source organism: Heteromeles arbutifolia (assembly GCA_024362995.1). Lineage (NCBI taxonomy): Eukaryota > Viridiplantae > Streptophyta > Magnoliopsida > Rosales > Rosaceae > Heteromeles > Heteromeles arbutifolia. The sequence goes on from JANCRC010000022.1 coordinate 2,453,710, forward strand.
AAATCTAAGGAGGTAAATACTTTAGACGTCTTACTCATCAACTTATATTCTTGAATTCTTTGAAACCTTTTGCAAAGTATTCAGACTTGTGTTTATTCAAAATACACGATAGTCCATCCAACCAAGAACGATCTTTGGTGAATGTCATACAACATGAGTAGTATTACAAGTGCCACTAACATCTAAGCGAATTAACCTTAACAACTTTGTGACTCTTTCTTCTTTCCAAAAGAATAAAGATTCGAACATTTCACCTGTATACAAGTTTAACAAGAATGCATTGGATCCAGATCTAACGATCCAAAGCATTCATCTATAACTAACTTGTAATTTATGTTTTAGAGGTGTCACGACTCAGTAGGGTTAGTCACTACCTTGTAACCTTTTGGGTTTTAAGCATCATTATATTCTAGACAGTTAACACTGCCACATCATCTCTATAATATAGAGACAATTAATTGGATTACAATAATCCAATCATTCATTAATAAAGAACAATGTTTTGTCAAACAAAACATTCATCCATCTCTTAAAACTATAGTGACGGAATTAAGTTCCTTATTCAAATTGGAATGTAAAGACAATCTTTGTTTTTCCAATTTCTTTGGTAGTTCATATGAGGAAGTAAGTACTACTTGCTTTTGCAGAGATCTATATCTTTATCGACGTTCCGAATGTGAAGTACTTTCTCTCATCTCATAAATCTTCTACTTCTTATTAGTCACTCTTTACAACAATTGCAAAACATAGTTACTAATATAGAATAAACATTCAAGTAAGAGAACTAACTGTTTTGAACTATTTAAGAACAATTTAGCACACCTTCGAAAAGTGCGTTCTTGACACTTGCAAGACATTTCTTGCAAATACCCCTTCCAATGTCCATCATTTCATAAAGAAAGTTTGTTCCCTTGGAGTTATTTCGCCTTCTTCATTTGACTTCTTCTATGACTACAATAGTCATGGTCCCTAAACTCCCACTGTCTATCTTGAAACTTATTTCAATTGTGTTATACACATAAAATGATTTGGAGAGCGTGCGATTATTGTTCACTATATAGTTTACAGTAAACATAGTGAACCATCTGCGTAGGGACATAAACGTGAAGTCCTAGCCTAGTTTCCGTCACGTGAAGTGGTTTAACACTTTAACACTCACTGATTCAAAATCATCATAAGTTCATATTGATGGACTATTTTTGTCAAACAACCATCATTATTGTTCACTATATAGTTTACATAAAGTGTCCATGCCCTTGTGCTTACTTCTCAAGTTCCTTATTCACTTAACAAAGAAACAAGCACTAGTGTTCGCATTAACTAAGGGTTGTTCAAAGCAACTCTTATTTCTTCATAGAACGATTTGTAAGTAAAGAATTATGGCACTTAAAGTGTCCATGTCTTTGTGTTAATCTTCTCAATTTCCTTTGTTCATACAACAAAGGAATAAGCACTTGTTGTTTGTATTTTCCTCTTTATGATAGACTTATCTAATATGTTCTTCCAATGACACATTATCAATAGAAAGATTGTGAGGATGAGACTACTTAGGTACAATACAATCCAATCAAGACAATCTATGAGATAGTGGTACCAAGTACGGAAACTAAAGCCCTCGGTTTTTCTTTGTCAAGTTTTGGATTGATTGATTGATATAAACAGATATATTGGTAAACAGATACCCAATGAATATAAATTGATTGATTTTAAGCCATTTTATCTGGGTATTTAAATCAAATAGCACCACCCACTATTTTCACAATTCCATATCCCTTAAAGGAATTCGAGAGTTTTGGAGGAAACTCTTATTAGGATATCGGAGACACACTATTACCAAGCCCACCTCACAATTATATGATATTGGCTGGCATTAATAATAATGAGAGAGTACATTTACTCATTTACATATCATGTAAGTACCCATTTAGTATGGCCTTTAGAAAATGATGGCTCAGATTATATCATGTTGCCGTCATTGCGCTTAGTTAAGTTATTCCCACCATGCCAGTTCGTGTAGGGGTTCAAGCATAGCCTCAGAATTATATCATTTGGCTATACTCGTTGCCTACCTCACTTCATCATGTATGTATATAGACTCATCATGAGTGTAAGCACATACTTTGACCTTCCCCATTATAAGGTGAAGACAGTGTATGAGTCACAAATGATCGGAACCTACCACGGTGGAAGGCCACGAAAGTGTGTTCAAAGTACTCTCACACTTGTCAACTTAATAACGATTTGGTTGAGGCTTTTTAGGTTTCATCACATATAAGCATGCATTTTAACACATTAAAACAATTTGGTCCTATCACAACTATTGGTCCATGTGATTGACTTAGTAGTATATGGTACTACTAACATAAGCTTTGCATTGATTGATGAACTGGGCCTTAGGATGATTATGAACCATCGATTTGATCCAACACGAGCCTAGTGTTGGATCTCAGTCTAGGGATGGTGATTGATTTTAGTTATGCGTTTAATCACATTAAGGAGTGTTTTTCCTATTGGGCGTTGGACCCAACTACTCCAATTTGATGCATATCAAATAAAACATGAAATGAGATCTTTAAAGTAAAGAAGAGCTTATGCTTTTTTACAACATTTGATCAAATCAAATTACAACCAAAATCTAATCTACACATTCCCATGGTTCAAACAAATTTGATAGATGGCCAATCACATAGCTTAATTATCATAGGCTTTGGTTCATAATCACCATTTCTTTAATTAATTAACACTTTAACTAATTAAACCAGAATGAAACAACGTCATTTGGTTTTTGTATCCATAGAATTGATTTAATGGAGCTAAATGAAATGAAAATCCAATTCCCATTTAAAGAGACAAAACTATTAGTTCTCAACATAATTTGGGGCAAAGTGCAATAACCTCAACTTTTGGACTATATTGCAAAACACAAATTTTTGGGGTCACTTTGTAAAAACACAAAAGTTCACTACTTCATGTAATTACAACTAGAACCCAAAAATTTCAACAAATACAAAAACTTCATTAAAGGAGCAAAACAATTTGTTATTTAGTGACTTTGGGCCTTTACGTAAAAATGTAAACTTTCGGGTCAAAGTGCAAATACACAAAAGTATCAAAATTTATGTAATTGCATAAAAGCCCCAAGAGTGCCTTGCTTTAATAGGGTGGCCGGTTTTGGTAGAGGGAGTGTGGGTGAGACACTTTTTGCAAGTTTTAAAACAAAAGGTGATGGGTGATGTCCATGAAATATGGAAAAAGTTTTGACATGAATAGTGATGTGAATAGTGCAAATCATCTCACATCAACTATTACACACCAATCTTTAAACAAATTCAAAAATAATTTTGAATCAAACACCCAAAACTTTATGTTCTTTGTTATGAACATTAAGAACACATTAAGAACAATGAAGAACATCCATGAAAACCCGTAAGAGCTCCATGAACATTTTTCACCTAAAAACACCCTAAAACCTCTCAAACTTAAGGGAAGTAACATATTAGCATACTAGGGTACTTAGGAGTTCCTAATGTCACTTTTTTAACAAGACAAACAAGAACCCAAAAAATTCACCCATGGATTTGGCCGAATTTCCCAAAACAAAAGGCACCAAATTTTAGCTCCAAAATTCATGCTCTTATGAACTACATCTACAACATTTGATATGAAAAATTTTCAAGCAAAATTTACATTCAAAGAAGCAAGAGTAAAGCTTGTAACCATTACAACATTCAAATCAAAGACTATGAACAACAAAACCTAAAAGGGTTCACTAGCTACTAGACCTATGCTTTGATACCACTTGAAGGAAAATTTGTGAAAAACTAAGTTCATTAAGCAACATAATACATGCATAAAAGGTTAATCAATGAAATGTTGTAGAAGCATGTTTCATGTGAGCAACTAAGTTCATTTAGATGGTGGAAGCATGTTTCTATGAACTTTAAAACAAAACTTAAACAATGAAATTCAAAGCCTAGTAGTTGTGGTAAACCAAGACTCAACTCAAAATCTAAGAGAAAGAGTTGAAATCTCTTTATACCTTTGAAGCACCTCTTTACTTAGCAAGGGTTAATCAACCATGTAAGAGCCTTCTTTCCTTTGTCTCCTTGCTCCTTGGCTCCATGGATGTGGATGGAGGAACTTTGCTTCTTGGCTCCATGATTTCTAGGATATGGATGGAGAAATGGGTTCTCCAAAATTCCCCAAAGTTAGAGACCTTTAAGTTTCGACACCAAGGACGGTTGAGGAAGAAGATGGGTGACCATGGAAGAACAAAATGCTAGCAATGTTCTCCCATCATGGCCGACCTCTCTAGAGAGAAAGAGAGCTTGCATTCTCTCATCTTTCCTCGAAGAAAAACCCTAATGAAGAAAAGGCTATAAAGTTACTTTTATACCTACCTTCATTGAAGTGGCAAACTTGTAATAAGTCCAAAACCACTCCCTCTCTAAGCATGGCCAGCCTCCTTATTGTCAGTGGGTTAATTGCCCATTTTGTATTAGTTGTCACACAACTTAAACCTTATGTGCCTTGTGGACCAAAACCCTTTTTGAGTCCCGAAACCCAAAACTAACTTAAGGTCTAAAACGAACCTTTCGTTCTTGATTAATTGACTTTTAATCAATCATTGCCATATACAATTAAACTATTTAATTGTCCTTACTCACCTTCGTTACTTCCTTCAATCATTACCTTACATGGTGTGCGATCCATTAGGTTCTTTTTAGCAAGGTAGTGGGCGATTAGAACTCTTACTAATCGATTGTGAATTGAAACTTACTTTCAATTCTCCCTTTAGTGATTATACACCTTTAGGGCTTCCATAAGCCATGACTGACACCTAACAGTATGTCATGGCTACCAAAGCTAATCAGAAGAGGTTGGAGAACCTATTAATTTTTGGATTACAATGCAATACGGTCTTTCTCTAATACAATACTCTTCATTACATTGTTTGGTTTGGTAGTTTATTCATGTCTGCTATCCAATGTGATTCGCTTACTTATATGATTACCTTGAATGTGATCTGGAATGACTTCCTAAATCTCATGCATACTCTGGCCAGCGATTCTTAGTCCTACCATAAAGTATTCAACCTCAATGACTTCCTAAATCTCATGCATACCTTGAATTCTATCCAATGGGCTTCCACTTAACATGTTTCTATAGTTAAGCGGCTTAACCTTAACTATGCCGTTTACACCTTCTGATTGAATGCCTTTGACACAGTCAAAGATCAAGGACCTAACCACAGGACAACTATGATGCCTCGAGTCAAATGACTACTTTGCATTATCCCAACCTTGAGTTCTCATGTGACATGAGTATGAGAACTTCTTGTTGATCGCGTTCAGTTGACTGATTCTCTATTAAACACCTACATGCTTGTCTTGGTGTCAGTCACACCAATGACTCGAGACCAGTCACTCTCCTAAAGAGAAGACATATCATGTACTGATCTTAATGGACTGTCAATGCCAATTGGCAATCCTATGATCAGGAACGTTTAGGATACGTGTACGAAAGAGAATGTCTCATAAATCTAACTTCTTTAGATCACATCCACCTATCTTTGGACTTATTGTTGAAGCATATAACATTTCTATTAGACGGCTTTAAACAATAATCTTTGCACTTGTATTAAACTAGATTAGTTTAACATGTGAACTGTTGGTAAAGTATTGTCATATGATTGGCTTTAGGGCACATTTCCAACACCAATGCCACGAAAGAGTATTCAAAGCACCCATCGTTTCTCAACTTAATATGCTTCTTGTTTGAGGGAGTTATGTTTGTTGGAGTTTGAATGAAATTTCAACTCAAATGTGGGGTATTGTTGGAAATTTTGAGTACAAATTTCATTGTCCCACATTAGTCACTACCAACAGGTTCCCTCATTTTATAAGGCTTTGTCCCTTATAGTTAGTGATTGGAGTGATGGACCATGGAGAATGAAATTGGGCTCAACCTTGGGGTTGGGTTTTGGGGTGTACTAATTAATTAATAATTAGTATATAATTAATTATCAAAAGATGGGCCTTGGGCTCTAAAAGTTAAATTCTTTAATTAATTATTTTTAATTAATTTCAAATTTAATTAATTAATTATTTTTTATCAACAGACTCATCTTTTCAGATGAAGTTTGAAGTGATGAAAGAATGCAGAGCAAAGCACCCCTCTGAGAAAGATGTCTTCCAACAGACGCACCCTATTCTCATACCTATTGCGAACATGTATAAACCTACTATATACACATCCATCTGCATGGCATTTAGAACACAGAAAAATCAAATTCTTCTTCTATAATCCTAAACATCCCTACTGAGAGAACCACAAAGAAATTCACCAGAAGTCAAGTTTTCCGGTGCTGGAATTCTAACTTAGATTGTTGAATCCTGGTGAAGTAGACGTCCGTAGAATTACAAGCATTGAGTAGGGACGAAATTTCTGTTTCAAGGACATTGCGGTACGCAAGCCTTGATCTTCAAGTTGTCTGTTTAATATTTTTGTTTAGTTCATACTTTGTTAATTTATCTATTCGTATTTATTATTTATTAGCATATATAAATTTATCATTGATTGTTGTATTTATCCAACAATGTTGAGCTACATCGATTTAATTTAATCTCATTAAAAGGGACTTCGGCCTATTAAAACTATTGGTCCAAGTTTAGATGATTTAGTAGTATAATACTCCCACTATTTAATTGAAATGAGCAAGACTATATAGAACCACTAACGAATGAGTAGCATCCTTATATGGACTATATAGACATCTGTTGTCTTAGCATGATTATTAACCGTTTGATTTGATCCAACACGAGCCTTGTGTTGGACCTTGGGTCTAAGGTGGGTAGTTGTTGATTTTAGTTACGCATTTAATCTGTGGGAAAATTTAATAAATAAAGAGTTGTTACTCTTCATGAATGGTCACATGCTTTCCAAAGAGATATCTCAAATTCTATAAATAAGGAAGCCCCTTATAAACATAATATAACTTTTCATTTACATAATCATACATAGAGTGCACTAAAAATTAGAGAGTCTCATTGAGTCCATATGAGAAAGTTTTCAACACAATCGTGGTTCATGAAGCCTTGTGATTTAGAGTGCTACTATTACAAGGACGTGGTCGTTGTATCTTGGGAGATAAGTGCCGATCAACCATGAGCACCATAATGGGGTGTAAACTTGTCTTAAGGACAAAGTGTCCAACACTTGCCTCGACTGTATTTTTAGATTTTTCTAATCCATTATGTCATGTTCATGTAACATTAGTTACTCATGTGCATGCATTACTTTGATATATATTTGTATGTATTATTTATTAATTTTCCATGTGATTTAGTATAGCAATTAGAACCCTATTTTTCCAACATTCTTATGACAAGATTGCCCCTTACTGGTGCCTCAAGATTTGTGACACACCCCGACCTAAATCAAAGCATGATGGCCGTCACGTGAGCGTGCCGTAACCATGTGCACAGTGCAGAAGCAAGATTAATAAGGAAAATACGAACAAACGAAAAACCTAATGGAGATAGTGCGCTAATGCGAGAATAAGTGTGAATTACACAACCAGAGCATAAGCAGCGTAAGTGCAGTCAGATTGGATGAATACTAATTATACAACACTCGAAGGTGATCATACAAGAATGATGGTCTGTCAGAACCTCTGGGAAATCCTTGTATACCACCAAAGAAACCTTCACCTAAAACTTGGAGGGGCATAAAACAAAGCGTGAGTGGGCAAAAACAAAGTTTTTCGAAACCATTACATTTCTCAAAAGTTATATCCCCTCACCGGAAAACCTGTATAGTTTCCCAGAAAATAGAGTGCATATATATGTATAAATCTCAAAATCATGCTCAATATATCCAAATTCGCATATATGTATGCCATGCGTATGCCATGCCCAATATCACTATATAACAAATGTAAGCCAAGTGATGCAATGTATTATAAATCATCTGCTAGCCGAAGTCACCCCACGTGATCTATACGGCGAAATCTAGAGCTCATATCCATCATATCTCAATCTCATATCTCATAAAGTATATACATATCTTAATCTCATATCTCATCATGTATATACATCTGCACACGAGTCGGAACCACCTCACGTGGTCTGTCTGACAGGACTGGGTGTAAAATAATACGCTCTAGTGCTATGATCACGTGAAGACTGTGTGAATATTCGCGGGTCACCTACGAGTCGAACCCACTGAAAGTGCTCAATATGACAGGACTGTGCAGATAACTTGGATCCAAGGTGAGCGTACGGTGCGGGAGGTGAACATCATGTGAAGGACTATGCCCCTAACTCTGGGCGGGAGCACCAACACCGGGGTGCAGATTAATGAGCTCAATATACATCTCAACATCACCATCTATCTCATAACCATTACCAGCATAATATACTCACCTGTAGCTTACCTGGGCATCCGCAGCGCCATGCAACAATATGCATAATTATGATAATGCATATGCTAAAATATGATGCGAGTATGAAATGGCATTCAAATCTCATTTCCTTTAAATACGTTTTCTGGGAAAAACGTCAAGTGTATATATATACATATATATGTGTATATATATATATATGCTGAAAACAAAAGCCACTCACTGATATGTAGACGGGTTGTAACCCCCGTGCCTAGCCTGGCTACGCTCGTCCTCCGGATAGGCCTCGCCTATAAGAGAAATAACTGAAATAACGTTAATTAACGCACATAAATGAAACTCGTAAAATAACTTCTCATATATTGCTCAATTTGGGTATATGAATATACCACTATGACCTACTCAATCTCATAAACATCCCCATAATTTTAAAATATTTTTCAGACCACCCACGAGCCGCCACCCGCCGGTAAGTGCACGGCCATACACGCGGCCACGCACTGGGAACCCTGGCGGAAAAAGTAATGGCAGTTAGGAATATTCCGTTAAAACTAACGGTGTTACCTGACGCCATTAGGAATATTTCGTCAACTCTGACGGAATATTCTCCCTTCTTCTCCGATGGACTTCGCCAGTCGCTGCCGTCTGCCGTCGTCAACGCCGCCGTTTGAACTTCGAATTTTCGCTGGTTTCTGGAAAATCTTAAAACCTTCATATCTTCTTCATTTCTTAACCAAAATTCACGAATTTTATATCAAAATGAAGCCCATGACAAGTAGAACAAAACCTTACCACTTTCAAGCTCCAATAATCACGGGATCATGCCGGAAAAAGCTTCAATAATCCAGCCAAATTTCAAACTTGTCGATCTTGACTTCCCTATGTCCAAATCACTTGATTTTTCTTGTTTGAGCTTCATAGGGACGTCCTAAAGCTTCCTACAAGCTTAAAATTCCCTGAAACATCCATAATTACGATCACATGAATAGTACTTAAATTGGAGGTTATGGTTTCTCGAAGCTTTCAAGTCTCAAAAATGGTATAGACTAACTTAAAAGTTGAAGAGGAACTAAAAAATTACCTTGTTGATGTCAATCCGTGCGTGAATGGATGAGCTTGGTGCTCATCCGTACGTTTGTATGAAAATGGCAGAAAACACGAGAGGGATAAGACAGAGTGTGAGTCTAAGAGAGAGAGCACGGGAGGGTGAGAGAGAGAAGGTTTTGGGTGTGTGTGTGTGGTCCTCAGACTAACACATCACCAAATGCCAAGAAATATCCAAGTCCCATAAAACAAATAATCCAAAATGAAATATGTACCACAACACGCCATTTGACGTCCAAGGGCAATTGCGTCATTTCACACCAACAAAAATGAAAATCTGGAACGGGCTATGACAATCTACCCACCTTAATAAAATTTCAACCCGAAATTTCAACAACAACAACCACTATTAGTATCCATAAAACAACCTTGGATACATCTCTCTCATTCGATCCTTTGTCTCCCAAGTAGCCTCTTCCACTGAGTGGTTTCTCCATAAATTTTTCACCAATTGCACGGTCTTATTTCTCAGAACCTTCTCTTTCCAATCCAAAATAGTTACTGGCTCTTCATCATAAGTCAAATTTGGACTAATTTTCAAAGGTTGAGGAGTTATCACATGTGATGGATCTGAGACATAATGTCGAAGCTTGGAAACATGAAACACATCGTGCACCTTAGACAGCTCTGATCGCAACTCAAGTCTGTAAGCAACCTCACCGACTTTCTCGGTGATTTGATAAGGTCCGATGTACTTAGGACTTAGTTTGCCTTTCTTCCCAAATAGTACCACACCTCGCCACGGCGATAGCTTCAAAAATACCTAATCACCAACATTATACACTCGATGAGTGGCACGCATGTCCGTTAAGCTTTTCTGGCGATCCTGGGCCGCTTTCAGGTTAGACTTAATAACCTGAACATTCTGAGTGGTCTCCTCTACTATCTCAGGGCCCACTAAAACTCTTTCGTCGACTTCTGACCAACACAAAGGTGTACGACAAGGCCTGCCATAAAGTGCCTCAAATGGTGACATAGCAATACTCGAATGAAAGCTGTTGTTGTAGGTGAACTCCATCAAATCCAACCGCTTATGGCAAGCGTCGCCAAATTGCAAAACCGAAGATCTGAGCATATCCTCCAAGGTTTGAATTGTCTTCTCTGATTGACCGTCTGTCTGAGGGTGATATACCGTATTGTAGAATAATTTTGAACCAAGAGCTTCCTGGAATGCTGCCCAGAACTTAGAAGTGAATCTAGGATCACGATCTGAGATAATACTAACTAGAATGCCATGGTACTTCACGATCTTCAATAAGAACAACTCAGCTAATCAGTTTAAGGAATACTTTTCCCTCACAGGAATGAAATGCGCTGACTCAGTAAGCCGATCAACTATCACCCAAATACCATCATAGCCATTCTGAGTACGAGGAAGCTTGTACATAAAATCCATACTGATATTTTCCTATTTCCACTGTGGAACGGGAAGTGGTTGCATCAACCCAAAAGGTTTCTTCCTTTCAGATTTAACTTACTGACATATTGCACATGTGACATCCCGTCCCGGAAAATTATTCTCGAAGGTGTGAAAGGACGAAAATGCCCTTGAGCGTTTGTGGCATTGTGTGGTTAAGTTTGGTTTGAGGACCAATGTGTTAAGTTCCTATTATTTTGGACCCAATTGGAAATAAGAAAATTATTGGTTTTGATTGGTGGCTTTTGGACCACACACACACATCTACATCTACACTATCTCTCTCTTCTTTCCCGTGCTTTCTCTCTCAGACTCACACTCTCTTATTCTCTCTTCGTACGGACAAACACCAAACCCAACCTTTCATGAACGGATCGACATCAACAAGGTAATATTCGAGTTCCTCTTTAACTTCTGAGTTCATCTACACCAGTTTCGAGACTTGAAAGCTTCGAAAACCCTAGTTTCTCACGAGCTCCGATTTAGGTACTTTTCATGCACTAATTAATGTGAAGTTTTTAGGAGATTCTAAAGCCATAGGAAGCTTTAGATCATCCGCACGAAGCTCGGAAAACAAAAACCAAGTGAATTGGACGTCGGGATAGCTAGTTTTGAAGTTTGGCCGGTTTTCTTGAATTTCTTCGGCGAGATCTCGTGATTTCTGGAGCTTGAAAGTGGTAAGAATTGGTTATACTCTTCATAAGCTTCATTTTGGTTCAAGTTTCATGAGATTTGGTTTAGAAATGAAGAAGATATGAAGATTTGAAATTTTTTCCAAAATCCGGCAAGTTGCAGACGGCGGCGGACGGCCATCGCCGGCGAGGCCCACCAGAGAAGAAGGAAGAATATTCCGTTAAAGTTGATGGAATATTCTAACAATGTCAGGTTAGTTTTAATGGAATCTATTAGCTTTTAACGGAATATTCCTTAACTGCCGTCACTGTTCCGTTACACGTGCCAGGCACGTGGCCGAGCGTGGGGGTGTGTCTAGCCGTGCCTTGGCAGGCTCGTGAGGGCGCGTGGGTGGTCGGAAAAAGATTCTAAAAATTTGGGGATGTTCGTGAGGTTGTGTAGATCATTTTGGCATATTCATATACCCAAATTGAGTAATGTATGACAAGTTATTACCTAGTTTTGTCTATGTGCTTTAAAATAATGCATTTATAGTTGTTTCTCATATAGGCGAGACTTATCCGAAGGACGAGCGTAGCCAGGCTAGACACGGGGTTTACGACCCGTCCACATATCAGTGAGTGGGCTTTTGTTTTCAGTATATATATATATATATATATATACACACACTTGACATTTTTCCCAGAAAACGTACTTTAAAGGAAATGTGATTTAAATGCCATGTCATAGTTGCATCATATTTTAGTATATGCATTATCATGATTACGCATATTGTTGCATGGTGCTGCGGAGGCCTAAGTAAGCCCAGGTAAGTATATTATGCTGTGAATGGTTATGAGATAGATGATGATGTTGAGATGTATATTGAGCTCATCAACCTACACCCCGGTGTTAGTGCTCCCGCCCAGGGCCAGGGCATAGTCCTTCACGTGATGTTCACCTCCCGCACCATACGCTCACCTTGGATCCAAGTTAGGTGCATAGTCCTGTCGTACATACCACTATAGGTGGTTCCGACTCGTAGGTGACCCGCGATTTATCGCACAGTCTTCACGTGATTGTAGCACTAGAGCGTATTTATTTACATCCAGTCCTATCGTACAGACCACTACAGGTGGTTCCGACTCGTGTGCAGATATATTGCCGTACAGGTCACGTTAGGTGACTCCGGCTAGATGGATAAATGAGCTATAAATTTAACCGTACAGGCCACTGCAGGGGCTCCGATTAATATGTTATTCTTATGAGATTACTTTACCTGGCTTACATTTGTGATATTGTGATAATGGACATGGCATATGCATGACATACACATATGTGGTTTTGGATATACTGAGCATGATTTTGAGATATATACGTATGTATACTATTTTCTGGGAAATTATACAGGTTTTCCAGCGAGGGGTTAGAGCTTTTGAGATATGAAATGATTTTTGAAAACCTTGTTTTTGCCCACTCACGATTTTGTTTTGCGCCCCTCCAGGTATTAGGTGAAAGTTTTGTTGGTGGCTTACGAGGATACAGCGGAGGTTCTGACAGACCATCATTCATGTAGGACCACATTCGGTTGTGTATTTCGCACTTATTCTCACACTAACATGCTATCTTAACTAGGATTGCTAGTTGCTCGGTTTTATTTTGTTTGTATTTCCTTTATTAATCTTGCTTCCATACTGTGCTTATGGTTACATCACGCTCACGTGACGGCCAGCACGCTTCGATCTCGATTGAGGTGTGTCAGCACACCTACTCACATACTCGGCAATTTCTCTTTTCATACCCGGCCAATAATAAAATGGTCGAATGGTATGATACATCTTAGTACCTCTTAGATGCATCGCAAAAGCTGAACAGTGCGCTTCGTCCAAAATTACTTTCTTCAACTCTGCATTATTCGGCACATACATCCTATTCTCTTGCATAAGCATGCCATCTGATTCTCTGATTCGAAGATCTTTCTTCTTTCCTTCATTTCTTAACCAAATAAGTTCCTAAGTTTCTTCATCATTAATCTGAGCCTCGAGCACTCTATCAATCAAAACTGGCCTGACCTGGAAACTAGCAAGCAAGGCTTCTTCATGATTTTCGACTCCCAATTCCACTCTAGTGGACCTCAAGTCTGCAAGAAGTGGAACACGGCTCGCGTATAAGGCATTAAATCAGCCTTGGGATTTCCTACTAAGTGCATTAGCCACCACATTTGCACGACCTGGGTGATACTCAATCGTGCAATCATAATCACTTAGTAATTTAATCCACCTTCGCTGCCGAAGATTCAACTCATTCTTAGTGAAAAGATACTGGAGACTCTTATGATCTGTGAAGATCCTACATTTCACACCATAAAGATAATGTCTCCAAATCTTTAAAGCGAAAATAATAGCTGCCAACTCAAAATCATGAGTAGCGTAATTCTTCTCATGAGCTTTCAACTGTCGTGAAGCATAAGCAATTACCCTATCATGCTGCATTAACACACAACCCAGGCCAATCAACGAAGCATCACAATAGATCTCGAAGTTACCGTTATCATCTGGAAGCGCTAAAATAGGTGCATGAGTGAGACAGTACTTCAACTGCTAAAAACTTTGCTCACATTTATCATCCCACTCAAACTTAACATCTTTCCTCGTCAATCTCAATAACGGTAAAGCAATAATCGAGAAATCCTTAACAAATTGTCGATAATATCCCGCTAAACCAAGGAAACTTCGAATCTCGGTGACAGTTCGTGGCTGCTCCCAATTCTCCACCGCTGCTATCTTCTGAGGATCTACAAGAATACCTTGAGCAGATATGATATGCCCTAGAAATGCCACTTGATCTAACCAGAACTGGCATTTTCTGAACTTAGCATATAACTGATGTTCCCTTAGCTTCTTCAACACCAACTTAAGATGTCTTGCATGCTCTGCCTCAAACTTAGAGTAAACCAGAATATCATCGATGAACACAATGAAAAACCTGTCATTTGCTGGAATATTCGGTTCATCAAGCCCATGAAAGCTGTTGGTGCATTAGTTAACCCGAACGACATCACGAGAAACTCATAATGACCATAACGAGTCCTAAAAGCAATTTTAGGAACATCCTCGCTCTTAATCTTCAGTTGATAATAGCCAGACCTCAAATCAATCTTGGAAAACACACAGGCACCTCGAAGTTGATCAAATAGGTCATCAATACGTGGCAATGGATAACGGTTTTTAATCGTCACTCGATTCAATTGCCTGTAATCGATGCAAAGCCTCAAAGTACCATCTTTCTTCCGAACAAATAAGACTAAGGCTCCCCAAGGTGAGATACTAGGCTGAATAAAACCCTTATCAACCAATTCCTGTAACTGGATCTTCAATTCTCTTAACTCAGCAGGAGCCATCCGATAAGGAGTTAAAGATATAGGATCGGTACCTGGAAGCAAATCAATCGCAAACTCCACATCGCGATCTGGCGACAATTAAGGCAAATCCTTAGGAATGACGTCAAAAAAAATGTCGGACTGCCTGAACATTCTCCACGCTAGCAAGAGTGTCATCGTTTAACACTACATGAGCTAAATATCCCTAGCAATCTTTTTCGAGTAACTTTTTAGCTCTCATAGCTGAAATAACTCCATGTCTCACCCCACTTCTTTCTCCAACAAAAGTAACCTCAGGTAATCCAGGACGATGGAAGGTTACCGTTTTCCCATAGCAGTCAATCTTGGCATGATTGTAATGCAACCAATCCGTGCCTAGAATCACATTGAAATCAACGATATCCAACAGAGTAAGGTTAGCTGGCATAACCACATCCTTCCCTAGTACAGGACATCTTGGGTATAGGTAATCTACATAACACATCTCCCCTTTAGGCATTGCAAACTCTCATACCCGAGGGATGAAGATTGAGGTTATGTCAACTGAGCAAATGTATGTGAAATTACTGAATGCGTAACACCACAATCAATCAACACTTTAGCATAATGACCAAGAATATTTAACGTACCTATGATTAGCTCAGGATTATTCTGGGCATCCTGTAGCGAAAGGTTATGGATAAGTCCCTGAGCTAGTTGCCTTTCTCCTCGGCCTCTGCCGGCATGAATACCTCGGCCCTGAGCACTGCGTCCCTGACCGGACTGGTTATGTTGTCTTGATGACCCTGCGCTACTAGCAGCAACATCAACCTGTTGAGGCTGTGCTCCGCAATACCACTATGATCCACCAGCTGAATACTGCTGCTGAGGCATGTATCGTCCTGAATACTGACTGTAGCCACCCTGCTGATAAGGATCCTGAGGGTACTGATACTGTTCTGAAGGATAAGGAACAGGATATCCCTGGTAATGGTAAGCCCCACCACGACCTGCTTGAGCGTAACCACTACGTCCTGAAAACTGCTGAGTCTGAACTGGCGGCGGCATAGGAGGCTGCTGAGGTCTCTGCTGGTTCTGAGGACAATGCTTAGCCATATGTCCCATCTGACCACAGGTATAACATCCATTACTACCACGTCGACACTCACCAAAATGTTGGTTATTGCACCTGCGGCATAAAAGAGCATTACTTCTACCAGAATTCCCCTGCCTTGGGAATCTAGGACCTCCTGAGAATTTACCACCTCTCCTCGGACCAGTGGCACTCAAAACCCCTCTAGAAGAACTAGAACTAGCTCCACTCCTCTTAAAATTCTGGGTCTGGCGAGGTCCTTGAGATATTTGACCTTTACCTTTGTTATCCCTATTCTGATTTCCATCTTTTTCTTCTTCTTCCTCGCTCTCACTGGGCATATTCTCAGAGTCCTCTATCCTCAACAAAATCTCATAGAACTCCTGATAAGTCTCACAAGCATAAATAGTCGCCATAGAACGCCACTTCTTCTTTGTACCTTGCTTAAAATGTCGAAGCATCTCAACTGAATTAGCAGCAACTTCTGGATCATAGCGAGACAAATCAGTGAACTTCCTGTAATACTCATTAGCAGTCAATTTCCCTTGTTTCAAACCCATAAACTTCTGCTTCTTACGGTCTAAATATGCTGGAGGTATGAATCTCTTATAAAATGACTGTTTAAAATTTTCCCAGTGTGCAATCTCCTCGGGTGTCCACCCATACGTTTCCTGTCTACACCAGGATGCAGGTTCTTCATCCAAAAACCAAGTAGTGCTCGCTACCCACTTATCATCGGGAAAACTCCCCTGACTCTGCATTGATGTAATGTAAAACAGCACACAAATTAAACCCTCTTGTTGACAATTGTAGTAAAGATGCAAGTAGGGATCGTTCTGGACTGGGGATTATGAGGGATTGCTAAAACACTTGAAACTGACTTAAAAACATAAAATTAAGTTTAAAACACTAAACTAGACTCAAAGAATGCAACACTAGACTCTAACGACTCAAAAATAACTAAATTGACTCAAAACAGCTTAAAACAAGCTAAAAGATTCAAAACAGACTCTAGGGATGAATTTGGAACTAAGAAGACTCAAAACACTTAAAAACACAAAGTTAGACAGATTCTAACTAGTTTGACACACAAAAGTAAAGGGGATTGGGTTTTGGACGAATTTAAAGTAAAACAAGTAAACTAAAGACTGGGACAGATTTAGGCACGAAATTGGTTGTTTTGAATGGATGATGGGCTAGCTAGAGGGTTCTTCTCCACACATGACACACTTGCATACAAATTGATGTCTAGTTGCTTTTTCAATAAACCATGAATCATAATGCCCTAGATTAACCGTGCCCTCACTAATTAACCCTCAGATTTTCCTTTAGTTATTGGATTGGATGAGCATCATTCGACAACTCAAAGCATTCTTCAAAAGTTCCCTACATGCACATCATAATAGAGATACAATCAAAGATCATTACATTCTATGAAAATCATAAGCATTGACGAAGCATTCGTAACTATGACATCATGATACTTATGCCAAGAATTTAACTTTACGCGATCGTGACCAACGACCTTCACTACTTGTGAATATAAGTTAGTAACGATTATGTGAAACTCTCTTATATTCTAGCACCAGATTCATGCACGTAAACTAAGTATGCATCCTTAATCAACATTCAAGAATAAGTTTTGAATAAAACAGTTAAGCAAATTGCATTCACACTTCATGAAATCACAACTGGAATTAATCAAATCATATTGCAAGTATAATCATGGTTTTGAATTCCCCCTAGCCAAGAGGGGTTTAGTTCCTCATAATTGCAAAACAAAGGTAAACAGGTTTATACATGGAAAACAAAAGAAAGAAAACACCTAAACACTCCAGCGATCCAAACTGAACAGCAAGCACGTCCAAGAACTTTCCTTCCCTTCCTTTGCTGCG
The DNA here is from genome assembly GCA_024362995.1 of Heteromeles arbutifolia. Classification (NCBI taxonomy): domain Eukaryota; kingdom Viridiplantae; phylum Streptophyta; class Magnoliopsida; order Rosales; family Rosaceae; genus Heteromeles; species Heteromeles arbutifolia. The sequence goes on from JANCRC010000022.1 coordinate 2,471,593, forward strand.
ACACAAGGTATGGTTAATGGGTTAGGTGCTGAATTGTATGAGAGAATGGCTGGGGATGTGTTTCTGATGGAGAATGGAATGAATAGGTTGTGGCACAAGGGCTTTATTTCAGGAAAAAGGAAATCAAAGCCCTAACTTAATTTGGTTAACAGAAATTAATTCAAATCCACTAGGAAAGAGGGAATAAAATCAGAATCCTCAAGGAAAAAAAGGTAAGGATGGTGCGGCTAAGCCTTTAGGAAAGGGGAAAGTGACTTAAAAGGAAGGGAAAGTGTTTTATGGCAGAAAATAGGAAATGAGGACTCTCCCTTGCACCGCAAGAAAGAGCAAACAAAGAAAGAGTGCGGCAAGGCCCTTGAGGCTTCTAGAAGTTCTTGTTTAGTGTCCTAATATGGGTATGAGCCTTCTTTGTTGCTGGAACTTAGGGAATTTTTAGGATTAGGAAAGGTCAAAACCAAAGTAGGAAACCTTGGCTAACATTCATTCTTTGAGTAGGAATCCTCATTCTTCTAGGAATCCTTCTTCAATTAGGAATCCTTCTTCAATTTGGAATCCTTGCATCCTTAGGTCTTCAATTTCGTCCATCCCCTTGCTCCAAGCATGTGTTATCCTTCCAATGCCCAAAACTGCTCCAAAATGCACCAAAATGCACTTTCTTTGCCACTTTAGCCCTTTGGACCTACAAACACACGAAAATAGCTTAAAACACTAAAATAACTAAGAACTAACAACGTAAATGCACGAAAACAAGCTAACTAAGTCGCATAAATATGCTCATATCAAATTCCCCCACACTTAGCTTTTGCTAGTCCTCGAGCAAAACAAAACAAACAAAAGAACAAAACTCAATCTAAACCTTCCAACATTTACCTCAGGGATTCCCAATGGACATGACTTATTAAAAATTATTACTTACATAGATTTTGGTCATCCTTACACTTAAGCATACCCTTAGTCATAGTCACCATTCACTAGTTCGCATTTAATCAATTAAAACAACATTTTGAATGTAGTAACATGCCTTAGAGAATTCACTCAATTCCTTACTAGATATGCACTTAATTTTCACTCAGATTTTCTGACTACAGACCCTACACAAGGTATATGTGAGAAGATTGATGTAAACATGAGAACTAGTACTCACATATGTTATAGCAAAGTAAGTATTTTTTAGAATTATTAACATAAACATGTATATGATCTTATGAACGGAATGTCACTACTTAAATGCGAGAACCAGGGATACCATATGCTCATACCAATTCCAAACTCCACATATTGAAACACATAACACCCAAGATCGAAGTTAAACGGTTGAAACGGGGCTAAGGGTGTTGGCCAACAAAGAAAGGATATGGAAAAACAAAGGTTCTTAAAGAAATAGTAAGCAAAGTAATGAAATTGACACTTAGAATTCAATTTTGAATGCAGAAATCAACTTTGAACAAAAAGGAAAGATTTACACATTCTAGGGCCAGATTTGAGGTTTTGGACCATTTCTTCAACAATCAACACTCTTAAACTCATTCTTTCTTCTTTTCGAACTCTTTTTCATTCTTTTCACAACTTTTTCTTTTCTTTTTCTTTTTCCACGAATTTTTCTTATTCTTTACCAAATCTGTGCCTTATTTCTTTTTCTTGGCACACAAACACACACAAATCCCTTCCCCCACACTTGATTTACTGCATAATGTAGATCAAAAGGAATTCATTTTAAGTCATGCTTACTATCTTTTAAGAATAAGGGTATGGACATTCCTACACTAGGCTAGGTAAGGATAATGTGGTTAACAAAGAACATAGGCTAAACAAGGCTCAACGGGTTTAAACCTACAACACAAATGCATAAGGGGGTACGGTTGTTTGGCTGTGGTGATAACTAAACAACTTCATCTTGATCATGTGTTATGCAAATCAATGTCATGCTTTGAATGGAATGGGCATGAGTTCTAGCATTTGGTTCTATAATGATAAAAATGCATTCTAAGTAGCAACCAAGCAAAGATTAATGAGATCATGCAACGACTTTAGAAAACAAAAAATCACAAATTAATAACTCTCCAAAATAACGTATAGGCTCAAGTCCCTCAGGGATGTAGTGTTAGTTTGAGTTCTTTCCTTCAAGCATGTTACAAAAACTGATTTTATCCTTTTGTGATCAAATTTGAATTCGTAAACGACAACTACAACTAAGCATAAACCAAGAGCATATCAAACTTCCATCCATGTTCGTAACTTTCTTTAATAGTCATGCAATTAAAAACCAAATCCTCATCATTGTGTTGGAAGGTACCTAAGACACAAACACACAAGAACGACTCTAAAAACAACTCAAAAACTGATTTTTTTTCAAATTTTCGTAGTTTTACTTCAAAACACTTCAAAACAGACTAAAAACACTTCAAAACAGTGAGAAACAACTTTAGAAGTGATAGGTGATAAAATTCCACGAACTTGCATCAAAAACACTTTGTTACCCCCCCCACACTTAAATCAAACATTGTCCTCAATGTTTCAAGTATAAACTCACAGAAAGCAAACAAACAAACAATGAACTAAGCATGGCAAAATGAAAGCAGTAAAGAGAAGGGTTTAGGAATGTAAATTTGGTTATTGGGGTGATCCATAGTACTTCATTCGTTGAATGCATGGGTTGCCTCCTAAGAAGAGCTTGCTTTAACGTCTTGCAGCCGGACGAATCCTCCCTTTAGGCTGCATTGGAGCCCACGGCATGGAAGGGGATATCTTCCACAACCTACCCCACAACATTCTCGTAATATGGCTTCAAACGATGCCCATTCACTTTGAATTCTACGCCATTCCTCAAGCTTTGAATGTGAACTGCACCATAAGGAAAAACATTAGTAACAACAAACGGGCCAATCCATTTAGAATGTAATTTACCGGGGAACAAACGTAGGGGAGAGTTGAAAAGCAACACTTTATGCCCTATAGAGAATGTTTTGCCACGAATCATCTTATCATGGAATGCTTTAGTCTTCTCCTTGTAAATTCAAGCATTCTCGTATGCTTCATTCCTAATCTCTTCAAGTTCATTCAATTGGAGCTTTCTATGTATTCCAGCCGCACCTATGTCCATGTTGAATGTTTTGACAGCCTAATGTGCCTTGTGCTCGAGTTCCATAGGGAGATGGCATGGTTTACCATAGATTAGCCGAAATGGAGACATCCCAAGTGGTGTTTTGTAGGCTATATGATATGCCCACAGTGCATCATCCAAACGCAAACTCCAATCTTTCCTAGTTGCTCCAACAGTCTTCTCCAAAATCTGCTTAATTTCTCTATTTGAGACCTCGGCTTGGTCATTTGTTTGGGGGCGATAAGGTGTCGAAACCCTATGTTTGACATTATACTTTTTGAACAACGCCTTAATGGTCTGATTGCAAAAATGAGAGCCTCCATCACTTATGAAAACCCTTGGCATGCCAAATTTGGAAAAGATGTTAGTTTTGATAAAATCTGCAACCACTCAAGAATCATTAGTACGGGTGGCTTTTGCTTCCACCCATTTTGATACATAATCAACCGCAAGCAAAATATAAGTGAAACCATAGGAAGAAGGAAAAGGACCCATGAAATCAATGCCCCAAACATAAAAAATTTCAACATTGAATATGGTAGTTTGCGGCATTTGGTATTTTGCATACTTCCTGTTCTTTGGCAACAATCACATGTTATGCAAAAAGTTCTAGCATCTTTAAAGATAGTAGGCCAATAAAATCCACATTTTAAAACCTTACGTGCCGTCCTTTGAGTGCCAAAATGACCACCACATGCATATGTATGGCAGAAGCTTAAAATTGAATTAAACTCAGAATCATGCACACACCTACGTACAATCTGATCAGGGCAATATTTCCACAAATATGGGTCATCCCACACATAAAAACGTGCATCATTTTGAAGTTTATCACGTTGGTGCTTGTTTAGGTTGCTTGGAACTTGTTTAAACACCAAATAATTCACCAAATTAGCATACCAAGGTTCACTTACCTTAATGGACAGCAATTGCTCATCATGGAATGTGTCTTGGATAGGTATTGACTCCTCATCATGCACCAAACGGCTCAAGTGGTCAGCCACCATGCATGCCGTGGGTGTGCATTGTTGCTGCTCCATTGTTTTTTATTTCCATTCCTCTTGTAATGACCATTTCAAGCGCATCTTCATTTAATTGTTCAAGATGTTCCTGCGCCAATGAATCAATTATATCAATAGAAAAACAAGAATGATCATCACTAGGGTACTTTATAGATTCAGAAAGATTGAAATCAATAACTTCCCCATCAAATTCCATTGTCAAAGTCCCTTTAAACACATCAATCTTGGTGCGAGCTGTTTTCATGAATGGCCATCCAAGTAAAATTGGCAATGGTGTGGAATGAGCCGAATCTTCCATCTCAAGTACATAGAAGTCAGCCGGAAAGATTAGGTGATTAACCTGCACTAAAACATCCTCCAAAACTCCTTTTGGATAGGAACGATCGGCCAATTGAATAATCACACCATCATTTTTCAGCTCACCCAAGTTCATAGATGCATAAATTGAATAAGGCATGACATTAATAGATGCACCTAAGTCTAACATGGCATGTTCAAAGCGAGTATTACCAATTGCACAAGGAATTGTAAAACTACCAGGATCTTTGCACTGGGGGGGGTAGTTTTCTTTGCAAGACGGCTGAAACGTTTTCACTTACCTTTACCACCTCCTTGTTCGAAATCTTCTTCCTGGTTATGCAAAGTTTTTTCAAGAATTTGGCATACTTAGGAACTTGTTTAATTGCATCCAATAGTGGGATATTGACTTAAACTTTTCTAAACGTTTCCAGAATGTCCTTTTCAGCCTCTTCCTTTTTTGATTGCATAAATATGAGAGGAAATGGTACATTTGGAGGAATAACGTTAGAAATAATCGAATTTGGAACCTTCTTACCTGTGGTGGACAGATTGGGTTGCTTAGGTGGCTGCGGCAAGGGTGATTCTACCCTTGCCGTGGGTTGTGCTTGTCCGTCCTCTTCAATCAGCAACTTCTCGTCCTCTTCCGGATGTGATTTGGAGGTTTGTGGGTCGGTTCCAACTTGTTTTCCAGTTCGCAAACTGATGACCTTGGCAGACTCAAATCCTCCATTTGGGTTAACAACGGTTGAACTAGGCAACTTGCCTTGCTCTCTGAATTAGCCCATGAACTCCGCAATCTGCCCCACTTGCTTTTCCAATTCATCCACCTTTTTGTCTCGAGTTTGCATTCCCTGCGCCATAGAAGTTAATAATTGAAAAATTTGATCATTATCGATGGATGAACCTGATTTGGTTTGGGTAGGTTGTGCTTAGGGTTGTGTGGGTGCGTATGGCCTTTGGTAAAATCCCGGAGGTTGCTGCCTAAATGCACTTTGTTGTTCGGTTTGTTGAGGCTCCCTCCACTTGAAATTTGGATGATATTTCCAACCTGGATTGTATGTATTCGAGAAAGGATCACTCCTTGGTTGGTTTTGGTTCCCAAAACCCATGGCATTGGCAAATTCCCACCCTCCATTCTCAATCAATTGAGGGCATTGATCCGTGAGATGCCCTTGCATGGAGCACACGCCACAAGCAGCTACACTTTGCATTTTGGATACATCTACGACCTGTGACACAAGAGTAGTGAGGTTAGCTAATTGAGATTGAATTTCAGAAATTGCACTTACCTCATTCACTTGTGATTGTTGCCTTGGGGTGTCTCTTCCTCCAACGCCTTCATATTGTTGTGCATTCAATGCTCTATTTGCAATTAAGATCTTTGCAGCTGTCGGGGTTTTGTCCACCAAAGCTCATCCCGTAGAAGCGTCAAGCATTTATCTTTCAATGGGGAGAAGTTCTTCATAGAAGTATTGAAGGAGAAGCTCTTCCTTCATCTGGTGTTGTGGACAGGAAGCAACTAACGTCTTAAAACGCTTGTAATAGGCTGAAAACGACTCCTCTTGGTTTTGTTGGATGCCACTAATTCTCTTCCTCAAGATAATGACTTGTGGGGTTGGGAAAAACTTTTCTAGGAATGCTCATTTCATGCTCTCCCAAGAGGTAACCATTCCAGGTGCCAATTCATACAACCAATCCTTAGCCTTGTCCATTAGTGAGAATGGAAAGGCCTTCATCTTCAATATGCTTCCATCGACATTGACAGGGGTCATACTTGAGCAAACAACTTCAAATTCCTTCAAGTGTTTGTTGGGATCCTCCATGGACAGCCCATGCAATTTCGGGATATGGTGCAACAAACTGGATTTTAACTCAAACTCTTCGGTCTTTCCTTTAGTAGCCGTGGGGTATTGGATGCATAGGGGTGCGGCATTGTCCAATCCCGAAGCAGAGAGCTCCTTGATTGTTCGATTGTCCGTTGGTTCTCTTGCTGACTCCTCGTTCTTCTCAAAATCGTCGTCAAAATCCAAGATATTCTTATGAACAGTTTGAGAACTCCGAGTTATAAACTAGTACCTAAAACAAAGAAAGCAAACAAAATCAGAAACTAAAGAAAAACAAAAGAAACAAGGGATTAGCAAAGTTGCTAATCCCCGGTAACAGCGCCAAAAATTTGATGCAATGTAAAACAGCACACAAATTAAACCCTCTTGTTGACAATTGTAGTAAAGATGCAAGTAAGGATTGTTCTGGACTGGGGATTAGGAGAGATTGCTAAAATACTTGAAACTGACTTAAAAACGTAAAATTAAGTTTAAAACACTAAACTAGACTCAAAGAATGCAACACTAGACTCTAATGACTCAAAAACAACTAAATTGACTCAAAACAGCTTAAAACAAGCTAAAAGACTCAAAACGGACTCTAGGGATGAATTTGGAACCAAGAAGACTCAAAACACTTAAAAACACAAAGTTAGACAGATTCTAACTAGTTTGACACACAAAAGTAAAGGGGATTGGGTTTTGGACGAATTTAAAGTAAAACAAGTAAACTAAAGACTAGGACAGATTTAGGCACGAAATTGGTTGTTTTGAATGGATGACGGGCTAGCTAGAGGGTTCTTCTCCACACATGGCACACTTGCATACAAATTGATCTCCAGTTGCTTTTTCAATAAACCATGAATCACAATGCCCCAGATTAACCGTGCCATCACTAATTAACCCTTAGATTTTCCTTTTGTTATTGGATTGGATGAACATCATTCGACAACCCAAAGCATTCTTCAAAAGTTCCCTACATGCACATCATAATAGAGATACAATCAAAGATCATTACGTTCTATGAAAATCATAAGCATTGATGAAGCATTCGTAACTATGACATCATGATACTTATGCCAAGAATTTAACTTAACGCGATCGTGACCAGCGACCTTCACTAGTTGTGAATATAAGTTAGTAACGATTATGTGAAACTGCCTTATATTCTAGCACCAGATTCATGCATGTAAACCAAGTATGCATCCTTAATCAACATTCAAGAATAAGTTTTGAATAAAATAGTTAAGCAAATTACATTCACACTTTATGAAATCACAACTGGAATTAATCAAATCATATTGCAACTATAATCATGGTTTCGAATTCCCCCTAGCCAAGAGGGGTTTAGCTCCTCATAATCGCAAAACAAAGGTAAACAGGTTTATACATGGAAAACAAAAGAAAGAAAACACTAAACGCTCCAGCGATCCAAACTGAACAGCAAGCACGTCCAAGAACTTTCCTTCCCTTCCTTTGCTGCGACACAAGGTATGGTTGATGGGTTAGGTGGTGAATTGTATGAGAGACTGGCTGGGGATATGTTTTTGATGGAGAATGGAATGAATAGGTTGTGGCACAAGGGCTTTATTTCAGGAAAAAGGAAATCAAAGCCCTAACTTAATTTGGTTAACAGAAATTAATTCAAATCCACTAGGAAAGAGGGAATAAAATAAATTTTCTTAAGGAAAAAAGGTAAGGATGGTGTGGCTAAGCCTTTAGGAAAGGGGGAAGTGACTGAAAAGAAAGGGAAAGTGTTTTATGGTAGAAAATAGGAAAGGAGGACTCTCCCTTGTACCGCAAGGAAGAGGAAACAAGGAAAGGGTGCGGCAAGGCCCTTGGGGCTTCTAGAAGTTCTTGTTTAGTGTCCTAATATGGGTAGGAGTCTTCTTCGTTGCTGGAACTGAGGGAATTTTTAGGATTAGGAAAGGTCAAAAACCAAAGTAGGAAACCTTGGCTAACATTCCTTCTTTGAGTAGGAAGCCTCATTCTTCTAGGAATCCTTGTTCAATGAGGAATCCTTTTTCAATTTGGAATCCTTGCATCCTTAGGTCTTCAATTTCGTCCATCCCTTTGCTCCAAGCATGTGTTATCCTTCTAATGCCCAAAACTGCTCCAAAATGCACCAAAATGCACTTTCTTGCTACTTGAGCCCTTTGGACCTACAAACACACGAAAATCGCTTAAAACACTAAAATAACTAAGAACTAACAACGTAAATTTATGAAAACAAGCTAACTAAGTCGCATAAATATGCTCATATCATGCATCACACGATACATCTTTTCAATTTAATTGAGCCAACGCTCAGACCCTTCGTGGCCCTCATTACCCTTAAAAATAGGTAACTTAAGATTATACACTGATTCCAAAGGAGTCCACTGAGGAAGGCGAATTACAGACTGAATGGCACTAGCAATACCTTCCCCTAACTGAGCAATGTTAGGGAAACTAGGTTCAGATGAACGACGTGGCTCTCGACGAGGCAGCATAGTTCTGATAGAAGACACCAAGATAATTAGAATATTCACAAAGATACAGGACTGCTTAACCTAGTGCTCTGATACCAAACTGACACACCCCGACCTAAATCGAAGCATGCTGGCCATCACATGAGCGTGACGTAACCATGTGCACGGTGCGGAAGCAAGATTAATAAGGAAAATACGAACAAACTAAAAACCTAATGGAGATAGCTCGCTAATGCGAGAATAAGTGTGAATTACACAACCAGAGCATAAGCAGTCTAAGTGCAGTCCGATTGGACGAGTACTAATTATACAATACCCGAAGGTGATCATACATGAATGATGGTCTGTCAGAACCTCCGGGAAATCCTCGTATGCCACCAAAGAAATTTCACCTAAAGCCTGGAGAGGCGTAAAACAAAACGTGAGTGGGCAAAAACAAAGTTTTTCGAAACCATTTCATTTCTCAAAAGTTATATCCCCTCGCCGTAAAACCTGTATAGTTTCCCAGAAAATAGAGTACATATATATGTATAAATCTCAAAATCATGCTCAATATATCCAAATCCACATATATGTATGCCATGCGTATGCCATTCCCAATATCACTATATAACAAATGTAAGCCAAGTGATGCAATGTATTATAAATCATCTGCTAGCCGAAGTCACCTCACGTGATCTATACGGCGAAATCTAAAGCTCATATCCATCACATCTTAATCTTATATCTCATAAAGTATATACATCTCTCAATCTCATATCTCATCATGTATATACATCTGCACACGAGTCGGAACCACCTCAAGTGGTCTGTCCGATAGGACGGGGTGTAAAATAATACGCTCTAGTGCTACGATCACGTGAAGACTGTGTGAATATTCGCAGGTCACCTACGAGTCGAACCCACTGAAAGTGGTCAACACGACAGGACTGCGCACCTAACTTGGATCCAAGGTGAGCGTACGGTGCGGGAGGTGAACATCACGTGAAGGACTATGCCCCTAACTCTGGTCGGGAGCACTAACATCGGGGTGCAGATTAATGAGCTCAATATACATCTCAACATCACCATCTATCTCATAACCATTACCAGCATAATATACTCATCTGTAGCTTACATGGGCCTTTGCAGCACCATGCAACAATATGCATAATTATGATAATGCATATGCTAAAATATGATGCGAGTATGACATGGCATTTAAATCTCATTTCCTTTAAATACATTTTCTGGGAAAAACGTCAAGTATATATATATATATATACATATATATATACATATCCTTTGTTGTGCATTCACATGTTTGACCCCAACAATGTTGTGGACACTCTCAATGGAATGCAATTGACATAGTCAAAGATCAAGGACCTAACCATCAAACAATTATGATGCCTTAGGTCAAATGACTACGTTGCATATTGCAACTTATGAGTTCTTACATGACATGTACGTTCAAACTCACTTTTTGATCGTTGTTCAATGTACTCAATTACCCTTTGGAACACCTATGTGTGTTATCTTAGTGTCCAACACTAAGTGAGTTGAGACTAGTCATACTCATGCTTGAGTTAACATAACACATACTAACCTTAGCGGATTGTCAATGCCCAATTGGCAATCCTATGGCTAGGAGCTTTTTTGGAATGAGCATAAGAGAAAGGTCTCGTTAACCTAACTTACTTAGATCACTTCTCTCTTAGATCAAATACATTCCTTGGATCCACCTATTGCTTAAACACATGATACCATAAATAGTAATTAACAATATGCTTTGCCCTTCATTAAATAAATAATAGTTTAACATAATGAGTATTCCAAAAGCTATTACATCAAATGAGTGGCTTTGTGGGCATTCTTCAAACAATCTCCACTTGCACTCAAAGCCACCTTCCCATGTATCTAATACCCATCTTTTTCATATGGCAGTCAAGTTAGATTTGTGACATTGGCTTTGTCAGTGGATCTGCTACGTTATCGGCTGAGGAAACCTTGAGGATTTTGACATTCCCCTTGGCATCATATCGTCTAATGATATTGAAGTGTCTATTAAAATGCTTGCTCTTTTGATAAGCCCTGGGTTCCTTGGCTTGCATTATCGCCCCACTATTATCACAGTACAAGGTTACTGGTAATGTAATGGTTGGAACAATTCCAAGTTTAGTGATGAACTTCTTCATCTAGAATGCTTATTTGCCGGCTTCAGCTGCAACGACATATTCCACCTCCATTGTGGAATCAGCAATTACCTCTTATTTCTTGCTCTTCCAGCTGATAGCCCAACCATTTAGAGTGAATACATATTCAGAGTTGTAAGTTCTATCGTCGATGTCAGATTGAAAATCTAAGTCAGTATAATTATTATTTGTACTTTTTGGGTTCGTTTAGGGGACATGAAGATGTCATGTGCATATACCGTGCGGTACATGTACATGTGCATGGAATGTGCATTTTCTTTGCACGTCAATCATTCATGCATAATATCTAAAGAAAATAATAAAAAGATAGACAAGCATTGATGAGTAGGAAGAGTGGCGGCAAGTTAGATCTATGGCATGGTAATGATGACACCTTGGGCTAGTTTTTTGTAATTATGCCTAATTTTTAAAGCTTGTTGTTTGTGTATTTGTACAAAGAAAAATTTAAAAGTACAACGTCCATAAAATTACGAATTTAGTAGTACATGAGAGACAACAAAATTAAACGCTGGAATTTAAACGCTGCGATTACAATAAAATTAAACGAACAAAAAAACGAACTTAGTACTTATCTTTACCACATAATATATCACAAAATATATTCACTTCCTAATGCCATCTACATGCATTACAGATAGTGAATTTTTCATGGTCACATGCATCCCAATGTGTTCGGAGTGTGACCGAACCTTGTGGACTTCCACAGTTGTTGCAAGGTTTGATGACAGCAGTATTGTGGTGCAATTTTACGATTCAAGCCCTTACTTCCCTAGGCACCCAAAAACCTGACAAACACAGTTGAAACCTCTCCTGGCATTCCATTACACTCAATCGTCCCGAGTTGTGACAGTTGAGAGAATAGAGAAGTTTAAGTGCTTTGTGCTTGGATTCTCACTTGTGGCACACCAAGATTGCACCGTACACGTACGTTGCTATTTGATGGCCATCTGAGATTGCACTTTTAAGCCACTAAATTATGACTTCTTCTTTGTTGTCTCAGAAGAAGTATCGCATCCCCACTAAGAAGAAGGCCTCGGGATTGCAGCACTGGATGCAGCGATTGATGAAAGTTGAGACTTTGTTAGACGCGCTCCATGATCTAAACGGGTTGATGGTCTCAAAACCTGTAATATTGATGTGTTGGTAGATGCAAAGGTCTTTGCCTATTTCCTTGAACTTCTTCGAGACCATCTTCATCGAAAAAGGTGCCTTAACGAGTGAGAAGCAATGATGATGAGAATTTTGAGAAGAACGTCACAAAAAACAGAATGCATAGAGGAAGAGGTGGTGTGGCCTTTCTTCATCATTTTCAACTTCTGGTTTTTTTTGGGAGGATGTAAATTGAACTTGTGGTTTTGTAATGAAACACAAACCCACATGACAACTTAAATAGATGGAGAATAAGGGTCATTCAAACGGTGCAATTTCCCATGACAAAAAGGGTCATTTGAACGGTACAACTTCCCATGACAAAAAGTTAACTTCTTATGTACATAATAATTCAAAAACAAAACCATCCAATACCATTACAGAAGTAAATTAAAGATAACCCACCTCTATATACAACGCATGTGCATTATATGCACAAAGCATGGGCACTATATCCACATACCGTGCACACACTAAGCACACTGAATGATCTCCTATGGTCATGATATGGACATTCCATGTTGTGTCTTGAATACTGAAAACACATAATTTGGAATTGGAAAAAGTAAACATTTACCAAAACCCTTTTGGGTCAAATTAAGTACCCAAACAAAACATTAAAACCCACTAATTTTGTAATATATTATTATTAAACATTGGGAAACTTATGAGTTGACATGAGGAAAAAGCACATCTTACACATATTGAATGCAATGCACACCTCAAGTAAGTTAGGATAAGACATGAGGGTCATGTACACCACATCTACACCACATGTACCTCGTCTTGTCAATTTGTTAACTAGTCTGCCAACCAATCCATTTACAAACAAAGCACGAACGGCAAAATTTGCTATCTAATTTGCACTTTATTGTTTGGTATTTCATTAATATGAGGATGGTGCATTTTTGAAGATATGAAACCCTAAAATAATGGGGTAAGTCTCATCCCTTTTAGTGCCTAGTCTTGAAGAGAATCCCAAGGCCAACATGCTAATGCCGATTGAGTTTACAGTAATGTGTGGAAAAAATTTGATTTTTGACGTGGTACAATACTGGGTATGTTACAATTTGTGTTTCAGTGCGACTACAGAAATTTCACAAAATTTTGCCAATGTATGCATACAACATGCATATGTTGTGTAGGCTGTGTACATAAGGTGCGCAAGAAATGCACATGGCATATTATATGCATATTATGTGCACTCTGTGTGCATGGTGTGTGCATGTTATATGCATATAACAAGGATACATAGTACGCATGTTTATTATTATAAAGTACTTCGCTAATACATTGCACAACAATAAAATGTCATATAATCCTATTATGGTTGATGCAGTTCCTTTCGCTTCTCTAGTCGACGAGAATCCTCAAAGCCCTTGTTGCATTCCTCCTCTATTTCGGCTTTCCCCTCCCGAAAACGCTCATACGACTCAATATGGCCCCGATGCTCCTGGAACAATTCAAAATATAGGAATGTGATCCTTTCTCCAAACAGGTTAACCTTTCGTTGGTTTCACTGTTGAGGTCCACAAGCTATTTTTTTGCCTTCATTAGCTTGTGGTTCCAATACTCGGTGACACCCATCTCATAGTCGAGTTCTCTCGCGGACTTCATCTATTATTTTTAGCGGCGTCTCCGAGTCCACAAAGCTAAACGATGATGTAGGATTTGCCTTCGGCGACCTCGAAAGTGAAGGAGGTTCCATGTTGTACCACCCATTGAACTTCGTGTTAAAGCCCTTAGTTTCATGTAGGAACTTGGACATGTTTGTGTTCTCAATTGTTTTGGCTATTTGAGAAGTCTAATTTTTTAGGAGGGTTAATGGTTATTGCAACTACGTGTGAGAAGCATATTTATACACAAGTTTACCTTGATGAGGATGAAATTAGTTGGGTAAAAGAGGGAATGTATTGAAGGTGTATATGTGGTGAGGATGTGATGCATGTGACCTTTAAAAGTTGTAAGAATCCCCACCACTACTTTTTTGTCCCCCAACTTGAAAGATGCTTCCAAATGTTGTTACTTCATTTCCAACATAAAGGTTAGTGTATTATCAAATCTCACACCCCCTACATCATGATGTGCATGGGTTGGTCCAAGCATATCTAACTATTTTGTTCAACAAGACATGGGTGCGAAACTTGGAGGTTTTTACATCTTTTTTTTTTCTTTCTAAACCCATTGTTATGGTTTTAAATAATCGTTTGAATGACCTTTTGAAACCTAGAACCCAACATCTTGTATATATTGATAACATTATATAAGCACAGGGCAAATCATATGGAGATGACAAATGTGCATGTCATGTGCATATCATGTGCATTTCTTCTGCATATCGTGCAATTTCTTTCATATAGAACTAAGACTTGTATTTCATGAACATTTTCAAAGAAAAACCGATTCCAGATCGAATTGACAAAAAAATTGCAAGTTCATAACAAAATTAACAAGTCTTCAGCATTCCGTTACAAACCCACAAAGCCAAATCCACTAACATAACTCTATCATTCTTCAATACCGTAAACAAAAATTAAAACGCAAAACTCTAAGATTGAAACCCAGAAATCTAAAATAACAAAACCCATAAATAAATAAAGATTTCGAGAACACATTTCGAGCCCTTTTTTCCCCATCCCTCTTTTGTTCGACTTCCAATCTCTGCAAATCCAAAATATCTAATTGAACAAACAAGTAATTAGTTGCAGAAGTGGAGACAATGACCGAGTTAGAGAGAGAAAGAGATGACAGACGAAGGGAGAGAGAGATGAACCAAATGGCAGTGGAAATATAGCTGCCGAATCTTCAATGGCCAGAAAGAATGGAACTTTCCGACCAAAACGCAAAATCTGGTACAAAAATCATATCTTTAGGGATTGAACACTGATACAAATGAGAAACCCTCACTTCGAACCTTCACCCTCGACTTCCCTCTCTTGGAAATCAGAGCTCAGAGATCTGAGCTCAACCTAGAAACGTAGAGCTCACACAGCTCTCTCGGCATGCCTCTATTCCAATTGACATAAATGATGAAATGAGATGAAGGTTTTTAGTATTTATATGAGGGCATTTTAGTAATTTCAGTTTTGTGCATGGCTTGTGCATGGCCTGTGCATGTCCGATTTATCCTATTTATGTCCCAAGATTAAGAAATTGTCTCATTCTGGGGTACTTTCCTTGTTCTTATTTATTCCTGAAATAATTCGAATGCACTCAAAATTCAAAAATTGTTACTTTTGACACCCAATAAGCTTTCGATCCTTTGAGTACTTATTCTTATGGTCCAATTAGCACATTATATGTGTTTAGTTGCTTAAGCTCCAATGGGTGTCAAACGAACGCTCGTTTGTTTTTAATAATGCCGAGTACCGCTCAAACGCACTCTAAATAAAAAACCTATGTACTTTTGTCCCAATAAGCTATTGATCTCTTGAGTACCCATTTTTATGGTTCTAATAGTGGATTACAAGTGTTTATTTGCTTAAGTTCCAATTGGTGTCAACCACATGCTCTTTTGTTTTTGTTAATGCCGAAAACAGTTCAAATGCACTCCAAACAGAAAAACTGAGTTCTTTTGACACCCAATAAGCTTTTGATCTTTTGAGTACTAATTTGTATGGTCTTAGTAGTGCATTATATATGATTATTTGCTTAAGTTCCAATAGGTGTCAAACGCACGCTCGTTCGTTCTTAATAATGCCAAATACAGTTCAAATGCACTCCAAATAGAAAAGTTGTGTAATTTTAACACTCAATAAGCTTTTGCTCTTTTGAGTACTCATTCTTATGGTCCTAGTAGTGCATTATATGTGTTTATTTGCTTAAGTTCCAATGGGTGTCAAACGCACACCCGTTTGTTTTTATTTATTCCGGAAATAGTCCAAATGCACTCAAAAATTAAAAATTGTACATTTTTGACACCCAATAAGCTATTGGCCTTTTGAGTACTCATTCCAATAGGTGTCAAACATGCACGCTCTTTTGTTATTGTTTATGCCGAAAACAGTCGAAATGCATTGAAAATAGAAAAACTATGTACTTTTCACACCCAATAAACATTTGATCTTGTGAGTACTCATTCTTCAGTTTCAAGAAATGCATTATATTTGTTTATTTGTTTACTTTCCAATAGGTGTCAAACGCACGCTAGTTCATTTGTATTAATGTCAAAAACAGTGTAAACGTACTACAAATAGAAAAACTGTGCACTTTTGACACCCAATAAGCTTCTGAACTTTGGAGTACTCATTCTTATGGTCCTAGTAGCGCATTATATGAATTTATTTGCTTAAGTTCCAGTGGATATCAAACGCAAGCTCGTTGATGCGATGTAAAACAGCACACAAATTAAACCCTGTTGTTGACAATTGTAGTATAGATGCAAGTAGGGATCGTTCTGGACCGGAGATTAGGAGGGATTGCTAATCTACTCTAAACTGACTTAAAAACACAAAAGCAAACTTAAAAACACTTAACAAGACTCACAAGACTCAAAACAAACTTAAAAGACTCAAAACAGCTTAAAACAGCCAAAAAGACTCAAAACAGACACTAGGGAATTATTTGGACGAATTCTAGACTAGTAAGACTCAAAACACTAAATTGGACAGATTTAAACATACTTCTAACTAATCTAACACACTTAATTATAGGGGGATTAGGTTTTGGACGAATTTAAAGTAAAACAAGTCAGAAACTAAAACTAGATAGATTTGCACGAAATTGGGTGAATTGATGGATGATGGACTAGCTAGAGGGCCTTTCTCCACACATGACACACTTGCATACAAATCGATTTCCAATTGCTTTTCAATAAACCATGAATTCTCAACGCCCCAGATTAATCGTGAATTGCACTAATTAACCCTCAGATTTTCCTAATTTCATTGAATTGGATGATTGCATACAACAACCCAAAGCATTCTCCACAAGTTCCCTACATGAATTGCATAATAGAGATACGAGCAAAGATCATTAAGTTCTATGAAAATCATAAGCATTGACAAGACACTCGTAACTATGAATTGCATGATACTTATGCCAGGAATTTACTTAACACGATTGTGACTAGCAACCTCCACTACACATGAATATAAGTTCATAACGATTAGGTGAAATTCCCTTATATTCTAGCATCAAATTCATGCATGCAAACTAAGTGTCGACCCTCAATCAACATACAAGAATAAGTTATCAATCAAACAGTTAAGCAAATTGAATTCACAATTTATGAAATCACAACTGAAGGTAATCAATTCATATTGCAAGTATGTTCATGGCTTTGAATTTCCCCCTAGCCAAAAGGGCTTAGTTCCTCGTAATCGCAAAACAAAGATACATAAACTTAGACATTGAAAACAAAAGAATGAAAACACCTAAGAATGTTCCAGCAATCCAATCTTGAATGGCAAGCACTCCAAGGGTCTTCCTTCTTCTCTTTGCTGCGGCACAAGGTTTGTTTGAAGGTTTTAGTGATGAATTGTGGTGGTGGATGGATATAGGTGAGTTATGGTGAAAGGTGGATGGTGGATTTTCAGCAAAAATTGTGTAGAGAGATTTAAATGGTGCAACAAGCTTTATTTAAAGGGCCAGGGTACTCAGAAAATAATAGGAAAGGTTCAATACTTAGCTATTTTGGTTCCACAATTTAATAGGTAAGAAAGAATCAGAAAATCAAAGAGAATAAGAATGTGAAATTCGGCACAATATGTAGGAGAGAAAAAGAATGTGTTTTAAAGGTCAGAAATTAAGAAAGAAAGGGAAAGAAGGTGTGGCATTGATTTGTAAGAGAAAAAGGAAGTATTTTTGGGTAGAAAATAGGCAAGAAAACCTCTTCCTTGTGAAGCAAGGATTAGAATAAAAGAGGAATGTGTTTTATGACAGAAAATATGCAAGAAAACCTCTTCTTTGTGCAGCAAGGATTGAAACAAAAGGGGAATGTGTTAGGCACGGTTTTGGGCTTCTAGAATGAGTAATTAGGCAACCTACATGTTTTGGAAACCCCAAAAATGGAAACCTCCACAAATGGAAACCTTCACAAATAGAAACTTCCAACTTTAGAAACCTTGGCTTCCAATTTTGAACTCTTCATTCTTCATTTGATCCTAAGCTCATTTGATCTTCAATTTCGTCCATCCACTTAGCTCCAAGCGTAAGCTAACCATCCAATGCCCAAAACTGCTCCAAAATGCACCAAAATGTACTTCCTTGCTTACTTTGCACTTTAGACCTACAAACACACGAAAATAGCTTAAAATACTAAAATTACTAAGAACTAACAACACAAATGCCAAGAAACAAGCTAACAAAGTTGCATAAATATGCTCCTATCCCTCGTTTGTTTTTATTTAAGCCGAAAACAGTCCAAATGAACTCCTAATAGAAAAACTGTATACTTTTGACACCCAATATGCTTTTATTATTTTGAGTACTTATTCTTATGGTCCAAGAAGCATATTATTTGTGTTTATTTGCATATGATCCAATGGGTGTCAAAAGCACGCTCATTTGTTTTTATTTATGCCAAAAACAATTTAAATGCACTACAAATAGAAAAACTGTGTGCTTTTGACACCCAATAAGCTTTTGATCTTTTGCGTACTTATTCTCATAATCCTAGTAGCACATTATATATTATTATTTGCTTAAGTTCCAATGGGGGTCGAATGCAGGCTCTTTTGTTTTTATTTATGCCGAAAGCAGTCCAAATGCACTGAAAATAGAAAAACTGTGTACTTTTCACACCCAATAAGTTTTTGATCTTTTGAGTACACATTCTTACTGTCAAAGAAGAGCATTATATGTGTTTATTTGCTTAAATTTCAATGGGGGTCGAATGTACGCACTCTCTTTTGTTTTTGTTTATGCCGAAAACAATCGAAATGCATTGAAAACAGAAAAACTATGTACTTTTGATACCCAATAAACTTTTGATATTGTCAGTACTCATTCTTTAGTTTCAAAAAGCGCATCATATGTGTTTATTTTCTTAAGTTCCAATGGGTGTCAAGAACACGCTCACTTGTTTTTATTTCTGCCAAAACAGTCCAAATGCACCAAAAATAGAAAAAAAACTGTTTACTTTTAACACCCAATAAGCTTTTGATCTTTTTAGTACTAATTCTTAAGGTCCTATAAACACATTAAATGTGTTTATTTTCCTAAGTTCCAATGGTTGTCAAACACACACTTGTTTGCTTTTATTTATGCCGAAAATAGTCCAAGTGCATTGCAAATAGAAAAACTGTGTAATTTTGACACCCAATAAGCTTTTGATCCTTTGAGTACTCATACTTATGGTCCTAGTAGCGCATTATATGTTTTTATTTTCTTTAGTTTTAGTGGATGTCAAACGCATGCTCGTTTGTTTTTATTTAAGCAAAAAACAGTCTTAATGAACTCCAAATAGAAAAACTGTGCACTTTTGACACCCAATAAGCTTTTGATCTTTTGAGTACTCATTCTCATGGTCCTAGTAGTGCTTTATATGTGTTTATTTGCTTAAGTTCTAATGGGTGTCAAACGCACACTCGTTTGTTTTATTTATGCCAAAAACAGTCCAAATGCATTAAAAATAAAAAAAACTGTGTACTTTTCACACACAACAAGTTTTTCATCATTTGAGTACACATTCTTAGGGTCCAAGCAGCGTTCTAAAAATCGGCCTAGGCGGCACCTAGACGCTCGACGGTGAGATTTCGTGGCGACTTTGGGCAAAACGTAAATAAAATTGGGGAGGGTTTAAGCGGCTGCGTAAGTGGTACTAGGCGGTGCTTAGGTGGCACTAGGCGGCGCTAGGCGGTCTTAGCGGTGGTAGGCGGAAGGCTAGGCGGAACCTAGAAACTCTGCAAACCCAAAAACCCAAAAGCTTTGTGCAAACCCATAAACTCTCATCTCGGACTTGAAACCCAGAAGCTCTGCGCCTCCTACAAACCCAAAAGCTTTGTGCTAACCCAAACGCTTCATACACCTCATTCATCGACCACCAGATCAAAAGAGAGACCCAACAATTTATGAAGCCAAAACAAAGAGACCCAGATAAAAAGATTCAAAACCCAACAATCAAAACTCAGATAATGATGGATTCAAACCCAACTTTACAAATTTACAAAGAAGAAGAGAAGAAAAGGGAAGGGGAATTTTTTGAATTTTCTCGAGAAAATACTATTTTTTCTCAAAACCCAGATCGCAGAATTCGAAGAAAACTAATGCACTGCAACTTGTGGGTCTAGACTGGAAGTAGGAAAGCATAAAATGGTCAATGAAGCTATTTTCTTTTTTGTATTTTTTATATTTTGTTTTAGTAAAAAAAATAGAAGTGAATATGTGATGATCTTTTGGCTTTAAGCTGATAGGCTCATATTGAAGTTGATATTTGATGTAGCATTATGCATTGCATGCAATCCATGTCTTTTTTTGCCCATAAACTCAATAGGGTCTCTAACACTTTATTTACAGTGTTTCAAATTCTCAATACATTACAAGTATATGGTTTCTTGAAGTGTAAATAGACATTTATTTATATGATATTTTATAAATTTACATAAATCCGCCTAGCCACCTAGCCACCTAGCCGCTAGGCTTCAGGCCACCGCCTGACTAGCAACTAGCATTTTTTAGAACCTTGGGTCCAAGAAGTGCATTATGTGTTTATTTTCTTAGGTTCTAGTGGGGGTCAAACGTGCACACGCTCTTTTGTTTTAATTCATGCCGAAAACAATCGAAATGCACTGAAAATAGAAAAACTATGTACTTTTGACACCCAACAAGCATTTGATCTATTGAGTACTAATTCTATTGTTCTGAGAGGAGCATTATATGTGTTTATTTGCTTAAGTTACAATGGGTGTCAAGTACACACTCATTTGTTTTTATTTATGCCAAAAACAGTCCAAATGCACTACAAATAGAAAACATGTCTATTTTTTTACACCTAATATGATTTTGATCATTTGAGTACTCAGTTTTTTGTTCCAAGAAGCACATTATATGTGTTTATTTGCATAAGTTCCAATGGGTGTCAAACATGAGCTCATTTGTTTTTATTTATGCGAAAATCAATTCAAATGCGCTACAAATAGAAAGACTATCTACTTTTGACACCCAATAAGCTTTTGACATTTTGAGTACTCATTCTCATGGTCCTAGTAGTGCATTATATGTGTTTACTTGCTTAATTTCAAATGGGTGTCAAACACATGCTCGTTTGTTTTTATTTTTGCCATAGATAGTCCAAATGCACTAAAAATTGAAAAACTGTGTATTTTTTACACCAAATAAGCTTTTGATCTTTTGAGTAATCATTTTTAAAGTAGAAGAAGCGCATCATATGTCTTTATTTGCTTAAGTTCCAATGGGGAGCAAACACAGGCTCGTTTATTTTTGTTTGTGTCGAAAACAGTGGAAATTCCCTCAAAATAGAAAGACTACGTACTTTTGACACTCAATAAGCTTTTGATCTTTTGAAGGCTCATTCTTATGGTCCTAGTAGTGCATTATTTATGTTTATTTGTGTACGTTCCAATGGGTGTCAAACGCACGCTCGTTGGTTTTTATTAATGCTGAAAACAGTGCAAATGCACTCCAACTAAGAAAACCATGTACTTTTGACACCCAATATGCTTTTCATCCTCTGAGTACTCATTCTTATTGTCCTAGAAGCGAATTATGTGTGTTTTATTGGTTATTTTCAAGTGGGTGTCAAACGCATGCTCGTTTGTTTTATTAATGCCAAAAACTGTCCAAATGCACTTCAAAGGGAAAAACTACGCACTTTTGACACCCAATAAGCTTTTGAACTTTTGAGTACTCATTATTAAGGTCCTAGTAGTGCATTATTTGTGTTTATTTGCTTAAGTTCCAGTGGGATGTCAAACGCGCGCTCGTTTTTTTATTTAAGTCGAAAACATTCCAAATGAACTCCAAATAGAAACACTCTAAAATTTTGACAACCAATATGCTTTTGATCTTTTGAGTACTCATTCTCATGCTCCTAGTAGCACTTTATATGTGTTTATTTTCTTAGGTGTGTCAAACGCACGCTCGCTTGTTTTCATTAATGCTGAAAAAGTGTAAATGTACTCCAAATAGAAAAAATGTGTACTTTTGACACCCGATAAGCTTTTGATCTTTTGAGTACTCATTCTCATGGTCCAAGTAGTGCTTTATATGTATTTATTTGCTTAAGTTTCAAAGCATGACAAACGCACGCTTGTTTGTTTTAATTAAAGCCGAACACAATAAAAATGCACTTCAAATTGAAAAACTGTGCACTTTTGACACCCAATAAGCTTTTGATCTTTTGAGTACTCATTCTTAAGTTCTAGTAGATCATTATATGTGTTTATTTGTTTACGTTCCAATAGGTGTCAAATGCACCATAGTTTGTTTGTATTAGTGCCGAAAACAGTGCAAATGCATTACAAATAGAAAAACTGTGCACTTTTGACACCCAATAAGGTTTTGAACTTTGGAGTACTCATTCTTATGGTCCTAGTAGCGTGTTATATGAGTTTATATGCTCAATTCCAGTGGATGTCAAACAAACCCTTGTTTGTTTTTATTTAGGCCGAAAACAATCCAAATGAACTCCAAATAGATAATCTGTGTACTTTTGAAACCCAACAAGCTGTTGATCTTTTAAGTACTCATTCTCATGGTCCTAGTGGCACACTCAACATGTTTATTTGCTTAAATTCCCATGGGTGTAGAGCAGAGGCTCGTTTGTTTTTATTTATGTCGTAAACAATCCAAATGAAGTCAAAATTCAAAAAATTGTGTACTTTTGACACCCAATAAGCTTTTGATCCCTTGAGTACTCATTCTCATGGTCCTAGTAGCGCTTTAAATGTGTTTATTTGCTTATGTTCCAATGGGTGTCAAACACACGTTCGCTTGTTTTAATTAAAGCCGAACACAGTTCAAATGCACTTCAAATTAAAAAACTGTGTACCTTCGACACCCAATAAGCATTTGGTCTTTTCAATACTCATTCTTATGATCCTAGTAGCTCACTAAACGTGTTTATTTGCTTACATTCTAATGGGTGTCAAACGCACGATTGTTTTTTTTTTATTAATGCCGAAAACAGTGCAAATACACTCCAAATCGAAAAATTGTGTACTTATGACACCCAGTAAGCTTTTGAATCTTTTGAGTACTCATTCTTGTTGTCCTAGTAGCGCATTATATGTGCTTATTTTCTCATGCTCCAATGGGTGTCAAACAAACCGTCATTTGGTTTCATTAATTCCGAAATCAATGAAAATGCAATCAAAATAGAAAAACTTTGTACTTTTATCACCTAATAGGGGTGTCAAACGCATGCTTGTTTGTTTTTATTAATGCCGAAAATAGGGCAAATGCACCCTAAATAGAAAAACTGTGAACTTTTGACACCCAATAAGCTCATGATCTTTTGAGTACTCATTCTTATGAATGAAGAAGAGCATTATATGTGTTTATTTACTTATGTTCAAATGGGTGGCTATCTGGAACATTGGACTATTCTTAGCATAAAATCAAGAGAAATAATGAGATCATTTAAAGTGAAATTGAAAGAAAAAGATAGGAGCAGAAACACTTTAAAAGACATTAAAAATGAGTTTTCAAAAGATCAAACACCTATTTGGTGTCAAAAGTACACTATTTTTTCATTTGGGGCCTATGTGCACTGTTTTGCACTGTTTTACGCTTTCGTGGGATAAAACAAACGTGCGTTTGACACGCTTTAGAACTTAAGCAAATAAACACATAGAATACGCTACAAAGACATTAATAATGAGTGTCCAAAAGTTCAAATGCTTAATTGGTGTCAAAAGTACACAATTTATCTATTTGGAGTGTATTTGCGCTGTTTTGAACATTTGTGGGATAAAACGAACGTGCGTTTGACACGCTTTGGAACTTAAGCAAATAAACACATATAATACGCTGCTCATACATTAAGAATGGGTTCTCAAACGATCAAATGCTTATTTGGTGTCAAAAGTACACTATTTTTCTATTCGCAGTGTATTTGCACAGTTTTAAGCATTTGTGGGATAAAATGAACGTGCGTTTGACACGCTTTGCAACTTAAGCAAATAAACACATAGAAAACGCTACTAAGACATTAATAATGAGTATACAAAATATCAAAAGCATTATTTGTGCCAAAAGTACCCAGTTTTTCTTTTTGAAGTGTATTTGCACTATTTTACGCTTTCGTGGGATAAAACGAACGTGCGTTTGACACGCTTTGGAACTTAAGCAAATAAACACAAATAATACACTACTATGACAATAAGAATGAGTCCTTAAAAGATCAGAAGCTTGTTTGGTGTCACAAGTACACTGTTTTTTCATTTGGAGTGTATGTGTACTATTTTAAGCATTCGTGGGATGAAACGAGCATGCGTTTGACACACATTGGAACTTAAGCAAATAAACACATATATTAAGCTACTACGACATTAAGAATGAGTTCTCGAAAGATAAAATGCTTATTTGGTGTTAAAAGTACACTTTTTTTCCATTTGGAGTGTATTTGCAATGGTTTAGTATTCATAGGACAAAACGAATGTCCGTTTGACATGCTTTGGAACTTAAGCAAATAAACACATATAACTAACACATTAAGAATGAGTTCACAAAAGATCTACCGCTTAATTGGTGTCCAAAGTACACTATTTTTCTATTTGGAGTGTAGTTGCACTGTTTTAAACATTTGTAGGATAAAACAAACGTGCATTTGACACACTTTGGAACTTAAGCAGATAAACACAAAGAAAATGCTACTAAGAAAATATTAATGAGTGTCCAAAAGATCAAAGCATTATTTGTGTCAAAAGTACATAGTTTTTCTTTTTGAAGTGTATTTCCACTGTTTAACGCTTTCGTGGGATAAAATGAATGTGCGTTTGACACGCTTTGGAACTTAAGCAAATAAACACATATAATATGCTACCAAGACATTAAGAATGAGTTCTAAAAAGATCAAACGCTTATTTGGTGTCAAAAGTATACTATTTTTCTATTTGGAGTGTACTTGCACTGTTGTAAGCATTAATGGGGTGAAACGAACGTGCGTTTGACATGCTCTGGAACTTAAGCAAACAAATACATATAATAACCGACTAAGACATTAGGAATGAGTTCTCAAGAGATCAAAAGCTTAGTAAGTGTCCAAAGTACACTATCTTTCTATTTGGTGTGTATTTCCACTGTTTTACGCTTTCGTGGAATGGAACGAACGTGCGTTTGACACGCTTTGTAACTTAAGCAAATAAACACATATAATACGCTACTAAGACATTAAGAATGAGTTCTCAAAATTTCAAACACTTATTTGGTGTCAAAGTACACTATTTTTCCATTTGAAGTGAATTTGCACTATTTTAAGCATTCATGGGATAAAATGAATGTGCGTTTGACACGCTTTGGAACTGAGGAAAATAAACACTTATAATTTGCTACTAAGACATTAGGAATGACTTCTCAAAAGATCAAAAGCTTATTAGGTGCCAGAATTGCACTACTTTTTCATTTGGAGTGTATTTGCACTGTTTTAAGCATTCATGGGATAAAACCAACGTGTGTTTGATACGCGTTTAAACTTAAGAAAATAAACACATATAATACGCTACTAAGATGTTACGAATGAGTTCTCAAAAGATTGAATGCTTATTTGAAGGCAAAAGTACACTACTTTTCTATTTGGGGTGTATTGGCATTGTATTAAGCAATTGTC
The DNA here is from genome assembly GCA_024362995.1 of Heteromeles arbutifolia. Lineage (NCBI taxonomy): Eukaryota > Viridiplantae > Streptophyta > Magnoliopsida > Rosales > Rosaceae > Heteromeles > Heteromeles arbutifolia. The sequence goes on from JANCRC010000022.1 coordinate 2,497,382, forward strand.
TGATAAACCGACGTTTGACACACTTTGGAACTTAAGCAGATAAAAACATATAATACACTAACAAAACATTATGAATGAGTTATCAAAAGGTCAAACACTTATTTGGTGTCAAAAGTACACTATTTTCCAATTGGGGTCGATTTGCACAACTTTGCACTGTTTTACTCTTTCGTGGGATAAAACGAACGTGCCTTTGACATGCTATGGAACTTAAGAAAATAAACACATATAATACGCTACTAAGACATTAAGAATGAGTTCTCAAAAGGTAAAACGCTGATTTGGTCTCGAAAGTACACTATTTTTCTATTTGGAGTGTATTTGCACTGTTCTAAGAATTTGTGGGATAAAACGAACATGCGTTTCAGACGCTTTGGAACTTAAGCAAATAAACACAAATAATAAGCTACTAAGACATTAAGTAAGAGTTCTCACAAGATCAAATAGTTATTTGGTGTCAAAAGTACACTATTTTTCCATTCAGAGTGTATTTGCAATGTTTTAAGCAATTGTGCGATAAAATGAGAGTGCAGTTGACACGCTTCGAAACTTTAGCAAATAAATGCATATAATACCCTAATAAGACATTAAGAATGAGTACTCAAAAGATCAAATTCTTATTTGGTGTCAAAAGTACACTATTTTTCCATTTGGAGTGTATTTGCACTGTTTTAAGCATTTGTGATATAAAACGAACATGTGTTTGACAGGCTTTGGAACATAAGCAAATAAACACATTGAATACGCTGCTAAGACATTAATAATGAGTGTCCAAAAGATCAAAAGCATTATTTGTCAAAGGTACACAAATTTTCTTTTTGAAGTGTATTTGCACTGTTTTACGCTTTCGTGGGATAAAACGAACATGCGTTCGACACGCTTTGGAACTTAGGCAAATAAACACATATAATACGCTACTAAGACATTAAGTAAGAGTTCTTACAAGATCAAATACTTATTTGGTGCCAGAACTACACTACTTTTCCATTTGGAGTGTATTTGCACTATTTTAAGCTTGCGTGGGATAAAACGAATGTGCGTTTGACACACTTTGGAACTTAAGCAAATAAAAACATATCCTAAGACAATAAGAATGAGTTGTCAAAAGATCAAACGCTCATTTGGTGTCAAAAGTACACTATTTTTCTACTTCGAGTGTATTTGCACTGTTATAAGAATTTGTGGGATAAAACAAACGTGCGTTTGACATGCTTTGGAACTTAAGCAAATAAACACAAATAATACGCTACTAAGACATTAAGTAAGAGTTCTCACAAGATCAAATACTTATTTGATGTCAAAAGTACACTATTTTTCCATTCGGAGTGTATTTGCACTGTTTTAAGCAATTGTAAGAAAAAATGAGAGTGCGGTTGACACGCTTCAAAACTTTAGCAAATAAACGCATATAATATGCTAATAAGCCATTAAGAATGAGTTCTCAGAAGATCAAATACTTATTTGGTGTCAAAAGTACACTATTTTTCCATTTGGAGTGTATTTGCATTGTTTTAAGCATTTGTGATATAAAACGAACGAGCGTTTGACATGCTTTGGAACTTAAGCAAATAAACACACAGAATAAGTTGCTAAGACATTAATAATGAGTGTCCAAAAGATCAAAAGCATTATTTGTGTCAAAAGTACACAGTTTTTCTTTTTGAAGGGTATATGCATTGTTTTACGCTTTCGTGGGATAAAACGAACGTGCGTTTGACACGCTTTTGAACTTAAGCAAATAAACACAAATAATACGCTACTGAGACATTAAGTAAGTGTTCGCAAAAGATCAAATAGTTATTTGGTGTCAAAAGTACACTATTTTTCCATTCGAAGTGTATTTGCAAAGTTTTAAGCAATTGTAAGATAAAATAACAGTGCGGTTGACACGTTTCGAAACTTTAGCAAATAAACGCATATAATATGCTAATAAGACATTAAGAATGGGTTCTCAAAAGATCAAATGCTTATTTGGTGTCAAAAGTACACTATTTTTCCATTTGGAGTGTATTTGCATTGTTTTAAGCATTTGTGATATAAAACGAATGAGCGTTTGCCAGGCTTTGGAACTTAAGCAAATAAACACATAGAATACGCTGTTTAGACATTAATAATTAGTGTCCAAAAGATCAAAAGCATTATTTGTGTCAAAAGTATACAGTTTTTCTTTTTGAAGTGTATATGCACTGTTTTACGCTTTCGTGGGATAAAACTAAAGTGCGTCTGACACGCTTTGGAACTTAAGCAAATAAACACATATAATACGCCACTAAGACATTAAGAATGAGTTCTCAAAATATCAAAAGCTTATTTGGTGTCAAAAGTACACTATTTTTCGATTTGGAGTGTATTTGCACTGTTCTAAGAATTTGTGGGATAAAACGAACGTGTGTTTGATGATGTGGTATAAACTAACACACAAATTAAACCCTATTAAGATAGTTGTAGTATATGAAAGTAGGGATTGTTCTAGGCCGGGGAATCACTAGGGCTACTAATCTACACAAATATGACTTGAAAACACAAAACTAGACACTAAAAACTTAAAACACACTAAACAAACTCTAAACAGCACAATACTAAGAAATAGACTCAAAACAGACTCTAGGGAGTTATTAAGACGAATTCTAGACTAGTTAGACTCAAAACACTAAATTGAACAGATTTAAACACGTTTGTAACTAATCTAACACACTTAACTAAAAGGGGGATTGATTTGGACGAAATTAATTAAACGAAACAAATTGCATAAACTAAACTAATGTAAAACGAATTTGGGTGTTTTGGATGGGTGAAAGGCTAGCTAGAGGGTCCTTCTCCACACATGAAACATATGCAACACAAATTGATTTCCAGTTATTATTCCTTTAAACCATGAATCTCAACGCCCCAGATTAACCGTGAACTTCACTAATTAACCCCTCAGATTTTCCTTAAGTCATTGAATTGGACGGACAATGCATCGGCAACCAAATTATTCTTCAATAGTTCCCTACATGAACAACATAATAGAGATACAATCAAAGATCATTAAGCTTTGTGAAAATCATAAGCATTGACAAGGCATTCGTGACTATGAACAACATGACACCCCTGCCAGGAATTTACTTAACGCGATCGTGACTAGCAACCTCCACCACTTGTAAATATAAGTTTGTAACTATTAGGTGAAACTCCCTTATATTTTAGCATCAAATTCATGCATGCAAACTAAGTAGGCCTCCTTAATCAACACACAGGAATAAGTTATCAATCAAATAGATAAGTAAATTGCATTCACGATTTATGAAACAATAACTGGATGTAATCAACTCATGTCACATATATGTTCATGGCTTTGAATTCTCCCCTAGCTAAAACAAGTTTAGTTCCTCATGCTCGCAATTAAATTTAAACATTGAAAATAAAGATAGAATACACCTGGAAACGCTCCGACAATCCAACGTCTTGAATAGCAAGCATGGCTCTAGATGGCTTATTCTTTCTCCTTCCTTGCAAAGCTGCGGCACAATGGGGATTTTCTGAGTTCATGGCTCTTGTGTGTGATTGGCGTGGATGATTGTAGAGAGGGGTGAATGGTAGAGGGTGGTGGTCTGAATTGTGGTACAAGGATGTGAATTTATAGGGCTTGATGCGGCAGAAAAGGTTTTTGTGTTGGAGAAGAACTTAACATTAAAATCCCACAAGGAAAGGGCCATCTAGAAGGGCAGAAACCAAGGAGGAAAAGGATAGGGAGTGGGGCAGATTTGTAGAGCTTCTAGGAAGGGTCCATGCGCTAGATTTTTAGGAGAAGGGATGTGGCTTCCAGAAATCAGGTTCTAGATGTTCTAATGTAAGTAGGAGTCCCTCTTGTAGCTGAAAATAAGGTAGGATAGGATTAGGATAAGGTTAAGACAAGATAAGGTAAGGTTTTGGATAAGATAAGGATAAGATAAGGCGGTTTGGATAATGTCTCCTTCTTTTGAGCTAATTCCTTATCTTCAATGTCTTGAATTAATTTCTTCAACTCTTTTGCACATTCCTAGCCTCTCTTGAACTTCAAATTCGTCCATCCACCTTGCTCCATGCATTTGATATCCATTCCAAGCCCAAAACTGCTCTAAAATGCTCCAAATTGCACTTTCATGCCACCTTTGTCATTTGAACCTAAAAACACACGAAAATAGCTTAAAACACGCTAATAAGCAATAACTACCAAAGTAAATGCAAGAAAACAAACAAACAAAGTCGTATAAATATGCTCCTATCATTTGACATGCTTTGGAACTTAAGCAAATAAACACAAATAATATGTTACTAAGACATTCAGTAAGAGTTCTCTCAAGATCAAATACTTATTTGGTGTCAAAAGAACACTATTTTTCCATTCGGAGTGTATTTGCACTGTTTTGAGCAATTGTCCAATAAAATGAGAGTGCGGTTGACACGCTTCCAAATCTAAGCAAAGAAATGCATACAATACGCTAATAAGACATTAAGAATGAGTTCTCAAAATATCAAATGCTTATTTCGTTTCAAAAGTACACTATTTTTCCATTTGGAGTGTATTTGACTGTTATAAGCATTCATGGGGCAAATCGAGCGTGCGTTTGACATGTTTTGGAACTTAAGAAAATAAACACATAATATGCTACTAAGGCATTAGGAATCGGTTCTCAAAAAGATCAAATGCTTATTAGGTGTCAAAAGTACCCTATTTTTCAATTTGGAGTGTATTTGCACCGTTTTAAGCATTCATGGGATACAACGAATGTGTGCTTGACACACTTTGGAACTTAAGAAAATAAACACATATAATACGCTACTAAGACATTAAGAATGAGTTCTCAAAAGATGAATTGTTTATTTGGGTCAAAAGTACACTATTTTTCCACTTGGAGTCTATTTGCACCGTTTTAAGCATTCGTGGGATAAAACGAACGTGCGTTTGACATGCTTTGGAATGTAAGCGAACAAACACATATAATACACCACTTAGACAATAAGAATGAGTCCTTAAACGATATGATGCTTATTTGGGGTCACAAGTACCATATTTTTTCATTTGGAGTGTAGCTGTACAGTTTTAAGCATTCGTGCGACAAAACGAGTGTGCGTTCGAGACTTGTTGAAACCTAAACAAATAAACACATATAATACACTACTAAGACATTAAGAATGAGTTCTCAAAGGATGAAATGCGCATTTGGTGTGACAAGTACATTATTTTTGTATTTGGGGTGTATTTGCACTGTTTTAAGCATTTGTCTGATAAACCGACTTTTGACACACTTTGGAACTTAAGAAATTAAACACATATAATAAACTACTAAGACATTAGGAATGAGTTCTCAAGAGATCAAAAGCTTATTAGGTGTCAAAAGTACACTATATTCCCATTTGGAGGGTATTTGCACTATTTTACGCTTTCGTAAGATAAAACGAACGTGCGCTTGACACACTTTGGAACTAAGGCACATAAACACATAGAATACGCTACTAAGACATTAGCAATGAGTGTCCAAAAGAGAAAACTCTTAATTGGTGTCAAAAGTACACTATTTTTCTATTTGGAGTGTATTTGCGCTGTTTTAAACATTTGCGGGATAAAACGAACGTGTGCTTACACTTTGGAACTTAAGAAAATAAACACATATAATACACTACTAAGACAGTAAGAATGAGTTCTCAAAAGATCAAACTCTTATTCGGTCACAAAAGTACACCATTTTTCGATTTGGAGTGTATTTGCACTCTTCTAAGAATTTATGGCATAAAACGAACGTGCATTTGACGCGCTTTAGAACTTAAGCAAGTAAACACAAATAATATGCTACTAAGACATTAAGTAAGAGTTGTCGTCAGATCAAATACTTATTTGGTGTCAAAAGTACACTATTTTTCCCTTCGGAGTGTATTTGCACTTTTTTATGCAATTGTGCAATAAAATGAGAGTGCGGCTTACCCGCTTCCAAACTTAAGCAAATAAATGCATATAATATGCTAATAAGACATTAAGAATGAGTTGTCAAAAGATCAAATGCTTATTTGGTGTCAAAAGTACACTATATTTCCACTTGGAGTGTATTTGCACTGTTTTAAGCATTCATGGGATAAAACGGACTTCTGCTTGACATGCTTTGGAACTTAATCAAATAAACACATATAATATGCTACTAAGACATTAAGAATGAGTTCTAAAAAGATGAATTGTTTATGTGGGTCAAAAGTACACTATTTTTCCTTTTGGATTCTATATGCACTGTTTTAAGCATTCATGGGATAAAACGCAGGTGCGTTTGACATGCTTTGGAATTTAAGCAAATAAACACTTATAATAGGCCACTAAGACAATAAGAATGAGTCCTTAAAGGATCAGATGCTTATTTGGTGCCACAAGTACAATATTTTTTCATTTGGAGTGTATCTGTACGGTTTTAGGTATTCGTGGAATAAAACGAGTGTTCGTTTGACACTCGTTGGAACTTAAACAAATAAACACATATAATATGCTACTCAGACATTAAGAATGAGTTCTCAAAAATATGAAATGCTTATTTGGATTCAAAAGTACACTATTTTTCTATTTGGGGTATATTTGCACTGTTTTAAGCATTTGTCTGATAAACCGACGTTTGACACACTTCGGAACTTAAGCAAATAAACACATATAATAAGCTACTAAGACATTAGGAATGAGTTCTCAAGAGATCAAAAGTTTATTAGGTGTGAAAAGTACGCTATTTTTCCCATTTGGAGTGTATTTGCGCTGTTTTAAACATTTGTGGGATAAAATAGACGTGTGTTTGACACGCTTTGGAACTTAAGAAAATAAACACATATAATACACTACTAAGACATGAAGAATGAGTTCTCAAAAGACCAAACGCATATTTGGTGTGAAAAGCATACTATTTTTCTATTTGCAGTGTATTAGCACAGTTTGAAGCATTTGTGAGATAAAATGAACGTGCGTTTGACACGCTTTGGAACTTAAGCAAATAAACACATAGAAAACCCTACTAAGACATTGATAATGAGTGACCAAAAGATCAAACGCTTATTTGGTGTCAAAAGTGCACTATGTTTCTATTTGGAGTGTATTTGCACTGTTGTAAGCATAATGGGATAAAACGAACAGCGTTTGACACGCTTTGGAACTTAAGTAAATAAACACATATAATAAGCTACTAAGACATTAAGAATGGGTTCTCAAATGATGAAATGCTGATTTGGTGCGAAAAGTACACTGTTTTTCCATTTGGAGTGTATTTGCGCCGTTTTAAACATTTGTGGGATAAAACGAACGTACGTTTGACACGCTTTAGAACTTAAGCAAATAAACACATAAAATACGCTACTAAGATATTAAGAATGAGTTCTAAAAAGATCAAACACTTAATTGGTGTCAAAAGCACACTATTTTTCTATTCGGAGTGTAATTGCACTGTTTTAAACATTTATGGGATAAAACGAGTGTGCGTTTGACACTCGTTGGAACTGAACCAAATAAACTCATTAAGAATGAGTTCTTAAAAGATCAAATGCTTATTTGGTGTCAAAAGTACACTATTTTTCTATTTGGAGTGTAGTTGCACTGTTTAAGCATTTGTGGGATAAAACGAACGTGCGTTCGATGATGTGAAATTAAATTGCACCCAAACTTAAACCCTATTGATGTAGTATATAAAAGTAGGGATCGTTCTGGGCCAGGGATTAAAAGGGATGCCAATCTACCCAAATTAGACTCTAAAACACTAACTAGACTCAATTACAGAAAACTGAACTTAAACAACTCAAAACAAGCTGATTTGAGCAAAACACACAAACTAAGTGATTATGACTCAAAACTAGACCTAAAGGGTGATTTGGATGAAAATTAAACTAAAAAGACTCAAAGAACTTAAGGGGAATTGGTTTTAACGAATTTAAAAACTTAACAAATAGATTTGTAAAAACAACTTAAAAACACACGAAATTGGGTGATTTGAATGGATGAATGGCTAGCTAGAGGGTCCTTCTCCACACATAACACATATGCAACACAAATCGATTTCCAGTTATTATTCCTTTAAACCATGAACCTCAACGCCCCAAGTTAACCATGACAGCACTTTTTTAACCATCAGATTTTCCTAAATTCATTGAATTGGACGGACAACGCATCAGCAACCAAATTATTCTTCGATAGTTCCCTACATGAACAACATAATAGAAATACAATCAAAGATCATTAAGCTTTGTGAAAACCATAAGCATTGACAAGGCATTCGTGACTATGAACAGCATGACACTCCTGCCAGGAATTTACTTCACGCGATCGTGACTAGCAACCTCCACTACTTCTAAATATAAGTTTGTAACTATTAGGTGAAACTCCCTTATATTTTAGCATCAAATTCATGCATGCAAACTAAGTATGCATCCTTAATCAACATACAATAATAAGTTTTTAATCAAACAGTTAAGCAAATTGCATTCACGATTTATGAAATAATAACTGGATGTAATCAACTCATGTCACATACATGTTCATGGCTTTGAATTCTCCCTTAGCTAAAATGAGTTGAGTTCCTCATGTTCACAATTAAACAAAGACAATTAAGTTTAAACATTAAAAACAAAGATAGAATACACCTGGAAACGCTCCAACAATCCAATGTCTTGAATGGCAAGCACGGCTCCATATGGCTTATTCTTCTCCTTCCTTGCAAAGTTGCGGCAAAAAAGGGATTTCTGGGTTTGTGTGTGTATGCGTGGATGATTGTAGAGAGGGATGAATGGTGGTGGTTATCTGATGGTAGAGGCTGGTGAATGATGGGTGCGACATTGAATGGTATTTATAGAGCAAGGCAAAGGCTGAAAAGGAGAGGAATTAAGACTCCAAATCCACAAGGAAAAGGTCAGCTATATGGCAGAAACCAAAGAGGAAAAGGAGAGAGAGGTGCAGCAGGCTTTTAGACATTTTAGAAAGGGTCCAGGCGCCAGATTTTTAGGGCTTCTAGAAAGGAGTGTTGTGGCCTGTTTCTAGAAGGAAAAGGCCTTCTAAAAACAGGTTTTAGGTGTCATAATCTGAAAATAATTCCCCCTTGCAGTTGGATTTAAGGTAAGATAAGATTAGGATAGGATAGGATAAGATAAGGTAAGATAAGGTTAGTTTGGATAAGATAAGGTTGGATAAGGTTTTGGATAATGTTCATTCTTTTTAGCTGATTCCTTATCTTCTTTGTCTTGAATTAATTTCTCCATATGCTTTGCATATTCCTAGCCTCTCTTGAACTTCAAAAATGTCCATCCACTTTGCTCTATACATGTGCTATCCATTCGAAGCCCAAAACTGCTCTAAAATGCTCCAAATTGTATCTTCTTGCCAACTTTGTCATTTGAACCTACAAACACACGAAAATAGCTTAAAACACTCTTATAAATAGAGACTAACAAAGTAAATGCAAGCAAACAAGCTAACTAAATTGCATAAATATGCTCCCATCATTTGACACGCTTTGGAACTTAAGCATATAAACACATATAATAAGCTAGCAAGTCATTAGTAATGAGTCTCAAGAGATCAAAAGCTTATTAGGTGTTAAAAGTACACTATCTTTCCATTTGGAGAGTATTTGCACTGTTTTATGCTTTCGTGGGATAAAACAAACGTGTGTTTGACACGTTTTCGAACATAAGCAAATAAACACAAATAATACGCTACAAAGACATTAATAATGAGTGTCCAAAAGATCAAAAGCATTATTTGTGTCAAAAGTACACAGTTTTTCTTTTTGAAGTGTATTTGCACTATTTTACGCTTTCGTGGGATAAAACAAACGTGCATTTGACATGCTTTGGAACTTAAGCAAATAAACACATATAATACCCTACTAAGACATTAAGAATGAGTTCTCAAAAGATCAAACACTTATTTGGTGTCAAAAGCACACTATTTTTCTGTTTGCAATGTATTAGCACAGTTTTAAGCATTTGTAGGATAAAACGAACGTGCATTTGACACACTTTGGAGCTTAAGCAAATAAACATATAGAAAACGCTACTAAGACATTAATAATGTGTGTCCAAAAGATCAAACGCTTATTTGGTGTCCAAAGTGCACTATGTTTCTATTTGGAGTGTATTTGCACTGTTGTAAGCATAATGGGATAGAATGAACATGCGTTTGACACGCTGTGGAACTTAAGTAAATAAACACATATAATAAGCCACTAAGACATTAAGAATGGGTTCTCAAATGATGAAATGCTTATTTGGTGCCAAAAGTACACTATTTTTCCGTTTGTAGTGTATTTGCACTGTTTTAAACATTTGTGGGATAAAACGAACGTGCCTTTGACAAGCTTTGGAAGTTAAGCAAATAAACACATATAATACACTACTAAGGCATTAAGAATGAGTTCTCAAAAGATCAAACGCTTATTTGGTGTCAAAAGTACACTATTTTTCTATTTGCTGTGTATTTGGACAGTTTTAAGCATTTGTGGGATAAAACGAACGTGCGTTTGACACGCCTTGGAACTTAAGAAAATAAACACATAGAACAAGAGAACAAAAGCATTATTTGTGAGAAAAGTACACAGTTTTTCTTTTTGAACTGTATTTGCACTATTTTACGCTTTCGTGGGATAAAATGAAGGTGCGTTTGACACACTTTGGAACTGAAGCAAATAAGCACATATGAGTTCTCAAAAGATCAAATGCTTATTTGGTGTCAAAAGTACACCATGTTTCTATTTGGAGTGTATTTGCATTGTTCTTGTTTCATTCACTGATTTTATAGTATAATTTGTTTGTTAATCTTATTCATTGATCACCATTAGGGCTACTTGTGAATTATTTGATCAACGTTATTGTACACATCATGCTTAATCTGGGTGGACATGTGAATGAATGAAGAAACTGCTATGCAAACATCCTGCCATGTGATTCCTTTGGTTTCTTAATGGATTCTTAATTGGTAATCTAAGTTGAACATCACAACTAGGGTGCAGATTAGGAGTACTTGATCATTACCACACATCAAATGGATGATCATAAATAAATAAAATGAACCCTAGTTGCAGATTGGAGAGTTGAATATGTTTGGACTAAATTTTCATTGAATTGGCTTGTAATGGTGAAATCGATATTCCTAGTTCCATTCCCATCGTTTCTGAACAAATCTATCATTCATCTTTATCTTGTCTTGCCTTTTAAGTTACTTTAGCTTTCAAAACAAAAATCTAAATTCAATTTTCAATTCCATTTTCTTCAGGGTTCACATAAGGCTAGTAATTGTAGAGGTCTAATATGTCCCGGTGGTTCGACACCCTTATTTGTGCCATTATACTATCCTTATATTTGCACTTGAAAGCAACACAACAATAAACACATATAATAAGCTACTAGGACATTAGGAATGAGTTCTCAAGAGATCAAAAGCTTATTAGGTATCAAAAGTACACTATCTTTCCATTCGGAGTGTATTTGCACTGTTTTACGCTTTCGTGGGATAAAACGAACCTGTGTTTGACACGCTTTGGAACTTAAGCAAATAAACACATATAATACGCTACTAAGACATTAAGAATGAGTTCTCAAAAGATCAAACGCTTATTTGGTGTCAAAAGTACATTATTTTTCCATTTGGACTGTATTTGCACTGTTTTAAGCATTCATGGGATAAAACAGACGTGCGTTTGACATGCTTTGGAACTTAAGCAAATAAACACATATAATATGCTACTAAGACATTAGGAATGAGTTCTCAAAAGATCAAATGCTTATTTGATGTCAAAAGTGCACTATTTTTCTATTTGGGGTGTATTTGCATTGTATTAAGCATTTGTCTGATAAACCGACGTTTGACACACTTTGGAACTTAAGCAGATTGATGTGAAATAAAATAGCACACAAACTTAAACCCTATAGATGTAGTATGTGAAAGTAGGGATCGTTTTAGGCCGGGGATTAGAAGGGCTGTTAATCTACGCAAATTAAACTTAAAAACACTAAGCTAGATTCTAATGACTCAAAACAAGCTAAACTGACTCAAAACACACAAACTAAGTTCCTATGACTCAAAACTAACACTTAAGCGTGATTTGGAAGAAAATTAAACTAAATTGACATGAAATACTAAATGGGGGATGTGGTGGTTTGACGAGTTTAAAGTAAAACAAGCAAATTAAAGACTCTAAACAACTTTGGTACGAAATTGGGGTGAATGAAAGGGTAAACCGCTAGCTAGAGGGTCCTTCTCCACACATGACACATATGCAACACAAATTGATTTCCAGTTATTATTCCTATAAACCATGAATGACAATGCCCCAAGTTAACCATGAACAGCACTAATTAACCATCAGATTTTCCTAAATTCATTGAATTGGACTCAGCGACGCAACCAAATTATTGTTATCAAGTTCCCTATACGAACAGCATGATATAGATACGTATCAAAGATGTTCTATGAAAATCATAAGCATTGACAAGACATTCGTAACTATGAATAGCATGATACTCCTGCCAGGAATTTACTTAACGTGATCGTGACTAGCAACCTCCACTACTTGTAAATATAAGTTTGTAACTATTAGGTGAAACTCCCTTGTATTTTAGCATCATATTCATGCATGCAAACTAAGTAGACCTCTTTAATCAACATACAAGCATAAGTTCTCAATCAAACAGTTAAGCAAATTGCATTCGCAATTTATGAAACAATAACTGGATGTAATCAACTCATGTCACATATATGTTCATGGCTTTGAATTCAACTCTAGCTAAAACGAAATTAGTTCCTCATGCTTGTAATTAAACAAAGACAATTAAAATTAAACATTGAAAACAAGAGATATAATAGACCTGGAAACGCTCCAACAATCCAACGTCTTGAATGGCAAGCACGGCTCGAGATGGCTCATTCCTTCTCCTTCCTTGCAAAGCTGCGGCACAATGAGGGATTTCTGAGTTTTTGGCACTTGGATGTGTGATGGTGATTGTGGTGAATGGTGGTGTAGTACACGGCAGAATGTGATGTATTTATAGGCTGAAACACACGGGACAAGGTAGTTTTGGAGAAGGATTAAACAATCTAAATCCATAAGGAAAAGGTCAGCTATATGGCAGATACCAAAGAGGAAAAGGAGAGGGAAGCTGCGGCAGATTATGGTTTCTAGAAGGATAGGGTGTGGCAGGTTTTTAGGATAAGGATTAGGCCTTCTAGAACCAAGTTTTAGGTGTCCCAATCTGAAAATAACTCCCCCTTGCAGCTGGAAATAAGGTAGTATAGGATTAGGATAAGATAAGATAATATAAGGTTTGGATAAGATAAGGATAATATAAAGCAGTTTGGATAATGTTTGCTTCTTTTGAGCTGATTCCTTATCTTCAATGTCTTGAATTAATTTCTTCAACTCTTTTGCACACTCCTAGCCTCTCTTGAACTTCAAATTTGTCCATCCACCTTGCTCCATGCATGTGATATCCATTCCAAGCCCAAAACTACTCTAAAATGCTCCAAAACTAACTAAGTCGCATAAATATACTCCTATCAAACTCCCCCACACTTGGCTTTTGCTAGTCCTCGAGCAAAACAAAACAAACAAAACAAAACCTAAACCTTCCAACGTTTGCCTCAGGGATTTCCAATGCAACATGACACATTAAAAATCACTAATTACATAGATTTTAGTCATCCCTACCCTCTAACTCATACTTAATCGCAGTAGCCACCCACTAGCTCTCATTTAATCAAATAAAACAACATTTTGAATGTAGTAAAATGCCTTAGAGAATCCCTCAATTCCTTACCAGATATACACTCTATTTTCACACAGATTTTCTGACTACACTCCCTACACTAAGTATATGTGAGAAGATTGATGTAAACATGTAGACTAACACTCACATATGTCATAACAAAGAAGGCACTTTCTGGAATTATTAATGCACATATGTATATGATCTCATGAACGGAATGCCACTACTTAGAAGCGAGAATCATGGATTCCATATGCTCATACCAATCTCAAACTCCACATATTGAAACACATAACAATCAAGATAGAAGTCTAAGGGTTGTAACGGGGCTAAGGTATTGGCTAACAAAGAAAGGTAAAAGATAAACAAAGGTTTTTAAAGAAATAGTAAGCAAAGCAATGAAATCAACACTTAATATTCACTTTTGAATGCAGCAACCAACTTTAAACACAAAGGGAAGATTCATACAACTTTTAAGGCCAGATTCAAACTTTTGGACCCTTTCTTCAACAACCAATACTTTTGAGTTCATTCTCACTTATTTCAAACTCTTTTTCTTTCTTTCTTTTTTTTCTTTTCTCGTGCCCTCTTCTTTCTTTCTTTGGTACTTAAATGCACCACTATACAAATTCCCAACGAAAAACCTTCCCCCACACTTGTTTTTATGCATAATGTCGATCCAAAGGAATTCCCTCTAAGTCATGCTTCACTATCCTTTAATAACAAGGGTATGGATAGTCCTATACTAGGCTAGGTAAGGATAATGTGGCTAACAAAGAAAATAGGCTAACTGATAGGAGCATATTTGTGCGACTTAGTTAGCTTGTTTCCTTGCATTTACTTAGTTAGTTTCTAGTTATTTTAGTATTTTAAGCTATTTTCGTGTGTTTGTAGGTCCAAAGGGCTAAGGTGGCAAGAAAGTGTATTTTGGTGCATTTTGGAGCTGTTTTGGGCTTGGAATGGATAGCACATGCATGGAGCAAGGCGGATGGACGAATTTCAAGAGCAAAAGAGGCTAGGAATGTGTTAAAGAGATGAAGGAATTAATTCAAGAAAAAGAAGTTAAGGAGCCCAGCAAGAAAGAAGGAATGTTAGCCAAGTTACCTTATTTTGCCCTAACCTTATTCCAATTTTACACTACCTAGGTTCCAGCTGCAAGGAGGATCCCTAATTATATTAGGACACTTAATTACATGGTTCTAGAAGGACAATCCCAGTCAAAGAAGGGTGCCACACCTCCTAAGACCTTTCATATTCCTTGCCGCACAAGGAAGCACCTTGCCCTTTCCTAAACCCTTGCCGCATCTCCATTTCCCTTTCCTTCCCTTCTGCCGCACATTTCTTTCCCTTTCCCTCTTGGATTCTAACATTATTTACCCTTTTTCTTTGACGATTTGGTGTACAAATCTATCTCTAAAATTAATTAGGGCTGTGATTCTCTTACCCTATTAATTCTAAACCCTTGCCGCAACCTTTGGGGGAGCCATTCACTGCCATTCAGACTTTCAGCAATTCTTTCATACAATTCATCACTTAAACCTTCACCTACACTTTGTGCAGCAGCAAAGAAGAAAAAGGAAGACCCTTGGACGTGCTTGCCATTCAAGGTTGGATTGCTGGAACATTCTTAGGTGTAATCCATCTTTTGTTTTCAATGTTTAAATTCAATTGTCTTTTTTTGCGAACATGAGGAGCTAAACTCGTTTTAGCTAGAGGAAAATTCTAAGCCATGGACATATTTGCAATATGAATTGATTACTTCCAGTTGTGATTTCATAAATCGTGAATGCAATTCACTTAACTGTTTGATTCAGAACTTATTCTTGTATGTTGATTAAGGATGCATACTTAGTTTGCATGCATGAATTTGATGCTAGAATATAAGGGATTTTCACCTAATTGTTATGAACTTATATTCGTAAGTAATGGAGGTTGCTAGTCATAATCGTGTTAAGTAAATTCCTGGTAGGAGTATCATGCGGTCATAGTTATGAATGTCTTGTCAATACTTATGATTTTCACAAAGCTTAATGATCTTTGATTGTATTTCTATTATGTTGTTCATGTAGGAAACTATTGAAGAATAATTTGGTTGCTGATGCGTTGTCCATCCAATTCAATGACTTAAGGAAAATATGAGGGTTAATTAGTGTTGTTCACGGTTAATCTGGGGCGTTAAGGTTCATGGTTTACTGGAAAAGCAACTGGAAGTAATCAAGTCATTTTGCAAATATGTTCATGGCTTTGAAATTCCCCCTAGCTAAAAGGAATTTAGCTCCTCATGTTTGCAAAACAAAGATAATTAAACTTAAACAATGAAAACAAAAGTAGAAGACACCTAGAACATTCCAGCAATCCAAACTTGAATGGCAAGCACGTCCAAGGTTCCTTCTCCTTCTTCTTTGCTGCGGCACAAGGTATAGGGGAAGGTTTTAGTGATGAATTGTATGAAGGAATGGCTGAAAGTATGAATGAATGAGTCAGTGGTGTCTAGAGGGTGCGGCAAGGATTTTAAAATTAATAGGGAAAGGTAATCAAAGCCCTAATTAATTTTGGAGACAGATTCCTTCAGGAAAAAGGGTAAGTAAATGTCAGAATCCAAGAAGAAAAGGGAATGTAAGGTGCGGCAGGATTTGGAGGGAAGAGGTATGTGATTTGTGGCACAAAATAGGAAAAGGAATGATCTCCCTTGTGCGGCAAGGAAGGGAGAATGGGAAAGGTGGTGCAGCAACCTCTTAGGATGAAAGGGAAAAGGTTTACATGGTTTAAGAGGTTGACTCTTTGACTTTTAGAAGGCTAAATGTTTTAGGAAAAGGAAAGGTGTTTTGAATATCCTCTGAAAATAGGGAAAGTTTGAATTTAATGTTTCCTTCTTCTAAACTAATTCATTTCTTCAAAATCTTTGACTTAAGTCTTCAAGCACATTCCTAATCCTTCTTGAACTTCAATTCCGTCCATCCACCTTGCTCCAAGCATGTGCTATCCATTCCAAGCCCAAAACTGCTCCAAATTGCACTTTCTTGCCACTTTAGCCATTTAAACCTACAAGCACACGAAAATAGCTTAAAACACTAAAATAACTAAGAACTAACAACATAAATGCCAAGAAACAAGCTAACTAAGTTGCATAAATATGCTCCTATCAAATTCCCCCACACTTAGCTTTTGCTAGTCCTCGAACAAAACAAAACATAGACCTTCCAACATTAGCCTCAGGGATTTCCAGTAGACATGACATGTTAAAAATCATTACTTACACAAACAAGCATTTGAAGGAATTTGAAGTAGTATGTCCATGGAGGATCCAACCAAGCATTTGAAGTAATTTGAAGTAGTATGTTCAAGCATGACTCCAATCAACGTAGATGGCAACATTCTGAAGATGAAAGCTTTTCCATTCTCTCTTTTGGAAAAGGTTAAGGATTGGCTCTACGAACTAGCACCTGGAACCGTCACTTCTTAGGAAAGCATGAAGAGAACGTTCTTAGAGAAATTCTTCCTAACTTCGAGGGTAATTCTTTTAAGGAAGAAGATTAGTAGAATTCAACAAAGCCAAGGAGAATCCTTTCCAGCGTATTATGAGCGTTTCAAGACCCTTGTTGCATCATGCCCTCAACATCAAATGAAGGAAGAGCTTCTACTTCAATATTTCTACGAGGGACTTCTTCCCATTGAGAGACAAATGCTAGATGCCTTGGCAGGTGGTGCTTTGGTTGACAAAACACCGGTTGTTGCAAAGACCTTAATTGCAAATCGAGCTTTGAATGCATAACAATACGAAAGAGTTAGACAAAGGGACACCCCACGGCAACACCAAATTAATGAGGTAAGTTCAATTTCTGAATTGCAATCTCAAATGGCTAATCTTGCTGTTCTTGTATCGCAGATTGCTGAAGGAATGAAAGTGCAAGGACCAAGTGTTTGTGGCATGTGTTCTATGCAAGGACACCTTTCTGAGCAATGCCCTCAATTGATAGAGAATGGAGGATGGGAAAGTGTCAATGTCATCGGGTATCAAGGCCAAAATTAGCCCAAATATGATCCATACGCCAACGCATACAATCCGGGCTGGAGAGATCATCTGAACATGAAATGGAGGGAGCCTCAACAACCTCAACAAGGAGGATTTCGACCACTACCCCCTGGGATGTTTCCAAGGCCATACACACCCACACAATCTCAACCACTTTCAGCCCAAGCCAATTCAGGTTCGTCCATGGATAATGATCAAATTATTCAATTACTAACCACTTTGGCACATGGGCAGCAAAATCAAACCAAAGAAATGCACAATTATGCCAAAGAGGTGAATGAATTGAAGAAACAAATGGGGCAAATGGCATAATTCATGGGCCAATTCAGAGAACAAGGCAAACTCCCTAGTTCAACCATTGTAAATCCAAAAATGAGGTTTTGAAACCGCTAATGCAAGCACTTTAAGGAGTGGCAAGGAAGTTGGAGCCAACCCACAACTATCCAAATCAAGCCAAAATGAGGAAAAGCAGTCGCTGCCTGAGGAAGAGAAAGTGGACCAAACGACGGCAAGGGAAGAACAACCCTTGCCATAGCATCCTAAGCCCCCTAAGCACCCTATGTCGTCCACTTTAACTAATGTAAGTCGAAATTGGATTCCTTCTAACATTATTCCACCAAATGTGCCTTTCCCTCGTAGGTTTTTACAAGCTAGGAATGAAGAGAATGAAAAGGATGTTCTAGAGACCTTTAGGAAGGTGCAAGTCAATATCCCACTCCTTGATGCAATAAAGCAAATTCCAAAGTATGCTAAGTTTTTGAAAAAGCTTTGCACAACAAAGAAACGAATTCAAAAGAAAGAGGTGGTACATGTAAGTGAAAATGTCTCTGCTATGTTGCAAAGAAAACTGCCTCCTAAATGCAAAGATCCAGGTAGTTTCACTATCCCTTGTGTAATTGGTAATACAAGGTTTGAACATGCCATGCTAGATTTAGGTGCATCCATTAATGTCATGCCACATTCTGTTTATGCATCTATGAATTTAGGAGAGCTTAAAAATGATGGAGTTATTATCCAATTAGCCAATCGTTCTAATGCATATCCAAAAGGGGTTTTGGAAGATATTTTGGTGCAGGTTGATCATTTGATATTTCCAGTCGATTTCTATGTGCTTGAGATGGAAGATTCAGCCAATTCTCCACCATTGCCACTCATACTTGGAAGACCATTCATGAAAACAGCCCACACCAAGATTGATGTGGCCAAAAGAGCGTTAACAATGGAGTTTGGTGGTGATATGATTAATTTCAATGTTTTTGAATCTGTTAAGAAACCTAATGATGTTTGTTCTTGTTTTGTCATAGATGTTATTGAAAATATAGGGCAGGAACATTCAGCACCAAGTAAGAATGATGCATTTTGAACCACCAACGAAGAAGGAATTTGAGTGGATTACAAGGATTGCACGACCACAACCCTCTAACCCCCAAATCTGGCCGAGAGCACCACTTGTGGAAGTGTTGACAGTGATGCCACTTCATCGCCGTACATTAGTGAGCCACCTATTCCAATTCCAATTCCCATTTCAACTAATAGGTTGTTACCTTCTTTGGTGCACGTACCAAATCGAACCCAAGGTGGTGGGAGAGTTTACATTGACTTTAGGAAGCTCAACGCCACAATCAGGAATAATCACTATCTCCTTCCGTTCATAGATCCAATGCATGGAAATTATGATGAGCATGTTGTGGATGACATACCCCTCCATGCCATGGGCCATAATGGAGCTTAGAAGAAGTGGTATCGTCCGGCTAGAAAATGTTAAAGAAAGCGTTTCTTGGGAGGCAACCCATGCGTTCAAATAAAGAAGACTTAGGAATCGCTCCACAATCAAATTTACGTTCCTAAACCCTTATCTTTACTGCATTTATTTGGCCATGTTAGTTGTGTTTGTTTGTTTTCTTATGTTAAGTCTATGTTTGAAACATTAAGGACAATGTTTGGTTTAAGTGTGGGGGGGTAAACAAAGTGTTTTTCATTGATTTTCGTGGGATTTTATCACCTATCACTTCTAAGTTGTTTCTCACTGTTTTTGCATGTTTTTAGTGTGTTTTGAAGTGTTTTTATGTGTCTCGAAAGAAAAATACGAAAATTTTGAAAAAAAATTTGAAATAAGTTTTGAAAAACCCAAAAAGAGTCGTTTGTGTGTGTTTGTGTCTTAGGTACCTTCCAACACAATGATGAGGATTTGATTTTTAATTGCATGACTGTTAAAGAAAGTTACGAACATGGATGGAAGTTTGATATGCTCTTTGGTTTATGCTTAGTTGTAGTTGTTGTTTACGAATTCACATGTAATCACAAAGGAAAAAAAAATCAGTTTTTGTAACATGCTTGAAGGATGAAACTCAAACTAATGCTACAACCCTGAGAGACTTGAGCCTCAACTTTGTTTGGACACTTATTAATCTGTGATGTTTTTGTTTTCTAAAGTTGTTGCATGATCTCATTATTTCTTTGCTTGGTTGCTACTTAGAATGCGTTTTCATCATTATAGATCCAAATACTAGAACTCATACCCGTTTCATTCAAAGCATGACATTGAATTGCATAACAAATAAACAAGATGAAGTTGTTTAGTGCACCAAAGCCAAACAGCCGTACCCCCATTTTTCATATGTTTTGTAAGTTTAACCCCGTTGAGCCTTATTTAGCCTATTTTCTTTGTTAGCCCATATTATCCTTACCGAGCCTAGGATAGGACTATCCATACCCTTGTTCGTAAAGGATAATGAAGCATGACTTAAAGGGAATTCCTTTTGATCTACATATTGCAGAAAAACAAGTGTGGGGGAAGGGTTTTCAAAATTTGTGTTTTGTGTGCCAAAGTAAGAGAAAAACATGAAAAGGAAAGAAAAAGAAAGAAAAAGAGTTTGAAAATAAGTGAGATTGAGCTCATAAGTATTGGTTGTTGAAGGAAGGGTCCAAAAGTTTTAATCTGACCCTAAAGTTGCATGAATCTTCCCTTATGTTTAAAGTTAGTTGCTGCATTCAAAAGTGAATTCTAAGTGTTGATTTTATTGCTTTGCTTTACTATTTCTTTAAGAGATCTTGTGTATCCCTAACCTTTCTTTGTTAGCCAAATACTTTTAGCCCCGTTACAACCCTTAGACTTCTATCTTGGCTGTTATGTGTTTCAATATGTGGAGTTTGGGATTGGTATGAGCATATGGAATCCCTGGTTCTCATATCTAAGTAGTAGCATTTCGTTCATGAGATCATATACAAGTTGTATTAATAATTCCAGAAAGTGCCTTCTTTGTTATAACATATGTGAGTGCTTAGTCAACATGTTTACATCAATCTTCTCACATATACCTAGTGTAGGGAGTGTAGTAAAAAATTCTTTCTGAAAATAGAGTGTATATCTGGTAAGGAATTGAGTGAATTCTCTAAGGCATGTTACTACATTCAAAACATTGTTAATTGATTAAATGAGAGCTAGTGGGTGGCTACTGCAATTAAGTATGAGTTAGAGGGTAAGGATGACCAAAATCTATGTAAGTAGTGATTTTTAATATGTCATATTCATTGGAAATCCCTAAGGTAAATGTTGGAAGGTTTAGGTTTTGTTTTGTTTGTTTTGTTTTGCTCGAGGACTAGCAAAAGCTAAGTTTGATAGGAGCATATTTATGCTACTTTGTTAGCTTGTTTATTTGCATTTACTGAGTTAGTTACTAGTTATTTTAGTGTTTTAAGCTATTTTTTTGTGTTTGTAGGTTTAAATGGCTAAAGTGGCGGTTTAAATGGCTAAAGTGGCGGTTTAAATTGCTAAAGTGGCAAGAAAGTGCATTTTGGTGCATTTTGGAGTAGTTTTGGGCTTTGGATGGATAGCTTTTGCAAGGGGCAAGGTGGATGGACGAATTTGAAGTCAGAAGAGGCTAGGAATGTGCTGAAGAGATGAAGGAAATAAATTCAATATAAGGAAGAAAAGGAAATCTTGACCAAATCTTAGTTAAACCTTGACTAAATCTTACCCAATCTTATATTTTCCTAATCTTATCCTACTTTAATTCCTGCTGCAAGGGGGGATTATTTTCAGATTAGGACACTTAACAATATGGTTCTAGAAGCCCTAGCCTTTCCTAAATCCTTGCCGCACCCTACTTACCATTTCTCCACAAAATTTGCCAAGTATCCCTTTCCTATTTCTCATTGATTTCTGATTTTTAATTACCCTTTTCTTGTGGAATGGGAAAGCTAAATCCTTCCCTAAAACTACATCAATGCTGTGCCTTTTAGCCATATAACTACACAATCCCACTGTGCCGCACCATTCCATTCACCCCACATCCATTCACCATTCCATCCTTCACCATAACTCACCTACATCCATCCACCACCACAATTCACCACTCATCCATCATCACAACCCTTGTGCTGCAGCAAAGAAGGAGAAGGAGGACCCTTGAACGTGCTTGCCATTCAAACTCGGATTGTTGGAACGTTTACAGGTGTAGTCTATTCTTTGTTTTCAATGTTTAAGTTTAATTATCGTTGTTTTGTGAACATGAGGAGCTAATCTCCTTTTAGCTAGGGGAAATTCAAACCATGAACATATTTGCAATATGAATTGATTACTTCCAGTTGTGATTTCATAAATCGTGAATGCAATTTACTTAACTGCTTGATTGATAACTTATTCTTGTATGTTGATTAAGGATGCATACTTAGTTTGCATGCATGAATTTGATGCTAGAATATAAGGGAGTTTCACCTAATTGTTATGAACTTATATTCATAAGTAGTGGCGGTTGCTAGTCACGATTGCGTTAAGTAAATTCCTGGCAGGAGTATTATGTTGTTCATAGTTACAAATGCTTTGTCAATACTTATGATTTTCATAGAGCTTAATGATCTTTGATATGTATATCTATTATTCTGTTGATGTAGGGAACTATTGAGGAATAATTTAGTTGCTGATGCGTTGTCCATCCAATTCAATGACTTAAGGAAAATCTGAGGGTTGATTAGTGTTGTTCACGGTTAACCTGGGGCGTTGAGGTTCATGGTTTATTGGAAAAGCAACTGGAAATCAATTTGTATGCAAGTGTGTCATGTGTGGAGAAGAACTCTCTAGCTAGCTTATCACCCATCCATTCACCCTAAATTCGTGCAACTTTGTTTTAGTTTACAATCTGCTTGTTTTTACCTTAATTTCGTCCAAAACCCAATCCCCCTTTAGTTGGTCATTTTTTTTAGTTAGAATCTGTCCAATTTTGTGTCTTTTAGTATTTTGAGTCAAGTTAAGTTTAGAATTCGTCCAGAATCACTCTTAGTTTCTGTTTTGAGTCAATTTGCTTGTTTTGTGCTGTTTTGAGTCATTCTACTTTGTTTTAAGTTATTGGAGTCTAGTTTTCTGTTTTTGAGTCTAGTTTAGTGTTTTAGAGTTTAATTTGAGTAGATTAGCAATCCCTCCTAATTCCCGGCCTAGAACGATGCCTACTTACACATGTACTACAATTGTCAACAAGAGAGTTTAATTTGAGTGCTAGTTTATATCACACCATAAACCAAAGAGCATATCAAACTTCCATCTATGTTTGCAACTTTCTTTAATAGTCATGCAATTAAAAACCAAATCCTCATCATTGTGTCGGAAGGTACCCTAAGACACAAACACACACAAACGACTCTAAAACGACTCTTTTTGGTATTTTTCAAAACTTTTTCCAATTTTTATCAAATTTTCGTATGTTTCTTTCAAAACACATTAAAACAATTCAAAACACACTAAAAATACTTAAAAACAGTGAGAAACAACTTTAGAAGTGATGGGTGATAAAATCCCATGAAAATTAATGAAAAACACTTTGTTTACCCCCCCCCCCAACACTTAAACCAAACATTGTCCTCAATGTTTCAAACATAGATTCACACATAAGCAAACAAACAAACAACACTAACAAACATGACACTAATGGCAACGTAAAAGCAGTAAAGAGAAAGGTTTAGGAACGCAAATCTGGTTGTGGAGCGATTCCTAGGTCTTCCTTATTTGAATGCATAGGTTGCCTCCCAAGCAGCGCTTGCTTTAACATCTTCCAGCCGGATGATACCTCATTCCTTCTAAGCTTCATTGGAGCCCACGGCATAGAGGAGTATGTCCTCCACAACAGGCTCCTCGAAAGTCTCATAGTAAGGCTTCAAACAGTGCCTGTTCACTTTGAATTCTTGTCCGGTCTTGAAACTTTGAATTTGGACTGCACTATAAGGAAAAACATTATTAACAACAAAAGGACCAACCCACTTAAAACGTAACTTACCAGGAAACAAATGAAGGCGGGAATTGAAAAGTAACACTTGCTGCCCTATGGAGAATGTCTTGCTACGAATCATCTTGTCATGGAATGCCTTTGTCTTTTCCTTGTAATTTCGAGCCTTCTCATAAGCCTCGTGCCTAATCTCTTCAAGTTCATTCAATTGAAGCTTCCAATGAATGCCAGCCACATCAATGTCCATGTTGAATGTTTTGACAACCCAATGCGCCTTGTGCTCTAATTCCACGGGAAAATGGCATGGTTTGCCATATATGAGCCGAAATGGAGACATCCTAATTGGTGTTTTGTAGGCCATACGATATGCCCATAATGCATCATCCAAACCCAATCCCCAATCTTTCCTAGTTGGCCCAACTGTCTTCTCCAAAATCTGCTTGATTTCTCTATTCGAAACCTCGGCTTGGCCACTTGTTTGGGGATGATAAGGTGTCAAAACCTTATGTGTGACATTGTACTTCTTATGCAGCGCCTCGATGGTTCAATTACAAAAGTGAGAGCCTCCATCACTGATAAGTACTCGCGACATTCCAAACCTTGCAAACATGTTAGTTTTAACAAAATCTGGTAGCACTTTGGAATCATTAGTACGGGTGGCTTTTGCTTCCACCCATTTCGAAACATAATCCACAGCAAGTAAAATATAATTGAAACCATGAGATGAAGGAAAAGGACCCATGAAATCAATACCCCAAACATCAAAAATTTCAACAACCAAGATAGAGGTTTGCGGCATTTGATCTTTTGCAACTATATTTCCCGTTCTTTGACAACGATCACAAGTCATACAAAAGGTTCCAGCATCCTTAAAGATAGTAGGCCAATAAAATCGACATGCAAAAACCTTAAGTGTTGTGCGTTGTGTGCCAAAGTGTCCTCCACATGCATTAGTGTGACAGAAAGTTAAAATTGAATTAAACTCCGAATCATGCACACACCTATAAAGAATCTGATCAGGGAAATATTTCCACAAATAAGGGTCATCCTACACATAAAATCGTGCATCCTTTTTAAGTTTATCATGTTGGTGCTTGTTTAGGGTGCTTGGAACTTGTTTAGACACCAAATAATTCACTAAATCAGCATACCATGGCTCACTTACCTTAATGGACAGCAGCTGCTCGTCTGAGAACGTTTATGAGAAGGGTAATGGCTCCTCATCGTGCACTAAACGGCTCAAGTGATTAGCCACCACATTTTCACTTCTTTTATTGTCTCGGATTTCCACATCAAACTCTTGAAGAAGAAGCATCCAGCGAATAAGCCTTGGCTTGGCTTTCTTCTTCATCAGCAAATACTTCGAAGCTGCATGATCAGTGTAGATTATAACTTTAGTACCAAGTAAATAAGAAGGAAACTTATCTAAAGTAAACACAACAGCATGAAGTTCTTTTTTAAAGGTGGAGTAGTTTAATTGAGCATCATTCAAGGTCCTTGAGGCATAGTAAATGACGTAAGGCTTCTTGTCCTTCCTTTGTCCCAAAACAGCCCCTAAAGCATAATCTAAAGCATCGCATATGAGCTCAAAAGGAAGGCTCCAATCTGGTAGAGTGATGACAAGGGCCGAAGTGAGCAATTCCTTAAGGTGATTGAAGGCCTTCTCGCATTCCTTGCTGAACTCAAAGGGCATATCATTTTGAAGAAGACAGCAAAGTGGTTGGGATATCTTGGAAAATTCCTTGATGAATTGTCGATAAAATCCTGCATGTCCAAGAAAAGAACGAACCTTTCTCACCGAAGTAGGTGAGGGTAAGTAGCGTACAAGATCTATTTATGATTTATCAACCTCAATTCCCTTTTTTGAAACTATATGACCTAAAACTATGCCTTGTTTTACCATAAAATGACATTTTTCCCAATTTAAATCAAGGTTAGTTTCAATGCATCGTTTCAAGATTAAAGTGAGATTAGTTAAACAACCATCAAAAGAGTCACCAAAAACACTAAAATCATCCTTGAAAACCTCAATAATCTTCTGAACATAATCTGAAAAGATACTTACCATGCATCTTTGAAAAGTGGCTGGTGCATTACATAAACCAATTGGCATTCGACGATAAGCAAAAGTACTAAACAGACAAGTAAAAGTGGTATTTTCTTGGTCGTCTGGAGCTATCACAATCTGATTATATCCCGAATAACCATCAAGAAAGCAATAAAAAGAATGACCGGCTAACCTTTCAAGCGTTTGATAAATAAACGGCAAAGGGAAGCAATCATTCCTTGAAATGGCGTTGAGCTTCCTATAATCGATGCAAACTCGCCAACTTGTTAGGATACGGGTGGGTACAAGCTTGTTCTCTAGATTCCTTTGGAACACATTGAACCGATGAAACCCAACGACTATCTGAAATTGGGTAGATCACGCCACAATCAAGAAGCTTGATGATCTATTTCTTCACAACTTCCATCATTGAAAGGCTGAGTCGGCGTTGAGCTTCTCGAGATGGTTTAGCCCCCTCTTTAAGAAGTATGCGATGCATGCATGTTGTGGGGCTTATTCCCTTGATGTCGGCCAAGGTCCATCCAATGGTTGTTTTGTACTTCTTCAACACCATCACCAACTTCTCTTCCTCTTATGCCGTGAGTGTGGAAGACACTATGACCAGCAAAGTCTCTTTGTCTCCCAAGAAAACGTACTTTAAATGATTTGGTAATAGTTTAAGCTCAAGGGACGGTGCCTGAATAACTGAGGGTAACAACTTATTAGTGGAAACGGGAATTGGACTTGGATTTGGAGACTTAACTTCATGCTTCGGCAAGGATTCAAGGGCAGCCACCATCTCAGTCTACTCTTCACAGCTAGGCACCGCCAAGCCCTCCTCATGCATGTCGTGGGTGTGCTTGCTCCCTGCCTCATTGTTTTCGAATACCATTCCTTTTGTAATGGTCGTTTTAAGGGCATCTTTATTTAAGTCTTCAAGATATTCATGTGCCAATGAATCAATTATATCAATAGAAAAACAAGAATGACCATCATTAGGATATCTTATAGTTTCAGAAATATTAAAATCAATGACTTCCCCATCGAATTCCATTGTCAACGTTCCTTTGAATACATCAATCTTGGTTCGGGCTGTTTTCATGAATTGTCGCCCAAGCAAGATTGGCAATCGAGTAGCATGAGTCGAATCCTCCATTTCTAACACATAGAAATCTGCTGGGAATATCAGTTGATCAATCTGCACCAAAACATCTTCCAAAACTCCTTTCGGATATGCATTAGAACGATCAACCAATTGAATAATAACACCATCATTTTTAAGTTCTCCCAAGTTCATAGATGCATAAATGGAGTATGGCATAACATTAATGGAAGCCCCTAAATCTAACATGGCATGTTCAAACTTAGTTTTGCCAATAACACAAGGAATTGTAAAACTACCGGGATCTTTGCATTTAGGGGGCAGTTTTCGTTGCAAGACGGCTAAAACATTCTCATTTACCCAGGCCACCTCTTTGTTCAAAATTCTCTTCCTTGTTGTGCAAAGCTCTTTAAAAAACTTGGCAGACCTTGGAACTTGCTTGATTACATCAAGGAGCGGAATATTGACCTGCACTTTCCTAAACGTCTCAAGAATGTCCTTTTCAGCCTCTTCATTCTTTGATTGCATGAACCTACGAGGGAAAGGTACATTCGGAGGAATAACATTAGAAGAAATCGAATTTGGAACAACCTTACCTTTATTGGCCGAGGGTTTGTCATTGTCCTCCTCCTCGATCCACAGCTTTTCATCTTCCTTTGGACTTGATTTGGATGGTTATGGGTCTGTTCCAACCTCCTTGCCACTTCTCAACATGATTGCTTTGGCGGAATCAAATCCTCCTTTTGGATTGACAATGGTTTAGCTTCGTAGTTTGCCTTCTTCTCTAATTTGTCCCAAGAATTCTGCTTTTGCCCCATTTGTTTCTTTATGTCGGCCATCTCCGTGGCTTGGTTTTGGTACCCCTGTGTCAAAGTAGTTAGTATTTTAAGCGTATTATCCTCATACATTGACACACCTGAATTGGATTGGGCAGATTGTTGTTGGGACTGAGTTGGTGCGAATGGCCTTGGATAAAAACTCGGAGGTTGCTGTCTAAATCCACCTTGTTGTTGAGGTTGTTGAGGCTCCTTCCACTTGAAGTTTGGGTGATCTCTCCAACTCGGATTGTAAGTATTGGAGTATGGATCATTCATTGGCTGATTTTGGGCTTGAAAGCCAATGACGTTGGCACTTTCCCATCCCCCATTCTCTATTAATTAAGGGCATTGCTGAGAAAGGTGCCCTTGCACAGTACACACGCCATAAACACTTGGTCCTTGCACAGTGAGATTAGCCATTTGAGATTGCAATTCGAAAATTGAACTTACCTCATTAACTTGGTGTTGCCGTGGGGTGTCCCTTTGTCCAACTCTTTCATATTGTTGTGCATTCAAAGCTCGATTTGCAATTAAGGTCTTTGCAGCAACCGGTGTTTTGTCAACCAAAGCACCACCTGCCGAGGCATTTAGAATTTGTCTCTCAATGGGAAAAAGTCCTTCGTAGAAATATTGAAGCAGAAGCTCTTCCTTCATTTGATGTTGAGGGCGTGATGCAACAAGGGTCTTGAAACGCTCATAATACGCTGGAAATGATTTTCCTTGGCTTTGTTGAATTTCGCTAATCTTTTTCCTCAAAAGAATTACCCTCGAAGTTGGCAAGAATTTCTCTAAGAACGCTCTTTTCATGCTTTCCCAAGAAGTGACGGTTCCAGGTGCCAATTCGTACAACCAATCCCTAGCCTTTTTCCAAAAGAGAGAATGGAAAAGCTTTCATCTTTAGAATATTCCCATCGACGTTAATTGAGGTCATGCTTGAACATACTACTTCAAATTCCTTCAAATGCTTGTTTGGATCTTCCATGGACAGCCCATGGTATTTGGGAATATGATGCAGCAAGCTAGACTTCAATTCAAACTCATCGGTCTTCTCTTGAGCCGCCCTAGGATATTGAATGCATAAGGGCACGGTATTGTCTAATCCCGAGGCTGAAAGCTCCTTGATTGTTCGATTGTCTATTGCCATGTCTTGTCCTTCCTTTTCCTCTTCGTCAAACTCAGATTCAGAGCTAGAACTAGGTGGGCTAGGTTCTGGCTCCTTCCTCTTCCTTCTCAAAGTTCGTTCAAAATTGTCGTCAAACTCCAAGATGTGTTCACGAACAAGTTGAGAACTTCGAGTCATAAACTAGTACCTAAAACGAAGAAAACAAAATAAAAACACAAACAGAAACACTGGGGATTAGCAAATTTGCTAATCCTCGGCAACGGCGCCAAAAATTTTGTGTGATATAAACTAGCACTCAAATTAAACCCTTTTATTGACAATTGCAGTAAAGATGTAAGTCGGGATCGTTCTAGGCCAGAGATTAGGATGGATTGCTAATCTATTAAAAACTGACTCAAAAACACAGAAAGGAAATTTAAAAACAGAAAACTAGACTTTAAGACACTTAACTAGACTATTATGACTCAAAACAAGCTAAACAAACACAAAAGTGCACAAAACAATGAAATAAACTCAAACTAGACACTTAAGGGTGATTTGGACGAATTTCTAACTTAACTTGACTTAAAACACTTAAAACAAAAGTTTAGATAGATTTTAACTAAATTGACACAACAAAGTAAAGAGGATTGGGTTTTTGACGAAATTAGAACTTAAACAAACAGATTATGAAACTAAACAGAAAAGGCATGAAATTGAGATAATTTGAATGGTAAAAGGCTAGCTAGAGGGTTCTTCTCCACATATGACACATATGCATACAAATTGATTTCCAGTTGCTTTTTCAATAAATCATGAACCTCAATGCCCCAAGTTAACTGTGAACAGGACGCATTAACCCTCAGATTTTCCTAAATTGATTGAATTGGATGGATAACGCATCGGCAACCAAAATATTCTTCAATAGTTCCCTATATGAACAGCATAATAGAAATACAATCAAAGATCATTAAGCTTTGTGAAAATCATAAACATTGACAGAGCATTCATAACTATGAACAACATGATACTCCTGCCAGGAATTCACTTAACGCGATCGTTTATAAGCGACCTCCACTACTTGTAAATATAAGTTTGTAACTATTAGGTGAAACTCCCTTATATTTAGCTTCAAATCCCTGCATGCAAACTAAGTGTGTGATGCGATGTAAAACAGCACACAAATTAAACCCTCTTGTTGACAGTTGTAGTAAATATGCAAGTAGGGATCGTTCTAGGCCGGGGATTAGGAGGGATTGCTAATCTACTTAAAATTGACTCAAAAACACAAAACTAAACTTAAAAACACTTAACAAGACTCATAAGACTCAAAACAAACTTAAAAGACTCAAAATAGCTTTAAACAACCAAAAAGACTCAAAACAGACACTAGGGACTGATTTTGACGAATTCTAGACTAGTAAGACACAAAACACTAAATCGGACAGATTTAAACACACTTCTAACTAATCTAACACACTTAATTAAAGGGGAATTAGGTTTGAACGAAATTACAGTAAAAACAAGCAGAAAGTAGAACTAGACAGATTTGCACGAAATTGGGTGAATTGATGGATAATGGACTAGCTAAAGGGTTCTTCTCCACACATGACACACTTGCATACAAATCGATTTCCAGTTGCTTTTTCAATAAACCATGAACCTCAACGCCCCAAGTTAATCTTGAACGCACAAATTAACCATCAGATTTTCCTAAAGTCATTGAATTGGATGAACGCATCTGCAACCAAATTATTCTTCAATAGTCCCTTACATGAACGCATAATAGAGATACATATCAAAGATCATTAAGTTCTATGAAAATCATAAGCATTGACAAGGCATTCGTAACTATGAACGCATGATACTCCTGCCAGGAATTCACTTAACGTGATCGTTTATAAGCGACCTCCACTACTTGTAAATATAAGTTTGTAATGATTAGGTGAAACTCCCTTATATTCTAGCATCAAATTCATGCATGCAAACTAAGCGGGCCCTTTTAATCAACATACAAGAATAAGTTATCAATCAAGCAGTTAAGTAAATTGCATTCACAATTTATGAAATCACAACTGAATGTAATCAATTTATATTGCAAGTATGTTCATGGTATTGAATAGCCCCGTAGCCAAAAGGGCTTAGTTCCTCATAATCGCAAAACAAAGGTAAACAGATTTATACATTGAAAAAACAAAAGAAAGAAAACACCTAAACGCTCTAGCGATCCAAATTAATGCCAAAACGTCCAAAAGCTCTCCTTCTTCTCCTTTGCTACGGCACAAGGGTATGGTGGTGAGTTTTAGTGGTGATTTGTGGTGGTGGATGGATGTAGGTGTGTTATGGTGAAGGATGGAGGGTGGTTGGTGTCTTTTTGGTGCGGTAGAATGCAATATTTTTTAGGGCAAGGAAAGAGCACGACTTATTTAAATTGGGAATGGTTTAGGACTCCAAATCCTCCAAGAAAAGGGTAACATATCAGAATCCCAAGATGAAAAAGGGTAAGTAGGGTGCAGCAGGTCCTAGAGAGAAAGGGAAAGGCAATTATGTGGCAGATTTTGGAAGAAAGGGTAAGTAGGTGCAGCAAGGGTTTAGGAAAGGTTTTAGGACTTCTAGAACATTTATTTAAGTGTCCTAAATTAATTTGAGATCCTCCTTGCAGCTGGAAATTAAGTAAATTCGGATTAGGACCAAATCAGGAAACTTGGCTAACATTCATTCTTCTAAACTAATTCCTTTCTTCAAAATCTTTGACTTAAGTCTTCAAGCACATTCCTAATCCTTCTTGAACATCAATTTCGTCCATACACCATGCTCCAAGCATGTGATATCCATTGCATGCCCAAAACTGCTTCAAAAGGCACCAAAATGCACTTTCTTGCCACTTTAGCCTTTTGGACCTACAAACACACAAAAATAGCTTAAAATACTAAACTACCTAAGAACTAACAACCTAAATGCAAGGAAATAAGTTAACCAAATCGCATAAATATGCTCCTATCAGTGTGCACCCTCAATCGACATAAAAGAATAAGTTATCAATCAAGCAGTTAAGCAAATTGCATTCACAATTTATGAAATCCCAACTGGAAGTAATCAATTCATATTGCAATTATGTTCATGGCTTTGAAATTGTCGCTAGCTAAAAGGAATTTAGCTCCTCATGTTCGCAAAACAAAGATAATTAAAGTTAAACATTGAAAACAAAAGTAGAAGACAACTAGAACACTCCAGCAATCTAAACTTGAATGGCAAGCACGTCCAAGGTTCCTTCTCCTTCTTCTTTGCTGCGGCACAAGGCATGGGTGAAGGTTTTAGTGATGAATTGTATGAAGGAATGGTTGAAAGTATGAATGAATGAGTCAGTGGTGTCCATCCACCTTGCTCCATATGCAAGCTATCCATTCCAGCCCAAAATTGCTCCAAAATGCTCTAAATTGCATTCTTGCCACTTTTGCCAATTGGACCTACAAACACACGAAAATAGCTTAAATCACTATAATAAATGGAAACTAACTAAGTAAATGCAAGGAAACAAGCTAACAAAGTCGCATAAATATGCTCCTATCAAATTCCCCCACACTTAGCTTTTGCTAGTCCTCGAGCAAAACAAAACAAACAAAACATAACCTAAACCTTCCAACAATTGCCTCAGGGATTTCCAATCAAACACGAACCTTCCAACAATTGCCTTAGGAATTTCCAATCAAACACGACATGTTAAAAATCACTACTCCCACAGATTTTGGCCATCCCTACGCTCGAGCTCATACTTAATCGTAGTTGCCACTCACTAGCTCGCATTTAATCAATTAAAACAACATTTTTTTGAATGTAGTAACATGCCTTAGAGAATCCCTCAATTCCTCACCAGATATACACTCTATTTTCATACAGATTTTTTGACTACACTCCCTACACTAAGTATATGTGGGAAGATTGATGTAAACATGTAGACTAAACACTCACATATGTTATAACAAAGAAGGCACTTTCTGGAATTATTAATACAAACGTGTATATGATCTCATGAACGGAATGCTACTACTTAGAAGCAAGAACCAGGAATTCGATATACTCATGCCAATTTGAAACTCCATATATTGAACACACAACAATCAAGCTTGAAATCTAAGGTTTGTAATGAGGCTAAGGTATTGGCTAACAAAGAAAGGTAAAGATAAACAAGAGTTCTTAAAGCAATAGTTAAGCAAAGCAATGAAATCAACACTTAGAATTCACTTTTGATTGCAGAAACCAACTTTAAACACAAAGGGAAGATTCAATCATCACTTAGGGCCAGATTCAAACTTTTGGACCCTTTCTTTGACAACCAATACTTTTGAACTCAATCTAACTTCTTTTCAACCTTTTGCTTCTTTTTCAGCACAACTTTTTCTTTCCTTTTTCTTTTTCCACGTTTTTTTTTCCTTTTCTTCTTTTGAACACAAAACGTACTTCTTCAAAGACAAATTCTTCCCCCACACTTGTTTTTCTGCAAATTGTACATCAAAAGGAATTCCTCTAAGTCATGCTTCACTATCCTTTAAGAACAAGGGTATGGATAGTCCTATACTAGGCTAGGTAAGGATAATGTGGCTAACAAAGAAAATAGGCTAAATAAGGCTCAACGGGGTTAAACCTACAATACAAATGCAAAGGGATAAGGTTTTTTGGCTCTGGTTTTAACTAACAACTTCATCTTGTTATTTGTTATGCAATCAATCTTATGCTTTGAATGAAACGGGCATGAGTTCTAGTATTTGGATCTATAATGATGAAAACGCATTCTAAGTAGCAACCAAGCAAAGAAATAATGAGATCATGCAACGACTTTAGAAAACAAAAACATCACAGATTAATAACTCTCCAAAAGAAGTATAAGCTCAAGTCTCTCAGGATTGTAGTGTTAGTTTTGAGTTTCTTCCTTCAAGCATGTTACAAAAACTGATTTTTTTTCCTTTGTGATTACATGTGAATTCGTAAACAACAACTACAACTAAGCATAAACCAAAGAGCATATCAAACTTCCATCCATGTTTGTAACTTTCTTTAACAGTCATGCAATTAAAAACCAAATCTTCATCATTGTGTTGGAAGGTTCCCTAAGACACAAACACACAAAAATGACTCTAAAACAACTCTTTGGGTTTTTCAAAACTTTATCGATTTTTTTTTCAAATTTTCAGATTTTCTACTATAGGACACAAAAAAAAAAACACTTCAAAACACACTAAAAACACTTAAAATAGTGAGTAACAACTTTAAAAGTGATAGGTGATAAAAACCCACGAAAATCAATGAAAAACACTTTGTTTACCCCCCTCCCCCACACACTTAAACCAAACATTGTCCTCAATGTTTCAAATATAGAGTACACACGCAAGCAAGCAAACAACACAACTAACAAGCATGACAATTATGGCAAAGTAAAAGAAATAAAGAGTAGGGTTTAGAAACGTAAATCTGGTTGTGGAGCCGGAGATTCCTAGGTCTTCTTTATTTGAACGCATGGGTTGCCTCCCAAAAAGCGCTTGCTTTAACGTCTTCCAGCCGGACGATACTTCCATTCAAACTCCCCTAGGTCCCATGGCATGGAATTGATCTTTGAATGGAAGGTGATACTTGAAATGATCCAGCAATGGTTTAAATTCTAGAGTGGGTCCCTGAATCATTAACAACATGTAAGTATAAAACGAAATTGAAATTCGGGGAGGTGGCTTACCTATGTGCTCCAACAAGAACTCAATGACAAACACCACTTTGAAAGTTTCAGAAATTGCATCCTTGCCGCACCATTGAAAGAAAGATTTAGGATTGTTGTACTCGGCCAGATTTAGTGCTTTGAGGGTTGTGACTTGTCTCGTGTCATAAAATCCAACTTCTTTGGGAATTGTTGCCTCAAGTATATTGTCTTTGATGAATTCTAGACATTCCCCAGCCACTTCTTTCTCTTGAATCTTTGGAAAGGTTTCGAAGATGTCTTTTTTTCCCTCTTCTTTCTTGGATTGCAAAAACCTCCAGGGAATAGGTACATTTGGTGGAATAGGGTTAGAAAGAATTGAATTCGGATCAACCTTACCTGAATTGGGTGGCATAGGGGCTAGGGTGGCTGGGACAATAGGATTAAAGACGATTAGGTGTTGCGGCAAGGCTTCTTCTAAGCTTGTCTTGGCTGAATCTTCCTCATTCTTTTCGAACAACAACTCTTTGTCCACTTCTAGGGTATGTTTGGACATTTTTGGTTCAGCACCAACCTCCATACCACTTTCCAAAGTGATAGCTTCATCGATTTCAATAGTTGAGTTGGAGAGTTCACTTTGTTCTTGCATTTGCCTCATGAATTCCGCGATCTCTCCCATTTGATTCTTGAATTCACTCATCACTTGGTCTTGATTTTGTGCTTCCTGTGTCAATGAGGTGAGTAATTGAATAACTTTGTCATTCTCCAAAGATATACCAGAATTTGGTTAGGCCGAATGTGGTTAAGGCTGTGGTGGTTCATATGGCCTTTGATAGATCTCCTCAGATGGCTGCCAATATCCTTCTTGATCCTGAGTCAAAGAAGTTAGTGCTTGAAGAATTTCATCATAATCCATGAACGAACCTGAATTTGGTTGGACAGATTGTGGTGGAGGTTGTGGTGGCTGCATAGGTCTTGAATAGAACTTCTCAGATTGCTGCCAATATCCGTCATGTTGAAATTGTTGAGGTTCCATCCACATAAAATTTGAATAATCTCTCCAATCTGAATTGTAAGTGTTGGAAAACAGGTTGTGCCTTGATTGATTATGATCTTGATAACCCCAGGTATTGACATTCTCCCAACCTCTTTAGGGACGTTGATTTGCTTGATATTCTTGCCTATAAGACGCACCAAATGTAGGGACACTTTGCCTTGTGGTCCTTTCGACATATTGCAACAACTGAGAAGTAAGATTCACCATTTGATCTTGAAGATTAGCAATTGCCATGTCTTACTTCTCTAGTACCTAAAGTCAAAGAAAACTAAATCAAATATCAAAAGTAAAATAAAATAAAAAAACTGGGGGATTAGCAAATTTACTAATCCCTGGCAATGGCGCCAAAATTTGATGTGTTATAAACTATCACACAAATTAAACCCTCTTATTGACAATTGTAGTAAAGATGTAAGTAGGATCATTCTAGGCTGGGGATTAGGAGGGATTGCTAATCTACTCAGATTAAACTCTAAAACACTAAACTAGACTCAAAATCAGAAAACTAGACTCTAATAACTTAAAACAAACTAGAATGACTCAAAATAACACAAAACAAGCAAATTGACTCAAAACAGACTCTAGAGAGTGATTTGGACGAAAATTAAACTAAGTAGACTCGAAATCCTAAATAGGGATTGTTTTTTACGAAATTAACTAAAACTAAGCAAATTAAAGAAACAAACTTTAAAAGATACGAATTTGGGTGAATGAAAGGGTGAAAAGCTATTTAGAGGGTCCTTCTCCACACATGACATATATGCATACAAATCAATTTCCAGTTATTCTTCCGATAAACCATGAATGACAATGCCCCAAATTAATTGCATCGCACAAATTAATTCTCAGATTTTCCTAAGTTCATTGAATTGGATGGAAAACGCATCAGCAACCAAATTATTCTTATCAAGTTCCCTATATGAACAGCATGATAGAGATACATGTCAAAGATCATTAAGTCCCATGAAAATCATAAGCATTGACAAGGCATTCGTAACTATGAAAAGCATGATACTCCTGCCTAGGATTTACTAAACATATGAAAAGGGGGGTACGGCTGTTTGGCTTTGGTTCACTAAACAACTTCATCTTGTTTATGTGTTATGCAATTCAATGTCATGCTTTGAATGAAACGGGTATGAGTTCTAGTATTTGGATCTATAATGATGAAAACACATTCTAAGTAGCAACCAAGCAAAGAAATAATGAGATCATGCAACGCCTTTAGAAAACAAAAGAATCATAGATTAATAACTCTCCAAAAGAAGTATAAGGTCAAGTCTTTCAGGGTTGTAGCGTTAGTTTGAGTTTCTTCCTTCAAGCATGTTACAAAAACTGATTTTTTTTCCCTTTTTGTGATTACATGTGAATTCGTAAACAACAACTACAACTAAGCATAAACCAAAGAGCATATCAAACTTCCATCCATGTTCATAACTTTCTTTAACAGTCATGCAATTAAAAACCAAATCCTCATCATTGTGTTGGAAGGTACTCTAAGACACAAACACACAAAAACAAACTCTAAAAACGACTCATTTTGGCCTTTTCAAATCTTTTTTCAATTTTTTTTTTCAAATTTTCGTATTTTTTGTCAAGACACATAAAACACTTCAAAACACTTCAAAACAACCTTAGAAGTGCAAGGTGATAAAATCCCATGAAATTTGCATGAAAAGTACCTGTTTACCCCCCCTCCCCCGCCCAAAACACTTAAACCAAACATTGTCCTCAAAGTTTCAAACATAGACTCACACATAAGCAAACAAACAAACAACGAACTAATCATGGCAAAATAAGTGCAGTAAAGAGAAATGTTTAGGAACACAAATCTGGTTGTGGAGCGATTCCTAGGTCTTCCTTATTTGAATGCATGGGTTGCCTCCCAAGAAGCTCTTGCTTTAACGTCTTCCAGCCGGACGATACCTCCAATTAAGCTTCATTAGACGCCACGACATAGAATTGATCTTTGAATGGAAGGTGATACTTGAAATGATCCAACAATGGTTTAAATTCTAGAGTGGGTGCCTGAATCATTGAAATCAACATGTTAGTATAAAAGAAAATTGAAATTCGAGGAGGTGGCTTACCTATTTGCTCTGACAAAAAATCAAGGACAAACACCACTTCTTTAAAAGTTTCAGGAATGTTGGACTTGGCCATATTTAATGTGAGGGTTGTGACTTGTCCTGTGTCATAAAATCTAACTTCTTTGGGAATTGTTGTCTCAAGTATATCCTCTTTGATGAATTCTAGACATTCCCCAGCCACTTCTTTCTCTTCATTCTTTGGAAAGGTTTCGAAGATGCCTTTCTCACCCTGTTATTCCTTGGATTACATGAACCTGCGAGGAAAAGGTAAATTTGGTGGAATAGGGTTAGAAATAATTGAATTTGGACTTACCTTGGTTGTAGTGGACGGCATAGAGGGCATATGGGGCTGTGGTAAGGGTGTTAGGGCTAGGATAGGCTGGGGCAAGGGTGTTTCTTCCCTTGTTGTGGCCTTGTTATCCTCCTCTTCTTCGAGCAGTAGTTGTTCATCCATGTTTTCGCTTGGTTTGGACGTCTTGGGTTCATCTTCAACCTCCATGCCACTTTCCAAAGTGATAACTTCAGCGATTTCAACATCTCCCATCGAATTAACAATAGTTGAGTTGGAGAGTTCGCTTTGTTCTTGAATTTGTACCATGATTTCTACCGTCTGCCCCATTTGCTTCTTCAATTCATCCATCATTTGGTCTTGATTTTGTAATTCCTACGCCAAAGAAGTTAGTACATCATGAATTTGAGCACAATCTATTGACGAACCTGAATTCGGTTGAAATTGTTGCCGGGTAGGTTGTGGTGGTTGCATAGGCGTTGTATAGAACTCTTCATATGGCTGCCACTATTCTCCTTGTTAAGCCTCATTGGCTTGGTTTTGTGAGCCCTGTGCCAAAGAAATTAATTCATCAAGAATTTGATCATAATCTATTGACGAACCTGAGTTTGGTTAGGCATATTGTATATGAGGTTGTGGTGGTTGCGCAGGTCTTGAATAGAACTCCTCATATGGCTTCCCATATCCTTCGTGTGGAATTTGTTAAGATTCCCACCACATAGAGTTTGAATGATCACTCTAATCTGAATTGTACATGTTGGATAACAAATTGTTCCCTGATTGATTATGATCTTGATAACCCCAGGTATTGACATTCTCCCAACCTCTTTGTGGATGTTGATTTGCTTGATATTCTTGCCTATAAGACGCACCAAATGTAGAGACACTTTGCCTTCCAGTCCTTTCGACATATTGCGACAACGGAGAAGTAAGATTCGCCAATTGAGCTTGAATGTTAACAATTGCCATATCTTACTCCTCTAGTACCTAAAATGAAAGAAAACTAAATAAAAAACATAAGAAAAACAAAAATAGAACAAAAGGGGATTAGCAAAGTTGCTAATCCTCGGCAACGGCGCCAAAAACTTGATGTGATATAAACTAGCACTCAAATTAAACCCTCTTGTTGACAATTGTAGTAGATATGTAAGTAGGGATCGTTCTAGGCCGAGGATTAGGAGGGATTGCTAATCCACTGACTCAAAAACAGAAAACTAGACTCTAATAACTTAAAACAAATTAGAATGACTCAAAACAGCACAAAACAAGCAAATAGACTCAAAACAGACACTAAAGGGTGATTTGGACGAATTTCTAACTTAACTTGACTCAAAACACTCAAAGACACATGTTTGGACATATTCTAACCTAATTGACACAACAAAGTAAAGGGGATTGGGTTTTGGACGAATTTAAAGTAAAACAAGTAAACTAAAAACTTAAACAGATTTTAGCATGAAATTGGGTAAACTGATGGGTGATACGGCTTATCCAGGTTCTGGTTCCCTCTGTGGCTAGAGAGTTCTTCTCCACACATGACACACTTGCATACAAATTGATTTCCAGTTGCTTTTCCAATAAACCATGAATCTTAACGCCCTAAATTAACCATGAACTGCACTAATTAACCTTCAGATTTTCCTAAGTTCATTGAATTGGACTATGCGCCGACAACCAAATTATTCTTCCCAAGTTCCCTACATGACCTACATAACAGAGATACAAGCAAAGAACATTAAGCTCTGTGAAAATCATAAACATTGACAAGGCACTCGTTGTTGGAAATGTGCCCTAAAACAAATCATATGATGACACTTTACGGACATTTCACATGTTAAACTAATCTAGTTTTATATATAAAGGGCAAAGATTATTGTTTTAAACCGTCTCATATAAATGTTATATGCTTAAACGATAAGTCCAAGGAATATGTAATAGGGAGAATGTGATCTAAAGAAGTTAGATTCATGAGACCATTCTCTTTCGTATACATATCCTAAAAGTTCCTGATCATAGGATTGCCAATTGGGCATTGACAGTACGTTAAGATCAGTATGTGCTATGTCTTCTCTTAGAGAGAGTGACTAGTCTCGAGTCAATGGTGTGACTGACACCAAGACAAGTACGTAGGTGCTCAATAGAGAATGAGTCCACTGAACGCGATCAATGAGGAGTTCTCATACTCATGTCACATGCGAACTCATGGTTGGGATAATGCGAAGTAGTCATTTGACCTCAGGCATCATAGTTGTCTTATGGTTAGGTCCTTGATCTTTGACTATGTCAAAGTCACTCCGTCAAAGACTGTCCATGGCATAGTTGGGGTTAAGCCACTTAGCCATGGAGGCAAGTGAATGCGTAACAAGGGATCCCTAACCTTCAAACATTGAGGGAGAATACTCTATGATATGATTAAGAATCTCTGGCCAGTGTATGAATGAGATTTAGGAAGTCGTTCCAAATCACATTGAAGGTAATCATATAAGTAAGAGAATCACATTGGATAGTAGACATGAATAAACTATCAAACCAAACAATGTGGTTAAGAGTATTGTATTAGAGAAAAACCGTATTGCATTGTAATCCCAAACTGAATAGGTTCTCCAACCTCTTTTGATTAGCTTGGGTAGCCATGACACACTGCTAGGTGTCACTCATGGCTTCTGGAAGCCCTGAAGATGTATAATCACTAAAGGGAGAATTGAAAGTAAGTTTCAATTCACAATTGATTAGTAAGAGTTCTAATCGCCCATTGCCTCGCTAAAAGGAACCTAATGGATCGCACATCGTGTAAGGTAAGGATTGAAGGATATAATGAAGATGAGTAAGGACAATTAAATAGTTTAATTGTTTATGGCAAGGATTAATTAATATGTTAATTAATCAAACAAATAAGTTCGTTTTAAACCTTGAGTTGGATTTGGGCCTTAAAGCCCAAATTGGGCTTCGAATTGTCAAGCCCATTAGCTTAAGTTGTATGACAACTTAACAACCAAAATTCAAGAAGCCCAAAACAGCCCAAAGGCATGTGAAAACCGGCCATATAGAGAGGAGGGACCTTTTGGTCCAAAAATGAACAAAAAGTTAAAAGCATAGAAGGGGTATCTTTGCACCATCCTCAGTAGGGTTTTCTAAGGATGAAAACTGAGAGATAACTCTCTCCTTTTTCTCTCTAAGAGGCCGGCCCCCTTGGAGGGGATTAGCTAGCAATCCTTCCTCCTCCAAGGTCACTCATCTTATTTCTTCATCATCCTTGGTGTCGAAAATTAGAGGTCTCTTACCTTGGGGACTTTTGGAGAATCAATTCTTCCATCCATATCGATGGAGCCAAGGAGCAAGGAGACAAAGGAAAGAAGGCCCTCACATGGGTGATTAACCTTTGCTAAGCAAAGAGGTGCTTCAAAGGTATAAAAGTTTCTCAACTCCTTTCTTTAAGATTTGAGTTGAGTCATGGATCACCAGAACTATTAGGCTTTGAATTTCATGGGTAATGTTTTGTTTTGAGTGCATACAAGTATGTTTCCGCCTTTAATTGTTAATTGCATGCCATAGATGTTGCTCAAATGAACATGTTTTTGAAAAATTTTCCTTCAAGTGGTATCAGAGCCCTAGGTCTAGTAGTTGGTGAATCCTTTTGGGTTTTGTAGTTCATAGTCTTTGATTTGAATGTTGT
This sequence comes from Heteromeles arbutifolia, assembly GCA_024362995.1. Classification (NCBI taxonomy): domain Eukaryota; kingdom Viridiplantae; phylum Streptophyta; class Magnoliopsida; order Rosales; family Rosaceae; genus Heteromeles; species Heteromeles arbutifolia. Next base: position 2,539,222 of record JANCRC010000022.1, read on the forward strand.
AATGGTTACAAGCTTTATTCTTGCTTCTTTGAATGTAAATTTTGTTAGAAAATTTGCCATCTCAAATGTTGTAGATGTAGTTCATATGAGCATGAATTTTGGAGCTAAAATTCGGTGCCATGTTTTTTGGGAAATTCGGCCAAATCCAAAGGGTGGATTTTTGGGTTCATGTTTGTCTTGTTAAAAGTGTTTTAAAGTCACATTAGGAACCCCTAAGTACCCTGGTATGGTAATATGTTATTTCCCTTAAGTTTGAGATTTTTTTGGGGTGTCTTTGGGTGAAAAATGTTCATGGAGCTCTTATGGGTTTTCATGGATGTTCTTCACTGTTCTTGTTATGTTCTTGGCAAGAACAAAAAGGTTGGGAATTTTGATTCAAAAAGGTGTTTGGTTGTTTATAAAGTTTTGTTTTGTGATGGATGATATGTTTTTCAATCATCACTAGGTGTGGACATCCATACCTATTTTCTTACACACTTTTACTTTCCCTTGTTTGATGGAACCATGTTTGATGGAAATCACTTTTTCAAACCCACCCATCACCTTTTCAACCCATCACCTTTTACTTTGTTGAAAAAAATTCAAAAGTTTTGACACCATTCTCATCCATGGCCGGCCACCCTACATGTAGTGTACTTTTGGGGCTTTTATGCAATTACATAAAGTTTTGATACTTTTGTGTATTTGCACTTTGACCCGAAAGTTTATGTTTTTACGTAAAGGCCCAAAATCACTAAAGGACAAATTGTTTTGCTCCTTTAATGAAGTTTTTGCATTTGTTGAAATTTTTGGGTTCTAGTTGTAATTACATGAAGTAGTGGACTTTTGTATTTTTACAAAGTGACCCCAAAAGTTTGTGTTTTGCAATATAGCCCAATGGTTGAGGTTATTGCTTTTTGGCCCAAATTAGTAGAGAACAAAATAGTTTTCTATCTTTAAATGAGAATTGGATTTTCATTCTATTTAGCTCTATTTAAATCAATTCTATGGATAGAAAAACCAAATGACAATGTTGCATTCTAGTTTAATTAGTTAAAGTGTTAATTAATTAAAGAAAATGTGATTATGAACCTAAGCCTACGATAATTGAGCTATGTGAAAGGCTGTCTCAAATTTGTTTGAACCATGGGAATGTGTAGATTAGATTTTGGTTGTAATTTGATATGATCGAATGTTGTAAAATAGCATAAGCTCTTCTTTACTTTGAAGTACTCATTTTCTTGTTTTATTTGATATGCATGAAATTGGAGTAGTTGGGTCCAACGCCCAATAAGAAAACACGCCTTAATATGATTAAATGTGTAACTAAAATCAATCTCCATCCCTAGACCGATATCCAACACTAGGCTCATGTTGGATCGAATCAAAGGTTCATAGTCATCCTAAGGCCCTAAGGTAACTATATAGTCCATCTATGAATGCAAAGCTTATGTTAGTATATACTCTTGCTTTAAAAACCGTTTTACAAGTTTAGTGGGACTATCATATACTACTAAATCAATCACATGGACCAATAGTTGTAATAGGACCAAATTATTTTAATAAGATTAAAGTGTATGCTTAAATGTGGTGAGACCTAAAACCCTCAACCAAACCAATATTGAGTTGGCAAGCGTGAGAGTGCTTTGAACACTCTTTCATGGCCTTCCACCGTGGTAGGCTCCTATCGTTTGTGACTCGTACACCGACTTCACCCTATCTGGGGGAGTACAAAGTGCGTGCTTACACTCAGAAGGAGTTCTATATGCATACATGATGTTGTGAAGGTAGGCAACGAGAATGATCAACATCATATCATTGTGAGGTTGTTCTTGAACCCCTACTCGAACTTGCATGGTGGGAATGACTTAACTAAGTGCAATGGAGCCAACATCATATCATTGTGAGGCTTCATTCTCTAGAGGCCAAATAAGATGGGTACTTACATTAGATGTAAATGAGTAAGCGTACTCTCTCATTATTATTGTTGCTAGCCAACATCATATCATTGTGAGGTGGGCTTGGTAATAGTGAGTCTCCTATACCCTACTAAGAGTTTTCTCCAAAACTCTCGAATTCCAATGAGGGATATGGAATTTACCGAAAATAGTGGGTGGTGCTAGTTGATTTAAAGACCCGGATCAAATGGCTTAAAATCAATCAATTTATATTCGTTATGTATTTATTTACCGATATATTTGCAAACGCTATCCAAAACTTGACAAAGAAAAGCCAAAGGCTTTAGTTTCCGGACTTGGTACCACAATCTCATAGATTGTCTTGAATGGATTGTATATGTACCTAAGTAGTCTTATCCTCACAATTTTCCTACTGATAATGTATCATTGGAAGAACATGTTAGATAAGTCTATCATAAAGAGGACAACACAAACAACCAATGCTTATTCCTTTGTTGTATGAACAAAGGAACTTATGAAGATTAGCACAAAGATATGAACACTTTTAGTGCCATGATTCTTCACTTACAAATTGTTGTATGAAGAAATAAGATTTGCCTTGAACAACTCTTGAAAGTTTGTAATTATGTTTAGAACATAATGGTTGGTTGACAAAAATAGTCCATCAACATGGACTTATGATGATTTTGAATCATTGAGTGTTGAAATGTTAAACCACTTCACGAGACAGAAACTAGGCTAGGACTTCACCTTTGTGTCCCTATCCAAATGGTTCACTAAGTTTATTGTAAACTATATAGTGAACAATAACCGCACGCTCCCCAAATCGTTTGATGTGTATAACACAATTGAAATAAGTTTCAAGAGAGATAGTGGGAGTTTGGGGACCATGACTATTGTAGTCAAGGGAGAAGTCAAATGAAGAAGGCAAAATAACTCCAAGGGAACAAACTTTCTTTATGAAAGGATGGACATTGGAAGGGGTATATGCAAGAAATGTCTTGCAAGAGTCAAGAACACACTTTTTGAAGGTGTTATAAATTGTTCTTGAATAATTCAAAACAGTTGGTTCTTCTACTTGAATGCTTGATTCCGTATTAGTAACCATGTTTTACAATAATTGTAAAAGTGTCGCTAATAAGAAGTAGAAGATTAATGAGAGAAGAGAAAGTACTTCACATTCGGAATGTGAATAAGATATAGATCTTTGCGAAAGCAAACAGTACTTGCTTTCTCATATGAACTACCAAAGAAATTGGAAAAACAAAGATTGTCTTTACATCCCAATTACAATAAGGAACTTAATTCCGTCACTATAAGAGATGGATGAATGTTTTGTTTGACAAAACATTATTCTTTATTAATGAATGATTGGATTATTGTAATCTAATTGATTGTCTCTGTAGTAGAGATAATGTGGTAGTGTTAATTGTTTAGAATATGACGATGCTTAAAACCCAAGAGATTAGTGGGTAATACTACTCATGTTGTATGACATTCACCGAAGATCGCTCTCGGTTGGACTATCGTTTATTTTGAATACTTTGCAAAAGGTTTCAAAGAATTCAAGAATGTAAGTTGATGAGTAAGACGTCTAAAGTATTTATCTCCTTAGATTTGATCCAAGGAAATATAACACTTTAGAAGATTGTCCTTGATAGAAATCAAGGAAAGTAGCATCATAAGATAATGGATTTCTCCATTGGTAGAAGAACGAATTCGAACAAGATGTAGTTCATTGGATGTTATCAATTACCCATATATAGGATATATACTTCTAAGACAATACGATTGTCAATTAGAAGATCTTCCAAAATTTTCATGACTCCATAGGATGTAGTTGAAAAGAAAGACAAGTCTTAATCGTGTTAAGATTTGGGGTTGTGTGCTTATAAGCAATATTTGCTTGAGAACAATCTTGTGTGGTATCCTTATATTAACCATTGGATATCACTTCTATAAACCAACTAACAAATGTTGTTTGTTGGGTAGTTCATTATAATCCTACACTAGGATTTACCTAAGATAGGGCAAATGAACGAGAGATAGAACTCAAAGAATGGTTCTTTGAGAGACAAGATGATAATCAACAAATATAACAACCTAGTTCCTACACCACTAGCTCCAAGGTAGTCGAGAAAGGATTTATAAACCGTCTCACTTGAATGGTTTGAACTTTATTACTATGTCATAGAGTTACACCTCTTAATTCGAAAGAAATCAGAATGAAAATCCTTATGACTACATTAAGCGTATATACGACATATACTCAAGGAAATGGTATAGCACCATTTCACCCGAAATAATGAAACCTTTAAAGCTAATTGGTAGTTTAAGGTGACTACAATCAAAGAGATTGGTTGACTTGGAAGACACCATCTTTGACGTAGTCTTGGTTTCTATTAATTCGATGATTGCTAACTACAACTAAATAGTGATTCAATGTTTGGACATAATATGGGTTTCCGGAGCCATTATCAAGATAGTCTTGATAACATATGTCTAAGACTTGGAATCACAAGACGTGTAAGTTGTAGAGATCCATCCATCATGAATCTTAGCAAGCTAGTGGGAGCCATAAGCGTCTTATGAGACGAAGATCAAATCGTTTGATTTCTCATAAAGATGTAAATGAATCTTTTGTTTACTAGGTTTACAAAAGATTAGTGGGAGTTAATCAAATTCCTAAATTTGAACATATATATGATATATTAATTTTGGAATTGAAAGGAATTCTTCTTTGATAAAGTTATGACTTTAAACGTTCTATAATGATAGAATGTACATGGGAGACATAGTCTATATACATGGGATGGAAATCTATAATGATAGATTTTAGGATATAATTTGATTATAGCAATCCCTAATGATAGACAAAAGATGCTAGGAAGTTTCTCATATGATGATAAACTTCAAACAGAAGGACAATCCTAGTGAGACTAGGAAGTTGCTCTTCTCAAAGGGAATGTACCCTTTGACTCCCAAAGAAATAATGCATAAATAGAATCCTTTATGTACACGCAGAAAGGTGATTTATGTATTTCATATTGTATGAAAAACATTGATATGAGTTGTACCAAGATCGGTACAAGACGATATCAGTGCAAGCCCAGGATCAAAACCATGGCAATTGTCAAGTGAGTCCTTAAGTATTTAAGAAATACTGAAAGATAGATTCCTCAAGAATGAGGAAGAATTAGGGTAACGCAATGGAAGTGTAAAAGTATTAGATTATGAATCTAATATCGTATCCATCATTGGATGTCTCTTCATTTTGAATGAAGAGATAATTGGATATCTCTTTATTATGACTAAAGAGATATTTGGGTGGAAACATTATAAGTAATGACTTTAGTGTCTTCCATCATGAATGCAAAATATATATCGCAATATAGAAGTTTACAACAATGTTGTTTGGATGGGAAAGTTCATTTATGAACTCTCCATTCGGTTCCAACCAGAAAGTGTCTCTAGTGTGCTGACAATACGACACTAATTGGGCAATAGCTCAAGCCAGGGAATCAAGGTCTCATCAAGTCCGAACTCAAATGAGAGACTAAACCACATGATTGAGAATCCTGTATAATGGTGATGTCGTTATTCTCAAGGTTGCTTCTATGGATAACATATACATATCCATTGTCTAGGCCTACTACTCAGCCATTTTTGAAATCACTACATAAGAGGTATCATCACTGATGACCAAGTCGATTGGCTCTAGTGCAAGTGGGAGATTGTTGGAAATGTACCCTAAAACCAATCATATGATGATACTTTACGGACATTTCACATGCTAAACTAATCTAGTTTAATATATAAAGGGCAAAGATTATTGTTTTAAGCCGTCTCATATAAATGTTATATGCTTAAACGATAAGTCTAAGGAATATGTAATAGGGAGAATGTTATCTAAAGAAGTTAGATTCATGATACTGATGCGATGTAAAACAACACACTCAAATTAAACCCTCTTGTTGTCAAATTGTAGTAAAGATGCAAGTAGGGATCGTTCTGGACCGGGGATTAGGAGGGCTTGCTAAAACCTCTAAACTAACTTTAAAACATAAAAACAAAGTTAAAAACGTTTGGATAGACTCAAGGTACTCAAAACAGACTCACAAAACTCAAAACAAGCTAAAAACACTCAAAACTGCCTAAAAACACCAATTCGACAGTTTCTAACTCTAAACACAACTTTGGACGAAAATAAGGTTTTGGCTTCACTCAAAACACTTAAAAACACAAACAAAACAGACTTTAGACACTTTGAAACAAGAAAGTAAAAGGGGGTTTTTGGTTTTGACGAATTTGAAACAAACAACTTGTAAAACTAAACAGATTATAAAACGAATTGTGGGAATAAGATGGTTGATGGATTAGCTAGAGGTCCGTTCTTCACACATGACACACTTGTACACGAATCGATTTCCAATTGCTTTTCAATAAATTATGATGCTCAACACCCCAGATTAACCGTGATGCACTAATTAACCCTCAGATTTTCCTTTACTCATTGAATTGGATGAATGCATGCAACAACCCAAATCATTCTCCAAAAGTCCCCTACATGAATGCATAATATAGATACAATCAGAGATCATTATGTTCCATGAAAATCATAAGTGTTGACGAGACAATTGTAACTATGAATGCATGATACGTTTGCCAAGAATTCAATTAACACGATTGTGACTAGCAACCTTCACTACTCATGAATATAAACTTGTAACGATTAGGTGAAACTTATTTATATTCTAGCATCAAATTCATGCATGAAAACTAAGTATGCATCCTTAATCAACATACAAGAATCAGTTTTGAAGAAAACAGTTAATTGAATTGCATTCATAACTTATCAAATCACAATTGGAGGAAATCAATTCATATCTCAAGCATGTTCATGGCTTCGAACCTCCTTTGGCCAAAAATGAATTAGTTCCACATACTTGCAATTAAACAGAAACAATTGAATTTAAACATTAAAAACCAAAGTAGAATACTGACACACCCCGTCCCGAATGAGGGCGTGTCGGATCGTCACCAAACTTTGATACGTAGTAGTACGTAATATTTGAAGAATGTAGGAACTTACAGATCGAGAATTCGATTTACGGATCTCCTGGAATTGGAGTTGTAAGTTCATAAAATATAATGTTAATCGTCACTTAGTTCGACAATTGACGGAGATCCGACCGTTGGATGGTCATGAAATTTTAGGATGTTGTTCTAGAGATTTATTGTGGACCTCTGGAAGTTACGGATTGGAAATCTGAGTTGCAGATCTTCCGGATCGAACTACTTAGTGACGTGTTTTATATAAGTGATATATTCTATCGATATGATTTTGAGGCATGATTTGATGGTTGTTCTAGGCGCCGATCGTCATGACGCCTTGATGTGTTGTGCTAGGGAGTTGCAGGGCAAACTCCAGGTGAGTGGGCAGTTTATTTCAGTATATATATATATATATATACTTAACGTTTTCCCAGAAATCGATTTTTGAATGAAAGTATGTTTAAAAATGCCATGCATAGATTTATATGAATATGTGATTGAAATGCCATGCATAGAAATTACATGAATTATGTGAATTGATATATGATGCATATATGTGAATTGGTGCTGCGGACGCGCAGGTGAGTATCAGGTGAGTTATATTTGGTTCATTGAATTGTTTGATGTGATTTATGTTGATAGCTCATAACCTGCACCCCTGGTGTTAGTGCTTATGTTATTCACCCACATCACACGCTCACCTTGGATCCAAGTAGATGCTAGTCGTACAGACCACTGGAGGTGGTTCCGACATGCTAGTCGTACAGACCATTAGAGACGGTTCCGACTAGTAGGTGACCTTAGATTATGTGCACAGATGATTGATGAGAGAAGCACTAGAGCGTATTATTACACCATCCGAGTCGTACAGACTACTACAGGTAGTTCCGACTCATGTGCAGCGTAGTGCCGTACAGGTCGCAGTTGGCGACTCCGGCAGTGCCGTACAGGTCACAGTTGGTGATTCCGGCTGGATTGGATATTGAGCTTTAGAATCAGCCGTACAGGACCACTGCAGGGTCTCCGGTTGATTTATTATTTCACCTGATTTATGTTGATGCATCCATATTATGTTTTTGGTGCATGGCATGGCATATTTTCTGAAAAGTGATAAAGAATGGTGTTTTGAGATTTTTGAAGCTATATATATTTATATATGCTATTTTCTGGGAAAGTATACAAGTTTTACAGCGAGGGGTTAGAACTTTGATAAAGGAAAGTTTTGAAAAGACTTGTTTTACTGACCCACTCAATTTTGTTTTACGCCCCTCCAGGTTCGAGTTAGAGCAGAGCTTTGGTGGCCACGAGGAATCCAACGGTATTCTGACAGAATTCGCAATGGTATTTTTAAGCTTCCGAACTGTGTAAATGGTTACGTCACTCTCACGTGACGGCCAGCACGCCCTCCTTCGGGACGGGGTGTGTCAAATACACCTAGAATGCTCCAGCAATCCAACGTCTTGAATGGCTAGCACAACTCCGAGCAATCCTCCTTCCTTGCAAGTATATGGCACCAAGGTGTGGATGTTGAATGGATGATCTAAGGGCTACGGCAGAGAGGTAGAATAGGTTTAAAGAATATGCAAGGGTGGTAGGGGATGGATAGAAAGAGAGATGGATGGAATGGATGAGGAATAGAGAGCTTGCGGCAGAAATTGTGTCGAATGGTCCAGCCCAACTAAATGGTGTGGATGGCTTTATTTATAGGGCTAGGGTTGAAAGGCAATCAGAAAATAATAAGAAAGGTTCATAACTTAGCTAATTTGCCACAATTGAATAGGTAAGAAAGAATCAGAATTGAATTTAAAGAGAAATAGGAATGTGAAATTCGGCAGAATTGTGTAGGAGAGAAAGTGAATGTGTTTAAAGTTCAGAAATTAAGAGAGAAAGGGAAAGAAGGTGCGGCATTGATTTGTAAGAGAAAGAGGAAGTATTTTTGGGCAGAAAATAGGCAAGAAAACCTCCCCTTGTGCAGCAAGGATTAGAATAAAAGAGGGATGTGTTTTATGACAGAAAATAGTTAAGAAAACCTCTCCCTTGTGCGGCAAGGATTGAAATAAAAGGGGAATGTGTTAGGCATAGTTTTGGGCTTCTAGAATGAGTAATTAGGCAACCTACATGTTTTGGAAACCCCAAAATTGGAAACCTCCACAAATGGAAACTTGCACAAATGGAAACCTTCACAAATAGAAACTCGGTTTCCAATTCTGAACTCTTTGTACTTCATTTTCTTCAATTCATTTCTTCCATCTCTTTGCTCATTCTTAACCTTCTCTGGTCTTCAATTTCGTCCATCCACTTAGCTACAAGCATGAGCTAACCATCCAATGCCCAAAACTGCTCCAAAAGGCTCCAAAATGCACTTTCTTGCATACTTTGCACATTAGACCTACAAACACACGAAAATAGCTTAAAATACTAAAATAACTAAGAACTAACAATGTAAATGCAAGGAAACAAGCTAACTAGTGATGTAAATATGCTCCTATCAAAGACCATTCTCTTTCGTATACATATCCTAAAAGTTCCTGATCATAGGATTGCCAATTGGGCATCGACAGTCTGTTAAGATTAGTACGTGCTACTTCTTCTCTTAGGGAGAGTGACTAGTCTCGAGTCAATAGTGTGACTGACACCAAGACAAGTACGTAGGTGCTTAATAGAGAATAAGTCCACTGAACGCGATGAACGAGGAGTTCTCATACTCATGTCACATGAGAACTCATGGTTGGGATAATGCAAAGTAGTCCTTTGACCTGAGGCATCATAGTTGTCTTGTGGTTAGGTCCTTAATCTTTGACTATGTCAAAGTCACTCCGTCAAAGAGTGTCCACGACATAGTTAGGGTTAAGCCACTTAGCCATAGAGGCAAGTGAATGCACAACAAGGGATCTCTAACCTTCAAACGTTAAGGGAGAATACTGTATGATATGATTAAGAATCTCTAGCCAGAGTATGAATGAGATTTAGGAAGTCGTTCCAAATCACATTCAAGGTAATCATATGAGTAAGAGAATCACATTGGATAGTAGACATGAATAAACTATCAAACCAAACAATGTGGTCAAGAGTATTGTATTAGAGAAAGACTGTATTGCATTGTAATCCCAAACTGAATAGGTTCTCCAACCTCTTCTGATTAGCTTGGGTAGCCATGACATACAAGTCGGTGTCACTCATGGCTTGTAGAAGCCCTACAGATGTATAATCACTAAAGGGAGAATTGAAAGTAAGTTTCAATTCACAATCGATTAGTAAAAGTTCTAATCGCCCATTGCCTCGCTAAAAGGAACCTAATGGATCGCTCACCGTGCAAGGTAATGATTGAAGGATATAACGAAGATGAGTAAGGATAATTAAATAGTTTAATTGTTTATGGCAAGGATTAATTAATATGTTAATTAATCAAACGAATAAGTTCGTTTTAAACCTTGAGTTGGATTTGGGCCTTAAAGCCCAAATTGGGCTTCGAATTGTCAAGCCCATTAGCTTAAGTTGTATGACAACTTAACAACCAAAATTCAAGAAGCCCAAAACAGCCCAAAGGCATAGGAAAACCGGCCATATAGAGATGAGGGACCTTTTGGTCCAAAAATTAACAAAAAGTTAAAAGCATAGAAGGGGTATCTTTGCACAATCCTCATTATGGTTTTCTAAGGATGAAAAGTGAGAGATAACTCTCTCCGTTTTCTCTCTAGGAGGCCGGACCCCTTGGAGGGGATTAGCTAGCAATCCTTCCTCCTCCAAGGTCACTCACCTTCTTCCTTCATCATCCTTGGTGTCGAAAATTAGAGGTCTCCTACCTTGGGGACTTTTGGAGAATCAATTCTTCCATCCATATCCATGGAGCCAAGGAGCAAGGAGACAAAGGAAAGAAGGCCCTCACATGGGTGATTAGCCTTTGCTAAGCAAAGAGGTTCTTCAAAGGTATACAAGTTTCTCAACTCCTTTCTTTAAGATTTGAGTTGAGTCATGGTTCACCATAACTACTAGGCTTTGAATTTCATGGGTAATGTTTTGTTTTGAGTGCATACAAGCATGTTTCCACCTTTAATTGTTAATTGCATGGCATAGATGTTGCTCAAATGAACATGTTTTTCACAAATTTTCCTTCACTTGTAACTATGAACTGCATGATACTTATGCTAGGAATTTACATAACACGATTGTGACTAGCAACCTCCACTACTTGTAAATATAAGTTCATAACGATTAGGTGAAACTCCCTTATATTCTAGCATTAAATTCATGCATGCAAACTAAGCGGGCCCTCTTAATCAACATACAAGAATAAGTTCTGAATTAAACAGTTTAGTAAATTGCATTCACGATTTATGAAATCACAACTGAAAGTAATCAATTCATATTACAAATATGTTCATGGTTTCGAAATTCCCCCTAGCTAAAACGAGTTTAGCTCATCATGTTCACAAAGACAATTAAGCTTAAACATTGAAAACAAAAGATTGAAAACACCTAAGAATGTTCTAGCAGTCCAACTTGAATGACAAGCACGTCCAAGGGTCTTCTTTCTTCCTCTTCGTTACGGCACAAGGTTTGGGTGAAGGTTTGAGTGGTGAATTGTGGTGGTGGATGGATGTAGGTGAATTATGGTGAAGGATGGAATGGTGAATGGATGATTGGTGTTGTGCGGCAAGGGATTTTATTTAAGGGAAAAGGAAATCAAAACCCTAATTAATTTTGGAGACAGACTTTTATTCCAAATCCTCTAAGAAAAAGGGTAACAAATCAGAATCCAAGAGGAAAAGGGAAAGGGGAAGTGCGGTAGAATCCTAGGAGGGAAGGAAAAGCTTGCCGTGCAAGGGATTTGATTTTCTAAATGGAATAGGTGCGGCACAAGGGAAGGAAAGGGAAAGGGATATGCGGCAAGGGTTTAGGAAAGAGAGGGAATGTATTTAAGTGTCCTATTCTGAAAATATGGTAAGTTTGAATTAATGTAACTTTGAATTAATGTCTCCTTTTTCTTGACTGATTCCTTTCTTCAAAATCTTTGACTTAATTCTTCTAGCACATTCCAAAACCTTCTTCAACTTCAATTTCGTCCATCCACCTTGCTCCAAGCTTGTGCTATCCATTCCAAGCCCAAAACTGCTCCAAAATGCACTAAAATGCACTTTCTTGCCACTTTAGCCATTTAAACCTACAAACACACGAAAATAGCTTAAAACACTAAAATATCTAAGAATTAACAACATAAATGCCAAGAAACAAGCTAACTAAGTCGCATAAATATGCTCCTATCAATTCTGCCATTTGCCCCAATTGATTCTTTACTTAGCTCATCTCCTTGGCTTGGTTTTGTAATCCCTGCGTCAACGTAGTTAGTATTTTAAGCGTATTATCATCAGACATTGACAAACCTGAATTTGTTTGGGCAGATTGTTGTTGAGGTTGTGTTGGGGCAAATGGCCTTTGGAATATCCCAGGAGGTGGCTGTCTAAATCTGCTTTGTTGTTGAGGTTCCCTCCACTTGAAGTTTGGGTGATCTCTCCAACCCGGATTGTAAGTGTTGGAATATGGATCAAACTTTGACTGATTGTGGCCTTGATATCCAATGGCGTTCGCACTTTTTGATAGGAGCATATTTATGTGACTTAGTTAGCTTGTTTTCTTACATTTATTTAGTAAATTTCCATTTATTATAGTGATTTAGTTTATTTTCGTGTGTTTGTAGGTCCAAGTGGTGAAGTTGACAATAAATGGTCAAAAGGACCATTTTGGAGCTGTTTTGGGCTTGGAATGGATATCACATGCTTAAAGCAAGGTGGATGGACGAATTTGAAGTTCAAGAAGGGCTAGGAATTTTTGGAGGAATTAAATCAAAGATTTGGAAGAAAGGAATCAGCTAAGGAAAAGGAAACTTTAATTCAAACTTACCTTATTTTCAGAATAGGACACTTAAAACACCTTTCCTTTTCCTCAAACCCTTGCCGCATCCTTTTCCTTCTAGAAGAACCCCTTGCTGTGTCCTCCTCCTTTCCCCTTTCTTCTTGGTCAATGCCGTGTCCTTCCTTTCCCTTTTTCCCTAGGAACCTGCCTCAACTTCCTTTCCTTTTCCCTCTTGGATTCTGATTTTTAATTACCCTTTTTCTTATGGGATTAAATTGTAAAATCCTTCTCCAAAATGAATTAGGGTTGTGTTTTCCCATTCCCTTTAAATATAAGTCTCTGCCGCACCATCTAAAAGGCCCCCGAACCCATTCACCATACACTTTAGTCCAAATTCAGAAAAACACACCCTTGTGCCACAACTTTGCAAAGAATGAGAGGATAGCTTGGAGTCGTGCTAGTCATTTAAGACCTTTGGATTGCTGGAGCGTTCTAGGTGTCTTCTACTTTTATTTTCAGTGTTTAAATTTAATTGTCTTTGTTTAACTGCGAACATGAGGAACTAATTTCGTTTTAGCTAGAGGTTGATTCAAAGCCATGAACATATATGTAATATGAATTGATTACTTCCAGTTGTGATTTCATAAATCGTGAATGCAATTTGCTTAACTGCTTGATTGATAACTTATTCTTGTATGTCGATTGAGGGTGCACACTTAGTTTGCATGCAGGGATTTGATGCTAAAATATAAGGGAGTTTCACCTAATAGTTACAAACTTATATTTACAAGTAGTGGAGGTCACTAGTCACGATCACGTTAAGTAAATTCCTAGCAGGAGTATCATGCAGTTCATAGTTACGAATGCCTTGTCAATGCTTATGATTTTCACAAAGCTTAATGATCTTTGATTGTATTTCTATTATGTTGGTCATGTAGGGAACTATTGAAGAATAATTTGGTTGCCGATGCGTTGTCCATCCAATTCAATGACTTAAGGAAAATTTGAGGGTTAATTAGTGTTGTTCACGGTTAACTTGGGGCATTGTCATTCATGGTTTATTGGAATATAACTGGAAATTGATTTGTATGCATATGCGTCATGTGTGGAGAAGAACCCTCTAGCTAGCTTTTCAGCCTTGAATCACCTTAAATTCGTGCCTTTTGTTTTATTCTTGCAATCTGTTTGTTTAAGTTCTAAATTCGTCAAAACCAATCCCCCATTTAATATTTCATGTTTAATTAGTTTAAATCTGTCCTTTGTTAGTATTTTGAGTTAAGTTTAGAATTCATCCAAAATCACTCTTAGTTTCTGTTTTGAGTCAATTTGATTGTTTTGTGTTGTTTTGAGTCATTCTAGTCTGTTTTGAGTTACTAGAGTTTAGTTTTCTGTTTTTGAGTCTAGATTAGCATCCCTTCTAATCCCCGGCCTAGAACGATCCCTACTTACATATACTACAATAATAGGGTTTTAATTTGTGTGCCATTTTATATCACATCACTTTCCCATCCCCCATTCTCTATCAATTGAGGTCATTGATCAGAAGGGTGCCCTTGCCTAGAGCACACGCCACAAGTACTTGTTCCTTGTACTTTCATTCCCTCAGCCATCTGTGACACAATAACAGTGAGGTTAGCTAATTGAGATCGAATTTCGGACATAGAACTTACCTCATTGACTTGCTGCCGTGGGGGGTCTCTTTGTCCAACTCCTTCGTATAGTTGTGCATTCAAAGCTCGATTTGCAATTAAGATCTTTGCATCAACCGGTGTTTTATCCACTAAAGCACCCCCTGTCGAGGCATCCAACATTTGTCTGTCAATGGGAAGAAGTCCTTCGTAGAAATATTGAATTAGAAGCTCTTCCTTCATTTTATGTTGAGGGCACGATGCAACAAGAGTCTTAAAACACTCATAATACGTTGGAAAAGATTCTCCTCGGCCTTGCTGAATTCCACTAATCCTTTTCCTCAAAAGAATAACTCTTGAAGTTGGAAAGAATTTCTCTAAAAATGCTTTCTTCATGCTTTCCCAAGAAGTGACGGTCCCAGGTGCCAATTCGAATAACCAATCCTTAGCCTTTTCCAAAAGAAAGAATGGAAAGGCTTTCATCTTTAGAATGTTCCCATCTATGTTGATTGGAGTCATGCTTGAACATAGCACTCCGAATTCCTTCAAATGCTTGTTTGGATCTTCCATGGACAGCCCATGGTATTTAGGAATATGATGCAGCAAGATAGACTTCAATTCGAACTCATCGGTCTTGCCTTGAGCCACCCTTGGATATTGAATGCATAAGGGCACGGCATTGTCTAATCCTGAGGCTGAAAGTTCTTTGATTGTACAATTATCCACAACCATGTCCTGTTCTCCTTTCTCTTCCTCTTATTCAAATTTGGATTCAGAACTAGAACTAGGTGGATTAGCTTCTGGCTGCTTCCTCTTCCTCCTCAACATTCGTTCAAAATCGTCGTCAAACTCCAAGACATGCTCACGAACCGGTTGAGAACTTCGAGTCACAAACTAGTACCTAAAACAAAGAAAACAAAACAAAACGACATCAGAAACCAAAATAAAAGACACGACAGAAACAAGGGAGATTAGCAATTTGCTAATCCCCGGCAACGGCACCCAAAATTTGATGTGAAATAAAATAGCACACAAACTTAAACCCTATAGATGTAGTATGTGAAAGTAGGGATCGTTCAAGGCTGGGGATTAGAAGGGCTACTAATCTACACAAATTAAACTTAAAAACACTAAACTAGATTCTAATGACTCAAAACAAGCTAAATTGACTCAAAACACACAAATTAAGCTCCTATGACTCAAAACTAACACTTAACGGTCATTTGGACGAAAATAAAACTAAATTGACATGAAATACTAAAAGGGGGATGTGGTTTGAAGAGTTTAAAGTAAAACAAACAAATTAAAGACTCTAAACAACTTTGGTACGAAATTGGGGTGAATGAAAGGGTAAAAGGCTAGATAAAGGGTCATTCTCCACACATGACACATATGCAACACAAATTGATTGTCAGTTATTATTTGTATAAACCATGAATGACAATGCCCCAAGTTAACAGTGAACAACACTAATTAACTATCAAATTTTCCTAAATTCATTGAATTGGACTTAGCGACACAACCAAATTATTCTTATCAAGTTCCCTATATGAACAGCATGATATAGATACATATCAAAGATCATGAAGTTCTATGAAAATCATAAGCATTGACATGACATTCATAACTATGAACAGCATGATACTCCTGCCAGGAATTTACTTAATGTGATCGTGACTAGCAACCTCCACTACTTGTAAATATAAGTTTATAACTATTAGGTGAAACTCCCTTATATTTTAGCATCAAATTCATGCATGCAAACTAAGTAGGCCTCCTTAATCAACATACAAGAATAAGTTCTCAGTCAAACAGTTAAGCAAATTGCATTCACAATTTATGAAACAATAACTAGATGTAATCAACTCATGTCACATATATGTTCATGGCTTTGAATTCAACTCTAGCTAAAATGAAATTAGTTCCTCATGCTTACAATTAAACAAAGACAATTAAAATTAAACATTGAAAACAAGAGAGAGAATACACCTGGAAACGCTCCAACAATCCAACGTCTTGAATGGCAAGCACGGCTCCAGATGGCTCCTTCCTTCTCATTCCTTGCAAAGCTGCGGCACAATGAGGGATTTCTGAATTTTTGGCACTTGGATGTGTGATGGTGATTGTGGTGTATTATGCGACAGAATGTGATGTATTTATAGGCTGAAACACATGGCACAAGGTAGTTTTGGAGAAGGATTAAACAATCCAAATCCATAAGGAAAAGGTCAGCTATATGGCAGAAACCAAAGAGGAAAAGGAGAGGGAAGCTGCGGCAGATTATGGTTTCGAGAAGGATAGGGTTCGGCAGGTTTCTAAGAGAAAGATTAGGCCTTCTAGAACCAAGTTTTATGTGTCCCATTCTGAAAATAACTCCCCCTTGCAGCTGGAAATAAGGTAGGATAGGATTAGGATAAGATAAGATAAGATAAGATAAGATAAGATAAGGTTTGGATAAGACAAGGATAAGATAGGGCAGTTTGGATAATGTTTGCTTCTTTTGAGCTGATTCCTTATCTTCAATGTCTTGAATTAATTTCTTCAACTTTTTTGTACATTCCTAGCTTTTCTTGAACTTCAAATTTGTCCATCCACCTTGCTCCATGCATGTGATATCCATTCCGAGCCCAAAACTGCACTAAAATGCTCCAAATTTCACTTTGTTGACAACTTTGCCACTTGAACCTACAAAGACACAAAAATAGCTTAAAACACTCTAATAAGCAATAACTAACTAAATAAATGCAAGAAAACAAACTAACAAAGTCGCATAAATATGCTCCTATTTTTCCATTTTGAGTGTATTTGCATTGTTTTAGGCATTCATGGGATAAAACGAACTTCTGCTTGACATGCTTTAGAACTTAATCAAATAAATACATATAATATGCTACTAAGACATTAAGAATGAGTTCTCAAAAGATGAATTGTTTATTTGGGTCAAAAGTACACTATTTTTCCATTTGGAGTCTATTTCTATTGTTTTAAGCATTCACGGGATAAAACGAACGTGCGTTTGACATGCTTTGGAACTTAAGTAAATAAACACATATAATATGCCACTAAGACATTAAGAATGAGTCCTCAAAAGATCAAATGCTTATTTGGTGTCCGAAGTAAACTATTTCTCCATTTGGCGTGTATTTGCACTGTTTTAAGCATTCATGGGATAAAACGAACGAGCGTTTAACAAACTTTGGAACTTCAGCAAATAAACACATATAATATGCTACTAAGACGTCAAGTAAGAGTTCTCAAAAGATCAAACGCTTATTTGGTGTCAAAAGTACACTATTTTTCCATTCGCAGTGCATTTGCACGGTTTTAATTAATTGTGGGACAAAATGAGTGTGAATTTCACACGCTTCCAAACTTAAGCACATAAGATTGAGTTCTCAAAATATCAAATGCTTATTTGGTGTCAAAAGTACACTATTTTTTTTAATTTGAGTGTATTTGCACTGTTTTAAGCATTCGGGGGACAAAACGAGCTTGCGTTTAACATACGTTGGAACTTAAGCAGATAAACACATATAATACGCTACTAGGACGTTAAGAATGAGTTCTCAAAAGATGAAATGCTTATTTGGTGCCTAAAGTACACTATTTTTCAATTTGGGGTGTATTTGCATTGTATTAAGCATTTGTCTGATAAACCGACATTTGACACACTTTGAAACTTAAGCGGATAAAAACATATAATATGCTAATAAGATATTATGAATGAGTTATCAAAATATCAAATTCTTATTTGGTGTCAAAAGTACACTATTTTTCCATTTGGTGTGTATTTTGCACTATTTTAAGCGTTCATGGCCGGGGATTAGGAGGGATGCTAATCAACACAAATTAAACTTAAAAACTGAAAACTAAGCTAGACTAACACAAAATAAGAACTGAGGGGGGTTTTTGGACAAATTTTATAAAAAATAAGTAAATTGCAGCAAACAAATTAGGTCTTGTACGAGATATAGGTGAAAGGCTAGCTAGAGGATCGTTCTCCACACATGAAACATATGCATACAAATCGATTTCCAGTTATTATTTCTATAAACCATGAATCACAATGCCCCAAATTAACTATGAACTGCACAAATTAACTCTCAGATTTTCATAGGTTCATTGAATTGGACTCAGCGATGCAATCAAATTATTCTTATCAAGTTCCCTAACTATGACAAGCATGATAGAGATACATCTCAAAGATCATTAAGTTATGTGAAAATCATAAGCATCGACAAAGCATTCGTAACTATGAAAAACATGATACTCCTGCCAAGAATTTACTTAACTCAATCATGACTAGTGACTTTTACTACTTACAAATATAAGTTCATAACGATTAGGTGAAATTCCCTCATATTCTAGCATCAGACCCCCGCATGCAAACTCAGTGTGCACCCTTAATAAACATACAAGAATAAGTTCTCTATTAAGCAGATAAGTAAATCGCATTCATGTTTTATGAAACAATAACAGAATGTAATCAATTTATATAAAACATATGATCATGGCTTTGAATTCACCTCTAGCTAAAAAGAAACTTAGTTACGCATGTTCATTGTAACAGCCCGTCCCGGAGGTTTCGTACGTTGGATGTGAAATGACGAAAATGCCCTTGGGCATTAATTATGGTACGTGTGTAAATCTAAGTTTGGGAGTGTTTGGTTGGTGGTATTTGGACCACACACACACACATTCACACTCTTGCTCTCTCTCACTCCCGCACTCTCTCTATCTCTCAGACTCTCTCTCTCTCCCTCTCAGTTTCGTACGGACGGCACCCAAACCCATCTCAAACCTTGCAGATCGAGACTAAGGTAAGCAATTTCATGTTCCATGTGATACTAGGAAGCCATTAGTGCAAGTTTTAGAACTGAAAACCCTCGATTCATCACGAAATCGTAACCTCAGATTTGTGCAATGTTGAAGCTTAAGGAGGTCCTTATGAAGCTCGGAGTGCTTCGTTGGAAGAATTTGGACGTCGAAATCGCGAGATCGGAGAGTTTCTTTTTGGTTGGAATTATTGAGGCTTTTTCTGAAGAATCCCCGGTGAGTTGGGGGTCGAGTCAGGTATGGTTGTGTTCATCTTTGTGAGACCTTCATTTTGGTATAAAGTACGTAGAAAATGGTGCAAAAATGAAGAAGTTATGAAGATTTGAAAACTTTCCAAAAACCAGCGAGAATCGGAGTTTTAGACGGCGGACGGCGGCGACCAGTGAGGTTCGCCGGAGAAGAAGAGCGAATATTTTGTCAAGTCTGATGCAATATTCTGACGCCGTCAGGTATCTTCAACGGTTTCTGTTACTTTTTAACGGAATATTCCTAACGGTGTTACTATTCTGTTACACGTGCCAGGCACTTGGCCGCGTATGGCCGGGGCGTCTGGCCGTGCCTTGGCCAGCGTGTGGCGGCGCGCGGGTTGTCGGAAAATTTTTCTAAAAATATGGGGATGTTCGTGAAGTTGTGTAGATCATGGTGTTATATTCATATACCCAATTTGAGCAATGTATGAGAAGTTATTTCTAAGGTTTCAATTATGTGCGATAATTAACGTTATTTCAGTTACTTCTTATATAGGCGAGACCTATCTGGAGGACGAGCGTAGCCAGGCTAGGCACGGGGGTTACTACCTGTGTACTTATCAGTGAGTGGGCATTTGTTTTCCGTATATACCTATATAAATGAGATTTTTCCCAGAAAATCAGTTTAAGTGAAATGTGATATGAAATGCCGTGCAAAGTATCTATTTATTTTATTATGCATTATTGATTGCTTGTATTAATGTTGGTGCTGAGGACGCACAGGTAAATGGCAAGTAAGTTTATATACTAATTGATGAGAACGAATGATGTGATGTGATGTGATGTGATGTGATATGATTATAGCTCATAAACCTGCACACTGATATTAGTGCTCTCACCCAGAGTAGGGGCTTAGTCTTTCACGTGATGTTCACCTCCCGCACCGCATGCTCGCCTGGGATCCAAGTTAGGTGCTCAGTCCTGTCGAATAGACCACTATAGGTGGGTTCGACTCGTAGGTGACCCGCGATTTATTGCTCAGTCTTCACGTGATTGTAGCTCTAGAGCATATTAGTTTATATTCAGTGATGTTGTGTAGACCACTAGAGGTGGTATTGATGTGTGTGTAGGGTATATATGATATGATGAGATTGTTATGAGCTATATGACATGATGAGATTGTTATGAGCTATATACAGCCGAGGGCTGAGTTGATATCTAGTATTCAATCACATTCACAGAGTTATGCTTTGACATTCAGTTATGATACTTTGGCATGGCATACATACATTTATACATACATATTTTCCAGCAGGATTTTGAGAATTATATATATGAGTATATACTTTATATCTGGGAAATTATACAGGTTTTAAGGCGAGGGGTTATAACTTTTGAGAAAAGAAAGGTTTTGAAAAGATTTGTTTCTGACCCACTCAACTTTGTTTTTTTGCCCTTCCAGGTATTAGGTAATGTTCGTTGATGGCATACGAGGAGCTCATCGGACTTCAAGTCTGACAGAATTCACTTATGTAGGACCACCTTCGGGTGTTATGATAGGAGCATTTTTAGGCGACTTACTTGGCTTGTTCTTGTGCATTTACGTTGTTATTTCTTAGTTATTTTAGTCTTTTAAGCCATTTTCGTGTGTTTTCAGGTTCTAAGGAGAAAGTATGCAAGAAGGTGCATTTTGGAGCCTTTTGGAGCAAAATTGGGCTTGGAATGGTTATCACATGCTTGGAGCAAAAGGAATGGATGAAATTGAAGACTTGAGGATGTTAGGATTCCTAATTGAAGAAGGATTCCTACTTGAAGTAGGAAAGTTAAGCCAAGGTTTCCTATTTTGGTTTGACCTTTCCTAATCCTAAATGTCCCTAAGTTCCAGCAACATTGAAGGCCTCCTATGCATTTTAGGACACAAATTGAACCTTCCTTGCACCAAATCAGCCTTTGCCGCACCATCCCCTTGTTTCCTATCCTTGCCGTGCAAGGGATCTATCACTTGCCTAAAATCTGGACCTAAATTAGCAAGAAAATCCTTTTTCCTTGCCTTGCAAGGCATTTCCTTACCTTTTCCATCCCTGCCGCACCTACTTGCCCAATTCCCTTGAGATTCTAACTTTAATTCCTATTTCCCTTAAAGTTTTGGTTTAATTTCTATTTCCTAAATTGTTTCCTAGCTTTATTACCCTAAAGTCTTTAAATAAAACATCTTGGTGTGATGTGAAAATTAACTTGACACACAAATTAAACCCTCTTTTTATCGATTGCAGCAAAGTATGTAAGTAGGGATCGTTCTAGGCCGGGGATTAGGTGGGATTGCTAAACCACTTGAAAACTGACTCAAAAACTTAAAACAAAGTTAAAACACTAAATTAGACTCAAAGAATGCAAAACTATACTTTAAAACACTAAGACAAACCAAAAGACTCAAAACAGCAAACAAACACTCAAAACTGCCTTAAAAACACAAACTGGCTGTTTTGGACTCTAAACATAATTTTGGACGAAAATAAGTTTTAACTTGACTCAAAACACTCAAAAACACAAACTAAAACAGTTTCTAACTAATATGACTCAACAAAGTAAAGGGGGAATTGGTTTTGACGAATTTGAAAACAAAACATAAACTTTGTAAAACAAAACAGATTGTAAAACGAAATTGGTTAAAGTGAATGGATGGAAGGCTAGCTAAGGGGTTCTTCTCCACACATGTCATACTTGCATACAAAACGATTTCTAATTGCAATTCAATAAACCACGAATTCTCAACACTCCAAGATAATTAGGTCTGCTTAAATTAACTCTCAGATTTCCCTTATGTTAATGAATTGGATGGAAACTGCGCATCACAATCAAATTATTCTTCAAGAGTTCTCTATATGAAAGCGCATACTAGAGATACAATCAAAGATCATTACGTTCAATGGAAATCATAAGTATTGACGAGGCACTTGTAACTATGAAAGCGCATGATACTTATGCCAAGAATTTACTTAACACAATTGAGATCATCAACCTTTACTACTTGTGAATATAAAGTTGTAACGATTAGGTGAAACTTCCTTATATCCTAGCATTAGATTTATGCATGACAATTAAGCGTGCACTCTCAACCAACACACACAAATCAGTTTAATATGAACAGATAAGTAAATTGAATTCACAACTTATGAAACGCAATTAGAGGTAATAAAATCATATAGCAAGCATAAACATGGTTTCGAATTCCCCCCTAGCCAAGGGGAATTTAGTTCCTCATACTCACAGAACAAAGAGTATTAAATTTAAACATTGAAATCAAAGGAAAGAAAACACGTAAAACTTCCAGCAATTCAAACTTGAATGGCATGCACGTCCCAGGGCTCCTTCTCCTCCTCTTTGCTGCGGCACAAGGTCTTGGGACAGGTTTAGGGGGTTATGAATGGTGTAGAAGGCTGGGTTATTGGCTAGGATGGATGTATGGTGCGGCAGGTAGTGAATTAGGTCAGAAATTATGGAGAATGGTGAAGGATGGGTGCGGCAGAGAGTGGTGGATGATTTCTGGCGTGAATGATGTATATGGAGGTGGTGGTACACGGCAAAGGGTGGAGAAATATATATATAGGCACCAAAAACCCTAGATGAATCAGATTAGGACTTCTAGAAAGCCAAATCCATCCAGAAATAGGTTCAAAACAATCAGATTTCTAATGGGAAAGGGCCTAAGGTGCGGCAGGTTTGGATAAGGAGGGATAAGGCTTCTAGAAAGCCTTGCAAGGCAAGGAAATCAGATTCTAGAAGGGAAGGAGGCGCCAGATTTTCAGGGTTCTAGAAGGAATGTGTTTTGTGGCAGATTTTGGGGTTTCTAGAAGGATTTGGGGCGCCACTTTTATAGGACAAGGGATAGGACTTCTAGAAATCAGGTTTTAAGTCCCCTAAACTGAAGAAAACAGGTTAGGATAAGATTACGATAAGATTGGATAAGATAAGGTAAGATAAGGTAAGGATTGGATAAGATAAGATAAGATAAGGTTGTTTTAGATAATGTTTTGGATAATTCTCCTTCTTTTGAGCTGATTCCTTATCTTCTTTATCTTTGACTTCTTTCTTCCATCTTCTTAGCTGATTTCAAGCCTTTATATCTTCAATTTCGTCCATCAACTTGCCTCCATGCTTGCACTACCCAATCATGGCCCAAAAATGCTCTAGAATGCTCCAAATTGCTTCTTTTTGCATACTTGCCCTTAGAACCTGAAAATACATCAAACTAGCTTAAAAGACTACTTTAACTAAGGAAAAACAACATAAATGCACAAGAACAAGCTAACTAACGTGCATAAATATGCTCCTATCATGGTGCTGCACAAAAGGGTTCCATTCACTCACCCATTCATCCATTCACGCCAGAATTCATCCCTACACCTTTGCCGCAATTTCCATTCACCTTAAACACATTCCTGACCCCAAAACACATCCCATACACTTCACCCACCTTTGTGTCGTAGCAAAGAAGAAGGAGGAGAGCCTTTGGACGTGCCTGCCATTCAAGTTAGGATTGCTGGAACGTTTTAGGTGTAATCTTTCTTTTGTTTTCAATGTTTCAATTCAATAATCTTTGTTCTGTGAGTATGAGGAACTAAACCCCTCTTAGCTAGGGGGAATTCGAAACCATGGTTATACTTGCAATATAATTTGATTACATCCAGTTGTGATTCATAAGCTGTGAATTCAATTTACTTATCTGTTGAATTAAAACTGATTTGTGTGTGTTGGTTGAGAGTGCACGCTTAATTTTCATGCATAAATCTGATGCTAGGATATAAGGGAGTTTCACCTAATCGTTATGAACTTATATTCACAAGTAGTGAAGGTTGCTGGTCACAATCGTGTTAAGTAAATTCTTGGCATAAGTATCATGCGCTTTCATAGTTACGAGTGCCTCGTCAATACTTATGATTTTCATTGAACTTAATGATCTTTGATTGTATCTCTATCATGCGCTTTCATGTAGGGAACTTTTGAAGAATAATTTGATTGTGATGCGCTTTTTCCATCCAATTCAATGACATGAGGAAAATCTGAGGGTTAATTTAAGCGTACCTAATTAATCTGGAGTGTTGAGAATTCATGGTTTATTGAAAAGCAACTGGAAATCATTTTGTTTGCAAGTGTGTCATGTGTGGAGAAGGACCTTCTGGCTAGCCCATCATCCATAGTTTTACCCAAATTTGTGCAGATTTCATTAGTTCTTTAACTTACTTGTTTTCTTTTCAAATTCGTCAAAATCCAATCCCCATTTGCTTTGTTGAGTCATATTAGTTAAAAACTGATTTAGTTTGTGTTTTTAAGTGTTTTGAGTCAAGTCAAAACCTATTTTCGTCCAAATTTACTCTTAGTGGCAGATTTGAGTCTTTTAGCTTGTTTTGTGCTGTTTTGAGTCTTTTGAGTTGTTTTAGTGTTTTAGAGTTTAGTTTTGAATTCTTTGAGTCTGGTTTAGTGTTTTTAACTTAGTTTTACATTTTTGAGTCAGTTTCAAGTGTTTTAGCAATCCCTCCTAATCCCCGGTCTAGAACGATCCCTACTTGCATCTATACTACAATTGTCAACAAAAGGGTTTAATTTGTGTGCTTATATATTTCGCATCATGTTATTTCTATTTAGTACTTCTGCTTGACTGCACGTAGACTTTTATGCTCTGTATTAGTGGAATTCACACTTCTTTTACACTAGTATTGCCAGTGTTTCGGTTTTAATTGATTTGTAAATTCTATTCTTTATTGCTTCCGCACTGTGCACATGGTTACATCACTCTCACGTGATAGCCAGCATGGCCCTCTTTTGGGTCGGGGTGTGTCAGATTGGTATTAGAGCATAGGTTTGGCAGTCTGCATATCTTGTGAATATTCTAAGTATCTTAGTGTTCTGTTAGAACTATGCCGCCTCGTAGAGAGCCACGTCGTTCAGCTGAACCTAGTTTCCCTGACATGGCTCAGTTAGGGGAACCTATAGCGAGTGTTATTCAGTCAGTTATTCGGCCGCCTCATAGAACCCATCTGGAGTCGGTTTATAATTTGAAGATAACCACTTTTGTGGGGAATGAAGGTTCTGAGGGTTTAAAGAAATCGTTGATGCATATTGAGAAGACTTTTAGGCTGATCCAGAGTCAGGGGAGTCTATCTCCCGACAGATGGGTGGAGACGACTTCATGGTTGGGTAAGGAACCAGCTTCATGGTGGGGACTGTTGGCTGATGAGTAACCCAGGAAGAATCTAGAGATTGGGAGGTATTTAAGCAGTTATTCTATAAGAGATTCATTCCTCCTGCATACATTGATCATAAGAAACAAGAGTTTACTAGTTTGAGGCAGAAGAAGCTGTCAGCTACCGAGTACTACAGGAAATTTACTGATCTATCTCGTTTCCATCCGGAAGTTACTGCTAATCCGGTTGAGATGCTACGTCGTTTCAAATTGAGCACTAAGAAGAAATGGCGTACCATTGCGACTGCGATTCCCTGTACGACTTATCATGAGTTTTATGAAGTTTTACTTCAGGTTGAGGATTCTGAGAATTTACCCAGCGACAGTGAAGAGAAAGAGAAAAATGGGAATCAGAATAAGGATAAGGGTAAATGACATTTCTTGCAAGGGCCTAGCCAGACTCAGAGCTTTAAGCGTAGTAGGACTAGTCCTAGTTCTTCCAGTGGAGGTTTCAGTTCCACAAGTCAGAGAGGAGGTGGTAGGTTCTTCAGAGATTTCAGATCCCAGAGGCAGAGAATTTTGGTAGAGGAAATGCACCCTGGTGCCGTAGGTACAGAAGCCGACATTTAGGGGAATGTCGAAGAAGTAGCAGTGGATGTTACACTTGTGGTCAGGAGGGACATCTAGCTAAGTTTTGTCCTTAAGGCCAGCAGAGGCCTCAGCAGCCTCATTTACCACCGCCAGCTCCAGCTCAGCAGTTCTCAAGACATGGTGGTTATACCCAGACAGGTCGTGGTTGTGCATACCACTATCAGGGGGATTCCGTTCCCTATTCTTCGGGACAGTACCAGTACCCCTAGGATCTCTATCAGCAGGGCAGTTATGGTCAGTATTCAGGAGGATATATGCCTCCACAGCAGTACTCTGGAGGATATATGCCTCAGCAGCAGTATTCAGCTGGTGGATCCCAGTGGCATTCTGGATGACAGTCTCAGCAGGTTAATGCTACTACTAGTGGAGTTGGGTCTTTGAGACAGTTTAGTCAGTCATGACAGGGGTGTAATCCTCAAGGGAAATGAGTTCATGCCAGCAGAGGCAGAGGAAGACAACAGAACCGAAGACATATCAATAACCTTTTGCTGCAGGATGCTTAAAACAATCCGGATTTGATCATGGGTACGTTAAATATTCTTGGTCATTATGCTAAATTGTTGATTGACTGTGGTGCTACTCATTCGGTAATTTCTCATATGTTTGCTCATTTGACACAACCTCAATCTTCACCTCTTGGGTATGAGTTGGAGTTTGCTATGCCTAGAGAGGAGAACTGTTATGTAGATTATGTTTACCCAGGTTGTCCCGTATTAGTTGAGAATGTGGTTATGCCTGTTAACCTCACTCCGCTAGACATTGTGGATTTTGATGTGATTTTAGGCACATATTGGTTGCATTACAATCATGCCCAGATTGATTGTTACGGGAAATCAATGACCTTCCATCATCCTGGATTACCTAAGGTTACATTCTTTGGTGAACCTAGTGGATTGAGACATGGAATCATTTCGGCTGTGAGAGCCAAAAAGTTACTAAATGTTGTCAAGGGTATTTGGCTCATGTGGTACTAAATGATGATGCTCTGGTTAGCGTGGAGAATGTCAAGGTGGTTAGACACTTTTTTTATGTTTTCCATGATGATGTACATGGATTGCCGCCAGATAGAGATGTGGAGTTCGCTATTGATTTACTACCAGGTACTGATCCTATTTCTTTAACTCCTTATCGTATGGCTCCTGCCAAGTTAAGAGAATTGAAGATTCCGTTACAAAAGTTTGTTGATAAAGGTTTCATCCAGCCTAGTACTTCACCTAGGGGAGCTCCAGTTTTATTTGTAAGGAAGAATGACGGTACCTTGAGGCTTTGCATTGATTACAGGCAATTGAATCGGATGACGATTAAAAACCCTTATCCTTTGCCTCATATTGACAATCTTTTTTATCAACTCAGAGGTGCCTGCGTATTTTCTAAGATTGATCTAAGGTCTGGTTATTATCAGTTGAAGATCAGGAGCGGCGATGTTCCTAAAACTGCTTTCAGGACTCGTTATGGTCATTATGAGTTTCTTGTGATGCCATTTGGATTGACGAATGGACCAGCGGCTTTCATGGGTTTAATGAATAAGGTGTTTCATTAGTATTTGGATAGATTCGCCATTGTCTTCATTGATGACATTTTGGTGTATTCTAAGTCGAAAGCAGACTATGTTCGATATCTTACTTTGGTGTTGAAAATGCTAAAGGAACATCAGTTATATGCTAAGTTCAGTAAGTGCCAATTCTAGTTAGATCAAGTTGCTTGCTTGGGGCATGTTGTTTCAGCTCAGGGTATTCAGGTAGACCCTCAAAAGATAACAGCTGTGGAGAATTGGGAGCAGCCGCGAACTGTCACTGAGGTACGGAGTTTCCTTGGTTTAGCGAGTTATTATCGGTGATTTGTTAAGGATTTCTCAGTTATGGCTTTACGACTAACGAGGTTGACCAGGAAGCCAAAAAAGAAGTTAAATTCGAGTGGGATGATAATTGTGAGCAGAGTTTCCAGCCGTTGAAGTATTATCTCACACATGCTCTTGTTTTGACTCTTCTTGATGATAGTGGTAACTTTGAGGTTTACAATGGTGCTTCTTTGAATGGCTTGGGATGCGTGTTGATGGAGCATGGTAGGGTAATTGCTTACGCTTCGCGTCAGTTAAAGCCTCATGGGATGAATTACCCTACACATGACTTAGAGTTGGCAGCCATTATTTTCACTTTGAAGATTTGGAGACACTATCTCTATGGTGAGAAGTGTAGGATTTTCTCAAATCACAAGAGTCTCAAGTACCTGTTCATGCAGAAAGATTTGAATCTTCGTCAGCGGAGATGGATTGAGTTGCTAAGTGACTATGATTGCACGATTGAGTATTATCTTGGACGTGCTAGTGTGGTGGCTGATGCTTTGAGTAGGAAATCTCAAGGTCGGGTTAATGCTTTGTATGCTTCTCGTGTTCCTCTTCTTGTAGATTTGAGGTCTACTGGAGTGAAATTGGAATTGGAAGAATAAGAAGAAGCTGTGGCAGACTAAGAAAGAGCCATACTTGCTAGTTTCCAAGTTAAGCCTATTTTGATTGATCGTATACCTGAGACTCAAGTGAATAACGAAGAGATTCAAGAGTTAATTCGTTTGAGGAATCAAGGGAAAAAGAAAGATTACAGAGTTAGATAGACGGATGGCATGCTTATGCAAGATAATAGGATGTACGTGCCAAATAATGAGGAATTAAAGAAGGCAATTCTTGATGAGGCACATATTTCAGCTTTTGCGATGCATCCAGGAGGAACTAAAATGTATCATACCATTAGGCCATTTTATTATTGGCCAGGTATGAAAAGGGATTGTATAGTATGTAAGTAGGTGTATCGTGTGCCAGTAGGTTAAAGCCGAAAGAAAGAAGCCGTTTGGTTTGTCACAGCCACTTCCCGTTCCACAGTGGAAATGGGAAAATATTACTATAGATTTTGTGTACAAGCTTCCTCGTACACAAAACGGCTATGATGGAATTTGGGTGGTTGTAGATCAGCTTACTAAGTCAGCGCACTTCGTTCCTGTGAGGGAAAAGTATTCTTTGAACAAGTTAGCCGAGTTGTTCATCACGAAGATTGTGAAGTATCATGGAGTTCCTATGAGTATTATTTCAGATCGAGATCCAAGATTTACTTCTAAGTTTTGGAAAGCGTTCCAGGAAGCTTTGGGTTCGAGATTACTGTACAGCACGGCATATCATCCTCAGACAGGCGGACAATCTGAGAGGATGATTCAGACTTTGGAGGATATGCTAACATCTTCGGTGTTGCAGTTTGGGGACGCTTGGCATAAGCGGTTGGATTTGATGGAGTTCGCCTATAACAACAGCTTTCACTCGAGTATTGGTATGGCGTCATTCGAGGCATTATATGGCAAGCCTTGTCGTACACCTTTATGTTGGTCAGAGGTTGGGGAACGAGTTTTAGTGGGCCCTGAGTTAATGGAGGAGACTACTCAGAACATTCAGGTTATTAAGTCTAATATGAAAGCGGCCCAAGATGGCCGAAAGAGTTTAGCAGATAGACATGCCACTGATCGAGTGTACAAGGTTGGTGATTGGGTATTTCTGAAGTAATCGCCGTGGCGAGGTGTAGTACGATTCAGGAAGAAAGGCAAGCTAAGTCCTAGGTTCATCGGACCTTATCAGATCACTGAGCGAGTTTGTGAAGTTTCTTATAGACTTGAGTTGCCGTCAGAGCTGTCTAAGGTACATAATGTGTTTCATGTTTCGATGCTTCGACATTATGTGGCAGATCCTTCACATGTGATACCTCATCAACCATTTGAGATCAGTTCAGATTTGACTTATGATGGGGAGCCGGTGACGATACTTGATTGGAAGGAAAAGGTTCTGAGGAATAAGACAGTGCAATTGGTTAAAGTCTTATGGAGGAACCATTCAGTGGAAGAAGCAACTTGGGAGATAGAGGATCGGATGAGGGAGATGTACTCAAGGTTGTTTTATGAGTACTAGTGGATGATTTTGGTTGCATAAATTTCGAGGATGAAATTTTTATAAGTTGGGTAGATTGTAACAACCCGTCCCGGAGATTTCGTACGTTGGATGTGAAATGACGAAAATGCCCTTGGGCGTTAATTAAGGTACGTGTGAAGGAAAATTTGTGAAAAACATGTTCATTTGAGCAACATCTATGGCATGCAATTAACAATTAAAGGCGGAAACATGCTTGTATGCACTCAAAACAAAACATTACCCATGAAATTCAAAGCCTAGTAGTTATGGTGAACCATGACTTAACTCAAATCTTAAAGAAAGGAGTTGAGAAACTTTTATACCTTTGAAGCACCTTTTTGCTTAGCAAAGGATATTCACCCATGTGAAGGCCTTTTTTCCTTAGTCTCCTTGCTCCTTGACTCCATGGATGTGGATGATGGAACTTTGCTTCTTGGCTCCATGACATCTTGGATGAATGGAAGAACCTATTTGCTTAGCAAAGGTTAATCACCCATGTGAGGGCCTTCTTTCCTTTGTCTCATTGCTCCTTGGCTCCATGGATATGGATGGAAGAATTGATTCTCCAAAAGTCCCCAAGGTAGGAGACCTTTAATTTTCAACACCAAGGATAATGAAGGAAGAAGATGAGTGACCTTGGAGGAGGAAGGATTGCTAGCTAATCCCTTCCAAGGGGGCCGGCTTCCTAGAGAGAAAAAGGAGAGAGTTATATCTCACTTTTCATCCTTAGAAAAACCCTAATGAGGATGGTGCAAAGATACCCCTTCTATGCTTTTAACTTTTTGTTCATTTTTGGACCAAAAGGTCCCTCCTCTCTATATGGCCAGTTTTCCCATGCCTTTGGGCTGTTTCGGGCTTCTTTAATTTTGGTTGTTAAGTTGTCATACAACTTAAGCTAATGGGCTTGACAATTCGAAGCCCAATTTGGGCTTTAAGGCCCAAATTCAACTCAAGGTTTGAAACGAACTTATTCGTTTGATTAATTAACATATTAATTAATCCTTGCCACAAACAATTAAACTATTTATGATAATGATGCACCACCACAATAACTTCAACCACAATCTGCCCAACCAAATTCAGGTTCGTCTTTGGATACTGATAAAATTCTTCAAGTACTAACCTCATTGACTCAGGGATTACAAAATCAAGCCAAGGAGATGGGTGAGGTGAAGAAGCAAAAGGGGCAGATGGCGGAATTCAGAGGGCAGTTTCGAGAAGAAGTCAAACTACCTGGCTCAACCATTGTTAATCCAAAATGAGGTTTTGAAACTACCAAGGCTATCATATTGAGAAGTGGTAAGGAGGTTGAAGCCGACCCACAACCATCCAAATCAAGTCAAAAGGAGGACGAGAAGCTGTACAACAAGGAGGAGGAAGTGGACAAAGCCACGACAAGGGAAGAGCATCCCTTGCCGTAGCCTCCCAAGCCCCCTAAGCACCCTATGCCGCCCAACTTCACTAATGTAGGTCCAAATTCACTTCCTTCTAACGTTATTCCACCCAATGCACCTTTTCCTCGTAGGTTCATGCAATCTAAGAAAGAAGAGAATGAGAAGGACATTCTAGAGACGTTTAGGAAAGTGCAAGTCAATATCCCGCTCCTTGATGCAATCAAACAAGTTCCAAAGTATGCCAAATTCTTCAAAGAACATTGCACAACAAAGAAGAGGATTTCAAACAAGGAGGTGGTACATGTAAGTGAAAATGTCTCTGCAATGTTGCAAAGAAAGCTGCCACCTAAATGCAAAGATCCAGGTAATTTCACTATCCCTTGTGTAATTGGTAATACAAGGTTTGAGCATGCTATGCTAGATTTAGGTGCTTCCATTAATGTCATGCCATATTCTATTTATGCATCTATGAATCTAGGAGAGCTTAAAAATGATGGTGTCATTATTCAATTGGTTAATCGATCTAATGCATATTCGAAATGGGTTTTGGAAGATGTTTTGGTGCAGGTAGACCATTTGATTTTTCAGGCAGATTTTTATGTGCTTGAAATGGAAGATTCAGCCCACTCTCCATCATTGCCAATCTTACTTGGACAACCTTTCATGAAAACAGCCCAAACCAAGATTGATGTGGCTAAGGGAGCATTAACGATGGAGTTTGGTGGCGATGTGATTAAATTTAATGTTTCTGAATCTGTTAAGAATCCTAATGATGTTCGTTCTTGTTTCGCCATAAGTGAAATTAAAAATATAGGGCAGGAATGTTCAGCACCAAGTAAGAATGATGCATTTTGAACCACCAACGAAGAGAGAATTGGAGTGAATCACAAGGAACACGCCACTACCCTCAAAACACCAAATCTGGCCGAAAGCACCCCTAGTGAATTTGTTGACAGTGCTGCCACTTCATTGCAGTACATTGGTATGCCACCTATTCCAAATCCAATTCCCATTTCAACTAATAGGTTGTTACCTTCTTCGGTGCAGGTACCTAATCGAATCCAAGGTGGTGGGAGAGTTTACATTTACTTTAGGAAGCTCAACGCCACAATCAGGAAGGATCACTATCCCATTCCGTTCGTAGATCCAATGCATGGAAGTTTCGAGGAGCATGTCCTGGAGGAAATACCCTTCGATGCAAATCGAGCTTTGAATGCACAACAATACGAAGGAGTTGGACAAAGGGACACCCCACGACAACACCAAATTAATGACGTAAGTTCAATTTCCGAATTGCAATCTCAAATGGCTAATCTCACTTTTCTTGTATCGCAGATTACTGAAGGAATGAAAGTGCAAGGACCAAGTGTTTGTGGCGTGTGTTCTATGCAAGGACACTTTTCTGAGCAATGCCCTCAATTGATAGAGAATGGAGGATGGGAAAGTGTCAATCCCATCGGGTATCAAGGCCAAAATCAGCACAAATATGATCCATATGACAACATATACAATCTGGGCTTGAGAGATCATCCGAACATGAAATGCAGGGAGCCTCAACAACCTCAACAGGGAGGATTTCAACCACCACCCCCCGGGATGTTTCCAAGGCCATACGCACCCACACAACCTCAACCACCTTTGGCCCAAACCAATTTAGGTTCATCCATGGATAATGATCAAATTATTCAATTACTAACCACTCTGGCACAGGGGCAGCAAAATCAAACCAAAGAAATGCACAATTATGCCAAAGAGGTGCAAAATCAAGCCAAAGAGGTGAATGAATTAAAGAAACAAATGGGGCAAATGGCAGAATTCATGGGCCAATTTAGAGAACAAGGCAAACTCTCTAGTTCAACCATTGTAAATCCAAAATGAGGTTTTGAAAACAGTAATGCAATCACGTTAAGGAGTGGCAGGGAAGTTGGAGCCGACCCACAACCATCCAAATCAAGCCAAAAGGAGGACGACCAGTTGCTGCCCGAGGAGGAGGAAGTGTACAAAACCACGGCAAAGGAAGAACAACCCTTGCCGCAGCATCCTAAGCCCCCTAAGCACCCTATGCCGTCCACTTTAACTAAGGTAGGTCGAAATTGGATTCCTTCTAATGTTATTCCACCAAATGTGCCTTTCCTTCGTAGGTTCTTACAAGCTAGGAATGAAGAGAATGAAAAGGATGTTCTAGAGATCTTTAGGAAGGTGCAAGTCAATATCCCACTCCTTGATGCAATAAAGCAAATTCCAAAGTATGCTAAGTTTTTGAAAAAGCTTTGCACAACAAAGAAACGAATTCAAGAGAAAGAGGTGGTATATGTAAGTGAAAATGTCTCTGCTATGTTGCAAAGAAAACTGCCTCCTAAATGCAAAGATCCAGGTAGTTTCACTATCCCTTGTGTAATTGGTAATATAAGGTTTGAACATGCTATGCTAGCTTTAGGTGCATCCATTAATGTCATGCCACATTCTGTTTATGTATCTATGAATTTAGGAGAGCTTAAAAATGATGGAGTTATTATCCAATTAGCCGATCGTTCTAATGCATATCCAAAAGGGGTTTTGGAAGATGTTTTGGTGCAGGTTGGTCATTTGATATTTCCAATTGATTTCTAGGTGCTTGAGATGGAAGATTCCGCCCATTCTCCATCATTGCCACTCATACTTGGAAGACCATTCATGAAAACAGCCCACACCAAGATTGATGTGGCCAAAGAAGCGTTAACAATGGAGTTTGGTGGTGATATGATTAATTTCAATGTTTTTGAATCTGTTAAGAAGCCTAATGATGTTTGTTCTTATTTTGTCATAGATGTTATTGAAAATATAAGGCAGGAACGTTCAGCACCAAGTAAGAAGGATGCATTTTGAACCACTAACAAAGAAGGAATTGGAGTGGATTACAAGGATTGCACGGCCACAACCCTCCAACCCCCAAATTTGGCCGAGAGCACCACTTGTGGAAGTGTTGACAGTGCTGCCACTTCTTCGCCGTACATTAGTGAGCCACCTATTCCAATTCCAATTCCAATTCCAATTCCCATTTCAACTAATAGGTTGTTACCTTCTTTGGTGCAGGTACCTAATCGAACCTAAGGTGGTGGGAGAGTTTACATTGACTTTAGGAAGCTCAACAGAGTTTACGTTGACTTTAGGAAGCTCAACAGAGTTTACGTTGACTTTAGGAAGATCAACGCCACAATCAGGAATGATCACTATCCCCTTCCGTTCATAGATCCAATGCATGGAAATGATGAGGAGCATGTCGTGGATGACATACCCCTTTATGCCGTGGGCCATAATGGAGCTTAGAAGAAGTGGTATCGTCCGGCTGGAAGACGTTAAAGCAAGCGCTTCTTAGGAGGCAACCCTTCCGTTCAGATTTACTGCATTTATTTTGCCATGTTAGTTGTGTTTGTTTGTTTGCTTATGTGTGAGTCTATGTTTGAAATATTGAGGACAATGTTTGGTTTAAGTGTGGGGGGTAAACAAAGTGTTTTTAATGAAAATTCGTGGGATTTTATCACCTATCACTTCTAAGTTGTTTCTCACTATTTTTACATGTTTTTATTGTGTTTTTGAGTGTTTTCATGTGTTTTGACAGAAAAATACGAAAATTTGAAAAATATTTCGAAAAAAGTTTTGAAGAACCCAAAAAGAGTCGTTTTTAGAGTGTTTTTGTGTGTGTCTTAGGGTACCTTCCAACACAATGATGAGGATTTGGTTTTTAATTGCATGACTGTTAAAGAAAGTTATAAACATGGATTGAAGTTTGATATGCTCTTTGGTTTATGCTTAGTTGTAGTTGTTGTTTACGAATTCACATGTAATCACAAAGGAAAAAAATCAGTTTTTGTAACATGCTTGAAGGATGAAACTCAAACTAACGCTACAACCCTGAGAGACTTGAGCCTAAACTTTGTTTGGAGAGTTATTAATCTGTGATGTTTTTGTTTTCTAAAGTCGTTGCATGATCTCATTATTCTTTGCTTGGTTGCTACTTAGAATGCATTTTCATCATTATAGATCCAAATACTAGAACTCATATCTGTTTCATTCAAAGAATGACATTAAATTGCATAACATAAACAAGATGAAGTTGTTTAGTTACCACTAAAGCCAAAAAGCCTTATCCTTTTTCATATGTTTTGTAGGTTTAACCCCTTTTGAGCCTTATTTAGCCTATTTTCTTTGTTAGCCCAAATTATCCTTACCTAGCCTAGTATAGGACTATCTGTACCCTTGTTCGTAAAGGATAGTGAAGTATGACTTAAAGGGAATTCCTTTTGATCTACATATTGTAGAAAAACAAGTGTGGGGGAAGGGTTTTCAAAATTTGTGTTTTGTGTGCCAAAGTAAGAGAAAAACGTGAAAAGAAAAGAAAACGACAGAAAACGAGTTGAAAAATAAGTGAAAAAGAGTTCACAAGTGTTGGTTGTTGAAGAAATGGTCCAAAAGTTTGAATCTGGCCCTAAGTGATGTGAGAATCATCCCCTTTGTGTTCAAAGTTGGTTTCTGCAATCAAAAATGAATTCTAAGTGATTTCATTACTTTGCTTTACTATTTCTTTAAGAACTTTTGTTTATCCTTTACCTTTCTTTGTTAGCCAATACCCTTAGCCCTGTTACAACCCTTAAACTTCAATCTTGAGTGTTGTGTGTTTCAATATGTGGAGTTCGAAATTGGTATGAGCATATGGTATCCCTGGTTCTTGCGTCTAAGTAGTGGCATTCCGTTCATGGGATCGTATATACATGTTTATGATTGATCATTCCAGAAAATGCTTTCTTTGTTAAACATATGTGAGTACTAGTCTACATGTTTACATTAATCTGCTCACATATACCTACTGTAGGGAGTGTAGTCAGAAAATCTATGTAAAAATAGAGTGTATATCTGTTGAGTAATTGAGTGAATTCTCTAGTGTAGGGAGTGTAGTCGGAAAATCTGTGTAAAAATAGAGTGTATATCTAGTAATGTAGTAACATTACCCTAGTAATGTAGTAACATTACAATAGTCAAAATGTTGTTTTAATTGATTAAATGCGAGCTAGTAAGTGGTGACTGTGATTAAGTATGCGCTCCAGGGTAAGGATGACTAAAATTTATGTGAGTAATGATTTTTAATATGTCATGTTTCATTGGAAATCCCTGAGGCAAATGTTGGAAGGTTTAGGTTATGTTTTGTTTATTTCGTTTTGCTCGAGGACTAGCAAAAGCTAAGTGTGGGGGAATTTGATAGGAGCATATTTATGCGACGTAGTTGGCTTGTTTTCTTGCATTTTTGTTGTTAGTTCTTAGCTATTGTAGTAATTTAAGCTATTTTCGTGTGTTTGTTGGTCCAAAGGGTTAAAGAGGTAAGAAGGTGCAATTTAGAGCATTTTGGAGCAGTTTTGGGCTTGGAATGGATAGCACATGCATGGAGCAAGGTGGATGGACAAATTTGAAGACCAAAAGAGGCTAGGAATGTGCTACAAATTTGGAGAAATTAATTCAAGAAAAAGGAAGTTAAAGAATCAACAAGAAAGAAGGAATGTTAGCCAAGTTTCCTTATTTGGTCCTAAACCTTCCCTAATCCTAATTCACTAAATTCCAGTTGCAAAGAGATGTCCTAAATGTGTTGGGACACTTAATTACATGGTTCTAGAAGTTTAGTCCCAGTCAAAGGAGGGTGCCGCACCACCCTAAGTCCTTTCCCTTTCTTGCCACACCAAATCTGCAAGGAATCCTTCCTTGCCTTGCAAGGAAGTCACTTTCCCTTTCTTTCTAGGCTTGCTGCATATCACTTACCCTTTTCCTCTTAGGATTCTGATTTGTTACCCTTTTTCTTAGAGCATTTGGAATGAAAATCTGTCTCCAAAATTAATTAGGGTTTTGATTTCCTTTCCCTTTAAAATAATAAGCTTCGCCGCGCCGTTCAGACATTCGTTCACTACCATACACACTTCCAGCCATTTCTCCATACAATTCAACCCTCAAACCTTCACCCACACCTTGTGCCGCAGCAAAGAGGAAGAAAGATAACCCTTGGATGTGCTTGTCATTCAAATTGGATTGCTGGAACGTTCTTAGGTGTTTTCAATCTTTTGTTTTTAATGTTTAAACTTAATTATCTTTGTATAATTGTGAACATAAGGAGATAAACTCCTTTTAGCTAGGGGGAATTTTAAAGCCATGAACATAGTTGCAATATGAATTAATTACATCCAGTTATGATTTCATAAATTGGGAATGCAATTTACTTAACTGTTTGATTCAGAACTTATTCTTGTATGTTGATTAAGGATGTATACTTAGTTTACATGCATGAATTTGATGCAAGAATATAAGGGAGTTTCACCTAATCGTTATGAACTTATATTTACAAGTAGTGGAGGTTGCTGGTCACAATCGCGTTAAGTAAATTCCTGGCATAAGTATCATGCAGTTCATAGTTACGAGTGCCTTGTCAATGTCTACGATTTTTACAGAGCTTAATGATCTTTGCTTGTATCTCTATTATGCAGTTCATGTAGGGAAATTGCAAAGAATAATTTGGTTGTCAACGCAGAGTCCAATTCAATGAACTTAGGAAAATCTGAAGGTTAATTAGTGCAGTTCACGATTAATCTGGGGCGTTGAGATTCATGGTTTATTGGAAAAGCAACTGTAAATCAATTTGTATGCAAGTGTGTCATGTGTAGAGAAGAACCCTCTAGCTAGCCTTTTACCCATTCAAATCACCCAATTTTGTGTTTAACTTGTTTAGTTTAATTAATTTCGTCCAAATCAATCCCCCCTTTAATTAAGTGTGTTAGATTAGTTAGAAACATGTTTGAATCTGTCCAATTTAGTGTTTTGAGTCTTACTAGTCTTAAATTCGTCCAAATAATTCCATAGAGTCTATTTTGAGTCTATTTGCTTGTTTTGTGCTGTTTTGAGTCATTCTAGTTTGTTTTGAGTCTTTTTAGCTTGTTTTGAGTTCTTTGAGTCTAATTAAGTGTTTTCATCCTAATTAAGTGTTTTTGAGTCAGTTTTAAGTAGATTAGCAATACCTCCTAATCCCCGGCCTAGAACGATCCCTACTTACATATCTACTACAATTGTCAACAAGAGGGTTTAATTTGTGTGCTAGTTTATATCATATCAGAGTTTGAGATTGGCACGAGCATATGGAATCCCTGGTTCTCGCATCTAAGTAGTAGCATTCCGTTCATGAGATCATATTCATATATGCATTAATAATTCCAGAAAGTGCTTTCTTTGATTATAAACATATGTGAGTGCTAGTTTACTTGTTTACATCAATCTTCTCACATATACTTAGTGTACGGAGTGTAGTCAGAAAATCTGTGTGAAAATAGAGTGTTTATCTGGTAAGGAATTCAGGGATTAACTAGGGATGCTAATCAACACAAATTAGACTCAAAAATCCTAAACTAGACTCTATTGACTCAAAACTAACTTAAAACACTAAAAACAGCAAGAAACAATCAACAAGACTCAATTCTAGACCTAACAAGTAATTTTGACGAAAATAGAACTTTAAAAGACACAAAAGACTAAAACAAAACAGATTTTGACTCTGAAAACAAGTTGAAATGAAAGGGGGATTGTTTTTGACAAATTTAAAACTAAAACAGAAACTTTGCATAAAAACTTTAGAAAAAACGATTTTGATGAATTAAGAAGGGTGAAAGGCTAGTTAGAGGGTCATTCTCCACACATGATATATGCATATGAACCAATTTCCAGTTATTATTCCTTTAGACATGAATGACAACACCCCAAGTTAACCGTGACTGCACAAATTAACCGTCAGATTTTCCTTAGTTCATTGAATTGAATGAAAGACGCATTACAACCAAATTATCCTTATGAAGTCTCCTAACTATGTCAGCATTACAGAAAACATATCAAAGGTCATGAAGTTCTTTGAAAATCATAAGTGTTGACGAGGCATTCGTAACTATGACTGCATGATACTCTTGCCTAGGACTTACTTAACATGATTGTGACTAGCAACCTTTACTACTTGTGAATATAAGTTCATAATGATTAGGTGAAACTCCCTTATACTCTAGCATCAAATTCATGCATGCAAATTAAGTGTCAACCCCCAATTAACATACACAAACAAGTTTTAATAACTCAGTTAAGCAAATCACATTCTAGTCTTAAGAAACAATAACTGGACGTAATCAATTCATATATAACATATAATCATGGCTTCAAATTCACCTCTAACTATAAAGAAATTAGTTCCTCATGTCCACAAGCAAACAAACATAAATAAATTTAAACATTGAAACAAAGATAGAAAACACCTAGAAAACACTCCAGACTCCTTCCTTTCTTTGCAAAGTTGCGGCACAATGAGTGTGTGGTGGATGGATGTAGGTGAGTTGTGGTAGAGGGTGGTGGTCTGAATGGTGCAGCAAAAGGGTCAATTTATAGGGGAGGATGCGGCACAAACATGTAGTGTAGGAAAAGGATTATAAAATGTAGTTTGTGTAGGAAAATAAAAACACAATCCTAAGGGGAAAAGGTTATGTAATCCTAGCAGGAAATAGGACATCTAGAAGTCAAAAACCAAAGGGATTTAGGAGAAAGGTGCGGCACCTTTGTAGGAGAGGATGAGGTTCCTAGAAATCAGGTTCTTAGGTCTCCTAAACTAAAATTGAATCCCTTTTGCAATAGGAATTAGGTTAGGAAAGGATTAGGATAAGATAAGATAAGGTTTGGATAAGATAAGGATAAGATAAGGTAGTTTGGATAATATTTTGGATAATTCTCCTTCTTTGTAGCTGATTCCTTATCTTTTTTTACTTGGATTTATTTCTTCAACTCTTTTGCACATTCCTAGCCTCTCTTGAACTTCAATTCGTCCATCCATCTTGCTCCAATCTTGTGATATCCATTCCAAGCCCAAAACTGCTCTAAAATGCTCTAAATTGCATCTTTTTGCCTACTTTGCTTCTTGGACCTATAAACACACGAAAATGACTTAAGACACTATAATAAGCAACAAATAACTAAGTAAATGCAAGAAAACACACTAACTAAGTCGCATAAATATGCTCCTATCAAATTCCCCCACACTTAGCTTTTGCTAGTCCTCGAGCAAAACAAACAAAACATAACCTAAACCTTCCAACGTTCGCCTCAGGGATTTCTAATGAAACATAACATGTTAAAAATCATTACTTCCATAGATTTTAGTTATCCCTACCCTTGAGCACATACTTAATCACAGTTACCACTCACTAGTTCGCATCTAATCAATTAAAACAACATTTTGAATGTAGTAACATGCCTTAGAGAATCCCTCAATTCCTTACTAGATATGCACTCCATTTTCACTCAAATTTTCTGACTAACTCCCTACACTAGGTATATGTGAGAAGATTGATGTAAACATGAAAACTAATACTCACATATGTATTAACAAAGAGGGCATTTTCTGGGCATGTATATATATAATCTCGTGAATGGAATGCCACTACTTAGACGCGAGAACCAGGGACACCATATGCTCATACCAATCCCAAACTCCACATATTGAAACACATAACAATCAAGATAGAAGTCAAAAGTGTTGTAACGGGGCTAAGGGTATTGGCTAACAAAGAAAGGTAAGGAAAACAAACGTTCTTAAAGCAATAGCAAGCAAAGTAATGAATATGACACTTAGAACTCCCTTTTTAAATGCAGCCACGAACTTCGATACATAAAGGGAAGATCACAAATACTTAGGGCCGAATTCAACCTTTTTGGACCCTTTCTTCAACCAACACTTGTGAGCTTTAATTCACTTTTCGCACTTTTTCACATACTTTTCTTTTTCTTTTCTTTTTCTCACGAATTTTCTTTTTTCTTTTTTTCTTTTTCTTTTTCTTACCCGTGCCCTTTTCTACTTCTTTGGCACACAAAACCACTAAAAACCTTCCCCCACACTTGTTTGCTGCCTAATGACAATCAAAAGGAATTCCTCTAAGTCATGCTCCACTATTCTTTAAGAACAAGGGTATGGATAGTCCTATTCTAGGCTAGGTAAGGATAATGTGGGCTAACAAAGAAAATAGGCTAACTACAGCTCAAAGGGGTTAAACCTACAATACATATGCTAAGGGTTAAGGCTTTTTGGCTTTGGTTTTGAACTAAACAACTTCATCTTGCTTTATGTTATGCTAATCAATTTTAGTTTTGAATGAAATGGGT
Source organism: Heteromeles arbutifolia (assembly GCA_024362995.1). Lineage (NCBI taxonomy): Eukaryota > Viridiplantae > Streptophyta > Magnoliopsida > Rosales > Rosaceae > Heteromeles > Heteromeles arbutifolia. The sequence continues at coordinate 2,581,037 of JANCRC010000022.1, forward strand.
ATAAGTTCTAGTATTTGGAACTATAATGATGAAACGCATTCTAAGTAGCAACCAAGCAAAGAATGATGAGATCATGCAACGACTTTTGAAAACAAAGAATGTCAAGATTAATAACTCTCCAAAGAACGTATAGGCTCAAGTTTCTCAGGGTTGTAGCGTTAGTTTGAGTTACTTCCTTCAAGCATGTTACAAAAACTGATTTTATCCTTTTTGTGATTACATGTGACTTCATGAATGTCAACTATAAACAAGCATAAACCAAAGAGCATATCAAACTTCAATCTATGTTTGTAACTTTCTTTAACAGTCATGCAATTAAAAACCAAATCCTCATCATTTGTGTTGGAAGGTACCCTAAGACACAAACACACAAAACGACTCTAAAAACGACTCTTTTTGGTATTTTGCAAAACTTTTTCGAATTTTCTTTTTCAAATTTTCGTATTTTTCTTTCAAGACACATAAAAACACTTCAAAACACACTAAAAACACTCAAAAACAGTGAAAAACAACTTAAGAAGTGATAGGTGATAAAAACCCACGAATTTTTCAATGAAAACACTTGTTTACCCCCCCACACTTAAACCAAATATTGTCCTCAATGTTTCAAACATAGACTCACACACAAGCAAGCAAACAACACAACTAACAAACATGACAAATATGGCAAAGTAAAAGCAATAAAGAGTAGGGTTTAGAAGCACAAATCTGGTTGTGGAGTCGGAGCCTAGGTCTTCTTTATTTGCATGGGTTGCCTCCCAAGAAGCGCTACTTACCACTATACTACAATTGTCGTTGTAGTATAGTGGTAAGTATTCCCGCCTGTCACGTGGGTGACCCGGGTTCGATCCCCAGCAACGGCGCCAAAATTTGATGTGAAATTTATATGACACTCAAATTAAACCCTATTGATGACAATTGTAGTAGAGATGCAAGTAGGGATCGTTCTAGACCGGGGATTAACTAGGGATGCTAATCAACACAAATAAGACTCAAAAACACTAAACTAGACTCTAATGACTCAAAACTAACTTAAAACACTAAAAACAGCAAGAAACAATAAAAAAAAGACTCAATTCTAGACCTAACAATTGGTTTTGACGAAAATTAAACTAAACTTGACTCAAAAGACTAAAAGAAAACAGGTTTTGACTCCAAAAACAAGATTAAATGAAAGGGGGTTTGTTTTTGACGAATTTAAAACTTAAAACAGAAACTTTGCATAAAACACTTTATCAAAAACGAATTTTGTGATTTGAAAAAGGTGAAAGACTAGTTAGAGGGCCCTTCTCCACACATGAACATATGCATATAAATCGATTTCCAGTTATTCTTTCAACAAACCATGAATGACAATGCCCCAAATTAATTGTGTAGAACTAATTAATTCTCAGATTTCCCTAGACTCATTGAATTGGATGAAAAGCATACGACAACCCAAATCATTCTTTATTAAGCTCCTTAACTATGAAAAGCATGATAGAGACACAAAACAAAGGTCATTAAGCTTTGTGAAAATCATAAGCATTGACATGACATTCGTGACTATGAAAAGCATGACACTCCTGCCAGAAATTTACTTAACGCGATCGTGACTAGCAACCTCCACTACATGTAAATATAAGTTTGTAACTATTAGGTGAAACTCCCTTATATTTTAGCATCAAATTCATGCATGCAAACTAAGTAGGCTTCCTTAATCAACACACAAGAACAAGTTCTCAATAACTCAGATAAGTAAAACACATTCAAGATTCATGAAATCATAACTGGAGGAAATCAATTCATATAAAACATATGTCCATGGCTTTGAATTCTCCTCTAACTATAAAGAAGTTAGTTCCTCATGTTCGCAATCAAACAAAGATAAATAAATTTAAACATTGAAAACAAACGATAGAATACACCTAGAAAACGCTCCAAATTCCTTCCTTCCTTGCAAGGCTGCGGCACAATGAGTGTATGGTGGATGGATGTAGGTGAGTTATGGTAGAGGGTGGTGGTCTGAATGGTGCAGCATAAACTTGTATTTATAGGGGAAGGGATTACTTGGCCTAGGTTGTCAGGGAAAAGGATTTAGGACTCCAAACCAACAAGGAAAAGGCCATCTAGAAAGTTTGGGGTGCCATATTTTTAGGGCTTCTAGAAAGAAGTGTTGTGGCATGTTTCTAGAACAAAAAGGCCTCCTAAAAACAGGTTTTAGGCATCCTAATATGAAAAGGAGTCCCCCTTGTAGCTGGAATTAAGGTAGGATAAGATTAGGATAGGATAAGATAAGATAAGGTAAGATAAGGTTAGTTGGATAAGATAAGGTTGGATAAGGTTTTGGATAATTCTCCTTCTTTGTAGCTGATTCCTTATCTTCTTTGACTTGAATGTATTTCTCCAACTCTTTTGCACATTCCTAGCCTCTCTTGAACTTCAAATTCGTCCATCCATCTTGCTCCATACTTGTGACATCCATTCTTGGCCCAAAACTGCTCTAAAATGTTCCAAATTGCACTTTCTTGCCAACTTTGTCATTTGAACCTACAAACACACGAAAATAGCTTAAAACACTTAAATAAGCAATAACTAACTAAATAAATGCAAGAAAACATGCTAACTAAGTCGCATAAATATGCTCCTATCAGATTCTCTAAGGCATGTTACTACATTCAAAATGTTGTTTTATTTGATTAAATGAGAGCCAGTGGGTGGCTACTGTGATTAAGTATGAGCTCGAGGGTAAGGATGACTAAAATCTATGCAGGTAGTGATTTTTAACATGTCATGTTTCTTTGGAAATCCCTGAGACAAATGTTGGAAGGTTTAGGTTATGTTTTGTTTGTTTTGTTTTGCTCGAGGACTAGCAAAAGCTAAGTGTGGGGGTATTTGATAGGAGCATATTTATGCGACTTAGTTAACTTGTTTTCTTGCATTTATGTTGTTAGTTCCTAGTTGTTTTAGTATTTTAAGCTATTTTCGTGTGTTTGTAGATCCAAAGGGCTAAGGTGGCAAGAAAGTGCATTTTGGAGCAATTTTGGGCTTGGAATGGATAGCACATGTTTGGGGCAAGGTGGATGGACGAATTTGAAGTTCAAGAAGGGTTAGGAATATTTGGAGGAATTAAGTCAAAGATTTGGAAAGAAGGAATCAGCCAAGAAAAAGGAGACATTAATTCAAAGTTACCTTATTTGAAACTTACCTTATTTTCAGAATAGGACACTCAAATACATTCCCTTTCTTCCAAGATCCTTGCCGCATATCCCTTTCCCTTTCCTTCCCTTTTGCCGCACCCAACTTACCCTTTCCTCTTCCTTGCCGCAAAAGACATTCCCTTTCCTTCCCTATGATCCTACCGCACCTTTCTTACCCTTTTCCTCTTGGATTCTGACATTTATTTACCCTTTTTCTTAGAGGATTTGGAATAAAAATCTGTCTCCAAAATTAATTAGGGCTTTCATCACCTTTCCCTATTAATTCTAACCCTTGCCGCACCAAAGGGGGGGGAACCATCCATCCATTCACAACCATTCATACTTTCAGCCATTCTTTTGTACAATTCATCACTCAAACCTTCACCCACACTTTGTGCTATAGCAAAGAAGAAGGAAGACCCTTGGACGTGTTTGCCATTCAAGTATAGATTGCTGGAGTGTTCTAGGTGTCTTCTACTTTTGTTTTCAATGTTTAAATTTAATTTTCTTTGTTTTGTGAACATGAGGAGCTAAACTCGTTTTAGCTAGGGGGAATTTCAAAGCCATGAACATATTTGCAATATGAATTGATTACATCTAGTTGTGATTTCATAAATCATGAATGCAATTTACTTAACTACTTGATTGATAACTTATTCTTGTATGTCGATTGAGGGTGCACACTTAGTTTCCATGCAGGGATTTGATGCTAAAGTATAAGGGAGTTTCACCTAATAGTTACAAACTTATATTTACAAGTAGTGGAGGTCGCTAGTCACGATCGCGTTAAGTGAATTCCTGGCAGGAGTATCATGCAGTTCATAGTTACGAATACCTTGTCAATGCTTATGATTTTCATAGAACTTAATGATCTTTCATATGTATCTCTATTATGCGTTCATGTAGGGAACTATTGAGGAATAATTTGGTTGCCGATACGTTGTCCATTCAATTCAATGACTTAAGGAAAATCTGATGGTTAATTTGCGTGTTCACGGTTAATCTGGGGTGTTGAGGTTTATGGTTTATTGGAAAAGCAACTAGAAATCAATTTGTATGCAAGTGTGTCATGTGTGGAGAAGAACCCTCTAGCTAGCCAATTTCGTGTCTAACTTGTTTAGGTTATGCAATATGTTTAGTTTAATTAATTTCATCCAAATCAATCCCCCACTTTAATTAAGTGTGTTAGATTAGTTAGAAACGTGTTTGAATCTGTCCAATTTAGTGTTTTGAGTCTTACTGGTCTAAAATTCTTCTAAATAATTCCCTAGAGTCTGTTTTGAGTCTATTTGCTTGTTTCATGCTATTTTGAGTCATTCTAGTTTGTTTTAAGTTATTAGAGTCTAGGTTAGTGTTTTAGAGTTACATTTGTGTAGATTAGCAGCCCTAGTTAATCCCTGGCCTAGAACGATGCCAACTTTCATATACTACAACTATCTTAATAGGGTTTAATTTGTGTGCTAGTTTATGTCACATCAAATTGTCTTTGTTTAATTGCAAGCATGAGGAACTAATTTCGTTTTAGCTAGAGGTGAATTCAAAGCCATGAACATATATGTGATATGAATTGATTACATCCAGTTATTATTTCATAAGTCATGAATGCAATTTACTTAACTGTTTGATTGATAACTTATTCTTGTGTGTTGATTAAGGGGGCCCACTTAGTTTGCATGCATAAATTTGATGCTAGAATATAAGGGAGTTTCACCTAGTAGTTATGAACTTATATTTACAAGTAGTGGAGGTTGCCAGTCACGATCGCGTTAAGTAAATTCCTGGTAGGAGTATCATACAGTTCATAGTTACGAATGCCATGCCAATTCATATGATTTTCATATAACTTAATGATCTTTGATATGTATCTCTATCATGCAGTTCATATAGGGAACTTGATAAGAATAATTTGATTGCGTCGCTGAGTCCAATTCAATGAATTTAGGAAAATCTGATGGTTAATTTGTGCAATTCATGGTTAACTTGGGGCATTGTCATTCATGTTTTATAGGAATAATAATTGGAAATCAATTTGTGTTGCATATGTGTCATGTGTGGAGAAGGATCCTCTAACTAGCCTTTCACCCCTTAAGTTAACTTAATTTCGTGCAACACCTTTACTAAGTTCGGCAACTTATTAGTTTTAAGTCAATTTTCGTCCAAACAAACCCCCCTTTATTGTTTTGTGTTAATTTAGTTAGAAATTAGTCCAAGAACCCCCTTAGTTCTTAATTGAGTCATTAGAGTCTAGTTTTGTGTTTTTGAGTTAAATTTGTGTAGATTAGCATCCCACACTAATCCCCGATATAGAACGATCCCTATTTACACATACTACAATTGCATAATATATAGGGTTTAATTAGTGTGTTAGTTTCCATCACATCACAAATAAACTTATAGAATACGCTACCAAGACATTAATAATGAGTGTCCAAAAGATCAACAGCATTATTTGTGTCAAAAGCACGCAATTTTTCTTTTTGAAGTGCATTTCCACTATTTTAGGCTTTCGTAGGATGAAACGAACGTGCGTTTGACACTCTTTGGAACTTAAGCATATAAACACATGTAATGTGCTACTAAGACATTAAGAATGAGTTCTCAAAAGATTAAACGCTTACTTGGTTTCAAAAGCACACTATTTTTCTATTTGGAGTGTATTTGCACTGTTTTAAGCATTTGTGGGATGAACCAAGCATGCGTTTGACACGCTTTGGAACTTAGGCAAATAAACACATATAATACGCTAATAAGACATTCAGATTGGGTTCTCAAAAGATCAAACAATTATTTGGTGTGAAAAGTACACTATTTTTCCATTTGAAGTGTATTTGCACTGTTTTAAGCATTAATGGGATAAAACGAACATGTGTTTGACATGCTTTGGAACTTAAGCAAATGAACACATAGAATACGATACTAAGACATTAAGAACGGGTTCCTAGAAGATCAAACGCTTATTTGGTGTCAAAAGTACACTTTTTTTTCCATTTCGAGTGTATTTTTACTGTTTTAAGAATTCGCGGGATAACTGGGGCATGCGTTTGACATGCATTGGAACTTAAGCAAATAAAAACATATAATACGCTACTAAGACGTTAAGAATGAGTTCTCAAAAGATGAAATGCTAATTTGGTGTCATATGTACACTATTTTTGCATTTGGAGTGTATTTGTACTGTTTTAAGCATTAATGGGATAAAACGAACGTTCGTTTGACACGCTTTGGAACTTAAGCAAAAAACCGCATAGAATACGCTACTAAGACATTAATAATGAGTGTCCAGAAGATCAAAAGCATTATTTGTGTCAAAAGTACGCAATTTTTCTTTCCGAAGTGTACTTGCACTGTTTTAAGCATTCGTGGGATAAAATGAACGTGCGTTTGACACGCTTTGGAACGTAAGCGTACAAATGTTTATAATAGGCTAATGAGACAATAAGAATGAGTTCTCAGAAGATCAAATGCTTATTTAGTGCCAAAAGTACACTATTTTTTCAGTTGGAGTGTTTTTGCACCGTTTTAAGCATTCATGGGATAAAACGAACATGTGTTTGACACGCTTTGGAACTTAAGCAAATAAACACATAGAATAGGCTACTAAGACCTTAATAATGAGTGTCCAAAATATCAAAAGCATTATATGTGTCAAAAGCACAAAGTTTTCTTTTTGAAGTGTATTTGCAATGTTTTGCTCTTTCTTGGGATAAAACGAACGTGCGTTTGACACGTTTTGCAACTTAAGTAAATAAACACATATAATATGCTAGTAAGACATTAAGAATGTGTTCTCAAATGAGCAAACGCTTAATTGGTGTCAAAAGTACACTATTTTTCCATTTTGGAGTGTAATTGCCCTGTTTTAACCATCCGTGGGATAAAACGAACATGCGTTTGACACACTTTGGAACTTAAGCAAACAAACTTATAGAATATGCTACAAAGACATTAATAATGAGTGTCCAAAAGATCAACAACATTATTTGTGTCAAAAGCACCCAATTTTTCTTTTTGAAGTGTATTTCCATTGTTTTACACTTTCGTGGGATAAAAAGAACGTGCGTTTAACACGCTTTGGAACTTAAGCATATAAACACATGTAATACGCTACTAAGACATTAAGAATGTGTTCTCAAAAGATTAAACGCTTAATTGGTGTCAAAAGCACACTATTTTTCTATTTGGAGTGTATTTGCACTGTTTTAAGCATTTGTGGGATAAACCGAGCATGCGTTTGACACGCTTTGGAACCTAAGCAAATAAACACATATAATACGCTAATAAGACATTCAGATTGAGTTCTCAAAAGATCAAACACTTATTTGGTGTGAAAAGTACAATATTTTTCCATTTGAAGTGTATTTGCACTGTTTTAAGCATTAATGGGATAAAACGAACATGCGTTGACACGCTTTGGAACTTAAGGAAATAAAAACATAGAATACGCTACTAAGACATTAAGAACAGGGTCCCAGAAGATCAAATGCTTATTTGGTGTCAAAAGTACACTTTTTTTTCCATTTGGAGTGTATTTGCACTGTTTTAAGCATTCGTGAGATAAAACGAACGAGCGTTTGACACGCTTTGGAACTGAAGCAAATAAACACATATAATACGATACGAAGACATTAGGAATGAGTTCTTAAAAGGCCAAATGCTTATTTGGTGCCACAAGTACACTATTTTTGAATTTCGAGTATATTTGTACTGTTTTAAGCCTTTGTGGGATAAAATGAACGTGCGTTTGACACGTTTTGGACTTAAGCAAATAAGCACATAGAATACGCTACTAAGACATTAAGAAAGGGTTCACAAAATATGAAATGCTTATTTGGTGTCAAAAGTACACGATTTTTCTATTTGGTGTGTATTTTGCATTATTTTAAGCATTTGTGGGACAAATGCACGTCAAACGTATGTTCGTTTTATCCCATTAATGCTTATTTGGTGTCAAAAGTACACAATTTTTCTATTTAGTAGCGTATTATATGTGTTTATTTTCTTAAGTTCTAAAGTGTGTCAAACGCACGTTCGTTTTATCCTACGAAAACGTAAAACAGTGTAAATACACTCCAAACGGAAAGATAGTGTACTTTTGACACCTAATAAGCTTTTGATCCCGTGACAACTCATTCCTAATGTCTTAGTAGCTTATTATATGTGTTTATTTGCTTAAGTTCCAAAGCGTGTGAAACGCACGTTCGTTTTATCGCATTAATGGTTACAACCGTGCAAGTACACTCCAAATAGAAAAATAGTGTACTTTTGACACCAAATAAGCATTTGATCGTTTGAGAACTCATTCTTATTGTCTTAGTAGCGTATTATGTGTTTATTTGCTTAAGTTCCAAAGTATGTCAAACGCACGTTCGTTTTATCCCATCCGTGCTTTCAACAGGGCAAATATGATGTGAAATTAAATCACACTCAAATTAAAACCCTATTATTGTAGCATATGTAAGTAGGGATCCTTCTAGGCCGGGGATTAGAAGGGATTGCTAATCTACTTAAAACTGACTCAAAGAACTCAAAACAAACTATAATGGCTCAAAACAACACAAAACAAGCAAATAGACTCAAAACAGACACTAAAGGGTGATTTGGACGAAAATTGATTTCAACTTAACTCAAAACACTTAAAACACAAGTTTGGACAGATTCTAACTAATTTGACACAGGAAAGTAAAGAGGATTGGGTTTTTGACGAATTTAAAGTAAAAACAAGCAGACTGTAAATTTAAACAAAGTTTGCACGAAATTAGGGTGAATGAATGCGTGATTGGCTAGCTAGAAGGTCCTTCTCCACATATGACATAGATGCACATGAATTGATTTCCAGTTACTCTTTCAATAAATCATGAATGACGATGCCCCAGATTAACCGTGTCATCACTAATTAACCTTCAGATTTTCCTTAAGTCATTGAATTGGATGGACAATGCATCGGCAACCAAATTATTCTTCCCAAGTGATGTGAAAATTAACTTGACACACAAATTAAACCCTCTTTTTGACAGTTGTAGTATATGTATAAGTAGGGATTGTTCTGGACTGGGGATTAGGAGGGATTGCTAAACACTTGAAACTGACTCAAAAACGTAAAAACAAAGTTTAAAACACTAAACTAGACTCAAAGAATGCAAGACTAAATTCTAAAACACTAAAAAAACTCAAAAGACTCAAAACAGCACAAAAACACTCAAAACTGCCTAAAAACACAAACTGGGCAGTTTTGAACTCTAAACACTACTTTGGACGAAAATAGATTTTAACTTGACTCAAGACACTTAAAAACACAAATCAAAACAGATTTTAACTATTCTAACACTTCAAAATAAAGGAGGATTTGTTTTTGACGAATTTAAAACTAAAAACAGAAACTTTGCATAAAAAACTTTAGAAAAACGATTTTGATGAATTAAGAAGGGTGAAGGGCTAGTTAGAGGGTCCTTCTCCACACATGATATATGCATATGAACCAATTTCCAGTTATTATTCCTTTAGACATGAATGACAACACCCCAAGTTAACCGTGACAGTACAAATTAACCATCAGATTTTCCTTAGTTCATTTCATTGAATGGAAGACGCATTACAACCAAATTATCCTTATCAAGTCTCCTAACTATGACAGCATGATAGAAAACATATCAAAGGTCATTACGTTCTTTGAAAATCATAAGTGTTGACGAGGCATTCGTAACTATGACAGCATGATACTCTTGCCTAGGACTTACTTAATATGATTGTGACTAGCAACCTTTACTACTTGTGAATATAAGTTCATAACGATTAGGTGAAACTCCCTTATACTCTAGCATCAAATTCATGCATGCAAATTAAGTGTCGACCCCCAATTAACACACACAAACAAGTTTTAATAACTCAGTTAAGCAAATCACATTCTAGTCTTAAGAAACAATAACTGGACGTAATCAATTCATATATAACATATAATCATGGCTTCAAATTCACCTCTAACTAAAAAGAAATTAGTTCCTCATGTCCACAAGCAAACAAACATAAATAAACTTAGACATTGAACAAAGATAGAAAACACCTAGAAAGTACTCCAGAGTCCTTCCTTCCTTGCAAGCTGCGGCACAAGAGTGTATGGCTGATTTGTGGTGTAGAGAGATGTGAATGAGAGATGGTGGTGTTGAATGGTGCAGAAAATATGTATATATAGGGAGAGGGTGCGGCACCAACAAGTTTGTAGGAAAAGGATTACAAAATGTAGTTTGTGTAGGAAAATAAAATCACAATTCTAAGGGGAAAAGGTTTATGTAATCCTAGCAGGAAATAGGACATCTAGAAGGCCAAAAACCAAAGGGAATTAGGAGAAAGGTGCGGTTGGATCATGCATCTAGAAGGCTTGGGGCGGCACCTTTTAAGGGACTTCTAGAAAGGGTGTTATTTGGCTGATTTTGGGGTTTCTAGAAGGGGATAGGTGCGACACCTTTGTAGGAGGGGATAGGGTTCCTAGAAATCAGGTTTTTAGGTCTCCTAAACTGAAATTGAATCCCTTTTGCAATAGGAATTAAGTTAAGAAAGGATTAGGATAGGATAAGATAAGGTAAGATAAGATAAGGTTGGATAAGGTTTTGGATAATTCTCCTTCTTTGTAGCCGATTCCTTATCTTCTTTGACTTGGATTTATTTCTTCAACTCTTTTTCACATTCCTAGCCTCTCTTGAACTTCAAATTCGTCCATCCATCTTGCTCCAATCTTGTGATATCCATTCCAAGCCCAAAACTGCTCTAAAATGCTCCAAATTGCATCTTTTTGCCAACTTTGCTTCTAGGACCTATAAACACACGAAAATGACTTAAAACACTATAATAAGCAACAAATAACTAAGTAAATGCAAGAAAACACACTACTAAGTCGCACAAATATGCTCCTATCAAATTCCCCCACACTTAGCTTTTGCTAGTCCTCGAGCAAAACAAAACAAACAAAACATAACCTAAACCTTCCAACGTTCACCTCAGGGATTGCCAATGGAACATAACATGTTAAAAATCATTACTTACATAGATTTTAGTTATCACTACCCTCGAGCACATACTTAATCACAGTTACCACTCACTAGCTCGCATCTAATCAATTAAAACAACTTTTTGAATGTAGTAACATGCCTTAGAGAATCCCTCAATTCCTTACTAGATATGCACTCAATTTTCACTCAGATTTTCTAACTACACTCCCTACACTAGTTATATGTGAGAAGATTGATGTAAACATGAAAACTAATACTCACATATGTATTAACAAAGAAGGCACTTTTTGGAATTATTAAGCATGTATATATATGATCTCATGAATGGAATGCCACTACTTAGACGCGAGAACCAGGGACACCATATGCTCATACCAATCCCAAACTCCACATATTGAAACACATAACAATCAAGATAGAAGTCAAAAGGGTTGTAACGGGGCTAAGGGTATTGGCTAACAAAGAAAGGTAAGGAAAACAAACGTTCTTAAAGCAATGGCAAGCAAAATAATGAATATGACACTTAGAACTCCCTTTTGAAACGCAGCCACGAACTTTGAAACGCAGCCACGAACTTTGATACATAAAGGGAAGATCACACATACTTCGGGCCAAATTCAACTTTTTGGACCCTTTCTTCAACAACCAACACTTGTGAGCTTTAATCTCACTTATTTTGAACACTTTTCATACTTCTTCACATACTTTTCTTTTCCTTTTCTTTTTCTCACGAATTTTCTTCCCTTTGCCGTTCATTGATCAAATGCTTGAAAGGTTAGGAGGTCATTCTTTTTATTGTTTTCTTGATGGTTATTCGGGATATAATCAAATTGTCATAGCTCCGGACGACCGAGAAAAGACCACCTTCACGTGCCCCTTTGGTACTTTTGCCTATCGTCGCATGCCATTTGGTTTATGCAATGCACCTGCCACATTCGAAAGATGCATGGTAAGTATCTTTTCAGATTATGTTGAGAAGATTATTGAGGTATTCATGGATGATTTTAGTGTCTTTGGTGATTCGTTTGATGGTTGTTTGGAAAATCTCACATTAATCTTAAAACGATGCGTTGAAACCAACCTTGTTTTAAATTGGGAAAAGTGTCACTTTATGGTTACGCAAGGCATAGTTTTAGGGCATATCATTTCAGAAAGGGGAATTGAGGTTGATAAATCAAAAATAGATCTTGTACGCTACTTACCCTCTCCTACTTCGGTTAGAGAGGTTCGTTCTTTTCTTGGACATGCAGGATTTTATAGGCGATTCATCAAGGATTTTTCAAAGATTTCTCAACCTTTGTGCCGTCTCCTTCAAAAGGAAGTGGCTTTCAAGTTTGACGAGGAATGTGAGAAGGCTTTCAACCAACTCAAAGAGATGCTAACCACGGTACCAATCATTATGCCACCAGATTGGAATCTTCCGTTTGAGCTAATGTGCGATGCTTCCGATTATGCATTAGGAGCCGTGTTAGGACAAAGGAAGGACAAAAATCTGCACGTCATCTACTATGCCTCAAGGACCTTGAACGATGCTCAATTGAACTACTCTACGACGGAAAAAGAACTTCTTGCCGTTGTCTTTGCTTTAGATAAGTTTTGTTCATATTTACTTGGTACTAAAGTCATTATTTACTCTGATCATGCAGCTTTAAGATACTTATTTATGAAGAAAGAGGCCAAACCAAGGCTTATTCGATGGATGCTCCTACTTCAAGAATTCGATGTCGAAATCCGGGACAAGAAAGGAGTCGAAAACGTAGTGGCTGACCACCTAAGCAGATTGGTGCGTGAAGAAGACCCAATTCCTATCCCTGAGACATTTCCAGATGAGCAGCTGCTGTCCATTAAGGTAAGTACACCTTGGTTTGCTGATTTAGTCAATTATTTAGTGTCTAAAGTGATTCCAAATGAGCTAAACAAGAACCAACGTGATAAACTCAAGCATGATGCACGAAATTGTGTGTGGGATGATCCTTATTTGTGGAAATATTGCTCTGATCAAATCATTCGTAGATGTGTGCATGATTCTGAAATTCATTCAATTTTAAATTTTTGTCACACTTATGCATGGGGAGGTCACTTTGGCACTCAAATGACTGCACGTAAAGTACTTGAATGTGGTTTTTATTGGTCTACTATCTTTAAGGATGCTAGAACTTTTTGCATAACATGTGATCATTGTCAAAGAACCGGAAACATAAGACCAAAAGACCAAATGCCGCAGGTCTCTATCTTTGGTGTCGAAATTTTTGATGTTTGGGGCATTGATTTCATGGGTCATTTTCCTTCATCTCATGGTTTTGTTTACATTCTACTTGCGATTGATTATGTTTCGAAATGGGTGGAAGCAAAAGCCACCCGTACTAATGATTCTAAAGTGGTTGCAGATTTTGTTAGAACTAACATATTTGCTAGATTTGGAATGCCAAGAGTTCTTATCAGTGATGGGGGTTCACACTTTTGCAATCGAACCATTGAGGCGCTACTCAAGAAATATAATGTCACGCATAAGGTGGCAACACCTTATCACCCTCAAACCAGTGGGCAAGCTGAGGTCTCAAATAGAGAAATCAAGCAGATGTTGGAGAAAATCGTAGGGCCAAACCGCAAAGATTGGAGCTTGCGTTTAAATGATGCATTGTGGGCGTATCGTACGGCCTACAAAACACCAATTGGAATGTCCCTATTTCGGCTCATCTATGGGAAACCATGCCATCTTCCTGTTGAATTGGAGCATCGTGCACATTAGGCCGTCAAAACATTCAACATGGACATTGATGTCGTAGGAATCCATAGGAAGCTTCAATTGAACGAGCTTGAGGAGCTTAGGAATGAAGCTTATGAGAACGCTCGAATTTACAAAGAGAAGACGAAGGCTTTTCATGACAAGATGATTTGAACCAAAACATTCTCCAATGGGCAGAAAGTTCTACTTTTCAATTCCCGCCTTCATCTGTTTCCAGGTAAGTTACGTTCTAAGTGGATTGGTCCGTTTATTGTTACTAATGTATTTCCTCATGGTGCAGTCCAAATTCAAAGTTTAAAGACAGGACAAGAGTTCAAAGTAAATGGACAACGTTTGAAGCCTTACTATGAGCACTTTGAAGAGCACATTGCGGATGACACATCCTTTAATGCCGTGGGCTCCATTGAAGAATAGAAGGAAGGTTCGTCCGGCTGGAAGACGTTAAAGCAAGCGCTTCTTGGGAGGCAACCCATGCAAATAAAGAGGACCTAGGAACTCTCCGGCTCCACACCCAGATTTGCGTTTCTAAACCCTACTCTTTATTGCTTTTACTTTGCCATCTTTGTCATGTTTGTTAGTTGTGTTGTTTGCTTGCTTGTGTGTGTGTCTATGTTTGAAACATTGAGAACAATGTTTGGTTTAAGTGTGGGGGGGGGTAAACAAGGTGTTTTGTTGAAAAATTCGTGGGTTTTTATCACCTATCACTTCTAAGGTTGTTTTTCACTGTTTTTGAGTGTTTTTAGTGTGTTTTGGAGTATTTTTATGTGTCTTGAAAGAAAAATATGAAAATGGCTTAAGTTCAAGAATAGGGGCCTGAATCACAGAGGGTAACAACGTATTAGTAGAAACGGGAATTGGAATTGGGTTAGGAGATGTACCATGATGTCGTGGCAATGAGTCAAAGGAAGCCACAATCTCGGCTTGTTCTTCACTAGGTACGGCCAGATTGGGCTTCATTCCAATTCCTTGTGCAATTGTTGTTTCAAGGGGATCTTCATCCAATGAGTCAAGGAATTCCTGCGCCAATGAATCAAATGCATCAATAGAAAAACAAGAATGATCCTCTTTAGGATATTTAATAGTTTTAGAAAGATCGAAATCAATCACTTCCCCATCAAATTCCATTGTTAAAGTCCTTTTGAACACATCGATCTTGGTACATGCTGTTTTCATGAAGGGCCTCCCAAGTAGAATCGGCACTGGGGTAACATTGGGTGAATCCTCCATCTCTAAAATATAGAAATCTGCTGGGAATATCAAGTTATCCACCTACACCAAGACATCTTCCAAAACTCATTTCGGATATGCGTTAGAACGATCGGCTAATTGAATTATAACACCATCGTTTTTAAGCTCGCCTAAGCTCATAGATGCATAAATTGAGTAAGGCATGACATTAATTGAAGCTCCTAAGTCTAACATCGCATGTTCAAACATAGTATTGCCAATAACACAAGGAACCGTAAAACTACCCGGATCTTTGCATTTAGGGGGTAATTTCCTTTGCAAAATAGCGGAGACATTCTCACTTACCTGGACCACCTCTTTATTTGAAATCTTTTTCCTTGTTGTGCAAAGCTCTTTCAAAAATTTAGCATACTTTGGAACTTGCTTGATTGCATCAAGGAGCGGAATATTGACTTGTACTTTCCTAAAGGTTTCCAGAATGTCTTTTTCGTTCTCTTCTTTCCTTGATTGCTTAAACCTGCTAGGAAAGGGCACATTTAGTGGAATAGAACTTGAAAAATTCGAATTTGGACGTACCTTGGTGGGTTGGGATGGCTTAGAGGCATTAGGTGGGTGCGGCATTGATTGGTCATCCTTGGCCGTGAGTTTTGCTCCATGATCCTCTTCTTGCAGCAGCTTTTCATCCTTTGGGTTTGATTTGTTGGGGCAGATTGCATTTAGGTTTGATTTGGTACGAATTGCTTTGTATAAAAGCCTGGTGGTTGCTCCCTAAATCCTCCTTGTTGTTAGGGTTGTTGAGGCTCCCTCCACTTGAAATTTGGGTGATCCCTCCAACCCGGATTGTATGTGTTTGAATATGGATCATTGCGTGGCTGATTTTGACTCCCAAAACCCATGGCATTGGCAGATTCCCAGCCTCTATTCTCAATCAATTGAGGGCATTGATCATTGGCATGTCCTTGCATAGAGCACACGCCACAAACACTTTGTCCATGTATCTTCATTCCCTCGGCCATCTGAGAAACAATAGAAGTAAGGTTAGCTAATTGGGATTGAATGTCAAACATAGAACTTACCTCATTCACTCCTTGTCGTGGGGTGTCTCTTTGCCCAAGTCCTTCGTATTGTTGTGCATTCAACGCTCGGTTGGCAATTAGGGTCTTTGCAGCCATGGGTGTTTTGTCAACCAATGCACCTCCCGCTGAGGCATCTAGCATTTGTCGCTCAATTGGAAGAAGTCCTTCATAAAAGTATTGAAGTAAAAGTTCTTCTTTCATTTGATGTTGAGGACATGAAGCGACAAGAGCTTTGAAACGCTCATAGTATGTTAGAAAGGACTCCCCTTGTTGTGGTTGAATGCCACTAATTTTCTTCCTCAAGAGAATGACTCTCGAGGTGGGGAAGAACTTCTCTAAAAACCCCATCTTCATGCTTTCCCAAGACGTGACCGTTCCGGGTGCTAGTTCGTAAAACCAATCTTTAGCCTTTTCCAAAAGAGATAATGGAAAGGCCTTCATCATTAGAATGTTCCCATCGACATTGATGGGTGTCATGCTCGAACAAACCACTTCGAATTCCTTAAGATGCTTGTTTGGGTCTTCCATGAACATCCCATGGTATTTAGGAATGTGGTGCAACAAGCTTGACTTCAATTCGAACTCATCGGTCTTGCCTTGAGCAGCCCCAGGGTATTGAATGCAAAGGGGTGCGGCATTGGCCAACCCCGAGGCTGAAAGTTCCTTGATTGTACGATTATCCATAGCCATGGCTTGTTCTTCCTCTTCAAATTCAGATTCGGCCTCTGAACTTGAACTAGGTTCACTAGGTTCTGGATGCCTCCTCTTCCTTCTCAATGTTCATTCAAAATCGTCGTCAAACTCCAAGATATGCTCACGAACTGTTTGAGAACTTCGAGTCATAAACTAGTACCTAAAACAAGAAAACAAAAACAAAAATCAGAAATCAAAGTAAAAGAAATAAAAACACACGGCAACAAGGGATTAGCAAAAATTTGCTAATCCCTGGCAACGGCGCCAAAATTTGATGTGAAAATTAACTTGACACACAAATTAAACCCTCTTTTTGACAGTTGTAGTATATGTATAAGTAGGGATCGTTCTGGACCGGGGATTAGGAGGGATTGCTAAACACTTGAAACTGACTCAAAAACGTAAAACCAAAGTTTAAAACACTAAACTAGACTCAAAGAATGCAAGACTAAATTCTAAAACACTAAAACAACTCAAAAGACTCAAAACAGCACAAAAACACTCAAAACTGCCTAAAAACACAAACTGGGCAGTTTTGAACTCTAAACACTACTTTGGACGAAAATAGATTTTAACTTGACTCAAGACACTTAAAAACACAAATCAAAACAGATTTTAACTATTCTAACACTTCAAAATAAAGGGGGATTTGTTTTTGACGAATTTAAAACTAAAAACAGAAACTTTGCATAAAAACTTTAGAAAAACGATTTTGATGAATTAAGAAGGGTGAAGGGCTAGTTAGAGGGTCCTTCTCCACACATGATATATGCATATGAACCAATTTCCAGTTATTATTCCTTTAGACATGAATGACAACACCCCAAGTTAACCGTGACAGCACAAATTAACCATCAGATTTTCCTTAGTTCATTGAATTGAATGGAAGACACATTACAACCAAATTATCCTTATCAAGTCTCCTAACTATGACCGCATGATAGAAAACATATCAAAGGTCATTACATTCTTTGAAAATCATAAGTGTTGACGAGGCATTCATAACTATGACAGCATGATACTCTTGCCTATGACTTACTTAACATGATTGTGACTAGCAACCTTTATTACTTGTGAATATAAGTTCATAACGATTAGGTGAAACTCCCTTATACTCTAGCATCAAATTCATGCATGCAAATTAAATGTCGACCCCCAATTAACACACACAAACAAGTTTTAATAACTCAGTTAAGCAAATCACATTCTAGTCTTAAGAAACAATAACTGGACGTAATCAATTCATATATAACATATAATCATGGCTTCAAATTCACCTCTAACTAAAAAGAAATTAGTTCCTCATGTCCACAAGCAAACAAACATAAATAAACTTAAACATTGAACAAAGATAGAAAACACTTAGAAAGTACTCCAGAATCCTTCCTTCCTTGCAAGCTGCGGCACAAGAGTGTATGGCTGATTTGTGGTGTAGAGAGATGTGAATGAGAGATGGTGGTGTTGAATGGTGCAGAAAATATGTATATATAGGGAGAGGGTGTGGCACCAACAAGTTATGTAGGAAAAGGATTACAAAATGTAGTTTGTGTAGGAAAATAAAATCACAATTCTAAGGGGAAAAGGTTTATGTAATCCTAGCAGGAAATAGGACATCTAGAAGGCCAAAAACCAAAGGGAATTAGGAGAAAGGTGCGGCTGGATCATGCATCTAGAAGGCTTGGGGAGCCATCTTTTTAGGGACTTCTAGAAAGGGTGTTATTTGGCTGATTTTGGGGTTTCTAGAAGGGGATAGGTGCGGCACCTTTGTAGGAGGGGATAAGGTTCCTAGAAATCAGGTTTTTAGGTCTCCTAAACTGAAATTGAATCCCTTTTGCAATAGGAATTAAGTTAAGAAAGGATTAGGATAGGATAATATAAGGTAAGATAAGATAGGGTTGGATAAGGTTTTGGATAATTCTCCTTCTTTGTAGCTGATTCCTTATCTTCTTTGACTTGGATTTATTTCTTCAACTCTTTTGCACATTCCTAGCCTCTCTTGAACTTCAAATTCGTCCATCCATCTTGCTCCAATCTTGTGATATCCATTCCAAGCCCAAAACTGCTCTAAAATGCTCCAAATTGCATCTTTTTGCCAACTTTGCTTCTAGGACCTATAAACACACGAAAATGACTTAAAACACTATAATAAGCAACAAATAACTAAGTAAATGCAAGAAAACACACTACTAAGTCGCACAAATATGCTCCTATCACCAAGTTACCTACATGAGCTGCATAATAAAGACACAAGCCAAGATCATTCAACTCTATGAAAATCATAAGCATTGACAAGGCATTCGTAACTATGACATTATGATACCCATGCCAGGAATTTAACTTAACGCGGTCATGACCAGCGACCTTCACTACTTGTGAATATAAGTTCGTAACAATTATGTGAGCCTCCCTTATTTTCTAGCATCAAATTCATGCATGCAAACTAAGTATGCATCCTTAATCAACATACAAGAATAAGTTATGAATCAAACAGTTAAGCAAATTGCATTCACAATTTATGAAATCACAACTGGAATTAATCAAATCATATTGCAAATATGTTCATGGTTTTGAATTTCCCCTTAGCTAAAATGAGTTTAGCTACTCATGTTCGCAAAACAAAGATAACTTAAGTTAAACATTGAAAACAAAAGATGGATTACACCTAAAAATGTTCCAGCAATCCAAGCTTGAATGGCAAGCACCTCCAAGGGTCCTCCTTCTTCTTCTTTGCTGCGGTACAAGGTGTGGGTGAAGGTTTGAGTGATGAACTGTATGAAAGAATGGTTGAAAGTATGAATGGTAGTGATGGACGAATGGTGTTGTGTGGCAAGGAATTTTATTTAAAGGAAAAGGAAATCAAAACCCTAATTAATTTTGGAGACAGACTTTTATTCCAAATCCTCTAAGAAAAAGGGTAATGATGTGAAATAAACTAACACACAAATTAAACCCTCTTTTTGACAATTGTAGTATATTTGCAAGTAGGGATCGTTCTAGGTCGGGGATTAGGAGGGATTGCTAATCTACTTAAAACTGACTCAAAAACACAAAAACAAACTTGAAAGATTCAAAACAACACAAAACAATGAAACTGACTCAAATTGGACACTAGGGATTACTTTGAACGAATTCTAGCTTTAACTTGACTCAAAACACTCAAAAACACAAGTTTGGACAGATTCTAACTAATTTGACACAATAAAGTAAAGGGGATTGGGTTT
The DNA here is from genome assembly GCA_024362995.1 of Heteromeles arbutifolia. Classification (NCBI taxonomy): domain Eukaryota; kingdom Viridiplantae; phylum Streptophyta; class Magnoliopsida; order Rosales; family Rosaceae; genus Heteromeles; species Heteromeles arbutifolia. The sequence continues at coordinate 2,601,140 of JANCRC010000022.1, forward strand.
TTGGATGAATTTAAGTAAAAACAAAACAGGAATTAGAACTAGACATATTTGCACGAAATTGGGTGTTTTTGGATGGATGATTGGCTAGCTAGAGGGTTCTTCTCCACACATGAAACATATGCATACAAATCGATTTCTAGTATTGTTTCTTTAAACCATGAATGACAACACCCCAAATTAATTGTATCGCACAAATTAATTCTCAGATTTTCCTAAGTTCATTGAATTGGACATCGCATCGCAACCAAATTATTCTTCTCAAGTTCCCTACATGAACAGCATATAGAGATACAATCAAAGATCATTAAGCATAGTGAAAATCATAAGCATTGACAAGGCATTCGTAACTATGAACAGCATGATACTCTTGCCTAGGATTTACTTAACACGATTGTGACTAGCAACCTCCACTACTTGTAAATATAAGTTCATAACGATTTGGTGAAATTCCCTTATATTCTAGCATCATATTCATGCATGCAAACTAAGTATACATCCTTAATCAACACACAAGAATAAGTTATCAATCAAATAGATAAGTAACTCACATTCATGTTTTGCGAAACAATAACTGGATGTAATCAATTCATACAAAACATATGTCCATCGCTTTGAATTTCCCCCTAACTAAAACGAGTTTAGTTCCTCATGTTTGCAAAAGAAAGATACATAAACTTAGACATTGAAAACAAAAGATTGAAAACACCTAAGAACGATCCAGCAATCCAAACATGAATGTCAAGCACGTCCAAGGGTCTTCCTTCTTCTTCTTTGCTGCGGCACAATGTGTGGGTGAAGGTTTGAGTGGTGAATTGTATGAAAGAATGGCTGAAAGTATGAATGATGATGAATGGATGATTCAAGATTGTCAAAAGCTGTGGCCAGGACTTATATAAATCAAAATATGTAAAAACCCATAAGGAATTAAGGCTAGGGTGCTGCAAGAATGCAGGAAAGGGTTTAAAGACTTAGCTATTTGTCCCACAATTAAAAAGGTAAGTAAGGGCCAGAAATTAAAGAGAAATAAGTAAGTAAGGTGGGGCACAATAAGGGAAAGGGATTGCATGTCAGAAATCAAGAGGAAAAAGGAAAGGGATATGCGGTAAGGATTGAAATAAAAAGGGAATGTGGTTTGGTGCAAAAAATAGGAAAGGGAGGTAATCCCTTGTGCGGCAAGGAAGGGGACACACATAGGGTGGTGCGGCATCCCTCTTTGACTGGGATTAACCTTCCAAAATCTTGTAATTAAGTGTCCCAATATCTTTAGGAAGCTTCCCTGTGGCTGGAACCTTGGTAGATTAGGATTAGGATTTGACTAAGTCAAAATAAGGTAAGTTTGACTAGTCTTCCTTCTTCTTGCTGGAGTCCTTGTCTTCCTTGGTCTTGAATTAATTTTCTTCCTTTCTTTAACACATTCCTAGCCTCTTTAGGTCTTCAATTTTATCCATCCACCTTGCTCCAAGCATGTGCTATCCATTCCAAGCCCAAAACTGCTCCAAAATGCACCAAAATGCACTTTCTTGCCACTTTAGCTCTTTGGACCTACAAACACAGGAAAATAGCTTAAAATACTAAAATAACTAAGAACTAACAACATAAATGCAAGGAATCATGCTAACTAAGTCGCATAAATATGCTCCTATCAAATTCCCCCACACTTAGCTTTTGCTAGTCCTCGAGCAAAACAAAACAAACTAAACACACAAAACAAAACCTAGACCTTCCAACATTTGCCTCAGGGATTTCCAATAAACATGACATATTAAAAATCATTACTTACATAGATTTTAGTCATCCTTACCCTCGAGCATACTTAATCACAGTCACCATTCACTAGTTCGCATTTAATCCATTAAAACAACATTTTGAATGTAGTAACATACCTTAGAGAATTCACTCAATTCCTCACAAGGTATACTCTTTATTTTCACACAGATTTTCTAACTACACTCCCTACACTAAGTATATTGATAGGAGCATATTTATGCGATTTAGTTAGTGTGTTTTCTTGCATTTACTTAGTTATTTGTTGCTTATTATGGTGTCTTAAGTCATTTTCGTGTGTTTGTAGGTCCAAGAAGCAAAGTTGGCAAAAAGGTGCAATTTGGAGCATTTTAGAGCAGTTTTGGGCTTGGAATGGATAGCACAAGTATGGACCATGATGGATGGACGAATTTGAAGTTCAAGAGAGGCTAGGAATGTGCAAAAGAGTTGAAGAAATAAATTCAAGTCATTGAAGATAAGGAATCAGCTACAAAGAAGGAGAATTATCCAAAACCTTATCCAACCTTATCTTATCCAAACTAACCTTATCTTATCTTACCTTATCTTATTCTATCCTAATCCTTTCTTAACTTAATTCCTGCTGTAAAAGGGTTTTAATTTCAGTTTAGGAGACATAAAAACCTGATTTCTAGGAACCTCATCCTCTCCTACAAAGGTGCCGCACCCTTGTCCTTGATCCCTTGGGTTTTTGACCTTCTAGATGTCCTATTTCCTGCTGGGATTACATAACCTTTTCCCCTTAGGATTGTGTTATTATTCTCCTACACAAACTACATTTTGCAATCCTTTTCCTACACAAAATGTTTGTGCCGCACCTCCCCCTATAAATACACCATTTTGCTACACCATTCAGAGACACCACCATCTATTATTCACACATCTCTACACTACAATCAGCCATACACCCTCTTGTGCCACAACTTGCAAGGAAGGAAGAAATCTGGAGCGTTTCTAGGTGCATTCTATCCTTTGTTTTCAATGTTTAATTTTATTTATATTTGTTTGATTGCGAACATGAGGAACTAACTTTTTTATAGTTAGAGGCGAATTCAAAGCAATGGACATATGTTTTATATGAATTGATTCCCTCCAGTTATAATTTCATGAATCGTGAATGTGGTTTACTTATATGAGTTATTGAGAACTTTTTCTTGTGTGTTGATTAAGGAGGCCTACTTAGTTTGCATGCATGAATTTGATGCTAAAATATAAGGGAGTTTCACCTAATAGTTACAAACTTATATTTACAAGTAGTGGAGGTTGCTAGTCACGATCGCGTTAAGTAAATTCCTGGCAGGAGTGTCATGCTTTTCATAGTCACGAATGCCTTGTCAATGCTTATGATTTTCACAAAGCTTAATGATCTTTGTTTCGTGTCTCTATCATGCTTTCCATAGTTAGGGAGCTTAATAAAGAATGATTTGGGTTGTCGTATGCTTTTCATCCAATTCAATGAGTCTAGGGAAATATGAGAATTAATTAGTTCTACACAATTAATTTGGGGCATTGTCATTCATGGTTTGTTGGAAGAATAACTGGAAATCGATTTATATGCATATGTTCATGTGTGGAGAAGGGCCCTCTAGCTAGCCCTTCACCCTTTTTAATTCACAAAATTCGTTTTTTTAAGTGTTCTATGCAAAGTTTTAGTTTTAAGTTTTAAATTCGTCAAAAACAATCCCCCTTTCATTTAATCTTGTTTTTAGAGTCAAAACCTGTTTTCTTTTAGTTGTTTGAGTCTTTTAAGTTCTATTTTTGTCAAAACCAATTATTAGGTCTAGATTTGAGTCTTTTTTATTGTTTCTTGCTGTTTTTAATGTTTTAAGTTAGTTTTGAGTCATTGGAGTCTAGTTTAGTGTTTTTGAGTCTTATTTGTGTTGATTAGCATCCTTAGTTAATCCCCGGTCTATAACGATCCCTACTTGCATCTCTACTACAATTGTCATCAGTAGGGTTTAATTTGAGTGTCATATAAATTTCACATCATATATGTGAGCAAATTGGTGTAAACATGTAAACGAACACTCACATATGTTTTAACAAGGAAAGCATTTTCTGGAGTTATTAATGTACAATTGAATATGATCTCATGAATGGAATGCTACTACTTAGAAGCAAGAACCAGGGACACCACATGCTCATACCAATTCCAAACTCCACATATTGAACACACAACACTCAAGATAGAAGTGTAAGGGTATTTGGCTAACAAAGAAAGGTAAAGGATAAACAAAAGTTCTTAACGAAATAGCAAGCAAAGTAATGAAATTGACATTTAGAATTCGCTTTTGAATGCAAAAATCAACTTTAAACACAAGGGAAGATTTATGCAACACTTAGTGTCAAATACAAACTTTTCGACCCTTTCTTCAGCAACCAACACTTGTGAGCTCATTCTCACTGATTTCAAACTCTTTTTCTTTCTTTTCACAACTTTTTCTTCTTTTTTCTTCTTTTTCACATTTTTTCACTTATTTTGGCACACAAAACACAAATTTTGAAAACCCTTCCCCCACACTTGTTTTTCTGCATATTGTAGATCAAAAGGAATTCCCTTTAAGTCATGCTTCACTATCCTTTAAGAACAAGGGTATGGATAGTCCTATACTAGGCTAGATAAGGATAATGTGGCTAACAAAGAAAATAGGCTAAATAAGGCTCAAAAGGGGTTAAACCTACAAAACATATGAAATAGGGGGTATGGCTATTTGGCTTTGGTTCACTAAACAACTTCATCTTGTTTATGTGTTATGCAATTCAATGTCATGCTTTGAATGAAACGGGTATGAGTTCTAGTATTTGGAGCTAAAATGATAAAACGCATTCTAAGTAGCAACCCAGCAAAGAATAATGAGATCATGCAACGACTTTAGAAAACAAGAAATCACAAATTAATAACTCTCCAAATAAACGTTTAGGCTCAAGTCTCACAGGGTTGTAGCGTTAGTTTGAGTTTGTTCCTTCAAGCATGTTACAAAAACTGATTTCTTTTCTTTTGTTATTACATGTGAATTCGTAAACGACAACTACAACTAAGCGTAAACCAAAGTGATAAGTGCATATTTATGCGACTTAGTTAGCTTGTTTTCTTGCATTTATGTTGTTAGTTCTTAGTTATTTTAGTATTTTAAGCTATTTTCGTGTGTTTGTACGTCCAAAGCGCTACAATGGTAAGAAAGTGCATTTTGGTGCATTTTGGAGCAGTTTTGGGCTTGGAATGGATATCACATGCTAGAGCAAGGTGGATGGACGAAATTGAAGACTGAAAGAGGCTAGAAGGGTGTTAAAAGTCAAGAGAAGTCATAATGGAAGCTTGGAAGACAAAGAAAGACACAATTTGACCCATTCCTACAAAGGTGGCGCCATGTCCCCTTTGTGTTTCCTCCTTGTCCCCTCCTTGTGTAGCATTTCCTCTTGCCATGTTTCCCTATTCCTAAACTGTGTTAAACCTTTCCCTTCTTCTCTAAGACAAGGCTGGACACATTCCTTCTCCCTTTTGGACAATGCCGTACCTTCCTTACCCCTTTTCCTTCCTTACCGCGCAAGGAAGGGCTATTTCCTTCCCCTAGGATTCTGATTTTATTTCCCTTTTTCTAGTGGAATTGAATTAATTTCTGGAAACAAAATTAAGTTAAGGTTTTGATTTCTTAAAAGCTTTAAATAAAAGCCCTTTACCGCACACAAGAGAAGCATTCAAGATTCATTCAGTCACATACACATCCAGCTGCAACCATACACATCCATTCACTTCCATTCACACTCTCAGCCATTCTCTCATACAAATCACCACTCAAACCTTCACCCAACCCTTGTGCCGCAGCAAAGAGGAAGGAGGAGAGCCCTTGGACGTGTTTGCCATTCGAGTTAGGATTGCTGGAACAATTTTAGGTGTAATCTTTCTTTTGTTTTCAATGTTTAAGTTTATTTATCTTTGTTTTGCGAACATGAGGAACTAAACCCCTCTTAGGTAGGGGGAATTCGAAACCGTGATTATACTTGCAATATGAATTGATTACATCCAGTTGATATTCCATAAATTGTGCATTCAATTTACTTAACTGTTTGAATTAAAACTTGTTTGTGTATGTGGGTTGAGGGTGCACACTTAATTTGCATGCATAAATATGATGCTAGAATATAAGGGCGTTTCACCTAATCGTTATGAACTCATATTCACTAGTACTAAAGGTTGCTAGTCACAATCATGTTAAGTAAATTCCTGGCAGAAGTATCATGTGCTTTCATAGTTACGAATGCCTTGTCAATGCTTATGATTTTCATAAAGCTTAATGATCTTTGATTGTATCTCTATTATGCGCTTTCATGTAGGGAACTTTTGAAGAATAATTTGATTGCGATGTACTATTTCCATCCAATACAATGATATAAGGAAAATCTGAGGGTTAATTTAAGCATACCAAATTAATCTGGGGTGTTGAGGTTCATGGTTTATTGAAAGAAACAACTGGAAATCAATTTGTATGCAGGCGTGTCATGTGTGGAGAAGAATCCTCTAGCTAGCCCATCATCCATCCAATTCACCAATTTCGTGCCTAAATCTATCTAAGGCTTTAATTTACTTATTTTACTTTAAATTCGTCCAAAACTCAATCCCCTTTACTTTGTGATGCAATGTAAAACAACACACAAATTAAACCCTCTTGTTGACAACTATAGTATATATGTAAGTAGAGATTGTTCTAGACTGGGGATTATGAGGGATTGCTAAAACACTTGAAACTGACTTAAAAACGTAAAAACTAAGTTTAAAACGCTAAACTAGACTCAAAGAATGCAAAACTAGACTCTAGGGGTGAATTTGGACGAATTTGGAACTATGAAGACTCAAAACACTTAAAAACACAAAGTTGGACAGATTCTAACTAGTTTGACAAACAAAAGTAAAGGGGATTGGGTTTTGGACGAATTTAAAGTAAAACAAGTAAATTAAAGACTAAAACAGATTTAGGCACGAAATTGATGTTTTGAATGGATGATGGGCTAGCCAGAGGGTCCTTCTCCACACATGACACATTTGCATACAAATTGATCTCCAGTTGCTTTGTCAATAAACCATGAACGACAACGCCCCAAGTTAACTGTGAACGCACAATTTAACCATCAGATTTTCCTACATTGATTGAATTGGATGAACGCATCGTCAATCCAAATTATTCTTCAATAGTTCCCTACATGAACGCATAATAGAGATATATATCAAAGATCATTAAGTTCTATGAAAATCATAAGCATTGACATGACATTCGCAACTATGAACGCATGATGCTCCTGCCAAGAATTCACTTAACGAGATTGTGATAAGCAACCTTCACTACTTATGAATATAAGTTTGTAACTATTAGGTGAAACTCCCTTATATTCTAGCTTCAAATCCCTGCATGCAAACTAAGTTGGCCACCTTAATTAACAAACAAGAATAAGTTATCAATCAAACAGTTAAGTAAATTGCATTCACAATTTATGAAATCACAACTGGAATTAATCAATTCATATTGCAAATATTGTCATGGTTTCGAAATACCCCCTAGCTAAGAGGGGTTTAGTTCCTCATGTTCACAAAACAAAGATAATTGAATTTAAACATTGAAAACAAAAGATTGAAAACACCTAAGAATGACCCAGCAATCCAAACGTGAATAGCAAGCATTCCAAGAGTCATCTTTCTTCTCTTTGCTGCGGCACAAGGATTGGGGTAAGGTTTGAAGGGTGGTTTGTATGGAAGATTGGCTGCGAAGATGAATGGATGTGAAGAATTTTGTGGAAGGCTGCGGCAAGAGTGTTTGGATGTGTTTGGGAGTGAATGATGATGAATGGTTGTGGCTGGATGTGTATGTGTATCAATCAATCCCAAAACTGCAGCAAAGAAGGTTTTTTTAGGCTCAGGCACGGCAAAGAAAGAGAAAAGGTTATTAAAGACCTAGCTATTTTGTCCCACAATTGAAAAGGTAAGAAAGATTAAGAAATTAAAGAGAAATAGGTAATAATTCAGAAATTAAAGAGAAATAGGTAATAATTCAGAAATTAAAGAGAAATAGGTAATAAAGGTGCTACACAATATAAGAAAGGTAATTAGAAATCAGAAATCAAAGGGAAAAGGGAAATAGGGTGCGGCAAGGGATAGAAACAAAAGAGGAATGTGGTTTTAAGGCAGAAAATAGGAAAGGATACTCTCCCTTGCACGGCAAGGAAAAGGAAAGGACAAGGGAGGTGCGGCAAAGGCTAGAAAGGTGCAAGGAGGTTTAGTTTGTGTCCTAAAATGCATAGGAGATCTTCATTGTTGCTGGAACTTAGGGACATTTAGGATTAGGAAAGGTCAAACCAAAATAGGAAACCTTGGCTTAACTTTCCTACTTCAAGTAGGAATCCTTGTTCAACTAGGAATCCATCTTCAATTAGGAATCCTTCTTCAATTAGGAATCCTTCTTTGATTAGGAATCCTACCATCTTCAAGTCTTCAATTTCGTCCATTCCTGTTGCTCCAAGCATCTGATATCCATTCCAAGCCCAATTTTGCTCCAAAAGGCTCCAAAATGCACTTTCTTGCGTACTTTGTCTTGAGAACCTGAAATTGCACGAAAATGACTTTAAACACTAAAATAACTAAGGAATAACAACAAAAATGCACGAAAACAAGCTAGCTAAATCGCATAAATATGCTCCTATCACTTTGTTGAGTCAATTAGGTTAGAATCTGTCCAACTTTGTGTTTTTAAGTGTTTTGAGTCAAGATAAAACCAATTTCCATCCAAAATTACTCTTAGTGTCTGTTTAAGTCAATTTAGTTGTTTTGAGTCATTAGAGTCTAGTTTTGCATTCTTTGATTCTAGTTTAGTGTTTTAAACTTAGTTTTACGTTTTTGAGTCAGTTTCAAGTGTTTTAGCAACCCCTCCTAATCCCCGGCCTAGAACAATCCCTACTTACATTCTTTACTACAATTGACAACAAGATGGTTTAATTTGTGTGCTGTTTTACATTGCATCAAATTTTTGGCACCGTTGCCGGGGATTAGCTAATTTGCTAATCCCTTGTTTCTTTTTCGTTTGTTTTTGTTTAGATTCTGACTTTGTTTTGTTTCCTGTTTTTAGGTACTAATGTATGACTCGAAGTTCTCAACCTATTCGTGCACACATCTTGGAGTTTGACGACGATTTTGAACGAACATTGAGAAGGAATAAGAGGCAGCCAGAATCTAATCCTTCTAGTTCTAGCTCTGAATCTGAAGTAGAAGAGGAAGAGGAGTCCATGGCTGAAGAAGTAGAGGAAGCACAGGTCATGGCAGCGGACAACCGAACAATCAAGGAGCTCTCAGCTTCAGGATTGGACAATGTCGCACCCCTATGCATCAATACCCCACGGCAGCTAAAGGGAAGACCGAAGAGTTCGAATTGAGGTCTAGTTTGTTGCATCATATTCCAAAGTTCCATGGGTTGTCCATGGAGGTTCCAAACAAGCACTTGAAGGAGTTCGAAGTGGTTTGTTCAAGCATGACCTCAATCAATGTCGATGGCAGCATATTGAAGATGAAAGCTTTTCCATTCTCTCTTTTGGAAAAAGCTAAGGATTGGTTGTACGAATTGGCACCTGGAACTATCACATCATGGGAGAGCATGAAGAGAGCCTTCCTAGAGAAATTTTTCCCTACCTCACGAGTCATTCTCTTGAGAAAGAGAATCAGTGGCATCCAACAAGACCAAGGAGAGTCATTTCCAGCCTATTATGAGTGTTTCAAGACGTTAGTTGCTTCCTGTCCACAACACCAAATGAAGGAAGAGATTTTGCTTCAATATTTCTGTGAATGACTTCTCCCTATTGAAAGGCAAATGCTAGATGCCTTAGCAGGATGAGCTTTGGTGGACAAAACACCCATAGATGCCAAGACCCTAATTGCCAACTGAGCCTTGAATGCTTGACAATATGAAGGCGTTGGACAGAGAGACACTCGACAGCAGCAACATGTGAATGAGGTAAGTGTTATTTCAGAACTTCAAACTCAAATGACTAATCTTACTACTCTTCTTTCACAAATGGTTGAAGGACCCAAGGTACAAAATGTAGCTGCAAGGGCATCTTACAGATAACTACCCTCAATTGATTGAGAATGGAGGGTGGGAATATGCCAATGCCGTGGGTTTTGGGAGCCAAAACCAACCAAGGAGTGATCCTTTCTGTAATACATACAATCCAGGTTTGAGAGATCATCCAAACTTCAAGTGGAGGGAGCCCCAACAAACATAACAACAAAGTGCATTTAGGCAGCAACCTCTGGGATTTTACCAACGACCATACGTACCCACTCAATCCCAACAACAATCTGCCCAATCCAACTCAGGTACGTTAATGAATAATGATAATACGTTTAAGTTACTAACTACATTGGCACAGGGAATGCAAAATCAAGCCAAGGAGGTGGATGAATTGAAGAAGCAAATGGGGCAGATTGCAGAGTTCATGGGCCAATTCAGAGAGCAAGGCAAGTTGCCAAGTTTAACCATTGTCAACCCGAATGGAGGATTCGAATCTGCAAAGGCCATCATGTTGCGAAGTGGAAAACAAGTTGGAACAGACCCACAACCCTCCAAATCACAACCCAAATAGGGCGAGAAGTTGCTGATTGAGGAGGAGAAGCAAGACAAGGCCACGGTAAGGAAGGAAACAACCTTGTCGCAGTTTCCGACACTCCCTAATCCATCCAATCCATCCACCACATGTAAGAAAGGTTGAAATTCGATTATTTCTAACGTTATTCCTCCAAATGTACCCTTTCCTCGCAAATTTATGCAATCAAAGAAGAAGGAGGCTGAAAATGACATTATGGAAACATTTAGAAAGGTACAAGTCAATATACTGCTCTTGGATGCAATTAAACAAGTTCCAAGGTATGCCAAGTTTTTAAAAGAACTTTGCACAACTAGGAAGAGAATTTTGAACAAGGAGGTGGTAAAGGTAAGTGAAAACGTTTCAGCCGTCTTGCAACGAAAACTACCCCTTAAATGCAAAGATTCGGGTAGTTTTACAATTCCTTGTGTTATTGGCAATACTCGGTTTGAACATGCCATGTTAGATTTAAGTGCATCAATTAATGTCATGCCTTATTCAATTTATGCATCTATGAACTTAGGCAAGCTGAAAAATGATGGTGTGATTATTCAATTGGCCGATCGATCTAACGCCTACCCAAAAGGAGTTTTGGAAAATGTTTTAGTGCAGGTCAATCCTCAGACCGTTCTCCTTCATTGCCAATCCTCCTTGGAAGGCCATTCATGAAAACTGCCCGCACCAAGATTGATGTGTTTAAAGGGACCTTGACAATGGAATTTGATGGGGAAGTTATTAATTTCAATCTTTCTGAATCTATCAAGTATCCTAGTGATGATCATTCTTGTTTTTCTATTGATATAAGTGATTCATTGGCGTAGGAACATCTTGAACAATTGAATGAAGATGCACTTGAAACAGTCATTACGAAGGGGATGGGACTTAAAAACCAAAGGGCTGCAGCAAACCAAACCCACGGCAAGCATGAAGAACTTCTTGCCGTGCCCCCTAAAGAAAAAATGATTAAGATGGTGGCTGCCTTGGAATCATCGCCACACCAAGCTGGCAAGCTTTTGCTCCCAATTTCAAGTTCAGTTTCGACTAATAAGTTACTTCCTTTAGTTGTGCAGCCACCTTCCCTCGAACTTAAATCATTACCAAGCCATTTGAAGTATGTTTTTTTGGGAGAACAAGAAACTTTGCCTGTCATTGTCTCAAGCACACTCACGACATAAGAGGAGGACAGATTGGTGAGGGTGTTAAAGGAGTACAAAACAGCAATTGGGTGGACATTGGCCGACATCAAGGGTATAAGTCCTACAACTTCCATGCATCGTATACTCTTGGAGGAAGGAGCTAAACCAACACGTGAAGCTCAACGCCGACTCAACCCTCCAATGATGGAAGTCGTGAAGAAGGAGATCATCAAGCTAATTGATTATGGAGTGATCTATCCCATCTTTGATAGTTGTTGGGTTTCACTTATCCAAGTGGTCCCAAAGAAATCTGGAGTCACTGTGGTGAAGAATGAAGAGAATGAGCTTGTGCCTACACGTATTCAAACTGGTTGGAGAGTTTGCATTGATTATAGGAAGCTCAACGCCACCACAAGGAAGGATCACTTCCCTTTGCCATTCATTAATCAAATGCTTGAAAGGTTAGCTGGTTATGCATTTGATTATTTTCTTGATGGCTATTCAGGTTATAATCAGATTGTAATAACCCCGGAGGATCAAGAAAATACCACTTTCACGTGTCCCTTTGGTACCTTTGCTTATCGTCGCATGCCATTTGGTTTATGCAATGCACCAGCCACATTCCAAAGATGCATGGTAAGTATATTTTCATATTATGTTAAAAAGATCATTGAGGTCTTTATGGATGATTTTAATGTGTTTGGTAAGTCCTTTGATGATTGCTTAGATAATTTGACGTTAATATTGAAAAGATGCATTGAAACTAACCTTGTTTTAAATTGGGAGAAATGTCATTTTATGGTGAAACAAGGCATAATTTTAGGTCACATAATCTCTGAAAAAGGAATTGAGGTTGATAAGTCAAAAATAAATCTTGTACGCTACTTACCCTCTCATACGTCGGTGAGAGAGGTTCGTTCTTTTCTTGGTCATGCAGGATTCTATAGGCGATTTATCAAAGATTTTTCAAAGATTGCACAGCCCCTATGCCGTCTCCTCCAAAAAGAAGTGGCCTTTGAGTTCAACGAGGAATGTGAGAAGGCTTTCAAACACCTCAAGGATATGCTTACTTCGGCCCCCATCATCATTCCACCAGATTGGAGCCTTCCTTTTGAACTAATGTGTGATGCATCAAATTATGCAATTAGAGTTGTTTTAGGCCAAAGAAAGAACAAGCAGCTACATGTCATCTATTATGCATCCCGGACCTTGAATGATGCTCAATTGAACTACTCCACCACTGAAAAAGAACTTTTTGCTATTGTGTTTGCTTTAGATAAGTTTCGTTCTTATTTAATTGGCACTAAAGTCATTGTTTACACTGATCATGCAGCTTTGAAGTATTTGCTCACAAAGAAAGAAGCCAAACCAAGGCTCATTCGCTAGATGCTTCTTCTCCAAGAGTTCGATATTGAAAATAGGGATAAGAATGGGAGTGAAAACGTGTTGGTTGACCACTTGAGCCATTTGGTGCATGATGAGGAGTCAATACCTATCCAAGATACATTTCTTGATGAGCAACTGCTGTCCATTAAGGTAAGTGAGCCTTGGTATACAAATTTGGTGAATTATTTAGTGGTTAAACAGGTTCCAAACACTCTAAACAGAAACCAACGTGATAAATTGAAAAAGGATGCAAGATTTTATTTTTGGGATGATCCATACTTGTGGAAATATTGCTCTGATCAGATTCTACGTAGGTGTGTGAATGATTCGGAGTTTCATTCAATTTTAACCTTCCGTCACACTTATGCCTATGGGGGACACTTTGGGACACAACGCACAGCCCTTAAGGTTTGTGGATTTTATTGGCCAACGATATTTAGGGATGCTAGAACCTTTTGTATTTCTTGTGATCGTTGTCAAAGAATAGGTAATATACGTGCAAGAGATCAAATGCCGCAAAATGTCATACTTCCTGTCAAAATTTTTGATATTTGGGACACTAATTTTATGGGTCCTTTTCCTTCATCACATGGTTTCCTTTATATTTAACTTGTTGTGGATTATGTGTCGAAATGGGTGGAAGCAAAAGCCACCCAAACTAATGATTCTCGAGTGGTTGCAGATTTCATTAGAACTAACATATTTGCAAGGTTTGGAATGCCAAGAGTAATCATAAGTGACGGAGGTTCTCACTTTTGCAATCGAACCATTGAGGCGCTATTCAAGAAGTACAATGTCACACATAAGGTTTCTACACCTTACCATCCTCAAACAAATAGGCAAGCTGAGGTTTCGAATAGAGAAATCAAGCAAATTTTAGAAAAGACCGTTGGGCCAACGAGGAAGGATTGGAGCTTGCGTTTGGATGATGCACCATGGGCATATCGAACAGCCTACAAAACACCCCTTCGCATTTCCCTATTTCGGCTCATCTATGGCAAACCATGCCATCTTCCCGTTGAATTGGAGCACAAGGCGCATTGGGCTGTTAAAATATTCAACATGGATATTGATGCCGCTGGAATTCATAGGAAGCTTTAATTGAATGAACTTGAAAAGGTTAGGCATAAGGCTTATGAGAACGCTCGAATTTACAAGGAGAAGACAAAGGCTTTCCATGACAAGATGATTCGTGGCAAATCATTCTCAATTGGGCAGAAAGTGTTACTCTTTAATTCCCACCTTCGATTGTTTCTCGGTAAGTTGCGTTCTAAGTGGGTTGGCCCATTTGTTATTACTAATGTCTTTCCTTATGGTGCAGTCCAAGTTCAAAGCTTGAAAACAGGACAAGAATTCGAAGTGAATGGACACCGGTTGAAGCCATACTACGAGCATTTTGAGGAGCATGTTGTGGAGGAAATACCCCTCTATGTCGTGGGCTCTAGTAAAGCATAATTGCAGGTATCGTCCGGCTAGAAGACGTTAAAGCAAGCGCTTCTTGGGAGGCAACCCATGCATTCGAAGATGGAAGATCTAGGAATCGCTCCAAAAACCAAATTTGCATTCCTAAGCCTTTCTCTTTACTGCCTTTATTTTGCCATGCTTATTTCGTTATTTGTTTGTTTGTTGTGTGAGTTTATGTTTGAAACATTGAGGACAATGTTTGATTTAAGTGTGGGGGGTAAACAAGCTGTTTTTGCATGAAATTCGTGGGATTTTATCACCTATCACTTCTAATGTTGTTACTCACTATTTTTAAGTGTTTTTAGTGTGTTTTGAAGCATTTTATATGTTTGACTAAAAAAATCCGAAAATTTGATAAAAATTCGAAAAAAGTTTTGAAAATACCAAAAAGAGTCGTTTTTGAGTTTGTTTGTGTCTTAGGGTACCTTCTAGCACAATGATGAGGATTTGGTTTTTAATTGCATGACCGTTAAAGAAAGTTATAAACATGGATGGAAGTTTGATATGCTCTTTGGTTTTGTAACATGCTTGAAGGAAGAAACTCAAACTAACGCTACAACCCTGAGAGACTTGAGCCTAAACTTTGTTTGGAGAGTTATGAATCTGTGATTTCTTGTTTTCTAAAGTCGTTGCATGATCTCATTATTCTTTGCTTGGTTGCTACTTAGAAGGCGTTTCATCATTTAGTTCCAAATACTAGAACTCATGCCCGTTCCATTCAAAGCATGACATTGATTTGCATAACACATGATCAAGTTGAAGTTGTTTAGTTAAAACCAAGAGCCAAACAGCCGTACCCCCTTGTGCATATGTGTTGTAGGTTTAACCCTGTTCAGCCTTGTTTAGCCTATGTTCTTTGTTAATTACATTCTCCCTACCTAGCCTAGTAAAGGACCATCCGTACCCTTGTTCTTAAGGTATAGTGAAGCATGACTTAGAAGGAATTCCTTTTGATCAACATTTTGCAGAAAAATAAGTGTGGGGGAAGGGTTTTCAAAGTATGTGTTTTGTGTGCCAAAGAAATAGAGCACAGGTTTGGTAAAGAAAAAGAAAAAATTGTGGAAAAAGAAAAGAAAGAAAAAAGAGAAGAAAAAGTTGTGAAAAGAAGGAAAAAGAGTTGAAAAATAAGTGAGAATGAACTCACAAGTGTTGGTTGTTGAAGAAAGGATCCAAAAGTTTGAATTTGACCCTAAGTGTTGCATGAATCTTCCCTTGTGTTTAAAGTGATTTCTGCATTCAAAAGTGAATTATAAGTGTCAATTTCATTACTTTGCTTACTATTTCTTTAAGAACCTTTGTTTTTCCTTACCTTTCTTTGTTAGCCAATACCTTTAGCCCCGTTACAACCCTTACGCTTCTATCTTGAGTGTTATGTGTTCAATATGTGGAGTTTGAGATTGGTATGAGCGTATGGAATCCCTGGTTTTTGCATCTAAGTAGTAGCATTCCGTTCATGAGATCATATTCATATGAACATTAATAACTCCAGAAAAATGCTTTCTTTGTTATAACATATGTGAGTGTTCGTTTTCATGTTTACATCAATCTTCTCACATATACCTAGTGTAGGGAGTGTAGTCAGAAAATCTGAGTGAAAATTGAGTGTTTATCTAGTAAGGAATTGAGGAAATTCTCTAAGGCATGTTACTACATTCAAAATGTTGTTTTAATTGATTAAATGCGAACTAGTGAGTAGTGACTGTGATTAAGTATGAGTTCAAGTGTAAGGATGACTAAAATCTGTGCAAGTGATGATTTTTAATATGTCATGTTCATTGGAAATCCCTGAGGTAAATGTTGGAAGGTTTAGATTATGTTTTGCTTCTTTTGTTTGCTTTGTTTTGCTCGAGGACTAGCAAAAGCTAAGTGTGGGGGAATTTGATAAGAGCATATTTATGCGACTTAGTTAGCTTGTTTTCTTGCATTTATGTTGTTAGTTCTTAGTTATTTTAGTATTTTAAGCTATTTTCGTGTGTTTGTAGGTCCAAAGCGCTAAAATGGTAAGAAAGTGCATTTTGGTGCATTTTGGAGCAGTTTTGGGCTTGGAATGGATATCACATGCTAGAGCAAGGTGGATGGACGAAATTGAAGACCAAAAGAGGCTAGAAGGGTGTTAAAAGTCAAGAGAAGTCAAAATGGAAGCTTGGAAGACAAAGAAAGACACAATATGACCCATTCCTACAAAGGTGGTGCCTTGTCCCCTTTGTGTTTCCTCCTTGTGTAGCATTTCCCCTTGCCATGTTTCCTTATTCACAAACTATGTTAAACCTTTCCCTTCTTCTCTAGGACAAGGCCGGACACATTCTCTCTCCCTTTTGGACAATGCCACACCTCCCTTTCCCCTTTTCCTTCCTTGCCGCGCAAGGAAGGGTTATTTCCTTCCCCTTTTTGGTTCTGCCGCATATCTTATCCCATTTCCCTTAGGATTCTGATTTTATTTCCCTTTTTCTAGTGGAATTGAATTAATTTCTAGAAACAAAATTAAGTTAGGGTTTTGATTTCTTAAAAACTTTAAATAAAAGCTCTTTGTCACACACAAGAGGAGCCTTAAAGATTCATTCAGACACACACACATCTAGCTGGAACCATACACATCCATTCACTTCCATTCACATTCTTAGCCATTCTCCCATACAAATCACCACTCAAACCTTCACCCAAACCCTGTGCTGCATCAAAGAGGAAGGAGGAGAGCCCTTAGACGTGCTTACCATTTGAGTTAGGATTGCTGGAACGATTTTAGGTGTAATCTTTCTTTTGTTTTCAATGTTTAAGTTTATTTATCTTTGTTTTGCAAACATGAGGAACTAAACCCCTCTTAGCTAGGGGGGAATTTGAAACCATGATTATACTTGCAATATGAATTGATTACATCCAGTTGTGATTCCATAAATTGTGAATTCAATTTACTTAACTGTTTGAATTAAAACTTGTCCGTGTATGTGGGTTGAGGGTGCACACTTAATTTGCATGCATAAATCTGATGCTAGAATAGAAGGGAGTTTCATCTAATCGCTATGAACTTATTGATGTGAAATTTTACTTGGCACACAAATTAAACCCTATTGATGACAATTGTAGCAATGATGTAAGTAGGGATCGTTCTAGACCGGGGATTAACTAGGGATGCTAATCAACACAAATAAGACTCAAAAACACTAAACTAGACTCTATAGACTCTAAACTAACTTAAAACACTGAAAACAGCAAGAAACAATCAGAAAGACTCAATTCAAAACCTATCAATTGGTTTTGACGAAAATAGAACTTAAAAGACTCAAAAGACTAAAACAGAACAGGTTTTGACTCTAAAAACAAGTTTAAATGAAAGGGGGATTGTTTTTGACGAAATTAAGACTTAAAACAGAAATTTTGCATAAAAACTTTAGAAAAACGAGTTTGGTGATTTAAAACGGGTGAAAGGCTAGTTAGAGGGCCCTTCTCCACACATGAACATATGCATATAAATTGATTTCTAGTTATTCTTTCAACAAACCATGAATGACAATGCCCCAAATTAATTGTGTAGAACTAATTAATCATCAGATTTCCCTAGACTCATTGAATTGGATGAAAAGCATACGACAACCCAAATCATTCTTTATTAAGCTCCCTAACTATGAAAAGCATGATAGAGACACGAAACAAAGATCATTAAACTTTGTGAAAATCATAAGCATTGACAAGGCATTCGTGACTATGAAAAGCATGACACTCCTGCCAGGAATTTACTTAACGCGATCGTGACTAGCAACCTCCACTACTTGTAAATATAAGTTCGTAACGATTAGGTGAAATTCCCTTATATTTTAGCATCAAATTCATGCATGCAAACTAAGTATGCATCCTTAATCAACACACAAGAACAAGTTCTTAATAAAACAGTTAAGCAAACCACATTCACGATTCATGAAATCATAACCGGAGGAAATCAATTCATATAAAACATATGTCCATGGCTTTGAATTCGCCTCTAACTATAAAGAAATTAGTTCCTCATGTTCGCAATCAAACAAATATAAATAAAATTAAACATTGAACAAAGATAGAAAACACCTAGAAAACGCTCCAGATTCCTTCCTTCCTTGCTTGCAAGTTGCGGCACAATGAGGGTATGGCTGAATGGTAGTGTAGAGATGTGTGAATGAGAGATGGTCGTCTGAATGGTGCAGCAAAAGGGTCTATTTATAGGGGGAGGTGCGGCACAAACATGTAGTGTAGGAAAAGGATGACAAAATGTAGTTTGTGTAGGAAAATAAAACACAATCCTAAGGGGAAAAGGTTTATGTAATCCTAGCAGGAAATAGGACATCTAGAAGGTAAAAAACCCAAGGGATCAAGGACAAGGGTGCGGCATCTTTGTAGGAGAGGATAAGGTTCCTAGAAATCAGGTTTTTATGTCTCCTAAACTGAAATTAAAACCCTTTTACAGTAGGAATTAAGTTAGGAAAGGATTAGGATAGAATAAGAAGATAAGGCATGGTAAGATAAGATAACATAAGGTTTGGATAAGATAAGGATAAGATAAGGTAGTTTTGGATAATGTTTTGGATAATACTCCTTCTTTGTAGCTGATTCCTTATCTTCTTTGACTTGGATTTATTTCTTCAACTCTTTTGCACATTCCTAGCCTCTCTTGAACTTCAAATTCGTCCATCCATCTTGCTCAATACTTGTGCTATCCATTCCAAGCCCAAAACTGCTCTAAAATGCTCCAAATTGCATCTTTTTGCCAACTTTGCCAATTAGACCTACAAACACACGAAAATGACTGAAGACACTATAATAAGCAACAAATAACTAAGTAAATGCAAGAAAACACACTAACTAAGTCGCATAAATATGTTCCTATCAAGTTCCCCCACACTTAGCTTTTGCTAGTCCTCGAGCAAAACAAACAAAACATAACCTAAACCTTCCAACGTTCGCCTCAGGGATTTCCAATGGTACATAACATGTTAAAAATCATTACTTACATAGATTTTAGTTATCCTTACTCTCGAGCACATCCTTAATCATAGTTACTACTCACTAGCTCGCATTTAATCAATTAAAACAACTTTTTGAATGTAGTAACATACCTTAGAGAATCCCTCAATTTCTCACAAGATATACACTCTATTTTCACACAGATTTTCTGACTACACTCCCTACACTAGGTATATGTGAGAAGATTGATGTAATCATGAAAACGAGTACTCACATATGTATTAACAAAGAAAGCAATTTCTGGAATTAATAATGCATGTATATATATGATCTCATGAATGGAATGCCACTACTTAGACGCGAGAACCAGAGATACTATATGCTCATACCAATCCCAAACTCCATATAGTGAAACACATAACAATCAAGATAGAAGTCTAAGGGTTATAACGGGGCTAAGGGTATTGGCTAACAAAGTAAGGTAAGAGATAAACAAACGTTCTTAAAGCAATAGCAGGCAAAGTAATGAATATGACACTTAGAACTCCCTTTTTAAATGCAGCCACGAACTTTGATACATAAAGGGAAGATCACACATACTTAGGGCCGAATTCAACTTTTTGGACCCTTTCTTCAACAACCAACACTTGTGAGCTGATTCTCACTTATTTTGAACACTTTTCACACTTTTTCACATACTTTTCTTTTTCTTTTCTTTTTCTCACTAATTTTCTTCTTTTTTTTTTTTTTTCTTCTTCTTCTACCCGTGCCCTTTTTGATATTTTGGCACACAAAACCACTAAAAACCTTCCCCCACACTTGTTTGCTGCCTAATAACGAACAAAGGGAATTCACTCTAGGTCATGCTTCACTACGCCTTAAGAACAAGGGTAAGGATGGTTCTAATCTAGGCTATGTAAGGATAATGTGGTTAATAAAGAAAATAGGCTAAATATGGCTCAAAGGGCTAAACCTACAATACATATGCAAAGGGTTAGGCTTTTTGGCACCGGTTTAACTAAACAACTTCATCTTGTTATTTGTTATGCTAATCAATTTCATGCTTTGAATGAAACGGACATGAGTTCTAGTATTTGGATCTAAATGATGAAATGCATTCTAAGCAGCAACCAAGCAAAGAATGATGAGATCATGCAACGACTTTAGAAAACAAGAATGTCAAGATTAATAACTCTCCAAAGAACGTATAGGCTCAAGTCTTTCAGGGTTGTAGCGTTAGTTTGAGTTACTTCCTTCAAGCATGTTACAAAAACTGATTTTTCTCTTTTTGTGATTACATATGAATTCATGAATGTCAACTATAACCAAGCATAAGCCAAAGAGCATATCAAACTTCAATCCATGTTTGTAACTTTCTTTAACAGTCATGCAATTAAAAACAAAATCCTCATCATTGTGTTGGAAGGTACCCTAATACACAAACACAAAAAAAAACGACTCTAAAAACGACTCTTTTTTTGGTATTTTTCAAAGCTTTTTCAAATTTTTTTTTTGTAAATTTTCGTATTTTTCTTTCAAGACACATAAAAAACACTTCAAAACACATTAAAAACACTCAAAAACAGTGAAAAACAACCTTAAAAGTGATAGGTGATAAAAACCCATGAAATTTTCAATGAAAACACTTGTTTCCCCCCCCCCCAACACTTAAACCAAACATTGTCCTCAATGTTTCAAACAAAGACTCACACACAAGCAAGCAAACAACACAACTAACAAACATGACAAATATGGCAAAGTAAAAGCAATAAAGAGTAGGGTTTAGAAACGCAAATCTGGTTATGGAGCCGGAGAGTTCTTAGGTCTTCTTTATTTGCATGGGTTGCCTCCCAAGAAGCGCTTGCTTTAAAGTCTTCCAGCCGGACGAACCTTCCGTCTATTCTTCAATGGGGCCCATGGCATTAAGGGTTATGTCCTCCATAATGTGCTCTTCAAAGTGCTCATAGTAGGGCTTCAAACGATGTCGGTTCACCTTGAATTCGTGCCCCGTCTTCAAACTTTGGATTTGAACTGCACCATGAGGAAAAATATTAGTAATAACAAACGGTCCAATCCACCTAGAACGTAACTTTCTTGGAAATAATCGAAGATGGGAATTGAAAAGTAGAACTTTCTGCCCCTTGGAGAACGTTTTGGTTCGAATCATCTTGTCATGAAAAGCCTTCGTCTTCTCTTTGTAAATTCGCGCATTGTCGTAAGCTTCATTCCTAATCTCCTCAAGCTCGTTCAATTGAAGCTTCCTATGAACTCCAGCAGCATCTATGTCCATATTGAAGGTTTTGACTGCCCAATGCGCCTTGTGTTCTAATTCAACGGGAAGATGGCATAGTTTCCCATAGATGAGCCGAAATGGGGACATCCCAAGGGGTGTTTTGTAGGCCGTACGATACGCCCATAGTGCATCATTCAAGCGCAAACTCCAATCCTTCCTCGTTGGCCCAACTGTCTTCTCTAAAATTTGCTTGATTTCACGGTTTGAAACCTCAGCTTGCCCACTTGTTTGAGGATGATAAGGTGTAGAAACCTTATGCGTGACATTGTACTTTTTAAGTAACGCCTGAATGGTCCGATTGCAAAAGTGAGAGCCTCAATCCCTGATAAGTACTCGTGGCATGCCAAACCTTGCAAATATGTTAGTTCTAACAAAATCTGCAACCACTTTAGAATCATTAGTTCAGGTGGCTTTTGCTTCCACCCACTTCGAGACATAATCAACCGCAAGTAGAATATATGTAAAACCATGCGATGAAGGAAAATGACCCATAAAATCAATACCCCAAACATCAAAAATTTCGACAGTAAAGATAGGGGTTTGCGGCATTTGGTCCTTTGGGCCTATATTTCCCATTCTTTGGCAACGATCACACGTCACACAAAAAGTTCTAGCATCCTTAAAGATCGTTGGCCAATAAAATCCACATTCTAACACTTTAAGGGCTGTGCGTTGTGTGCCAAAGTGTCCCCCGCATGCATAGGTGTGACAGAAAGTTAAAATTGAGTTAAACTCCGAATTATGCACACACCTACGTATAATCTGATCGGGGCAATACTTCCACAAGTATGGATCATCCCAAACATAAAACCGTGCCTTTTTTTTCAATTTATCACCTTGTTGCTTGTTTAGGGTGCTTGGAACTTGTTTAGTAACCAAATAATTAACTAAATCGGCATACCATGGCACACTTACCTTAATGGACAGCAGCTGCTCATCTGGAAACGTCTCAGGGATGGGAATTGGGTCTTCTTCACGCACCAATCTGCTTAGGTGGTCAGCCACTACGTTTTCAACTCCTTTCTTGTCCCGGATTTCGATATCGAACTCTTGAAGTAGAAGCATCCATCGAATAAGCCTTGGTTTAGCCTCCTTCTTCGTAAGTAAGTATCTTAAAGCTGCATGATCAGAGTAAATAATGACTTTAGTACCAAGTAAATATGAACGAAACTTATCTAAAGCAAAGACAACGGCAAGAAGTTCTTTTTTCGTCGTAGAGTAGTTCAATTGAGCATCGTTCAAGGTCCTTGAGGCATAGTAGATGACGTGTAGATTTTTGTCCTTCCTCTGTCCTAAGACAGCCCCTATTCCATAGTCGGAAGCATCGCACATTAGCTCAAACGGAAGACTCCAATCTGGTGGCATAATGATTGGTGCCGTGGTTAGCATCTTCTTGAGTTGGTTGAAAGCCGTCTCACATTCCTCGTCAAACTTGAAAGCCACTTCTTTTCGAAGTAGATGGCACAAAGGTTGAGAAATCTTTGAAAAATCCTTGATGAATCGCCTATAGAATCCTGCATGATAAGAAACGAACGAACCTCTCTAACCGAAGTAGGAGAGGAGTAGCGTACAAGATCTATTTTTGATTTATCAACCTCAATTCCCCTTTCTGAAATGATATGCCCTAAAACTATGCCTTGTTTTACCATAAAATGACATTTCTCCCAATTTAACACAAGGTTAGTTTCAACGCATCGTTGCAAGATTAATGTGAGATTTTCCAAACAACCGTCAAACGAATCACCAAATACACTAAAGTCATCCATGAAAACCTCAATAATCTTCTCAACAAAATCGGAAAAGATACTTACCATGCATCGTTGTAATGTGGCAGGTGCATTGCATAAACCGAATGGCATGCGACGATAGGCAAAGGTACCAAAGGGGCACGTGAAAGTGGTCTTTTCTTGGTCGTCCGGGGCTATGACAATCTGATTATATCATGAATAGCCATGAAGAAAACAATAAAAAAATGACCGGCTAACCTTTCAAGCATTTGATCAATGAACGGCAAAGGGAAGTGGTCCTTCCTTGTGGTGGCGTTGAGCTTCCTATAATCGATGCACACTCTCCAACTTGTTTGGATACGGGTTGGCACAAGCTTATTCTCAGCATTCTTCACCACAGTGACTCCGGATTTCTTTGGAACAACTTGCATCGGTGAAACCCAATGGCTATCCGAAATTGGATAAATCACTCCATAATCGAGAAGCTTGATAATCTCCTTTTTCACAACTTCCATCATTGGAGGGTTGAGTCGGCGTTGAGCTTCTCTAGTTGGTTTAGCCCCCTCTTCTAGAAGTATGCGATGCATGCATGTTGTAGGGCTAATTCCTTTAATGTCGGCCAATGTCCATCCAATGGCTGTTTTATGCTCTTTCAACACCCGAATCAACTTCTCCTCCTCTGTTGCCGTGAGGGATGCAGAGACAATGACGGGCAACGTCTCTTCATCTCCCAAGAAGAAGTATTTTAAATGATCCGGTAGTGGCTTAAGTTCAAGAATAAGGGCCTGAATCACAGAAGGTAACAACGTATTAGTAGAAACGGGAATTGGAATTGGGTTAGGAGACGTACCATGCTGTCATGGCAATGAGTCAAAAGCAGCCACGATCTCGGCTTGTTCTTCACTAGGTACGGCCAAATTGGGCTTCATTCCAATTCCTTGTGCAATTGTTGTTTCAAGGGGATCTTTATTCAATGAGTCAAGGAATTCCTGCGCCAATAAATCAAATGCATCAATAGAAAAGCAAGAATGATCGTCTTTAGGGAATTTAATAGCTTCAGAAATGTTAAAATCAATAATCTCCCCATCAAATTCCATTGTTAAAGTCCCTTTGAACACGTCGATCTTGGTGCGTGCTGTTTTCATGAAGGGCCTCCCAAGTAGGATCGGCAATGGGGTGATATTGGGCGACTCCTCCATCTCTAAAACATAGAAATCTGCTGGGAATATCAAGTTATCCACCTGGACCAAAACATCTTCCAAAACTCCTTTCGGATATGCGTTAGAACGATCGGTTAATTGAATTATAACACCATCGTTTTAAAGCTCTCCTAAATTCATGGATGCGAAAATTGAGTAAGGCATGACATTAATTGAAGTTCCTAAGTCTAACATAGCATGTTCAAACTTAGTATTGCCAATAACACAAGGAATCGTAAAACTACCCGGATCTTTGCATTTAGGGGGTAATTTCCTTTGTAAAACAACAGAGACATTTTCACTTACCTGGACAACTTCTTTGTTCGAAATTCTCCTCCTTGTTGTACAAAGTTCTTTCAAAAACTTAGCGTACCTTGGAACTTGCTTAATTGCATCAAGGAGAGGTATATTGACTTGCACTTTCCTAAACGTTTCTAGAATGTCTTTCTCGTTCTCTTCCTTCTTTGATTGCCTAAACCTGCTAGGAAAGGGTGCATTTAGTGGAATAGAACTTGAAGAATTCGATTTTGGACTTACCTTGGGTGTAGGATACGGCATAGGTGCATTTGAAGGCTGCAGCATTGTTTCTTTCTTCCTTGCCGTGGCTTCCTCATTCCCTTCTTCTTCTTGCATCATTTTGTTATCCTCTTGGTGGCCTTGTTGAGATACTTTCGAATGGTCTCCAAGTTCCTTACCACTTCTCAATATAATGGCCTTGGCAGATTCAAATCCTCCATTTGGATTCACAATGGTTGAGCTAGGAAGTTTGCCTTGTTCTCGGAATTGTCCTATGAACTCCGCCATCTGCCCCATTTGTTTCTTTAAATCGTTCACCTCTTTGTCTCTAATTTGCATGCTCTGCGACATAGAAGTTAGTAATTGAAAAATCTGATCATTATCAACGGACGAACCTGATTTGGGTTGGGCAGGTTGTTCTTGGGGTTGTGTGGGTGCGTATGGTTTTGAATAGAAACCCGGCGGTTGCTGCCTAAATCCACTTTGTTGTTGTGGTTGTTGAGGCTCCCTCCACTTGAAATTTGGATGATCTCTCCAGCCCGGATTGTAAGTGTTGGAGTACGGATCATTGCGTGGCTGATTTTGGCTCCCAAAACCCATGGCATTGGCAGATTCCCACCCTCCGTTCTCAATCAACTGCGGGCATTGATCGTTGAGGTGCCCTTGCATAAAACACACACCACATACACTTTGTGTAATCCCTTGCAATTTCGATCCATCGACAACCTGTGACAAAAGAACAGTGAGATTAGCCATTTGAGATTGAAGTTCAGAAATTGCACTTACCTCATTCACTTGTTGTTGCCGTGGGGGGTCTCTTTGTCCAAGGCCTTCGTATTGTTGTGCATTCAAAGCTCGGTTGACGATTAGGATCTTTGCAGCCATTGGTGTTTTGTCAACCAATGCATCTCCTGCTGACGCATCTAGCATTTGTCGCTCAATTGGAAGAAGTCATTCGTAGAAGTATTGAAGTAAAAGTTCTTCTTTCATTTGATGTTGAGGACATGAGGCGACAAAGGCCTTAAAACGCTCATAGTATGCTGGGAATGTCTCTCATTGGCTTTGTTGAATTCCACTAATCTTTTTCCTTAAGAGAATGACTCTCGAAGTGTGGAAGAACTTCTCTAAAAACGCCCTCTTCATGCTTTCCCAAGAAGTGACCGTTCCGGGTGCTAATTCATAAAGCCAATCTTTAGCCTTTTCCAAAAGAGAGAATGGAAAAGCCTTCATCATCAAAATGTTCCCATCGACATTGATGGGTGTCATGCTCGAACAAACCACTTCGAACTCCTTAAGATGCTTGTTTGGATCTTCCACGGATAGCCCATGGTATTTGGGAATGTGATGCAACAAGCTTGACTTCAATTCAAACTCATCGGTCTTGCCTTGAGCAGCCGCGGGGTATTGAATGCAAAAGGGTGCGGCATTGGCCAACCCCGAGGTTGAAAGTTCCTTGATTGTACGATTATCCATAGCCATGGCTTGTTCTTCTTCTTCAAATTCAGATTCGGCCTCTGAGCTTGAACTAGGTTCACTAGGTTCTGGATACCTCCTCTTCCTTCTCAATGTTCGTTCAAAATCGTCGTCAAACTCCAATATATGCTCACGAACTGTTTGAGAACTTCGAGTCATAAACTAGTACCTAAAACAAGAAAACAAAACAAAATCAGAAAACAAAGTAAAACAAAACACACGGAAAACAAGGGATTAGCAAATTTGCTAATCCCCGGCAACGGCGCCAAAATTTGATGTGAAATTTTACTTGACACACAAATTAAACCCTATTGATGACAATTGTAGCAATGATGTAAGTAGGGATCGTTCTAGACCGGGGATTAACTAGGGATGCTAATCAACACAAATAAGACTCAAAAACACTAAACTAGACTCTATAGACTCTAAACTAACTTAAAACACTCAAAACAGCAAGAAACAATCAGAAAGACTCAATTCTAAACCTATCAATTGGTTTTGACGAAAATAGAACTTAAAAGACTCAAAAGACTAAAACAGAACAGGTTTTGACTCTAAAAACAAGTTTAAATGAAAGGGGGATTCTTTTTGACAAAATTAAGACTTAAAACAGAAATTTTGCATAAAAACTTTAGAAAAACGAGTTTGGTGATTTAAAACGGGTGAAAGGCTAGTTAGAGGGCCCTTCTCCACACATGAACATATGCATATAAATTGATTTCCAGTTATTCTTTCAACAAACCATGAATGACAGTGCCCCAAATTAATTGTGTAGTACTAATTAATCATCAGATTTCCCTAGACTCATTGAATTGGATGAAAAGCATACAACAACCCAAATCATTCTTTATTAAGCTCCCTAACTATGAAAAGCATGATAGAGACACGAAACAAAGATCATTAAGCTTTGTGAAAATCATAAGCATTGACAAGGCATTGGTGACTATGAAAAGCATGACACTCCTGCCAAGAATTTACTTAACGCAATCGTGACTAGCAACCTCCACTACTTGTAAATATAAGTTCGTAACGATTAGGTGAAATTCCCTTATATTTTAGCATCAAATTCATGCATGCAAACTAAGTATGCATCCTTAATCAACACACAAGAACAAGTTCTTAATAAAACAGTTAAGCAAACCACATTCACGATTCATGAAATCATAACCGGAGGAAATCAATTCATATAAAACATATGTCCATGGCTTTGAATTCGCCTCTAACTATAAAGAAATTAGTTCCTCATGTTCGCAATCAAACAAATCTAAATAAAATTAAACATTGAACAAAGATAGAAAACACCTAGAAAACGCTCCAGATTCCTTCCTTCCTTGCTTGCAAGTTGCGGCACAATGAGGGTATGGCTGAATGGTAGTGTAGAGATGTGTGAATGAGAGATGGTCGTCTGAATGGTGCAGCAAAAGGGTCTATTTATAGGGGGAGGTGCGGCACAAACATGTAGTGTAGGAAAAGGATTACAAAATGTAGTTTGTGTAGGAAAATAAAACACAATCCTAAGGGGAAAAGGTTTATGTAATCCTAGCAGGAAATAGGACATCTAGAAGGTCAAAAACCCAAGGGATCAAGGACAAGGGTGCGGCATCTTTGTAGGAGAGGATAAGGTTCCTAGAAATCAGGTTTTTATGTCTCCTAAACTGAAATTAAAACCCTTTTACAGCAGGAATTAAGTTAGGAAAGGATTAGGATAGAATAAGATAAGGCATGGTAAGATAAGATAAGATAAGGTTTGGATAAGATAAGGATAAGATAAGGTAGTTTTGGATAATGTTTTGGATAATTCTCCTTCTTTGTAGCTAATTCCTTATCTTCTTTGACTTGGATTTATTTCTTCAACTCTTTTGCACATTCCTAGCCTCTCTTGAACTTCAAATTCGTCCATCCATCTTGCTCCATACTTGTGCTATCCATTCCAAGCCCAAAACTGCTCTAAAATACTCCAAATTGCATCTTTTTGCCAACTTTGCCAATTGGACCTACAAACACACGAAAATGACTTAAGACACTATAATAAGCAACAAATAACTAAGTAAATGCAAGAAAACACACTAACTAAGTCGCATAAATATGCTCCTATCACTTATATTCACTAGTAGTAAAGGTTGCTAGTCACAATCATGTTAAGTAAATTCCTAGCAGGAGTATCATGCGCTTTCATAGTTATGAATGCCTTGTCAGTGCTTATGATTTTCATAGAGCTTAATGATCTTTGATTGTATCTTTATTATGCGCTTTCATGTAGGGAACTTTTGAAGAATAATTTGATTGCGATGCGCTATTTCCGTCCAATACAATGATATAAGGAAAATCTGAGGGTTAATTTAAGTGTACCAAATTAATCTGGGGTGTTGAGGTTCATGGTTTATTGAAAGAAACAACTGGAAATCAAGTTGTATGCAAGTGTGTCATGTGTGGAAAAGAATCCTCTAGCTAGCCCATCATCCATCCAATTCACCAATTTCGTGCCTAAATCTGTCTAAGTCTTTAATTTACTTATTTTACTTTAAATTCGTCCAAAACTCAATCCCCTTTACTTTTTTGAGTCAATTAGGTTAGTATATGTCCAACTTTGTGTTTTTAAGTGTTTTGAGTCAAGATAAAAGAAATTTTCGTCCAAAATTACTCTTAGTGTCTGTTTTGAGTCAATTTAGTTTTTTTGAGTCATTAGAGTCTAGTTTTGCATTCTTTGAGTCTAGTTTAGTCTTTTAAACTTAGTTTTACGTTTTGAAGTCAGTTTCAAGTGTTTTAGCAATCCCTCCTAATCCCCGGCCTAGAACGATCCCTACTTACATTCTTTACTACAATTGACAACAAGAGGGTTTAATTTGTGTGCTGTTTTACATCACATCACAAAGAGCATATCAAACTTCCATCCATGTTTGTAACTTTCTTTAACAATCATGCAATTAAAAATCAAATCCTCATCATTGTGTTGGAAGGTACCCTAAGACACAAACACACAAAAACGACTCTAAAAACAACTCTTTTTGGTATTTTCAAAACTTTTTTAAAATTTTTATCAAATTTTCGTATTTTTTAGTCAAAACATACTAAAATGCTTCACAACACACTAAAAACACTTAAAAACAGTGAGAAACAACATTACAAGTGATAGGTGATAAAATCCCACGAAAATCATGCAAAAATAGCTTGTTTACCCCCCCCCAACACTTGAATCAAACATTGTCCTCAATGTTTCAAACATAAACTCACACATAAACAAACAAACCAAACAACGAACTAATCACAATAAACATGGCGAAATAAATGCAACAAAGAGAAGGGTTTAGGAACGCAAATCTAGATGTGGAGCGACTCCTAAGTCTTCCTTTGTTGAATGCATGGGTGGCCTCCAAAGAAACGCTTGCTTTTACGTCTTCTAGCCAGACGATACCTCCCATTTAAGGTTCATTGGCCCCCACGGCAGGGAGGGGTACATCCTCCACGACATGCTTCACGAAATTCTCATAATAGGGCTTCAAACGATGTCCATTCACCTTGAATTCTTGCCCTGTCTTGAAATTTTGGAGTTGGACTGCACCATAAGGAAAAACATTATTAACAACAAAAGGACCAACCAATCCATTTAGAATGTAACTTACGTAGAAACAACCAAAGGTAGGAATTGAAAAGTAACACTTTCTGCCCTATTAAGAATGTCTTGCTACGAATCATCTTGTCATGGGCAGCCTTGGTTCTCTCTTTGTAAATAGAAGCATTCTCATAAGCCTCATGCCTAATCTCTTCAAGCTCATTCAATTGAAGCTTCCTATGAATTCCAGCCGCATCTATGTCCATGTTGAATTGTTTGATAGCCTAATGCGCCTTGTGTTCTAATTCAACAGGAAGATGACATGGTTTCCCATAGATTAGCCGAAATGGGGACATGCCAATGGGTGTTTTGTAGGCAGTACGATATGCCCACAGTGCGTCATTCAAATGCAAGCTCCAATCCTTCCGATTTGGCCTAACTGTCTTCTCCAAAATCTGCTTGATTTCCCTATTAGAAACCTCGGCTTGCCCATTTGTTTGAGGATGATAAGGTGTGGAAACCTTATGCATGACATTATACTTCTTGAGCAGCGCCTCAATGGTTCGATTGCAAAAATGGGAGCCCCCATCACTGATTAGTACTCTTGGCATGCCAAACCTTGCAAATATGTTAGTTTTAACAAAATCTGCAACCACTTGAGAATCATTAGTATGGGTGGCTTTTGCTTCCACCCATTTCGACACATAATCCACAGCAAGCAATATATATAGAAAACCATGTGAGGAAGGAAAAGGACCCATGAAATCAATACCCCAAACATCAAAGATTTCAACAGAATAAATAGGATGATGCGGCATTTGATCTTTTGCACTTATATTGCCCATTCTCTGACAACAATCACAGGCCAAACAAAAAGTTGTAGCATCCTTAAAGATACTAGGCCAATAAAATCCATATTCTAAACCCTTAAGTGTTGTGCGTTGTGTACCAAAATGACCTCCACATGCATAAGTGTGACAAAAAGTTAAAATTGAATGAAACTCAGAATCATGCACACACTTACGTAGAATCTGATCAGAGCAATATTTCCACAAATACGGATCATCCCAAACATAAAAATGTGCATATTTCTTGAGTTTGTCACGTTGGTGCTTGTTTAGGGGTGCTTGGAATTTGTCTAGTCACCAAATAATTCACCAAATCAGCTTACCATGGTTCACTTACCTCAATGGACATTAATTGTTTATCTGGGAATGTTTCTAGGATGGGTAATGGCTCCTCATTGTGCACCAAACGAGTTAAGCGATCAGCCACCACGTTTTCACTCCCTTTCTTATCCCTAATTTCAATATCAAACTCTTGGTGAAGAAGCATCCAGCGAATAAGCCTTGGTTTGGCTTCCTTCTTTGTGAGCAAATACTTCAAAGCTGGATGATTAGTGTAAACAATGACTGCAGTGCCAATTAAATAAGAACGAAACTTATTTAATGCAAACACAATAGCAAGAAGTTCTTTTTTCAGTGGTGGAGTAGTTCAATTGAGCATCATTCAAGGTGCGTGATGCATAATAGATCACATGTGGCTGCTTCTTCTTCCTTTGGCCTAAATCAGCTCCAATTGCATAATCTGAGGCATCGCACATTAGCTCAAAAGGAAGGCTCCAATCTGGTGGAATTATGATAGGGGCCGAAGTGAGCATCTCCTTGAGGTGTTTGAAAGCTTTCTCACATTCCTCGTTGAACTCGAATGGCACTTCTTTTTGTAGGAGAAGGCAAAGGGGCTGTGAAATTTTTGAGAAGTCCTTGATGAATCGCCTATAAAGTCCTGCATGTCCAAGAAAAGAACGAACCTCTCTCACTGAAATGGGAGAGGGTACGTAGCGTACAAGATCTATTTTTTACTTATAAACCTCAATTCCTTTTTGAAAGATTATGTGACCCAAAACTATGCCTTGTTTTACCATGAAATGACATTTTTCCCAATTTAAAACAAGGTTAGTTTCAGTGCATCGTTTAAAGATTAAGTGAGATTATGCAAGCAATCATCAAATGACTTACCAAACACACTGAAATCATTCATGAAGACCTCAATGATCTTTTCAACATCATCTGAAAAGATACTTACCATCCATCATTGAAATGTGGCTGGTGCATTGCATAAACCAAATGGCATGCGACGATAAGCAAAGGTACCAAAGGGGCACGTGAAAGTGGTATTTTCTTGATCTTCCGAGGCTATTACAGTCTGATTATAATCTGAATAACCATCAAGAAAACACTAGAATGCATAACCAGCTAACCTTTCAAGCATTTGATCAATGAATGGCAAGGGGAAGTGATCATTCCTTGTGGTGGCGTTGAGCTTCCTATAATCGATACAAACCCTCCAACCTGTTTGGATTCGAGTGGGCACAAGTTTGTTTTCTGCATTTGTCACCACAGTTGCTCCAAATTTCTTTGGAACACATTGAACCGGTGAAACCCAACGACTATCCGAGATTGGATAAATCACTCCACAATCAAGACGCTTGGTAATCTCCTTTTTCACAACTTCCATCATTAGAGGGTTGAGTCGGTGTTGAGCTTCTCGAGTTGGTTTAGCCCCCTCCTCTAGAAGTATGCGATGCATGTAAGTTGTAGGGCTAATTCCCTTAATGTCGGCCAAAGTCCACCCAATGGCTGTCTTGTGCTTCTTCAACACTTGAATCAACTTTTCTTCTTCTTGTGCCGTGAGGGTGGAAGAGATTATGATGGGCAATGTCTCGTTGTCTCCCAAAAAGACGTACTGTAAATGATCCGGCAATGGTTTAAGCTCAAGAATAGGGGCATGAATCACCGAAGGTAACAATTTGTTAGTAGAAACGAGAATTGGAATTGGGATTGGAGGCTTACCAACATGTTGTGGCAATGACTCAAGGGCAGTCACCATCTCGCCACTTTCTTTACTAGAAGGCACGGCCAGATTGGGTTTTAGCCCAATTCCTTGTGCAATTGTTGTTACAAGGGTATCCTCATGCAATGAATCAAGATAGTCCTGCCCCAAAGAATCAAATACATCAATAGAGAAACATGAATGATCATCAATAGGATACTTTATAGTTTCAGAAAGATTGAAATCAATCACTTCCCCATCAAATTCCATTGTTAATGTCCCCTTGAACACATCTATCTTGCTGCGGGCTATTTTCATGAAAGGTCTCCCAAGTAGGATCGGCAAGGGTGTAGAATGGGCTGATTTTTCCATCTCAAGCACGTAGAAGTCTGCTAGAAATATTAACTTATCAACCTTCACCAAAACATCTTCCAAAACTCCTTTTGGATATGCATTAGAACGATCGGCTAATTGAATTATAACACCATCATTTATAAACGTCTCCAGAATATCCTTTTCACTTTCTTCCTTCTTTGATTGCATGAATCTGCGAGGGAAAGGCACATTCGACGGAATCGGTTTAGAATTAATCAAACTTGGACCCAACTTACCTGAATTGCATGGTTTAGGGTCTTTAAGGGGCTGCGGCAAGGTTGTTTCTTTCCTTGCCGTGGGTTGTTCAACTTCCTCCTCTTTGAGCAGGAACCTTTCATCCTCCTTTTGACTTGATGTGAACGTGTTTGGCTTGGTTCCAACTTCTTTGCCACTTCTCAACATGATTGCCTTGGCAGTATCAAAGCCTCCTTTTGGATTGACGATGGTTGAGCTAGGTAGTTTGCCTTCTTCTCTAAACTGCCCCATGAAGTCCGCCATCTGCCTTATTTGTTTCTTTACTTCCCTCATCTCTTTGGCTTGATTTTGGAGCCCCTGAGTCAAAGAAGTTAGTATTGAAAGAACTTTATCATTGTCCAAAGATGAACCTGAACTTGTTGGGGTAGATTGTGGTGTAGGTTATGGTGGTGCGTATGGCCTTTGATACATTCCAGGGGGTGGTTGTTGAAATCCTCCTTGTTGTTGGGGCTGTTGAGGCTCCCTCCACTTGAAGTTTGGATGATCTCTCAATCCCAGATTGTAAATGTTGGAGTAGGGGTCATTACATGGCAGATTGTGGCCTTGAAAACCCACGGCATTAAGGGTTTCCCATCCTCCATTATCAATCAATTGAGGGCATTGGTAATTGAGATATCCTTGCATAGAACACACTCTACATATGGCTGCACCTTGCATTTTGGATCCATTCACAACCTGTGGCACAAAAGTAATGAGGTTAGCTAATTGAGATTGAATTTCAGAAATTACACTTACCTCATTCAATTGGGGTTGTTGCCATGAGGTGTCTCTTCCTCCAACGCTTTCATATTGTTGTGCATTCAACGCTCGAATTGCAATTAAGATCTTTGCATCAACTGAGGTATTGTCCACCAAAGCACCTCCCGCTGAAGCATCAAGCATTTGTCTTTCAATAGGAATACGTCTTTCATAGAAATATTGAGGCAAAAGCTCTTTCTTCATTTGGTGTTGTGGACAGGAAGCAACAAACATCTTGAAACGCTCATAATAGGCTAGAAATGATTCTCCTTGGTTTTGTTAGATGCCACTAATTCTCTTCCTCAAGAGAATGACTCTTGAAGTTAGGAAGAACTTCTCTAGGAATGATCTCTTCATACTTTCCCAAGATGTAACCGTTCCAGGTGCCAATTCGTACAACCAATCCTTAGCCTTGTCCATAAGTGAGAATGGGAAGCCTTTCATCTTCAATATGCTTCCATCAACATTGACTGGAGTCATGCTTGAACAAACCACTTCAAATTCCTTCAAGTGCTTGTTTGGATCTTCCATGGACAGCCCATGGTATTTTGGAATATGATGCAACAAACTGGATTTCAACTCGAACTCTTCGGTCTTGCCTTGAGCTGCCGTGAGGTATTGGATACATAGGGGCACGACATTGTCCAATCCCAAGGCTGAGAGTTCCTTGATTGTTTGATTGTCCGCTGCCATGTCTTGTGCTTCTTCCAACAGCTGAGTTGTGGGCTCTTCTTCCTCCTCTTCTAGTACTTGTTCTTTAAGCTCAGGTTCAGGGCTAGGTGGATTGGATTCTTGCTGATGCCTCTACCTTCTCAAAGTCCTCCCAAAATCGTCGTCAAAGTCAAAGATGTGCTCACGAACATGTGGAGAACTTCGAGTCATAAACTAGTACCTAAAAGCAAGAAACAAAACAAAGTTAGAAACTAAAACAAAAAAACATGAAACAGAAAGAAAAAGAAACAACGGGGGATTAGCATAGTTGCTAATCCCCGGCAACAGCGCCAAAAATTTGATGTGAAATAAACTAACACACAAATTAAACCATCTTTTTGACAATTGTAGTATATTTGCAAGTAGGGATCGTTCTAGGCCGAGGATTAGGAGGGATTGCTAATCTACTTAAAACTGACTCAAAAACACAAAAACAAACTTAAAAGACTCAAAACAACACAAAACAATGAAACTGACTCAAACTGGACACTAGGGATTACTTTGAACGAATTCTAACTTTAACTTGACTCAAAATACTCAAAAACACAAGTTTGGACAGATTCTAACTAATTTGACACAATAAAGTAAAGGGGATTTGGTTTTTGGACGAATTTAAGTAAAAACAAAACAGGAATTAGAACTAGACAGATTTGCATGAAATTGTGTATTTTTGGATGGATGATTGACTAGCTAGAGGGTTCTTCTCCACACATGAAACATATGCATACAAATCGATTTCCAGTATTGTTTCTTTAAACCACGAATGACAATGCCCCAAATTAATTGTATCGCAAAAATTAATTCTCAGATTTTCCTAAGTTCATTGAATTGGACATCGCATCGCAACCAAATTATTCTTCTCAAGTTCCCTACATGAATAGCATAATAGAGATACAATCAAAGATCATTAAGCTTAGTGAAAATCATAAGCATTGACAAGGCATTCGTAACTATGAACAGCATGATACTCTTGCCTAGGATTTACTTAACACGATTGTGACTAGCAACCTCCACTACTTTTAAATATAAGTTCATAACGATTAGGTGAAATTCCCATATATTCTAGCATCAGATTCATGCATGCAAACTAAGTATGCGTCCTTAATCAACACACAAGAATAAGTTATCAATCAAATGGATAAGTAACTCACATTCATGTTTTGCGAAACAATAACTGGATGTAATCTATTCATATAAAACATATGTCCATGGCTTTGAATTTCCCCCTAACTAAAATGAGTTTAGTTCCTCGTGTTCGCAAAACAAAGATACATAAACTTAGACATTGAAAACAAAAGATTGAAAACACCTAAGAACAATCCAGCAATCCAAACTTGAATGGCAAGCACGTCCAAGGGTCTTCTTTCTTCTTCTTTGCTGTGGCACAAGGTGTGGGTGAAGGTTTGAGTGGTGAATTGTATGAAAGAATGGCTGAAAGTATGAATGATGATGAATGGATGATTCGAGATTGTCAAAAGCTGCGGCCAGGACTTATATAAATCAAAATATGTAAAAACCCCTAAGGAATTAAGGCTAAGGTGCGGCAAGAATGCAGGAAAGGGTTTAAAGACTTAGCTATTTTGTCCCACAATTAAAAAGGTAAGTAAGGGTCAGAAATTAAAGAGAAATAAGTAAGTAAGGTGCAGCACAATAAGGGAAAAGGATTGCCTGTCAGAAATCAAGAGGAAAAAGGAAAGGGATATGTAGCAAGGCTTGAAATAAAAAGGGAATGTGGTTTGGTGCTGAAAATAAGAAATGGAGGTGATCCCTTATGCGGCAAGGAATGAGAAACACATGGGGTGGTGCGGCATCCCTTTTTGACTAGGATTAACCTTCCAAAATCTTGTAATTAACTGTCCCAATATCTTTAGGAAGCCTCGCTGTGGCTGGAACCTTGGTAGATTATGATTAGGATTTGACTAAGTCAAAATAAGGTAAGTTTGACTAGTCTTCCTTCTTCTTGCTGGAGTCCTTGTCTTCCTTGGTCTTGAATTAATTTTGTTCCTTTCTTTAACACATTCCTAGCCTCTTTAGGTCTTCAATTTCATCCATCCACCTTGCTCTAAGCATGTGCTATCCATTCCAAGCCCAAAACTGCTCCAAAATGCACTTTCTTGCCACTTTAGCTCTTTGGACCTACAAACACACGAAAATAGTTTAAAATACTAAAATAACTAAGAACTAACAACATAAATCCAAGGAATCATGCTAATTAAGTCGCATAAATATGCTCCTATCAGGTAACAAATCAGAATCCCAAGAGGAAAAGGGTAAGTGATATGCGGCAAGCCTAGAAATAAAGGGGAATGTGACTTCCTTGCACGGCAAGGAAGGATTCCTTGCAGATTTGGTGCGGCAACCTCCTAGGAGGAAAGGGAAAGGGTTTACACGGTTTGGGAGGTCGACTTTTTGACTTTTAGGAGGCTAAATGTTTTAGGAAAAAGGATAGGTGTTTTGAATGTCCTCTGAAAATAAGGTAAGTTTGAATTAATGTTTCCTTCTTCTTTACTGATTCGTTTCTTCAAAATCTTTGACTTAATTCTTCTAGCACATTCCAAAACCTTTTTGAACTTCAATTTCGTCCATCCACCTTGGTCCAAGCATGAACTATCCATTCCAAGCCCACAACTGCTCCAAAATGCACTAAAATGCACTTTCTTGCTACTTTAGCCATTTAAACCTACAAACGCACGAAAATGGCTTAAAACACTAAAATAACTAGAAACTAACTAAGTAAATGCAAATAAACAAGCTAACAAAGTCGCATAAATATGCTCCTATCAAATTCCCCCACACATAGCTTTTGCTAGTCCTCAAGCAAAACAAAACAAATAAAACACACAAAACATAACCTAGACCTTCCAACATTTGCCTCAGGGATTTCCAATAGACATGACATATTAAAAATCATTACTTACACAGATTTTAGTCATCCTTACACTCAAGCGCATACTTAATCACAGTCGCCACTCACTAGCTCACATTTAATCAATTAAAACAACATTTTGAATGTAGTAACATGCCTTAGAGAATCCCAAAATTCCTTACCAGATATACACTTGATTTTCACACAGATTTTCTGACTACACTCCCTACACTAAGTATATGTGAGAAGATTGATGTAAACATGTAAACGAACACTCACATATGTTTATAACAAAGAAAGCACTTTCTGGAATTATTAATGCACATATGTATATGATCTCATGAACGGAATGCTACTACTTAGACACGAGAACCAGGGATTCCATATGCTTTTACCAATTCCAAACTCCACATATTGAATAAGACAACACTTAAGATTGAAGTCAAAGGGTTATAACGGGGCTAAGGGTATTGGCTAACAAAGAAAGGTAAGGATAAACAAAAGTTCTTAAAGAAATAGTAAGCAAAGCAATGAAATCAACACTTAGAATTTACTTTTGAATGCAGAAACCAACTTTAAACACAAGGGGAAGATTCACGCAACACTTACGGCCAGATTCAAACGTTTGGATCCTTTCTTCAACAACCAACACTTGCGAACTCTTTCTCAATTATTTCAAACTCTTTTTCTTTCTTTTTCTTTCTTTTCACATTTTTTTTATAATTTTTTTTCTTTTAAACTCGTGCCCTTTCTTTGGCACACAAAACACATACTTTGAAAACCCTTCCCCCACACTTGTTTTTCTGCATAATGTCGATCAAAAGGAATTCCCTCTAAGTCATGCTTCACTATTCTTTAAGAACAAGGGTATGGATAGTCCTATACTAGGCTAGGTAAGGATAATGTAGGCTAACAAAGAAAATGGGCTAAATAAGGATCAAAAGGGGTTAAACCTACAAAACATATGAAGAAGGGGGTACGGCTGTTTGGCTTTGGTTCACTAAACAACTTCATCTTGTTTATGTGTTATGCAATTCAATGTCATGCTTTGAATGAAACGGGTATGAGTTCTAGTATTTGGATCTATAATGATGAAAATACATTCTAAGTAGCAACCAAGCAAAGAAATAATGAGATCATGCAACCACTTTAGAAAACAAAACCATCATAGATTAATAACTCTCCAAAAGAAGTATAGGCTTAAGTCTCTCAGGGTTGTAGCGTTAGTTTGAGTTTCTTCATTCAAGCATGTTACAAAAACTGATTTTCTTTTTATTTACATGTGAATTCGTAAATAACAACTACAATCAAGCATAAACCAAAGAGCATATCAAACTTCCATCCATGTTCATAACTTTCTTTAACAGTCATGCAATTAAAAACCAAATCCTCATCATTGTGTCGAAAGCTACCCTAAGACACAAACACACACAAACGACTCTAAAAACAACTCTTTTTGGTATTTTTCAAAACCTTTTCCAATTTTTATCAAATTTTCGTATGTTTCTGTCAAGACACATAAAAACTCTTCAAAACACACTAAGAACACTTAAAAACAGTGAGAAACAACCTTAGAAGTGCTAGGTGATAAAATCCCACGAAAATCAATTAAAAACACTTTGTTTACCCCCCCCCCCCCCCTAACACTTAAACCAAACATTATCCTCAATGTTACAAGCATAGATTTACACACAAGAAAACAAACAAACAATGAACTAATCATGGTAAAATAAATGCAGTAAAGAGAAGGGTTTAGGAACGCAAATCTGGGTGTGGAGCGATTCCTAGGTCATCCTTATATGAATGCATGGGTTGCCTCCCAAGAAGCACTTGCTTTAACGTTTTCCAGCCGGACGATACCTCCAATTAAGCTTCATTTGAGCCCACGACATGGAGGGGTATTTCCTCCACAACCTGCCTCTCGAGATTCTCATAGTATGGCTTCAAATGGTGCCCGTTCACCTTGAATTCTTGGCCATTTCTTAAGCTTTGAATTTGGACTGCACCATAAGGAAAAACATTAGTAATAACAAAAGGACCAATCCATTTAGAACGTAACTTACCGTGAAACAAACGTAGGCGGGAGTTGAAAAGGAACAATTTCTGCCCTTTTGAGAACGTTTTGCCACAAATCATCTTGTCATGGAATGCCTTTGTTTTCTCCTTATAATTATGAGTGTTTTCATATGCCTCGTTCCTTATTTCTTCAAGTTCATTCAATTGTAGCTTCCTATGAATCCCAGCCACATCTATGTCCAAATTGAATGTCTTGATAGCCCAATGTGCCTTGTGCTCCAATTCCACAGGGAGATGGCATGGTTTCCCATAGATTAGCCGAAATGGAGACATCCTAAGTGGTGTTTTGTAGGCTATACGATACACCCATAGTGCATCATCCAAATGCATACTTCAATCTTTTCGGGTTGGCCCAACAGTATTCTCCAAAATCTTCTTGATTTCTCAGTTAGAAACCTCAGCTTGCCCACCTGTTTGAGGATGGTAAGGTGTCGAAACCTTATGCTTGACATTGTACTTCTTGAACAACGCCTCAATGCTCTGATTGCAAAAATGGGAACCTTCATCACTTATGAACACCCTCAGCATCCCAAATCTGGAGAAGATGTTAGTTTTGGTGAAATCTGCAACCACTCTAGAATCATTAGTACGGGTGGCTTTTGCTTCCACCCATTTCGACACATAATCAACCGCAAGTAAAATATAAGTGAAGCCATAAGATGAAGGAAAAGGACCCATGAAATCAATGCCCCAAACATAAAAAATTTCGACATTAAAGATAGGGGTCTGCGGCATTTGGTCCTTTGCACCTATGTTACCTGTTCTTTGACAACGATCACACGTTATGCAAAAAATTCTAGCATCCTTAAACAAAGTGGGCCAATAAAATCCACATTCTAGAACCTTACGTGCTATCCTTTGGGTGCCAAAATGACCCCCACATTCATAAGTGTGACAGAAAGCTAAAATTGAATTAAACTCAGAATTGTGCACACACATACGAAGAATCTGATCAGGGCAATATTTCCACAAGTACGGGTCATCCCACACATAAAACCCTGCATTCTTTTTAAGTTTATCACGTTGGTGCTTATTTAGGGTGCTTGGAACACGTTTAGTCACTAAATAATTCACCAAATCAGCATACCATGGCTCACTTACCTCAATGGACAGCAATTGCTCATCTGGGAATGTCTCTAGGATGCGTAAAGACTCCTCATTGTGCACCAAATGACTCAAGTGATCAGCCACCATGTTTTCACTTCCTTTCTTGTCTCGGATTTCCACATCAAACTCTTAAAGAAGAAGCAACCAGCAAATAAGCCTTGGCTTAGCTTCCTTCTTCGTAAGCAAATACTTCAAAGCTGGATGATCAATGTAGATTATAACTTTAGTACCAAGTAAATAAGAATGAAACTTATCTAAAGCAAACACAACAGCAAGAAGTTCTTTTTCAGTGGTGGAGTAGTTCAATTGAGCATCATTCAAGGTCCGAGATGCATAGTAGATGATATGCAGCTTCTTGTCCTTCCTTTGTCCCAAAACAGCCCCTAAAGCATAATCTGAAGCATCACACATGAGCTCAAAAGGAAGATTCCAATCTGGTGGAAATATGATAGGGGTCGAGGTAAACAGCTCCTTGGGGTGTTTGAAGGCCTTCTCACATTCCTCGTTGAACAGGAATGGCACTTTTTTTTGAAGAAGACGGCGTAGGGGCTGTGAAATTTTTGAAAAATCCTTGATGAATCATCGATAGAATCCCGCATGTCTAAGAAAAGAACGAACCTCTCTAACCGAAGTAGGAGAGCGTAAGTAGCGTACAAGATCTATTTTCGATTTATCAACCTCAACTCCTTTTTCTGAAGCTATATGACCTAAAACTATGCCTTGTTTTACCATAAAGTGACACTTTTCCCAATTTAAAACAAGGTTAGTTTCAATGCATCGTTTCAAGATTAAAGTGAGATTAGTTAAACAACCATAAAAAAAGTCACCAAAAACACTAAAATCATACATGAAAACCTCAATAATCTTCTCAACATAATCTGAAAAGATACTTACCATGCATCTTTGAAAGGTGGTTGGTGCATTGCATAAACCAAATGGCATTCGACGATAAGCAAAAGTACTAAACGGACAAGTAAAAGTAGTCTTTTCTTAGTCGTCTAGAGCTATCACAATCTGATTATATCCCGAATAACCATCAAGAAAGAAATAAAAAGAATGACCTGCTAACCTTTCAAGCATTTGATCAATGAACGGCAAAGGGAAGTGATCCTTCCTTGTGGTGGCGTTAACCTTCCTATAATCAATGCAAACTCACCAACCTGTTAGGATACGAGTGGGCACAAGCTCGTTCTCTTCATTCTTTACCACGGTGATTCCAGATTTCTTTGGAACACATTGAACCGGTGAAACCCAACGACTATCTGAAATTGGATAGATCACGCCACAATCAAGAAGTTTGATAATCTCTTTCTTCACAACTTCCATCGTTAAAGGGTTGAGTCGGCGTTGAGCCTCTCGAAATGGTTTAGCCCCCTCCTCTAGAAGTATGCGATGCATACACATTGTGGGGCTTATTCCCTTAATGTCGGCCAAGGTCCATCCAATGGTTATTTTGTACTCCTTCAACATCCTCACCAATTTTTCCTCCTCTTGTGCCGTGAGTGTGGAAGACACTATGACCAGCAAAGTCTCTTGGTCTCCTAAGAAAGCGTACTTCAAATGATTTGGTAATGGTTTAAGCTCAAGCGAAGGTGCTTGAATCACTGAGGGTAACAATTTATTAGTAGAAATGGAATCTGAAATTGGGATTGGAAGCTTACCATATTGTTGTGGCAACGATTCTAGGGCAGCCACTATCTCAACTACTTCTTCACAAGGAGGCACGACATGGAATTTTTCATTGGTGTTGTGGGTGTGGTTTACTTTTGCCCCTTGGTTTTTGAGTCCCATTCCATTAGTAATGACCGTTTCAAGTGTATCCTCGTGTAATTGTTAAAGATGTTCCTGCGCCAATAATATCAATAGAAAAACAAGAATGGTCATCAATAGGGTACCTCATGGCTTCAGAAATTTTGAAATCAATAATACTGCCATCAAATTCCATTGTCAACGTCCTCGTGAACACATCAATCTTGGTACGGGCTGTTTTCATGAATGGTCTTCCAAGTAGAATAGGTAGTGGGGGAGAATGGGCCAAATCTTCCATCTCGAGCACATAGAAATTAGCCGGAAAGATTAAGTGAATAACTTGCACCAAAACATCCTCCAAAACTCCCTTTGGATAAGCATTAAAACGATCGGCTAATTGAATAATCACTCCATCATTTTTCAGCTCACCTAAGTTCATAGATGCGTAAATTGAGTAAGGCATGACATTAATGGATGCACCTAAGTCTAACATGGCATGTTCGAACTTAGTATTGCCAATAACACAAGGGATAGTAAAGCTACCTGGGTCCTTGCATTTAGGGGCCAGTTTTCGTTGCAAAACTGCTGAAACATTCTCACTCACCCTTACTACCTTCTTGTTCGAAATCCTCCTCTTTGTTGTGCAAAGTTCCTTCAAGAATTTGGCATACTTTGGAACTTGTTTGATTGTGTCAAGGAGCGGGATGTTGACTTGCACCTTCCTAAAAGTGTCCAGAATGTCATTTTCACTTTCCTCCTTCTTTGATTGCATGAATCTACGGGGAAAGGGCTTAATGGAAATAATGAGATTTATGTGGGATTTCTAGTGACTAGCATGCATATACAATTCTAAATTTTTATACATAAGCAACGGAAGCATATTAACACATATTATCAAAGCTATAGTCATGCAAATCCCCTTAAAGAAACATAGATTCATATAAGATGCATCAAACCATAAGTTGAAGAACAAAGTGAAGGTTGAGTTTTATACCTCTTGATCTAGACTTTAGACCAAGGATGGACCACCTCCAAGCTCTTTGTTCTTGGAACTCCTTGAGTCTAGCCTCATTCTTTGTTTCCTCCACCTTGAAAGATTTGGAGCTCCTTTGATTCTCCTCTAGTCTCCAAAGTAGAAGACCTCTAAAGATCCACACCCACTAGTGTAGTGAGATGGATGTTAGAATAACCAAAAGGAGAATAGATGATTAGCTTTCCCTCCTCTTGGTGGCCGGCCTTATGTGTATAGAGAGAGAGAGAGAGACTTGTTTTCTCTTTTGTTGAAAAAGAACACACAAAAACCTAATGAAACTTTTTCATTAAACTTCCTTTATAAATGTCAAAGAAGTGAGTCAACAAATTGACTCCTTCTCTCTCTTCTTTCTTTAGTAATGGCCGGCCCCTTAGTATGGGTTTGGACTTTGGGCTTTTATCATCTCAAGTCATTCCATGCTTGAATAAAATGACCCAATGGGCCCAAATGAACCCGAACTTTTCTTTAAGTCCTAAATGATCTTTCATCGCTTCTATGATTTCTTTAGACTTTCTAATTAATCGTAACACTTAATTAATCCAATACTTTGATGAGACCTTGATTAACGTTGTCTCTTCTTTGTGTTCAAATACCAAATGAGACCTTGATTCCATGGCTTGTGTTATCGCCCCATTACGTCGCAGTATCCTACTAATGACCTTATGGTTTAGATTCAAT
Source organism: Heteromeles arbutifolia (assembly GCA_024362995.1). Lineage (NCBI taxonomy): Eukaryota > Viridiplantae > Streptophyta > Magnoliopsida > Rosales > Rosaceae > Heteromeles > Heteromeles arbutifolia. The sequence goes on from JANCRC010000022.1 coordinate 2,645,634, forward strand.
CATTGGTTCAAAATGAACCCCGTCTATTCGAAACACCTTTTGAAGCAATTTCTAAAACTTTAATATATATCGACATATATTTCGTTTGTATAATTTATACACACTTTGCTCCAACCTTGAGACCATTGTAGTACCATACTAACAATACTTTCATATGATTAGTACTTCATCCACCATGAAGTTCCATTTGTTAAAATGGTTATTGTCACTTTGGTTTATAACCTAAGTGAATGCACGCTTCCAGAGTCTCACTCTAATATTCCTTTCTCAAAGGTAATAATACTTTATCAGTTGCTACGGTTCTGATCCTGGGCTATAGCAATATCTTAGTGACAACCCCGATGGTTATTCACCTTTGGATATCATCTCACAAGTCCATACATGTGTCCCTTTTCTGATTTTGTGACATATTCTTTATAAGGGTCATGAAAGCAATTTTCTAAAATATGTAGAAATACTTTCTCAAATCTCCAACGTTTGAGATTCAATTTCCCTATATAACATTCTTGAGACAGCCCTGCTGTATCATTAAGTCCATTGTTAAGTTTGTACTTCAAAATTGACCGTGTCACAATTTGTCATTTTGAGTAACATCTATTTTTGACTAAGTCTATCAAATAGACTTCATTCATAATATGTTCAAAAGTATGACATCAGTCCCACTGACCTTGTTGTAACTAAGCATTCATTTGAGACTTTAAGAAAAACACAACACTTATATTTTCTTGATTTGAATGCATATAGCTCCCACTAACTTGTCTTGGATCTATTGACAATCTTTAAGATCCATTAGCTTATTGATGATGTCACAACAGTTTTGGACAATCAACAACTCTAGCTAACACAAGTTATTTAAACGAACATACACAAAAGAATTCCTTCTCAAGTAATCCCATTTGATATTGTGACTTGTTTTATGAAGTCCATTCATTTAAATTATATGGTGTCAAGCACCATATTTCAAGTTTTATTCATACTAAAACCTTTTAAAGTAGTCATATAAGAATTATCCAAATCATTAGTGGAAGCATGGCTCCTACTAAGGATATAGGAATTCAACCATTCTGTCTAGGTGGTTGATTTAATTCTTTATTAAAGCTACATAGAGCATTATAGTTACATGAGGTGTCGAAATCGGATTGTCTTGTTGTTAAACTATATGTTCTTACTCATTTTGAAACTATTCCTTTTTGTTTCATCAACTTGTCCATTTGCTTTGTTCTTACCTTGTTCTCATAAAAGAGAATGATGGACAACTCCCAATACATAACGATTTTATGCTAGGTTGGTGAAACCAACATTCATAGGTTATTCTTAGAATGTTACACAACATAGAATTTTAACGCTTCGAAAAGCTTGAGACCTTTTAACAATTAAAATTACAAGCTCATTAATAATAGTGATGTACTATTAATTTTAAACAACTATAAACCAATCATATTCAAGTTTATATCATTTTCTCACCTCCCACTGTTTCTCATGACCTTAATGAGAAATCGCATTATACATTCAAAGTGTATAATTATGAAGTATACGGGTAGAGGACACTGTGGAGTAGCTTATAACCTTGTAAGCTTATTGTTCTAACTCCACTAAGTTCATGTCTTGTTATTAAGTGACCAAAGTCTTTAAACCTTTTATAGATTTAGACACTTCATCCTTGGTTTGATCACTAACACATTTAACATTTCTTAAAACTATTTAAGAATGTCCAATTAGTTGTTCAAAACTACTAATTGAACCAAGAGTGATCGTGGTTATTGTGGTTAAGTAAGTGATAACCATATAAGAAACGTTTTTCTTATGTATTACTCAGGTCATTATAATGTGATCTTCCTTTTCTTCAAGAAAGGAATCTCTAGACTTTCTCAATTCATATAGAACTCATATGTAGGCAATTGGAACCAAATCTAAAGATTCATTGTATCCATCTATTGCCAACATGTAAGGTCTATCCATAATTGATAGATCCAAAGTTTGGATATCGCATTATAGAAGTGATACATTTCTTGTATCTTAACTAGAATACAACAAGACAATATTCAATTCATAACACTACTTTAAGGAACAAACATAGTAGAAGGCATTCATCACATTACATTGATATGATAAGTTAAACATTCATAATGTTTAATACAAAAGAATTAGCTCTTACATTAGAGACTAATTATATACCTTCATATAGGCACCAAAAGTGGGTCTTCCATCATATGAAGCCACATAATAAGTTCTTAGCAAAATAAGAAAGTTTAAAGATTGTCTTTAAGTGCCTAACAAACTTCCTAAGTAGTTAGCAAAAAATATGGGCCGAACTCTTCACTCCATCATTTCTTTACTTGTCCATCTTCTACTTGGCTCCTTCACCTACATACAATTGCATAAGTGATTAGCATTTTATATCAAATATAAAGATTAGAAGATCTAACAATTAGAATTGAAGATAAGAACAAAAACCATACTTTGTGGCTTATCCTTTAGAGATGCAAGGTATAGCCTGCAATTCCTCTTCCAATGCCCGTCCTTTCCACAGTGGTGGCAGGTCCCCTTGGGCTCCTTTGCCTTCCTCTTCCTCACTTCTCCTTGGGACTTAGGAGTGGATGACTTCTTTTCCTTTCCTTTGCCTTTGCCTTTCGGCTTGGCCTTGGAAGTGGATGGCTTGTTATAGGCTACTGTTGAAGTCCCCATAACGTTCTCTTTCTTCATAGTCTTCTCAGCGGTTACTAACATGTTTAGTAACTTAGAGAGAGTGATATCCATCTTGTTCATGTTGTAGTTCATAATGAAATGCGAGAACGAATTAGAAAGAGAAGCCAAGATGAAGTTCTGGGCTAATTCCCCGTCAAGTAGAGTACCTAGGTTCTCCAATTGTTCAATGAGTCTAATCATCTTCAGTACATGTTGATGCACTGGGGCTCCCTTGACCATTTTGGTTTTCACAAGTTCATTGATAGTGCTGAAGCGATGGTTGCTTATCCCTTCACCATATAACTCCGTGAGATGGAGTATGATGGAGGATGCACTATCCATACCCTTGTGCTGTCTCTGTAGCTCCTCATTCATGGAAGCCAACAGATAGCACTTGGCTTGTGTGTCATCCTCAACATGCTTGTCATACTTAGCATGCCCATCCTCAGTGGCCTCAAGGCCAAGAGGTATGTGAGGTGGAGCCTTGTCTAGTATGTAAACAATTTTCTCCAAGGTTAGGAGAATCTTGACACTACGGTACCAAGATGGGAAATTGTGCCCTTCAAGGCAATGCTTGTTGAGTATCTTTGATAGTGTGCTTCCAACCATATCTAAATACATAACAATACAATAAATTAGTTTGATTGTTGATTAAGTCAAACAATTTGGGTCTTTAAACCGAATGACAGCACCCACTATTTTTGGCAAATCCCATATCCCTCACGATGGAATCCGGGAGATTTCAAAGAAAGCTCCTAACGGGTTATGGGAGGCTCACTATTACCAAGCCCACCTCACGATGATACGATGTTGGCTAGCAAAAATAATAAGGAGAAGGTAGAGCTACCCATTCACAACAACCTCTTGTGATTACCCATCTAGTTGGCCTCTAGAGAATAATGCTTCACAATGATATGATGTTGGCACCATTTCTCTTAGTTAAGTTTTGACCCACTATGCCGGTTCAGATAGGGGTCCAAGTATGACCTCACGATGATACGATGTTGGCCATACTCGTTGCCTACCTTCACCACATCAAATGTTGAAATAGACTCCTCCTGAGTATAAGCACATACTTTGAGCTCCCCCATGATAGGGTGAAGGCGGTGTATGAGTCATAAACGATTGGAGCCTACTATGGTGGAAGGCCACGAAGAAGTGTTTAAAAGCACCTCTCCGCGTTTCAACTTAATATTGGATGTTGGTTGAGGGATTTTAAGGTCTCATCATTTTATTTATTTAATCACATTATAATAAATTGTGTCCTATTACAACTACTAGTCCAAAGTAAATGAAATTAGTAGCATATGATATCTCCACTATTCGTTTTCACAAAACAAATCAATATCAAAACAATTTTCCAAATATTGGAGATATATATTACTACTAAATGTGTTCATTTTAGTTTAGTAGCGTATGATACTCCCACTATTTGTTTTGAGAAAAACAAATCAATATCAAAAACGAATTTTTTCAAATATTGGAAGTAACTACTACTACTAGGGTTTTTGCATTCCTTTGAATTTGGACTTTATAGTTATCTTAGGCTCTTTGGACGACTATGGACTTCTTAGGTTGATTCAACAATGAGCCAACATTGTTGAATAAGATCTAGGGAAAATTGTATCATTTTAATTACGCGCTTTCAATCCAATTAAAACATTTTATTAGAAACGAAAGACAATCATTCATTGCTAATTAGGGCGTTGTACCCAACAAATCTTTAATCTCATGAAAACCCCTTTTAATATGTCTCCTTACCAATAGTTAAAGAAACTCTAGTCTAGTACTAGAGGGAATCAACTAATTTAAAGAGATAAAGAAGTAATAAGAATTACAAACCGATTTGTACAAATTCCTACAAATTACATATACTAAAAGGGAGAGAAAGATTAACGTCTAACGTGTTGTGGTCCAATTGAAATGATAATTAAAACACATTCCCAAGGTTCAAGCAATTTGAATTTAGCGGCCTTACTCGTAGCTCAATTATCGTTTAAGGCACAAGTCCATAGTCAACCATTTTTCTAACTACTTAATCACATTAAATAATTAAATTGGAATGCAACATAATCAATTTGATTTAGTACATATGGGCATAATTGTATGATGAGTTTAAACTACAAACAAAATTAAAATCAAAATATTTTGTCCTCTAGAGAGGTGGGGCCGATATGCAAATATAGAAAGTTAGTGGTCAAACCGCAAATACTAGAAAGTATAAACAACTTTTAAAATTACAAAAGAGCCCATAAAGGACTCATCATTAGGTGTGGCCGGTTGTGTGAAGGGGAGAGGGAGAATGTCAAACTTGTTCCCTTAATTTCAAAATAAAGTAGAAGCCCATACTTTTCCTTGTCACCTTTTGTACTTGTTGATTTTAAAGGTATGGTTAGGGTATGGCCTCCTAGTCTTGTCCAGGATGGAGTAAATCAAGGGAAAGCTATTGCTGGAAAGTTTGTCATTCAAAAAACAAAGTATGAAAACAAGAATATGTGTATGAACACCAAGAATAAAACCATGAACACCAAGAACAAAACCATGAAAACAATTTCAAGATTTGCACTTTCTTGGTGACTTTTCAAACCAAAAACAAAAGTGACAAGGCCTTGACTTTCTAGCTTCAAAATGTGTGTGTGTGACTTAAAATAAAACACAAACACAAGCCAAAAAATCTCCCCAAAACCGTGCCCTCCCCTATGGTACAAAAGCCCCAAATTTTGTTCAAAAACTCACTCTTCATTCATGCATCCAAAACACTTTTTGCATACATATCTTTTTCAACTCTTGAAACACATTTTTCAACACTTGAAAAACAAAAAGATAAACATACTTTGAATGAAGAAATAATATGTCAAACATAAAATCAAAACCCATATGCATAAGATCCAAAAAGACACATCAAATATAAACCTTTGGCTCTTGATACCACTTTAAGGGAAATAATGAGATTTATGTGGGATTTCTAGTGACTAGCATGCATATACAATTCTAAATTTGTATACATAAGCAACGGAAGTATATTAACACATATTATCAAAGCTATAGTCATGCAAATCCCCTTCAAGAAGCATAGGTTCATATACGATGCATCAAACCATAAGTTGAAGAACAAAGTGAAGGTTGAGTTTTATACCTCTTGATCTAGACCTTAGACCAAGGATGGACCACCTCCAAGCCCTTTGTTCTTGGAACTCCTTGAGTCTAGCCTCCCTCCTTGTTTCCCCCACCTTGAAATATTTGGAGCTCCTTTGATTCTCCTCTAGTCTCCAAAGTAGAAGACCTCTAAAGATCCACACCCACTAGTGTAGTGAGATGGATGTTGGAATAACCAAAAGGAGAAGAGATGATTAGCTTTCCCTCCTCTTGGTGGCCGGCCTTATGTGTGTAGAGAGAGAGAGAGACTTGTTTTCTCTTTTGTTGAAAAAGAACACACAAAAACCCTAATGAAACTTTTTCATTAAACTTCTTTTATAAATGTCAAAGAAGTGAGTCAACAAATTGACTCATTCTCTCTCTTCTTTCTTTAGTAATGGCCGGCCTCTTAGTGTGGGTTTGGACTTTGGGCTTTTATCATCTCAAGTCATTCCATGCTTGAATAAAAGGACCCAATGGGTTTGCGCCCAACGGGCCCAAATGAACCCGAACTTTTCTTTAAGTCCTAAACCATCTTTCATTGCTTCTATGATTTCTTTAGACTTTCTAATTAATCATAACACTTAATTAATCCAATTAATTAATTCCATCATCCTTTAGTTGTCTAACCACAAGAATGTTTCGGTGTACAATCATTTTAGGTTCTAATTAGCAAGGCAGTGAGGTGATTGGTATCAATCTAATTGATTAGTATTTATCCAATCACTTAGTGAATTAAAACTTACTTTTAATTCTCCTTCTTCTTTGATGATTACTTATTTAATCATCTAGAAGAATCCACAAGCCATGAGTGACATCTAATCATATATCATGCCTACCCAAGCTAATGTAGAATTTGTTCAGAAAACCTATTCAATTGGAATTATAATGTAATTCGATCCTTCTCTAATACAATACTCACAATCACATTACTAGGGTATGGATACTTAATGTCAAACCCCTAATGTGATTATATAAAGTTATATGATTCTATTGAGTTGTATAGGAACACTTTCCATCATTACGCTTGATACTTCGGCCGAATTCTTCCTCTCGTAACGAGGATTAGAGATCCCTTGTTGATCATTCACATACCTCTGAGAATAAATCACTGACCCCAACAATGCATAGAACACATCCAAGATGAGATGTGGTCACGTCTCATTATCAAATGATCAGCAACGTATCCCCAAGACAACTATGATGTCTCAGGTCAAAGGATTACTTACATTATTCTAACTAGTAGAGTTACTTGCTTGACATGTGAGTAGACCTCCATGTAAGTACTCTCGTTTGATTGTGTTCAATGAACTCATTCCCATAATGAGCACCTACATACTTGTCTTAGTGTCACTACATGAATGGTATGAGACTTTCCATCCTTCCTATTGGAAGGGGACATAGTATGTACTGGTCTATGTATTGTCAGTGTCCCTCTAACAATCCTATGACCAAGAACCTTTTTGGACATCATGGTTATGTGAAGAAGGTCTCTGCAATCTAACGTCATTAGATTACTTCTTCCATCGATCCATTATCCATGGATTCACTAATTTGGACGTATATCGTTTATTGAGATAGTCCTATTGAGTGACTTTGCATTTTGTCGTATTAGAGTTATCTATACATACAGACATTGTCCTGAATGGTTTCTTCCAAATATTGACTTTCAGGGCATATCTCCAACAAAGGGTGCATTGGGCGGAATAAGGTTAGAATTAATGGAATTTGGACTTACCTTGTCTGAGTTGGACGATTTAGAAGCCTTAGGGGGCTGCTGCAAGGATTGCTCCACCCTTGCCGTGGCTTTATCTTGTTCCTCCTCCTTTAGCAACAGCTTATCGTCCTCATTTTAACTTGATTTAGATGGTTGTGAGTCGGCTCCAACCTCCTGACTACTTCTCAATATGATAGCTTTGGCAATTTCAAATCCTCCATTCGGATTGACAACGGTTGTACTAGGTAGTTTGCCTTCTTCTCTAGTTTGTCCCAAGAATTCTGCCATTTGCCCCATTTGTTTCTTCATGTCAGCCATCTCCTTGGCTTGGTTGTGGTACCCCTGTGTCAAAGTAGTTAGTATTTTAAGTGTATTATCCTCATATATTGACACACCTGAATTGGATTGGGCAGATTGTTGTTAGGACTGATTTGGTATGAATGGCTTTGGCGAAAAACCCGGAGGTTGCTGTCTAAATCCACCTTGTTGTTGAGGTTGCTGAGGCTCCCTTCACTTGAAGTTTGGGTGATCTCTCCAGCCCGGATTGTAAGTATTGGACTATGGATCATTCCTTGGCTGATTTTGAGTTTAAAAGCCAATGGCGTTGGCACTTTCCCATCCCCCGTTCTCTATTAATTGAGGGCATTGCTCATAAAGGTGTCCTTGCACAGTACACACGCCACAAACACTTGATCCTTGCACTTTCATTCCTTCGGCAACCTGTGACATAAGAACAGTGAGATTAGCCATTTAAGATTGCAATTCAGAAATTGAACTCACCTCCTTAACTTGGTGTTGCCGTGGGGTGTCCCTTTGTCCAACTCCTTCGTATTGTTGTGCATTCAAAGCTCGATTTGCAATTAAGGTCTTTGCAGCAACCAATGTTTTGTCAACCAAAGCACCACTTGTCGAGGCATCTAGCATTTGTATCTCAATGGGAAGAAGTCCCTCATAGAAATATTGAAGTAGAAGCTTTTCCTTCATTTAATGTTGAGGGCATGATGTAACAAGGGTCTTGAAACGCTCATAATACGTTGGAAATGTCCTTGGCTTTGTTGAATTCTGCTAATCTTCTTCCTCAAAAGAATTACCCTCGAAGTTGGGAAGAATTTCTCTAAGAATGCTCTCTTCATGCTTTCCCAAGAAGTGACGGTTCCAGGTGCTAGTTCGTAGAGCCAATCCTTAGCCTTTTCCAAAAGAGAGAATGGAAAAGCTTTAATCTTAAGAATGTTGCCATCTATGTTGATTGGAGTCATGCTTAAACATACTACTTCAAATTCCTTCAAATGCTTGTTTGGATCTTCCATGGACAGCCCATGGTATTTAGGAATGTGATGCAGCAAGCTAGACTTCAATTCGAACTCATCGGTCTTGTCTTGAACCGCCCTAGGATATTGAATACATAAGGGCACGGCATTGTCTAATCCTGAGGCTGAAAGCTCCTTGGTTGTTCGATTGTCCATAGCCATTGCCTGTTCTTCCTCTTCATCTTCTTCAAATTCGGATTTAGAGCTAGAACTCGGTGGATTAGATTCTGGATGCTTCATTTTCCTTCTCAACGTTCGTTCAAAATCGTCGTCAAACTCCAAGATATGTGCTTGAATAAGTTGAGAACTTCGAGTAATAAACTACCTAAAATCAACAAAACAAAACAAAATCAGAAATCAAAACTAACAACAAAATAAAAATACAAACAGAAACATGGGGGATTAGCAAATTTGCTGATCCACGGCAATGGCGCCAAAAATTTGATGTGAAATTAAATGACACTCAAATTAAAACCCTATTATTGTAGTATATGTAAGTAGGGATCGTTCTAGGCTGGGGATTAGAAGGGATTGCTAATCTATTTAAAACTGACTCAAAAACACTTAACTAGGCTGAAAACACTTAATTAGACTCAAAGAACTCAAAACAAACTAAAAAGACTCAAAACAAGCTAGAATGACTCAAAACAGCACAAAATAAGCAAATAGACTCAAAACAGACACTAAAGGGTGATTTGGACGAAAATTGATTTCAACACTTAAAACACAAGTTTGGACAGATTCTAACTAATTTGACATAACAAAGTAAAGAGGATTGGGTTTTGGACGAATTTAAAGTAAAAACAAGTAGATTGTAAATTTAAACAAAGTTTGCACGAAATTAGGGTGAACGAATGGGTGATTGGCTAGCTAGAAGGTCCTTCTCCACATATGACATAGATGCACATGAATTGATTACTCTGTCAATAAATCATGAATGACAATGCCCCAGATTAACCGTGTCATCACTAATTAACCCTCAGATTTTCCTTAAGTCATTGAATTGGACGGACAACGCATCGGCAACCAAATTATTATGCCCAGTTCCCTACATGAACTACATAATAAAGACACAAGCCAAGATCATTCAACTCTATGAAAATCATAAGCATTGACAAGGCATTCGTAACTATGACATTATGATACCCATGCCAGGAATTTAACTTAACGCGATCATGACCAGCAACCTTTACTACTTGTGAATATAAGTTCGTAACGATTATGTGAGACTCCCTTATATTCTAGCATCAAATTCGTGCATGCAAACTAAGTATGCATCCTTAATCAACATACAAGAATAAGTTCTGAATCAAACAAGTAAGCAAATTGTATTCACAATTTATGAAATCACAACTGGAATTAATCAAATCATATTGCAAATATGTTCATGCTTTTGAATTTTCCCCTAGTTAAAACGAGTTTAGCTACTCATGTTCGCAAAACAAAGATAACTTAAGTTAAACATTGAAAACAAAAGATGGATTACACCTAAAAACGTTCTAGGAATCCAAGCTTGAATGGCAAGCACGTCCAAGGGTCATCCTTCTTCTTCTTTGCTGCGGCACAAGGTGTGGGTGAAGGTTTGAGTGATGAATTGTATGAAAGAATGGCTAAAAGTATGAATGGTAATGAAAGGATAGATGGTGTTGTGAGGCAAGGAATTTTATTTAAAGGAAAAGGAAATCAAAACGCTAATTAATTTTGGAGACAGACTTTTATTCCAAATTCATTAAGAAAAAGGGTAACAAATCAGAGTCCCAATAGGAAAAGGGTAAGTGATATGCGGCAAGCCTAGAAATAAAGGGGAATGTGACTTCCTTGCACGGCAAGGAAGGATTCCTTGCAGATTTGGTGCGGCAACCTCCTAGGAGGAAAGGGAAAGGTTTTACACGGTTTGGGAGGTTGATTTTTTGACTTTTAGAAGGCTAAATGTTTTAGGAAAAAGGAAAGGTGTTTTGAATGTCCTCTAAAAATAAGGTAAGTTTAAATTAATGTTTCCTTCTTCTTGACTGATTCCTTTCTTCAAAATCTTTGACTTAATTCTTCTAGCACATTTCAAAACCTTCTTAAACTTCAATTTCATCCATCCACCTTGCTCCAAGCATGTGCTATCCATTCCAAGCCCAAAACTGCTCCAAAATGCACTAAAATGCACTTTCTTGCTACTTTAGCTATTTAAACCTACAAACACACGAAAATAGCTTAAAACACCAAAATAACCAGAAACTAACTAAGTAAATGCAAATAAACAAGCTAACAAAGTCGCACAAATGTGCTCCTATCAAAATACACTCCAAATAGGCGGTTGATCTTCTGAGAACTCATTCTTAATGTCTTAGTAGGGTATTATATGAGTTTATTTGCTTAAATTCCAAATCGTCTCAAACGAACGTTCTTTTTGTCCAACAAATGTTTAAAACAGTCCAAATACACTCCATATAGAAAAATAGTGTACTTTTGACACCCAATAAACATTTCATCATTTTAGAACTCATTCCTAATGTCTTAGTAGCGTATTACATGTGTTTATTTGCTTAGGTTCCAAAGCGTGTCGAACGCACGTTTGTTTTATCTCATGAATGCTTAAAACAGTGAAAATACACACCAAATGGAAAAACAGTGTACTTTTGACACCTAATAAGCTTTTGATCTTTTGAGAACACATTCCTAAAGTCTTAGTAGGATATTATATGTGTTTATCTACTTGAGTTTCGAAGCGTGTCAAATGTACGTTCATTTTATCCCACGAAAGCGTAAAACAGTGCAAATGCACTTCAAGAAGAAAAACTGTGTGCTTTTTATACAAATAATGCTTTTGATCTTGTGGACACTCATTATTAATGTTTTAGTAGTGTATTCTATGTGTTTATTTGCTTGAGTTCCATAGCGTGTCAAACACACATTCGTTTTATCCCATGATTGCTTAAAACAGTGCAAATGCACTCCAAATGGAAAAATAGTGTACTTTTGACACCAAATAAGTATTTCATCTTTTGAGAGCTCATTCTGAATGTCTTAGTAGCATATTACATGTCTTTATTTGCTTATGTTCCAACGCGAGTCAAACGCACGCTCGTTTTATCCCACGAATGCTTAAAACAGTACAAATACATCCCAAATGGAAAGCTAGTGTACTTGTGACACCAACTAAGCATCTGATCTTTTAAGGACTCATTCCTAATTTCTTAGTAGAGTGTTACATGTGTTTATTTACTTAAGTTCCAAATCGTGCCAAACGCATGCTCGGTTTATCCCACAAATGCTTAAAACAGTGCAAATACACCCCAAATAGAAAAATAGTGTACTTTTGACACCAAATAAGCATTTGATCTTTTAAGGACACATTCTTAATGTCTTCATAGCGTATTATATGTGTTTATTTACTTAAGTTCCAACACGAGTCAAACGCACGCTCGTTTTATCCCACCAATGCTTAAAATAATACAAATACAATCCAAATTGAAAACTAGTGTACTTGTGACACCAAATATGCATCTGATCATTTAAGGACTCATTCTTAATGTCTTAGTAGCGTGGTATATGTGTTTATTTGCTTAAGTTACCAAGCGTGTCAAACTGATGTTCATTTAATCCCTGAAATCTTAAAACAGTGCAAATACACTCCAAATGGAAAAATTGTGTACTTTTGACACGAAATAAGTGTTTGATCTTTTGAGCACTCATTCTTAATGTCTTATTAGCGTATTATATGTGTTTATACGCTTACGTTTGATATGAGCATATTTATGCGACTTAGTTAGCTTGTTTTCTTGCATTTATGTTATTAGTTCTTAGTTATTTAAGTATTTTAAGCTATTTTCGTGTGATTGTAGGTTTAAAGGGTCAAAGTAGCAAGAAAGTGCATTTTGGTGCATTTTGGAGCAGTTTTGGGCATGGAATGGATAGCACATGCATGGAGCAAAAGGGATGGACGAAATTGAAGACCTAAGGATGCAATGATTCCTAGTTGAAGAATGATTCCTAGTTGAAGAAGGATTCCTAGAAGAATGAGGATTCCCACTCAAAGAAGGAATGTTAGCCAAAGTTTCCTACTTTGGTTTTGACCTTTCCTAATCCTAAAAATTCCCTAAGTTCTAGAAATAAAGAAGACTCCTAACCATATTAGGACACTAAATAAGAACTTCTAGAAGTCCTAAAAACCTTGCCGCACCCTTTCCTTGTTTCATCTTCCTTGCCGTGCAAGGGAGAGTTTTTCTTTCCTATTTTCTGCACTAAATCACATTCCTTTTTTATTCCCTTCCCTTGCCGCACCTACTTACCCTTTTCTTCTTAGGATTCTGATTATTTACTTGGAGGATTTGAACTTTAATTCTGATTCTAAAAAATTAATGAAGGTCTTAACTTTCTTTCTCCTTAAATAAAATCTTCTTTGCCGTAGCATAGGGAGTCCCCATTCACCATTCGACACATCCAAACACATCCCCAACCATTCTCTCATACAATTCACCACCCAACCCATCAACCATACCTTGTGTCGCAGCAAAGAGGAAGAAGGAGAGCCCTTGGACGTGCTTGCCATTCAAGTTGGATTGCCGGAACGTTTTAGGTGTAATTCATTCTTTGTTTTCAATGTTTAAGTTTATTTATCTTTGTTTTCCTGTGAACATGAGGAACTAAACCCCTCTTAGCTAGGGGGGGATTTGAAACCATGATGATACTTGCAATATGAATTGATTACATCCAGTTGTGAATTCGTAAGTTGTGAATTCAATTTACTTAACTGTTTGCATTAAAACTATTTGTGTATGTGGGTTGAGAGTGCACACTTAATTTGTATGCATAAATCTGATGCTCGAGTATAAGGAAGTTTCAACAAATCGTTATGAACTTATATTCAGAAGTAGTAAAGGTTGCTAGTCACAATCATGTTAAGTAAATTCCTGGCAGGAGTATCATGCTCTTTCATAGTTACGAATGCCTTGTCAATGCTTATGATTTTCATAGAGCTTAATGATTATTGATTGTATCTCTATTATGCACTTTCATGTAGGGAACACTTGAAGAATAATTTGATTGCGATGCGCTATTTCCATCCAATTCAATGACATAAGGGAAATCTGAGGGTTAATTTAAGCATACCTAATTAACTTGGGGCATTGAGATTCATGGCTAATTAAAAGAAACAACTGGAGATTGATTTGCATGCAAGTGTGTCATGTGTTGAGAAGAACCCTCTATCTAGCCCATCATCCATTCAAAACACCAATTTCGTGCCTAAATCTGTCTACTTCTTAACTTTACTTTGTTAGTTTTTAAATTCGTCAAAACCAAGCCCCCCTTTACTTTAAAGTGTCAAATTAGTTAGAATCTATTCAACTTTGTGTTTTTAAGTGTTTTGAGTCAAAGTAAAACCAATTTTCATTCAAAATCACCCTTAGTGTCTGTTTTGGTTCTAATTAGTTGTTTTAAGCTGTTTCGAGTCATTCTAGCTAGTTTTGAATCTTTTCGGTTTGTTTTGAGTTCTTTGTGTCTATCTAAGTGTATTTAGCCTAGTTTTGTGTTTTTGAGTCAGTTTAGAGTAGATGAGCTATCCCTCCTAATCCCCGGCCTAAAACGATCCCTACTTACATTCTTTACTACAATTGACAACAAGAGGGTTTAATTTGTGTGCTGTTTTACATCGCATCAATGTTCTAAAGCGTGTCAAACAATGCAAATATAGTTCGAAAAATAGAACTGTGTACTTTTGACACAAATAATTCTTTTGATCTTTTGGACACTCATTATTAATGTCTTTGTAGCGTATTCTATGCGTTTATTTGCTTAAGTTCCAAAGTGTGTCAAACGCATGTTCGTTTTATCCCATGAATGCTTAAAACAATGCAAATACACTCCAAATGGAAAAATAGTGTACTTTTGACAACAAATAAGCATTTGATCTTTTGAGAACTCATTCCTAATGTCTTAGTACCATATTATAAGTGTTTATTTGCTGAAGTTGCAAACGCTATTGATATGATATAAACTAGCACACAAATTAAACCCCCTTGTTGACAATTGTAGTAGATATGTAAGTAGGGATCGTTCTAGGCCGGGGATTAGCAAAGATTGCTAATCTACTTAAAACTGACTCAAAAACACTTAATTAGGCTGAAAACACTTATTTTGACTCAAAGAACTCAAAACAAACTAGAATGACTCAAAACAACACAAAACAAGCAAATAGACTCAAAACAGACTCTAGGGAATTATTTGGACGAATTTATGATGTGATTAAAGTTAAGCACACAAATTAAGCCCTCTTGTTATCAATTGTAGTATAAATGCAAGTAGGGATCGTTCTGGACCGGGGATTAGGAGGGCTTGCTAATCTAACACAAACTGACTCAAATAAGCAACACAAGACTCAAAAGACTCAAAAGACTCTAAATAGACTAGTAAGACTCAAAACAGGTTCAAAATACTCAAAACTGTTTAAAAACACTAATTGGACAAATTGTAGACACGAGACACCACTTTGGACGAAAATTGAACTAAACTTGACTCAAAACACACAAAGACACAAAGTAAGACAAATTCTAACTAATTTGACTCAAACAAGTGAAGAGGGGTTGGTTTTAGAGTGAAAGTAAGATAAAACAAACAAAGACTTTAAACTAAGTAAATTTACACGAAATTGGGTTTTTAGGATGGATGGTGAACTAGCTAGAGGTTTCCTTATCCACACATGACTTATATGCATATAACTTGACTTCCAGTTACGTTTTCATTGAATTACAAATGACAATGCCCCAAATTAACCGTGTCAATCACTAATTAACCCTCATATTCTCCTAATTTCATTGAATTGGACGGACAACTCATCTACAACCAAATTATTCTCATCAATTTCCCTCCAGGACATCATAATAGAGACACAATCAGAGTGCATTACGCTCAATGAGAATCATAAGCATTGACGAGGCATTCATAACTATGACATCATGTTACTCACACCAAGAATTGAACTTAACACGATTGTTCTAGCAACCTTTACTACTTGTAAACAAAAGTTTGTAACGATTATGTGAATCTCACTTATATCCTAGCATCAAATTTATGCATGCCAATTAAGTGTCGACCCTCAACCAACAAACAAAAATAAGTTCTAATTCAAACAGTTAAGCCAATTGCATTCATACTTCAAGAATCTGTAACTGAAATTTATCAAGTCATATCACACACAAAATCATGGTTTCAAAGTAGCCTCTAACTAAAAACGAGTTTAGCCTCTCATGATTACAGCAAGACAAAGGAAAATTAAATTAAACATCGAAAACATAAGGTAGAAAACACCTAAAAACGCCCAGCAATCCAGATTGGGTGCAACACGCTCCAAGGCCGCTCCTCCTCTCTTTCCTCCTTGCAAGGTTGCGGTACAGGTGGCTGGTAGGGTTTATGGATGTAGAAAGGTGGTGTGGATGGGTGGTAGGTGCGGCAAAGGGTAGTGGAAGGTATTTGGAATAGTTGAGATGCGAAGAGAGCTGCGGCAGATGTGAAGGGATGTGTAGAGGTCCCAATCTGTGTGGCACAATCACATATATATAGAGGAAGGCTAGGTCACGGCTGGGAAGGTGTTTAGGTAGGTTTTGGACTCCTAACCCATCAAGAAATCAGAATCCTTGAAGTTCTGGGGAATTAAATAGACCAAATCCCTCTAGAATAAGGAAATAAGTGCGGCAAAGCCTAGATGATCAGGGATAGGGCTCCTTGCACGACAAGGAAGGTTCTCCTTGCTGATTTAGGTCCAAATTAAAAGGGGAATGTGTTTACTTGTGCGGCAAGGAAGGAAAACTTAAGGGAAAGGTGCGGCATCCCTCTCTAGCAGGGAATTGATCTTCTAGAAACAATGTTTAGGTGTCCTAAAGTGTTTAGGACTCCTTCTAATGGCTGAAACCTTTGTGTATTTGGATTAGGAAAGTGATTGGAGCATATTTAGGCGACTTAGTTGGCTTGTTCTTGTGCATTTACGTTGTTATTTCTTAGTTATTCTAGTCTTTTAAGCCATTTTCGTGTGTTTTTAGGTTCTAAGGGCAAAGTATGCAAGAAGGTGCATTTTGGAGCCTTTTGGAGCAAAATTGGGCTTCGAATAGTTATCACATGCTTGGAGCAAAAGGAATGGATGAAATTGAAGACTTGAAGATGTTAGGACTCCAAATTGAAGAAGGATTCCTAATTGAAGAAGGATTCCTAATTGGAGATGGATTCCTACTCAAACAAAGATTCCTACTTGAAATAGGAAAGTTAAGCCAAGGTTTCCTATTTTGGTTTGACCTTTCCTAATTGTCCCTAAGTTCCAGCAACTTTGAAGGCCTCCTAGGCATTTTAGGACACAAAGTGAACTTTCCTTGCACCAAATCAGTCCTTGCCGCACCATCCCTTTATTTCCCATCCTTGCCGTGCAAGGGATCTCTCACTTGCCTAATTTCTGGACATAAATCAGTAAGGAAATCCTTTTTCCTTGCCTTGCAAGGCATTCCCTTACCTATTCCATCCTTGCCGCACCTACTTGCCCAATTCCCTTAGGATTCTGACTTTAATTCCTATTTCCCTTAAAGTTTTGGTTTAATTTCTGTTTCCTAAATTGTTTCTTAGCTTTATTACCCTAAAGTCTTTAAATAAAACTTCCTTGGCTGCACAAAAGATTCCATTCACTCACTCATTCATCCATTCACTCCAAAATTCATCCCGACACCTTTGCCGCAATTCTCATTCACCCTAAACACATTCCTGACCCCAAAACACATCCCATACACTTCACCCATCTTTGTGCCTCAGCAAGAAGGAAGGAGGAGAGCCTTTGGACGTGCTTGCCATTCGAGTTAGGATTGCTGGAACGTTTAGGTGTAATCTTTCTTTTGTTTTCAATGTTTCAATTCAATAATCTTTGTTCTGTGAGTACGAGGAACTAAACCCCTCTTAGCTAGTGGGGAATTTGAAACCATGGTTATACTTGCAATATGATTTGATTACATCTAGTTGTGATTGATAAGTTGTGAATTCAATTTACTTATCTGTTGAATTAAAACTGATTTGTGTGTGTTGGTTGAAAGTGCACGCTTAATTTTCATGCATAAATCTGATGCTAGGATATAAGGGAGTTTCACCTAATCGTTACGAACTTATATTCATAAGTAGTGAAGGTTGTTAGTCACAATCGCGTTAAGTAAATTCTTGGCATAAGTTTCATGCAATTCATAGTTACGAGTGCCTTGTCAATGCTTATGATTTTCATAGAACTTAGTGATCTTTGCTCGTATCTCTATTATGCAATTCATGTAGGGAACTTGTGGAGAATGCTTTGGGTTGTTGTATGTAATCATCCAATTCAATAAAATTAGGAAAATCTGAAGGTTAATTAGTGGAATTCACGGTTAATCTGGGGCGTTGAGAATTCATGGTTTATTGAAAGGCAATTGGAAATCAATTTGCATGCAAGTGTGTCATGTGTGGAGAAAGACCCTCTAGGTAGTCCATCATCCATCCAAAACACCTAATTTCGTGCAAATCTGTCTAGTTCTAGTTTCTGTTTTGTTTTACTTTATTTTCGTCCAAAACCCAATCCCCCTTTAATTAAGTGTGTTAGATTAGTTAGAAGTGTGTTTAAATCTGTCCAATTTAGTGTTTTGAGTCTTACTAGTCTAGAATTCGTCCAAATAATTCCCTAGTGTCTGTTTTGAGTCTTTTTGGCTGTTTTAAGCTGTTTTGAGTCTCTTAAGTTTGTTTTGTGTCTTGTGAGTCTTGTTAAGTGTTTTTAAGTTTATTTTTGTGTTTTTAAGTCAGTTTAGAGTAGATTAGCAATCCTTCCTAATCCCCGGTCTAGAACGATCCCTACTTGCATCTATACTACAATCGTCAACAAGAGGGTTTAATTTGTGTGCTGTTTTACATCGCATCAACTTTTTGGCGCCGTTTGCTAATCCCTTGGATCTTTTCTTTCTGTTTATTTTTAATTCGTTTAAGATTCTGATCTTGTTCTGTTTCCCGTTTTTAGGTACTAGTTTATGACTCGAAGCTCTCAACCTGTTTATAAGAATATTTTGGACTTCGACGACGATTTTGAGAGGACTTTGAGAAAGAATAAGAATCAGCAAGGGTGTAATCCACATAGCCCTGAACCTGAGCTTGAAGAACATCCAATTGAGGAGGAAGAGGCGCCCACGGTACAAGTTATGGAGGAAATACAAGTCATGGCAGTGGACAATCGAACCATCAAAGAGCTTTCTGCCTCAAGTGTGGGCAATGCTATGCCCCTATGCATCCAATACCCCATGGCAGCCCAAGGGAAGACAGATGAGTTCGAATTAAAGTCAAGTTTGTTGCATCACATTCCGAAGTACCATGGGTTGTCCATGGAGGATCCAAACAAGCACTTGAAGGAGTTCGAAGTGGTTTGTTTGAGCATGACCCTAGTGAATGTTGATGGCAGCATCTTGAAGATGAAGGCTTTTCCATTCTCTCTAATGGACAAAGCTAAAGATTGGTTGTATGAACTAGCCCCCGGAATTGTCACATCTTGGGAGAGCATGAAACGGGCATTCTTGGAGAAGTTTTTCCCAACTTCTCGAGTCATTCTTCTACGCAAAAGGATTAGTGGCATTCAACAAAATGAAGGTGAATCATTTCCCACTTATTATGAACGTTTTAGAACTCTTGTTGCTTCATGTCCACAGCACCAAATGACGGAGGAGATGCTCATTCAATACTTCTATGAAGGACTCCTCCCTATTGAACGCCAAATGTTAGATGCCTCGGCGGGTGGTGCATTGTTGACATGACTCCAGTGGCTGCCAAGACTCTAATTACAAACCGAGCACATAATGCATAACAATATGAGGGTGTTGGACAAAGAGAAGGCCCACGGCAACAATGTGTGAATGAGGTAAGTGCAATCTTTGAAATTCAATCGCAATCTCACCTCTCTTGTGTCTCAGGTTGTAATTGGGTCAAAACCATAAGAAAATCAGGTTTGCACCATGTGTTCTATCCAAAACACTCATCTGATAAGTGTCCGTAACTGATTGAGAATGGTGGATGGGAATCTGCCAATGCAGTGGGTTTTGGAGGCCAAAACCAGCCAAGGAACGATCCATACTCTAATACCTACAATCCAGGTTGGAGAGACCACCCAAATTTCAAGTGGAGGGAGCCCCAACAACCCCAACAACAAAGAGGATTTAGGCAGCAACTCCCGGGCTTCTATACAAATCAATATGCACCCACACAAGCCCCACAACAATCTGCCCAAAACACTTCAGGTATTTCTTTGGATAATGACACACTTCTTAAATTACTCACCAATTTGTCTCAAGGCCAAGAAAATCAAACCAAAGCAATGCAAAGCCAAGACAAAAGGGTGGACCAATTGGAGAAGCAATTTAGGCAGATTGCAGAGTTTGTGGGACAATTTCGAGAACCAGGCAAGTTGCCTAGTTTAACCGTTGTTAACCCAAATGGAGGATTCAAATCTGCCAAAGCCATAAGTTTGCGAAATGGAAAACAAGTTGGATCTGATCCCCAACCTTCCAAATCACATTCCAATGAGGTTGAGAAGTTGCTGATTGAAGAGGAGGAGCAAGCACAACCCACGGCAAAGGTAGAACCACCCTTGCCGCAGCCTCCTAAGCACCCTAAGCACCCTTTGCCGTCCTCTTTAACTAAGGTAGGTCGAAATTGGATTCCTTCTAACGTTATTCCATCAAATGTGCCTTTCCCTCGTAGGTTTTTACAAGCTAAGAGCGAAGAGAATGAAAAGGATGTTCTAGAGACTTTTAGGAAAGTGCAAGTCAATATTCCGCTTCTTGATGCAATAAAGCAAATTCCGAAGTATGCTAAGTTTTTGAAGAAGTTTTGCACAACCAAGAAACGAATTCATGAGAAAGAAGTGGTGCATATGAGTGAAAATGTCTCAGCCATCTTGCAACGTAAATTGCCCCCTAAATGCAAAGATCCGGGTAGTTTTACAATTCCTTGTGTTATTGGCAATACTCGTTTTGAATCTGCCATGTTAGACTTAGGTGCATCAATTAATGTCATGCCTTATTCTATTTATGCATCTATGAACTTAGGCGAATTGAAAAATGATGGTGTGATTATTCAATTGGCCGATCGTTCTAACGCATATCCAAAAGGGGTTTTGGAAGATGTTGTGGTGCAGGTTGATCATCTGATTTTTCCGGCGGATTTCTATGTACTTGACATGGAGGACTCAGCCCAGTCTCCACCATCGCCACTCTTACTTGGATGACCTTTTATGAAAACAGCTCAAACCAAGATTGACGTGGCCAAATGAGCAGTAACTATGGCGTTTGGTGGTGATATGATCAACTTTAATATTTTTGAACCTG
Organism: Heteromeles arbutifolia; assembly: GCA_024362995.1. Classification (NCBI taxonomy): domain Eukaryota; kingdom Viridiplantae; phylum Streptophyta; class Magnoliopsida; order Rosales; family Rosaceae; genus Heteromeles; species Heteromeles arbutifolia. The sequence goes on from JANCRC010000022.1 coordinate 2,666,825, forward strand.
TTGAGAATACGAATGGTGTTCGTTCTTGTTTTGTCATTGATACAGTAAAAAATAAAGGGCAGGAACATTCAATATCGGTTAAGAATGATGCATTTCAACCCACCAACGGAGAGGGACTTGGAGTGAAGCACAAAGATTACACGGCCACAACCCTCAAACCTCCAAATCTGGCCGAGAGCATCCCACATGCATTTGTTGATTGTGCTGCCACTTCATTGCAGTGCATTGGTAAGCCACCTATTCCATATTCGATTCCCATTTCAATTAATAGGTTGTTACCTTATAGGGTGCAGATTCCCAGTCGAATCCAAGTTGGTGGGCATGATTACATTGATTTTAGGATGTTCAACGCCACAATCCCGAAGGATCACTATCCTTTACCATTCATAGACCCAATGCATGAGCTGTTTGAGAAGCATGCCGTGGATGACATCTCTCTGCATGCCGTGGGCTCCAATGGGGAGTGAATGAGGTCTTCGTCTGGCTGCACGACATTAAAGCAAGCGCTTCTTGTGAGGCAACCCATGCATTCAACAAAGGAAGACCTAGGAATCACTCCAATTCTAGATTTGCGTTCCTAAACCCTTCTCTTTGTTGTTGTTTCTTTTCTGCCATGTTGAGTGTGTTTGTTTGTTAGTTTGTTTGTTTTTGTGTGAGTTTATGCTTGAAACATTGAGGACAATGTTTGATTTAAGTGTGGGGAGGGGGGGTAACAAAGTGTTTTTGATGCAAATTCGTGGGATTCTACCACCCATTACTTCAAAAGTTGTTTCAAGCTGTTTTTAAGCTGTTTTGGAGTATTTTAGTGTGTTTTGGCATAAAATCCGAAAATCTCATAAAAATTTGAAAAATTGTTTTGAAAAACCCAGAAAGAGTTGTTTTTGTGTGTTTGTTTGTGTCTTAGGGTACCTTCCAACACAGTGATGAGGATTTGGTTTTTAATTGCATAACTGTTAAAGAGAGTTATAAACAAGGATGAAAGTTTGATTTACTCTTTGGTTTATGCTTGGTTGTGGTTATAATTTATGAACTCACATGTAATCATAAAGGAAAAATCAGTTTTTGTAACATGCTTGAAGGAAGGAACTCAAATGAACGCTACAACCCTGTGAGACTTGAGCTTAAAACGTTCTTTGGAGAGTTGATAATCTGTGCATTCTTGTTTTCTAAAGTTGTTGCATGATCTCATTATTCTTTGCTTGGTTGCTACTTGGAAGGCGTTTCATCACTTAGTTCCAAATACTAGAACTCATACCTATTTCATTCAAAGCATGCTATTGATTTGCATAACACATATTCAAGATGAAGTTGTGTAGTGACCACCAGCCAAATGGCCGAACCCCTTTTGTCATTTGTTTTGTAGGTTTTAACCCCGTTGAGCCTTGTGTAGCCTATGTTCTTTGTTAACCCACACTATCCGCACCTAGCCTAGATTAAGACCATCCATACCCTTGTTCTTGAAGCATAGTAAAGCATAATTTCAAAAGAATTCCTTTTGATTATCTTCTTGTAGAAAAACAAGTGTGGGGGAAGGGATTTGTGTGTGTGTGTGTGCCAAGAAAATGAAATAAGGCATGGGTAGAAAAAAAAAAAAAAATTCGTGGAAAAATAAAAAGTTATGAAAAAAGTGAAAAAGAGTTGAAAATTATGAGAAAAAGTGAATTTCTTCCCTTTTGTGTTTAAAGTTGATTTCTGCATTCAAAAGTGAATTCTAAGTGTCAATTTCATTACTTTGCTTGCTATTGCTTTAAGAACCGTTGTTTTCCATATCCTTTCTTTCTTAACCATTTCCCTTAGCCCCGTTTCAACCCTTAACTTCAATCTTGAGTGTTATGTGATTCAATATGTGGAGTTTGGAATTGGTATGAGCATATGGTGCCACTGGTTCTCGCATCTAAGTAGTAGCATTCCATTCATGAGATCATATCTAAACAAGCTTATTAACTCCAGAAATTGTTTTCTTTGTTATAACATTTGTGAGTGTTCGTTTTCATGTTTACATCAATCTTTTCACATATAACTAGTGTAGGGTGTGTAGTCAGAAAATGTGTGTGAAAATAGAGAGTATCTTGTAAGGAATTCAACAAATTCTCTAAGGCATGTTACTACATTCAAAACATTGTTTTAATTGGTTAAATGTGAACTAGTAAGTGGTGACTGTGATTAAGTATGTGCTCAAGTGTTAAGTTGACTAAAATCTGTGGGAATGATGACTTTTAACATGTCATGTGCGTTGGAAATCCCTGAGGCAAATGTTGGAAGGATTAGAGTGTGTTTTGTTTACTTGGTTTTGTTTTGTTGTTTCGTTTTGCTCGAGGACTAGCAAAAGCTAAGTGTGGGGGAATTTTATAGGAGCATATTTAGGCGACTTAGTTGGCTTGTTCTTGTGCATTTACGTTGTTATTTCTTAGTTATTCTAGTCTTTTAAGCCATTTTCGTGTGTTTTCAGGTTCTAAGGGCAAAGTATGCAAGAAGGTGCATTTTGGAGCAAAATTGGGCTTGGAATGGTTATCACATGCTTGGAGCAAAAGGAATGGATGAAATTGAAGACTTGAAGATGTTAGGATTCCAAATTGAAGAAGGATTCCTGATTGGAGATGGATTCCTACTCAAACAAAGATTCCTACTTGAAATAGGAAAGTTAAGCCAAGGTTTCCTATTTTGGTTTGACCTTTCCTAATTGTCCCTAAGTTCCAGCAACATTGAAGGCCTCCTAGGCATTTTAGGACACAAAGTGAACTTTCCTTGCACCAAATCAGTCCTTGCCGCACCATCCCTTTATTTCCCATCCTTGCCGTGCAAGGGATCTCTCACTTGCCTAATTTCTGGACATAAATCAGCAAGGAAATCCTTTTTCCTTGCCTTGCAAGGCATTCCCTTACCTATTCCATCCTTGCCGCACCTACTTGCCTAATTCCCTTAGGATTCTGACTTTAATTACTATTTCCCTTAAAGTTTTGGTTTAATTTTTGTTTCCTAAATTGTTTCTTAGCTTTATTACCCTAAAGTCTTTAAATAAAACTTCCTTGGCCACACAAAAGTTTCCATTCACTCATCCCATTCATCCATTCATGCCAAAATCCATCCCTACACTTTTGCCGTAATTCCCATTCACCCTAAACACATTCCTGACCCCAAAACACATCCCATACACTTCACCCATCTTTGTGCCGCAGAAAGGAGGAAGGAGGAGAGCCTTTGGACGTGCCAGCCATTCGAGTTAGGATTGCTGGAACGTTTAGGTGTAATCTTTCTTTTGTTTTCAATGTTTCAATTCAATAATCTTTGTTCTGTGAGTATGAGGAACTAAACCCCTCTTAGCTAGGGGGAATTCAAAACCATGGTATTACATCCAGTTGTGAATTCAATTTACTTATCTGTTGAATTAAAACTGATTTGTGTGTGTTGGTTGAGAGTGCACGCTTAATTTTCATGCATAAATCTGATGCTAGGATATAAGGGAGTTTCACCTAATCATTATGAACTTATATTCATAAGTAGTGAAGGTTTCTAGTCACAATCACGTTAAGTAAATTCTTGGCATAAGTTTCATGCAATTCATAGTTACGTGTGCCTTGTCAATTCTTATGATTTTCATAGAACTTAATGATCTTTGCTCGTATCTCTATTATGCAATTCATGTAGGGAACTTGGGGAGAATGCTTTGGGTTGTTGTATGCAATCATCCAATTCAATGAAATGAGGAAAATCTGAGGGTTAATTAGTGCAATTCACGGTTAATCTGAGGCGTTGAGAATTTATGGTTTATTGAAAAGCAATTGGAAATGGATTTGTATGCAAGTGTGTCATGTGTGGAGAAAGACCCTCTAGCTAGTCCATCGTCCATCCAAAACACCTAATTTCGTGCAAATCTGTCTAGTTCTAGTTTCTGTTTTGTTTTACTTTATTTTCGTCCAAAACCCAATTCCCCTTTAATTAAGTGTGTTAGATTAGTTAGAAGTGTGTTTAAATCTGTCCGATTTAGTGTTTTGAGTCTTACTAGTCTAGAATTCGTCCAAATAATTCCCTAGTGTCTATTTTGAGTCTTTTTGGCTGTTTTAAGCTATTTTGAGTCTCTTAACTTTGTTTTGAGTCTTGTGAGTCTTGTTAAGTGTTTTTAAGTTTGTTTTTGTGTTTTTAAGTCAGTTTAGAGTAGATTAGCAATCCCTCCTAATCCCCGGTCTAGAACGATCCCTACTTGCATCTAACTACAATTGTCAACAAGAGGGTTTAATTTGTGTGCTGTTTTACATCGCATCAGAAAGTCAAGATAAGATAAGATAATGTTTTGGATAAGATGAGATAAGATTTGGATAATGTTCCATATTTCTTGCTAACTTCTTATCTTCTTTATCTTTACTTCTTTCCTCCATCTTTTGAGATGATTTCAAGCCTTTTTATCTTCGAATTCGTCCACCAACTTGCCTCCATGCTTGCACTACCCAATCTTGGCCCAAAAATGCTCTAGAATGCTCCAAATTGCTTCTTTTTGCCATTTTGACACTTAGAACCTACAAACACACGAAAATAGCTTAAAATACAAAATTAACTAAGAACTAAGGACGTTAATGCATGAAAACAAGCTAACTAAGTCGCATAAATATGCTTCTATCAAATTTCCCTACACTTAGCTTTGCTAGTACTCAAGCAAAACCAAACAAAACAAACAAAACAAACACCAAACAAACTAGACCTTCCAACATTCACCTCAGGGATTTCCAACGCACATGACATATTCAAGATCATCATAACCATAAATTTTAGTCATCCCCACCCTTTAGTACATACTTAATCACAGTCACCATTCATTAGCTCGCATTGAACCAATCAAAACAATGTTCTGAATGTAGTAACATGCCTTAGAGAATTCACTCAATTCCTCACTAGGTACACTCTTATTTTCACTCAGATTTTCTAACTACACTCCCTATTCTAGGTGTATGTGAGAAGATTGATGTAAACATGAAAACGAACACTCACATATGTTTATAACAAAGAAAGCAATTTCTGGAGTTATTAAGCATGTATAGATATGATCTCATGAATTGAATGCTACTACTTAGATGCGAGAACCAGGGACACCATATGCTCATGCCAATTCCAAACTCCACATATTAAAACACACAATACTCAAGATAGAAGTATAGGGTTGTAACGGGGCTAGGGGTATTGGCTAACAAAGAAAGGTAAGGAAAACAAACGTTCTTAAAGTAACAGCGAGCAAAGTAATGAATATAACACTTAGAACTCCCTTTTGCAACGCAGCCACAAACTTTGATACATAAAGGGAAGATCACAAATACTTAGGGCCGAATTCAACTTTTTGGACCCTTTCTTCAACAACCAACACTTGTGAGCTTAATCTCACTTATTTTGAACACTTTTCACACTTTTTCACATACTTTTCTTTTTCTTTTCTTTTTCTCACGAATTTCTTCTTTTTTTTACCCGTGCCTCTTTGATACTTTGGCACATACCCACACACAAAAATCCCTTCCCCCACACTTGCTTGCTGCCTAATAATGAACAAAGGGAATTCACACTAGGTCATGCTTCACCACGCCTTAAGAACAAGGGTAAGGATGGTCCTAATCTAGGCTAGGTAGGGAACATGTGGGTAAACAAAGAAAATGGCTAAACAAGGCTCAACGGGGGTTAATCCTACAAAACTTAATGCACAGAGGTAAGGCTTTTTGGCACTGGTTCACTATACAAGTTCATCTTGTTTATGTGTTATGGACTTCAATATCATGCTTTGAATGAAACGAGTATGAGTTCTAGTATTTGGAATTAAATGATGAAACGCCTTCTAAGTAGCAACCAAGCAAAGAATGATGAGATCATGCAACGACTTTAGAAAACAACAAATGCACAAATTTTTAACTCTCCAACGAACGTTTTAAGCTCAAGTCTCTCAGGGTTGTAGGGTTAGTTTGAGTTTCTTCCTTCAAGCATGTTACAAAAACTGGCTTTCTCCTTTTTGATTAAACATGAATTCATGAATTATAACCATAATTAAGCATAAACCAAAGAGCAATTCAAACTTCCATCCATGTTTATAACTTTCCTTAATAGTCATGCAATTAAAAACCGAATCCTCATCATTGTGTTGGAAGGTACCCTAAGACACAAACAAACACACAAAAACAACTCTTTTTGGGTTTTTCAAAACACTTTTTCAAATTTTTATGAAATTTTCGGATTATCTTTTCAAAACACACTAAAATGCTTCAAAACACACTAAAAACACTTAAAAACAGTGAAAAACAACATTCGAAGTGATAGGTGATAAAATCCCACGAAAATCTTGCAAAAACAACTTGTTTACTCCCCCACACTTAAACCAAACATTGTCCTCAATGTTTCAAACATAAACTCACAGAAAGCAAACAGCAAACAACACAACTAACTAACATGACACACATGGCAAAGTAAATGCAATAAAGAGTAGAGTTAAGAACGCAAATCTGCGTTTGAGTCGGTTGTTCCTAGGTGTTCTTTATTCGAATGCTTGGGTTGCCTCCCAATAAGCTTTTGCTTTAATGTCTTGCAGCCGAACGATTCCTCAGTTTAAGCTCCATTGGTACCCACGGCATGGAAGGGAACTTCTTCCACAACCTGCCCCTCAAAGTTCTCATACAGTGGATCGATGAATGGAAGGGGATAGTGATGTTTGCTAATTGGTGCGTTGTGTTCCCTAAGGTTCATGTAAATTCGCCCACCATCGGGGATTTGCTTGGGTACCTGCACCAAAAAAGGGAACCACCTATCAATTTTAATGGGAATTGGATTTGGATTAGGTGGCTTACCTACATGCTGTGATGAAGTGGCAGCACTGTGAACGTTTTTCCCCATGGTGCTTCCAGCCAATTTGGGCATTTTGAGGGCAGTGGCCGTATGTTCCTTGTGCTCCACTCCAATTCCCTCATCTTGTATGGTTCTTGATGCATCCTTTGTGCTTGGCGTTGAACGGTCCGGCCCTATCTTTTTTATTTTATCAATGGCAAAACAAGAATGAACAACATTAGGATTCTCAACAGACTTAGAAACATTAAATTTAATCTTATCGCCACCAAACGTCACAGTTAACGTCCCCTTGGCCACATCAATCTTGGTTTGGGCTATTTTCATGAAAGGTCTTCCAAGTAGAATCGACATTGGGGAAGAATGGGCCGACTCTTCCATCTCAAGCACATAGAAATCAGCCGGAAAAATTAAGTGGTCAACCTACACCAAAACATCCTCCAAAACTCTCTTTGGATAGTGATGTGAAAATTACTTAACACTCAAGTTAAAACCCTATCAACGTAGTATATCAAAGTAGGGATTGTTTTAGGCCGGGGATTAGAAGGGATGCTAATCTACACAATTTAAACTTTAAAACACTAAACTAGACTCTTATGACTCAAAACTGACCAAATTGACTCAAAACACACAAACTAAGCTAAATAGACTCAAAACAAATACTAGAGAGTGAATTGGACAAATTCTAGACTAGTAAGACTCAAAACACTGAAAGGGGACATATTTGGACGAATTTGACAAAACTAAGACACAAATAAGAACTGAGGGGGTTTTTGGACGAATCTGACAAAACTAAGTAAATTGCAGCAAACAAAGTAAGTTAAAACGAAATTAAGGTGAATTCAAGGGTGAAAAGCTAGTTAGAGGATCCTTCTCCACACATGAAACATATGCATACAAATTGATTTCCAATATTGTTTCTTTAAACCATGAATGACAATGCCCCAAATTAATCATGAATGCACAAATTAACTTTCAGATTTTCCTTAATTCATTGAATTGGATGGATAACGCATCGACAATAAAATTATTCTTATCAAGTTCCCTACATGGAGTATGTATAATAGAGATACATTCAAAGATCATTAAGTTCTATGAAAATCATAAGCATTGACAAGACATTCGTAACTATGAAAAGCATGATGATACTCATGCCATGGATTCACTTAACCCGATTGTGACTAGCAACCTTTACTACTCATAAATATAAGTTCATAACAATTAGGTGAAATTCCCTTATATTTTAGCATCAGATTCATGCATACAAACTAAGTGTGCACCCTTAACCCACATACAAGAATAAGTTTTAATCAAACAGATAAGTGAATTGCATTCATGTTTTATGAAACAATAACTGGAGGTAATCAACTCATATTAAACATATGTCCATAGCTTCGAATTCACCTCTAACTAAGAAAAACTTAGTTATACATGTTCATAACAATTGAAAAGCAATCTGAAATAAACATTGAAACTAAAAGAAGGGAACAAAGAACTCAGGAAGTCTCCAATGGCTGCAGGTTGTTGTGGCACAAGGTCCTCCTCCAATGGAAGCCACGGCAAAGTTCTCCTCCTCTCCTTCTTGTGGCAAATGGTGTTTCTGTGTATAGATGGTGATGGCTACGAATTATGGTGTGGTATAAGGGGTGGTAACCAGCAGCAAAGCCTCAAAATATGTATATATAGGCATGGCAAACCGTAGGGAAATCAGGTTACGACTTGGACTTAGTAGAAATAAAGGATTAGGGCCCTAGGGTGAGGCACAAGGCTTAAATCCATTAGGAAAGGGGTTTAGCCCAATTAATTTCTGAAAAGGCTTTGCACAATCGAAATCCACAAGCGAATAGGCTAATTAAATCAGAATCCAAGAGGAATAAGGGTAGGGAAGGTGTAGGCAGCAATTGGAGGGAAGGGGATGGAGTGCAAGGCAAGGCAAAGGCCTTCTAGAAAGGTTTGGGGCGCCAAATTTTTAAGACTTCTAGAAAGGAGTGTTGTGGCATGTTTCTAGATGGAAAAGACCTCCTAAAAATAGTTTTTAGGGATCCTGTTATGAAAAGGAGTCCCCCTTGCAGCTGGAATTAAGATAGGATAAGATTAGATAAGGATAAGATAAGATAAGGATAAGATAAGATAAGGTTAAGATAAGATAAGGTTGGTTTGGATAATGTTCCATGTTTGTAGCTGATTCCTTATCTTCTTTGACTTGAATTTGTTTCTCCAACTTTTACACACATTCCTAGCCTCATTTGAACTTCAAATTCGTCCATTCCTTGTGCTCCATATGCATGCAATCCATTTCAGCCCAGAATTGCTCCAAAATGCTCTAAAATGCACTTTCTTGCCAACTTTGCCAATTGGACCTACAAACACACGAAAATAGCTTAAAACACTATAATAAACATAAACTAACTAAGTAAATGCAAGGAAACAAGCTAACTAAGTCGCATAAATATGCTCCTATCAAATTCCCCCACACTTAGCTTTTGCTAGTCCTCGAGCAAAACAAAACAAACAAAACTTCCTAAACCTTCCAACATTCACCTCAGGGATTTCCAATGGTACATAACATGCTAAAAATCACTACCTACATAGATTTTAGCCATCCCTACTCTCAAGCACATACGTAATCATAGTCATCACTTACTAGCTCGCATTTAATCAATTAAAACAATGTTTTGAATCTAGTAACATGCCTTAGAGAATCCCTCAATTCCTCACAAAATATACACTCTATTTGCACATAGAATTTCTAACTACACACCCTACACTAGGTATATGTGAGAAGATTGATGTAAACAAGAAAACTAGTACTCACATATGTCATAACAAAGAAGGCACTTTTTGGAATTATTAAGCATGTATAGATATGATCTCATGAATGGAATGCTACTACTTAGACGCGAGAACCAGGGATACCATATGCTCATACCAATCCCAAACTCCACATAATGAAACACACAACACTCAAGATAGAAGTATAGGGTTGTAACGGGGCTAGGGGTATTGGCTAACAAAGAAAGGTAAGGAAAACAAACGTTCTTAAAGCAATAGCAAGCAAAGCAATGAAATCAACACTTAGAATTCACTTTTGAATGCAGCAACCAACTTTGAACACAAAGGGAAGATTCATACAACTTTTGGTCAAATTCAAACTTTTGGACCCTTTCTTCAACAACCAACACTTGTGAGCTCATTCTCACTTGTTTCTCAACTTTTTTTCTTTCTTTTCTTTTCTTTTCATGTTTCTTTTTTTCTTTTTTTTTTGTTTTTTTTTCTTTTTTTCGTGCCCTTTCTCTTTGGCACACAAAACCTTCCCCCACACTTGTTTTTCTGCATAATATCGATAGTCCTATTCTAGGCTAGGTAAGGATAATGCGGGCTAACAAATAAAATAGGCTAAATAAGGCTCAAAGGGGTTAAACCTACAAATCATAATGCAAAAGGGTTAAGGCTTTTTAGCTCTGGTTTAAACTAAACAACTTCATCTTGTTATTTGTTATGCTAATCAATTTCATGCTTTGAATGAAACGGACATGAGTTCTAGAACTAAATGATGAAACGCATTCTAAGTAGCAACCAAGCAAAGAATGATGAGATCATGCAACGACTTTAGAAAACAAGAATGTCAAGATTAATAACTCTCCAAATAAACGTTTAGGCTCAAGTCTCTCAGGGTTGTAGCGTTATTTTGAGTTACTTCCTTCAGCATGTTACAAAAACTAATTTTTTTTCTTTGTGATTACATGTGAATTCGTAAACAACAACTACAATTAAGCATAAACCAAAGAGCATATCAAACTTCTATCCATGCTTGTAACTTTCTTTAACAGTCATGCAATTAAAAACCAAATCCTCATCATTGTGTTGGAAGGTACCCTAAGACACAAACAAACACACAAAAACGACTCTTTTTGTATTTTTCAAACTTTTTTCAATTTTTTCTTTCTTTTTCGGATTTTCTGCTAAAGATACATAAAAACACTTCAAAACACACTAAAAACTCTTAAAAACAGTGAGAAACAACTTTAGAAGTGATGGGTGACAAAATCCTACGAATTTTCATGAAAAACACTTTGTTTACCCCCCCCCACACTTAAACCAAACATTGTCCTCAATGTTTTAGACATAGACTCACACATAAGCAAGCAAACAACACAACTACAAGCATGACAAATATGGCGAAGTAAAAGCAGTAAAGAGAAGGGTTAAAGAACGCAAATCTGGTGTTTGGAGCTAGAATTCCATCTTGTCCTCGTTTGAACACATGGGTTGCCTCCCAAGAAGCGCTTGCTTTAACGTCTTCCAGCCGGACGATACCTCCTTTTAAGCTTGAATAGGGCCAACAACATGGAGGGGTACATTCTCCACGACATGCTCCTCAAAATACTCATACATGGGCTCTATGAATGGAATGGGATAGTAATCCTTCCTGATTGGGGTGTTGAGCATTCTAAAGTCAATGTAATCATTCTGACCAGCTTGTATTCGATTGGGGACCTGCACCATACAAGGTAACAACCTATTAGTTGAAATTGGAATCGAAATTGGAATAGGTGGCTTACCAATGTACTGCAATGAAGTGGCAGCACTATCAACAACTGCATGTGGGGTGCTCTCGGCTAGATTTGGGGGTTTGAGGATTGAGGCCCTGCAATCTTTGTGCTTCACTCCAATTCCCTCTTCGTTGGTGGTTCGAAATGCATCATTCTTGATTGGTGCTGAATGTTCCTGCCCTTTATTTTTTATTACATCAATGACAAAACAAGAACGAACGTCATTAGTATTCTCAAGAGATTCAGAAATATTAAAATTAATCATATCACCACCAAACGCCATAGTTACTGCTCCCTTGGCCACGTCAATCTTGGTTTGAGCAGTTTTCATGAAAGGTCGTCCAAGTAAGAGTGGCAATGGTGGAGAGTGGGCTGAGTCTTCCATATCAAGCACATAGAAATCTGCAGGAAAAATCAAGTGGTCTACCTGCACCAAAACATCTTCCAAAACTCCTTTCGGATATGCATTAGATCGATCGGCTAATTGAATAATAACACCATCATTTTTAAGCTCGCCTAGACTCATGGATGCATAAACGGAATATGGCATGACATTTATTGATGCACCTAAATCTAGCATAGCGTGGTCAAACCTTGTATTGCCAATTACACAAGGGATTGTGAAACTACCTCGATCTTTGCATTTAGATGGCAGCTTTCTTTGCAACATTGCAGAGACATTCTCACTTACATGTACCACCTCTTTCTCCTGAATCCATTTCCTTGTTGTACATAGCTTCTTTAAAAACTTAGCGTACTTCGGGATTTGCTTTATAGCATCAAGGAGTGGGATATTGACATGCACCTTCCTAAAGGTCTCTAGAGTGTCTTGTTCATTCTCTTCGTTCCTACCTTGCATAAACCTGCTAGGGAAAGGCAAATTTGGTGGAATTAGGTTAGAATGAGTCAAATTTGAACCACCCTTACCTGAATTGGACAGTGTGGAAGGCTTAGGGGGCTGCGGCAAGGATGGTTCCTTCCTTGCCGTGGGCTTGTCTTGCTCCTCCTCTTCAATCAACAACTTTTCATCTTCTTTTTTGCTTGATTTGGATGGTTGTGGGTCAGTTCCAACTTCTTTTCCACTTCTCAACATGATGGCTTTAGTGGTTTCAAATCCTCCATTTGGATTCACAATGGTTGAACTAGGAAGTTTACCTTCTTCTCGAAACTGCCCAAGGAACTCTGAAATCTGCCATATTTGCTTCTTCATGTCGCTCATCTCCTTGTCTTGATTCGCTATTCGATTATTTTGATTTTGTAATCCTTGCGCTACAAAAATTAGTAGTTGAATAGCTTGATCATTATCAAATAACGAACCTGAGTTTGGTTGAGCAGATTGTGGTTGAAGTTGCATTGGTTCGAATGGCTTTTGATAGAACCCGGGAGTTTGCTGTCCGAATCCACCTTGTTGTTGAGGTTGTTGAGGCTCCCTCCACTTGAAGTTTGGGTGATCTCTCCAGCCCGGATTGTAAGTATTGGAGTATGGATCATTCTGTGGCTGATTTTGGCCTTGATAGCCCACGACATTGGCACTTTCCCATCCTCCATTCTCTATCAACTGAGGGCATTGATCATTGAGATGCCCCTGCATAGAGCATACTCCACATATGGCCGGACCTTGCACTTTGGTTCCATCAACAACCTGTGACAAAAGAAGAGTGAGATTAGCCATTTGAGATTGCAATTCTGAAATTGCACTTACCTCATTCACATGTTGTTGCCGTGGCGGGTCCCTTTGTCCAACACCTTCGCATTGTTGTGCATTCAAGGCTCGGTTTGCAATTAAGATCTTGGCAGCCACCGGGGTTTTGTCAACCAAGGCACCTCCCGCCGAAGCATCAAGCATTTGTCTCTCAATTGGAAGAAGTCCTTCGTAGAAATATTGAATTAAAAGCTCTTCCTTCATTTGGTGTTGTGGGCAGGATGCAACTAGGGCCTTAAAACGCTCATAATATGCTGGAAAAGATTATCCTTGGCTTTGTCAATGCCACTAATTCTTTTCCTCAAAAGAATAAATCTCGAAGTTGGGAAGAATTTCTCTAAAAACGCTCTTTTCATGCTTTCCCAAGAAGTGACCGTTCCAGCTGCCAATTCAAATAACCAATCCTTAGCCTTTTCAAATAGAGAGAATGGAAAGGCTTTCATCTTCAGAATATTCCCATCTACGTTGATTGGTGTCATGCTTGAGCACACCACCTCAAATTCCTTCAAATGCTTGTTTGGATCTTCCATGGATAACCCATGGTACTTAGGAATGTGATGTAACAAGCTTGACTTCAATTCAAACTCATCAGTCTTGCCTTGAGCCACCCTAGGGTATTGAATGCATAAGGGTACGGCATTGTCCAATCCCGAGGCTGAAAGTTCTTTGATTGTACGATTATCCACAACCATGGCTTGTTCTTCCTCTTCCTCTTCTTCAAACTCAAATTTGTAACTAGAGCTAGCACTAGGTGGATTAGGTTTTGGGTGTTTCCTCTTCCTTATCAAATCTCGTTCAAAATCGTCGTTAAAATCCAAGATATGTGCGTGAATGGGTTGAGAACTTTGAGTCATACACAAGTACCTAAAACAAAGAAAACAAAACAAACTCAGAAAACAAAGCAAAACAAAAACAAAAGCAAACTAAAACACACGGCAGAAACTAGGGAGATTAGCAAGTTTACTAATCCCCGGCAACGGCGCCAAAATTTGATGTGAAAATTACTTGACACTCAAATTAAAACCCTATCGACGTAGTATATGAAAGTAGGGATCGTTTTAGGCCGGGGATTAGAAGGGATGCTAATCTACACAATTTAAACTCTAAAACACTAAACTAGACTCTTATGACTCAAAACTGACCAAATAGACTGAAAACAGATACTAAAGAGTGAATTGGACAATTCTAGACTAGTAAAACTCAAAACACTGAAAGAGGACAGATTTGGACGAATTTGACAAAACTAAGACACAAATAAGAACTGAGGGTGTTTTTGGACGAATTTGACAAAAGAAAGTAAATTGCAGCAAACAAAGTAAGTTAAAACGAAATTAAGGTGAATTCAAGGGTGAAAAGCTAGTTAGAGGATCATTCTCCACACATGAAACATATGCATACGAATTGATTTGTAGTATTGTTTCTTTAAACCATGAATGACAATGCCCCAAATTAATCATGAATGCACAAATTAACTCTCAGATTTTCCTTAATTCATTGAATTGGATGGATAACGCATCGACAATCAAATTATTCTTATCAAGTTCCCTACATGGAATACGCATAATAGAGATACATTCAAAGATCATTAAGTTCTATGAAAATCATAAGCATTGACAAGACATTCGTAACTATGAAAAGCATGATGATACTCATGCCATGGATTCATATAACACGATTATGACTAGCAACCTTTACTACTCATAAATATAAGTTCATAACAATTGGGTGAAATTCCCTTATATTTTAGCATCAGATTCATGCATGCAAACTAAGTGTGCACCCTTAACCCACATACAAGAATAAGTTTTAATCAAACAGATAAGTGAATCGCATTCATGTTTTACGAAACAATAACTAGAGGTAATCAATTCATATTAAACATATGTCCATGGCTTCGAATTCACCTCTAACGAAGAAAAACTTAGTTATACATGTTCATAACAATTGAAAAGCAATTTGAAATAAACATTGAAACTAACACAAGGGAAGAAAGAACTCAGGAAGTCTCAAATGGTTGCAGGTTGTTGCGGCACAAGGTCCTCCTCCAATGGAAGCCACGACAAAGCTCTCATTCTCTCCTTCTTGCGGCAAATGGTGTTTCTGTGTATGGATGGTGATGGCTACGAATTATGGTGCGGCATAGGGGATGGTAACCTGCAGCAAAGCCTCAAAACCCTAGGGAAATCAGGCATGGCAAACCCTAGGGAAATCAGGTTGCAGAAATAAAGGATTAGGGCCCTAGGGTGCAGCACAAGGCTTAAATCCATCAGGAAAGGGGTTTAGCCCAATTAATTTCTGAAAAGGCTTTGCACAATCCAAATCCACAAGAGAATAGGCTAATTAAATCAGAATCCAAGAGGAATAAGGGTAGGGAAGGTGCGGGCAGTAATTGGAGGGAAGGGGATGAAGTGCAAGGCAAGGCAAAGGCCTTCTAGAAAGGTTTGGGGCGCCAGATTTTTAGGACTTCTAGAAAGGAGTGTTGTGGCATGTTTCTAGATGGAAAAGACCTCCTAAAAATAGGTTTTAGGCATCCTATTATGAACAAGAGTCCCCTTTGCAGCTGGAATTAAGATCGGATAAGATTAGATAAGGATAAGATAAGATAAGGTTAAGATAAGATATGGTTGGTTTGGATAATGTTCCATGTTTGTAGCTGATTCCTTATCTTCTTTGACTTGAATTTGTTTCTCCAACTTTTAAACACATTCATAGCCTTATTTGAACTTCAAATTCGTCCATTCCTTGTGCTCCATATGCATGCAATCTATTTCAGCCCAGAATTGCTCCAAAATGCTCTAAAATGCATTTTCTTGCCAACTTTGCCAATTGGACCTACAAACACACGAAAATAGCTTAAAACACTATAATAAACATAAACTAAGTAAATGCAAGGAAACAAGCTAACTAAGTCGCATAAATATGCTCCTATCAGATAGGCATTAAAACGATCGGCTAATTGAATAATCACTCCATTATTTTTCAATTCCCCTAAGTTCATAGATGCATAAATAGAATAAGGCATGACATTTATTGATGCACCTAGATCTAACATGGCATTTTCAAACCGAGTATTTCCTATAACACAAGGAATTGTAAAACTACCCGGATCTTTGCATTTAGGGGGTAGTTTTCGTTGCAAAACAGCTGAGACATTCTCAATTACCTGTACCACCTCCTTATTTGAAATCCTTTTCCATTTCGTGCACAGCTCCTTTAAGAATTTGGCATACTTTGGAATTTGCTTAATTGCATCAAGGAGTGGGATGTTGACTTGTACCTTCCTAAGAGTGTCCAGAATGTCCTTTTCACTTTCCTCCTTCTTTGATTGCATGATTTCAAGCCTTTTTATCTTCAAATTCATCCATCAACTTGCCTGTATGCTTGCACTACCCAATCTTGGCCCAAAAATGCTCTAGAATGCTCCAAATCGCTTCTTTTTGCCATTTTGACACTTAGAACCTACAAACACATGAAAATAGCTTAAAATACAAAATTAACTAAGAACGAAGGACGTTAATGCATGAAAACAAGCTAACTAAGTCGTATAAATATGCTCCTATCAATTTAAGACTAGTAAGACTCAAAACACTAAATTGGACACATTCAAACACGTTTCTAACTAATCTAACACACTTAATTAATGGGGGGGATTGATTTGGACGAAATTAATTAAACTAAACAGATTGCATAAACTAAACAAGTTAAACACGAAATTGGGTGATTTGAAAGGGTAAAAGGCTAGCTAGAGGGTTCTTCTCCACACATGACACACTTGCATACAAATTGATTTCCAATTGCTTTTCCAATAAACCATGAATCTCAACGCCCTAGATTAACCGTGAACTGCACTAATTAACCTTCAGATTTTCCTAAGTTCATTGAATTGGACTCTGCTCCGACACCAAATTATTCTTCCCAAGTTCCCTACATGAACTGCATAATAGAGATACAAGCAAAGATCATTAATCTCTGTGAAAATCATAGACATTGACAAGGCACTCGTAACTATGAATTGCATGATACTTACGCCAGGAATTTACTTAACGCGATTGTGACTAGCAACCTCCATTACTTGTAAATATAAGTTCATAACGATTAGGTGAAACTCCCTTATATTCTAGCATGAAATTCAAGCATGCAAACTAAGTATGCATCCTTAATCAACATACACGTATAAGTTATGAATTAACCAGTTAAGAAAATTGCATTCACGATTTATGAAATCACAACTAGATGTAATCAATTCATATTGCAAATATGTTCATGGCTTTGAAATTCCCCCTAGCTAAAAGGAGTTTAGCTCCTCATGTTCGCAATTACACAAAGCTAATTAAATTTAAACATTGAAAACAAAAGATTGAAAACACCTAAGAAAGTTCCAGCAATCCAACTTGAATGACAAGCACATCCAAGGGTCCTCTTTCTTCTTCTTTGCTAAGGCACAAGGTGTGGGTGAAGGTTTGAGGGATGAATTCTATGGAGGAATGGCTGGAAGTGTGTATGGTAGTGAATGGATCTGTAGAATGGTGCGGCAAAGCCTTATTCAAAGGCTAAGGCACGGCTTTGTTTAAGAAATAATTAAAACTTAGCTATTTTAGTTCCACAATTAAATAGGATGAGTAAAAAGTCAGAAATTAATGAGAAATAGGAAAGGAAGGTGCGGAAGAGGTCTTCAAGGAAAGGAAATGTGATTTACAACACAAAATAGGAAAGGAAAGGGTCCCCCTTCTGCGGCAAGGAAGAGGAATGTGCAAGGGTGGTGCTTCCTTGTGCGGCAAGGAAGGGGAAGTGTTTTAGGAGGTGAGGCACCCCTCCTTGACTGGGAGAAACCTTCTAAAATCATGTAATTAAGTACCCAAAAACATTTACGACACCTCTTTGCAACTGGAACTCAGTGAATTAGGATTAGGAAAGGTTTAGGACCAAATAAGGAAACTTGGTTTGCATTCCTTCTTACTTTTGCTGAGTTCCTTGACTTCTCTTTTCTTGAATTTATTTCCTTCATCTCTTTACTCATTCCTAGCCTCCTTTGGTCTTCAATTTCGTCCATCCACCTTGCTCCAATCATGTGCTATCCATTCCATGCCCAAAATTGCTCCAAAAGTCACCAAAATGCACTTTCTTGCCTCACTAACCCTTTGGACCTACAAACACATGAAAATAGCTTAAAATACTAAAATAGCTAAGAACTAACAACAAAAATGCAAGAAAACAAGCCAACTAAGTCGCATAATTATGCTCTTATCAGCTGTCAACCGCACATTCGTTTTATCCCATGAATGCTTAAAACAGTGCAAATACTCTCCAAATGGAAAAATAGTGTTCTTTTGAAACCAAATAAGCGTTTGATCTTCTGAGAACTCATTCTTCATGTCTTATTAGCGTATTATATGTCTTTATTTGCTTAAGTTCTAAAGGCTGTCAACCGCACGTTCGTTTTATCCCATGAATGCTTAAAACAGTGCAAATACCCTCCAAATAGAAAAATAGTGTACTTTTGACACCAATTAAGCGTTTGATCTTTTGAGAACCCATTCTTAATGTCTTAGTGTCGTACTATAACTGTTTATTTACTTAATTCCAAAGCGTGTCAAACGTACGTCCGTTTTATACCACAAATGTTTAAAACAGTGCAAATTGATGTGATATAAACTAGCACTCAAATTAAACCCTCTTGTTGACAATAGTTGTAGATATGTAAGTAGGGATCGTTCTATGCTAAGGATTAGGAGGGATTGCTAATCTACTTAAAACTGACTCAAAAACACAAAACTAGGCTGAAAACACTTAACTAGACTCAAAAACAGAAAACTAGACTCTAATAACTTAAAACTAACTAGAATGACTCAAAACAGCACAAAACAAGCAAATAGACTCAAACTAGACACTAAGAATGACTTTGAACGAAAATTGATTTTAACTTGACTCAAAACACTTCAAAACACAAGTTTGGACAGATTCTAACCTAATTCACACAACAAAGTAAAGGGGATTGAGTTTTGGACGAATTTAAAGTAAAACAAGTAAACTAAAAACTTAAACAGATTTTAGCACGAAATTGGGTGAATTGATGGGTGATAAGCTAGCTAGAGGGTTCTTCTCCACACATGACACATTTGCATACAAATTGATTTCCAGTTGCTTTTCCAATAAACCATGAATCTCAACGCCCCAAATTAACCGTGAACTGCACTAATTAACCTTCAGATTTTCCTAAGTTCATTGAATTGGACTCTGCGCCGACAACCAAATTGTTCTTCCCAAGTTCCCTACATGAACTGCATAATAGAGGTACAAGCAAAGATCATTAAGCTCTATGGAAATCATAAACATTTACAAGGCACTCGTAACTATGAACTGCATGATACTTATGCTAGGAATTTACTTAACGCGATTGTGACTAGCAACCTCCACTACTTGTAAATATAAGTTCATAACAATTAGTTGAAACTCCCTTATATTCTAGCGTCAAATTTATGCATGCAAACTAAGTATGCATCCTTAATCAACATACAAGAATAAGTTCTGAATCAAACAGTTAAGTAAATTGCATTCATGATTTATGAAATCACAACTGAAAGTAATCAATTCATATTACAAATATGTTCATGGCTTTGAATTCCCCCTAGCTAAAAGGAGTTTAGCTCCTCATGTTCGCAAAACAAAGATAATTGAACTTAAACATTGAAAACAAAAGATAGAAAATACCCAGAAACGCTCCAGCAATCTAAACATGAATGGTAAGCACGTCCAAGGGTTATCGTTCTTCTTCTTTGCTGCGGCACAAGGTTTGGGTGAAGGTTTGAGTGGTGAATTGTGGTGGTGGATGGTGAAGGATGGAATGGTGAATGGATGTGGGGTGAATGGAATCGCCAAAGGCTGCGGCAAGGCTTTATATTTAAAGGGAATGGGAAAACACAACCCTAATTTATTTTGGAGAAGGATTTTACAATTTAATCCCACAAGAAAAATGGTAAGTAAAGATAAAAAATTAATGAGAGGGAGGTGCGGCACAAAGAATAGGAAAGGGGAACGTGATCTGTGGCACAAAATAGGAAAGTGAATGATCTCCCTTGTGCGGCAAGGAAGGGAGAGAGGGAAAGGTGGTGCGGCAAAGGGATCCTAGAAGATAAGGGAAAGGATCACATGGTTTTGAGAGGGAAAAGGGCAAGGGACACAACTAAGGGGACAAGGGTTTGACTTTTTGACTTTTAGAAAGGCTAAGTGTTTTAGGAAAAGGAAAGGTATTCTGAAAATAAGGAAAGTTTGAATTTAATGTTTCCTTCTTCTAAACTAATTCCTTTCTTCAAAATCTTTTACTCAAGTCTTCAAGCATATTCCTAATCCTTCTTGAACTTCAATTTCGTCCATCTGCTTTACTCCTTGCATAAGCTATCCATTCCAAGCCCAAAACTGCTCCAAAATGCACTAAAATGCACTTTCTTGCCTCTTTAGCCCTTTGGACCTACATGTTGGAAGTATGCCCACAAAGCCACTCATTTGATGTAATAGATTTTGGAATACTTATTGTGTTAAACTATTATATGTTTAATAAAGGGCAAAAGCTTATTGTTAATCACTATTTATTGTATCATGTGTTTAACCAATAAGGGAATCCAAGGAATGTATTTAATCTAAGAGAGAAGTGATCTAAGTAAGTTAGATTAACGAGACCTTTCTCTTATGAGCATTCCTAAAGCTTTCCTAGCCATATGATTGCCAATTGGGCATTGACAATCCGCTAAGGTTAGTATATGTTATCTGAACTCAAGCATGAGTATGACTAGTCTCAAGTCATTTAGTGTTGGACACTGAGACAAACACATAGGTACTCAAAAGGTAATTGAGTACACTAAACTATGATCAAAATAGAGTTCGAACATACATGTCATGTAAGAACTCATAAGTTGCAATATGCAAAGTAGTCCTTTGACCTGAGGCATCATTGATGTCTAATGGTTAGGTCCTTGATCTTTGATTATGTCAAAGGCATTCCATTGAGAGTGTCCACGGCATTGTTGGGGTCAAGCTATCTAGTCATGTAGGCATGTGAATGCACAACAAGGGATCTTTAACCTTCCATGGTGGAAGGAGAATACTTTGAGATATGATTCGAGAGTCTTTGGCCAAAGCATACGAATATGACTTAGGAAGAATGTTCCAAATCATTATTCGATTGAATCATATAGAGAAGTATCACATTGGATAGTAGACATGAAACAAACTATCACTCAAACAATGTGATTAAGAGTATTGTATTAGAGAATGATCGTATTGCATTGTAATTGTAACCGAATAGGTTCTCTAACCACTTCTACTTAGCTTGGGTAGCCATGACGTACTGCTAGGTGTCACTTATGGTTTGTGGAAGCCCTGAGGATTAGCAAACACTAATCTTCATCAAAGGGAGAATTGAAATGTAGTTTCAATTCACAATCGATCGTTAAGAGTAACAATCGCCCACTGCCTCGCTAATTGGAACCTAATGGATCGTACACCGAGTAAGGATGAAAGTGAAGAAATATAAATGAGATGGATAAGCAATTAAATAGTTTAATTGAAAAATTGGTCAAGATTAATTAATTATACGAAAGGTTCGTATTAGGCTTTTAAGTTAGTTTTGGGCTTCGGGGCCCAAAAAGGTTTGGTCCACTAGGCCCATTATGTTTAAGTTGTATGACAACTAAAACAAAAATGGGCAAATAGCCCAATCACTTAAGATGGCCGGCCATAGTGAGAGAAGTGGTGAGTTTTGCTTAATTGCAAGTTTGCCACTCACCAAAGAAAGAGATATAAAAGCATCTTTATAGCTTTTACCTCATTAGGGTTTTCTTGAGGCAAAGAAGAGAAACATTTTCTCTCTTTTTCTCTAAAAGAGGCCGGCCACTTAGGGAAGAAATAGCTAGCAATCTTTTCTTCTCTAAGTCATCCATTTCATCTTCACACCTCATCCTTGGTGTGGAGACTTAGAGACACCAAACCTTTGGTGTTTTTGGAGATCCTTTCCTCACATCCTCAAGGAGCAAAGGAATATTAAAAGGAAGTAAATCACAAGGAAGATCCAAGGAGCTAGGAGGTGACTTGAAGACCCTCCACTTGGGTGAATCCCTTGTGTAAACAAGGATGAGCTTCAAGGGTAATGAATCTCAAAATCATTTCTTCTCTTTAATGTTGTTAAAGAGTCTTGTGGTTCACCATTCACTAGGCTTTGAAAGTCATGGGTTTTAGAATTGTTTTGAATGCATGCCTACTTTAAAGTGTTATTAGTTTGCATATGTGTTCAAATGTTCTCACATGCCAATAACACAAGGAATTGTAAAACTACCTGGATCTTTGCATTTAGGGGGCAGTTTATGTTGCAAGATGGCTGAGACATTTTCACTCATATGCACAACTTAGCATACTTCAGAATTTGCTTTATTGCATCAAGAAGCGGAATATTGACTTACACCTTCCTAAAGGTCTCTAGAACATCATTTTCATTCTCTTCACTCTTAGCTTGTAAGAACCTACCAAGGAAAGGCACATTTGATGGAATAACATTAGAAAGATTCCAATTTCGACCTACCTTAGTTAAAGCGGACGACATAGGGTGCTTAGGAGGCTGCGGCAAGGGTGGTTCTACCCCTGCCGTGGGCTGTGCTTGCTCCTCCTCTTCAATCAGCAACTTCTCATCCTCTTTTGGATGTGATTTGGAGGGTTGCGGGTCTGTTCCAACTTGTTTTCCACTTCGCAATATGATGGCCTCCGCAGATTCGAATCCTCCCTTTGGATTCACAACGGTTGAGCTAGGAAGTTTGACTTGTTCTCGGAACTGCCCAAGGAACTATGAAATCTGCCCCATTTGCTTCTTCAATTTATCCACCTCCTTGGCTTGATTTTGCATCGCATTGTTTTGGTTTTCTTGTCCCTGAGACAAATTGGTAAGTAACTTAATAAGCGTATCATTATCCAAGGACATACCTGAATTGTTTTGGGCAGGTTGTTGTTAGGATTGTGTTGGTGCGTATTGATTTGTATAGAAACCCGGGGGTTGCTGCCTAAATTCCCCTTGTTGTTAGGGTTGTTGAGGCTCCCTCCATTTGAAGTTTGGATGATCTCTCCAGCCCGGATTGTAGGTATTAGAGTATGGATCATTCCGTTGCTGATTTTGGCTTCCAAAACCCACGGCATTGGCAGATTCCCATCCAGCATTCTCAATCAGTTGAGGGCACTTCTCAGAGGAGTGTCATTGGATAGAACACACGCCACACAAACTTGGTCCTTGCATCCTCATCCCTTCGGCCATCTGAGACACAATAGAAGTAAGATTAGCCAATTGAGATTGAACGTCGAATGTGGAACTTACCTCATGTAGCTGCTGCCGTGGGGGGTCTTCCTATCCAATGCCTTCATATTGTTGTGCATTCAATGCACGGTTTGCAATTAGTGTCTTTGCTGCCATAGGTGTCTTGTCCACCAACGCACCTCCTGCTGAAGCATCTAGCATTTGCCTTCCAATTAGAAGAAGGCCTTCGTAGAAGTATTGAAGTAGAAGCTCTTCTTTCATTTGGTGTTGAGGACATGATGCAACAAGGCTTTTGAAACGCTCATAATACGCTGGAAACGACTCACCTTGGCTTTGCTGGATTTCGCTAATCTTCGTCCTCAAAAGAATGACTCTTGAAGTGGGGAAAAACTTCTCTAAGAACGCTTTCTTCATGCTCTCCCAAGAAGTGACGGTTCCAGGTGCTAATTCATATAACCAATCATTAGCCTTCTCTAGAAGAGAGAAGGGAAAAGCCTTCATCTTCAAAATGTTGCCATCGACATTGATTAGAGTCATGCTTGAACACACCACTTCGAACTCTTTCAGATGCTTGTTTGGATCTTCCATGGACAACCCATGGAATTTGGGAATGTGGTGCAGTAAACTAGACTTTAATTCGAACTCATCGGTCTTGTCTTGGGCAGCCCTAGGATATTGAATGCACAAAGGAACAGGATTGTCTAATCCCGAGGCAGAAAGCACCTTGATTGTTCGATTATCCGCTACCATAGCCTGTTCTTCCTCTTCCTCTTCATCAAACTCAGATTCAGAGCTAGAATTAGGTGGGCTAGGTTCTGGCCCTTTCCTCTTCCTTCTCAAAGTTCGTTCAAAATCGTCGTCAAATTCCAAGATGTTTTCACGAACAGGGTGAGAGCTTCGAGTAATAAACTAGTACCTAAAAACAGGAAACAAAACAAATTCAGAATCTTAAACAAAAACAAACGAAAAAGAAACAAGGGATTAGCAAAGTTGCTAATCCCTGGCAACGGCGCAAAAATTTGATGTGATAAAAGTTAAGCACTCAAATTAAACCTTCTTGTTGTCAAATTATAGTAAACATGCAAGTAGGGATCATTCTAGGCCGGGGATTAGGAGGGATTGCTAATCAACTCTAAACTGACTTAAAAACACAAAAACAAACTTAAAAACACTTAACTGGACTCTAAAGACTCAAAACAGACTTAAAAGACTCAAAACAGGTTAAAACAACCAAATAGACTCAAAACATACTCTAGGGAGTTATTTGGACAAATTTAAGACTAGTAAGACTCAAAACACTAAAAACATGATAGGAGCATATTTATGCGACTTAGTTTGCTTGTTCTTGTGCATTTACGTTGTTATTTCTTAGTTATTTTAGTCTTTTAAGCCATTTTCGTGTGTTTTCAGGTTCTAAGGAGAAAGTATGCAAGAAGGTGCATTTTGGAGCCTTTTGGAGCAAAATTGGGCTTGGAATGGATATCACATGCTTAGAGCAAAAGGAATGGACGAAATTGAAGAATTGAAGATGTTAGGATTCCTAATTGAAGAAGGATTCCTAACTGAAGAAGGATTCCTAATTGGAGATGGATTCCTACTCAAACAAGGATTCCTACTTGAAGTAGGAAAGTTAAGCCTAGGTTTCCTATTTTGGGTTGACCTTTCCTAATCCTAATTGTCCCTAAGTTCTAGCAACATTGAAGGCATCCTATGCATTTTAGGACACAAATTGAACCTTCCTTGCACCAAATCAGCCTTTGCCGCACCATTCCCTTGTTTCCCATCCTTGCCGTGCAAGGTATCCCTCACTTGCCTAATTTCTGAACCTAAATCAGCAAGGAAATCTTTTTTCCTTGCCTTGCAAGGCATGCCCTTACCCTTTCCATCCTTGCTGCACCTACTTGCCCAATTCTCTTAGGATTCTGACTTT
Source organism: Heteromeles arbutifolia (assembly GCA_024362995.1). Classification (NCBI taxonomy): domain Eukaryota; kingdom Viridiplantae; phylum Streptophyta; class Magnoliopsida; order Rosales; family Rosaceae; genus Heteromeles; species Heteromeles arbutifolia. The sequence continues at coordinate 2,692,102 of JANCRC010000022.1, forward strand.
AATTCCTATTTCCCTTAAAGTTTTGGTTTAATTTCTATTTCCTAAATTGTTTCCTAGCTTTATTACCCTAAGTCTTTAAATAAAACATCTCTGTGCCGCATTAAAGGTTCCATTCATTCACCCATTCATCCATTCACGCCAGAATTCACCCCTACACCTTTGCTGCAACTTCCTTTCACCCTAAACACATTCCTGACCCCAAAACACATCCCATACACTTCACCCACCTTTGTGCCGCAGCAAGGAGAAAGAAGGAAAGACTCTTGGATGTTCAAGCTTGATTGTTGGAGCATTCTAGGTGTAATTCATTCTATGTTTACAATGTTTAATTTTTTTTCCTTTCGTTTTGCTGTAAACATAAGTGGCTAAACTCCTTTTGGCTAGGGGTGATTTCAAAGCCATGATTATGTGTGCAATTTGAGTTGATAAATTCTAGTTACGAATTCTTGAATTGTGAATGCAATTGGCTTAACTGTTTGATTAAGAACTTATTTGTGTTTGTTGATTGAGGGTCGACACTTAATTGGCATGCATAAATCTGATGCTAGAGTATAAGGGAGTATCACATAATCGTTACAAACTTATATTCATATGTAGTGAAGGTTGCTAGTCACAATCACGTTAAGTTCAATTCCTAGCATGAGTGACATGATGTCATAGTTGCAAGTGTTTTGTCAATGCTTATGATTTTCGTTGAACATAATGATCTTTGATTGTATCTCTATTATGATGTCATGTAGGGGACTTTTGAAGAATGCTTTGGGTTGTCGAATGATGTCATCCAATCCAATAATACAAGGAAAATCTGAGGGTTAACTAGTGATGTCAAGGTTAATTTGGGGCATTGTCGTTCATAATTCAATGAAGGAGTAACTGGAAATTGAGTCGTTTGCATATATGTCATGTGTGGAGAAAGAGCCTCTAGCTAGCCCATCATCTATCTTATTTCCCAAAGTCATTTTCAAAGCTGTTTAGTTTTACAATCTGTTTTGTTAGTTTAAATTCGTCCAAAACAAAACTCCCTTTTACTTTCTTGTTTCAAAGTGTTGAAAATCTGTTTTGTTTCTGTTTTTAAGTATTTTGAGTCAAGCCATAACCTTATTTTCGTCCAAAATTGTGTTTAGTGTCAGAAACTGCCTAGTTAGTGTTTTTAGGCAGTTTTGAGTGTTTTTAGCCTATTTTGAGTCTTGTTAACTTGTCTTGAGTCTTTTTATTCTTTTCAACGTTTTTAACTTTGTTTTAATGTTTTTGAGTCAGTTTTGAGGTTTTAGCAAGCCCTCCTAATTCCCGGTCTAGAACGATCCCTACTTGCATCTATACTACAATTTGACAACAAGAGGGTTTAATTTGTGTGCTTAACTTGTTTCGCATCAAAGTTTTGGCCCTGTTGCTGGGGATTAGCAACTTTGCTAATCCCTTGGATTCTTCTTTCTGTTTATTTTTTTTTTTTAGTTTGTTTAAGTTTCTGACTTTGTTTTGTTCTCTTGTTTTTAGGTACTAGTTTATGACTTGAAGCTCTCAACCTATTCATAAGAATATTTTGGACTTTGACGACGATTTTGAGAGGACTTTGAGAAAGAATAAGAATCAACAAGAGCCCCAACCATCTCAACCTGCACCAAATCTTGAAGAAGACGAAGTACAAGTGGAGGAAGAGGCCACGACTCAGATTTTAGAGGAAGCACTAGCCGTGGCAGCGGACGATCGAACAATGAAGGAGCTTTCTGCCTCGGGATTGGACAATGCCGCACCCCTATGCATCCAATACCCCATGGCTGCTCAAGGTAAGACTGAGGAGTTTGAGTTGAAGTCCAACTTCCTGCACCACATTCCAAAGTACCATGGGCTGTCCATGGAGGATCCAAACAAGCACTTGAAAGAGTTCGAAGTGGTGTGTTCAAGCATGACCCCTGTTAATGTCGATGGAAGCATATTGAAGATGAAGGCTTTTCCTTTTTCTCTCTTGGAAAAGGCTAAAGATTGGTTGTATGAATTAGCCCCTAGAACTGTCACATCTTAGGAGAGCATGAAACGGGCATTCTTAGAGAAGTTTTTCCCAACTTCTCGAGTCATTCTTTTACGCAAGAGGATTAGTGGCATTCAGCAAAATGAAGGTGAATCGTTTCCCACTTATTATGAACGTTTTAAAACTCTTGTTGCTTCATGTCCACATCATCAAATGAAGGAGGAGCTTCTTCTTCAATATTTCTATGAAGGGCTTCTACCCATTGAACGTCAAATGCTAGATGCCTCAGCAGGAGAAGCTTTGGTGGACAAAACACCCATGGCTGCCAAGACCTTGATTGCTAACCGAGCTTTGAACGCTCAACAATATGAAGGTGTTGGACAAAGAAACACCTCATGGCAACAACAACAAGTGAATGAGGTAAGTGCTATTTCCGAACTTCAAAATCAAATGGCTAATCTTACCACTCTTGTTTCTCAGGTTGTGGAAGGACCAAAAGTACAAAGTGTGGCTGTTTGTAGTGTGTGTTCCATGCAAGGACATCCCTTTGATAAGTGCCCGCAACTGATTGAGAATGAAAGGTGGGAATCTGCCAATGTCAAGGGTTTTTGGGAATCAACAACCAAGAAATGATCATTTCTCTAACACATACAATCCAGGTTGGAGAGATCATCTAAATTTCAAATGGCGAGAACCCCAAGAAAATCAACAACAAAGTGCATTTAGGCAGCAGCCCTCGGGTTTCTATTCAAAACCATACGCATCCACACAACCCCAAGCACAACCTGCCCAAACCAAATCAGGTTCGTCCGTTGATAATGATCAGATTTTTCAATTACTAACTTCTATGGCGCAGGGTATGCAAACTAGGGACAAAAAGGTGGATGAGTTGGAGAAATAAGTGGGGCAGATTTCAGAGTTCCTAGGGCAATTCAGGGAACAAGGCAAACTTCCTAGCTCAACCATTGTGAATCCAAAGGGAGGATTTGAATCCGCCAAGGCCATTTTGTTGAGAAATGGAAAAGAAGTTGGAACGGACCCCCAAGCATCAAAATCTGCCCAAACGGAGGACGAGAAGCTGGAACAAGATGAGGATGCCCAACACACACCCACGGCAAGGAAGAAGACAACCTTGCCGTGCACTCCTTGCAACCCTAAATCGGCCACCACAGGTAAGTTGGGTTCCAATTGTGTTAATTCTAACCTTATTCCATCCGATGCACCCTTTCCTCACAGATTCATGCAAACAAAGAAGGAGGAAAGCGAAAATGACATTTTGGATACATTTAGGAAGGTGCAAGTCAACATTCCACTTCTAGATGCCATTAAACAAGTTCCCAAGTATGCTAAGTTTCTGAAGGAGTTGTGCACTACAAGAAAGAGGGCTTCGAACAAAGAGGTGGTAAGAGTAAGTGAGAATGTCTCAGCCGTTTTGCAAAGAAAATTACCTCCTAAATGCATAGATCCTTGCAGTTTTACAATTCCTTATGTTATTGGCAATACTCGTTTTGAATCTGCCATGTTAGACTTAGGTGCATCAATAAATGTCATGCCTTATTCAATCTATGCATCTATGAACTTGGGTGAATTGAAAAATGATGGAGTAGTTATTCAATTGGTCGATAGATCTAACGCATATCCAAAACGCGTTCTGGAGGATGTTTTAGTGCAGGTGAATCACCTAGTCTTTCCGGCAGACTTCTATGTTCTTGAAATGGAAGATTCGAACCATTTTCCTCCATTACCACTCTTACTTGGCCGACCATTCATGAAGACTGCCCGAACAAAGATAGACGTATTTAAAGGAACATTGACCATGGAATTTGATGGGGAAGTGATTGATTTCAATATTTATGATGCTATGAGATATCCTTATGATAATCACTCTTGTTTCTCTATTGATATCATTGACTCTTTTGCGCAGGAATTCATTGACAATTTGAGTGAGGATGCACTTGAATAGACCCTCACACAAAGCATTGGACTCAAAAACAAAGGGTTGGCACTTAGGCATACCCACGGCAACAACAAGGACAACCTTGCCATGCCTATTCAAGAGGAATTGGTGGAAATAGTTGCTGCCCTCAAGTCAAATCCATAACATATTGGTAAGTTTCCTAACCAAACTTCACTTCCCGTTTCGACTAACAAGTTGCTTCCTTCCATAATCCAGCCACCTTCCCTAGAGCTTAAACCATTGCCTAACCATTTGAAGTATGTGTTTTTGGGAGAACAAGAGACGCTACCCATCATCATCTCTTCTTCATTCACGGCACAAGATGAGGACAAGTTGGCGAGAGTGCTTCGGGAATACAAAATTGCCATTGGGTGGACATTGCCAGATATAAAGGGAATTAGCCCAACCACTTACATGCATCGAATACTCTTGGAAGAATGCGCCAAACCATTTAGAGAAGCACAATGCCGACTCAATCCACCCATGATGGACATTGTGAAGAAGGAAATCATCAAGCTCTTAGATTGTGGAGTGATCTACCCAAGTTCTGATAGTCGTTGGGTCTCTCCAGTCTAAGTGGTCCCTAAGAAGTTCGGAGTGACAGTTGTGAAGAATGAAGAGAATGTGCTTGTGCCTACTCAAATCCAAACAAGTTGGAGGGTTTGTATCGATTATAGGAAGCTCAACGCCACCACAGGGAAGGATCACTTCCCTTTGCCATTCATTGATCAAATGCTTGAAAGGTTAGCAGGTTATGCATTCTATTGTTTTCTTGATGGTTATTCTGGTTACAATCAAATTGTCATAGCACCTGAGGACCAAGAAAAAACCACTTTCACATGCCCATTTGGTACATTTGCTTATCGTCGCATGCCATTTGGTTTATGCAATGCACCTGCCACATTTCAAAGATGCATGATGAGCATATTTTCAGATTATGTTGAGAAAATTATTGAAGTTTTTATGGATGATTTCAGTGTTTTTGGTGATTCATTTGATGGATGTTTGCATAATCTCAGTTTGATCTTAAAACGATGCATTGAAACTAACCTTGTTCTCAATTAGGAAAAGTGTCATTTTATGGTTAACCAAAGCATAGTTTTAGGTCATATCATCTCTGAAAACGGTATTGAGGTTGATAAGTCAAAGATCACTTACCCTCTCCTACTTCGGTTAGAGAGGTTCGTTCTTTTCTTGGACCTGCAGGTTTCTATCGACGATTCATCAAAGATTTCTCAAAGGTTTCCCAACCTCTTTGCCGACTCCTTCAAAAAGATGTGGCGTTTGATTTCAATAAGGAATGCACAGCATTCTTCACACAACTCAAGGAGTTGCTGACCACAGCCCCAATTATTGTTCCACCTGATTGGAGTCTTCATTTCGAGCTCATGTGTGATGCATCCGATTATGCTGTAGGGGCTGTTTTAGGACAAAGGAAGGACAAGAGGCCGCATGTCATCTACTATGCCTCACGGACATTGAATGATGCTCAATTGAACTATTCTACAACGGAAAAAGAACTTCTTCCTATTGTCTTTGCTTTAGATAAATTTCGTTCATACTTAATTGGCACTAAAGTGATTGTATATTCTGACCATGCAGCCTTGAAGTATCTTCTCACCAAGAAGGAGGCCAAACCAAGGCTAATTCGTTGGATGCTTCTGCTACAAGAATTCGATATTGAAATTCGAGACAAGAAAGGGAGTGAAAACGTGGTGGCTGACCACCTGAGCCGTATGGTACATGAAGAGGATTCTCTCCCTATTTCAAAGACGTTCCCAGATGAGCAATTGTTGTCCATCGAGGTAAGTGAACCATGGTACACAGATTTGGTGAACTACTTGGTAACTAAACGTTTTCCAACCACTTTCACTAAACCCCAACGTGACAAGCTTAAGAATGATGCACGATTTTATGTGTGGGATGATCCATATTTGTGGAAGTATTGCCCAGATCAGATTGTTCGACGATGTGTGCACAATTCTGAGTTTAAATCCATTTTGACCTTTTGCCACTCTTATGCATGCGGGGGTCATTTTGGTACCCAAAGAATAGCCCTCAAGGTGTTAGAGTGTGGTTTTTATTGGTCTACATTGTTTAAAAATGCTCGAATGTTTTGTTTCACATGTGATCGATGTCAAAGAACAGGTAGCATAGGTGCCAGGGATCAAATGCCGCAAAACCCTATCTTCAATGTTGAAATTTTTGATGTTTGGGGTATTGATTTCATGGGTCCCTTTCCTTCTTCATATGGTTTCACTTATATCTTGCTTGCAGTTGATTATGTTTCCAAATGGGTAGAAGCAAAGGCTACCTGTACTAACGATTCTAGAGTGGTTGCAGATTTCATCAAAACTAACATTTTTTCTAGATTTGGGATGCCACGGGTCTTCATCAGTGATGGAGGGTCACATTTTTGCAATCGCACCATTGAGGCGCTTTTTGAAGTGTCAAATTAGTTAGAAAGTGATTTAAGTTTGTGTTTTTAAGTGTCTTGAGTCCAGTTATAACATATTTTCGTCCAAATTCTTCCTTAGTGCTCAAAACTGCCCAGAAAGTGGTTTTAAGATAGTTTTGAGTGTTTGTTTGCTGTTTTGAGTCTTTTGGTTTGTTTTAGTGTTTTAAAGTATAGTTTTGCATTCTTTGAGTCTAATTTAGTGTTTTAACTTGGTTTTAAGTCTTTGAGTCAGTTTTCAAGTGATTTAGCAATCCCTCATAATCCCCGGCCTAGAACGATCCCTACTTACATACTTTGCTACAATTGATAAAAAGAGGGTTTAATTTGCGTGCTTATATATTTCGCATCACCTTTCTTTGTTAGCCAATACCCCCAAGCCCCGTTACAACCCTTAACTTCAATCTTGAGTGTTGTGTGTTTCAGTATGTGGAGTTTGGAATTGGTATGAGCATATGGCATCACTGGTTCTCACATCTAAGTAGTAGCATTCCGTTCATGAGATCATATTCATATATGCATTAATAACTCCAGAAAAGTGCTTTCTTTGTTGCAACATATGTGAGTATTAGTTTTCATGTTTACATCAATCTTCTCACATATACCTAGTATAGGGTGTGTAGTCAGAAAATCTGAGTGAAAATTGAGAGTATCTAGTAAGGAATTGAGCAAATTCTCTAAGACATGTTACTACATTCAAAATGTTGTTTTAATTGATTAAATGCGAACTAGTGAATGGTGACTGTGATTAAGTATGAATTCGAGGGTAAGGATGACCAAAATCTGTGCAAGTGATGATTTTTAATATGTCATGTCCATTGGAAATCCCTAAGGCAATTGTTGGAAGGTTTAGATTGAGTTTTGTTTCTTTTGTTTCTTTTGTTTTGCTCGAGGACTAGCAACCTCTATGTATCCAATATCCTAGGGTAGCTCCAGATAAGACCGACGAGTTCAAATTGAAGTCTAGCTTGTTGCATCACATTCCCAAATACCATGGGCTGTCCATGGAGGATCCAAACAAGCATTTGAAGGAATTTGAAGTGCTTTGCTCAAGTATGACACCCATTAATGTTGATGGGAATATTTTGAAGATGAAAGCCTTTCCATTCTCATTGTTAGAAAAGGCTAAAGATTGGTTGTACGAATTGGCGCCTGGAACTGTCACATCTTGGGAAAGTATGAAACGAGCATTCTTGGAGAAGTTTTTCCCAACTTCAAGAGTCATTCTCTTGAGGAAACGGATTAGTGGTATTTAGCAAAATCAAGGAGAGTCTTTCCCTGCATATTATGAGCGTTTTAAAGGCCTAGTTGCATCATGCCCTCAACACCAAATGAAGGAGGAGCTGCTCATTCAATACTTTTACGAAGGACTCCTCCCCATTGAACGCCAAATGCTAGATGCATCAACGGGTGGTGCATTGGTTGACAAGACGCCTGTGGCTGCCAAGACCTTAATTACGAACCAAGCCCTCAATGCACAACAATATGAAGGTGTTGGACAAAGAGAGGCCCCACGGCAGCAACATGTCAATGAGGTAAGTGTTATTTCTGAAACTCAATCACAATTGGCTAATCTTACTCTCCTTGTGTCTCAGGTTGTCGAATGACCAAAATCACAACCACCACCAATCTGTGGCGTGTGTACCATACAAGGGCATGCCTCTGAAAGTTGCCCTCAATTGATTGAGAATGGAGGATGGGAGAGTGTCAACGTTGTTGGGTTCCAAGGCCAAAATCAGCCCCGATATGATCCATATGCAAATACCTACAATTCGGGTTGGAAAGATCATCCAAATCTGCGTTGGAGGGAACACCAACAACCTCAACAACAAGGTGGATTTCGGCCCCCAACCCCTGGGATGTTTCCAAAGCCATATGTACCCATGCAATCCCAAACACAATCTGCCCAAAATAATTCAGGTTCGTCTCTTGATAATGATCAAGTTATTCAATTACTAACTACTTTGGCACAGGGACAACAAAATCAAACCAAAGAGATGCAAAACTATGCCAAAGAGGTGCAAAATCAAGCCCGGGAGGTGACTGAATTGAAGAAACAGATGGGACAAATGGCTGAGTTTATGGGGCAGTTTCGAGAGCATGGCAAACTTCCTAGTTCTACCACTGTGAATCCGAAGGACGGATTCTAATCTGTCAAGGCCATGACATTAAGAAGTGGCAAAGAGGTTGGGACCGATCCACCAACATCCAAATCTGCCCAAAAGGAGGACGAAATGTTACTGCAAGAGGAGGTAGAACAAGAGGAAGCCACGGCAAAGAATGCTCCAACCTTGCCGCAGCCTTCCAATGCACCTAAACCTCCTAAATCGTCCAACAATGGTAAGTTGGGGTCAAATTCGATTAATTCTAACCTTGTTCCACCCAATGCACCATTTCCTCGTAGATTTATGCAATCAAGGAAGGAGGAAACCGAAAAGGACATTCTGGACACATTTCGAAAGGTGCAAGTCAACATCCCACTCCTTGATGCAATTAAGCAAATTCCAAAGTATGCCAAATTCTTAAAGGAGCTGTGCACGAAAAGGAAAAGGATTTCAAATAAGGAGGTGGTACAGGTAAGTGAGAATGTCTCAGCTGTTTTGCAACAAAAACTGCCCCCTAAATGCAAAGATCCGGGTAGTTTTACAATTCCTTGTGTTATAGGAAATACTCGGTTTGAAAATGCCATGTTAGATCTAGGTGCATCAATAAATGTCATGCCTAATTCTATTTATGCATCTATGAACTTAGGCGAAATGAAAAATGATGGAGTGATTATTCAATTAGCCGATCATTCTAATGCCTATCCAAGGGGAGTTTTGGAGGATGTTTTGGTGCAGGTTGACCACTTAATTTTTCCGGCTGATTTCTATGTGCTTGAGATGGAAGAGTCAGCCCATTTTTCCCCAATGCCGATTCTACTTAGAAGACCTTTCATGAAAACAGCCCAAACCAACATTGATGTGGCCAAGGGGACGTTAGCTATGAAGTTTGGTGGCGACAAGATTAAATTTAATGTTTCTAAGTCTGTTGAGAATCCTAATGTTGTTCATTCTTGTTTTGCCATTGATAAAATAAAAAAGATAAGGCGGGACTGTTCAGTACCAAGCACAAAGGATGCATCAAGAACCATACAAGACGAGGGAATTGGAGTGGAGCACAATGACCATACGGCCACTGCCCTCAAAATGCCCAAATTGGCCGAAAGCACCATGGGGAAAAATGTTCACAGTGCTGTCACTTCATCACAGCACATAGGTAAGCCACCTAATCCAAATCCAATTCCCATTAAAATTGATAGGTGGTTCCCTTCTTTGGTGCAGGTACCCAAGTAAATCCCCGATGGTGGGCGAATTTACATAAACCTTAGGGAACACAACGCACCAATCAGCAAACATCACTATCCCCTTCCATTCATCGATCTACTGTATGAGAACTTTGAGGGGCAGGTTATGGAAGAAGTTTCCTTCCATGCCGTGGGTACCAATGGAGCTTAAACCGAGGAATCGTCCGGCTGCAAGACGTTAAAGCAAGCGCTTCTTGGGAGGCAACCCATTCATTCGAATAAAGAAGACCTAGGAACAACCAGCTCAAACCCAGATTTGCGTTCCTAACTCTACTCTTTATTGCATTTACTTTGCCATGTGTGTCATGTTAGTTAGTTGTGTGTTTGCTGTTTGCTTTCTGTGAGTTTATGTTTGAAACATTGAGGACAATGTTTGGTTTAAGTGTGGGCGGGGGGGGGGGGGTAAACAAGTTGTTTTTGCATGAATTCATGTTTAATCAATAAGGAGAAAATCAGTTTTTGTAACATGCTTGAAGGAAGAAACTCAAACTAATGCTACAACCCTGAGGGACTTGAGCTTAAAACGTTCTTTGGAGAGTTGTTTGATGCGAAATATATAAGCACACAAATTAAACCCTCTTTTTATCAATTGTAGCAAAGTATGTAAGTAGGGATCGTTCTAGGCCGGGGATTAGGAGGGATTGCTAAATCACTTGAAAACTGACTCAAAAACTTAAAAGAAAGTTAAAACACTAAATTAGACTCAAAGAATGCAAAACTATACTTTAAAACACTAAAACAAACCAAAAGACTCAAAACAACAAACAAACACTCAAAACTGCCTTAAAACCACTTTCTGGGCAGTTTTGAGCACTAAGGAAAAGTTTGGACGAAAATATGTTAGAACTGGACTCACGACACTCAAAAACACAAACTTAAATCACTTTCTAACTAATTTGACACTTCAAAATAAAGGGGGAATTGGTTTTGACGAATTTGAAAACAAAACATAAACTTTGTAAAACAAAACAGATTTTAAAATGAATTTGGTTTAAATGAATGGATGGAAGGCTAGCTAAGGGATTCTTCTCCACACATGTCATACTTGCATGCAAAACGATTTCTAATTGCAATTCAATAAACCACGAATTCCCAACACTCCAAGTTAATTAGGTCCGCTTAAATTAACTTTCAGATTTCCCTTATGTCAATGAATTGGACGGAAAATGCGCATCACAATCAAATTATTCTTTAAGAGTCCTCTATATGAAAGCGCATAATAGAGATACAATCAAAGATCATTACGTTCAATGGAAATCATAAGTATTGACGAGGCACTTGTAACTATGAAAGCGCATGATACTTATGCCAAGAATTTACTTAACACAATTGAGATCATCAACCTTTACTACTTGTGAATATAAGTTTGTAACGATTAGGTGAAACTTCCTTATATCCTAGCATTAGATTTATGCATGACAATTAAGCGTGCACTCTCAACCAACACACACAAATCAGTTTAATTCAAATAGATAAGTAGATTGAATTCACAACTTATGAAACGCAATTAGAGGTAATCAAGTCATATAGCAAGCATGAACATGGTTTCGAATCCCCCCTAGCCAAGGGGGGGGTTTAGTTCCTCATACGTACAAAACAAAGAGTATTGAATTTAAACATTGAAATCAAAGGAAAGGAAACACCTAAAACTTCCAGCAATTCGAACTTGAATGGCATGCACGTCCAAGGCTTCTTCTCCTCTTCTTTGCTGTGTCACAAGGACTCGGGACAGGTTTAGGGACTTAGGTGTATGGGTGGAAGGATATGGAGTGGGGTAGTAGTGTTTAGGGGGAATGGATGGTTCGGCAAGGTCAGGAAGTATGGTGGTGTGTTGATGAAGGCTGCGGCAAGGGATGTGTGTAGTGTAGATGGCGTGAATGATGTATATGGAGGGTGGTACCTGCGGCAAAGGGTGTAGAAATATATATATATAGGAACCAAAAACCCTAGGTAAATCAGATTAGGACTTCTAGGAAGCCAAATCCATCCGGAAATAGGTTTAAAACAATCAGATTTTTAATGGGAAAAGGCCTAAGGTGCGGCAGGTTTGGATAAGGAGGGATAAGGCTTCTAGAAAGCCTTGCTGCGGCATGGAGGAGATAAGCTTCCTAGAAATCAGGTTTTTATGTCTCCTAAACTGAAGTTAAAACCCTTTTACAGCAAGAATTAAGTTAGGAAAGGATTAGGATAGGATAAGATAAGATAAGGTTTGGACAAGATAAGGACAAGATAAGGTAGTTTTGGATAATGTTTTGGATAATTCTCCTTCTTTGTAGCTGATTCCTTATCTTCTTTGACTTGGATTTATTTCTTCAACTCTTTTGCACATTCCTAGCCTCTCTTGAACTTCAAATTCGTCCATCCTCTTGGCTCCAAGCATATGATGTCCATTCCAAGCTCAAATGTGCTCCAAAAGGCTCCAAAATGCATCCTTTTGCACACTTTGCCCTTAAAACCTGAAAATACATCGAACTAGCTTAAAAGACTACTTTAACTAAGGAAAAACAACATAAATGCACAAGAACAAGCTAACTAAGGTGCATAAATATGCCCCTATCAAATTCCCCCACACTTAGCTTTTGATAGTCCTCGAGCAAAACAAAACGAAACAAAGTAAACAAAACGAAACAAAACAAGTATAACACAACCTAAACCTTCCAACAATTGTCTCAGGGATTTCCAATGCACATGACATGTTAAAAATCATCATTCCCACAGATTTTGGCCATCCTTACGCTTAAGCACATACTTAATCATAGTCACTACTTACTAGTTCACAAATAACCAATTAAAATGATGTTTTGAATGTAGTAACATGCCTTAGAGAATTCCCTCAATTCCTTACAAGATATGCACTCAATCTTCACTCAGATTTTCTAACTACACACCCTACACTAGTTATATGTGAGAAGATTGATGTAAATATGAAAACAAACGCTCACATATATGTATAACAAGAAAAGCAATTTCCGGAGTTAATACCATGTTTAGATATGATCTCATGAATGGAACGCTACTACTTAGATGCGAGAACCAGTGACACCATATGCTCAAACCAAATTCAAACTCCACAAATTGAAACACACAACACTCAAGATTAAAGTCAAGGGTTGTAACGGGGCTTGGGGAGTTGGCTAACAACGAAAGGATATGAAAAACAAACATTCTTAAAGCAATAGCAAGAAAAATAATGAAATCGAACTTAGAATTTCCTTTAGCATGCAGAAATCAACTTTTAAACACAAAGGGAAGATTCAAGCAACAATTAGGGCCGGATTCAATGTTTTGGACCCTTCCTTCAACAAACAACACTTGAGAACTCTTTTTCACATCTTTTCAACTCCTTTTTCATTCTTTTCACAACTTTTTCTTTTTTTCTTTCTATTTTCCACGAATTTTTCTTCTTCTTTTTTTTTTTTTTCTTTCCTTTGCCGTGCCTCATTCAAGACTTTGGCACACCCACAACAAAACTCACTTCCCCCACACTTGTTTTCTGCCAAACAATGATCAAAAGGAATTCATATTGAGTCATGCGTTACTATGCTTCAAGAACAAAGGTATGGATGGTCCTAATCTAGGCTAGGTGAGGATAATGTGGGTTAACAAAGAACATAGGCTAAACAAGGCTCAACGGGGTTAAAACCTACAAAACACAATGAAATAGGGAGATACGGCAATTTGGCTATGGTGGTCACTACACAACTTCATCTTGAATATGTGTTATGCAAATCAATAACATGCTTAGACTGAATTGGGCATGAGTTCTAGTGTTTGGAACTGAATGATGAAACGCCTTCTAAGTAGCAACCAAGCAAAGAATAATGAGATCATGCAACGACTTTAGAAAACAACAATGCACAGATTATTAACTCTCCAAATAAACGTTTAGGCTAAAGTCTCACAAGGTTGTAGCGTTAGTTTGAGTTCCTTCCTTCAAGCATGTTACAAAAACTGATTTTTTTCGTTTATGATTGCATGTGAATTCATAAGTTATAACCACAACCAAGCATAAACCAAAGAGTAAATCAAACTGTCATCCATGTTTACAACTCTCTCTAACAGTCATGCAATTACAAACCGAATCCTCATCATTGTGTTGGAAGGTACCATAAGACACAAATAAACACACAAAAACAACTCTTTTTTTGGGTTTTTAAAAGCAATTTTTCAAATTTTTATGGGATTTTCGGATTTTTGAGTCAAAACACACTAAAACACACCAAAACAGCTTAAAAAAACACTTAAAAACAGCAAGGAACAACATTAGAAGTTATGGGTGATAAAACCCTACGAATTTGCATCAAAACACTTTGGTTACCCCCCCACACTTAAATCAAACATTGTCCTCAATGTTTCAAGCATAAACTAACACAAACAAACAACAAACAAACAAAATAGCAACTAAACAATAAACAAGGCCGAAACGAAAACAACAACAAAGAGAAGGGTTTAGGAACGCAAATCTGGAATTGGAGTGCTCCCTAGGTCTTCCTTTGTTGAATGCATGGGTTGCCTCCCAAGAAGCGCTTGCTTTAACGTCGTACAGCCGGACGAAACGCACATTCATTCCAGATTGGTACCCACGGCATCCAAGGAGATGTCATCCACGGTTTGCTCCACAAAGCTCTCATAATATGGCTTCAATCGGTGCCCATTCACCTTGAATTCTTGTCCACTTTTCAAGCTTTTGATTTGCACTGCACCATGAACAAAAACATTAGTAACAACAAATGGGCCAACCCACTTGGAACGTAACTTACCAGGAAACAACGGAAGACGGGAATTGAATAGCAACACTTTCTGCCCAATTGAGAATGATTTGCCACAAATCATCTTGTCATGAAAGGCCTTGGTCTTCTCTTTGTAGATTCGGGCATTCTCATATGCTTCGTTCCTTATCTCCTCAAGTTCATTCAATTGGAGCTTCCTATGCATTCCAGCCGCATCTAACTCCAAATTGAATGTTTTCACGGCCCAATGCGCCTTGTGCTCTAATTCCACAGGTAAGTGACATGGTTTACCATATATTAGCCGAAATGGGGACATGCCAAGGGGTGTTTTGTAAGCCGTGCGATAGGCCCACAATGCATCGTTCAAGCGCAAGCTTCAATCCTTCCTTGTAGGCCCCACGGTTTTCTCTATGATTTGTTTGATCTCTCGGTTAGAAACCTCGGCTTGGCCATTTGTTTGAGGATGGTAAGGTGTAGAAACCTTATGATTGATATTGTACTTCCTCAACAACGCCTCAATTGTTCGATTGCAAAAGTGCGACCCTCCATCACTAATGATCACCTGTGGCATGCCAAACCTTGCAAAAATGTTAGTTCTAATAAAATCTGCAACCACTTTAGAATCATTAGTCCGGGTGGCCTTTGCTTCCACACATTTTGAGACATAATCCACGGCAAGTAATATATAAAGGAAACCATGCGATGAAGGAAATGGTCCCATGAAGTCAATGCCCCAAACATCAAAAATTTCAACAGGAAGTATGATGTTTTGCGACATTTGGTCCTTAGCACCTATGTTACCCATTCTTTGGCAACGATCACAAGACATACAAAAGGTTCTAGCATCTTTAAATAAAGTCGGCCAATAAAATCCACATTCTAAAACCTTAAGGGCAGTGCGTTGTGTCCCAAAGTGCCCCCCACATGCATAAGTGTGACAGAAAGTTAAAATTGAATTAAACTCCATATTATGCACACATCGACGTATAACTTGATCCGAACAATATTTCCATAAGTATGGATCATCCCACACATACAACCGTGCATCATGTCTTAACTTATCATGTTGGTGCCTAGCAAAAGTGCTTGGAATTCGTTTTGACACCAAAAAGTTCACCAAATCAGCATACCAAGGCTCACTAACCTTTATGGACAGCAATTGTTCATCGGGGAATGTCTCCAAAATAGTTAGAGACTCCTCGTTATGCACCATTCGGCTTAGGTGGTCAGCCACCACGTTTTCATTTCCCTTCTTATCACGAATCTCAATGTCGAACTCTTGAAGTAGCAACATCCAACGAATTAGCCGTGGCTTGGCCTCCTTTTTGGTGAGCAAGTACTTCAATGCTGCATGGTCATTGAACACAATTACTTTAGTACCAATTAGATATGATCTAAACTTATCTAAAGCAAAAACAACGGCAAGAAGTTCTTTTTCCGTAGTGGAATAGTTCAACTGGGCATCATTCAACATCCGTGAGGCATAGTAGATGACATGCGGCCTCTTGTCCTTTCTTTGTCCCAAAACAGCCCCTAAAGCATAATTGGACGCATCACACATAAGCTCGAAAGGTAGGCTCCAATCCGGTGGAACAATATTGGGTGCTGTGGTCAACAACTCCTTGAGTTGGTTGAATGATGCCGTGCACTCCTTGGTGAATTCAAACGCCACTTCTTTTTTAGGAGATGGCAAAGAGGTTGTGCAACCTTTGAGAAATCTTTGATAAACCTGCGATAGAAACCTGCATGGCCAAGAAAAGAACGAACCTCTCTAACCGAAGTCGGAGAGGGTAAGTGACGTACAAGATCTATCTTTGACATATCAACCTCAATGCCGTTTTCAGAGATGATATGACCTAGAACTATGCCTTGTTTAACCATGAAATGACATTTTTCCTAATTAAGAACAAGGTTAGTTTCAACGCAACGTTTTAGAATCAAACTAAGATTATGCAAGCAACTATCAAAGGAGTCACCAAAAACGCTAAAATCATCCATGAAAACTTCAATTATTTTCTCAACATAATCAGAAAATATGCTCATCATGCATCTTTGAAATGTGGCAGGTGCATTACATAAACCAAAAGGCATGCGACGATATGCAAAAGTACCAAAGGGGCATGTGAAAGTAGTTTTTTCTTGATCCTCGGGTGCTATGACAATTTGATTATAACCAGAATAACCATCAAGAAAACAATAGAAAGCATAACCCGCTAACCTCTCAAGCATTTGGTCAATAAACGGCAATGGGAAGTGATCCTTCCTCGTGGTGGCGTTTAGCTTCCTATAGTCGATGCACACCCGCCAACCGGTTCGAATGCGCGTAGGAACAAGTTCATTCTCGGCATTGGCTACCACTGTCACGCCAGATTTCTTTGGCACACATTGAACGGGTGAAATCCACCTACTATCCGAGATTGGATAGATCACTCCACAATCCAAAAGCTTGATTATCTCATTCTTCACAACTTCCATCATCGGAGGGTTGAGACGGCGTTGAGCCTCTCTAGATGTTTTGGACCCGTCCTCTAGAAGTATGTGATGCATGCACGTAGTAGGGCTAATTCCCTTTATGTCGGCCAAAGTCCATCCAATTGCCGTTTTGTACTCTTTTACCACCCTCACCAATTTGTTTTCCTCTTGTGCCGTGAGTGAGGATGAGATGATGACGGGCAACGTCTCATCCTCTCCCAAGAAAACGTACTTCAAGTGACTCGGCAAAGGCTTAAGTTCAAGTGTAGGTGGCTGCACAACTGAGGGAAGCATCTTATTAGCCGAAACTGAACTTAAAATTGGGTCCAAAAACTTACCAGATTGTGATGGCAATGACTCAAGGACAGCCACCATCTCAATGACATCCTCACTAGGGGGCACGGCAAAGCATGCTTCATGCATGCCGTGGGTTTCTTTGGTGGCTGTTTCAATGTTTTGCCTGTCCCTTCCTTGTGCAATGGCCAATTCAAGTGCGTCGTCCTTCAAATTGTCCAAATGGTCCTGCGCCAAAGAGTCAATTATATCAATAGCAAAACATGAATGATTCTCACTAGGGTACTTCATAGAATCAGAAAGATTGAAATTAATAACTTCCCCATCAAATTCCATCGTCAAAGTGCCATTAAACACATCAATCTTCGTACGAGCAGTTTTCATGAATGGCCTTCCAAGGAGGATGGGCAATGACTGGGAATGGTCCGATTCATCCATTTCAAGCACGTAGAAATCCGCCGGGAATATCAAGTGATTAACCTGCACCAAAACATCCTCCAAAACTCCCTTTGGATAGGCATTAGATCTATCGGCCAATTGTATGATAACACCATCGTTTTTCAACGCTCCTAGGTTCATAGATGCATAAATTGAATATGGCATGACATTTATTGATGCACCTAAGTCTAACATGGCAGATTCAAACCTAGAATTACCAATAACACACGGAATTGTAAAACTACCCGGATCTTTGCATTTAGGGGGCAGTTTGCGTTGCAAGATGGCTGAGACGTTTTCACCCACTTTTACAACCTCCTTGGTCGAAATCCTCCTCCTATTAGTGCAAAGTTCCTTCAAGAACTTGGTGTACCTCGGGACTTGCTTGATTGCATCCAAAATGGGTATGTTGACTTGAACCTTCCTAAATGTCTCTAGAATGTCCTTTTCAGCTTCTTCTTTCTTTGTTTGCTTGAACCTATTTGGAAAAGGAACATTTGAACGAAAAACATTAGTAGGAACTGAATTTGACACGTTCTTACCTTTATTGGACAAATTGGACGGTTTAGGATCACTTAGGGCTTGCAGCAAAGGTGTTTCCACCTTTTCCGTGAGTGGGCTTTGTTCCTCCCCTTCAATTCTGAACTCTTCCTCCTCATTGGAACGTGATTTGGATTGTCTAGGGTCAGATCCTACTTGCTTTCCACTTCGCAAACTCATAGCTTTTGCAGATTCGAATCCACCTTTCGGATTGACCACGGTTGAGCTAGGCAACTTGCCTTGCTCTCGAAATTACCCCATGAACTCCGCAATCTGTCCTACTTGCTTCTCCAACTCGTCCACCTTCTTGTCCCTAGTTTGCATACCCTGCACCATAGAAGTTAGTAATTGAAAAATCTGATCATTATCAATTGAAGAACCTGATTTGTTTTGGGTAGGTTGTGCTTGGGCTTGTGTTGGTGCCA
Source organism: Heteromeles arbutifolia (assembly GCA_024362995.1). Lineage (NCBI taxonomy): Eukaryota > Viridiplantae > Streptophyta > Magnoliopsida > Rosales > Rosaceae > Heteromeles > Heteromeles arbutifolia. The sequence continues at coordinate 2,710,725 of JANCRC010000022.1, forward strand.
ACGACTTTTGATAGAAACCCGGGGGTTGTTGCCTAAATCCGCTTTGTTGTTAGCCTTGTTGGGGTTCTCGCCATTTGAAATTTGGATGATCACGCCAACCGGGATTGTAAGTATTGGAAAAAGGATCACCACGTGGTTGGTATTGATTGCCAAAACCCACGGCATTGAGGGTTTCCCACCCTCTGTTTTCTATCAATTGTGGGCACTTGTCCGTAAGGTGGCCTTGCATGGAGCATACGCCACAAGCAGCTACGCTTTGTACTTTTGGACCTTCCACCACCTGAGAAAGCAAACTAGTAAGGTTAGCCAATTGATTTTGAAGTTCGGTTATGGCACTTACCTCATTGACTTGGTGTTGCCGTGGGGTGCTCCTTTGCCCAACACCTTCGTATTGTTGAGCGTTTAACGCTCGATTGGCTATCAATGTCTTGGCTGCCGTGGGGGTCTTGTCCACCAAGGCTCATCCCGCTGAGGCATCAAACATTTGACGTTCGATTGGTAGAAGTCCCTCGTAGAAGTATTGAAGGAGAAGTTCCTCCTTCATTTGATGCTATGGACATGAAGCAACAAGAGATTTAAAACGTTCATAATAAGTAGGAAAATATTCACCTTTTTCTTGTTGAATTCCACTTATCCTTTTTCGTAGGAGGATGACTCGAGAAGTTGGGAAAAACTTCTCCAAGAAGGCCCGTTTCATGCTCTCCCAAGATGTGACAGTTTCGGGAGCCAATTCATACAACAAATCTTTCGCCTTTTCCAAGAGAGAAAAGGGAAAGGCCTTCATCTTCAATATGCTCCCATCGACGTTGATGGGGGTCATGCTTGAACACACCACCTCGAATTCTTTCAAATGCTTGTTAGGATCCTCCATGGACAACCCATGGTACTTCGGAATGTGGTGTAGCAAACTTGACTTCAACTCGAATTCCTCGGTCTTTCCTTGGGCAGTCGCGGGATATTGAATACATAGGGGTGCGGCATTGTCCAATCCCGAATCGGAAAGCTCCTTGATTGTTCGGTTGTCCGCTGCCATGTCTTGAACTACTTCACCCACTCTTGCCGTGGGTTCCTCCTCTTCAAATTCAGATTCGGATTCTGAACTTGCACTTGATTCACTAGGTTCTGGATTCTTCCTCTTTCGTCTCAACTCTCGCTCAAAATCGTCGTCAAAATCCAAGATATGTTCGCGAATCGGATGAGAACTCCAAGTCATAAACTAGCACCTAAAACAAGAAACAAAAACAAGGTCAGAATCTGATCTAATTAAAACAAATGAAAATAACAATCCAAGGGATTAGCAAAGTTGCTAATCCCCGGCAACGGTGCCAAAAATTTGATGCGAAATATATAAGCACACAAATTAAACCCTCTTTTTATCAATTGTAGCAAAGTATGTAAGTAGGGATCGTTCTAGGCTGGGGATTAGGAGGGATTGCTAAATCACTTGAAAACTGACTCAAAAATGTAAAAACAAAGTTAAAGCACTAAACTAGACTCAAAGAATGCAAAACTATACTTTAAAACACTAAAACAAACCAAAAGACTCAAAACTACAAACAAACACTCAAAACTGCCTTAAAACCACTTTCTGGGCAGTTTTGAACACTAAGGAAGAATTTGGACGAAAACAGTTTATAACTTGACTCAAGACACTTAAAAACACAAACTAAATTGATTTCTAACTAATTTGACACTTCAAAATAAAGGGGGAATTGGTTTTGACGAATTTGAAAACAAAACAAAAACTTTGTAAAACAAAACAGATTGTAAAACGAAATTGATTGAAGTGAATGGATGGAAGGCTAGCTAAGGGGTTCCTCTCCACACATGTCACACTTGCATACAAAACGATTTCTAGTTGCTTTTCAATAAACCATGGATTCTCAACACCCCAGATTAACCGTGAATTGCACTAATTAACCCTCAGATTTTCCTAACGTTATTGAATTGGATGATTGCATACGACAACCCAAAGCATTCCCCACAAGTTCGCTACATGAATTGCATAATAGTGATACAAGCAAGAATCATTAAGTTCTATGAAAACCATAAGCATTGACGAGGCATTCGTTACTATGAATTGCATGAAACTTATGCCAAGAATTTACTTAACGCGATTGTGATCAACAACCTTTACTACTTGCAAATATAAGTTCCTAACGATTAGGTGAAATTCCCTTATATCCTAGCATTCAATTTATGCATGCAAACTAAGCGGGCCCTCTTAACCAACAAACACAAATCAGTTTTAGTTCAAATGGATAAGTAAATTGAAATCATAATTTATGAATCACAACTAGAGCAATCAAATCATGTAGCAAGCATACACATGGTTTCGAATCCCTCCCTAGCCAAAGGGGGTTTAGTTCCTCATACGTACAAAACAAAGAGTATTGAATTTAAACATTGAAATCAAAGGAAAGGGAACACCTAAAACTTCCAGCAACTCGAACTTGAATGGCATGAATGTCCCAGGCTTCTTCTCCTCTTCTTTGCTACGGCACAAGGACTCGGGACAGGTTTAGGGACTTAGGTGTATGGATGGAAGGATATGGAGTGGTGTAGTAGTGTTTAGGGGGAATGGACGGTGCGGCAAGGTCAGGAAGTATGGTGGTATTGTGATGAAGGCTGCGGCAAGGGATGTGTGTAGTGTAGATGGCGTGAATGATGTATATAGAGGATGGTACCTGCGGCAAAGGGTGTAGAAATATATATATAGGCACCAAAAACCCTAGGTAAATCAGATTAGGACTTCTAGAAAGCCAAATCCATCCAGAAATAGGTTTAAAACAATCAGATTTTTAATGGGAAAAAGCCTAAGGTGCGGCAGGTTTGGACAAGGAGAGATAAGGCTTCTAGAAAGCCTTGCAAGGCAAGGAAATCAGATATTCTAGAAGGCTAGGTGCGGCAAGGACTTAGGGATCCTAGAATCCTAAATTAAATGTCCCCCAATCAGAAAATAAACCCTCATTGTACCAGGAATTGAGTTAGAAAAGGATTAGGATAGGATAAGGTTAGTTAAGATAGGATAAGGATTGGATAAGATAAGATAAGATAAGGTTGTTTGGATAATGTTTTGGATAATTCTCCTTCTTCTGAGCTGATTCCTTACCTTCAATGACTTGAATTTATTTCTCCAACCTTGAAACATATTCCTAACTCCATTTGGACTCCAAATTCGTCCATCCTCTTGGCTCCAAGCATATGATATCCATTCCAAGCCCAGATTTGCTCTAAAATGCTCCAAAATGCATCCTTTTGCATACTTTGCCCTTAGAACCTGAAAATACATCAAACTAGCTTAAAAGACTACTTTAACTAAGGAAAAACAACATAAATGCACAAGAACAAGCTAACTAAGGTGCATAAATATGCCCCTATCACTAGCCTAGATTAGGACCATCCTTACCCTTGTTCTTAAGGCGTGGTGAAGCATGACCTAGAGTGAATTCCCTTTGTCCATTACAGGGGCAACAAACAAGTGTGGGGGAAGGGATTTTTGTGTGTGGGTGTGTGCCAAAGTATCAAAAGAGGCACGGTTAGAAAAGAAAGAAAGAAAAAAAAAGAAGAAGAAGAAAAAAATTCGTGAGAAAAGAAAAGAAAAAGAAAAGTGTGTGAAAAAGTGTGAAAAAGGTTCAAAATAAGTGAGATTAAGCTCACAAGTGTTGGTTGTTGAAGAAAGGGTCCAAAAAGTTGAATTCGGCCCTAAGTATGTGTGATCTTCCCTTTATGTATCAAAGTTGGTGGCTGCGTTTCAAAAGGGAGTTCTAAGTGTCATATTCATTACTTTGCTCACTATTGCTTTAAGAACGTTTGTTTTCCTTACCTTTTTTGTTAGCCAATACCCCTAGCCCCGTTACAACCCTATACTTCAACCTTGAGTGTTGTGTGTTTCAATATGTGGAGTTTGGGATTGATATGAGCATATGGTATCCCTGGTTCTCGCATCTAAGTAGTAGCATTCCATTCATGAGATCATATCTATACATGCTTAATAACTCCAGAAATTGCTTTCTTTGTTATAAACATATGTGAGTGTTTGTTTCCATGTTTACATCAATCTTCTCACATATACCTAGAATAGGGAGTGTAGTTAGAAAATCTGAGTGAAAATAAGAGTGTACCTACTGAGGAATTGAGTGAATTCTCTAAGGCATGTTACTACATTCAAAACATTGTTTTAATTGGTTAGATGCGAGCTAATGAATGGTGACTGTGATTAAGTATGTGCTAGAGGGTGGGGATGACTAAAATCTATGGTTATGATGATCTTGAATATGTCACGTTTGTTGGAAATCCCTGAGGTGAACGTTGGAAGGTCTAGTTTGCTTGGTGTTTGTTTTGTTTTGTTTTATTTCATTTTGCTTGAGGACTAGCAAAAGCTAAGTGTGGGGGAATTTGATAGGAGCATATTTATGCGACTTGGTTAGCTTGTTTTCATGCATTAATGTCCTTAGTTCTTAGTTAATTTTGTATTTTAAGCTATTTTCGTGTTTTTGTAGGGTCTAAGTGTCAAAATGGCAAAAAGAAGCAGTTTGGAGCATTCTAGAGCATTTTTGGGCCAAGATTGGGTAGTGCAAGCATGGAGGCAAGTTGATGGATGAATTTGAAGATAAAAAGGCTTGAAATCAGCTTAAAGGATGGAGGAAAGAAGTCAAAGATAAAGAAGATAAGAAGTTAGCAAGAAATATGGAACCTTATCCAAATCTTATCTCATCTTATCCAAATCTTAACTCATCTTTGATAGGAGCATATTTACATCACTTAGTTAGCTTGTTTCCTTGCATTTAGGTTGTTAGTTCTTAGTTATTTTAGTCTTTAAAGCCATTTTCGTGTGTTTTCAGGTTCTAAGGGCTAAAGGAGCAAGAAAGTGCATTTTTGTGCATTTTGGAGCAGTTTTGGGCTTGGAATGGATTGCACATGCTTGGAGCTAAGTGGATGGACGAAATTGAAGATCAAATGAGCTTAGGATTGAATGAAGAATGAAGAGTTCAAAATTGGAAGCCAAAGTTTCTAAAGTTGGAAGTTTATATTCTTGGAGGTTTCCATTCTTGAAAGTTTCTATTCTTGGCTTAGAAGTTTCCTCATCCTTCCTCACCTATGTTCCAGCCATAAAAGGGTTTCAAAACATGTTAGGTTGCCTCATTACATGTTTCTAGAAGTCCTAGAACCTTTCCCTAACCTTGCCGCATATCTCCTTTCCCTTTCTTCCAAAATCTGCCACATAAGTGCCTTTCCCTTTCTCTTCCCATCCTTGCCGCACAAGGGATCCTTTTCTTTCCTATTTTCTGACCCAAAATCACATTCCCTTTGTGTTCTATGCCTTGCAACACAAGGAGGAGCCTTTCTTACCTATTTTGTGCCTCAAAACACATTCCTAAATCTGTCTTACATATTCTGGCGAATTTCACTTTCTTATTCTCTTTGATTTTCTGATTCTTTCTTACCTATTAAATTGTGGAACCATAATTGCTAAGTATTGAACCTTTCCTATTATTTTCTGATTGCCTTTCAACCCTAGCCCTATAAATAAAGCCATCCGCACCATTTAGTCTCTCTCTCTGAACAGATTCTTTGCATCTATTCCATCCACCTATCTACCTATCCATCCTCTACCACCCATCACCACCCATTCTACACCATCCATAATCCCCAAAACCTACCACAGAACCTTGTGCTGCAATCAAGGAAGGGAAGGGAAGTTCTTGGACGTGCTTGCTGTTCAGTTTGGATCGCTGGAGCGTTTAGGTGTTTTCTTTCTTTTGTTTTCAATGTATAAACTTGTTATTCTTTGCTTTGCGATTATGAGGAACTAAATCCCTTTTCGCTAGGGGAAGATTCAAAGCCATGAACATACTTGCAATATGAATTGATTACCTTCAGTTGTGATTTCATAAGTTGTGAATTCAATTTGTTTAATGATAGGAGCATATTTATGCGACTTAGTTAGTGTGTTTTCTTGCATTTACTTAGTTATTTGTTGCTTATTATAGTGTCTTAAGTCATTTTCGTGTGTTTATAGGTCCTAGAAGTAAAGTTGGCAAAAAGATGCAATTTGGAGCATTTTAGAGCAGTTTTGGGCTTGGAATGGATATCACAAGATTAGAGCAAGATGGATGGACGAATTTGAAGTTCAAGAGAGGCTAGGAATGTGCAAAAGAGTTTAAGAAATAAATCCAAGTCAAAGAAGATAAGGAATCAGCTACAAAGAAGGAGAATTATCCAAAACATTATCCAAACTACCTTATCTTATCCTTATCTTATCCAAACCTTATCTTATCTTATCTTACCATGCCTTATCCTAATCCTTTCCTAACTTAATTCCTGCTGTAAAAAGGTTTTAATTTCAGTTTAGGAGACATAAAAACCTGATTTCTAGGAACCTTATCCTCTCCTACAAAGGTGCCGCAGCAAGGCTTTCTAAAAACCTTCACGTGCCCCTTTGGTACTTTTGCCTCTCGTCGCATGCCATTTGGTTTATGCAATGCACCTGCCACATTCCAAAGATGCATGGTAAGTATCTTTTCAGATTATGTTGAGAAGATTATTGAGGTTTTCATGGATGACTTTAGTGTATTTGGTGATTCGTTTGACGGTTGTTTGGAAAATCTCACATTAATCTTGCAACGATGCGTTGAAACTAACCTTGTGTTAAATTGGGAGAAATGTCATTTTATGGTAAAACAAGGCATAGTTTTAGGGCATATCATTTCAGAAAGGGGAATTGAGGTTGATAAATCAAAAATAGATCTTGTACGCTACTTACCCTCTCCTACTTCGGTTAGAGAGGTTCGTTCGTTTCTTGGTCATGCAGGATTCTATAGGCGATTCATCAAGGATTTTTCAAAGATTTCTCAACCTTTGTGCCGTCTCCTTCAAAAAGAAGTGGCTTTCAAGTTTGACGAGGAATGTGAGATGGCTTTCAACCAACTCAAGAAGATGCTAACCACGGCACCAATCATTATGCCACCAGATTGGAGTCTTCCATTTGAGCTAATGTGCGATGCTTCCGACTATGCATTGGGGGCTGTCTTAGGACAGAGGAAGGACAAAAATCTGCACGTCATCTACTATGCCTCAAGGACCTTGAACGTTGCTCAGTTGAACTACTCTACAACGGAAAAAGAACTTCTTGCCGTTGTCTTTGCTTTAGATAAGTTTCGTTCATATTTACTTGGTACTAAAGTCAGTATTTACTCTGATCATGCAGCTTTAAGATACTTACTTACGAAGAAGGAGGCTAAACCAAGGCTTATTCGATGGATGCTCCTACTTCAAGAGTTCGATATCGAAATTCGGGACAAGAAAGGAGTTGAAAACGTAGTGGCTGACCACCTAAGCAGATTGGTGCGAGAAGAAGACCCAATTCCCATCCCTGAGACGTTTCCAGATGAGTAGCTACTGTCCATTAAGGTAAGTGTGCCATGGTATGCCGATTTAGTTAATTATTTGGTTACTAAACAAGTTCCAAGCACCCTAAACAAGCAACAAGGTGATAAATTGAAAAAAGAGGCACGGTTTTATGTTTGGGATGATCCATACTTGTGGAAGTATTGCCCCGATCAGATTATACATAGGTGTGTGCATAATTGGGAGTTTAACTCAATTTTAACTTTCTGTCACACTTATGCATGCGGGGGACACTTTGGCACACAACGCACAGCCCTTAAAGTGTTAGAATGTGGGTTTTATTGGCCTACGATCTTTAAGGATGCTAGAACTTTTTGTGTGATGTGTGATCGTTGCCAAAGAATAGGAAATATAGGCCCAAAAGACCAAATGCCGCAAACCCCTATCTTTACTGTCGAAATTTTTGATGTTTGGGGTATTGATTTTATGGGTCCTTTTCCTTCATCGCATGGTTTTACATATATTTTACTTGCGGTTGATTATGTCTCGAAGTGGGTGGAAGCAAAAGCCACCCGAACTAATGATTCTAAAGTGGTTGCAGATTTTGTTGGAACTAACATATTTGCAAGGTTTGGCATGCCACGAGTACTTATCAGCGATGGAGGCTCTCACTTTTGCAATCGGACCATTGAGGCATTACTTAAAAAGTACAATGTCACGCATAAGGTTTCTACACCTTATCATCCTCAAACAAGTGGGCAAGCTAAGGTTTCAAACCGTGAAATCAAGCAAATTTTAGAGAAAACAGTTGGGCCAACGAGGAAGGATTGGAGTTTGCGCTTGAATGATGCACTATGGGCGTATCGTACGGCCTACAAAACACCCCTTGGGATGTCCCCATTTCGGCTCATCTATGGGAAACCATGCCATCTTCCCGTTGAATTAGAACACAAGGTGCATTGGGCAGTCAAAACCTTCAATATGGATATAGATGCCGCTGGAATTCATCGGAAGCTTCAATTGAACGAGCTTGAGGAGATTAGGAATGAAGCTTATGAGAATGCGCAAATTTACAAAGAGAAGACGAAGGCTTTTCATGACAAGATGATTCGAACCAAAACGTTCTCCAATGGGCAGAAAGTTCTACTTTTCAATTCCCGTCTTCGATTATTTCCAGGTAAGTTACGTTCTAGGTGGATTGGACCGTTTGTTATTGCTAATATTTTTCCTCATGGTGTAGTTCAAATCCAAAGTTTGAAGACGGGGCACGAATTCAAGGTGAACAGACATCGTTTGAAGCCCTACTATGAGCACTTTGAAGAGCACATTGTGAAGGACATAACCCTTAATGCCGTGGGCCCCATTGAAGAATAGAAGGAAGGTTCGTCCGGCTGGAAGACGTTAAAGCAAGCGCTTCTTGGGAGGCAACCCATGCAAATAAAGAGGACCTAGGAACTCTCCGGCTCCACAACCAGATTTGCGTTTCTAAACCCTACTCTTTATTGCTTTTACTTTGCCATATTTGTCATGTTTGTTAGTTGTGTTGTTTGCTTGCTTGTGTGTGAGTCTTTGCTTGAAACATTGAGGACAATGTTTGGTTTAAGTGTTGGGGGGGTAGGACCATCCTTACCCTTGTTCTTAAGGCGTAGTGAAGCATGACCTAGAGTGAATTCCCTTCGTTCGTTATTAGGCAGCAAATAAGTGTGGGGGAAGGTTTTTAGTGGTTTTGTGTGCCAAAGAAGTAAAAAGGGCACGGGTAGAAGAAGAAGAAAAAAAAAAAAAAAAAAAAAAAGAAGAAGAAAATTCGTGAGAAAAAGAAAAGAAAAAGAAAAGTATGTGAAGAAGTATGAAAAGTGTTCAAAATAAGTGAAATTAAAGCTCACAAGTGTTGGTTGTTGAAGAAAGGGTCTGAAAAGTTGAATTTGGCCTTAAGTATGTGTGATCTTCCCCTTTGTGTTCAAAATTTGTTTTTGTGTTGAAAAAGGGAGTTCTAAGTGTCATATTTCTTACTTTGCTTGCTATTGCTTTAAGAACGTTTGTTTTCCTTACCTTTCTTTGTTAGCCAATACCCTTAGCCCCATTACAACCCTTAGACTTCTATCTTGATTGTTATGTGTTTCAATATGTGGAGTTTGGGATTGGTTTGAGCATATGGTGTCCCTGGTTCTCGCGTCTAAGTAGTGGCATTCCATTCATGAGATCATATATATACATGCATTATTAATTCCAGAAATTGCTTTCTTTGTTATATACTTATGTGAGTATTAGTTTTCTTGTGACATCAATCTTCTCACATATAACTAGTGTAGGGAGTGTGGTTAGAAAATCTGTGTGAAAATAGAGTGTATCCAGTGAGGAATTAAGGGATTCTCTAAGGCATGTTACTACATTCAAAATATTGTTTTAATTGATTGGATGCGAGCTAGTGTGTGGCAACTTTGATTAAGTATGTGCTCGAGAGTAAGGATAACTAAAATCTATGTAAGTAATAATTTTTAAACATGTTATGTTTCATTGGAAATCCCTGAGGCGAACGTTGGAAGGTTTAGGTTATGTTTTGTTTGTTTTGCTCGAGGACTAGCAAAAGCTAAGTGTGGGGGAATTTGATAGGAGCATATTTATGCGACTTAGTTAGTGTGTTTTCTTGCATTTACTTAGTTATTTGTTGCTTATTATAGTGTCTTAAGTCATTTTCGTGTGTTTATAGGTCCTAGAAGCAAAGTTGGCAAAAAGATGCAATTTGGAGCATTTTAGAGCAGTTTTGGGCTTGGAATGGATATCACAAGATTGGAGCAAGATGGATGGACGAATTTGAAGTTCAAGAGAGGCTAGGAATGTGCAAAAGAGTTGAAGAAATAAATCCAAGTCAAAGAAGATAAGGAATCAGCTACAAAGAAGGAGAATTATCCAAAACATTATCCAAACTACCTTATCTTATCCTTATCTTATCCAAACCTTATCTTATCTTATCTTACCATGCCTTATCTTATTCTATCCTAATCCTTTCCTAACTTAATTCCTGCTGTAAAAGGGTTTTAATTTCAGTTTAGGAGACATAAAAACCTGATTTCTAGGAACCTTATCCTCTCCTACAAAGGTGCCGCACCCCTTGTCCTTGATCCCTTGGGTTTTTGACCTTCTAGATGTTCTATTTCCTGCTGGGATTACATAACCTTTTCCCCTTAGGATTGTGTTTTATTTTCCTACACAAACTACATTTTGTAATCCTTTTCCTACACTACATGTTTATGCCGCACCTCCCCCTATAAATAGACCCTTTTGCTGCACCATTCAGAACAACCATCTCTCATTCACACATCTCTACACTACCATTCAGCCATACCCTCACTGTGCCGCAACTTGTAAGCAAGGAAGGAAGGAATCTGGAGTGTTTTCTAGGTGTTTTCTATCTTTGGTCAATGTTTAATTTTATTTATATTTGTTTGATTGCGAACATGAGGAACTAATTTCTTTATAGTTAGAGGCGAATTCAAAGCCATGGACATATGTTTTATATGAATTGATTTCCTCCAGTTATGATTTCATGAAACGTGAATGTGGTTTGCTTAGTTGTTTTATTAAGAACTTGTTCTTGTGTGTTGATTCAGGATGCATACTTAGTTTGCATGCATGAATTTGATGCTAAAATATAAGGGAGTTTCACCTAATAGTTACAAACTTATATTTACAAGTAGTGGAGGTTGCTAGTCACGATCGCGTTAAGTAAATTCCTGGCAGGAGCGTCATGCTTTTCATAGTCACGAATGCCTTGTCAATGCTTATGATTTTCACAAAGCTTAATGATCTTTGTTTTGTGTCTCTATCATGCTTTTCATAGTTAGGGAGCTTAATAAAGAATGATTTGGGTTGTCGTATGCTTTTCATCCAATTCAATGAGTCTAGGGAAATCTGATGATTAATTAGTTCTACACAATTAATTTGGGGCATTGTCATTCATGGTTTGTTGAAAGAATAACTGGAAACCAATTTATATGCATACGTTCATGTGTGGGAGAAGGGCTGATGTGAGAATTAAGCAAACTAAGACTCAATTAAGAACTAGGGGGGTTTTTTGGACGAATTAAGCAAAACTAAGCAGATTTAAGCAAACAAAGTAAATTGAAAGAGATAAAGGTGAATTCAGGGGTGAAAACTAGTTAGAGGGTTCTTCTCCACACATGAACATATGCATACGAATTGATTTCCAGTTATTCTTTCGATAAACCATGAATGACAATGCTTCGAATTAATTGTATTGCACTAATTAATTCCCAGATTTCCCTAAGTTCATTGAATTGAATGGATAACGCATCACAACCAAATTATTCTGATCAAGTTCCCTAACTATGGAAGACGCATGATAGAGATACATATTACAGATCATTAAGCTCCATGGAAATCATAAACATTGACAAGGCATTCATAACTATGGAATACGCATGTTACTCTTGCCTAGGATTTACTTAACACAATTGTGACTAGCAATCTTTACTACTTGTGAATATAAGTTCCTAACGATTAGGTGAAATTCCCTTATATCCTAGCATCAAATTCATGCATGTAAACTAAGTAGGCCTCCTTAATCAACACACAAGAACAAGTTCTTCATAAAACAGATAAGTAAATCACATTCACAATTTATGAAACAATAACTGAAGGTAATCAATTCATATCAAACATATGTCCATGGCTTTGAATCCACCTCTAACTAAAACGAAATTAGTTCCACATGTTCAACATAATTGAAAAGCAAGTTAAATTAAACATGAAACGAAACAAGAGAAGAAAGAACTCCTCCTTCTCCAATGGAAGCCATGGCAAGGCTTTGTCTTCCCTTCTCTGCAGCAAAATATGGATTTCTGAATGTATATGGGGGTGGGTGGTCTGCGGCAACAACCAAGCTTTGTATATAAATGAATCACAAACCCTAGAGTAATCAGATTAGGGCTTGGACTTAGCATAAAACAAGGAATTAGGACTCTAGGTGCGGCAGAAAATATAGATTAGGCCTTAGGGTTCGGCAATCACTTTAGAAAAGGAATTGTGGTCCAATTAATGTGTGAAAAGGATTATAGAACCCAAATCCACAAGGAAAAGGCTTAATAAATCAGAATCCAAGAAGGAATGGGAGTGAAAACCCAAGGCACAAAGGGATAAGGCAGGGAACCTTGCAAGGCAAGGAAAAGACCTTCTAGAAAGGAGGGAGGCGCCAGATTTTTAGGCTTCTAGAAAGAATGTGTTTCTGGCCAGATTTTGGGGTTTCTAGAAGAGTTTGGGGCGCCACTTTTATAGGACAAGGGATAGGACTTCTAGAAATCAGGTTTTAAGTCCCCTAAACTGAAGAAAACAGGTTAGGATAAGATTAGGATAAGATTGGATAAGGATTGGATAAGATAAGATAAGATAAGGTTGTTTTGGATAATGTTTTGGATAATTCTCCTTCTTTTGAGCTGATTCCTTATCTTCTTTATCTTTGACTTCTTTCTTCCATCTTCTTAGCTGATTTCAAGCCTTTATATCTTCAATTTCGTCCATCAACTTGCCTCCATGCTTGCATTACCCAATCTTGGCCCAAAAATGCTCTAGAATGCTCCAAATTGCTCATTTTTGCCATCTTGACACTTTGAACCTACAAACACACGAAAATAGCTTAAAATATAAAATTAACTAAGAACTAACAACGTAAATGCATGAAAACAAGCAAACTAAGTTGCATAAATATGCTCCTATCAAATTCCCCCACACTTAGCTTTTGCTAGTCCTCAAGCAAAACGAAACAAAACAAACGAAACAAACACCAAACAAACTAGACCTTCCAACTTCCACCTCAGGGATTTCCAACATACATGACATATTTAAGATCATCATAACCACAGCTTTTAGTCTTCCCCACCCTTTAGTACATACTTAACCACAGTCACCATCCATTAGCTCTCATCTAACCAATTAAAACAATGTTTTGAACGTAGTAACATGCCTTAGAGAATTCACTCAATTCCTCACTAGGTACACTCTTATTTTCACTTAGATTGTCTAACTACACTCCCTATACTAAGTATATGTGAGAAGATTGATGTAAACCTGCAAACGAACACTCACATATGTTTATAACAAAGAAACCAATTTCTGGAGCTATTAAGCATGTATATATATGATCTCATGAATGGAATGCTACTACTTAGATGCTAGAACCAGGGATACCATACGCTCGTACCAATCCCAAACTCCACATATTGAAACACACAACACTCAAGATTGAAGTATAGGGTTGTAACGGGGCTAAGGGTATTGGCTAACAAAGAAACGTAAGGAAAACAAACGTTCTTAAAGCAAAAGCAAGCAAAGTAATGAATATGACACTTAGAACTCCCTTTCTTGAATGCAACATCCAACATTTGTGAGCTTATTCTCACTTATTTTGAACACTTTTCATACTTTTTTTTTTTTTTTTTTTTTTCACCCGTGCCTCTTTTGTGACTTTGGCACATATAAACGCACAACTTTCTTTCCCCCACACTTGTTTGCTGCCCAATAACGAACAAAGGGAATTCACTCTAAGTTATGCTTAGCTATGCCTTAAGAACAAGGGTAAGGATGGTCCTAATCTAGGCTAGGTAGGGATAATGTGGGTAAACAAAGAACATAGGCTAAACAAGGCTCAAAAGGGTTAAACCTACAAGACAAATAACATAGGGAGGTTCGGCTATTTGGCACTGGTTCACTACACAACTTCATCTTGTTTATGTGTTATGCTAATCAATTTCATGCTTTGAATGAAACGGGTATGAGTTCTAGTATTTGGAACTAAATGATGAAACGCCTTCTAAGTAGCAACCAAGCAAAGAATAATGAGATCATGCAACGACTTTAGAAAACAACAAATGCACAGATTTTTAACTCTCCAAAGAACGTTTTAAGCTCAAGTCTTTCAGGGTTGTAGCGTTAGTATGAGTTCCTTCCTTCAAGCATGTTACAAAAACTGATTTTTTCTCTTTTTGATTAAACATGAATTCATGAACTATAACCATAATCAAGCATAAACCAGAGAGCAATTCAAACCTCGGTCCATGTTTATAACTTTCCTCAATAGTCATGCAATTAAAAACTGAATCCTCATCATTGTGTTGGAAGGTACCCTAAGACACAAACAAACACACAAAAACAACTCTTTTTGGGTTTTTTTCAAAACAATTTTTCAAATTTTTATGGTATTTTCGGATTTTCTTTTCAAAACACACTAAAAGACTCCAAAACAGCTTAAAAACACTTAAAAACACTGAAAACAACATTCAAAGTGGTAGGTGATAAAAACCCACGAATTTCATGCAAAAACACTTTGTTACCCCCCACACTTAAATCAAACATTGTCCTCAATGTTTCAAACATAAACTCACACAAAAGCAAGCAAATAACACAACTAACACACATAACAGATATGGCAAAACAAAAGCAATAAAGAGAGAGAGTTTAAGAACGCAAATCTGGTTTTGGAGCTAGAATTCCATCGTTCTCTCATTTGAACACATGGGTTGCCTCCCAAGAAGCGCTTGCTTTAACGTCTTCCAGCCGGACGATACTTCCATTTAAGTTCCCATGGTACCCACGGCATGCAGAGGTAGTTCTTCCACCACATGCTCCTCAAACAGCTCGTGCATTGGATCTTTGAATGGTAAGGGATAGTGATCCTTCTGGATTGTGGCATTGAACATCCTAAAATCAATGTAATCATGCCCACCAGCTTGGATTTGATTGGGAATCTGCACCATACAAGGTAACAACCTATTAGTTGAAATGGGAATCGAATTTGGAATAGATGGCTTACCAATGTACTGCAATGAAGTGGCAGCACTATGAACATTCTTCCCCATGATATTTTCGACCAATTGGGGCATTTTGAGGGCAGTGGCTGTATGGTCCTTGTGCTCCACTCCAATTCCCTCGTTTTGTATGGTTCTTGATGTATCCTTTGTGCTTGAACGGTCCGGCCTTATCTTTTTTATTTTATCCCTGGCAAAACAAGAACGAACAACGTTAGGATTCTCAACAGACTTAGAAACATTAAATTTAATCTTATCACTACCAAACTTCATAGTTAACGTTCCCTTGGCCACATCAATCTTGGTTTGGGCTGTTTTCATGAATGGTCGGCCAAGTAAGAGTGGTAATGGATGGGAATGGTCTGAATCCTCCATGTCAAGCACATAGAAATCTGCAGGAAAAATCAAGTGGTCTACCTGCACCAAAACATCTTCCAAAACTCCTTTTGGGTATGCATTAGATCAATCGGCTAATTGGATAATAACACCATCATTTTTAAGCTCTCCTAGATTCATAGATGCATAAACAGAATATGGCATGACATTTATAGATGCACCTAAGTCTAACATGGCAGATTCAAAACGAGTATTTCCAATAACACAAAGAATTGTAAAACTACCCGAATCTTTGCATTTAGGGGGTAATTTCCTTTGTAAAACGGCTGAGACATTCTCACTTACTCTTACCACCTCTTTGTTAGAAATCATTCTCCTTGTTGTACAAAGCTCTTTCAAAAACTTAGCATACCTTGGGACCTGCTTTATTGCATCAAGGAGTGGGATATTGACTTGAACTTTCCGGAATGTCTCTAGAATGTCCTTTTCAGCATCCTCTTTCTTTGATTGCCGCAACCTGCCAGGAAAAGGCACAATTAGTGGAGTAAAGCTAGAAGAATTCATATTGGAACTTACCTTGATGGTTGGGGACGGTTTAGAAGTGGGAATTGGCTGCGGCAAGGATTGTGCATTCCTTGCCGTGGGTTTGGGTGATTCATCATCCTCCAATTGCAGCTTCGTGTCCTCTTCTTAACTTGGTCTAGATGGTTGTGAATCAGTTCCAACCTGCTTACCACTTCTCAACGTGATTGCTTGGGCGGTTTCAAATCCTCCTTTGGGATTAACAACGGTTGAACTAGGCAATCTGCCTTGTTCTCTGAATTGGCCCATGAATTCAGCCATTTGCCCCATCTGTTTCTTCAATTCGTCCATCTCTTTAGCTTGATTCTTTATGCTTTGTATGTCCTGCGTCAAAGAGTTTAGTACTTGAAGAATTTTATCATTATCTAACAACGAACCTGAATTGGTTTGGGCCGAAATTGGTTGAGGTTGTATGGCTGCTTATGGCCTTGGAAACATCCCAGGGGGCTGTCTAAATTCGCCTTGTTGCTGTGCTTGTTGAGAGTCCCTCCACTTGAAGTTTGGATGATCTCTCCATCCCGGATTGTATGTATTAGAAAAGGGGTCACCACGGTTTTGGTATTGATTCCCAAAACCCACGGCATTGAGTGTCTCCCACCTTCCATTCTCTGTCAATTGTGGGCACTTATCCGTGGGATGTCCTTGCATGAAGCACACGCCACAAGAAGCCACGGTTTGCACTTTTGGTCCTTCAACAACCTGAGAAAGAAGAGTGGTAAGGTTAGCCATTTGATTTTGAAGTTCGGTTATAGCACTTACCTCATTCACTTGGTGTTGCCGTGGAATGCTCCTTTGTCCAACACCTTCGTATTGTTGAGCGTTCAACGCTCGATTAGCAATCAAGGTCTTTGCAGCCGTGGGGGTCTTGTCCACCAAGGCTCCTCCCGCTGAGGCATCTAACATTTGACGTTCGATTGGTAGAAGTCCCTCGTAGAAGTATTGTAGGAGAAGTTCCTCGTTCATCTGATGCTATGGACATGAAGCAACAAGAGATTTAAAACGTTCATAATACGTAGGAAAAGACTCACCTTCTTCTTGCTGAATTCCACTGATCCTTTTTCGTATGGTGATGACTCGAGAAGTGAGGAAAAACTTCTCCAAGAAAGCCGGTTTCATGCTCTCCCACGATGTGACAGTTCCGGGAGCCAATTCATACAACCAATCCTTCGCCTTTTCCAAGAGAGAAAAGGGAAAGGCCTTCATCTTCAAAATACTCCCATCAACATTGACGGGGGTCATGCTTGAACACACCACTTCGAATTCTTTCAAGTGTTTGTTCGGATCTTCCATGGACAACTCGTGGAATTTGGGGATGTGGTGCAACAAGCTAGACTTCAATTCGAATTCGTCAGTCTTGCCCTCGGCTGCCCTAGGATATTGAATGCATAAAGGGGTTGCATTGTCCAATCCCGAGGCTGAAAGTTCCTTGATCGTTCGGTTATCTGCAGCCATGTCGTGCTCCTCTTCCAAATCCTTTTCAATTTCAACTTCAGATTCGGAATTAGAACTTGAACTAAGTAGACCAGGTTCTGGGTGCTTCCTCTTCCTTCTCAAATCTCGCTCAAAATCGTCGTTAAACTCCAAGATATGTGCGTGAACGGGTTGAGAACTTCGAGTCATACACTAGTACCTAAAACAAAGAAAGCAAAACAAATCAGAAAACTAAGCAAAACAAAAACAAAAACAAGTTAAAATACACGGCAGAAACTAGGGAGATTAGCAAGTTTGCTAATCCTCGGCAACGGCGCCAAAATTTGATGTGAGAATTACTTGACACTCAAATTAAAACCCTATCGACGTAGTATATGAAAGTAGGGATCGTTTAAGGCCGGGGATTAGAAGGGATGCTAATCTACACAAATTACACTCTAAAACACTAAACTGGACTCTAGACAATGAAAACAAGTACTAGTGATCAATCTGAACGAATTTTAACTCTAGACAACCTAACTTGACTCAAATAACACAAAACAAACTTAAAACAACAAATAAAACCCAACTAGGCAGATTCTAGACACTAGAGACTCAAAAAAGGCTAAATAGACTCAAAACAACCAAACTAACTTAAACAGACTCAAAACAGGTTCTAAGGGGTGAATTGGAAGACTTTTGGACTAGTTAGACTCAAAACACTAAAAGGAGACAGATTTGGACGAATTTAAACAAACTAAGACTCAATTAAGAACTATGGGGGTTTTTGGACGATTTAAGCAAAACTAAGCAGATTTAGGCAAACAAAGTAAATTGAAAGAGATAAAGGTGAATTCAGGGGTGAAAACTAGTTAGAGGGTCCTTCTCCACACATGAACATATGCATACGAATTGATTTCCAGTTATTCTTTCGATAAACCATGAATGACAATGCTTCGAATTAATTGTATTGCACTAATTAATTCCCAGATTTCCCTAAGTTCATTGAATTGAATGGATAACGCATCACAACCAAATTATTCTTATCAAGTTCCCTAACTATGGAAGACGCATGATAGAGATACATATTAAAGATCATTAAGCTCCATGGAAATCATAAACATTGACAAGGCATTCATAACTATGGAATACGCATGTTACTCTTGCCTAGGATTTACTTAACACAATTGTGACTAGCAATCTTTACTACTTGTGAATATAAGTTCCTAACGATTAGGTGAAATTCCCTTATATCCTAGCATCAAATTCATGCATGTAAACTAAGTAGGCCTCCTTAATCAACACACAAGAACAAGTTCTTCATAAAACAGATAAGTAAATCACATTCACAATTTATGAAACAATAACTGAAGGTAATCAATTCATATCAAACATATGTCCATGGCTTTGAATCCACCTCTAACTAAAACGAAATTAGTTCCACATGTTCAACATAATTGAAAAGCAAGTTAAATTAAACATGAAACGAAACAAGAGAAGAAAGAACTCCTCCTTCTCCAATGGAAGCCACGGCAAGGCTTTGTCTTCCCTTCTCTGCAGCAAAATATGGATTTCTGAATGTATATGGGGGTGGGTGGTCTGCGGCAACAACCAAGCTTTGTATATAAATGAATCACAAACCCTAGAGTAATCAGATTAGGGCTTGGACTTAGCATAAAACAAGGAATTAGGACTCTAGGTGCGGTAGAAAATATAGATTAGGCCTTAGGGTTCGGCAATCACTTTAGAAAAGGAATTGTGGTCCAATTAATGTGTGAAAAGGATTATAGAACCCAAATCCACAAGGAAAAGGCTTAATAAATCAGAATCCAAGAAGGAATGAGAGTGAAAACCCACGGCACAAAGGGATAAGGCAGGGAACCTTGCAAGGCAAGGAAAAGACCTTCTAGAAAGGAGGGAGGCGCCAGATTTTTAGGCTTCTAGAAAGAATGTGTTTCTGGCCAGATTTTGGGGTTTCTAGAAGAGTTTGGGGCGCCACTTTTATAGGACAAGGGATAGGACTTCTAGAAATCAGGTTTTAAGTCCCCTAAACTGAAGAAAACAGGTTAGGATAAGATTAGGATAAGATTGGATAAGGATTGGATAAGATAAGATAAGATAAGGTTGCTTTGGATAATGTTTTGGATAATTCTCCTTCTTTTGAGCTGATTCCTTATTTTCTTTATCTTTGACTTCTTTCTTCCATCTTCTTAGCTGATTTCAAGCCTTTATATCTTCAATTTTGTCCATCAACTTGCCTCCATGCTTGCACTACCCAATCTTGGCCCAAAAATGCTCTAAAATGCTCCAAATTGCTCCTTTTTGCCATCTTGACACTTTGAACCTACAAACACACGAAAATAGCTTAAAATACAAAATTAACTAAGAACTAACAACGTAAATGCATGAAAACAAGCTAACTAAGTCGCATAAATATGCTCCTATCAAGGGCCCTCTAACTAGCCTTTCACCCGTTTTAAATCACCAAACTCGTTTTTCTATAAATTTTTTTATGCAAAATTTCTGTTTTAAGTCTTAATTTCGTCAAAAACAATCCCCCTTTCATTTAAACTTGTTTTTAGAGTCAAAACTTGTTCTGTTTTAGTCTTTTGAGTCTTTTAAGTTGTATTTTCGTCAAAACCAATTGTTAGGTTTAGAATTGAGTCTTTCTCATTGTTTCTTGCTGTTTTGAGTGTTTTAAGTTAGTTTAGAGTCTATAGAGTCTAGTTTAGTGTTTTTGAGTCTTATTTGTGTTGATTAGCATCCCTAGTTAATCCCCGGTCTAGAACGATCCCTACTTACATCATTGCTACAATTGTCATCAATAGGGTTTAATTTGTGTGTCAAGTTAAATTTCACATCATTTAACTACTTGATTGATAACTTATTTGTGTATGTTTATTAAGAGTGGACACTTAGTTTGCATGCATGAATATGATGGTAGAGTATAAGGGAGTTTCACCTAATAGTTACAAACTTATATTCACAAGTAGTGGAGGTCGCTTATAAATGATCGCGTTAAATGAATTCTTGGCAGGAGTTTCATGCTCATCATAGTAACGAATGCCTCGTCAATACTTATAGTTTTCATGATGCTTAATGATCTTTGATTGTATCGTTATTGTGCTGTTCACGTAAAGGACTTTTGAAGAATGCTTTGAATTGTTGTATGCGCTTTGCCATCCAATTCAATAACTTAAGGAGAACATGAAGGTTAACTTAAGCGGACCTAATTAACCTGGGGTGTTGAGGTTCATGGTTTATTG
The DNA here is from genome assembly GCA_024362995.1 of Heteromeles arbutifolia. Classification (NCBI taxonomy): domain Eukaryota; kingdom Viridiplantae; phylum Streptophyta; class Magnoliopsida; order Rosales; family Rosaceae; genus Heteromeles; species Heteromeles arbutifolia. The sequence goes on from JANCRC010000022.1 coordinate 2,731,486, forward strand.
AAATAACAACTGAAAATTGGTTTATGTGTAAGTGTGTCATGTGTGGAGAAGAACCCTCTAGCTAGCCCATCATCCATAATTTATCCAAATTCGTCCAAAATCTGTTTTAGTTTACAATCTGTTTGTTTTGTTTTCAAATTCGCCAAAACCCAATCCCCCTTTAATTAAGTGTGTTAGATTAGTTAGAAGTGTGTTTAAATCTGTCCAAATTAGTGTTTTGAGTCTTACTAGTCTAGAATTCGTCCAAATCAGTCCCTAGTGTCTGTTTTGAGTCTTTTTGGTTGTTTTAAGCTGTTTTGAGTCTTTTAAGTTTGTTTTGAGTCTTGTGAGTCTTGTTAAGTGTTTTTAACTTTGTTTTTATGTTTTTGAGTCAGTTTAGAGGTTTTAGCAAGCCCTCCTAATCCCCAATCCAGAACGATCCCTACTTATACATATACAACAATTGTCAAAAGAGGGTTTAATTTGTGTGCTGTTTTACATCGCATCAATCTTATCCAAAACATTATCCTATCTTATCTTGACTTTCCTAATCTAAATACACAAAGGTTTCAGCTACAGAGAAGGAGTCCTAAACACTTTGGGATATTTAATTCCCAGCTAGAGAGGGATGCCGCACCTATTTCCTTATTCTAGAGGGATTTGGTCCATTTAATTCCCCAAAACTTGAAGGATTCTGATTTCTAGAAGGGTGAGGAGTCCAAAACCTACCTAAACACCTTCCTAGCCGTGACCTAGCCTTCCCCTATATATATATGATTGTGCCGCATAGATTGACTCTCTCTACACATCCCTTCGCATCTCTACCATTCTAAACACCTTCCACCACCCATTCACACCACCTTTGCCCATCCATAAACCTTACCAGCCATCTGTGCCGCAGCCTTGCAAGGAGGAAGGAGAGAAGGAGTAGCTTTGGAGCGTTGTGCACCCAATCTGGAGTGCTGGGCGTTCTTAGGTGTTTTCTACCTTATCTTTTCGATGTTTAAATTAGTTTTCCTTTGTTTTGCTATAATCATGAGAGGCTAAACTCGGTTTTAGCTAGAGGCTACTTTGAAACCATGATTTTGTGTGTGATATGACTTGATAAATTTCAGTTACAGATTCTTGAAGTATGAATGCAATTGGCTTAACTGTTTGAATTAGAACTTATTTCTGTTTGTTGGTTGAGGGTCGACACTTAATTGGCATGCATAAATTTGATGCTAGGATATAAGTAAGTTTCACATAATCGTTACAAACTTATGTTCACAAGTAGTAAAGGTTGCTGGAACAATCGTGTTAAGTTCAATTCTTAGTGTGAGTAACATGATGTCATAGTTATGAATGCCTAGTCAATGCTTATGATTCTCATGGAGCGTAATGATCTCTGATTGTGTCTCTATTATGATGTCATGTAGGGAAATTGATGAGAATAATTTGGTTGTAGATGAGTTGTCCGTCCAATTCAATGAAATTAGGAGAATCTGAGGGTTAATTAGTGATTGACACGGTTAATCTGGGGTATTGTCATTCGTAATTCATTGAAAACGTAACTGGAAGTCAAGTTATATGCATATAAATCATGCGTGGATAAGGAAATCTCTAGCTAGTTCACCATCCATCCTAAAAACCCAATTTCGTCTAAATCTGCCTAGTTTAAAGTCTTTGTTTGTTTTAGTTCAGTTTCACTCTAAAACCAATCCCCCTTCACTTGTTTGAGTCAAATTAGTTAGAATCTGTCTTAGTTTGTGTCTTTGTGTGTTTTGAGTCAAGTTTAGTTCAATTTTCGTCCAAAGTTGCGTCTAGTGTCTAGAATCTGTCCAATTAGTGTTTTTAAGCAGTTTTGAGTATTTTGAACCTGTTTTGAGTCTTACTAGTCTATTTAGAGTCTTTTGAGTCTTGTTTGCTTATTGGAGTCAGTTTGTGTTAGATTAGCAAGCCTTCCTAATCCTCGGTCCAGAATGATCCCTACTTGCGTTTATACTACAATTGATAACAAGAGGGTTTAATTTGTGTGCTCAACTCCAATCACATCAGGTCTCTTTGTCCAAGGCCTTTATATTGTTGTGCATTCAACGCTCGGTTGGCAATTAGTATCTTTGCAGCCATTGGTGTTTTGTCAACTAATGCACCTCCCGCTGAAGCATCTAGCATTTGTCGCTCAATTGGAAGAAGTCCTTCATAGAAGTATTGAAGTAAAAGTTCTTCTTTCATTTGATGTTGAGCACATGAGGCGACAAGAGCCTTAAAACACTCATAGTATGTTGGAAAGGACTCTCCTTGGCTTTGTTGAATGCCACTAGTTTTCTTCCTCAAGAGAATGACTCTCGAAGTGGGGAAGAACTTCTCTAAAAACGCCCTCTTCATGCTTTCCCAAGAAATGACCGTTCCGGGTGCTAATTCATAAAGCCAATCTTTAGCCTTTTCCAAAAGAAACAATGGAAAGGCCTTCATCATCGAAATGTTCCCATCGACATTAATGGGTGTCATGCTCGAACAAACCACTTCGAACTCCTTAAGATGCTTGTTTGGATCTTCCATGGACAGCCCATGGTCTTTGGGAATGTGATGCAACAAGCTCAATTTCAATTCGAGCTCATTGGTTTTGCCTTGAGCAGCCGTAGGGTATTGAATGCAAAGGGGCATTGGCCAACCCCGAGGCCGAGAGTTCTTTGATTGTACGAATGTCCGCTGCCATGACTTCTTCTTCTTGATAGGAGCATATTTATATCACTTAGTTAGCTTGTTTCCTTGCATTTATGTTGTTAGTTCTGAGTTATTTATGTATTTTAAGCTATTTTCGTGTGTTTGTAGGTCTAAAGTGCAAAGTAAGCAAGAAAGTGCATTTTGGAGCAGTTTTGGGCACTAGATGGATTGCACATGCTTGGAGCTAAGTGGATGGACGAAATTGAAGACCAAAGAAGGCTAGGAATGAATAAAGAGATGGAAGAAATGGATTCAAGACAAATGAAGAAGGAAGAGTTCAGAATTGGAAGCCAAAGTTTCTAAAGTTGGAAGTTTCTATTCTTGGAGGTTTCCATTCTTGAATGTTTCTATTTTTGGCTTGGAAGTTTTCTAGTCCTTCCTCACCTATGTTCCAGCCACAAGGGACTTCCTAAATAATTTAGGACACTTAAATATAGGGTTCTGGAAGTCCTAAATCTGTCCTAACCCTATGCCGCACCTCCTAAAGCACTTTCCCTTTCTTGTCAAGCCAAATCTGCAAGGGAAACACACATTCCTGTTTTGTTTCAATTCTTGCCGCCCAAGGAACTTTTTCCTTGCCTATTTTCTGTCATAAAAACACCTTCCCCTTTAGTACCTAGCCTTGCCGCACAAGGGGAGGCCTCTCTTTTGATGTGAAAATTACTTGACACTCAAATTAAAACCCTATCGACGTAGTATATGAAAGTAGGGATCGTTTTAGGCAGGGGATTCGAAAGGATGCTAATCTACACAAGTTAAACTCTAAAACACTAAACTAGACTCCAGACAACTCAAGTCTGACCAAATTGACTCAAAACAGCAAAACTAATTTAAACAGACTCAAAACAGGTACTAGGAAGTGAATTGGATGAATTTTAGACTAATAAGACTCAAAACACTAAAAGACAGATTTGGACGAATTTGACAAAACTAAAACACAAATAAGAACTGAGGGGGTTTTTAGACGAATTTATCAAAACTAAGAAGAATTCAGCAAACAAAGTAAATTAAAGAGAGGTGAAGGTGAATTCAGGGGTGAAAAACTAGTTAGAGGGTCCTTCTCCACACATGAACATATGCATACGAATTGATTTCCAGTTATTCTTTCGATAAACCATGAATGACAATGCTCCGAATTAATTGTATTGCACTAATCAATTCTCGGATTTCCCTAAGTTCATTGAATTGAATGGATAATGCATTGCAACCAAATTATTCTTATCAAGTTCCCTAACTATGGAATACGCATGATAGAGACACATATCAAAAAGCATTAAGTTCCATGGAAATCATAAACATTGACAAGGCATTCATAACTATGAACTGCATGTTACTTTTGCCTAGGATTTGCTTAACATGATTGTGACTAGCAACCTTTACTACTTGTGAATATAAGTTCATAACGATTAGGTGAAATTCCCTTATATCCTAGCATCAAATTCATGCATGTAAACTAAGTATGCATCCTTAATCAACACACAAGAACAAGTTCTTACTAAAACAGATAAGTAAACCACATCCACAATTTATGAAACAATAACTGGAGGTAATCAATTCATACTAAACATATGTCCATGGCTTTGAATCCACCTCTAACTAAAACGAAATTAGTTCCACATGTTCAACATAATTGAAAACCAAATTAAATTAAACATGGAAACAGAAACAAGAGAAGAAAGAACTCCAAGAACTCCAATGGTTGCAGGTAGGCTTGCAACACACTCCTCCTTCTCCAATGGAAGCCACGGCAAGGCCTTGTCTTCTCTCCTCTGCGGCAAGGTATGAATTTCTGAAGGTGTGGTGGTGTAGAACGAATTGTGATGTGTATATGGGGTGGGTGGTCTGCGGCAACCCTCTAAATCTGTGTATAAATACATCATTAACCCTAGGGTAATTAGATTAGGGCTTGGACTTAGCATAAGCAAGGGATTACGGCCCTAGGTGCGGCAGAATTTGTGAATCCATTAAGAAAAAGGATTATGGCCCAATTGATTTCTGAAAAGGATTTGTAGAACCCAAATCCACAAGGAAAAAGGCCTAACAAATCAGAATCCAAGAGGGAAAGGGATAAGGGATGCACGGCTGAGAGGATAAGGCAAGGAATGCCTTGCAAGGCAAGGAAAAAGCCTTCTAGAAAGGAGGCAGGCGCCACTTTTGTAGGACAAAGGATAGGACTTCTAGAAATCAGGTTTTAAGTCTCCTAAACTGAAATTAAATCTCTTTTGTAGCTAAAAGCAAGGTAAGATAAGATTAGGATAGGATAAGATAAGGTTTGGATAAGATAAGGTAGTTTGGATAATGTTTTGGATAATTCCCCTTCATTATAGCTGATTCCTTATCTTCTTTATCTTTGACTTATTTCCTCCCTCTTTTTAGCTGATTTCAAGCCTTTGTATCTTCAATTTCGTCCATCAACTTGCCTCCATGCTTGCACTACCCAATCTTGGCCCAAAAATGCTCTAAAATGCTCCAAATTGCTTCTTTTTGCCATCTTGACACTTAGAACCTACAAACACACGAAAATAGCTTAAAATACAAAATTAACTAAGAACTAACAACATAAATGCATGAAAACAAGCTAACTAAGTCGCATAAATATGCTCCTATCAAATTCCCCCACACTTAGCTTTTGCTAGTCCTCAAGCAAAACGAAACAAAACAAACAAACCAAACACCAAACACACTAAACCTTCCAACGTTCACCTCAAGGATTTCCAACACACATGACATATTCAAGATCATCATAACCATAGATTTTAGTCATCCCCACCCTTTAGTACATACTTAACCATAGTCACCATTCATTAGCTCGCATTTAACCAATTAAAACAATGTTTTGAATGTAGTAACATGCCTTAGAGAATTCACTCAATTCCTCACAAGGTATACACTCTATTTTCACACAGAATTTCTAACCACACTCCCTATTCTAGGTATATGTGAGAAGATTGATGTAATCATGAAAACGAACACTCACATATGTTTATAACAAAGAAAGCAATTTCTGGAGTTAATAAGCATGTTTAGATATGATCTCATGAATGGAATGCTACTACTTAGATGCGAGAACCAGAGACACCATATGCTCATACCAATCCCAAACTCCACATATTGAAACACACAACACTCAAGATTGAAGTATAGGGTTGTAACGGGGCTAGGGGTATTGGCTAACAAAGAAAGGTAAGGAAAACAAACGTTCTTAAAGAAATAGTGAGCAAAGTAATGAATATGACACTTAGAACTCCCTTTTGAAACGCAGCCACGAACTTTGATATGTAAAGGGAAGATCACACATGCTTAGGGCCGATTTCAACTTTTTTGGACCCTTTCTTCAACAACCAACACTTGTGAGCTTAATCTCACTTATTTTGAACACTTTTCACACTTTTTTCACATACTTTTCTTTTTCTTTTCTTTTCCTCATGAATTTTTTCTTTTTTTTTTCTTTTTCTTTCCCACCCGTGCCTCTTTGTTACTTTGGCACACATGAACGTACAACTTCCCCCACACTTAAATCAAACATTATACTCAATGTTTCAAACATAAACTCACACAAAAGCAAGCAGAGAACACAACTAACACACATTATGGCAAAACAAAAGCAATAAAGAGAGAGAGTAGAGGAGCGTAAATCTGGTTTTGGAGCTAGAATTCCATTGTTCTCTGGTTTGAACACATGGGTTGCCTTTCAAGAAGCGCTTGCTGTAACGTCTTCCAGCCGGACGGTACCTCCATTTATGCTGCAATAGGGCCAACGGCATGGAGGGGTACATCCTTCACAACCTACTCCTCAAAAGTCTCGTAATATGGCTTCAACTGATGTCCATTCACTTTAAACTCTTGTTCCGTCTTCAAACTTTGAATTTGGACTGCACCATGAGAAAAAACATTAGTAACAACAAAAGGACCAATCCACTTAGAACGTAAGTTAGCCGGAAACAACCGAAGGCGAGAATTAAAAAGTAACACTTTCTGCCCCACAGAGAACGTTTTGCCACGAATCATCTTGTCATGGGCAGCCTTTGTTTTCACCTTGTAAATGTGAGCGTTCTCATAAGCTTCATTCCTTATCTCTTCAAGCTCATTCAATTGAAGCTTCCTATGAATTCCAGCGGCATCAGTGTCCATATTGAATGTCTTAACAGCCCAATGTGCCAGATGCTCTAACTCAACGGGAAGGTGACATGGTTTCCCATAAATGAGCCGAAATGGGGACATCCCAATTGGTGTTTTGTAGGCGGTACGATACGCCCACAATGCATCATTCAAACGCAAGCTCCAATCCTTCCGAGTTGGTCCAACTGTCTTCTCCAAAATCTGCTTGATTTCCCTATTAGAAACCTCGGCTTGCCCACGTGTTTGAGGATGATAAGGTGTTGAAACCTTATGCGTGACATTGTACTTCTTGAGCAGCGCCTCAATGGTTCGATTGCAAAAATGGGAACCCCCATCACTGATTAGTACTCTTGGCATTCCAAACCTTGCGAATATGTTAGTTTTAACGAAATCTTGAAGGACAGCAGCTGCTCATCTGGGAATGTCTCTTGGATAGGCACGGCATCCTCCTCATACACCATACGGCTCAAGTGGTCAGCCACCACGTTTTCACTCCCTTTCTTATCCCGGATTTCAATATCGAACTCTTGGAGAAGAAGCATCCAGCGAATGAGTCTTGGTTTGGCCTCTTTCTTGGTGAACAAATACTTCAAAGCTGCATGGTCAGTGTAAATAATAACTTTAGTACCATGTAAATAAGAACGAAACTTATCTAAAGCAAACACAACAGCAAGAAGTTCTTTTTCAGTGGTGGAGTAGTTCAATTGCGCATCATTCAAGGTCCGGGATGTATAATAGATGACATGGGGTTTCTTGTCCTTTCTTTGTCCCAAGACAGCTCCTAATGCATAATCTGAAGCATCACACATAAGCTTGAAAGGAAGGCTCCAATCTGGTGGAACTATGATAGGGGCCGAAGTTATCATCTCTTTGAGGTGTTTGAACGCCTTCTCACATTCCTCATCAAACACAAAAGCCACATCTTTCCGGAGGAGACGGCAAAGGGGGTTGGAAACCTTTGAAAAATCCTTGATGAATCACCTATAGAATCCTGCATGTCCCAAAAAAGAACGAACCTCTCTAACCGAAGTAGGAGAGGGTAAGTAACGCACAAGATCTATTTTCGATTTATCAACCTCGATTCCCCTTTCTGAAATGATATGACCTAAAACTATGCCTTGTTTGACCATAAAGTGACATTTTTCCCAATTCAAAACAAGGTTAGTTTCAATGCAACGTTCTAGAATCAAAGTGAGATTATCTAAACACCCATCAAACGAATAACCAAAAACACTAAAATCATCCATGAATACCTCAATAATCTTCTCTACAAAATCTGAAAAAATACTTACCATGCATCTTTGAAAGGTAGCAGGTGCAATGCACAAATCGAATGGCATGAGACAATAGGCAAAGGTACCAAAGGGGCACGTGAAAGTGGTCTTTTCTTGGTCATCCAGAGCTATGACAATCTGATTATATCCAAAATAACCATCAAGAAAACAATAAAAAGAATGACCGGCTAACCTTTCAAGCATTTGATCAATGAACGACAAAGGGAAGTGGTCCTTCCTCGTGGTGGCATTTAGCTTCCTATAGTCAATGCACACTCTCCAACTTGTTTGGACACGTGTGGGCACAAGTTCATTTTCTGCATTCTTCACCACAGTGACCCTAGATTTCTTTGGAACACATTGAATCGGTGAAACCAGGGCTATCCGAGATTGGATAAATCACTCCACAATCAAGAAGCTTGATAATCTCCTTCTTCACAACTTCCATCATTGGAGGGTTGAGTCGGCGTTGAGCTTCTCGAGTTGGTTTAGCCCCCTCCTCTAGAAGTATACGATGCATGCATGTTGTCGGGCTAATTCCATTAATGTCGGCCAAGGTCCATCCGATGGCTGTTTTATGCTCTTTCAACACTCGAATCAACTTTTCCTCCTCCATTGCCATGAGTGATGAGGAGACAATGATGGGTAACGTGTCGTTATCTCCCAAAAAGATGTACTTTAAATGGTCCGGCAATGGTTTAAGCTCAAGTACGGGTGCTGAATCACTCAGGGTAACAACTTATTAGTAGAAATGGGAATTGAAATTGGTTTTGAAGGCTTACCACGGTGCTGAGGTAGTGACTCAAGGGCAGCAACCATCTCGGCCTCTTCTTCACTTCTAGGCACGGCAATATTGGGTTTTTGCCCAATTCCTTGTGCAATTGTTGTTTCAAGGGGATCCCTCTCCAAGGAATGAAGATAATCCTACGCCAAATCATCGAATATATCAATAGAAAAACAAGAATGATCTTCTTTAGGAAATTTATATAGTTTTAGAAAGATTGAAATCAATAACTTCCCCATCAAATTCCATTGTTAAAGTCCCTTTGAACACATCGATCTTGGTGCGGGCTGTTTTCATGAAAGGTCTCCCAAGGAGGATCGGCAATGGGGTAGAATGGGGTGAATCCTCCATGTCAAGCACGTAAAAGTCCGCTGGAAAGATCAAATTGCCAACCTGCACCAAAACATCTTCCAAAACTCTTTTTGGATATGCATTAGAACGATCGGCTAATTGAATTATAACACCATTGTTTTTAAGCTCGCCTAAGTTCATAGATGCATAGATAGAGTATGGCATGACATTAATTGAAGCTCCTATGTCTAACATGGCATGTTCAAACTTAGTGTTTCCAATAACGCAACGAATTGTAAAACTACCCGGATCTTTGCATTTAGGGGGGGTAATTTCCTTTGCAACACCGTAGAAACATTCTCACTTACTTGAACCACTTCTTTGTTAGAAATCCTTCTCCTTTTTGTACAAAGCTCTTTCAAAAACTTAGCATACCTTGGGACTTGCTTTATTGCATCAAGGAGTGGGATATTGACTTGAACTTTCCGGAATGTCTCTAGAATGTCCTTTTCAGTATCTTTTTTCTTTGACTGCCTAAACCTGCCAGGAAAGGGCGCAATCAGTGGAGTAGAACTAGAAGAATTCGAATTGGAACCTACCTTGATGGTTGGGGACGGTTTAGAAGTAGGAAGTGGTTGCGGCAAGGGTTGTGCATCCATTGCCGTGAGTTTGGCTGGTCGTTCCTCCTCTATTTGCAGCTTCTTGTCCTCTGCTTGACTTGATTTAGATATTTTTGGATCAGTTCCAACCTGCTTACCACTTCTCAACATGATTGCTTTGGCGGTTTCAAATCCTCCTTTAGGATTAACAACGGTTGAACTAGGCAATCTGCCTTGTTCTCTGAATTGGCCCATGAATTCAGCCATTTGCCCCATTTGTTTCTTCAATTCGTCCACCTCTTTAACTTTATTTTTTATGCTTTGCACTTCCTGCGTCAAAGAGGTTAGTACTTGAAGAATTTTATCATTATCTAACGATGAACCTGAATTGGTTTGGGCCGAAATTGGTTAAGGTTATGTGGCTGCATATGGCCTTGGAAACATTCCAGGGGGCTGTCTAAATCCACTTTGTTGCTGTGCTTGTTGAAAGTCCCTCCACTTAAAGTTTGGATTATCTCTCCATCCCGGATTGTATGTATTTGAGTATGGGTCATTTCTTTGCTGGTTTTGGCCTTGAAATCCCACGGCATGGGCAGTTTCCCACCTCCCATTCTCAATCAACTGAGGGCATTGATCGTTGAGATGTCCCTGCATAGAACACACTCCACAAACTGCTGCACCTTGCACTTTGGTTCCATCAACAACCTGTGACAAAAGAAGAGTGAGATTAGCCATTTGAGATTGCAATTCTGAAATTGCACTTACCTCATTCACATGTTGTTATGGCCCTTCTCTCTGTCCAACTCCTTCATATTGTTGCGCATTCAAGGCTCGATTTGCAATTAGAGTCTTGGCAGCCACTGGAGTTTTGTCAACCAAAGCTCCTCCCGCTGCTGAAGCATCGAGCATTTGTCTCTCAATTGGAAGAAGTCCTTCATAGAAATACTGAAGGAGAAGCTCTTCATTCATTTGGTGTTGTGGACAAGAAGCAACAAGCGCCTTGAAACGCTCATAATAGGCTGGAAATGATTCTCCTTGGTTTTGTTGAATGCCACTAATCCTTTTCCTCAAGAGAATTACTCTTGAAGTTGGGAAAAATTTCTCTAAGAATGCGCGCTTCATGTTTTCCCAAGAAGTAACGGTTCCAGGTGCTAGTTCGTAGAGCCAATCCTTAGCCTTTTCCAAAAGAGAAAATGGAAAGGCTTTCATCTTCAATATACTTCCATCGACATTGACAGGAGTCATGCTTGAACAAACCACTTCAAATTCCTTCAAGTGCTTGTTTGGATCTTCCATGGACAACCCGTGGAATTTGGGAATATGGTGCAACAAGCTAGACTTCAATTCGAATTCATCAGTTTTGCCCTCGACTGCCCTAGGATATTGAATGCACAAAGGGGTTGCATTGTCCAATCCCGAGGCTGAAAGTTCTTTGATCATTCGATTATCTGCAGCCATATCTTTCTCCTCTTCCGAATCCTCTTCAATTTCAACTTCAGATTCAGAATTAAAACGCGAACTAAGTAGATCAGGTTCTGGGTGCTTCCTCTTCCTTCTCAAATCTCGTTCAAAATCGCCGTTAAAATCTAAGATATGTGCGTGAACGGGTTGAGAACTTCGAGTCATGCACTAGTACCTACAACAAAGAAAACAAAACACTCAGAAAACAAAGCAAAACAAAAACAAAAATAAACTAAGACACACGGCAGAAAATAGGGAGATTAGCAAGTTTGCTAATCCCCGGCAACGGCGCCAAAATTTGATGTGAAAATTACTTGACACTCAAATTAAAACCCTATCGACGTAGTATATGAAAGTAGGGATCGTTTTAGGCCGGGGATTAGAAGGGATGCTAATCTACACAAGTTAAACTCTAAAACACTAAACTAGACTCTAGACAACTCAAATCTGACCAAATTGACTCAAAACAGCAAAACTAATTTAAACAGACTCAAAACAGGTACTAGGAAGTGAATTGGATGAATTTTAGACTAATAAGACTCAAAACACTAAAAGGAGACAGATTTGGACGAATTTGACAAAACTAAAACACAAATAAGAACTGAAGGGGTTTTTAGACGAATTTATCAAAACTAAAAAGAATTCAGCAAACAAAGTAAATTAAAGAGAGGTGAAGGTGAATTCAGGGGTGAAAAACTAGTTAGAGGGTTCTTCTCCACACATGAACATATGCATACGAATTGATTTCCAGTTATTCTTTCGATAAACCATGAATGACAATGCTCCGAATTAATTGTATTGCACTAATCAATTCTCAAATTTCCTTAAGTTCATTGAATTGAATGGATAACGCATTGCAACCAAATTATTCTTATCAAGTTCCCTAACTATGGTATACGCATGATAGAGACACATATCAAAGATCATTAAGTTCCATGGAAATCATAAACATTGACAGGGCATTCATAACTATAAACTGCATGTTACTTTTGCCTAGGATTTGCTTAACATGATTGTGACTAGCCACCTTTACTACTTGTGAATATAAGTTCTGTCACATCCCGGCCCGGGGCGGATCACTTCCCAGGCCCGCTCCACCACCGTAGCACGATATTGTCTGCTTTGGGCTTACCATTCCCTCACGGTTTTGTTTCTGGGAACTCACGAGCAACTTCCCAGTGGGTCACCCATTAGATGGCATGCTTATGCAAGAGAACAATAATTGGTATCAGAGCCAATCCCTGGCCGGAAGTGTGCCGACGAGGACGTCGGGGCCCTAAAGGGGGTGGATTGTAAAATCCCACATCGCCCAGGGGAGTGATCCTTAAATGTATATTCTCATCCCTACCTAGCACGAGGCCTTTTGGGAGCTCACTGGCTTCGGGTTCCGTAGGAACTCCGAAGTTAAGTGAGAAGGGGGCCAGAGCACTCCCATGATGGGTAACCCACTGGGAAGTTGCTCGTGAGTTCCCAGAAACAAAACTGTGAGGGAATGGTAAGCCCAAAGCGGACAATATCGTGCTACAGTGGTGGAGTGGGCCCTGGAAGTGGTCTGCCCCGGGCCGGGATGTGACAAGTTCATAACGATTAGGTGAAATTTCCTTATATCCTAGCATCAAATTCATGCATGTAAACTAAGTATGCATCCTTAATCAACACACAAGAACAAGTTCTTACTAAAACAGATAAGTAAACCACATCCACAATTTATGAAACAATAACTGGAGGTAATCAATTCATACTAAACATATGTCCATTGCTTCGAATCCACCTCTAACTAAAACGAAATTAGTTCCACATGTTCAACATAATTGAAAACCAAATTAAATTAAACAGGGAAACAGAAACAAGAGAAGAAAGAACTCCAAGAACTCCAATGGTTGCAGGTAGGCTTGCAGCACACTTCTCCTTCTCCAATGGAAGCCACGGCAAGGCCTTGTCTTCTCTCCTCTGCGGCAAGGTATGAATTTCTGAAGGTGTGGTGGTGTAGAACGAATTGTGATGTGTATATGGGGTGGGTGGTCTGCGGCAACCCTCTAAATCTGTGTATAAATACATCACAAACCCTAGGGTAATCAGATTAGAGCTTGGACTTAGCATAAGCAAGGGATTAGGGCCCTAGGTGCGGCAGAATTTGTGAATCCATTAAGAAAAAGGATTATGGCCCAATTAATTTCTGAAAAGGATTTGTAGAACCCAAATCCACAAGGAAAAAGGCCTAACAAATCAGAATCCAAGAGGGAAAGGGATAAGGGTTGCACGGCTGAGAGGATAAGGCAAGGAATGCCTTGCAAGGCAACAAGGCAAGGAAAAAGCCTTCTAGAAAGGAGGCAGGCGCCACTTTTGTAGGACAAGGGATAGGACTTCTAGAAATCAGGTTTGAAGTCTCCTAAACTGAAATTAAATCTCTTTTGTAGCTGAAAGCAAGGTAAGATAAGATTAGGATAGGATAAGATAAGGTTTGGATAAGATAAGGTAGTTTGGATAATGTTTTGGATAATTCCCCTTCTTTATAGCTGATTGCTTATCTTCTTTATCTTTGACTTCTTTCCTCCCTCTTTTTAGCTGATTTCAAGCCTTTGTATCTTCAATTTCGTCCATCAACCTGCCTCCATGCTTGCACTACCTAATCTTGGCCCAAAAATGCTCTAGAATGCTCCAAATTGCTTCGTTTTGCCATCTTGACAGTTAGAACCTACAAACACACGAAAATAGCTTAAAATACAAAATTAACTAAGAACTAACAACATAAATGCATGAAAACAAGCTAACTAAGTCGCATAAATATGCTCCTATCATCTTTCCTATTTTCTGACCTTTAAACACATTCCTCTTTTCTCCTACACAATTCTGCCGAATTTCACATTCCTATTTCTCTTTAAAATCTGAATCTTTCTTACCTATTCAATTGTGAGACAAATTAGCTAAGTTATGAACCTTTCCTATTATTTTCTGATTGCCTTTGAATCCTAGCCCTATAAATAAAGCCATCTGCACCATTTAGTCTCTCTCTCCCTTTCTACATAATTCCTGATACATTCCATTCACCTGCTCACCTATTCATCTCCTACCACCCTTCCATATTCTCTAAACCTCTCTAAATTTCCATCCCTTCATCCAATTCACCCAGCCACACCATATTCACCCATTCACGCCAGAAATCAATCCCCATTCTCTGCCGCATCCATCCTTCACCAATCTCCATAGTTTCTGACCTTATTCACCCCTTGTCGCACCATACACCCATCCTAACAATAAACCCAGCCTTCTACACCATTCATAACCCCCAAAACTCACCACCAAACCTTGTGCCGCAGCAAAGAGGAAGGAGGAGAGCCCTTGGACGTGCTTGCCATTCGAGTTAGGATTGCTGGAACGTTTTAGGTGTAATCTTTCTTTTGCTTTCAATGTTTCAGTTCAATAATCTTTGTTTTGTGAGTATGAGGAACTAAACCCCTCTTAGCTAGGGGGAAATTCGAAACCATGGTTATACTTGCAATATGATTTGATTACATCCAGTTGTGATTCATAAGTTGTGAATTCAATTTACTTATCCGTTTGAATTAAAACTGATTTGTGTGTGTTGGTTGAGAGTGCACGCTTAATTTTTATGAATAAATCTGATGCTGGGATATAAGGGAGTTTCACCTAATCGTTACGAACTTATATTCATAAGTAGTGGAGGTTGCTAGTCACAATCGCGTTAAGTAAATTCTTGGCATAAGTTTCATGCAATTCATAGTTACAAGTGCCTCGTCAATGCTTATGATTTTCATATAACTTAATGATCTTTGCTCGTATCTCTATTCTGCAATTCATGTAGCGAACTTGTGGAGAATCCTTTGGGGTTGTTGTATGCAATCATCCAATTCAATGAAATTAGGAAAATCTGCGGGTTAATTAGTGCAATTCACAGTTAATATGGGGCGTTGAGCATTCATGGTTTATTGAAGAGCAACTGATAGGAGCATATTTATGCGACTTAGTTAGCTTGTTTTCATGCATTTATGTTGTTAGTTCTTAGTTAATTTTGTATTTTAAGCTATTTTCGTGTGTTTGTAGGTTCTAAGTGTCAAGATGGCAAAAAGATGCATTTTGGAGCATTTTAGAGCAAATCTGGGCTTGGAATGGATAGCACAAGCAGTGGGCAAGAAGATGGACGAATTTGGAGTCTAAATGGAGTTAGGAATATTTTTCAAGGTTGGAGAAATATATTCAAATCATTGAAGATAAGGAATCAGCTCAAAAGAAGGAGAATTAAAAGCGAACATTATCCAAACTACCTTATCTTATCCAAACCTTATCTTATCCTACCTTGTTTTCAGCTACCAAAGAGATTTAAATTCAGTTTAGGAGACTTAAAACCTGATTTCTAGAAGTCTATCCCTTGTCCTATAAATCTGGCGCCTCCCTCATCTCTAGAAGGTTTTTCCTTGCCTTGCAAGGCATTCCCTGCCTTATCCCTCTATGCCGTGCATCCCTTATCCCTTTCCCTCTTGGATTCTAATTTGTTAGGCCTTTTTCCTTGTGGATTTAGGTTCTACAAATCCTTTTCAGAAATTAATTGGGCCATAATCCTTTTTCCTAAGGGATTCACACATTCTGCCGCACCTAGGGTCCTAATCCCTTGCATATGCTGAGTCCAAGTCCTAATCTGATTACCCTAGGGTTTGTGGTGCCTATATATACAGAATTAGAGAGTTGCCGGAGGACACACCACCCCATATACACTCCATAATTCGTTCTACACCACCACACCTTCAGACATTCATATTTTGCCACAGAGGAGAAGAGATAAGGCCTTGCTGTGGCTTCCATTGGAGAAGAAGGGTTGTGCCGCAGCCTACCTGCAACCATTGGAGTCCTTGGAGTTCTTTCTTCTCTTGTTTCTGCTCCCATGTTTAATTTAGTTTGCTTTTCAATTATGTTGAACATGTGGAACTAATTTCGTTTTAGTTAGAGGTGGATTCAAAGCCATGGACATATGTTTAGTATGAATTGATTACCTCCAGTTATTGTTTCATAAATTGTGGATGTGGTTTACTTATCTGTTTTATTAAGAACTTGTTCTTGTGTGTTGATTAAGGATGCATACTTAGTTTACATGCATGAATTTGATGCTAGGATATAAGAGAATTTCACCTAATCGTTATGAACTTATATTCTGATGCAAAATATATAAGCACACAAATTAACCCTCTTTTTATCAATTGTAGCAAAGTATGTAAGTAGGGATCGTTCTAGGCCGGGGATTAGGAGGGATTGCTAAATCACTTGAAAACTGACTCAAAAACTTAAAACAAAGTTAAAACACTAAATTAGACTCAAAGAATGCAAAACTATACTCTAAAACACTAAAACAAACTAAAAGACTCAAAACAGCAAACAAACGCTCAAAACTGCCTTAAAACCACTTTCTGGGCAGTTTTGAGCACTAGGGAAGATTTTGGACAAAAACAGTTTATAACTTGACTCAAGACATTTAAAAACACAAAATAAATTGATTTCTAACTAATTTGACACTTCAAAATAAAGGGGGAATTGGTTTTGACGAAATTGAAAACAAAACATAAACTTTGTAAAACAAAACAAATTGTAAAACGAAATTGGTTTAAATGAATGGATGGAAGGCTAGCTAAGGGGTTCTTCTCCACACATGTCATACTTGCATACAAAACGATTTCTAATTGCAATTCAATAAACCACGAATTCTCAACACTCCAAGTTAATTAGGTCCGCTTAAATTAACTCTCAGATTTCCCTTATGTCAATGAATTGGATGGAAACTGCGCATCACAATCAAATTATTCTTCAAGAGTTCTCTATATGAAAGCGCATACTAGAGATATGATGTGAGAATTACTTGACACACAAATTAAACCCTATGGATGACAATTGTAGTAAAGATGCAAGTAGGGATCGTTCTAAACCGGGGATTAACTAGGGATGCTAATCAACACAAATAAGACTCAAAAACGTAAAAACAAAGTTTAAAACACTAAACTAGACTCAAAGAATGCAAGACTAAATTCTAAAACACTAAAACAACTCAAAAGACTCAAAACAGCACAAAAACACTCAAAACTGCCTAAAAACACAAACTGGGCAGTTTTGAACTCTAACACTACTTTGGACGAAAATAGACTTTAACTTGACTCAAGACACTTAAAAACACAAATCAAAACAGATTTTAACTAATATGACTCAACAAGTAAAGGGGGGTTTGTTTTTGAACGAATTTGAAAACAAAACAAGAAACTTAAAGTACTTAATGAAATCTGCACGAAATTGGGGACTTAGATGGGTGAATGGCTAGTTAGAGGGATCCTTATCCACACATAAACATATGCATACAACTTGATTCCCAGTTACTCTTTCGATAAACTATGAATGACAATGTTCCAAATTAATTGTATTGAACTAATTAATTCTCAGATTTCCCTAAGTTCATTGAATTGAATGGATAACGCATCACAACCAAATTATTCTTATCAAGTTCCCTAACTATGGAATACGCATGATAGAGATACATATCAAAGATCATTAAGTTCCATGGAAATCATAAACATTGACAAGGCATTCATAACTATGGAATACGCATGTTACTCCTGCCTAGGGTTTACTTAACACAATTGTGACTAGCAACCTTTACTACTTGTGAATATAAGTTCATAACGATTAGGTGAAATTCCCTTATATTCTAGCATCAAATTCATGCATGCAAATCAAGTGTCGACCCCCAACCCACACACATAAACAAGTTCTTAATAAGCACAGAAAAGTAAACCACATTCATACTTTATGAAATCGTAACTGGAGTGAATCAAATCATAAGAAACATATATTCATGGCTTCAAATTCCCCCTCTAACTAATAGGGGTTTAGTTCCTCATGACAGCAGTTAAACAAAGAAAACTAAATTGAAACATTGAAAACAAGGATAGACAACACCTAAGAACGCTCCAGCAGTAGTCACGACTTAGAGTGGCACCTTCTCCTTCCTTGAATAGCTGCGGCACAAGAGGGGTTTTCTGGGTTTGTGTGGATGATATGGCACGGCAGGGAGTGGTGGATGATTTCTGGCGTGAATGGTTGTGTATGGAGGGTGGTGTGCACGGCAAAGGGTGTTTTAATATATATAGGCACCAAAAACCCTAAGTGAATCAGATTGGGACTTCTAGAAAACCAAATCCATCCAGAAATAGGCTCAAAACAATCAGATTTCCAATGGGAAAGGGCCTAAGGTGCGGCACAGTAGGATAAGGTGGGATAAGGCTTCTAGAAAGCCTTGCAAGGCAAGGAAATCAGATATTCTAGAAGGCTAGGTGCGGCATGGAGGAGATAAGGTTTTTATGTCTCCTAAACTGAAATTAAAACCCTCATTGTACCAGAAATTGAATTAGAAAAGGATTAGGATAGGATAAGGTTTGTTAAGATAAGATAAGGATTGGATAAGATAAGATAAGATAAGGTTGTTTGGATAATGTTTTGGATAATCCTCCTTCTTTTGAGCTGATTCCTTATCTTCAATGATTTGAATTTATTTCTCCAACCTTGAAACATAATCCCAACTCCATTTGAACTCCAAATTCGTCCATCTTCATGCCCATTGCTTGTGCTATCCATTCCAAGCCCAGATTTGCTCTAAAATGCTCCAAATTGCATCTTTTTGCCAACTTTGCTTCTTGGACCTAAAAACACACGAAAATGACTTTAAACACTATACTAAGCAACAAATAGCTAAGCAAATGCAAGGAAACACACTAACTAAATAGCATAAATATGCTCCTATCAAATTCCCCCACACTTAGCTTTTGCTAGTCCTCAAGCAAAACAAAACAAACAAAACATAACCTAAACCTTCCAACATTCACCTCAGGGATCTTCAATGATACATAACATGCCAAAGATCATTACTCCCACAGATTTTAGTTATCCCTACCCTTGAGCACATACTTAATCAAAGTTACCACACATTAGCTCGCATTTAATCAATTAAACAACATTTTGAATGTAGTAACATGCCTTAGAGAATCCCTCAATTCCTTACTAGATATGCACTCAATCACACAGATTTTCTGACTACACTCCCTACACTAGTTATATGTGAGAAGATTGATGTAAATATGAAAACTAATACTCACATATATGTATAACAAGAAAAGTAATTTCTGGAATGCATGTATAGATATGATCTCATGAACGGAATGCTACTACTTAGATGCGAGAACCAGGGATACCATATGATCATACCAATCCCAAACTCCACATATTGAAACACACAACACTCAAGATTGAAGTCAAGGGTTATAACGGGGCTAGGGGGTATTTGGCTAACAAAGAAAGGTAAGGAAAACAAACATTCTTAAAGCAATAGCAAGCAAAGCAATGAATATGACTCTTAGAACTCCCTTTCTTGAATGCAGCCGTACACTTTGAACACAAAGGGGAAGATTACACATATTTTAGGGCCGAATTCAACTTTTTGGACCCCTTCTTCAACAACCAACACTTGTGAGCTTCAATCTCACTTATTTTGAAAACTTTTCATACTTTTTCACAACTTTTCTTTTTTTCTTTTCTTTTTCACACGAATTTTCCTCTTTTTTTTTTTTTTTTCTCTTTTTCTTTTTCTACCCGTGCCCTTATTTGTCTTGTTGGCACACAATCAGACACATAAATCCCTTCCCCCACACTTGTTTTGCCGCCCAAATAACGAACAAAGGGAATTCATTCTTAGGTCAGGCTCACTATGCCTTAAGAACAAGGGTAAGGATGGTCCTAATCTAGGCTAGGTAAGGATAATGTGGGTAAACAAAAAAAACATAGGCTAAACAAGGCTCAAAAGGGTTAAACCTACAATACATATGCAAAGGGTTAGGCTTTTTGGCTCTGGTTTTAAACTAAACAACTTCATCTTGATTATGTGTTATGCTAATCAATTTCATGCTTTGAATGAAACGGGTATGAGTTCTAGTATTTGGAACTAAATAATGAAACGCCTTCTAAGTAACAACCAAGCAAAGAATAATGAGATCATGCAACGACTTTAGAAAACAAAGAATGCACAGATTTTTAACTCTCCAAAGAACGTTAAAGGCTCAAGTCTCTCAGGGTTGTAGCGTTAGTTTGAGTTACTTCCTTCAAGCATGTTACAAAAACTGATTTTATCCTTTTTGTGATTACATATGAATTCATGAATGTCAACTACAACCAAGCATAAACCAAAGAGTATATCAAACTTTCATCCATGTTTGTAACTTTCTTTAACAGTTATGCAATTAAAAACCAAATCCTCATCATTGTGTTGGAAGGTACCCTAAGACACAAACAAACACACAAAAACAACTCTTTTTGGGTTTTTCAAAACAAATTTTCAAATTTTTATGGTATTTTCGGATTTTCTTTTCAAAACACACTAAAACACACCAAAACAGCTTAAAAACACTTAAAAACACTGAAAACAACATTCAAAGTGATAGGTGATAAAAACCCACGAATTTCATGCAAAAACACTTTGTTACCCCCCCACACTTAAACCAAACATTGTCCTCAATGGTTCAAACATATACTCACAGAAAGCAAACAGCAATCAACACAACTAACTAACATAACAAGATGGCAAAGGAAAAGCAATAAAGAGTAGGGTTTAGAAACGCAAATCTGGTTTTGGAGTCGGAGAGTTCCTAGGTCGTCTTTATTTGCATGGGTTGCCTCCCAAGAAGCGCTTGCTTTAACGTCTTCCAGCCGGACGAACCTTCTCTCTATTCTTCAATGAGGCCTACGGCATTAAGGGATATATCCTCCGTAATGTGCTCTTCAAAGTGCTCATAATATGGCTTCAATCGATGTCCATTCACTTTGAATTCTTGTTGCGTTTTTAAACTTTGAATTTGGACTGCACCATGAGGAAAAACATTAGTAACCACAAAAGGACCAATCCACTTAGAACGCAACTTACCTGGAAATAGACGAAGGCGAGAATTGAAAAGTAACACTTTCTGCCCTATAGAGAACAGCTTGCTACGAATCATCTTGTCATGGAATGCCTTTGTTTTCTCCTTGTAGATCCGTGCATTCTCATAAGCTTCATTCCTAATTTCGTCTAGCTCATTCAATTGAAGCTTTCTATGAAGACCTGCGGCATCAATGTCCATGTTGAATGTTTTGACAGCCCAATGTGCACGATGTTCTAACTCGACGGGAAGATGACATGGTTTCCCATAGACTAGCCGAAATGGGGACATTCCAATTGGGGTTTTATAGGCAGTGCGATATGCCCACAATGCATCATTCAAACGCAAGCTCCAATCCTTCCGAGTTGGCCCTACAGTTTTCTCCAAAATCTGCTTGATTTCTCTATTTGAAACCTCGGCTTGGCCACTAGTTTGAGGGTGATAAGGTGTTGAAACCTTATGCGTGACATTATACTTCTTGAGCAGCGCCTCAATGGTTCGATTGCAAAAATGGGAGCCCCCATCACTGATTAGGACTCTTGGCATTCCAAATCTAGCAAATATGTTAGTTCTAACAAAATCTGCAACCACTTTAGAATCATTAGTTCGGGTGGCTTTTGCTTCCACCCATTTCGACACATAATCCACAGCAAGCAAAATATAAAGGAAACCATGTGAGGAAGGAAAAGGACCCATGAAATCAATACCCCAAACATCAAAGATTTCAACACTAAATATGGGGTGTTGCGACATTTGTTGTTTAGGACCTATATTGCCCGTTCTTTGACATCTATCACAAGTCATACAAAAAGTTCTAGCATCTCTAAAGATAGTAGGCCAATAAAATCCACATTCTAAAACTTTATGTGCTGTTCTTTGAGTACCAAAGTGACCTCCACATGCATAGGTGTGACAAAAAGTTAAAATTGAATTAAACTCAGAATCATGCACACACCTACGTAGAACCTGATCAGGGCAATATTTCCACAAATATGGGTCATCCCAAACATAAGAACGTGCATCCTTTTTAAGTTTATCACTTTGGTGCTTGTTTAGCTCTCTTGGAATGTGTTTAGACACCAAATAATTTACTACATCGGCATACCATGGCTCACTTACCTTGATGGACAGCAGCTGCTCATCTGGGAATGTCTCTTGGATAGGCACGGCATCCTCCTCATGCACCATACGGCTCAAGTGATCAGCCACCACGTTTTCACTCCCCTTCTTGTCCCGGATTTCAATATCGAACTCTTGGAGAAGAAGCATCCAGCGAATGAGTCTTGGTTTGGCCTCTTTCTTGGTGAACAAATACTTCAAAGCTGCATGGTCAGTGTAAATAATAACTTTAGTACCAAGTAAATAAGAACGAAACTTATCTAAAGCAAACACAACAGCAAGAAGTTCTTTTTCAGTGGTAGAGTAATTCAATTGTGCATCATTCAAGGTCCGAGATGCATAATAGATGACATGGGGCTTCTTGTCCTTCCTTTGTCCCAAAACAGCTCCTAATGCATAATCCGAAGCATCACACATAAGCTCAAAAGGAAGGCTCCAATCTGGTGGGACTATGATGGGGGCCGAAGTTAGCATCTCTTTGAGGTGGTTGAATGCCTTCTCACATTCCTCGTTGAAGTCAAAAGCTACATCTTTCTGGAGGAGACGGCAAAGAGGGTTTGAAATCTTTGAAAAGTCCTTGATGAATCGCCTATAGAATCCTGCATGTCCAAGAAAAGAACGAACCTCTCTAACCGAAGTAGGAGAGGGTAAGTAGCGTACAAGATCTATTTTTGATTTATCAACCTCAATTCCCCTTTCTGAAATGATATGACCTAAAACTATGCCCTGTTTTACCATAAAGTGACATTTTTCCCAATTCAAAACAAGGTTAGTTTCAATGCAACGTTTTAGAATCAAAGTGAGATTATCTAAGCACCCATCAAACGAATCCCCAAAAACACTAAAATCATCCATGAATACCTCAATAATCTTTTCCACAAAATCTGAAAAGATACTTACCATGCATCTTTGAAAGGTGGCAGGTGCATTGCATAAACCGAATGGCATACGACGATAGGCAAAGGTACCAAAGGGGCACGTGAAAGTGGTATTTTCTTGGTCATCCGGAGCTATAACAATCTGATTATATCCAGAGTACCCATCAAGAAAACAATAAAAAGAATGACCGGCTAACCTTTCAAGCATTTGATCAATGAACGACAAAGGGAAGTGGTCCTTCCTCGTGGTGGCGTTTAGCTTCCTATAGTCAATGCACACTCTCCAACCTGTTTGGATACGTGTGGGCACAAGTTCATTCTCGGCATTCTTCACCACAGTGACTCCGGATTTCTTTGGAACACATTGCACCGGTGAAACCCAACGGCTATCTGAGATTGGATAAATTACTCCACAATCAAGAAGCTTTATAATCTCCTTCTTCACAACTTCCATCATTGGAGGGTTGAGTCGGCGTTGAGCCTCTCGAGTTGGTTTAGCCCCCTCCTCTAGAAGTATGCGATGCATGCATGTTGTAGGGCTAATCCCCCTAATATCGGCCAATGTCCATCCAATGGCTGTTTTGTGCTCTTTCAACACCTGAATTAACTTTCCTTCCTCTATTGCCGTAAGTGTGGAGGATACAATGACGGGCAATGTCTCGTTATCTCCCAAAAAGACGTACTTCAAATGATCCGGCAATGGTTTAAGCTCAAGTACGGGTGCCTGAATCACTAAGGGTAACAACTTGTTAGTAGAAATTGGAATTGAAATTGGTTCTGAAGGCTTACCATGGTGCTGAGGTGGTGACTCTAGGGCAGCCACCATCTCGGCTTCTTCTTCACTTATAGGCACGGCAACATTGGGTTTTTGCCCAATTCCTTGTGCAATTGTTGATTCAAGGGGGTCCCTATCCAAGGAATCAAGGTAATCCTGCGCTAATTCATCAAATATATCAATAGCAAAACAAGAATGATTTTCTTTAGGAAATTTAATAGTTTCAGCAAGATTGAAATCAATAACTTCCCCATCAAATTCCATTGTCAACGTCCCTTTGAACACATCGATCTTGGTGCGGGCTGTTTTCATGAAAGGTCTCCCAAGGAGGATCGGCAATGGGGTAGAATGGGGTGTATCCTCCATGTCAAGCACATAAAAATCCGCTGGAAAAATCAGATTTCCAACCTGCACCAAAACATCTTCCAAAACTCCTTTTGGATATGCATTAGAACGATCGGCTAATTGGATAATAACACCATCGTTTTTAAGCTCACCTAAGTTCATAGATGCATAAATAGAGTATGGCATGACATTAATTGAAGCTCCTAAGTCTAACATAGCATGTTCAAACTTAGTACTACCAATAACGCAAGGAATTGTAAAACTACCCGGATCTTTGCATTTAGGGGGTAATTTCCTTTGTAAAACAGCAGAGACATTCTCACTTACTTGAACCACTTCTTTGTTAGAAATCCTTCTCCTTGTTGTACAAAGCTCTTTCAAAAACTTAGCATACCTTGGGACTTGCTTTATTGCATCAAGGAGTGGGATATTGACTTGAACTTTCCGGAATGTCTCTAGAATGTCTTTTTCAGCATCCTCTTTCTTTGATTGCCGCAACCTGCCAGGAAAGGGCACAATTAGTGGAGTAGAGCTTGAAGAATTCATATTGGAACTTACCTTGATGGTTGAGGACGGTTTAGGAGTGGGGATTGGCTGCGGCAAGGATTGTGCATTCCTTGCCGTGGGTTTGGGTGCTTCATCCTCCTCCAATTGCAGCTTCTTGTCCTCTTCTTGACTTGATCTAGATGGTTGTGAATCAGTTCCAACCTGCTTACCACTTCTCAACGTGATTGCTTGGGCAGTTTCAAATCCTCCCTTAGGATTAACAATGGTTGAACTAGGCAACCTGCCTTATTCTCGGAATTGGCCCATGAATTCAGCCATTTGACCCATTTGTTTCTTCAATTCATCCACCTCTTTAACTTGATGTTTTATGCTCTGCATGTCCTGCGTTAAAGAGGTTAGTGCTTGAAGAATTTTATCATTATTTAACGACGAACCTGAATTGGTTTGGGCCGAAGTTGGGTGCGGTTGTGGGGCTGCATACGGCTTTGGAAACATCCCAGGGGGCTGTCTAAATCCACTTTGTGGCTGTGCTTGCTGAGAATCCCTCCACTTGAAGTTTGGATGATCTCTCCATCCCGGATTGTATGTGTTTGAGTAGGGGTAGTGTCTTTGTTGGGTTTGGCCTTGGAAACCCACGGCTTGGGCAGTTTCCCAACCCCCATTCTCAATCAATTGAGGGCATTGATCGTTGAGATGTCCCTGCATAGAACACACTCCACATATAGCCGGCCCTTGTGCTTTGTTTCCATCCACAACCTGTGACAAAAGAAGAGTGAGATTAGCCATTTGAGATTGTAATTCTGAAATTGCATTTACCTCATTCACTTGTTGTTGCCGTGGCCCTTCTCTCTGTCCAACTCCTTCGTATTGTTGCGCATTCAAGGCTCGATTTGCAATTAGAGTCTTGGCAGCCACGGGTGTTTTGTCAACCAAAGCTCCTCCCGCTGAAGCATCAAGCATTTGTCTTTCAATGGGGAGAAGTCCTTCATAGAAATATTGGAGGAGAAGCTCTTCCTTCATTTGGTGTTGTGGACAAGAAGCAACAAGCGCCTTAAACCGCTCATAATAGGCTGGAAACGATTCCCCTTGGGTTTGTTGAATGCCACTTATCTTTTTCCTCAAGAGAATGACTCTTGAAGTTGGGAAAAATTTCTCTAAGAATGCGCGCTTCATGCTTTCCCATGAAGTAACGGTTCCAGGTGCTAGTTCGTAGAGCCAATCCTTAGCCTTTTCCAAAAGAGAGAATGGAAAGGCTTTCATCTTCAATATACTTCCATCAACATTGATAGGGGTCATGCTTGAACAAACCACTTCAAATTCCTTCAAGTGCTTGTTCGGATCTTCCATGGACAACCCGTGGAATTTGGGGATGTGGTGCAACAAGCTAGACTTCAATTCGAATTCGTCAGTCTTGCCCTCGGCTGCCCTAGGATACTGAATGCATAAAGGGGTCGCATTGTCCAATCCCGAGGCTGAAAGTTCTTTGATTGTTCGGTTATCTGCAGCCATGTCGTGCTCCTCTTCCAAATCCTCTTCAATTTCAACTTCAGATTCGGAATTAGAACTTGAACTAAGTAGATCAGGTTCTGGGTGCTTCCTCTTCCTTCTCAAATCTCGCTCAAAATCGTCGTTAAACTCCAAGATATGTGCGTGAACGGGTTGAGAACTTCGAGTCATACACTAGTACCTAAAACAAAGAAAACAAAACAAATCAGAAAACTAAGCAAAACAGAAACAAAAACAAGTTAAAATACACGGCAGAAACTAGGAAGATTAGCAAGTTTGCTAATCCCCGGCAACGGCGCCAAAATTTGATGTGAGAATTACTTGACACACAAATTAAACCCTATTGATGACAATTGTAGTAAAGATGCAAGTAGGGATCGTTCTAAACCGGGGATTAACTAGGGATGCTAATCAACACAAATAAGACTCAAAAACGTAAAAACAAAGTTTAAAACACTAAACTAGACTCAAAGAATGCAAGACTAAATTCTAAAACACTAAAACAACTCAAAAGACTCAAAACAGCACAAAAACACTCAAAACTGCCTAAAAACACAAACTGGGCAGTTTTGAACTCTAACACTACTTTGGACGAAAATAGACTTTAACTTGACTCAAGACACTTAAAAACACAAATCAAAACAGATTTTAACTAATATGACTCAACAAGTAAAGGGGGGTTTGTTTTTGAACGAATTTGAAAACAAAACAAGAAACTTAAAGTACTTAATGAAATCTGCACGAAATTGGGGACTTAGATGGGTGAATGGCTAGTTAGAGGGATCCTTATCCACACATAAACATATGCATACAACTTGATTCCCAGTTACTCTTTCGATAAACTATGAATGACAATGTTCCAAATTAATTGTATTGAACTAATTAATTCTCAGATTTCCCTAAGTTCATTGAATTGAATGGATAACGCATCACAACCAAATTATTCTTATCAAGTTCCCTAACTATGGAATACGCATGATAGAGATACATATCAAAGATCATTAAGTTCCATGGAAATCATAAACATTGACAAGGCATTCATAACTATGGAATACGCATGTTACTCCTGCCTAGGGTTTACTTAACACAATTGTGACTAGCAACCTTTACTACTTGTGAATATAAGTTCATAACGATTAGGTGAAATTCCCTTATATTCTAGCATCAAATTCATGCATGCAAATCAAGTGTCGACCCCCAACCCATACACATAAACAAGTTCTTAATAAGCACAGAAAAGTAAACCACATTCATACTTTATGAAATCGTAACTGGAGTGAATCAAATCATAAGAAACATATATTCATGGCTTCAAATTCCCCCTCTAACTAATAGGGGTTTAGTTCCTCATGACAGCAGTTAAACAAAGAAAACTAAATTGAAACATTGAAAACAAGGATAGACAACACCTAAGAACGCTCCAGCAGTAGTCACGACTTAGAGTGGCACCTTCTCCTTCCTTGAATAGCTGCGGCACAAGAGGGGTTTTCTGGGTTTGTGTGGATGATATGGCACGGCAGGGAGTGGTGGATGATTTCTGGCGTGAATGGTTGTGTATGAAGGGTGGTGTGCACGGCAAAGGGTGTTTTAATATATATAGGCACCAAAAACCCTAAGTGAATCAGATTGGGACTTCTAGAAAACCAAATCCATCCAGAAATAGGCTCAAAACAATCAGATTTCCAATGGGAAAGGGCCTAAGGTGCGGCACAGTAGGATAAGGTGGGATAAGGCTTCTAGAAAGCCTTGCAAGGCAAGGAAATCAGATATTCTAGAAGGCTAGGTGCGGCATGGAGGAGATAAGGTTTTTATGTCTCCTAAACTGAAATTAAAACCCTCATTGTACCAGAAATTGAATTAGAAAAGGATTAGGATAGGATAAGGTTTGTTAAGATAAGATAAGGATTGGATAAGATAAGATAAGATAAGGTTGTTTGGATAATGTTTTGGATAATCCTCCTTCTTTTGAGCTGATTCCTTATCTTCAATGATTTGAATTTATTTCTCCAACCTTGAAACATAATCCCAACTCCATTTGAACTCCAAATTCGTCCATCTTCATGCCCATTGCTTGTGCTATCCATTCCAAGCCCAGATTTGCTCTAAAATGCTCCAAATTGCATCTTTTTGCCAACTTTGCTTCTTGGACCTAAAAACACACGAAAATGACTTTAAACACTATACTAAGCAACAAATAGCTAAGCAAATGCAAGGAAACACACTAACTAAATAGCATAAATATGCTCCTATCAAGATACAATCAAAGATCATTACGTTCAATGGAAATCATAAGTATTGACGAGGCACTTGTAACTATGAAAGCGCATGATACTTATGCCAAGAATTTACTTAACACAATTGAGATCATCAACCCTTACTACTTGTGAATATAAAGTTGTAACAATTAGGTGAAACTTCCTTATATCCTAGCATTAGATTTATGCATGACAATTAAGCGTGCACTCTCAACCAACACACACAAATCAGTTTAATTCAAATAGATAAGTAAATTGAATTCACAACTTATGAAACGCAATTAGAGGTAATCAAGTCATATAGCAAGCATAAACATGGTTTCGAATCCCCCCCTAGCCAAGGGGAGTTTAGTTCCTCATACGTATAGAACAAAGAGTATTGAATTTAAACATTGAAATCAAAGGAAAGAAAACACCTAAAACTTCCAGCAATTCAAACTTGAATGGCATGCACGTCCCAGGGCTCCTTCTCCTCCTCTTTGCTGCGGCACAAGGTCTAGGGACAGATTTTGGGGTTTATGAATGGTGTAGAAGGCTGGGTTATTGGCTAGGATGGATGTATGGTGCGGCAGGGAGTGAATTAGGTCAGAAACTATGGACATTGTTGAAGGACGGTGCGGCAAAGAGTGGTGGATGATTTCTGGCGAGAATGGTGTGTATGGAGGTGGTGAAACCTGCGGCAACCCTCTAAACTTGTATATATAGGCACCACAAACCTTAGGGTAATCAGATTAGGGCTTGGACTCAGCATTGCACAAGGAATTAGGGCCCTAGGTGCGGCAATTAATTTGGAAAAAGCATTGTGGTCCAATTAATTTCTGAAAAGGATTTGTAGAACCCAAATCCACAAGGAAAAGGGCCTAACAATCAGAATCTAAGAGGGAAAAGGCCTGAGAGGTGCGGCACAATAGGATAAGGGCAGGGAATGCCTTGCAGGGCAAGGAAAAAGGATTCTAGAAGGGAAGGAGGCGCCAGATTTTCAGGGTTCTAGAAGGAATGTGTTTTGTGGCAGATTTTGGGGCTTCTAGAGGGATTTGGGGCGCCACTTTTATAGGACAAGGGATAAGACTTCTAGAAATCAGGTTTTAAGTCCCCTAAACTGAAGAAAACAGGTTAGGATAAGATTAGGATAAGATTGGATAAGATTGGATAAGATAAGATAAGGATTGGATAAGATAAGATAAGATAAGGTTGTTTTGGATAATGTTTTGGATAATTCTCCTTCTTTTGAGCTGATTCCTTATCTTCTTTATCTTTGACTTCTTTCTTCCATCTTCTTAGCTGATTTCAAGCCTTTATATCTTCAATTTCGTCCATCAACTTGCCTCCATGCTTGCACTACCCAATCTTGGCCAAAAAATGCTCTAGAATGCTCCAAATTGCTTCTTTTTGCATACTTGCCCTTAGAACCTGAAAATACATCAAACTAGCTTAAAAGACTACTTTAACTAAGGAAAAACAATATAAATGCACAAGAACAAGCTAACTAAGGTGCATAAATATGCCCCTATCATATTCACAAGTAGTAAAGGTTGCTAGTCACAATCATGTTAAGTAAATCCAAGGCAGAATTAACATGCAGTTCATAGTTACGAATGCCTTGTCAATGTTTATGATTTCCATGGAGCTTAATGATCTTTGATATGTGTCTCTATCATGCGTATTCCATAGTTAGGGAACTTGATAAGAATAATTTGGTTGTGATGCGTTATCCATTCAATTCAATGAACTTAGGGAAATCTGAGAATTGATTAGTCCAATACAATTAATTCGGAGCATTGTCATTCATGGTTTATCGAAAGAATAACCGGAAATCAATTCGTATGCACATGTTCAGGTGTGGAGAAGAACCCTCTAACTAGTTTTTCACCCCTGAATTCACCTTCACCTCTCTTTAATTTACTTTGTTTGCTGAAATCTTCTTAGTTTTGATAAATTCGTCTAAAAACCCCCTCAGTTCTTATTTGTGTTTTAGTTTTGTTAAATTCGTCCAAATCTGTCTCTTTTTAGTGTTTTGAGTCTTACTAGTCTAAAATTCATCCAATTCACTTTCTAGTACCTGTTTTGAGTCTGTTCAAATTAGTTTTGCTGTTTTGAGTCAATTTGGTCAGTTTTGAGTTGTCTAGAGTCCAGTTTAGTGTTTTAGAGTTTAACTTGTGTAGATTAGCATCCCTTCTAAACCCCAGCCTAAAACGATCCCTACTTTCATATACTACGTCGATAGGGTTTTAATTTGAGTGTCAAGTAATTTTCACATCAAATTTTGGCGCCGTTGCCGGGGATTAGCAAAATTGCTAATCCCTTGTGTTTGCCGTGTGTTTTTGGGTTAGTTTGTCTAGTTTTCTGATTTTGTTTTGTTTTCTTTGTTTAGGTACTAGTGCATGACGTGGAGTTCTCAAACCGTTCGTGCAAACATCTTGGACTTTGACAACGATTTTGAACGAGATTTTAGAAGAAGAAAGAGGAGGCATCCCGAACCTAGTGAACCTAGTTCAAGTTCAGAGGCCGAATCTGAATTTGAAGAGGAAGAAGAAGTCATGGCAGCGGACAATCGTACAATCAAAGAGCTCTCGGCCTCGGGGTTGGCCAATGCCGCACCCCTATGCATTCAATACCCCGTGGCTGCCCAAGGCAAGACTGATGAGTTCGAATTAAAGTCAAGCTTGTTGCACCACATTCTTAAATACCATGGGATGTCTATGGAAGACCCAAACAAGCATCTTAAGGAGTTCGAAGTGGTTTGTTCGAGCATGACCCCTGTCAATGTCGATGGAAGTATATTGAAGATGAAAGCCTTTCCATTCTCTCTTTTGGAAAAGGCTAAGGATTGGCTCTACGAACTAGCACCTGGGACTGTCACTTCTTGGGAAAGCATGAAGCGAGCATTCTTAGAGAAATTTTTCCCAACTTCAGGAGTCATTCTCTTGAGGAAAAGGATTAGTGGCATTCAACAAAACCAAGGCGAATCATTTCCAGCCTATTATGAGCGTTTCAAGGCGCTTGTTGCTTCTTGTCCTCAACATCAAATGAAAGAAGAACTTTTACTTCAATACTTTTATGAAGGACTTCTTCCAATTGAGTGACAAATGCTAGATGCCTCAGCGGGAGGTGCATTGGTTGACAAAACACCCATGGCTGCAAAGACCCTAATTGCCAACCGAGCGTTGAATGCACAACAATACGAAGGACTTGGGCAAAGAGACACCCTACGGCAAGGAGTGAATGAGGTAAGTTCTATGTTCGACATTCAATCCCAATTAGCTAACCTTACTTCTATTGTTTCTCAGATGGCCGAGGGAATGAAGATACATGGACAAAGTGTTTGTGGCGTGTGCTCTATGCAAGGACATGCCAATGATCAATGCCCTCAATTGATTGAGAATGGAAGGTGGGAATCTGCCAATGCCGTGGGATTTGGGAGCCAAAATTAGCCATGCAATGATCCATATTCAAACACATACAATCCGAGTTGGAGGGATCACCCAAATTTCAAGTTGAGGGAGCCTCAACAACCCCAACAACAAGGAGGATTTAGGCAGCAACCACCGGGCTTTTCTTCAAAGCCATTCGTACCAAATCAAACCCAAATGCAATCTACCCCAACAAACTCAGGTATGTCTTTGGATAATGATCAAGTTGTTAAGTTACTTACTACTTTGACGCAGGAAGTACAAACTCAAAACAAAGAGAGGCAAATCCAAGACAAAAGGGTGGACAATTTGGAAAAGCAAATTGGGCAAATAGCGGAATTCATGGGCCAATTCAGAGAACAAGGCAGATTGCCTAGTTCAACCGTTGTTAATCCTAAAGGAAGATTTGAAACCGCCAATGCAATCACGTTGAGAAGTGGCAAACAGGTTGGAGCCGACCCACAACCATCCAAATCAAGTCAAAAGGAGGATGAAAAGTTGCTGATTGAGGAGGAAGAGCAAGTGAAACCCACGGCAATGGTAGAACCACCCTTGCTGCAGCCTCCGAAGCACCCTATGCCATCCGCTTTAACTAAGGTAGGTCGAAATTGGATTCCTTCTAATGTTATTCCATCAACTGTGCCTTTTCCTAGCAGATTCATGCAATCAAAGAAGGAAGAGGATGAAAAAGACATTCTGGAAACGTTTAGGAAGGTGCATGTCAATATCCCGCTCCTTGATGCAATAAAGCAAATTCCGAAGTATGCTAAGTTGTTGAAGAAGCTTTGCACAACCAAGAAACGAATTCAAGAGAAAGAATTGGTGCATGTTAGTGAAAATGTCTCAGCCATCTTGCAACGTAAACTGCCCCCTAAATGCAAAGATCCAGGTAGTTTCACTATCCCTTGTGTTATTGGCAAAACAAGGTTTGAACATGCTATGTTAGATTTAGGTGCTTCAATAAATGTCATGCCATATTCTGTTTATGCATCTATGAACTTAGGAGAGTTGAAAAATGATGGTGTGATTATTAAATTAGCCGATCGATCTAATACATACCCAAAAGGAGTTTTGGAAGATGTTTTAGTACAAGTAGACCACTTGATTTTTCCTGCAGATTTCTATGTGCTTGACATGGAGGATTCAGCCCAGTCTTCAACATTGCCAATCTTACTTGGACGACCTTTCATGAAAACAGCTCAAACCAAGATTGACGTGGCCAAATGAGCAGTAACTATGGAGTTTGGTGGTGATATGATTAATTTTAATATTTCTGAATCTGTTGAGAATACTAATCGTGTTCGCTCTTGTTTTGTCATTGATAAAATAAAAAATAAAGGGCAGGAACGTTCAGTATCATTCAAGAAAGATGCATTTCGAACCACCAACGAAGAGGGAATTGGATTGAAGCACAAGGATTGCACGGCCACAACCCTCAAACCCTCAAATCTGGCCGAGAGCACCCCACATGCATTTGTTGATAGTGCTGCCACTTCATTGCAGTACATTGGTAAGCCACCTATTCCAATTTCGATTCCAATTTCAACTAATAGGTTGTTACCTTGTATGGTGCAGGTCCCCAATCGAATACAAGCTGGTGGGAATGATTACATTGACTTTAGAATGCTCAACACCCAAATCAGGAAGGATTACTATCCCCTTCCATTCATAGAGCCCATGTATGAGTATTTTGAGGAGCATGTCGTGGAGAATGTACCCCTCCATGCCGTTGGCCCTATTCAAGCTTAAAAGGAGGTATCGTCCGGCTGGAAGACGTTAAAGCAAGCGCTTCTTGGGAGGCAACCCATGTGTTTAAACAAGAGAACGATGGAATTCTAGCTCCAAAACCAGATTTGCGTTCCTCTACTCTCTCTCTTTATTGCTTTTGTTTTGCCATATCTGTTATGTGTGTTCGTTGTGTTCTTTGCTTGCTTTTGTGTGTGTTTATGTTTGAAACATTGAGGACAATGTTTGATTTAAGTGTGGGGGGGTAAACAAAGTGTTTCTGCATGAAATTCGTGGGTTTTTATCACCTATCACTTCGAATGTTGTTTTCACTGTTTTTAAGTGTTTTTAGTGTGTTTTGAAGCATGTTAGTGTGTCTAGACATAAAAATCCGAAAATCTCATAAAAATTTGACAAAATTGTTTTGAAAACCCAAAAAGAGTTGTTTTTGTGTGTTTGTTTGTGTCTTAGGGTACCTTCCAACACAATGATGAGGATTCGGTTTTTAATTGCATGACTATTGAGGAAAGTTATAAACGTGGATGGAAGTTTGAATTGCTCTCTGGTTTATGCTTGATTATGGTTATAATTCATGAATTCATGTTTAATCACAAAGGAAAAAATCAGTTTTTGTAACATGCTTGAAGGAAGAATCTCAAACTAACGCTACATCCCTAAGAGACTTGAGCTTAAAACGTTCTTTGGAGAGTTAAAAATCTGTGCATTTATTGTTTTCTAAAGTCGTTGCATGATCTCATCATTCTTTGCTTGGTTGCTACTTAGAAGGCGTTTCATCATTTAGTTCCAAATATTAGAACTCATACTCGTTTCATTCAAAGCATGAAATTGATTAGCATAACACATAACAAGATGAAGTTGTGTAGTGAACCAGTGCCAAATAGCCTTAACCCTATGTCATTTGTTTTGTAGGTTTAACCCTTTTGAGCCTTGTTTAGCCATTTTCTTTGTTTAACCACATGTTCCCTACCTAGCTGATGCAAAATATATAAGCACACAAATTAAACCCTCTTTTTATCGATTGTAGCAAAGTATGTAAGTAGGGATCGTTCTAGGCCGGGGATTAGGAGGGATTGCTAAACCACTTGAAAACAGACTCAAAAACTTAAAACAAAGTTAAAACACTAAATTAGACTCAAAGAATGCAAAACTATACTTTAAAACACTAAGACAAACCAAAAGACTCAAAACAGCAAACAAACACTCAAAACTGCCTTAAAAACACAAACTGGCTGTTTTGGACTCTAAACATAATTTTGGACGAAAATAAGTTTTAACTTGACTCAAAACACTCAAAAACACAAACTAAAACAGTTTCTAACTAATATGACTCAACAAAGTAAAGGGGGATTTGGTTTTGACGAATTTGAAAACAAAACAAAAACTTTGTAAAACAAAACAGATTGTAAAACGAAATTGGTTTAAATTAATGGATGGAAGGCTAGCTAAGGGGTTCTTCTCCACACATGTCATACTTGCATACAAAACGATTTCTAATTGCTTTTCAATAAACCATGGATTCTCAACGCCCCAGATTAACTGTGAATTGCACTAATTAACCCTCAGATTTTCCTAACATTATTGAATTGGATGATTGCATACGACAACCCAAAGCATTCCCCACAAGTTCCCTACATGAATTGCATAATAGAGATACAAGCAAGAATCATTAAGTTCTATGAAAACCATAAGCATTGACGAGGCATTCGTTACTATGAATTGCATGAAACTTATGCCAAGAATTTACTTAACGCGATTGTGATCAACAACCTTTACTACTTGTGAATATAATTCTGTAACAATTAGGTGAAACTTCCTTATATCCTAGCATTAGATTTATGCATGACAACTAAGCGTGCACTCTCAACCAACACACACAAATCAGTTTAATTCAAATAGATAAGTAAATTGAAATCACAATTTATGAATCACAACTAGAGGTAATCAAGTCATATAGCAAGCATAAACATGGTTTCGAATCCCCCCCTAGCCAGAGGGGGTTTAGTTCCTCATACTCACAGAACAAAGAGTATTGAATTTAAACATTGAAATCAAAGGAAAGGAAACACCTAAAACTTCCAGCAATTCAAACTTGAATGGCATGCACGTCCCAGGGCTCCTTCTCCTCCTCTTTGCTGCGGCACAAGGTCTTGGGACAGGTTTAGGGGGTTATGAATGGTGTAGAAGGCTGGGTTAATGGCTAGGATGGATGTATGGTGCGGCAGGTAGTGAATTAGGTCAGAAATTATGGAGAATGGTGAAGGATGGGTGCGGCAGAGAGTGGTGAAGAGTTTCTGGCGAGAATGGTGTGTATGGAGGGTGTGTACACGACAAAGGGTGGAGAAATATATATATAGGCACCAAAAACCCTAGGTGAATCAGATTAGGACTTCTAGAAAGCCAAATCCATCCAGAAATAAGTTTAAAACAATCAGATTTCTCATGGGAAAAGGCCTAAGGTGCGGCACAATAGGATAAGGGCAGGGAATGCCTTGCAAGGCGAGGAAAAAGGATTCTAGAAGGGAAGGAGACGCCAGATTTATAGGGTTCTAGAAAGAATGTGTTTTGTGGCAGATTTTGGGGCTTCTAGAGGGATTTGGGGCGCCACTTTTGTAGGGGAATGGATAGGACTTCTAGAAATCAGGTTTTAAGTCCCCTAAACTGAAGAAAACAGGTTAGGATAAGATTAGATAAGGTAAGGTAAGATAAGGTAAGGATTGGATAAGATAAGATAAGATAAGGTTGTTTTGGATAATGTTTTGGATAATTCTCCTTCTTTTGAGCTGATTCCTTATCTTCTTATCTTTGACTTCTTTCTTCCATCTTCTTAACTGATTTCAAGCCTTTATATCTTCAATTTCGTCCATCAACTTGCCTCCATGCTTGCACTACCCAATCTTGGCCCAAAAATGCTCTAGAATGCTCCAAATTGCTTCTTTTTGCATACTTGTCCTTAGAACCTGAAAATACATCAAACTAGCTTAAAAGACTACTTTAACTAAGGAAAAACAACATAAATGCACAAGAACAAGCTAACTAAGGTGCATGAATATGCTCCTATCAAATTCCCCCACACTTAGCTTTTGCTAGTCCTCGAGCAAAACAAAATGAAACAAAACAAGTATAACACCACCTAAACCTTCCAACAATTGTCTCAGGGATTTCCAATGCACATGACATGTTAAAAATCATCATACCCACAGATTTTGGCCATCTTTACGCTTAAGCACATACTTAATCATAGTCACTACTTACTAGTTCACAAATAACCAATTAAAACGATGTTTTGAATGTAGTAACATGCCTTAGAGAATTCCCTCAATTCCTTACAAGATATGCACTCAATCTTCACTCAGATTTTCTAACTACACACCCTACACTAGTTATATGTGAGAAGATTGATGTAAATATGAAAACGAACACTCACATATGTTTACAACAAAGAAAGCAATTTCTGGAGTTAATAACATGTTTAGATATGATCTCATGAATGGAATGCTACTACTTAGATGCGAGAACCAGTGACACCATATGCTCATACCAATCCCAAACTCCACATATTGAAACACACAACACTCAAGATTAAAGTCAAGGGTTGTAACGGGGCTTGGGGAGTGTTGGCTAACAATGAAAGGATAGGAAAAACAAACGTTCTTAAAGCAACAGCCAGCAAAATAATGAAATTGAACTTAGAATTTCCTTTAGCCTACAGAAATCAACTTTTAAACACAAAGGGAAGATTCAAGCAACAATTAGGGCCGGATTCAATGTTTTGGACCCTTCCTTCAACAAACAACACTTGAGAACTCTTTTTCACATCTTTTCAACTCCTTTTTCATTCTTTTCACAACTCTTTCTTTTTTTTCTTTCTATTTTCCACGAATTTTTCTTCTTCTCTTTTTTTTCTTTTTTCTTTTCTTTTCTTTCTACCCGTGCCTCATTCAAGATTTTGGCACACCCACAACAAAACTCACTTCCCCCACACTTGTTTTCTGCCAAACAATGATCAAAAGGAATTCATATTGAGTCATGCGTTACTATGCTTCAAGAACAAAGGTATGGATGGTCTTAATCTAGGCTAGGTGAGGATAATGTGGGTTAACAAAGAAAAATAGGCTAAATATTGCTCAAAGGGGTTGAAACCTACAAAACACAATGGAACAGGGAGATACGGCAATTTGGCTATGGTGGTCACTACACAACTTCATCTTGAATATGTGTTGTGCAAATTAATAATATGCTTAGAATGAATTGGGCATGAGTTCTAGTGTTTGGAACTAAATGATGAAACGCCTTCTAAGTAGCAACCAAGCAAAGAATAATGAGATCATGCAACGACTTTAGAAAACAACAATGCACAGATTATTAACTCTCCAAAGAACATTTAGGCTCAAGTCTCACAAGGTTGTAGCGTTAGTTTGAGTTCCTTCCTTCAAGCATGTTACAAAAACTGATTTTTCTTTGATGATTGCATGTGAATTCATAAGTTATAACCACAACCAAGCATAAACCAAAGAGCATCTCAAACTTCAATCCATGTTTGTAACTTTCTTTAACAGTCATGCAATTAAAAACCAAATCCTCATCATTGTGTTGGAAGGTACCCTAAGACACAAACAAACACACAAAAACAACTCTTTTTTGGGTTTTAAAACAATTTTTCAAATTTTTATGAGATTTTCGGATTTTTGAGTCAAAACAGCTTAAAAACACTTAAAACACTAAGACAAACCAAAAGACTCAAAACAGCAAACAAACACACCAAAACAGCTTAAAAACACTTAAAACAGCAAGGAACAACATTAGAAGTTATGAGTGATAAAACCCTACGAAATTGCATCAAAAACACTTTGGTTACCCCCCCCCCACACTTAAATCAAACATTGTCCTCAATGTTTCAAGCATAAACTAACACAAATAAACAACAAACAAACAAAACAGCAACTCAACAATAAACAAGGCAGAAACGAAAACAACAACAACAAAGAGAAGGGTTTAGGAACGCAAATCTGGAATTGGAGTGCTCCCTAGGTCTTCCTTTGTTGAATGCATGGGTTGCCTCCCAAGTAGCGCTTGCTTTAACGTCGTACAGCCGGACAAAACCTCCAATTAAGCTTCATGGGAGGCCACGGCATGGAATTGATCTTTGAATGGAAGGTGATATTTGAAATGATCCGGCAATGGTTGAAACACTAATGTGGGTGCCTGAATCATCAAAATCAGCAAATTAGTAGAAAACAAAATCAAAATTGGAGAATATGGCTTACTTGCTTGCTCCGACATAAACTCGATTACAAACACCACATCTTTGAATGTTTCAGGGATTTTGAACTTGGCCAGATTTACTGTGATGGTTGTGACTTGTCCCGTGTCATAAAATTGAACTTCTTTGGGCTTTGTTGTTTCATGAACATCCTCCTTGATGCATTCTTCATATGCTCCAGCCACTTCTTGCTCTTGAATCATTCTCCTCGACATACAAGGTTCTTTGAACACTTCAAGACAATCTGGAACTCGATTTGGTGTGCCAAGAATTGGGATATCACTTTGCACCTTTGGAATGGCTTCCACAATGTCTTTTTCACTCTCATCTTTCTTGGGAATTAAAAACCTGCGAGGAAAAGGTGCATTCGGAGGAATAACATTAGAATGAATTGAATTTGGGACGTCCTTACTTGTGGTGGGTGGTTGAGAGAGCTTAGGGGGCTGCGGCAAGGGTTGTTCTTCCCTTGCTGTGGGTGTGTCTTGTTCCTCCTCCTCAATCAGCAGCTCCACATCCATTTCTTGGCTATGTTTGGACGTTTTTAGGTCAGCTCCAACCTCCATAGCACTTTCCAAAGTGATAGCTTCAGCAATTTCAAAGTCTCCCATCGAATTGACAGTAGTTGAGTTGGAGAGTTCACGTTGTTCTTGAATTTGTGCCATGAACTCCATAATCTCTCCCATTTGATTCTTCAATTCGCTCATCCTTTGGTCTTGATTCTCTGCTTCCTGTGTCAAAGAGGTGAGTAATTGAACAATTTGGTCATTATCCATTGACGTACCTGAATTTGTTTGGGAAAATTGTGGTGGAGGCTGTGATGGTGCATATGGCCATTGATAGAACTCCTCAGATGGCTGTGAATATTCTTCTTGTTGTGAGCCCTGCGTCAAAGAGGTTAGTACATCAAGAATTTCATCATAACTCATGGGCATACTTGAATTCGATTGGAATTGTTGTGGGGGAGGCGATGGTGGCTGCATAGGTCTTGAATAGAACTCCTCTTCTTGCTGCCAATATCCACCTTGTTGGAATCGTTCAGGTTCTCCCCACATGTAATCTGAATAATCTCTCCAATCCGAATTGTAAGCGTTGGAAAACATGTTGTCCCATGATTGGCTATGGCCTTGATAACCCCAAGCACCTCCGTGTGCAGTGAATTGAGCACGTTGATGAGTTTGAGCAGTGTGCATTGTGGTTGTTTCGGCAATCTGGGACAATTGAGATGTAAGATTCGCCAATTGAGCTTGAATGTTAGCAAGTGCCATGTCTTACTTCTCTATGTACCTGAAACCAAAGAAGTAAAACTAAATCAAATATCAAAAGTAAAAGACACAAACAAAAACAAAGGGGATTAGCTAAAGAAAACAAGAAAACAACATAAAGTCAGAAACTAAAACAAAAACAAAATAAACGAAAAGAAAAGAACCAAGGGATTAGCAAAGTTGCTAATCCCCGGCAACGGCGCCAAAAATTTGATGCAAAATATATAAGCACACAAATTAAACCCTCTTTTTATCGATTGTAGCAAAGTATGTAAGTAGGGATCGTTCTAGGCCGGGGATTAGGAGGGATTGCTAAACCACTTGAAAACAGACTCAAAAACTTAAAACAAAGTTAAAACACTAAATTAGACTCAAAGAATGCAAAACTATACTTTAAAACACTAAGACAAACCAAAAGACTCAAAACAGCAAACAAACACTCAAAACTGCCTTAAAAACACAAACTGGCTGTTTTGGACTCTAAACATAATTTTGGACGAAAATAAGTTTTAACTTGACTCAAAACACTCAAAAACACAAACTAAAACAGTTTCTAACTAATATGACTCAACAAAGTAAAGGGGGATTTGGTTTTGACGAATTTGAAAACAAAACAAAAACTTTGTAAAACAAAACAGATTGTAAAACGAAATTGGTTTAAATTAATGGATGGAAGGCTAGCTAAGGGGTTCTTCTCCACACATGTCATACTTGCATACAAAACGATTTCTAATTGCTTTTCAATAAACCATGGATTCTCAACGCCCCAGATTAACTATGAATTGCACTAATTAACCCTCAGATTT
Organism: Heteromeles arbutifolia; assembly: GCA_024362995.1. Taxonomy (NCBI): domain Eukaryota; kingdom Viridiplantae; phylum Streptophyta; class Magnoliopsida; order Rosales; family Rosaceae; genus Heteromeles; species Heteromeles arbutifolia. The sequence goes on from JANCRC010000022.1 coordinate 2,772,524, forward strand.
TCCTAACGTTATTGAATTGGATGATTGCATACGACAACCCAAAGCATTCCCCACAAGTTCCCTACATGAATTGCATAATAGAGATACAAGCAAGAATCATTAAGTTCTATGAAAACCATAAGCATTGACGAGGCATTCGTTACTATGAATTGCATGAAACTTATGCCAAGAATTTACTTAACGCGATTGTGATCAACAACCTTTACTACTTGTGAATATAATTCTGTAACAATTAGGTGAAACTTCCTTATATCCTAGCATTAGATTTATGCATGACAACTAAGCGTGCACTCTCAACCAACACACACAAATCAGTTTAATTCAAATAGATAAGTAAATTGAAATCACAATTTATGAATCACAACTAGAGGTAATCAAGTCATATAGCAAGCATAAACATGGTTTCGAATCCCCCCCTAGCCAGAGGGGGTTTAGTTCCTCATACTCACAGAACAAAGAGTATTGAATTTAAACATTGAAATCAAAGGAAAGGAAACACCTAAAACTTCCAGCAATTCAAACTTGAATGGCATGCACGTCCCAGGGCTCCTTCTCCTCCTCTTTGCTGCGGCACAAGGTCTTGGGACAGGTTTAGGGGGTTATGAATGGTGTAGAAGGCTGGGTTAATGGCTAGGATGGATGTATGGTGCGGCAGGTAGTGAATTAGGTCAGAAATTATGGAGAATGGTGAATGATGGGTGCGGCAGAGAGTGGTGAAGAGTTTCTGGCGAGAATGGTGTGTATGGAGGGTGTGTACACGGCAAAGGGTGGAGAAATATATATATAGGCACCAAAAACCCTAGGTGAATCAGATTAGGACTTCTAGAAAGCCAAATCCATCCAGAAATAGGTTTAAAACAATCAGATTTCTCATGGGAAAGGGCCTAAGGTGCGGCACAATAGGATAAGGGCAGGGAATGCCTTGCAAGGCAAGGAAAAAGGATTCTAGAAGGGAAGGAGACGCCAGATTTATAGGGTTCTAGAAAGAATGTGTTTTGTGGCAGATTTTGGGGCTTCTAGAGGGATTTGGGGCGCCACTTTTGTAGGGGAATGGATAGGACTTCTAGAAATCAGGTTTTAAGTCCCCTAAACTGAAGAAAACAGGTTAGGATAAGATTAGATAAGGTAAGGTAAGATAAGGTAAGGATTGGATAAGATAAGATAAGATAAGGTTGTTTTGGATAATGTTTTGGATAATTCTCCTTCTTTTGAGCTGATTCCTTATCTTCTTATCTTTGACTTCTTTCTTCCATCTTCTTAGCTGATTTCAAGCCTTTATATCTTCAATTTCGTCCATCAACTTGCCTCCATGCTTGCACTACCCAATCTTGGCCCAAAAATGCTCTAGAATGCTCCAAATTGCTTCTTTTTGCATACTTGTCCTTAGAACCTGAAAATACATCAAACTAGCTTAAAAGACTACTTTAACTAAGGAAAAACAACATAAATGCACAAGAACAAGCTAACTAAGGTGCATGAATATGCTCCTATCACTAGCCTAGTTTAGGACCATCCTTACCCTTGTTCTTAAGGTGTAGTGAAGCATGACCTAGAGTGAATTCCCTTTGTTCGTTATTTGGCAGCAAATAAGTGTGGGGGAAGTTGTACGTTCATGTGTGCCTCAAAATAACTAGTATAGGGAGTAGTGAAAAGAAAAATAAAAGAAAAAAATTCGTGGAAAAAGATGAAGAAGAAGAAGAAAAAGTTGTGAAAAGTGTGAAAAGAGTTCAAAAATAAGTGAGAATAAGCTCACAAGTGTTGGTTGTTGAAGAAAGGGTCCAAAAAGTTGAATTCGGCCCTAAGTATGTGTGATCTTCCCTTTATGTATCAAAGTTTGTGGCTGCGTTTCAAAAGGGAGTTCTAAGTGTCATATTCATTACTTTGCTCGCTATTGCTTTAAGAACGTTTGTTTTCCTTACCTTTCTTTGTTAGCCAATACCCCTAGCCCTGTTACAACCCTATACTTCAATCTTGAGTGTTGTGTGTTTCAATATGTGGAGTTTGGGATTGGTAGGAGCATATGGTGTCCCTGGTTCTCGCATCTAAGTAGTAGCATTCCATTCCTGAGATCATATCTAAACATGCTTATTAACTCCAGAGATTGCTTTCTTTGTTATAAACTTGTGTGAGTACTTGTTTTCATGTTTACATCAATCTTTTCACATATACCTAGTGTAGGGTGTGTAGTCAGAAATTCTGTGTGAAAATAGAGTGTATACCTTGTGAGGAATTGAGTGAATTCTCTAAGGCATGTTACTACATTCAAAACATTGTTTTAATTGGTTAAATGCGAGCTAATGAATGGTGACTATGGTTAAGTATGTACTAAAGGGTGGGGATGACTAAAATCTATGGTTATGATGTTCTTGAATATGTCATGTGTGTTGGAAATCCCTGAGGTGAACGTTGGAAGGTTTAGTTTGTTTGGTGTTTGGTTTGTTTGTTTTGTTTCGTTTTGCTTGAGGACTAGCAAAAGCTAAGTGTGGGGGAATTTGATAGGAGCATATTTATGCGACTTAGTTAGCTTGTTTTCATGCATTTATGTTGTTAGTTCTTAGTTAATTTTGTATTTTAAGCTATTTTCGTGTGTTTGTAGGTTCTATGTGTCAAGATGGCAAAAAAGATGCATTTTGGAGCATTTTAGAGCAAATCTGGGCTTGGAATGGATAGCACAAGCAGTGGGCAAGAAGATGGACGAATTTGGAGTCCAAATGGAGTTAGGAATATGTTTCAAGGTTGGAGAAATAAATTCAAATCATTGAAGATAAGGAATCAGCTCAAAAGAAGGAGAATTATCCAAAACATTATCCAAACTACCTTATCTTATCCAAACCTTATCTTATCCTATCCTAATCTTATCCTACCTTGTTTTCAGCTACAAAAGAGATTTAATTTCAGTTTAGGAGACATAAAACCTGATTTCTAGAAGTCTATCCCTTGTCCTATAAATCTGGCACCTCCCTCCTCTCTAGAAGGTTTTTCCTTGCCTTGCAAGGCATTCCCTGCCTTATCCCTCTATGCCGTGCATCCCTTATCCCTTTCCCTCTTGGATTCTGATTTGTTAGGCCTTTTTCCTTGTGGATTTGGGTTCTACAAATCCTTTTCAGAAATTAATTGGGCCATAATCCTTTTTCCTAAGGGATTCACACATTCTGCCGCACCTAGGGTCCTAATCCCTTGCTTATGCTGAGTCCATGATAGGAGCATATTTGTGCGACTTAGTTAGTGTGTTTTCTTGCATTTACTTAGTTATTTGTTGCTTATTATAGTGTCTTAAGTCATTTTCATGTGTTTATAGGTCCTAGAAGCAAAGTTGGCAAAAAGATGCAATTTGGAGCATTTTAGAGCAGTTTTGGGCTTGGAATGGATATCACAAGATTGGAGCAAGATGGATGGACGAATTTGAAGTTCAAGAGAGGATAGGAATGTGCAAAAGTGTTGAAGAAATAAATCCAAGTCAGAGAAGATAAGGAATCAGCTACAAAGAAGGAGAATTATGCAAAACATTATCCAAAACTACCTTATCTTATCCTTATCTTATCCAAACCTAATTCCTATTGCAAAAGAGATTCAATTTCAGTTTAGGAGACCTAAAAACCTGATTTCTAGGAACCTTATCCCCTCCTACAAAGGTGCCGCACCTATCCCCTTCTAGAAACCCCAAAATCAGCCAAATAACACCCTTTCTAGAAGTCCCTAAAAAGGTGGCGCCCCAAGCCTTCTAGATGCATGATCCAGCCGCACCTTTCTCCTTATTCCGTTTGGTTTTTGGCCTTCTAGATGTCCTATTTCCTGCTAGGATTACATAAACCTTTTCCCCTTAGGATTGTGATTTTATTTTCCTACACAAACTACATTTTGTAATCCTTTTCCTACGTAACTTGTTGGTGCCGCACCCTCTCCCTATATATACATATTTTCTGCACCATTCAACATCACCATCTCTCATTCACATCTCTCTACACCACAAATCAGCCATACACTCTTGTGCCGCAGCTTGCAAGGAAGGAAGGACTCTGGAGCACTTTCTAGGTGTTTTCTATCTTTGTTCAATGTTTAAGTTTATTTATGTTTGTTTGCTTGTGGACATGAGGAACTAATTTCTTTTTGGTTAGAGGTGAATTTGAAGCCATGATTACATGTTTTATATGAATTGATTACGTCCAGTTATTGTTTCTTAAGACTAGAATGTGATTTGCTTAACTGAGTTATTAAAACTTGTTTGTGTGTGTTAATTGGGGTCGACACTTAATTTGCATGCATGAATTTGATGCTAGAGTATAAAGGAGTTTCACCTAATCGTTATGAACTTATATTCACAAGTAGTAAAGGTTGCTAGTTACAATCATGTTAAGTAAATCCTAGGCAAGAGTATCATGCTGTCATAGTTACGAATGCCTCGTCAACACTTATGATTTTCAAAGAACGTAATGACCTTTGATATGTTTTCTATCATGCTGTCATAGTTAGGAGACTTGATAAGGATAATTTGGTTGTAATGCGTCTTCCATTCAATTCAATGAGTTAAGGAAAATCTAATGGTTAATTTGTGCTGTCACGGTTAAGGTTCCTAGAAATCTGGTTTTTCTGTCTCCTAAACTGAAATTAAAACCCTTTTATAGCAGGAATTAAGTTAGGAAATGATTAGGATAGAATAAGATAAGGCATGGTAAGATAAGATAAGATAAGGTTTGGATAAGATAAGGATAAGATAAAGTAGTTTGGATAATGTTTTGGATAATTCTCCTTCTTTGTAGCTGATTCCTTATCTTCTTTGACTTGGATTTATTTCTTCAACTCTTTTGCACATTCCTAGCCTCTCTTGAACTTCAAATTTGTCCATCCATCTTGCTCCATACTTGTGCTATCCATTCCAAGCCCAAAACTGCTCTAAAATGCTCCAAATTGCATCTTTTTGCCAACTTTGCTTCTTGGACCTACAAACACACGAAAATGACTTAAGACACTATAATAAGCAATAACTAAGTAAATGCAAGAAAACACATTAACTAAGCCGCACAAATATGCTCCTATCAATGCTAGAGTATAAGGGAGTTTCACCTAATCGTTATGAACTTATATTCACAAGTAGTAAAGGTTGCTAGTCACAATCATGTTAAGTAAATCCTAGGCAAGAGTATCATGCTGTCATAGTTACGAATGCCTTGTCAACACTTATGATTTTCAAAGAACGTAATGACCTTTGATATGTTTTCTATCATGCTGTCATAGTTAGGAGACTTGATAAGGATAATTTGGTTGTAATGCGTCTTCCATTCAATTCAATGAGTTAAGGAAAATCTAATGGTTAATTTGTCCTGTCATGGTTAACTTGGGGTGTTGTCATTCATGTCTAAAGGAATAATAACTGGAAATTGGTTCATATGCATATATCATGTGTGGAGAAGGACCCTCTAACTAGCCCTTCACCCTTCGTAATTCATCAAAATCGTTTTTCTAAAGTTTGTTTTTTTTTTATGCAAAGATTCTGTTTTTAGTTTTAAATTCGTCAAAAACAAATCCCCCTTTATTTTGAAGTGTTAGATTAGTTAAAATCTGTTTTGATTTGTGTTTTTAAGTGTCTTGAGTCAAGTTAAAACCTTATTTTCGTCCAAAGTAGTGTTTAGAGTCCAAAACTGCCCAGTTTGTGTTTTTAGGCAGTTTTGAGTGTTTTTGTGCTGTTTTGAGTCTTTTGAGTTGTTTTAGTGTTTTAGAATTTTGTCTTGCATTCTTTGAGTCTAGTTTAGTGTTTTAAACTTTGTTTTTACGTTTTTGAGTCAGTTTCAAGTGTTTAGCAATCCCTCCTAATCCCCGGTCCAGAACGATCCCTACTTATACATATACTACAACTGTCAAAAAGAGGGTTCAATTTGTGTGTCAAGTTGATTTTCACATCAAATTTTGGCGCCGTTGCAAAAATTTGATGTGAAATTAAATTGCACTCAAACTTAAACCCTATCAATGTAGTATGTGTAAGTAGGGATCGTTCTAGCCGGGGATTAGAAGGGATGCTAATCTACACTAATTAAACTTTAAAACACTAAACTAGACTTACAAGACTCAAAACAAACTTAAAAGACTCAAAACAGCTTAAAACAACCAAATAGACTCAAAACAGACACTAGGGAATTATTTGGACGAATTCTAACTTTAACTTGACTCAAAATGCTAAAAGACACAAAATTAAACAGATTCTAACTAAGTTGACACAAGAAAATAAAGGGGATTGGGTTTTTGACGAATTTAAAGTAAAAATAAACTGATTAAGACACTAAACAAAGGTTGGTACGAATTTGGGTGAATTAAAGGGTGAATGGCTATCTAGAGGGTCCTTCTCCACACATAACATATATGCAACACAAATCGATTTCCAGTTATTCTTTCTATAAACCATGAATGACAATGCCCCAAATTAACCGTGACTGCACGCATTAACCTTCAGATTTTCCTAAGTTCATTGAATTTGGACGTAGCGTCGCAAACCAAATTATTCTTATCAAGTTCCCTGTATGACTGCATACTAGAGATACATATCAAAGATCATTAAGCTTTGTGAAAATCATAAGCATTGACATGACATTCGTGACTATGACTGCATGACACTCCTGCCAAGAATTTACTTAACGCGATCGTGACTAGCAACCTCCACTACTTGTAAATATAAATTTGTAACGATTAGGTGAAACTCCCTTATATTTTAGCATCAAATCCTAGCATGTAAACTAAGTGTGCACCCTTAATCAACACACAAGAATAAGTTTTAATCAAACAGTTAAGCAAATTGCATTCACGATTTATGAAATCACAACTGGAGGAAATCAATTCATATAGCTAAGAAGGGGTTTAGTTCCTCATGATGGCAAATAAACAAAGACAATTAAATTTAAACATTAAAAACAAAGGATAGAATACACCTAAAAACGCTCCAGATTTCTTCCTTCCTTCCTTTGCAAAGCTGCGGCACAATGAGGTGTGTGGTGGATGGATGTAAGTAATGATTTTTAACATCTTATGTTCCATTGGAAATCCCTAAGGTGAACGTTGGAAGGTTTAGGTTATGTTTTGTTTGTTTTGTTTTGCTCGAGGACTAGCAAAAGCTAAGTGTGGGGGAATTTGATAGAAGCATATTTGTGCGACTTAGTTAGTGTGTTTTCTTGCATTTACTTAGTTATTTGTTGCTTATTATAGTGTCTTAAGTCATTTTCGTGTGTTTATAGGTCCTAGAAGCAAAGTTGGCAAAAAGATGCAATTTGGAGCATTTTAGAGCAGTTTTGGGCTTGGAATGGATATCACAAGATTGGAGCAAGATGGATGGACGAATTTGAAGTTCAAGAGAGGATAGGAATGTGCAAAAGTGTTGAAGAAATAAATCCAAGTCAGAGAAGATAAGGAATCAGCTACAAAGAAGGAGAATTATCCAAAACATTATCCAAAACTACCTTATCTTATCCTTATCCTATCCAAACCTAATTCCTATTGCAAAAGGGATTCAATTTCAGTTTAGGAGACCTAAAAACCTGATTTCTAGGAACCTTATCCCCTCCTACAAAGGTGCCGCACCTATCCCCTTCTAGAAACCCCAAAATCAGCCAAATAACACCATTTCTAGAAGTCCCTAAAAAGGTGGCGCCCCAAGCCTTCTAGATGCATGATCCAGCCGCACCTTTCTCCTTATTCCCTTTGGTTTTTGGCCTTCTAGATGTCCTATTTCCTGCTAGGATTACATAAACCTTTTCCCCTTAGGATTGTGATTTTATTTTCCTACACAAACTACATTTTGTAATCCTTTTCCTACATAACTTGTTGGTGCTGCACCCTCTCCCTATATATACATATTTTCTGCACCATTCAACATCACCATCTCTCATTCACATCTCTCTACACCACAAATCAGCCATACACTCTTGTGCCGCAGCTTGCAAGGAAGGAAGGACTCTGGAGCACTTTCTAGGTGTTTTCTATCTTTGTTCAATGTTTAAGTTTATTTATGTTTGTTTGCTTGTGGACATGAGGAACTAATTTCTTTTTAGTTAGAGGTGAATTTGAAGCCATGATTACATGTTTTATATGAATTGATTACGTCCAGTTATTGTTTCTTAAGACTAGAATGTGATTTGCTTAACTGAGTTATTAAAACTTGTTTGTGTGTGTTAATTGGGGGTCGACACTTAATTTGCATGCATGAATTTGATGCTAGAGTATAAGGGAGTTTCACCTAATCGTTATGAACTTATATTCACAAGTAGTAAAGGTTGCTAGTCACAATCATGTTAAGTAAATCCTAGGCAAGAGTATCATGTTGTCATAATTACGAATGCCTCGTCAACACTTATGATTTTCAAAGAACGTAATGACCTTTGATATGTTTTCTATCATGATGTCATAGTTAGGAGACTTGATAAGGATAATTTGGTTGTAATGCATCTTCCATTCAATTCAATGAGTTAAGGAAAATCTAATGGTTAATTTGTGCTGTCACGGTTAACTTGGGGTGTTGTCATTCATGTCTAAAGGAATAATAACTGGAAATTGGTTCATATGCATATATCATGTGTGGAGAAGGACCCTCTAACTAGCCCTTCACCCTTCGTAATTCATCAAAATCGTTTTTCTAAAGTTTGTTTTTTTTATGCAAAGATTCTGTTTTTAGTTTTAAATTCGTCAAAAACACTTCCCCCTTTATTTTGAAGTGTTAGATTAGTTAAAATCTGTTTTGATTTGTGTTTTTAAGTGTCTTGAGTCAAGTTAAAACCTTATTTTCGTCCAAAGTAGTGTTTGGAGTCCAAAACTGCCCAGTTTGTGTTTTTAGGCAGTTTTGAGTGTTTTTGTGCTGTTTTGAGTCTTTTGAGTTGTTTTAGTGTTTTAGAATTTAGTCTTGCATTCTTTGAGTCTAGTTTAGTGTTTTAAACTTTGTTTTTACGTTTTTGAGTCAGTTTCAAGTGTTTAGCAATCCCTCCTAATCCCCGGTCCAGAACGAGCCCTACTTATACATATACTACAACTATAAAAAAGAGGGTTTAATTTGTGTGTCAAGTTAATTTTCACATCAGTCCAAGTCCTAATCTGATTACCCTAGGGTTTGTGGTGCCTATATATGCAGAATTAGAGAGTTGCCGCAGGACACACCACCCCATATACACTCCATAATTCGTTCTACACCACCACACCTTCAGACATTCATATTTTGCCGCAGATGAGAGAAGACAAGGCCTTGCTGTGGCTTCCATTGGAGAGGAAGGGTTGTGCCGTAGCCTACCTGCAACCATTGGAGTCCTTGGAGTTCTTTCTTCTCTTGTTTCTGTTCCCATGTTTAATTTAATTTGCTTTTCAATTATGTTGAACATGTGGAACTAATTTCGTTTTAGTTAGAGGTGGATTCAAAGCCATGGACATATGTTTAGTATGAATTGATTACCTCCAATTATTGTTTCATAAATTGTGGATGTGGTTTACTTATCTGTTTTATTAAGAACTTGTTCTTGTGTGTTGATTAAGGATGCATACTTAGTTTACATGCATGAATTTGATGCTAGGATATAAGGGAATTTCCCCTAATCGTTATGAACTTATATTGACAAGTAGTAAAGGTTGCTAGTCACAATCATGTTAAGTAAATCCAAGGCAGAATTAACATGCAGTTCATAGTTATGAATGCCTTGTCAATGTTTATGATTTCCATGGAACTTAATGATCTTTGATATGTGTCTCTATCTGATGTGAAATTAAATTGCACTCAAACTTAAACCCTATCAATGTAGTATGTGTAAGTAGGGATCGTTCTAGCCGGGGATTAGAAGGGATGCTAATCGACACAAATAGGACTCCAAAATACTAAACTAGACTCTAAAGACTCAAAACAACTTAAAACAGCACAAAACTAACAACTAGACTCAAAACAGACTCTAGGGAGTTATTTGGACGAATTCTAGACTAATAAGACTCAAAACACTAAAGAAAACCTAATTTAGACAGATTCTAACTAATTTGACACAACAAAGTAAAGGGGATTGGGCTTTTGACAAAATTAACTAAAACTAAGCAAATTAAAGAAAGAAAGTAACAAAGGTACGAAATTGGGTGCTTTGGATGGATGTAGGTGAGTTATGGTAGAGTGTGGTGGTCTGAATGGTGCAGCATAAACTTGTATTTATAGGCCTAGGAATTACTTGGCCTAGGTTGTAAAGGAAAAGGATTTAGGACTCCAAACCAACAAGGAAAAGGCCATCTAGAAAGGTTGGGGCGTCAGATTTTTAGGGCTTCTAGAAAGGAGTGTTGTGGCATGTTTCTAGAACAAAAAGGCCTCCTAAAAACAGGTTTTAGGCATCCTAATATGAAAAGGAGTCCCCCTTGTAGCGGGAATTAAGGTAGGATAAGATTAGGATAGGATAAGATAAGATAAGGTAAGATAAGGTTAGTTTGGATCAGATGAGGTTGGATAAGATAAGGTTTTGGATAATTCTCCTTCTTTGTAGCTGATTCCTTATCTTCTTTGACTTGGATTTATTTCTTCAACTCTTTTGCACATTCCTAGCCTCTCTTGAACTTCAAATTCGTCCATCCATCTTGCTCCATACTTGTGCTATCCATTCCAAGCCCAAAACTGCTCTAAAATGCTCCAAATTGCATCTTTTTGCCAACTTTGCCAATTGGACCTGAAAACACACGAAAATAGCTTAAATCTCTATAATAAGTCAAAACTAACTAAAGAAAATGCAAGGAAACAAGCTAACAAAGTCGCATAAATATGCTCCTATCACTATCATGCGTATTCCATAGTTAGGGAACTTGATAAGAATAATTTGGTTGTGATGCGTTATCCATTCAATTCAATGAACTTAGGGAAATCTGAGAATTGATTAGTGCAATATAATTAATTCGGAGCATTGTCATTCATGGTTTATCGAAAGAATAACTGGAAATCAATTCGTATGCATATGTTCATGTGTGGAGAAGAACCCTCTAACTAGTTTTTCACCCCTGAATTCACCTTCACCTCTCTTTAATTTACTTTGTTTGCTGAAATCTTCTTAGTTTTGATAAATTCGTCTAAAAACCCCCTCAGTTCTTATTTGTGTTTTAGTTTTGTTAAATTCGTCCAAATCTGTCTCTTTTTAGTGCTTTGAGTCTTACTAGTCTAAAATTCATCCAATTCACTTTCTAGTACCTATTTTGAGTCTGTTCAAATTAGTTTTGCTGTTTTGAGTCAATTTGGTCAGTTTTGAGTTGTCTAGAGTCCAGTTTAGTGTTTAAGAGTTTAACTTGTGTAGATTAGCATCCCTTCTAATCCCCGGCCTAAAACCATCTCTACTTTCATATACTACATCGATAGGGTTTTAATTTGAGTGTCAAGTAATTTTCACATCAGCAACTGGAAATCGTTTTGTTTGCAAGTGTGTCATGTGTGGAGAAGAACCTCCTAGCTAGCCCATCATCCATAGTTTTACCCAAATTCGTGCAAATTTCATTAGTTCTTTAATTTACTTGTTTTGTTTTCAAATTCGTTAAAACCAAATCCCCATTTACTTTGTTGAGTCATATTAGTTAGAAATTGATTTGGTTTGTGTTTTTAAGTGTTTTGAGTCTAGTCAAAACCTATTTTCGTCCAAATTTACTCTTAGTTGCAGATTTGAGTATTTTAGCTTGTTTTGTGCTGTTTTGAGTCTTTTGAGTTGTTTTAGTGTATTAGAGTTTAGTTTTGCATTCTTTGAGTCTAGTTTAGTGTTTTAAACTTAGTTTTACATTTTCGAGTCAGTTTCAAGTGTTTTAGCAATCCCTCCTAATCCCCGGTATAGAACGATCCCTACTTTATACATATACTACAATTGTCAAAATAGGGTTTAATTTGTGTGCTGATATATTTCGCATCTCTTCTTCAAATTCAGATTCAGCCTCTGAACTTGAACTAGGTTCACTAGGTTCTGGATGCCTCCTCTTTCTTCTCAAATCTCGTTCAAAATCGTCGTTAAATTCCAAGATATGCTCACAGACTGGTTGAGAAGTTCGAGTCATAAACTAGTACCTAAACAAAGAAAACAAAACAAAACCAGAAAACAAAGTAAAAGAAACACAAAACACACGGCAAACAAGGGAATAGCAATTTTGCTAATCCCCGGCAACGGGGCCAAAATTTGATGTGAAAATTAACTTGACACTCAAATTAAACCCTATTGATGACAATTGTAGTAGAGATGCTGATAACTCATATATTTCATACGTTTATACCATCCATTCCTAGTCTCTTTGTGATATTTTTGAGTTAAACTGGTTGCGTTTTACTCTCTTTTGTGTGAATGTGCAGTTAATTGGATTTTAGAGCCATTTGAGGGTAAATAAGGCAAAATGGAGCTGAAAGTGGAGAATTGAATAAGGATTCTGATGTAGAGAGAGATTCAAAGTGTACAATTGAATATGGTGATGAATATGGCCCTATAAGAGACAAATAACAGCAAAAAAAGTGGGAATTAAATGCCCAATTACTAGGATGTATTGGCAATCTGTAACCTTATAAAACTGAGAGTTTCAGCCACTTTTAGACAAGCTTCCCCTTGGGGTCGCCCAGAGCTCTCTCTCTTCTCTTTCTTTAGCCTTTCTTCCAGAAACCAAACCCTATTTTCCTTCACCATCCGCTACCACCAAAGAAACCATGCAGCCGTGCTGTTCTTGGAGAAGTTCAACATCATAATTGCTTCAAAGGGGTTTCTTCTATGAACTTTAATTTCACTCATGTTGTTCTTGATATTTATATATTCTGTAATCATGTTAAGTTCATTGTTGGGGATTTCGATGTAGCCTTGCAAACCTATTCTACATTATTAAGTTGAAGTATTCAAATTACCAATTTGTGTTCTTGTTTCATTCAATGATTTTATAGTATAATTTGTTTGTTAATCTTAATGTTTGATCACCGTTAGGGCTGCCTATGAATTATTTGATCAAGGTGATAGGAGCATATTTAGGCGACTTAGTTGGCTTGTTCTTGTACATTTACGTTGTTATTTCTTAGTTATTTTAGTCTTTTAAGCCATTTTTGTGTGTTTTCAGGTTCTAAGGACAAAGTATGCAAGAAGGTGCATTTTGGAGCCTTTTGGAGCAAAATTGGGCTTGGAATGGATATCACATGATTTGAGCAAAAGGAATGGACGAAATTGAAGATTTGAAGATGTTAGGATTTCTAATCAACGAAGGACTCCTAATTAAAGGAGGATTCCTAGTTGAACAAGGATTCCTACTTTAAGTAGGAAAGTTAAACCAAGGTTTCCTATTTTGGTTTGACCTTTCCTAATCCTAAATTTCCCTAAATTCCAGCAACTTTGAAGGCCTCCTATGCGTTCTAGGACACAAACTAAAGGACCTAGAACACCCATGGACCCTTGCCGCACCTTGTTCTTGGTTTCCTCTTCCTTGCCGTGCAATATGATTTGATTACATCCAGTTGTGATTCATAAGTTGTGAATTCAATTTACTTATATGTTTGAATTAAAACTGATTTGTGTGTGTTGGTTGAAAGTGCACGCTTAATTTTCATGCATAAATCTGATGCTAGGATATAAAGGAGTTTCACCTAATCGTTATGAACTTATATTCACAAGTAGTGAAGGTTGCTGGTCACGATCGTGTTAAGTAAATTCTTGGCATAAGTATCATGCGCTTTCATAGTTACGAGTGCCTCGTCAATACTTATGATTTTCATTGAACTTAATGATCTTTGATTGTATCTCTATTATGCACTTTCATGTAGGGAACTTTTGAAGAATAATTTGATTGTGATGCGCTTTTTCTGTCCAATTCAATGACATGAGGAAAATCTGAGGGTTAATTTAAGCGTACCTAATTAATCTGGGGTGTTGAGAATTCGTGGTTTATTGAAAAGCAACTGGAAATCGTTTTGTTTGCAAGTGTGTCATGTGTGGAGAAGAACCTCCTAGCTAGCCCACCATCCATAGCTTTGCCCATATTCGTGCAGATTTCATTAGTTCTTGAATTTACTTGTTTTGTTTTCAAATTCGTCAAAACCCAATCCCCCTTTACTTTGTTGAGTCATATTAGATAGAAACTGATTTAGTTTGTGTTTTTAAGTGTTTTGAGTCTAGTCAAAACCTATTTTCGTCCAAATTTACTCTTAGTGGCAGATTTGAGTCTGTTAGCTTGTTTTGTTCTGTTTTGAGTTGTTTTAGTGTTTTAGAGTTTAGTTTTGCATTCTTTGAGTCTAGTTTAGTGTTTTAAACTTAGTTTTACGTTTTTGAGTCAGTTTCAAGTGTTTTAGCAATCCCTCCTAATCCCCGGTCTAGAAGGATCCCTACTTGCATCTTTACTACAATCTGACAACAAGAGGGTTTAATTTGTGTGCTTAACTTATTTCGCATCAAATTTTTGGCGCCGTTGCCGGGGATTAGCAACTTTGCTAATCCCTTGGATCTTTTCTTTCTGTTTATTTTTAATTTGTTTAAGTTTCTGACTTTGTTTTGTTTTCTTGTTTTTAGGTACTAGTTTATGCCTCGAAGCTCTCAACCTGTTCGTAAGAATATTTTGGACTTTGACGACGATTTTGAGAGGACTTTGAGAAAGAATAAGAATCAACAAGAGCCCCAACCACCTCAACCTGCACCAAATCTTGAAGAAGACGAAGTACAAGTGGAAGAGGACAGCTCGGATTTTAGAGGAAGCACTAGCCATGGCAGCAGACGATCGAACAATCAAGGAGCTTTCTGCTTCGGGATTTGATGTGAAATATTTAAGCACACAAATTAAACCCTCTTGTTGACAATTGTAGTATAGATGCAAGTAGGGATCGTTCTACACCGGGGATTAGGAGGGATTGCTAAAACACTTGAAACTGACTCAAAAACGTAAAACTAAGTTTAAAACACTAAACTAGACTCAAAGAATGCAAAATTAAACTCTAAAACACTAAAATAACTCAAAAGACTCAAAACAGCACAAAACAAGCTAAAAGACTCAAATCTGCCACTAAGAGTAAATTTGGACGAAATTAGGTTTTGGCTAGACTCAAAACACTTAAAAACACAAACTAAATCAGTTTCTAACTAATATGACTCAACAAAGAAAAATGGGATTTGGTTTTGACGAATTTGAAAACAAAACAAGTAAATTAAAGAACTAATGAATTCTGCACGAATTTGGGTAAAACTATGGATGATGGGCTAGCTAGGAGGTTCTTCTCCACACATGACACACTTGCAAACAAAACGATTTCCAGTTGCTTTTCAATAAACCATGAACTCTCAACGCCCCAGATTAACCGTGAATTGCACTAATTAACCCTCAGATTTTCCTAATTTTATTGAATTGGATGATTTCATACAACAACCCAAAGCATTCTCCACAATTTCCCTACATGAATTGCATAATAGAGATACAAGCAAAGATCATTAAGGTCTTTGAAAATCATAAGCATTGACGAAGCACTAGTAACTATGAATTGCATGAAACTTATGCCAAGAATTTACTTAACGCGATTGTGACTAGCAACCTTCACTACTTATGAATATAAGTTCATAACGATTAGGTGAAACTCCCTTATATCCTAGCATCAGATTTATGCATGAAAATTAAGCGTGCACTCTCAACCAACACACACAAATAAGTTTTAATTCAACAGATAAGTAAATTGAATTCACAACTTATGAATCACAACTGGATATAATCAATTCATACTGCAAGTATAACCATGGTTTCGAATTTCGCCCCTAGCTAAGAGGGGTTTAGTTCCTCATACTCATAAAACAAAGATTATTGAATTGAAACATTGAAAACAAAAGAAAGTTTACACCTAAAACGTTCCAGCAATCCTAACTCGAATGGCAGGCACGTCCAAGGGCTCTCCTCCTTCCTCTTTGCTGTGGCACAAGGTTTGGTGGTGAGTTTTGGGGGTTATGAATGGTGTAAAAGGCTGGGTTTATGGTTAGGATAGGTATATGGTGCGACAAAGGTTGAATAAGGTCAGAAACTATGGAGAATGGTGAAGGATGGATGCGGCAGAGAGTGGGGATTGATTTCTGGCATGAATGGGTGAATGAATGGATGATTTTGGGGCTGCAAAAAGGAAGTTTATTTAAGGTTTTTAGAAATTAAAACCCTAACTTATTTAGGTAATCAGAAATTAAGTCAAAAGCTTATAGAAAGAGGAAACAAAATCAGAAAACTAAGGGAAAGTGCTAAGATATGCGGCAGAGACTTTAATTGAAAGGGGAATGTGATTTAATGCAGGAAATAGGAAAGAGGGACGCTCCCTTGCACGGAAAGGAAGAGGAAAGGTCCAAAGGGGTGCGGCAAGGGTTGTTTAAGTGCAAGGAAGGTTCAATTTGTGTCCTAAAATGCATAGGAGGCCTTCAATGTTGCTGGTGATGCGATAAAAGTTAAGCACACAAATTAAACCCTCTTGTTGTCAAATTGTAGTAAAGATGCAAGTAGGGATCGTTCTAAACCGGGGGATTAGGAGGGATTGCTAAACACTTGAAACTGACTCAAAAACATAAAACAAAGTTGATGTGAAAATTACTTGACACTCAAATTAAAACCCTATCGACGTAGTATATGAAAGTAGGGATCGTTTTAGGCCGGGGATTAGAAGGGATGCTAATCTACACAAGTTAAACTCTAAAACACTAAACTAGACTCTAGACAACTCAAAACTGACCAAATTGACTCAAAACAGCAAAACTAATTTAAACATACTCAAAACAGGTACTAGAAAGTGAATTGGATGAATTTTAGACTACTAAGACTCAAAATACTAAAAAGAGACAGATTTGGACAAATTTAACAAAACTAAAACACAAATAAGAACTGAGGGGGTTTTTGGCAAATTTATCAAAACTAAGAAGATTCCAGCAAACAAAGTAAATTAAAGAGAGGTGAAGGTGAATTCAGGGGTGAAAAACTAGTTAGAGGGTTCTTCTCCACACATGAACATATGCATACGAATTGATTTCCAATTATTCTTTCGATAAACCATGAATGACAATGCACCGAATTAATTGTATTGCACTAATCAATTCTCAGATTTCCCTAAGTTCATTGAATTGAATGGATAACGCATCACAACCAAATTATTCTTATCAAGTTCCCTAACTATGGAATACGCATGATAGAGACACATATCAAAGATCATTGAGTTCCATGGAAATCATAAACATTGACAAGGCATTCATAACTATGAACTGCATGTTAATTCTGCCTTGGATTTACTTAACATGATTGTGACTAGCAATCTTTACTACTTGTGAATATAAGTTCATAACGATTAGGTGGAATTCCCTTATATCCTAGCATCAAATTCATGCATGTAAACTAAGTATGCATCCTTAATCAACACACAAGAACAAGTTCTTAATAATACAGATAAGTAAACCACATCCACAATTTATGAAACAATAACTGGAGGTAATCAATTCATACTAAACATATGTCCATGGCTTTGAATCCACCTCTAACTAAAACAAAGTTAGTTCCACATGTGCAACATAATTGAAAAGCAAATTAAACTAAACATGGAAACAGAAACAAGAGAAGAAAGAACTCCAAGAACTCCAATGGTTGCAGGTAGGCTGCAGCACAACCCTTCATCTCCAATGGAAGCCATGGCAAGGCCTTGTCTTCTCTCCTCTGCGGCAAAATATGAATTTCTGAAGGTGTGGTGGTGTAGAACGAATTATGGAGTGTATATGGGGTGGTGTAACCTGCGGCAACCCTCTAAACTTGTATATATAGGCACCACAAACCCTAGGGTAATCAGATTAGGACTTGGACTCAGCATGAGCAAGGGATTAGGACTTGGACTTCGTTAGCTTGTTTCCTTGCATTTACGTTGTCAGTTCTTAGTTATTTTAGTATTTTAAGCTATTTTCGTGTGTTTGTAGGTCTAATGTGCAAAGTATGCAAGAACGTAAATTTTGGAGCAGTTTTGGGCACTAAATGGATTGCACATGCTTGGAGCTAAGTGGATGGACGAAATTGAAGATCAAATGAGCTGAGGATCAAATGAAGAATGAAGAGTTCAAAATTGGAAGCCAAGGTTTCTAAAGTTGGAAGTTTCTATTTGTGAACGTTTCCATTTGTGCAAGTTTCCATTTGTGGAGGTTTCCAATTTTGGGGTTTCCAAAACATGTAGGTTGCCTAATTACTCATTCTAGAAGCCCAAAACCGTGCCTAACACATTCCCCTTTTGTTTCAATCCTTGCTGCACAAGGGAGGGGTTTTCTTGCCAATTTTCTGTCATAAAACACATTCCTCTTTTGTTGCAATACTTGCTGCACAAGGGAGTGGTTTTCTTGCCTACTTTCTGCCCAAAAATACTTCCCATTTCCCTTACAAATCAATGCCACACCTTCTTTCCCTTTCTCTCTTAATTTCTGACCTTTAAAACACATTCCTTTTCTCTCCTACGTATTCTGCCGAATTTCACTTTCTTATTCTTTCTTACCTATTAAATTGTGGAACCAAAATAGCTAAGTATTGAACCTTTCCTATTATTTTCTGATTGCCTTTCAACCCTAGCCCTATAAATAAAACCATCCGCATCATTTAGTCACTCTCCCTCTCTGAACAGATTCTCTGCATCTATTCCATCCACCTATATACCTATCCATCCTCTACCACCCATCACCACCCATTCTACACCATCCATAATCCCCAAAACCTACCACAAAACCTTGTGCCGCAATCAAGGAAGGGAAGGGAAGTTCTTGGATGTGCTTGTTGTTCAGCCTGGATCGCTGGAGCGTTTAGGTGTCTTCTTTCTTTTGTTTTCAATGTATAAACTTGTTATTCTTTGCTTTGCGATTATGAGGAGCTAAACCCTTTTGGCTAGGGGAAGATTCAAAGCCATGAACATACTTGCAATATGAATTGATTACCTTCAGTTATGATTTCATAAGTTGTGAATTCAATTTGTTTAACTGCTTGATTGAGAACTTATTTGTGTATGTTTATTAAGAGTGCACACTTAGTTTGCATGCATGAATTTGATGCTAGAATATAAGGTAGTTTCACCTAATAGTTACAAACTTATATTCACAAGTAGTGGAGGTCGCTTATAAACGATCGCGTTAAATGAATTATTGGCAGGAGTTTCATGCTCATCATAGTAACGAATGCCTCGTCAATACTTATAGTTTTCATGATGCTTAATGATCTCTGATTGTATCTTTATTGTGCTGTTCACGTAAAGGACTTTTAGAGAATGCTTTGAATTGTTGTATGCGTTTTCCCATCCAATTCAATAACTTAAGGAGAACTTGAAGGTTAATTTAAGCGGACCGAATTAACCTGGGGTGTTGAGTTTCATGATTTATCGAAAGAACAATTGAAAATTGGTTTATGTGCAAGTGTGTCATGTGTGGAGAAGAACCCTCTAGCTAGTCCATCATCCATCCAAAACACCTAATTTGGTGCAAATCTGTCTAGTTCTAGTTTCTGTTTTGTTTTACTTTATTTTCGTCCAAAATCTAATCCCCCTTTATTTTGTTTTGTTAATTAGGTTAGAATCTGTCCAATTTGTGTTTTTAAGTGTTTTGAGTCAAGTTCAAGTTAATTTTCGTCCAAATAACTCCCTAGAGTCAGTTTTGAGTCTAATTCATTGTTTTGTGCTGTTTTGAGTCTTTCTAGTTAGTTTTGAGTCTTTTCAGTTTGTATTGAGTCTATAGAGTCTAGTTAAGTGTTTTTAAGTTTCTTTTTGTGTTTTTGTGTTTTAAAGTCAGTTTAGTTTAGATTAGTAATCCCTCCTAATCCCCGGTCCAGAACGATCCCTACTTATACATATACTACAATTGTCAAAAGAGGGTTTAATTTGTGTGCTGTTTTACATCGCATCAAATTTTTGGCACCGTTGCCGGGGATTAGCAACTTTGCTAATCCCTTGGTTCTTTTCTTTTCGTTTATTTTGTTTTTGTTTTTGTTTCTGACTTTGTGTTGTTTTCTTGTTTTCTTTAGCTAATCCCCTTTGTTTTTGTTTTTGTCTTCTACTTTTGATATTTGATTTAGTTTTAATTCTTTGGTATCAGGTACATAGAGAAGTAAGACATGGCACTTGCTACCATTCAAGCTCAATTAGCAAACCTTACTTCTCAATTGTCCTAGATTGCCGAAACAACCACAATGCACATTGCTCAAACTCATCAACGTCCTCAATACGCTGTGAACGAAGATGCTTGGGGTTATCAAGGCTATGACCAATCAAGGGACAACATGTTTTCCAATGTTTACAATTCGGATTGGATAGATTATTCAGATTATATGTGGGAGGAACCTCAACAATTCCAACAAGGTGGATATTGGCAGCAAGAAGAGGAGTTCTATTCAAGACCTATGCAGCCACCACTGCCTCCCCCACAACAATTCCAATCGAATTCAAGTATGCCCATGAGTTATAGTGAAATTCTTGAAGGACTAATCTCTTTAACGCAGGGCTCACAAAAAGAAGAACAATTGCAGCCATCTGAGGAGTTTTATCAATGGCCACATGCACCATTACAGCCTCTACCACAATCTGCCCAAACAAACTCAGGTATGTCTTTGTGTAATGATAACATTATTCAATTAATCACCTATTTGACACAGGGAGTAGAAAATCAAAACAAGGAGATGAAAGACCGAGTCAAAAGAGTGGACGAATTGGAGAAGCAAGTTGGGCGGATTATGGAGTTCATGGTGCAGATTCAACAGCAAAGTGAACTCTCCAACTCAACTATTGCAAATTCGAAGGAAGATTTTGAAATCCATGATGCTATCACTTTGGGAAGTGCTATGGAGGTTGGAGCTGACATAAAAACGTCCAAACATAGCCTAGAAGTGGATGAGGAGCTGCTGATTGAGGAGTTGGAAGAAGATATACACACAGCAAGGGTAGAACAACCCTTGCCGCAGCCCCCTAAGCCCTCTCAACCACCCACCACAAGTAAGGACGTCCCAAATTCAATTCATTCTAATGTTATTCCTCCGAATGCACCTTTTCCTCACAGGTTTTTAATTCCCAAGAAAGATGAGAGTGAAAAAGACATTGTGGAAGCCATCCCAAAGGTGCAAAGTGATATCCCAATTCTTGGCACACCAAATCAAGTTCTAGATTGTATTGAAGTGTTCAAAGAACTTTGTACATCAAGAAGAAGGATTCAAGAGAAGGAAGTGGCTGGAGCATATGAAGAATTCATCAAAGAGGATATATATGAGACAACAAAGCCGAAAGAAGTTGACTTTGAGGACAGGGACAAGTCACAACCATCCTAGTCAATCTGCCCACATCCAAAATCCCTGAAACTTTCAAAGATGTGGTGTTTGTCATTGAGTTTATGTCGGAGCAAGCAAGTAAGCCATCTTCTCCAATTTCAATTCTGTTTTCTACTAACTTGCTGATTTTGATGATTTAGGCACCCACACTAGAATTTAAACCATTTTCGGATCATTTCAAATATTCCATTCAAAGATCAATTCCATGTCGTGGCCTCCAATGAAGCTTAATTGGAGGTATCGTCCGGCTGCACGACGTAAAAGCAAGCGCTTCTTGGGAGGCAACCCATGCATTCAACAAAGGAGGACCTAGGACTCACTCCAATTCCAGATTTGCGTTCCTAAACCCTTCTCTTTGTTGTTGTTTCTATTCTGCCATGTTTAGTTTGTTGATTCATTGTTTGTTCGTTTGCTTGTTTTTGTGTGAGTTTATGCTTGAAACGTTGAGGACAATGTTTGATTTAAGTGTTGGGGGGGGGGGTAACAAAGTGTTTTTTATGCAAATTCGTGGGATTTTATCACCCATTGCTTCAAAAGTTGTTCCTTGCTGTTTTTAAGTGTTTTTAAGTTGTTTTGGAGTGTTTTAGTGTGTTTTGCCGTAACAATCCAAAAATCTCATAAAAATTTGAAAAATTGTTTTGAAAAACCCAAAAAGAGTTGTTTTTGTGTCGTTTTTGTGTGTTTGTGTCTTAGGTACCTTCCAACACAATGATGAGGATTTGGTTTTTAATTACATGACTGTTAAAGAGAGTTATAAACATGGATGAAAGTTTGATTTACTCTTTGGTTTATGCTTGGTTGTGGTTATAATTTATGAATTCACGTGCAATCATAAAGGAAAAATCAGTTTTTGTAACATGCTTGAAGGAAGGAACTCAAATTAACACTACATCCTGTGAGACTTGAGCCTAAACGTTCTTTAGAGAGTTGATAATCTGTGCATTCTTTGTTTTCTAAAGTCGTTGCATGATCTCATTATTCTTTGCTTGGTTGCTACTTAGAAGGCGTTTCATCATTTAGTTCCAAATACTAGAACTCATACCTATTTCATTCAAAGCATGACATTGATTTGCATAACACATATCAAGATGAAGTTGTGTAGTGACCACCATAGCCAAACAGCCGTACCCCCTTTGTCATATGTGTTGTAGGTTTAACCCCGTTTGAGCCTTGTTTAGCCTATGTTCTTTGTTAACCCCATTATCCTGACCTAGCCTAGTGTAGGACTATCCATACCCTTGTTCTTAAAGGATAGTGAAGCATAACTTAAAATGAATTCGTTTTGATCTGCATTATGCAGTAAATTAAGTGTGGGGGAAGGGTTGGTTGTTTTAAGCTCAGTTCTACATTTTGTGTTTCAAAAGAAAAGAAAATTCGTGGAAAAAAAAAGAAAAGAAAAAGAAAAAGTTGTGAAAAGAATGAAAAAGAGTTTGAAAAGAAGAAAGAATGAGTTTAAGAGTGTTGATTGTTGAAGAAAGGGTTCAAAACATCAAATCTGGCCCTAAAATGTGTAAATCTCCCCTTTTTGTTCAAAGTTAAATTTCTACATTCCAAAGTGAATTCTACGTGTTGATTTCATTGCTTGCTATTCTTTAAGAACCCTTGTTTTCCATATCCTTTCTTTCTTACCCAACACCACCAAGCCCCCTTACAACCCTTTAACTTTGTTCTTGGGTGTAGTGTGTTTCAATATGTGGACTTTGGAATTGGTATGAGCATATGGTGTCACTGGTTCTCGCATCTAAGTAGTAGCATTCCATTCATGAGATCATATCTAAATATGCTTATTAACTCCAGAAAGTGCTTTCTTTGTTGCAACATATGTGAGTATTAGTTTTCATGTTTACATCAATCGTCTCACATATACCTAGTGTAGGGTGTGTAGTCAAAAAATTTGAGTGAAAATTGAGTGCATATCTAGTAAGGAATTGACTGAATTCTCTAAGGCATGTTACTACATTCAAAACGTTGTTTTAATTGATTGAATGCAAGCTACTGAATGGTGACTATGATTAAGTATGTGCTCAAGGGTAAGGATGACTAAAATCTGTGCAAGTGATGACTTTTAATATGTCATGTGCATTGGAAATCCCTAAGGCAATTGTTGGAAGGTTTAGATTGTGTTTTGTGTCTTTTGTTTGTTTTGTTTTGCTCGAGGACTAGCAAAAGCTAAGTGCGGGGGTATTTGATAGGAGCATATTTACATCACTTAGTTAGCTTGTTTCCTTGCATTTACGTTGTTAGTTCTTAGTTATTTTAGTATTTTAAGCTATTTTCGTGTGTTTGTAGGTCTAATGTGCAAAGTATGCAAGAAAGTGCATTTTGGAGCTTTTTGGAGCAGTTTTGGGTTGGAGCTAAGTGGATGGACGAAATTGAAGATCAAATGAGCTTAGGATCAAATGAAGAATGAAGAGTTCAAAATTGGAAGCCAAGGTTTCTAAATTTGGAAGTTTCTATTTGTGAACGTTTCCATTTGTGCAAGTTTCCATTTGTGGAGGTTTCCAATTTTGGGGTTTCCAAAACATGTAGGTTGCGTAATTACGCATTCTAGAAGCCCAAAACCGTGCCTAACACATTCCCCTTTTGTTTCAATCCTTGCTGCACAAGGGAGGAGTTTTCTTGCCTATTTTCTATCATAAAACACATTCCTCTTTTGTTGCAATCCTTGCTGCACAAGGGAGAGGTTTTCTTGCCTATTTTCTGCCCAAAAATACTTCCCCTTTCCCTTACAAATCAATGCCACACCTTATTTCCCTTTCTCTCTTAATTTCTAACCTTTAAAACACATTCCTTTTCTCTCCTACATATTCTGCCGAATTTCACTTTCTTATTCTCTTTGATTTTCTGATTCTTTCTTACCTATTAAATTGTGGAACCAAAATAGCTAAGTATTGAACCTTTCCTATTATTTTCTGATTGCCTTTCAACCCTAGCCCTATAAATAAAACCATCCACACCATTTAGTCTCTCTCCCTCTCTGAACAGATTCTCTGCATCTATTCCATCCACCTATCTACACCATCCATAATCCCCAAAACCTACCACAAAACCTTGTGCCGCAATCAAGGAAGGGAAGGGAAGTTCTTGGACGTGCTTGCTGTTCAGTTTGGATCGCTGGAGCATTTAGGTGTTTTCGTTCTTTTGTTTTCAATGTATAAACTTGTTATTCTTTGCTTTGCGATTATGAGGAGCTAAACCCTTTTGGCCAGGGGAAGATTCAAAGCCATGAACATACTTGCAATATGAATTGATTACCTTCAGTTGTGATTTCATAAGTTGTGAATTCAATTTGTTTAACTGCTTGATTGATAACTTATTTGTGTATGTTTATTAAGAGTGCACACTTAGTTTGCATGCATGAATTTGATGCTAGAATATAAGGGAGTTTCACCTAATAGTTACAAACTTATATTCACAAGTAGTGGAGGTCGCTTATAAACGATCGCGTTAAACGAATTATTGGCAGGAGTTTCATGCTCATCATAGTAACGAATGCCTCGTCAATACTTATAGTTTTCATGATGCTTAATGATCTCTGATTGTATCTTTATTGTGATGTTCACGTAAAGGACTTTTAGAGAATGCTTTGAATTGTTGTATGCGTTTTCCCATCCAATTCAATAACTTAAGGACAACTTGAAGGTTAATTTAAGCGGACCTAATTAACCTGGGGTGTTGAGTTTCATGATTTATCGAAAGAACAACTGAAAATTGGTTTATGTGCAAGTGTGTCATGTGTGGAGAAGAACCCTCTAGCTAGTCCATCATCCATCCAAAACACCTAATTTCATGCAAATCTGTCTAGTTCTAGTTTCTGTTTTGTTTTACTTTATTTTCGTCCAAAATCCAATCCCCCTTTATTTTGTTGTGTTAATTAGGTTAGAATCTGTCCAATTTGTGTTTTTAAGTGTTTTGAGTCAAGTTCAAGTTAATTTTCGTCCAAATAACTCCCTAGAGTCAGTTTTGAGTCTAATTCATTGTTTTGTGCTGTTTTGAGTCTTTCTAGTTAGTTGTGAGTCTTTTCTGTTTGTATTGAGTCTATAGAGTCTAGTTAAGTGTTTTTAAGTTTCTTTTTGTGTTTTTGTGTTTTAAAGTCAGTTTAGTTTAGATTAGCAATCCCTCCTAATCCCCAGTCCAGAACGATCCCTACTTATACATATACTACAATTGTCAAAAGAGGGTTTAATTTGTGTGCTGTTTTACATCGCATCAAGTTCCAAATACTAGAACTCATGCCCGTTCCATTCAAAGCATGACATTGATTTGCATAACACATATCAAGATGAAGTTGTGTAGTGACCACCACAGCCAAAAAGCCGAACCCCTTTGTCATATGTTTTGTAGGTTTAACCCCGTTGAGCCTTGTTTAGCCTATGTTCTTTGTTAACCACATTATCCTTACCTAGACTAGTTTAGGATTATCCATACCCTTGTTCTTAAAGGATAGTGAAGCATGACTTAGAATGAATTCCTTTTGATCTACATTATGCAGTAAATCAAGTGTGGGGGAAGGGATTTGTGTGTGTTTGTGTGCCAAGAAAAAGAAAAAGAAAAAGAAAAAGTTGTGAAAAGATTGAAAAAGAGTTGAAAAATAAGTGAGAATGAACTCACAAGTGTTGATTGTTGAAGGAAGGGTCCAAAACATCAAAATTAGGCCCTAGAGTGTGTAAATCTTCCCTTCTGTGTTTAAAGTTGATTTTTGCATTCAAAATTGAATTCTAAGTGTCAATTTCTTTACTTTGCTTACTATTTCTTTAAGAACCTTTGTTTTCCATATCTTTTCTTTCTTACCCAACACCCTTAGTGATGTGAAATTAAATCGCACACAAACTTAAACCCTTATCAATGTAGTATGTGAAAGTAGGGATCGTTCTAAACCGGGGATTAAAGGGATTGCTAATCTACACAAATTAGACTCTAAAACAATAAACTGGACTTTAAACAATGAAAACAAGTACTAGGGATTAATTTGGACGAATTTTAACTCTAGACACCTTAAACAACCTAACTTGACTCAAATAACTCAAAACAAACTTAAAACAGCAAATAGAATTCAATTAAACAGTTTCTGGACTCTAGAGACTCAAAACAAGCTAAATAGACCTAAAACACACAAAACAAGTTATCTAGACTCTAAACTAACACCTAAGATTGATTTGAACGATTTTAAGACTCAAATTGACTCAAAAGACTAGAAAACACAAGTTCTTACGAATTTAGACTATCTTAACACAAATTAAGAGCAAGGGATTGGTTGAAAACGAATTTAAACTTAAGCAAAACAGAATTGTAAACTAGACTTAGTTTTGTACGAAATTGGTGATTTAGATGGGTGAATGGCTAACTAGAGATTCCTTCTCCACACATGACATATATGCGACACAAATCGATTTCTAGTTGTTCTTTCTATAAACCATGAACGACAATGCCCCAAATTAATCGTGACTGCACGCATTAACCTTCAGATTTTCCTAAGTTAATGGAATTTGGACGTAGCGCTGCAAACCAAATTATTCTTATCAAGTTCCCTATATGACTGCATACTAAAGGTACATATCAAAGATCATTAAGCTTTGTGAAAATCATAAGCATTGACATGACATTCGTGACTATGACTGCATGACACTCCTGCCAAGAATTTACTTAACGCGATCGTGACTAGCAACCTCCACTACTTGTAAATATAAGTTTGTAACGATTAGGTGAAACTCCCTTATATTTTAGCATCAAATCCTAGCATGCAAACTAAGTAGGCCTCCTTAATCAACACACAAGAATAAGTTTTAATCAAATAGTTAAGCAAATTGCATTCACGATTTATGAAATCACAACTGGATGAAATCAATTCATATCACATATATGCTCATAGTTTCGAATTCCCCCCTAGCTAAGAAGGGGTTTAGTTCCTCATGATCGCAAATAAACAAAGACAATTAAATTTAAACATCAAAAGTAAAGATAGAATACACCTAGAAACGCTCCAACAGCCCAAGGCTTTGAATGGCAAGCACGGCTCCAGGTGGCTCCTTCCTTCTCCTTCCTTGCAAAACTTGCGGCAGAATGAGGGATGTGTATGAATGGTGTGTATGATTTATAGAGAGAGGTGAATGGTAGATGGTGGTCCCTAAATGGTGCAGCAAAAGGGTATATTTATAGGGGGAGGTGCGGCACAAACATTTGGCGTAGGAAAAGGATTGCAAAATATAGTTTGTGTAGGAAAGTAATAACACAATCCTAAGGGGAAAAGGTTATGTAATCCCAGCAGGAAATAGGACATCTAGAAGGTCAAAAACCAAAGGGATCTAGGACAAAGGTGCGGCTCCTTTGTAGGAGAGGATAAGGTTCCTAGAAATCAGGTTTTCATGTCTCCTAAACTGAAATTAAATCCCTTTTGCATCAGGAATTAAGTTAGGAAATGATTAGGACATGATAAGATAAGGTAAGATAAGATAAGGTAGTTTGGATAATTCTCCTTCTTTGTAGCTGATTCCTTATCTTCTTTGACTTGAATTTATTTCTCCAACTCTTTTGCACATTCCTAGCCTCTCTTGAACTTCAATTTCGTCCATCCACCTTGCTCCATACTTGTGATATCCATTCCAAGCCCAAAACTGCTCTAAAATGCTCCAAATTGCATCTTTTTGCCAACTTTGCTTCTTGGACCTACAAACACACGAAAATGACTTAAGACACTATAATAAGCAACAAATAACTAAATAAATGCAAGAAAACACACTAACTAAGTCGCATAAATATGCTCCTATCACTTAGCCCCGTTTCAACCCTTTAACTTCGATCTTGGGTGTTATGTGTTTCAATATGTGGAGTTTGGAATTGGTATGAGCATATGGCATCACTGGTTCTCGCATCTAAGTAGTAGCATTCTGTTCATGAGATCATATTCATATATGCATTAATAACTCCAGAAAAGTGCTTTCTTTGTTGCAACATATGTGAGTATTAGTTTTCATGTTTACATCAATCTTCTCACATATACCTAGTGTAGGGTGTGTAGTCAGAAAATCTAAGTGAAAATTTAGTGATTATCTAGTAAGGAATTGAGGGGTTCTCTAAGGCATGATACTACATTCAAAATGTTGTTTTAATTGATTAAATGCGAGCTAATGAATGGTGACCATAATTAAGTATGTGCTTAAGGGTAAGGTTGACCAAAATCTGTGTATGTGATGATTTTTAATATGTCATGTGCATTGGAAATCCCTAAGGTAAATGTTGGAAGGTTTAGAATGTGTTTTGTTTCTTTTGTTTGTTTTGTTTTGCTTGAGGACTAGCAAAAGCTAAGTGTGGGGGAATTTGATAGGAGCATATTTATGCAACTTAGTTAGCTTGTTTCCTTGCATTTACGTTGTTAGTTCTTAGTTATTTTAGTATTTTAAGCTATTTTTGTGTGTTTGTAGGTCTAATGTGCAAAGTATGCAAAAAAGTGCATTTTGGTTATTTTTGGAGCAGTTTTGGGCACTAAATGGATTGCACATGCTTGGAGCTAAGTGGATGGACGAAATTGAAGATCAAATGAGCTTAGGATCAAATGAAGAATGAAGAGTTCAAAATTGGAAGCCAAGGTTTCTAAAGTTGGAAGTTTCTATTTGTGAACGTTTCCATTTGTGCAAGTTTCCATTTTTGGGGTTTCCAAAACATGTTGGTTGCCTAATTACTCATTCTAGAAGCCCAAAACCGTGCCTAACACATTCCCCTTTTGTTTCAATCCTTGCTGCACAAGGGAGAGGTTTTCATTCCTATTTTCTGTCATAAAACACATTCCTCTTTTATTCTAATCCTTGCTTCACAAGGGAGAGGTTTTCTTGCCTATTTTCTGCCCAAAAATACTTTCCCTTTCTCTTACAAATCAATGCCACACCTTCTTTCCCTTTCTCTCTTAATTTCTGACCTTTAAAACACATTCCTTTTCTCTCCTACATATTCTGCCGAATTTCACATTCTTATTCTCATTGATTTTCTGATTCTTTCTTACCTATTAAATTGTGGAACCAAAATAGCTAAGTATTGAACCTTTCCTATTATTTTCTGAGTACCCTAGCCCTTTAAATAAAGCTTGTTGCACCATTTAAATCTCTCCACGCAATTTCTGCCGAAAATCCACCATCCACCCTTCACCATAACTCACCTATATCCATCCACCACCACTGCCACCTTGTGTCGCAGCAAAGGAGAAGGAAGGAGACCCTTGGACGTGCTTGCATTCAAGACGTTGGATTGCTAGAATGTTTCTAGGTGTAATCTATCTTTGTTTTCAATGTTTAATTTAATTTCTCTTTGTTTTGTTGTGAACATGAGGAGCTAAACCCTTTTGGCTAGGGGGAATTTCAAAGCCATGAATATATATTTGCAATATGAACAATTGAAAATTGATTTGTATGCAAGTGTGTCATGTGTGGAGAAAAACCTTCTAGCTAGTCCATCATCCATCCAAAACACCTAATTTCGTGCAAATTTGTCTAGTTCAGGTTTCTGTTTTGTTTTACTTTATTTTCGTCCAAAATCCAATCCCCCTTTATTTTGTTGTGTTAATTAGGTTAGAATCTGTCTAATTTGTGTTTTTAAGTGTTTTGAGTCAAGTTCAAGTTAATTTTCGTCCAAATAACTCCCTAGAGTCAGTTTTGATTCTATTTCATTGTTTTGTGCTGTTTTGAGTCTTTCTAGTTAGTTTTGAGCCTTTTCAGTTTGTATTGAGTCTATAGAGTCTAGTTAAGTGTTTTTAAGTTTCTTTTTGTGGTTTTGTGTTTTAAAGTCAGTTTAGTTTAGATTAGCAATCCCTCCTAATCCCTGGTCCAGAACGATCCCTACTTATACTACAATTGTCTAAAGAGGGTTTAATTTGTGTGCTTAACTTTTATCGCATCAAATTTTTGGCGCCGTTCCGTTGTTTCTTTTTGTTTCTTTTTCATATTTTTTTGTTTTAGTTGCTGACTTTGTTTCTGTTGTGTCTTTTATTTTTACTTTTGATATTTGATTTAATTTTGTTTCCTTGATTTCAGGTACTAGAGAAGTAAGACATGGATTTTGCTACCATTCAAGCTGAATTGGCGAAACTTACTTCTCAATTTTCACAATATGCCGAAAGGACCACAATGCAAAGTATCCCTACATGTGGTGTGTCCTATGGGCAAGGATATCCAACTCATCAATGTTCTCAATTCGCTGCCAATGAAGATGCTTGGGGTTATCAAGGTCATAGCCAATCATGGAACAACATGTTTTCCAACGCTTACAATTCGGATTAGAGAGAGTATTCAGATTACATGTGGGGAGAACCTCAACAATTCCAACAAGGTAGATATTGGCAGCAAGAAGAGGAGTTCTATTCAAGACCTATGCAGCCACCACAGCCTCCCCCACAACAATTCCAATCGAATTCAAGTATGCCCATGAGTTATAATGAAATTCTTGAAGGACTAATCTCTTTGACGCATGGCTCACAAAAAGAAGAACAATTGCAGCCATCTGAGGAGTTTTATCAATGGCCATATGCACCACTACAGCCTCCACCACAATCTGCCCAAACAAACTCAGGTACGTCTTTGTGTAATGATAACATTATTCAATTAATCACCTCTTTGACATAGGGAGTAGAAAATCAAAACAAGGAGATGAAAGACCGAGTCAAAAGAATGGACGATATTATGGAGTTTATGGCGCAGATTCAAGAGCAAAGTGAACTCTCCAACTCAACTATTGCAAATTCGAAGGAAGATTTTGAAATCCATGATGCTATCACTTTGGGGAGTGCTATGAAGGTTGAAGCTGACCCAGAACCGTCCAAACACAGCCCGAACGTGGATGAATTGCTGCTGCTAGAAGAAGAGGAGGAGGCCACACCCACGGCAAGGGTAGAACAACCCTTGTCGCAGCCCCCTAAGCCCTCTCAACCACCCACCACAAGTAAGGACATCCCAAATTCAATTCATTCTAATGTTATGCCTCCAAATGCACCTTTTCCTCGCAGGTTTTTAATTCCCAAGAAAGATGAAAGTGAAAAAGACATCGTGGAAGCCTTCCCAAAGGTGCAAAGTGATATTTCAATTCTTGGCACACCAAATCAAGTTCCAGATTGTATTGAAGTGTTCAAAGAACCTTGTACACCAAGAAGAAGGAGTCAAGAGAAGGAAGTGGCTGGAGAATACCAAGAATTCATCAAAAAGGACATATATGAGACAACAAAGCCCAAAGAAGTTGAGTTTGATGACACGGGACAAGTCACAACCATCATAGTCAATCTGCCCAAGTCCAACATTCCTGAAACATTCAAAGATGTGGTGTTTGTAATTGAGTTTATGTCAGGGCAAGCAAGTAAGCCATCTATTTCAATTTCAATTTTGTTTTCTACTAATTTGCTGATTTTAATGATTCAGGCATCCACACTAGAATTTAAACCATTGCCGGATCATTTCAAGTATCACCGTCCATTCCAAGATCAATCCATGCATTCGAAGAAGGGAGACCTAGGAATCGTCCCACAATCAGATTTGTGTTCCTAAACCCTTCTCTTTACTGCATTTATCTTGCCAGGATTAGTTAGTTGTTTGTTTGTTTGTTTCTCCAAGTTTGCGCTTGAAACATTGAGGACAATGTTTGATTTAAGTGTTGGGGGGGGGGGGGGGTAACAAAGTGTTTTTGATGCAAATTCGTGAGATTTTATCACCCATTACTTCTAAGGTTGTTTCTCACTGTTTTTAAGTGTTTTTAAGCTGTTTTGGAGTGTTTTTGTGTGCTTTGATGTAAAAATACGAAAATTTGAAAAAAATAAGTTTTAAAAGTGTTTTTAGCGTCGTTTTTGTGTGTTTGTGTCTTAGGGTACCTTCCAACACAATGATGAGGATTTAGTTTTTAATTGCATGACTGTTAAAGAGAGTTATAAACATGGATGAAAGTTTGATTTACTCTTTGGTTTATGCTTGGTTGTGGTTATAATTTATGAATTCACATGTAATCAAAAGGATAAAATCAGTTTTTGTAACATGCTTGAAGGAAGAAACTCAAATTAACGCTACAACCCTGAGAGTCTTGAGCCGAAAATTTTTTTTTGGAGAGTTATTAATCTGTGATTCTTGTTTTCTAAAGTCGTTGCATGATCTCATTATTCTTTGCTTGGTTGCTACTTAGAAGGCGTTTCATCATTTAGTTCCAAATACTAGAACTCATGGTGAAATTCCCTTATATTTTAGCATCAGATTCATGCATGCAAACTAAGTGTGCACCCTTAACCCACATA
Source organism: Heteromeles arbutifolia (assembly GCA_024362995.1). Taxonomy (NCBI): domain Eukaryota; kingdom Viridiplantae; phylum Streptophyta; class Magnoliopsida; order Rosales; family Rosaceae; genus Heteromeles; species Heteromeles arbutifolia. The sequence continues at coordinate 2,805,018 of JANCRC010000022.1, forward strand.
TAAGAATAAGTTTTAATCAAACAGATAAGTGAATCGCATTCATGTTTTACGAAACAATAACTGGAGGTAATCAATTCATATCAAACATATGTCCATGGCTTCGAATTCACCTCTAACTAAGAAAAACTTAGTTACACATGTTCATAACAATTGAAAACCAATCTGAAATAAACATTGAAACTAAAACAAGGGAAGAAAGAACTCAGGAAATCTCCAATGGTTGCAGGCTGTTGCGGCACAAGGTCCTCCTCCAATGGAAGCCACGACAAAGCTCTCATATTCTCCTTCTTGCGGCAAAGGGTGTTTCTGTGTATGGATGGTGATGGCTACGAATTATGGTGTGGTATAGGGGGTGGTAACCTGCAGCAAAGCCTCAAAATATGTATATATAGGCATGGCAAACCCTAGGGAAATCAGGTTACGACTTGGAATTAGCAGAAATAACGGATTAGGGCCCTAGGGTGCGGCACAAGGCTTAAATCCATCAGGAAAGGGGTTTAGCCCAATTAATTTCTGAAAAGGCTTTGCACAATCCAAATCCACAAGGGAATAGGCTAATTAAATCAGAATCCAAGAGGAATAAGGATAGGGAAGGTGCGGCAGCAATTGGAGGGAAGGGGATGAAGTGCAAGGCAAGGCAAAGGCCTTCTAGGAAGGTTTGGGGTGCCAGATTTTTAGGACTTCTAGAACATGTTTCTAGAAGGAAAAGACTTCCTAAAAACAGGTTTTAGGCATCCTATTGTGAAAAGGAGTCCCCCTTGCAGCTGGAATTAAGATAGGATACGATTAGGATAGGATAAGATAAGATAAGTTTGGTTTGGATAATGTTCCATGTTTGTAGCTGATGCCTTATCTTCTTTGACTTGAATTTGTTTCTCCAACTTTTAAACATATTCCTAGCTTCATTTGAACTTCAAATTCGTCCATTCCTTGTGCTCCAGATGCATGCAATCCATTTCAGCCCAGAATTGCTCCAAAATGCTCTAAAATGCACTTTCTTGCCAACTTTGCCAATTGGACCTACAAACACACAAAAATAGCTTAAAACACTATAATAAACATAACCTAACTAAGTAAATGCAAGGAAACAAGCTAACTAAGTCTCATAAATATGCTCCTATCAGCAGCCGTGGGGTATTGGATGCATAGGGGTGAGACATTGTCCAATCCCGAAGCAGAAAGCTTCTTGATTGTTAGAACATCCGCTGTCATGGCTAGTGCTTCCTCTAAAATCTGAGCCGTGGCCTCCTCTTCCACTTGTACTTCGTCTTCTTCAAGATTTGGTGCAGGTTGAGGTGGTTGGCGCTCTTGTTATTCTTATTCTTTCTCAAAGTCCTCAAAATCGTCGTCAAAGTCCAAAATATTCTTACGAAAAGGTTGAGAGCTTCGAGTCATAAACTAGTACCTAAAAACAAGAAAACAAAACAAAGTCAGAAACTTAAACAAATTAAAAATAAACAGAAAAAAAAGATCCAAGGGATTAGCAAAGTTGCTAATCCCCGGCAACGGCGCCAAAAATTTGATGTGAAATAAATAAGCACACAAATTAAACCCTCTTTTGACAATTGTAGTATATGTATAAGTAGGGATCGTTCTAGACCGGGGATTAGGAGGGATTGCTAAAACACTTGAAACTGACCCAAAAACGTAAAACTAAGTTTAAAACACTAAACTAGACTCAAAGAATGCAAAACTAAACTCTAAAACACTTAAAACAACTCAAAAGACTCAAAACAGCACAAAACAAGCTAAAAGACTCAAATCTGCCACTAAGAGTAAATTTGGACGAAAATAGGTTTTGACTAGACTCAAAACACTTAAAAACACAAACTAAATCAGTTTCTAACTAATATGACTCAACAAAGTAAAGGGGGTTTGGGTTTTGACGAATTTGAAAACAAAACAAGTAAATTAAAGAATTAATGAAATCTGCACGAATTTGGGTAAAACTATGGATGATGGGCTAGCTAGGAGGTTCTTCTCCACACATGACACACGTGCAAACAAAACGATTTCCAGTTGCTTTTCAATAAACCATGAATTCTCAACGCCCCAGATTAACCGTGAATTGCACTAATTAACCCTCAGATTTTCCTACTTCTATTGAATTGGACGATTGCATACAACAACCCAAAGCATTCTCCACAAGTTCCCTATATGAATTGCATAATAGAGATACGAGCAAAGATCATTAAGTTCTATGAAAATCATAAGCATTGACAAGGCACTCGTAACTATGAATTGCATGATACTTATGCCAGGAATTTACTTAACACGATTGTGACTAGCAACCTCCACTACTTGTGAATATAAGCTCATAACGATTAGGTGAAAATCCCTTATATCTTAGCATCAGATTTATGCACGAAAATTAAGCGTGCACTCTCAACCAACACACATAAATCAGTTTTAATTCAAACAGATAAGTAAATTGAATTAAGAACTTATGAATCACAACTGGATGTAATCAAATCATATTGCAAGTATAACCATGGTTTCGAATTTCCCCCTAGCTAAGAGGGGTTTAGTTCCTCATACTCACAAAACAAAGATTATTGAATTGAAACATTGAAAACAAAAGAAAGATTGCACCTAAAATGCTCCAACAATCCTAACTTGAATGGCAAGCACGTCCAAGGGCTCCCCTCATTCCTCTTTGCTGCGGCACAAGGTTTGGTGGTGAGTTTGGGGGGTTATGAATGGTGTACAATGGGTTTATGGTTAGGATAGGTGTATGGGGTGACTGATGCGAAATATATAGGCACACAAATTAAACCCTCTTGTTGACAATTGTAGTATAGATGCAAGTAGGGATCGTTCTAGGCCGGGGATTAGGAGGGATTGCTAAAACACTTGAAATTGACTTAAAAACATAAAACTAAGTTAAAAACACTAAACTAGACTCAAAGAATGCAAAACTAAACTCTAAAACACTAAAATAACTCAAAAGACTCAAAACAGCACAAAACAAGCTAAAAGACTCAAATCTGCCATTAAGAGTAAATTTGGACGAAAATAGGTTTTGACTAGACTCAAAACACTTAAAAACACAAACTAAACCAGCTTCTAACTAATATGACTCAACAAAGTAAAGGGGGATTGGGTTTTGACGAATTTGAAGACAAAACAAGTAAATTAAAGAACTAATGAAATTTGCACGAATTTGGGCAAATCTATGGATGATGGGCTAGCTAGGAGGTTCATCTCCACACATGACACACTTGCAAACAAAACGATTTCCAGTTGCTTTTCAATAAACCACGAATTCTCAACACCCCAGATTAATTAGGTACGCTTAAATTAACCCTCAAATTTTCCTCATGTCATTGAATTGGATGGAAAAAGCGCATCACAATCAAATTATTCTTCAAAAGTTCCCAACATGAAAGCGCATGATAGAGATACAATCAAAGATCATTAAGTTCAATGAAAATCATAAGTATTGACGAGGCACTTGTAACTATGAAAGCGCATGATACTTATGCCAAGAATTTACTTAACACGATCGTGACTAGCAACCTTCACTACTTGTGAATATAAGTTCATAACCATTAGGTGAAACTCCCTTATATCCTAGCATCAGATTTATGCATGAAAATTAAGCGTGCACTCTCAACCAACACACACAAATCAGTTTTAATTCAAACAGATAAGTAAATTGAATTCACAACTTATGAATCACAACTGGATGTAATCAAATCATATTGCAAGTATAACCATGGTTTCGAATTTCCCCCTAGCTAAGAGGCGTTTAGTTCCTCATACTCACAAAACAAAGATTATTGAATTGAAACATTGAAAACAAAAGAAAAATTACACTTAAAACATTCCAGCAATCCTAACTCGAATGGCAGGCACATCCAAGGGCTCTCCTCCTTCCTCTTTGCTGCGGCACAATGTTTGGTGGTGAGTTTTGGGGGTTATGAATGGTGTAGAAGGCTGGGTTTATGGTTAGGATAGGTGTATGGTGCGACAAAGGTTGAATAAGGTTAGAAACTATGGAGAATGGTGAAGGATGGATGCGGCAGAGAGAGGGGAGAGATTTCTGGTGTGAATGGATGAATGAATGGATGCTTTCGAGGCTGCAAAAAGGAAGTTTATTTAAGGTTTTCAGAAATTAAAACCCTAACTTTTTTAGGCAATCAGAAATTAAGTCAAAAGCTTCAAGAAAGAGAAAACAAAATCAGAAAACTAAGGGAAAGTGCTAAGATATGCGGCAGAGACTTTAATTGAAAGGGGAATGTGTTTTAATGCAGGAAATAGGAAAGAGGGACTCTCCCTTGCACGGCAAAGAAGAGGAAAGGTCTAAAGGGGTGCGGCAAGGGTCCATGTGTGTTCTAGGTCCTTTAGTTTGTGTCCTAGAATGCATAGGAGGCCTTCAATGTTGCTGGAATTTAGGGACATTTAGGATTAGGAAAGGTCAAACCAAAATAGGAAACCTTGGCTTAACTTTCCTACTTCAAGTAGGAATCCTTGTTCAATTAGGAATCCTTCTTCAATTAGGAATCCTAACATCTTCAAATCTTCAATTTCGTCCATTCCTTTTGCTCCAAGCATGTGATATCCATTCCAAGCCCAATTTTGCTCCAAAAGGCTCCAAAATGCACCTTCTTAGATACTTTGTCCTTAGAACCTGAAAACACATGAAAATGGCTTAAAAGACTAAAATAACTAAAGAATAACAACATAAATGCACAAGAACAAGCCAACTAAGTCGCCTAAATATGCTCCTATCAAATTCCCCCACACTTAGCTTTTGCTAGTCCTTGAGCAAAACGAAACAACAAAACAAAACCAAGTAAACAAAACACACTCTAATCCTTCCAACATTTGCCTCAGGGATTTCCAACGCACATGACATGTTAAAAATCATCATTCCCACAGATTTTAGTCAACTTAACACTTGAGCCATACTTAATCACAGTCACCACTTACTAGTTCACATTTAATCAATTAAAACGATGTTTTGAATGTAGTAACATGCCAAGAGAATTCCCTCAATTCCTTACTAGATATGCACTCAATTTTCACTCAGATTTTCTGACTACACACCCTACACTATGTATATGTGAGAAGATTCATGTAAACATGAAAACTAGTACTCACATATGTTATGGCAAAGAAAGCAATTTCTGGAGTTAATAAACATGTTTAGATATGATCTCATGAATGGAATGCTACTACTTAGATGCGAGAACCAGTGACACCATATGCTCATATACCAATTCCAAACTCCACATATTGAATCACATAACACTCAAGATTGAAGTTTAAGGGTTGAAACGGGGCTAAGGGAAATGGTTAAGAAAGAAAGGATATGGAAAACAATGGTTCTTAAAGCAATAGCAAGCAAAGTAATGAAATTGACACTTAGAATTCAATTTTGAATGCAGAAATCAACTTTAAACACAAAAGGGAAGATTTACACATTCTAGGGCCAGATTTGATGTTTTGGACCCTTCCTTCAACAATCAACACTTGTGAGCTCATTCTCACTTATCTTTCAACTCTTTTTCATTCTTTTCATAACTTTTTCTTTTTCTTTTTCTTTTCCCACGAAATTTCCTCTTTTTTTTTTCCTACCCGTGCCTTTTTTTTTTTCTTGGCACACACACACACAAATCCCTTCCCCCACACTTGTTTTTCTGCAAGAAGTCAATCAAAAGGAATTCTTTTTAAGTCATGCTTCACTATGCTTTAAGAACAAGGGTATGGATGGTCCTAATCTAGGCTAGTTAGGGATGATATGGTTAACAAAGAAAATAGGCTAAACAAGGCTCAACGAGGTTTAAACCTACAAAACAAATGACAAAGAGGGGTTCGGCTATTTGGCTGTGGTGGAAACTAAACAACTTCATCTTGATCGTGTGTTATGCAAATCAATGTCATGCTTTGAAGGGAACGGACATGAGTTCTGATATTTGGAACTAAATGATGAAACGCCTTCTAAGTAGCAACCAAGCAAAGAATAATGAGATTATGCAACGACTTTAGAAAACAAAAATGCACAGATTATCAACTCTCCAAATAAACGTTTTAGGCTCAAGTCTCTCAAGGTTGTAGCTTTAATTTGAGTTCCTTCCTTCAAGCATGTTACAAAAACTGATTTTTCCTTTATGATTACATGTGAATTCATAAATTATAACCACAACCAAGCATAAACCAAAGAGTAAATCAAACTTTCATCCATGTTTTTAACTCTCTTTAACAGTCATGTAATTAAAAACCAAATCCTCATCATTGTGTTGGAAGGTACCCTAAGACACAAACAAACACACAAAAACAACTCTTTTTGGGTTTTTCAAAACAATTTTTCAAATTTTTATGAGATTTTCGGATTTTTATGTCAAGACACACTAAAACACTCCAAAACAGCTTAAAAACACTTAAAAACAGCAAGGAACAGCTTTTGAAGTAATGGGTGATAAAATCCCATCAATTTCATGCAAAAACACTTGTTTACCCCCCCCCCCAACACACTTAAATCAAACATTGTCCTCTGATAGGAGTATATTTATTTGATTTAGTTAGAGTGTTTTCTTGCATTTACTTAGTTATTTGTTGCTTATTATAGTGTCTTAAGTCATTTTCGTGTGTTTGTAGGTTCAAATGACAAAGTTGGCTAAAAGATGCATTTTGGAACGTTTTGAAGCAATTTTGGGCTTGGAATGGATAGCACAAGTATGGAGCAAGATGGATCGACGAATTTGAAGTTCAAGAGAGGCTAGGAATGTGCAAAAGATTTGGAGAAATAAATTCAAGTCAAAGAAGATATGGAATCAGCTACAAAGAATGAGAATTATCCAAAACCTTATCCAACCTTATCTTATCCAACTAACCTTATCTTACCTTATCTTATCTTATCCTATCCTAATCTTATCCTACCTTAATTCCAGTTGCAAGGGGGACTCCTTTTCATATTAGGATGCCTAAAACCTGTTTTTAGAAGGCCTTTTTGTTCTAGAAACATGCCACAACACTCCTTTCTAGAAGCCCTAAAAATATGGCGCCCCAACCTTTCTAGATGGCGTTTTCCTTGTTGGTTTGGAGTCTTAAATCCTTTTCCTTGACAACCTAGGCCAAGTAATCCCTAGCCCTATAAATACACTATTTTGCTGCACCATTCAGACCACCACCCTCTACCATAACTCACCTACATCCATTCACCACACACTCATTGTGTTGCAGCTTTGCAAAGGAAGGAAGGAAGAGATCTGGAGCGTTTCTAGGTGTATTCTATCATTTGTTTTCAATGTTTAAATTTAATTATCTTTGTTTATTTGCGATCATGAGGAACTAAACCCCTTCTTAGCTAGGGGGGAATTCGAAACTATGAGCATATATGTGATATGAATTCATTTCCTCCAGTTATGATTTCATGAATCGTGGATGTGGTTTGCTTAACTGTTTGATTAAAACTTATTCTTGTATGTTGATTAAGGGTGCACACTTAGTTTGCATGCTAGGATTTGATGCTAAAATATAAGGGAGTTTCACCTAATAGTTACAAACTTATATTTACAAGTAGTGGAGGTTGCTAGTCACGATCGCGTTAAGTAAATTACTGGCAGGAGTGTCATGCTTTTCATAGTCGCGAATGCCTTGTCAATGCTTTTGATTTTCACAAAGCTTTGCTAATCCCCCGTGTTTCTGTTTGTGTTTTTGTTTTTACGTTTTAGTTTTTGATTTTGTTTTGTTCTGTTTTCTTTGTTTCAGGTACTAAACATGGCAATTGCAAACATTCAAGCTCAATTGGCGAATCTTACTTCTCAATTGTCCCAGATTGCCGAAAGAACCACAATGCACACTGCCCCTACATTTCGGGTGCCCTATGGGCAGGGATGTCAAACTCATCAACGTCCTCAATTCACTGCGAACGGAGGTGCTTGGGGTTATCAAGGCCATAACCAATCAAGGGACAACCTGTTTTCCAACGCTTACAATTTCGATTGGAGAGATTATTCAGATTATATGTGGGAGGAACCTCAACAAATTCAACAAGGTGGATATTGGCAGCAAGATGAGGAGTTCTATTCATGATCTGCGCAGCCACCACAACCTCATATACAATATGTCCAACCCAACTCAGGTTCGTCAATAGATTATGATCAAATTCTTGATGAATTAAATTCTTTGGCGCAGGGTTCACAAAATCAAGTTAAGGAGGTTCAACAAGGAGAATATTGGCAGCCATATGAGGAGTTCTATACAACGCCTATGCAGCCACCCCAACCTCCCCCACAACAATTCCAATCGAATTCAAGTATGCCTATGAGTTATGATGAAATTCGTGACGTACTAACCTCTTTGAAGCATGGCTCACACCAAGAAGGATATTGGCAGCCATCTGAGGAGTTCTATACAACGCCATATGAACCACCCTCTACCATAACTCACCTACATCCATCCACCACACACTCATTGTGTCGCAGCCTTGCAAGGAAGGAAGGAATCTGGAGCGTTTTCTAGGTGTATTCTATCATTTGTTTTCAATGTTTAATTTTATTTATATTTGTTTGATTGCGAACATGAGGAACTAATTTCTTTATAGTTAGAGGCGAATTCAAAGCCATGGACATATGTTTTATATGAATTGATTTCCTCCAGTTATGATTTCATGAATCGTGAATGTGGTTTACTTATCTGAGTTATTGAGAACTTGTTTTTGTGTGTTGATTAAGGAGGCCTACTTAGTTTGCATGCATGAATTTGATGCTAAAATATAAGGGAATTTCACCTAATCGTTACGAACTTATATTTACAAGTAGTGGAGGTTGCTAGTCACGATCGCGTTAAGTAAATTATTGGCAGGAGTGTCATGCTTTTCATAGTCATGAATGCCTTGTCAATGCTTATGATTTTCACAAAGCTTAATGATCTTTGTTTCGTGTCTCTATCATGCTTTTCATAGTTAGGCAGCTTAATAAAGAATGATTTGGGTTGTCGTATGCTTTTCATCCAATTCAATGAGTCTAGGGAAGTCTGAGAATTAATTAGTTCTAGACAATTAATTTGGGGCATTGTCATTCATGGTTTGTTGAAAGAATAACTGGAAATCGATTTATATGCATATGTTCATGTGTGGAGAAGGGCCCTCTAACTAGCCTTTCACCCTTTTCAATTCACCAAATTCGTTTTCTATAAAGTATTTTATGCAAAGTTTCTGTTTTAAGTTTTAAATTCGTCAAAAACAAACCCCCTTTCATTTAATCTTGTTTTTAGAGTCAAAACCTATTTTCTTTTAGTTGTTTGAGTCTTTTAAGTTCTATTTTCGTCAAAACCAATTGTTAGGTCTAGATTTGAGTCTTTTTGATTGGTTGTTGCTCTTTTTAGTGTTTTAAGTTAGTTTTGAGTCATTAGAGTCTAGTTTAGTGTTTTTGAGTCTTATTTGTGTTGATTAGCATCCCTAGTTAATCCCCAGTCTAGAACGATCCCTACTTGCATCTCTACTACAATTGTGATCAATAGGGTTTAATTTGAGTGTCATATAAATTTCACATCAAATTATGGCGCCGTTGCATCTCCAGCTCCACAACCAGATTTGCGTTTCTAAACCCTACTCTTTATTGCCTTTACTTTGCATACTTGTCATGTTTGTTTGTTGTGTTGTTTGCTTGCTGTTGTGTGTGTCTTTGTTTGAAACATTGAGGACAATGTTTGGTTTAAGTGTGGGGGGGGGGGGTAAACAAAGTGTTTTATTGAAAAATTCGTGGGTTTTTATCAGCTATCACTTCTTAAGTTGTTTTTCATTGTTTTTTAGTGTTTTAGTGTGTTTTGAAGTGTTTTTATGTGTGTTGAACAGAAAATACGAAAATTTGAAAAAAAATTCGAAAAAGTTTTGAAAAATACCAAAAAGAGTCATTTTTGTGTCTTAGGGTACCTTCCAACACAATGATGAGGATTTGGTTTTTAATTGCATAACTGTTAAAGAAAGTTACAAACATGGATAGAAGTTTGATATGCTCTTTGGTTTATGCTTAGTTGTAGTTGTTGTTTACGAATTCACATATGATCACAAAGAAAAGAAAAATCAATTTTTGTAACATGCTTGAAGGAAGAAACTCAAATTAACGCTACAACCCTGAGAGACTTGAGCCTTTAACGTTCTTTGGAGAGTTAATAATATGTGCATTTGTTGTCTTCTTAAGTCGTTGCATGATCTCATCATTCTTTGCTTGGTTACTACTTAGAAGGCGTTTCATCATTTAGTTCCAAATACTAGAACTCATGTCCGTTTCATTCTAAGCATGAAATTGATTAGCATAACACATAACAAGATGAAGTTGTTTAGTAAACCAAGAGCCAAATAGCCGTACCCCATGTTCATTTGTTTTGTAGGTTTAACCCTTTTGAGCCTTGTTTAGCCATTTTCTTTGTTTAGCGACATGTTCCCTACCTAGCCTAGATTAGGACCATCCTTACCCTTGTTCTTAAGGTGTAGTGAAGCATGACCTAGAGTGAATTCCCTTTGTTCATGATTTGGCAGCAAACAAGTGTGGGGGAAGTTGTACGTTCATGTGTGCCAAGGTATCAATGAGGCACGGGTGAGAAAGAAAAAAGAAAAAAAAAAAAGAGAAAAGAAAAAAAAAATTTCGTGGAAAAAGAAGAAGAAGAAGAAAAAGATGTGAAAACAGTGTGAAAAGAGTTGAAAAATAAGTGAGAATAAGCTCACAAGTGTTGGTTGTTGAAGAAAGGGTCCAAAAAGTTGAATTCGGCCCTAAGTATGTGTGATCTTCCCTTTATGTATCAATGTTCGTGGCTGCGTTTCAAAAGGGAGTTCTAAGTGTCATATTCATTACTTTGCTCTCTATTGCTTTAAGAATGTTTGTTTTCCTTACCTTTCTTTGTTAGCCAATACCCCTTAGCCCCGTTACAACCCTTAACTTCTATCTTGAGTGTTATGTGTTTCAATATGTGGAGGTTGAGATTCGCATGAGCATATGGTGTCTTTGGTTCTCGCATCTAAGTAGTGGCATTCCATTCATGAGATCATATATATACATGCATTAATAACTCCAGATAAGTGCTTTCTTTGTTATAACATATGTGAGTGTTCGTTTTCTTGTTCAAATCAATCTTCTCACATATATCTAGTATAGGGAGTGTGGTTAGAAAATCTGTGTGAAAATAGAGTGTATCCAGTGAGGAATTGAGGGATTCTCTAAGGCATGTTACTACATTCAAAATATTGTTTTAAACGATTAAATGTGCGCTAGTGAATGGTAACTATGTTTAAGTATGTGCTCAAGAGTAAGGATGGCTAAAATCTGTGGGAGTAATGATCTTTGGTATGTTATGTATCATTGGAGATCCCTGAGGCGAACGTTGGAAGGTTTAGGTTATGTTTTGTTTCTTTGTTTTGCTCGAGGCCTAGCAAAAGCTAAGTGTGGGGGAATTTGATAGGAGCATATTTATGCTACTTAGTTAGTGTGTTTTCTTGCATTTACTTAGCTATTTGTTGCTTAGTATAGTGTTTAAAGTCATTTTCGTGTGTTTTTAGGTCTAAGAAGCAAAGTTGGCAAAAAGATGCATTTTAGAGCATTTTGGAGCAAATCTGGGCTTGGAATGGGTAGCACAAGCAGTGGGCAAGAAGATGGACCAATTTGGAGTCCAAATGGAGTTAGGAATATGTTTCAAGGTTGGAGAAATAAATTCAAATCATTGAAGATAAGGAATCAGCTCAAAAGAAGGAGAATTATCCAAAACATTATCCAAACAACCTTATCTTATCTTATCTTATCCAATCCTTATCCTATCTTAACTAACCTTATCCTATCCTAATCCTTTTCTAACTTAATTCCTGGTACAATGAGGGTTTATTTTCTGATTGGGGGACATTTAATTTAGGATTCTAGGAACCCTAAGTCCTTGCCGCACCCTTATCCCTTCTCCTAAGTGGTTTTAGTTCTTCTAGAAGACCAAATTTCCTGCTAGGTAACCAAAAAAATCTGCCGCAAGAAATCCTTTTCCTTTGGGGTTTCCTACCTTTTAGATGGCCTATTCCTGATGGGTTTAGGTTGTGTAATTCTTCTCTGATTCCTAAAGCCCTTTATGACGCACCCTAAACCCTATAAATAGCACTCTCTGCCGCACCATTTAGTCATCAAGCCTTCAATTCATTCTCTGCCTTCACACATCCATTCATCAGCAAGTCTTCTCTACAAAAACCCCCTACGCCATTCATCATCATCCAGCCTTCACCAAACACATCCCCAAACCCAGAAAATCCCTCTTGTGCCGCAACTATTCAAGGAAGGAATGAGAAGGTGCCACTTAGAGTCGTGAATGTCATTCAAAGCATTGAATCGCTGGAGCGTTCTTAGGTGTTGTCTATCTTTGTTTTTAATGTTTCAATTCAGTTTTCTTTGTTTAATTGCTATCATAAGGAACTAAACCCCTATTAGTTAGGGGGGAATTTGAAGCCATGGATATATGTTTCTTATGATTTGATTTACTCCAGTTATGATTTCATGAATTATGAATGTGGTTTACTTTTCTGGTTTTATTAAGAACTTGTTTATGTATGTGGGTTGGGGGTCGACACTTGATTTGCATGCATAAATTCGATGCTAGGATATAAGGGAATTGCACCTAATCGTTATGAACTTATATTCATGAGTAGTAAAGATCGCTAGTCACGATTATGTGAAGTAAACCCTAGGTTGGATTAACATGCGAGTTATGAATGCCTTGTCAATGTTCATGATTTCCATTAAACTTAATGATCTTTGTTGAATGTCTCTATCATGCGTATAGTTAGGGAGTTTGAGAAAGAATAATTTGGTTGTGATGCGTTATCCATTCAATTGAATGAATCTAGGGAAATCTGGGAATTGATTAGTTCAATACAATTAATTTGGAACATTGTCATTCATGGTTTGTCGAAAGAGTAACTGGGAATCAAGTTGTATGCATATGTTCATGTGTGGATAAGGACCCCTCTAACTAGCTTCTCACCATTCAATTTCATCAAAATTCGTTTTTCTTTAAAGTTTGGTTACAAGTTTCGGTTTTAATTTCAATTTCGTCAAAACAATCCCCCTTGCTTTTAAGTCTTGTTTTTAGAGTCTAAATCTGTTTTCTTTTAGTCTTTTGAGTCAAGTAAGTTTGATTTTCGTCCAAATCACTTGTTAGGTTTAGAATTGAGTCCTTTTGATTGTTTCTTGCTGTTTTGAGTGTTTAAAGTTTATTTTGAGTCTAGAGAGTCTGGTTTAGTGTCTTTAAGTCTTATTTACATTGATTAGCATCCCTAGTTAATCCCCGGTCTAGAACGATCCCTACTTGCGTATCTACTACAATCGTCATCAATAGGGTTTAATTTGAGTGTCAAGTTAATTTTCACATCAAATTTTGGTGTGAAATTAAATTGCACTCAAATTTAAACCCTATCAATGTAGTATGTGTAAGTAGGGATCGTTCTAGCCGGGGATTAGAAGGGATGCTAATCTACACTAATTAAACTTTAAAACACTAAACTAGACTTACAAGACTCAAAACAAACTTAAAACAACCAAATAGACTCAAAACAGACACTAGGGAGTTATTTGGACGAATTCTAACTTTAACTTGACACAAAATGCTTAAGACACAAAATTAAACAGATTCTAACTAAGTTGACACAAGAAAGTAATGGGGATTGGGTTTTTGACGAATTTAAAGTAAAAACAAACTGATTAAGACACTAAACAAAGGTTGGTACGAATTTGGGTGAATTAAAGGGTGAATGGCTAGCTAGAGGGTCCTTCTCCACACATGACATATATGCAACGCAAATCGATTTCCAGTTATTCTTTCTATAAACCATGAATGACAATGCCCCAAATTAACCGTGACTGCACGCATTAACCTTCAGATTTTCCTAAGTTCATTGAATTTGGACGTAGCGCCGCAAACCAAATTATTCTTATCAAGTTCCCTATATGGCTGCATACTAGATATACATATCAAAGACATTAAGCTTTGTGAAAATCATAAGCATTGACATGACATTCGTGACTATGACTGCATGACACTCCTGCCAAGAATTTACTTAACGCGATCGTGACTAGCAACCTCCACTACTTGTAAATATAAGTTTGTAACTATTAGGTGAAACTCCCTTATATTTTAGCATCAAATCCTAGCATGCAAACTAAGTGTGCACCCTTAATCAGCATACAAGAATAAGTTTTAATCAAACAGTTAAGCAAATCACATCCATGATTCATGAAATCATAACTGGAGGAAATCAATTCATATCACATATATGCTCATAGTTTCGAATTCCCCCTAGCTAAGAAGGGGTTTACTTCCTCATGATCGCAAATAAACAAAGACAATTAAATTTAAACATTGAAAACAAAGGATAGAATACACCTAGAAACGCTCCAGATCTCTTCCTTCCTTGCAAAGCTGCGGCACAATGAGTGTGTGGTGAATAGATGTAGGTGAGTTATGGTAGAGGGTGGTCCTGCATATCCTGCGCCATAGTAGTTAATAATTGAACAATTTGGTCATTATCCATGGACGAACCTGAACTTGGTTGGGCCGAATATGGTTGAGGCTGTGGTGGTTCATATGGCTTTTGATAGATCTCCTCAGATGGCTGCCAATACCCTTCTTGTTGTAAGCCTTGCTTCAAAGAGGTTAGTACGTCATGAGTTTCAATGTAGTATACTTGTCAAAATTTGATGTCATATGAATGTGTACTTGTCAAATCCAATTCCAGAATGTGTTGAATTTCTTAAAGAACCTTGTACATCAAGAATAATGATTCAAGAGAAAGAAGTGGCTGAAGAATATCAAGAATGGATCAAAGAGGATGTTCATGAGACAACAAAGCCCAAAGCAGTTGAATTTTATGACACGGGACAAGTCACAACCATCACATTCAATCTGGCCAAGTGCAACATTCCTGAAACTTTCAAAGAAGGGGTGTTTGTCCTTGAGTTCTTGTCGGAGTACACAGCTAAGCCACCTCCTCGAATTTCAATTCTATTTTATACTAATATGTTGTTACTGATTCAGGTACCCACACTAGACTTTAAACCATTGCCGAACCATTTCAAGTATCACCTTCCATTCAAAGATCAATTCCATGCCGTGGCCTCCAATGATGCATAATTGAAGGATTCGTCCGGCTGGACAACGTTAAAGCAAGCGCTTCTTGGGAGGCAACCCATGCAAATAAAGAAGACCTAGGAACTCTTCGGCTCCACAACCAGATTTGTGTTTCTAAACCCTCCTCTTTATTACTTTTACTTTGCATACTTGTCATGTTTGTTTGTTGTGTTGTTTGCTTGCTTGTGTGTGTGTCTATGTTTGAAACATTGAGGACAATGTTTGGTTTAAGTGTGGGGGGGGGGGGGGTAAACAAGTGTTTTCATTGAAAAATTCGTAGGTTTTTATCACCCATCACTTCTAAGGTTGTTTTTCACTGTTTTAAGTGTTTTAAGTGTGTTTTGAAGTGTTTTTATGTGTCTTGAAAGAAAAATACGAAAATTTACAAAAAAAATTTGAAAAAAGTTTTGAAAAAAGTTTTGAAAAAACCCAAAAAGAGTCGTTTTTAAGTCGTTTTTGTGTGTTTGTCTTAGGGTACCTTCCAACACAATGATGAGGATTTGGTTTTTAATTGCATGACTGTTAAAGAAAGTTACAAACATGGATTCAAGTTTGATATGCTCTTTTGTTTATGCTTGGTTATAGTTGACATTCATGAATTCACATGTAATCACAAAAAGGATAAAATTAGTTTTTGTAACATGCTTGAAGGAAGAAACTCAAACTAACGCTACAACCTTGAGAGACTTGAGCCTATACTTTATTTGGAGAGTTATTAATCTTGACATTCTTGTTTTCTAAAGTCGTTGCATGATCTCATTATTCTTTGCTTGGTTGCTACTTAGAGGGCGTTTCATCATTTAGTTCCAAATACTAGAACTCATGCCCGTTTCATTCAAAGCATGAAATTGATTAGCATAACAAATAACAAGATGAAGTTGTTTAGGGAAAACCAGAGCCAAAAAGCCTTAACCCTTTGCATATGTATTGTAGGTTTAACCCCTTTTGAGCCATAATTATCCTATTTTCTTTGTTAGCCCACATTATCCTTACCTAGCCTAGTATAGGACTATCCATACCTTTGTTCTTAAAGGATAGTGAAGCATGACTTAGAGGAATTCCTCTTGATCTACAATTTGCAGAAAAACAAGTGTGGGGGAAGGTTTTTAGTGGTTTTGTGTGCCAAAGAAGTAGAAAAGGGCACGGGTAGAAAAGAAAAAAAAAGAAAAAAAGAAGAAAATTCGTGAGAAAAAGAAAAGGAAAAGAAAAGTATGTGAAAAACTGTGTAAAGTGTTCAAAATAAGTGAGATTAAGCTCACAAGTGTTGGTTGTTGAAGAAAGGGTCCAAAAAGTTGAATTCGGCCCTAAGTATGTGTGATCTTCCCTTTATGTATCAAAGTTTGTGGCTGCATTCAAGAGTGAATTCTAAGTGTTGATTTCATTGCTTTGCTTGCTATTTCTTTAAGAACTTTTGTTTATCTTTTACCTTTCTTTGTTAGCCAATACCTTAGCCCCGTTATAACCCCTAGACTTCATCTTGATTGTTATGTGTTTCAATATGTGGAGTTTGGGATTGGTATGAGCATATGGAATCCCTGGTTCTAGCGTCTAAGTAGTGGCATTCCATTCATGAGATCATATATATACATGCATTAATAATTCCAGAAAATGCCTTCTTTGTTAAAACATATGTGAGTGTTTAGTTTTTCATGTTTACATCAATCTTCTCACATATACCTAGAATAGAGAGTGTAGTCCGAAAGTCTGAGTGAAAATAGAGTGTATATTTTGTGAGGAATTGAGGGATTCTCTAAGGCATGTTACTAGATTCAAAACATTGTTTTAATTGATTAAATACGAGCTAGTAAGTGATGACTATGATTAAGTATGTGCTTGAGAGTAGGGATGGCTAAACTCTATGTAGGTAGTGATTTTTAACATGTTATGTTCCATTGGAAATCCCTGAGGTGAACGTTGGAAGGTTTAGGTTTTGTTTTGCTCAAGGACTAGCAAAAGCTACGTGTGGGGGAATTTGATAGGAGCATATTTATGCGATTTAGTTAGTGTGTTTTCTTGCATTTACTTAGTTATTTGTTGCTTATTATAGTGTCTTAAGTAATTTTCGTGTGTTTGTAGGTTCAAATGACAAAGTTGGCTAAAAGATGCATTTTGGAGCGTTTTGCAGCAATTTTGGGCTTGGAATGGATAGCACAAGTATGGAGCAAGATGGATGGACGAATTTGAAGTTCAAGAGAGGCTAGGAATGTGCAAAAGAGTTGGAGAAATAAATTCAAGTCAAAGAAGATATGGAATCAGCTACAAAGAAGAAGAATTATCCAAAACCTTATCCAACCTTATCTTATCCAACTAACCTTATCTTACCTTATCTTATCTTATCCTATCCTAATCTTATCCTACCTTAATTCCAGTTGCAAGGGGGACTCCTTTTCATATTAGGATGCCTAAAACCTGTTTTTAGGAGGCATTTTTGTTCTAGAAACATGCCACAACACTCCTTTCTAGAAGCCCTAAAAATCTGTCGCCCCAACCTTTCTAGATGGCGTTTTCCTTGTTGGTTTGGAGTCCTAAATCCTTTTCCTTGACAACCTAGGCCAAGTAATCCCTAGCCCTATAAATACACTATTTTGCTGCACCATTCAGACCACCACCTTCTACCATAACTCACCTACATCCATTCACCACACACTCATTGTGCTGTAGCTTTGCAAAGGAAGGAAGGAAGAGATCTGGAGCGTTTCTAGGTGTATTCTATCCTTTGTTTATTTGAGATCATGAGGAACTAAAACCCTTCTTAGCTAGGGGGGAATTCGAAACTATGAGCATATATGTGATATGAATTGATTTCCTCCAGTTATGATTTCATGAATCGTGGATGTGGTTTGCTTAACTGTTTGATTAAAACTTATTCTTGTATGTTGATTAAGGGTGCACACTTAGTTTGCATGCTAGGATTTGATGCTAAAATATAAGGGAGTTTCACCTAATAGTTACAAACTTATATTTACAAGTAGTGGAGGTTGCTAGTCACGATCGCGTTAAGTAAATTCCTGGCAGGAGTGTCATGCAGTCGTAGTCACGTATGTCATGTCAATGCTTATGATTTTCACAAAGCTTAATGATCTTTGATATGTATCTCTAGTATGCAGTCATATAGGGAACTTGATAAGAATAATTTGGTTTGCGGCGCCACGTCCAAATCCAATGAACTTAGGAAAATCTGAAGGTTAATGCGTGCAGTCACGATTAATTTGGGGCATTGTCATTCATGGTTTATAGAAAGAATAACTGGAAATCGATTTGTGTTGCATATATGTCATGTGTGGATAAGGAACCTCTAGCTAGCCATTCACCCTTTAATTCACCCAAATTCGTACCAACCTTTGTTTAGTGTCTTAATCCGTTTGTTTTTACTTTAAATTCGTCAAAAACCCAATCCCCTTTATTTTCTTGTGTCAACTTAGTTAGAATCTATTTAATTTTGTGTCTTTCAGCATTTTGAGTCAAGTTAAAGTTAAAATTCGTCCAAATAACTCCCTAGTGTCTGTTTTGAGTCTATTTGGTTGTTTTAAGCTGTTCTGAGTCTTTTAAGTTTGTTTTGAGTCTTGTAAGTCTAGTTTAGTGTTTTAAAGTTTAATTAGTGTAGATTAGCATCCCTTCTAATCCCCGGCTAGAACGATCCCTACTTACACATACTACATTGATAGGGTTTAAATTTGTGTGTCAAGTTAATTTTTCACATCATCCTCAATGTTTCAAGCATAAACTCAGAAAACAAACAAACAACAAATAAGCACACTCAACATGGCAGAATAGAAACAACAACAAAGAGAAGGGTTTAGGAACGCAAATCTGGAAGTGGAGTGATTCCTAGGTCTTCCTTTGTTGAATGCATGGGTTGCCTCCCAAATACCGCTTGCTTTAACGTCGTGCAGCCGGACGAAGACCTCATTCACTCCTCATTGGAGCCCATAGCATGTAGGGAGATGTCATCCACGGCATGCTCAACAAAGTTCTCATAGTATGGCTTCAAACGGTGCCCATTCACCTTGAATTCTTGCCCAGTTTTCAAGCTTTTGAGTTGGACTGCACCATGAACAAAAACATTAGTAATAACAAACTGACCAACCCACTTGGAACGTAACTTACCAGGAAATAATCGAAGGCGCGAATTAAAGAGTAACACTTTCTGCCCAATTGAGAATGATTTGCTACAAATCATCTTGTCATGGAAAGCCTTGGTCTTCTCCTTGTAAATTCGAGCGTTTTCATAAGCCTCGTGCCTAATCTCTTCAAGTTCATTCAAGTGGAGCTTTCGATGTACTCCAGCAGCATCGAGATCCATGTTGAAGGTCTTCACAACCCAATGTGCCTTGTGTTCTAAGTCCACGGGCAAATGACAAGGCTTACCATAG
Source organism: Heteromeles arbutifolia (assembly GCA_024362995.1). Classification (NCBI taxonomy): domain Eukaryota; kingdom Viridiplantae; phylum Streptophyta; class Magnoliopsida; order Rosales; family Rosaceae; genus Heteromeles; species Heteromeles arbutifolia. The sequence goes on from JANCRC010000022.1 coordinate 2,824,490, forward strand.
ATGAGCCAAAAAGGTGACATGCCAATGGGAGTTTTGTAGGCCGTACGATAAGCCCACAATGCATCGTCCAAGCGCAAGCTCCACTCCCTCCATGTTGGGCCCACGGTTTTCTCTAGAATTTGCTTGATCTCCCTATTTGAAACCTCAGCTTGTCCATTGGTTTGAGGATGATAAGGTGTTGAAACCTTATGCGTAATGTTGTACTTCTTGAGCAAAGGCTCAATGGTTCGATTGCAAAAGTGAGTCCCTCCATCGCTGATGATTACTCTTGGCATTCCAAACCTTGCAAATATGTTGGTTCGAATGAAATCTGCAACCACTCGAGAATCATTAGTTCGGGTGGCTTTTGCTTCCACCCATTTCGATACATAATCCACAACAAGTAAGATGTAAAGAAAACCATGTGATGAAGGAAAAGGACCCATAAAATCAATGCCCCAAACATCAAAAATTTCGACAGGAAGTATGACATTTTGCGGCATTTGATCTCTTGCACTTATATTTCCTGTTCTTTGGCATTTATCACTTGTTAAGCAAAAAGTTCTAGCATCCTTAAAGATACTAGGCCAATAGAATCCACATTGTAACACCTTAAGTGCTGTTCTTTGTGTGCCCAAATGACCACCACATGCATATGTATGACAAAAGCTTAAAATGGAATGAAACTCATAATCATGCACAGATTGACGTACAATCTGATCAGGGTAATATTTCCATAAATATGGATCATCCCATACATAAAACCGTGCATCATTTCTGAGCGTATCACGTTGGTGTCTAGTGAAAGTGTTTGGAATTCGTTTAGACACCAAAAAGTTGACCAAATCAGCATACCAAGGTTCACTTACCTTAATGGACAGCAATTGTTCATCAGTGATAGGAGCATATTTACATCACTTAGTTAGCTTGTTTCCTTGCATTTAGGTTGTTAGTTCTTAGTTATTTTAGTCTTTTAAGTCATTTTCATGCAATTTCAGGTTCTATAGACAAAGTATGCAAAAAAGTGCATTTTGGAGCCTTTTGGAGCAAAATTGGGCTTGGAATGGATATCACATGCTTGAAGCAAAAGGAATGGACGAAATTGAAGACTTGAAGATGTTAGGATTCCTAATTGACGAAGGATTCCTAATTGAAGAAGGATTCCTAATTGAAGAAGGATTCCTAATTGGAGATGGATTCCTACCCAAACAAGGATTCCTACTTGAAGTAGGAAAGTTAAGCCAAGGTTTCCTATTTTGGTTTGACCTTTCCTAATCCTAAATGTCCTTAAGTTCCAGCAACAATGAAGACCTCTTATGCATTTTAGGACACAAATTGAACCTTCCTTGCACTTAAATCACCTAGCCACACCTCCCTTGACTTTTCCTCTTCCTTGCCGTGCAAGAGAGAGTGCCTTTCCTATTTTCTGTCAGGAAAACACCTTCCCCTTTAGTACCTAGCCTTGCCGCACAAGGGGAGGCCTCTCCTTCCAATTTTTTGACCTTTAAACACATTCCTTTTTTCTCCTACACAATTCTGCCGAATTTCACATTCCAATTTCTCTTTAAATTCTGATTCTTTCTTACCTATTAAATTGTCGAACCAAAATAGCTAAGTATTGAACCTTTCCTATTATTTTCTAAGTACCCTAGCCCTATAATTAAAGCCATCCACACCATTTAGTCTCTCTGGGCCCTGAACACATTCTCTGCATCCATTCCATCCATCTATCTACCTATCCATCCTCTACCACCCATCACCACCCATTCTACACACCTTAGCCTCTTGTGCCGCAGCTCTACAAAGGAAGAAGGAGAAGATTAACTTGAAGTTGTGCCTAGCCATTCAAGACGTTGGATTGCTGGAACGTTTCTAGGTGTAATCTATCTTTGTTTTCAATGTTTCATTTAATTTCTCTTTGTTTTGTTGTGAACATGAGGAGCTAAACCCTTTTGGCTAGGGGGAATTTCGAAGCCATGAATATATTTGCAATATGAATTGATTAATTCCACTTGTGATTTCATAAAGTGTAAATGCAATTTGCTTAACTGTTTATTCAAAACTTATTCTTGTATGTTGATTAAGGAGGCCTACTTAGTTTGCATGCTTGAATCTGATGCTAGAATATAAGGGAGTTTCACATAATCGTTACAAACTTATATTCACAAGTAGTGAAGGTTCCTGGTCACGATTGCGTTAAGTTAAATTCCTAGCATGAGTATCATGATGTCATAGTTACGAATGCTTTGTCAATGCTTATGATTTTCATAGAGCGTAATGATCTTTGATTGTTTCTCTATTATGATGTCATGTAGGGAACTTTTGAAGAATGCTTTGGGTTGTCGAATAATGTCATCCAATCCAATAATACAAGGAAAATCTGAGGGTTAATTAGTGATGGCACGGTTAATCTGGGGCATTGTCATTCATGGTTTATTGAAAAGCAACTGGAGATCGATTTGTATGCAAGTGTGTCATGTGTAGAGAAGAACCCTCTAGCTAGCCCATCATCCATCCAATTCACCAATTTCGTGCAAATCTGTTTAGTTTTAGTTTCTGTTTTGTTTTTAGCTTAATTTCGTCCAAAACCCAATGCCCCTTTACTTTCTTGGGTTAGATTAGTTAGAAGTGTGTTTAAATCTGTCCAATTTAGTGTTTTGAGTCTTGGTAGTCTAGAATTCGTCCAAATCAGTCCCCTAGTGTCTGTTTTGAGTCTATTTGGCTGTTTTAAGTTTTTTTGAGTCTTTTAAGTTTGTTTTGAGTCTTGTGAGTCTTGTTAAGCGTTTTTAACTTTGTTTTTATGTTTTTGAGTCAGTTTAGAGGCTTTAGCAAGCCCTCCTAATCCCCAGTCCAGAACGATCCCTACTTGCATCTACACTACAATTGTCAACAAGAGGGTTTAATTTGTGTGCTGTTTTACATCGCATCAAATTTTGGGCGCCGTTGCCGGGGATTAGCAACTTTGCTAATCCCCCATTGTTTCCTTTGTTTCTTTTTTTGTGTCTTTTGTTTTAGTTGCTGATTTTGTTTCTGTTTGTGTCTTTTACTTTTGATATTTGATTTAGTTTTAATTCTTTGATTTCAGGTACTAGAGTAGTAAGACATGGATTTTGCAAACATTCAAGCTCAATTGGCAAATCTTACTTCTCAATTGTCCCAGATTGCCAAAACAACCACAATGCACATTGTTCAAACTCATCAACATCCTCAATTCATTGCAAATGGAGGTGCTTGGGGTTATCAAGGCCATAACCAATAAAGGGACAACATGTTTTCTAACACTTACAATTCCGATTGGAGAGATTATTCAGATTATATGTGGGGGGAACCTCAACAATTTCAACAAGGTGGATATTGGCAGCAAGATGAGGAGTTCTATCAATGGCCATATGCACCACCACAGCCTTCACCACAATCTGCCCAGACAAATTCAGGTATGTCTTTGGATAATGACATGTTGATTAAGTTACTTACCAATTTGTCTCAGGGACAAGAAAATCAAAACAAAGCGATGCAAAATCAAGCCAAAAAGTAGGGTGAATTGAAGAATCAAATGGGAGAGATTGTAGAATTCATAGGACAGATTCTAGAGCAAAGTGAACTCTCCAACTCAACTATTGCAAATTCAAAGGACGATTGGGAAATCCATGATGACCTAAAAACGTCCAAACATAGGCTAGAAGTGGATGAGGAGCTGCTGATTGAGGAGGAGGAAGAAGACATACACACGGCAAGGGTAGAACAACCCTTGCCGCAGCCCCCTAAGCCCTCTCAACCACCCTCCACAAGTAAGGACATCCCAAATTCAATGCATTCTAATGTTATTCCTTCGAATGCACCTTTTCCTCGTAGGTTTTTGATTCCAACGAATGAATAAAGTGAAAAAGACATCATGGAAGCCTTCCCAAAGATGCAAAGTGACATCCCAATTCTTGGTACACCAAAACAAGTCCCAGATTGTGTTGAACTATTCGCAGAGAATTGTACATCAAGAAGAATGATTCAAGAGCAAGAAGTGGCTGGAGCATATGTAGAATGCATCAAAGAGGATGTACATGAGACAACAAAGCCCAAAGAAGTTGAGTTTGATGACACGGGACAAGTCACAACCATCATAGTAAATCTGGCCAAGTTCAAAGTCCCTGAAAATTTCAAAGAAGTGGTGTTCATCCTCGAGTTCTTGTCGGAGCAAGCAAGTAAGCCATCTATTCCAATTTCAATTTTGTTTTCTACTAACTGCCTGATTTTGATGATTCAGGCACCCACACTAGAATTTAAACCATTGCTGGATCATTTGAAGTATCACCTTCCATTCAAAGATCAATTCCATGCCGTGGCCTCCAATGAAGCTTAATTGGAGGTATCTTCCGGCTGCACGACGTAAATGCAAGCGCTTCTTGGGAGGCAACCCATGCATTCAACAAAGGAGGACCTACGAATCAATGAAATCAGATTTGCGTTCCTAAACCCTTTTCTTTACTGCATTTATCTTACCATGATTAGTTAGTTGTCTGTTTGTTTGTTTTTGATATTTACGCGACTTAGTTAGCTTGTTTTCATGCATTTACGTTGTTAGTTCTTAGTTAATTCTGTATTTTGAGCTATTTTCGTGTGTTTGTAGGTTCTAAGTGTCAAGATGGCAAAAAGAAGCAATTTGGAGCATTTTGGATCAGTTTTGGGCCAAGAATGGATGTCGCATGCATGGATCAAAATGGATGGACGAAATTGAAGTTCAAGAGAGGTAAGAAATCAGCTAAAAAGAGTTGGAGAAATAAATTCAAGTCAAAGAAGATAAGGAATCAGCTACAAAGAAGGAGAATTATCCAAAACATTATCCAAACTACCTTATCCTATCCTATCCTAATCTTATCCTACCTTGTTTCCAGCTACAAAAGGTATTTAATTTCAGTTTAGAAGACTTAAAACCTGATTTCTAGAACCCCTATCTTTGTGCCGCACCTTATCCCTTGTTTCCCTTGGTTTTCTGACTTCTAGAAGCCATTTTCCTTGTTGGAGTGGATTGTTAAACCCTTTTCCTTCTTAGATTGGAGTCGAAATCCCTTTTCTAAAAACCCTAGCCGTGCCTAGCCCTTTTCCTTGTGGATTTGGGTTGTGCAAATCCTTTTCAGAAATTAATTGGGCCATAATACTTTTTCCTAATGGATTTACACATCTTGCCGCACCTAGAGCCCTAATCCTTTGCTTATGCTAAGTCCAAGCCCTAATCTGATTACCCTAGGGTTTGTGGTGCCTATATATACAAGTTTAGAGGGATGCCGCAGGTTTCACCACCCCCTATACACATCACAATTCATTCTACATCACAGCAATCCATCTACATCCACTCATCCCCTTTGCTGCAGCCTTTGGAGAGGAGAGAAGGACTTGTGTCGTGGCTTCCATTGGAGAGGCAGGGTTGTGCCGCAGCCTACCTGCAACCATTGGAGTTCTTAAAGTTCTTCCTTCTTTTGTTTCTGTTTCCATGTTTAATTTAATTTGCTTTTCAATTATGTTGAACATGTGGAACTAATTTCGTTTTAGTTAAAGGTGGATTCAAAGCCATGGACATATGTTTAGTATGAATTGATTACCTCCAGTTATTGTTTCATAAATTCTGGATGTGGTTTACTTATCTGTTTTAGTAAGAACTTCTTCTTGTGTGTTGATTAAGGATGCATACTTAGTTTACGTGCATGAATTTGATGCTAGGATATAAGGGAATTTCACCTAATCGTTATGAACTTATATTCACAAGCAGTAAAGGTCGTTAGTCGCGATTGTGTTAAGTAGATCCAAGGCAGAATTATCATGCAGTTCATAGTTATGAATGCCTTGTCAATGTTTATGATTTCCATGGAACTTAACGATCTTCGATATGTGTCTCTATCATGCGTATTCCATAGTTAGGGAACTTGATAAGAATAATTTGGTTGTGATGCGTTATCCATTCAATTCAATGAACTTAGGGAAATCTAAGAATTGATTAGTGCAATACAATTAATTCGAAGCATTGTCATTCATGGTTTATCGAAAGAATAACTGGAAATCAATTTGTATGCATATGTTCATGTGTGGAGAAGAACCCTCTAACTAGTTTTTCACCCCTGAATTCACCTTCACCTCTCTTTAATTTACTTTGTTTGCTGAAATCTTCTTAGTTTTGATAAATTCGCCTAAAAACCACCTTAGTTCTTATTTGTGTTTTAGTTTACTTAAATTCGTCCAAATCTGTCTCCTTTAGTGTTTTGAGTCTATTTGAATTAGTTTTGCTGTTTTGAGTCAATTTGGTTAGTTTTGAGTTGTCTAGAGTCTAGTTTAGTGTTTTAGGGTTTAACTTGTGTAGATTAGCATCCCTTCTAATCCCCGGCCTAAAACGATCCCTACTTTCATATACTACGTCGATAGGGTTTTAATTTGAGTGTCAAGTAATTTTCACTTCAGTTTTTGTGTGAGTTTATGCTTGAAACATTGAGGACAATGTTTGATTTAAGTGTAGGGGGTAAACAAGCTGTTTTTGCATGATTTTCGTGGGATTCTATCACCCATTACTTCTGAAGTTGTTCCTTGCTGTTTTTAAGTGTTTTTAAGCTGTTTTGGAGTGTTTTAGTATGTCTTGACATAAAAATCTGAAAATCTCATAAAAATTTGAAAAATTGTTTTGAAAAACCCAAAAAGAGTTGTTTTTGTGTTGTTTTGGTATGTTTGTGTCTTAGGTACCTTCCAACACAATGATGAAGATTTGGTTTTTAATTACATGACTATTAAAGAAAGTTATAAATATGGATGGAAGTTTGATATGCTTTTTTGTTTATGCTTGGTTATTGTTATAGTTTACAAATTCACATGCAATCATAAAGGATAAAATCAGTTTTTGTAACATGTTTGAAGGAAGAAACTCAAATTGACGCTGCAACCCTGTGAGACTTGAGCCTAAACATTCTTTTGGAGAGTTATTAATCTATGATTCTTTGTTTTCTAAAGTCGTTGAATGATCTCATTATTTCTTTGCTTGGTTGCTACATAGAAGGCGTTTCATCATTTAGTTCCAAATACTAGAACTCATGCCCATTTCATTCAAAGCATGCTATTGATTTGCATAACACATATTCAAGATGAAGTTGTTTAGTTGCCACCACAGCCAAAACGCCGAACCCCTTACTTCATATCTTTTGAGCCTTATTTAGCCTATTTTCTTTGTTAGCCCACATTATCCTCACCTAGCCTAGATCAGGACCATCCATACCCTTGTTCTTAAAGGATAGTGAAGCATGAATTAAAATGAAATCCTTTTGATTGTCCTTTTGCAGAAAAACAAGTGTGGGGGAAGGGAATTGTGTGTTTGTTTGTGCCAAGAAAAAGAAATAAGGCACGGGTAGAAAAGAAAAGAAAAATTCGTGGAAAATAGAAAGAAAAAAAGAAAAGTTGTGAAAAGAGTGAAAAAGAGTTGAAAATTATGAGAAAAGAGTTCTAAAGTGTTGTTTGTTGAAGAAAGGGTCCAAAACATCAATTCTGGCCCTAGAATGTGTGAATCATTCCCTTTGTGTTTAAAAGTTGATTTCTGCATTCAAAAGTGAATTCTAAGTGTTGATTTCATTGGTTTGCTTACTATTTCTTTAAGAACCTTTGTTTTTCCTTATCTTTCCTTCTTAGCCAAAGACCCTTAGCCCCGTTACAACCCTTAACTTCAATCTTGAGTGTTGTGTGTTTGAATTTGTGGAGTTTGAAATTGGTATGAGCATATGTTGTCACTGGTTCTCGCATCTAAGTAGTAGCATTCCGTTCATGAGATCATATTCATATATGTATTAATGATAGGAGCATATTTATGCTAATTAGTTAGTGTGTTTTCTTGCATTTACTTAGTTATTTGTTGCTTATTATAATGTCTTAAGTCATTTTCGTGTGTTTATAGGTCCTAGAAGCAAAGTTGGCAAAAAGATGCAATTTGGAGCATTTTAGAGCAGTTTTGGGCTTGGAATGGATATCACAAGATTGGAGCAAGATGGATGGACGAATTTGAAGTTCAAGAGAGGCTAGGAATGTGCAAAAGAGTTGAAGAAATAAATCCAAGTCAAAGAAGATAAGGAATCAGCTACAAAGAAGGAGAATTATCCAAAACATTATCCAAAACTACCTTATCTTATCCTTATCTTATCCAAACCTTATCTTATCTTACCTTATCTTATCCTATCCTAATCCTTTCTTAACTTAATTCCTGCTGCAAAAGGGATTCAATTTCAGTTTAGGAGACCTAAAAACCTGATTTCTAGGAACCTTATCCCTTCCTACAAAGGTGCCACACCTATCCCCTTCTAGAAACCCCAAAATCAGCCAAATAACACCCTTTCTAGAAGTCCCTAAAAATCTGGCGACCCAAGCCTTCTAGATGCATGATCCAGCCGCACCTTTAGCCTAATTCCCTTTGGTTTTTGGTCTTCTAGATGTCCTATTTCCTGCTAGGATTACATAAACCCTTTCCCCTTAGGATTGTGTTTTATTTTCCTACACAAACTACATTTTGTAATCCTTTTCCTACACAATCTAATTGTGCCGCACCCTCCCCCTATATATTCACATATTTGCTGCACCATTCAACACACCATCTCTCATTCACATCTCTCTACACCACCATCTACCATTCAACCTCATTGTGCCGCAGCTTTGCAAAGGAAAGAAGGAAGAAATCTGGAGCGTTTCTAGGTGTATTCTATCTTTACTCTTGATGTTTAAATTTAATTGTCTTTGTTTATTTGCAATCATGAGGAACTAAACCCCTACTTAGCTAGGGGGGAATTCGAAACTATGAGCATATATGTGATATGAAATGATTTCATCCAGTTATGATTTCATGAATCGTGAATGCAATTTGCTTAACTGTTTGATTTAAAACTTATTCTTGTATGTTGATTAAGGATGCATACTTAGTTTGCATGCTAGAATTTGATGCTAAAATATAAGGGAGTTTCACCTAATCGTTACAAACTTATATTTACAAGTAGTGGAGGTTGCTAGTCACGATCGCGTTAAGTAAATTCGTGGCAGGAGTGTCATGCAGTCATAGTCACGAATGTCATGTCAATGCTTATGATTTTCACAAAGCTTAATGATCTTTGATATGTATCTCTAGTATGCAGTCATATAGGGAACTTGATAAGAATAATTTGGTTTGCGGTTCTACGTCCAAATTCAATGAACTTGGGAAAATCTGAAGGTTAATGCGTGCAGTCACGATTAATTTGGGGCATTGTCGTTCATGGTTTATAGAAAGAACAACTGGAAATCAATTTGTGTTGCATATATGTCAGGTGTGGAGAAGGAACCTCTAGCTAGCCATTCACCCATTTAAATCACCAATTTCGTACAAAACTAAGTCTAGTTTACAATTCTGTTTTGCTTAAGTTTAAATCCGTTTTCAAACAATCCTTTGCTCTTAATTTGTGTTAAGATAGTCTAAATTCGTCAAATCTTGAGTCTTTTAGTCTTTTGAGTCAATTAGAGTCTTAATTTCGTTCAAATCAATCTTAGGTGTTAGTTTAGAGTCTAGATAACTTGTTTTGTGTGTTTTAGGTCTATTTAGCTTGTTTTGAGTCTTTAGAGTCCAGAAACTGTTTAATTGAATTCTATTTGCTGTTTTGAGTTTGTTTTGAGTTATTTGAGTCAAGTTAGGTTGTTTAAGGTGTCTAGAGTTAAAATTCGTCCAAATTGATCCCTAGTACTTGTTTTCATTGTTTAAAGTCCAGTTTATTGTTTTAGAGTCTAATTTGTGTCGATTAGCAATCCCTTTAATCCCCGGTTTAGAACGATCCCTACTTTCACATACTACATTGATAAGGGTTTAAGTTTGTGTGCAATTTAATTTCACATCAATTAATAACTCCAGAAAAGTGCTTTCTTTGTTGCAACATATGTGAGTATTAGTTTTCATGTTTACATCAATCTTCTCACATATACCTAGTGTAGGGTGTGTAGTCAGAAAATTTGAGTGAAAATTGAGTGCATATCTAGTAAGGAATTGAGTGAATTCTCTAAGGCATGTTACTACGTTCAAAATGTTGTTTTAATCGATTGAATGCGAGCTAGTGAATGGTGACTATGATTAAGTATGTGCTCAAGGGCAAGTATGACTAAAATCTGTGCAAGTGATGATTTTTAATATGTCATGTGCATTGGAAATCCCTAAGGCAATTGTTGGAAAGTTTAGCTTGAGTTTTGTTTCTTTTGTTTCTTTTGTTTTGCTCGAGGACTAGCAAAAGCTAAGTGTGGGGGTATTTGATAGGAGCATATTTACATGACTTAGTTAGCTTGTTTCCTTGCATTTAGGTTGTTAGTTCTTAGTTGTTTTAGTCTTTTAAGTCATTTTTGTGCAATTTTAGGCTCTATAGGCAAAGTATGCAAAAAAATGCATTTTGGAGCCTTTTGGAGCAAAATTGAGCTTGGAATGGATATCACATGCTTGGAGCAAAAGGAATGGACGAAATTGAAGACTTGAAGATGTTAGGATTCCTAATTGAAGAAGGATTCCTAATTGGAGATGGATTCCTACTCAAACAAGGATTCCTACTTAAAGTAGGAAAGTTAAGCCAAGGTTTCCTATTTTGGTTTGACCTTTCCTAATCCTAAATGTCCTTAAGTTCCAGCAACAATGAAGACCTCCTATGCATTTTAGGACACAAATTGAACCTTCCTTGCACTTAAATCACCTGGCCGCACCTCCCTTGACTTTTCCTCTTCCTTGCCGTGCAAGGGAGAGTGCCTTTCCTATTTTCTGTCATGAAAACACCTTCTCCTTTAGTACCTAGCCTTGCCGCACAAGGGGAGGCTGATGTGAAAATTACTTGACACTCAAATTAAAACCCTATCGACGTAGTATAAGAAAGTAGGGATCGTTTTAGGCCGGGGATTAGAAGGGATGCTAATCTACACAAGTTAAACTCTAAAACACTAAACTGAACTCTAGACAACTCAAAACTGACCAAATTGACTCAAAACAGCAAAACTAATTTAAACAGACTCAAAACAGGTACTAGGAAGTGAATTGGATGAATTTTAGACTAGTAAGACTCAAAACACTACAAGAAGGCAGATTTGGACGAATTTAACAAAACTAAAACACAAATAAGAACTGAGGGGGTTTTTAGACGAATTTATCAAAACTAAGAAGATTTCAGCAAACAAAGTAAATTAAAGAGAGGCGAAGGTGAATTCAAGGGTGAAAAGCTAGTTAGAGGGTTCTTCTCCACACATGAACATATGCATACAAATTGATTTCCAGTTATTCTTTCGATAAACCATGAATGACAATGCTCCGAATTAATTGTATTGCACTAATCAATTCTCAGATTTCCCTAAGTTCATTGAATTGAATGGATAACGCATCACAACCAAATTATTCTTATCAAGTTCCCTAACTATGGAATACGCATGATAGAGACACATATCAAAGATCATTAAGTTCCATGGAAATCATAAACATTGACAAGGCATTCATAACTATGAACTGCATGTTAATTCTGCCTTGGATTTACTTAACATGATTGTGACTAGCAACCTTTACTACTTGTGAATATAAGTTCATAACGATTAGGTGGAATTCCCTTATATCCTAGCATCAAATTCATGCATGTAAACTAATTATGCATCCTTAATCAACACACAAGAACAAGTTCTTAATAAAACAGATAAGTAAACCACATTCACAATTTATGAAACAATAACTGGAGGTAATCAATTCATACTAAACATATGTCCATGGCTTTGAATCCACCTCTGACTAAAACAAAGTTAGTTCCACATGTTCAACATAATTGAAAAGCAAATTAAATTAAACATGGAAACAGAAACAAGAGAAGAAAGAACTCCAAGAACTCCAATGGTTGCAGGTAGGCTGCGGCACAACCCTTCCTCTCCAATGGAAGCCACAGCAAGGCCTTGTCTTCTATCCTCTGCGGCAAAGTATGAATTTCTGAAGGTGTGGTGGTGTAGAACGAATTATAGAGCGTATATGGGGTCGTGTGTCCTGCGGCAACTCTCTAATTCTGTATATATAGGCACCACAAACCTTTGGGTAATCAGATTAGGACTTGGACTCAGCATAAGCAAGGGATTAGGTCCCTAGGTGCGGCAGAAATTATGAATCCATTAGGAAAAAGGATCATGGCCCAATTGATTTCTGAAAAGGATTTGTAGAACCCAAATCCACAAGGAAATAGGCTAACAAATCAGAATCTGAGAGGGGAAGGGATAAGGATGCACGGCAAGGCTTGGATAAGGCAGGGAATGCCTTGCAAGGCAAGGAAAAAAAACCTTCTAGAGAGGAGGGAGGGGCCAGATATATAGGACAAGGGATAAGACTTCTAGAAATCAGGTTTTAAGTCTCCTAAACTGAAATTAAATCTCTTTTGTAGCTGAAAACAAGGTAGGATAAGATTACGATAAGATATGACAAGGTTTGGATAAGATAAGGTTTGGATAATGTTTTGGATAATTCCCCTTCTTTCTAGCTGATTCCTTATCTTCTTTATCTTTGACTTCTTTCTTCCCTCATTTTAGCTGATTTCAAGCCTTTGTATCTTCAATTTCGTCCATCAACTTGCCTCCATACTTGCACTACCCAATCTTGGCCCAAAAATGCACTAGAATGCTCCAAACTGCTTCTTTTTGCCATCTTGACACTTAGAACCTACAAACACACGAAAATAGCTTAAAATACAAAATTAACTAAGAATTAACAACATAAATGCATGAAAACAAGCTAACTAAGTCGCATAAATATGCTCCTATCAGAGGCCTCTCTTTCCTATTTTCTGACCTTTAAACACATTCCTTTTTTCTCCTACACAATTCTGCCGAATTTCACATTCCTAGTTCTTTTTAAATTCTGATTCTTTCTTACCTATTAAATTGTGGAACCAAAATAGCTAAGTATTGAACCTTTCCTATTATTTTCTAAGTACCCAAGTTGTGTGATAAAAGTTTAAGCACACAAATTAAACCCTCTTGTTGTCAAATTGTAGTAAAGATGCAAGTAGGGATCGTTCTAGACCGGGGATTAGGAGGGCTTGCTAAAACCTCAAAACTGACTCAAAAACATTAATACAAGTTAAAAACGTTTGAAAAGACTCAAGACAAGTTCACAAGACTCAAAATAAGCTAAAAACACTCAAAACTGCCTAATAACACTAACTAGGCAGTTTCTGACACTAAACACAATTTTGGACAAAAACAAGGTATTGGCTTGACTCAAAACACTTAAAAACAGAAACAAAATAGATTTTCAACACTTTGAAACAAGAAAGTAAAAGGGGGTTTTCTTTTGGACGAATTTAAACAAACAAAACAGATTGTAAAACTAGACAGCTTTGAAAACGAATTTGGGAACTTAGATGGATGATGGGCTAGCTAGAAGCTCTTTCTCCACACATGACATGTATGCAAACGACTCGACTTCCAGTTCCTCCTTCATTGAATTCTGAACAACAATGCCCCAAATTAACCGTGACATCACTAGTTAACCCTTAGATTTTCCTTGTATTATTGGATTGGATGACATCATTCAACAACCCAAAGCATTTTTCAAAAGTCCCCTACATGACATCATAATAGAGATACAATCAAAGATCATTACGTTCAATGAAAATCATAAGCATTGACAAAGCACTTGCAACTATGACATCATGTCACTCATGCTAGGAATTGAACTTAACGCGATTGTGACTAGCAACCTTCACTACATATGAATTTAAGTTTGTAACGATTATGTGAAACTCCCTTATACTCTAGCATCAGATTTATGCATGCCAATTAAGTGTTGACCCTCAATCAACAAACACAAATAAGTTCTTAATCAAACAGTTAAGCCAATTGCATTCACAAATCAAGAATTTGTAACTGGAATGTATCAACTCAAATTGCACACATAATCATGGCTTTGAAATCACCCATAGCCAAGAGAGGTTTAGCCACTCATGTTTACAGCAAAACGAAAGGAAAAGAAATTAAACATTGTAAACATAGAATGAATTACACCTAGAATGCTTCAACAATCAAGCTTGAACATCCAAGAGTCCTTCCTTCTTTCTCCTTGATGCGGCACAAAGGTGGGTGAAGTGTATGGAATGTGTTTTGGGGTCAGGAATGTGTTTAGGGTGAAAGGGAGTTGCGGCAAAGGTGTAATGGTGAATTCTGGCGTGAATGGATGAAGGGGTGAATGAATGGAACCTTTAATGCGGCACAGAGATGTTTTATTTAAAGACTTAGGGTAATAAAGCTAGGAAACAATTTAGGAAACAGAAATTAAACCAAAACTTTAAGGGAAATAGGAATTAAAGTCAGAATCCTTACCCGTTTCTGCTTTTCTTTCGTTTTCCAAGCTCTCCGTTCCTCACTTTCGAATTTCGCCTTCAATCCTCCCTTTTATTTTTGATATTTTGGGTGCAATTCAATATTTTATGATGATATTCTCAGTCTAGAAAATGTAGAGAATTGGGCAAGTAGGTGCGGCAAGGATGGAAAGGGTAAGGGAATGCCTTGCAAGGCAAGGAAAAAGGATTTCTTTGCTGATTTAGGTCTAGAAATTAGGCAAGTGAGGGCTACCTTGCACGGCAAGGATGGGAAACAAGGGGATGGTGCGGCAAAGGCAGATTTGGTGCAAGGAAGGTTCAATTTATTCCTAAAATGCATAGGAGGCCTTCAATGTTGCTGGAACTTAGGGACAATTAGGATTAGGAAAGGTCAAACCAAAATAGGAAACTTTGGCTTAACTTTCCTACTTCAAGTAGGAATCCTTGTTTGAGTAGGAATCCATCTCCAATTAGGAATCCTTCTTCAAGTCTTCAATTTCATCCATTCCTTTTGCTCCAAGCATGTGATATCCATTCGAAGCCCAATTTTGCTCCAAAAGACTCCAAAATGCACCTTCTTGCATACTTTCTCCTTAGAACCTGAAAACATACGAAAATGACTTAAAAGACTAAAATAACTAAGAAATAACAACGTACATGCACAAGAACAAGCAAACTAAGTCGCATAAATATGCTCCTATCAAATTCCCCCACACTTAGCTTTTGCTAGTCCTCGAGCAAAACAAAACAAACAAAGAAAACAAAATGAAACAAAACAAGCAAAACACAACCTAAACCTTCCAACATTTGCATCAGGGATTTCCAATGCACATGACATGTCAAAAATCATTATTCCCACAGATTTTAGTCATCTTCACACTTGAGCACATACTTAGTCACAGTCACCACTTACTAGTTCACATTTAACCAATTAAAACGATGTTTTGAATGTAGTAACATGCCTTAGAGAAATTGCTCAATTCCTTACAAGATACTCTCTATTTTCACACACATTTTCTGACTACACACCCTACACTAGTTATATATGAGAAGATTGATGTAAATATGAAAACTAGTACTCACATATGTTGCAACAAAGAAAGCACTTTCTGGAGTTAATAAGCATATTTAGATATGATCTCATGAATGGAATGCTACTACTTAGATGTGAGAACCAGTGACACCATATACTCATACCAATTCCAAATTCCATATATTGAAACACACAACACCCAAGATTGAAGTTAAAGGGTTGTAACGAGGCTAAGGGTGTTGGGTAAGAAAGAAAGGATATGGAAAACAAGGGTTCTTAAAGAATAGCAAGCAAAGCAATGAAATCAACACTTAGAATTCAATTTTGAATGCAGAAATCAACTTTAACACAAAAAGGGAAGATTTACACACTCTAGGGCCGAATTTTGATGTTTTGGACCCTTCCTTCAACAATCAACACTTGTGAGCTCATTCACACTTATTTTTCAACTCTTTTTCATTCTTTTCACAACTTTTTCTTTTTCTTTTTCTTTTTCCACGAATTTTTCTTTTTTTCTACCCGTGCTTATTTCTTTTTCTTGGTACACACGCACACACAAATCCCTTCCCCCACACTTGTTTTTCTGCAAGAAGTTCAACAAAAGGAATTCCATCGAAATTATGCTTTACTATGCTTCAAGAACAAGGGTATGGATGGTCCTAATCTAGGCTAGGTGAGGATAGTGTGGGTTAACAAAGAACATAGGCTAAACAAGGCTCAACGGGGTTAAACTTAAACACATAATGAAATAAGGGTCACGGCAATTTGGCTGTGGTGGTGGTCACTACACAACTTCATCTTGAATATGTGTTATGGAAATCAATAGCATGCTTTGAATGAAATAGGCATGAGTTCTAGCGTTTGGAATTAAATGATGAAACGCCTTCTAAGTAGTAACCAAGCAAAGAATAATGAGATCATGCAACGACTTAGAAAACCAACAATGCACAGATTATCAACTTTCCAAATAATCGTTTTAGGCTCAAGTCTTACAAGGTTGTAGCGTTAATTTGAGTTCCTTCCTTCAAGCATGTTACAAAAACTGATTTTTTTTTCTTTCTAGCGTTAATTTGAGTTCCTTCCTTCAAGCATGTTACAAAAACTGATTTTTTTTTCTTTCTATGATTGCATATGAATTCATAAATTATAACCACAACCAAGCATAAACCAAAGAGTAAATCAAACTTTCATCCATGTTTATAACTCTCTTTAACAGTCATGTAATTAAAAACCAAATCCTCATCATTGTGTTGGAAGGTACCTAAGACACAAAAACAACTCTTTTTGGTTTTTTCAAAACAACAATTTTTCAAATTTTTATGAGATTTTCGGATTTTTAAGGCAGAACACACTAAAACACTCCAAAACAGCTTAAAAACACTTAAAAACAGCTTGAAACAACTTTTGAAGTAATGGGTGGTAGAATCCCACAAATTTCATGCAAAAACACTTGTTACCCCCCCCACACTTAAATCAAACATTGTCCTCAATGTTTCAAGCATAAACTCACACAAGCAAACAAACAAACAACTAACTAACTCAACATGGCAGAAAAGCAACAACAACAAAGAGAAGGGTTTAGGAACGCAAATCTGGAATTGGAGTGATCCCTAGGTCTTCCTTTGTTGAATGCATGGGTTGCCTCCCAAGTAGCGCTTGCTTTAACGTCTTGCAGCCGGACGAAAAACTCAGTCACTCCCCATTGGAGCCCACGGCTTGGAGAGAGATCTCCTCCACAACCTGCCCCACGGCACTCTCATAGTATGGCTTCAATTGATGTCCGTTTACCTTGAATTCTTGTCCATTCCTTAAGCTTTGGACTTGAACTGCACCATATGGAAAAACATTAGTAACAACAAAAGGTCCAATCCACTTAAACCATAACTTACCAGGGAATAAACGTAAACGGGAGTTGAAAAGCAACACTTTCTGCCCAATGGAGAATGTTTTGCCTCGAATCATCTTGTCATGAAACGCCTTTGTTTTCTCCTTGTAAATCCGGGCATTCTCATATGCTTCGTTCCTTAGCTCCTCAAGTTCATTCAATTTGAGCTTCCTATGCATTCCGGCAGCATCTAAGTCCAGATTGAATGTTTTCATAGCCCAATGCGCCTTGTGCTCTAGTTCCACAGGTAGATGACACGACTTGCCATAGATTAGCCGAAATGGAGACATCCCTAGAGGTGTTTTGTAGGCAGTTCGATACGCCCACAATGCATCGTCTAAACGCAAGCTCCAATCCTTCCGGGTTGGCCCAACAGTCTTCTCCAAGATTTGCTTGATTTCTCTATTCGAAACTTCGGCTTGGCCACTTGTTTGAGGATGATAAGGTGTCGAAACCTTATGCTTGACATTGTATTTCTTAAACAGCGCCTCAATGGTGCGATTGCAAAAATATGACCCTCCATCACTGATGAAGACCCGTGGCATCCTAAATCTAGAGAAAATGTTAGTTTTGATGAAATCTGCAACCACTCTAGAATCGTTAGTACGGGTAGCCTTTGCTTCTACCCATTTGGAAACATAATCAACTGCAAGCAAGATATAAGTGAAACCATGTGAAGAAGGAAAGGGACCCATGAAATAAATACCCCAAACATCAAAAATTTCAACATTGAAGATAGGGTTTTGCAGCATTTGATCCCTGGCACCTATGCTACCTGTTCTTTGATATCGATCACATGTTAAACAAAACAGTCGAGCATCTTTAAACAATGTAGGCCAATAAAAACCACACTCTAACACCTTGAGGGCTGTTCTTTGGGTGCCAAAATGACCCCCATATGCATAAGAGTGGCAAAAGGCCAGAATGGAATTAAACTCAGAATTGTGCACACATCGTCGAACAATCTGATATGGGCAATACTTCCACAAATATGGATCATCCCACACATAAAATCGTGCATCATTCTTAAGTTTGTCACGTTGGGGTTTAGTGAAAGTGGTTGGAAAACGTTTAGTTACCAAGTAGTTCACCAAATCTGCGTACCATGGTTCACTTACCTCGATGGACAACAATTGCTCATCTGGGAACGTCTCTGAAATAGGGAGAGAGTCCTCTTTATGCACCATACGGCTCAGGTGGTCAGCCACCACGTTTTCACTCCCTTTCTTGTCCCGAATTTCAATGTCGAATTTTTGTAGCAAAAGCATTGATGTGAAAATTACTTGACACTCAAATTAAAACCCTATCGACGTAGTATATGAAAGTAGGGATCGTTTTAGGCCGGGGATTAGAAGGGATGCTAATCTACACAAGTTAAACTCTAAAACACTAAACTGGACTCTAGACAACTCAAAACTGACCAAATTGACTCAAAACAGCAAAACTAATTTGAACAGACTCAAAACAGGTACTAGAAAGTGAATTGGATGAATTTTAGACTTGTAAGACTCAAAACACTAAAAAGAGACAGATTTGGACGAATTTATCAAAACTAAGAAGATTTCAGCAAACAAAGTAAATTAAAGAGAGGTGAAGGTGAATTCAGGGGTGAGAACATGAACATATGCATACGAATTGATTTCCAGTTATTCTTTCGATAAACCATGAATGACAATGCTCCGAATTAATTGTATTGCACTAATCAATTCTCAGATTTCCCTAAGTTCATTGAATTGAATGGATAACGCATCACAACCAAATTATTCTTATCAAGTTCCCTAACTATGGAATACGCATGATAGAGACACATATCAAAGATCATTAAGTTCCATGGAAATCATAAACATTGACAAGGCATTCATAACTATGAACTGCATGTTAATTCTGCCTTGGATTTACTTAGCATGATAGTGACTAGCAACTTTTACTACTTGTGAATATAAGTTCATAATGATTAGGTGAAATTCCCTTATAAGTTCCTTAATCAACACACAAGAACAAGTTCTTAATAAAACAGATAAGTAAACCACATCCACAATTTATGAAACAATAACTGGAGGTAATCAATTCATACTAAACATATGTCCATGGCTTTGAATCCACCTCTAACTAAAACGAAATTAGTTCCACATGTTCAACATAATTGAAAAGCAAATTAAATTATACATGGAAACAGAAACAAGAGAAGAAAGAACTCCAAGGACTCCAATGGTTGCAGGTAGGCCACGGCATAGAGGGATAAGGCAGGGAATGCCTTGCAAGGCAAGGAAAAACCTTCTAGAGAGGAGGGAGGCGCCAGATTTATAGGACAAGGGATAGACTTCTAGAAATCAGGTTTTAAGTCTCCTAAACTGAAATTAAATCTCTTTTGTAGCTGAAAACAAGGTAGGATAAGATTAGGATAGGATAAGATAAGGTTTGGATAAGATAAGGTAGTTTGGATAATGTTTTGGATAATTCTCCTTCTTTTAAGCTGATTCCTTATCTGCAATGATTTGAATTTATTTCTCCAACCTTGAAACATATTCCTAACTCCATTTGGACTCCAAATTCGTCCATCTTCTTGCCCACTGCTTGTGCTATCCATTCCAAGCCCAGATTTGCTCTAGAATGCTCCAAATTGCTTCTTTTTGCCATCTTGACACTTAGAACCTACAAACACACGAAAATAGCTTAAAATACAAAATTAACTAAGAACTAACAACATAAATGCATGAAAACAAGCTAACTAAGTCGCATATATATGCTCCTATCAAATTCCCCCACACTTAGCTTTTGCTAGTCCTCAAGCAAAACGAAACAAAACAAACAAACCAAACAGACTAAACCTTCCAACGTTCACCTCAGGGATTTCCAACATACATGACATATTCAAGATCATCATAACCATAGATTTTAGTCATCCCCACCATTTAATACATACTTAACCATAGTCACCATTCATTAGCTCACATTTAACCAATTAAAACAATGTTTTGAATGTAGTAACATGCCTTAGAGAATTCACTCAATTCCTCACAAGGTATACACTCTATTTTCACACAGAATTTCTAACTACACTCCCTATTCTAGGTATATGTGAGAAGATTGATGTAAACAGGAAAACAAACACTCACATATGTTTATAGCAAAGAAAGCAATTTCTGGAATTAATAAGCATGTTTAGATATGATCTCATGAATGGAATGCTACTACTTAGATGCGAGAACCAGGGACACCATATGCTCATACCAATCCCAAACTCCACATATTGAAACACACAACACTCAAGATTGAAGTATAGGGTTGTAACGGGGCTAGGGGTATTGGCTAACAAAGAAAGGTAAGGAAAACAAACGTTCTTAAAGCAATAGCGAGCAAAGTAATGAATATGACACTTAGAACTCCCTTTTGAAACGCAGCCACGAACTTTGATACATAAAGGGAAGATCACACATACTTAGGGCCGAATTCAACTTTTTGGACCCTTTCTTCAACAACCAACACTTGTGAGCTTATTCTCACTTATTTTTCAACTCTTTTCACACTTTTCACAACTTTTTCTTCTTCTTCTTCTTTTTCCATGAATTTTTTTCTTTTTTTTTTCTTTTCACTACTCCCTATACTAGTTATTTTGAGGCACGGGTATGTGTTTTTCTTTTTTTTTTCTTTTTTTCTTTTCTACCCGTGCCTCTTTGATACCTTGGCACGCATGAACGTACAACTTCCCCCACACTTATTTGCTGCCAAATAATGAACAAAGGGAATTCACTCTAGGTCATGCTTCACTACGCCTTAAGAACAAGGGTAAGGATGGTCCTAATCTAGGCTAGGTAGGGAACATGTGGTTAAACAAAGAAAATGGCTAAACAAGGCTCAAAAGCGTTAAACCTACAAAACAAATGACATAGGGTTAAGGCTATTTGGCATTGGTTCACTACACAACTTCATCTTGTTATGTGTTATGCTAATCAATTTCATGCTTTGAATGAAACGGGTATGAGTTCTAGTATTTAGAACTAAATGATGAAACACCTTCTAAGTAGCAACCAAGCAAAGAATGATGAGATCATGCAACGACTTTAGAAAACAATAAATGCACAGATTTTTAACTCTCCAAAGAACGTTTTAAGCTCAAGTCTCTCAGGGATGTAGCGTTAGTTTGAGTTCCTTCATTCAAGCATGTTACAAAAACTGATTTTTTTCCTTTTTGATTGAACATGAATTCATGAATTATAACCATAATCAAGCATAAACCAGAGAGCAATTCAAACTTCAATCCATGTTTATGACTTTCCTCAATAGTCATGCAATTAAAAACCGAATCCTCATCATTGTGTTGGAAGGTACCATAAGACACAAACAAACACACAAAAACAACTCTTTTTGGGTTTTTCAAAACAATTTTGTCAAATTTTTATGAGATTTTCGGATTTTTATGTCTAGACACACTAACATGGTTCAAAACAAATTAAAAACACTTAAAAACAGTGAAAACAACATTCGAAGTGATAGGTGATAAAAACCCACGAATTTCATGCAGAAACACTTTGTTTACCCCCCCACACTTAAATCAAACATTGTCCTCAATGTTTCAAACATAAACACACACAAAAACAAGAAAAGAACACAACGAACACACATAACACATATGGCAAAACAAAAGCAATAAAGAGAGAGAGAGTATGATGTGATTAAAGTTAAGCACACAAATTAAACCCTCTTGTTATCAATTGTAGTATAAACGCAAGTAGGGATCGTTCTGGACCAGGGATTAGGAGGGCTTGCTAATCTAACACAAACTGACTCAAATAAGCAAAACAAGACTCAAAAGACTCTAAATAGACTAGTAAGACTCAAAACAGGTTCAAAACACTCAAAACTGCTTAAAAACACTAATTGGACAGATTCTAGACACTAGACACAACTTTGGACGAAAATTGAACTGAACTTGACTCAAAACACACAAAGACACAAACTAAGACAGATTCTAACGAATTTGACTCAAACAAGTGAAGGGGAATTGGTTTTAGAGTGAAACTAAACTAATACAAACAAAGACTTTAAACTAGGCAGATTTAGACGAAATTGGGTTTTTAGGATGGATGGTGAACTAGCTAGAGGTTTCCTTATCCACACATGATTTATATGCATATAACTTGACTTCCAGTTACGTTTTCATTGAATTATGAATGACAATGCCCCAGATTAACCGTGTAAATCACTAATTAACCCTCAAATTCTCCTAATTTCATTGAATTGGACGGACAACTCATCTACAACCAAATTATTCTCATCAATTTCCCTACATGACATCATAATAGAGACACAATCAGAGATCATTACGCTCAATGAGAATCATAAGCATTGACGAGGCATTCATAACTATGACATCATGTTACTCACACCAAGAATTGAACTTAACACGATTGTTCCAGCAACCTTTACTACTTGTGAACATAAGTTTGTAACGATTATGTGAAACTCACTTATATCCTAGCATCAAATTTATGCATGCCAATTAAGTGTCGACCCTTAACCAAGAAACAGAAATAAGTTCTAATTCAAACAGTTAAGCCAATTGCATTCATACTTCAAGAATCTGTAACTGAAATTTATCAAGTCATATCACACACAAAATCATGGTTTCAAAGTAGCCTCTAGCTAAAAACGAGTTTAGCCTCTCATAACTACAGCAAAACAAAGGAAAATTAAATTAATCAACGAAAACAAAAGGTAGAAAACACCTAAGAACGCCCAGCACTCCAGATTAGGTGCAACACGCTTCAAAACTGCTCCTCCTCTCCTTCCTCCTTGCAAGGCTGCGGCACAAGTGGTTTGAGGGTTTGTGAATGGTGTTTGGAATGGCTGAGATGTGTAGAGGTGTGTAGAATTCGTATGGATGGGTGGTGGTGTGCGGCAAGGCTTGGAAATATGTATATATAGCATGGCAAACCCTAGGGAAATCAGTTTAGGACTTGGACTTAGCAGAAAAATAGGATTAGGGCCCTAGGGTGCGGCACAAGGCTCAAATCCAATAGGAAAAAGGATTTTAGCCCAATTAATTTCTGAAAAGAATTTGTAGAACCCAAATCCACAAGGAAATAGGCTAATTAAATCAGAATCCAAGTGAGAAAAGGATAGGGATGCACGACTGAGAGGATAAGGGCAGGGAATGCCTTGCAAAGGAAGGAAAAAGGATTCTAAAAGGGAATGAGGCGCCAGATTTTTAGGACAAGGGATAGAACTTCTAGAAATCAGGTTTTAAGTCTCCTAAACTGAAATTAAATCTCTTTTGTAGTTAAAAACAAGGTAGGATAAGATTAGGATAAGATAAGATAAGGTTTGGATAAGATAAGGTAGTTTGGATAATGTTTTGGATAATTCCCCTTCTTTATAGCTGATTCCTTATCTTCTTTATCTTTGACTTCTTTCTTCCATCTTCTTAGCTGATTTCAAGCCTTTGTATCTTCAATTTCGTCCATCAACTTGCCTCCATGCTTGCACTACCCAATCTTGGCCCAAAAATGCTCTAGAATGCTCCAAACTGCTTCTTTTTGCCATCTTGACACTTAGAACCTACAAACACACGAAAATAGCTTAAAATACAAATTAACTAAGAACTAAGGACATTAATGCATGAAAAGAAGCTAACTAAGTCGCATAAATATGCTCCTATCAAATTCCCCCACACTTAGCTTTTGCTAGTCCTCAAGTAAAACGTAACAAAACAAAACAAACACCAAACATACTAGACCTTCCAACATTCACCTCAGGGATTTCCAACACAAATGACATATTCAAGATCATCATAACCATAGATTTTAGTCATCCCCACCCTTTAGTACATACTTAATCATAGTCACCATTCATTAGCTCGCATTCAACCAATTAAAACAATGTTTTGAATGTAGTAACATGCCTTAGAGAATTCACTCAATTCCTTACAAGGTATACACTCTATTTTCACACAGAATTTCTAACTACACTCCCTATACTAGGTATATGTGAGACGATTGATGTAAACATGAAAACGAACACTCACATATGTTTATAGCAAAGAAAGCACTTTCTGGAATGCATGTATATATATGATCTCATGAATGGAATGCTACTACTTAGATGCGAGAACCAGGGACACCATATGCTCATACCAATCCCAAACTCCACATATTAAAACACACAACACTCAAGATTGAAGTATAGGGTTGTAACGGGGCTAAGGGTATTGGCTAACAAAGAAAGGTAAGGAAAACAAACGTTCTTAAAGCAATTGCACGCAAAGTAATGAATATGACACTTAGAACTCCCTTTTGAAACGCAGCCACAAACTTGATACATAAAGGGAAGATCACATATACTTAGGGCCGAATTCAACTTTTTGGACCCTTTCTTCAACAACCAACACTTGTGAGCTTATTCTCACTTATTTTGAACAGTTTTCATACATTTTCACATACTTTTCTTTTTCTCACGAATTTTCTTCTCTTTTTTTTTTCTTTTTCTCGTGCCCTCTTTGTTTACTTTGGCACACATCAACGTACAAGTTCCCTTCCCCCACACTTGTTTGCTGCCTACTAATGAACAAAGGGAATTCACTCTAGGTCATGCTTCACTACGCCTTAAGAACAAGGGTAAGGATGGTCCTAATCTAGGCTAGGTAAGGATAATGTGGGTTAACAAAGAACATAAGCTAAACAAGGCTCAAAAAGGTTAAACCTACAAAACAAATGAGAAAGGGGTGCGGCTGTTTGGCTCTTGGTTCACTACACAACTTCATCTTGATATGTGTTATGCACTTCAATATCATGCTTTCAATGAAACGGGTATGAGTTCTAGTATTTGGAACTAAATGATGAAACGCGTTCTAAGTAGCAACCAAGCAAAGAAATGATGAGATCATGCAACGACTTTAGAAAACAATAAATGCACAGATTTTTAACTCTCCAAAGAATGTTTTAAGCTCAAGTCTCTCAGGGTTGTAGCGTTAGTTTGAGTTTCTTCCTTCAAGCATGTTACAAAAACTGATTTTCTCCTTTTTGATTAAACATGAATTCATGAATTATAACCATAAGCAAGCATAAACCAGAGAGCAATTCAAACTTCAATCCATGTTTATAACTGTCCTTAATAGTCATGCAATTAAAAACCGAATCCTCATCATTGTGTTGGAAGGTACCCTAAGACACAAACAAACACACAAAAACAATTCTTTTTGGGTTTTTCAAAACACTTTTTCAACTTTTTATGAAATTTTCGGATTATCTTTTCCAAACACACTAAAATGCTTCAAAAGACACTAAAAACACTTCAAAACAGTGAAAAACAACATTTGAAGTGATAGGTGATAAAATCCCATGAAAATCATGCAAAAACAACTTGTTTACCCCCCCCACACTTAAACTAAACATTGTCCGCAATGTTTCAAGCATAAACTAACAGAAAGCAAACAGCAAACAACACAACTAACTAACTTGACACACATGGCAAAGTAAATGCAATAAAGAGTAGAGTTACGAACGCAAATCTGGGTTTGAGCTGGTTGTTCCTAGGTCTTCTTTATTCGAATGCATGGGTTGCCTCCCAAGAAGCGCTTGCTTTAACGTCTTGCAGCCGGACGATTCCTCGGTTTAAGCATCATTGGAGCCCACGGCATGGAAGGGAACTTCTTCCACAACCTGCCCCTCAAAGTTCTCATACAGTAGATCGATGAATGGAATGAGATAGTAATGTTTACTGATTGGTGCGTTGTGTTCCCTAAAGTTCATGTAAATTCCCCCACCATTGGAGATTTGCTTGGGTACCTGCACCAAAGAAGGGAACCACCGATCAATTTTAATGGGAATTGGAATTGGATTAGGTGGCTTACCTATATGCTGTGATGAAGTGGCAGCACTGTGAACATTTTTCCCCATGGTACTTTCGGCCAATTTGGGCATTTTGAGGGCAGTGGCCGTATGGTCCTTGTGCTCCACTCCAATTGCCTCGTCTTGTATGGTTCTTGATGCATCATTTGCGCTTGGTGCTGAACGGTCCGACCCTATCTTTTTTATTTTATCAATGGCAAAACAAGAATGAACAACATTAGGATTCTCAACAGACTTAGAAACATTAAATTTAATCTTATTGCCACCAAACTTCATAGTTAACGTCCCCTTGGCCACATCAATCTTGGTTTGGGCCATTTTCATGAAAGGTCTTCCAAGTAGAATCGGCATTGGGGAAGAATGGGCCGACTCTTCCATCTCAAGCACATAGAAATCAGCTGGAAAAATTAAGTGGTCAACCTGCACCAAAACATCCTCCAAAACTCCCCTTGGATAGGCATTAGAACGATCGGCTAATTGAATAATCACTCCATCATTTTTCAGTTCGCCTAAGTTTATAGATGCAAAAACAGAATAAGGCATGACATTTATTGATGCACCTAGATCTAACATGGCATTTTCAAACCGAGTATTTCCTATAACACAAGGAATTGTAAAACTACCCGGATCTTTGCATTTAGGGGGCAGTTTTCGTTGCAAAACAGCTGAGACATTCTCACTTACCTGTACCACCTCCTTATTTGAAATCCTTTTCCTTTTCGTGCTCAGCTCCTTTAAGAATTTGGCATACTTTGGAATTTGCTTAATTGCATCAAGGAGTGGGATGTTGACTTGTACCTTCCTAAGAGTGTCCAGAATGTCCTTTTCACTTTCCTCCTTCTTTGATTGCATGAATCTGCGAGGAAAGGGTGCATCGGGCGGAATATAGTTAGAACTAATCAAATTTGAACCCAACTTACCTGTGTTGGACGTTTTGGAGGGTTTAAGTGCATTGGAAGGCTGCGGCAAGGTTGGAGCAACCTTTGCCGTGGCTTTCTCTTGTTCTGTGTCCTAGTGTATGATAGGAGCATATTTAGGCGACTTAGTTGGCTTGTTCTTATGCATTTACGTTGTTATTTCTTAGTTATTTTAGTCTTTTAAGCCATTTTCGTGTGTTTTCAGGTTCTAAGGGCAAAGTATGCAAGAAGATGCATTTTGGAGCTTTTTGGAGCAAAATTGGGCTTGGAATGGATATCACATGCTTGGAGCAAAATGATGGACGAAATTGAAGATCAAATGAGCTTAGGATCAAATGAAGAATGAAGAGTTCAAAATTGGAAGCCAAGGTTTCTAAAGTTGGAAGTTTCTATTTGTGAAGGTTTCCATTTGCGCAAGTTTCCATTTGTGGAGGTTTCCAATTTTGGGGTTTCCAAAACATGTAGGTTGCCTAATTACTCATTCTAGAAGCCCAAAACCGTGCCTAACACATTCCCCTTTTGTTTCAATCCTTGCTGCACAAGGGAGGGGTTTTCTTGCCTATTTTCTGTCATAAAACACATTCCTCTTTTGTTGCAATCCTTGCTGCACAAGGGAGAGGTTTTCTTGCCTATTTTCTGCCCAAAAATACTTCCCCTTTCTCTTACAAATCAATGCCACACCTTCTTTCCCTTTCTCTCTTAATTTTTGACCATTAAAACACATTCCTTTTCTCTCCTACATATTCTGCCGAATTTTACTTTCTTATTCTCTTTGATTTTCTGATTCTTTCTTACCTATTAAATTGTGGAACCAAAATAGCTAAGTATTGAACCTTTCTTATTATTTTCTGATTGCCTTTCAACCCTAGCCTTATAAATAGAGCCATCCGCACCATTTAGTCTCCCTCTCTCTGAACAGATTCTCTGCATCCATTCCATCCACCTATCTACCTATCCATCCTCTACCACCCATCACCACCCATTCACGCCAAAAATCGTCCACCACTCTCTGCCCCACCCTTCCTTCACCATTCTCCATAGTTTCTGACCAAAAACAACCCTTGCCGCACCATACATCCATCCTAACCTTAATCTCATCCTTCTACACCATCCATAATCCCCAAAACCTACCACAAAACCTTGTGCCGCAATCAAGGAAGGGAAGGGAAGTTCTTGGACGTGCTTGCTGTTCAGTTTGGATCGCTGGAGCGTTTAGGTGTTTTCTTTCTTTTGTTTGCAATGTATAAACTTGTTATTCTTTGTTTTGCGATTATGAGGAACTAAATCCCTTTTGGCTAGGGGAAGATTCAAAGCCATGAACATACTTGCAATATGAATTGATTACCTTCAGTTGTGATTTCATAAGTTGTGAATTCAATTTGTTTAACTGCTTGATTGATAACTTATTTGTGTATGTTTATTAAGAGTGCACAGTTAATTTGCATGCATGAATATGATGCTAGAGCATAAGGGAGTTTTACCTAGTAGTTACAAACTTATTTTCACAAGTAGTGGAGGTCGCTTATAAACGATCGCGTTAAATGAATTCTTGGCAGGAGTTCATGCTCATCATAGTAACGAATGCCTCGTCAATACTTATAGTTTTCATGATGCTTAATGATCTTTGATTGTATCGTTATTGTGCTGTTCACGTAAAGGACTTTTGAAGAATGCTTTGAATTGTTGTATGCACTTTCCCATCCAATTCAATAACTTAAGGAGAACTTGAAGGTTAATTTAAGCGGACCTAATTAACCTGGGGTGTTGAGTTTCATGATTTATCGAAAGAACAACTGAAAATTGGTTTATGTGCAAGTGTGTCATGTGTGAAGAAGAACCCTCTAGCTAGTCCATCATCCATCCAAAATAACTAATTTCGTGCAAATCTGTCTAGTTCTAGTTTCTGTTTTGTTTTACTTTATTTTTGTCCAAACCCCAATCCTCCTTTAATTAAGTGTGTTAGATTAGTTAGAAGTGTGTTTAAATCTGTCCAAATTAGTGTTTTGAGTCTTACTAGTCTAGAATTCGTCCAAATCAGTCCCTAGTGTCTGTTTTGAGTCTTTTTGGTTGATTTAAGCTATTTTTAGTCTTTTAAGTTTGTTTTGAGTCTTGTGAGTCTTGTTAAGTGTTTTAAACTTTGTTTTTATGTTTTTGAGTCAGTTTAGAGGTTTTAGCAAGCCCTCCTAATCCCCGGTCCAGAACGATCCCTACTTGCATCTATACTACAATTGTCAACAAGAGGGTTTAATTTGTGTGTTGCAACATATGTGAGTATTAGTTTTCATGTTTACATCAATCTTCTCACATATACCTAGTGTAGGGTGTGTAGTCAGAAAATCTGAGTGAAAATAAAGTGCATATCTAGTAAGGAATTGAGGGAATTCTCTAAGGCATGTTACTACATTCAAAATGTTGTTTTAATTGGTTAAATGTGAACTAGTAAGTGGTGACTGTGATTAAGTATGAATTCAAGGGTAAGGATGACTAAAATCTGTGCAAGTGATGATTTTTAATATGTCATGTGCATTGGAAATCCCTAAGGCAATTGTTGGAAGGTTTAGATTGAGTTTGTTTCTTTTGTTTTGCTCGAGGACTAGCAAAAGCTAAGTGTGGGGGTATTTGATAGGAGCATATTTACATCACTTAGTTAGCATGTTTCCTTGCATTTAGGTTGTTAGTTCTTAGTTATTTTAGTCTTTAAAGCCATTTTCGTGTGTTTTCAGGTTCTAAGGGCTAAAGGAGCAAGAAAGTGCATTTTGGTGCCTTTTGGAGCAGTTTTGGGCTTGAAATGGATTGCACATGCTTGGAGCTAAGTGGATGGATGAAATTGAAGATCAAATGAGCTTAGGATCAAATGAAGAATGAAGGGTTCAAAATTGGAAGCCAAAGTTTCTAAAGTTGGAAGTTTCTATTCTTGGAGGTTTCCATTCTTGAAAGTTTCTATTCTTGGCTTAGAAGTTTCCTAATCCTTCATCACCTATGTTCCAGCCATAAAAGGGTTCCAAAACATGTTAGGTTGCCTCATTACATGTTTCTAGAAGTCCTAGAACCTTTCCCTAACCTTGCCACATATCTCCTTTCCCTTTTCTTCCAAAATCTGCCACATAAGTGCCTTTCCCTTTCTTTCCACAACCTTGCCGCACAAGGGATCCTCTTCTTACCTATTTTCTGACCCAAAATCACATTCCCTTTGTGTTCTATGCCTTGCCGCACAAGGAGGAGCCTTTACTACTTATTTTGTGCCTCAAAACACATTCCTAATTCTGCCGAATTTTCTTTCCTATTCTCTTTAATTCCTGCACCTTACTTGCCTATTTTCTGCCCAAAAATACTTCCCCTTTCTCTTACAAATCAATGCCACACCTTCTTTCCCTTTCTCTCTTAATTTCTGACCTTTAAAACACATTCCTTTTCTCTCCTACATATTCTGCCGAATTTCACTTTCTTATTCTCTTTGATTTTCTGATTCTTTCTTACCTATTAAATTGTGGAACCATAATAGCTAAGTATTGAACCTTTCCTATTATTTTCTGATTGCCTTTCAACCCTAGCCCTATAAATAAAGCCATCCGCACCATTTAGTCTCTCTCTCCCTCTCGGAACAGATTCTCTGCGTCCATTCCATCCACCTATCTACCTATCCATCCTCTACCACCCATCACCACCCATTCACGCCAGAAATCATCCACCACTCTCTACCGCACCCTTCCTTCACCATTCTCCATAGTTTCTGACCTAAAACAACCCTTGCCGCACCATACATCCATCCTAACCATAATCACATCCTTCTACACCATCCATAATCCCCAAAACCTACCACAAAACCTTGTGCCGCAATCAAGGAAGGGAAGGGAAGTTCTTGAACGTGCTTGCTGTTCAGTTTGGATCGCTGGAGCGTTTAGGTGTTTTCTTTCTTTTGTTTTCAATGTATAAACTTGTTATTCTTTGTTCTGCGATTATGAGGAACTAAATCCCTTTTGGCTAGGGGAAGATTCAAAGCCATGAACATACTTGCAATATGAATTGATTACCTTCAGTTGTGATTTCATAAGTTGTGAATTCAATTTGTTTAACTGCTTGATTGATAACTTATTTGTGTATGTTTATTAAGAGTGCACACTTAGTTTGCATGCATGAATATGATGCTAGAGTATAAGGGAGTTTCACCTAATAGTTACAAACTTATATTCACAAGTAGTGGAGGTCGCTTATAAACGATCGCGTTAAATGAATTCTTGGCAGGAGTTTCATGCTCATCATAGTAACGAATGCCTCGTCAATACTTATAGTTTTCATGATGCTTAATGATCTTTGATTGTATCGTTATTGTGTTGTTCACGTAAAGGACTTTTGAAGAATGCTTTGAATTGTTGTATGCGCTTTCCCATCCAATTCAATAACTTAAGGAGAACTTGAAGGTTAATTTAAGCGGACCTAATTAACCTGGGGTGTTGAGTTTCATGATTTATCGAAAGAATAACTGAAAATTGGTTTATTTGCAAGTGTGTCATGTGTGGAGAAGAATCCTCTAGCTAGCCCATCATCCATATTTTATCCAAATTCGTCCAAAATCTTTTTTAGTTTACAATCTGTTTGTTTTGTTTTCAAATTCGTCAGAATCAAATCCCCCTTTATTTTGAAATGTTAGATTAGTTAAAATCTGTTTTGATTTGTGTTTTTAAGTGTCTTGAGTCAAGTTAAAATCTATTTTCGTCCAAAGTGGTGTTTAAAGTTCAAAACTGCCCAGTTTGTGTTTTTAGGCAGTTTTGAGTGTTTTTGTGATGTTTTGAGTCTTTTGAGTTGTTTTAGTGTTTTAGAGTTTAGTCTTGCATTCTTTGAGTCTAGTTTAGTGTTTTAAACTTTGTTTTTACGTTTTTGAGTCAGTTTCAAGTGTTTTAGCAATCCCTCCTAATCCCCGGTCTAGAACGATCCCTGCTTATACATATACTACAATTGTCAAAAAGAGGGTTTAATTTGTGTGGTTGTTTTACATAGCATCAGTGTAACAACGCCTCGTCCTCCTTTTGGGCAGATTTGGACGTCTTTGGATCGATCCCAACCTCTTTGCCACTTCTTAAGGTAATGGCCTTGACAGATTCGAATCCTCCATTCGGATTCACAGTGGTCGAACTAGGAAGCTTCCCATGTTCTCGAAACTGCCCCATGAACTCAGCCATTTGTCCCATTTGTTTCTGCAATTCAGTCACCTCCCGGGCTTGATTTTGCACCTCTTTGGCATAATTTTGCATCTCTTTGGTTTGATTTTGCTGCCCGTGCCAAAGTAGTTAGTAATTGAATAACTTGATCATTATCAAGAGACGAACCTGAGTTATTTTGGGCAGATTGTGTTTGGGATTGCATGGGTGCATATGGCTTTGGAAACATCCCAGGGGTTGGTGTCCGAAATCCACTTTGTTGTTGAGGTTGTTGGGGTTCCTTCCAGCGCATATTTGGATGATCACTCCAATCTGAATTGTACGCGTTGGAACACAAGTTGCTTCTTGATTGGTTATAGCCTTGATAACCCCAGGTATTGACACCCTCCCAACCTCTTTGATTAACTTGATATCCTTGCGTATCAAATGTAGGGGCTCCTTGCATTGTGGTCCGTTTGGCATACTGGGTCAACAGAGAATTAAGATTCGCTATTTAAGCTTGAATGTCAGCAATTGCCATGTCTTGCTTCTCTAGTACCTAAAATCAAAGAAAGAGAACTAAATCAAATATCAAAAGTAAAATACACAAACAAAAACAAAGGGGCTTAGCTAAAGAAAATAAAACAAAGTCAGAAACAAAAACAAAAACAAAAAGAAAATAAACAAAAAGAAAAGAACCAAGGGATTAGCAAAGTTGCTAATCCCTGGCAAAGGCGCCAAAAATTTGATGTGATTAAAGTTAAGCACACAAATTAAACCCTCTTGTTATCAATTGTAGTATAAACGCAAGTAGGGATCGTTCTTGACCGGGGATTAGGAGGGCTTGCTAATCTAACACAAACTGACTCAAATAAGCAAAACAAGACTCAAAAGACTCTAAATAACCTAGTAAGACTCAAAACAGGTTCAAAACACTCAAAACTGCTTAAAAACACTAATTGGACAGATTCTAACTAATTAGACCCAAACAAGTGAAGGGGGATTGGTTTTAGAGTGAGACTAAGTTAAAACTAACACAGACTTTAAACTAGGCAGATTTAGACGAAATTGGGTTTTTAGGATGGATGGTGAACTAGCTAGAGGTTTCCTTATCCACACATGATTTATATGCATATAACTTGACTTCCAGTTACGTTTTCATTGAATTACGAATGACAATGCCCCAGATTAACCGTGTCAATCACTAATTAACCCTCAGATTCTCCTAATTTCATTGAATTGGACGGACAACTCATCTACAACCAAATTATTCTCATCAATTTCCCTACATGACATCATAATAGAGACACAATCAGAGATCATTACGCTCAATGAAAATCATAAGCATTAACGAGGCATTCATAACTATGACATCATGTTACTCACACCAAGAATTGAACTTAACACGATTGTTCCAGCAACCTTTACTACTTGTGAACATAAGTTTGTAACGATTATGTGAAACTCACTTATATCCTAGCATCAAATTTATGCATGCCAATTAAGTGTCGACCCTCAATCAACAAACAGAAATAAGTTCTAATTCAAACAGTTAAGCCAATTGCATTCATACTTCAAGAATCTGTAACTGAAATTTATCAAGTCATATCACACACAAAATCATGGTTTCAAAGTAGCCTCTAGCTAAAAACGAGTTTAGCCTCTCATGATTACAGCAAGACAAAGGAAAATTAAATTAATCAACGAAAACAGAAGGTAGAAAACACCTAAGAACGCCCAACACTCCAGATTGGGTGCAAAACGCTCCAAAGCTGCTCCTCCTCTCCTTCCTCTTTGCAAGGCTGCGGCACAAGTGGTTTTAGGGTTTGTGAATGGTGTTTGGAATGGCTGAGATGTGTAGAGGTGTGTAGAATTCGTATAGATGGGTGGTGGTCTGCGGCAAGGCTTGGAAATATGTATATATAGCATGGCAAACCCTAGGGAAATCAGTTTAGGACTTGGACTTAGCAGAAAAATAGGACTACGGCCCTAGGGTGCGGCACAAGGCTCAAATCCAATAGGAAAAAGGATTTTAGCCTAATTAATTTCTGAAAAGAATTTGTAGAACCCAAATCCATAAGGAAATAGGCTAATTAAATCAGAATCCAAGTGAGAAAAGGATAGGGATGCACGGCTGAGAGGATAAGGGTAGGGAATGCCTTGCAAGGCAAGGAAAAAGGATTCTAGAAGGGAAGAAGGCGCCAAATTTTTAAGACAAGGGATAGAACTTCTAGAAATCAGGTTTTAAGTCTCCTAAACTAAAATTAAATCTCTTTTGTAGCTGAAAACAAGGTAGGATAAGATTAGGATAAGATAAGATAAGGTTTGGATAAGATAAGATAGTTTGGATAATGTTTTGGATAATTTCCCTTCTTTATAGCTGATTCCTTATCTTCTTTATCTTTGACTTCTTTCTTCCATCTTCTTAGCTGATTTCAAGGCTTTGTATCTTCAAATTCATCCATCAACTTACCTCCATGATTGCACTACCCAATCTTGGCCCAAAAATGCTCTAGAATGCTCCAAATTGCTTCTTTTTGCCATCTTGACACTTAGAACCTACAAACACACGAAAATAGCTTAAAACACTATAATAAGTAGAAACTAACTAAGAAAATGCAAGAAAACATGCTAACTAAGTCGCATAAATATGCTTCTATCACTTGGTTCTTTTCTTTTCGTTTATTTTGTTTTTGTTTTAGTTTTTGACTTTGTGTTGTTTTCTTGTTTTCTTTAGCTAATGCCCTTTGTTTTTGTTTTTGTCCTTTACTTTTGATATTTGATTTAGTTTTAATTCTTTGAGTTCAGGTACATAGAGAAGTAAGCCATGGCACTTGCTACCATTCAAGCTCAATTAGCGAAGCTTAATTCTCAATTATCCCAGATTGCTGAAAGAACCACAACGCGCACTGCCTCTACATTTGGTGTACCCTATGGGCAAGGATATCAAACTCATCAACGTCCTCAATTCGCTGTGAATGAAGATGCTTGGGGTTGTCAAGCCTATGATCAACCAAGCAACAACATGTTTTCCAACACTTACAATTCGGATTGGAAAGATTATTCAGATTATATGTGGGAGGAACCTCAACAATTTCAACAAGGTGGATACTGGCAGCAAGAAGAGGAGTTCTATTCAAGACCTATGCAGTCACTACAGCCTCCCCCACAACAATTCCAATCGAATTCAAGTATGCCCATGAGTTATAATGAAATTCTTGAAGGACTAATCTCTCAGCCATTTGAGGAGTTTTATCAATGGCCACATGCACCATTACAGCCTCCACCAAAATCTGCCCAAACAAACTCAGGTAGGTCTTTGTGTAATGATAACATTATTCAATTAATCACCTCTTTGACACAGGGAGTAGAAAATCAAAACAAGGAGATGAAAGACCGAGTCAAAAGAGTGGACGAATTGGAGAAGCAAGTTGGGCAGATTATGGAGTTCATGACGCAGATTCAAGAGCAAAGTGAACTCTCCAACTCAACTATTGCAAATTCGAAGGAAGATTTTGAAATCCATGATGCTATCACTTTGGGAAGTGCTATGGAGGTTGGAGCTGATCTAAAAACATCTAAACATACCTTAGAAGTGGAGAAAGAGCTGCTGATTGAGGAGGAGGAAGAAAAAACACCCACGGCAAGTGATGTGAAAATTACTTGACACTCAAATTAAAACCCTATCGACCTAGTATATGAAAGTAGGGATCGTTTTAGGCCGGGGATTAGAAGGGATGCTAATCTACACAAGTTAAACTCTAAAACACTAAACTAGACTCCAGACAACTCAAAACTGACCAACTTGACTCAAAACAGCAAAACTAATTTAAACAGACTCAAAACAGGTACTAGAAAGTGAATTGGATGAATTTTAGACTTGTAAGACTCAAAACACTAAAAGGAGACAGATTTGGACGAATTTAACAAAACTGAAACACAAATAAGAACTAAGGGGGTTTTTGGACGAATTTGACAAAACTAAGTAAATTGCAGCAAACAAAGTAAATTAAAGAGAGGTGAAGGTGAATTCAGGGGTGAAAAACTAGTTAGAGGGTTCTTCTCCACACATGAACATATGCATACGAATTGATTTCCAGTTATTCTTTCGATAAACCATGAATGACAATGCTCCGAATTAATTGTATTGAACTAATCAATTCTCAGATTTCCCTAAGTTCATTAAATTGAATGGATAACGCATCACAACCAAATTATTCTTATCAAGTTCCCTAACTATGGAATACGCATGATAGAGACACATATCAAAGATCATTAAGTTCCATGGAAATCATAAACATTGACAAGGCATTCATAATTATGGAAAACGCATGTTAATTCTGCCTAGGATTTACTTAACATGATTGTGACTAGCAGCCTTTACTACTTGTGAATATAAGTTCATAACGATTAGGTGATATTTCCTTATATCCTAGCATCAAATTCATGCATGTAAACTAAGTATGCATCCTTAATCAACACACTTGAATAAGTTCTTAATAAAACAGATAAGTAAACCACATTCACAATTTATGAAACAATAACTGGAGGTAATCAATTCATACTAAACATATGTCCATGGCTTTGAATCCACCTCTAACTAAAACGAAATTAGTTCCACATGTTCAACATAATTGAAAAGCAAATTAAATTAAACATGGAAACAGAAACAAGAGAAGAAAGAACTCCAAGAACTCCAATGGTTGCAGGTAGGCTGCGGCACAACCCTTCCTCTCCAATGGAAGCCACGGCAAGGCCTTGTCTTCTCTCCTCTGCAGGAAAGTATGAATTTCTGAAGGTGGGGTGGTGTAGAATTCGTATGGATGGGTGGTACCTGCGGCAAAGGGTGTAGAAATATATATATAGGCACCAAAATCCCTAGGTAAATCAAATTAGGACTTCCAGAAAGCCAAATCCATCCAGAAATAGGTTTAAAACAATCAGATTTCTAATGGGAAAAGGCCTAAGGTGTGGCAGGTTTGGATAAGGAGGGATAAGGCTTCTAGAAAGCCTTGCAAGGCAAGGAAATCAGATGTTCTAGAAGGCTAGGTGCGGCATGCTTATAGAACAAGGATAAGGTGTCCTAAAGTGAAATTAAAACCCTTTTACAGCAGGAATTAAGTTAGGAAATGATTAGGATAGGATAAGATAAGGCATGGTAAGATAAGATAAGATAAGGTTTGGATAAGATAAGGATAAGATAAGGTAGTTTTGGATAATGTTTTGGATAATTCTCCTTCTTTGTAGCTGATTCCTTATCTTCTTTGACTTGAATTTATTTCTCCAACTCTTTTGCACATTCCTAGCCTCTCTTGAACTTCAAATTCGTCCATCCATCTTGCTCCAATCATATGATATCCATTCCAAGCTCAAATGTGCTCCAAAAGGCTCCAAAATGCATCCTTTTGCATACTTTGCCCTTAGAACCTGAAAATACATCAAACTAGCTTAAAAGACTACTTTAACTAAGGAAAAACAACATAACTGCTCAAGAACAAGCTAACTAAGGTGCATAAATATGCCCCTATCAAATTCCCCCACACTTATCTTTTGCTAGTCCTCGAGCAAAACAAAACGAAACAAAACAAGTATAACACAACCTAAACCTTCCAACAATTGTCTCAGGGATTTCCAATGCACATGACATGTTAAAAATCATCATTCCCACAGATTTTGGCCATCTTTACGCTTAAGCACATACTTAATCATAGTAACTACTTACTAGTTCACAAATAACCAATTAAAACGATGTTTTGAATGTAGTAACATGCCTTAGAGAATTCCCTCAATTCCTTACAAGATATGCACTCAATCTTCACTCAGATTTTCTAACTACACACCCTACACTAGTTATATGTGAGAAGATTGATAAAATATGAAAACGAACGCTCACATATATATATCACAAGAAAAGCAATTTCCGAAGTTAATAACATGTTTAGATATGATCTCATGAATGGAACGCTACTACTTAGATACGAGAACCAGTGACACCATATGCTCAAACCAAATTCAAACTCCACAAATTGAAACACACAACACTCAAGATTAAAGTCAAGGGTTGTAACGGGGCTTGGGGAGTTGGATAACAACGAAAGGATAGGAAAAATAAACGTTCTTAAAGCAATAGTAAGCAAAGTAATGAATATGACACTTAGAACTCCCTTTAGCATGCAGAAATCAACTTTTAAACACAAAGGGAAGATTCAAGCAACAATTATGGCCGGATTCAATGTTTTGGACCCTTCCTTCAACAAACAACACTTGAGAACTCTTCTTCACATCTTTTCAACTCCTTTTTCATTCTTTTCACAACTTTTTTCTTTTTTTCTTTCTTTTTTCTACGAATTTTTCTTCTTTTTTTTTTTTTTTTTTCTTTTTCTTTTCTTGGCCGTGCCTTATTCAAGACTTTGGCACACCCATAACAAAACTCACTTCCCCCACACTTGTTTTCTGCCAAACAATGATCAAAAGGAATTCATATTGAGTCATGCGTTACTATGCTTCAAGAACAAAGGTATGGATGGTCCTAATCTAGGCTAGGTGAGGATAATGTGGGTTAACAAAGAACATAGGCTAAACAAGGCTCAACGGGGTTAAAACCTACAAAACAAATTGAAATAGGGAGATACGGCAATTTGGCTACGGTGGTCACTACACAACTTCATCTTGAATATGTGTTATGCAAATCAATAACATGCTTAGAATGAATTGGGCATGAGTTCTAGTGTTTGGAACTAAATGATGAAACGCCTTCTAAGTAGCAACCATGCAAAGAATAATAAGATCATGTAACGACTTTAGAAAACAACAATGCACAGATTATTAACTCTCCAAATAAACGTTTAGGCTCAAGTCTCACAAGGTTGTAGCGTTAGATTGAGTTCCTTCTTTCAAGCAAGGTACATAAACTGATTTTTCCATTATGATTGCATGTGAATTAATAAGTTATAACCACAACCAAGCATAAACCAAAGAGTAAATCAAACTTTCATCCATGTTTACAACTTTCTTTAACAGTCATGCAATTACAAACCGAATCCTCATCATTGTGTTGGAAGGTACCCTAGACACAAACAAACACACAAAAACAACTCTTTTTGCTTTTTTTGGGTTTTCTAAAACAATTTTTCAAATTTTTATGGGATTTTCGGATTTTTGAGTCAAAACACACTAAAACACACCAAAACAGCTTAAAAACACTTAAAAACAGCAAGGAACAACATTAGAAGTTATGGGTGATAAAACCCTACGAATTTGCATCAAAAACACTTTGGTTACCCCCCCACACTTAAATCAAACATTGTCCTCAATGTTTCAAGCATAAACTAACACAAATAAACAACAAACAAACAAAACAGCAACTAAACAATAAACAAGGCAGAAACGAAAAGAACAACAAAGAGAAGGGTTTAGGAACGCAAATCTGGAATTGGAGTGCTCCCTAGGTCTTCCTTTGTTGAATACATGGGTTGCCTCCCAAGTAGCGCTTGCTTTAACGTCGTACAGCTGGACGAAACGCCCATTCATTCCAGGTTGGTACCCACGGCATGCAAAGGTAGTTCTTCCACCACATGCTACTTAAACAGCTCGTGCATTGGATCTATGAATGGAAGGGGATAGTAATCCTTCCTGATTGGGGTGTTGAGCATTCTAAAGTCCATGTAATCATGCCCACCAGCTTGGATTCGATTGGGATTCTGCACCATGCAAGGTAACAACCTATTAGTTGAAATGGGAATCGAAATTGGAATAGGTGGCTTACCAATGTACTGCAATGAAGTGGCAGCCCTATCAACAAATGCATGTAGGATGCTCTCGCCCAGATTTGGGGGTTTTAGGGTTGTGGT
Source organism: Heteromeles arbutifolia (assembly GCA_024362995.1). Taxonomy (NCBI): domain Eukaryota; kingdom Viridiplantae; phylum Streptophyta; class Magnoliopsida; order Rosales; family Rosaceae; genus Heteromeles; species Heteromeles arbutifolia. The sequence continues at coordinate 2,864,474 of JANCRC010000022.1, forward strand.
CGTGCAATCCTTGTGCTTCAATCCAATTCCCTCTTCGTTGGTGGTTCGAAATGCGTCTTTCTTGAATGATACTGAACGTTCCTGCCCTTTATTTTTTATTTTATCAATTACAAAACAAGAGCGAACACGATTAGTATTCTCAACAGATTCAGAAATATTAAAATTAATCATATCACCACCAAACTCCATAGTTATTGCTCTTTTGGCCACGTCAATCTTGGTATGAGCTGTTTTCATGAAAGGTCGTCCAAGTAAGATTGGCAATGTTGAAGAGTGGGCTGAATCCTCCATGTCAAGCACATAGAAATCTGCAAGAAAAATCAAGTGGTTTACCTGCACCAAAACATCTTCCAAAACTCCTTTTGGGTATGCATTAGATCGATCGGCTAATTGGATAATAACACCATCATTTTTCAACTCTCCTAGATGTTGGAAATGTGCCCTAAAACCAATCATATGATGATACTTTACGGACATTTCACATGTTAAACTAATCTAGTTTAATATAAAGGGCAAAGATTATTGTTTTAAGCTGTCTCATATAAATGTTATATGCTTAAACGATAAGTCCAAGGAATATGTAATAGGGAGAATGTGATCTAAAGAAGTTAGATTCATGAGACCATTCTCTTTCGAATACATTTCCTAAAAGTTCCTGATCATAGGATTGCCAATTGGGCATTGACAGTCCGTTAAGATCAGTACGTCCTATGTCTTCTCTAAGGGAGAGTGACTGGTCTCGAGTCAATGGTGTGACTGACACCAAGACAAGTACGTAGGTGCTCAATAGAGAATGAGTCCACTGAACGCGATCAACGAGGAGTTCTTATATTCATGTCACATGAGAACTCATGGTTGGGATAATGCAAAGTAGTCATTTGACCTGAGGCATCATAGTTGTCTTGTGGTTAGGTCCTTGATCTTTGACTATGTCAAAGTCACTCCATCAGAGAGTGTCCACGGCATAGTTGGGGTTAAGCCACTTGGCCATGGAGGCAAGTGAATGCGCAACAAGGGATCTCTAACCTTCAAACGTTGAGGAAGAATACTCTATGATATGATTAAGAATCTCTGGCTAGAGTATGAATGAGATTTAGGAAGTCGTTCCAAATCACATTCAAGGTAATCATATAAGTAAGAGAATCACATTGGATAGTAGACATGAATAAACTATCAAACCAAACAATGTGGTCAAGAGTATTGTATTAGAGAAAGACAGTATTGCATTGTAATCCCAAACTGAATAGGTTCTCCAACCTCTTCTGATTAGCTTGGGTAGCCATGACATACTGCTAGGTGTCACTCATGGCTTGTGGAAGCCCTGAAGATGTATAATCACTAAAGGGAGAATTGAAAGTAAGTTTCAATTCACAATCGATTAGTAAGAGTTCTAATCGCCCACTGCCTCGCTAAAAGGAACCTAATGGATCGCACACCGTGTAAGGTAATGATTGAAGGATACAATGGAGATAAGTAAGGATAATTAAATGGTTTAATTATTTATGGCTAGGATTAATTAATATGTTAATTAATCAAACGAATGAGTTCGTTTTAGACCTCGGGTTAGTTTTAGGCCTCAAGGCCCAATGGGCTTCGAATGTCAAGCCCATTAACATAAGTTGTATGACAACTTATTGACTAAATACCCAAAAGGGCCCAAACAGCCCATAGCCTTAAGGAGGCCGGCCATATAGAGAAGAAAAGGGTTTGTGGTTCTTTTAGTCACTTAATTGAAGGGACTATATAAAGAACTTTATAGCCAAAATTCATTTAGGGTTTCTTTTGGAGAAAATTGGAGAGACCATGTCTCTCCCTTTCTCTCTAGGAGGCCGGCCCCCCTTGGAGGGGATTAGCTAGCAATCATTCCTCCTCCAAGGTCACTCATCTTCTTCCTTCACCATCCTTGGTGTCGAAAATTAGAGGTCTCCTACCTTGGGGACTTTTGGAGAATCAATTCTTCCATCCATATCCATAGAGCCAAGGAGCAAGGAGACAAAGGAAAGAAGGCCCTCACATGGGTGATTAACCTTTGCTAAGCAAAGAGGTGCTTCAAAGGTATAAAAGTTTCTCAACTCCTTTCTTTAAGATTTGAGTTGAGTCATGGTTCACCATAACTACTAGGCTTTGAATTTCATGGGTAATGTTTTGTTTTGAGTGCATACAAGCATGATTCCGCCTTTAAATGTTAATTGCATGTCATAGATGTTGCTCAAATGAACATGTTTTTCACAAATTTTCCTTCAAGTGGTATCAAGAGCCTAGGTCTAGTAGTTGGTGAATCCTTTTGGGTTTTGTAGTTCATAGTTTGTGATTCGAATGTTGTAATTGTTACAAGCTTTATTCTTGCTTCTTTGAATGTAAATTTTGTTAGAACATTTGCCATCTCAAATGTTGTAGATGTAGTTCATATGAGCATGAATTTTTGAGCTAAAATTTGGTGCCATGTTTTTGGGGAAATTCGGCCAAATCCAAAGGGTGGTTTTTTGGGTTCATGTTTGTCTTGTTAAAAGTGTTTTAAAGTGACATTAGGAACCCCTAAGTACCCTAGTATGGTAATATGTTATTTCCCTTAAGTTTGAGAGTTTTTGGGGTGTTTTTGGGTGAAAAATGTTCATGGAGCTCTTATGGGTTTTCATGGATGTTCTTCATTGTTCTTGATATGTTCTTGGCAAGAACAAAAAGTTTGGGAATTTTGATTCAAAAAGGTGTTTGGTTGTTTACTTGTTTTTGTTAGTGATGGATGGTTTGAATTTTCAAAACTTCACCCATGCCTTTTCAACTATTCACACCATACCAATCACTTACATATTTCCATCACCTTTCAAACCTAAAAATCAACTCACACACATCACTCTCACCTACCAAAACCGGCCACTCCCTCAATGGGAGTACTTTTGGGGTTTTTATGTAATTACATAAAGTTTTGATACTTTTGTGTATTTGCAATTTGACCCAAAAGTTTACGTTTTTACGTAAAGGCCCAAAATCACTAAAGGACAAATTGTTTTGCTCCTTTAATGAAGTTTTTGCATTTGTTGAAATTTTTGGGTTCTAGTTGTAATTACATGAAGTAGTGGACTTTTGTGTTTTTACAAAGTGACCCCAAAAGTTTGTGTTTTGCAATATAGCCCAACGGTTGAGGTTATTGTTTTTTGGCCCAAATTAGTAGAGAACAAAATAGTTTTGTATCTTTAAATGAGAATTGGATTTTCATTTCTTTTAGCTCTATTTAAATCAATTCTATGGATACAAAAACCAAATGAAAATGTTGCATTCAAGTTTAATTAGTTAAAGCGTTAATTAATTAAAGAAAGGGTGATTATGAACCTAAGCCTACGATAATTGAGCTATGTGAAAGGCCGTCTCAAATTTGTTTGAACAATGGGAATGTGTAGATTAATTTTGGTTGTAATTTGATATGATCAAATGTTGTAAAAGAGCATAAGCTCTTCTTTACTTTAAAGTAATTTGTTTTGATCAAATGTTGTAAAGAGCATAAGTTCTTCTTTACTTTGAAGTACTCCTTTCTTGTTTATTTGATATGCATGAAATTGGAGTAGTTGGGTCCAACGCCCAATAGGAGAAACACGCCTTAATATGATTAAATGCGTAACTAAAATCAATCACCATCCCTAGACCGAGATCCAACACTAGGCTCGTGTTGGATCGAATCAAAGGTTCATAGTCATCCTAAGGCCCTAAGGTAACTATATAGTCCATCAATGAATGCAAAGCTTATGTTAGTAGTACCATATACTCTTGCTTTAAAAACCGTTTTACAGGCTTAGTGGGAGTATCATATACTACTAAATCAATCAAATGGACCAATAGTTGTAATAGGACCGAATTGTTTTAATAAGATTAAAATGTATGCTTAAATGTGATGAGACCTAAAACCCTCAACCAAACCATTATTAAGTTGACAAGCGTGAGAGTGCTTTGAACACTCTTTCGTGGCCTTCCATCGTGGTAGGCTCCGATCGTTTGTAACTCGTACACCGTCTTCGCCCAGTTCTGGGGAATACAAAGTATGTGCTTACACTCAGGATGGGTTCTATATACATACATGATGTTGTGACGGTAGGCAACGAGTATGGCCAATATGATATTCTTCTGAGGCTATTCTTGAACATCTATACGAACTGGCATGGTGGGAATAACTTAACTAAGTGCAATGGTGCCAATATGATATTCTTCGGAGGCATCATTCTCTAGAGGCCAAACAAGATGGGCACTTACATGAGATGTAAATGAGTAAGTGTACTCTCTCATTATTATTAAAGCTAGCCACTATGATATTCTTCTGAGGTGGGCTTGGTAGTAGTGAGACTCCCATACCCTACTAAGAGTTTTATCCAAACTCTCGAATTCCGATGAGGGATATGGAATTTGCCGAAAATAGTGGGTGGTGCTATTTGATTTAAAGACCCGGATCAAATGGCTTAAAATCAATCAATTTATATTCGTTATGTATTTATTTACCGATATATTTGCAAACGCTATCCAAAACTTGACAAAGAAAAGCCAAAGGCTTTAGTTTCCGGACTTGGTACCACAATCCCATAGATTGTCTTAAATGGATTGTATATGTGCCTAAGTAGTCTCATCCTCACAATTTTCCTATTGATAATGTATCATTGGAAGAACATGTTAGATAAGTCTATCATAAAGAGGACAACACAAACAACCAATGCTTATTCCTTTGTTGTACGAACAAAGGAACTTATGAAGATTAGCACAAAGACATGAACACTTTTTTTTGTGTCATAGTTCTTCACTTTCAAATCGTTGTATGAAGAAATAAGAGTTGCTTAGAACAACCCTTAGTTTATGCAAACACTAGTGCTTGTTTCTTTGTTAAATGAACAAGGAACTTGAGAAGTAAGCACAAGGGCATGGACACTTAATGTGCCATGATTCTTCACTTACAAATTGTTGTATGAAGAAATGAGAGTTGCCTTGAACAACTCTTGAAAGTTTGTAATCTTGTTTAGAACAAGATGGTTGGTTGACAAAAATAGTCCATCAATATGGACTTATGATGATTTTGAATCATTGAGTGTTGAAGTGTTAAACCACTTCACGAGAGGGAAACTAGGCTAGGACTTCACCTTTGTGTCCCTATCCATATGGTTCACTAAGTTTATAGTAAACTATATAGTGAACAATAGCCGTACGCTCTCCAAATCGTTTGATGTGTTTAACACAATTGAAATAAGTTTCAAGAGAGACAGTGGGAGTTTAGAGACCATGACTATTGTAGTCAAGGGAGAAGTCAAATGAAGTTGACTAAATAACTCCAAGGGAACAAACTTTCTTTATGAAAGGATGGACATTGGAAGGGGTAAATGCAAGAAATGTCTTGCAAGTGTCAAGAACACACCTTTCGAAGGTGTTGTAAATTGTTCTTGAATAGTTCAAAACAGTTAGTTCTTCTACTTGAATGCTTGATTCCGTATTAGTAACTATGTTTTTACAATCGTTGTAAAAGTGTGGCTAATAAAAAGTAGAAGATTAATGAGAGAAGAGAAAGTACTTCACATTCAGAACGTGAATCAAATATAGATCTCTGCGAAAGCAGATAGTACTTACTTCCTCATATGAACTACCAAAGAAATTGGAAAAACAAAGATTGTCTTTACATCCCAATTTGAATAAGGAACTTAATTGCGTCACTATAAGATATGGATGAATGTTTTGTTTGACAAAACATTGTTCTTTATTAATCAATGATTGGATTATTATAATCTAATTGATTGTCTCTATAGTAGAGATAATGTGGTAGTGTTAACTGTTTAGAATATGACGATGCTTAAAACCCAAAAAGTTGCAAGGTAGTGACTAATCCCAACTTAGTTGTGACACCTCTAAAAACATAAATTACGAGTTGGTCATAGATGGATACTTTGGATCGTTAGGTCCGGATCCAATGCCTTCTTGTTGAAATTGTATAGAGGCGAAATGTTCGAATCTTTATTCTTTAGGAAAGAAGAAAGAATCACAAAGTAGTTGAGGTTAATTCACTTAGATGTTAGTGGCAGTTGTCCACAACATAATACTACTCATGTTGTATGACATTCACCGAAGATCGCTCTCAGTTGGACTATCGTTTATTTTGAATAAACAAAAGTCCGAATACTTTGCAAAAGGTTTCAAAGAATTCAAGAATGAAAGTTGATGAGTAAGACGTCTAAAGTATTTACCTCCTTAGATTTGATCCAAGGAAATATAACACTTTAGAAGAGTTTCCTTGATAGAAATCAAGGAAAGTAGCATCATAAGATAACGGATTTCTCCATTAGGAGAATAACGAACTTGAATAAGACTTAGTTCGTTGGATGTTATCAATTACCCACATATATAGGATATATATATATATATATATATATATATATATATATATATACTTCTAAGACAATATGATTGTCAATTAGAAGATCTTCCAAAATTTTCATAACTCCATAGGATGTAGTTGGAAAGAAAGACAAGTCTTAATCGTGTTAAGATTTGGGGTTGTGTGCTAAAAAGCAATATTTGTTTGAGAACAATCTTGTGGGATATCCTTAAATTAACTTTTGGATATCACTTATATAAACCAACTAATAAATGTTATTTGTTGGGTAGTTCATTGTAATCCTACAGTAGGATTTGCCTAAGATAGAGCAAATGAACGAGAGATAGAACTCAAAGAATAGGTTCTTTGAGCGACAAGATGATGATCAACAAATATAACAACCTAGTTCCTACCCCACAAGCTCCAAATGTAGTTGAGAAGGATTTATAAACCGTCTCAGTTGAATGGTTTAAACTTTATGACTATGTCATAGAGTTACACCTCTTAATTCGAAGAAATAAGAATGAAAATCCTTATGACTACATTGAGTGTATATACAACATATACTCAAGGAAATGGTATAGTACCATTTGACCCGAAATAATGAAACCTTCGTAGCTAATTGGTAGCTTAAGGTGACTACAATCAAAGAGATTGGTTGACTTGGAAGAAACCATCTTTGACGTAGTCTTGGTTTCCATTAATTCGAGGATTGCTAACTACAACTAAACGGTGATTGAATGTTTGGACATAATATGGGTTTCCGAAACCATTACCAAGATAGTCTTGATAATATATGTCTAAAACTAAGAATCACAAGATGTGTAAGTTGTAAAGATCCATCCATCATGAATCTTTGCAAGCTAGTGGGAGCTGTAAGCGTCTTATGAGAGAAAGATCAAATCGTTTGATTTCTCATAAAGATGTAAATGAATCTTTTGTTTGCTAAGTTTACAAAAGATTAGTGGGAGTTAATCGTATTCTTAAATTAAAACATATATATGATATATTAAGTTTAGGAATTCTTCTTCGTTAAAGTAATGACTTTAAACATTCTATAATGATAGAATGTATATGGGAGACATAGTCTATATACATGGGATGGAAATCTATAATGATAGATTTCAGTATATATAATTTGATTATATCAATCCCTAATGATAGACAAAACATGCTAGGAAGTTTCTCATATGATGATAAACTTTAGTCAGAATGACAATTCTAGTAAGACTAGGAAGTTGCTCTTCACAAAGGGATCGTACCCCTTTGACTCCCAAAGAATTAATGCGTAAATAGAATCCTTTATGCGTACACAGAAAGGTGATTTATGTATTTCATGTTGTATGAAAAGCGTTGATATGAGTTGTACCAAGATTGGTACAAGACGATATCAATGCAAGCCCAGGATCAGAACCAAGGCAACTGTCAAGTGAGTCCTTATGTATTTAAGAAATACTAAAGGATAGATTCCTCAAGAATGAGGAAGAATTAGAGTAACGCAATGGAAGCGTAAAAGTACTAGATTATAAATCTAATATCGTATCCATCATTAGATGTCTCTTCATTTTGAACGAAGAGATAATTAGATATCTCTTTATTATGACTGAAGAGATATTTGGGTGGAAACATTAAAGGTAATGACTTTAGTGTCTTCCATCATGAATGCAAAATATATATCGCAATATAGAAGTTTACAACAATGTTGTTTGGATGGGAAAGTTCATTTATGAACTCTCCATTCGGTTCCAACCAGAAAGTGTCTCTAGTGTGCTGACACTACTACACTAATGGGGCAATAGCTCAAGCCAGGGAATCAAGGTCTCATCAAGATCCGAACTCAAATGAGAGACTGAACCACATGATTGAGAATCATGTATAATGGTGACGTTGTTATCCTCAAGGTTGCTTCTATGGATAACATATAGATATCCATTGTCTAGGCCTACTACTCAGCCATTTTTGAAATGACAACAGAAGAGGTATCATCACTGATGACCAAGCTGATTGGCTCTAGTGCAAGTGGGAGATTGTTGGAAATGTGCCCTAAAACCAATCATATGATGATACTTTACGGACATTTCACATGTTAAACTAATCTAGTTTAATATAAATGGCAAAGATTATTGTTTTAAGCCGTCTCATATCAATGTTATATGCTTAAACGATAAGTCCAAGGAAAATGTAATAGGAAGAATGTGATCTAAAGAAGTTAGATTCATGAGACCATTCTCTTTCGAATACATATCCTAAAAGTTCCTGATCATAGGATTGCCAATTGGGCATTGACAGTCTGTTAAGATCAGTACGTCCTATGTCTTCTCTAAGGGAGAGTGACTGGTCTCGAGTCAATGGTGTGACTGACACCAAGACAAGTACGTAGGTGCTCCATGAGAACTCCATAGAGAATGAGTCCACTGAACGCGATCAACGAGGAGTTCTTATATTCATGTCACATGAGAACTCATGGTTGGGATAATGCAAAGTAGTCCTTTGACCTGAGGCATCATAGTTGTCTTGTGGTTAGGTCCTTGATCTTTGACTATGTCAAAGTCACTCCGTCAGAGAGTGTCCACGGCATAGTTGGGGTTAAGCCACTTGGCCATGGAGGCAAGTGAATGCGCAATAAGGGATCTCTAACCTTCAAACGTTGAGGGAGAATACTCTATGATATGATTAAGAATCTCTGGCCAGAGTATGAATGAGATTTAGGAAGTTGTTCCAAATCACATTCAAGGTAATCATATAAGTAAGAGAATCACATTGGATAGTAGACATAAATAAACTATCAAACCAAACAATGTGGTCAAGAGTATTGTATTAGAGAAAGACCGTATTGCATTGTAATCCCAAACTGAATAGGTTCTCCAACCTCTTCTGATTAGCTTGGGTAGCCATGACATACTGCTAGGTGTCACTCATGGCTTGTGGAAGCCCTGAAGATGTATAATCACTAAAGGGAGAATTGAAAGTAAGTTTCAATTCACAATCGATTAGTAAGAGTTCTAATCGCCCACTGCCTCGCTAAAAGGAACCTAATGGATCGCACACCGTGTAAGGTAATGATTGAATGATACAATGGAGATGAGTAAGGATAATTAAATGGTTTAATTATTTATGGCTAGGATTAATTAATATGTTAATTAATCAAACGAATGAGTTCGTTTTAGACCTCGGGTTAGTTTTGGGCCTCAAGGCCCAATGGGCTTCGAATGTCAAGCCCCTTAACATAAGTTGTATGACAACTTATTGACTAAATACCCAAAAGGGCCCAAACAGCCCATAGCCTTAAGGAGGCCGGCCATATAGAGAAGAAAAAGGTTTGTGGTTCTTTTAGTCACTTAATTGAAGGGACTATATAAAGAACTTTATAGCCAAAATTCATTTAGGGTTTCTTTTGGAGAAAATTGGAGAGAACATGTCTCTCCCTTTCTTTCTAGGAGGCCGGGCCCCCTTGGAGGGGATTAGCTAGCAATCCTTCCTCCTCCAAGGTCACTCATCTTCTTCCTTCACCATCCTTGGTGTCGAAAATTAGAGGTCTCCTACCTTGGGGACTTTTGGAGAATCAATTCTTCCATCCATATCCATGGAGCCAAGGAGCAAGGAGACAAAGGAAAGAAGGCCCTCACATGGGTGATTAACATTTGCTAAGCAAATAGGTGCTTCAAAGGTATAAAAGTTTCTCAACTCCTTTCTTTAAGATTTGAGTTGAGTCATGGTTCACCATAACTACTAGGCTTTGAATTTCATGGGTAATGTTTTGTTTTGAGTGCATACAAGCATGATTCCGCCGTTAAATGTTAATTGCATGTCATAGATGTTGCTCAAATGAACATGTTTTTCACAAATTTTCCTTCACTAGATTCATAGATGCATAAATAGAATATGGCATGACATTAATTGGTGCACCTAAGTCTAACATGGCATGTTCAAATTGAGTATTGCCAATAACACAAGGAATTGTAAAACTACCCGGATCTTTGCACTTAGGGGGCAGTTTACGTTGCAAGATGGCTGAGACATTTTCACTCACATGCACCACTTCTTTCTCTTGAAGTTGTTTCTTGGTTGTGGAAAGCTTCTTCAACAACTGATAGGAGCATATTTATGGGACTTAGTTGGCTTGTTCTTGTGCATTTATGTTGTGTTTTCTTAGTTATTTTAGTGTTTAAAGCCATTTTCGTGTGTTTCTAGGTCCTAAAGACCAAGTATGCAAGAAGATGCATTTTGGAGCATTTTGGAGCAAAATTGGGCTTGGAATGGATATCACATGTTTGGAGCAAAAGGAATGGACGAAATTGAAGACTTGAAGATGTAAGGATTCCTAATCAAAGAAGGATTCCTAATCAACGAAGGATTCCTAATTGAAGATGGATTCCTAGAAGAATGAGGATTCCTACTCACATGAGGATTCCTACTCACATAAGGATTCCTACTCAAACAAGGATTCCTACTTGAAGTAGGAAAGTTAAGCCAAGGTTTCCTATTTTGGTTTGCCTTTCCTAATCCTTAATGTTTCCAAATTCCAGCAACTTTGAAGGTTTCCTATGCATTCTAGGACACAAATTGAAGGACTTAGACCACCTAAGGACCCTTGCCGCACCTCCTTACCCCTTTCCTCTTCCTTGCCGTGCAAGGGATAGGGTTATTTCCGGTTTCCTTGCATTAAAACACATTCTTATTCTGTTTTAAAGCCTTGCCGCATATACCTGGCACTTTCCCTTAGTTTTCTGATTTTGTTTCCTCTTTCTAGATGCTTTTGACTTAATTTCTAATTACCTAAATAAGTTAGGGTTTTAATTTCCCTAAAACCTTTAAAATAAACTTCCTTGTTGCAGTCAGAAAGGATCCTATCATCCATCCACACAACCTGTCTCGCCAGAATTCCTTCCCCAACCCTAGCCGCAACTATCCTTCACCATTCTCCATAGTTTCTGACCAAAAACACTCCCTGTCGCACCATACATCCATCCTAGCCAATAACCCAGCCATCTATACCACTCATAACTCCCAAAACTCACCAACAACCCTTGTGCCACAGCAAAGAGGAAGGAGGAGAGCCCTTGGACATGCTTGCCATTCGAGTTAGGATTACTGGAACGTTTTAGGTGTAATCTTTCTTTTGTTTTCAATGTTTCAATTCAATAATCTTTGTTCTGTGAGTATGAGGAACTAAACCCCTCTTAGCTAGGGGGGGGATTCGAAACCATGATTATACTTGCAATATGATTTGATTACATCCAGTTGTGATTCATAAGTTGTGAATTCAATTTACTTATCTGTTCATATTATAACTGATTTGTGTGTGTTGATTGAGGTGGCCAACTTAATTTGCATGCATGAATTTGATGCTAGAATATAAGGGAGTTTCACCTAATCGTTATGAACTTATATTCACGAGTAGTGAAGGTTGCTAGTCATGATCGTGTTAAGTAAATTCTTGGCATAAGTATCATGCAATTCATAGTTAGAAGTGCCTCGTCAATGCTTATGATTTTCATAGGACTTAATGATCTTTGCTTGTATCTCTATTATGCAATTCATGTAGGGAACTTGTGGGGAATGCTTTGGGTTGTCGAATGCAATCATCCAATTCAATAAAATTAGGAAAATCTGAGGGTTAATTAGTGCAATTCACGGTTAATCTGGGGCATTGAGGATTCGTGGTTTATGGAAAGCAACTGGAAATCGTTTTGTATGCAAGTGTGTCATGTGTGGAGAAGAACCTCCTAGCTATCCCATCATCCATAGTTTTCACCCAATTTCGTGCAGATTTCATTAGTACTTTATGTTTCTTGTTTTGTTTTCAAATTCGTCAAAACCCAATCCCCCCTTTACTTGTTGAGTCATATTAGTTAGAAACTGATTTAGTTTGTATTCTTAAGTGTTTTGAGTCTAGTCAAAACCTATTTTCGTCCAGAATTGTGTTTAGAGTCCAAAACTGCCCAGTTTGTGTTTTTAGGCAGTTTTAAGTGTTTTAAAGTTGTTTTAGTGTCTTAGAGTTTAGTTTTGCATTCTTTGAGTCTAGTTTAGTGTTTCAACTTTGTTTTTACGTTTTTGAGTCAGTTTCAAGTGTTTAGCAATCCCTCCTAATCCCCGGTCTAGAACGATCCCTACTTATACATATACTACAATTGTCAAAAAGAGGGTTTAATTTGTGTGCTTATATATTTCGCATCAACAACTTAGCATACTTCGGAATTTGCTTTATTGCATCAAGGAGCGGGATATTGACATGCACCTTCCTAAACGTCTCCAGAATGTCTTTTTCATCCTCTTCCTTCTTTGATTGCATGAATCTGCTAGGAAAAGGCACAGTTGATAGAGCAACATTAGAAGGAATCCAATTTTGACCTACCTTAGTTAAAGCGGATGGCATAGGGTGCTTAGGAGGCTGCGGCAATGGTGTCTCTTTTCTTGCCGTGGGTTTCACTTGCTCTTCCTCCTCAATCAGCAACTTTTCATCCTCCTTTTGACTTGATTTGGATGGTTGTGGGTCGGCTCCAACCTATTTGCCACTTCTCAACGTGATTGCATTGGCAGTTTCAAATCCTTCTTTAGGATTAACAACGGTTGAACTAGGCAATCTGCCTTGTTCTCTGAATTGGCCCATGAATTCCGCTATTTGCCCCATTTGCTTTTCCGAATTGTCCACCCTTTTGTCTTGGATTTTCCTCTCTTTGTTTTGAGTTTGTACTTCCTGCGTCAAAGTAGTAAGTAACTTAACAACTTGATCATTATCCAAAGACATACCTGAGTTTGTTGGGGCAGATTGCATTTGGGTTTGATTTGGTACGAATGGCTTTGTATAAAAGCCTGGTGGTTGCTGCCTAAATCCTCCTTGTTGTTGTGGTTGTTGAGGCTCCCTCCACTTGAAATTTGGGTGATCCCTCCAACCCGGATTGTATGTGTTTGCATATGGATCATTGCGTGGCTGATTTTGACTCCCAAATCCCATGGCATTGGCAGATTCCCACCCTCCATTCTCAATCAATTGAGGGCATTGATCGTTGTGATGTCCCTGCATAGAACACACTCCACATATGGCCGGACTTTGCACTTTGGTTCCATCAACAACATGTGACAAAAGGAAAGTGAGATTAGCCATTTGAGATTGCAATTCTGAAATTGCACTTACCTCATTCACATGTTGTTGTAGTGGGGGGTCCCTTTGTCCAACACCTTCGTATTGTTGTGCATTCAAGGCTCGGTTTGCAATTAAGATTTTGGCAGCCACCGGGGTTTTGTCAACCAAGGCACCTCCCGCTGAAGCATCAAGCATTTGTCTCTCAATTGGAAGAAGTCCTTCATAGAAATATTGAATCAAAAGCTCTTCCTTCATTTGGTGTTGTGGGCAGGATGCAACTAGGGCCTTAAAACGCTCATAATATGCTAGAAAAGATTCTCCTTGGCTTTATTCAATGCCACTAATTCTCTTCCTCAAAAGAATAACTCTCGAAGTTGGGAAGAATTTCTCTAAAAACGCTCTTTTCATGTTTTCCCAAGAAGTGACCGTTCCAGGTGCCAATTCGAATAACCAATCCTTAGCCTTTTCAAATAGAGAGAATGGAAAGGCTTTCATCTTCAGAATATTCCCATCTACGTTGATTGGTGTCATGCTTGAGCACACCACCTCAAATTCCTTCAAATGCTTGTTTGGATCTTTCATGGACAGCCCATGGTACTTAGGAATGTGGTGCAACAAGCTTGACTTCAATTCAAACTCGTCAGTCTTGCCTTGAGCCGCCCTAGGATATTGAATGCATAAGGGCACGGCATTGTCAAGTCCTGAGGCTGAAAGCTCTTTGATTGTACGATTGTCCACAGCCATGTCTTGCTCCGCTTCCAAATCCTCTTCAATTTCAACTTCAGATTCAGAATTAGAACTTGAACTAAGTAGATCAGGTTCTGGGTGCTTCCTCTTCCTTCTCAAATCTCGCTCAAAATCGTCGTTAAAATCCAAGGTATGCGTGTGAACGGGTTAAGAATTTCGAGTCATACACTAGTACCTACAACAAAGAAAACAAAACAAAGTCAAAAGACTAGACAACTAAACCAAAAACACACGGCAAACACAAGGGGTTAGCAATTTTGCTAATCCCCGGCAACGGCGCCAAAATTTGATGTGAAAATTACTTGACACTCAAATTAAAACCCTATCGACGTAGTATATGAAAGTAGGGATCGTTTTAGGCCGGGGATTAGAAGGGATGCTAATCTACACAAGTTAAACTCTAAAACACTAAACTAGACTCCAGACAACTCAAAACTGACCAACTTGACTCAAAACAGCAAAACTAATTTAAACATACTCAAAACAGGTACTAGAAAGTGAATTGGATGAATTTTAGACTTGTAAGACTCAAAACACTAAAAGGAGACAGATTTGGACGAATTTAACAAAACTAAAACACAAATAAGAACTGAGGGGGTTTTTGGACGAATTTGACAAAACTAAGTAAATTGCAGCAAACAAAGTAAATTAAAGAGAGGTGAAGGTGAATTCAGGGGTGAAAAACTAGTTAGAGGGTTCTTCTCCACACATGAACATATGCATACGAATTGATTTCCAGTTATTCTTTCGATAAACCATGAATGACAATGCTCCGAATTAATTGTATTGAACTAATCAATTCTCAGATTTCCCTAAGTTCATGGAATTGAATGGATAACGCATCACAACCAAATTATTCTTATCAAGTTCCCTAACTATGGAATACGCATGATAGAGACACATATCAAAGATCATTAAGTTCCATGGAAATCATAAACATTGACAAGGCATTCATAACTATGGAAAACGCATGTTAATTCTGCTTAGGATTTACTTAACATGATTGTGACTAGCAACCTTTACTACTTGTGAATATAAGTTCATAACGATTAGGTGAAATTTCCTTATATCCTAGCATCAAATTCATGCATGTAAACTAAGTATGCATCCTTAATCAACACACTTGAATAAGTTCTTAATAAAACAGATAAGTAAACCACATTCACAATTTATGAAACAATAACTGGAGGTAATCAATTCATACCAAACATATGTCCATGGCTTTGAATCCACCTCTAACTAAAACGAAATTAGTTCCACATGTTCAACATAATTGAAAAGCAAATTAAATTAAACATGGAAACAGAAACAAGAGAAGAAAGAACTCCAAGAACTCCAATGGTTGCAGGTAGGCTGCGGCACAACCCTTCCTCTCCAATGGAAGCCACGGCAAAGCCTTGTCTTCTCTCATCTGCAGCAAAGTATGAATTTCTGAAGGTGAATTCTCAGATTTCCCTAAGTTCATTGAATTGAATGGATAACGCATCACAACCAAATTATTCTTATCAAGTTCCCTAACAATGGAATACGCATGATAGAGACACATATCAAAGATCATTAAGTTCCATGGAAATCATAAACATTGACAAGGCATTCATAACTATGGAAAACGCATGTTAATTCTGCCTAGGATTTACTTAACATGATTGTGACTAGCAACCTTTACTACTTGTGAATATAAGTTCATAACGATTAGGTGAAATTTCCTTATATCCTAGCATCAAATTCATGCATGTAAACTAAGTATGCATCCTTAATCAACACACTTGAATAAGTTCTTAATAAAACATATAAGTAAACCACATTCACAATTTATGAAACAATAACTGGAGGTAATCAATTCATACCAAACATATGTCCATGGCTTTGAATCCACCTCTAACTAAAACGAAATTAGTTCCACATGTTCAACATAATTGAAAAGCAAATTAAATTAAACATGGAAACAGAAACAAGAGAAGAAAGAACTCCAAGAACTCCAATGGTTGCAGGTAGGCTGCGGCACAACCCTTCCTCTCCAATGGAAGCCACGGCAAAGCCTTGTCTTCTCTCATCTGCAGCAAAGTATGAATTTCTGAAGGTGAATTCTCAGATTTCCCTAAGTTCATTGAATTGAATGGATAACGCATCACAACCAAATTATTCTTATCAAGTTCCCTAACTATGGAATACGCATGATAGAGACACATATCAAAGATCATTAAGTTCCATGGAAATCATAAACATTGACAAGGCATTCATAACTATGGAAAACGCATGTTAATTCTGCCTAGGATTTACTTAACATGATTGTGACTAGCAACCTTTACTACTTGTGAATATAAGTTCATAACGATTAGGTGAAATTTCCTTATATCCTAGCATTAAATTCATGCATGTAAACTAAGTATGCATCCTTAATCAACACACTTGAATAAGTTCTTAATAAAACAGATAAGTAAACCACATTCACAATTTATGAAACAATAACTGGAGGTAATCAATTCTTACCAAACATATGTCCATGGCTTTGAATCCACCTCTAACTAAAACGAAATTAGTTCCACATGTTCAACATAATTGAAAAGCAAATTAAATTAAACATGGAAACAGAAACAAGAGAAGAAAGAACTCCAAGAACTCCAATGGTTACAGGTAGGCTGCGGCACAACCCTTCCTCTCCAATGGAAGCCACGGCAAAGCCTTGTCTTCTCTCATCTGCAGCAAAGTATGAATTTCTGAAGGTGGGGTGGTGTAGAATTCGTACGGATGGGTGGTACCTGCGGCAAAGGGTGTAGAAATATATATATAGGCACCAAAATCCCTAGGTAAATCAAATTAGGACTTCTAGAAAGCCAAATCCATCCAGAAATAGGTTTAAAACAATCAGATTTCTAATGGGAAAAGGCCTAAGGTGTGGCAGGTTTGGATAAGGAAGGATAAGGCTTCTAGAAAGCCTTGCAAGGCAAGGAAATCAGATGTTTTAGAAGGCTAGGTGCGGCATGCTTATAGAACAAGGATAAGGTGTCCTAAAGTGAAATTAAAACCCTTTTACAGCAGGAATTAAGTTAGGAAAAGATTAGGATAGGATAAGATAAGGCATGGTAAGATAAGATAAGATAAGGTTTGGATAAGATAAGGATAAGATAAGGTAGTTTTGGATAATGTTTTGGATAATTCTCCCTCTTTGTAGCTGATTCCTTATCTTCTTTGACTTGAATTTATTTCTCCAACTCTTTTGCACATTCCTAGCCTCTCTTGAACTTCAAATTCGTCCATCCATCTTGCTCCAATCATATGATATCCATTCCAAGCTCAAATGTGCTCCAAAATGCATCCTTTTGCATACTTTGCCCTTAGAACCTGAAAATACATCAAACTAGCTTAAAAGACTACTTTAACTAAGGAAAAACAACATAACTGCACAAGAACAAGCTAACTAAGGTGCATAAATATGCCCCTATCAGCAAGGGTAGAACAACCCTTGCCGCAGCCTCCTAAGCCCTCTAAACCACCCACCACAAGTAAGGACGTCCCAAATTCATTTAATTCTAACATTATTCCTCCAAATGTCCCTTTTCCTTGCAGGTTTTTGATTCCCAAGAAAGAAGAGAGTGAAAAGGACATCATGGAAACCCTTCCAAAGGTGCAAAGTACTATCTCAATTCTTGGTACACCAAATCAAGTTCCAGATTGTATTGAAGTGTTCAAAGAACTTTGTACATCAAAAAGAAGGATTCAAGAGAAGAAAGTGGCTGGAGAATACCAAGAATTCATCAAAGAGGACATATATGAGACAACAAAGCCCAAAGAAGTTGAGTTTGATGACGCGGGACAAGTCACAACCATCATAGTAAATCTGGCCAAATGCAACATTCCTGAAACATTGAAAGATGTGGTGTTTGTAATTGCATTTGTGTCGGAAAAAGCAAGTAAGCCATCTATTTCAATTTCAATCTTGTTTTCTACTAACTTGCTGATTTTAATGATTCAGGCACCCACATTAGAATTTAAACCATTGCCGGATCATTTCAAGTATCACCTTCCCTTCAAAGATAAATTCCATGCCATGGCCTCCAATGATGCTTAATTGGAGGTATCGTCCGGCTGCACGACGTTAAAGCAAGCACTTCTTGGGAGGCAACCCATGCATTCAACAAAGGACGTTCTAGGAATCACCCATATCCAGATTTGCGTTCCTAAACCCTTCTCTTTACTGCAATTATTTTGCTTTGCTGAGTTAGTTGTTTGTTTGTTTGTTTCTGTGAGTTTATGCTTGAAACATTGAGGACAATGTTCGATTTAAGTGTAGGGGGTAACAAAGTGTTTTGATGCAAGCAAGATATAAGTGAAACCTTATGAAGAAGGAAAGGGACCCATGAAATCAATACCCCAAACATAAAAAATTTCAACATTGAAGATAGGGTTTTGTGGCATTTGATCCCTGGCACCTATGCTACCTGTTCTTTGACATCGATCACATGTTAAACAAAACATTCGAGCATCTTTAAACAATGTAGGCCAATAAAAACCACACTCTAACACCTTGAGGTCTGTTTTTTGGGTGCCAAAATGACCCCCACATGCATAAGAGTGGCAAAAGGCCAGAATGGAATTAAACTCAGAATTGTGCACACATCGTCGAACAATCTGATATGGGCAAAACTTCCACAAATATGGATCATCCCACACATAAAATCATGCATCATTCTTAAGTTTGTCACGTTGGGGTTTAGTGAAAGTGGTTGGAAAACGTTTAGTTACCAGGTAGTTCACTAAATCTGCGTACCATGGTTCACTTACCTCAATGGACAACAATTACTCATCCGGGAACGTCTCTGAAATAAGGAGAGAGTCCTCTTCATGCACCATACGGCTCAGGTGGTCAGCCACCACGTTTCCACTCCCTTTCTTGTCCCGAATTTCAATGTCGAACTCTTGTAGCAGGAGCATCCAATGAATCAGCCTTGGTTTGGCCTCCTTCTTAGTGAGAAGATACTTCAAGGCTGCATGGTCAGAATATACAATCACTTTAGTGCCTATTAAGTATGAACGAAATTTATCTAAAGCAAAGACAACAGCAAAAAGTTCTTTTTCCGTTATGGAATAGTTCAATTGAGCATCATTCAATGTCCGTGAGGCATAGTAGATGACATGTGGCTTCTTGTCCTTCCTTTGTCCTAAAACAGCCCCTACAGCATAATCGGATGCGTCACACATGAGCTCGAAAGGAAGACTCCAATCAGGTGGAACAATAATTGGGGCCGTGGTCAGCAACTCCTTGAGTTGTGTGAAGGATGTCGTGCACTCCTCATTGAAATCAAACGCCACATCTTTTTGAAGGAGTCGGCAAAGAGGTTGGGAAACCTTTGAGAAATCTTTGATGAATCGGTGATAGAAACCTGCATGTCCCAGAAAAGAACGAACCTCTCTAACCGAAGTAGGAGAGGGTAAGTGACGTACAAGATCTATCTTTGACTTATCAACCTCAATACCATTTTCAGAGAAGATATGGCCTAGAACTATGCCTTGTTTAATCATGAAATGACACTTTTCCCAATTGAGAACAAGGTTAGTTTCAATGCATCGTTTTAAGATCAAACTGAGATTATGCAAACATCCATAAAATGAATCACCAAAAACGCTGAAATCATCCATAAAAACTTCAATAATTTTCTCAACATAATCTGAAAATATGCTCATCATGCATCTTTGAAATGTGGCAGGTGTTGGAAATGTGCCCTAAAACCAATCATATGATGATACTTTACGGACATTTCACATGTTAAACTAATCTAGTTTAATATAAAGGGCAAAGATTATTGTTTTAAGCCGTCTCATATAAATGTTATATGCTTAAATGACAAGTCCAAAGAATATGTAATAGGGAGAATGTGATCTAAAGAAGTTAGATTCATGAGACCATTCTCTTTCGAATACATATCCTAAATGTTCCTGATCATAGGATTGCCAATTGGGCATTGACAGTCCGTCAAGATCAGTACGTGCTATGTCTTCTTTTAGGGAGAGTGATTGGTCTCAACTCATTGGTGTGATTAACACCAAGATAAGTACGTAGGTGCTTAATAGTAAATGAGTCCACTGAACGCGATCAACGAGGAGTTCTCATACTCATGTCACATGAGAACTCCTGGTTGGGATAATGCAAAGTAGTCATTTGACCTGAGGCATCATAGTTGTCTTGTGGTTAGGTCCTTGATCTTTGGCTATGTCAAAGTCACTCCGTCAGAGGGTGTCCACAACATAGTTGGGGTTAAGCCACTTCGCCATGGAGGCAAGTAAATGCGCAACAAGGGATCTCTAACCTTCAAACGTTGAGGGAGAATACTCTATGATATGATTTAGAATCTCTGGCCAGAGTATGAATGAGATTTAGGAATTTGTTCCAAATCACATTCAAGGTAATCATATAAGTAAGAGAATCACATTGGATAGTAGACATGAATAAACTATTAATCCAAACAATGTGGTCAAGAGTATTGTATTAGAGAAAGACCGTATTGCATTGTAATCCCAAACTGAATAGGTTCTCCAACCTCTTCTGATTAGCTTAGGTAGCCATGATATACTGCTAGGTGTCACTCATGGCTTGTGGAAGCCCTAAAGATGTATAATCACTAAAGGGAGAATTGAAAGTAAGTTTCAATTGACAATCGATTAGTAAGAGTTCTAATCGCCCACTGCCTCGCTAAAAGGAACCTAATGGATCGCACACCGTGTAAGGTAATGATTGAAGGATATAACGAGGATGAGTAAGGATAATTAAATGGTTTAATTATTTATGGCTAGGATTAATTAATATGTTAATTAATCAAACGAATAAGTTCGTTATAGACCTCGGGTTAGTTTTGGGCCGCAAAGCCCAATGGGATTTGAATGTCAAGCCCATTAGCTCAAGATGTATGACAACTTGAAAACACAAAGGGCTTGAAAGCCCAATAAACCCTTAAGTGGCCGGCCATATAGAGAGGGGTAGTGAACTTGGCTTAATTGCAAGTTTGCCACTCCATTGTGATGAGGTATAAAGGCAACTTTATAGCCATTTCATCATTAGGGTTTCTTTTGGAGAAAATTGGAGAGAACATGTCTCTCCCTTTCTCTCTAGGAGGCCGGCCCCCTTGGAGGGGATTAGCTAGCAATCCTTCCTCCTCCAAGGTCACTCATCTTCTTCCATCACCATCATTGGTGTCGAAAATTAGAGGTCTCCTACCTTGGGGACTTTTGGAGAATCAATTCTTCCATCCATATCCATGGAGCCAAGGAGCAAGGAGACAAAGGAAAGAAGGCCCTCACATGGGTGATTAACCTTTGCTAAGCAAAGAGGTGCTTCAAAGGTATAAAAGTTTCTCAACTCCTTTCTTTAAGATTTGAGTTGAGTCATGGTTCACCATAACTACTAGGCTTTGAATTTCATGGGTTGTGTTTTGTTTTGAGTGCATACAAGCATGATTCCGCCTTTAAATGTTAATTGCATGCCATAGATGTTGCTCAAATGAACATGTTTTTCACAAATTTTCCTTCAGCAGGTGCATTGCATAATCCAAATGGCATGCGACGATAAGCAAATGTACCAAATGGGCATGTGAAAGTGGTTTTTTCTTGGTCCTCATATGCTATGACAATTTGATTGTAACCAGAATAACCATCAAGAAAACAATAGAATGCATAACCTGCTAACCTTTCGAGCATCTGATCAATGAACGGCAAAGGGAAGTGATCCTTTTGCTCCAAGCATGTGATATCCATTCCAAGTCCAATTTTGCTCCAAAAGGCTCCAAAATGCACCTTCTTGCATACTTTCTCCTTAGAACCTGAAAACACACGAAAATGGCTTAAAAGACTAAAATAACTAAGAAATAACAACTTAAATGCACAAGAACAAGCTAACTAAGTCGCATAAATATGCTCCTATCAGCTGGAACTTATTTAGGATTAGGAAAGGTCAAACCAAAACAGGAAACCTTGGCTTATGATAGGAGCATATTTATGCGACTTAGTTAGCTTGTTTTCATGCATTTATGTTGTTAGTTCTTAGTTAAATTTGTATTTTAAGCTATTTTCGTGTGTTTGTAGGTTCTAAGTGTCAAGAGGGCAAAAAGAAGCAATTTGGAGCATTCTAGAGCATTTTTGGGCCAAGATTGGGTAGTGCAAGCATGGAGGCAAGTTGATGGACGAATTTGAAGATACAAAGGCTTGAAATCAGCTAAAAACAGGGAAGAAAGAAGTCAAAGATAAAGAAGATAAGGAATCAGCTATAAAGAAGGGGAATTATCCAAAACATTATCCAAACTACCTTATCTTATCCAAACCTTATCTTATCTTATCCTAATCTTATCCTACCTTGTTTTCAGCTACAAAAGAGATTTAATTTCAGTTTAGGAGACTTAAAACCTGATTTCTAGAAGTCTTATCCCTTGTCCTACAAAAGTGGCGCCCCAAACCCTTCTAGAAGTCCCAAAATCTGTCATAAAACACATTCTTTCTAGAACCCTAAAAATCTGGCGCCTCCTTCCCTTCTAGAATCCTTTTTCCTTGCCTTGCAAGGCATTCCCTGCCCTTATCCTCTCAGCCGTGCATCCCTATCCTTTTCTCTCTTGGATTTTGATTGTTAGGCCATTTTCCTTGTGGATTTGGGTTCTACAAATCCTTTTCAGAAATTAATTGGGCCCTAATCCTATTTTTATGCTAAGTCCAAGTCCTAAATTGATTTCCCTAGGGCTTGCCATGCTATATATACATATTTCCAAGCCTTGCCGCACACCACCACCCATCCATACGAATTCTACACACCTCTACACATCTCAGCCATTCCAAACACCATTCACAAGGAGGAAGGAGAGAAGAAACAGCTTTGGAGCGTGTTGCACCCAATCTGGAGTGCTGGGCGTTCTTAGGTGTTTTCTACCTTATGTTTTCGTTGATTAATTTAATTTTTGTTTGTTTTGCTGTAATCATGAGAGGCTAAACTCGTTTTTAGCTAGAGGCTACTTTGAAACCATGATTTTGTGTGTGATATGACTTGATAAATTTCAGTTACAGATTCTTGAAGTATGAATGCAATTGGCTTAACTGTTTGAATTAGAACTTATTTCTGTTTGTTGGTTAAGGGTCGACACTTAATTGGCATGCATAAATTTGATGCTAGGATATAAGTGAGTTTCACATAATCGTTACAAACTTATGTTCACAAGTAGTAAAGGTTGCTGGAACAATCGTGTTAAGTTCAATTCTTGGTGTGAGTAACATGATGTCATAGTTATGAATGCCTCGTCAATGCTTATGATTCTCATTGAGTGTAATGATCTCTGATTGTGTCTCTATTATGATGTCATGTAGGGAAATTGATGAGAATAATTTGGTTGTAGATGAGTTGTCCGTCCAATTCAATGAAATTAGGAGAATCTGAGGGTTAATTAGTGATTGACACGGTTAATCTGGGGCATTGTCATTCGTAATTCAACGAAAACGTAACTGGAAATCAATTTATATGCATATAAATCATGTGTGGATAAGGAAACCTCTAGCTAGTTCACCATCCATCCTAAAAACCCAATTTCGTCTAAATCTGCCTAGTTTAAAGTCTTTGTTTGTTTTAGTTTAGTTTCACCCTAAAACCAATCCCCCTTCACTTGTTTGAGTCAAATTAGTTAGAATCTGTCTTAGTTTGTGTTTTTGTGTGTTTTAAGTCAAGTTTAATTCAATTTTCGTCCAAAGTTGTGTCTAGTGTCTAGAACCTGTCCAATTAGTGTTTTTAAGCAGTTTTGAGTGTTTTGAACCTATTTTGAGTCTTACTAGTCTATTTAGAGTCCTTTGAGTCTTTTCAAACGTTTTAAACTTTGTTTTTATGTTTTTGAGTCAGTTTGTGTTAGATTAGCAAGCCCTCCTAATCCCCGGTCCAGAACGATCCCTACTTGCGTTTATACTACAATTGATAACAAGAGGGTTTAATTTGTGTGCTTAACTTTAATTACATCAAATTTTTGGCGCCGTTGCCGGGGATTAGCAACTTTGCTAATCCCCCGTTTCTTTTGTTTATCTTCGTGTGTGTGTTAATCTAGATTCTGATTCTAGTTTGTTTTCTTTGTTTTCAGGTACTAGTTTATGACTCGTAGTTCTCAAGTGGTTCGTGAGCATATCTTGGATTTTGAAGACGATTTTGAACGAACCTTGAGAAGGAAAAGAAAGAACCCAGAACCTCACCCACCTAGTTCAAGTTCTGAAACCGAGGTTGAGGAACAAGAAGAGGCCGAATCTGAGGAGATAGAGGAGGCCGAGGTTGAAGAAGTTATGGCTGCAGATAATCGAACCATTAAGGAGCTTTCAGCCTCGGGATTGGATAATGCAGTACCCCTATGTATCCAATATCCTAGGGCAGCTCCAGATAAGACCGACGAGTTCGAATTGAAGTCTAGCTTGTTGCATCACGTTCCCAAATACCATGGGATGTCCATGGAGGATCCAAACAAGCATTCGAAGGAATTTGAAGTGGTTTGCTCAAGTATGACACCCGTTAATGTTGATGGGAATATTTTGAAGATGAAAGCCTTTCCATTCTCATTGTTGGAAAAGGCTAAAGATTGGTTGTACGAATTGGCGCTCGGAACTGTCATATCTTGGGAAAGTATGAAACGAGCATTCTTGGAGAAGTTTTTCCCAACTTCAAGAGTCATTCTCTTGAGGAAACAGATTAGTGGTATTCAGCAAAATCAAGGAGAGTGTTTCCCTGCACATTATGAGCGTTTTAAGGGCCCAGTTGCGTCATGCCCTCAACACCAAATGAAGGAGGAGCTGCTCATTCAATACTTCTATGAAGGACTCCTCCCTATTGAACGCCAAATGCTAGATGCATCAGCGGGTGGTGCGTTAGTTGACAAGACGCCGGTGGCTGCCAAGACCTTAATTGCGAACCGAGCCCTTAATGCACAACAATATGAAGGTGTTGGACAAAGAGAGAGCCCACGGCAGCAGCATGTCAATGAGGTAAGTGCAATTTCTGAAATTCAATCACAATTGGCTAATCCTACTCTCCTTGTGTCTCAGGTTGTCGAATGACCAAAATCACAACCACCACCAATCTGTGGCGTGTGCACCATGCAAGGGCACCAATCTGAAAGTTGCCCTCAATTGATTGAGAATGGAGGATGGGAGAGTGCCAACGCTGTTGGGTTCCAAGGCCAAAATCAACCCCGATATGATCCATATGCAAATACCTACAATTCAGGTTGGAAAGATCATCCAAATCTGTGTTGGAGGGAACCCCAACAACCTCAACAGCAAGGTGGATTTCGGCCACCAACCCCTGGGATGTTTCCAAAGCCATATGCAACCATGCAATCCCAAACACAATCTGCCCAAAATAACTCAGGTTCGTCTCTTGAGAATGATCAAGTTATTCAATTACTAACCACTTTGGCACAGAGGCAGCAAAATCAAACCAAAGAGATGCAAAACTATGCCAAGGAGGTGCAAAATCAAGCCAGGGAGGTGACTAAATTGAAGAAACAGATGGGACAAATGGCTGAGTTTATGGGGCAGTTTCGAGAGCATGGCAAATTTCCTAGTTCTACCATTGTGAATCCGAAGGGAGGATTCGAATCTGTCAAGGCCATGACCCTAAGAAGTGGCAAAGAGGTTGGGACCGATACAAAGACATCTGAATCTGCCCAAAAAGAGGACGAGACGTTGTTACAAGAGAAGGCAGAACAAGAGACACCCACGGCAAGGGTTTTTCCAACCTTGCCGCAGCCTTCCAATGCACCTAAACATCCCAAATCGTCCAACAATGGTAAGTTAGGTTCAAATTCGATTAATTCTAACCTTGTTCCACCCAATGCACCATTTCCTTACAGATTTATGCAATCAAGGAAGGAAGAAAGTGAAAAGGACATTCTGGACACTCTTAGGAAGGTACAAGTCAACATCCCACTCCTTGATGCAATTAAGCAAGTTCCCAAATATGCCAAATTCTTGAAGGAGCTGTGCACAACAAAGAGGAGATTTTCGACCAAGGAGGTGGTTCGGGTAAGTGAAAATGTTTCAGCGGTGTTGCAACGCAAATTGCCTCCCAAATGCAAGGACCCAGGTAGCTTTACAATTCCATGTGTTATTGGTAATACTAGGTTCGAACATGCCATGTTAGATCTAGGTGCATCAATAAATGTCATGCCTTATTCTATTTATGCATCTATGAACTTGGGTGAATTGAAAAATGATGGAGTGATTATTCAATTAGCCGATAGATCTAACGCTTATCCAAAGGGAGTTTTGGAGGATGTCTTAGTGCAGGTTAATCATCTCATCTTCCCCGCTGATTTCTACGTGCTAGAGATGGAAGATTCGGTCCATTCCACCCCATTGCCGATTCTACTTGGAAGACCGTTCATGAAAACAGCTCGCACAAAGATTGATGTGTTCACAGGGATCCTGACAAAGGAGTTTGATGGGGATGTTATTGATTTTAAAATTTCTGAAGCTATGAAATATCCTAATGATGATCATTCTTGCTTTGCAATTGATATAATTGATTCAATGGCGCAGGAGCACTTGGAACAATTGCATGACGATGCACTTGAAATGGTTCTTACAAATGGAATTGGATGCAAGAACCATGAGGCAGAACCAAGCACAACCCACGGCACCATTGAAGAACACCATGTCGTGCCCCCTAGTGATGATGTAGCTGAGATTGTGGCTGCCCTAGAATCATTGCCAAAACAATATGGTAAGCCCCCAATCCCAATTTCAGATTCGATTTTGACTAATAAGTTGCTTCCTTCAGTAATACAGCCAGCCTCCCTTGAACTTAAACCGTTACCAAGTCACTTGAAGTATGTTTTCTTGGGAGATCATGAGACATTGTCGGTCATCATCTCATCCTCACTCACGGCATAAGAAGAGGACAGATTGGTGTGTGTTTTGAGAGAATATAAAACAGCCACTTGCATGCATCGTATTCTTTTGAAAGAAGGAGCCAAACCATCTCGAGAAGCACAACGCCGACTCAATCCACCCATGATGGAAGTTGTGAAGAAGGAAATAATCAAGCTACTAGATTGTGGAGTGATTTACCCCATTTCTGATAGCCGATGGGTCTCTCCGATCCAAGTTGTTCCTAAGAAGTCCGGAGTCACTGTGGTAAAAAATGAAGAGAATGAGCTTGTGCCTACCCGAATCCAAACCGGATGGAGAGTTTGCATTGACTATAAGAAGCTCAACACCACAACTAGAAAGGATCACTTTCCGTTGCCCTTTATTGATCAAATGCTTGAAAGGTTAGTCGGTCATGCTCTTTATTGTTTTCTTGATGGCTGTTCAGGTTACAATCAGATTGTTATAGCCCCAGATGACCAAGAAAAGACCACCTTCACGTGCCCCTTTGGTACCTTTGCTTATAGACGAATGCCATTTGGTTTGTGCAATGCACCAGCCACGTTCCAAAGGTGTATGGTAACTATTTTCTCTGATTTTGTGGAAAAGATCATTGAGGTATTTATGGATGATTTCAATGTCTTTGGAGATTCATTTGATGGATGTTTGGATAATCTTACTTTGATTTTAAAACGATGCATCGAAACTAACCTTGTGTTGAATTGGGAAAAGTGTCATTTTATGGTCAAACAAGGTATAGTTTTGGGGCATATCGTATCTGAAAAAGGAATTGAGGTTGATAAGTCTAAAATAGATCCTGTACGCTACTTACCCTCTCCCACTTCGGTGAGAGAGGTTCATTCTTTTCTTGGCCATGCAGGATTCTATCAGCGATTTATCAAGGACTTCTCCGAAATTGCACAGCCCCTATGCCGTCTCCTTAAAAAAGAAGTGTCGTTTGAGTTTAATGCAGAGTGTGAGACGGCCTTTACACATCTCAAGGAAGTGCTCACTTCGGCCCCCATCATCACTCCACCAGATTGGAGCCTCCCTTTTGAGCTAATGTGTGATGCATCCGATTATGCAATTGGAGCTGTTTTAGGCCAAAGGAAGAACAAACAGCCCCATGTCATCTATTACGCCTCTCGGACCTTAAACGATGCTCAATTGAACTATTCTACCACGGAAAAAGAACTTCTTGCCGTTGTCTTTGCTTTAGATAAATTTCGTTCATATTTACTTGGCACTAAAGTAATTGTATATTCTGACCATGCAGCTTTGAAGTACCTTCTCACCAAGAAGGAGGCCAAACCAAGGCTGATTCGTTGGATGCTCTTACTCCAAGAGTTCGACATTGAGATTAGGGACAAGAAAGGGAGTGAAAACATGGTGGCTGACCACCTAAGCCGATTGGTGCACAATGAAGAACCCCTCCCCATTCCAGAAACGTTCCCAGATGAGCAATTGCTGTCCATAGAGGTAAGTGAGCCTTGATATGCTGATTTGGTCAATTATTTGGTCACAAAACGTGTCCCTAGCACCCTAGACAAATATAAACATGATAAACTCCAAAAGGATGCTAGATTTTATGTTTGGGACGATCCATACTTGTGGAAATATTGCCTGGATCAGATTATTCGAAGATGTGTGCATAATTCTGAGTTTAATTCAATTCTTGCTTTCTGTCATACTTATGCATGTGGGGGTCATTTTGGCACCCAAAGAACAGCACTCAAGGTGTTAGAATGTGGTTTTTATTGGCCTACATTGTTTAAAGATGCTCGAACTTTCTGCATAACATGTGATAGATGTCAAAGAACAGGTAACATAGGTGTAAGGGATCAAATGCCGCAAACCCCTATCTTCAATGTCGAAATTTTTGATGTTTGGGGTATTGATTTCATGGGTCCTTTTCCTTCTTCATATGGTTTCATTTATATCTTGCTTGTGGTTGATTATGTATCAAAATGGGTGGAAGCAAAAGCCACCCGTACTAATGATTCTCGAGTGGTTGCAGATTTCATCAAATCTAACATATTCTCCAGATTCGGGATGCCTAGAGTTTTTATAAGTGATGGAGGCTCCCATTTTTGCAACCAGACCATTGAGGCGCTGTTTAAGAAGTATAACGTCAAGCATAAGGTTGCAACGCCTTATCACCCTCAAACAAGTGGCCAAGCCGAGGTTTCGAATAGGGAAATCAAGCAGATTTTGGAGAAGACTGTTGGGCCAACCCGGAAGGATTGGAGTTTGCGTTTAGACGATGCACTGAGGGCATATCGTATGGCCTACAAGACACCCCTAAGGATGTCTCCATTTCGGCTCATCTATGGCAAGCCGTGTCACCTACCTGTGGAACTAGAGCACAAGGCGCATTGGGCTATGAAAACATTCAATTTGGACCTAGATGCGGCTGGAATGCATAGAAAGCTCAAATTGAATGAACTTGAGGAGATAAGGAATGAAGCATATGAGAATGCCCGAATTTACAAGGAGAAAACAAAGGCGTTTCATGACAAGATGATTCGGGGCAAAATATTTTCAATTGGGCAGAAAGTGTTGCTTTTCAACTCCCGTTTACGTTTATTCCCTGGTAAGTTACGTTCTAAGTGGATTGGACCTTTTGTTGTTACTAATGTTTTTCCACATGGTGCAGTCCAAGTCCAAAGCTTAAGGAACAGACAAGAATTCAAGGTGAACGGGCACCGTTTGAAGCCATACTACGAGAACATTGTGGGGCAGGTTGTGGAAGAAGTTCCCTTCCATGCCATGGGCTCCAATGATGCTTAAACCGAGGAATTGTTCGGCTGCAAGATGTTAAAGCAAGCGCTTCTTGGGAGGCAACCCATGCATTCGAATAAAGAAGACCTAGGAACAACCAGCTCAAACCCAGATTTGCGTTCCTAACTCTACTCTTTATTACATTTATTTTGCCATGTGTGTCATGTTAGTTAGTTGTGTTGTTTACTGTTTGCTTTCTGCTAGTTTATGTTTGAAACATTGAGGACAATGTTTAGTTTAAGTGTGGGGGGGGGGGGGTAAACAAGTTGTTTTTGCATGATTTTCGTGGGATTTTATCACCTATCACTTCGAATGTTGTTTTTCACTGTTTGAAGTGTTTTTAGTGTGTTTTGAAGCATTTTAGTGTGTTTTGAAAAGATAATCGGAAAATTTCATAAAAAGTTGAAAAAGTGTTTTGAAAAACCCAAAAAGAGTTGTTTTTGTGTGTTTGTTTGTGTCTTAGGGTACCTTCGAACACAATGATGAGGATTCGGTTTTTAATTGCATGACTATTAAGGACAGTTATAAACATGGATGGAAGTTTGAATTGCTCTCTGGTTTATGCTTGCTTATGGTTATAATTCATGAATTCATGTTTAATCAAAAAAGAGAAAATTAGTTTTTGTAACATGCTTGAAGGAAGGAACTCAAACTAACGCTACAACCCTGAGAGACTTGAGCTTAAAACGTTCTTTGGAGAGTTAAACATCTGTGCATTTATTGTTTTCTAAATTCGTTGCATGATCTCATCATTCTTTGCTTGGTTGCTACTTAGAAGGCGTTTCATCATTTAGTTTTAAATACTAGAACTCATACCCGTTTCATTCAAAGCATGATATTGAAGTGCATAACACATACCAAGATGAAGTTGTGTAGTGAACCAAGAGCCAAACAGCCGCACCCCTTTCTCATTTGTTTTGTAGGTTTAACCCTTTTGAGCCTTGTTTAGCCTATGTTCTTTGTTAACCCACATTATCCTTACCTAGCCTAGATTAGGACCATCCTTACCCTTGTTCTTAGGGCATAGTGAAGCATGACCTAGAGTGAATTCCCTTTGTTCATTATTAGGCAGCAAACAAGTGTGGGGGAAGGGAAGTTGTACGTTTATGTGTGCCAAAGTAAATAAAGAGGGCACGAGAAAAAGAAAAAAAAAAGAAGAAAATTCGTGAGAAAAAGAAAAGAAAAAGAAAAGTATGTGAAAAGGTATGAAAAGTGTTCAAAATAAGTGAGAATAAGCTCACAAGTGTTGGTTGTTGAAGAAAGGGTCCAAAAAGTTGAATTCGGCCCTAAGTATGTGTGATCTTCCCTTTCTATATCAAAGTTTGTGGCTGCTTTTCAAAAGGGAGTTCTAAGTGTCATATTCATTACTTTGCTCGCTATTGCTTTAAGAACGTTTGTTTTCCTTACCTTTCTTTGTTAGCCAATACCCCTAGCCCTATTACAACCCTATACTTCAATCTTGAGTGTTATGTGTTTCAATATGTGGAGTTTAGGATTGGTATGAGCATATGGTATCCCTGGTTCTCGCATCTAAGTAGTAGCGTTCCGTTCATGAGATCATATCTATACATGCTTAATAACTCCAGAAATTGCTTTCTTTGCTATAAACATATGTGAGTGTTCGTTTTCATGTTTACATCAATCTTCTCACATATACCTAGAATAGGGAGTGTAGTTAGAAAATCTGAGTGAAAATAAGAGTGTACCTAGTGAGGAATTGAGTGAATTCTCTAAGGCATGTTACTACATTCAAAACATTGTTTTAATTGGTTGAATGCGAGCTAATGAATGGTGACTATGATTAAGTATATGCTAGAGGGTGGGGATGACTAAAATCTATGGTTATGATGATCTTGAATATGTCATGTGTGTTGGAAATCCCTAAGGTGAACGTTGGAAGGTTTAGTTTGTTTACTTTGTTTTGTTTTGGTTGTTTCGTTTTGCTTGAGGACTAGCAAAAGCTAAAGCTAAGTGTGGGGGAATTTGATAGGACCATATTTATGCGACTTAGTTAGCTTGTTTTCATGCATTTATGTTGTTAGTTCTTAGTTAAATTTGTATTTTAAGCTATTTTCGTGTGTTTGTAGGTTCTAAGTGTCAAGATGGCAAAAAGAAGCAATTTGGAGCATTATAGAGCATTTTTGGGCCAAGATTGGGTAGTGCAAGCATGGAGGCAAGTTGATGGACGAAATTGAAGATACAAAGGCTTGAAATCAGCTAAAAAGAGGGAAGAAAGAAGTCAAAGATGAAGAAGATAAGGAATCAGCTATAAAGAAGGGGAATTATCCAAAACATTATCCAAACTACCTTATCTTATCCAAACCTTATCTTATCTTATCCTAATCTTATCCTACCTTGTTTTCAGCTACAAAAGAGATTTAATTTCAGTTTAGGAGACTTAAAACCTGATTTCTAGAAGTCTTATCCCTTGTCCTATAAATCTGGCGCCTCCTTCCCTTCTAGAATCCTTTTTCCTTGCCTTGCAAGGCATTCCCTACCTTATCCCTCTCAGCCGTGTATCCCTATCCTTTCCCTCTTGGATTCTGATTTGTTAGCATATTTCCTTATGGATTTGGGTTTTACAAATCCTTTTCAGAAATTAATTGGGCCCTAATCCTATTTTTCTGCTAAGTCCAAGTCCTAAACTGATTTCCCTAGGGTTTGCCATGCTATATATACATATTTCCAAGCCTTGCTGCAGACCACCACCCATCCATATGAATTCTACACACCTCTACACATCTCAGCCATTCCAAACACCATTCACAAACCCTAAAACCACTTGTGCCGCAGCCTTGCAAGGAGGAAGGAGAGGATGAGCAGTTTTGGAGCGTGTTGCACCCAATCTGGAGTGCTGGGTGTTCTTAGGTGTTTTCTACCTTATGTTTTCGTTGATTAATTTAATTTTCCTTTGTCTTGCTGTAATCATGAGAGGCTAAACTCGTTTTTAGCTAGAGGCTACTTTGAAACCATGATTTTGTGTGTGATATGACTTGATAAATTTCAGTTACAGATTTTTGAAGTATGAATGCAATTGGCTTAACTGTTTGAATTAGAACTTATTTCTGTTGTTGGTTAAGGGTCGACACTTAATTGGCATGCATAAATTTGATGCTAGGATATAAGTGAGTTTCACATAATCGTTACAAACTTATGTTCACAAGTAGTAAAGGTTGCTGGAACAATCGTGTTAAGTTCAATTCTTGGTGTGAGTGACATGATGTCATAGTTATGAATGCCTCGTCAATGCTTATGATTCTCATTGAGAATAATGATCTCTGATTGTGTCTCTATTATGATGTCATGTAGGGAAATTGATGAGAATAATTTGGTTGTAGATGAGTTGTCCGTCCAATTCAAGGAAATTAGGAGAATCTGAGGGTTAATTAGTGATTGACACGGTTAATCTAGGGCATTGTCATTCGTAATTCAATGAAAACGTAACTGGAAGTCAAGTTATATGCATATAAATCATGTGTGGATAAGGAAACCTCTAGCTAGTTCACCATCCATCCTAAAAACCCAATTTCGTCTAAATCTGCCTAGTTTAAAGTCTTTGTTTGTTTTAGTTTAGTTTCACTCCAAAACCAATCCCCCTTCACTTGTTTGAGTCTAATTAGTTAGAATCTGTCTTAGTTTGTGTTTTTGTGTGTTTTGAGTCAAGTTTAATTCAATTTTGGTCCAAAGTTGTGTCTAGTGTCTAGAATCTGTCCAATTAGTGTTTTTAAGCAGTTTTGAGTGTTTTGAATCTGTTTTGAGTCTTACTAGTCTATTTAGAGTCCTTTGAGTCTTTTCAAACGTTTTAAACTTTGTTTTTTTTATGTTTTTGAGTCAGTTTGTGTTAGATTAGCAAGCCTTCCTAATCCCCGGTCCAGAACGATCCCTACTTGCGTTTATACTACAATTGATAACAAGAGGGTTTAATTTGTGTGCTTAACTTTAATGACA
The DNA here is from genome assembly GCA_024362995.1 of Heteromeles arbutifolia. NCBI lineage: Eukaryota > Viridiplantae > Streptophyta > Magnoliopsida > Rosales > Rosaceae > Heteromeles > Heteromeles arbutifolia. The sequence goes on from JANCRC010000022.1 coordinate 2,898,235, forward strand.
TCAAATTCCCTTATATTTTAGCATCAGATTCATGCAGGCAGACTAAGTGTGCACCCTTAACCCACATACAAGAATAAGTTTTAATCAAACAGATAAGTGAATCGCATTCATGTTTTACTAAACAATAACTGGAGGTAATCAATTCATATTAAACATATGTCCATGGCTTCGAATTCACCTCTAACTAAGAAAAACTTAGTTACACATGTTCATGACAATTGAAAAGCAATCTGAAATAAACATTGAAATTAAAACAAGGGAAGAAAGAACTCAGGAAGTCTCCAATGGTTGCAGGTTGTTGCGGCACAAGGTCCTCCTCCAATGGAAGCCACTGCAAAGCTCTTCTCCTCTCCTTCTTGCGGCAAAGGGTGTTTCTGTGTATGGATGGTGATGGCTACGAATTATGGTGTGGTATAAGTGGTGGTAACCTGCAGCAAAGCCTCAAAATATGTATATATAGGTGATGCGAAATATATAAGCACACAAATTAAACCCTCTTGTTGACAATTGTAGTATAGATGGAAGTTGAGATCGTTCTAGACCGGGATTAGGAGGGATTGCTAAACGCTTGAAACTAACTCAAAAACGTAAAAACAAAGTTTAAAACATTAAACTAGACTCAAAGAATGTAAAACTAGACTCTAAAATACTAAAACAACCCAAAAGACTCAAAACAACACAAAACAAGCTAAAAGACTCAAATCTGCCACTAAGAGTAAATTTGGACGAAAATAGGTTTTGACTTGACTCAAAACACTTAAAAACACAAACTAAATCAGTTTCTAACAAATATGACTCAACAAAGTAAATGGGGATTGGGTTTTGATGAATTTGAAAACAAAACAGGTAAAGTAAAGAACTAATGAAATCTGCACGAATTTGGATGAAACTATGGATGATGGACTAGCTAGGAGGTTCTTCTCCACACATGATACACTTGCAAACAAAACGATTTCCAGTTGCTTTTCAATAAACCACGAATTCTCAACACCCCAGATTAATTAGGTACGCTTAAATTAACCCTCAGATTTCCCTCATGTCATTGAATTGGATAGAAAAAGTGCATCACAGTTAAATTATTCTTCAAAAGTTCCCTACATGAAAGTGATGTGATTAAAGTTAAGCACATAAATTAAACCCTCTTGTTATCAATTGTAGTATAAACTCAAGTAAAGATCGTTCTGGACCGGGGATTAGAAGGGCTTGCTAATCTAACACAAACTGACTCAAAAACATAAAAACAAAGTTTAAAACGTTTGAAAAGACTCAAAGGACTCTAAATAGACTAGTAAGACTCAAAACAGGTTCAGAACACTCAAAACTGCTTAAAAACACTAATTGGACAGATTCTAGACACTAGTCACAACTTTGGACGAAAATTGAATTAAACTTGACTCAAAACACACAAAGACACAAACTAAGACAGATTCTAACTAATTTGACTCAAACAAGTGAAGAGGGATTGGTTTTAGAGTGAAACTAAGTTAAAACTAACACAGACTTTAAACTAGGCAGATTTAGACGAAATTGGGTTTTTAGGATGGATGGTGAACTAGCTAGAGGTTTCCTTATCCACACATGATTTATATGCATATAACTTGACTTCCAGTTACGTTTTCATTGAATTACGAATGACAATGCCCCAGATTAACCGTGTTAATCACTAATTAACCCTCAGATTCTCCTAATTTCATTGAATTGGACGGACAACTCATCTACAACCAAATTATTCTCATCAATTTCCCTACATGACATCATAATAGAGACACAATCAGAGATCATTATGCTCAATGAGAATCATAAGCATTGACGAGGCATTCATAACTATGACCTCATGTTACTCACACCAAGAATTGAACTTAACACGATTGTTCCAGCAACCTATACTACTTGTGAACATAAGTTTGTAACGATTATGTGAAACTCACTTATATCCTAGCATCAAATTTATGCATGCCAATTAAGTGTCGACCCTCAATCAACAAATAGAACTAAGTTCTAATTCAAACAGTTAAGCCAATTGCATTCATACTTTAAGAATCTGTAACTGAAATTTATCAAGTCATATCACACACAAAATCATGGTTTCAAATTAACCTCTAGCTAAAAACAAGTTTAGCCTCTCATGATTACAGCAAGACAAAGGAAAATTAAATTAATCAACAAAAACATAAGGTAGAAAACACCTAAGAACGCCCAGCACTCCAGATTGGGTGCAACACGCTCCAAAGCTGCTCCTCCTCTCCTTCCTTCTTGCAAGGCTGCGGCACAGGTGGCTGGTAGGGTTTATGGATGGGCAAAGGTGGTGTGGATGGGTGGTGGAAGGTATTTAGAACGGTAGAGATGCGAATGGATGTGTAGAGAGACTCAATCTGTGCGGCACAATCATATATATATAGGGGAAGGCTAGGTCACGGCTGGGAAGGTGTTTAGGTAGGTTTTGGACTCCTAACCCTTCTAGAAATCAGAATCCTTGAAGTTTTGGGGAATTAAATGGATAAGTATCCCAAAGTGTTTAGGACTCATTCTCTGTAGCTGAAACCTATGTGTATTTGGATTAGGAAAGTCAAGATAAAAGAGGATAATGTTTTGGACAAGATGAGATAAGATTTGGATAATGTTCCATATTTCTTGCTAACTTCTTATCTTCTTTATCTTTGACTTCTTTCCTCCATCTTTTAAGCTGATTTCAAGCCTTTTTATCTTCAAATTCGTCCATCAACTTGCCTCCATGCTTGCACTACCCAATCTTGGCCCAAAAATGCTCTAGAATGCTCCAAACTGCTTCTTTTTGCCATTTTGACACTTAGACCCTACAAACACACGAAAATAGCTTAAAATACAAAATTAACTAAGAACTAAGGACATTAATGCATGAAAACAAGCTAACTAAGTCGCATAAATATGCTCCTATCAAATTCCCCCACACTTAGCTTTTGGTAGTCCTCAAGCAAAACGAAACAAAACAAAACAAAACAAACACCAAACAAACTAGACCTTCCAACGTTCACCTCAGGGATTTCCAACACACATGACATATTCAAGATCATCATAACCATAGATTTTAGTCATCCCCACCCTCTAGCACATACTTAATCACAGTCACCATTCATTAGCTCGCATTTAACCAATTAAAACAATGTTTTGAATGTAGTAACAGGCCTTAGAGAATTCACTCAATTCCTCACTAGGCACACTCTTATTTTCACTCAGATTTTCTAACTACACTCCCTATTCTAGGTATATGTGAGAAGATTGATGTAAACATGGAAACGAACACTCACATATGTTTATAACAAAGAAAGCAATTTCTGGAGTTATTAAGCATGTATAGATATGATCTCATGCATGGAATGCTACTACTTAGATGCGAGAACCAGGGATACCATATGCTCATATCAATCCCAAACTCCACATATTAAAACACACAACACTCAAGATAGAAGTATAGGGTTGTAACGGGGCTAGGGGTATTGGCTAACAAAGAAAGGTAAGGAAAAAAAACGTGCTTAAAGCAATAGAGAGCAAAGTAATGAATATGACACTTAGAACTCCCTTTTGAAACGCAGCCACAAACTTTGATACATAAAGGGAAGATCACACAACCTTAGGGCCGAATTCAACTTTTTGGACCCTTTCTTCAACAACCAACACTTGTGAGCTTAATCTCACTTATTTTGAACCTTTTTCACACTCTTTCACGTACTTTCCTTTTTCTCACGAAATTTTTTTTTTTCTTCCTTTGTTTTTTTTTTTTTTTTTTTTCTCTACCCGTGCCTCTTTTGATACTTTGGCACACACCCACACACAAACATCCCTTCCCCCACACTTGCTTGCTGCCCCTGTGACGAACAAAGGGAATTCACTTTAGGTCATGCTTCACCACGCCTTAAGAACAAGGGTAAGGATGGTCCTAATCTAGGCTAGGTAGGGAAAACGTGGGTAAACAAAGAAAAATGGCTAAACAAGGCTTAACGGGGGTTAATCCTACAAAACTTAATGCACAGAGGTAAGGCTTTTTGGCACTGGTTCACTACACAACTTCATCTTGTCTATGTGTTATGCACTTCAATATCATGCTTTGAATGAAACGGGTATGAGTTCTAGTATTTGGAACTAAATGATGAAACGCCTTCTAAGTAGCAACCAAGCAAAGAAATGATGGATTGATGCGTTGTAAAACAGCACACAAATTAACCCTCTTGTTGACAATTGTAGTATAGATGCAAGTAGGGATCGTTCTGGACCGGGGATTAGGAGGGCTTGCTAAAACCTCTAAACTGACTCAAAAACATAAAAACAAAGTTAAAAACACTTAACAAGAGTCACAAGACTCAAAACAAACTAAAAGGACTCAAAACAGCTTAAAACAACCAAAAAGACTCAAAACAGACACTAGAGACTGATTTGGACGAATTCTAGACTAGTAAGACTCAAAACACTAATTTGGACAGAATTAAACACACTTCTAACTAATCTAACACAAGAAAGTAAAGGGGGATTGGGTTTTGGACGAAATTAGGCTGAAAACAAAACAGAAACTAAAACTAAACAGATTTGCACGAAATTGGTGAATTGGATGGATGATGGGCTAGCTAGAGGCTCTTTCTCTACACATGACATGTATGCAAATGACTCGATTTCCAGTTACTCCTTCATTGAATTATGAATGACAATGCCCCAAATTAACCGTGACATCACTAGTTAACCCTCAGATTTTCCTTATATTATTGGATTGGATGACATCATTCGACAACCTAAAGCATTCTTCAAAAGTCCCCTACATGACATCATAATAGAGATACAATCAAAGATCATTACGTTCAATGAAAATCATAAGCATTGACACAGCACTTGCAACTATGACATCATGTCACTCATGCCAGGAATTGAACTTAACGCGATTGTGACTAGCAACCTTCACTACATATGAATATAAGTTTGTAACGATTATGTGAAACTCCCTTATACTCTAGCATCAGATTTATGCATGCCAATTAAGTGTCGACCCTCAATCAACAAACACAAATAAGTTCTTAATCAAACAGTTAAGCCAATTGCATTCACAAATCAAGAATTCGTAACTGGAATGTATCAACTCAAATTGCACACATAATCATGGCTTTGAAATCACCCCCAGCCAAAAGGGGTTTAGCCACTCATGTTCACAGCAAAACAAAGGTAAACAAATTTATACGTTGAAAACAAAAGAAAGAAAACACCTAAACGCTCAAGCGATCCACGCTAAATGCCAAAACGTCCAAAAGCTCTCCTTCTTCTCCTTTGCTGCGACACAAGGTGTTGGAGATGGTTTAAAGGGTTGTTTATGGTGGTGAATGGATATAGGTGAGTTATGGTGAAGGGTGGATGGTGGATTTTCGGCAGAAATTGTGTAGAGAATCTGTTCAGGGCCCAGAGAGACTAAATGGTGCGGATGGCTTTATTTATAGGGCTAGGGTTGAAAGGCAATCAGAAAATAATAGGAAAGGTTCAATACTTAGCTATTTTGGTTCCACAATTTAATAGGTAAGAAAGAATCAGAAAATCAAAGAGAATAAGAATGTGAAATTGATAGGGGCATATTTATGCACCTTAGTTAGCTTGTTCTTGTGCATTTATGTTGTTTTTCCTTAGTTAAAGTAGTCTTTTAAGCTAGTTTGATGTATTTTCAGGTTTTAAGGGCAAAGTATGCAAAATGGTGCATTTTGGAGCCTTTTGGAGCACATTTGAGCTTGGAATGGATATCATATGCTTGGAGCCAAGAGGATGGACGAATTTGGAGTCCAAATGGAGTTAGGAATATGTTTCAAGGTTGAAGAAATAAATTCAAGTCATTGAAGATAAGGAATCAGCTCAGAAGAAGGAGAATTATCCAAAACATTATCCAAACAACCTTATCTTATCTTATCTTATCCAATCCTTATCCTATCTTAACTAACCTTATCCTATCCTAATCATTTTCTAACTCAATTCCTGGTACAATGAGGGTTTATTTTCTGATTGGGGGACATTTAATTTAGGATTCTAGGAACCCTAAGTCCTTGCCGCACCTGGCCTTCTAGAATATCTGATCTGATTTACCTAGGGTTTTTGGTGCCTATATATATATTTCTACACCCTTTGCCGCAGGTACCACCCTCCATATACATCATTCACGCCATCTACACTACACACATCCCTTGCCGTAGCCTTCATCACCACACCACCACACTTCCTGACCTTGCCGCACCATCCATTCCCCCTAAACACTACTGCACCACTCCATATCCTTTCACCCATCCACCTAAGTCTCTAAACCTGTCCCGAATCCTTGTGCCGCAGCAAAGAAGAGGAGGAGAAGCCTGGGACGTGCATGCCATTCAAGTTCGAATTGCTGGAAGTTTTAGGTGTTTCCTTTCCTTTGATTTCAATGTTTAAATTCAATACTCTTTGTTTTGTACGTATGAGGAACTAAACCCCCCTTGGCTAGGGGGGGATTCGAAACCATGTGTATGCTTGCTATATGATTTGATTGCTCTAGTTGTGATTCATAAATTGTGATTTCAATTTACTTATCCGTTTGAACTAAAACTGATTTGTGTATGTTGGTTAAGAGGGCCCGCTTAGTTTGCATGCATAAATTGAATGCTAGGATATAAGGGAATTCCACCTAATCGTTAGGAACTTATATTTGCAAGTAGTAAAGGTTGTTGATCACAATCGCGTTAAGTAAATTCTTGGCATAAGTTTCATGCAATTCATAGTAACGAATGCCTCGTCAATGCTTATGGTTTTCATAGAACTTAATGATTCTTGCTTGTATCTCGATTATGCAATTCATGTAGGGAACTTGTGGGGAATGCTTTGGGTTGTCGTATGCAATCATCCAATTCAATAACGTTAGGGAAATCTGAGGGTTAATTAGTGCAATTCACGGTTAATCTGGGGCGTTGAGAATCCATGGTTTATTGAAAAGCAACTAGAAATCGTTTTGTATGCAAGTGTGACATGTGTGGAGAGGAACCCCTTAGCTAGCCTTCCATCCATTCACTTCAACCAATTTCGTTTTACAATCTGTTTTGTTTTACAAAGTTTTTGTTTTGTTTTCAAATTCGTCAAAACCAATTCCCCCTTTATTTTGAAGTGTCAAATTAGTTAGAAATCAATTTAGTTTTTGCTTTTAAGTGTCTTGAGTCAAGTTATAAACTGTTTTCGTCCAAATTCTTCCTTAGTGTTCAAAATTGCCCAGAAAGTGGTTTTAAGGCCGTTTTGAGTGTTTGTTTGCAGTTTTGAGTCTTTTGGTTTGTTTTAGTGTTTTAAAGTATAGTTTTGCATTCTTTGAGTCTAGTTTAGTGCTTTAACTTTGTTTTTACGTTTTTGAGTCAGTTTTCAAGTGATTTAGCAATCCCTCCTAATCCCCGGCCTAGAACGATCCCTACTTACATACTTTGCTACAATTGATAAAAAGAGGGTTTAATTTGTGTGCTTATATATTTCGCATCAGAAATTCGGCAGAATATGTAGGAGAGAAAAGGAACGTGTTTAAAGGTCAGAAAATAGGAAAGAGAGGCCTCCCCTTGTGCACCAAGGCTAGGTACTAAAGGAAGAGGAAAAGTCAAGGGAGGTGCGGCAAAGGGTAGGAAGGTGCAAGGAAGGTTCAATTTGTGTCCTAAAATGCATAGGAGGTCTTCATTGTTGCTGGAACTTAGGGACATTTAGGATTAGGAAAGGTCAAACCAAAATAGGAAACCTTGGCTTAACTTTCCTACTTCAAGTAGGAATCCTTGTTTGAGTAGGAATCCATCTCCAATTAGGAATCCTTCTTCAATTAGGAATCCTTCTTAAATTAGGAATCCTTCGTCAATTAGGAATCCTTCGTTGATTAGGAATCCTAACATCTTCAATTCTTCAATTTCGTCCATTCCTTTAGCTCCAAGCATGTGGTAACCATTCCAAGCCCAAATTTACTCCAAAAAGCTCCAAAATGCACCTTCTTGCATACTTTCTCCTTAGAACCTGAAAACACACGAAAATAGCTTAAAATACTAAAATAACTAAGAGATAACAACATAAATGCACAAGAACAAGCCAACTAAGTCGCCTAAATATGCTCCTATCAGACATCATGCAACGACTTTAGAAAACAATACATGCACAGATTGAGGACAATGTTTGATTTAAGTGTGGGGGGGTAAATAAGTGTTTTTGCATGAAATTCGTGGGATTTTATCACCCCTAACTTCAAGAGTTGTTTCAAGCTGTTTTTCAAAGTTTTTAAGCTGTTTTGGTGTGTTTTAGTTTGTTTTGGCTTAAAAATTCGAAAATCTCATAAAAATTTGAAAAATTGTTTTGAAAAACCCAAAAAGAGTTGTTTTTGTGTTGTTTTGGTGTGTTTGTGTCTTAGGTACCTTCCAACACAATGATGAGGATTTGGTTTTTAATTGCATCACTGTTAAAGAGAGTTATAAACATGGATGAAAGTTTGATTTCCTCTTTGGTTTATGCTTGGTTGTGGTTATAATTTATGAATTCACATACAATCATAAAGGATAAAATCAGTTTTTGTAACATGCTTGAAGGAAGGAACTCAAATTAACGCTACAACCTTGTGAGACTTGAGCCTTAAACGTTCTTTTGGAGAGTTATAATCTGTGCATTTGTTGTTTTCTAAAGTCGTTGCATGATCTCATTATTCTTTGCTTGGTTGCTACTTAGAAGGCGTTTCATCATTTAGTTCCAAATACTAGAACTCATGCCCATTCCATTCAAAGCATGACATTGATTTGCATAACACAAGATCAAGATGAAGTTATTTAGTGAACCACCACAGCCAAACAGCCGAACCCCCTATATCATTTGTTTTGTAGGTTTAAACACCTTTGAGCCTTGTTTAGCCTATTTTCTTTGTGAACCACATTATCCTCACCTAGCCTAGATTAGGACCATCCATACCCTTGTTCATAAAGCATAGTGAAGCATGACTTAAAAAGAATTCCTTTTGATTGTCTTCTTGCAGAAAAACAAGCGTGGGGGAAGGGATGTGTGTGTGTGTGTGTGCCAAGAAAAAGTAATAAGGCACGGGTTTGAGAAAATAAAAAGAAAAATTCATGGAAAAAGAAAAAGAAAAAGAAAAAGTTGTGAAAAGAAGGAAAAAGAGTTGAAAAATAAGTGAGAATAAGCTCACAAGTGTTGATTGTTGAAGGAAGGGTCCAAAACATCAAAATTCGGCCCTAGAATGTGTATTTCTTTCCTTTTGGTGTTTAAAGTTGATTTCTGCATTCAAAATTGAATTCTAAGTGTCAATTTCATTACTTTGCTTGCTATTGCTTTAAGAACCTTTGTTTTCCATAACCTTTCTTTCTTAACCATTCCCCTCAGCCCAGTTTCAACCCTTAAACTTCAATCTTGTGTGTTATGAGATTCAATATGTGGAGTTTGGAATTGGTATGAGCATATGGTGTCACTGGTTCTCGCATCTAAGTAGTAGCATTCCATTCATGAGATCATATCTAAACATGCTTATTAACTCCAGAAATTGCTTTCTTTGCTATAACATATGTGAGTGTTCGTTTTCATGTTTACATCAATCTTCTCACATATACCTAGTGTAGGGTGTGTAGTCAGAAAATGTGTGTGAAAATTGAGTGCATAACTTGTAAGGAATTGAGTGAATTCTCTAAGGCATGTTACTACATTCAAAACATCGTTTTAATTGGTTAAATGTGAACTAGTAAGTGGTGACTGTGATTAAGTATGTGCTCAAGTGTTAAGTTGACTAAAATCTCTGGGAATGATGATTTTTAACATGTAATGTGCATTGGAAATCCCTGAGGCAAATGTTGGAAGGATTAGTGTGTTTTGTTTACACAGGTTGTGTTTTGTTTGTTTTGTTTAGTTTTGTTTTCTTTGTTTGTTTTGTTTTGCTCGAGGACTAGCAAAAGCTAAGTGTGGGGGAATTTGATAGGAGCATATTTATGCGACTTAATTGGCTTGTTCTTGTGCACTTTTGTTGTGTTTCCTTAGTTATTTTAGTGTTTAAAGCCATTTTCGTGTGTTTCTAGGTCCAAAAGACAAAATACGCAAGAAGATGCATTTTGGAGCTTTTCGGAGCAAAATTGGGCTTGGAATGGATATCACATGTGTGGAGCAAAAGGAATGGACGAAATTGAAGACTTGAAGAAGTTAGGATTCCTAATCAACGAAGGATTCCTAATTGAAGAAGGATTCCTAATTGAAGATGGATTCCTAGAAGAATGAGGATTCCTACTCACATGAGGATTCCTACTCAAACAAGGATTCCTACTTGAAGTAGGAAAGCTAAGCCAAGGTTTCCTATTTTGGTTTGACCTTTCCTAAATGTTCCCAAATTCCAGCAACTTTAAAGGCTTCCTATGCATTCTAGGACACAAATTGAAGGACTTATACCACCTAAGGACCCTTGCCGCACCTCCTTACCCTTTTCCTCTTCCTTGCCGTGCAAGGGGGAGGGTTATTTCCTGTTTCCTTGCATTAAAACACATTCCTATTCTGTTTTAAACCCTTGCCACATATCCCTGGCACTTTCCCTTAGTTTTCTGATTTTGTTTCCTCTTTTTAGAGCTTTTGACTTAATTTCTGTTTACCTAAATACCCTAGGGTTTTAATTCCTGAAGCTTTTTAAATAAACTTCCTTGTTGCAGCCAAAAAAGGAGGATTCATTCACCCATTCTCGCCAGAAACCTTTCCCCACTCTCAGCCGCACCTATCCTTCACCATTCTCCATAGTTTCTGACCTAATCCACTCCTTGCCGCACCATACATCCATCCTAGCCAATAACCCAGCCTTCTACACCATTCATAACCCCCAAAACTCACCACCAACCCTTGTGCCGCAGCAAAGAAGAAGGAGGAGAGCCCTTGGACATGCCTGCCATTCAAGTTAGGATTGCTGGAACGTTTAGGTGTAATCTTTCTTTTGTTTTCAATGTTTCAATTCAATAATCTTTGTTCTGTGTGTATGAGGAACTAAACCCCTCTTAGCTAGGGGGGAATTCGAAACCATGGTTATACTTGCAATATGATTTGATTACATCCAGTTGTGATTCATAAGTTGTGAATTCAATTTACTTATCTGTTCATATTATAACTGATTTGTGTGTGTTAATTGAGGTGGCCAACTTAATTTGCATGCATGAATTTGATGCTAGAATATAAGGGAGTTTCACCTAATCGTTATGAACTTATATTCACAAGTAGTGAAGGTTGCTAGTCACGATCGTGTTAAGTAAATTCCTGGCATAAGTATCATGCAATTCATAGTTACGAGTGCCTTGTCAATGCTTATGATTTTCAGAGAACTTAATGATCTTTGCTTGTATCTCTATTATGCAATTCATGTAGGGAACTTGTGGGGAATGTTTTGAGTTGTCGTATGCAATCATCCAATTCAATAAAATTAGGAAAATCTGAAGGTTAATTAGTGCAATTCACGGTTAATCTGGGCGTTGAGAATTCATGGTTTATTGAAAAGCAACTGGAAATCGTTTTGTATGCAAGTGTGTCATCTATGGAGAAGAACCTCCTAGCTATCCCATCATCCATAGTTTTCACCCAATTTCGTGCTGATTTCATTAGTACTTTAAGTTTCTTGTTTTGTTTTCAAAATCGTAAAAACCCAATCCCCCCTTTACTTGTTGAGTCATATTAGTTAGAAACTGATTTAGTTTGTGTTTCTGAGTGTTTTGAGTCTAGTCAAAACCTATTTTCGTCCAGAATTGTGTTTAGAGTCTAAAACTGCCCAGTTTGTGTTTTTAGGCAGTTTTAAGTGTTTTAAAGTTGTTTTAGTGTCTTAGAGTTTAGTTTTGCATTCTTTGAGTCTAGTTTAGTGTTTCAACTTTGTTTTTACGTTTTTGAGTCAGTTTCAAGTGTTTAGCAATCCCTCCTAATCCCCGGTCTAGAACGATCCCTACTTATACATATACTACAATTGTCAAAAATAGGGTTTAATTTGTGTGCTTATATATTTCGCAGCACCTACTTCAAGTAGGAATCCTTGTTTGAGTAGGAATCCATCTCCAATTAGGAATCCTTCTTCAATTAGGAATCCTTCTTAAATTAGGAATCCTTCGTCAATTAGGAAACCTTGGCTTATATATTTCGCATCAAATTTTTGGCGCCGTTGCCGGGGACTATCAACTTTGCTAATGCCTTGGATTTGTTATTTTCATTTGTTTTAATTAGATCAGATTCTGACCTTGTTTTTGTTTCTTGTTTTAGGTGCTAGTTTATGACTCGGAGTTCTCATCCGATTCGCAAACATATCTTGGATTTTGATGACGATTTTGAGCGAGAGTTGAGACGAAAGAGGAAGAATCCAGAACCTAGTGAATCAAGTGCAAGTTTAGAATCCGAATCTGAATTTGAAGAGGAGGAACCCACGGCAAGAGTGGGTGAAGTAGTTCAAGACATGGCAGCGGACAACCGAACAATCAAGAAGCTTTCCGCTTCGGGATTGGACAATGCCGCACCACTATGTATTCAATATCCCGCGGTTGCCCAAGGAAAGACCGAGGAATTCGAGTTGAAGTCAAGTTTGCTACACCACATTCCGAAGTACCATGGGTTGTCCATGGAGGATCCTAACAAGCATTTGAAAGAATTCGAGGTGGTGTGTTCAAGCATGACCCCCATCAACGTCTATGAGAGCATATTGAAGATGAAGGCCTTTCCCTTTTCTCTCTTGGAAAAGGCAAAAGATTGGTTGCATGAATTGGCTCCCGAAACTGTCACATCTTGGGAGAGCATGAAACGGGCCTTCTTGGAGAAGTTTTTCCCAACTTCTCGAGTCATCCTCCTACGAAAAAGGATAAGTGGAATTCAACAAGAAGAAGGTGAGTCTTTTCCTACGTATTATGAACGTTTTAAATCTCTTGTTGCTTCATGTCCACAACACCAGATGAAGGAGGAACTTCTCCTACAATACTTGTATAAGGGACTTCTACCAATCGAACGTCAAATGTTAGATGCCTCAGCAGGAGGAGCCTTGGTGGACAAGACCCACACGGCTGCAAAGACCTTGATTGCTAATCAAGTGTTGAACGCTCAACAATACGAAGGTGTTGGACAAATGAGCATTCCACGGCAGCACCAAGTGAATGAGGTAAGTGCTATAACCGAACTTCAAAATCAAATGGCTAACCTTACCACTCTTCTTTCTCAGGTTGTTGAAGGACCAAAAGTGCAAACCGTGGCTTCTTGTGGCATGTCCTCCATGCAAGGACATCCCACGGATAAGTGCCCACAATTGATAGAGAATGGAGGTTGGGAGACACTCAATGCCGTGGGTTTTGGGAATCAATACCAAAACCGTGGTGACCTCTTTTCCAATACTTACAATCCCGGTTGGCGTGATCATCCAAATTTCAAATGGCGAGAACCCCAACAAGTCCAACAACAAAGCGGATTTAGGCAACAACCCCCAGGTTTCTATCAAAAGCCGTTGGCACCAACACAAGCCCAAGCACAACCTGCCCAAAATAAATCAGGTTCTTCAATTGATAATGATCAGATTTTTCAATTACTAACTTCTGTGGCGCAGGGTATGCAAACTAGGGACAAGAAGGTGGATGAGTTGGAGAAGCAAGTAGGGCAGATAGCGGAATTCATGGGCCAATTCAGAGAACAAGGCAGATTGCCTAGTTCAACCGTTGTTAATCCTAAAGGAGGATTTGAAACTGCCAATGCAATCACGTTGAGAAGTGGCAAACAGGTTGGAGCTGACCCACAACCATCCAAATCAAGTCAAAAGGAGGATGACAAGTTGCTGATTGAGGAGGAAGAGCAAGTGAAACCCACGGCAAGAAAAGAGACACCATTGCTGCAGCCTCCTAAGCACCCTATGCCATCCGCCTTAACTAAGGTAGGTCGAAATTGGATTCTTTCTAATGTTATTCCATCAACTGTGCCTTTTCCTAGCAGATTCATGCAATCAAAGAAGGAAGAGGATGAAAGAGACATTCTGGAGACATTTAGGAAGGTGCATGTCAATATCCCGCTCCTTGATCCAATAAAGCAAATTCCGAAGTATGCTAAGTTGTTGAAGAAGCTGTGCACAACCAAGAAATGAATTCAAGGGAAAGAAGTGGTGCATATGAGTGAAAATGTCTCAGCCATCTTGCAACGTAAACTGCCCCCTAAGTGCAAAGATCCGGGTAGTTTTACAATTCCTTGTGTTATTGGCAATACTCGGTTTGAACATGCCATGTTAGACTTAGGTGCATCAATTAATGTCATGCCATATTCTGTTTATGCATCTATGAATCTAGGAAAGCTTAAAAAGGATCGTGTTATTATCCAATTAGCCGATCGATCTAATGCATACCCAAAAGGAGTTTTGGAAGATGTTTTGGTGCAGGTAGACCACTTTATTTTTCCTGCAGATTTCTATGTGCTTGACATGGAGGATTTAGCCCACTCTTCAACATTGCCAATCTTACTTGGACGACCTTTCATGAAAACAGCTCAAACCAAGATTGATGTGGCCAAAGGGGCAGTAACTATGGAGTTTGGTGGTGATATGATTAATTTTAATATTTCTGAATCTGTTGAGACTACTAATCGTGTTCGCTCTTGTTTTGTCATTGATAAAATAAAAAATAAAGGGCAGGAACGTTCAGTATCATTCAAGAAAGATGCATTTCGAACCACCAACGAATAGGGAATTGGATTGAAGCACAAGGATTGCACGACCACAACCCTTAAACCCCCAAATCTGGGCGAGAGCATCCCACATGCATTTGTTGATAGTGCTGCCACTTCATTGCAGTACATTGGTAAGCCACCTATTCCAATTTCGATTCCCATTTCAACTAATAGGTTGTTACCTTGTATGGTGCAAAATCCCAATCGAATCCAAAGCTGGTGGGCATGATTACATGGACTTTAGAATGCTCAACACCCCAATCAGGAAGGATTACTATCCCCTTCCATTCATAGATCCAATGCACGAGCTATTTGTGGAGCAAACCGTGGATGACATCTCCTTGGATGCCGTGGGTACCAATCTGGAATGAATGGGCGTTTCGTCTGGCTGTATGATGTTAAAGCAAGCGCTACTTGGGAGGCAACCCATGCATTCAACAACGGAAGACCTAGGGAGCACTCCAATTCCAGATTTGCGTTCCTAAACCCTTCTCTTTGTTGTTGTTTTCGTTTCTGCCTTGTTTATTGTTTAGTTGCTGTTTTGTTTGTTTGTTGTTTATTGGTGTTAGTTTATGCTTGAACCATTGAGGACAATGTTTGATTTAAGTGCAAGGGGGGGTAACCAAAGTGTTTTGATGCAAATTCGTAGGGTTTTATCACCCATTACTTCTAATGTTGTTCCTTGCTGTTTTTAAGTGTTTTTAAGCTGTTTTGGTGTGTTTTAGTGTGTTTTGATTCAAAAATCCGAAAATCCCATAAACATTTGAAAAATTGTTTTAAAAAACCCAAAAAGAGTTGTTTTTGTGTGTTTGTTTGTGTCTTAGGGTACCTTCCAACCCAATGATAAGGATTCGGTTTGTAATTGCATGACTGTTAAAGAGAGTTGTAAACATGGATGGAAGTTTGATTTACTCTTTGGTTTATGCTTGGTTGTGGTTATAACTTATGAATTCACATGCAATCATAAAAGAAAAAAAATCAGTTTTTGTAACATGCTTGAAGGAAGGAACTCAAACTAACGCTACAACCTTGCGAGACTTGAGCCTAAACGTTTATTTGGAGAGTTAATAATCTGTGCATTGTTGTTTTCTAAAGTCGTTGGATGATCTCATTATTCTTTGCTTGGTTGCTACTTAGAAGGCGTTTCATCATTTTGTTCCAAACACTAGAACTCATGCCCAATTCATTCTAAGCATGTTATTGATTTGCATAACACATATTCAAGATGAAGTTGTGTAGTGACCACCATAGCCAAATTGTTGTATCTCCCTATTTCATTGTGTTCTGTAGGTTTTAACCCCGTTGAGCCTTGTTTAGCCTATGTTCTTTGTTAACCCACATTATCCTCACCTAGCCTAGATTAGGACCATCCATACCTTTGTTCTTGAAGCATAGTAACACATGACTCAATATGAATTCCTTTTGATCATTGTTGGCAGAAAACAAGTGTGGGGGAAGTGAGTTTTGTTGTGGGTGTGCCAAAGTCTTGAATGAGGCACGGCAAAGAAAAAAAAACGAAGAAGAAAAATTCGTGGAAAATAGAAAGAAGAAAAAGAAAAAGTTGTGAAAAGAATGAAAAAGGAGTTGAAAAGATGTGAAAAAGAGTTCTCAAGTGTTGTTTGTTGAAGGAAGGGTCCAAAACATTGAATCCGGCCCTAATTGTTGCTTGAATCTTCCCTTTGTGTTTAAAAGTTGATTTCTGCATGCTAAAGGAAATTCTAAGTTCAATTTCATTATTTTGCTTGCTATTGCTTTAAGAACGTTTGTTTTTCCTATCCTTTCGTTGTTAGCCAACTCCCCAAGCCCCGTTACAACCCTTGACTTTAATCTTGAGTGTTGTGTGTTTCAATTTGTGGAGTTTGAATTTGGTTTGAGCATATGGTGTCACTGGTTCTAGCATCTAAGTAGTAGCATTCCCTTCATGAGATCATATCTAAACATGTTATTAACTCCAAAAGTTGCTTTTCTTGTTATACATATATGCGAGCGTTCGTTTTCATATTTACATCAATCTTCTCACATATAACTAGTGTAGGGTGTGTAGTTAGAAAATCTGAGTGAAGATTGAGTGCATATCTTGTAAGGAATTGAGGGAATTCTCTAAGGCATGTTACTACATTCAAAACATCGTTTTAATTGGTTATTTGTGAACTAGTAAGTAGTGACTATGATTAAGTATGTGCTTAAGCGTAAAGATGGCCAAAATCTGTGGGAATGATGATTTTTAACATGTCATGTGCATTGGAAATCCCTGAGACAATTGTTGGAAGGTTTAGGTTGTGTTATACTTGTTTTGTTTTGTTTTGTTTTGCTCGAGGACTAGCAAAAGCTAAGTGTGGGGGAATTTGATAGGGGCATATTTATGCACCTTAGTTAGCTTGTTCTTGTGCATTTATGTTGTTTTTCCTTAGTTAAAGTAGTCTTTTAAGCTAGTTTGATGTATTTTCAGGTTTTAAGGGCAAAGTATGCAAAAGGGTGCATTTTGGAGCCTTTTGGAGCACATTTGAGCTTGGAATGGATATCATATGCTTGGAGCCAAAAGGATGATCGAATTTGGAGTCCAAATGGAGTTAGGAATATGTTTCAAGGTTGAAGAAATAAATTCAAGTCATTGAAGATAAGGAATCAGCTCAGAAGATGGAGAATTATCCAAAACATTATCCAAACAACCTTATCTTATCTTATCTTATCCAATCCTTATCCTATCTTAACTAACCTTATCCTATCCTAATCCTTTTCTAACTCAATTCCTGGTACAACGAGGGTTTATTTTCTGATTGGGGACATTTAATTTAGGATTCTAGGAACCCTAATTCCTTGCTGCACCTGGCCTTCTAGAATATCTGATTTCCTTACCTTGCAAGGCTTTCTAGAAGCCTTATCCCTCCTTATCCAAACCTGCCGCACCTTAGGCCTTTTCCCATTAAAAATCTGATTGTTTTAAACCTATTTCTGGATGGATTTGGCTTTCTAGAAGTCCTAATCTGATCTACCTAGGGTTTTTGGTGCCCATATATATATTTCTACACCCTTTGCCGTAGGTACCACCCTCCATATACATCATTCACGCCATCTACACTAAACACATCCCTTGCCGCAGCCTTCATCATCACACCACCATACTTCCTGACCTTGCCGCACCATCCATTCCCCCTAAACACTACTGCACCACTCCATATCCTTTCACCCATACACCTAAGTCTCTAAACCTGTCCCGAATCCTTGTGCCGCAGCAAAGAAGAGGAGGAGAAGCCTGGGACGTGCATGCCATTCAAGTTCGAATTGCTGGAAGTTTTAGATGTTTCCTTTCCTTTGATTTCAATGTTTAAATTCAATACTCTTTGTTTTGTACGTATGAGGAACTAAACCCCCCTTGGCTAGGGGGGGATTCGAAACCATGTGTATGCTTGCTATATGATTTGATTGCTCTAGTTGTGATTCATAAATTGTGATTTCAATTTACTTATCCGTTTGAACTAAAACTGATTTGTGTATGTTGGTTAAGAGGGCCCGCTTAGTTTGCATGCATAAATTGAATGCTAGGATATAAGGGAATTCCACCTAATCGTTAGGAACTTATATTTGCAAGTAGTAAAGGTTGTTGATCACAATCGCGTTAAGTAAATTCTTGGCATAAGTTTCATGCAATTCATAGTAACGAATGCCTCGTCAATGCTTATGGTTTTCATAGAACTTAATGATTCTTGCTTGTATCTCGATTATGCAATTCATGTAGGGAACTTGTGGGGAATGCTTTGGGTTGTCGTATGCAATCATCCAATTCAATAACGTTAGGGAAATCTGAGGGTTAATTAGTGCAATTCACGGTTAATCTGGGGCGTTGAGAATCCATGGTTTATTGAAAAGCAACTAGAAATCGTTTTGTATGCAAGTGTGACATGTGTGGAGAGGAACCCCTTAGCTAGCCTTCCATCCATTCACTTCAACCAATTTCGTTTTACAATCTGTTTTGTTTTACAAAGTTTTTGTTTTGTTTTCAAATTCGTCAAAACCAATTCCCCCTTTATTTTGAAGTGTCAAATTAGTTAGAAATCAATTTAGTTTTTGCTTTTAAGTGTCTTGAGTCAAGTTATAAACTGTTTTCGTCCAAATTCTTCCTTAGTGTTCAAAACTGCCCAGAAAGTGGTTTTAAGGCCGTTTTGAGTGTTTGTTTGCAGTTTTGAGTCTTTTGGTTTGTTTTAGTGTTTTAAAGTATAGTTTTGCATTCTTTGAGTCTAGTTTAGTGCTTTAACTTTGTTTTTACGTTTTTGAGTCAGTTTTCAAGTGATTTAGCAATCCCTCCTAATCCCCGGCCTAGAACGATCCCTACTTACATACTTTGCTACAATTGATAAAAAGAGGGTTTAATTTGTGTGCTTATATATTTCGCATCAGAAATTCGGCAGAATATGTAGGAGAGAAAAGGAACGTGTTTAAAGGTCAGAAAATAGGAAAGAGAGGCCTCCCCTTGTGCACCAAGGCTAGGTACTAAAGGGGAAGGTGTTTTCATGATAGAAAATAGGAAAGAGACTCTCCCTTGCACGGCAAGGAAGAGGAAAAGTCAAGGGAGGTGCGGCAAAGGGTAGGAAGGTGCAAGGAAGGTTCAATTTGTGTCCTAAAATGCATAGGAGGTCTTCATTGTTGCTGGAACTTAGGGACATTTAGGATTAGGAAAGGTCAAACCAAAATAGGAAACCTTGGCTTAACTTTCCTACTTCAAGTAGGAATCCTTGTTTGAGTAGGAATCCATCTCCAATTAGGAATCCTTTTTCAATTAGGAATCCTTCTTAAATTAGGAATCCTTCGTCAATTAGGAATCCTTCGTTGATTAGGAATCCTAACATCTTCAATTCTTCAATTTCGTCCATTCCTTTAGCTCCAAGCATGTGCTAACCATTCCAAGCCCAAATTTGCTCCAAAAAGCACCTTCTTGCATACTTTCTCCTTAGAACCTGAAAACACACGAAAATAGCTTAAAATACTAAAATAACTAAGAGATAACAACATAAATGCACAAGAACAAGCCAACTAAGTCGCCTAAATATGCTCCTATCAGAGATCATGCAACGACTTTAGAAAACAATAAATGCACAGATGTTTAACTCTCCAAAGAACATTTTAAGCTCAAGTCTCTCAGGGTTGTAGCGTTAGTTTGAGTTCCTTCCTTCAAGCATGTTACAAAAACTGATTTTCTCCTTTTTGATTAAACATGAATTCATGAATTATAACCATAATGAAGCATAAACCAGAGAGCAATTCAAACTTCCATCCATGTTTATAACTTTCCTTAATAGTCATGCAATTAAAAACCGAATCCTCATCATTGTGTTGGAAGGTACCCTAAGACACAAATAAACACACAAAAACAACTCTTTTTGGGTTTTTCAAAACACTTTTTCAACTTTTTATGAAATTTTCGGATTATCTTTTCCAAACACACTAAAATGCTTCAAAACACACTAAAAACACTTGAAAACAGTGAAAAAAATCCCACGAAAACCCCCCACACTTAAACTAAACATTGTCCTCAATGTTTCAAACATAAACTAACAGAAAGCAAACAGCAAACAACACAACTAACTAACTTGACACACATGGCAAAGTAAATGCAATAAAGAGTAGAGTTAGGAACGCAAATCTGGGTTTGAGCTAGTTGTTCCTAGGTCTTCTTTATTCGAATGCATGGGTTGCCTCCCAAGAAGCGCTTGCTTTATGATGCGATGTAAGACAAGCACACAAATTAAACCCTCTTGTTGAAAATTGTAGTATAGATGCAAGTTGGGATCGTTCTAAACCGGGGATTAGGAGGGCTTGCTAAAACCTCTAAACTGACTCAAAAACAAAAAACAAAAACAAAGTTAAAAACGTTTGAATAGACTCAAAAGACTCAAGACAAGTTCACATGACTCAAAATAGGCTACAAACACTCAAAACTACCTAAAAACACAAACTGGGCAGTTTTGGACTCTAAACACAACTTTGGACGAATTTAGGGTTATGGCTTGACTCAAAACACTTAAAAACACAAACAAAACAGATTTTAAACACTTTGAAACAAGAAAGTAAAAGAGGGGTTTTGATTTTGACGAATTTGAAAACAAAACAAACAGATTGTAAACTAAAACAGATTTTGGACGAATTTGGATAAAATATGGATGATGGGCTAGCTAGAGGTTCTCTCTCCACACATGACATGTATGCAAATGATTCGATTTCCAATTACTCCTTCATTGAATCATGAACGACAATGCCCCAAATTAACAGTGACATCACTAGTTAACCCTCAGATTTTCCTTGTGTTATTGGATTGGATGACATCATTCGACAACCCAAAACATTCTTTAAAAGTCCCCTACATGACATCATAATAGAGATACAATCAAAGATCATTACGTTCAATGAAAATCATAAGCATTGACAAAGCACTTGTAACTATGACATCATGATACTCGTGCTAGGAATTGAACTTAACGCAATCGTGACCAGCGACCTTCAATACACATGAATATAAGTTTGTAACGATTATGTGAAACTCCCTTATACTCTAGCATCAGATTTATGCATGCCAACTAAGTATCGATCCTCAATCAACACACACAAATAAGTTATCAATTCCACAGTTAAGTCAATTACATTCACAACTCAAGAATTCATAACTGGAATTTATCAACTCAATTTGCATACATAATCATGGCTTTGAAATCACCCCTAGCCAAGAGGGGTTTAGCCACTCATGTTCACAGCAAAACGAAAGGAAAAGAAATTAAACATTGTAAACATAGAACGAATTACACCTAGAATGCTCCAACAATCAAGCTTGAACATCCAAGAGTCCTTCCTTCTTCCTCCTTGCTGCGGCACAAAGGTGGGTGAAGTGTATGGGATGTGTTTTGGGGTCAGGAATGTGTTTAGGGTGAAAGGGACTTGCAGCAAGGGTGTTGGGATGGTTTCTGGTGAGAATGAATGAATGGATGTCTTTGGTGTGGCACAAGGAAGTTTTATTTAAAGATTTAGGGTAATAAAGCTAGGGAACTAATTAGGAAACAGAAATTAAATCAAAACCTTAAGGGAAATAGGAATTAAAGTCAGAATCCTAAGGGAATTGGGCAAGTAGGTGCGGCAAGGGTGGAAAGGGTAAGGGAACGCCTTGCAAGGCAAGGCAAAAGGGTTTCCTTTCTGATTTAGGTCCAGATTTTGGGTAACTAAGGGGTTCCTTGCACGGCAAGGATGGGAAAGTCAAGGAATGGTGCGGCAAGGGATCTTTAGGTGCAAGGAAGGTTCAATTTGTGTCCTAAAATGCATAGGAGGCCTTCAATGTTGCTAGAACTTAGGGACATTTAGGATTAGGAAAGGTCAAACCAAAATAGGAAACCTTGGCTTAACTTTCCTACTTCAAGTAGGAATCCTTGTTTGAGTAGGAATCCTTGTTCAACTAGGAATCCTCTTTCTTCTAGTAATCCTTCGTTGATTAGGAATCCTAACTCCTTCAATTCTTCAATTTCGTCCATTCCTTTTGCTCCAAGCATGTGATATCCATTCCAAGCCCAATTTTGCTCCAAAAAGCTCCAAAATGCATCTTCTTGCATACTTTGCCCTTAGAACCTGAAAACACACGAAAATGGCTTAAACGACTAAAATAACTAAGAAATAACAATGTAAATGCACAAGAACAAGCCAACTAAGTCGCCTAAATATGCTCCTATCAAATTCCCCCACACTTAGCTTTTGCTAGTCCTCGAGCAAAACAAAACAAACAAAACACAACCTAAACCTTCCAACAATTACCTCAGGGATTTCCAATGAACATGACATGCTAAAAATCATCATTCCCACAGATTTAGTTCATCTTCCCACTTGAGCACATACTTAAGCACAGTCACCACTTACTAGTTCACATTTAACCAATTAAAACAATGTTTTGAATGTAGTAACATGCCTTAGAGAATTCCCTCAATTCCTTACAAGATATGCACTCAATTTTCACACACATTTTCTGACTACACACCCTACACTAGGTATATGTGAGAAGATTGATGTAAACATGAAAACGAACACTCACATATGTTTATAACAAAGAAAGCAATTTCTGGAGTTAATAAACATGTTTAGATATGATCTCATGAATGGAATGCTACTACTTAGATGCGAGAACCAGTGACACCATATGCTCATACCAATTCCAAACTCCACATATTGAAACACACAACACCCAAGATCAAAGTTAAAGGGTTGTAACGGGGCTTGGGGTGTTGGGTAAGAAAGAAAGGATATGGAAAACAAGGGTTCTTAAAGAATAGCAAGCAAAGCAATGAAATCAACACTTAGAATTCACTTTGGAATGCAGAAATCAACTTAAAACACAAAAGGGAAGATTTACACACTCTAGGGTCGAATTTTGATGTTTTGGACCCTTTCTTCAACAAACAACACTTTAGAACTCTTTTTCACATACTTTTCAACTCTTTTTCATTCTTTTCATTCTTTTCACAACCTTTTCTTTTTCTTTCTATTTTTCCACGAATTTTTCTTTTTATTTTCTCAAACCCGTGCCTTATTAAAGACTTTGGCACACACACACACACAAAATCCCTTTCCCTACACTTGTTTTCTGCAAAAGGACAATCAAAAGGAATTCATTCTAATTCATACTTCACTATCCTTTAAGAACAAGGGTATGGATGGTCCTAAACTAGGCTTGGTAAGGAGAATGTGGTTAACAAAGAATATAGGCTAAACAAGGCTCAACGGGGTTTAAACCTACAAAACAAATGACATAGGGGGTTCGGCTGTTTGGCTTTGGTGGTTCACGAAATAACTTCATCTTGATCGTGTGTTATGCAAATCAATGTCATGCTTTGAATGGAATGGGCATGAGTTCTAGTATTTGGAACTAAATGATGAAAGGCCTTCTAAGTAGCAACCAAGCAAAGAATAATGAGATCATGCAACGATTTTAGAAAACAAGAATGCACAGATTATCAACTCTCCAAAAGAACGTTTTAGGCTCAAGTCTCACAAGGTTGTAGCGTTAGTTGAGTTCCTTCCTTCAAGCATGTTACAAAATCTGATTTTTCTTTGATGATTGCATGTGAATTCATAAATTATAACCACAACCAAGCATAAACCAAAGAGTAAATCAAACTTTCATCCATGTTTATAACTCTCTTTAACAGCCATGCAATTAAAAATCAAATCCTCATCATTGTGTTGGAAGGTACCTAAGACACAAACACACAAAAACAACTCAAAAACAACTCTTTTTGGGTTTTTCAAAACAATTTTTAAAATTTTTATTTTCGGACTTTTATGCCAAAACACACTAAAACACACCAAAACAGCTTAAAAACACTTCAAAACAGCTTGAAACAACTCTTGAAGTAATGGGTGGTAAAATCCCACGAATTTGCATAAAAAACACTTTGTTACCCCCCCCACACTTAAATCAAACATTGTCCTCAATGTTTCAAGCAAAAATTCACACAAATCACAAGTAAACAAACAAACAGCAACTAAACAACTCATCATGGCAGAAACGAAACAACAACAAAGAGAAGAGTTTAGGAACGCAAATATGGAATTGGAGTGATTCCTAGGTCTTCCTTTGTTGAATGCATGGGTTGCCTCCCAAGAAGCGCTTGCTTTAACGTCTTGCAGCCGGACGAAGAACTCATTCACTCCCCATTGGAGCCCACGGCCTGGAGAGGGACTTCCTCCACAACCTGCCCCATGGCACTTTCATAGTATTGCTTCAATCGATGTCTGTTTACCTTGAATTCTTGTCCATTCCTTAAGCTTTGGACTTGAACTGCACCATATGGAAAAACATTAGTAACAACAAAAGGTCCAATCCACTTGGAACGTAACTTCCCAGGGAATAAATGTAAACGGGAATTGAAAAGCAACACTTTCTGCCCAATAGAGAATGTTTTGCCCCGAATCATCTTGTCATGAAACGCCTTTGTTTTCTCCTTGTAAATCCGAGCATTCTCATATGCTTCGTTCCTTAGCTCCTCAAGTTCATTCAATTGGAGCTTTCTATGCATTCCAGTAGCATCGAAGTCCAAATTGAATGTTTTTACAGCCCAATGCACCTTGTGCTCTAGTTCCACAGGTAGGTGGCACGGCTTGCCATAGATCAGCCGAAATGGAGACATCCCTAGGGGTGTTTTGTAGGTTGTTCGATACGCCCACAGTGCATCATCTAAACGCAAGCTCCAATCCTTCAGGGTTGCCCCAACGGTTTTCTCCAAGATTTGCTCGATTTCTCTATTCGAAACTTCGGCTTGGCCACTTGTTTGAGGATGATAAGGTGTTGAAACCTTATGCTTGACATCATATTTCTTAAACAGCGCCTCAATGGTTCGATTGCAAAAATGTGACCCTCCATCACTGATGAAGACCCGTGGCATCCCAAATCTAGAGAAAATGTTAGTTTTAATGAAATCTGCAACCACTATAGAATTGTTAGTCCGGGTAGCCTTTGCTTCTACACATTTGGAAACATAATCATCTGTAAGCAAGATATAAGTAAAACCATATGAAGAAGGAAAGGGACCCATGAAATCAATACCCCAAACATCAAAAATTTCAACATTGAAGATAGGGGTTTGCGGCATTTGATCCTTGGTGTAACAGCCCGTTCCGATGTTACGTCACTAGGGACGTGAATTTAAGAAATACCCTTGCGGGATTATTGATTTGTATGTGTGTGTGAAGTGGTCCAATTATTCACACACCCTAATTAATTGGAACCAATCACAAAATGGGTCCTTGTAGGTGATTGGTGACCCAAGTACACCTCACCCTCACTCTCTCTCACTCCACCGACACTCTCTCTTTCTCTTACTCTCGGTTTCACTCTCTCTCTCCCTCATACCGTACGGACGCACCCAAGAACACTCTAAACCCCACGGATCGAAGCTACAAATGAGTCCACTGTGCTCGTAAGGACTCCACGATCACAACCATACCCATTACAGGTAAGAACTCTTCCATTTTCACGTGAAACCATTGAATCCCGAATGAGCTACTGTTCATGCAATTTTTGATACGTGATTTTTAGGAGATTTGAAGCTTCTAGGAAGCTTAGTGAGGTCCTAAGGAGGCTCAGAGTGTTTCGTTTGAAGGATTCGGACGTCGGGATCGTGAGAACAGAGTTTGGCCGGATTTTCTTGGATTTTGCCGGTGAGATTTCGTGACTTTTAGAGCTTTAAATTGGTATAATCGTGTTCTATAAGTTGAGATCTTCATTTTGGTGTAAATTGCATGAAAAATGGTGTAGAAATGACTGAGAAATCGAAGTTTGAAAATTTCCCGGTTTTCCGGCACCGGCGACGGTCGCCGGAGTCGCGAGGTTGAAGACGACGGAATATTCCGTCAAGTCTGACGGAATATTCCAACGTCGTCAGTTAGTTTTAACGGTAACCGTTGGAAGTTGACGGAATATTCCCAGAATATTCCTGACGGCGTTAACTGACGCCGTCAGTGTGCAGTGCACGTGGCGGCGCGTCTGGCCGTGCCGTCGCCGGCGCGTGGCGGGGCGTGGGTGGTCGGAAAATTTTTCTAAAAATATGGGGATGTTCCTTAGATTGTGTAGGTCACGGTGGTATATTCATATACCCAATTTGAGCAATGTATGAGAAGTTATTCCAAAGGTTTCGTTTATGTGCGTAAATTAACGTTAATTCAGTTACTTCTCATATAGGCGAGACCTATCCTGAGGACGAGCGTAGCCAGGCTAGGCACGGAGGTTACGACCCGTCTACATACCAGTGAGTGGGCAGTTTTGTTTTCCGTATATACCTATATAAATGAATTTTGCCCAGAAAAATCAGTTTAAATGAAATGTGTTATGAATGTGATATGAAATGCCATGCAAGGTATCTATATGTTTAATTATGCATTATTGATTGTTTATATTACTGTCGGTGCTGAGGACGCACAGGTAAGTGGCAGGTAAGTTTATATGCTAGTTGTTGTGAACGAATGTTGAAATGTAATGTGATGTGATGTGATATGATTAGAGCTCATAGACCTGCACACTGATATTAGTGCTCACGCCCAGAGAGGGGCTCAGTCTTTCACGTGTTGTTCACCTCCCGCACCGCATGCTCGCCTTGGATCCAAGTTAGGTGCTCAGTCCTGTCGAATAGGCCACTATAGGTGGGTTCGACTCGTAGGTGACCCGCGATTTATCGCTCAGTCTTCACGTGATTGTAGCACTAGAGCATATTAGTTTATTATCAGTGATGTTGTGCAGACCACTAGAGGTGGTATTGATATGTGTGCAGGATATATATATTTGATTTGATATGATGATTATGAGATATATGAGTTGTTGAGTACGATATGAGCTATGTACAGCCGAGGGCTGAGATGAGATATGAATATTCAATCACATTCACATAGATGCTTTGGCATTCATTTGATACTTTGGCATGACATATGCATACTTTCATACATACTTGTTTTGCAGCGGATTTTGAGAAAGATATATATGAGTATATACTTTATTTCTGGGAAATTATACAGGTTTTACGGCGAGGGGCTAGTACTTTTGAAAGGAAAGGTTTTGAAAAGAATTGTTTTACTGACCCACTCAGTTTTATGTTTTTCGCCCCTCCAGGTATTAGGTAGCGTTCGTTGGTGGCATACGAGGAGCTTAACGGACGTTCTGACAGAATCCCATCTATGTAGGACCACCTTCGGGTGTTATTTCTATTCAGTTCTTTGCTTGACTGCACGTAGACCTTATGCTCTGTAATATTGAATCTCACACTCCTTGTACACTAGTTTGGCTAGTGTTTCGGTTTTAATTGGTTCGTATTTTGAATTGATCCTGCTTCCGCACAGTGCACATGGCTTACGTCACGCTCACGTGACGGCCAGCACGCCCTACCTACGGGTTCGGGTGTGTCACTTGGCACCCATGCTACCTGTTCTTTGACATCTATCACATGTTAAACAAAACATTCGAGCATCTTTGAACAACGTAGGCCAATAAAAACCACTTTCTAGCACCTTAAGGGCTGTTCTTTGGGTACCAAAATGTCCCCCAAATGCATAAGAATGGCAAAAGGTCAGAATGGACTTAAACTCAGAATTGTGCACACACCGTCGAACAATCTGATCTGGACAATACTTCCACAAATATGGATCATCCCACACATAAAATCGTGCATCATTCTTGAGTTTGTCATGTTGGGGTTTAGTGAAAGTGGTGGGAAAACGTTTAGTTACCAAGTAATTCACCAAATCTACGTACCATGGTTCACTTACCTTGATGGATAACAATTGCTCATCCGGAAATGTCTCTGAAATAGGGAGAGAGTCCTCTTCATGCACCATACGGCTTAGGTGGTCAGCCACCACGTTTTCACTCCCTTTCTTGTCTCGAATCTCAATGTCGAACTCTTGAAGAAGCAACATCCATCGAATTAGCCGTGGTTTGGCCTTCTTTTTGGTGAGAAGATACTTCAAGACTGCATGATCAGAATATACAATCACTTTAGTGCCAATTAAGTATGAACGAAATTTATCTAAAGCAAAGACAACGGCAAGAAGTTCTTTTTCCGTTGTAGAATAGTTTAATTGGGCATCATTCAACGTCCGGGAGGCATAGTAGATGACATGCGGCCTCTTGTCCTTCCTTTGTCCTAAAACAGCCCCTAAAGCATAATCGGATGCGTCACACATGAGTTCGAAAGTGAGGCTCCAATCAGGTGGAACAATGATTGGGGCCGGGGTCAGCAACTCCTTGAGTTGTGTAAAGGATGCCGTGCACTCCTCATTGAAGTCAAATGCCACATCTTTTTGAAGGAGTCGGCAGAGAGGTTGAGAGACTTTTGAGAAATCCTTGATGAATCGTCGATAGAAACCTGCATGGCCAAGGAAAGAACGAACCTCTCTAACCGAAGTAGGAGAGGGTAAGTGACGTACAAGATCTATCTTTGACTTATCAACCTCAATACCATTTTCAGAGATGATATGACCTAAAACAATGCCTTGTTTAACCATGAAATGACACTTTTCCCAATTGAGAACAAGGTTAGTTTCAATGCATCGTTTTAAGATCAAACTGAGATTATGTAAACATCCATCAAATGAATCACCAAAAACGCTGAAATCATCCATGAGAACTTCAATAATTTTCTCAACATAATCAGAAATTATGCGCGTCATGCATCTTTGAAATGTGGCAGGTGCATTGCATAAACCAAATGGCATGCGACGATAAGCAAATGTACCAAATGGGCATGTGAAAGTGGTTTTTTCTTGGTCCTCAGGTGCTATGACAATTTGATTGTAACCAGAATAACCCTCAAGAAAACAATAGAATGCATAACCTGCTAACCTTTCAAGCATTTGATCAATGAATGGCAAAGGGAAGTGATCCTTCCTTGTAGTGGCGTTGAGCTTCCTATAATCGATACAAACCCTCCAACCTGCTTGGGTTCGAGTAGGCACAAGCTCATTCTCTTCATTCTTCACAACTATCACTCCGGACTTCTTAGGGACCACTTGGACTGGAGAGACCCAACGGCTATCAGAAATTGGGTAGATCACTCCACAATCTAAGAGCTTGATGATTTCCTTCTTCACAACGTCCATCATGGGTGGATTGAGTGGTTGGGCTAATTCCCTTTATATCTGCAAATGTCCACCCAATGGCAGTTTTGTATTCCCGAAGCACTCTCACCAACTTGTCCTCCTCTTGTGCCGTGAGTGAAGAAGAGATGATGATGGGCAGCGTCTCTTGTTCTCCCAGAAACACATACTTCAAATGGCTAGGCAATGGTTTAAGCTCTAGGGAAGGTGGCTGGATTATGGAAGGAAGCAACTTGTTAGTCGAAATGGGAATTGAAATTTGGTTAGGAGACTTACCAATATGTTCTAGATTTCACTCGAGGGCAGCAACCATTTCCACCAATTCCTCCTGAATAGGCACGGCAAGGTTGTCCTTGTTGTTGCCGTGGGTTTGCCTAAGTGCTAACCCTTCGTTTTTGAGTCCAATGCCTTGTGTGAGGGTCTTTTCAAGTGCATCCTCACTCAAATTTTCAAAGAATTCCTGCGCACAAGAGTCAATTATATCAATAGAGAAACAAGAGTGATTATCATGAGGATATCTCATAGCATCATAAATATTGAAATCAATCACTTCCCCATCAAATTCCATGGTTAATGTTCCTTTGAATACGTCTATCTTTGTTCAGGCAGTCTTCATGAATGGTCGGCCAAGTAAGAGTGGTAATGGAGGGGAATGGTCCGAATCTTCCATTCAAGCACGTAGAAGTCCGCCGGAAAGACTAGGTGATTCACCTGCACTAAAACATCCTGCAAAACACCTTTTGGATATGCGTTAGATCTATCGGCCAATTGAATGATCACTCCATCATTTTTCAATTCTCCCAAGTTCATAGATGCATAAATTGAATATGGCATGACATTTATGGATGCACCTAAGTCTAACATGGCAGATTCAAAATGAGTATTGCTTATAACACAAGGTGATAGGAGCATATTTATGCGACTTAGTTAGTGTGTTTTCTTGCATTTACTTAGTTATTTGTTGCTTATTATAGTGTCTTAAGTCATTTTCGTGTGTTTGTAGGTCCTAGAAGCAAAGTATGCAAAAGGATGCAATTTGGAGCATTTTAGAGCAGTTTTGGGCCAAGAATGGATATCACAAGATTGAAGCAAGATGGATGGACGAATTTGAAGTTCAAGAGAGGCTAGGAATGTGCAAAAGAGTTGAAGAAATAAATCCAAGTCAAAGAAGATAAGGAATCAGCTACAAAGAAGAAGAATTATCCAAAACATTATCCAAACTACCTTATCTTATCCTTATCTTATCCAAACCTTATCTTATCTTATCTTACCATGCCTTATCCTATCCTATCCTAATCCTTTCCTAACTTAATTCCTGCTGCAAAAGGGATTCAATTTCAGTTTAGGAGACCTTAAAACCTGATTTCTAGGAACCTTATCCCTTCCTATAAAGGTGCCGCACCTATCCCTTTCTAGAAACCCCAAAATCAACCAAATAACACTCTTTCTAGAAGTCCCTAAAAAAGTGGCGCCCCAAGCCTTCTAGATGCATGATCCAGCCGCACCTTTATCCTAATTCCCTTTTGGTTTTTGGCCTTCTAGATGTCCTATTTCCTACTAGGATTACATAAACCCTTTCCCATTAGGACTGTGTTTTATTTTCCTACACAAACTACATTTTGTAATCCTTTTCCTACACCATCTAATTGTGCCGCACCCTCCCTCTATATATTCACATATTTGCTGCACCATCTCTCATTCACACATCTCTGCACTACCATTCAGCCATACCCTCATTGTGCCGCAACTTGCAAGCAAGGAAGGAAGGAATCTGGAGCGTTTTCTAGGTGTTTTCTATCCTTTGTTTTCAATGTTTAATTTTATTTATATTTGTTTGATTGCGAACATGAGGAACTAAATTCTTTATAGTTAGAGGCAAATTCAAAGCCATGGACATATGTTTTATATGAATTGATTTCCTCCAGTTATGATTTCATGAATTGTGAATGTGGTTTGCTTAACTGTTTTATTAAGAACTTGTTCTTGTGTGTTGATTAAGGATGCATACTTAGTTTGCATGCATGAATTTGATGCTAAAATATAAGGGAATTTCACCTAATCGTTATGAACTTATATTTACAAGTAGTGGAGGTTGCTAGTCACGATCGCATTAAGTGAATTCCTGGCAGGAGTGTCATGCTTTTCATAGTCACGAATGCCTTGTCAATGCTTATGATTTTCACAAAGCTTAATGATCTTTGTTTTGTGTCTCTATCATGCTTTTCATAGTTAGGGAGCTTAATAAAGAATGATTTGGGTTGTCGTATGATTTTCTTCCAATTCAATGAGTCTAGGGAAATCTGATGAATAATTAGTTCTACACAATTAATTTGGGGCATTGTCATTCATGGTTTGTCGAAAGAATAACTGGAAATCAATTTATATGCATATGTTCATGTGTGGAGAAGGGCCCTCTAACTAGCCTCTCACCCGTTTTAAATCACCAAACTCGTTTTTCTATAAAGTATTTTATGCAAAGTTTCTGTTTTAAGTTTTAAATTTGTCAAAAACAATCCCCCTTTCATTTAATCTTGTTTTTAGAGTCAAAACTTGTTTTCTATTAGTTGTTTGAGTCTTTTAAGTTCTATTTTCGTCAAAACCAATTGATAGGTTTAGATTTGAGTCTTTTTGATTGTTTCTTGCTGTTTTTAGTGTTTTAAGTTAGTTTAGAGTCTATAGAGTCTAGTTTAGTGTTTTTGAGTCTTATTTGTGTTGATTAGCATCCCTAGTTAATCCCCGGTCTAGAACGATCCCTACTTACATCATTGCTACAATTGTCATCAATAGGGTTTAATTTGTGTGTCAAGTTAATTTTCACATCACAAGGAATTGTAAAACTGCCCGGATCTTTGCATTTAGGAGGTAATTTTCGTTGCAAAACGGCTGAGACATTCTCACTTACTCTTACCACCTCCTTGTTTGAAGCCCTCTTCCTTGTAGTGCACAACTCCTTCAGAAACTTAGCATACTTGGGAACTTGTTTAATTGCATCTAGAAGTGGAATGTTGACTTGCACCTTCCTAAATGTGTCCAAAATGTCCTTTTCGCTTTCCTCCTTCTTTGTTTGCATGAATCTGCGAGGAAAGGGTGCATAGGATGGAATGAGGTTAGAATTAACACAATTTGAACCCAACTTACCAGTGGTGGCCGATTTAGGGCTGCTAGGAGTGCACAGCAAGGTTGTCTTCTTCCTTATCGTGGGTGTGTGTTGGGTTTCCTCTTCGTGTTGCAGCTTCTCGTCTTCCGTTTGGGCAGATTTTGATGCTTGGGTGTCCAATCCAACTTGTTTTCCATTGCGCAAACTCATAGCTTTGGCAGATTCGAATCCTCCCTTTGGGTTGACAATGGTTGAACTAGGCAACTTCCCTTGCTCTCGAAATTGGCCCACAAACTCTGCAATCTGCCCAATTTGCTTCTCCAATTGATCCACCCTTTTGTCTTGGTTTTGCATTGCTTTAGTTTGTTGTTCTTGCCCCTGAGCAAATTGGTGAGTAGTTTAAGAAGTGTGTCATTATCCAACGAAGTACCTGAAGTGTTTTAGGCAGATTGTTGTGGTGCTTGTGTGGGTACGAATGGCTTAATGTAAAAGCCTAGGGGGTTGCTGCCTAAAGCCTCCTTGTTGTTGAGGTTGTTGGGGCTCCCTCCATTTGAAATTCGAATGATCTCTCCAGCCTGGATTGTATGTATTAGAGTATGGATCGTTTCGCTGCTGATTTTGGCCTCCAAAACCCACGGCATTGGCAGATTCCCATCCACCATTCTCAATCAATTAAGGACACTTTTCAGATTGGTGGCCTTGAATGGAGCACATGCCACACACATTGGAAGACATTCCTTGCGTTTTACATCCTTCCATAAACTGCGAAAACATAGAAGTAAGGTTAGTGATTTGAGATTGCAAATCAGGAACGGCACTTACCTCATGTATTTGCTGCCGTGGGGTGCTTCTTTGTCCAACACCTTCATATTGTTGAGCGTTCAACGCTCGGTTAGCAATCAAGGTCTTGGCAGCCGTGGGTGTCTTGTCCACCAAAGCTCCTCCCGCTGAGGCATCTAGCATTTGACGCTCAATGGATAGCAGCCCTTCGTAGAAATATTGAAGAAGAAACTCCTCCTTCATTTGATGCTGTGGACAAGAAGCAACAAGAGTTTTAAAACGTTCATAATAAGTAGAGAACGATTCACCTTCATTTTGCTGAATGCCACTAATCCTTTTGCGTAGAAGAATGAGTCGAGAAGTTGGGAAAAACTTCTCCAAGAATGCCCGTTTCATACTCTCC
This sequence comes from Heteromeles arbutifolia, assembly GCA_024362995.1. Taxonomy (NCBI): domain Eukaryota; kingdom Viridiplantae; phylum Streptophyta; class Magnoliopsida; order Rosales; family Rosaceae; genus Heteromeles; species Heteromeles arbutifolia. The sequence goes on from JANCRC010000022.1 coordinate 2,931,780, forward strand.
CAAGATGTGACAGTTCCGGGGGCTAGTTCATACAACCAATCTTTAGCCTTTTCCAAGAGAGAAAAAGGAAAAGCTTTCATCTTCAATATGCTTTCATCGACGTTGACAGGGGTCATGCTTGAACACACCACTTCGAACTCTTTCAAGTGCTTGTTTGGATCCTCCATGGACAACCCATGGTACTTTGGAATGTGCTGCATTAAACTTGACTTCAACTCGAACTCCTCAATCTTGCCTTCAGCAGCCGTGGGGTATTGGATGCATAGGGGTGTGGCATTGTCCAATCCCGAAGCAGAGAGCTCCTTGATTGTTCGATTATCTGCTGCCATGGCTGGTAATTCTTCCACAACCTGTGCCGTGGGGTCTTCTTGCTCTTCTAGCACTGGTTCTTCAAGCTCAGGTTCAGGGCTAGATGGATTAGATGCTTGTTGAGTTCTTTTCCTTCTCAAAGTCCTCTCAAAATCGTCGTCAAAGTCCAAAATATTCTTACGAACAGTTTGAGAACTCCGAGTCATAAACTAGTACCTGAAACAAAGAAAACAAACGAAATCAGAAACTAAACAAAAATAAACGAAAAAGAAACAAAGGATTAGCAAAGTTGCTAATCCCCGGCAACGGCGCCAAAAATTTGATGCGATGTAAGACAAGCACACAAATTAAACCCTCTTGTTGAAAATTGTAGTATAGATGAAAGTAGGGATCGTTCTAAACCGGGGATTAGGAGGGCTTGCTAAAACCTCTAAACTGACTCAAAAACAAAAAAAAAACAAAGTTAAAAATGTTTGAATAGACTCAAAAGACTCAAGTCAAGTTCACAAGACTCAAAATAGGCTAAAAACACTCAAAACTGCCTAAAAACACAAATTGGGCAGTTTTGGACTCTAAACACAACTTTGGACGAATTGAGGGTTATGGCTTGACTCAAAACACTTTAAAACACAAACAAAACAGATTTAAAACACTTTGAAACAAGAAAGTAAAAGAGGGGTTTTGATTTTGACGAATTTGAAAACAAAACAAACAGATTGTAAACTAAAACAGATTTTGGACGAATTTGGATAAAATATGGATGATGGGCTAGCTAGAGGTTCTCTCTCCACACATGACATGTATGCAAACGACTCGATTTCCAGCTACTCCTTCATTGAATCATGAACGACAATGCCCCAAATTAACCGTGACATCACTAGTTAACCCTCTGATTTTCCTTGTGTTATTGGATTGGATGACATCATTCGACAACCCAAAACATTCTTTAAAAGTCCCCTACATGACATCATAATAGAGACACAATCAAAGATCATTACGTTCAATGAAAATCATAAGCATTGACAAAGCACTTGTAACTATGACATCATGATACTCGTGCTAGGAATTGAACATAACGCAATCGTGACCAGCGACCTTCACTACACATGAATATAAGTTTGTAACGATTATGTGAAACTCCCTTATACTCTAGCATCAGATTTATGCATGCCAACTAAGCATCGATCTTTAATCAACACACACAATTAAGTTATCAATTCCACAATTAAGCCAATTACATTCACAACTCAAGAATTCATAACTGGAATTTATCAACTCAATTTGCATACATAATCATGGCTTTGAAATCACCACTCATGTTCACAGCAAAACGAAAGGAAAAGAAATTAAATGTTGTAAACATAGAACGAATTACACCTAGAATGCTCCAACAATCAAGCTTGAACATCCAAGAGTCCTTCCTTCTTCCTCCTTGCTGCGGCATGATGTGAAATTAAATTGCACTCAAACTTAAACCCTATCAATGTAGTATGTGTAAGTAGGGATCGTTCTAGCCGGGGATTAGAAGGGATGCTAATCTACACTAATTAAACTTTAAAACACTAAACTAGACTTACAAGACTCAAAACAAACTTAAAAGACTCAAAACAGCTTAAAACAACCAAATAGACTCAAAACATACACTAGGGAGTTATTTGGACGAATTCTAACTTTAACTTGACTCAAAATGCTAAAAGACACAAAATTAAACAGATTCTAACTAAGTTGACACAAGAAAATAAAGGGGATTGGGTTTTTGACGAATTTAAAGTAAAAACAAACTGATTAAGACACTAAACAAAGGTTGGTACGAATTTGGGTGAATTAAAGGTTGAATGGCTAGCTAGAGGATCCTTCTCCACACATGACATATATGAAACACAAATCGATTTCTAGTTATTCTTTCTATAAACCATGAATGACAATGCCCCAAATTAACCGTGACTGCACGCATTAACCTTCAGATTTTCCTAAGTTCATTGAATTTGGACGTAGCGCCGCAAACAAAATTATTCTTATCAAGTTCCCTATATGACTGCATACTAGAGATACATATCAAAGATCATTAAGCTTTGTGAAAATCATAAGCATTGACATGACATTCGTGACTATGACAGCATGACACTCCTGCCAAGAATTTACTTAACACGATCGTGACTAGCAACCTCCACTACTTGTAAATATAAGTTTGTAACTATTAGGTGAAACTCCCTTATATTTTAGCATCAAATCCTAGCATGCAAACTAAGTAGGCCTCCTTAATCAACATACAAGAATAAGTTTTAATCAAACAGTTAAGCAAATTGCATTCACGATTTATGAAATCACAACTGGATGAAATCAATTCATATCACATATATGCTCATAGTTTCGAATTCCCCCTAGCTATAAAGAAATTAGTTCCTCATGTTCGCAAATAAACAGAGACAATTAAATTTAAACATTAAAAACAAAGGATAGAATACACCTAGAAAACGCTCCAGATTTCTTCCTTCCTTCCTTTGCAAAGCTGCGGCACAAGAGTGTGTGGTGAATGGTGGTGGATGGATGTAGGTGACTTATGGTAGAGGGTGGTGGTCTGAATGTAGCAGCAGATGTGTGTATTTATAGGCCTAGGGATTACTTGGCCTAGGTTGTCAGGGAAAAGGATTTAGGACTCCAATCCAACAAGGAAAAGGCCATCTAGAAAGGTTGGGGCGTCAGATTTTTAGGGCTTCTAGAAAGGAGTGTTGTGGCATGTTTCTAGAACAAAAAGGCCTCCTAAAAACAGGTTTTAGGCATCCTAATATGAAAAGGAGTCCCCTTTGTACCTGGAATTAAGGTAGGATAAGATTAGGATAGGATAAGATAAGGTAAGGTAAGATAAGGTTAGTTTGGATAAGATAAGGTTGGATAAGGTTAAGATAAGGTTGTTTGGATAATGTTTTGGATAATTCTCCTTCTTTTGAGCTGATTCCTTATCTTCAATGATTTGAATTTATTTCTCCACTCTTTTGCACATTCCTAGCCTCTCTTGAACTTCAATTTCGTCCATCCATCTTGCTCCATACTTGTGCTATCCATTCCAAGCCCAAAACTGCTCTAAAATGCTCCAAATTGCATCTTTTTGCCAACTTTGTCATTTGAACCTGAAAACACACGAAAATAGCTTAAATCACTATAATAAGTAGAAACTAACTAAGAAAATGCAAGGAAACACACTAACTAAGTCGCATAAATATGCTCCTATCAAATTCCCCCACACTTAGCTTTTGCTAGTCCTCGAGCAAAACAAACAAACAAACATAACCTAAACCCTCCAACATTACCTCAGGGATTTCCAATGGTACATAACCTGTTAAAAATCATTACTTACATAGGTTTCAATTATTCCTACCCTCGAACTTATACTTAATCGCAGTAGCCACTCACTAGCTCGCATCTAATCAATTAAAACAACTTTTTGAATGTAGTAACATGCCTTAGAGAATCCCTCAATTCCTTACTAGATATGCACTCTATTTTCACACAGATTTTCTGACTACACTCCCTACACTAGGTATATGTGAGAAGATTGATGTAAACATGAAAACTAATACTCACATATGTATTAACAAAGAAGGCACTTTCTGGAGTTATTAAGCATGTATAGATATATGATCTCATGAATGGAATGCCACTACTTAGACGCGAGAACCAGGGATACCATATGCTCATACCAATCTCAAACTCCACATATTGAAACACATAACAATCAAGATAGAAGTCAAAAGGTTGTAACGGGGCTAAGGTATTGGCTAACAAAGAAAGGTAAAGAAAACAAACGTTCTTAAAGCAATAGCAAGCAAAGTAATGAATACGACACTTAGAACTCCCTTTTTGATACATAAAGGGAAGATCACATAACTTTTTCTTCTTCTTCTTCTTTTTCCACGAATTTTGTTTCTTTTTCTTTTGTTTTTTTTTTTCTTTTTCTACCCGTGCCTCACTTGTTTTTCTTGGCACACATGAACGTACAACTTCCCCCACACTTGTTTGCTGCCAAATAACGAACAAAGGGAATTCATTCTTAGGTCATGCTTCACTACGCCTTAAGAACAAGGGTAAGGATGGTCCTAATCTAGGCTAGGTAAGGATAATGTGGTTAAACAAAGAAAATGGCTAAACAAGGCTCAAAAGGGGTTAATCCTACAATACATATGCAAAGGGTTAAGGCTTTTTGGCTCTGGTTTTAACTAAACAACTTCATCTTGTTATTTGTTATGCACTCAATTTTATGTTTTGAATGAAACGGGCATGAGTTCTAGTACTATAGTGATGAAAAACGCATTCTAAGTAGCAACCAAGCAAAGAAATAATGAGATCATGCAACGACTTTAGAAAACAAGAATGTCAAGACTAATAACTCTCCAAACAAAGTTTAGGCTCAAGTCTCTCAAGGATGTAGCGTTAGTTTGAGTTACTTCCTTCAAGCATGTTACAAAAACTGATTTTATCCTTTTTGTGATTACATGTGAATTCATGAATGTCAACTATAACCAAGCATAAACCAAAGAGCATATCAAACTTCAATCCATGTTTGTAACTTTCTTTAACAGTCATGCAATTAAAAACCAAATCCTCATCATTGTGTTGGAAGGTACCCTAAGACACAAACAAACAAAAACGACTCTTTTTGGTACATTTCAAAGCTTTTTCGATTTTTTTTTTTTTTTTTTTTTTTTTCAAAATTTTCTTATTTTCTGTTCAAGACACATTTAAATACTTCAAAACACACTAAAAACATTTAAAACAGTGAAAAACAACTTTAGAAGTGATAGGTGATAAAAACCCACGAATTTTTCATGAAAACACTTTGTTTACCCCCCCACACTTAAACCAAACATTGTCCTCAATGTTTCAAACATAGACTCACACACATGCAAGCAAACAACACAACTAACAAACATAACAAAGATGGCAAAGTAAAAGCAATAAAGAGTAGGGTTTAGAAACGCAAATCTGGTTGTAGGACCAGAGAGTTCCTAGGTCTTCTTTATTTGCATGGGTTGCCTCCCAAGAAGCGCTTGCTTTAACGTCTTCCAGCCGGACGAATCCTTCAATTATGCTTCATTGGAGGCCACGGCATAGAATTGATTTTTGAATGGAAGGTGATACTTGAAATGATTCGGCAATGGTTTAAATTCTAGTGTGGGTGCCTGAATCATTAACATTATGTTAGTATAAAACAGAATTGAAATTCGGGGAGGTGGCTTACCTGTGTGCTCCGACATGAACTCAAGGACAAACACCACATCTTTGAACATTTCAGGAATGTTGGACTTGGCCAGATTTAATGTAATGGTTGTGACTTGTCCTGTGTCATAAAATGCGACTTCTTTAGGGTTGGTTGTCTCAAGTATATCCTCTTTGAAGCATTCTACATATTCTCCAGCCACTTCTTTCTCTTGAATCATTCTTCTTAAGGTACAATTCTCTTCAAAAATTTCAACACATTCTGGAACTGGATTTGGTGTATCAAGAATTGGGATATCACTTTGTACCTTTGGGAAGGCTTCCACGATGTCCTTTACACTTTCTTGATTGGATGGCCTAGAAACACTAGGGGTCTGCGGCAAGGGTATATTTGGAGGAATAACATTAGATTGAACTGAATTTGAACCCAACTTACCTTGATTGGTTGGCTTAGAAGCACTAGGGGTCTGCGGCAAAGGATAAGAGATGATTGGGTGTTGCGACAAGGCTTCTTCTAAGCTTGTCTTGGCTGAATCTTCCTCCTCTTTGAACAGCAACTCTTTGTTCACTTCTAGGGTATGTTTGGACGTTTCTGGTTCAGCATCAACCTCCATACCACTTTCTAAAGTGATAGCTTCAGTGATTGCAACATCTTCCATCGAATTGACAATAGTTGAGTTGAAGAGTTTGCTTTCTTCTTGTATTTGTGCCGTGAACTCTACTATCTCTCCAAGTTGATTGTTCAATTCACCCATTGTCTTGGTATGGTCTTGCATATCCTGCACTATAGTAGTTAATAATTGAACAATTTGGTCATTATCCATGGACGAATCTGAACTTGGTTGGGCTGAATATGGTTGAGGCTGTGGTGGTTCATATGGCTTTTGATAGATCTCCTCAGATGGCTACCAATACCCTTCTTGTTGTGAGCCCTGCTTCAAAAAGGGTTAGTATGTCACGAATTTCATCATAACTCATAGGCAAACTTGAATTCGATTGGAATTGTTGTGGGGAAGGTTGTGGTGGCTGCATAGGCGTTGTATAGAACTCCTCATATGGCTGCCAATATTATCCTTGTTGAACCTCCTTAACTTGATTTTGTGAACCCTGCGCCAAAGAATTTAATTCATCAAGAATTTGATCATAATCTATTGACGAACCTGAGTTGGGTTAGGCATATTGTATATGAGGTTGTGGTGGCTGCACAGATCTTGAATAGAACTCCTCATCTTGATGCCAATATCCACCTTGTTGAATTTGTTGAGGTTCCTCCCACATATAATCTGAATAATCTCTCCAATCCGAATTGTAAGCGTTGGAAAACATGTTGTCCCTTGATTAGTTATGGCTTTGATAACCCCAAGCACCTCCGTTCCCAGTGAATTGAGGACGTTGATGAGTTTGACATCCTTGCCCATAGGGCACCCCAAATGTAGGGGCAGTGTGCATTGTGGTTCTTTCGGCAATCTGGGACAGTTGAGAAGTAAGATTCACCAATTGAGCTTGAATGTTGGCAATTGCCATGTCTAGTACCTGAAACAAAGAAAACGAAACAAAACAAAATCAAAAACTTAAATGTAAAGACAAAAACACAAACAGATACGGGTGATTAGCAAATTTGCTAATCCCCGGCAACGGCGCCAAAAATTTGATGTGAAATTAAATTGCACTCAAACTTAAACCCTATCAATGTAGTATGTGTAAGTAGGGATTGTTCTGCTAATCTACACTAATTAAACTTTAAAACACTAAACTAGACTTACAAGACTCAAAACAAACTTAAAAGACTCAAAACAGCTTAAAACAACCAAATAGACTCAAAACAGACACTAGGGAGTTATTTGGACGAATTCTAACTTTAACTTGACTCAAAATGCTAAAAGACACAAAATTAAACAGATTCTAACTAAGTTGACACAAGAAAATAAAGGGGATTGGGTTTTTGACGAATTTAAAGTAAAAACAAACTGATTAAGACACTAAACAAAGGTTGGTACGAATTTGGGTGAATTAAAGGTTGAATGGCTAGCTAGAGGATCCTTCTCCACACATGACATATATGCAACACAAATCGATTTCTAGTTATTCTTTCTATAAACCATGAATGACAATGCCCCAAATTAACCGTGACTGTACGCATTAACCTTCAGATTTTCCTAAGTTCATTGAATTTGGACGTAGCGCCGCAAACCAAATTATTCTTATCAAGTTCCCTATATGACTGTATACTAGAGATGCATATCAAAGATCATTAAGCTTTGTGAAAATCATAAGCATTGACATGACATTCGTGGCTATGACTGTATGACACTCCTGCCAAGAATTTACTTAACGCGATCGTGACTAGCAACCTCCACTACTTGTAAATATAAGTTTGTAACTATTAGGTGAAACTCCCTTATATTTTAGCATCAAATCCTAGCATGCAAACTAAGTAGGCCTCCTTAATCAACATACAAGAATAAGTTTTAATCAAACAGTTAAGCAAATTGCATTCACGATTTATGAAATCACAACTGGATGAAATCAATTCATATCACATATATGCTCATAGTTTCGAATTCCCCCTAGCTATAAAGAAATTAGTTCCTCATGTTCGCAAATAAACAGAGACAATTAAATTTAAACATTAAAAACAAAGGATAGAATACACCTAGAAAACGCTCCAGATTTCTTCCTTCCTTCCTTTGCAAAGCTGCGGCACAAGAGTGTGTGGTGAATGGTGGTGGATGGATGTAGGTGACTTATGGTAGAGGGTGGTGGTCTGAATGTAGCAGCAGATGTGTGTATTTATAGGCCTAGGGATTACTTGGCCTAGGTTGTCAGGGAAAAGGATTTAGGACTCCAATCCAACAAGGAAAAGGCCATCTAGAAAGGTTGGGGCGTCAGATTTTTAGGGCTTCTAGAAAGGAGTGTTGTGGCATGTTTCTAGAACAAAAAGGCCTCCTAAAAACAGGTTTTAGGCATCCTAATATGAAAAGGAGTCCCCTTTGTACCTGGAATTAAGGTAGGATAAGATTAGGATAGGATAAGATAAGGTAAGGTAAGATAAGGTTAGTTTGGATAAGATAAGGTTGTTTGGATAATGTTTTGGATAATTCTCCTTCTTTTGAGCTGATTCCTTATCTTCAATGATTTGAATTTATTTCTCCACTCTTTTGCACATTCCTAGCCTCTCTTGAACTTCAATTTCGTCCATCCATCTTGCTCCATACTTGTGCTATCCATTCCAAGCCCAAAACTGCTCTAAAATGCTCCAAATTGCATCTTTTTGCCAACTTTGTCATTTGAACCTGAAAACACACGAAAATAGCTTAAATCACTATAATAAGTAGAAACTAACTAAGAAAATGCAAGGAAACACACTAACTAAGTCGCATAAATATGCTCCTATCACGGCACAAAGGTGGGTGAAGTGTATGGGATGTGTTTTGGGGTCAGGAATGTGTTTAGGGTGAAAGGGACTTGCGGCAAAGGTGTTGGGATGGTTTCTGGCGAGAATGAATGAATGGGTGAGTGAATAGATGTCTTTGGTGCGGCACAAGGAAGTTTTATTTAAAGATTTAGGGTAATAAAGCTAGAGAACTAATTAGGAAACAGAAATTGAATCAAAACCTTAAGGGAAATAGGAATTAAAGTCAGAATCCTAAGGGAATTGGGCAAGTAGGTGCGGCAAGGGTGGAAAGGGTAAGGAAATGCCTTGCAAGGCAAGGCAAAAGGGTTTCCTTTCTGATTTAGGTCCAGATTTTGGGTAAGTAAGGGGTTCCTTGCACGGCAAGAATGGGAAAGTCAAGGAATGGTGCGGCAAGGGATCTTTAGGTGCAAGAAAGGTTCAATTTGTGTCCTAAAATGCATAGGAGGCCTTCAATGTTGCTAGAACTTAGGGACATTTAGGATTAGGAAAGGTCAAACCAAAATAGGAAACCTTGGCTTAACTTTCCTACTTCAAGTAGGAATCCTTGTTCAACTAGGAATCCTCTTTCTTCTAGTAATCCTTCGTTGATTAGGAATCCTTCGTTGATTAGTGATAGGAGCATATTTATGCGACTTAGTTAGCTTGTTTTCATGCATTTACGTTGTTCGTTCTTAGTTAATTTTGTATTTTAAGCTATTTTCGTGCGTTTGTAGGTTCTAAGTGTCAAGATGGCAAAAAGAAGCAATTTGGAGCATTCTAGAGCATTTTTGGGCCAAGATTGGGTAGTGCAAACATGGAGGCAAGTTGATGGACGAAATTGAAGATACAAAGGCTTGAAATCAGCTAAAAAGTGGGAAGAAAGAAGTCAAAGATAAAGAAGATAAGGAATCAGCTAGAAAGAAGGGGAATTATCCAAAACATTATCCAAACAACCTTATCTTATCTTATCCTAATCTTATCCTACCTTGTTTTCAGCTACAAAAGAGATTTAATTTCAGTTTAGGAGACTTAAGACCTGATTTCTAGAAGTCCTATCCCTTGTCCTATAAATCTGGCGCCTCCCTCATCTCTAGAAGGTTTTTTCCTTGCCTTGCAAGGCATTCCCTACCTTATCCAAGCCTTACCGTGCAGTCCCTACCCTTTCCCTCTCAGATTCTGATTTGTTAGCCTTTTCCTTGTGGATTTGGGTTCTACAAATCCTTTTCAAAAATTAATTGGGCCATAATCCTTTTTCCTAAGGGATTCACACATTCTGCCGCACCTAGGCTTCTAATCCCTTGCTTATGCTGAGTCCAAGTCCTAATTAGAGAGTTGCCGCAGGTTACACCACCCCATATACACTCCATAATTCGTTCTACACCACCACAACTCCATAAATCCATACTTTGCCGCAGAGGAGAGAAGACAAGGCCTTGCCGTGGCTTCCATTGGAGAGGAAGGGTTGTGCCGCAGCCTACCTGCAACCATTGGAGTTCTCAGAGTTCTTTCTTCTCTTGTTTCTGTTTCCATGTTTAATTTAATTTGCTTTTCAATGATATTGAACATGTGGAACTAATTTCGTTTTAGTTAGAGGTGGATTCAAAGCCATGGACATATGTTTAGTATGAATTGATTACCTCCAGTTATTGTTTCATAAATTGTGAATGTGGTTTACTTATCTGTTTTATTAAGAACTTGTTCTTGTGTGTTGATTAAGGATGCATACTTAGTTTACATGCATGAATTTGATGCTAGGATATAAGGGAATTTCACCTAATCGTTATGAACTTATATTCACAAGTAGTAAAGGTTGCTAGTCATAATCATGTTAAGTAAATCCAAGGCAGAATTAACATGCAGTTCATAGTTATGAATGCCTTGTCAATGTTTATGATTTCCATGGAACTTAATGATCTTTGATATGTGTCTCTATCATGCGTATTCCATAGTTAGGGAGCTTGATAAGAATAATTTGGTTGTGATGCGTTATCCATTCAATTCAATGAACTTAGGGAAATCTGGGAATTGATTAGTGCAATACAATTAATTCGGAGCATTGTCTTCTGATGTGAAATTAAATTGCACTCAAACTTAAACCCTATCAATATAGTACGTGTAAGTAGGGATCGTTCTAGCCGGGGATTAGATGGGATGCTAATCTACGCAAAAATGACTCAAAAACACAAAATTAAACTTAAAAACACTTAACTAGACTCTAAAGACTCAAAACAACTAATAGAACTCAAACTAGACAGTTTCTGGACTCTAGACACTCAAAACAAGCTAAATTAGACTTAAAACACACAAAACAGATTCTTTAGACTCAAAACTGACACCTAAGATTGATTTGAACGAAATTAAGACTCTAATTGACTCAAAAGACTAAAAGACTCAAGATTTGACGAATTTAGACTCTACTAACACAAACTAAAAGTAGGGGATTGGTTTTGAACGAATTTAAACTTAAACAAACAAAATTGTAAAGACAACTTAAAAAGACATGAAATTGGTGATTTAAATGGGTGAATGGTTAGTTAGAGGGATCCTCATCCACACATGAACATATGTATACAACTTGATTCCCAGTTACTCTTTCGATAAACCATGAATGACAATGTTCCGAATTAATTATATTGAACTAATCAATTCCTAGATTTCCCTAGATTCATTGAATTGAATGGATAACGCATCACAACCAAATTATTCTTTCTCAAACTCCCTAACTATGGAATACTCATGATAGAGACATTCAACAAAGATCATTAAGTTCAATGGAAATCATGAACATTGACAAGGCATTCATAACTATGGAAAACGCATGTTAATCCAACCTAGGGTTTACTTCACATAATCGTGACTAGCGATCTTTACTACTCATGAATATAAGTTCATAACGATTAGGTGCAATTCCCTTATATCCTAGCATCAAATTTATGCATGCAAATCAAGTGTCGACCCCCAACCCACATACATAAACAAGTTCTTAGTAAGAACAGAAAAGTAAACTGAAGGAAAAATTTTGTCCTAGCTCAGAACATGTGAGAATATTTGAACCCATATGCAAACTAATAACACTTTAAAGTAGGCATGCATTCAAAAACAATTCTAAAACCCATGACTTTCAAAGCCTAGTGAATGGTGAATCATAAGACTCTTTAACAACATTAAAGAGAAGAAAGGATTTTGAGATTCATTACCCTTGAAGCTCATCCTTGTTTACACAAAGGATTCACCCAAGTGGAGGGCCTTCAAGTCACCTCCTAGCTCCTTGGATCTTCCTTGTGAGTTACTTCCTTTTGTTACTCCTTTGCTCCTTGAGGATGTGAGGAAAGAATCTCCAAAAACACCAAAGGTTTGGTGTCTCTAAGTCTCCACACCAAGGATGAGGTGTGAAGATGAAATGGATGACTTAGAGGAAGAAAGATTGCTAGCTATCCCTTCCCTAAGTGGCCGGCCTCTATGGAGAAAAAGAGAGAAAATATTTCTCTTCTTTGTCTCAAGAAAACCCTAATGAGGTAAAAGCTATAAAGATGCTTTTATACCACCTCACATGTGAGTGGCAAACTTGCAATTAACCCAAGTTTGATAACCCTCACCCTAGGCCGGTTTTGACTTTGTTTTTGGGTTAATTTCCATTTAGTTTTAGTTGTCACACAACCTAAACTCAATGGGCCTTGTGGACCAAAAACCCTTTTGGGCCCCGAAACCCAAAACCAACTTAAAAGCCCATTACGAACCTTTCGTAAGATTAATTAACTAATTAATTAATCTTGACCATTCTCAATTAAACTATTTAATTGCTTATCCATCTCATTTATATTTCTTCACTTTCACCCTTACTCGGTGTACGGTCCATTAGGTTCCAATTAGCGAGGCAGTGGGCGATTGTTACTCTTAACGATCGATTGTGAATTGAAACTACATTTCAATTCTCCCTTTGATGAAGATTAGTGTTTGCTAATCCTCAGGGCTTCCACAAACCATGAGTGACACCTAGCAGTATGTCATGGCTACCCAAGCTAAGTAGAAGTGGTTGGAGAACCTATCCAGTTACAATTACAATGCAATACGGTCATTCTCTAATACAATACTCTTGATCACATTGTTTGAGTGATAGTTTGTATCATGTCTACTATCCAATGTGATACTTCTCTATATGAATCAATTGAATATGATTTGGAACATGCTTCCTAAATCATATTCGTATGCTTTGGCCAAAGACTTTCTAATCATATCTCAGAGTATTCACCTTCCACCATGGAAGGTTAGAGATCCCTTGTTGTGCATTCACATGCCTACATGACTAGATAGCTTGACCCCAACAATGTCGTTCACACTCTCAATGGAATGCCTTTGACATAATCAAAGATCAAGGACCTAACCATTAGACATCAATGATGCCTCAGGTCAAAGGACTACTTTGCATATTGCAACTTACGAGTTCTTACATGACATGTATTTTCGAACTCTCTTTTGATCGTTGTTCAGTGTACTCGATTACCTTTTGAGCACCTATGTGTTTGTCTTAGTGTCCAACACTAAATGACTTGAGACTAGTCATACTCACGCTTGAGTTAACATAACACATACTAACCTTAGTGGATTGTCAATGCCCAATTGGCAATCCTATGGCTAGGAACGTTTTAGGAATGTTTATAAGAGAAAGGTCTCGTTAATCTAACTTACTTAGATCACTTCTCTCTTAGATTAAATATATTCCTTGGATTCCCTTATTGCTTAAACGCATGATACAATAAATAGTGATTAACAATAAGCTTTGCCCTTCATTAAACATATAATAGTCTAATACAATAAGTATTCCAAAAGCTATTACATCAAATGAGTGGCTTTGTGGGCATACTTCCAACAATCTCCCACTTGTACTCAAAGCCACCTTCCCATGTGTCTAATACCCATCTTTTCCATATGGCGGTCAAGTTGGATTTGAGACATTGGCTTCGTCAGTGGATCTGCTACGTTATCGGTTGAGGCAACCTTGAGGATGTTGACTTTCCCCTCGGCAGCATATCTTCTAATGATATTAAAGCATCTGTCAAAATGCTTGTTCTTTTGATGAGCTCTGGGTTCCTTGGCTTGAGCTATCGCCCCACTATTATCACAGTACAAAGTTACTGGTGATGTAATGGTTGGAACCACTCCAAGTTCAGTAATGAACTTCTTCATCCAGAACGCTTCTTTGCCGGCTTCAGCTGCAGCGACATATTCAGCCTCTGTCGTGGAATCAGCAATTACAGATTGTTTCTTGCTTTTCCAGCTGACAGCCCCACCATTCAGAGTGAACACATATCCGGAGTTGGAACTTCTATTGTCGACGTCAGATTGGAAATCTGCGTCTGTATAGGCTTCTACTCGCAACTCTGTCGCTCATCCGTAAACGAGGAACATGTCCTTAGTTCTTCTTAAGTACTTAAGGACCGTCTTGACGGCTGCCCAGTGTTCTGATCCTGGGTTAGATTGATATCGACTAGTAATGCTCACAGCATATGCGATATCAGGCCTTGTGCATATCATGGCATACATGAGACTTCCTATGGCGGAAGCATAAGGAATAGCACTCATCTGCCGTATTTCTTCAGGAGTTTTAGGTTCCATGGACTTAGAAAGATGAATTCCATGTTTGACAGGAAGAAAACCTTTCTTAGATTGTTCCATCTGGAACCTACTTAGCACCTTATCTATGTACATAGATTGGGATAATCCAATTAATTTTCTAGATCTATCACGATAGAGCTTTATCCCAAGCACATAAGATGCATCTCCCAAATCTTTCATGTGGAAGGTTTTGGACAACCACACTTTTATAGAAGAAAGTACTGCAGTGTCATTCCCGAATAGTAATATGTCATCTATATATAACATTAGGAATACAACTGCATCCCCAACGACCTTTTGATAAACACAATTGTCGTCTTCATTTTGAGTAAAACCAAACGATTTGATTTCTGTGTCAAAACGAATATTCCAGCTCCTGGAGGCTTATTTAAGTCCATAAATGGACCTTTGAAGCTTGCATACCTTAGTCTTTTCAGACTTGGACACAAAACCTTCGGGTTGAGTCATATAGAGCTCTTCTTCTAGGTAGCCGTTCAAAAAGGCCGTCTTCACGTCCATTTGCCATATCTCATAATCATGGTACGCAGCTATAGCAAGCAAAATCTGAATGGACTTAATCATGGCTACAGGAGAGAAAGTTTCTTCATAGTCAATCCCTTCTCTTTGCCTGTAACCTTTGGCTACTAGTCTAGCCTTATAAGTCTCCACGTTTCCATCAACGCCTATCTTCCTCTTGAATACCCATTTGTTTCCAACAGGTACTATACCTTCTGGAGGGTCTACAAGAGTCCAGACCTGATTTTGATACATGGAATCCATCTCGGATTTCATGGCCTCTTGCCATCTCTTTGAATCAATGTCGGACATTGCTTCAGTGTAGTCTCTAGGGTCCTCCTTTTTGTCATTGTCACCTAGAAGGTGCAATTCCCCAAAGTCATTATCTAAGCCATACCTCTTAGGTGGCTTATTGACCCGTTCAGATCTACGTGGAGCTAGGGGTTCAGGAACATGGTTATCTATCTGTTGATTGCTTGTTTGTGGCTCATCAGGAATTTCCTTTAATTCTATCGTTTTCTCGCTACTTCCATTGAGAACGAGTTCGTCCTCAAGGAACATAGCAGTTCTGGCGACAAAGACATTCTAGTCGTCAGGGTGATAGAATTCGTATCCCAAAGTCTGTTTGGAATACCTCACAAAATAGCACTTAACAGACCTTGCTTCAAGCTTGTCTGCTTCAAGCCTTTTTACATAAGCTGGACAATCCCAAATCTTAATATGGTTAAGATTTGTTCTTTTGCCATGCCATATCTCATATGGCGTTTGTGGAACTGACTTGGAAGGCACTCTATTTAGTAAATAAGCTCCTGTTTGTAGTGCATATCCCCAGAACAAAACTGGTAGGTCAGCGGAACTCATCATAGAACGAACCATATTCATCAAGGTTCGATTTCTCTGTTCAGAAACTCCGTTATGTTGAGGAGTTCCTGGTGGAGTCCACTGTGATACTATTCCACACTCCTTGAGGTAGTCTAGGAATTCATTACTTAGATATTCACCCCCTCGATCCGATCTTAGGGTCTTTATCTGTTTCCCAATTTGGTTCTCCACTTCATTCTTGAACTCTTTGAACTTTTCAAAGGATTCTGACTTGTACTTCATAAGATACACATAGCCAAACCGAGAGTGATCATCGGTGAATGTGATATAGTAGGAGAACCCTCCTCGTGCTACAGTGGACATAGGTCCACATACATCTGTGTGGATTAACCCTAGTAGTTCTTTGGCTCGCTCTCCTTTCCCAGTGAATGGAGATTTAGACATCTTTCCCAGTAAACAAGATTCACAAGCGCCCATTTGGTCATTACCTACTGAGCTGAAATATCCGTCTTTCGACATCTTGCGAATCTTATCTTGGTTTACATGTCCAAGTTTAAGATGCCAAAGCTTAACTCGGTTAACTTCTTCTCTAGCCCTTTTGGGTTTTGAGGTATTCCCGCTTTCAATACAGTGCATCCCACTACTTGTCTCTAGGTGAAAAAGTCCCTCTGTCATATTACCATGTGAGATAATACGACCGTTCAAGTATAAAGTGCAACTCATTTTGTCAAACAATACTGAGTGCCCATCTCGTAAAAGCATAGAGATAGAAATCAAATTCTTTATACATGAAGGAAAATATAAACAATTTTTAAGTTCCAAGACTTCCCCAGAGGGTAGTTTAAGCATGTAGGTGCCTATTGCTTTTGCAGATATCTTAGTGCCGTTCCCAACTCGCACAATCATCTCCCCATTGCGCAGTGTCCTGCTCCCTGTTAGTCCCTGCAACGAATTGCAGATATGTTGACTAGCGCCTGAATCAAATATCCAGGAATTGGAGCCTACTGTAAAAGCACTCTCTATGACAGAAATAGTCCCTTCAAAAGTTCTTGTCATAAGGCTCGCAATGCGCACCCTGTATTTCTTCTTCCAACGTTCATCCTTTCCACAATGAAAGCATGTTCCCTTGGTTTTTCTTGCCTTCTTCTTATGCAACCTTTTCCTTATGATTGCATTCTCACTCCCACTGTCCTTTTTGAAACTTTGTTCAAACTTACAACACATGTCAATCATCTCGGTAAAAGTATGATTGAATCTATTCACTTTATAGTTTACTATAAACTTAGAGAAATCATCCGAGAGAGATGCAAGGAAAAAGTCTTGGGCCATTTTCCCATCGATAGAAGTTCCTAAACTTTCAAGATCTTGAAAGATCCTTTCCATCTTTTGTCCATGTTTTTGGACCGATGTCCCCTTTGCCATTTTGGCATTTAATCTACAAACATTTGAGAATCCTACGTTACTTGTCTCAATGTCATGCATCTTATGCAAACTTTCAACCATGGCACATGAAGTGTCCATGTGCTTACGTAGCTTTATAAGCTCCACACTAAGTGAAGTGAGGATTAAGCATTTGGCTTGTAAGTCATCCTCATAGTGTCTAGCATAATTTTGACACTCCTCCTTTGAAGCTAGTTTCGTAGGAGGTACATGAGGAGGGGATTGCTTGAGCACATACACTATGTCTTTCACCTCTGAGACATTCTCAATATGGCGATACCAAGCAAGGAAACGTTGGCCCCTAAGGCCCTTTTTGTCAAGTATAATGGTAGGTGTAATTTTAGGCATGTCGTTAACTACATAACATAACAGAAATCGTATTAGATTGTTGATTTTCAAACTACTTGATTGGGTCTTAAATCAAATAGTACCACCCACTATTTTTGGCAAATTCCACACCCCTCAATGGAATCCGAGAGTTATGTTGAACTCTTAGTAGGGTATGGGAGACTCACCATTACCAAGCCCACCTCAGAAGAATATCATATTGGCTAGCAACAATAAGGATGAGAGGATAACGCTTTAGCCATTTACAACTTTTGTAATTACCCATCTCGTTTGGCCTCTAGAGAATGATGCCTCAGAAGAATATCATATTGGCACCATTGCACTTAGTTAAGTCATTCCCACCATGCTAGTTAAAGTAGGGGTTCAAGAATGGCCTCAGAAGAATATCATATTGACCATACTCGTTGCCTACCTTCACTTCATCATATGTTTATAGGCTTCTCCTGAATGTAAGCACATACTTTGTATACCCCAGAACTGGACGAATACGGTGCATGAGTCACAAACGATTGGAGCCCACCATGGTGGAAGGCCTACGAAGAGATGTTCAAAGCATCTCTCGCTTATCAACTTAATATTCGTTTTGTCGAGGGAGTAGTGTTGGGCTACATCAATTTCATTTTAATCTTATTAAAAGGACTTAGGATGATTATGAACCGTTTGATTTCATCCAACACGAGCCTTGTGTTAGACCTTGGGTCTAAGGTAGGTAGTTGTTGATTTTAGTTACACGTTTAATCTAATTAAACCGTTATTTCCTATTGGGCGTTGGACCCAACTATTCCAATTTGCATACATATAAACAAAAAGGAATACATGAAATAAAGAGAAGGGCTTATGCCCTTTTACAACACATTTTACAATAAATTTGAACTAATCAAATTACATTCAAATCTAAACTACTTAACCCAAGCATTCATAATGTAAAGCGGCCAATCACATAGCTCAATTATCGAGGCCTTTGGTTCATAATCACCTTTTTCTTAATCAATCACATTAACTAAGAAAGCAACTTAAACAATTGGTTTTCGAATTCATAGAATTGATTCAAATGGAACTAAATGAAATGAAAATCCAATTCTCATTAAAGAGACAAAACCATTTTGTTCTCATCATATTTTGGGCCGAAAAACAATGACCACAACTATTGGGCCACAATGTTAAAACATAAACTTTTGGGGTCACTTTGTAAAAACACAAGAGTCCACAACTTCATGTTATTACAACTAGAACCCAAAAATTTCAACCATTACATAAACTTCATTAAAGGAGCAAAATAATTTGTCCTTTAGTGATTTTGGACCTTTACGTAAAAACGTAAACTTTTGGGCCAAAGTGCAAATACACAAAAGTATCAAAACTTTATGTAATTGCATAAAAAGCCCCAAAAGTACCCCCATTAAGGGGTGGCCGGTTTTGGTAGTGAAAAAGGGGGGGTGTTGGTTTTGGTGAAAATTCAAAATTTTGAAGTGTGTTGAAAAGGTGAAAGGGATGGGTTGAATAGTTGATTGGCATGGTTGAAAAAAGTTGATTGGTATGGGTTGTAAGATATAGGTTTGACAAACAATAATGACACAAATCATCCATCACCAATCATTCATCACCAATCAAAATAATAAACCAAAACTTTATGAAAAACAACAAACATATTGAATCAAAACACCAAACCTTTTTGTTCTTGGTAAGAACATCAAGAACATTGAAGAACATACATGAAAACTCATAAGAACTCCATGAATGTTTTCACTTAATAAAACTCAAATTTTCACTACTCAAAAGAGGGTTAACATCCTAGGGTACATAGGGGTTCCAAAAGTCACTTTAAAACACTTTTAACAAGACAAACATGAACCCAAAAATCCACCCTTGGATTTGGACGAATTTCCCCACATACATGGCACCAAATTTTTGTTCCAATATTCATGCTTAAATGAACTACATCTACAATATTTGAGATGCTAAACTTTCAAGCAAAATTTATATTCAAAAGCAAGCACAAAGCTTGTAACATTTACAACATTTAAATCACAAACCATGAAAAACACAAAACCCAAAAGGATTCACCATAAACTAGACCTAGGCTCTTGATACCACTTGAAGGAAAAATTTTGTCCTAGCTGAGAACATGTGAGAATATTTGAACACATATGCAAACTAATAACACTTTAAAGTAGGCATGCATTCAAAAACAATTCTAAAACCCATGACTTTCAAAGCCTAGTGAATGGTGAATCATAAGACTCTTTAACAACATTAAAGAGAAGAAAGGATTTTGAGATTCATTACCCTTGAAGCTCATCCTTGTTTACACAAGGGATTCACCCAAGTGGAGGGCCTTCAAGTCACCTCCTAGCTCCTTGGGTCTTCCTTGTGATTTACTTCCTTTTGTTACTCATTTGCTCCTTGAGGATGTGAGGAAAGAATCTCCAAAAACACCAAAGGTTTGGTGTCTCTAAGTCTCCACACCAAGGATGAGGTGTGAAGATGAAATGGATGACTTAGAGGAAGAAAGATTGCTAGCTATCCCTCCCCTAAGTGGCCGGCCTCTATGGAGAAAAAGAGAGAAAATATTTCTCTTGTTTGTCTCAAGAAAACCCTAATGAGGTAAAAGCTATAAAGATACTTTTATACCACCTCACATGTGAGTGGCAAACTTGCAATTAACCCAAGTTTGATAACCCTCACCCTAGGCCGGTTTTGACTTTGTTTTTGGGTTAATTTCCATTTAGTTTTAGTTGTCACACAACCTAAACTCAATGGGCCTTGTGGACCAAAAACCCTTTTGGGCCCCGAAACCCAAAACCAACTTAAAAGCCCAATACGAACCTTTCGTAAGATTAATTAACTAATTAATTAATCTTGACCATTCTAATTAAACTATTTAATTGCTTATCCATCTCATTTATATTTCTTCACTTTCATCCTTACTCGGTGTACGATCCATTAGGTTCAAATTAGCGAGGCAGTGGGCGATTGTTACTCTTAACGATCGATTGTGAATTGAAACTACATTTCAATTCTCCCTTTGATGAAGATTAGTGTTTGCTAATCCTCAGGGCTTCCACAAACCATGAGTGACACCTAGCAGTATGTCATGGCTACCCAAGCTAAGTAGAAGTGGTTGGAGAACCTATCCAGTTATAATGACAATGCAATACGGTCCTTCTCTAATACAATACTCTTGATCACATTGTTTGAGTGATAGTTTGTATCATGTCTACTATCCAATGTGATACTTCTCTATATGAATCAATTGAATATGATTTGGAACATGCTTCCTAAATCATATTCGTATGCTTTGGCCAAAGACTCTCGAATCATATCTCTGAGTATTCACCTTCCACCATGGAAGGTTAGAGATCCCTTGTTGTGCATTCACATGCCTACATGACTAGATAGCTTGACCCCAACAATGTCGTTGACACTCTCAATGGAATGCCTTTGACAAAATCAAAGATCAAGGACCTAACCATTAGACATCAATGATGCCTCAGGTCAAAGGACTACTTTGCATATTGCAACTTACGAGTTCTTACATGACATGTATGTTCGAACTCTCTTTTGATCGTTGTTCAGTGTACTCGATTACCTTTTGAGCACCTATGTGTTTGTCTTAGTGTCTAACACTAAATGACTTGAGACTAGTCATACTCACGCTTGAGTTAACATAACACATACTAACCTTAGTGGATTGTCAATGCCCAATTGGCAATCCTATGGCTAGGAACGTTTTAGGAATGTTCATAAGAGAAAGGTCTCGTTAATCTAACTTTCCTAGATCACTTCTCTCTTAGATTAAATATATTCCTTGGATTCCCTTATTGCTTAAACACATGATACAATAAATAGTGATTAACAATAAGCTTTGCCCTTCATTAAACATATAATAGTCTAATACAATAAGTATTCCAAAAGCTAATACATCAAATGAGTGGCTTTGTGGGCATACTTCCAACATAAACCACATTCATAATTCATGAAATCGTAACTAGAGTAAATCGAATCATAAGAAACATATATCCATGGCTTCAAATTCCCCCTCTAACTAATAGGGGTTTAGTTCCTCATGATAGCAATTAAACAAAGAAAACTGAATTGAAACATTAAAAACAAAGGATAGAATACACCTAGAAACGCTCCAGATTTCTTCCTTCCTTCCTTTGCAAAGCTGCGGCACAAGAGTGTGTGGTGAATGGTGGTGGATGGATGTAGGTGAGTTATGGTAGAGGGTGGTGGTCTGAATGGTGCAGCATAAACTTGTATTTATAGGCCTAGGAATTACTTGGCCTAGGTTGTAAAGGAAAAGGATTTAGGACTCCAAACCAACAAGGAAAAGGCCATCTAGAAAGGTTGCGGCGTCAGATTTTTAGGGCTTCTAGAAAGGAGTGTTGTGGCATGTTTCTAGAACAAAAAGGCCTCCTAAAAACAGGTTTTAGGCATCCTAATATGAAAAGGAGTCCCCCTTGTAGCTGGAATTAAGGTAGGATAAGATTAGGATAGGATAAGATAAGATAAGGTTAGTTTGGATAAGATAAGGTTGGATAAGATAAGGTTTTGGATAATTCTCCTTCTTTGTAGCTGATTCCTTATCTTCTTTGACTTGGATTTATTTCTTCAACTCTTTTGCACATTCCTAGCCTCTCTTGAACTTCAAATTTGTCCATCCATCTTGCTCCAATCTTGTGATATCCATTCCAAGCCCAAAACTGCTCTAAAATGCTCCAAATTGCATCTTTTTGCCAACTTTACTTCTTGAACCTACAAACACACGAAAATAGCTTAAATCACTATAATAAGCAACAAATAACTAAGTAAATGCAAGAAAACACACTAACTAAGTCGCATAAATATGCTCCTATCAAATTCCCCCACACTTAGCTTTTGCTAGTCATCGAGCAAAACAAACAAAACATAACCTAAACCCTCCAACGTTCGCCTCAGGGATTTCCAATGGTACATAACATGTTAAAAATCATTAGTTACATAGATTTTAGTTATCCTTACTCTCGAGCACATACTTAATCGCAGTTACTACTCACTAGCTCCCATTTAATCAATTAAAACAACATTTTGAATGTAGTAACATGCCTTAGAGAATCCCTCAATTCCTTTCTAGATATGCACTCTATTTTCACTCAGATTTTCTGACTACACTCCCTACACTAGGTATATGTGAGAAGATTGATGTAAACATGAAAACGAACACTCACATATGTTTATAACAAAGAAAGCAATTTCTGGAGTTATTAATGCATGTATATATATGATCTCATGAATGGAATGCCACTACTTAGACGCGAGAACCAGGGATTCCATATGCTCATACCAATCGCAAACTCCATATATTGAAACACATAACAATCAGGATAGAAGTCTAAGGGTTGTAACGGGGCTAAGGGTATTGGCTAACAAAGAAAGGTAAGGAAAACAAACGTTCTTAAAGAAATAGCAAGCAAAGTAATGAATATGGCACTTAGAACTCCCTTCTGAAATGCAGCCACAAACTTCGATACATAAAGGGAAGATCACACATATTTAGGGCCGAGTTCAACTTTTTTGGACCCTTTTCTTCAACAACCAACACTTGTGAGCACATACTTTTCTCACTTATTTTGAACACTTTTCACACTTTTTCACATACTTTTTGTTTTCTTTTCTTTCTCTCACGAATTTTCTTTTGTTTTTTTTTTTTTCCTTCTATTCGTGCCCTTTTTTTTCTTTTTTGGCACATACACAAGAATCCCTTCCTTGTTTGCTGCCTAATAACGAACGAAGGGAATTCACTCTAGATCATGCTTCACTACGCCTTAATAACAAGGGTAAGGATGGTCCTAATCTAGGCTAGGTAGGGAACATGTGGGCTAACAAAGAACATAGGCTAAACAAGGCTCAACGGGGTTAAACCTACAAATCAAATGAACATGGGGTGCGGCTATTTGGCTCTTGGTTTACTAAACAACTTCATCTTGTCTATGTTATGCTAATCAATTTTAGTTTTGAATGAAATGGGTATAAGTTCTAGTATTTGGAACTATATGATGAAACGCATTCTAAGTAGCAACCAAGCAAAGAATGATGAGATCATGAAACGACTTTAGAAAACAAAGAATCACAGATTAATGACTCTCCAAAGATCGTATAGGATCAAGTTTCTCAGGGTTGTAGCGTTATTTTGAGTTACTTCCTTCAAGCATATTACAAAAACTAATTTTATCCTTTGTGTGATTACATGTGAATTCATGAATGTCAACTATAACCAAGCATAAACCAAAGAGCATATCAAACTTCAATCCATGTTTGTAACTTTCTTTAACAGTCATGCAATTAAAAACCAAATCCTCATCATTGTGTTGGAAGGTACCCTAAGACACAAACACACAAAAACGACTCTTTTTGGTATTTTTCGAAACGTTTTCAAATTTTTTTGTAAATTTTCGTATTTTTCTTTCAAGACACATAAAAACACGTCAAAACACCCTAAAAACACACAAAAACATTGAAAAACAACTTGTGATAGGTGATAAAAACCCACGAATTTTTCAATGAAAACACTTTGTTTACCCCCCCCCCACACTTAAACCAAACATTGTCCTCAATGTTTCAAACATAAACGCACACACAAGCAAGGAAACAACACAACTAACAAACATGACAAAGATGGCAAAGTAAAAGCAATAAAGAGTAGGGTTTAGAAACGCAAATCTGGTTGTGGAGCCGAAGAGTTCCTAGGTCTTATTTATTTGCATGGGTTGCTTCCCAAGAAGCGCTTGCTTTAACGCCTTCTAGCCAGACGAATCCTTCAATTATGCTTCATTGAAGGCCACGGCATGGAATTGATCTTTGAATGGAAGGTGATGCTTGAAATGATTCGGCAATGGTTTAAATTCTAGTGTGGGTACCTGAATCATTAACAACATATTAGTATAAAACAAAATTGAAATTAGGGGAGGTGGCTTACCTGTGTGCTCCGACAAGAACTCAATGACAAACACCACATCTTTGAAAGTTTCAGGAATTTTGCACTTGGCCAGATTGAATGTGATGGTTGTGACTTGTCCCATGTCATAAAATTCAACTTCCCTGGGCTTTATTGTCTCATGAACATCCTCTTTGATCCATTCTTGATATTCTCCAGCCACTTCGTTCTCTTGAATCATTCTTCTTGAGGTGCAATTCCCTTCAAAAATTTCAACACATTCTGGAACTGGATGTGTTGTAACAAGAATTGAGATAGTACTTGGCACCTTTGGGAAGGATTCCATGATGTCTTTTTCACTTTCTTCGTTCTTGGAAATCATGAAGCTACGAGGAAAAGGTGCATTCAGAGGAATAACATTAGAATGAATTGAACTTAGGACGTTCTTACTTGTGGTGGGTGGTTGAGAAGGCTTAGGGGGCTGCGGCAGGGGTTATTCTACCCTTGTGGTGCGCATGTCTTCCTCCTCCTCCTCAATCAGCAGCTCCTCATCCACTTCTAGGCTATGTTTGGACGTTTTTAGGTTAGCTCAAACCTCCATAGCACTTCCCAAAGTGATAGCATCATGGATTCCAAAATCTTCCTTTGAATTTACAATAGTTGAGTTGGAGAGTTCACTTTGCTCTAGAATCTGTGCCATGAATTCCGCTATCTGTCCAATTTGCTTTTCCAAATGGTCCACCCTTTTGTCTTGATTTTTTTGTCCCTGAGATAAAGAAGTGAGTAACTTAAGAATTTTATCATTATCCATTGACGAACCTGAACTTGGTTGGGCCGAATATGGTTGAGGCTGTGGTGGTTCATATGGCTTTTGATAGATCTCCTCAGATGGCTGCCAATACCCTTCTTGTTGTGAGCCCTGTGTGAAAGAAGTTAGTATATCATAAGTCGTGGACATACTTGAATTCGATTGGAATTGTTGTGGGGGAGGTTGTGGTGGCTGCATAGGTCTTGAATGAAACTCCTCATATGGTTGCCAACATCCTTCTTGTTGAACCTCCTTAGCTTGATTTTGTGAACCCTGCGCCAAAGAATTTAATTCATCAAGAATTTGATCAAAATCTGTTGACGAACCTGAGTTGGGTTGGGCATATTGTATATGAGGTTGTGGTGGCTGCACAGATCTTGAATAGAACTCCTCATCTTGCTGCCAATATCCACCTTGTTGAATTTGTTGGGGTTCCCCCCACATATAATCTGAATAATCTCTCCAATCCAAATTGTAAGCGTTGGAAAACATGTTATCTCTTGATTGGTTATGGCTTTGATAACCCCAAGCACCTCCATTCGTAGTGAATTGAGGACGTTGATGAGTTTGATATCCTTGCCCATAGGGCACCCCAAATGTAGGGGCAGTGTGCATTGAAGTTCTTTCAGCAATCTGTGACAATTGAGATGTAAGATTTGCCAATTGAGCTTGAATGTTTGCAATTGCCATGTCTAGTACCTGAAACAACGAAAACCGAACAAAACAAAATCAAAAACTAAAGCGTAAAAACAAAAACACAAACAGAAACACGGGGGATTAGCAAATTTGCTAATCCCCGGCAACGGCGCCAAAAATTTGATGTGAAATTAAATTGCACTCAAACTTAAACCCTAGCAATGTAGTATGTGTAAGTAGGGATCGTTCTAGCCAGGGATTAGAAGGGATGCTAATCTACGCAAATCTGACTCAAAAACACAAAATTAAACTTAAAAACACTTAACTAGACTCTAAAGACTCAAAACAACTAATAGAACTCAAACTAGACAGTTTCTGGACTCTAGACACTCAAAACAAGCTAAATTAGACTTAAAACACACAAAACAGATTCTTTAGACTCAAAACTGACACCTAAGATTGATTTGAACGAAATTAAGACTCTAATTGACTCAAAAGACTAAAAGACTCAAGATTTGACGAATTTAGACTCTGCTAACACAAACTAAAAGTAAGGGATTGGTTTTGAACGAATTTAAACTTAAACAAACAAAATTGTAAAGACAACTTAAAAAGACACGAAATTGGTGATTTAAATGGGTGAATGGTTAGTTAGAGGGATCCTCATCCACACATGAACATATGTATACAACATGATTCCCAGTTACTCTTTCGATAAACCATGAATGACAATGTTCCGAATTAATTGTATTGAACTAATCAATTCCGAGATTTCCCTAGATTCATTGAATTGAATGGATAACACATCACAACCAAATTATTCTTTCTCAAACTCCCTAACTATGGAATACGCATGATAGAGACATTCAACAAAGATCATTAAGTTTAATGGAAATCATGAACATTGACAAGGCATTCATAACTATGGAAAACGCATGTTAATCCAACCTAGGGTTTACTTCACATAATCGTGACTAGCGATCTTTACTACTCATGAATATAAGTTCATAACGATTAGGTGCAATTCCCTTATATCCTAGCATCAAATTTATGCATGCAAATCAAGTGTCGACCCCCAACCCACATACATAAACAAGTTCTTAATAAGAACAGAAAAGTAAACCACATTCATAATTCATGAAATCGTAACTGGAGTAAATCGAATCATAAGAAACATATATCCATGGCTTCAAATTCCCCCCCTAACTAATAGGGGTTTAGTTCCTCATGATAGCAATTAAACAAAGAAAACTGAATTGAAACATTAAAAACAAAGGATAGAATACACCTAGAAACGCTCCAGATTTCTTCCTTCCTTCCTTTGCAAAGCTGCGGCACAAGAGTGTGTGGTGAATGGTGGTGGATGGATGTAGGTGAGTTATGGTAGAGGGTGGTGGTCTGAATGGTGCAGCATAAACTTGTATTTATAGGCCTAGGAATTACTTGGCCTAGGTTGTAAAGGAAAAGGATTTAGGACTCCAAACCAACAAGGAAAAGGCCATCTAGAAAGGTTGCGGCGTCAGATTTTTAGAGCTTCTAGAAAGGAGTGTTGTGGCATGTTTCTAGAACAAAAAGGCCTCCTAAAAATAGGTTTTAGGCATCCTAATATGAAAAGGAGTCCCCATTGTAGCTGGAATTAAGGTAGGATAAGATTAGGATAGGATAAGATAAGATAAGGTAAGATAAGGTTAGTTTGGATAAGATAAGGTTGGGTAAGATAAGGTTTTGGATAATTCTCCTTCTTTGTAGCTGATTCCTTATCTTCTTTGACTTGGATTTATTTCTTCAACTCTTTTGCACATTCCTAGCCTCTCTTGAACTTCAAATTCGTCCATCCATCTTGCTCCAATCTTGTGATATCCATTCCAAGCCCAAAACTGCTCTAAAATGCTCCAAATTGCATCTTTTTGCCAACTTTGCTTCTTGAACCTACAAACACACGAAAATAGCTTAAATCACTATAATAAGCAACAAATAACTAAGTAAATGCAAGAAAACACACTAACTAAGTCGCATAAATATGCTCCTATCATCTTTCATGGTTTATCGAAAGAATAACTGGAAATCAATTCGTATGCATATGTTCATGTGTAGGGAAGAACCCTCTAACTAGTTTTTCACCCCTGAATTCATCTTCACCGCTCTTTAATTTACTTTGTTTGCTAGAATCTTCTTAGTTTTGATAAATTCGTCCAAAAACCCCCTCATTTCTTATTTGTGTTTTAGTTTACTTACATTCGTCCAAATCTGTCTCCTTTTAGTGTTTTGAGTCTTACTAGTCTAAAATCCATCCAATTCACTTCCTAGTACCTGTTTTGAGTCTGTTTAAATTAGTTTTGCTGTTTTGAGTCAATTTGGGCAGTTTTGAGTGTTTTTGTGCTGTTTTTACGTTTTTGAATCAGTTTCAAGTGTTTAGCAATCCTTCCTAATCCCCGGTCCAGAACGATCCCTACTTATACATATACTACAACTATCAAAAAGAGGGTTTAATTTGTGTGTCAAGTTAAATTTCACATCAAATTTTGGCGCCGTTGCCGGGGATTAGCAAATTTGCTAATCTCCCTATTTTATGCCGTGTGTCTTAGTTGTTTTTTTTGTTTTTGTTTTGCTTTGTTTTCTGAGTTGTTTTGTTTCTCTATTGTAGGTACTAGTGTATGACTCGAAGTTCTCAACCCGGTCACGCACATATCTTGGATTTTAACGACGATTTTGAACGAGATTTGAGAAGGAAAAGGAAGCACCCAGAACCTGATCTACTTAGTTCAAGTTCTAATTCTGAATCTAAAGTTGAAATTGAAGAGGATTTGGAAGAGGAGCAAGACATGGCTGCAGATAATCGAACGATCAAAGAACTTTCAGCCTCGGGATTGGATAATGCAACCCCTTTATGCATTCAGTATCCTAGGGTAGCCGAGGGCAAAACTGATGAATTCGAATTGAAGTCTAGCCTGTTGCACCACATTCCCAAATTCCACGGGTTGTCCATGGAAGATCCAAACAAGCACTTGAAGGAATTTGAAGTGGTTTGTTCAAGCATGACCCCTGTCAATGTCGATGGAAGTATATTGAAGATGAAAGCCTTTCCATTCTCTCTTTTGGAAAAGGCTCAGGATTGGCTCTACGAACTAGCACCTGGAACCGTCACTTCTTGGGAAAGCATGAAGCGCGCATTCTTAGAGAAATTTTTCCCAACTTCAAGAGTCATTCTCTTGAGGAAAAGGATTAGTGGCATTCAACAAAACCAAGGAGAATCGTTTCCAGCCTATTATGAGCGTTTCAAGGCGCTTATTGCTTCTTGTCCACAACACCAAATGAAAGAAGAGCTTCTCCTTCAATATTTCTATGAAGGACTTCTTCCAATTGAGAGACAAATGCTCGATGCTTCAGCGGGAGGAGCTTTGGTTGACAAAACACCCATGGCTGCCAAGACTTTAATTGCAAATCGAGCCTTGAATGCGCAACAATATGAAGGAGTTGGACAGAGAGACACCCCACGGCAAGGAGTGAATGAGGTAAGTTCTATGTCCAACATTCAATCCCAATTAGCTAACCTTACTTCTATTGTTTCTCAGATGGCCGAGGGAATGAAGATACATGGACAAAGTGTTTGTGGCGTGTGCTCTATGCAAGGACATGCCAATGATCAATGCCCTCAATTGATTAAGAATGGAGGGTGGGAATCTGCCAATGCCGTGGGATTTGGGAGCCAAAATCAGCCACGCTATGATCCATATTCAAACACATACAATCCGGGTTGGAGTGATCACCCAAATTTCAAGTGGAGGGAGCCTCAACAACCCCAACAACAAGGAGGATTTAGGCAGCAACCACCGGGCTTTTATACAAAGCCACTCGTACCAAATCAAACCCAAATGCAATCTGCCCCAACAAACAAAGGTATGTCTTTGGATAATGATCAAGTTTTTAAGTTACTTACTACTTTGATGCAGGAAGTACAAAGTCAAAACAAAGAGAGGCAAATCCAAGACAAAAGGGTGGACAATTTGGAAAAGAAAATGGGGCAAATAGCGGAATTCATGGGCCAATTCAGAGAACAAGGCAGATTGCCTAGTTCAACCGTTGTTAATCCTAAAGGAGTATTTGAAACCGCCAATGCAATCATGTTGAGGAATGGTAAACAGGTCGGAAGTGTTGCATGTGAGTGAAAATGTCTCAGCCATCTTGCAACGTAAACTGCCCCTTAAATGCAAAGATCCAGGTAGTTTCACTATCCCTTGTGTTATTGGCAAAACAAGGTTTGAACATGCCATGTTAGACTTAGGTGCATCAATTAATGTCATGCCATATTCTGTTTATGCATCTATGAATCTAGGAGAGCTTAAAAAGGATGGTGTTATTATCCAATTAGCTGATCGATCTAATGCATACCCAAAAGGAGTTTTGGAAGATGTTTTGGTGCAGGTAGGCCACTTGATTTTTCCTGCAGATTTCTATGTGCTTGACATGAAGGATTCAGCCCACTCTTCAACATTGCCAATCTTAGTTGGACGACCTTTCATGAAAACAGCTCAAACCAAGATTGACGTGGCCAAAGGAGCAGTAACTATGGAGTTTGGTGGTGATATGATTAATTTTAATATTTCTGATTCTGTTGAGAATACTAATCGTGTTCGCTCTTGTTTTGCCATTGATAAAATAAAAAATAAAGGGCAGGAACGTTCAGTATGATTAAAGAAAGATGCATTTCGAACCACGAACGAATAGGGAATTGGATTGAAGCACAAAGATTGCACGGCCACAACCCTCAAACTCTCAAATCTGGCCGAGAGCACCCCACATGCATTTGTTGATAGTGATGCCACTTCATTGCAGTACATTGGTAAGCCACCTATTCCAATTTCGATTCCAATTTCAACTAATAGGTTGTTACCTTTTATGGTGCAGGTCCCCAATCGAATACAAGCTGGTGGGAATGATTACATTGACTTTAGAATGCTCAACACCCCAATCAGGAAGGATTACTATCCCCTTCAATTCATAGAGCCCATGTATGAGTATTTTGAGGAGCATGTCGTGGAGAATGTACCCTTCCATGCCGTTGGCCCTATTTGTGTGACTTAGTTAGCTTGTTTTCATGCATTTATGTTGTTAGTTCTTAGTTAAATTTGTATTTTAAGCTATTTTCGTGTGTTTGTAGGTTCTAAGTGTCAAGATGGCAAAAAGAAGCAATTTGGAGCATTCTAGAGCAAATCTGGGCTTGGAATGGATAGCACAAGCAGTGGGCAAGAAGATGACGAATTTGGAGTCCAAATGGAGTTAGGAATATGTTTCAAGGTTGGAGAAATAAATTCAAATCATTGAAGATAAGGAATCAGCTCAAAAGAAGGAGAATTATCCAAAACATTATCCAAACTACCTTATCTTATCCAAACCTTATCTTATCTTATCCTAATCTTATCCTACCTTGTTTTCAGCTACAAAAGAGATTTAATTTCAGTTTGGGAGACTTAAAACCTGATTTCTAGAAGTCTTATCTCTTGTCCTATAAATCTGGCGCCTCCCTCATCTCTAGTAGGTTTTTTCCTTGCCTTGCAAGGCATTCCCTGCCTTATCCCTCTTTGCCGTGCATTCCCTATCCCTTTCCCTCTCAGATTCTGATTTGTTAGCCTATTTCCTTGTGGATTTGGGTTCTACAAATCCTTTTCAGAAATTAATTGGGCCATAATCCTTTTTCCTAAGGGATTCACACATTCTGCCGTACCTAGGGTCCTAATCCCTTGCTTATGCTGAGTCCAAGTCCTAATCTGATTACCCTAGGGTTTGTGGTGCCTATATATACAGAATTAGAGAGTTGCCGCAGGTTGCACCACCCCATATACACTCCATAATTCGTTCTACACCACCACACCTTCAGAAATTCATACTTTGCCGCAGAGGAGAGAAGACAAGGCCTTGCTGTGGCTTCCATTGGAGAGGAAGGGTTGTGCCGCAGCCTACCTGCAACCATTGGAGTTCTTGGATCTTCTCTTGTTTCTGTTTCCATGTTTAATTTTATTTGCTTTTCAATTATGTTGAACATGTGGAACTAACTTTGTTTTAGTTAGAGGTGGATTCAAAGCCATGGACATATGTTTAGTATGAATTGATTACCTCCAGTTATTGTTTCATAAATTGTGAATGTGGTTTACTTATCTGTTTAATTAAGAACTTATTCTTGTGTGTTGATTAAGGATGCATACTTTACATGCATGAATTTGATGCTAGGATATAAGGGAATTTCACCTAATCGTTAAGCACTTATATTCACAAGTAGTAAAGATTGCTAGTCACGATCATGTTAAGTAAATCCAAGGCAGAGTTAACATGCAGTTCATAGTTATGAATGCCTTGTCAATGTTTATGATTTCCATGGAACTTAATCATCTTTGATACGTGTCTCTATCATGTGTATTCCATAGTTAGGGAACTTGATAAGAATAATTTGGTTGTGATGCGTTATCCATTCAATTCAACGAACTTAGGGAAATCTGAGAATTGATTAGTGCAATACAATTAATTCGAAGCATTGTCATTCATGGTTTATCGAAAGAATAACTGGAAATCAATTTGTATGCATATGTTCATGTGCGGAGAAGAACCCTCTAACTAGTTTTTCACCCCTGAATTCACCTTCACCTCTCTTTAATTTAATTTGTTTGCTGAAATCTTCTTAGTTTTGATAAATTCGTCTAAAAACCCCCTCAGTTCTTATTTGTGTTTTAGTTTACTTAAATTCGTCCAAATCTGTCTATTTTTAGTG
Organism: Heteromeles arbutifolia; assembly: GCA_024362995.1. NCBI lineage: Eukaryota > Viridiplantae > Streptophyta > Magnoliopsida > Rosales > Rosaceae > Heteromeles > Heteromeles arbutifolia. The sequence continues at coordinate 2,964,556 of JANCRC010000022.1, forward strand.
TTTTGAGTCTTACTAGTCTACAATTCATCCAATTCACTTTCTAGTACCTGTTTTGAGTCTGTTTAAATTAGTTTTGTTGTTTTGAGTCAATTTGGTCCGTTTTGAGTTGTCTAGAGTCCAGTTTAGTGTTTTAGAGTTTAACTTGTGTAGATTAGCATCCCTTCTAATCCCTGGCCTAAAATGATCCCTACTTTCATATACTACGTCGATAGGGTTTTAATTTGAGTGTCAAGTAATTTTCACATCAAATTTTGGCGCCGTTGCCGGGGATTAGCAAACTTGCTAATCTCCTAATTTTCTGCCGTGTGTCTTAGTTGTTTTTTTTGCTTTTGTTTTCTTTGTTTTCTGAGTTGTTTTGTTTTCTTTGTTGTAGGTACTAGTGTATGACTCGAAGTTCTCAACCCGTTCACGCACATATCTTGGATTTTAACGACGATTTTGAACGAGATTTGAGAAGGAAGAGGAAGCACCCAGAACCTGATCTACTTAGTTCAAGTTCTAATTCTGAATCTGAAGTTGAAATTGAAGAGGATTTGGAAGAGGAGCAAGACATGGCTGCAGATAATCGAATGCTCAAAGAACTTTCAGCCTTGGGATTGGATAATGCAACCCCTTTATGCATTCAATATCCTAGGGCAGCCGAGGGCAAAACTGATGAATTCAAATTGAAGTCTAGCTTGTTGCACCACATTCCCAAATTCCACGGGTTGTCCATGGAAGATCCAAACAAGCACTTGAAGGAATTTGAAGTGGTTTGTTCAAGCATGACCCCTATCAATGTCGATGGAAGTATATTGAAGATGAAAGCCTTTCCATTCTCTCTTTTGGAAAAGGCTAAGGATTGGCTCTACGAACTAGCACCTGGGACCGTCACTCCTTGGGCAAGCATGAAGCGCGCATTCTTAGAGAAATTTTTCCCAACTTCAAGAGTCATTCTCTTGAGGAAAAGGATAAGTGGCATTCAACAAAACCAAGGAGAATCGTTTCCAGCCTATTATGAGTGTTTCAAGGCGCTTGTTGCTTCTTGTCCACAACACCAAATGAAAGAAGAGCTTCTCCTTCAATATTTCTATGAAGGACTTCTTCCAATTGAGAGACAAATGCTCGATGCTTCAGCAGGAGGAGCTTTGGTTGACAAAACTCCAGTGGTTGCCAAGACTTTAATTGCAAATCGAGCCTTGAATGCGCAACAATATGAAGGAGTTGGGCAAAGAGACACCCCACGGCAAGGAGTGAATGAGGTAAGTTCTATGTCCGACATTCAATCCCAATTAGCTAACCTTACTTCTACTGTTTCTCAGATGGCCGAGGGAATGAAGATACATGGACAAAGTGTTTGTGGCGTGTGCTCTATGCAAGGACATGCCAATGATCAATGCCCTTAATTGATTGAGAATGGAGGGTGGGAATCTGCCAATGCCGTGGGATTTGGGAGCGAATATCAGCCACACAATGATCCATATTCAAACACATACAATCCGGGTTGGAGGGATCACCAAAATTTCAAGTGGAGGGAGCCTCAACAACCCCAACAACAAGGAGGATTTAGGCAGCAACCACCGGGCTTTTATACAAAGCCATTCGTACCAAATCAACCCCAAATGCAATCCGCCCCAACAAACTCAGGTATGTCTTTGGATAATGATCAAGTTGTTAAGTTACTTACTACTTTGACGCAGGAAGTACAAACTCAAAACAAAGAGAGGCAAATCCAAGATAAATGGGTGGACAATTTGGAAAAGCAAATGGGGCAAATAGCGGAATTCATGGGCCAATTCAGAGAACACGGCAGATTGCCTAGTTCAACCGTTGTTAATCCTAAAGGAGGATTTGAAACCGCCAATGCAATCACGTTAAGAAGTGGCAAACAGGTTGGAGCCGACCCACAACCATCCAAATCAAGTGAAAATAAGGATGAAAAGTTGCTGATCGAGGAGGAAGAGCAAGTGAAACCCACGGCAAGGAAAGAGACACCCTTGCCGCAGCCTCCTAAGCACCTTATGCCATCCGCTTTAACTAAGGTAGGTCGAAATTGGATTCCTTCTAATGTTATTCCATCAACTGTGCCTTTTCCTAGCAGATTCAAGCAATCCAATAAGGAAGAGGATGAAAAAGACATTCTGGAGACGTTTAGGAAGGTGCATGTCAATATCCCGCTCCTTGATGCAATAAAGCAAATTCTGAAGTATGCTAAGTTGTTGAAGAAGCTTTGCACAACCAAGAAATGAATTCAAGAGCAAGAAGTGGTGTATGTGAGTGAAAATGTCTCAGCCATCTTGCAACATAAACTGCCCTCTAAATGCAAAGATCCAGGTAGTTTCACTATCCCTTGTGTTATTGGCAAAACAAGGTTTGAACATGCCATGTTAGACTTAGGTGCATCAATTAATGTCATGCCATATTCTGTTTATGCATCTATGAATCTAGGAGAGCTTAAAAAGGATGGTGTTATTATCCAATTAGCTGATCGATCTAATGCATACCCAAAAGGAGTTTTGGAATATGTTTTGGTGCAGGTAGGCCACTTGATTTTTCCTGCAGATTTCTATGTCCTTGACATGGAGGATTCAGCCCACTCTTCAACATGCCAATCTTACTTGGACGACCTTTCATGAAAACATCTCAAACCAAGATTGACGTGGCCAAAGGAGCAGTAACTATGGAGTTTGGTGGTGATATGATTAATTTTAATATTTCTGATTCTGTTGAGAATACTAATCGTGTTCGCTCTTGTTTTGTCATTGATAAAATAAAAAATAAAGGGCAGGAACGTTCAGTATCATTCAAGAAAGATGCATTTCGAACCACCAACGAAGAGGGAATTGGATTGAAGCACAAGGATTGCACGGCCACAACCCTCAAACCCTCAAATCTGGCCGAGAGCAGCCCACATGCATTTGTTGATAGTGCTGCCACTTCATTGCAGTACATTGGTAAGCCACCTATTCCAGATTCGATTCCCATTTCAACTAATAGGTTGTTACCTTGTATGGTGCAAAATCCCAATCGAATCCAAGCTGGTGGGAATGATTACATTGACTTTAGAATGCTCAACACCACAATTCGGAAGGATCATTATCCCTTACCATTCATAGATCCAATGCACGAGCTGTTTGAGGAGCATGTGGTGGAAGAACTAACTCTGCATGCCGTGGGTACCATGGGAACTTAAATGGAAATATCGTCCGACTGGAAGACGTTAAAGCAAGCGCTTCTTGGGAGGCAACCCATGTGTTCAAACCAGAGAACGATGGAATTCTAGCTCCAAGGCCAGATTTGCGTTCTTACACTCTCTCTTTATTGCTTTTGTTTTGCCATATCTGTTATGTGTGTTAGTTGTGTTCTTTGCTTGCTTTTGTGTGTGTTTATGTTTGAAACATTGAGGACAATGTTTTAATCTGTTTTGAAGCATGTTAGTGTGTCTAGACATAAAAATCCGAAAATCTCATAAAAATTTGACAAAACTGTTTTGAAAAACCCAAAAAGAGTTGTTTTTGTGTGTGTGCGCCTTAGGGTACCTTCCAACACAATGATGAGGATTCAGTTTTTAATTGCATGACTATTGAGGAAAGTTATAAACATGGATGGAAGTTTGAATTGCTCTCTGGTTTATGCTTGATTATGGTTATAATTCATGAATTCATGTTCAATCAACAAGAGAAAAAAAATCAGTTTTTGTAACATGCTTGAAGGAAGGAACTCAAAATAATGCTACAACCCTGAGAGACTTGAGCCTAAACGTTTATTTGGAGAGTTATTAATCTTGACATTCTTGTTTTCTAAAGTCATTGCATGATCTCATAATTCTTTACTTGGTTGCTACTTAGAAGGCGTTTCATCATTTAGTTCCAAATACTAGAACTCATACCCGTTTCATTCAAAGCATGAAATTGATTAGCATAACACATAATCAAGATGAAGTTGTGTAGTGAACCAGTGCCAAATAGTCGAACCCCCTACGTCATTTGTTTTGTAGGTTTAACTCTTTTGAGCCTTGTTTAGCCATTTTCTTTGTTTAACCACATGTTCCCTACCTAGCCTAGATTAGGACCGTCCTTACCCTTGTTCTTAAGGCGTAGTGAAGCATGACCTAGAGTGAATTCCCTTTGTTCATTATTAGGCAGCAAACAAGTGTGGGGGAAGTTGTACGTTCATGTGTGCCAAGGTATCAATGAGGCACGGGTGGGAAAGAAAAAAAAAAAAAAAAAAAAAAAAGAGAGAAAAAATTCGTGGAAAAAGAAGAAGAAAAAGAAAAGTATGTGAAAAAGTGTGAAAAGAGTTGAAATATAAGTGAGAATAAGCTCACAAGTGTTGGTTGTTGAAGAAAGGGTCCAAAAAGTTGAATTCGGCCCTAAGTATGTGTGATCTTCCCTTTATGTATCAAAGTTCGTGGCTGCGTTTCAAAAGGGAGTTCTAAGTGTCATATTCATTACTTTGCTCGCTATTGCTTTAAGAACGTTTGTTTTCCTTACCTTTCTTTGTTAGCCAATACCCCTAGCCCCGTTACAACCCTATACTTCAATCTTGAGTGTTGTGTGTTTCAGTATGTAGAGTTTGGGATTGGTATGAGCATATGGTGTCCCTGGTTCTCGCATCTAAGTAGTAGCATTCCATTCATGAGATCATATCTAAACATGCTTATTAACTCCAGAAATTGCTTTCTTTGTTATAAACATATGTGAGTGTTTGTTTTCATGTTTACATCAATCTTCTCACATATACCTAGTGTAGGGTGTGTAGTCAGAAATTCTGTGTGAAAATAGAGTGTATACCTTGTGAGGAATTGAGTGAATTCTCTAAGGCATGTTACTACATTCAAAACATTGTTTTAATTGGTTAAATGCGAGCTAATGAAGGGTGACTATGATTAAGTATGTACTAAAGGGTGGGGATGACTAAAAGCTATGGTTATGATGATCTTGAATATGTCATGTATGTTGGAAATCCCTGAGGTGAACGTTGGAAGGTTTAGTTTGTTTGGTGTTTGGTTTGTTTGTTTTGTTTCATTTTGCTTGAGGACTAGCAAAAGCTAAGTGTGGGGGAATTTGATAGGAGCATATTTGTGTGACTTAGTTAGCTTGTTTTCATGCATTTATGTTGTTAGTTCTTAGTTAAATTGGTATTTTAAGCTATTTTCATGTGTTTGTAGGTTCTAAGTGTCAAGATGGCAAAAAGAAGCAATTTGGAGCATTCTAGAGCAAATATGGGCTTGGAATGGATAGCACAAGCGGTGGGCAAGAAGATGGACGAATTTGGAGTTCAAACGGAGTTAGGAATATGTTTCAAGGTTGGAGAAATAAATTCAAATCATTGCAGACAAGGAATCAGCTCAAAAGAAGGAGAATTATCCAAAACATTATCCAAACCACCTTATCTTATCCAAACCTTATCTTATCTTATCCTAATCTTATCCTACCTTGTTTTCAGCTACAAAAGAGATTTAATTTCAGTTTGGGAGACTTAAAACCTGATTTCTAGAAGTCTTATCCCTTGTCCTATAAATCTGGCGCCTCCCTCCTCTCTAGAAGGTTTTTTCCTTGCCTTGCAAGTCATTCCCTGCCTTATCCCTCTTTGCCGTGCATTCCCTATCCCTTTCCCTCTCAGATTCTGATTTGTTAGCCTATTTCCTTGTGGATGTGGGTTTCACAAATCCTTTTCAGAAATTAATTGGGCCATAATCCTTTTTCCTAAGGGATTCACACATTTTGCCGCACCTAGGGTCCTAATCCCTTGCTTATGCTGAGTCCAAGTCCTAATCTGATTACCCTAGGGTTTGTGGTGCCTATATATACAAAATTAGAGAGTTGTCGCAGGTTACACCACCCCATATACACTCCATCATTCGTTCTACACCACCACACCTTTAGAAATTCATACTTTGCCGCAGAGGAGAGAAGACAAGGCCTTGCCGTGGCTTCCATTGGAGAGGAAGGGTTGTGCCGCAGCCTACCTACAACCATTGGAGTTCTTGGAGTTCCTTCTTCTCTTGTTTCTATTTCCATGTTTAATTTAATTTGCTTTTCAATTATGTTGAACATGTGGAACTAACTTTGTTTTAGTTAGAGGTGGATTCAAAGCCATGGACATATGTTTAGTATGAATTGATTACCTCCAGTTATTGTTTCATAAATTGTGAATGTGGTTTACTTATCTGTTTTATTAAGAACTTATTCTTGTGTGTTGATTAAGGATGCATACTTAGTTTACATGCAGGAATTTGATGCTAGGATATAAGGGAATTTCACCTAATCGTTATGAACTTATATTCACAAGTAGTAAAGATTGCTAGTCACGATCATGTTAAGTAAATCCAAGGCAGAATTAACATGCAGTTCATAGTTATGAATGCCTTGTCAATGTTTATGATTTCCATGGAACTTAATGATCTTTGATATGTGTCTCTATCATGCGTATTCCATAGTTAGGGAACTTGATAAGAATAATTTTGTTGTGATGCGTTATCCATTCAATTCAATGAACTTAGGGAAATCTGAGAATTGATTAGTGCAATACAATTAATTCGGAGCATTGTCATTCATGGTTTATCGAAAGAATAACTGGAAATCAATTTGTATGCATATGTTCATGTGTGGAGAAGAACCCTCTAACTAGTTTTTCACCCCTGAATTCACCTTCACCTCTCTTTAATTTACTTTGTTTGCTGAAATCTTCTTAGTTTTGATAAATTCGTCTAAAAACCCCCTCAGTTCTTATTTGTGTTTTAGTTTACTTATATTCGTCCAAATCTGTCTTTTTTTAGTGTTTTGAGTCTTACTAGTCTAAAATTCATCCAATTCACTTTCTAGTACCTGTTTTGAGTCTGTTTAAATTAGTTTTGCTGTTTTGAGTCAATTTGGTCAGTTTTGAGTTGTCTAGAGTCCAGTTTAGTGTTGTAGAGTTTAACTTGTGTAGATTATCATCCCTTCTAATCCCCGGCCTAAAACGATCCCAACTTTCATATACTACGTCAATAGAGTTTTAATTTGAGTGTTAAGTAATTTTCACATCAATCCACACATGATTTATATGCATATAACTTGACTTCCAGTTACGTTTTCATTGAATTACGAATGACAATGCCCCAGATTAACCGTGTCAATCACTAATTAACCCTCAGATTCTCCTAATTTCATTGAATTGGACGGACAACTCATCTACAACCAAATTATTCTCATCAATTTCCCTACATGACATCATAATAGAGACACAATCAGAGATCATTATGCTCAATGAGAATCATAAGCATTGACGAGGCATTCATAACTATGACATCATGTTACTCACACCAAGAATTGAACTTAACACGATTGTTCCAGCAACCTTTATTACTTGTGAACATAAGTTTGTAACGATTATGTGAAACTCACTTATATCCTAGCATCAAATTTATGCATGCCAATTAAGTGTCGACCCTCAATCAACAAACAGAAATAAGTTCTAATTCAAACAGTTAAGCCAATTGCATTCATACTTCAAGAATCTGTAACTGAAATTTATCAAGTCATATCACACACAAAATCATGGTTTCAAAGTAGCCTCTAGCAAAAAACGAGTTTAGCCTCTCATGATTACAGCAAGACAAAGGAAAATTAAATTAATCAACGAAAACATAAGGTAGAAAACACCTAAGAACGCCCAGCACTCCAGATTGGGTGCAACACGCTCCAAAGCTGCTCCACCTCTCCTTCCTTCTTGCAAGGCTGGGGCACAGGTGGCTGGTAGGGTTTATGGATGGGCAAATGTGGTATGGATGGGTGGTGGAAGGTATTTAGAATGGTAGAGATGCGAATGGATGTGTAAAGAGACTCAATCTGTGCGGCACAATCATATATATATAGGGGAAGGCTAGGTCACGGCTGGGAAGGTGTTTAGGTAGGTTTTGTACTCCTAACCCTTCTAGAAATCAGAATCCTTGAAGCTTTGGGGAATTAAATGGATAAGTATCCCAAAGTGTTTAGGACTCCTTCTCTGTAGCTGAAACCTATGTGTATTTGGATTAGGAAAGTCAAGATAAGAGAGGATAATGTTTTGGATAAGATGAGATAAGATTTGGATAATGTTCCATATTTCTTGCTAACTTCTTATCTTCTTTATCTTCGACTTCTTTCCTCCATCTTTTAAGCTGATTTCAAGCCTTTTTATCTTCAAATTCGTCCATCAACTTGCCTCCATGCTTGCACTACCCAATCTTGGCCCAAAAATGCTCTAGAATGCTCCAAACTGCTTCTTTTTGCCATTTTAACACTTAGACCCTACAAACACACGAAAATAGCTTAAAATACAAAATTAACTAAGAACTAAGGACATTAATGCATGAAAACAAGCTAACTAAGTCGCATAAATATGCTCCGATCAGAAAGCGCATGATAGAGATACAATCAAAGATCATTAAGTTCAATGAAAATCATAAGTATTGACGAGGCACTCGTAACTATGAAAGTGCACGATACTTATGCCAAGAATTTACTTAACACGATTGTGACCAGCAACCTTCACTACTTGTGAATATAAGTTCATAACGATTAGGTGAAACTCCCTTATATCCTAGCATCAGAATTATGCATGAAAATTAAGCGTGCACTCTCAACCAACACACACAAATCAGTTTTAATTCAACAGATAAGTAAATTGAATTCATAGCTTATGAATCACGACTGGATGTAATCAAATCATATTGCAAGTATAACCATGGTTTCGAATTCCCCCCTAGCTAAGAGGGGTTTAGTTCTTCATACTCACAGAACAAAGATTATTGAATTGAAACATTGAAAACAAAAGAAAGATTACACCTAAAACGTTCCAGCAATCCTAACTCGAATGGCAGGCACGTCCAAGGGCTCTCCTCCTTCCTCTTTGCTGCGGCACAAGGTTTGGTGGTGAGTTTGTGGGGTTATGAATGGTGTAGAAGGCTGGGTTTATGGCTACGATGGATGTATGGTGCAGCAAGGGTTGTTTAAGGTCAGAAACTATGGAGAATGGTGAAGGAAGGGTGCGGCAGAGAGTGGTGGATGATTTCTGGCGAGAATGGGTGAATGAATGAATTTTTGTGGCTGCAACAAGGAAGTTTATTTAAAGGTTTCAGGAAATAAAACCCTAGGTTATTTAGGTAAACAGAAATTAAGTCAAAAGCTCTACAAAGAGGAAACAAAATCAGAAAACTAAGGGAAAGTGCAAGGGATTTGCGGAAAGGATCTAAAATAAATTAGGAATGTGTTTTAATGCAAGGAAACAGGAAATAACCCTCTCCCTTGCACGGCAAGGAAGAGTAAAGGGGAAGGAGGTGCGGCTGGATGATTAGGAAAGGGAAAGTATCCTGAAACTAAAGGGAAAGGGGGCCCCTTGCACGGCAAGGGAAAAGGAGAATGGGAAAGGTGCGGCAAGGACATTAATGGTGCAGGGAATGTGTAGTTTGTGTCCTAAAATGCATATGAGGCCTTCAAAGTTGCTGGAATTCAGGGACATTTAGGATTAGGAAAGGTTTGATAGGAGCATATTTATGCGACTTAGTTAGCTTGTTTCCATAGTTAGCTTGTTTCCTTGCATTTACGTTGTTAGTTCTTAGTTATTTTAGTATTTTAAGCTATTTTCGTGTGTTTGTAGGTCTAATGTGCAAAGTGTGCAAGAAAGTTCATTTTGGAGCCTTTTGGAGCAGTTTTGGGCACTAAATGGATTGCACATGCTTGGAGCTAAGTGGATGGACGAAATTGAAGATCAAATGAGCTTAGGATCAAATGAAGAATGAAGAGTTCAAAATTGGAAGCCAAGGTTTCTAAAGTTGGAAGTTTCTATTTGTGAAGGTTTCCATTTGTGCAAGTTTCCATTTGTGGGGTTTCCAAAACATGTAGGTTGCCTAATTACTCATTCTAGAAGCCCAAAACCGTGCCTAACACATTCCCCTTTTGTTTCAATCCTTGCTGCACAAGGGAGAGGTTTTCTTGCCTATTTTCTGTCATAAAACACATTCCTCTTTTGTTTCAATCCTTGCTACACAAGGGAGAGGTTTTCTTGCCTAGTTTCTGCCCAAAAATACTTCCCCTTTCTGTTAGAAATCAATGCCACACCTTATTTCCCTTTCTCTCTTAATTTCTGACCTTTAAAACATATTCCTTTTCTCTCCTACATATTCTGCCGAATTTCACATTCTTATTCTCTTTGATTTTCTGATTCTTTCTTACCTATTAAATTGTGGAACCAAAATAGCTAAGTATTGAACCTTTCCTATTATTTTCTGATTGCCCTTCAACCCTAGCCCTATAAATAAAGCCATCCGCACCATTTAGTCTCTCTGGGCCCTGAACAGATTCTCTACACACTTTCTGACGAAAATCCACCTTCCATCCACCTATCTACCTATCCATCCTCTACCACCATCACCACCCATTCTACACACCTTAACCCCTTGTACCGCAGCTTTACAAAGGAAGAAGGAGAGGATTAACTTGAAGCCGTGCCTAGCCATTCAAGACGTTGGATTGCTGGAAGGTTTCTAGGTGTAATCTATCTTTGTTTTCAATGTTTAATTTAATTTCTCTTTGTTTTGCTGTGAACATGAGGAGCTAATCCCTTTTGGCTAGGGGGAATTTCAAAGCCATGAATATACTTGCAATATGAATTGATTACATCGCATCAAGGTCACACCAAAATAGGAAACCTTGGCTTAACTTTCCTACTTCAAGTAGGAATCCTTGTTTGAGTAGGAATCCTCATGTGAGTAGGAATCCTCATTCTTCTAGGAATCCATCTTCAATTAGGAATCCTTACTTCTTTAAGACTTCAATTTCATCCATTCCTTTTGCTTCAAGCATGTGATAACCATTCCAAGCCCAAATTTGCTCCAAAAGGCTCCAAAATGCATCTTTTTGCATACTTTGTCCTTAGAATCTGAAAACACACGAAAATGACTTTAAACACTAAAATAACTAAGGAAACACAACATAAATGCACAAGAACAAGCCAATTAAGTTGCATAAATATGCTCCTATCAAATTCCCCCACACTTAGCTTTTGCTAGTCCTCGAGCAAAATAAAACAAACAAAGAAAACAAAACACAACCTAAGTAAACAAAACACACTCTAACCCTTCCAACATTTGCCTCAGGGATTTCCAATGCACATGACATGTTAAAAATCATCATTCCCACAGATTTTAGTCAACTTAATACTTGAGCACATACTTAATCACAGTCACCACTTACTAGTTCACATTTAAACAAATACAACGATGTTTTGAATGTAGCAACATGCCTTAGAGAATTCCCTCAATGCCTTACTAAATATGCACTCAATTTTCACACACATTTTCTGACTACACACCCTACACTAGGTATATGTGAGAAGATTGATATAAACATGAAAACTAGTACTCACATATGTAATAGCAAAGAAAGCACTTTCTGGAGTTAATAAGCATGCTTAGATATGATCTCATGAATGGAATGCTACTTGATAGGAGCATATTTATGAGACTGAATTGGCTTGTTCTTGTGCATTTATGTTGTGTTTCCTTAGTTATTTTAGTGTTTAAAGTCATTTTCGTGTGTTTTCAGATTCTAAGGACAAAGTATGCAAGAAGATGCATTTTGGAGCCTTTTGGAGCAAATTTGGGCTTCGAATGGTTATCACATGCTTGAAGCAAAAGTAATGGATGAAATTGAAGTCTTAAAGAAGTTAGGATTCCTAATTGAAGAAGGATTCCTAATTGAAGAAGGATTCCTAATCGAAGAAGGATTCCTAATTGAAGATGGATTCCTGGAAGAATGAGGATTCCTACTCAAACAAGGATTCCTACTTGAAGTAGGAAAGTTAAGCCAAGGTTTCCTATTTTGGTGTGACCTTTCCTAATCCTAAATGTCCCTGAATTCCAGCAACTTTGAAGGCCTCATATGCATTTTATGACACAAACTACACATTCCTTGCACCATTAATGTCCTTGCCGCACCTTTCCCATTCTCCCTTTCCCTTGCCGTACAAGGGGACCCCTTTCCCTTTAGTTTCAGGATACTTTCCCTTTCCTAATCATCCAGCCGCACCTCCTTGCCCTTTACTCTTCCTTGCCGTGCAAGGGAGAGGGTTATTTCCTATTTCCTTGCATTAAAACACATTCCTAATTTATTTTAGATCGTTGCCGCAAATCCCTTGTACTTTCCCTTAATTTTCTGATTTTGTTTCCTCTTTCTAGAGCTTTTGACTTAATTTCTGTTTACCTAAATAACCTAGGGTTTTATTTCCTGAAACCTTTAAATAAACTTCCTTGTTGCAGCCACAAAAGATCATTCATTCACCCATTCTCGCCAGAAATCATCCACCACTCTCTGCCTCACCCTTCCTTCACCATTCTCCATAGTTTCTGACCAAAAACAACCCTTGCCGCACCATACATCCATCCTAACCATAATCCCATCCTTCTCCACCATCCATAATCCCCAAAACCTACCACAAAACCTTGTGCCACAATCAAGGAAGGGAAGGGAAGTTCTTGAACGTGCTTGCTGTTCAGTTTGGATCGCTGGAGCGTTTAAGTGTTTTCTTTCTTTTGTTTTCAATGTATAAACTTGTTATTCTTTGTTCTGCGATTATGAGGAACCAAATCCCTTTTGGCTAGGGGAAGATTCAAAGCCATGAACATACTTGCAATATGAATTGATTACCTTCAGTTGTGATTTCATAAGTTGTGAATTCAATTTGTTTAACTGCTTGATTGATAACTTATTTATTTGTGTATGTTTATTAAGAGTGCACACTTAATTTGCATGCATGAATATGATGCTAGAGTATAAGGGAGTTTCACCTAATAGTTACAAACTTATATTCACAAGTAGTGGAGGTCGCTTATAAACGATCGCGTTAAATGAATTCTTGGCAGGAGTTTCATGCTCATCATAGTAATGAATGCCTCGTCAATACTTATAGTTTTCATGATGCTTAATGATCTCTGATTGTATCTTTATTGTGCTGTTCACGTAAAGGACTTTTGAAGAATGCTTTGAATTGTTGTGTGCGTTTTCCCATCCAATTCAATGACATAAGGAAAATCTGAGGGTTAATTTAAGCGTACTTAATTAATCTGGGGTGTTGAGTTTCATGGTTTATCGAATGAACAACTGAAAATTGATTTGTATGCAAGTGTGTCATGTGTGGAGAAAAACCTTCTAGCTAGCCCACCATCCATCCAAAACACCTAATTTCGTCCAAATCTGTCTAGTTCTAGTTTCTGTTTTGTTTTACTTTATTTTCGTCCAAAACCCAATCCCCCTTTACTTTGTTGTGTTAATTAGGTTAGAATATGTCCAGTTTGTGTTTTTAAGTGTTTTGAGTCAAGTTCAAGTTAATTTTCGTCCAAATAACTCCCTAGAGTCAGTGTTGAGTCCATTTCATTGTTTTGTGCTGTTTTGAGTCTTTCTAGTTAGTTTTGAGTCTTTTCAGTTTGTATTGAGTTTATAGAGTCTAGTTAAGTGTCTTTAAGTTTCTTTTTGTGTTTTTGTGTTTTAAAGTCAGTTTAGTTTAGATTAGCAATCCCTCCTAATCCCCGGTCCAGAACGATCCCTACTTATACATGTACTACAATTGTCAAAAGAGGGTTAAATTTGAGTGCTTAACTTTTATCACATCACTACTACTTAGATGCGAGAACCAGTGACACCATATGCTCATACCAATTCCAAACTCCACATATTGAGTCTCATAACACTCAAGATTGAAGTTTAAGGGTTGAAACGTGGCTAAGGGGAATGGTTAAGAAAGAAAGGATATGGAAAACAAAGGTTCTTAAAGCAATAGCAAGCAAAGTAAGGAAATTGACACTTAGAATTCAATTTTGAATGCAGAAATCACTTTAACACAAAAGGGAAGAAATACACATTCTAGGGCCAGATTTGATGTTTCGGACCCTTCCTTCAACAATCAACACTTTAGGACTCTTTTTCTCATTCTTTTCCACTCTTTTTTTCTTTTTTTTCCATAACTTTTTCTTGTTCTTTTGCTTTCCCACGAAATTTCTTTTCTTTTCTACCTGTGCCTTATTTCTTTTTCTTGGCACATACACACACACAAATCCCTTCCCCCACACTTGTTTTTCTGCAAGAAGTCAATCAAAAGGAATTCTTTTTAAGTCATGCTTCAAGAATAAGGGTATGGATGGTCCTAATCTAGGCTAGGTGCGGATAGTGTGGGTTAACAAAGGACATAGGCTACACAAGGCTCAACGGGGTTAAAACCTACAAAACAAATGACAAAGGGGGTTCGGCTATTTGGCTGGTGCTCACTACACAACTTCATCTTGAATATATGTTATGCAAATCAATAGCATGCTTTGAATGAAATAGGTATGAGTTCTAGTATTTGGAACTAAATGATGAAACGCCTTCCAAGTAGCAACCAAGCAAAGAATAATGAGATCATGCAACAACTTTAGAAAACAAGAATGCACAGATTATCAACTCTCCAAAGAACGTTTTAAGCTCAAGTCTCACAAGGTTGTAGCGTTAATTTGAGTTCCTTCCTTCAAGCATGTTACAAAAACTGATTTTTCCTTTATGATTACATGTGAATTCATAAATTATAACCATAACCAAGCTTAAACCAAAGAGTAAATCAAACTTTCACCCATGTTTACAACTCTCTTTAACAGTCATGCAATTGAAAACCAAATCCTCATCATTGTGTTGGAAGGTACCCTAAGACACAAACAAACACACAGAAACACTCTTTTTGGGTTTTTCAAAACAATTTTTCAAATTTTCTGAGATTTTCGGATTTTTAAGCCAAAACAAACTAAAACACACCAAAACAACTTAAAAACAGCTTGAAACAACTCTTGAAGTTAGGGGTGATAAAATCCCACGAATTTGATGCAAAAACACTTATTTACCCCAACACACTTAAATCAAACATTGTCCTCAATGTTTCAAGCATAAACTCACACAAAAGCAAACAAACTAACAAACAAGGAATAAACACACTAAACATGGCAGAAAAGAAACAACAACAAAGAGAAGGGTTTAGGAACGCAAATCTGGAAGTGGAGTGATTCCTAGGTCTTCCTTTGTTGAATGCGTAGGTTGCCTCCCAAGTAGCGCTTGCTTTAACGTCGTGCAGCCGGAAAAACTCAGTCACTCCCCATTGGAGCCCACGGCATGCAAGGAAATGTCATCCACAGCATGCTCAACAAAGTGCTCATAGTATGGTTTCAAACGGTGCCAATTCACCTTGAATTCTTGCCTAGTTTTCAAGCTCTTGAGTTGGACTGCACCACGAACAAAAACATTAGTAATAACAAACGGACCAACCCACTTGGAACGTAACTTACCAGGAAACAAGCGAAGGCGCGAGTTAAAGAGTAACACTTTCTGCCCAATTGAGAATGATTTGCTACGAATCATCTTGCCATGGAAAGCCTTGGTCTTCTCTTTGTAAAGTCGAGCGTTTTCATAAGCCTCATGCCTAATCTCTTCAAGTTCATTCAATTGGAGCTTTCAATGAATTCCAGCAGCATCGAGATCCATGTTGAAGTTTTTCACAGCCCAATGTGCCTTGTGTTCTAACTCCACAGGTAAATGACAGGGCTTACCATAGACGAGCCGAAAAGGTGACATGCCAAGGGGAGATTTGTAGGCCGTACGATAAGCCCACAATGCATCGTCCAAGTGCAAGCTCCACTCCTTCCTTGCTGGACCCACGGTTTTCTCCAGAATCTGCTTGATTTCTCTATTTGAAACCTTAGCTTGCCCATTGGTTTGAGGATGATAAGGTGTTGAAAACTTATGCGTAATGTTGTACTTCTTGAGCAAAGTGATGCGAAATATATAAGCACACAAATTAAACCCTCTTTTTGACAATTGTAGTATACGTATAAGTAGGGATCGTTCTAGACCGGGGATTAGGAGGGATTGCTAAACACTTGAAACTGACTCAAAAATGTAAAAACAAAGTTGAAACACTTAACTAGACTCAAAGAATGCAAAACTAAACTCTAAGACACTAAAACAACTTTAAAACACTTAAAACTGCCTAAAAACATAAACTGGGCAGTTTTGGACTCTAAACACAATTCTGGACGAAAATAGGTTTTGACTAGACTCAAAACACTCAAGAACACAAACTAAATCAGTTTCTAACTAATATGACTCAACAAGTAAAGGGGGGATTGGGTTTTGACGAATTTGAAAACAAAACAAGAAACATAAAGTACTAATGAAATCTGCACGAAATTGGGTGAAAACTATGGATGATGGGATAGCTAGGAGGTTCTTCTCCACACATGACACACTTGCATACAAAACAATTTCCAGTTGCTTTCCATAAACCACGAATCCTCAATGCCCCAGATTAACCGTGAATTGCACTAATTAACCCTCAGATTTTCCTAATTTTATTGAATTGGATGATTGCATTCGACAACCCAAAGCATTCCCCACAATTTCCCTACATGAATTGCATAATAGAGATACAAGCAAAGATCATTAAGTCCTATGAAAATCATAAGCATTGACGAAGCACTTGTAACTATGAATTGCATGATACTTATGCCAAGAATTTACTTAACACGATCGTGACTAGCAACCTTCACTACTTGTGAATATAAGTTCATAACGATTAGGTGAAACACCCTTATATTCTAGCATCAAATTCATGCATGCAAATTAAGTTGGCCACCTCAATCAACACACACAAATCAGTTATAATATGAACAGATAAGTAAATTGAATTCACAACTTATGAATCACAACTGAATGTAATCAAATCATATTGCAAGTATAATCATGGTTTCGAATCCCCCCCTAGCTAAGAGGGGTTTAGTTCCTCATACTCACAGAACAAAGATTATTGAATTGAAACATTGAAAACAAAAGAAAGATTACACCTAAAACGTTCCAGCAATCCTAACTCGAATGGCAAGCACGTCCAAGGGCTCTCCTCCTTCCTCTTTGCCGCGGCACAAGGGTTGTTGGTGAGTTTTGGGAGTTATGAGTGGTGTAGATGGCTGGGTTATTGGCTAAGATGGATGTATGGTGCGACAGGGAGTGTTTTTGGTCAGAAACTATGGAGAATGGTGAAGGATAGGTGCGGCTAGGGTTGGGGAAGGAATTATGGCGAGACAGGTTATGTGGATGGATGATAGGATCCTTTCTGGCTGCAACAAGGAAGTTTATTTTAAAGGTTTTAGGGAAATTAAAACCCTAACTTATTTAGGTAATCAGAAATTAAGTCAAAAGCATCCAGAAAGAGGAAACAAAATCAGAAAACTAAGGGAAAGTGCCAGGTATATGCGGCAAGGCTTTAAAACAGAATAGGAATGTGTTTTAATGCAAGGAAATCGGAAATAACCCTCTCCCTTGCACGGCACGGAAGAGGAAATGGGTAATGAGGTTCGGCAAGGGTCCTTAGGTGGTCTAAGTCCTTCAATTTGTGTCCTAGAATGCATAGGAAGCCTTCAAAGTTGCTGGAATTTGGAAACATTAAGGATTAGGAAAGGCAAACCAAAATAGGAAACCTTGGCTTAACTTTCCTACTTCAAGTAGGAATCCTTGTTTGAGTAGGAATCCTTATGTGAGTAGGAATCCTCATGTGAGTAGGAATCCTCATGTGAGTAGGAATCCTCATTCTTCTAGGAATCCATCTTCAATTAGGAATCCTTCGTTGATTAGGAATCCTTCTTTGATTAGGAATCCTTCTTTGATTAGGAATCCTTCTTTGATTAGGAATCCTTATGTGAGTAGGAATCCTAACATCTTCAAGTCTTCAATTTCGTCCATTCCTTTTGCTCCAAACATGTGATATCCATTCCAAGCCCAATTTTGCTCCAAAATGCTCCAAAATGCATCTTCTTGCATACTCTGTCTTTAGGACCTAGAAACACACGAAAATGGCTTTAAACACTAAAATAACTAAGAAAACACAACATAAATGCACAAGAACAAGCCAACTAAGTCGCATAAATATGCTCCTATCAAATTCCCCCACACTTAGCTTTTGCTAGTCCTCGAGCAAAACAAACAAACAAAAGAAAACAAACTAAACAAAACAAACAAAACACAACCTACACCTTCCAACATTTGCCTCAGGGATTTCCAATACACATGACATGTTAAAAATCATCATTCCCACAAATTTTAGTCAACTTAACACTTGAGCACATACTTAATCACAGTCACCACTTACTAGTTCACATTTAACCAATTAAAACGATGTTTTGAATGTAGTAACATGCCTTACAGAATTCACTCAATTCCTTACAAGTTATGCACTCAATTTTCACACACATTTTCTGACTACACACCCTACACTAGGTATATGTGAGAAGATTGATGTAAACATGAAAACGAACACTCACATATGTTATAGCAAAGAGAGCAATTTCTGGAGTTAATAAACATGTTTAGATATGATCTCATGAATGGAATGCTACTACTTAGATGTGAGAACCAGTGACACCATATGCTCATACCAATTCCAAATTCCACATATTGAAACACACAACACCCAAGATTGAAGTTAAAGGGTTGTAACGGGGCTTGGGCTGTTGGGTAAGGAAGAAAGGATATGGAAAACAAGGATTCTCAAAGAATAGCAAGCAAAGCAATGAAATCAACACTTAGAATTCACTTTAAATGCAGAAATCAACTTAAAACACAAAAGGGAAGATTTACACACTCTAGGGCCGAATTCAATGTTTTGGACCCTTTCTTCAGCAAACAACACTTTAGAACTCTCTTTCACATACTTTTCAACTCTTTTTCATTCTTTTCACAACCTTTTCTTTTTCTTTCTTTTTTTTTTTCAACCCCGTGCCTTATTAAAGACTTTGGCACACACACACACAAAATCCCTTCCCCCACACTTGTTTTCTGCAAAAGGACAATCAAAAGGAATTCATTCTAAATCATGCTTCACTATCCTTTAAGAACAAGGGTATGGATGGTCCTAATCTAGGCTAGGTGAGGATCATGTGGTTCACAAAGAAAATGGGCTAAACAAGGCTCAAAGGGGGTTTAAACCTACAAAACAAATGACACGGGGGGTACGGTTGTTTGGCTGTGGTGGTTCACTAAATAACTTCATCTTGATCGTGTGTTATGCAAATCAATGTCATGCTTTGAATGGAACAGGTATGAGTTCTAGTATTTGGAACTAAATGATGAAACGCCTTCTAAGTAGCAACCAAGCAAAGAACATTGAGATCATGCAATGACTTTAGAAAACAATAACTGCACAGATTATAACTCTCCAAAAGAACGTTTAAGGCTCAAGTCTCACAAGGTTGTAGCGTTAATTTGAGTTCCTTCCTTCAAGCATGTTACAAAAACTGATTTTATCCTTTATGATTGCATGTGAATTCATAAATTATAACCACAACCAAGCATAAACCAAAGAGTAAATCAAACTTTCATCCATGTTTATAACTCTCTTTAATAGTCATGCAATTAAAAACCAAATCCTCATCATTGTGTTGGAAGGTACCTAAGACACAAACACACAAAAACAACTCTTTTTGTGTTTTCGAAAACAATTTTTCAAATTTTTATGAGATTTTCGGATTTTTAAGCCAAAACAAACTAAAACACTCCAAAACAGCTTAAAAACACTTAAAAACAGCAAGGAACAACTTTTGAAGTAATGGGTGGTAAAATCCCACGAATTTGCATCAAAAACACTTTGTTACCCCCCCACACTTAAATCAAACATTGTCCTCAATGTTTCAAGCATAAACTCACACAAAAACAAGCAAGCTAACAAACAATGAATCAACAAACTAAACATGGCAGAATAGAAACAACAACAAAGAGAAGGGTTTAGGAACGCAAATCTGGAATTGGAGTGAATCCTAAGTCTTCCTTTGTTGAATGCATGGGTTGCCTCCCAAGAAGCGCTTGCTTTAACGTCTTGCAGCCGGACGAAGAACTCATTCACTCCCCATTGGAGCCCACGGCCTGAAGAGAAATCTCCTCCACGGCATGCTCCTCAAAGTGCTCATAGTAAGGCTTCAAACGCTGTCCGTTTACTTGGAATTCCTGACCTGTTTTTAGGCTTTGAATCTGGATTGCACCATAAGGAGATATGTTAGTAATAACAAACGGTCCAATCCACTTTGAACGTAACTTATCGGGAAACAAACGGAGACGGGAATTGAACAATAGCACTTTCTGCCCTAAGGAGAATGTTTTGCCACGAATCAGTTTGTCATGGAAAGCCTTGGTCTTCTCCTTGTAAATCCGAGCATTCTCATAAGCGTCATGCCTAATCTCTTCAAGTTCATTCAATTGAAGCTTTCTTTGATTTCCAGCCATGTCC
The DNA here is from genome assembly GCA_024362995.1 of Heteromeles arbutifolia. Taxonomy (NCBI): domain Eukaryota; kingdom Viridiplantae; phylum Streptophyta; class Magnoliopsida; order Rosales; family Rosaceae; genus Heteromeles; species Heteromeles arbutifolia. The sequence goes on from JANCRC010000022.1 coordinate 2,984,842, forward strand.
ACATCCATATTGAAGGTCTTGACCGCCCAATGTGCCTTGTGCTCAAGCTCCACGGGTAAATGGCAAGGCTTGCCATAGATGAGCCGAAATGGGGACATCCCAATGGGTGTTTTGTATGCCGTATGATATGCCCACAGTGCATTATCTAAACGTGAGCTCCAATCCTTCCTTGTCGGTCCAACGGTCTTTTCAAGTATTTGCTTGATTTCTCGGTTAGAAACCTCAGCTTGGCCATTCGTTTGAGGGTGATAAGGTGTAGAAACCTTATGGTTGACATTGTACTTTCGGACAACGCCTCAATGGTCCGGTTGCAAAAGTGAGACCCTCCATCACTTATGATCACTCGTGGCATATGTTAGTTTTAATGAAATCTGCAACCACTTTAGAATCATTAGTTCGGGTGGCTTTTGCTTCCACCCACTTTGACACATAATCAACCGCAAGCAAAATATACATGAAACCAAACGAGGAAGGGAAGGGACCCATAAAATCAATACCCCAAACATCAAAAATTTCAACATTGAGGATGGAAACCTGCGGCATTTGATCTCTTGCACTGATATTTCCTGTTCTTTGGCATTTATCACATGTTAAACAAAAAGTTCTAGCATCTTTAAAGATACTAGGCCAATAGAATCCACATTGTAACACCTTAAGTGCTGTTCTTTGTGTGCCAAAGTGACCACCACATGCATATGTATAACAAAAGCTCAAAATTGAATGAAATTCAGAATCTTGCACACATCGACGTACAATCTGATCAGGGCAAAATTTCCATAAGTATGGATCGCCCCACACATAAAACCGTGCATCATTCCTGAGCTTATCACGTTGGTGTCTAGTGAACGTGTTTGGAAATTGTTTAGACACCAAAAAGTTAACCAAATCAGCATACCAAGGTTCACTTACCTTTATGGAGAGCAATTGTTCATCAGGAAACGTTTCAGCAATGGGTAAGGACTCCTCATGATGCACCATACGGCTTAGGTGGTCAGCCACCACGTTTTCACACCCTTTCTTGTCCCTAATTTCAATATCGAACTCTTGAAGTAAAAGCATCCAGCGAATGAGTCTTGGTTTAGCTTCCTTTTTGGTGAGCAAGTACTTCAGAGCTGCATGATCAGTGAAAACAATGACTTTAGTGCCAATTAAATAAGATCGAAACTTATCTAATGCAAATACAACAGCCAAGAGTTCTTTTTCAGTTGTGGAATAGTTCAATTGGGCATCATTTAAGGTGCGTGAAGCATAATAAATGACATGTGGCTGCTTGTTTTTCCTTTGACCCAAAACAGCTCCAATTGCATAATCCGATGCATCACACATGAGCTCGAAGGGAATGCTCAAATCTGGTGGAGTGATGATTGGTGCCGTGGTGAGTAAGGCCTTGAGATGGTTGAATGCTTTCTCACACGCCTCGTTGAATTCAAAAGACACTTCCTTTTGTAGGAGACGGCATAGGGGCTGTGCAATCTTTGAAAAATCCTTGATGAATCGTCTATAGAATCCTGCATGACCAAGAAAAGAACGAACCTCTCTAACCGAAGTAGGAGAGGGTAAGTAGCGTACAAGATATATTTTAGACTTATCAACCTCAATACCTTTTTCAGAGATTATGTGACCCAAAACAATACCTTGTTTAACCATGAAACGACATTTCTCCTAATTTAACACAAGGTTTGTTTCAACGCAACGTTTCAAGATTAAAGTGAGATTATCCAAGCAATTATCGAATGAATCACCAAACACACTAAAATCATCCATGAATATCTCAATAATCCTTTCAACATAATCAGAAAATATACTAACCATACACCTTTGAAACGTGGCAGGGCATTGCATAAACCGAATGGCATGTGATAGGAGCATATTTATGCTACTTAGTTAGTGTGTTTCCTTGCATTTGCTTAGCTATTTGTTGCTTAGTATAGTGTTTAAAGTCATTTTCGTGTGTTTTTAGGTCCAAGAAGCAAAGTTGGCAAAAAGATGCATTTTGGAGCATTTTAGAGCAAATCTGGGCTTGGAATGGATAGCACAAGCAATGGGCATGAAGATGGACGAATTTGGAGTTTAAATGGAGTTGGGAATATGTTTCAAGGTTGGAGAAATAAATGCAAATCATTGAAGATAAGGAATCAGCTCAAAAGAAGGAGGATTATCCAAAACATTATCCAAACAACCTTATCTTATCTTATCTTATCCAATCCTTATCTTATCTTAACAAACCTTATCCTATCCTAATCCTTTTCTAATTTAATTCCTGGTACAATGAGGGTTTATTTTCTGATTGGGGGACATTTAAATTAAGTTTCTAGAAACCCTAAGCCTTGCCGCACCTAGCTTTCCAGAAAACTTGATTTCCTTGCCTTGCAAGGCTTTCTAGAAGCCTTATCCCTCCTTATCCAAGTCTGCCGCACCTTAGGCCCTTTCCCATTGGAAATCTGATTGTTTTGAGCCTATTTCTGAATGGATTTGGCTTTCTAGAAGTCCCAATCTGATTCACCTAGGGTTTTGGTGCCTATATATATACTAATCAATCCTTTGCCGTGGACACCACCCTCCACACACAACCATTCACGCCAGAAATCATCCACCACTCCCTGCCGTGCCATATCATCCACACAGACCCAGAAAACCCCTCTTGTGCCGCAGCTATTCAAGGAAGGAAGGAGAAGGTGCCACTCTAAGTCGTGACTACTGCTAGAGCGTTCTTAGGTGTTGTCTATCCTTGTTTTCAATGTTTCAATTCAGTTTTCTTTGTTTAATTGCTATCATGAGGAACTAAACCCCTATTAGTTAGAGGGGGAATTTGAAGCCATGAATATATGTTTCTTATGATTTGATTTACTCCAGTTATGATTTCATAAATTGTGAATGTGATTTACTTATCTGTTTTATGAAGAACTTGTTCTTGTGTGTTGATTAAGGAGGCCTACTTAGTTTACATGCATGAATTTGATGCTAGGATATAAGGGAATTTCACCTAATCGTTATGAACTTATATTCACAAGTAGTAAAGATTGCTAGTCACAATTGTGTTAAGTAAATCCTAGGCAGGAGTAACATGCGTATTCCATAGTTATGAATGCCTTGTCAATGTTTATGATTTCCATGGAACTTAATGATCTTTGATATGTATCTCTATCATGCGTATTCCATAGTTAGGGAACTTGATAAGAATAATTTGGTTGTGATGCGTTATCCATTCAATTCAATGAACTTAGGGAAATCTGGGAATTAATTAGTTCAATACAATTAATTCGGAACATTGTCATTCATGGTTTATCGAAAGAGTAACTGGGAATCAAGTTGTATGCATATGTTTATGTGTGGATAAGGATCCCTCTAACTAGCCATTCACCCATTTAAATCACCAATTTCGTGCCTTTTTAAGTTGTCTTTACAATTTTGTTTGTTTAAGTTTAAATTCGTTCAAAAACAAATCCCCCTTTATTTTGAAGTGTTAGAATAGTTAAAATCTGTTTTGATTTGTGTTTTTAAGTGTCTTGAGTCAAGTTAAAATCTATTTTCGTCCAAAGTAGTGTTTAGAGTTCAAAACTGCCCAGTTTGTGTTTTTAGGCAGTTTTGAGTGTTTTTGTGCTGTTTTGAGTCTTTTGAGTTGTTTTAGTGTTTTAGAATTTAGTCTTGCATTCTTTGAGTCTAGTTTAGTGTTTTAAACTTTGTTTTTACGTTTTTGAGTCAGTTTCAAGTGTTTAGCAATCCCTCCTAATCCCCGGTCCAGAACGATCCCTACTTATACATATACTACAACTGTCAAGAAGAGGGTTTAATTTGTGTGACAAGTAGTTCTCACATCAAATTTTGGCGCCGTTGCCGGGGATTAGCAAACTTGCTAATCTCCCTAGTTTCTGCCGTGTATTTTAACTTGTTTTTGTTTCTGTTTTGCTTAGTTTTCTGATTTGTTTTGTTTTCTTTGTTTTAGGTACTAGTGTATGAGTCGAAGTTCTCAACCCGTTCACGCACATATCTTGGAGTTTAACGACGATTTTGAACGAGATTTGAGAAGGAAGAGGAAGCACCCAGAACCTGATCTACTTAGTTCAAGTTCTAATTCCGAATCTGAAGTTGAAATTGAAGAGGATTTGGAAGAGGAGCACGACATGGCTGCAGATAACCGAACAATCAAAGAACTTTCAGCCTCGGGATTGGACAATGCGACCCCTTTATGCATTCAATATCCTAGGGCGGCTCAAGGCAAGACTGATGAGTTTGAATTGAAGTCTAGCTTGTTGCACCACATCCCCAAATTCCACGGGTTGTCCATGGAAGATCCGAACAAGCACTTGAAGGAATTTGAAGTGGTTTGTTCAAGCATGACCCCTGTCAATGTTGATGGAAGTATATTGAAGATGAAAGCCTTTCCATTCTCTCTTTTGGAAAAGGCTAAGGATTGGCTCTACGAACTAGCACCTGGAACCGTTACTTCATGGGAAAGCATGAAGCGCGCATTCTTAGAGAAATTTTTCCCAACTTCAAGAGTCATTCTCTTGAGGAAAAAGATAAGTGGCATTCAACAAACCCAAGGGGAATCGTTTCCAGCCTATTATGAGCGGTTCAAGGCGCTTGTTGCTTCTTGTCCACAAGATCAAATGAAGGAAGAGCTTCTCCTCCAATATTTCTATGAAGGACTTCTCCCCATTGAGAGACAAATGCTTGATGCTTCAGCGGGAGGAGCTTTGGTTGACAAAACACCCGTGGCTGCCAAGACTCTAATTGCAAATCGAGCCTTGAATGCGCAACAATACGAAGGAGTTGGACAGAGAGAAGGGCCACGGCAACAACAAGTGAATGAGGTAAATGCAATTTCAGAATTACAATCTCAAATGGCTAATCTCACTCTTCTTTTGTCACAGGTTGTGGATGGAAACAAAGCACAAGGGGCGGCCATATGTGGAGTGTGTTCTATGCAGGGACATCTCAACGATCAATGCCCTCAACTGGTGAGAATAGGGGGTGGGAAACTGCCCAAGCCGTGGGTTTCCAAGGCCAAACCCAACAAAGACACGACCCATACTCAAACACATACAATCCGGGATGGAGAGATCATCCAAACTTCAAGTGGAGGGATTCTCAGCAAGCACAGCCACAAAGCGGATTTAGACAGCCCCCTGGGATGTTTCCAAGGCCGTATGCAGCCCCACAACCTCACCCAACTTCGGCCCAAACCAATTCAGGTTTGTCGTTAAATAATGATAAAATTCTTCAAGTACTAACCTCTTTGACGCAGGACATGCAGAGCATAAAAAATCAAGCTAAAGAGGTGGATGAATTGAAGAAACAAATGGGTCAAATGGCTGAATTCATGGGCCAATTCCGAGAACAAGGCAGGTTGCCTAGTTCAACCGTTGTTAATCCTAAGGGAGGATTTGAAACTGCCCAAGCAATCACGTTGAGAAGTGGTAAGCAGGTTGGAACTGATTCACAACCATCTAGATCAAGTCAAGAAGAGGACACGAAGCTGCAATTGGAGGAGGATGAATCACCCAAACCCACGGCAAGGAAAGAGACATCTTTGCCGCAGCCAATTCCCACTTCTAAATCGTCCCCAACCATCAAGGTAAGTTCCAATATGAATTCTTCTAGCTCTACTCCACTAATTGTGCCCTTTCCTGGCAGGTTGCGGCAATCAAAGAAAGAGGATGCTGAAAAAGACATTCTAGAGACATTCCGGAAAGTTCAAGTCAATATCCCACTCCTTGATGCAATAAAGCAAGTCCCAAGGTATGCTAAGTTTTTGAAAGAGCTTTGTACAACAAGGAGAAGGATTTCTAACAAAGAAGTGGTTCAAGTAAGTGAGAATGTCTCTGCTGTTTTACAAAGGAAATTACCCCCTAAATGCAAAGATCCGGGTAGTTTTACAATTCCTTGTGTTATTGGAAATACTCGTTTTGAATCTGCCATGTTAGACTTAGGTGCATCTATAAATGTCATGCCATATTCTGTTTATGCATCTATGAATTTAGGAGAGCTTAAAAATGATGGTGTTATTATCCAATTAGCCGATCGTTCTAATGCATATCCAAAAGGAGTTTTGGAAGATGTTTTGGTGCAGGTTGGAAATCTGATTTTTCCAGCGGATTTTTATGTGCTGGACATGGAGGATACACCCCATTCTACCCCTTTGCCGATCCTCCTTGGGAGACCTTTCATGAAAACAGCCCGCACCAAGATCGATGTGTTCAAAGGGACGTTGACAATGGAATTTGATGGGGAAGTTATTGATTTCAATCTTGCTGAAACTATTAAATTTCCTAAAGAAAATCATTCTTGTTTTGCTATTGATATATTCGATGAATTGGCGCAGGATTACCTTGATTCCTTGGATAGGGATCCCCTTGAATCAACAATTGCACAAGGAATTGGGCAAAAACCCAATATTGCCGTGCCTATAAGTGAAGAAGAGGCCGAGATGGTGGCTGCCCTAGAGTCACTACCTCAGCACCATGGTAAGCCTTCAAAACCAATTTCAATTCCAATTTCTACTAACAAGTTGTTACCCTCAGTGATTCAGGCACCCGTACTTGAGCTTAAACCATTGCCGGATCATTTGAAGTACGTCTTTTTGGGAGATAACGAGACATTGCCCGTCATTGTATCCTCCACACTTACGGCAACAGAGGAAGGAAAGTTAATTCAGGTGTTGAAAGAGCACAAAACAGCCATTGGATGGACATTGGCCGATATTAGGGGGATTAGCCCTACAACATGCATGCATCGCATACTTCTAGAGGAGGGGGCTAAACCAACTCGAGAGGCTCAACGCCGACTCAACCCTCCAATGATGGAAGTTGTGAAGAAGGAAATTATAAAGCTTCTTGATTGTGGAGTAATTTATCCAATCTCAGATAGCCGTTGGGTTTCACCGGTGCAATGTGTTCCAAAGAAATCCGGAGTCACTGTGGTGAAGAATGCCGAGAATGAACTTGTGCCCACACGTATCCAAACAGGTTGGAGAGTGTGCATTGACTATAGGAAGCTAAACGCCACCACGAGGAAGGACCACTTCCCTTTGCCGTTCATTGATCAAATGCTTGAAAGGTTAGCCGGTCATTCTTTTTATTGTTTTCTTGATGGGTACTCTGGATATAATCAGATTGTTATAGCTCCGGATGACCAAGAAAAGACCACTTTCACGTGCCCCTTTGGTACCTTTGCCTATCGTCGCATGCCATTCGGTTTATGCAATGCACCTGCCACCTTTCAAAGATGCATGGTAAGTATCTTTTCAGATTTTGTGGAAAAAATTATTGAGGTATTCATGGATGATTTTAGTGTTTTTGGGGATTCGTTTGATGGGTGCTTAGATAATCTCACTTTGATTCTAAAACGTTGCATTGAAACTAACCTTGTTTTGAATTGGGAAAAATGTCACTTTATGGTAAAACAAGGCATAGTTTTAGGTCATATCATTTCAGAAAGGGGAATTGAGGTTGATAAATCAAAAATAGATCTTGTACGCTACTTACCCTCTCCTACTTCGGTTAGAGAGGTTCGTTCTTTTCTTGGACATGCAGGATTCTATAGGCGATTCATCAAGGACTTTTCAAAGATTTCAAACCCTCTTTGCCGTCTCCTCCAGAAAGATGTGGCTTCTGACTTCAACGAGGAATGTGAGAAGGCATTCAAACACCTCAAAGATATGCTAACTTCGGCCCCCATCATAGTCCCACCAGATTGGAGCCTTCCTTTTGAGCTTATGTGTGATGCTTCGGATTATGCATTAGGAGCTGTTTTGGGACAAAGGAAGGACAAGAAGCCCCATGTCATCTATTATGCATCTCGGACCTTGAATGATGCACAATTGAATTACTCTACCACTGAAAAAGAACTTCTTGCTGTTGTGTTTGCTTTAGATAAGTTTCGTTCTTATTTACTTGGTACTAAAGTTATTATTTACACTGACCATGCAGCTTTGAAGTATTTGTTCACCAAGAAAGAGGCCAAACCAAGACTCATTCGCTGGATGCTTCTTCTCCAAGAATTCGATATTGAAATCCGGGACAAGAAGGGGAGTGAAAACGTGGTGGCTGATCACTTGAGCCGTATGGTGCAGGAGGAGGATGCCGTGCCTATCCAAGAGACATTCCCAGATGAGTAGCTGCTGTCCATCAAGGTAAGTGAGCCATGGTATGCCGATGTAGTAAATTATTTGGTGTCTAAACACATTCCAAGAGAACTAAACAAGCACCAAAGTGATAAACTTAAAAAGGATGCACGTTCTTATGTTTGGGATGACCCATACTTGTGGAAATATTGCCCTGATCAGGTTCTACGTAGGTGTGTGCATGATTCTGAGTTTAATTCAATTTTAACTTTTTGTCACACCTATGCATGTGGAGGTCACTTTGGTACGCAAAGAACAGCACATAAAGTTTTAGAATGTGGATTTTATTGGCCTACTATCTTTAGAGATGCTAGAACTTTTTGTATGACTTGTGATAGATGTCAAAGAACGGGCAATATAGGTCCTAAACAACAAATGCCGCAACACCCCATATTTAGTGTTGAAATCTTTGATGTTTGGGGTATTGATTTCATGGGTCATTTTCCTTCCTCACATGGTTTCCTTTATATTTTGCTTGCTGTGGATTATGTGTCGAAATGGGTGGAAGCAAAAGCCACCCGCACTAATGATTCTAAAGTGGTTGCAGATTTTGTTAGAACTAACATATTTGCTAGATTTGGAATGCCAAGAGTCCTAATCAGTGATGGGGGTTCCCATTTTTGCAATCGAACCATTGAGGCGCTGCTCAAGAAGTATAATGTCACGCATAAGGTTTCAACACCTTATCACCCTCAAACCAGTGGGCAAGCCGAGGTTTCAAATAGAGAAATCAAGCAGATTTTGGAGAAAACTGTAGGGCCAACTCGGAAGGATTGGAGCTTGCGTTTGAATGATGCATTGTGGGCATATCGCACTGCCTATAAAACCCCAATTGGAATGTCCCCATTTCGGCTAGTCTATGGGAAACCATGTCATCTTCCCGTCGAGTTAGAACATCGTGCACATTGGGCTGTCAAAACATTCAACATGGACATTGATGCCGTAGGTCTTCATAGAAAGCTTCAATTGAATGAGCTAGAAGAAATTAGGAATGAAGCTTATGAGAATGCACGGATCTACAAGGAGAAAACAAAGGCATTCCATGACAAGATGATTCGTAGCAAGCTGTTCTCTATAGGGCAGAAAGTGTTACTTTTCAATTCTCGCCTTCGTCTATTTCCAGGTAAGTTGCGTTCTAAGTGGATTGGTCCTTTTGTGGTTACTAATGTTTTTCCTCATGGTGCAGTCCAAATTCAAAGTTTAAAAACGCAACAAGAATTCAAAGTGAATGGACATCGGTTGAAGCCATATTATGAGCACTTTGAAGAGCACATTACGGAGGACATATCCTTTAATGCCGTAGGCCTCATTGAAGAATAGAGGGAAGGTTCGTCCGGCTGGAAGACGTTAAAGCAAGCGCTTCTTGGGAGGCAACCCATGCAAATAACGACCACCTAGGAACTCTCCGGCTCCAAAACCAGATTTGCGTTTCTAAACCCTACTCTTTATTGCTTTTCCTTTGCCATCTTGTTATGTTAGTTAGTTGTGTTGATTGCTGTTTGCTTTCTGTGAGTATATGTTTGAAACATTGAGGACAATGTTTGGTTTAAGTGTGGGGGGGTAACAAAGTGTTTTTTGCATGAAATTCGTGGGTTTTTATCACCTATCACTTTGAATGTTGTTTTCAGTGTTTTTAAGTGTTTTTAAGCTGTTTTTCAGTCTTTTAGTGTGTTTTGAAAAGAAAATCCGAAAATACCATAAAATACCATAAAAATTTGAAAAATTGTTTTGAAAAACCCAAAAAGAGTTGTTTTTGTGTGTTTGTTTGTGTCTTAGGGTACCTTCCAACACAATGATGAGGATTTGGTTTTTAATTGCATAACTGTTAAAGAAAGTTACAAACTTGGATTGACGTTTGATATACTCTTTGGTTTATGCTTGGTTGTAGTTGACATTCATGAATTCACATGTAATCACAAAAAGGATAAAATCAGTTTTTGTAACATGCTTGAAGGAAGTAACTCAAACTAACGCTACAACCCTGAGAGACTTGAGCTTAAAACGTTCTTTGGAGAGTTAATAATCTGTGCATTCTTTGTTTTCTAAAGTCGTTGCATGATCTCATTATTCTTTGCTTGGTTGCTACTTAGAAGGCGTTTCATTATTTAGTTCCAAATACTAGAACTCATACCCGTTTCATTCAAAGCATGAAATTGATTAGCATAACACATAATCAAGATGAAGTTGTTTAGTTTAAAACCAGAGCCAAAAAGCCTAACCCTTTGCATATGTATTGTAGGTTTAACCCTTTTGAGCCTTGTTTAGCCTATGTTCTTTGTTTACCCACATTATCCTTACCTAGCCTAGATTAGGACCATCCTTACCCTTGTTCTTAAGGCGTAGCTAAGCATGACCTAAGAATGAATTCCCTTTGTTCGTTATTTGGGCGGCAAAACAAGTGTGGGGGAAGGGATTTATGTGTCTGATTGTGTGCCAACAAAGTATCAAGAGGGCACGGGTGAAGAAGAAAGAAAAAAAAAAAAAAAAAGAAAAATTCGTGTGAAAAAGAAAAGAAAAAAAGAAAAGTTGTGAAAAAGTATGAAAAGTTTTCAAAATAAGTGAGATTGAAGCTCACAAGTGTTGGTTGTTGAAGAAGGGGTCCAAAAAGTTGAATTCGGCCCTAAAATATGTGTAATCTTTCCCTTTGTGTTCAAAGTGTGCGGCTGCATTCAAGAAAGGGAGTTCTAAGTGTCATATTCATTGCTTTGCTTGCTATTGCTTTAAGAACGTTTGTTTTCCTTACCTTTCTTTGTTAGCCAATACCCCTAGCCCCGTTATAACCCTATACTTCAATCTTGAGTGTTATGTGTTTCAATATGTGGAGTTTGGGATTGGTATGAGCATATGGTGTCCCTGGTTCTCGCATCTAAGTAGTAGCATTCTATTCATGAGATCATATCTATACATGCATTCCAGAAATTGCTTTCTTTGTCATAAACAGATATGTGAGTATTGGTTTCATATTTACATTAATCTTCTCACATATAACTAGTGTAGGGAGTGTAGTCAGAAAATCTGTGTGATTGAGTGCATATCTAGTAAGGAATTGAGGGATTCTCTAAGGCATGTTACTACATTCAAAATGTTGTTTTAATTGATTAAATGCGAGCTAATGTGTGGTAACTTTGATTAAGTATGTGCTCAAGGGTAGGGATAACTAAAATCTGTGGGAGTAATGATCTTTGGCATGTTATGTATCATTGAAGATCCCTGAGGTGAACGTTGGAAGGTTTAGGTTACGTTTTGTTTGTTTTGTTTTGCTTGAGGACTAGCAAAAGCTAAGTGTGGGGGAATTTGATAGGAGCATATTTATGCTACTTAGTTAGTGTGTTTCCTTGCATTTGCTTAGCTATTTGTTGCTTAGTATAGTGTTTAAAGTCATTTTCGTGTGTTTTTAGGTCCAAGAAGCAAAGTTGGCAAAAAGATGCATTTTGGAGCATTTTAGAGCAAATCTGGGCTTGGAATGGATAGCACAAGCAATGGGCATGAAGATGGACGAATTTGGAGTTTAAATGGAGTTGGGAATATGTTTCAAGGTTGGAGAAATAAATGCAAATCATTGAAGATAAGGAATCAGCTCAAAAGAAGGAGGATTATCCAAAACATTATCCAAACAACCTTATCTTATCTTATCTTATCCAATCCTTATCTTATCTTAACAAACCTTATCCTATCCTAATCCTTTTCTAATTTAATTCCTGGTACAATGAGGGTTTATTTTCTGATTGGGGGACATTTAAATTAAGTTTCTAGAAACCCTAAGCCTTGCCGCACCTAGCTTTCCAGAAAACTTGATTTCCTTGCCTTGCAAGGCTTTCTAGAAGCCTTATCCCTCCTTATCCAAGTCTGCCGCACCTTAGGCCCTTTCCCATTGGAAATCTGATTGTTTTGAGCCTATTTCTGAATGGATTTGGCTTTCTAGAAGTCCCAATCTGATTCACCTAGGGTTTTGGTGCCTATATATATACTAATCAATCCTTTGCCGTGCACACCACCCTCCACACACAACCATTCACGCCAGAAATCATCCACCACTCCCTGCCGTGCCATATCATCCACACAGACCCAGAAAACCCCTCTTGTGCAGCAGCTATTCAAGGAAGGAAGGAGAAGGTGCCACTCTAAGTCGTGACTACTGCTAGAGCGTTCTTAGGTGTTGTCTATCCTTGTTTTCAATGTTTCAATTCAGTTTTCTTTGTTTAATTGCTATCATGAGGAACTAAACCCCTATTAGTTAGAGGGGGAATTTGAAGCCATGAATATATGTTTCTTATGATTTGATTTACTCCAGTTATGATTTCATAAATTGTGAATGTGATTTACTTATCTGTTTTATGAAGAACTTGTTCTTGTGTGTTGATTAAGGAGGCCTACTTAGTTTACATGCATGAATTTGATGCTAGGATATAAGGGAATTTCACCTAATCGTTATGAACTTATATTCACAAGTAGTAAAGATTGCTAGTCACAATTGTGTTAAGTAAATCCTAGGCAGGAGTAACATGCGTATTCCATAGTTATGAATGCCTTGTCAATGTTTATGATTTCCATGGAACTTAATGATCTTTGATATGTATCTCTATCATGCGTATTCCATAGTTAGGGAACTTGATAAGAATAATTTGGTTGTGATGCGTTATCCATTCAATTCAATGAACTTAGGGAAATCTGGGAATTAATTAGTTCAATACAATTAATTCGGAACATTGTCATTCATGGTTTATCGAAAGAGTAACTGGGAATCAAGTTGTATGCATATGTTTATGTGTGGATAAGGATCCCTCTAACTAGCCATTCACCCATTTAAATCACCAATTTCGTGCCTTTTTAAGTTGTCTTTACAATTTTGTTTGTTTAAGTTTAAATTCGTTCAAAAACAAATCCCCCTTTATTTTGAAGTGTTAGAATAGTTAAAATCTGTTTTGATTTGTGTTTTTAAGTGTCTTGAGTCAAGTTAAAATCTATTTTCGTCCAAAGTAGTGTTTAGAGTTCAAAACTGCCCAGTTTGTGTTTTTAGGCAGTTTTGAGTGTTTTTGTGTTGTTTTGAGTCTTTTGAGTTGTTTTAGTGTTTTAGAATTTAGTCTTGCATTCTTTGAGTCTAGTTTAGTGTTTTAAACTTTGTTTTTACGTTTTTGAGTCAGTTTCAAGTGTTTAGCAATCCCTCCTAATCCCCGGTCCAGAACGATCCCTACTTATACATATACTACAACTGTCAAGAAGAGGGTTTAATTTGTGTGACAAGTAGTTCTCACATCAGCATGCGTCGATATGCAAATGTTCCAAAAGAACAAGTGAAAGTGGTCTTTTCTTGATCATCCGGGGCTATGACAATTTGATTATAACCAGAGTATCCATCAAGAAAACAATAAAATGAATGACCTGCTAACCTCTCAAGCATTTGATCAAGGAATGGCAATGGAAAGTGATCCTTTCTTGTTGTGGCGTTGATCTTCCTATAGTCAATGCACACTTGCCAACCGGTTTGGATCCGGGTGGGCACAAGCTCATTCTCAGCGTTCTCCACGACCGTCACTCTAGATTTCTTGGGAACAACTTGGATAGGTGAGACCCAACGGCTATCGAAGATAGGATAGATCACTCCACAATCAAGTAGCTTGATTATCTCCTTTTTCACAACTTCCATGATAGGAGGGTTGAGACGGCGTTGAGCCTCTCTAGTTGGTTTGGCCCCTTCCTCAAGAAATATGTGATGCATACAAGTTGTAGGGCTTATCCCCTTGATGTCGGCCAAAGTCCAACCTAGGGCAGATTTGAACTCCCTTAAAACACGCACTAGTTTTTCTTCTTCTTGTGCCGTGAGTGATGAGGAAATAATGGCAGGTAAGGTCTCTTTTTCCCCCAAGAAAATATACTTCAAATGATTTGGTAACGGTTTAAGTTCAAGGGTAGGTGCCTGAATCACTGAAGGAAGCAACTTATTAGTTGAAACGGGAATTGAATCAAAGTTAGGAGACTTACACTCATGCACGGGTAGCGACTCAAGGGCAGCAACCATCTCAATGAATTCCTCACAAGAGGGCACGGCATGGATTGGTTCATGTGTGCCGTGGGTTAGTATGGGTTCTGCCCACTTGTTGTTGAGCTCCATCCCTCTTGTAATGACCTTTTCAAGTGCATCGTCATTCAAATCTTCCAAATACCCCTGTGCGAAAGAATCAATAATATCAATAGAAAAACAAGAGTGATCATCATTAGGATATCTCATGGTTTCAGAAATATTGAAATCAATCACTTCCCCATTAAATTCCATTGACAACGTTCCTTTGAATACATCAATCTTGGTGCGGGCTGTCTTCATGAATGGCCTACCAAGGAGAATCGGCAAAGAGGTGGAATGGGCTGAATCTTCCATGTCCAAAACATAAAAATCAGCCGGGAAGACTAAATGATTCACCTGCACTAAAACATCATCCAATACTCTTTTTGGATAAGCGTCAGAACGATCAGCCAATTGTATGATCACACCATCCTTTTTCAATTCACCCATGTTCATAGATGCATAAATGGAATAAGGCATGACATTTATAGATACACCTAAGTCAAGCATGGCAGATTCAAAACGAGTATGGCCAATTACACAAGGAATCGTAAAACTGCCGGGATCTTTGCATTTAGGGGGCAGTTTACGTTGCAATATGGCTGAAACATTTTCACTTACCTTCACAACCTCCTTGTTTGAAACTCTCTTCCTAGTTGTGCACAACTCCTTCAGAAACTTGGCATACCTCAGAACTTGCTTAATTGCATCCAAAAGTGGTATATTGACTTGAACTTTCCTAAATGTCTCTAGAATGTCCTTTTCAGCTTCCTCTTTCTTTGTTTGCATGAACCTGCTAGGAAAAGGAACATTCGAAGGAAAAACATTAGTAGGAGCTGAATTTGACACGTTCTTACCTTTGTTGGACAGATTTAATGGTTTAGGAGCACTTAGGCCTGCGGCGAAGGTGTATCCTTCCTTGCCGTGGGTTGGCTTTGTTCCTCCTCTTCAAATTGAAGTTTTTCATCTTCTTTGTGACCTGATGTTGATGGTTGTGTACCTGCCCCAACTTCTTTTCCACTTCTCAACAATATGGCTTTTGCAGTTTCGAAACCTCCCTTTGGATTTGGAATGGTGGAACTAGGGAGTTGGCCTTGGTCTCAAAATTTCCCTACAAATTCTGCAATCTGCCCAATTTGTTTCTCCAAATGATCCACCCTTTTGTCTTGGTTTTGCATTGCTTTGGCTTGATTTTCTTGCCCTGAGACAAATTGGTTAATAGCTTAAGAAGTGTATCATTATCTAGAGATGTACCTGAAGCATTTGGGGCAGATTGTTGCGGAACTTGTGTGGGTGCATATGGCTTGGTGTAGAAGCCTGGGGGTTGCTGTCTAAAACCTCCTTGTTGTTGAGATTGTTGGGGCTCCCTCCACTTGAAATTTGGATGGTCTCTCCAACCTGGATTATACATATTGGAATATGGATCGTTCCTTGGTTGGTTTTGGCCTCCAAAACCCACTGCATTGGCAGATTCCCATCCACCATTCTCAATTAGTTGCGGGCACTAATCAAAGGGGTGTCCTTGGATAGAACACACGCCACACACACTTGATCCATGCATCTTCATTCCTTCAGCCATCTGAGACAAAATGGAAGTAAGATTAGTTAATTGGGATTGAATGTCAGATGTGGAACTTACCTCATTTACTTGCTGCCGTGGGGTTCTTCTTTGTCCAACGCCTTCATATTGTTGAGCGTTCAAAGCTCGATTAGCAATCAAGATCTTGGCAGCCATGGGTGTCTTGTCTACCAACGCTCCTCCCGCTGAGGCATCTAGCATTTGGCGTTCAATTGGTAGAAGCCCTTCGTAGAAATATTGAAGAAGAAGCTCCTCCTTCATTTGGTGCTGTGGACATGAAGCAACAAGAGATTTAAAACGTTCATAATAAGTGGGAAATGATTCACCTTCGTCTTGCTGAATTCCACTTATCCTTTTGCGTAGAAGAATGACTCGAGAAGTTGGGAAAAACTTCTCCAGAAACGCCCGTTTCATGCTCTCCCATGATGTGATAGTTCCAGGGGCTAGTTCATACAACCAATCTTTAGCTTTGTCCATTAGAGAGAATGGAAAAGCTTTCATCTTCAATATGCTTCCATCCACATTGATAGGGGTCATGCTTGAACACACCACTTCAAACTCCTTCAAGTGTTTATTTGGATCCTCCATGGACAGCCCATGGAACTTTGGGATATGGTGCAACAAACTGGATTTCAATTCAAACTCATCAGTCTTGTCTTGGGTAGCCCTAGGGTATTGAATACATAGGGGGGCGACATTGGCAAATCCCGAAGCAGAGAGCTCCTTGATTGTTCGATTGTCCGCTGCCATGGCTTGCACTTCCTCCAACACTTGAGCCGTGGGCTCCTCTTCCTCTTCTAGCACCGATTCTTCAAGCTCAGATTCAGGGCTAGGTGGATTAGATTCTTGCTGGTTCCTCTGCCTTCTCAAAGTCTTCTCAAAATCGTCGTCAAATTCCAAAATATTCTTTTGAACAGGTTGAGAGCTTCGAGTCATAAACTAGTACCTAAAAACAAGAAACAAACAAAGTCAGAAACTTAAACAAACTAAAAGTAAACAGAAAGAAAAAAAATCCAACGGATTAGCAAAGTTGCTAATCCCCGGCAACGGCGCCAAAAATTTGATGCGAAATATAGAAGCACACAAATTAAACCCTCTTTTTGACAATTGTAGTATACGTATAAGTAGGGATCGTTCTAGACCGGGGATTAGGAGGGATTGCTAAACACTTGAAACTGACTCAAAAACGTAAAAACAAAGTTGAAACACTAAACTAGACTCAAAGAATGCAAAACTAAACTCTAAGACACTAAAACAACTTTAAAACACTTAAAACTGCCTAAAAACACAAACTGGGCAGTTTTGGACTCTAAACACAATTCTGGACGAAAATAGGTTTTGACTAGACTCAAAACACTCAAGAACACAAACTAAATCAGTTTCTAACTAATATGACTCAACAAGTAAAGGGGGGATTGGGTTTTGACAAATTTGAAAACAAAACAAGAAACATAAAGTACTAATGAAATCTGCACGAAATTGGGTGAAAACTATGGATGATGGGATAGCTAGGAGGTTCTTCTCCACACATGACACACTTGCATACAAAACGATTTCCAGTTGCTTTCCATAAACCACGAATCCTCAATGCCCCAGATTAACCGTGAATTGCACTAATTAACCCTCAGATTTTCCTAATTTTATTGAATTGGTGGTGCGGAATATATAAGCACACAAATTAAACCCTCTTTTTATCAATTGTAGCAAAGTATGTAAGTAGGGATCGTTCTAGGCCGGGGATTAGGAGGGATTGCTAAATCACTTGAAAACTGACTCAAAAACTTAAAACAAAGTTAAAACACTAAATTAGACTCAAAGAATGCAAAACTATACTTTAAAACACTAAGACAAACCAAAAGACTCAAAACAGCAAACAAACACTCAAAACTGCCTTAAAAACACAAACTGGCTGTTTTGGACTCTAAACACAATTTTGGACGAAAATAAGTTTTAACTTGACTCAAAACACTCAAAAACACAAACTAAAACAGTTTCTAACTAATATGACTCAACAAAGTAAAGGGGGAATTGGTTTTGACGAAATTGAAAACAAAACATAAACTTTGTAAAACAAAACAGATTTTAAAACGAAATTGGTTAAAGTGAATGGATGGAAGGCTAGCTAAGGGGTTCTTCTCCACACATGTCATACTTGCATACAAAAAGATTTCTAATTGCTTTTCAATAAACCATGGATTCTCAACGCCCCAGATTAACTGTGAATTGCACTAATTAACCCTCAGATTTTCCTAACGTTATTGAATTGGATGATTGCATACGACAACCCAAAACATTCCCCACAAGTTCCCTACATGAATTGCATAATAGAGATACAAGCAAGAATCATTAAGTTCTATGAAAACCATAAGCATTGACGAGGCATTCGTTACTATGAATTGCATGAAACTTATGCCAAGAATTTACTTAACACAATTGAGATCATCAACCTTTACTACTTGTGAATATAATTCTGTAACAATTAGGTGAAACTTCCTTATATCCTAGCATTAGATTTATGCATGACAACTAAGCGTGCACTCTCAACCAACACACACAAATCAGTTTAATTCAAATAGATAAGTAAATTGAATTCACAACTTATGAAACGCAATTAGAGGTAATCAAATCATATAGCAAGCATAAACATCGTTTCGAATCCCCCCCTAGCCAGAGGGGGTTTAGTTCCTCATACTCACAGAACAAAGAGTATTGAATTTAAACATTGAAATCAAAGGAAAGAAAACACCTAAAACTTCCAGCAATTCAAACTTGAATGGCATGCACGTCCCAGGGCTCCTTCTCCTCCTCTTTGCTGCGGCACAAGGTCTTGGGACAGGTTTAGGGGGTTATGAATGGTGTAGAAGGCTGGGTTAATGGCTAGGATGGATGTATGGTGCGGCAGAGAGTGAATTAGGTCAGAAACTATGGAGAATGGTGAAGGATGGGTGCGGCAGAGAGTGGTGGATGATTTCTTGCGTGAATGATGTATATGGAGGTGGTGTGCACGGCAAAGGGTGGAGAAATATATATATATAGGCACCAAAAACCCTAGATGAATCAGATTAGGACTTCTAGAAAGCCAAATCCATCCAGAAATAGGTTCAAAACAATCAGATTTCTAATGGGAAAGGGCCTAAGGTGCGGCAGGTTTGGATAAGGAGGGATAAGGCTTCTAGAAAGCCTTGCAAGGCAAGGAAAAAGGATTCTAGAAGGGAAGGAGATGCCAGATTTTCAAGGTTCTAGAAGGAATGTGTTTTGTGGCAGATTTTGAGGCTTCTAGAGGGATTTGGGGTGCCACTTTTATAGGACAAGGGATAGGACTTCTAGAAATCAGGTTTTAAGTCCCCTAAACTGAAGAAAACAAGTTAGGATAAGATAAGGTAAGATAAGATAAGGATTGGATAAGATAAGATAAGATAAGGTTGTTTTGGATAATGTTTTGGATAATTCTCCTTCTTTTGAGCTGATTCCTTATCTTCTTTATCTTTGACTTCTTTCTTCCATCTTCTTAGCTGATTTCAAGCCTTTATATTTTCAATTTCGTCCATCAACTTGCCTCCATGCTTGCACTACCCAATCTTGGCCAAAAAATGCTCTAGAATGCTCCAAATTGCTTCTTTTTGCATACTTGCCCTTAGAACCTGAAAATACATCAAACTAGCTTAAAAGACTACTTTAACTAAGGAAAAACAATATAAATGCACAAGAACAAGCTAACTAAGGTGCATAAATATGCTCCTATCAATTGGATGATTGCATTCGACAACCCAAAGCATTCCCCACAAGTTCCCTACATGAATTGCATAATAGAGATACAAGCAAAGATCATTAAGTCCTATGAAAATCATAAGCATTGACGAGGCACTTGTAACTATGAATTGCATGATAATTATGCCAAGAATTTACTTAACGCGATCGTGACTAGCAACCTTCACTACTTGTGAATATAAGTTCATAACGATTAGGTGAAACTCCCTTATATTCTAGCATCAAATTCATGCATGCAAATTAAGTTGGCCACCTCAATCAACACACACAAATCAGTTATAATATGAACAGATAAGTAAATTGAATTCACAACTTATGAATCACAACTGAATGTAATCAAATCATATTGCAAGTATAATCATGGTTTCGAATCCCCCCTAGCTAAGAGGGGTTTAGTTCCTCATACTCACAGAACAAAGATTATTGAATTGAAACATTGAAAACAAAAGAAAGATTACACCTAAAACGTTCCAGCAATCCTAACTCGAATGGCAAGCACGTCCAAGGGCTCTCCTCCTTCCTCTTTGCTGCGGCACAAGGGTTGTTGGTGAGTTTTGGGAGTTATGAGTGGTGTAGATGGCTGGGTTATTGGCTAGGATGGATGTATGGTGCGACAGGGAGTGTTTTTGGTCAGAAACTATGGAGAATGGTGAAGGATAGGTGCGGCTAGGGTTGGGGAAGGAATTCTGGCTAGACAGGTTGTGTGGATGGATGATAGGATCCTTTCTGGCTGCAACAAGGAAGTTTATTTTAAAGATTTTAGGGAAATTAAAACCCTAACTTATTTAGGTAATCAGAAATTAAGTCAAAAGCCTCTAGAAAGAGGAAACAAAATCAGAAAACTAAGGGAAAGTGCCAGGTATATGCGGCAAGGCTTTAAAACAGAATAGGAATGTGTTTTAATGCAAGGAAACCGGAAATAACCCTCTCCCTTGCACGGCAAGGAAGAGGAAAGGGGTAAGGAGGTGCGGCAAGGGTCCTTAGGTGGTCTAAGTCCTTCAATTTGTGTCCTAGAATGCATAGGAAGCCTTCAAAGTTGCTGGAATTTGGAAACATTAAGGATTAGGAAAGGCAAACCAAAATAGGAAACCTTGGCTTAACTTTCCTACTTCAAGTAGGAATCCTTGTTTGAGTAGGAATCCTTATGTGCGTAGGAATCCTCATTCTTCTAGGAATCCATCTTCAATTAGGAATCCTTCGTTGATTAGGGATCCTTCTTTGATTAGGAATCCTTCTTTGATTAGGAATCCTTATGTGAGTAGGAATCCTAACATCTTCAAGTCTTCAATTTCGCCCATTCCTTTTGCTCCAAACATGTGATATCCATTCCAAGCCCAATTTTGCTCCAAAATGCTCCAAAATGCATCTTCTTGCATACTTTGTCTTTAGGACCTAGAAACACACGAAAATGGCTTTAAACACTAAAATAACTAAGAGAATACAACATAAATGCAGAAGAACAAGCCAACTAAGTTGCATAAATATGCTCCTATCACAAACCCTCAATGGTTCGATTGCAAAAGTGAGACCCTCCATCGCTTATGATCACTCTGGGCATTCCAAACCTTGCAAATATGTTAGTGCGAATGAAATCTGCAACTACTCGAGAATCATTAGTTGGGGTGGCTTTTGCTTCCACCCATTTCGATACATAATCCACAGCAAGTAAGATGTAAAGAAAACCATGTGATGAAGGAAAAGGACCCATGAAATCAATACCCCAAACATCAAAAATTTCGACAGGAAGTATGACATTTTGCGGCATTTGATCTCTTGCACTTATATTTCCTGTTCTTTGGCATTTATCACATGTTACGCAAAAATTTCTAGCATCTTTAAAGATGCTAGGCCAATAGAATCCACATTGTAACACCTTAAGTGTTGTTCTCTGTGTGCCAAAGTGACCACCATATGCATATGTATGACAAAAGCTTAAAATGGAATGAAACTCAGAATCATGCACACATCGACGTACAATCTAATCAGGGCAATATTTCCACAAATATGGATCATCCCATACATAAAATCGTGCATCATTTTTGAGCTTATCATGCTGGTGTCTAGTGAAAGTGTTTGGAATTTGTTTAGACACCAAAAAGTTTACCAAATCAGCATACCAAGGTTCACTTACCTTAATGGACAGCAATTGTTCATCAGGAAATGTTTCAGCAATGGGTAAGGATTCCTCATTATGCACCATTCGGCTGAGGTGGTCAGCCACCACGTTTTCACTTCCCTTTTTGTCTCGAATCTCAATGTCGAACTCTTGAAGAAGCAGCATCCATCGAATTAGCCTTGGCTTGGCTTCCTTCTTTGTGAGCAAATATTTCAGAGCTGCATGATCAGTGAAAACAATTACTTTAGTACCAATTAGATATGATCTGAATTTATCTAAAACAAAGACAATAGCAAGAAGTTCTTTTTCAGTTGTGGAGTAGTTTAGTTGGGCAGCATTCAACGTCCGAGAGGCATAATAGATGACATGCGGCCTCTTGTCCTTCCTTTGCCCTAAAACAGCCCCTAAAGCATAATCAGATGCATCACACATAAGCTCGAAAGGAAGGCTCCAATCAGGTGGAACAATAATTAGGGCCGTGGTCAGCAACTCCTTGAGTTGTTTGAAGGAGGCCGTCCACTCCTCATTGAAATCAAACACCACATCTTTTTGAAGGAGACGGCAAAGAGGTTGGGAAACCTTTGAGAAATCTTTGATGAATCGTCGATAGAAACCTGCATGTCCAAGAAAAGAACGAACCTTTCTAACCGAAGTAGGAGAGGGTAAGTGACGTACAAGATCTATCTTTGACTTATCAACCTCAATACCATTTTCAGAGATGATATGACCTAAAACTATGCCTTGCTTAACCATGAAATGACATTTTTCCCAATTGAGAACAAGGTTAGTTTCAACACATCGTTTTAAGATCAAACTGTGATTATTCAAACAACCATCAAATGAATCACCAAAAACGCTGAAATCATCCATGAAAACTTCAATAATTTTCTCAACATAATTAGAAAATATGCTCATCATGCATCTTTGAAATGTGGTAGGTGCATTGCATAAACCAAATGGCATGCGACGATAAGCAAATGTACCAAATGGGCATGTGTGGTTTTTTCTTGGTCCTCAGGTGCTATGACAATTTGACTATAACCAGAATAACCATCAAGAAAACAATAGGATGCATAACCTGCTAACCTTTCAAGCATCTGATCAATGAATGGCAATGGGAAGTGATCATTCCTTGTGGTGGCGTTGAGCTTCTTATAATCGATACAAACCCTCCAACCTATTTGGATTCGAGTAGGCACAAGCTCCTCTTCGGCATTCTTTACCATAGTCACTCCAGATTTCTTTGGAACACATTGCACAGGTGAGACCCAACGACTATCGGAGATTGGATAGATCACTCCACAATCAAGGAGCTTGATTATCTCATTCTTCACAACTTTCATCATTGGAGGGTTGAGTCGGCGTTGAGCCTCTCGAGATGTTTTAGACCCCTCCTCCAAAAGTATACGATGCATGCAAGTGGTAGGGCTGATTCCTTTGATGTCAGCCAATGTCCACCCAATTGCCGTCTTGTGCTCTTTTAGCACCCTCACCAACTTGTTCTCCTCTTGTGCCATGAGTGTGCTTGAGATGATGACTGGCAACGTCTCATCTTCTCCCAAGAAAACATACTTCAAATGACTTGGCAATGGTTTGAGTTCAAGTGTAGGGGGCTGCATAACTGATGGAAGTAACTTGTTAGCCGAAACTGAAATTGAAATTGGATCCAGAAACTTACCAGATTGTGGTGGTAATGATTCGAGGGCAGCCACCATCTCAATTACATCATCACTAGGGGGCACGGCAAGGGAAAATTCATGCATGCCGTGGGAATGCATGGTTGCTGCTCCACTGTTTTGAATGTCCATTCCTTGTGCAATGACCAATTCAAGTGCATCTTCCTTCAATTGTTCAAAATGGTCCTGTGCCAAAGAGTCAATTACATCAATAGAGAAACATGAGTGATCCTCACTAGGATACTTGATAGAATTTAAAAGATTGAAATTAATAACTTCCCCATCAAATTCCATTGTCAATGTTCCATTAAACACATCAATCTTAGTACGGGCAGTTTTCATGAATGGCCTTCCAAGAAGGATGGGCAATGAAGGAGAATGGTCTGACTCGTCCATTTCAAGCACGTAGAAGTCCGCTGGAAAGATTAAATGATTGACCTGCACTAAAACATCTTCCAAAACTCCCTTTGGATAGGCATTAGATCGATCGGCCAATTGTATAATCACACCATCATTTTTCAACTCGCCTAAGCCCATAGATGCATAAATTGAATATGGCATGACATTTATAGATGCACCTAAGTCTAGCATGGCAGATTCAAAACGAGTATTGCCAATAACACAAGGAATTGTAAAACTACCAAGATCCTTGCATTATGGGGGCAGTTTACGTTGCAAGATGGCTGAGACATTTTCACCTACCTTTACAACCTCCTTGGTCGAAATTCTTTTCCTGGTGGTACAAAGTTCTTTCAAAAACTTGGCATACCTTGGAACTTGCTTAATTGCATCCAAAAGTGGTATATTGACTTGAACTTTTCTTAATGTTTCCAAAATGTCCTTTTTCAGCCTCCTCCTTCTTTGATTGCATAAACCTACGAGGAAAGGGTACATTTGGAGGAACAACATTAGAATTAACCAAAATTGGAACTTCTTTACCTGTGTTGGCCGAATTGGATGGTTTAGGTGGCTGTGGCAAGGGTGGTGCTACCCTTGCCATAGGTGTGCATTGCTCATCTTCTTCAATTATCAACTCTTCAAACTCGTTGGAACGTGATTTCAAAGGTTGGGGATCAGATCCAACTTGTTTTCCATTTCGCAGACTCATGGCTCTGGCAGATTCGAATCCACCCTTTGGGTTGACAACGGTTGAACTAGGCAACTTGCCTTGCTCTCGGAATTGGCCCATGAACTCTGCAATCTGCCCAACTTGCATACCCTGCGCCATAGAAGTTAGTAATTGAAAAATATGATCATTATCAACAGATGAACCTGATTTGGTTTGGGCAGGTTGTGCTTGGGGTTGTGTGGGTGTGTATGGTTTTGAATAGAAACCCGGGGGTTGCTGCCTAAATGCAACTTGTTGTTGGTTTTGTTGGGCTTCTCGCCATTTGAAATTTGGATGATCTCTCAAACCTGGATTGTATGTGTTAGAGAAATGATCACTTCTTGGTTGTTGATTCCCAAAACCTACGGCATTGGCAGATTCCCACCCTCCATTTTCAATCAATTGTGGGCACTTATCAGAGGGATGTCCTTGCATGGAACACACGCCACAAGCAGCCACACTTTGCACTTTTGGTCCTTCCACAACCTGAGAAAGAAGAGTGGTAAGATTAGCCATTTGATTTGAAGTTCGGAAATAGCACTTACCTCATTCACTTGTTGTTGCCGTGAGGTGCTTCTTTGTCCAACACCTTCATATTGTTGAGCGTTCAAAGCTCGGTTAGCAATCAAGGTCTTGGCAGCAGTGGGTGTCTTATCCACCAAAGCTCATCCCGCTGAGGCATCTAGCATTTGACGTTCAATAGGTAGAAGCCCTTCATAGAAATATTGAAGAAGAAGCTCCTCCTTCATTTGATGTTGTGGACATGAAGCAACAAGAGTTTTAAAACGTTCATAATAAGTGGGAAACGATTCACCTTCATTTTGCTGAATGCCACTAATCCTTTTGCGTATAAGAATGACTCGAGAAGTTGGGAAAAACTTCTCCAAGAATGCCCGTTTCATGCTCTCCCAAGATGTGACAGTTCCAGAGGCTAGTTAATACAACCAATCCTTAGCTTTTTCCAAGAGAGAAAAAGGAAAAGCCTTCATCTTCAGTATGCTTCCATCGACATTGACAGAGGTCATGCTTGAACACACCACTTTGAACTCTTTCAAGTGCTTGTTTGGATCCTCCATGGACAGCCCATGGTACTTGGGAATGTGGTGCAGCAAGCTTGACTTCAACTCGAACTGCTCGGTCTTTCCTTGAGCAGTTGTAGGGTATTGGATGCAAAGGGGTACGACATTGTCTAATCCTGAAGCAGAAAGCTCCTTGATTGTTCGATTGTCTGCTGCCATGGCTAGTGCTTCCTCTAAAAACTGAGCCGTGGTCTCCTCCTCCACTTGTACTTCGTCTTCTTCAAGATTTGGTGCAGGTTGAGATGGTTGGGGCTCTTGTTGATTCTTATTCTTTCTCAAAGTTCTCTCAAAACCGTCGTCAAAGTCCAAAATATTCTTATTAACAGGTTGAGAGCTTCGAGTCATAAAATAGTACCTAAAAACAAGAGAACAACACAAAGTCAGAAACTTTAAACAAACTAAAAAAAACAAACAGAAAGAAAAATCCAAAGGATTAGCAAAGTTGCTAATCCCCGGCAACGGCGCCAAAAATTTGATGCAAAATATATAAGCACACAAATTAAACCCTCTTGTTGACAATTGTAGTATAGATGCAAGTAGGGATCGTTCTAGACCGGGGATTAGGAGGGATTGCTAAACGCTTGAAACTAACTCAAAAACGTAAAAACAAAGTTTAAAACATTAAACTAGACTCAAAGAATGTAAAACTAGACTCTAAAATACTAAAACAACTCAAAAGACTCAAAACAGCACAAAACAAGCTAAAAGACTCAAATCTGCCACTAAGAGTAAATTTGGACGAAAATAGGTTTTGACCTGACTCAAAACACTTAAAAACACAAACTAAATCAGTTTCTAACAAATATGACTCAACAAAGTAAATGGGGATTGGGTTTTGACGAATTTGAAAACAAAACAGGTAAAGTAAAGAACTAATGAAATCTGCACGAATTTGGATGAAACTATGGATGATGGACTAGCTAGGAGGTTCTTCTCCACACATGATACACTTGCAAAGAAAACGATTTCCAGTTGCTTTTCAATAAACCACGAATTCTCAACACCCCAGATTAATTAGGTACGCTTAAATTAACTCTCAGATTTCCCTCATGTCCTTGAATTGGATGGAAAAAGCGCATCACAATCAAATTATTCTTCAAAAGTTCCCTACATGAAAGCGCATGATAGAGATACAATCAAAGATCATTAAGTTCAATGAAAATCATAAGTATTCACGAGGCACTCGTAACTATGAAAGCGCATGATACTTATGCCAAGATGATGCGATGTAAAACAGCACACAAATTAAACCCTCTTGTTGACAATTGTAGTATAGATGCAAGTAGGGATCGTTCTGGACCGGGGATTAGGAGGGCTTGCTAAAACCTCTAAACTGACTAAAAAACATAAAAATAAAGTTTAAAACACTAAACTAGACTCAAAGAATGCAAAACTAGACTCTAAGACACTAAAACAACTCAAAAGACTCAAAACAGCACAAAAACACTCAAAACTGCCTAAAAACACAAACTGGGCAGTTTTAGACTCTAAACACTACTTTGGACGGAAATAGGGTATTGGCTTGACTCAAAACACTTAAAAACAGAAACAAAACAGATTGTGAACACTTTGAAACAAGAAAGTAAAAGGGGGGGGTTTGGGTTTTGACGAAATTAAAAACAAAACGAACAGATTGTAAAGTAAAACAGATTTTTGACAAATTTGGTAAAACTTATGGATGATGGGCTAGCTAGAGGGTTCTTCTCCACACATGACACACTTGCACATAAACCAATTTTCAGTTGTTCTTTCGATAAATCATGAAACTCAACACCCCAGGTTAATTAGGTCCGCTTAAATTAACCTTCAAGTTCTCCTTAATTTATTGAATTGGACGGGAAAGGGCATACAACAACTCAAAACATTCTCTAAAAGTCCCCTACGTGAGCAGCACAATAAAGATACAATCAGAGATCATTAAGCCTTGTGAGAACTATAAGCATTGACGAGGCATTCGTTACTATGATGAGCATGAAACTCCTGCCAAGAATTCATTTAACGCGATCGTTTATAAGCGACCTCCACTACTTGTGAATATAAGTTTGAAACTATTAGGTGAAACTCCCTTATATTCTAGCATCAAACTCATGCATGCAAACTAAGTGTCGACCCTCAATCAACATACAAGAATAAGTTATCCATCAAGCAGTTAAACAAATTGAATTCACAACTTATGAAATCACAATTGAAAGTAATCAATTCACATTGCAAGTATAATCATGGTTTCGAATCCCCCCTAGCTAAGAGGGGTTTAGTTCCTCATACTCACAGAACAAAGATTATTGAATTGAAACATTGAAAACAAAAGAAAAATTACACCTAAACGTTCCAGCAATCCTAACTTGAATGGCAGGCACATCCAAGGGCTTTCCACCTTCCTCTTTGCTGCGGCACAAGGGTTGTTGGTGAGTTTTGGGATTATGAATGGTGTAGAAGGCTGGGTTTATGGCTAGGATGGATGTATGGTGCGGCAGGGGTTGTTTTAGGTCAGAAACTATGGAGAATGGTGAAGGATAGGTGCGGCTAGGGTTGGGGAAGGAATTCTGGCGAGACAGGTTGTGTGGATGGATGAATAGATCCTTTGTGGCTGCAACAAGGAAGTTTATTTAAAGGTTTTAGGGAAATTAAAACCCCAACTTGTTTAGGTAATCAGAAATTAAGTCAAAAGCATCTAGAGAGGGGAAACAAAATCAGAAAACTAAGGGAAAGTGCCAGGTATATGCGGCAAGGCTTTAAAACAGAATAGGAATGTGTTTTAATGCAAGGAAACAGGAAATAACCCTCTCCCTTGCACGGCAAGGAAGGGGAAAGGGGTAAGGAGGTGCGGCAAGGGTCCTTAGGTGGTCTAAGTCCTTCAATTTGTGTCCTAGAATGCATAGGAAGCCTTCAAAGTTGCTGGAATTTGGGAACATTTAGGATTAGGAAAGGCAAACTAAAATAGGAAACCTTGGCTTAGCTTTCCTACTTCAAGTAGGAATCCTTGTTTGAGTAGGAATCCTCATGTAAGTAGGAATCCTCATTCTTCTAGGAATCCATCTTCAATTAGGAATCCTTTGTTGATGATAGGAGCATATTTACGCGACTTAGTTAGCTTGTTTTCATGCATTTACGTTGTTAGTTCTTAGTTAATTTTGTATTTTAAGCTATTTTCGTGTGTTTGTAGGTTCAAAGTGTCAAGATGGCAAAAATGAGCAATTTGGAGCATTCTAGAGCATTTTTTGGCCAAGATTGGGTAGTGCAAGCATGGAGGCAAGTTGATGGACGAAATTGAAGATATAAAGGCTTGAAATCAGCTAAGAAGATGGAAGAAAGAAGTCAAAGATAAAGAAGATAAGGAATCAGCTCAAAAGAAGGAGAATTATCCAAAACATTATCCAAAACAACCTTATCTTATCTTATCTTATCCAATCTTATCCTAATCTTATCCTAACCTGTTTTCTTCAGTTTAGGGGACTTAAAACCTGATTTCTAGAAGTCCTATCCCTTGTCCTATAAAAGTGGCGCCCCAAACTCTTCTAGAAACCCCAAAATCTGGCCAGAAACACATTCTTTCTAGAAGCCTAAAAATCTGGCGCCTCCCTCCTTTCTAGAAGGTCTTTTCCTTGCCTTCCAAGGTTCCCTGCCTTATCCCTCTGTGCCGTGGGTTTTCACTCCCGTTCCTTCTTGGATTCTGATTTATTAAGCCTTTTCCTTGTGGATTTGGGTTCTATAATCCTTTTCAGACATTAATTGGACCACAATTCCTTTTCTAAAGTGATTGCCGAACCCTAAGGCCTAATCTATATTTTCTGCCGCACCTAGAGTCCTAATTCCTTGTTTTATGCTAAGTCCAAGCCCTAATCTGATTACTCTAGGGTTTGTGATGCATTTATATACAAAGCTTGGTTGTTGCCGCAGACCACCCACCCCCATATACATTCAGAAATCCATATTTTGCTGCAGAGAAGGGAAGACAAGGCCTTGCCGTGGCTTCCATTGGAGAATGAGGAGTTCTTTCTTCTCTTGTTTCGTTTCTATGTTTAATTTAATTTGTTTTTCAATTATGTTGAACATGTGGAACTAATTTCGTTTTAGTTAGAGGTGGATTCAAAGCCATGGACATATGTTTGATATGAATTGATTACCTTCAGTTATTGTATCATAAATTGTGAATGTGATTTACTTATCTGTTTTATGAAGAACTTGTTCTTGTGTGTTGATTAAGGAGGCCTACTTAGTTTACATGCATGAATTTGATGCTAGGATATAAGGGAATTTCACCTAATCGTTAGGAACTTATATTCACAAGTAGTAAAGATTGCTAGTCACAATTGTGTTAAGTAAATCCTAGGCAAAAGTAACATGCGTATTCCATAGTTATGAATGCCTTGTCAATGTTTATGATTTCCATGGAGCTTAATGATCTTTAATATGTATCTCTATCATGCGTCTTCCATAGTTAGGGAACTTGATAAGAATAATTTGGTTGTGATGCGTTATCCATTCAATTCAATGAACTTAGGGAAATCTGGGAATTAATTAGTGCAATACAATTAATTCGAAGCATTGTCATTCATGGTTTATCGAAAGAATAACTGGAAATCAATTCGTATGCATATGTTCATGTGTGGAGAAGAACCCTCTAACTAGTTTTCACCCCTGAATTCACCTTTATCTCTTTCAATTTACTTTGTTTGCCTAAATCTGCTTAGTTTTGCTTAAATCGTCCAAAAACCCCCTTAGTTCTTAATTGAGTCTTAGTTTGTTTAAATTCGTCCAAATCTGTCCCCTTTTAGTGTTTTGAGTTTAACTAGTCCAAAAGTCATCCAATTCACTTCATAGAACCTGTTTTGAGTCTACTTAAGTTAGTTTTGCTGTTTTGAGTCTATTTAGCCTGTTTTGAGTCTCTAGTGTCTAGAATCTGCCTAGTTGAGTTTTATTTGTTGTTTTAAGTTTGTTTTGTGTTATTTGAGTCCAGTTAGGTTGTCTAGAGTTAAAATTCGTTCACATTGATCACTAGTACTTGTTTTCATTGTCTAGAGTCCAGTTTAGTGTTTTAGAGTGTAATTTGTGCAGATTAGCATCCCTTCTAATCCCCGGCGTTAAACGATCCCTACTTTCATATACTACGTCGATAGGGTTTTAATTTGAGTGTCAAGTAATTCTCACATCAAATTTTGGCGCCGTTGCCGGGGATTAGCAAACTTGCTAATCTCCCTAGTTTCTGCCGTGTATTTTAACTTGTTTTTGTTTTTGTTTTGCTTAGTTTTCTGATTTGTTTTGCTTTCTTTGTTTTAGGTACTAGTGTATGACTCGAAGTTCTCAACCCGTTCACGCACACATCTTGGAGTTTAAAGACGATTTTGAGCGAGATTTGAGAAGGATGAGGAAGCACCCAGAACCTGGTCTACTTAGTTCAAGTTATAATTCCGAATCTGAAGTTGAAATTGAAGAGGATTTGGAAGAGGAGCACGACATGGCTGCAGATAACCGAACGATCAAGGAACTTTCAGCCTCGGGATTGGACAATGCAACCCCTTTATGCATTCAATATCCTAGGGCAGCCGAAGGCAAGACTGACGAATTCGAATTGAAGTCTAGCTTGTTGCACCACATCCCCAAATTCCACGGGTTGTCCATGGAAGATCCGAACAAACACTTGAAACAATTCGAAGTGGTGTGTTCAAGCATGACCCCCGTCAATGTCGATGAGAGTATTTTGAAGATGAAGGCCTTTCCCTTTTCTCTCTTGGAAAAGGCGAAGGATTGGTTGTACGAATTGGCTCCCGGAATTGTCACATCATGGGAGAGCATGAAATGGGCTTTCTTGGAGAAGTTTTTCCCAACTTCTCGAGTCATCACCATACGAAAAAGGATAAGTGGAATTCAGCAAGAAGAAGGTGAGTCTTTTCCTACGTATTATGAACGTTTTAAATCTCTTGTTGCTTCATGTCCACAGCATCAGATGAAGGAGGAACTTCTCCTACAATACTTCTACGAGGGACTTCTACCAATCGAACGTCAAATGTTAGATGCCTCAGCGGGAGGAGCCTTAGTGAACAAGACCCCCACGGCTGCAAAGACCTTGATTGCTGATCGAGCGTTGAACGCTCAACAATACGAAGGTGTTGGACAAAGGAGCATTCCACGGCAACACCAAGTGAATGAGGTAAGTGCTATAACCGAACTTCAAAATCAAATGGCTAACCTTACCACTCTTCTTTCTCAGGTTGTTGAAGGACCAAAAGTGCAAACCGTGGCTTCTTGTGGCGTGTGCTCCATGCAAGGACATCCCACGGATAAGTGCCCACAATTGACAGAGAATGGAGGGTGGGAGACACTCAATGCCGTGGGTTTTGGGAATCAATACCAAAACCGTGGTGACCCCTTTTCCAATACATACAATCCGGGATGGAGAGATCATCCAAACTTCAAGTGGAGGGACTCTCAACAAGCACAGCAACAAGGCGAATTTAGACAGCCCCCTGGGATGTTTCCAAGGCCATATGCAGCCACACAACCTCAACCAATTTCGGCCCAAACCAATTCAGGTTCGTTGTTAGATAATGATAAAATTCTTCAAGTACTAACCTCTTTGACGCAATACATACAGAGCATAAAGAATCAAGCTAAAGAGGTGGACGAATTGAAGAAACAAATGGGGCAAATGGCTGAATTCATGGGCCAATTCAGAGAACAAGGCATATTGCCTAGTTCAACCGTTGTTAATCCCAAAGGAGGATTTGAAACCGCCCAAGCAATCACGTTGAGAAGTGGTAAGCTGGTTGGAACTGATTCACAACCATCTAGATCAAGTCAAGAAGAGGACACGAAGCTGCAATTGGAGGAGGATGAATCACCCAAACCCATGGCAAGGAATGCACAATCCTTGCCGCAGCCAATTCCCACTTCTAAACCGTCCCCAACCATCAAGGTAAGTTCCAATATGAATTCTTCTTGCTCTACTCCACTAATTGTGCCCTTTCCTGGCAGGTTGCGGCCAGGAAAGTTCAAGTCAATATCCCACTCCTTGATGCAATAAAGCAGGTCCCAAGGTATGCTAAGTTTTTGAAAGAGCTTTGTATAACAAGGAGAACGATTTCTAACAAAGAGGTGGTAAGAGTAAGTGAGAATGTCTCAGCCGTTTTACAAAGGAAATTACCCCCTAAATGCAAAGATCCGGGTAGTTTTACAATTCCTTGTGTTATTGGAAATACTCGTTTTGAATCTGCCATGTTAGACTTAGGTGCATCTATAAATGTCATGCCATATTCTGTTTATGCATCTATGAATCTAGGAGAGCTTAAAAATGATGGTGTTATTATCCAATTAGCCGATCGATCTAATGCATACCCAAAAGGAGTTTTGGAAGATGTTTTGGTGCAAGTAGACCACTTGATTTTTCCTGCAGGTTTCTATGTGCTTGACATGGAGGATTCAGACCATTCCCATCCATTACCATTCTTACTTGGCCGACCATTCATGAAAACAGCCCAAACCAAGATTGATGTGGCCAAGGGAACGTTAACTATGAAGTTTGGTAGTGATAAGATTAAATTTAATGTTTCTAAGTCTGTTGAGAATCCTAACATTGTTCGTTCTTGTTTTGCCATGGATAAAATAAAAAAGATAGGGCCGGACCGTTCAAGCACAAACGATACATCAAGAACCATACAAAACGAGGGAATTGGAGTGGAGCACAAGGACCATACATCCACTGCCCTCAAAATGCCCCAATTGGTCGAAAATATCATGGGGAAGAATGTTCATAGTGCTGCCACTTCATTGCAGTACATTGGTAAGCCATCTATTCCAGATTCGATTCCCATTTCAACTAATAGGTTGTTACCTTGTATGGTGCAGATTCCCAATCAAATCCAAGCTGGTGGGCATGATTACATTGATTTTAGGATGTTCAATGCCACAATCCGGAAGGGTCACTATCCCTTACCATTCAAAGATCCAATGCACGAGCTGTTTGAGGAGCATGTGGTGGAAGAACTACCTCTGCATGCCGTGGGTACCATGGGAACTTAAATGGAAGTATCGTTCGGTTGGAAGACGTTAAAGCAAGCGCTTCTTAAAAGGCAACCCATGTGTTCAAACGAGAGAACGATGGAATTCTAGCTCCAAAACCAGATTTGCGTTCTTAAACTCTCTCTCTTTATTGCTTTTGTTTTGCCATATCTGTTATGTGTGTTAGTTGTGTTATTTGCTTGCTTTTGTGTGAGTTTATGTTTGAAACATTGAGGACAATGTTTGATTTAAGTGTGGGGGGGGGGGGGGGGTAACAAAGTGTTTTTGCATGA
Organism: Heteromeles arbutifolia; assembly: GCA_024362995.1. NCBI lineage: Eukaryota > Viridiplantae > Streptophyta > Magnoliopsida > Rosales > Rosaceae > Heteromeles > Heteromeles arbutifolia. The sequence continues at coordinate 3,018,639 of JANCRC010000022.1, forward strand.
AATTCGTGGGTTTTTATCACCTATCACTTTGAATGTTGTTTTTAGTGTTTTGAAGTGTTTTTAAGCTGTTTTGGAGTCTTTTAGTGTGTTTTGAAAAGAAAATCCGAAAATACCATAAAAATTTGAAAAATTGTTTTGAAAAACCCTTTTTGTGTGTTTGTTTGTGTCTTAGGGTACCTTCCAACACAATGATGAGGATTAGGTTTTTAATTGCATGACTATTGAGGAAAGTTATAAACATGGACGGAGGTTTGAATTGCTCTCTGGTTTATGCTTGATTATGGTTATAGTTCATGAATTCATGTTTAATCAAAAAGAGAAAAAATCAGTTTTTGTAACATGCTTGAAGGAAGGAACTCATACTAACGCTACAACCCTGAGAGACTTAAGCTTAAAACGTTCTTTGGAGAGTTAAAAATCTGTGCATTTGTTGTTTTCTAAAGTCGTTGCATGATCTCATTATTCTTTGCTTGGTTGCTACTTAGAAGGCGTTTCATCATTTAGTTCCAAATACTAGAACTCATACCCGTTTCATTCAAAGCATGAAATTGATTAGCATAACACATAAACAAGATGAAGTTGTGTAGTGAACCAGTGCCAAATAGCCGAACCTCCCTATGTTATTTGTCTTGTAGGTTTAACCCTTTTGAGCCTTGTTTAGCCTATGTTCTTTGTTTACCCACATTATCCCTACCTAGCCTAGATTAGGACCATCCTTACCCTTGTTCTTAAGGCATAGCTAAGCATGACTTAGAGTGAATTCCCTTTGTTCGTTATTGGGCAGCAAACAAGTGTGGGGGAAAGAAAGTTGTGCGTTTATATGTGCCAAAGTCACAAAAGAGGCACGGGTGAAGAAAAAAAAAAAACAAAAAAAAAGAGAAGACAAATTCGTGCAAAAGAAAAAGAAGAAAAGTTTGTGAAAAAAAAAAAGTATGAAAAGTGTTCAAAATAAGTGAGAATAAGCTCACAAATGTTGGATGTTGAAGAAAGGGTCCAAAAAGTTGAAGTTGGCCCTAAATATGTGTGATCTTCCCCTTATGTATCAAAGTGTGCGGCTGCATTCAAGAAAGGGAGTTCTAAGTGTCATATTCATTACTTTTCTTGCTTTTGCTTTAAGAACGTTTGTTTTCCTTACGTTTCTTTGTTAGCCAATACCCTTAGCCCCGTTACAACCCTATACATCAATCTTGAGTGTTGTGTGTTTCAATATGTGGAGTTTGGGATTGGTACGAGCGTATGGTATCCCTGGTTCTTGCATCTAAGTAGTAGCATTCCATTCATGAGATCATATATATACATGCTTAATAGCTCCAGAAATTGCTTTCTTTGTTATAAACATATGTGAGTGTTCGTTTGCAGGTTTACATTAATCTTCTCACATATACTTAGTATAGGGAGTGTAGTGAGGCAATCTGAGTGAAAATAAGAGTGTACCTAGTGAGGAATTGAGTGAATTCTCTAAAGCATGTTACTACGTTCAAAACATTGTTTTAATTGGTTAGATGAGAGCTAATGGATGGTGACTGTGGTTAAGTATGTACTAAAGGGTGGGGAAGACTAAAAGCTATGGTTATGACGATGTTAAATATGTCATGTATGTTGGAAATCCCTGAGGTGAAAGTTGGGAGGTCTAGTTTGTTTGGTGTTTGTTTCGTTTTGCTTGAGGACTAGCAAAAGCAAAGTGTGGGGGAATTTGATAGGAGCATATTTATGCGACTTAGTTAGCTTGTTTTCATGCATTTACGTTGTTAGTTCTTAGTTAATTTTGTATTTTAAGCTATTTTCGTGTGTTTGTAGGTTCAAAGTGTCAAGATGGCAAAAAGGAGCAATTTGGAGCATTCTAGAGCATTTTTGGGCCAAGATTGGGTAGTGCAAGCATGGAGGCAAGTTGATGGACGAAATTGAAGATATAAAGGCTTGAAATCAGCTAAGAAGATGGAAGAAAGAAGTCAAAGATAAAGAAGATAAGGAATCAGCTCAAAAGAAGGAGAATTATCCAAAACATTATCCAAAACAACCTTATCTTATCTTATCTTATCCAATCCTTATCCAATCTTATCCTAATCTTATCCTAACCTGTTTTCTTCAGTTTAGGGGACTTAAAACCTGATTTCTAGAAGTCCTATCCCTTGTCTTATAAAAGTGGCGCCCCAAACTCTTCTAGAAACCCCAAAATCTGGCCAGAAACACATTCTTTCTAGAAGCCTAAAAATCTGGCGCCTCCCTCCTTTCTAGAAGGTCTTTTCCTTGCCTTCCAAGGTTCCCTGCCTTATCCCTCTGTGCCGTGGGTTTTCACTCCCGTTCCTTCTTGGATTCTGATTTATTAAGCCTTTTCCTTGTGGATTTGGGTTCTATAATCCTTTTCAGACATTAATTGGACCACAATTCCTTTTCTAAAGTGATTGCCGAACCCTAAGGCCTAATCTATATTTTCTGCCGCACCTAGAGTCCTAATTCCTTGTTTTATGCTAAGTCCAAGCCCTAATTTGATTACTCTAGGGTTTGTGATGCATTTATATACAAAGCTTGGTTGTTGCCGCAGACCACCCACCCTCATATACATTCAGAAATCCATATTTTACTGCAGAGAAGGGAAGACAAGGCCTTGCCGTGGCTTCCATTGGAGAAGGAGGAGTTCTTTCTTCTCTTGTTTCGTTTCTATGTTTAATTTAATTTGTTTTTCAATTATGTTGAACATGTGGAACTAATTTCGTTTTAGTTAGAGGTGGATTCAAAGCCATGGACATATGTTTGATATGAATTGATTACCTTCAGTTATTGTTTCATAAATTGTGAATGTGATTTACTTATCTGTTTTATGAAGAACTTGTTCTTGTGTGTTGATTAAGGAGGCCTACTTAGTTTACATGCATGAATTTGATGCTAGGATATAAGGGAATTTCACCTAATCGTTAGGAACTTATATTCACAAGTAGTAAAGATTGCTAGTCACAATTGTGTTAAGTAAATCCTAGGCAAGAGTAACATGCGTATTCCATAGTTATGAATGCCTTGTCAATGTTTATGATTTCCATGGAGCTTAATGATCTTTAATATGTATCTCTATCATGCGTCTTCCATAGTTAGGGAACTTGATAAGAATAATTTGGTTGTGATGCGTTATCCATTCAATTCAATGAACTTAGGGAAATCTGGGAATTAATTAGTGCAATACAATTAATTCGAAGCATTGTCATTCATGGTTTATCGAAAGAATAACTGGAAATCAATTCGTATGCATATGTTCATGTGTGGAGAAGAACCCTCTAACTAGTTTTCACCCCTGAATTCACCTTTATCTCTTTCAATTTACTTTGTTTGCCTAAATCTGCTTAGTTTTGCTTAAATCGTCCAAAAACCCCCTTAGTTCTTAATTGAGTCTTAGTTTGTTTAAATTCGTCCAAATCTGTCCCCTTTTAGTGTTTTGAGTTTAACTAGTCCAAAGGTCATCCAATTCACTTCATAGAACCTGTTTTGAGTCTACTAACGTTTTGCTGTTTTGAGTCTATTTAGCCTGTTTTGAGTCTCTAGTGTCTAGAATCTGCCTAGTTGAGTTTTATTTGTTGTTTTAAGTTTGTTTTGTGTTATTTGAATCAAGTTAGGTTGTCTAGAGTTAAAATTCGTTCAGATTGATCACTAGTACTTGTTTTCATTGTCTAGAGTCCAGTTTAGTGTTTTAGAGTGTAATTTGTGTAGATTAGCATCCCTTCTAATCCCCGGCCTTAAACGATCCCTACTTTCATATACTACGTCGATAGGGTTTTAATTTGAGTGTCAAGTAATTCTCACATCAGTTGATTAGGAATCCTTCGTTGATTAGAAATCCTAACATCTTCAAGTCTTCAATTTCGTCCATTCCTTTTGCTCCAAGCATGTGATATCCATTCCAACCCCAATTTTGCTCCAAAATGCTCCAAAATGCATCTTCTTGCATACTTTGTCTTTAGGACCTAGAAACACACCAAAATGGCTTTAAACACTAAAATAACTAAGAAAACACAACATAAATGCACAAGAACAAGCCAACTAAGTCGCCTAAATATGCTCCTATCAAATTCCCCCACACTTAGCTTTTGCTAGTCCTCGAGCAAAACAAACAAACAAAGAAAACAAAACTAAACAAAACAAACAAAACACAACCTAAGTAAACAAAACACACTCTAATCCTTCCAACATTTGCCTCAGGGATTTCCAATGCACATGACATGTTAAAAATCATCAGTCCCACAGATTTTAGTCAACTTAACACTTGAGCACATACTTAATCACAGTCACCACTTACTAGTTCACATTTAACCAATTAAAACGATGTTTTGAATATAGTAACATGCCTTAGAGAATTCACTCAATTCCTTACAAGATATGCACTCAATTTTCACACACATTTTCTGACTACACACCCTACACTAGGTATATGTGAGAAGATTGATGTAAATATGAAAACTAATACTCACATATGTTGCAACAAAGAAAGCACTTTTCTGGAGTTATTAATGCATATATGAATATGATCTCATGAACGGAATGCTACTACTTAGATGCGAGAACCAGTGACACCATATGCTCATACCAATTCCAAACTCCACATATAGAAACACACAACACTCAAGATTGAAGTTAAGGGTTGTAACGGGGCTTGGGGGTAATGGCTAACAAAGAAAGGATAGGAAAAACAAAGGTTCTTAAAGAAATAGTAAGCAAAGTAATGAAATTGACACTTAGAATTCACTTTTGAATGCAGAAATCAACTTTAAACAAAGGGAATGATTCATACATTCTAGGGCCATATTTCAATGTTTTGGACCCTTTCTTCAACAAACAACACTTTAGAACTCTTTTTCTTATCATTTTCAACTCTTTTTCATTCTTTTCACAACTTTTCTTTTTTTCCTTTCCATTTTCCACGAATCTTTTCTTTTCTTTTCTATCCGTGCCTTATTAAGGACTTTGGCACACACACACACACAAATCCCTTCCCCCACACTTGTTTTTCTGCAAAAGGACAATCAAAAGGAGTTCATTTTAATTCATGCTTCACTATCCTTTAAGAACAACGGTATGGATAGTCCTACACTAGGCTAGGTAAGGATAATGGGGTTAACAAAAAAAATAGGCTAAACAAGGCTCAAAGGGGTTAAACCTACAAAACATAATGAAATAGGGGGCACGGCTGTTTGGCTATGGTGGTCACTACACAACTTCATCTTGATATGTGTTATGCAAATCAATGTCATGCTTTGAATGGAACAGGCATGAGTTCTAGTATTTGGAACTAAATGATGAAACGCCTTCTAAGTAGCAACCAAGCAAAGAATAATGAGATCATGCAACGACTTTAGAAAACAAAGAAATGCACAGATTATAACTCTCCAAAAGAACGTTTAAAGCTCAAGTCTCACAAGGTTGTAGCGTTAATTTGAGTTCCTTCCTTCAAGCATGCTACAAAAACTGATTTTATCCTTTATGATTGCATGTGAATTCATAAATTATAACCACAACCAAGCATAAACCAAAGAGTAAATCAAACTTTCATCCATGTTTATCACTCTCTTTAATAGTCATGTAATTAAAAACCAAATCCTCATCATTGTGTTGGAAGGTACCTAAGACACAAACACACAAAAACAACTCTTTTTTGGGTTTTTCAAAGAAATTTTTTCAAATTTTTATGAGATTTTCTGATTTTTAAGGCAAGACACACTAAAACACTCCAAAACAGCTTAAAAACACTTAAAAACAGCTTGAAACAAATTTTGAAGTACGGGGTGGTAAAAACCCCCCCACACTTAAATCAAACATTGTCCTCAATGTTTCAAGCATAAACTCACACAAAAAACAAACAAACAAACAAACAACAAATAAACAACTAAACAAGGCAGAATTGAAACAACAACAAAGAGAAGGGTTTAGGAATGCAAATCTGGAAGTGGAGTGATTCCTAGGTCTTCCTTTGTTGAATACATGGGTTGCCTCCCAAGAAGCGCTTGCTTTAACGTCTTGCAGCCGGACGAAGAACTCATTCACTCCCCATTAGAGCCCACGGCCTGCAGGGGAACCTCCTCCACTACATGCTCAACAAAGTTCTCATAGTAGGGCTTCAATCGATGCCCATTCACCTTGAATTCTTGTCCAGTTTTCAAACTTTGTATTTGGACTGCACCATGCACAAAAACATTAGTAATAACAAATGGACCAACCAACTTAGAACGTAGCTTACTGGGGAATAAACGAAGACGGGAGTTAAATAGCAACACTTTCTGCCCAATTGAGAATGTTTTGCCTCGAATCATCTTATCATGGAATGCGTTGGTCTTCTCTTTGTAAATTCGAGCATTCTCATAAGCATCATGCCTAATCTCTTCAAGTTCATTCAATTGCAGCTTTCTGTGATTGCCAGCCGTGTCCACATCCATATTGAAGGTCTTGACCGCCCAATGTGCCTTGTGCTCAAGCTCCACGAGTAAATGGCAAGGCTTGCCATAGATGAGCCGAAATGGGGACATGCCAATGGGCGTTTTGTAAGCTATTCGATATGCCCACAATGCATCCTCCAAACGCAAGCTCCAATCCTTTCTAGTTGGCCCAACGGTCTTCTCTAAAATCTGCTTGATCTCCCTATTCGAGACCTCGGCCTGGCCACTTGTTTGGGGGTGATAAGGTGTTGAAACCTTATGTGTCACATTGTACTTCTTGAGTAGTGCCTCAATGGTGCGATTGCAAAAATGAGACCCACCATCACTTATAAGCACTCTCGGCATCCCAAATCTGGAAAAAATGTTAGATTTCACAAAACCTGCCACAATTTTAGAATCATTAGTGCGGGTGGCTTTGGCTTCCACCCACTTCGAAACATAATCAACCGCGAGTAAAATGTAAGTGAAACCGAAAGAAGATGGAAAAGGACCCATAAAATCAATACCCTAAATGTCAAAAATTTCAACAAGAAGAATTGGAGTCTACAGCATTTGGTCTCGTTGGCCTGAATTTCCTGTCCTTTGGCAGTGATCACAAGTTATGCAAAAAGTTCGAGCATCTCTAAACAAAGTAGGCCAATAAAATCCACATTCAAGAACCTTAAGGGCAGTGCGTTGTGTGCCAAAGTGTCCACCACATGCATATGTATGGCAAAAGCTTAGAATTGGATTAAACTCAGATTCATGAACACATCTACGCACGATTTGATCAGGGCAAAATTTCCACAAATATGGGTCGTCCCAAACATAAAAACATGCATCCTTTTTAAGTTTATCACGTTGGGACTTGCTTCGAGTGTTTGGAATCTGCGTAGACACCAAATAGTTGACCAAATCAGCATACCAAGGTATACTTACCTCAATGGACAGTAGTTGCTCATCCGGAAACGTTTCTGAAATGGGAATGGACTCCTCTTCACGCACCATCCGACTTAGGTGGTCAGCCACCACGTTTTCACATCATTTCTTGTCCCTTATTTCAATGTCGAACTCTTGAAGTAAAAGCATCCAGCGAATGAGTCTTGGTTTAGCTTCCTTTTTGGTGAGCAAGTACTTCAGAGCTGCATGATCAGTGAAAACAATGACTTTAGTGCCAATTAAATAAGATCGAAACTTATCTAATGCAAATACAACAGCCAAGAGTTTTTTTTCAGTTGTGGAATAGTTCAATTGGGCATCATTTAAGGTGCGTGAAGCATAATAAATGACATGTGGCTGCTTGTTTTTCCTCTGGCCCAAAACAGCTCCAAGTGCATAATCCGATGCATCACACATGAGCTCGAAGGGAATGCTCCAATCTGGTGGAGTGATGATTGGTGCCGTGGTCAGTAAGGCCTTGAGATGGTTGAATGCTTTCTCACACGCCTCGTTGAATTCAAAAGACACTTCCTTTGTAGGAGACGGCATAGGGGCTATGCAATCTTTGAAAAATCCTTGATAAATCGTCTATAGAATCCTGCATGACCAAGAAAAGAACGAACCTCTCTAACCGAAGTAGGAGAGGGTAAGTAGCGTACAAGATCTATTTTAGACTTATCAACCTCAATACCTTTTTCAGAGATTATGTGACCCAAAACAATACCTTGTTTAACCATGAAATGACATTTCTCCCAATTTAACACAAGGTTTATTTCAACACAACGTTTCAAGATTAAAGTGAGATTATCCAAGCAATTATTGAATGAATCACCAAACACACTAAAATCATCCATGAATATCTTAATAATCCTTTCAACATAATCAGAAAATATACTAACCATACACCTTTGAAACGTGGCAGGGGCATTGCATAAACCGAATGGCATGCGTCGATATGCAAATGTTCCAAAGGGACAAGTGAAAGTGGTCTTTTCTTGATCATCCGGGGTTATGACAATTTGATTATAACCAGAGTATCCATCAAGAAAACAATAAAATGAATGACCCGCTAACCTCTCAAGCATTTGATCAAGGAATGGCAATGGAAAGTGATCCTTTCTTGTTGTGGCGTTGATCTTCCTATAGTCAATGCATACTCGCCAACCGGTTTGGATCCGGGTGGGCACAAGCTCATTCTCAGCATTCTCCACGACCGTCACTCCAGATTTCTTGGGAACAACTTGGATAGGTGAGACCCAACGGCTATCGGAGATAGGATAGATCACTCGAGAATCAAGTAGCTTGATTATCTCCCTTTTCACAACTTCCATCATAGGAGGGTTGAGACAGCGTTGAGCCTCTCTAGTTGGTTTGGCCCCCTCCTCAAGAAATATGTGATGCATACAAGTTGTTGGGCTTATCCCCTTGATGTCGGCTAAGGTCCATCCTAGGGCAGATTTGAACTCCCTTAAAACACGCACTAGCTTTTCTTCTTCTTGTGCCGTGAGTGATGAGGAGATAATGGCAGGTAAGGTCTCTTTTTCCCCCAAGAAAACGTACTTCAAATGGTTTGGTAACGGTTTAAGTTCAAGGGTAGGTGCCTGAATTACTGAAGGAAGCAACTTATTAGTCGAAATGGGAATTGAATCAAATTTAGGAGACTTACCATCATGCTTGGGTAACGACTCAAGGGCAGCAGCCATCTCAATGAATTCCTCATAAGGGGGCACGGCATGGATTGGTTCAAGTGTGCCGTGGACTAGCATGGGTTCTGCCCACTTATTGTTGAGCTCCATTCCTCTTGTAATGACCTTTTCAAGTGCATCGTCATTCAAATCTTCAAAATACCCCTGCGCCAAAGAATCAATAATATCAATAGAAAAACAAGAGTGATCATCATTAGGATATTTCATGGTTTCAGAAATATTGAAATCAATCACTTCCCCATCAAATTCCATTGACAACGTTCCTTTGAACACATCAATCTTGGTGCGGGCTGTCTTCATGAATGGCCTACCAAGGAGAATCGGCAAAGAAGTGGAATGGGCTGAATCTTCCATGTCCAAAACATAAAAATCAGCCGGGAAGACTAAATGATTCACCTGCACTAAAACATCCTACAATACTCATTTTGGATAAGCGTTAGAACGATCAGCCAATTGTATGATCACACCATCCTTTTTCAATTCACCCAAGTTCATAGATGCATAAATAGAATAAGGCATGACATTTATAGATGCACCTAAGTCAAGCATGGCAGATTCAAAACGAGTATGGCCAATTACACAAGGAATCGTAAAACTGCCGGGATCTTTGCATTTAGGGGGCAGTTTACGTTGCAATACGGCTGAAACATTTTCACTTACCTTCATAACCTCCTTGTTCGAAACTCTCTTCCTAGTTATGCACAACTCCTTCAGAAACTTGGCATACCTCGGAACTTGCTTAATTGCATCCAAAAGTGGTATATTGACTTGAACTTTCCTAAATGTCTCTAGAATGTCCTTTTCAGCTTCCTCTTTCTTTGTTTGCATGAATCTGCTAGGAAAAGGAACATTTGAAGGAAAAACATTAGTAGGAATTGAATTTGACACATTCTTACCCTTGTTGGACAGATTTGATGGTTTAGGAGCATTTAGGGCCTGCGGCAAAGGTGTATCCATCCTTGCCGTGGGTTGGCTTTGTTCCTCCTCTTCAAATTGAAGTCTTTCATCTTCTTTGTGACCTGATGTTGATGGTTGTGTACCTGCCCCAACCTCTTTTCCACTTCTCAACAATATGGCTTTTGCAGATTCGAAACCTCCTTTTGGATTCACAACGGTTGAGCTAGGAAGTTTGACTTGTTCTCGGAATTGCCCCATGAATTCTGCCATTTGGCCCATTTGTTTCTTCAACTCATCTTGGTTTGATTTTGCTGTCCCTGCACCAAAGAGGTTAGTAATTGAGTAATTTGATCATTATCCATGGATGTACCTGAATTCGTTTGAGCAGATTGTTGTGGTGCTTGTGTGGGTGTGAATGGCTTAGTGTAGAAGCCCGGGGTTGTTGCCTAAAGCCTCCTTGTTGTTGGGATTGTTGGGGCTCCCTCCACTTGAAATTTTGGGTGGTCTCTCCAACCTGGATTGTAGGTATTAGAGTATGGATCGTTCCTTGGCTGGTTTTGGCCTCCAAAACCTACGGCATTGGCAAATTCCCATCCACCATTCTCAATTAATTGAGGACACTTCTCAGATTGGTGGCCTTGAATGGAGTACACGCCACATACATTGGAGGACATTCCTTGCGTTTTACATCCTTCCATAAACTGCAAAAACATAGAAGTAAGGTTAGTGATTTGAGATTGTAAATCAGAAACAGCACTTACCTCATTTACTTGTTGCCGTGAGTTGCTTCTTTGTCCAACACCTTCATATTGTTGATCATTCAACTCTCGGTTAGCTATCAAGGTCTTGGCAGCCATGGGTGTCTTGTCCACCAAAGCTCATCCCGCTGAGGCATCTAGCATTTGACGTTCAATGGGTAGAAGCCCTTCATAGAAATATTGAAGAAGAAGCTCCTCCTTCATTTGATGCTGTGGACATGAAGCAACAAGAGTTTTAAAACGTTCATAATAAGTAGGAAACGATTCACCTTCATTTTGCTGAATGCCACTAATCCTTTTGCGTAGAAGAATGACTCAAGAAGTTGGGAAAAACTTCTCCAAGAATGCCCGTTTCATGCTCTCCCAAGATGTGACAATTCCAGGGGCTAGTTCATACAACCAATCCTTAGCTTTTTCCAAGAGAGAAAAAGGAAAAGCCTTCATCTTTAGTATGCTTCCATCGACATTGACAGGGGTCATGCTTGAACACACCACTTCGAACTCTTCCAAGTGCTTGTTTGGATCCTCCATGGATAGCCCATGGTACTTGGGAATGTGGTGCAGCAAGCTTGACTTCAACTCGAACTGCTCGGTCTTTCCTTGAGCAGCTGTAGGGTATTGGATGCAAAGGGGTGCGACATTGTCTAATCCTAAAGCAGAAAGCTCCTTGATTGTTCGATTGTCTGCTGCCATGGCTAGTGCTTCCTCTAAAAACTAAGCTGTGGCCTCCTCCTCCACTTGTACTTCGTCTTCTTCAAGATTTGGTGCAGGTTGAGATGGTTGGGGCTCTTGTTGATTCTTATTCTTTCTCAAAGTTCTCTCAAAATCGTCGTCAAAGTCCAAAATATTCTTATTAACAGGTTGAGAGCTTCGAGTCATAAAATAGTACCTAAAAACAAGAGAACAACACAAAGTCAGAAACTTTAAACAAACTAAAAAAAACAAACAGAAAGAAAAATCCAAGGGATTAGCAGGGATTAGCAAAGTTGCTAATCCCCGGCAACGGCGCCAAAAATTTGATGCGAAATATATAAGCACACAAATTAAACCCTCTTGTTGACAATTGTAGTATAGATGCAAGTATGGATCGTTCTAGACCGGGGATTAGGAGGGATTGCTAAACGCTTGAAACTAACTCAAAAATGTAAAAACAAAGTTTAAAACATTAAACTAGACTCAAAGAATGTAAAACTAGACTCTAAAATACTAAAACAACTCAAAAGACTCAAAACAGCACAAAACAAGCTAAAAGACTCAAATCTGCCACTAAGAGTAAATTTGGACGAAAATAGGTTTGGACTTGACTCAAAACACTTAAAAACACAAACTAAATCAGTTTCTAACAAATATGACTCAACAAAGTATAGGGAAGCCACGGCAAGGCCTTGTCTTCTCTCCTCTGCAGCAAAATATGAATTTCAGAAGGTGTGGTGGTGTAGAATGAATTATGGAGTGTATATGGGGTGGTGTAACCTGCGGCAGCCCTCTAAACTTTTATATATAGGCACCACAAACCCTAGGGTAATCAGATTAGGACTTGGACTCAGCATAAGCAAGGGATTAAGACCCTAGGTGCGGCAGAATGTGTGAATCCCTTAGGAAAAAGGATTATGGCCCAATTGATTTCTGAAAAGGATTTGTAGAATTCAAATCCATAAGGAAATAGGCTAACAAATCAGAATCTGAGAGGGAAAGGGATAGGGAATGCACGGCAAGGCTTGGATAAGGCAGGGAATGCCTTGCAAGGCAAGGAAAAAACCTTCTAGAGAGGAGAGAGGCGCCCGATTTATAGGACAAGGGATAAGACTTCTAGAAATCAGGTTTTAAGTCTCCTAAACTGAAATTAAATCTCTTTTGTAGCTGAAAACAAGGTAGGATAAGATTAGGATAAGATAAGATAAGGTTTGGATAAGATAAGGTAGTTTGGATAATGTTTTGGATAATTCCCCTTCTTTCTAGCTGATTCCTTATCTTCTTTGTCTTTGACATCTTTCTTCCCTCTTTTTAGCTGATTTCAAGCCTTTGTATCTTCAATTTCGTCCATCAACTTGCCTCCATGCTTGCACTACCCAATCTTGGCCCAAAAATGCTCTAGAATGCTCCAAATTGCTTCTTTTTGCCATCTTGACACTTAGAACCTACAAACACACGAAAATAGCTTAAAATACAAAATTAACTAAGAACTAACAACATAAATGCATGAAAACAAGCTAACTAAGTCGCATAAATATGCTCCTATCAATAAACCTGCTAGGGAAAGGCAAATTTTGTGGAATTAGGTTAGAATGAGTCAAATTTGAACCACCCTTACCTGAATTGGACGGTGTGGAAGGCTTCGGGGCCTGGGGCAAGGATGGTTCCTTCCTTGCCGTGGGCTTGTCTTGCTCCTCCTCTTCAATCAGCAACTTTTCATCTTCCTTTTGGCTTGATTTGGATGGTTGTGGGTCAGTTCCAACTCCTTTTCCACTTCTCAACATGATGGCTTTAGCGGTTTCAAATCCTCCCTTTGGATTCACAATGGTTGAACTAGAAAGTTTACCCTCTTCTCGAAACTGCCCAAGGAACTCTGAAATCTGCCCTATTTGCTTCTTCATGTCGCTCATCTCCTTGTCTTGATTCGCTATTCGATTATTTTGATTTTGTAATCCCTGCACTACAGAAGTTAGTAGTTGAATAGCTTGATCATTATCAAATAGCGAACCTGAGTTTGGTTGAGCAGATTGTGGTTGAAGTTGCATTGGTTCGAATGGCCTTTGATAGAACCCGGGAGTTTGCTGTCTAAATCCACCTTGTTGTTGAGGTTGTTGAGGCTCCCTCAACTTGAAGTTTGGGTGATCTCTCCAGCCCGGATTGTAAGTATTGGAGTATGGATCATTCCGTGGCTGATTTTGGCCTTGATAGCCCACGACATTGGCACTTTCCCATCCTCCACTCTCTATCAATTGAGGGCATTGATCATTGAGATGCCCCTGCATAGAGCACACTCCACATATGGCCGGACCTTGCACTTTGGTTCCATCAACAACCTGTGACAAAAGAAGAGTGAGATTAGCCATTTGAGATTGAAGTTCAGAAATTGCACTCACCTCATTCACTTGTTGTTGTCATGGGGGGTCCCTTTGTCCAACACCTTCGTATTGTTGTGCATTCAAGGCTCGGTTTGCAATTAAGATCTTGGCAGCCACCGGGGTTTTGTCAACCAAGGCACCTCCCGCTGAAGCATTGATAGGAGCACATTTATGCGACTTAGTTGGCTTGTTCTTGTGCATTTATGTTGTGTTTTCTTAGTTATTTTAGTGTTTAAAGCCATTTTCGTGTGTTTCTAGGTCCTAAAGACAAAGTATGCAAGAAGATGCATTTTGGAGCATTTTGGAGCAAAATTGGGCTTGGAATGGATATCACATGTTTGGAGCAAAAGGAATGGACGAAATTAAAGACTTGAAGATGTTAGGATTCCTTATCAAAGAAGGATTCCTAATCAAAGAAGGATTCCTAGAAGAATGAGCATTCCTACTCACATGAGGATTCCTACTCACATAAGGATTCATACTTGAACAAGGATTCTTACTTGAAGTAGGAAAGTTAAGCCAAGGTTTCCTATTTTGGTTTGCCTTTCCTAATCCTAAATGTTCCCAAATTCCAGCAACTTTGAAGGCTTCCTATGCATTCTAGGACATAAATTGAAGGACTTAGACCACCTAAGGACCCTTGCCGCACCTCCTTACCCCTTTCCTCTTCCTTGCCGTGCAAGGGAGAGGGTTATTTCCTGTTTCCTTGCATTAAAACACATTCCTATTCTGTTTTAAAGCCTTGCCGCATATACCTGGCACTTTCCCTTAGTTTTCTGATTTTGTTTCCTCTTTCTAGATTTTTTTGACTTAATTTCTGATTACCTAAATAAGTTAGGGTTTTAATTTCCCTAAAACCTTTAAATAAACTTCCTTGTTGCAGCCACAAAGGATCTATTCATCCATCCACACAACCTGTCTCGCCAGAATTCCTTCCCCAACCCTAGCCGCACCTATCCTTCACCATTGTCCATAGTTTCTGACCAAAAACACTCCCTGTCGCACCATACATCCATCCTAGCCAATAACCCAGCCATCTACACCACTCATAACTCCCAAAACTCACTAACAACCCTTGTGCCGCAGCAAAGAGGAAGGAGGAGAGCCCTTGGACGTGCCTGCCATTCAAGTAAGGATTGCTGGAACGTTTAGGTGTAATCTTTCTTTTGTTTTCAATGTTCCAATTCAATAATCTTTGTTCTGTGAGTATGAGGAACTAAACCCCTCTTAGCTAGGGGGGATTCGAAACCATGATTATACTTGCAATATGATTTGATTACATCCAGTTGTGATTCATAAGTTGTGAATTCAATTTACTTATCTGTTCATATTATAACTGATTTGTGTGTGTTAATTGAGGTGGCCAACTTAATTTGCATGCATGAATTTGATGCTAGAATATAAGGGAGTTTCACCTAATCGTTATGAACTTATATTCACAAGTAGTGAAGGTTGCTAGTCACGATCGCGTTAAGTAAATTCTTGGCATAAGTATCATGCAATTCATAGTTACAAGTGCCTCGTCAATGCTTATGATTTTCATAGAACTTAATGATCCTTGCTTGTATCTCTATTATGCAATTCATGTAGGGAACTTGTGGGGAATGCTTTGGGTTGTCGTATGCAATCATCCAATTCAATAAAATTAGGAAAATCTGAGGGTTAATTAGTGCAATTCACGGTTAATCTGGGGCGTTGAGAATTCATGGTTTATTGAAAAGCAACTGGAAATCGTTTTGTATGCAAGTGTGTCATGTGTGGAGAAGAACCTCCTAGTTATCCCATCATCCATAGTTTTCACTCAATTTCGTGCAGATTTCATTAGTACTTTAAGTTTCTTGTTTTGTTTTCAAATTCGTCAAAACCCAATCCCCCTTTTACTTGTTGAGTCATATTAGTTAGAAACTGTTTTAGTTTGTGTTTTTGAGTGCTTTGAGTCAAGTTAAAACTTATTTTCGTCCAAAATTGTGTTTAGAGTCCAAAACTGCCCAGTTTGTGTTTTTAGGCAGTTTTGAGTGTTTTAAAGTTGTTTTGGTGTCCTAGAGTTTAGTCTTGCATTCTTTGAGTCTAGATTCGTGTTTTAAACTTTGTTTTTACATTTTTGAGTCAGTTTCAAGTGTTTAGCAATCCCTCCTAATCCCCGGTCCAGAACGATCCTTACTTGCATCTATACTACAATTGTCAACAAGAGGGTTTAATTTGTGTGCTTATATATTTCGCATCAAATTTTTGGCGCCGTTGCCGGGGATTAGCAACTTTGCTAATCCCTTGGATTTTTTTTTCTTTCTGTTTACTTTTAGTTTGTTTAAGTTTCTGACTTTGTTTGTTTCTTGTTTTTAGGTACTAGTTTATGACTCGAAGCTCTCAACCTGTTCAAAAGAATATTTTGGAATTTGACGACGATTTTGAGAGGACTTTGAAAAGGCAGAGGAACCAGCAAGAATCTAATCCACCTAGCCCTGAACCTGAGTTTGAAGAACCAGTGCTAGAAGAGGAAGAGGAGCCCACGGCTCAAGTGTTGGAGGACGTGCAAGCCATGGTAGCGGACAATCGAACAATCAAGGAGCTCTCTGCTTCGGGATTTGCCAATGCTGCCCCCCTATGTATTCAATACCCTAGGGCTGCCCAAGACAAGACTGATGAGTTTGAATTGAAATCCAGTTTGGTGCACCACATCCCAAAGTTCCATGGGCTGTCCATGGAGGATCCAAACAAACACTTGAAGGAGTTTGAAGTGGTGTGTTCAAGCATGACCCCTATCAATGTGGATGGAAGCATATTGAAGATGAAAGCTTTTCCATTCTCTCTAATGGACAAAGCTAAAGATTGGTTGTATGAACTAGCCCCCGGAACTATCACATCATGGGAGAGCATGAAACGGGCGTTTCTGGAGAAGTTTTTCCCAACTTCTCGAGTCATTCTTCTACGCAAAAGGATAAGTGGAATTCAGCAAGACGAAGGTGAATCATTTCCCACTTATTATGAACGTTTTAAATCTCATGTTGCTTCATGTCCACAGCACCAAATGAAGGAGGAGCTTCTTCTTCAATATTTCTACGAAGGGCTTCTACCAATTGAACGCCAAATGCTAGATGCCTCAGCGGGAGGAGCGTTGGTGGACAAGACACCCATGGCTGCCAAGATCTTGATTGCTAATCGAGCTTTGAACGCTCA
This sequence comes from Heteromeles arbutifolia, assembly GCA_024362995.1. Lineage (NCBI taxonomy): Eukaryota > Viridiplantae > Streptophyta > Magnoliopsida > Rosales > Rosaceae > Heteromeles > Heteromeles arbutifolia. Next base: position 3,035,573 of record JANCRC010000022.1, read on the forward strand.
ACAATATGAAGGCGTTGGACAAAGAGGAACCCCACGGCAGCAAGTAAATGAGGTAAGTTCCACATTTGACATTCAATCCCAATTAACTAATCTTACTTCCATTGTGTCTCAGATGGCTGAAGGAATGAAGATGCATGGATCAAGTGTGTGTGGCGTGTGTTCTATCCAAGGACACCCCTCTGATAAGTGCCCGCAACTAATCGAGAATGGTGGATGGGAATTTGCCAATGCAGTGGGTTTTGGAGGCCAAAACCAACCAAGGAACGATCCATATTCCAATACGTATAATCCAGGTTGGAGAGACCATCCAAATTTCAAGTGGAGGGAGCCCCAACAATCTCAACAACAAGGAGGTTTTAGACAGCAACCCCCAGGCTTCTACACCAAGCCATATGCACCCACACAAGTTCCGCAACAATCTGCCCCAAATGCTTCAGGTACATCTCTAGATAATGATACACTTCTTAAGCTATTAACCAATTTGTCTCAGGGGCAAGAAAATCAAGCCAAAGCAATGCAAAACCAAGACAAAAGGGTGGATCATTTGGAGAAACAAATTGGGCAGATTACAGAATTTGTAGAGAAATTTCGAGACCAAGGCCAACTCCCTAGTTCCACCATTCCAAATCCAAAGGGAGGTTTCGAAACTGCAAAAGCCATATTGTTGAGAAGTGGAAAAGAAGTTGGGGTAGGTACACAACCATCAACATCAGGTCACAAAGAAGATGAAAAACTTCAATTTGAAGAGGAGGAACAAAGCCAACCCGCGGCAAGGAAGGATACACCTTTGCCGCAGGCCCTAAGTGCTCCTAAACCATCAAATCTGTCCAACAAAGGTAAGAACGTGTCAAATTCAGTTCCTACTAATGTTTTTCCTTCGAATGTTCCTTTTCCTAGCAGGTTCATGCAAACAAAGAAAGAGGAAGCTGAAAAGGACATTCTAGAGACATTTAGGAAAGTTCAAGTCAATACACCACTTTTGGATGCAATTAAGCAAGTTCCGAGGTATGCCAAGTTTCTGAAGGAGTTGTGCACAACTAGGAAGAGAGTTTCAAACAAGGAGGTTGTGAAGGTAAGTGAAAATGTTTCAGCCGTATTGCAACATAAACTGCCTCCTAAATGCAAAGATCCCGGCAGTTTTACGATTCCTTGTGTAATTGGCCATACTAATTTTGAATCTGTCATGCTTGACTTAGGTGCATCTATAAATGTCATGCCTTATTCCATTTATGCATCTATGAACTTGGGTGAATTGAAAAAGGATGGTGTGATCATACAATTGGCTGATCATTCTAACGCTTATCCAAAAGGAGTATTGGAGGATGTTTTAGTGCAGGTGAATCATTTAGTCTTCCCAGCTGATTTTTATGTTTTGGACATGGAAGATTCAGCCCATTCCACCTCTTTGCCGATTCTCCTTGGTAGGCCATTCATGAAGACAGCCCGCACCAAGATTGATGTGTTCAAAGGAACGTTGTCAATGGAATTTGATGGGGAAGTGATTGATTTCAATATTTCTGAAATCATGAGATATCCTAATGATGATCACTCTTGTTTTTCTATTGATATTATTGATTCTTTGGCGCAGGGGTATTTGGAAGATTTGAATGACGATGCACTTGAAAAGGTCATTACAAGAGGGATGGAGCTCAACAACAAGTGGGCAGAACCCATGCTAACCCACGGCATACACGAACCAATCCATGCCGTGCCCTCTTGTGAGGAATTCATTGAGATGGTTGCTGCCCTTGAGTCGCTACCCGTGCATGAGTGTAAGTCTCCTAACTTTGATTCAATTCCCGTTTCGACTAATAAGTTGCTTCCTTCAGTGATTCAGGCACCTACCCTTGAACTTAAACCGTTACCAAATCACTTGAAGTATGTTTTCTTGGGGGAAAAAGAGACCTTACCTGGCATTATTTCCTCATCACTCACGGCACAAGAAGAAGAAAAACTAGTGCGTGTTTTAAGGGAGTTCAAATCTGCCCTAGGTTGGACTTTGGCCGACATCAAGGGGATAAGCCCTACAACTTGTATGCATCATATATTTCTTGAGGAAGAGGCCAAACCAACAAGAGAGGCTCAACGCCGTCTCAACCCTCTTATGATGGAAGTTGTGAAAAAGGAGATAATCAAGCTACTTGATCGTGGAGTGATCTATCCTATCTCCGATAGCCGTTGGGTCTCACCTATCCAAGTTGTTCCCATGAAATCTGGAGTGACGGTCGTGGAGAACGCTGAGAATGAGCTTGTGCCCACCCGGATCCAAACCGGTTGGCGAGTGTGCATTGACTATAGGAAGATCAACGTCACAACAAGAAATGATCACTTTCCATTGCCATTCCTTGATCAAATGCTTGAGAGGTTAGCAGGTCATTCATTTTATTGTTTTCTTGATGGATACTCTGGTTATAATCAAATTGTCATAGCCCCGGATGATCAAGAAAAGACCACTTTCACTTGTCCCTTTGGAACATTTGCATATCGACGCATGCCATTCGGTTTATGCAATGCCCCTGCCACGTTTCAAAGGTGTATGGTTAGTATATTTTCTGATTATGTTGAAAGGATTATTGAGATATTCATGGATGATTTTAGTGTGTTTGGTGATTCATTCGATAATTGCTTGGATAATCTCACTTTAATCCTGAAACGTTGCGTTGAAACAAACCTTGTGTTAAATTGGGAGAAATGTCATTTCATGGTTAAACAAGGTATTGTTTTGGGTCACATAATCTCTGAAAAAGGTATTGAGGTTGATAAGTCTAAAATAGATCTTGTACGCTACTTACCCTCTCCTACTTCGGTTAGAGAGGTTCGTTCTTTTCTTGGTCATGCATGATTCTATAGACGATTCATCAAGGATTTTTCAAAGATTGCACAGCCCCTATGCCGTCTCCTACAAAAGGAAGTGTCTTTTGAATTCAACGAGGCGTGTGAGAAAGCATTCAACCATCTCAAGGCCTTACTCACCACGGCACCAATCATCACTCCACCAGATTGGAGCATTCCCTTCGAGCTCATGTGTGATGCATCGGATTATGCAATTGGAGCTGTTTTGGGTCAAAGGAAAAACAAGCAGCCACATGTCATTTATTATGCTTCACGCACCTTAAATGATGCCCAATTGAACTATTCCACAACTGAAAAAGAACTCTTGGTTGTTGTATTTGCATTAGATAAGTTTCGATCTTATTTAATTGGCACTAAAGTCATTGTTTTCACTGATCATGCAGCTCTGAAGTACTTGCTCACCAAAAAGGAAGCTAAACCAAGACTCATTCGCTGGATGCTTTTACTTCAAGAGTTCGATACTGAAATTAGGGACAAGAAAGGGTGTGAAAACGTGGTGGCTGACCACCTAAGCCGTATGGTGCATCATGAGGAGTCCTTACCCATTGCTGAAACGTTTCCTGCTGAACAATTGCTGTCCATAAAGGTAAGTGAACCTTGGTATGCTGATTTGGTTAACTTTTTGGTGTCTAAACAATTTCCAAACACGTTCACTAGACACCAACGTGATAAGCTCAGGAATGATGCACGGTTTTATGTGTGGGATGATCTATACTTATGGAAATTTTGCCCTGATCAGATTGTACGTCGATGTGTGCAAGATTCTGAATTTCATTCAATTTTGAGCTTTTGTCATACATATGCATGTGGTGGTCACGTTGGCACACAAAGAACAGCACTTAAGGTGTTACAATGTGGATTCTATTGGCCTAGTATCTTTAAAGATGCTAGAACTTTTTGTTTAACATGTGATAAATGCCAAAGAATAGGAAATATCAGTGCAAGAGATCAAATGCCGCAGGTTTCCATCCTCAATGTTGAAATTTTTGATGTTTGGGGTATTGATTTTATGGGTCCCTTCCCTTCCTCGTTTGGTTTCATGTATATTTTGCTTGCGGTTGATTATGTGTCAAAGTGGGTGGAAGCAAAAGCCACCCGGACTAATGATTCTAAAGTGGTTGCAGATTTCATTAGAACTAACATATTTGCAAGGTTTGGCATGCAACGAGTGATCATAAGTGATGGAGGGTCTCACTTTTGCAACCGGACCATTGAGGCGTTGTTTCGGAAGTACAATGTCAACCATAAGGTTTCTACACCTTATCACCCTCAAACGAATGGCCAAGCCGAGGTTTCTAACCGAGAAATCAAGCAAATACTTGAAAAGACCGTTGGACCGACAAGGAAGGATTGGAGCTCATGTTTAGATGATGCACTGTGGGCATATCGTACGGCATACAAAACACCCATTGGGATGTCCCCATTTCGGCTCATCTATGGCAAGCCCTGCCATTTACCCGTGGAGCTTGAGCACAAGGAACATTGGGCGGTCAAGACCTTCAATATGGATGTGGACATGGCTAGAAATCAAAGAAAGCTTCAATTGAATGAACTTGAAGAGATTGGGCATGACGCTTATGAGAATGCTCGCATTTACAAGGAGAAGACCAAGGCTTTCCATGACAAACTGATTCGTGGCAAAACATTCTCCTTAGGGCAGAAAGTGCTATTGTTCAATTCCCGTCTCCGTTTGTTTCCCGGTAAGTTACGTTCAAAGTGGATTGGACCGTTTCTTATTACTAACATATCTCCTTATGGTGCAATCCAGATTCAAAGCCTAAAAACAGGTCATGAATTCCAAGTAAACGGACAGCGTTTGAAGCCTTACTATGAGCACTTTGAGGAGCATGCCGTGGAGGAGATTTCTCTTCAGGCCGTGGGCTCCAATGGGGAGTGAATGAGTTCTTCGTCCGGCTGCAAGACGTTAAAGCAAGCGCTTCTTGGGAGGCAACCCATGCATTCAACAAAGGAAGGCTTAGGATTCACTCCAATTCCAGATTTGCGTTCCTAAACCCTTCTCTTTGTTGTTGTTTCTATCCTGCCATGTTTAGTTTGTTGATTCATTGTTTGTTAGCTTGCTTGTTTTTGTGTGAGTTTATGCTTGAAACATTGAGGACAATGTTTGATTTAAGTGTGGGGGGGTAACAAAGTGTTTTTTATGCAAATTCGTGGGATTTTACCACCCATTACTTCAAAAGTTGTTCCTTGTTGTTTTTAAGTGTTTTTAAGCTGTTTTGGAGTGTTTTAGTTTGTTTTGGCTTAAAAATCCGAAAATCTCATAAAAATTTGAAAAATTGTTTTGGAAAACACAAAAAGAGTTGTTTTTGTGTGTTTGTGTCTTAGGTACCTTCCAACACAATGATGAGGATTTGGTTTTTAATTGCATGACTGTTAAAGAGAGTTATAAACATGGATGAAAGTTTGATTTACTCTTTGGTTTATGCTTGGTTGTGGTTATAATTTATGAATTCACATGCAATCATAAAGGATAAAATCAGTTTTTGTAACATGCTTGAAGGAAGGAACTCAAATTAACGCTACAACCTTGTGAGACTTGAGCCTTAAACGTTCTTTTGGAGAGTTATAATCTGTGCATTTGTTGTTTTCTAAAGTCGTTGCATGATCTCAATGTTCTTTGCTTGGTTGCTACTTAGAAGGCGTTTCATCATTTAGTTCCAAATACTAGAACTCATACCCGTTCCATTCAAAGCATGACATTGATTTGCATAACACACGATCAAGATGAAGTTATTTAGTGAACCACCACAGCCAAACAGCCGTACCCCCTGTGTCATTTGTTTTGTAGGTTTAAACCCCCTTTGAGCCTTGTTTAGCCCATTTTCTTTGTGAACCACATGATCCTCACCTAGCCTAGATTAGGACCATCCATACCCTTGTTCTTAAAGGATAGTGAAGCATGAATTAGAATGAATTCCTTTTGATTGTCCTTTTGCAGAAAACAAGTGTGGGGGAAGGGATTTTGTGTGTGTGTGTGCCAAAGTCTTTAATAAGGCACAGGGTTGAAAAAAAAAAAAAAAGAAAAAGAAAAAGAAAAGGCTGTGAAAAGAATGAAAAAGAGTTGAAAAGTATGTGAAAGAGAGTTCTAAAGTGTTGTTTGTTGAAGAAAGGGTCCAAAACATTGAATTCGGCCCTAGAGTGTGTAAATCTTCCCTTTTGTGTTTTCAGTTGATTTCTGCATTCAAAGTGAATTCTAAGTGTTGATTTCATTGCTTTGCTTGCTATTCTTTAAGAACCCTTGTTTTCCATATCCTTTCTTTCTTACCCAACACCCCAAGCCCCGTTACAACCCTTTAACTTCAATCTTGGGTGTTGTGTGTTTCAATATGTGGAGTTTGGAATTGGTATGAGCATATGGTGTCACTGGTTCTCGCATCTAAGTAGTAGCATTCCATTCATGAGATCATATCTAAACATGTTTATTAACTCCAGAAATTGCTCTCTTTGCTATAACATATGTGAGTGTTCATTTTCATGTTTACATCAATCTTCTCACATATACCTAGTGTAGGGTGTGTAGTCAGAAAATGTGTGTGAAAATTGAGTGCATAACTTGTAAGGAATTGAGTGAATTCTCTAAGGCATGTTACTACATTCAAAACATCGTTTTAATTGGTTAAATGTGAACTAGTAAGTGGTGACTGTGATTAAGTATGTGCTCAAGTGTTAAGTTGACTAAAATCTGTGGGAATGATGATTTTTAACATGTCATGTGTATTGGAAATCCCTGAGGCAAATGTTGGAAGGTGTAGGTTGTGTTTTGTTTGTTTTGTTTCGTTTGTTTTCTTTTGTTTGTTTGTTTTGCTCGAGGACTAGCAAAAGCTAAGTGTGGGGGAATTTGATAGGAGCACATTTATGCGACTTAGTTGGCTTGTTCTTGTGCATTTATGTTGTGTTTTCTTAGTTATTTTAGTGTTTAAAGCCATTTTCGTGTGTTTCTAGGTCCTAAAGACAAAGTATGCAAGAAGATGCATTTTGGAGCAAAATTGGGCTTGGAATGGATATCACATGTTTGGAGCAAAAGGAATGGACGAAATTGAAGACTTGAAGATGTTAGGATTCCTAATCAAAGAAGGATTCCTAGAAGAATGAGGATTCCTACTCACATGAGGATTCCTACTCAAACAAGGATTCCTACTTGAACTAGGAAAGTTAAGCCAAGATTTCCTATTTTGGTTTGCCTTTCCTAATCCTAAATGTTTCCAAATTCCAGCAACTTTGAAGGCTTCTTATGCATTCTAGGACACAAATTGAAGGACTTAGACCACCTAAGGACCCTTGCCGCACCTCCTTACCCCTTTCCTCTTCCTTGCCGTGCAAGGGAGAGGGTTATTTCCTGTTTCCTTGCATTAAAACACATTCATATTCTGTTTTAAAGCCTTGCCACATAGACCTGGCACTTTCCCTTAGTTTTCTGATTTTGTTTCCTCTTTCTAGATTTTTTTGACTTAATTTCTGATTACCTAAATAAGTTAGGGTTTTAATTTCCCTAAAACCTTTAACTAAACTTCCTTGTTGCAGCCACAAAGGATCTATTCATCCATCCACACAACCTGTCTCGCCAGAATCAGAACATTTAAGATCTTGGCAGCCACCGGGGTTTTGTCAACCAAGGCACCTCCCGCTGAAGCATTGATAGGAGCACATTTATGCGACTTAGTTGGCTTGTTCTTGTGCATTTATGTTGTGTTTTCTTAGTTATTTTAGTGTTTAAAGCCATTTTCGTGTGTTTCTAGGTCCTAAAGACAAAGTATGCAAGAAGATGCATTTTGGAGCATTTTGGAGCAAAATTGGGCTTGGAATGGATATCACATGTTTGGAGCAAAAGGAATGGACGAAATTAAAGACTTGAAGATGTTAGGATTCCTTATCAAAGAAGGATTCCTAATCAAAGAAGGATTCCTAGAAGAATGAGCATTCCTACTCACATGAGGATTCCTACTCACATAAGGATTCATACTTGAACAAGGATTCTTACTTGAAGTAGGAAAGTTAAGCCAAGGTTTCCTATTTTGGTTTGCCTTTCCTAATCCTAAATGTTCCCAAATTCCAGCAACTTTGAAGGCTTCCTATGCATTCTAGGACATAAATTGAAGGACTTAGACCACCTAAGGACCCTTGCCGCACCTCCTTACCCCTTTCCTCTTCCTTGCCGTGCAAGGGAGAGGGTTATTTCCTGTTTCCTTGCATTAAAACACATTCCTATTCTGTTTTAAAGCCTTGCCGCATATACCTGGCACTTTCCCTTAGTTTTCTGATTTTGTTTCCTCTTTCTAGATTTTTTTGACTTAATTTCTGATTACCTAAATAAGTTAGGGTTTTAATTTCCCTAAAACCTTTAAATAAACTTCCTTGTTGCAGCCACAAAGGATCTATTCATCCATCCACACAACCTGTCTCGCCAGAATTCCTTCCCCAACCCTAGCCGCACCTATCCTTCACCATTGTCCATAGTTTCTGACCAAAAACACTCCCTGTCGCACCATACATCCATCCTAGCCAATAACCCAGCCATCTACACCACTCATAACTCCCAAAACTCACTAACAACCCTTGTGCCGCAGCAAAGAGGAAGGAGGAGAGCCCTTGGACGTGCCTGCCATTCAAGTAAGGATTGCTGGAACGTTTAGGTGTAATCTTTCTTTTGTTTTCAATGTTCCAATTCAATAATCTTTGTTCTGTGAGTATGAGGAACTAAACCCCTCTTAGCTAGGGGGGATTCGAAACCATGATTATACTTGCAATATGATTTGATTACATCCAGTTGTGATTCATAAGTTGTGAATTCAATTTACTTATCTGTTCATATTATAACTGATTTGTGTGTGTTAATTGAGGTGGCCAACTTAATTTGCATGCATGAATTTGATGCTAGAATATAAGGGAGTTTCACCTAATCGTTATGAACTTATATTCACAAGTAGTGAAGGTTGCTAGTCACGATCGCGTTAAGTAAATTCTTGGCATAAGTATCATGCAATTCATAGTTACAAGTGCCTCGTCAATGCTTATGATTTTCATAGAACTTAATGATCCTTGCTTGTATCTCTATTATGCAATTCATGTAGGGAAGTTGTGGGGAATGCTTTGGGTCGTCGTATGCAATCATCCAATTCAATAAAATTAGGAAAATCTGAGGGTTAATTAGTGCAATTCACGGTTAATCTGGGGCGTTGAGAATTCATGGTTTATTGAAAAGCAACTGGAAATCGTTTTGTATGCAAGTGTGTCATGTGTGGAGAAGAACCTCCTAGTTATCCCATCATCCATAGTTTTCACTCAATTTCGTGCAGATTTCATTAGTACTTTAAGTTTCTTGTTTTGTTTTCAAATTCGTCAAAACCCAATCCCCCTTTTACTTGTTGAGTCATATTAGTTAGAAACTGTTTTAGTTTGTGTTTTTGAGTGCTTTGAGTCAAGTTAAAACTTATTTTCGTCCAAAATTGTGTTTAGAGTCCAAAACTGCCCAGTTTGTGTTTTTAGGCAGTTTTGAGTGTTTTAAAGTTGTTTTGGTGTCCTAGAGTTTAGTCTTGCATTCTTTGAGTCTAGATTCGTGTTTTAAACTTTGTTTTTACATTTTTGAGTCAGTTTCAAGTGTTTAGCAATCCCTCCTAATCCCCGGTCCAGAACGATCCTTACTTGCATCTATACTACAATTGTCAACAAGAGGGTTTAATTTGTGTGCTTATATATTTCGCATCAAGCATCAAGCATTTGTCTCTCAATTGGATGAAGTCCTTCATAGAAATATTGAATTAGAAGTTCTTCCTTCATTTGATGTTGAGGGCACGATGCAACTAAAGCCTTGAAACGTTCATGATATGCTGGAAAAGATTCTCCTTGGCTTTGTTCAATGCCACTAATTCTCTTCCTCAAAAGAATAACTCTCGAAGTTGGGAAGAATTTCTCTAAAAACGCTCTTTTCATGCTTTCCCAAGAAGTGACCGTTTCAGGTGCCAATTCGAATAACCAATCCTTAGCCTTTTCAAATAGAGAGAATGGAAAGGCTTTCATCCTCAGAATATTCCCATCTACGTTGATTGGTGTTATCCTTGAGCACACCACCTCAAATTCCTTCAAATGCTTGTTTGGATCTTCCATGGACAGCCCATGGTACTTAGGAATGTGATGCAACAAGCTTGACTTCAATTCAAACTCATCAGTCTTGCCTTGAGCCGCCCTAGGATATTGAATGCATAAGGGCACGGCATTGTCCAATCCCGAGGCTGAAAGTTCTTTGATTGTACGATTATCCACAGCCATGGCTTGTTCTTCCTCTTCCTCTTCTTCAAAGTCATATTTGGAACTAGAGCTAGCACTAGGTGGATTGGGTTCTGGGTGCTTCCTCTTCCTTCTGAAATCTCGTTCAAAATCGTTGTTAAAATCCAAGATATGTGCGTGAACGGGTTGAGAACTTCGAGTCATACACTAGTACCTAAAATAAAGAAAACAAAACAAACTCAGAAAACGAAGCAAAACAAAACCAAAAGCAAACTAAAACACATGGCAGAAACTAGGGAGGTTAGCAAGTTTGCTAATCCCCAGCAACGGCGCCAAAATTTGATGTGAAAATTACTTGACACTCAAATTAAAACCCTATCGACGTAGTATATGAAAGTAGGGATCGTTTTAGGCCGGGGATTAAAAGGGATGCTAATCTACACAATTTAAACTCTAAAACACTAAACTAGACTCTTATGACTCAAAACTGACCAAATTGACTCAAAACACACAAACTAAGCTAAATAGACTCAAAACAGATACTAGAGAGTGAATTGGACAAATTCTAGACTAGTAAGACTTAAAACACTGAAAGGTGACAAATTTGGACGAATTTGACAAAAGTAAAACACAAATAAGAACTGGGGGGGGGGTTTCAGACGAATTTGACAAAACTAAGTAAATTGAAATTAAGGTGAATTCAAGGGTGACAAGCTAGTTAGAGGATCCTTCTCCGCACACGAAACATATGCATACAAATTGATTTCCAGTATTGTTTCTTTAAACCATGAATGACAATGCCCCAAATTAATCGTGAATGCACAAATTAACTTTCAGATTTTCCTTTATTCGTTGAATTTGATGGATAACGCATCGACAATCAAATTATTCTTATCAAGTTCCCTACATGGAAGACGCATAATAGAGATACATTCAAAGATCATTAAGTTCTATGAAAATCATAAGCATTGACAAGGCATTCGTAACTATGAAAATCATGATGATACTCCTACCATGGATTCACTTAACACGATTGTGACTAGCAACCTTTACTACTCATAAATATAAGTTCATAACAATTAGGTGAAATTCCCTTATATTTTAGCATCAGATTCAAGCATGCAAACTAAGTGTGCACCCTTAACCCACATACAAGAATAAGTTTTAATCAAACAGATAAGTGAATCGCATTCATGTTTTACGAAACAATAACTGGAGGTAATCAATTCATATTAAACATATGTCCATGGCTTCGAATTCACCTCTAACTAAGAAAAACTTAGTTACACATGTTCATGACAATTGAAAAGCAGTCTGAAATAAATGTTGAAACTAAAACAAGGGAAGAAAGAACTCAGGAAGTCTCCAATGGTTGCAGGTTGTTGTGGCACAAGGTCCTCCTCCAATGGAAGCCATTGCAAAGCTCTCCTCTTCTCCTTTTTACGGCAAATGGTGTTTCTGTGTATGGATGGTGATGGCTACGAATTATGGTGTGGTATAGGGGGTGGTAACCTGCAGCAAAGCCTCAAAATATGTATATATAGGCATGGCAAACCCTAGGGAAATCAGGTTACGAACTTAGCAGAAATAAAGGATTAGGGCCCTAGGGTGCGGCACAAGGCTTAAATCCATCAGGAAAGGGGTTTAGCCCAATTAATTTCTGAAAAGGCTTTGCACAATCCAAATCCACAAGGGAATAGGCTAATTAAATCAGAATCCAAGAGGAATAAGGGTAGGGCAGGTGCGGCACAATTGGAGGGAAGGGGATGGAGTGCAAGGTAAGGCAAAGGCCTTCTAGAAAGGTTTGGGGCACCAGATTTTTAGGACTTCTAGAAAGGAGTGTTGTGACATGTTTCTAGATGGAAAAGACCTCCTAAAAACAGGTTTTAGGCATCCTATTATGAAAAGGAGTCCCCCTTGCAGCTGGAATTAAGATAGGATAAGATAAGATAAGGTTGGTTTGGATAATGTTCCATGTTTGTAGCTGATTCCTTATCTTCTTTGACTTGAATTTGTTTCTCCAACTTTTAAACACATTCCTAGCCTCATTTGAACTTCAAATTCGTCCATTCCTTGTGCTCCATATGCATGCAATCCATTTCAGCCCAGAATTGCTCGAAAATGCTCTAAAATGCACTTTCTTGCCAACTTTGCCAATTGGACCTACAAACACACGAAAATAGCTTAAAACACTATAATAAACATAAACTAACTAAGTAAATGCAAGAAAACAAGCTAACTAAGTCGCATAAATATGCTCCTATCAGTGGCATTCAGGAAAATGAAGGTGAATCGTTTCCCACTTATTATGAACGTTTTAAAACTCTTGTTGCTTCATGTCCACAGCATCAAATGAAAGAGGAGCTTCTTGATAAGAGCATATTTAGGCGACTTAGTTGGCTTGTTCTTGTGCATTTATGTTGTTATTTCTTAGTTATTTTAGTCTTTTAAGCCATTTTCGTGTGTTTTCAGGTTCTAAGGACAAAGTATGCAAGAAGGTGCATTTTGGAGCCTTTTTGAGCAAAATTGGGCTTAGGATGGTTATTACATGTTTGGAGCAAAAGGAATGGACGAAATTGAACACTTGAAGGAGTAAGGATTCCTAATTGAAGAAGGATTCCTAGAAGAATGAGGATTCCTACTCACACAAGGATTCCTACTTGAAGTAGGAAAGTTAAGCCAAGGTTTCCTATTTTGGTTTGACCTTTCCTAATCCTAAATATCCCTAAGTTCCGGCAACATTGAAGGCCTCCTATGCATTTTAGGACACAAATTGAACCTTCCTTCCACATAAACAACTTTTGCCGCACCCTGTCCTTGTTTCCCTATCCTTGCCGTGCAAGGGATCCTATACTTGCCTAATTTCTGAACCTAAATCAGCAAGGAAACCGTTTTTCCTTGCCTTGCAAGGCATTCCCTTACCCTTTCCATCTCTGCCGCATCTTGTTGCCCAATTTCCTTGGGATTCTGACTTTAATTCCTATTTCCCTTAAAGTTTTGGTTTAAGTTTGATAGGAGCATATTTATGCGACTTAGTTAGCTTGTTTTCATGCATTAACGTCCTTAGTTCTTAGTTAATTTTGTATTTTAAGCTATTCTCGTGTGTTTGTAGGTTTTAAGTGTCAAAATGGCAAGAAGAAGCGATTTGGAGCATTTTTGGGCCAAGATTGGGTAGTGCAAGCATGGTGATGTGAGAATTACTTGACACTCAAATTAAAACCCTATCGACGTAGTATATGAAAGTAGGGATCGTTTAAAGCCAGGGATTAGAAGGGATGCTAATCTATACAAATTAAACTCTAAAACACTAAAACTGGACTCTAGACAATGAAAACAGGTACTATGGATCAATCTGAACGAATTTTAACTCTAGACAACCTAACTTGACTCAAATAACACAAAACAAACTTAAAACAACAAATAAAACTCAACTAGGCAGATTCTAGACACTAGAGACTCAAAACAGGCTAAATAGACTCAAAACAACCAAACTAACTTAAACAGACTCAAAACAGGTTCTAAGGGGTGAATTGGATGACTTTTGGACTAGTTAGACTCAAAACACTAAAAGGGGACAGATTTGGACGAATTTAAACAAACTAAGACTCAATTAAGAACTAGGGGGGTTTTTTGGACGATTTAAGCAAAACTAAGCAGATTTAGGCAAACAAAGTAAATTGAAAGAGATAAAGGTGAATTTAGGGGTGAAAACTAGTTAGAGGGTTCCTCTCCACACATGAACATATGCATACGAATTGATTTCCAGTTATTCTTCCGATAAACCATGAATGACAATGCTTCGAATTAATTGTATTGAACTAATTAATTCCCAGATTTCCCTAAGTTCATTGAATTGAATGGATAATGCATCACAACCAAATTATTCTTATCAAGTTCCCTAACTATGGAATACGCATGATAGAGATACAAATCAAAGATCATTAAGTTCCATGGAAATCATAAACATTGACAAGGCATTCATAACTATGGAATATGCATGTTACGAATGCCTAGGATTTACTTAACACAATTGTGACTAGCAATCTTTACTACTTGTGAATATAAGTTCCTAACGATTAGGTGAAATTCCCTTATATCCTAGCATCAAATTCATGCATGTAAACTAAGTAGGCCTCCTTAATCAACACACGAGAACAAGTTCTTCATAAAACAGATAAGTAAATCACATTCACAATTTATGAAACAATAACTGAAGGTAATCAATTCATATCAAACATATGTCCATGGCTTTGAATCCACCTCTAACTAAAACGAAATTAGTTCCACATGTTCAACATAATTGAAAAGCAAATTAAATTAAACATAGAAACGAAACAAGAGAAGAAAGAACTCCTCCTTCTCCAATGGAAGCCACGGCAAGGCCTTGTCTTTGATAGGAGCATATTTATGCGACTTAGTTAGCTTGTTTTCATGCATTTACGTTGTTAGTTCTTAGTTAATTTTGTATTTTAAGCTATTTTCGTGTGTTTGTAGGTTCAAAGTGTCAAGATGGCAAAAAGAGGCAATTTGGAGCATTCTAGAGCATTTTTGGGCCAAGATTGGGTAGTGCAAGCATGGAGGCAAGTTGATGGACGAAATTGAAGATATAAAGGCTTGAAATCAGCTAAGAAGATGGAAGAAAGAAGTCAAAGATAAAGAAGATAAGGAATCAGCTCAAAAGAAGGAGAATTATCCAAAACATTATCCAAAACAACCTTATCTTATCTTATCTTACCCAATCCTTATCTTATCTTACCTTATCTTATCCTAATCTTATCCTAACCTGTTTTCTTCAGTTTAGGGGACTTAAAACCTGATTTCTAGAAGTCCTATCCATTCCCCTACAAAAGTGGCGCCCCAAACTCTTCTAGAAACCCCAAAATCTGCCCAGAAACACATTCTTTCTAGAAGCCTAAAAATCTGGCGTCTCCTTCCCTTCTAGAATCCTTTTTCCTTGCCTTGCAAGGCATTCCCTGCCTTATCCCTTTGTGCCGTGGGTTTTCACTCCCTTTCCCTCTTGGATTCTGATTGTTAGGCCTTTTCCTTGTGGATTTGGGTTCTACAAATCCTTTTCAGAAATTAATTGGACCACAATTCCTTTTCCAAATTAATTGCCGCACCCTAATCCTATTTTTCTGCTAAGTCCAAGTCCTAAACTGATTTCCCTAGGGTTTGCCATGCTATATATACATATTCCCAAGCCCTGCCGCAGACACCACCCATCCATACGAATTCTACACCCCCACACACTTTCAGAAATCCATATTTTGCTGCAGAGAAGGGAAGACAAGGCCTTGCCGTGGCTTCCATTGGAGAATGAGGAGTTCTTTCTTCTCTTGTTTCGTTTCTATGTTTAATTTAATTTGCTTTTCAATTATGTTGAACATGTGGAACTAATTTCGTTTTAGTTAGAGGTGGATTCAAAGCCATGGACATATGTTTGATATGAATTGATTACCTTCAGTTATTGTTTCATAAATTATGAATGTGATTTACTTATCTGTTTTATGAAGAACTTGTTCTTGTGTGTTGATTAAGGAGGCCTACTTAGTTTACATGCATGAATTTGATGCTAGGATATAAGGGAATTTCACCTAATCGTTATGAACTTATATTCACAAGTAGTAAAGATTGCTAGTCACAATTGTGTTAAGTAAATCCTAGGCAAGAGTAACATGCGTATTCCATAGTTATGAATGCCTTGTCAATGTTTATGATTTCCGTGGAACTTAATGATCTTTGATATGTATCTCTATCATGCGTATTCCATAGTTAGGGAACTTGATAAGAATAATTTGGTTGTGATGCGTTATCCATTCAATTCAATGAACTTAGGGAAATCTGGGAATTAATTAGTGCAATACAATTAATTCGAAGCATTGACATTCATGGTTTATCGAAAGAATAACTGAAAATCAATTCGTATGCATATGTTCATGTGTGGAGAAGAACCCTCTAACTAGTTTTCACCCCTGAATTCACCTTTATCTCTTTCAATTTACTTTGTTTGCTTAAATCTGCTTAGTTTTGCTTAAATCGTCCAAAAACCCCCTTAGTTCTTAATTGAGTCTTAGTTTGTTTAAATTCGTCCAAATCTGTCCCCTTTTAGTGTTTTGAGTCTAACTAGTCCAAAAGTCAACCAATTCACCCCTTAGAACCTGTTTTGAGTCTGTTTAAGTTAGTTTTGTTGTTTTGAGTCTATTTAGCCTGTTTTGAGTCTCTAGTGTCTAGAATCTGTCTAGTTGAGTTTTGTTTATTGTTTTAAGTTTGTTTTGGTTTGTTTGAGTCAAGTTAGGTTGTTTTAGGTTGTCTAGAGTTAAAATTCGTTCAGATTGATCACTAGTACTTGTTTTCATTGTCTAGAGTCCAGTTTAGTGTTTTAGAGTGTAATTTGTGTAGATTAGCATCCCTTCTAATCCCCGGCCTTAAACGATCCCTACTTTCATATACTACGTCGATAGGGTTTTAATTTGAGTGTCAAGTAATTCTCACATCAAATTTTGGCGCCGTTGCCGGGGATTAGCAAACTTGCTAATCTCCCTATTTTCTGCCGTGTGTCTTAGTTGTTTTTGTTTTTCTTTGTTTTCTGAGTTCGTTTTGTTTTCTTAGTTGTAGGTACTAGTTCTAGCTCTGAATCTGAATTTGAAGAACAAGAAGAGAAAAAACAAGCCATGGCTGTGGACAATCGTACAATCAAAGAGCTTTCAGCCTCAGGACTTGACAATGCCGTGCCTCTATGCATCCAATACCCTGCGGCAAGTCAGGGAAAGACCGATGAGTTTGAATTGAAGTCAAGCTTGTTGCACCACATCCCCAAATTCCACGGGTTGTCCATGGAAGATCCGAACAAACACTTGAAAGAATTCGAAGTGGTGTGTTCAAGCATGACCCCCGTCAATGTCGATGGGAGTATTTTGAAGATGAAGGCCTTTCCCTTTTCTCTCTTGGAAAAGGCGAAGGATTGGTTGTATGAATTGGCTCCCGGAACTGTCACATCGTGGGAGAGCATGAAACGGGCTTTCTTGGAGAAGTTTTTCCCAACTTCTCGAGTCATCACCATACGAAAAAGGATAAGTGGAATTCAGCAAGAAGAAGGTGAGTCTTTTCCTACGTATTACGAACGTTTTAAATCTCTTGTTGCTTCATGTCCACAGTATCAGATGAAAGAGGAACTTCTCCTACAATACTTCTACGAGGGACTTCTACTAATCGAACGTCAAATGTTAGATGCCTCAGCGGGAGGAGCCTTGGTGGACAAGGCCCCTACGGCTGCAAAGACCTTGATTGCTAATCGAGCGTTGAACGCTCAACAATACGAAGGTGTTGGACAAAGGAGCATTCCACGGCAACACCAAGTGAATGAGGTAAGTCCTATAACCGAACTTCAAAATCAAATGGCTAACCTTACCACTCTTCTTTCTCAGGTTGTTGAAGGACCAAAAGTGCAAACCGTGGCTTCTTGTGGCGTGTGCTCCATGCAAGGACATCCCACGGATAAGTGCCCACAATTGATAGAGAATGGAGGGTGGGAGACACTCAATGCCGTGGGTTTTGGGAATCAATACCAAAACCGTGGTGACCCCTTTTCCAATACATACAATCCAGGATGGAGAGATCATCCAAACTTCAAGTGGAGGGACTCTCAACAAGCACAGCAACAAGGCGAATTTAGACAGCCCCCTGGGATGTTTCCAAGGCCATATGCAGCCACACAACCTCAACCAATTTCGGCCCAAACCAATTCAGGTTCGTTGTTAGATAATGATAAAATTCTTCAAGTACTAACCTCTTTGACGCAGGACATACAGAGCATAAAGAATCAAGCTAAAGAGGTGGCCGAATTGAAGAAACAAATGGGGCAAATGGCTGAATTCATGGGCCAATTCCGAGAACAAGGGAGATTGCCTAGTTCAACCGTTGTTAATCCTAAGGGAGGATTTGAAACCGCCCAAGCAATCACGTTGAGAAGTGGTAAGCAGGTTGGAACTGATTCACAACCATCTAGATCAAGTCAAGAAGAGGACACGAAGCTGCAATTGGAGGAGGATGAATCACCCAAACCCACGGCAAGGAAAGAGACATCTTTGCCGCAGCCAATTCCCACTTCTAAACCATCCCCAACCATCAAGGTAAGTTCCAATATGAATTCTTCTAGCTCTACTCCACTAATTGTGCCCTTTCCTGGCAGGTTGCGGCAATCAAAGAAAGAGGATGCTGAAAAGGACATTCTAGAGACATTCCGGAAAGTTCAAGTCAATATCCCACTCCTTGATGCAATAAAGCAAGTCCCAAGGTATGCTAAGTTTCTGAAAGAGCTTTGTACAACAAGGAGAAGGATTTCTAACAAAGAAGTGGTTCAAGTAAGTGAGAATGTCTCTGCTGTTCTACAAAGGAAATTACCCCCTAAATGCAAAGATCCGGGTAGTTTTACAATTCCTTGCGTTATTGGTAGTACTAAGTTTGAACATGCTATGTTAGACTTAGGAGCTTCAATTAATGTCATGCCATACTCTATTTATGCATCTATGAACTTAGGTGAGCTTAAAAACGATGGTGTTATTATCCAATTAGCCGATCGATCTAATGCATACCCAAAAGGAGTTTTGGAAGATGTTTTGGTGCAGGTAGACCACTTGATTTTTCCTGCAGATTTCTATGTGCTTGACATAGAGGATTCAGACCATTCCCATCCATTACCACTCTTACTTGGCCGACCATTCATGAAAACAGCCCAAACCAAGATTGATGTGGCCAAGGGAACATTAACTATGAAGTTTGGTAGTGATAAGATTAAATTTAATGTTTCTAAGTCTGTTGAGAATCCTAACGTTGTTCGTTCTTGTTTTGCCATAGATAAAATAAAAAAGATAGGGCCGGACCGTTCAAGCACAAAGGATACATCAAGAACCATACAAAACGAGGGAATTGGAGTGGAGCACAAGGACCATACAGCCATTGCCCTCAAAATGCCCCAATTGGTCGAAAAAATCATGGGGAAGAATGTTCATAGTGCTGCCACTTCATTGCAATCATTGGTAAGCCATCTATTCCAGATTCGATTCCCATTTCAACTAATTTGTTGTTACCTTGTATGGTGCAGATTCCCAATCAAATCCAAGCTGGTAGGCATGATTACATTGATTTTAGGATGTTCAATGCCGCAATCCGGCAGGATCACTATCCCTTACCATTCAAAGATCCAATGCACGAGCTGTTTGAGGATCATGTGGTGGAAGAACTACCTCTGCATGCCGTGGGTACCATGGGAACTTAAATGGAAGAATCGTCCGGCTGGAAGACGTTAAAGCAAGCGCTTCTTGGGAGGCAACCCATGTGTTCAAACGAGAGAACGATGGAATTCTAGCTCCAAAACCAGATTTGCGTTCTTAAACTCTCTCTCTTTATTGCTTTTGTTTTGCCATATCTGTTATGTGTGTTAGTTGTGTTATTTGCTTGCTTTTGTGTGAGTTTATGTTTGAAACATTGAGGACAATGTTTGATTTAAGTGTGGGGGGGTAACAAAGTGTTTTTGCATGAAATTCGTGGGTTTTTATCACCTATCACTTTGAATGTTGTTTTCAGTGTTTTTAAGTGTTTTTAAGCTGTTTTGGAGTCTTTTAGTGTGTTTTGAAAAGAAAATCCGAAAATCCCATAAAAATTTGAAAAATTGTTTTGAAAAACCCAAAAAGAGTTGTTTTTGTGTGTTTGTTTGTGTCTTAGGGTACCTTCCAACACAATGATGAGGATTCGGTTTTTAATTGCATGACTATTGAGGAAGGTTATAAACATGGATGGAGGTTTGAATTGCTCTCTAGTTTATGCTTGATTATGATTATAGTTCATGAATTCATGTTTAATCAAAAAGAGAAAAAATCAGTTTTTGTAACATGCTTCAAGGAAGAATCTCAAACTAACGCTACAACCCTGAGAGACTTGAGCCTTTAACGTTCTTTGGAGAGTTAAAAATCTGTGCATTCTTTGTTTTCTAAAGTCGTTGCATGATCTCATTATTCTTTGCTTGGTTGCTACTTAGAAGGCATTTCCTCATTTAGTTCCAAATACTAGAACTCATACCCGTTTCATTCAAAGCATGAAATTGATTAGCATAACACATAAACAAGATGAAGTTGTTTAGTTTAAAACCAGAACAAAAAGCCTAACCCTTTGCATATGTATTGTAGGTTTAACCCTTTTGAGCCTTGTTTAGCCTATGTTCTTTGTTTGCCCACAATATCCCTACCTAGCCTAGATTAGGACCATCCTTACCCTTGTTCTTAAGGCGTAGCTAAGCATGACCTAGAGTGAATTCCCTTTGTTCGTTATTAGGCAGCAAACAAGTGTGGGGGAAGGGATTTATGTGTCTGATTGTGTGCCAACAAAGTATCAAAGAGGGCTCGGGTGAAGAAGCAGAAAAAAAAAAGAAGAAAAAAAAAAAAGAAAAAAAAGAAGAAAAGTTTGTGAAAAAAAGTATGAAAAGTGTTCAAAATAAGTGAGAATAAGCTCACAAATGTTGGATGTTGAAGAAAAGGTCAAAAAAGTTGAAATAGGCCCTAAATATGTGTGATCTTCCCCTTATGTATCAAAGTGTGCGGCTGCATTCAAGAAAGGGAGTTCTAAGTGTCATATTCATTACTTTGCTTGCTATTGCTTTAAGAACGTTTGTTTTCCTTACGTTTCTTTGTTAGCCAATACCCTTAGCCCCGTTACAACCCTATACTTCAATCTTGAGTGTTGTGTGTTTCAATATGTGGAGTTTGGGATTGGTACGAGCATATGGTATCCCTGGTTCTCGCATCTAAGTAGTAGCATTCCGTTCATGAGATCATATATATACATGCTTAATAGCTCCAGAAATTGCTTTCTTTGTTATAAACATATGTGAGTGTTTGTTTTCATGTTTACATCAATCTTCTCACATATACTTAGTATATAGGGAGTGTAGTTGGAAAATCTGAGTGAAAATAAGAGTGTACCTAGTGAGGAATTGAGTGAATTCTCTAAGGCATGTTACTACGTTCAAAACATTGTTTTAATTGGTTAGATGAGAGCTAATGGATGGTGACTGTGGTTAAGTATGTACTAAAGGGTGGGGAAGACTAAAAGCTATGGTTATGATGATCTTAAATATGTCACGTATGTTGGAAATCCCTGAGGTGAAAGTTGGAAGGTCTAGTTTGTTTAGTGTTTGTTTCGTTTGTTTTGTTTCGTTTTGCTTGAGGACTAGCAAAAGCTAAGTGTGGGGGAATTTGATAGGAGCATATTTATGCGACTGATTTAGCTTGTTTTCTTGCATTTACGTTGTTAGTTCTTAGTTAATTTTGTATTTTAAGCTATTTTCGTGTGTTTGTAGGTTCAAAGTGTCAAGATGGCAAAAAGAGGCAATTTGGAGCATTCTAGAGCATTTTTTGGCCAAGATTGGGTAGTGCAAGCATGGAGGCAAGTTGATGGACGAAATTGAAGATATAAAGGCTTGAAATCAGCTAAGAAGATGGAAGAAAGAAGTCAAAGATAAAGAAGATAAGGAATCAGCTCAAAAGAAGGAGAATTATCCAAAACATTATCCAAAACAACCTTATCTTATCTTATCTTACCCAATCCTTATCTTATCTTACCTTATCTTATCCTAATCTTATCCTAACCTGTTTTCTTCAGTTTAGGGGACTTAAAACCTGATTTCTAGAAGTCCTATCCATTCCCCTACAAAAGTGGCGCCCCAAACTCTTCTAGAAACCCCAAAATCTGCCCAGAAACACATTCTTTCTAGAAGCCTAAAAATCTGGCGTCTCCTTCCCTTCTAGAATCCTTTTTCCTTGCCTTGCAAGGCATTCCTTGCCTTATCCCTTTGTGGCGTGGGTTTTCACTCCCTTTCCCTCTTGGATTCTGATTGTTAGGCCTTTTCCTTGTGGATTTGGGTTCTACAAATCCTTTTCAGAAATTAATTGGACCACAATTCCTTTTCCAAATTAATTGCCGCACCCTAATCCTATTTTTCTGCTAAGTCCAAGTCCTAAACTGATTTCCCTAGGGTTTGCCATGCTATATATACATATTCCCAAGCCCTGCCGCAGACACCACCCATCCATACGAATTCTACACCCCCACACACTTTTAGAAATCCATATTTTGCTGCAGAGAAGGGAAGACAAGGCCTTGCCGTGGCTTCCATTGGAGAAGGAGGAGTTCTTTCTTCTCTTGTTTCGTTTCTATGTTTAATTTAATTTGTTTTTCAATTATGTTGAACATGTGGAACTAATTTCGTTTTAGTTAGAGGTGGATTCAAAGCCATGGACATATGTTTGATATGAATTGATTACCTTTAGTTATTGTTTCATAAATTATGAATGTGATTTACTTATCTGTTTTATGAAGAACTTGTTCTTGTGTGTTGATTAAGGAGGCCTACTTAGTTTACATGCATGAATTTGATGCTAGGATATAAGGGAATTTCACCTAATCGTTATGAACTTATATTCACAAGTAGTAAAGATTGCTAGTCACAATTGTGTTAAGTAAATCCTAGGCAAGAGTAACATGCGTATTCCATAGTTATGAATGCCTTGTCAATGTTTATGATTTCCATGGAACTTAATGATCTTTGATATGTATCTCTATCATGCGTATTCCATAGTTAGGGAACTTGATAAGAATAATTTGGTTGTGATGCGTTATCCATTCAATTCAATGAACTTAGGGAAATCTGGGAATTAATTAGTGCAATACAATTAATTCGAAGCATTGACATTCATGGTTTATCGAAAGAATAACTGGAAATCAATTCGTATGCATATGTTCATGTGTGGAGAAGAACCCTCTAACTAGTTTTCACCCCTGAATTCACCTTTATCTCTTTCAATTTACTTTGTTTGCTTAAATCTGCTTAGTTTTGCTTAAATCGTCCAAAAACCCCCTTAGTTCTTAATTGAGTCTTAGTTTGTTTAAATTCGTCCAAATCTGTCCCCTTTTAGTGTTTTGAGTCTAACTAGTCCAAAAGTCAACCAATTCACCCCTTAGAACCTGTTTTGAGTCTGTTTAAGTTAGTTTTGTTGTTTTGAGTCTATTTAGCCTGTTTTGAGTCTCTAGTGTCTAGAATCTGTCTAGTTGAGTTTTGTTTATTGTTTTAAGTTTGTTTTGGTTTGTTTGAGTCAAGTTAGGTTGTTTTAGGTTGTCTAGAGTTAAAATTCGTTCAGATTGATCACTAGTACTTGTTTTCATTGTCTAGAGTCCAGTTTAGTGTTTTAGAGTGTAATTTGTGTAGATTAGCATCCCTTCTAATCCCCGGCCTTAAACGATCCCTACTTTCATATACTACGTCGATAGGGTTTTAATTTGAGTGTCAAGTAATTCTCACATCAGTTTTCCCTTCTCTGCAGCAAAATATGGATTTCTGAAAGTGTGGTGGTTTAGAATTCGTATGGATGGGTGGTGGTCTGCGGCAAGGCTTGGAAATATGTATATATAGCATGGCAAACCCTAGGGGAATCAGTTTAGGACTTGGACTCAGCATAAGCAAGGGATTAGGACCCTAGGTGCGGCAGAATATGTAGGAAAAAGGATTATGGCCCAATTGATTTCTGAGAAGGATTTGTAGAACCCAAATCCACAAGGAAAAGGCTTAATAAGTCAGAATCCAAGAGGGAATGGGAGTGAGAAGGCACGGCACAAAGGGATAAGGCAGGGAGCCTTGCAAGGCAAGGAAAAGACCTTCTAGAAAGGAGGGAGGCGCCAGATTTTTAGGCTTCTAGAAAGAATGTGTTTCTAGGCAGATTTTGGGGTTTCTAGAAGAGTTTGGGGCGCCACTTTTGTAGGGGAATGGATAAGACTTCTAGAAATCAGGTTTTAAGTCCCCTAAACTGAAGAAAACAGGTTAGGATAAGATTAGGATAAGATAAGGTAAGGATTGGATAAGATAAGATAAGATAAGGTTGTTTTGGATAATGTTTTGGATAATTCTCCTTCTTTTGAGCTGATTCCTTATCTTCTTTATCTTCAATTTCTTTCTTCCATCTTCTTAGCTGATTTCAAGCCTTTATATCTTCAATTTCGTCCATCAACTTGCCTCCATGCTTGCACTACCCAATCCTGGCCAAAAAATGCTCTAGAATGCTCCAAATTGCTCCTTTTTGCCATCTTGACACTTTGAACCTACAAACACACGAAAATAGCTTAAAATACAAAATTAACTAAGAACTAACAACGTAAATGCATGAAAACAAGCTAACTAAGTCGCATAAATATGCTCCTATCAAATTCCCCCACACTTAGCTTTTGCTAGTCCTCAAGCAAAACGAAACAAAACAAACGAAACAAACACCAAACAAACTAGACCTTCCAACATTCACCTCAGGGATTTCCAACATACATGACATATTTAAGATCATCATAACCATAGCTTTTAGTCTTCCCCACCCTTTAGCACATACTTAATCACAGTCACCATTCATTAGTTCTCATCTAACCAATTAAAACAATGTTTTAAACGTAGTAACATGCCTTAGAGAATTCACTCAATTCCTCACTAGGTACACTCTTATTTTCACTCAGATTTTCTAACTACACTCCCTATACTAAGTATATGTGAGAAGATTGATGTAAACATGAAAACAAACACTCACATATGTTTATAACAAAGAAAGCAATTTCTGGAGTTAATAAACATGTTTATATATGATCTCATGAATGGAATGCTACTACTTAGATGCGAGAACCAGGGATACCATATGCTCGTACCAATCCCAAACTCCACATATTGAAACACACAACACTCAAGATTGAAGTATAGGGTTGTAACGGGGCTAAGGGTATTGGCTAACAAAGAAACGTAAGGAAAACAAACGTTCTTAAAGCAAAAGCAAGCAAAGTAATGAATATGACACTTAGAACTCCCTTTCTAAATGCAGCCGCACACTTTAATACATAAGGAGAAGATTACACATATTTTAGGGCCGATTTCAACTTTTTGGACCCTTTCTTCAACAATCAACATGTGTGAGCTTATTCTCACTTATTTTGAACACTTTTCATACTTTTTTTTTTATAGGAGCATATTTATGCTACTTAGTTAGTGTGTTTCCTTGCAATTGCTTAGCTATTTGTTGCTTAGTATAGTGTTTAAAGTCATTTTCGTGTGTTTTTAGGTCCAAGAAGCAAAGTTGGCAAAAAGATGCATTTTGGAGCATTTTAGAGCAAATCTGGGCTTGGAATGGATAGCACAAGCAATGGGCATGAAGATGGACGAATTTGGAGTTTAAATGGAGTTGGGATTATGTTTCAAGGTTGGAGAAATAAATTCAAATCATTGAAGATAAGGAATCAGCTCAAAAGAAGGAGAATTATCCAAAACATTATCCAAACAACCTTATCTTATCTTATCTTATCCAATCCTTATCTTATCTTAACAAACCTTATCCTATCCTAATCCTTTTCTAATTCAATTCCTGGTACAATGAGGGTTTATTTTCTGATTGGGGGACATTTAAATTGAGTTTCTAGAAACTCTAAGCCTTGCCGCACCTAGCTTTCCAGAAAACCTGATTTCCTTGCCTTGCAAGGCTTTCTAGAAGCCTTATCCCTCCTTATCCAAATCTGCCGCACCTAAGGCCCTTTCCCATTGGAAATCTGATTGTTTTGAGCCTATTTCTGGATGGATTTGGTTTTCTAGAAGTCCTAATCTGATTCACTTAGGGTTTTTGGTGCCTATATATATTAAAACACCCTTTGCCGTGCACACCACCCTCCATATACAACCATTCACGCCAGAAATCATCCACCACTCCCTGCCGTGCCATATCATCCACACAGACCCAGAAAACCCCTCTTGTGCCGCAGCTATTCAAGGAAGGAAGGAGAAGGTGCCACTCTAAGTCGTGACTATTGCTGGAGCGTTCTTAGGTGTTGTCTATCCTTGGTTTCAATGTTTCAATTCAGTTTTCTTTGTTTAATTGCTGTCATGAGGAACTAAACCCCTATTAGTTAGAGGGGGAATTTGAAGCCATGAATATATGTTTCTTATGATTTGATTCACTCCAGTTACGATTTCATAAATTATGAATGTGGTTTACTTTTCTGTGCTTATTAAGAACTTGTTTATGTATGTGGGTTGGGGGTCGACACTTGATTTGCATGCATAAATTTGATGCTAGGATATAAGGGAATTGCACCTAATCGTTATGAACTTATATTCACAAGTAGTAAAGGTTGCTAGTCACAATCATGTTAAGTAAACCCTAGGCTGGATTAACATGCGTATTCCATAGTTATGAATGCCTTGTCAATGTTTATGATTTCCATGGAACTTAATGATCTTTGATATGTATCTCTATCATGCGTATTCCATACTTAGGGAACTTGATAAGAATAATTTGGTTGTGATGCGTTATCCATTCAATTCAATGAACTTAGGGAAATCTGGGAATTAATTAGTTCAATCCAATTAATTCGGAACATTGTCATTCATGGTTTATCGAAAGAGTAACTGGGAATCAAGTTGTATGCATATGTTTATGTGTGGATAAGGATCCCTCTAACTAGCCATTCACCCATTCAAATCACCAATTTCGTGCCTTTTTAAGTTGTCTTTACAATTTTGTTTGTTTAAGTTTAAATTCGTTCAAAAACAAATCCCCCTTTATTTTGAAGTGTTAGAATAGTTAAAATCTGTTTTGATTTGTGTTTTTAAGTGTCTTGAGTCAAGTTAAAGTCTATTTTCGTCCAAAGTAGTGTTTAGAGTTCAAAACTGCCCAGTTTGTGTTTTTAGGCAGTTTTGAGTGTTTTTGTGCTGTTTTGAGTCTTTTGAGTTGTTTTAGTGTTTTAGAATTTAGTCTTGCATTCTTTGAGTCTAGTTTAGTGTTTTAAACTTTGTTTTTACGTTTTTAAGTCAGATTCAAGTGTTTAGCAATCCCTCCTAATCCCCGGTCCAGAACGATCCCTACTTATACATATACTACAACTGTCAAGAAGAGGGTTTAATTTGTGTGTCAAGTTAATTTTCACATCAAATTTTGGCGCCGTTGCCGGGGATTAGCAAACTTGCTAATCTTCCTAGTTTCTGCCGTGTATTTTAACTTGTTTTTGTTTCTGTTTTGCTTAGTTTTCTGATTTGTTTTGTTTTCTTTGTTTTAGGTACTAGTGTATGACTCGAAGTTCTCAACCCGTTCACGCACATATCTTGGAGTTTAACGACGATTTTGAACGAGATTTGAGAAGGAAGAGGAAGCACCCAGAACCTGATCTACTTAGTTCAAGTTCTAATTCCGAATCTGAAGTTGAAATTGAAGAGGATTTGGAAGAGGAGCACGACATGGCTGCAGATAACCGAACAATCAAAGAACTTTCAGCCTCGGGATTGGACAATGCGACCCCTTTATGCATTCAGTATCCTAGGGCAGCCGAGGGCAAGACTGACGAATTCGAATTGAAGTCTAGCTTGTTGCACCACATCCCCAAATTCCACGGGTTGTCCATGGAAGATCCGAACAAGCACTTGAAGGAATTTGAAGTGGTTTGTTCAAGCATGACCCCTGTCAATGTTGATGGAAGTATATTGAAGATGAAAGCCTTTCCATTCTCTCTTTTGGAAAAGGCTAAGGATTGGCTCTACGAACTAGCACCTGGAACCGTTACTTCATGGGAAAGCATGAAGCGCGCATTCTTAGAGAAATTTTTCCCAACTTCAAGAGTCATTCTCTTGAGGAAAAAGATAAGTGGCATTCAACAAAACCAAGGGGAATCGTTTCCAACCTATTATGAGCGGTTCAAGGCGCTT
The DNA here is from genome assembly GCA_024362995.1 of Heteromeles arbutifolia. Taxonomy (NCBI): domain Eukaryota; kingdom Viridiplantae; phylum Streptophyta; class Magnoliopsida; order Rosales; family Rosaceae; genus Heteromeles; species Heteromeles arbutifolia. The sequence goes on from JANCRC010000022.1 coordinate 3,063,426, forward strand.
GTTGCTTCTTGTCCACAACATCAAATGAAGGAAGAGCTTCTCCTCCAATATTTCTATGAAGGACTTCTCCCCATTGAGAGACAAATGCTTGATGCTTCAGTGGGAGGAGCTTTGGTTGACAAAACACCCGTGGCTGCCAAGACTCTAATTGCAAATCGAACCTTGAATGCGCAACAATACGAAGGAGTTGGACAGAGAGAAGGGCCACGGCAACAACAAGTGAATGAGGTAAATGCAATTTCAGAATTACAATCTCAAATGGCTAATCTCACTCTTCTTTTGTCACAGGTTGTGGATGGAAACAAAGCACAAGGGCCGGCCATATGTGGAGTGTGTTCTATGCAGGGACATCTCAACGATCAATGCCCTCAAGTAATTGAGAATGGGGGGTGGTAAACTGCCCAAGCCGTGGGTTTCCAAGGCCAAACCCAACAAAGACACGACCCATACTCAAACACATACAATCCGGGATGGAGGGATTCTCAGCAAGCACAGCCACAAAGCGGATTTAGACAGCCCCCTGGGATGTTTCCAAGGCCGTATGCAGCCCCATAACCTCACCCAATTTCGGCCCAAACCAATTCAGGTTCGTCGTTAAATAATGATAAAATTCTTCAAGCACTAACCTCTTTGACGCAGGACATGCAGAGCATAAAAAATCAAGTTAAAGAGGTGGATGAATTGAAGAAACAAATGGGTCAAATGGCTGAATTCATGGGCCAATTCCGAGAACAAGGCAGGTTGCCTAGTTCAACCGTTGTTAATCCTAAGGGAGGATTTGAAACTGCCCAAGCAATCACGTTGAGAAGTGGTAAGCAGGTTGGAACTGATTCACAACCATCTAGATCAAGTCAAGAAGAAGACACGAAGCTGCAATTGGAGGAGGATGAAGCACCCAAACCCACGGCAAGGAATGCACAATCCTTGCCGCAGCCAATCCCCACTTCTAAACCGTCCTCAACCATCAAGGTAAGTCCCAATATGAATTCTTCAAGCTCTACTCCACTAATTGTGCCCTTTCCTGGCAGGTTGCGGCAATCAAAGAAAGAGGATGCTGAAAAAGACATTCTAGAGACATTCCGGAAAGTTCAAGTCAATATCCCACTCCTTGATGCAATAAAGCAAGTCCCAAGGTATGCTAAGTTTTTGAAAGAGCTTTGTACAACAAGAAGAAGGATTTCTAACAAAGAAGTGGTTCAAGTAAGTGAGAATGTCTCTGCTGTTTTACAAAGGAAATTACCCCCTAAATGCAAAGATCCGGGTAGTTTTACAATTCCTTGTGTTATTGGAAATACTCGTTTTGAATCTGCCATGTTAGACTTAGGTGCATCTATAAATGTCATGCCATATTCTGTTTATGCATCTATGAATTTAGGAGAGCTTAAAAATGATGGTGTTATTATCCAATTAGCCGATCGTTCTAATGCATATCCAAAAGGAGTTTTGGAAGATGTTTTGGTGCAGGTTGGAAATCTGATTTTTCCAGCGGATTTTTATGTGCTTGACATGGAGGATACACCCCATTCTACCCCTTTGCCGATCCTCCTTGGGAGACCTTTCATGAAAACAGCCCGCACCAAGATCGATGTGTTCAAAGGGACGTTGACAATGGAATTTGATGGGGAAGTTATTGATTTCAATCTTGCTGAAACTATTAAATTTCCTAAAGAAAATCATTCTTGTTTTGCTATTGATATATTTGATGAATTGGCGCAGGATTACCTTGATTCCTTGGATAGGGATCCCCTTGAATCAACAATTGCACAAGGAATTGGGCAAAAACCCAATATTGCCGTGCCTATAAGTGAAGAAGAGGCCGAGATGGTGGCTGCCCTAGAGTCACTACCTCAGCACCATGGTAAGCCTTCAAAACCAATTTCAATTCCAATTTCTACTAACAAATTGTTACCCTCAGTGATTCAGGCACCCGTACTTGAGCTTAAACCATTGCCGGATCATTTGAAGTACGTCTTTTTGGGAGATAACGAGACATTGCCCGTCATTGTATCCTCCACACTCACGGCAACAGAGGAAGGAAAGTTAATTCAGGTGTTGAAAGAGCACAAAACAGCCATTGGATGGACATTGGCCGATATTAGGGGGATTAGCCCTACAACATGCATGCATCGCATACTTCTAGAGGAGGGGGCTAAACCAACTCGAGAGGCTCAACGCCGACTCAACCCTCCAATGATGGAAGTTGTGAAGAAGGAAATTATAAAGCTTCTTGATTGTGGAGTAATTTATCCAATCTCAGATAGCCGTTGGGTTTCACCGGTGCAATGTGTTCCAAAGAAATCCGGAGTCACTGTGGTGAAGAATGCTGAGAATGAACTTGTGCCCACACGTATCCAAACAGGTTGGAGAGTGGTAACAAAGTGTTTTTGCATGAAATTCGTGGGTTTTTATCACCTATCACTTTGAATGTTGTTTTCAGTGTTTTTAAGTGTTTTTAAGCTGTTTTGGAGTCTTTTAGTGTGTTTTGAAAAGAAAATCCGAAAATAAAATTTGAAAAATTGTTTTGAAAAACTTTTGAAAAACCCAAAAAGAGTTGTTTTTGTGTGTTTGTTTGTGTCTTAGGGTACCTTCCAACACAATGATGAGGATTTGGTTTTTAATTGCATAACTGTTAAAGAAAGTTACAAACTTGGATTGACTTTTGATATACTCTTTGGTTTATGCTTGGTTGTAGTTAACATTCATGAATTCACATGTAATCACAAAAAGGATAAAATCAGTTTTTGTAACATGCTTGAAGGAAGTAACTCAAACTAACGCTACAACCCTGAGAGACTTGAGCTTAAAACGTTCTTTGGAGAGTTAATAATCTGTGCATTCTTTGTTTTCTAAAGTCGTTGCATGATCTCATTATTCTTTGCTTGGTTGCTACTTGGAATGCGTTTCATTATTTAGTTCCAAATACTAGAACTCATACCCGTTTCATTCAAAGCATGAAATTGATTAGCATAACACATAATCAAGATGAAGTTGTTTAGTTTAAAACCAGAGCCAAAAAGCCTAACCCTTTGCATATGTATTGTAGGTTTAACCCTTTTGAGCCTTGTTTAGCCTATGTTCTTTGTTTACCCACATTATCCTTACCTAGCCTAGATTAGGACCATCCTTACCCTTGTTCTTAAGGCATAGTGAGCATGACCTAAGAATGAATTCCCTTTGTTCGTTATTTGGGCGGCAAAACAAGTGTGGGGGAAGGGATTTATGTGTCTGATTGTGTGCCAACAAGACAAACAAGGGCACGGGTGAAGAAGCAGAAAAAAAAAAGAGAGAAAAAAAAAAAAGAAGAAGAAAAATTCGTGAAAAAAAGAAAGAAAAAAGAAAAGTTGTGAAAAAGTATGAAAAGTTTTCAAAATAAGTGAGAGTGAAGCTCACAAGTGTTGGTTGTTGAAGAAGGGGTCCAAAAAGTTGAATTCGGCCCTAAAAATATGTGTTTTCTATCCCTTTGTGTTCAAAGTGTACGGCTGCATTCAAGAAAGGGAGTTTTAAGTGTCATATTCATTGCTTTGCTTGCTATTGCTTTAAGAACGTTTGTTTTCCTATCCTTTCATTGTTAGCCAACACTCCCCAAGCCCCGTTATAACCCTATACTTCAATCTTGAGTGTTATGTGTTTCAATATGTGGAGTTTGGGATTGGTATGAGCATATGGTGTCCCTGGTTCTCGCGTCTAAGTAGTAGCATTCTATTCATGAGATCATATCTATACATGCATTCCAGAAATTGCTTTCTTTGTCATAAACATATATGTGAGTATTAGTTTCATATTTACATCAATCTTCTCACATATAACTAGTGTAGGGAGTGTAGTCAGAAAATCTGAGTGAAGATTGAGTGCATATCTAGTAAGGGATTGAGGGATTCTCTAAGGCATGTTACTACATTCAAAATGTTGTTTTAATTGATTAAATGCGAGCTAATGTGTGGTAACTTTGATTAAGTATGTGCTCAAGGGTAGGGATAACTAAAATCTGTGGGAGTAATGATCTTTGGCATGTTATGTATCATTGAAGATCCCTGAGGTGAATGTTGGAAGGTTTAGGTTACGTTTTGTTTGTTTTGTTTTGCTTGAGGACTAGCAAAAGCTAAGTGTGGGGGAATTTGATAGGAGCATATTTATGCTACTTAGTTAGTGTGTTTCCTTGCATTTGCTTAGCTATTTGTTGCTTAGTATAGTGTTTAAAGTCATTTTCGTGTGTTTTTAGGTCCAAGAAGCAAAGTTGGCAAAAAGATGCATTTTGGAGCATTTTAGAGCAAATCTGGGCTTGGAATGGATAGCACAAGCAATGGGCATGAAGATGGACGAATTTGGAGTTTAAATGGAGTTGGGATTATGTTTCAAGGTTGGAGAAATAAATTCAAATCATTGAAGATAAGGAATCAGCTCAAAAGAAGGAGAATTATCCAAAACATTATCCAAACAACCTTATCTTATCTTATCTTATCCAATCCTTATCTTATCTTAACAAACCTTATCCTATCCTAATCCTTTTCTAATTCAATTCCTGGTACAATGAGGGTTTATTTTCTGATTGGGGGACATTTAAATTGAGTTTCTAGAAACTCTAAGCCTTGCCGCACCTAGCTTTCCAGAAAACCTGATTTCCTTGCCTTGCAAGGCTTTCTAGAAGCCTTATCCCTCCTTATCCAAATCTGCCGCACCTAAGGCCCTTTCCCATTGGAAATCTGATTGTTTTGAGCCTATTTCTGGATGGATTTGGTTTTCTAGAAGTCCTAATCTGATTCACTTAGGGTTTTTGGTGCCTATATATATTAAAACACCCTTTGCCGTGCACACCACCCTCCATATACAACCATTCACGCCAGAAATCATCCACCACTCCCTGCCATGCCATATCATCCACACAGACCCAGAAAACCCCTCTTGTGCCGCAGCTATTCAAGGAAGGAATGAGAAGGTGCCACTCTAAGTCGTGACTATTGCTGGAGCGTTCTTAGGTGTTGTCTATCCTTGGTTTCAATGTTTCAATTCAGTTTTCTTTGTTTAATTGCTGTCATGAGGAACTAAACCCCTATTAGTTAGAGGGGGAATTTGAAGCCATGAATATATGTTTCTTATGATTTGATTCACTCCAGTTACGATTTCATAAATTATGAATGTGGTTTACTTTTCTGTGCTTATTAAGAACTTGTTTATGTATGTGGGTTGGGGGTCGACACTTGATTTGCATGCATAAATTTGATGCTAGGATATAAGGGAATTGCACCTAATCGTTATGAACTTATATTCACAAGTAGTAAAGGTTGCTAGTCACAATCATGTTAAGTAAACCCTAGGCTGGATTAACATGCGTATTCCATAGTTATGAATGCCTTGTCAATGTTTATGATTTCCATGGAACTTAATGATCTTTGATATGTATCTCTATCATGCGTATTCCATAGTTAGGGAACTTGATGATAGGAGCATATTTATGCGACTTAGTTAGCTTGTTTTCATGCATTTACGTTGTTAGTTCTTAGTTAATTTTGTATTTTAAGCTATTTTCGTGTATTTGTAGGTTCAAAGTGTCAAGATGGCAAAAAGAGGCAATTTGGAGCATTCTAGAGCATTTTTGGGCCAAGATTGGGTAGTGCAAGCATGGAGGCAAGTTGATGGACGAAATTGAAGATATTAAGGCTTGAAATCAGCTAAGAAGATGGAAGAAAGAAATTGAAGATAAAGAAGATAAGGAATCAGCTCAAAAGAAGGAGAATTATCCAAAACATTATCCAAAACAACCTTATCTTATCTTATCTTATCCAATCCTTATCTTATCTTAACAAACCTTATCCTATCCTAATCCTTTTCTAATTCAATTCCTGGTACAATGAGGGTTTATTTTCTGATTGGGGGACATTTAAATTGAGTTTCTAGAAACTCTGAGCCTTGCCGCACCTAGCTTTCCAGAAAACTTGGTTTCCTTGCCTTGCAAGGCTTTCTAGAAGCCTTATCCCACCTTATCCTATTGTGCCGCACCTTAGGCCCTTTCCCATTGGAAATCTGATTGTTTTGAGCCTATTTCTGGATGGATTTGGTTTTCTAGAAGTCCCAATCTGATTCACTTAGGGTTTTTGGTGCCTATATATATTAAAACACCCTTTGCCGTGCACACCACCCTCCATACACAACCATTCACGCCAGAAACCATCCCCTACTCCCTGCCGTGCCATATCATCCACACAAACCCAGAAAACCCCTCTTGTGCCGCAGCTATTCAAGGAAGGAAGGAGAAGGTGCCACTCTAAGTCGTGACTATTGCTGGAGCGTTCTTAGGTGTTGTCTATCCTTGGTTTCAATGTTTCAATTTAGTTTTCTTTGTTTAATTGCTATCATGAGGAACTAAACCCCTATTAGTTAGAGGGGGAATTTGAAGCCATGAATATATGTTTCTTATGATTTGATTCACTCCAGTTACGATTTCATAAATTATGAATGTGGTTTACTTTTCTGTGCTTATTAAGAACTTGTTTATGTATGTGGGTTGGGGGTCGACACTTGATTTGCATGCATGAATTTGATGCTAGGATATAAGGGAATTTCACCTAATCGTTATGAACTTATATTCACAAGTAGTAAAGGTTGCTAGTCACAATCATGTTAAGTAAACCCTAGGCTGGATTAACATGCGTCTTCCATAGTTATGAATGCCTTGTCAATGTTTATGATTTCCATGGAACTTAATGATCTTTGATATGTATCTCTAACATGCGTATTCCATAGTTAGGGAACTTGATAAGAATAATTTGGTTGTGATGCGTTATCCATTCAATTCAATGAACTTAGGGAAATCTGGGAATTAATTAGTTCAATACAATTAATTCGGAACATTGTCATTCATGGTTTATCGAAAGAGTAACTGGGAATCAAGTTGTATGCATATGTTTATGTGTGGATAAGGATCCTTCTAACTAGCCATTCACCCTTCTTAATTCATCAAAATTCGTTTTTTATAAAGTGTTTTATGCAAAGTTTCTGTTTTAAGTTTAAATTCGTCAAAAACAATCCCCCTTTCATTTAAACTTGTTTTCAGAGTCAAAATCTGTTTTGTTTTAGTCTTTTGAGTCTTTTAAAGTTCTATTTTCGTCAAAATTACTTGTTAGGTCTAGAATTGAGTCCTTTTGATTGTTTCTTGCTGTTTTGAGTGTTTTAAGTTAGTTTTGAGTCAATAGAGTCTAGTTTAGTGTTTTTGAGTCTAATTTGTGTTGATTAGCATCCCTAGTTAATCCCCGGTTTAGAACGATCCCTACTTGCATCTTTACTACAATTGTCATCAATAGGGTTTAATTTGTGTGTCAAGTTAATTTTCACATCAAATTTTGGCGCCGTTGCCGGGGATTAGCAAATTTGCTAATCCCCCGGTTTCTGTTTGTGTTTTTATTTTTACGTTTGAGTTTTTGATTTTGTTTCGTTTTGTTTTCTTTGTTTCAGGTACTAGACATGGCAATTGCCAACATTCAAGCTCAATTGGCCAATCTTACTTCTCAATTGTCCCAGATTGCCAAAAGAACCACATTGCACACTGCCCCTACATTTAATGTACCCTATGGGCAAGGACATCAAACTCGTCAATTCACTGCAAACGGAGGTGCTTGGGGTTATCAAAGCCATAACCAATCAAGGGACAACATGTTTTCCAACGCTTACAATTCGGATTGGAGAGATTATTCAGATTATATGTGGGAGGAACCTCAACAAATTCAACAAGGTGGATATTGGCAGCAAGAGGAGGAGTTCTATTCAAGATCTGTGCAGCCACCACAACCTCCCCCACAACAATTCCAATCGAATTCAAGTATGCCTATGAGTTATGATGAAATTCGTGACGTACTAACCTCTTTGAAGCAGGGCTCACAACAAGAAGGGTATTGGCAGCCATCTGAGGAGATCTATCAAAAGCCATATGAACCACCACAGCCTCAACCTGCCCAAACCAAATCAGGTTCGTCGGTTGATAATGATAGAATTCTTCAAGTACTAACCTCTTTGACGCAGGACATACAGAGCATAAAGAATCAAGCTAAAGAGGTGGACGATTTAAAGAAACAAATGGGGCAGATGGCGGAGTTCATAGGACAAATGCAAGAACAAAGCAAACTCTTCAACTCAACTATTGTCAATTCGATGGGAGATGTTGCAATTGCTGAAGTTATCACTTTAGAAAGTGGTATGGAGGTTGATGCTGAACCAAAAACGTCCAAACATACCCTAGAAGTGAACAAAGAGCTGCTGTTCAAAGAGAAGGAGGAAGATTCAGCCAAGACAAGCTTAGAAGAAGCCTTGTTGCAACACCCAATCATCTCTCATCCTTTGCCGCAGACCCCTAGTGCTTCTAAGCCATCCAGTCAAGATGAAAGTGAAACAGACATCGTGGAAGCCCTTCCCAAGGTGCAAAATGATATCCCGATTCTTGATACACCAAATCCAATTCCAAAATGTGTTGAATTTCTGAAAGAACCTGGTACATCAAGAAGAATGATTCAAGAGAAAGAAGTGGCTGGAGAATATCAAGAATGGATCAAAGAGGATGTTCATAAGACAATAAAACCAAAAGAAGTTGAATTTTATGACACGGGACAAGTTACAACCATCACATTCAATCTGGCCAAGTGCAAAATTCCTGAAACTTTCAACGATGTGGTGTTTGTCCTTGAGTTCTCGTCGGAGCAAACAAGTAAGCCACCTCCCCGAATTTCAATTCTGTTTTATACTAATATGTTGTTAATGATTCAGGCACCCACACTAGAATTTAAACCATTGCCGGATCATTTCAAGTATCACCTTCCATTCAAAGATCATGTCCATGCCGTGGCCTCCAATAAAGCATAATAGAAGGAAGAATCGTCCGGCTGGAAGACGTTAAAGCAAGCGCTTCTTGGGAGGCAACCCATGCAAATAAAGACGACCTAGGAACTCTCCGGCTCCACAACCAGATTTGCGTTTCTAAACTCTCACTCTTTATTGCTTTTCCTTTGCCATCTTGTTATGTTAGTTAGTTGTGTTGATTGCTGTCTGCTTTCTGTGAGTATATGTTTGAAACATTGAGGACAATGTTTGGTTTAAGTGTGGGGGGGTAACAAAGTGTTTTTTGCATGAAATTCGTGGGTTTTTATCACCTATCACTTTGAATGTTGTTTTCAGTGTTTTTAAGTGTTTTTAAGCCGTTTTGGAGTCTTTTAGTGTGTTTTGACAAGAAAATCCGAAAATACCATAAAAATTTGAAAAATTGTTTTGAAAAACCCAAAAAGAGTTGTTTTTGTGTGTTTGTTTGTGTCTTAGGGTACCTTCCAACACAATGATGAGGATTTGGTTTTTAATTGCATAACTGTTAAAGAAAGTTACAAACTTGGATTGACGTTTGATATACTCTTTGGTTTATGCTTGGTTGTAGTTGACATTCATGAATTCACATGTAATCACAAAAAGGATAAAATCAGTTTTTGTAACATGCTTGAAGGAAGTAACTCAAACTAACGCTACAACCCTGAGAGACTTGAGCCTTTAACGTTCTTTGGAGAGTTAAAAATCTGTGCATTCTTTGTTTTCTAAAGTCGTTGCATGATCTCATTATTCTTTGCTTGGTTGCTACTTAGAAGGCGTTTCATTATTTAGTTCCAAATACTAGAACTCATACCCGTTTCATTCAAAGCATGGAATTGATTAGCATAACACATAATCAAGATGGAGTTGTTTAGTTTAAAACCAGAGCCAAAAAGCCTAACCCTTTGCATATGTATTGTAGGTTTAACCCTTTTGAGCCTTGTTTAGCCTATGTTCTTTGTTTACCCACATTATCCTTACCTAGCCTAGATTAGGACCATCCTTACCCTTGTTTTTAAGGCATAGTGAGCATGACCTTAGAGTGAATTCCCTTTGTTCGTTATTTGGGCAGCAAACAAGTGTGGGGGAAGGGATTTATGTGTCTGATTGTGTGCCAACAAAGTATCAAACAAGGGCACGGGTGAAAGAGAAAGAAAAGAAAAAAAAAAGAAGAGAAAAATTCGTGTGAAAAAGAAAGGAAAAGAAGAAGAAAAGTTGTGAAAAAGTATGAAAAGTTTTCAAAATAAGTGAGAATGAAGCTCACAAGTGTTGATTGTTGAAGAAGGGGTCCAAAAAGTTGAATTCGGCCCTAAAATATGTGTAATCTTCCCCTTTGTGTTCAAAGTGTACGGCTGCATTCAAGAAAGGGAGTTCTAAGTGTCATATTCATTGCTTTGCTTGCTATTGCTTTAAGAACGTTCGTTTTCCTTACCTTTCTTTGTTAGCCAATACCCCCTAGCCCCGTTACAACCCTATATTTCAATCTTGAGTGTTATGTGTTTCAATATGTGGAGTTTGGGATTGGTATGAGCATATGGTGTCCCTGGCTCTCGCGTCTAAGTAGTAGCATTCCATTCATGAGATCATATCTAAACATGCTTATTAACTCCAGAAATTGCTTTCTTTGTTATAAACATATGTGAGTGTTCGTTTTCATATTTACATCAATCTTCTCACATATACCTAGTGTAGGGTGTGTAGTCAGAAAATGTGTGTGAAAATTGAGTGCATATCTAGTAAGGAATTGAGGGAATTCTCTAAGGCATGTTACTGTATTCAAAACATCGTTTTAATTGGTTATTTGTGAACTAGTAAGTAGTGACTATAATTAAGTATGTGCTCAAGGGTAGGGATAACTAAAATCTGTGGGAGTAATGATCTTTGGCATGTTATGTATCATTGAAGATCCCTGAGGTGAACGTTGGAAGGTTTAGGTTACGTTTTGTTTGTTTTGTTTTGCTTGAGGACTAGCAAAAGCTAAGTGTGGGGGAATTTGATAGGAGCATATTTATGCGACTTAGTTAGCTTGTTTTCATGCATTTACGTTGTTAGTTCTTAGTTAATTTTGTATTTTAAGCTATTTTCGTGTATTTGTAGGTTCAAAGTGTCAAGATGGCAAAAAGAGGCAATTTGGAGCATTCTAGAGCATTTTTGGGCCAAGATTGGGTAGTGCAAGCATGGAGGCAAGTTGATGGACGAAATTGAAGATATTAAGGCTTGAAATCAGCTAAGAAGATGGAAGAAAGAAATTGAAGATAAAGAAGATAAGGAATCAGCTCAAAAGAAGGAGAATTATCCAAAACATTATCCAAAACAACCTTATCTTATCTTATCTTGTCCAATCCTTATCTTATCTTAACAAACCTTATCCTATCCTAATCCTTTTCTAATTCAATTCCTGGTACAATGAGGGTTTATTTTCTGATTGGGGGACATTTAAATTGAGTTTCTAGAAACTCTGAGCCTTGCCGCACCTAGCTTTCCAGAAAACTTGGTTTCCTTGCCTTGCAAGGCTTTCTAGAAGCCTTATCCCACCTTATCCTATTGTGCCGCACCTTAGGCCCTTTCCCATTGGAAATCTGATTGTTTTGAGCCTATTTCTGGATGGATTTGGTTTTCTAGAAGTCCCAATCTGATTCACTTAGGGTTTTTGGTGCCTATATATATTAAAACACCCTTTGCCGTGCACACAACCCTCCATACACAACCATTCACGCCAGAAACCATCCCCTACTCCCTGCCGTGCCATATCATCCACACAAACCCAGAAAACCCCTCTTGTGCCGCAGCTATTCAAGGAAGGAAGGAGAAGGTGCCACTCTAAGTCGTGACTATTGCTGGAGCGTTCTTAGGTGTTGTCTATCCTTGGTTTCAATGTTTCAATTTAGTTTTCTTTGTTTAATTGCTATCATGAGGAACTAAACCCCTATTAGTTAGAGGGGGAATTTGAAGCCATGAATATATGTTTCTTATGATTTGATTCACTCCAGTTACGATTTCATAAATTATGAATGTGGTTTACTTTTCTGTGCTTATTAAGAACTTGTTTATGTATGTGGGTTGGGGGTCGACACTTGATTTGCATGCATGAATTTGATGCTAGGATATAAGGGAATTTCACCTAATCGTTATGAACTTATATTCACAAGTAGTAAAGGTTGCTAGTCACAATCATGTTAAGTAAACCCTAGGCTGGATTAACATGCGTCTTCCATAGTTATGAATGCCTTGTCAATGTTTATGATTTCCATGGAACTTAATGATCTTTGATATGTATCTCTAACATGCGTATTCCATAGTTAGGGAACTTGATAAGAATAATTTGGTTGTGATGCGTTATCCATTCAATTCAATGAACTTAGGGAAATCTGGGAATTAATTAGTTCAATACAATTAATTCGGAACATTGTCATTCATGGTTTATCGAAAGAGTAACTGGGAATCAAGTTGTATGCATATGTTTATGTGTGGATAAGGATCCTTCTAACTAGCCATTCACCCTTCTTAATTCATCAAAATTCGTTTTTTATAAAGTGTTTTATGCAAAGTTTCTGTTTTAAGTTTAAATTCGTCAAAAACAATCCCCCTTTCATTTAAACTTGTTTTCAGAGTCAAAATCTGTTTTGTTTTAGTCTTTTGAGTCTTTTAAAGTTCTATTTTCGTCAAAATTACTTGTTAGGTCTAGAATTGAGTCCTTTTGATTGTTTCTTGCTGTTTTGAGTGTTTTAAGTTAGTTTTGAGTCAATAGAGTCTAGTTTAGTGTTTTTGAGTCTAATTTGTGTTGATTAGCATCCCTAGTTAATCCCTGGTTTAGAACGATCCCTACTTGCATCTTTACTACAATTGTCATCAATAGGGTTTAATTTGTGTGTCAAGTTAATTTTCACATCACTTGATAAGAATAATTTGGTTGTGATGCGTTATCCATTCAATTCAATGAACTTAGGGAAATCTGGGAATTAATTAGTTCAATACAATTAATTCGGAACATTGTCATTCATGGTTTATCGAAAGAGTAACTGGGAATCAAGTTGTATGCATATGTTTATGTGTGTATAAGGATCCCTCTAACTAGCCATTCACCCATTCAAATCACCAATTTCGTGCCTTTTTAAGTTGTCTTTACAATTTTGTTTGTTTAAGTTTAAATTCGTTCAAAAACAAATCCCCCTTTATTTTGAAGTGTTAGAATAGTTAAAATCTGTTTTGATTTGTGTTTTTAAGTGTCTTGAGTCAAGTTAAAGTCTATTTTCGTCCAAAGTAGTGTTTAGAGTTCAAAACTGCCCAGTTTGTGTTTTTAGGCAGTTTTGAGTGTTTTTGTGCTGTTTTGAGTCTTTTGAGTTGTTTTAGTGTTTTAGAATTTAGTCTTGCATTCTTTGAGTCTAGTTTAGTGTTTTAAACTTTGTTTTTACGTTTTTAAGTCAGATTCAAGTGTTTAGCAATCCCTCCTAATCCCCGGTCCAGAACGATCCCTACTTATACATATACTACAACTGTCAAGAAGAGGGTTTAATTTGTGTGTCAAGTTAATTTTCACATCATTTTTTTCACAACTTTTCTTCTTCTTTCTTTTTTTCACGAATTTTTCTTCTTTTTTTCTTCTTTTTTTTTTCTTCCTTTCTGCTTCTTCACCCGTGCCTCTAAATGTACAACTTTCTTTCCCCCACACTTATTTGCTGCCCAATAACGAATAAAGGGAATTCACTCTAAGTCATGCTTAGCTACGCCTTAAGAACAAGGGTAAGGATGGTCCTAATCTAGGCTAGGTAGGGATAATGTGGGTAAACAAAGAACATAGGCTAAACAAGGCTCAAAAGGGTTAAACCTACAAAACAAATAACATAGGGAGGTTCGGCTATTTGGCACTGGTTTTAAACTAAACAACTTCATCTTGATTATGTGTTATGCTAATCAATTTCATGCTTTGAATGAAACGGGTGTGAGTTCTAGTATTTGGAACTAAATGATGAAACGCCTTCTAAGTAGCAACCAAGCAAAGAATAATGAGATCATGCAACGACTTTAGAAAACAACAAATGCACAGATTTTTAACTCTCCAAAGAACATTTTAAAGCTCAAGTCTCTCAGGGTTGTAGCGTTAGTTTGAGATTCTTCCTTCAAGCATGTTACAAAAACTGATTTTTTCTCTTTTTGATTAAACATGAATTCATGAACTATAACCATAATCAAGCATAAACCAGAGAGCAATTCAAACCTCCATCCATGTTTATAACTTTCCTCAATAGTCATGCAATTAAAAACCAAATCCTCATCATTGTGTTGGAAGGTACCCTAAGACCCAAACAAACACACAAAAACAACTCTTTTTGGGTTTTTCAAAACAATTTTTCAAATTTTTATGGTATTTTGGGATTTTCTTTTCAAAACAGCTTAAAAACACTTAAAAACACTTAAAACAACATTCAAAGTGATAGGTGATAAACACCCACGAATTTCATGCAAAAACACTTTGTTACCCCCCCCACACTTAAATCAAACATTGTCCTCAATGTTTCAAACATAAACTCACACAAAAGCAAGCAAATAACACAACTAACACACATAATAGATATGGCAAAACAAAAGCAATAAAGAGAGAGAGTTTAAGAACGCAAATCTGGTTTTGGAGCTAGAATTCCATCGTTCTCTTGTTTGAACACATGGGTTGCCTCCCAAGAAGCGCTTGCTTTAACGTCTTCCAGCCGGACGATACTTCCATTTAAGTTCCCATGGTACCCACGGCATGCAGAGGTAGTTCTTCCACCACATGCTCCTCAAACAGCTCGTGCATTGGATCTTTGAATAGTAAGGGATAGTGATCCTTCCGGATTGTGGCATTGAACATCCTAAAATCATTGTAATCATGCCCACCAGCTTGGATTTGATTGGGAATCTGCACCATACAAGGTAACAACCTATTAGTTGAAATAGGAATCGAATCTGGAATAGATGGCTTACCAATGTACTGCAATGAAGTGGCAGCACTATGAACATTCTTCCCCATGATATTTTCGACCAATTGGGGCATTTTGAGGGCAATGGCTGTATGGTCCTTGTGCTCCACTCCAATTCCCTCGTTTTGTATGGTTCTTGATGTATCCTTTGTGCTTGAACGGTCCGGCCCTATCTTTTTTATTTTATCCATGGCAAAACAAGAACGAACAATGTTAGGATTCTCAACAGACTTAGAAACATTAAATCTAATCTTATCACCACCAAACTTCATAGTTAATGTTCCCTTGGCCACATCAATCTTGGTTTGGGCTGTTTTCATGAATGGTCGGCCAAGTAAGAGTGGTAATGGATGGGAATGGTCTGAATCCTCCATGTCAAGCACATAGAAATCTGCAGGAAAAATCAAGTGGTCTACCTGCACCAAAACATCTTCCAAAACTCCTTTTGGGTATGCATTAGATCGATCGGCTAATTGGATAATAACACCATCATTTTTAAGCTCTCCTAGATTCATAGATGCATAAACAGAATATGGCATGACATTTATAGATGCACCTAAGTCTATCATGGCAGATTCAAAACGAGTATTTCCAATAACACAAGGAATTGTAAAACTACCCGGATCTTTGCATTTAGGGGGTAATTTCCTTTGTAAAACAGCAGAGACATTCTCACTTACTTGAACCACTTCTTTGTTAGAAATCCTTCTCCTTGTTGTACAAAGCTCTTTCAAAAACTTAGCATACCTTGGGACCTGCTTTATTGCATCAAGGAGTGGGATATTGACTTGAACTTTCCGGAATGTCTCTAGAATGTCCTTTTCAGCATCCTCTTTCTTTGATTGCTGCAACCTACCAGGAAAGGGCACATTCAAAAACTTAGCATACCTTGGGACCTGCTTTATTGCATCAAGGAGTGGGATATTGACTTGAACTTTCCGGAATGTCTCTAGAATGTCCTTTTCAGCATCCTCTTTCTTTGATTGCTGCAACCTACCAGGAAAGGGCACAATTAGTGGAGTAGAGCTAGAAGAATTCATATTGGAACTTACCTTGATGGTTGGGGATGGTTTAGAAGTGGGAATTGGCTGCGGCAAAGATGTCTCTTTCCTTGCCGTGGGTTTGGGTGATTCATCCTCCTCCAATTGCAGCTTCGTGTCCTCTTCTTGACTTGATCTAGATGGTTGTGAATCAGTTCCAACCTGCTTACCACTTCTCAACGTGATTGCTTGGGCGGTTTCAAATCCTCCTTTGGGATTAACAACGGTTGAACTAGGCAATCTGAATTGGCCCATGAATTCAGCCATTTGCCCTATTTGTTTCTTCAATTCGTCCACCTCCTTAGCTTGATTCTTTATGCTCTGTATGTCCTGCGTCAAAGAGGTTAGTACTTGAAGAATTTTATCATTATCTAACAACGAACCTGAATTGGTTTGGGCTGAAATTGGTTGAGGTTGTGTGGCTGCATATGGCCTTGGAAACATTCCAGGGGGCTGTCTAAATCCGCTTTGTGGCTGTGCTTGTTGAGAGTCCCTCCACTTGAAGTTTGGATGATCTCTCCATGTGAGATTAGCCATTTGAGATTGTAATTCTGAAATTGCATTTACCTCATTCACTTGTTGTTGCCGTGGCCCTTCTCTCTGTCCAACTCCTTCGTATTGTTGCGCATTCAAGGCTCGATTTGCAATTAGAGTCTTGGCAGCCACGGGTGTTTTGTCAACCAAAGCTCCTCCCGCTGAAGCATCAAGCATTTGTCTCTCAATGGGGAGAAGTCCTTCATAGAAATATTGGAGGAGAAGCTCTTCCTTCATTTGGTGTTGTGGACAAGAAGCAACAAGCGCCTTGAAACGCTCATAATAGGCTGGAAACGATTCCCCTTGGTTTTGTTGAATGCCACTTATCCTTTTCCTCAAGAGAATGACTCTTGAAGTTGGGAAAAATTTCTCTAAGAAAGCCCGTTTCATGCTCTCCCACAATGTGACAGTTCCGGGAGCCAATTCATACAACCAATCCTTCGCCTTTTCCAAGAGAGAAAAGGGAAAGGCCTTCATCTTCAAAATACTCCCATCGACATTGACGGGGGTCATGCTTGAACACACCACTTCGAATTCTTTCAAGTGTTTGTTCGGATCTTCCATGGACAACCCGTGGAATTTGGGGATGTGGTGCAACAAGCTAGACTTCAATTCGAATTCGTCAGTCTTGCCCTCGGCTGCCCTAGGATATTGAATGCATAAAGGGGTGGCATAGTCCAATCCCGAGGCTGAAAGTTCCTTGATCGTTCGATTATCTGCAGCCATGTCTTGCTCCTCTTCCAAATCCTCTTCAATTTCAACTTCAGATTCGGAATTAGAACTTGAACTAAGTAGATCAGGTTCTGGGTGCTTCCTTTTCCTTCTCAAATCTCGTTCAAAGTCGTCGTTAAAATCCAAGATATGTGCGTGAACGGGTTGAGAACTTCGAGTCATACACTAGTACCTAAAACGAAGAAAGCAAAACAAATCAGAAAACTAAGCAAAACAAAAACAAAAACAAGTTAAAATACACGGCAGAAACTAGGGAGATTAGCAAGTTTGCTAATCCCCAGCAACGGCGCCAAAATTTGATGTGAGAATTACTTGACACTCAAATTAAAACCCTATCGACGTAGTATATGAAAGTAGGGATCGTTTAAAGCCGGGGATTAGAAGGGATGCTAATCTATACAAATTAAACTCTAAAACACTAAAACTGGACTCTAGACAATGAAAACAGGTACTATGGATCAATCTGAATGAATTTTAACTCTAGACAACCTAACTTGACTCAAATAACACAAAACAAACTTAAAACAACAAATAAAACTCAACTAGGCAAATTCTAGACACTAGAGACTCAAAACAGGCTAAATAGACTCAAAACAACCAAACTAACTTAAACAGACTCAAAACAGGTTCTAAGGGGTGAATTGGATGACTTTTGGACTAGTTAGACTCAAAACACTAAAAGGGGACAGATTTGGACGAATTTAAACAAACTAAGACTCAATTAAGAACTAGGGGGGTTTTTTGGACGATTTAAGCAAAACTAAGCAGATTTAGGCAAACAAAGTAAATTGAAAGAGATAAAGGTGAATTCAGGGGTGAAAACTAGTTAGAGGGTTCCTCTCCACACATGAACATATGTATAACAAGAAAAGCAATTTCCAGAGTTAATAACATGTTTAGATATGACCTCATGAATGGAACGCTACAACTTAGATGCGAGAACCAGTGACACCATATGCTCAAACCAAATTCAAACTCCACAAATTGAAACACACTGATAGGAGCATATTTATGCGAATTTGTTAGCTTGTTTCCTTGCATTTTCTTAGTTAGTTTCTACTTATTATAGTGATTTAAGCTATTTTCGTGTGTTTTCAGGTCCAATTGGCAAAGTTGGCAAAAAGATGCAATTTGGAGCATTTTAGAGCAGTTTTGGGCTTGGAATGGATAGCACAAGTATGGAGCAAGATGGATGGACGAATTTGAAGTTCAAGAGAGGCTAGGAATGTTTAAAAGAGTTGAAGAAATAAATCCAAGTCAAAGAAGATAAGGAATCAGCTACAAAGAAGGAGAATTATTCAAAACATTATCCAAAACCTTATCTTATCCAACCTTATCTTATCTAACCTTATCTTACCTTATCTTATCTTATCCTATCCTAATCTTATCCTACCTTAATTCCAGTTGCAAGGAGGACTCCTTTTCATATTAGGGTGTCTAAAACCTGTTTTTAGGAGGCCTTTTTGTTCTAGAAACATGCCACAACACTCCTTTCTAGAAGCCCTAAAAATCTGACGCCCCAACCTTTCTAGATGGCCTTTTCCTTGTTGGTTTGGAGTCCTAAATCCTTTTCCTTGACAACCTAGGCCAAGTAATCCCTAGCCCTATAAATACAAGTTTATGCTGCACCATTCAGACCACCACCCTCTACCATAACTCACCTACATCCATCCACCACCATTCACCACACACTCATTGTGCCGCAGCTTTGCAAAGGAAGGAAGGAAGAAATCTGGAGCGTTTCTAGGTGTATTCTATCCTTTGTTTTTAATGTTTAATTTAAGTTTTCTTTGTTTGCTTGTGAACATGAGGAACTAATTTCTTTATAGTTAGAGGTGAATATGAAGCCATGATTATATGTTATTTATGAATTCATTACGTCTAGTTATTGTTTCTTAAGACTAGAATGTGATTTGCTTAACTGAGTTATTAAAACTTGTTTGTGTGTGTTAATTGGGGGTCGACACTTAATTTGCCTGCATGAATTTGATGCTAGAGTATAAGGGAGTTTCACCTAATCGTTATGAACTTATATTCACAAGTAGTAAAGGTTGCTAGTCACAATCATGTTAAGTAAGTCCTAGGCAAGAGCATCATGCTGTCATAGTTACGAATGCCTCGTCAACACTTATGATTTTCAAAGAACTTAATGACCTTTGATATGTTTTCTATCATGCTGACATAGTTAGGAGACTTGATAAGGATAATTTGGTTGTAATGCGTCTTCCATTCAATTCAATGAACTAAGGAAAATCTGATGGTTAATTTGTGCTGTCACGGTTAACTTAGAGTGTTGTCATTTATGTCTAAAGGAATAATAACTGGAAATTGGTTCATATGCATATGTTCATGTGTGGATGAGGATCCCTCTAACTAGCCTTTTACCCTTCTTAATTCATCAAAATCGTTTTTCTAAAGTTTTTTTTATGCAAAGTTTCTATTTTAGTTTTAAATTCGTCAAAAACAAATCCCCCTTTATTTTGAAGTGTTAGATTAGTTAAAATCTATTTTGATTTGTGTTTTTAACTGTCTTGAGTCAAGTTAAAACCTTATTTTCGTCCAAAGTAGTGTTTAAAGTCCAAAACTGCCCAGTTTGTGTTTTTAGGCAGTTTTGAGTGTTTTTGTGCTGTTTTGAGTCTTTTGAGTTGTTTTAGTGTTTTAGAATTTAGTCTTGCATTCTTTGAGTCTAGTTTAGTGTTTTAAACTTTGTTTTTACGTTTTTGAGTCAGTTTCAAGTGTTTAGCAATCCCTCCTAATCCCCGGTCCAGAGCGATCCCTACTTATACATATACTACAACTGTCAAAAAGAGGGTTTAATTTGTGTGTCAAATTAATTTTCACATCAAAATTTTGGCGCCGTTGCTGGGGATTAGCAAATTTGCTAATCCCCCGTATCTGTTTGTGATTTTGTCTTTACATTTTAGTTTTTTGATTTTGTTTTGTTTTGTTGTCTTTGTTTCAGGTACTAGACATGGCAATTG
Organism: Heteromeles arbutifolia; assembly: GCA_024362995.1. Classification (NCBI taxonomy): domain Eukaryota; kingdom Viridiplantae; phylum Streptophyta; class Magnoliopsida; order Rosales; family Rosaceae; genus Heteromeles; species Heteromeles arbutifolia. The sequence continues at coordinate 3,083,502 of JANCRC010000022.1, forward strand.
CCAACATTCAAGCTCAATTGGCCAATCTTACTTCTCAATTGTCCCAGATTGCCAAAAGAACCACAATGCACACTGCCCCTACATTTAATGTGCCCTATGGGCAAGGATATCAAACTCATCAACGTCCTCAATTCACTGCAAACGGAGGTGCTTGGGGTTATCAAGGCCATAGCCAATCATGGGACAACATGTTTTCCAACGCTTACAATTCGGATTGGAGAGATTATTCAGATTACATGTGGGGAGAACCTCAACAATTCCAACAAGGTGGATATTGGCAGCAAGAAGAGGAGTTCTATTCAAGACCAATGCAGCCACCACAGCCTCCACCACAACAATTCCAATTGAATTCAAGTATGCCCATGAGTTATAATGAAATTCTTGAAGGACTAATCTCTTTGACGCAGGGCTCACAAAGAGAAGAACAATTGCAGCCATCTGAGGAGTTTTATCAATGGCCACATGCACCATTACAGCCTCCACCACAATCTGCCCAAACAAACTCAGGTATGTCTTTGTGTAATGATAACATTATTCAATTAATCACCTATTTGACACAGGGAGTAGAAAATCAAAACAAGGAGATGAAAGGCCGAGTCAAAAGAGTGGATGAATTGGAGAAGCAAGTTGGGCAGATTATGGAGTTCATGGTGCAGATTCAAGAGCAAAGTGAACTCTCCAACTCAACTATTGCAAATTCTAAGGAAGATTTTGAAATCCATGATGCTATCACTCTGGGAAGTGCTATGGAGGTTGGAGCTGACCTAAAAACGTCCAAACATACCTTAGAAGTGGACAAAGAGCTGCTGATTGAGGAGGAGGAAGAAGACATACACACAGCAAGGGTAGAACAACCCTTGCCGCAGCCCCCTAAGCTCTCTCAACCACCCACCACAAGTAAGGACGTCCCAAATTCAATTCATTCTAATGTTATTCCTCCGAATGCACCTTTTCCTCGCAGGTTTTTAATTCCCAAGAAAGATGAGAGTGAAAAAGACATTGTGGAAGACATTCCAAAGGTGCAAAGTGATATCCCAATTCTTGGCACACCAAATCAAGTTCCAGATTGTCTTGAAGTGTTCAAAGAACTTTGTACGTTAAGAAGAAGGATTCAAGAGAAGGAAGTGGCTGGAGCATATGAAGAATGCATCAAAGAAGATGTTCATGAGACAATAAAGCCCAAGGAAGTTGAATTTTATGACACGGGACAAGTCACAACCATCACATTCAATCTGGCCAAGTGCAAAATTCCTGAAATTTTCAAAGATGTGGTGTTTGTCATTGAGTTCTTGTCGAAGCACACAGGTAAGCCACCTCCCCTAATTTCAATTTTGTTTTATACTAATATGTTGTTAATGATTCAGGTACCCACACTAGAATTTAAACCATTGCCGAATCATTTTAAGTATCACCTTCCATTCAAAGATCAATTCCATGCCGTGGCCTTCAATGAAGCATAATTGAAGGATTCGTCTGGCTAGAAGACGTTAAAGCAAGCGCTTCTTGGGAGGCAACCCATGCAAATAAAGAGGACCTAGGAACTCTCCGGCTCGACAACCAGATTTGCGTTTCTAAACCCTACTCTTTATTGCTTTTAGTTAGTTAGTTAGTTAGTTGTGTTGTTTGCTATTTGCTTTCTGTGAGTCTATGCCTGAAACATTGAGGACAATGTTTGGTTTAAGTGTGGGGGGGGGGGGGTAAACAAGTGTTTTCATCGAAAAATTCGTAGGTTTTTATCACCTATCACTTCTAAGGTTGTTTTTCACTGTTTTTGAGTGTTTTTAGTGTGTTTTGAAGTATTTTTATGTGTCTTGAAAGAAAAATACAAAAATTTACAAAAAAAAATCGAAAAAGTTTTGAAAAATACCAAAAAGAGTCGTTTTTAGAGTCGTTTTTGTGTGTTTGTGTCTTAGGTACCTTCCAACACAATGATGAGGATTTGGTTTTTAATTGCATGACTGTTAAAGAAAGTTACAAACATGGATTGAAGTTTGATATGCTCTTTTGTTTATGCTTGGTTATAGTTGACATTCATGAATTCACATGTAATCATAAAAAGAAAAAATCAGTTTTTGTAACATGCTTGAAGGAAGAAACTCAAATTAACGCTACAACCTTGAGAGACTTGAGCTTATACTTTGTTTGGAGAGTTATTAATCTTGTGATTCTTTGTTTTCTAAAGTCGTTGCATGATCTCATCATTCTTTGCTTGGTTGCTACTTAGAATGCATTTCATCATTATAGTTCCAAATCCTAGAACTTATACCCATTTGATTCAAAACTAAAATTGATTAGCATAACATAGACAAGATGAAGTTGTTTAGTAAACCAAAAGCCAAATAGCCGCACCCCATGTTCATTTGATTTGTAGGTTTAACCCCGTTGAGCCTTGTTTAGCCTATGTTCTTTGATAACCCACCTTATCCTTACCTAGCCTAGTATAGGACTATCCATACCCTTGTTCTTAAAGGATAGTGAAGCATGAATTAGAATGAATTCCTTTTGATTGTTCTTGTGCAGAAAAGCAAGTGTGGGGGAAGGGATTTATGTGTGTGATTGTGTGCCAAGAAAAACAAGTGGGCACGGGTAGAAAAAGAAAAAAAGAGAAAAGAAAAAAATTTCGTGGAAAAAGAAGAAAAAGAAGAAGAAGAAAAAGTTGTGAAAAAGTGTGAAAAGAGTTGAAAAATAAGTGAGAATAAGCTCACAAGTGTTGGTTGTTGAAGAAAGGGTCCAAAAGGTTGAATTTGGCCCTAAGTATGTGTGATCTTCCCTTTATGTATCAAAGTTCGTGGCTGCGTTTCAAAAAGGAGTTCTAAGTGTTGATATTCATTACTTTGCTTGCTATTTCTTTAAGAACGTTTGTTTTCTTTACCTTTCTTTGTTAGCCAATACCCCTAGCCCCGTTACAACCCTTTAACTTTGATCTTGGGTGTTGTGTGTTTCAATATGTGGAGTTTGGAATTGGTATGAGCATATGGTATCCCTGGTTCTCGCGTCTAAGTAGTGGCATTCCATTCATGAGATCATATATATACATGCTTAATAATTCCAAAAAAGTGCCTTCTTTGTTAATACATATGTGAGTATTAGTTTTCTTATTACATCAATCTTTTCACATATACCTAGTGTAGGGTGTGTAGTCAGAAAATCAGAGGGAAAATAGAGTGCATATCTAGAAAGGAATTGAGGGATTCTCTAAGGCATGTTACTACATTCAAAATGTTGTTTTAATTGATTAAATGCGAGCTAGTGAATGGTAACTGTGATTAAGTATGTGCTCGAGGGTAGGGATAACTAAAATCTATGTAAGTAATGATTTTTAACATGTTATGTTCCATTGGAAATCCCTGAGGTGAACGTTGGAAGGTTTAGGTTTTGTTTTGTTTGTTTTGCTCGAGGGCTAGCAAAAGCTAAGTGTGGGGGAATTTGATAGGAGCATATTTATGCGAATTTGTTAGCTTGTTTCCTTGCATTTTCTTAGTTAGTTTCTACTTATTATAGTGATTTAAGCTATTTTCGTGTGTTTTCAGGTCCAATTGGCAAAGTTGGCAAAAAGATGCAATTTGTAGCATTTTAGAGCAGTTTTGGGTTTGGAATGGATAGCACAAGTATGGAGCAAGATGGATGGACGAATTTGAAGTTCAAGAGAGGCTAGGAATGTGCAAAAGAGTTGAAGAAATAAATCCAAGTCAAAGAAGATAAGGAATCAGCTACAAAGAAGGAGAATTATTCAAAACATTATCTTATCCAACCTTATCTTATCTAACCTTATCTTACCTTATCTTATCTTATCTAAAACCTGTTTTTAGGAGGCCTTTTTGTTCTAGAAACATGCCACAACACTCCTTTCTAGAAGCCCTAAAAATCTGACGCCCCAACCTTTCTAGATGGCCTTTTCCTTGTTGGTTTAGAGTCCTAAATCCTTTTCCTTGACAACCTAGGCCAAGTAATCCCTAGCCCTATAAATACAAGTTTATGCTGCACCATTCAGACCACCACCCTCTACCATAACTCACCTACATCCATCCACCACCATTCACCACACTCATTGTGCCGCAGCTTTGCAAAGGAAGGAAGGAAGAAATCTGGAGCGTTTCTAGGTGTATTCTATCCTTTGTTTTTAATGTTTAATTTAAGTTTTCTTTGTTTGCTTGTGAACATGAGGAACTAATTTCTTTATAGTTAGAGGTGAATTTGAAGCCATGATTATATGTTATATATGAATTGATTATGTCTAGTTATTGTTTCTTAAGACTAGAATGTGATTTGCTTAACTGAGTTCTTAAAACTTGTTTGTGTGTGTTAATTGGGGGTCGACACTTAATTTGCATGCATGAATTTGATGCTAGAGTATAAGGGAGTTTCACCTAATCGTTATGAACTTATATTCACAAGTAGTAAAGGTTGCTAGTCACAATCATGTTAAGTAAGTCCTAGGCAAGAGTATCATGTTGTCATAGTTACGAATGCCTCGTCAACACTTATGATTTTCAAAGAACTTAATGACCTTTGATATGTTTTCTATCATGCTGACATAGTTAGGAGACTTGATAAGGATAATTTGGTTATAATGCGTCTTCCATTCAATTCAATGAACTAAGGAAAATCTGATGGTTAATTTGTGCTGTCACGGTTAACTTGGGGTGTTGTCATTCATGTCTAAAGGAATAATAACTGGAAATTGGTTCATATGCATATGTTCATGTGTGGATGAGGATCCCTCTAACTAGCCTTTCACCCTTCTTAATTCATCAAAATCGTTTTTCTAAAGTTTTTTTTATGCAAAGTTTCTATTTTAGTTTTAAATTCGTCAAAAACAAATCCCCCTTTATTTTGAAGTGTTAGATTAGTTAAAATCTGTTTTGATTTGTGTTTTTAAGTGTCCTGAGTCAAGTTAAAACCTTATTTTCGTCCAAAGTAGTGTTTAAAGTCCAAAACTGCCCAGTTTGTGTTTTTAGGTAGTTTTGAGTGTTTTTGTGTTGTTTTGAGTCTTTTGAGTTGTTTTAGTGTTTTAGAATTTAGTCTTGCATTCTTTGAGTCTAGTTTAGTGTTTTAAACTTTATTTTTACGTTTTTGAGTCAGTTTCAAGTGTTTAGCAATCCCTCCTAATCCCCGGACCAGAACGATCCCTACTTATACATATACTACAACTGTCAAAAAGAGGGTTTAATTTGTGTGTCAAGTTAATTTTCACATCACACACAACACTTAAGATTAAAGTCAAGGGTTGTAATGGGGCTTGGGGAGTTGGCTAACAACGAAAGGATAAGGAAAACAACCGTTCTTAAAGCAATAGCAAGCAAAATAATGAAGTCGAACTTAGAATTTCCTTTAGCATGCAGAAATCAACTTTGAAACACAAAGGGAAGATTCAAGCAACAATTAGGGCCGGATTCAATGTTTTGGACCCTTCCTTCAACAAACAACACTCGAGAACTCTTTTTCACATCTTTTCAACTCCTTTTTCATTCTTTTCACAACTTTTTCTTTTTTTTTTTCTATTTTCCACGAATTTTTCTTCTTCTCTTTTTTTTCTTTTTCTTTTCTTTTGACGTGCCTCATTCAAGACTTTGGCACACCCGCAACAAAACTCACTTCCCCCACACTTGTTTTCTGCCAAACAATGATCAAAAGGAATTCATATTGAGTCATGCGTTACTATGCTTCAAGAGCAAAGGTATGGATGGTCCTAATCTAGGCTAGGTGAGGATAATGTGGGTTAACAAAGAACATAGGCTAAACAAGGCTCAACGGGGTTAAAACCTACAAAACACAATGAAATAGGGAGATACGGCAATTTGGCTATGGTGGTCACTACACAACTTCATCTTGAATATGTGTTATGCAAATCAATAACATGCTTAGAATGAATTGGGCATGAGTTCTAGTGTTTGGAACTAAATGATGAAACGCCTTCTAAGTAGCAACCAAGCAAAGAATAATGAGATCATGAAACGACTTTAGAAAACAACAATGCACAGATTATTAACTCTCCAAATAAACGTTTAGGCTCAAGGCTCACAAGGTTGTAGCGTTAGTTTGAGTTCCTTCCTTCAAGCATGTTACAAAAACTGATTTTTTCTTTTATGATTGCATGTGAATTCATAAGTTATAACCACAACCAAGCATAAACCAAAGAGTAGATCAAACTTTCATCCATGTTTACAAGTCTCTTTAACAGTCATGCAATTACAAACCGAATCCTCATCATTGTGTTGGAAGGTACCCCTAAGACACAAACAAACACACAAAAACAACTCTTTTTGGGTTTTTCAAAACAATTTTTCAAAATTTTATGGGATTTTCGGATTTTTGAGTCAAAACACACTAAAACACACCAAAACAGCTTAAAAACACTTAAAAACAGCAAGGAACAACATTAGAAGTTATGGGTGATAAAACCCTACGAATTTGCATCAAAAACACTTTGATTACCCCCCCACACTTAAATCAAACATTGTCCTCAATGTTTCAAGCATAAACTAACACAAATAAACAACAAACAAACAAAATAGCAACTCAACAATAAACAAGGCAGAAACGAAAACAACAACGAAGAGAAGGGTTTAGGAACGCAAATCTGGAATTGGAGTGCTCCCTAGGTCTTCCCTTGTTGAATGCATGGGTTGCCTCCCAAGTAGCGCTTGCTTTAACGTCGTACAGCCGGACGAAACTCCCATTCATTCCAGGTTGGTACCCACGGCATGCAAAGGTAGTTCTTCCACCACATGCTCCGTAAACAGCTCGTGCATTGGATCTATGAATGGAAGGGGATAGTAATCCTTCCTGATTGGGGTGTTGAGCATTCTAAAGTCCATGTAATCATGCCCACCAGCTTGGATTCGATTGGGATTCTGCACCATACAAGGTAACAACCTATTAGTTGAAATGGGAATCGAAATTGGAATAGGTGGCTTACCAATGTACTGCAATGAAGTGGCAGCCCTATCAACAAATGCATGTGGGATGCTCTCGCCCAGATTTGGGGGTTTTAGGGTTGTGGCCGTGCAATCCTTGTGCTTCAATCCAATTCCCTCTTCGTTGGTGGTTCGAAATGCATCTTTCTTGAATGATACTGAACGTTCCTGCCCTTTATTTTTTATTTTATCAATGACAAAACAAGAGCGAACACGATTAGTATTCTCAACAGATTCAGAAATATTAAAATTAATCATATCACCACCAAACTCCATAGTTACTGCTCCTTTGGCCACGTCAATCTTGGTTTGAGCTGTTTTCATGAAAGGTCTTTCAAGTAAGATTGGCAATGTTGAAGAGTGGGCTGAATCCTCCATGTCAAGCACATAGAAATCTGCAGGAAAAATCAAGTGGTCTACCTGCACCAAAACATCTTCCAAAACTCCTTTTGGGTATGCATTAGATCGATCGACTAATTGGATAATAACACCATCATTTTTCAACTCTCCTAGATTCATAGATGCATAAACAGAATATGGCATGACATTAATTGATGCACCTAAGTCTAACATGGCATGTTCAAATCGAGTATTTCCAATAACACAAGGAATTGTAAAACTACCCGGATCTTTGCACTTAGGGGGCAGTTTACGTTGCAAGATGGCTGAGACATTTTCACTCACATGCACCACTTCTTTCTCTTGAAGTCGTTTCTTGGTTGTGCAAAGCTTCTTCAACAACTTAGCATACTTCGGAATTTGCTTTATTGCATCAAGGAGCGGGATATTGACATGCACCTTCCTAAACGTCTCCAGAATATCTTTTTCATCCTCTTCCTTCTTTGATTGCATGAATCTGCTAGGAAACGGCACCGTTGATAGAACAACATTAGAAGGAATCCAATTTGGACCTACCTTAGTTAAAGCGGATGGCATAGGGTGCTTAGGAGGCTGCGGCAATGGTGTCTCTTTTCTTGCCGTGGGTTTCACTTGCTCTTCCTCCTCAATCAGCAACTTTTCATCCTCTTTTTGACTTGATTTGGATGGTTGTGGGTCGGCTCCAACCTGTTTGCCACTTCTCAACGTGATTGCATTGGCGGTTTCAAATCCTCCTTTAGAATTAACAACGGTTGAACTAGGCAATCTACCTTGTTCTCTGAATTGGCCCATGAATTCCGCTATTTGCTCCATTTGCTTTTCCAAATTGTCCACCCTTTTGTCTTGGATTTGCCTCTCTTTGTTTTGAGTTTGTACTTCCTGCGTTAAAGTAGTAAGTAACTTAACAACTTGATCATTATCCAAAGACATACCTGAGTTTGTTGGGGAATATTGCATTTGGGTTTGATTTGGTATGAATGGCTTTGTATAAAAGCCTGGTGGTTGCTGCCTAAATCCTCCTTGTTGTTGGGGTTGTTGAGGCTCCCTCCACTTGAAATTTGGGTGATCATTCCAACCCGGATTGTATGTGTTTGCATATGGATCATTGCGTGGCTGATTTTGGCTCCCAAATCTCACGGCATTGGCAGATTCCCACCCTCCATTCTCAATCAATTGAGGGCATCGATCGTTGTGATGTCCCTGCATAGAACACACTCCACATATGGCCGAACTTTGCACTTTGGTTCCATCAACAACCTGTGACAAAAGAAAAGTGAGATTAGCCATTTGAGATTGCAATTCTGAAATTCCACTTACCTCATTCACATGTTGTTGCCGTGGGGGGTCCCTTTGTCCAACACCTTCGTATTGTTGTGCATTCAAGGCTCGGTTTGCAATTAAGATTTTGGCAGCCACCGGGGTTTTGTCAACCAAGGCACCTCCCGCTGAAGCATCAAGCATTTGTCTCTCAATTGGAAGAAGTCATTCATAGAAATATTGAATCAAAAGCTCTTCCTTCATTTGGTGTTGTGGGCAGGATGCAACTAGGGCCTTAAAACGCTCATAATATGCTGGAAAAGATTCTCCTTGGCTTTGTTCAATGCCACTAATTCTCTTCCTCAAAAGAATAACTCTCGAAGTTGGGAAGAATTTCTCTAAAAATGCTCTTTTCATGCTTTCCCAAGAAGTGACCGTTCCAGGTGCCAATTCGAATAACCAATCCTTAGCCTTTTCAAATAGAGAGAATGGAAAGGCTTTCATCTTCAGAATATTCCCATCTATGTTGATTCGTGTCATGCTTGAGCACATCACCTCAAATTCCTTCAAATGCTTGTTTGGATCTTCCATGGACAGCCCATGGTACTTAGGAATGTGGTGCAACAAGCTTGACTTCAATTCAAACTCATCAGTCTTGCCTTGAGCCGCCCTAGGATATTGAATGCATAAGGGCACGGCATTGTCAAGTCCTGAGGCTGAAAGCTCTTTGATTGTACGATTGTCACCAGCCATGTCTTGCTCCTCTTCCAAATCCTCTTCAATTTCAACTTCAGAATCAGAATTAGAACTTGAACTAAGTAGATCAGGTTCTGGGTGCTTCCTCTTCCTTCTCAAATCTCGCTCAAAATCGTCGTTAAAATCCAAGATATGTGCGTGAACGGGTTGAGAATTTCGAGTCATACACTAGTACCTACAACAAAGAAAACAAAACAAAATCAAAAGACTATACAACTAAACCAAAAACACACAGCAAACACAAGGTATTAGAAATTTTGCTAATCCCCGGCAACGGCGCCAAAAATTTGATGCGAAATATATAAGCACACAAATTAAACCCTCTTTTTATAAATTGTAGCAACGTATGTAAGTAGGGATCGTTCTAGGCCGGGGATTAGGTGATGTGAAAATTAACTTGACACTCAAATTAAACTTTGTTGATGACAATTGTAGCAATGATGTAAGTAGGGATCGTTCTAGACCGGGGATTAACTAGGGTTGCTAATCAACACAAATAAGACTCAAAAACACTAAACTAGACTCTATAGACTCTAAACTAACTTAAAACACTAAAAACAGCAAGAAACAATAAAAAAGACTCAATTCTAGACCTAACAAGTGATTTTGACGAAAATTAAACTTACTTGACTCAGAAGACTAAAAGAAGACAGATTTAGACTCTAAAAACAAGACTTAAAAGCAAGGGGGATTGTTTTGACGAAATTGAAACTTAAAACTAAAACTTTGCATAAAATACTTTATAGAAAACCAATTTGGTGAATTGAAACGGGTGAAAGGCTAGTTAGAGGGATCCTTATCCACACATGAACATATGCATACAACTTGATTCCCAGTTACTCTTTCAACAAACCATGAATGACAATGTTCCGAATTGATTGTATTGAACTAATCAATTCCCAGATTTCCCTAGATTCATTGAATTGAATGGATAACGCATCACAACCAAATTATTCTTTCTCAAACTCCCTAACTAATAGGGGTTTAGTTCCTCATGATAGCAATTAAACAAAGAAAACTGAATTGAAACATTAAAAACAAAGATAGACAACACCTAAGAACGCTCTAGCGATTCAATGCTTTGAATGACATTCACGTCTCTAAGTGGCACCTTCTCCTTCCTTGAATAGTTGCGGCACAAGAGGGATTTTCTGGGTTTGGGGATGTGTTTGGTGAAGGATGGATGACGATGAATGGCGTAGGGGTTTGTGTAGAGAGGACTGGCGGATGAATGGGTGTGTGAAGGCAGAGAATGAATGGAAGGCTTAAACTTTAAATGGTGCGGCATAGAATGCTATTTATAGGGGTTAAGGTGCAGCATAAAAGCTTTAGGAATCAGAGAAGAATTACACAACCTAAACCCATCAGGAATAGGCCATCTAGAAGGTAGGAAACTCCAAAGGACAAGGATTTCATGCGGCAGATATTTGTGTTTACCTAGCAGCAAATTTGGTCTTCTAGAAGAACTAAAACCACTTAGGATAAGGGATAAGGGTGCGGTAAAGACTTATGGTTTCTAGAAACCTAAATTAAATGTCCCCCAATCAGAAAATAAACCCTCATTGTACCAAGAATTGAGTTTAGAAAAGGATTAGGAGAGGATAAGGTTAGTTAAGATAGGATAAGGATTGGATAAGATAAGATAAGGTTGTTTGGATAATGTTTTGGATAATTCTCCTTCTTTTGAGCTGATTCCTTATCTTCAATGATTTGAATTTATTTCTCCAACCTTGAAACATATTCCTAACTCCAATTGGACTCCAAATTCGTCCATCTTCATGCCTACTGCTTTTGCTATCCATTCCAAGCCCAGATTTGCTCTAAAATGCTCCAAAATGCATCTTTTTGCCAACTTTGCTTCTTGGACCAAAAAACACACGAAAATGACTTTAAACACTATACTAAGCAACAAATAGCTAAGTAAATGCAATAAAACACACTAAGTAGCATAAATATGCTCCTATCAAATTCCCCCACACTTAGCTTTTGCTAGTCCTCGAGCAAAACAAAACAAACAAAACATAACCTAAACCTTCCAACGTTCGCCTCAGGGATTTCCAACAAAACATAACACGTTAAAAATCATTACTTACATAGATTTTAGTTATCCCTACCCTCGAGCACATACTTAATCACAGTTACTACTCACTAGCTCGCATCCAATCAATTAAAACAACTTTTTGAATGTAGTAACATGCCTTAGAGAATCCCTCAATTCCTTACTAGATACACTCTATTTTCACTCAGATTTTTTGACTACACTCCCTACACTAGTTATATGTGAGAAGATTGATGTAAACATGAAAACTAATACTCACATATGTATATAACAAAGAAAGCAATTTCTGGAATGCATGTTTATATATGATCTCATGAACGGAATGCTACTACTTAGATGCGAGAACTAGGGACACCATATGCTCATACCAATCCCAAACTCCACATATTGAAACACACAACACTCAAGATTGAAGCATAAGGTTGTAACGGGGCTAGGGGTATTGGCTAACAAAGAAAGGTAAGGAAAACAAACGTTCTTAACGCAATAGCAAGCAAAGTAATGAATATGACACTTAGAACTCCCTTTTGAAACGCAGCCATAAACTTTGATACAAAGGGACAGAAAACACATACTTAGGGCCAAATTCAACGTTTTGGACCCTTTCTTCAACAACCAACACTTGTGAGCTTATTCTCACGTATTTTTCAACTCTTTTCACACTTTTTCACATACTTTTCTTTTTCTTTTTCTACCACGGAATTTTTTTCTTTTTTTCTTCTTTTTTTTCTTTTCTTTTTTTAGCCGTGCCCACTTGTTTTTCTTGGCACACAATCACACACATAAATCCCTTCCCCCACACTTGTTTTTCTGCACAATAACGAACGAAGGGAATTCATTCTAAGTCACGCTCACTATGCCTTAAGAACAAAGGTATGGATGGTCCTAATCTAGGCTAGGTAAGGATAATGTGGCTAACAAAGAAAATAGGCTTAAATATGGCTCAAAGGGGCTAAACCTACAAATCAAATGAACATGGGGTACGGCTATTTGGCTCTTGGTTTACTAAACAACTTCATCTTGATTATGTGTTATGCTAATCAATTTCATCCTTTGAATGAAACGGGTATAAGTTCTAGTATTTGGAACTAAATGATGAAACACATTCTAAGTAGCAACGAAGCAAAGAATGATGAGATCATGCAACGACTTAGAAAACAATAAATGCACGGATTATTAACTCTCCAAAGAACGTTAAAGACTCAAGTCTCTCAGGGTTGTAGCGTTAATTTGAGTTTCTTCCTTCAAGCATGTTACAAAAACTGATTTTTCTTTTCTTTTTGTGATTACATGTGAATTCATGAATGTCAACTATAACCAAGCATAAACCAAAGAGCATATGAAACTTCCATCCATGTTTGTAACTTTCTTTAACAGTCATTCAATTAAAAACCAAATCCTCATCATTGTGTTGGAAGGTACCCTAAGACACAAAAACACAAAAACGACTCAAAAACGACTCTTTGTTTTTAAATTTTCGTATTTTGCTTTCAACGCAAATAAAAATACTTCAAAACACTCAAAAACAGTGAAAAACAACCTTAGAAGTGATAGGTGATAAAAACCCACGAATTTTTCAATGAAAACATTAGTTTACCCCCCCACACTTAAACCAAACATTGTCCTCAATGTTTCAAGCATAGATTCACACACAAGCAAGCAAACAACACAACTAACAAACATAACAAAGATGGCAAAGTAAAAGCAATAAAGAGTAGGGTTTAGAAACGCAAATCTGGTTGTGGAGCCGGAGAGTTCCTAGGTCCTCTTTATTTGCATGGGTTGCCTCCCAAGAAGCGCTTGCTTTAACGTCTTCCAGCCGGACGAACCTTCCTTCTATTCTTTAATGGAGCCCACGGCATTAAAGGATATGTCCTCCGCAATGTGCTCTTCAAAGTGCTCATAGTAAGGCTTCAATCGATGTCCATTCACTTTGAACTCTTGTCCCGTCTTCAAACTTTGAATTTGGACTGCACCATGAGGAAAAACATTAGTAACAATAAACGGACCAATCCATTTAGAACGTAACTTACCTGGAAATAGACGAAGGCGAGAATTGAAAAGTAACACTTTCTGCCCTATAGAGAACGTCTTGCTACGAATCAACTTGTCATGGAATGCCTTCATTTTCTCCTTGTAGATCTGTGCATTCTTATAAGCTTCATTCCTAATTTCTTCTAGCTAATTCAATTGAAGCATTCTATGAAGACCTGCGGCATCAATGTCCATGTTGAATGTTTTGACGGCCCAATGTGCACGATGCTCTAATTCGACGGGAAGATGACATGGTTTCCCATAGACTAGCCGAAATAGGGACATTCCAATTGGGGTTTTATAGGCAGTGCGATACGCCCACAATGCATCATTCAAACGCAAGCTCCAATCCTTCCGAGTTGATCCAACCGTCTTCTCCAAAATCTGCTTGATTTCCCTATTAGAAACCTCGGCTTGCCCACTTGTTTGAGGATGATAAGGTGTGGCAACCTTGTGCGTGACATTGTACTTCTTGAGCAGCGCCTCGATGGTTTGATTGCAAGAATGGGAACCCCCAGCACTGATTAGGACTCTTGGTATTCCAAACCTTGCAAATATGTTAGTCGTAACAAAATCTGCAATTACTGTAGAATCATTAGTTCGGGTGGCTTTTGCTTCCACCCATTTCGACACATAATCCACAACAAACAAAATATAAAGGAAACCATGTGAGGAAGGAAAAGGACCCATGAAATCAATACCCCATACATCAAAGATTTCAACACTAAATATGGGGTTTTGCGGCATTTGTTGTTTAGGACCTATATTGCCCGTTCTTTGACATCTATCACAAGTCATACAAAAAGTTCTAGCATCTCTAAATATAGTAGGCCAATAAAATCAACATTCTAAAACTTTATGTGCTGTTCTTTGAGTACCAAAGTGACCTCCACATGCATAAGTGTGACAGAAAGTTAAAATTGAATTAAACTCAGAATCATGCACACACCTACGTAGAACCTGATCAGGGCAATATTTCCACAAGTATGGGTCATCCCAAACATAAAAACGTGCATCCTTTTGAAGTTTATCACTTTGGTGCTTGTTTAGCTCTCTTGGAATGTATTTAGACACCAAATAATTCACTACATCAGCATACCATGGCTCACTTACCTTGATGGACAGCAGCTGCTCATCTGGGAATGTCTCTTGGATAGGCACGGCATCCTCCTCATGCACCATGCGGCTCAAGTGATCAGCCACCACGTTTTCACTCCCTTTCTTATCCCGGATTTCAATATCGAACTCTTGGAGAAGAAGCATCCAGCGAATGAGTCTTGGTTTGGCCTCTTTCTTGGTCAACAAATACTTCAAAGCTGCATGGTCAGTGTACATAATAACTTTAGTACCAAGTAAACAAGAACGAAACTTATCTAAAGCAATCACAACAGCAAGAAGTTCTTTTTCAGTGGTGGAGTAATTCAATTGAGCATCATTCAAGGTCCGGGATGCATAGTAGATGACGTGTGGCTTCTTGTCCTTTCTTTGTCCCAAAACAACTCCTAATGCATAATCTGAAGCATCACACATAAGCTCAAAAGGTAGGCTCCAATCTGGTAGAACTATGATAGGGGCCGACGTTAGCATCTCTTTGAGGTGCTTGAACGCCTTCTCACACTCCTCGTTGAAGTCAAAAGCCACATCTTTCTGGGGGAGACGGCAAAGAGGGTTTGAAATCTTTGAAAAGTCCTTGATAAATCGCCTATAGAATCCTGCATGTCCAAGAAAAGAACGAACCTCTCTAACCAAAGTAGGAGACGGTAAGTAGCGTACAAGATCTATTTTTGATTTATCAACTTCAATTCCCCTTTCTGAAACGATATGCCCTAAAACTATGCCTTGTTTAACCATAAAGTGACATTTTTCCCAGTTTAACACAAGGTTAGTTTCAACGCATCGTTTCAAGATTAATGTGAGATTTTCCAAACAACCATCAAAAGAATCACCAAAGACACTAAAATCATCCATAAATACCTCAATAATCTTCTCCACAAAATCTGAAAATATACTTACCATACATCTTTGGAAGGTGGCAGGTGCATTGCATAGACCGAATGACATGCGACGATAGGCAAAGGTACCAAAAGGGCACGTGAAAGTGGTCTTTTCTTGGTCATCTGGAGCTATGACAATCTGATTATATCCAGAATAACCATCAAGGAAACAATAAAAAGAATGACCGGCTAACCTTTCAAGCATTTGATCAATGAACGGCAAAGGGAAGTGGTCATTTCTTGTGGTGGCATTAAGCTTCCTATAATCGATGCACACTCTCCAACCTGTTTGGATACGTGTGGACACAAGTTCATTCTCAGGATTCTTCACCACAGTGACTCCGGATTTCTTTGGAACGCATTGCACCGGTGAAACCCAACGACTATCCGAGATTGGATAAATCACTCCACAATCAAGAAGCTTGATAATCTCCTTCTTCACAACTTCCATCATTGGAGGGTTGAGTCGGCGTTGAGCCTCTCGAGTTGGCTAAGCCCCCTCCTCTAGAAGTATACGATGCATGCATGTAGTAGGGCTAATTCCCTTAATATTGGCCAAAGTCCACCCAATGGCTGTTTTGTGCTCTTGCAATACCCGAACCAACTTTTCCCCCTCTATTGCCGTGAGTGATGAGGAGACAATGACGGGCAACGTCTCGTTATCTCCCAAAAAGACGTACTTTAAATGGTCCGGCAATGGTTTAAGCTCAAGTACGGGTGCCTGAATCACTGAGGGTAACAACTTATTAGTAGAAATGGGAATTGAAATTGGTTTTGAAGGCTTACCATGGTGTTGAGGCAATGACTCAAGTGCAGCAACCATCTCGGCCTCCTCTTCCTTCTCAATGTTCGTTCAAAATCGTCGTCAAAGTCCAAGATGTTGGTACGAATAGTTTGAGAACTCCGCGTCATGCACTAGTACCTAAACAAAGAAAACAAAACAAAATCAGAAAACTAGACAAACTAAACCAAAAACACACAACACACACAAGGGATTAGCAATTTTGCTAATCCCCGGCAACGACGCCAAAATTTGATGTGAAAATTAACTTGACACTCAAATTAAACCCTATTGATGACAATTGTAGCAATGATGTAAGTAGGGATCGTTCTAGACCGGGGATTAACTAGGGATGCTAATCAACACAAATAAGACTCAAAAACACTAAACTAGACTCTATAGACTCTAAACTAACTTAAAACACTAAAAACAGCAAGAAACAATCAAAAAGACTCAATTCTAAACCTAACAAGTGATTTTGACGAAAATTAAACTTACTTGACTCAGAAGACTAAAAGAAAACAGATTTAGACTCTAAAAGCAAGACTTAGAAGCAAGGGGGATTGTTTTGACGAAATTGAAACTTAAAACTAAAACTTTGCATAAAATACTTTATAGAAAATGAATTTGGTGAATTGAAACGGGTGAAAGGCTAGTTAGAGGGATCCTTATCCACACATGAACATATGCATACAACTTGATTCCCAGTTACTCTTTCAAAAAACCATGAATGACAATGTTCCGAATTAATTGTATTGAACTAATCAATTCCCAGATGATGTGAAAATTAACTTGACACACAAATTAAACCCTCTTCTTGACAGTTGTAGTATATGTATAAGTAGGGATCGTTCTGGACCGGGGATTAGGAGGGATTGCTAAACACTTGAATCTGACTTAAAAACGTAAAAACAAAGTTTAAAACACTAAACTAGACTCAAAGAATGCAAGACTAAATTCTAAAACACTAAAACAACTCAAAAGACTCAAAACAGCACAAAAACACTCAAAACTGCCTAAAAACACAAACTGGGCAGTTTTGAACTCTAAACACTACTTTGGACGAAAATAGACTTTAACTTGACTCAAGACACTTAAAAACACAAATCAAAACAGATTTTAACTATTCTAACACTTCAAAATAAAGGGGGATTTGTTTTTGAACGAATTTAAACTTAAACAAACAAAATTGTAAAGACAACTTAAAAAGGCACGAAATTGGTGATTTGAATGGGTGAATGGCTAGTTAGAGGGATCCTTATCCACACATAAACATATGCATACAACTTGATTCCCAGTTACTCTTTCGATAAACCATGAATGACAATGTTCCGAATTAATTGTATTGAACTAATTAATTCCCAGATTTCCCTAAGTTCATTGAATTGAATGGATAACGCATCACAACCAAATTATTCTTATCAAGTTCCCTAACTATGGAATACGCATGATAGAGATACATATCAAAGATCATTAAGTTCCATGGAAATCATAAACATTGACAAGGCATTCATAACTATGGAAGACGCATGTTAATCCAGCCTAGGATTTACTTAACACAATTGTGACTAGCAATCTTTACTACTTGTGAATATAAGTTCATAACGATTAGGTGAAATTCCCTTATATCCTAGCATCAAATTCATGCATGTAAATCAAGTGTCGACCCCCAACCCACATACATAAACAAGTTCTTAATAAGCACAGAAAAGTAAACCACATTCATAATTTATGAAATCGTAACTGGAGTGAATCAAATCATAAGAAACATATATTCATGGCTTCAAATTCCCCCTCTAACTAATAGGGGTTTAGTTCCTCATGACAGCAATTAAACAAAGAAAACTGAATTGAAACATTGAAACCAAGGATAGACAACACCTAAGAACGCTCCAGCAATAGTCACGACTTAGAGTGGCACCTTCTCCTTCCTTCCTTGAATAGCTGCGGCACAAGAGGGGTTTTCTGGGTTTGTGTGGATGATATGGCACGGCAGGGGGTGGTGGATGATTTCTGGCGTGAATGGTTGTGTATGGAGGGTGGTGTCTGCAGCAAGGGGGGAGAAATATATATATATATAGGCACCAAAAACCCTAGATGAATCAGATTAGGACTTCTAGAAAGCCAAATCCATCCAGAAATAGGTTCAAAACAATCAGATTTCTAATGGGAAAGGGCCTAAGGTGCGGCAAGGCTTAGGGTTTCTAGAAACTTAATTTAAATGTCCCCCAATCAGAAAATAAACCCTCATTGTACCAGGAATTGAATTAGAAAAGGATTAGGATAGGATAAGGTTTGTTAAGATAAGATAAGGATTGGATAAGATAAGATAAGATAAGGTTGTTTGGATAATGTTTTGGATAATCCTCCTTCTTTTGAGCTGATTCCTTATCTTCAATGATTTGAATTTATTTCTCCAACCTTGAAACATATTCCCAACTCCATTTAAACTCCAAATTCGTCCATCTTCATGCCCATTGCTTGTGCTATCCATTCCAAGCCCAGATTTGCTCTAAAATGCTCCAAAATGCATCTTTTTGCCAACTTTGCTTCTTGGACCTAAAAACACACGAAAATGACTTTAAACACTATACTAAACAACAAATAGCTAAGCAAATGCAAGGAAACACACTAACTAAGTAGCATAAATATGCTCCTATCAAATTCCCCCACACTTAGCTTTTGCTAGTCCTCAAGCAAAACAAAACAAACAAAACGTAACCTAAACCTTCCAACGTTCACCTCAGGGATCTTCAATGATACATAACATGCCAAAGATCATTACTCCCACAGATTTTAGTTATCCCTACCCTTGAGCACATACTTAATCAAAGTTACCACACATTAGCTCGCATTTAATCAATTAAAACAACATTTTGAATGTAGTAACATGCCTTAGAGAATCCCTCAATTCCTTACTAGATATGCACTCAATCACACAGATTTTCTGACTACACTCCCTACACTAGTTATATGTGAGAAGATTGATATAAACATGAAACTAATACTCACATATGTATCAACAAAAAAAAATAATTTCTGGAATGCATGTATAGATATGATCTCATGAACGGAATGCTACTACTTAGACGCGAGAACCAGGGACACCATATGCTCATACCAATCCCAAACTCCACATATTGAAACACATAACACTCAAGATTGAAGTATAGGGTTATAACGGGGCTAAGGGGGTATTGGCTAACAAAGAAAGGTAAGGAAAACGAACGTTCTTAAAGCAATAGCAAGCAAAATAATGAATATGACACTTAGAACTCCCTTTCTTGAATGCAGCCGCACACTTTGAACACAAAGGGGAAGAAAACACATATTTTAGGGCCGAATTCAACTTTTTGGACCCCTTCTTCAACAACCAACACTTGCGAGCTTCACTCTCACTTATTTTGAACACTTTTCATACTTTTTTCACAACTTTTCTTTTCCTTTTCTTTTTCACACGAATTTTTCTCTTTTTTTTTTTTTTTTTTTTTTTTCTTTTTCTTTTTTTTTTTTTCTTCTTCACCCGTGCCCTCTTTGATACTTTGTTGGCACACAATCAGACACATAAATCCCTTCCCCCACACTTGTTTTGCCGCCCAAATAACGAACAAAGGGAATTCATTCTTAGGTCATGCTTACCATGCCTTAAAAACAAGGGTAAGGATGGTCCTAATCTAGGCTAGGTAAGGATAATGTGGGTAAACAAAGAACATAGGCTAAACAAGGCTCAAAAGGGTTAAACCTACAATACATATGCAAAGGGTTAGGCTTTTTGGCTCTGGTTTTAAACTAAACAACTTCATCTTGATTATGTGTTATGCTAATCAATTTCATGCTTTGAATGAAACGGGTATGAGTTCTAGTATTTGGAACTAAATGATGAAACGCCTTCTAAGTAGCAACCAAGCAAAGAATAATGAGATCATGCAACGACTTTAGAAAACAAAGAATGCACAGATTTTTAACTCTCCAAAGAACGTTTTAAGCTCAAGTCTCTCAGGGTTGTAGCGTTAGTTTGAGTTACTTCCTTCAAGCATGTTACAAAAACTGATTTTATCCTTTTTGTGATTACATGTGAATTCATGAATGTCAACTACAACCAAGCATAAACCAAAGAGTATATCAAACGTCAATCCAAGTTTGTAACTTTCTTTAACAGTTATGCAATTAAAAACCAAATCCTCATCATTGTGTTGAAAGGTACCCTAAGACACAAACAAACACACAAAAACAACTCTTTTTGGGTTTTTCAAAACAATTTTTCAAATTTTTATGGTATTTTCGGATTTTCTTGTCAAAACACACTAAAAGACTCCAAAACAGCTTAAAAACACTTAAAAACACTGAAAACAACATTCAAAGTGATAGGTGATAAAAACCCACGAATTTCATGCAAAAAACACTTTGTTACCCCCCCACACTTAAACCAAACATTGTCCTCAATGTTTCAAACATATACTCACAGAAAGCAAACAGCAATCAACACAACTAACTAACATAACAAGATGGCAAAGGAAAAGCAATAAAGAGTGAGAGTTTAGAAACGCAAATCTGGTTGTGGAGCCGGAGAGTTCCTAGGTCGTCTTTATTTGCATGGGTTGCCTCCCAAGAAGCGCTTGTTTTAACGTCTTCCAGCCGGACGAACCTTCCCTCTATTCTTCAATGAGGCCTACGGCATTAAAGGATATGTCCTCCGTAATGTGCTCTTCAAAGTGCTCATAATATGGCTTCAATCGATGTCCATTCACTTTGAATTCTTGTTGCGTTTTTAAACTTTGAATTTGGACTGCACCATGAGGAAAAACAGTAGTAACCACAAAAGGACCAATCCACTTAGAACGCAACTTACCTGGAAATAGACGAAGGCGAGAATTGAAAAGTAACACTTTCTGCCCTATAGAGAACAGCTTGCTACGAATCATCTTGTCATGGAATGCCTTTGTTTTCTCCTTGTAGATCCGTGCATTCTCATAAGCTTCATTCCTAATTTCTTCTAGCTCATTCAATTGAAGCTTTCTATGAAGACCTGCGGCATCAATGTCCATGTTGAATGTTTTGACAGCCCAATGTGCACGATGTTCTAACTCGACGGGAAGATGACATGGTTTCCCATAGACTAGCCGAAATGGGGACATTCCAATTGGGGTTTTATAGGCAGTGCGATATGCCCACAATGCATCATTCAAACGCAAGCTCCAATCCTTCCGAGTTGGCCCTACAGTTTTCTCCAAAATCTGCTTGATTTCTCTATTTGAAACCTCGGCTTGCCCACTGGTTTGAGGGTGATAAGGTGTTGAAACCTTATGCGTGACATTATACTTCTTGAGCAACGCCTCAATGGTTCGATTGCAAAAATGGGAACCCCCATCACTGATTAGGACTCTTGGCATTCCAAATCTAGCAAATATGTTAGTTCTAACAAAATCTGCAACCACTTTAGAATCATTAGTGCGGGTGGCTTTTGCTTCCACCCATTTCGACACATAATCCACAGCAAGCAAAATATAAAGGAAACCATGTGAGGAAGGAAAAGGACCCATGAAATCAATACCCCAAACATCAAAGATTTCAACACTAAATATGGGGTGTTGCGGCATTTGTTGTTTAGGACCTATATTGCCCGTTCTTTGACATCTATCACAAGTCATACAAAAAGTTCTAGCATCTCTAAAGATAGTAGGCCAATAAAATCCACATTCTAAAACTTTATGTGTTGTTCTTTGCGTACCAAAGTGACCTCCACATGCATAGGTGTGACAAAAAGTTAAAATTGAATTAAACTCAGAATCATGCACACACCTACGTAGAACCTGATCAGGGCAATATTTCCACAAGTATGGGTCATCCCAAACATAAGAACGTGCATCCTTTTTAAGTTTATCACTTTGGTGCTTGTTTAGTTCTCTTGGAATGTGTTTAGACACCAAATAATTTACTACATCGGCATACCATGGCTCACTTACCTTGATGGACAGCAGCTGCTCATCTGGGAATGTCTCTTGGATAGGCACGGCATCCTCCTCCTGCACCATACGGCTCAAGTGATCAGCCATCACGTTTTCACTCCCCTTCTTGTCCCGGATTTCAATATCGAACTCTTGGAGAAGAAGCATCCAGCGAATGAGTCTTGGTTTGGCCTCTTTCTTGGTGAACAAATACTTCAAAGCTGCATGGTCAGTGTAAATAATAACTTTAGTACCAAGTAAATAAGAACGAAACTTATCTAAAGCAAACACAACAGCAAGAAGTTCTTTTTCAGTGGTAGAGTAATTCAATTGTGCATCATTCAAGGTCCGAGATGCATAATAGATGACATGGGGCTTCTTGTCCTTCCTTTGTCCCAAAACAGCTCCTAATGCATAATCCGAAGCATCACACATAAGCTCAAAAGGAAGGCTCCAATCTGGTGGGACTATGATGGGGGCCGAAGTTAGCATCTCTTTGAGGTGTTTGAATGCCTTCTCACATTCCTCGTTGAAGTCAAAAGCCACATCTTTCTGGAGGAGACGGCAAAGAGGGTTTGAAATCTTTGAAAAGTCCTTGATGAATCGCCTATAGAATCCTGCATGTCCAAGAAAAGAACGAACCTCTCTAACCGAAGTAGGAGAGGGTAAGTAGCGTACAAGATCTATTTTTGATTTATCAACCTCAATTCCCCTTTCTGAAATGATATGACCTAAAACTATGCCTTGTTTTACCATAAAGTGACATTTTTCCCAATTCAAAACAAGGTTAGTTTCAATGCAACGTTTTAGAATCAAAGTGAGATTATCTAAGCACCCATCAAACGAATCCCCAAAAACACTAAAATCATCCATGAATACCTCAATAATCTTCTCCACAAAATCTGAAAAGATACTTACCATGCATCTTTGAAAGGTGGCAGGTGCATTGCATAAACCGAATGGCATGCGACGATAGGCAAAGGTACCAAAGGGGCACGTGAAAGTGGTCTTTTCTTGGTCATCCGGAGCTATAACAATCTGATTATATCCAGAGTACCCATCAAGAAAACAATAAAAAGAATGACCGGCTAACCTTTCAAGCATTTGATCAATGAACGGCAAAGGGAAGTGGTCCTTCCTCGTGGTGGCGTTTAGCTTCCTATAGTCAATGCACACTCTCCAACCTGTTTGGATACGTGTGGGCACAAGTTCATTCTCGGCATTCTTCACCACAGTGACTCCGGATTTCTTTGGAACACATTGCACCGGTGAAACCCAACGGCTATCTGAGATTGGATAAATTACTCCACAATCAAGAAGCTTTATAATTTCCTTCTTCACAACTTCCATCATTGGAGGGTTGAGTCGGCGTTGAGCCTCTCGAGTTGGTTTAGCCCCCTCCTCTAGAAGTATGCGATGCATGCATGTTGTAGGGCTAATCCCCCTAATATCGGCCAATGTCCATCCAATGGCTGTTTTGTGCTCTTTCAACACCTGAATTAACTTTCCTTCCTCTGTTGCCGTGAGTGTGGAGGATACAATGACGGGCAATGTCTCGTTATCTCCCAAAAAGACGTACTTCAAATGATCCGGCAATGGTTTAAGCTCAAGTACGGGTGCCTGAATCACTGAGGGTAACAACTTGTTAGTAGAAATTGGAATTGAAATTGGTTTTGAAGGCTTACCATGGTGCTGAGGTAGTGACTCTAGGGCAGCCACCATCTCGGCCTCTTCTTCACTTATAGGCACGGCAATATTGGGTTTTTGCCCAATTCCTTGTGCAATTGTTGATTCAAGGGGATCCCTATCCAAGGAATCAAGGTAATCCTGCGCCAATTCATCAAATATATCAATAGCAAAACAAGAATGATTTTCTTTAGGAAATTTAATAGTTTCAGCAAGATTGAAATCAATAACTTCCCCATCAAATTCCATTGTCAACGTCCCTTTGAACACATCGATCTTGGTGCGGGCTGTTTTCATGAAAGGTCTCCCAAGGAGGATCGGCAAAGGGGTAGAATGGGGTGTATCCTCCATGTCAAGCACATAAAAATCCGCTGGAAAAATCAGATTTCCAACCTGCACCAAAACATCTTCCAAAACTCCTTTTGGATATGCATTAGAACGATCGGCTAATTGGATAATAACACCATCATTTTTAAGCTCTCCTAAATTCATAGATGCATAAACAGAATATGGCATGACATTTATAGATGCACCTAAGTCTAACATGGCAGATTCAAAACGAGTATTTCCAATAACACAAGGAATTGTAAAACTACCCGGATCTTTGCATTTAGGGGGTAATTTCCTTTGTAAAACAGCAGAGACATTCTCACTTACTTGAACCACTTCTTTGTTAGAAATCCTTCTTCTTGTTGTACAAAGCTCTTTCAAAAACTTAGCATACCTTGGGACTTGCTTTATTGCATCAAGGAGTGGGATATTGACTTGAACTTTCCGGAATGTCTCTAGAATGTCTTTTTCAGCATCCTCTTTCTTTGATTGCCGCAACCTGCCAGGAAAGGGCACAATTAGTGGAGTAGAGCTTGAAGAATCCATATTGGGACTTACCTTGATGGTTGGGGACGGTCTAG
Organism: Heteromeles arbutifolia; assembly: GCA_024362995.1. Taxonomy (NCBI): domain Eukaryota; kingdom Viridiplantae; phylum Streptophyta; class Magnoliopsida; order Rosales; family Rosaceae; genus Heteromeles; species Heteromeles arbutifolia. The sequence continues at coordinate 3,108,220 of JANCRC010000022.1, forward strand.
AAGTGGGAATTGGCTGCGGCAAGGATTGTGCATTCCTTGCCGTGGGTTTGGGTGCTTCATCCTCCTCCAATTGCAGCTTCGTGTCTTCTTCTTGACTTGATCTAGATGGTTGTGAATCAGTTCCAACCTGCTTACCACTTCTCAACGTGATTGCTTGGGCAGTTTCAAATCCTCCCTTAGGATTAACAACGGTTGAACTAGGCAACCTGCCTTGTTCTCGGAATTGGCCCATGAATTCAGCCATTTGACCCATTTGTTTCTTCAATTCATCCACCTCTTTAGCTTGATTTTTTATGCTCTGCATGTCCTGCGTCAAAGAGGTTAGTGCTTGAAGAATTTTATCATTATTTAACGACGAACCTGAATTGGTTTGGGCCGAAGTTGGGTGAGGTTGTGGGGCTGCATACGGCCTTGGAAACATCCCAGGGGGCTGTCTAAATCCGCTTTGTGGCTGTGCTTGCTGAGAATCCCTCCACTTGAAGTTTGGATGATCTCTCCATCCCGGATTGTATGTGTTTGAGTATGGGTCGTGTCTTTGTTGGGTTTGGCCTTGGAAACCCACGGCTTGGGCAGTTTCCCACCCCCCATTCTCAATCAATTGAGGGCATTGATCGTTGAGATGTCCCTGCATAGAACACACTCCACATATGGCCGGCCCTTGTGCTTTGGTTCCATCCACAACCTGTGACAAAAGAAGAGTGAGATTAGCCATTTGAGATTGTAATTCTGAAATTGCATTTGCCTCATTCACTTGTTGTTGCCGTGGCCCTTCTCTCTGTCCAACTCCTTCGTATTGTTGCGCATTCAAGGCTCGATTTGCAATTAGAGTCTTGGCAGCCACGGGTGTTTTGTCAACCAAAGCTCATCCCGCTGAAGCATCAAGCATTTGTCTCTCAATGGGGAGAAGTCCTTCATAGAAATATTGGAGGAGAAGCTCTTCCTTCATTTGGTGTTGTGGACAAGAAGCAACAAGCGCCTTGAACCGCTCATAATAGGCTGGAAACGATTCCCCTTGGTTTTGTTGAATGCCATTTATCTTTTTCCTCAAGAGAATGACTCTTGAAGTTGGGAAAAATTTCTCTAAGAATGCGCGCTTCATGCTTTCCCATGAAGTAACGGTTCCAGGTGCTAGTTCGTAGAGCCAATCCTTAGCCTTTTCCAAAAGAGAGAATGGAAAGGCTTTCATCTTCAATATACTTCCATCAACATTGACAGGGGTCATGCTTGAACAAACCACTTCAAATTCCTTCAAGTGCTTGTTCGGATCTTCCATGGACAACCCGTGGAATTTGGGGATGTGGTGCAACAAGCTAGACTTCAATTCAAACTCATCAGTCTTGCCTTGAGCCGCCCTAGGATATTGAATGCATAAAGGGGTCGCATTGTCCAATCCCGAGGCTGAAAGTTCTTTGATTGTTCGGTTATCTGCAGCCATGTCGTGCTCCTCTTCCAAATCCTCTTCAATTTCAACTTCAGATTCGGAATTAGAACTTGAACTAAGTAGATCAGGTTCTGGGTGCTTCCTCTTCCTTCTCAAATCTCGTTCAAAATCGTCGTTAAACTCCAAGATATGTGCGTGAACGGGTTGAGAACTTCGAGTCATACACTAGTACCTAAAACAAAGAAAACAAAACAAATCAGAAAACTAAGCAAAACAGAAACAAAAACAAGTTAAAATACACGGCAGAAACTAGGGAGATTAGCAAGTTTGCTAATCCCCGGCAACGGCGCCAAAATTTGATGTGAAAATTAACTTGACACACAAATTAAACCCTCTTCTTGACAATTGTAGTATATGTATAAGTAGGGATCGTTCTGGACCGGGGATTAGGAGGGATTGCTAAACACTTGAATCTGACTTAAAAACGTAAAAACAAAGTTTAAAACACTAAACTAGACTCAAAGAATGCAAGACTAAATTCTAAAACACTAAAACAACTCAAAAGACTCAAAACAGCACAAAAACACTCAAAACTGCCTAAAAACACAAACTGGGCAGTTTTGAACTCTAAACACTACTTTGGACGAAAATAGACTTTAACTTGACTCAAGACACTTAAAAACACAAATCAAAACAGATTTTAACTATTCTAACACTTCAAAATAAAGGGGGATTTGTTTTTGAACGAATTTAAACTTAAACAAACAAAATTGTAAAGACAACTTAAAAAGGCACGAAATTGGTGATTTGAATGGGTGAATGGCTAGTTAGAGGGATCCTTATCCACACATAAACATATGCATACAACTTGATTCCCAGTTACTCTTTCGATAAACCATGAATGACAATGTTCCGAATTAATTGTATTAAACTAATTAATTCCCAGATTTCCCTAAGTTCATTGAATTGAATGGATAACGCATCACAACCAAATTATTCTTATCAAGTTCCCTAACTATGGAATACGCATGATAGAGATACATATCAAAGATCATTAAGTTCCATGGAAATCATAAACATTGACAAGGCATTCATAACTATGGAAGACGCATGTTAATCCAGCCTAGGATTTACTTAACACAATTGTGACTAGCAATCTTTACTACTTGTGAATATAAGTTCATAACGATTAGGTGAAATTCCCTTATATCCTAGCATCAAATTCATGCATGTAAATCAAGTGTCGACCCCCAACCCACATACATAAACAAGTTCTTAATAAGCACAGAAAAGTAAACCACATTCATAATTTATGAAATCGTAACTGGAGTGAATCAAATCATAAGAAACATATATTCATGGCTTCAAATTCCCCCTCTAACTAATAGGGGTTTAGTTCCTCATGACAGCAATTAAACAAAGAAAACTGAATTGAAACATTGAAACCAAGGATAGACAACACCTAAGAACGCTCCAGCAATAGTCACGACTTAGAGTGGCACCTTCTCCTTCCTTCCTTGAATAGCTGCGGCACAAGAGGGGTTTTCTGGGTTTGTGTGGATGATATGGCACGGCAGGGGGTGGTGGATGATTTCTGGCGTGAATGGTTGTGTATGGAGGGTGGTGTCTGCAGCAAGGGGGGAGAAATATATATATATATAGGCACCAAAAACCCTAGATGAATCAGATTAGGACTTCTAGAAAGCCAAATCCATCCAGAAATAGGTTCAAAACAATCAGATTTCTAATGGGAAAGGGCCTAAGGTGCGGCAAGGCTTAGGGTTTCTAGAAACTTAATTTAAATGTCCCCCAATCAGAAAATAAACCCTCATTGTACCAGGAATTGAATTAGAAAAGGATTAGGATAGGATAAGGTTTGTTAAGATAAGATAAGGATTGGATAAGATAAGATAAGATAAGGTTGTTTGGATAATGTTTTGGATAATCCTCCTTCTTTTGAGCTGATTCCTTATCTTCAATGATTTGAATTTATTTCTCCAACCTTGAAACATATTCCCAACTCCATTTAAACTCCAAATTCGTCCATCTTCATGCCCATTGCTTGTGCTATCCATTCCAAGCCCAGATTTGCTCTAAAATGCTCCAAAATGCATCTTTTTGCCAACTTTGCTTCTTGGACCTAAAAACACACGAAAATGACTTTAAACACTATACTAAACAACAAATAGCTAAGCAAATGCAAGGAAACACACTAACTAAGTAGCATAAATATGCTCCTATCACCAGATTTCCCTAGATTCATTGAATTGAATGGATAACGCATCACAACCAAATTATTCTTTCTCAAACTCCCTAACTATGGAATACGCATAATAGAGACATTCAACAAAGATTATTAAGTTTAGTGGAAATCATGAACATTGACAAGGCATTCATAACTATGGAAAACGCATGTTAATTCTGCCCTGGATTTACTTAACATGATTGTGACTAGCAACCTTTACTACTTATGAATATAAGTTCATAACAATTAGGTGAAATTCCCTTATATCCTAGCATCAAATTCATGCATGTAAACTAAGTATGCATCCTTAATCAACACACAAGAACAAGTTCTTAATAAAACAGATAAGTAAACCACATTCATAATTCATGAAATCATAACTGGAGTAAATCAAATCATAAGAAACATATGTCCATGGCTTCAAATTCCCCCCCCCCTAACTAATAGGGGTTTAGTTCTTCATGATAGCAATTAAACAAAGAAAACTGAATTGAAACATTAAAAACAAAGATAGACAACACCTAAGAATGCTCCAGCGATTCAATGCTTTGAATGACATTCACGTCTCTAAGTGGCACCTTCTCCTTCCTTGAATAGTTACGGCACAAGAGGGATTTTCTGGGTTTGGGGATGTGTTTGGTGAAGGATGGATGACGATGAATGGCGTAGGGGTTCGTGTAGAGAGGACTGGCGGATGAATGGGTGTGTGAAGGCAGAGAATGAATGGAAGGCTTAAACTTTAAATGGTGCGGCATAGAATGCTATTTATAGGGGATAAGGTGCGGCATAAAAGCTTTAGGAATCAGAGAAGAATTACATAACCTAAACCCATCAGGAATAGGCCATCTAGAAGGTAGGAAACTCCAAAGGACAAGGATTTCATGCGGCAGATATTTGTGTTTACCTAGCAGGAAATTTGGTCTTCTAGAAGAACTAAAACCACTTAGGAGAAGGGATAAGGGTGCGGCAAAGACTTAGGGTTTCTAGAAACCTAAATTAAATGTCCCCCAATCAGAAAATAAACCCTCATTGAACCAGGAATTGAGTTTAGAAAAAGATCAGGAGAGGATAAGGTTAGTGAAGATAGGATAAGGATTGGATAAGATAAGATAAGATAAGTAAATTGAATTCACAACTTATGAAACGCAATTAGAGGTAATCAAGTCATATAGCAAGCATAGACATGGTTTCGAATTCCCCCCTAGCCAAGGGGGGTTTAGTTCCTCATACGTACAAAACAAAGAGTATTGAATTTAAACATTGAAATCGAAGGAAAGGAAACACCTAAAACTTCCAGCAATTCGAACTTGAATGACATGCACGTCCAGGGCTTCTTCTCCTCTTCTTTGCTGTGGCACAAGGACTCGGGACAGGTTTAGGGACTTAGGTGTATGGGTGGAAGGATATGGGGTGGTGTAGTAGTGTTTAGGGGGAATGGATGGTGTGGCAAGGTCAGGAAGTATGGTGGTGTGGTGATGAAGGCTGCGGCAAGGGATGTGTGTAGTGTAGATGGCGTGAATGGTGTATATGGAGGGTGGTACCTGCGGCAAAGGGTGTAGAAAAATATATATAGGCACCAAAAACCCTAGGTAAATCAGATTAGGACTTCTAGAAAGCCAAATCCATCCAGAAATAGGTTTAAAACAATCAGATTTCTAATGGGAAAAGGCCTAAGGTGCAGCAGGTTTGGATAAGGAGGGATAAAGCTTCTAGAAAGCCTTGCAAGGCAAGGAAATCAGATATTCTAGAAGGCTTGGTGCGGCATGCTTATAGAACAAGGATAAGGTGTCCTAAAGTGAAATTAAAACCCTTTTACAACAGGAATTAAGTTAGGAAAGGATTAGGATAGGATAAGATAAGGCATGGTAAGATAAGATAAGATAAGGATAAGATAAGGTAGTTTTGGTTAATGTTTTGGATAATTCTCCTTCTTTGTAGCTGATTCCTTATCTTTTTTGACTTGAATTTATTTCTCCAACTCTTTTGCACATTCCTAGCCTCTCTTGAACTTCAAATTCGTCCATCCATCTTGCTCCAATCTTGTGATATCCATTCCACTTCCAAAACTGCTCTAAAATGCTCCAAATTACATCTTTTTGTATACTTTGCCCTTAGAACCTGAAAATACATCAAACTAGCTTAAAAGACTACTTTAACTAAGGAAAAACAACATAAATGCACAAGAACAAGCTAACTAAGGTGCATAAATATGCCCCTATCAAATTCGTCCATCCTCTTGGCTCCAAGCATATGATATCCATTCCAAGCTCAAACGTGCTCCAAAAGGCTCCAAAATGCATCCTTTTGCATACTTTTGCATACTTTGCCCTTAAAACTTGAAAATACATCAAACTAGTTTAAAAGACTACTTTAACTAAGGAAAAACAACATAAATGCACAAGAACAAGCTAACTAAGGTGCATAAATATGCCCTTATCAGCAAACCCTAGGGAAATCAGGTTACGACTTGGATTTAGCAGAAATAAAGGATTAGGGCCCTAGGGTGCGGCACAAGGCTTAAATCCATCAGGAAAGGGGTTTAGCCCAATTAATTTCTGAAAAGGCTTTGCACAATCCAAATCCACAAGGGAATAGGCTAATTAAATCAGAATCCAAGAGGAATAAGGGTAGGGAAGGTGCGGCAGCAATTGGAGGGAAGGGGATGGAGTGCAAGGCAAGCAAAGGCCTTCTAGAAAGGGTTGGGGCGCCAGATTTGTAGGACTTCTAGAAAGGAGTGTTGTGGCATGTTTCTAGATGGAAAAGACCTCCTAAAACCAGGTTTAGGCATCCTATTATGAAAAGGAGTCCCCCTTGCAGCTGGAATTAAGATAGGATAAGATTAGGATAGGATAAGATAAGATAAGGTTGGTTTGGATAATGTTCCATGTTTGTAGCTGATTCCTTATCTTCTTTGACTTGAATTTGTTTCTCCAACTTTTAAACACATTCCTAGCCTCATTTGAACTTCAAATTCGTCCATTCCTTGTGCTCCATATGCATGCAGTCCATTTCAGCCCAGAATTGCTCCAAAATGCTCTAAAATGCACTTTCTTGCCAACTTTGCCAATTGGACCTACAAACACACGAAAATAGCTTAAAACACTATAATAAACATAAACTAACTAAGTAAATGCAAGGAAACAAGCTAACTAAGTCGCATAAATATGCTCCTATCAAATTCCCCCACACTTAGCTTTTGCTAGTCCTCGAGCAAAACAAAACAAACAAAACTTCCTAAACCTTCCTACATTCGCCTCAGGGATTTCCAATGGTACATAACATGCTAAAAATCACTACCTACATAGATTTTAGCCATCCCTACTCTCAAGCACATACGTAATCATAGTCATCACTTACTAGCTCGCATTTAATCAATTAAAACAATGTTTTGAATCTAGTAACATGCCTTAGAGAATCCCTCAATTCCTCACAAAATATACACTCTATTTTCACACAGAATTTCTAACTACACACCCTACACTAGGTATATGTGAGAACATTGATGTAAACAAGAAAACTAGTACTCACATATGTCATGACAAAGAAGGCACTTTCTGGAATTATTAAGCATGTATAGATATGATCTCATGAATGGAATGCCACTACTTAGACAAGAGAACCAGGGATACCATATGCTCATACCAATCCCAAACTCCACATATTGAAACACATAACACTCAAGATAGAAGTATAGGGTTGTAACGGGGCTAGGGGTATTGGCTAACAAAGAAAGGTAAGGAAAACAAACGTTCTTAAAGCAATAGCAAGCAAAGCAATGAAATCAACACTTAGAATTCACTTTTGAATTCAGCAACCAACTTTGAACACAAAAGGAAGATTCATACAACTTTTAGGGCCAGATTCAATCTTTTGGACCCTTTCTTCAACAACCAACACTTGTGAGCTCATTCTCACTTGTTTCTCAACTCTTTTTCTTTCTTTTCTTTTCTTTTCACGTTTTTTTTTCTTTTTTTTTCTTTTTTTCGTGCCCTTTCTCTTTGGCACACAAAACCTTCCCCACACTTGTTTTTCTGCATAATATCGATCAAAAGGAATTCCCTCTAAGTCATGCTTCACTATCCTTTAAGAACAAGGGTATGGATAGTCCTATTCTAGGCTAGGTAAGGATAATGTGGCTAACAAAGAAAATTAGGCTAAACAAGGCTCAACGGGGTTTAACCTACAATACATTTGCAAAAGGGTTAAGCCTTTTTGGCTTTGGTTTAAACTAAACAACTTCATCTTGTTATTTGTTATGCTAATCAATTTCATGCTTTGAATGAAACGGACATGAGTTCTAGTATTTGGAACTAAATGATGAAACGCATTCTAAGTAGCAACCAAGCAAAGAATTATGAGATCATGCAACGACTTTAGAAAATAAGAATGTCAAGATTAATAACTCTCCAAATAAACGTTTAGGCTCAAGTCTCTCAGGGTTGTAGCGTTATTTTGAGTTACTTCCTTCAAGCATGTTACAAAAACTGATTTTTTTTTTCTTTGTGATTACATGTGAATTCGTAAACAACAACTACAATTAAGCAAAAACCAAAGAGCATATCAAACTTCTATCCATGTTTGTAACTTTCTTTAACAGTCATGCAATTAAAAACCAAATAAGGTAAGATAAGATAAGGATTGGGTAAGATAAGATAAGATAAGGTTGTTTTGGATAATGTTTTGGATAATTCTCCTTCTTTTGAGCTGATTCCTTATCTTCTTTATCTTTGACTTCTTTCTTCCATCTTCTTAGCTGATTTCAAGCCTTTATATCTTCAATTTCGTCCATCAACTTGCCTCCATCCTTGCACTACCCAATCTTGGCCCAAAAATGCTCTAGAATGCTCCAAATTGCTTCTTTTTGCCATCTTGACACTATGAACATACAAACACACGAAAATAGCTTAAAATACAAAATTAACTAAGAACTAACAAGGTAAATGCATGAAAACAAGCTAACTAAGTCGCATAAATATGCTTCTATCAAATTCCCCCACACTTAGCTTTTGCTAGTCCTCAAGCAAAACGAAACAAACACCAAACAAACTAGACCTTCCAACATTCACCTCAGGGATTTCCAACATACATGACATATTTAAGATCATCATAACCATAGCTTTTAGTCTTCCCCACCCTTTAGTACATACTTAACCACAGTCACCATCCATTAGCTCTCATCTAACCAATTAAAATAATGTTTTGAACGTAGTAACATGCCTTAGAGAATTCACTCAATTCCTCACTAGGTACACTCTTATTTTCACTCAGATTTTCTAACTACACTCCCTATACTAAGTGTATGTGAGAAGATTGATGTAAACATGAAAACGAACACTCACATATGTTTATAACAAAGAAAGCAATTTCTGGAGCTATTAAGCATGTATATATATGATCTCATGAATGAAATGCTACTACTTAGATGCGAGAACCAGGGATACCATACGCTCGTACCAATCCCAAACTCCACATATTGAAACACACAATACTCAAGAGTGAAGTATAGGGTTGTAACGGGGCTAAGGGTATTGGCTAACAAAGAAACGTAAGGAAAACAAACGTTCTTAAAGCAAAAGCAAGCAAAGTAATGAATATGACACTTAGAACTCCCTTTCTTGAATGCAGCCGCACACTTTGATACATAAGGGGAAGATCACACATATTTAGGGCCAACTTCAACTTTTTGGACCCTTTCTTCAACATCCAACATTTGTGAGCTTATTCTCACTTATTTTGAACATTTTTCATACTTTTTTTTTCACAAACTTTTCTTCTTTTTCTTTTGCACGAATTTGGCACATATAAACGCACAACTTTCTTTCCCCCACACTTGTTTGCTGCCCAATAACGAACAAAGGGAATTCACTCTAAGTCATGCTTAGCTATGCCTTAAGAACAAGGGTAAGGATGGTCCTAATCTAGGCTAGGTAGGGATAATGTAGGTAAACAAAGAACATAGGCTAAACAAGGCTCAAAAGGGTTAAACCTACAAGACAAATAACATAGGGAGGTTCGGCTATTTGGCACTGGTTCACTACACAACTTCATCTTGTTTATGTGTTATGCTAATCAATTTCATGCTTTGAATGAAACGGGTATGAGTTCTAGTATTTGGAACTAAATGATGAAACGCCTTCTAAGTAGCAACGAAGCAAAGAATAATGAGATCATGCAACGACTTTAGAAAACAACAAATGCACAGATTTTTAACTCTCCAAAGAACGTTTTAAGCTCAAGTCTATCAGAGTTGTAGCGTTAGTATGAGTTCCTTCCTTCAAGCATGTTACAAAAACTGATTTTTTCTCTTTTTGATTAAACATGAATTCATGAACTATAACCATAATCAAGCATAAACCAGAGAGCAATTCAAACCTCCATCCATGTTTATAACGTTCCTTAATAGTCATGCAATTAAAAACCGAATCCTCATCATTGTGTTGGAAGGTACCCTAAGACACAAACAAACACACAAAAACAACTCTTTTTGGGTTTTTCAAAACAATTTTTCAAATTTTTATGGTATTTTCGGATTTTCTTTTCAAAATACACTAAAAGACTCCAAAACAGCTTAAAAACACTGAAAACAACATTCAAAGTGATAGGTGATAAAAACCCACGAATTTCATGCAAAAACACTTTGTTACCCCCCCACACTTAAATCAAACATTGTCCTCAATGTTTCAAACATAAACTCACACAAAAGCAAGCAAATAACACAACTAACACACATAACAGATATGGCAAAACAAAAGCAATAAAGAGAGAGAGTTTAAGAACGCAAATCTGGTTTTGGAGCTAGAATTCCATCGTTCTCTCGTTTGAACACATGGGTTGCCTCCCAAGAAGCGCTTGCTTTAACGTCTTCCAGCCGGACGATTCTTCCATTTAAGTTCCCATGGCACCCACGGCATGCAGATGTAGTTCTTCCACCACATGCTCCTCAAACAGCTCGTGCATTGGATCTTTGAATGGTAAGGGATAATGATCCTTCCGGATTGTGGCATTGAACATCCTAAAATCAATGTAATCATGCCCACCAGCTTGGATTTGATTGGGAATCTGCACCATACAAGGTAACAACCTATTAGTTGAAATGGGAATCGAATCTGGAATAGATGGCTTACCCATGTACTGCAATGAAGTGGCAGCACTATGAACATTCTTCCCCATGATTTTTTCGACCAATTGGGGCATTTTGAGGGCAGTGGCTGTATGGTCCTTGTGCTCCACTCCAATTCCCTCGTTTTGTATGGTTCTTGATGTATCCTTTGTGCTTGAACGGTTCGGCCCTATCTTTTTTATTTTATCCATGGCAAAACAAGAACGAACAACGTTAGGATTCTCAACAGACTTAGAAACATTAAATTTAATCTTATCACTACCAAACTTCATAGTTAACGTTCCCTTGGCCACATCAATCTTGGTTTGGGCTGTTTTCATGAATGGTCGGCCAAGTAAGAGTGGTAATGGATGGGAATGGTATGAATCCTCCATGTCAAGCACATAGAAATCTGCAGGAAAAATCAAGTGGTCTACCTGCACCAAAACATCTTCCAAAACTCCTTTTGGGTATGCATTAGATCGATCGGCTAATTGGATAATAACACCATCATTTTTAAGCTCTCCTAGATTCATAGATGCATAAACAGAATATGGCATGACATTTATAGATGCACCTAAGTCTAACATGGCAGATTCAAAACGAGTATTTCCAATAACACAAGGAATCGTAAAACTACCCGGATCTTTGCATTTAGGGGGTAATTTCCTTTGTAAAATAGCAGAGACATTCTCACTTACTTGAACCACTTCTTTGTTAGAAATCCTTCTCCTTGTTGTACAAAGCTCTTTCAAAAACTTAGCATACCTTGGGACCTGCTTTATTGCATCAAGGAGTGGGATATTGACTTGAACTTTCCGGAATGTCTCTAGAATGTCCTTTTCAGCATCCTCTTTCTTTGATTGCCGCAACCTGCCAGGAAAGGGCACAATTAGTGGAGTAGAGCTAGAAGAATTCATATTGGAACTTACCTTGATGGTTGGGGACGGTTTAGAAGTGGGAATTGGCTGCGACAAGGATTGTGCATTCCTTGCCGTGGGTTTGGGTGATTCATCCTCCTCCAGTTTCAGCTTCTTGTCCTCTTCTTGACTTGATCTAGATGGTTGTGAATCAGTTCCAACCTGCTTACCACTTCTCAACGTGATTGCTTGGGCGGTTTCAAATCCTCCTTTGGGATTAACAACGGTTGAACTAGGCAATCTGCCTTGTTCTCGGAATTGGCCCATGAATTCAGCCATTTGACCCATTTGTTTCTTCAGTTCATCCACCTCTTTAGCTTGATTTTTTATGCTCTGCACGTCCTGCATCAAAGAGGTTAGTACTTGAAGAATTTTATCATTATTTAACAACGAACCTGAATTGGTTTGGGCCGAAATTGGTTGAGGATGTGTGGCTGCATATGGCCTTGGAAACATCCCAGGGGGCTGTCTAAATTCGCCTTGTTGCTGTGCTTGTTGAGAGTCCCTCCACTTGAAGTTTGGATGATCTCTCTATCCCGGATTGTATGTGTTTGAGTATGGGTCGTGTCTTTGTTGGTTTTGGCCTTGAAAACCCACGGCTTGGGCAGTTTCCCACCCCCCATTCTCAATCAATTGAGGGCATTGATCGTTGAGATGTCCCTGCATAGAACACACTCCACATATGGCCGGCCCTTGTGCTTTGGTTCCATCCACAACCTGTGACAAAAGAAGAGTGAGATTAGCCATTTGAGATTGTAATTCTGAAATTGCATTTACCTCATTCACTTGTTGTTGCCGTGGCCCTTTTCTCTGTCCAACTCCTTCGTATTGTTGCGCATTCAAGGCTCGATTTGCAATTAGAGTCTTGGCAGCCACGGGTGTTTTGTCAACCAAAGCTCCTCCCGCTGAAGCATCAAGCATTTGTCTCTTAATGGGGAGAAGTCCTTCATAGAAATATTGGAGAAGAAGTTCCTCCTTCATCTGATGCTGTGGACATGAAGCAACAAGAGATTTAAAACGTTCATAATATGTAGGAAAAGACTCACCTTCTTCTTGCTGAATTCCACATATCCTTTTTCGTATGGTGATGACTCGAGAAGTTGGGAAAAACTTCTCCAAGAAAGCCCGTTTCATGCTCTCCCACGATGTGACAGTTCCGGGAGCCAATTCATACAACCAATCCTTCGCCTTTTCCAAGAGAGAAAAGGGAAAGGCCTTCATCTTCAAAATACTCCCATCGACATTGACGGGGGTCATGCTTGAACACACCACTTTGAATTCTTTCAAGTGTTTGTTCGGATCTTCCATGGACAACCCGTGGAATTTGGGGATGTGGTGCAACAAGCTAGACTTCAATTCGAATTCGTCAGTCTTGCCCTCGGCTGCCCTAGGATATTGAATGCATAAAGGGGTTGCATTGTCCAATCCCGAGGCTGAAAGTTCCTTGATCGTTCGGTTATCTGCAGCCATGTCGTGCTCCTCTTCCAAATCCTCTTCAATTTCAACTTCAGATTCGGAATTAGAACTTGAACTAAGTAGACCAGGTTCTGGGTGCTTCCTCTTCCTTCTCAAATCTCGCTCAAAATCGTTGTTAAACTCCAAGATATGTGCGTGAACGGGTTGAGAACTTCGAGTCATACACTAGTACCTAAAACAAAGAAAGCCAAACAAATCAGAAAACTAAGCAAAACAAAAACAAAAACAAGTTAAAATACACGGCAGAAACTAGGGAGATTAGCAAGTTTGCTAATCCCCGGCAACGGCGCCAAAATTTGATGTGAGAATTACTTGACACTCAAATTAAAACCCTATCGACGTAGTATATGAAAGTAGGGATCGTTTAAGGCCGGGGATTAGAAGGGATGCTAATCTACACAAATTACACTCTAAAACACTAAACTGGACTCTAGACAATGAAAACAAGTACTAGTGATCAATCTGAACGAATTTTAACTCTAGACAACCTGACTTGACTCAAATAACACAAAACAAACTTAAAACAACAAATAAAATTCAACTAGGCAGATTCTAGACACTAGAGACTCAAAACAGGCTAAATAGACTCAAAACAGGTTCTATGAAGTGAATTGGATGACTGTTGGACTAGTTAGACTCAAAACACTAAAAGGAGACAGATTTGGATGAATTTAAACAAACTCAGACTCAATTAAGAACTAGGGGGTTTTTTTGGACGAATTAAGCAAAACTAAGCAGATTTAAGCAAACAAAGTAAATTGAAAGAGATAAAGGTGAATTCAGGGGTGAAAACTAGTTAGAGGGTTCTTCTCCACACATGAACATATGCATACGAATTGATTTCCAGTTATTCTTCCGATAAACCATGAATGACAATGCTTTGAATTAATTGTATTGAACTAATTAATTCCCAGATTTCCCTAAGTTCATTGAATTGAATGGATAACGCATTGCAACCAAATTATTCTTATCAAGTTCCCTAACTATGGAATACGCATGATAGAGATACATATCAAAGATCATTAAGTTCCATGGAAATCATAAACATTGACAAGGCATTCATAACTATGGAATACGCATGTTACTCTTGCCTAGGATTTACTTAACACAATTGTGACTAGCAATCTTTACTACTTGTGAATATAAGTTCCTAACGATTAGGTGAAATTCCCTTATATCATAGCATCAAATTCATGCATGTAAACTAAGTAGGCCTCCTTAATCAACACACAAGAACAAGTTCTTGATAGGAGCATATTTATGCGACTTAGTTAGCTTGTTTTCATGCATTTACGTTGTTAGTTCTTAGTTAATTTTGTATTTTAAGCTATTTTCGTGTGTTTGTAGGTTCAAAGTGTCAAGATGGCAAAAAGAAGCAATTTGGAGCATTCTAGAGCATTTTTGGGCCAAGATTGGGTAGTGCAACAATGGAGGCAAGTTGATGGACGAAATTGAAGATATAAAGGCTTGAAATCAACTAAGAAGATGGAAGAAAGAAATTGAAGATAAAGAAGATAAGGAATCAGCTCAAAAGAAGGAGAATTATCCAAAACATTATCCAAAACAACCTTATCTTATCTTATCCAATCCTTATCTTATCTTACCTTATCTTATCCAATCTTATCCTACTCTTATCCTAACCTGTTTTCTTCAGTTTAGGGGACTTAAAACCTGATTTCTAGAAGTCTTATCCCTTGTCCTATAAAAGTGGCGCCCCAAATCCCTCTAGAAGCCCCAAAATCTGCCCAGAAACACATTCTCTCTAGAAGCCTAAAAATCTGGCGTCTCCCTCCTTTCTAGAAGGTCTTTTCCTTGCCTTGCAAGGCATTCCCTGCCCTTATCCCTTTGTGCCGTGGGTTTTAAGGCCCTTTCCCTCTTGGATTCTGATTGTTAGGACTTTTCCTTGTGGATTTGGGTTCTACAAATCCTTTTCAGAAATTAATTGGACCACAATTCCTTTTCCAAATTAATGGCCGCACCCTAATCCTATTTTTCTGCTAAGTCCAAGTCCTAAACTGATTTCCCTAGGGTTTGCCATGCTATATATACATATTCCCAAGCCCTGCCGCAGACCACCACCCTCCATATACATCATTCACGCCAGAAATCATCCACCACTCTCTGCCGCACCCTTCCTTCACCATTCTCCATAGTTTCTGACCTAATTCACTACCTACCGCACCATACATCCATCCTAGCCAATAACCCAGCCTTCTACACCATTCATAACCCCCAAAATCTGTCCCTAGACCTTGTGCCGCAGCAAAGAGGAGGAGAAGAAGCCCTGGGACGTGCATGCCATTCAAGTTTGAATTGCTGGAAGTTTTAGGTGTTTCCTTTCCTTTGATTTCAATGTTTAAATTCAATACTCTTTGTTCTGTGAGTATGAGGAACTAAACCCCCTCTGGCTAGGGGGGATTCGAAACCATGTTTATGCTTGCTATATGACTTGATTACCTCTAGTTGTGATTCATAAATTGTGATTTCAATTTACTTATCTATTTGAATTAAACTGATTTGTGTGTGTTGGTTGAGAGTGCACGCTTAATTGTCATGCATAAATCTAATGCTAGGATATAAGGAAGTTTCACCTAATCGTTACAGAACTATATTCACAAGTAGTAAAGGTTGATGATCTCAATTGTGTTAAGTAAATTCTTGGCATAAGTTTCATGCAATTCATAGTAACGAATGCCTCGTCAATGCTTATGGTTTTCATAGAACTTAATGATTCTTGCTTGTATCTCTATTATGCAATTCATGTAGGGAACTTGTGGGGAATGCTTTGGGTTGTCGTATGCAATCATCCAATTCAATAACGTTAGGAGAATCTGAGGGTTAATTAGTGCAATTCACGGTTAATCTGGGGCGTTGAGAATTCATAGTTTATTGAAAAGCAACTGGAAATCGTCTTGTATGCAAGTATGTCATGTGTGGAGAAGAACCTCCTAGTTATCCCATCATCCAGAGTTTTCACCCAATTTCGTGCAGATTTCATTTGTACTTTAAAGTTTATGTTTTGTTTTCAAATTCGTCAAAACCCAATCCCCCTTTACTTTGTTGAGTCATATTAGTTAGCAGCTGTTTTAGTTTGTGTTTTTGAGTGTTTAGAGTCAAGTTAAAACTTATTTTCGTCCAAAATTGTGTTTAGAGTTCAAAACTGCCCAGAAAGTGGTTTTAAGGCAGTTTTGAGTCTTTTGGTTTGTTTTAGTGTTTTAAAGTATAGTTTTGCATTCTTTGAGTCTAGTTTAGTGCTTTAACTTTGTTTTTACGTTTTTGAGTCAGTTTTCAAGTGATTTAGCAATCCCTCCTAATCCCCGGCCTAGAACGATCCCTACTTACATACTTTGCTACAATTGATAAAAAGAGGGTTTAATTTGTGTGCTTATATATTTTGCATCAGTTCTTCATAAAACAGATAAGTAAATCACATTCATAATTTATGAAACAATAACTGAAGGTAATCAATTCATATCAAACATATGTCCATGGCTTTGAATCCACCTCTAACTAAAACGAAATTAGTTCCACATGTTCAACATAATTGAAAAGCAAATTAAATTAAACATAGAAACGAAACAAGAGAAGAAAGAACTCCTCCTTCTCCAATGGAAGCCACGACAAGGCCTTGTCTTCCCTTCTCTGGGCAAAATATGGATTTCTGAATGTGTGGTGGTGTAGAATTCGTATGGATGGGTGGTGGTCTGCGGCAAGGCTTGGATAAGGCAGGGAATTGAGTGCAAGGCAAGGCAAAGGCCTTCTAGAAAGGAGGGAGACGCCAGATTTATAGGGTTCTAGAAAGAATGTGTTTTGTGGCAGATTTTGGGGTTTCTAGAAGAGTTTGGGGCGCCACTTTTGTAGGGGAATGGATAGGACTTCTAGAAATCAGGTTTTAAGTCCCCTAAACTGAAGAAAACAGGTTAGGATAAGATTAGGATAAGATAAGGTAAGA
Organism: Heteromeles arbutifolia; assembly: GCA_024362995.1. Lineage (NCBI taxonomy): Eukaryota > Viridiplantae > Streptophyta > Magnoliopsida > Rosales > Rosaceae > Heteromeles > Heteromeles arbutifolia. The sequence goes on from JANCRC010000022.1 coordinate 3,125,293, forward strand.
TAAGATAAGGATTGGGTAAGATAAGATAAGATAAGGTTGTTTTGGATAATGTTTTGGATAATTCTCCTTCTTTTGAGCTGATTCCTTATCTTCTTTATCTTTGACTTCTTTCTTCCATCTTCTTAGCTGATTTCAAGCCTTTATATCTTCAATTTCGTCCATCAACTTGCCTCCATCCTTGCACTACCCAATCTTGGCCCAAAAATGCTCTAGAATGCTCCAAATTGCTTCTTTTTGCCATCTTGACACTATGAACATACAAACACACGAAAATAGCTTAAAATACAAAATTAACTAAGAACTAACAACGTAAATGCATGAAAACAAGCTAACTAAGTCGCATAAATATGCTCCTATCAATTAGATGCGAGCTAGTGAGTGGTAACTGTGATTAAGTATGTGCTCGAGGGTAGGGATAACTAAAATCTATGTAAGTAATGATTTTTAACATGTTATGTTCCATTGGAAATCCCTGAGGTGAATGTTGGAGGGTTTAGGTTATGTTTTTTTGTTTTGCTCGAGGACTAGCAAAAGCTAAGTGTGGGGGAATTTGATAGGAGCATATTTGTGCGACTTAGTTAGTGTGTTTTCTTGCATTTACTTAGTTATTTGTTGCTTATTATAGTGATTTAAGCTATTTTCGTGTCTTTTCAGGTCCAATTGGCAAAGTTGGCAAAAAGATGCAATTTGGAGCATTTTAGAGCAGTTTTGGGCTTGGAATGGATAGCACAAGATTGGAGCAAGATTGATGGACGAATTTGAAGTTCAAGAGAGGTTAGGAATGTGCAAAAGAGTTGGAGAAATAAATTCAAGTCAAAGAAGATATGGAATCAGCTACAAAGAAGGAGAATTATCCAAAACCTTATCCAACCTTATCTTACATTATCTTATCTTATCCTATCCTAACCTTATCCTACCTTAATTCCAGCTACAAGGGGGACTCCTTTTCATATTAGGATGCCTAAAACCTGTTTTTAGGAGGCCTTTTTGTTCTAGAAACATGCCATAACACTCATTTCTAGAAGCCCTAAAAATCTGACGCCCCAACCCTTCTAGATGGCCTTTTCCTTGTTGGTTTGGAGTCCTAAATCCTTTTCCTTTACAACCTAGGCCAAGTAATTCCTAGGCCTATAAATACACCCTTTTGCTGCACCATTCAGACCACCACCCTCTACCATAACTCACCTACATCCATCCACCACACACTCTTGTGCCGCAGCTTTGCAAGGAAGGAAGGAATCTGGAGCATTTCTAGGTGTATTCTATCCTTTGTTTTTAATGTTTAATTTTATTTATCTTTCTTTAATTGCGAACATGAGGAACTAATTTCTTTATAGTTAGAGGCGAATTCAAAGCCATGGACATATGTTTTATATGAATTGATTTCCTCCAGTTATGATTTCATGAATCATGAACGTGGTTTACTTATCTGTTTTATTAAGAACTTGTTCTTGTGTGTTGATTAAGGAGGCCTACTTAGTTTGCATGCATGAATTTGATGCTAAAATATAAGGGAGTTTCACCTAATCGTTACAAACTTATATTTACAAGTAGTGGAGGTTGCTAGTCACGATCGCGTTAAGTAAATTCCTGGCAGGAGTGTCATGCTTTTCATAGTCACGAATGTCATGTCAATGCTTATGATTTTCACAAAGCTTAATGATCTTTGTTTCGTGTCTCTATCATGCTTTTCATAGTTAGGGAGCTTAATAAAGAATGATTTGGGTTGTCGTATGCTTTTCATCCAATTCAATGAGTCTAGGGAAATCTGAGAATTAATTAGTTCTACACAATTAATTTGGGGCATTGTCATTCATGGTTTGTCGAAAGAATAACTGGAAATCGATTTATATGCATATGTTCATGTGTGGAGAAGGGCCCTCTAACTAGCCTTTCACCCTTTTCAATTCACAAAATTCGTTTTTATAAGTGTTTTATGCAAAGTTTCTGTTTTAAGTTTTAAATTCGTCAAAAACAAATCCCCCTTTATTTTGAAGTGTTAGATTAGTTAAAATCTGTTTTGATTTGTGTTTTTAAGTGTCTTGAGTCAAGTTAAAACCTTATTTTCGTCCAAAGTAGTGTTTAGAGTCCAAAACTGCCCAGTTTGTGTTTTTAGGCAGTTTTGAGTGTTTTTGTGCTGTTTTGAGTCTTTTAAAGTTCTATTTTCGTCAAAATTACTTGTTAGGTCTAGAATTGAGTCTTTTTGATTGTTTGTTGCTGTTTTTATTGTTTTGAGTCAGTTTTGAGTTTATAGAGTCTAGTTTAGTATTTTGGAGTCTTATTTGTGTCGATTAGCATCCCTTCTAATCCCCGGCTAGAACGATCCCTACTTACACATACTACATTGATAGAGTTTAAGTTTGAGTGCAATTTAATTTCACATCAAAGTAGCAACCAAGCAAAGAATAATGAGATCATGCAACGACTTTAGAAAACAACAATGCACAGATTATTAACTCTCCAAATAAACGTTTAGGCTCAAGTCTCACAAGGTTGTAGCGTTAGTTTGAGTTCCTTCCTTCAAGCATGTTACAAAAACTGATTTTTCTTTTATGATTGCATGTGAATTCATAAGTTATAACCACAACCAAGCATAAACCAAAGAGTAAATCAAACTTTCATCCATGTTTACAACTCTCTTAAACAGTCGTGCAATTACAAACCAAATCCTCATCATTGTGTTGGAAGGTACCTAAGACACAAACAAACATACAAAAACAACTATTTTTTTTGGGTTTTTTAAAACAATTTTTCAAATTTTTATGGGATTTTCGGATTTTTGAGTCAAAACACACTAAAACACACCAAAACAGCTTAAAAACAGCAAGGAACAACATTAGAAGTTATGGGTGATAAAACCCTACGAATTTGCATCAAAACACTTTGGTTACCCCCCCCCCCCACACACTTAAATCAAACATTGTCCTCAATGTTTCAAGCATAAACTAACACAAATAAACAACAAACAAACAAAACAGCAACGAAACAATAAACAAGGCAGAAACAAAAACAACAACAAAGAGAAGGGTTTAGGAATGCAAATCTGGAATTGGAGTGCTCCCTAGGTCTTCCTTTGTTGAATGCATGGGTTGCCTCCCAAGTAGCGCTTGCTTTAACGTCATACAGCCGGACGAAATGCCCATTCATTCCAGATTGGTACCCACGGCATGCAGAGGTAGTTCTTCCACCACATGCTCCTTAAACAGCTCGTGCATTGACACGAATAGGCTCAAGATGAACAAAAGGAATTCCTCTGGGTTAGGTCAAAATTATTTAGCCTCCTAACTCAAACCCAGATTTGCGTTCCTTTTGATCCACACCCTTGTGTCTCCTCAAGTTCATTCAATTGGAGCTTTCTATGCACTCCAGCCGCATCTATGTCCAAATTGAATGTTTTCACAGCCCAATGCGCCTTGTGCTCTAGTTCCACAGGTAGGTGAGACGGCTTGCCATAGATGAGCCGAAATGGAGAGATCCCTAGGGGTGTTTTGTAGGCCGTACGATATGCCCACAGTGCATCGTCTAAATGCAAACTCCAATCCTTCCGGGTTGGCCCAACAGTCTTCTCCAAAATCTGCTTGATTTCCCTATTCGAAACCTCGGCTTGGCCACTTGTTTGAGGGTGATAAGGCGTTGCAACCTTATGCTTGACGTTATACTTCTTAAACAGCGCCTCAATGGTCCGGTTGCAAAAATGGGAGCCTCCGTCACTTATAAACACTCTAGGCATCCCGAATCTGGAGAATATGTTAGATTTAATGAAATCTGCAACCACTCGAGAATCATTAGTACGGGTGGCTTTTGCTTCCACCCATTTCGATACATAATCAACCGCAAGCAAGATATAAATGAAACCATATGAAGAAGGAAAAGGACCCATGAAATCAATACCCCAAACATCAAAAATTTCGACATTGAAGATAGGGGTCTGCGGCATTTGATCCCTTGCACCTATGTTACCTGTTCTTTGACATCTATCACATGTTATGCAGAAAGTTCGAGCATCTTTAAATGTAGGCCAATAAAAACCACATTCTAACACCTTGAGTGCTGTTCTTTGGGTGCCAAAATGACCCCCACATGCATAAGTATGACAGAAAGCAAGAATTGAATTAAACTCAGAGTTATGCACACATCTTCGAATAATCTGATCCGGGCAATATTTCCACAAGTATGGATCTTCCCAAACATAAAATCTAGCATCCTTTTGGAGTTTATCACGTTTATATTTGTCTAGGGTGCTAGGGACACGTTTTGTGACCAAATAATTGACCAAATCAGCATACCAAGGCTCACTTACCTCTATGGACAGCAATTGCTCATCTGGGAACATTTGTGGAATGGGGAGGGGCTCTTCATTGTGCACCAATCGGCTTAGGTGCTCAGCCACCACGTTTTCACTCCCTTTCTTGTCCCTAATCTCAATGTCGAACTCTTGGAGTAAGAGCATCCAACGAATCAGCCTTGGTTTGGCCTCCTTCTTGGTGAGAAGGTACTTCAAAGCTGCATGGTCAGAATATACAATTACTTTAGTGCCAAGTAAATATGAACGATTTATCTAAAGCAAAGACAACGGCAAGAAGTTCTTTTTCCGTGGTAGAATAGTTCAATTGAGCATCGTTTAAGGTCCGAGAGGCGTAATAGATGACATGGGGCTGTTTGTTCTTCCTCTGGCCTAAAACAGCTCCAATTGCATAATCGGATGCATCACACATTAGCTCAAAAGGGAGGCTCCAATCTGGTGGAGTGATGATGGGGGCCGAAGTGAGCACTTCCTTGAGATGTGTAAAGGCCGTCTCACACTCCGCATTAAACTCAAAGGACACTTCTTTTTGAAGGAGATGGCATAGGGGCTGTGAAATTTTGGAGAAGTCCTTGATAAATCGCCTATAGAATCCTGCGTGGCCAAGAAAAGAACGAACCTCTCTCACCGAAGTGGGAGAGGGTAAGTAGCGTACAAGATCTATTTTAGACTTATCAACATCAATTCCTTTTTCAGATATGATATGCCCCAAAACTATACCTTGTTTGACCATAAAATGACACTTTTCCCAATTCAACACAAGGTTAGTTTCGATGCATCGTTTTAAAATTAAAGTAAGATTATCCAAACATCCATCAAATGAATCTCCAAAGACACTGAAATCATCCATAAATACCTCAATGATCTTTGATGCGAAATATATAAGCACACAAATTTAACCCTCTTGTTGACAATTGATGCAATGTAAAACAAGCACACAAATTAAACCCTCTTTTGACAATTGTAGTATATGAATAAGTAGGGATCGTTCTAAACCGGGGATTAGGAGGGATTGCTAAAACACTGGAAACTGACTCAAAAACGTAAAAAACAAAGTTTAAACACTAAACTAGACTCAAAGAATGCAAAACTAGACTCTAAAACACTAAAACAACTCAAAAGACTCAAAACAGCACAAAAACACTCAAAACTGCCTAAAAACACAAACTGGGCAGTTTTAGACTCTAAACACTACTTTGGACGAAAATAGATTCTAACTTGACTCAAAACACTCAAAAACACAAACTAAATCAATTTCTAACTAATATGACTCAACAAAGTGAAAGGGGATTGGGTTTTGACTAATTTGAAAACAAAACAAGCAGATTGTAAACTAAACAGATTTTGGACGAATTTGGTAAAACTTATGGATGATGGGCTAGCTAGAGGATTCTTCTCCACACATGACACACTTGCACATAAACCAATTTTCAGTTGTTCTTTCGATAAATCATGAAACTCAACACCCCAGGTTAATTAGGTCCGCTTAAATTAACCTTCAAGTTCTCCTTAAGTTATTGAATTGGATGGGAAAGCGCATACAACAATTCAAAACATTCTCTAAAAGTTCTTTACGTGAACAGCACAATAAAGATACAATCACAGATCATTAAGCATCATGAGAACTATAAGTATTGACGAGGCATTCGTTACTATGATGAGCATGAAACTCCTGCCAAGAATTCATTTAACGCGATCGTTTATAAGCGACCTCCACTACTTGTGAATATAAGTTTGTAACTATTAGGTGAAACTCCCTTATATTCTAGCATCATATTCATGCATGCAAATTAAGTGTGCACTCTTAATAAACATACACAAATAAGTTATCAATCAAGCAGTTAAACAAATTGAATTCACAACTTATGAAATCACAACTGAAGGTAATCAATTCATATTGCAAGTATGTTCATGGCTTTGAATCTTCCCCTAGCCAAAAGGGATTTAGCTCCTCATAATCGCAGAACAAAGAATAACAAGTTTATACATTGAAAACAAAAGAAAGAAAACACCTAAACGCCCCAGCAATCCTAACTTGAATGGCAGGCGCATCCAAGGGCTTTCCTCCTTCCTCTTTGCTGCGGCACAAGGGTTGTTGGTGAGTTTTGGGGATTAAGAATGGTGTAGAAGGCTGGGTTTATGGCTAGGATGGATGTATGGTGCGGCAGGGAGTGTTTTTGGTCAGAAATTATGGAGAATGGTGAAGGATAGGTGCGGCTAGGGTTGGGGAAGGAATTCTGGCGAGACAGGTTGTGTGGATGGATGAAAAGGATCCTCTGTGCTGCAACAAGGAAGTTTATTTAAAGGTTTTAGGGAAATTAAAACCCTAACTTATTTAGGTAATCAGAAATTAAGTCAAAAGCATCTAGAAAGAGGAAACAAAATCAGAAAACTAAGGGAAAGTCCAGGGGTATGCGGCAAAGACTTTAAATTAAAAAGGAATGTGTTTTAATGCAAGGAAACAGGAAATAACCCTCTCCCTTGCACGGCAAGGAAGAGGAAAGGGGTAAGGAGGTGCGGCAAGGGTTCTTAGGTGGTCTAGGTCCTTCAATTTGTGTCCTAGAATGCAAAGGAAGCCTTCAAAGTTGCTGGAATTTGGAAACATTAAGGATTAGGAAAGGTAAACCAAAATAGGAAACCTTGGCTTAACTTTCCTACTTCAAGTAGGAATCCTTGTTTGAGTAGGAATCCTTATGTGAGTAGGAATCCATCTTCAATTAGGAATCCTTCGTTGATTAGGACTCCTTCATTGATTAGGAATCCTTACATCTTCAAGTCTTCAATTTCGTCCATTCATTTTGCTCCAGACATGTGATATCCATTCCAAGCCCAATTTTGCTTCAAAATGCTCCAAAATGCATCTTCTTGCACACTTTGACTTTAGGACCTAGAAACACACGAAAATGGCTTTAAACACTAAAATAACTAAGAAAACACAACATAAATGCACAAGAACAAGCCAACTAAGTCGCATAAATATGCTCCTATCAACAATTGTAGTATAGATGCAAGTAGGGATCGTTCTGGACCGGGGATTAGGAGGGCTTGCTAAAACCTCAAAACTGACTCAAAATCATTAAAACAAAGTTTAAAACACTAAACTAGACTCAAAGAATGCAAAACTAGACTCTAAAACACTAAAACAACTCAAAAGACTCAAAACAGCACAAAAACACTCAAAACTGCCTAAAAACACAAACTGGGCAGTTTTGAACTTTAAACACTACTTTGGACGAAAATAGATTTTAACTTGACTCAAGACACTTAAAAACACAAATCAAAACAAATTTTAACTAATCTAACACTTCAAAATAAAGGGGGATTTGATTCTGACGAATTTGAAAACAAAATAAACAGATTGTAAACTAAAACAGATTTTGGACAAATTTGGTAAAACTTATGGATGATGGGCTAGCTAGAGGGTTCTTCTCCACACATGACACACTTGCACATAAACCAATTTTTAGTTCTTTCGATAAATCATGAACCTCAACACCCCAGGTTAATTAGGTCCGCTTAAGTTAACCTTGAAGTTTTCCTTAAGTTATTGAATTGGATGGGAAAGCGCATACAACAATTCAAAGCATTCTTCAAAAGTCCTTTACGTGAACAGCACAATAACGATACAATCAAAGATCATTAAGCATCATGAAAACTATAAGTATTGACGAGGCATTCGTTACTATGATGAGCATGAAACTCCTGCCAAGAATTCATTTAACGCGATCGTTTATAAGCGACCTCCACTACTTGTGAATATAAGTTTGTAACTATTAGGTGAAACTCCCTTATATTCTAGCCTCAAACTCATGCATCCAAACTAAGTGTCGACCCTCAATCAACATACAAGAATAAGTTATCCATCAAGCAGTTAAACAAATTGAATTCACAACTTATGAAATCACAACTGAAAGTAATCAATTCACATTGCAAGTATAATCATGGTTTCGAATCCCCCCTAGCTAAGAGGGGTTTAGTTCCTCATACTCACAGAACAAAGAATAACAAGTTTATACATTGAAAACAAAAGAAAGAAAACACCTAAACGCTCCAGCGATCCAAACTGAACAGCAAGCACGTCCAAGGGCTCTCCTCCTTCCTCTTTGCTGCGGCACAAGGGTTGTTGGTGAGTTTTGGGATTATGAATGGTGTCGAAAGCTGGGTTTATGGCTAGGATGGATGTATAGTGCGGCAGGGGTTGTTTTAGGTCAGAAACTATGGAGAATGGTGAAGGATAGGTGCGGCTAGGGTTGGGGAAGGAATTCTGGCGTGAATGGGTGGTAGAGGATGGATAGGTAGATAGGTGGATGGAATGGACGCAGAGAATCTGTCCAGAGAGCGAGAGAGAGACTAAATGGTGCGGATGGCTTTATTTATAGGGCTAGGGTTGAAAGGCAATCAGAAAATAATAGGAAAGGTTCAATACTTAGCTATTATGGTTCCACAATTTAATAGGTAAGAAAGAATCAGAAAATCAAAGAGAATAAGAAAGTAAAATTCGGCAGAATATGTAGGAGAGAAAAGGAATGTGTTTTAAAGGTCAGAAATTAAGAGAGAAAGGGAAAGAAGGTGTGCATTGATTTGTAAGAGAAAGGGGAAGTATTTTTGGGCAGAAAATAGGCAAGTAAGGTGCAGGAATTAAAGAGAATAGGAAAGGAAATTCGGCAGAATTGTAAGACAGATTTAGGAATGTGTTTTGAGGCACAAAATAAGTAAGAAAGGCTCCTCCTTGTGCGGCAAGGCATAGATCACAAAGGGAATGTGATTTTGGGTCAGAAAATAGGTAAGAAGAGCATCCCTTGTGCGGCAAGGTTGTTGATGCGAAATATATAAGCACACAAATTTAACCCTCTTGTTGACAATTGTAGTATAGATGCAAGTAGGGATCGTTCTGGACCGGGGATTAGGAGGGCTTGCTAAAACCTCAAAACTGACTCAAAATCATTAAAACAAAGTTTAAAACACTAAACTAGACTCAAAGAATGCAAAACTAGACTCTAAGACACTCAAACAACTCAAAAGACTCAAAACAGCACAAAAACACTCAAAACTGCCTAAAAACACAAACTGGGCAGTTTTAGACTCTAAACACTACTTTGGACGAAAATAGATTCTAACTTGACTCAAAACACTCAAAAACACAAACTAAATCAATTTCTAACTAATATGACTCAACAAAGTAAAAGGGGGTTGGGTTTTGACGAATTTGAAAACAAAACAAACAGATTGTAAACTAAAACAGATTTTGGACGAATTTGGTAAAACTTATGGATGATGGGCTAGCTAGAGGATTCTTCTCCACACATGACACACTTGCACATAAACCAATTTTCAGTTGTTCTTTCGATAAATCATGAAACTCAACACCCCAGGTTAATTAGGTCCGCTTAAATTAACCTTCAAGTTCTCCTTAAGTTATTGAATTGGATGGGAAAGCGCATACAACAATTCAAAGCATTCTCTAAAAGTTCTTTACGTGAACAGCACAATAAAGATACAATCACAGATCATTAAGCATCATGAGAACTATAAGTATTGACGAGGCATTCGTTACTATGATGAGCATGAAACTCCTGCCAAGAATTCATTTAACGCGATCGTTTATAAGCGACCTCCACTACTTGTGAATATAAGTTTGTAACTATTAGGTGAAACTCCCTTATATTCTAGCATCATATTCATGCATGCAAATTAAGTGTGCACTCTTAATAAACAAACACAAATAAGTTATCAATCAAGCAGTTAAACAAATTGAATTCACAACTTATGAAATCACAACTGAAGGTAATCAATTCATATTGCAAGTATGTTCATGGCTTTGAATCTTCCCCTAGCCAAAAGGGATTTAGTTCCTCATAATCGCAGAACAAAGAATAACAAGTTATACATTGAAAACAAAAGAAAGAAAACACCTAAACGCTCCAGCAATCCTAACTTGAATGGCAGGCGCATCCAAGGGCTTTCCCCTTCCTCTTTGCTGCGGCACAAGGGTTGTTGGTGAGTTTTGGGGATTATGAATGGTGTAGAAGGCTGGGTTTATGGCTAGGATGGATGTATGGTGCGGCAGGGAGTGTTTCTGGTCAGAAATTATGGAGAATGGTGAAGGATAGGTGCGGCTAGGGTTGGGGAAGGAATTCTGGCGAGACAGGTTGTGTGGATGGATCATTTGTGGCTGCAACAAGGAAGTTTATTTAAAGGTTTTAGGGAAATTAAAACCCTAACTTATTTTGGTAATAAGAAATTAAGTCAAAAGCATCTAGAAAGAGGAAACAAAATCAGAAAACTAAGGGAAAGTGCCAGGGATGTGCGGCCAGGACTTTAAATTAAAAAGGAATGTGTTTTAGTGCAAGGAAACAGGAAATAACCCTCTCCCTTGCACGGCAAGGAAGAGGAAAGGGGTAAGGAGGTGCGGCAAGGGTTCTTAGGTGGTCTAGGTCCTTCAATTTGTGTCCTAGAATGCAAAGGAAGCCTTCAAAGTTGCTGGAATTTGGAAACATTAAGGATTAGGAAAGGTAAACCAAAATAGGAAACCTTGGCTTAACTTTCCTACTTCAAGTAGGAATCCTTGTTTGAGTAGGAATCCTTATGTGAGTAGGAATCCTCATGTGAGTAGGAATCCTCATTCTTCTAGGAATCCATCTTCAATTAGAAATCCTTCTTTGATTAGGAATCCTTACATCTTCAAGTCTTCAATTTCGTCCATTCCTTTTGCTCCAAACATGTGATATCCATTCCAAACCCAATTTTGCTCCAAAATGCTCCAAAATGCATCTTCTTGCATATTTTGTCTTTAGGACCTAGAAACACACGAAAATGGCTTTAAACACTAACATAACTAAGAAAACACAACATAAATGCACAAGAACAAGCCAACTAAGTCGCATAAATATGCTCCTATCAAATTCCCCCACACTTAGCTTTTGCTAGTCCTCGATCAAAACAAACAAACAAAAGAAAACAAATGAAACAAAATAAACAAAACACAACCTACACCTTCCAACATTTGCCTCAGGGATTTCTAATACACATGACATGTTAAAAATCATCATTCCCACAGATTTTAGTCAACTTAACACTTGAGCATATACTTAATCACAGTCACCACTTACTAGTTCACATTTAACCAATTAAAACGATGTTTTGAATGTAGTAACATGCCTTAGAGAATTCACTCAATTTCTTACAAGATATGCACTCAATTCTCACACACATTTTCTGACTACCCACCCTACACTAGGTATATGTGAGAAGATTGATGTAAACATGAAAACGAACACTCACATATTTATAGCAAAGAAAGCAATTTCTGGAGTTAATAAACATGTTTAGATATGATCTCATGAATGGAATGCTACTACTTAGATGCGAGAACCAGTGACACCATATGCTCATACCAATTCCAAACTCCACATATTGAAACACACAACACTCAAGATTGAAGTTAAAGGCTTGTAACGGGGCTTGGGGTGTTGGGTGAGAAAGAAAGGATATGGAAAACAAAGGTTCTTAAAGAAATAGTAAGCAAAGTAATGAAATCAACACTTAGAATTCACTTTAAATGCAGAAATCAACTTGAACACAAAAAGGGAAGATTTGCACACTCAAGGGCCGAATTCAATGTTTTGGACCCTTCCTTCAACAATCAACACTTTAGAACTCTTTTTCTCTTAATTTTCAACTCTTTTTCACTTTTTTTTCATAACTTTTTCTTTTTCTTTTCTTTTTCCACGAAATTTCTTTTCTTTTCTACCTGTGCCTTATTTCTTTTTCTTGGCACACACACACACACACAAATCCCTTCCCCCACACTTGATTTACTGCATAATGTAGATCAAAAGGTATTCATTCTAAGTCATGCTTCATTATCCTTTAAGAACAAGGGTATGGATAATCCTAAACTAGGCTAGGTAAGGATAATGGGGTTAACAAAGAACATAGGCTAAACAAGGCTCAAACGGGTTTAAACCTACAAAACATATAACACAGGGGGTTCGGCTATTTGGCTGTGGTGGTTCACTAATTAACTTCATCTTGATCGTGTGTTGTGCAAATCAATGTCATGCCTTGAATGGAATGGGCATGAGTTCTAGTATTTGGAACTAAATGATGAAACGCCTTCTAAGTAGCAACCAAGCAAAGAATGATGAGATCATGCAACGACTTTAGAAAACAACAAATGCACAGATTATAACTCTCCAAAAGAACGTTTAAGGCTCAAGTCTCACAAGGTTGTAGCGTTAATTTGAGTTCCTTCCTTCAAGCATGTTACAAAAACTGATTTTATCCTTTATGATTGCATGTGAATTCATAAATTATAACCACAACCAAGCATAACCCAAAGAGTAAATCAAACTTTCATCCATGTTTATAACTCTCTTTAACAGTCATGCAATTAAAAACCAAATCCTCATCATTGTGTTGGAAGGTATCTAAGACACAAACAACACACAAAAACAACTCTTTTTGGGTTTTTCTAAGCAATTTGCTCAAATTTTTATGAGATTTTCGGATTTTTAAGGCAAAACACACTAAAACACTCCAAAACAGCTTAAAAACACTTAAAAACAGCAAGGAACAACTTTTGAAGCAATGGGTGATAAAACCCCACGAATTTCATCAAAAACACTTTGTTACCCCCCCACACTTAAATCAAACATTGTCCTCAATGTTTCAAGCATAAACTCACACAAAAAAAAACAAACAAACAAACAACAACAAATAAACAATTAAACAAGGCAGAATTGAAACAACAACAAAGAAAAGGGTTTAGGAACAAAAATCTGGAATTGGAGTGATTCCTAGGTCTTCCTTTGTTGAATACATGGGTTGCCTCCCAAGAAGCGCTTGCTTTAACGTCTTGCAGCCGGACGAAGAACTCATTCACTCCCCATTGGAGCCCACGGCCTGCAGGGGAACCTCCTCCACTACATGCTCAACAAAGTTCTCATAGTAGGGCTTCAATCGATGTCCATTCACCTTGAATTCTTGTCCAGTTTTCAAACTTTGTATTTGGACTGCACCATGCACAAAAACATTAGTAATAACAAATGGACCAACCCATTTAGAACGTAGCTTACCAGGGAATAAACGAAGACGGGAGTTAAATAGCAACACTTTCTGCCCAATCGAGAATGTTTTGCCTCGAATCATCTTATCATGGAATGCCTTGGTCTTCTCTTTGTAAATTCGAGCATTCTCATAAGCATCATGCCTAATCTCTTCAAGTTCATTCAATTGCAGCTTTCTGTGATTTCCAGCCATGTCCACATCCATATTGAAGGTCTTGACCGCCCAATGTGCCTTGTGCTCAAGCTCCACGGGTAAATGGCATGGCTTGCCATAGATGAGCCGAAATGGGGACATGCCAATAGGCGTTTTGTAAGCCATTCGATATGCCCACAGTGCATCCTCCAAACGCAAGCTCCAATCCTTTCTAGTTGGCCCAACGGTTTTCTCTAAAATCTGCTTGATCTCCCTATTCGAGACCTCGGCCTGGCCACTTGTTTGGGGGTGATAAGGTGTTGAAACCTTGTGCGTCACATTGTACTTCTTGAGTAGTGCCTCAATGGTGCGATTGCAAAAATGAGACCCACCATCACTTATAAGTACTCTCGGCATCCCAAATCTGGAAAAAATGTTAGATTTCACAAAACCTGCCACAACTTTAGAATCATTAGTGCGGGTGGCTTTGGCTTCCACCCACTTCGACACATAATCAACCGCAAGTAAAATGTAAGTGAAACCGAAAGAAGAAGGAAAAGGACCCATAAAATCAATACCCCAAACGTAAAAAATTTCAACAACAAGAATTGGAGTCTGCGGCATTTGGTCTCTTTGGCCTGAATTTCCTGTCCTTTGGCAGCGATCACATGTTATGCAAAAAGTTCGAGCATCTCTAAACAAAGTAGGCCAATAAAATCCACATTCAAGAACCTTAAGGGCAGTGCGCTGTGTGCCAAAGTGTCCACCACATGCATATGTATGGCAAAAGCTTAGAATTGGGTTAAACTCAGATTCATGAACACATCTACGCACGATTTGATCAGGGCAAAATTTCCACAAATATGGGTCGTCCCAAACATAAAAACGTGCATCCTTTTTAAGTTTATCACGTTGGGACTTGCTTAGAGTGTTTGGAATCTGCTTAGACACCAAATAGTTGACCAAATCAGCATACCAAGGTATACTTACCTCAATGGACAGTAGTTGCTCATCCGGAAACGTTTCTGAAATGGGAATGGACTCCTCTTCACGCACCATCCGACTTAGGTGGTCAGCCACCACGTTTTCACATCCTTTCTTGTCCCTTATTTCAATGTTGAACTCTTGAAGTAAAAGCATCCAGCGAATGAGTCTTGGTTTAGCTTCCTTTTTGGTGAACAAGTACTTCAAGGCTGCATGATCAGTGAAAACAATGACTTTAGTGCCAATTAAATAAGATTGAAACTTATCTAATGCAAATAAAACAGCCAAGAGTTCTTTTTCAGTTGTGGAATAATTCAATTGGGCATCATTTAAGGTGCGTGAAGCATAATAAATGACATGTGGCTGCTTGTTTTTCCTTTGGCCCAAACAGCTCCAAGTGCATAATCTGATGCATCACACATGAGCTCGAAGGGAATGCTCCAATCTGGTGGAGTGATGATTGGTGCCGTGGTCAGTAAGGCATTGAGATGAATGAATGCTTTCTCACACGCCTCGTTAAATTCAAACGACACTTCCTGTTGTAGGAGACGGCATAGGGGCTGTGCAATCTTGGAAAAATCCTTGATAAATCGTCTATAGAATCCTGCATGACCAAGAAAAGAACGAACCTCTCTAACCGAAGTAGGAGAGGGTAAGTAGCGTACAAGATCTATTTTAGACTTATCAACCTCAATACCATTTTCAGAGATGATATGACCTAAAACTATGCCTTGTTTAACCATGAAATGACATTTTTCCCAATTAAGAACAAGGTTAGTTTCAACACATCGTTTTAAGATCAAACTGAGATTATGTAAACACCCATCAAATGAATCACCAAAAACGCTGAAATCATCCATGAAAACCTCAATAATTTTCTCAACATAATCAGAAAAAATGCTCATCATACATCTTTGAAATGTGGCAGGTGCATTGCATAAACCAAATGGCATACGACGATAAGCAAATGTACCAAATGGGCATGTGAAAGTGGTTTTTTTCTTGGTCCTCAGGTGCTATGACAATTTGGTTATAACCAGAATAACCATCAAGGAAACAATAAAATGCATAACCTGCTAACCTTTCAAGCATTTGATCAATGAATGGCAATGGGAAGTGATCCTTTCGTGTGGTGGCGTTGAGCTTCCTATAATCAATACAAACCCTCCAACCTGTTTGGATTCGAGTAGGCACAAGCTCCTCTTCAGCATTCTTGACCACAGTCACTCCAGATTTCTTTGGAACACATTGCACAGGGGAAACCCAACGACTATCGGAGATTGGATAGATCACTCCACAATCAAGTAGCTTGATTATCTCCTTTTCACAACTTCCATCATCGGAGGGTTGAGACGGCGTTGAGCCTCTCTAGTTGGTTTGGCCCCCTCCTCGAGAAATATGTGATGCATACAGGTTGTAGGGCTTATCCCCTTGATGTCGACTAAGGTCTAACCTAGGGCAGATTTGAACTCTCTTAAAACACGCACTAGCTTCTCTTCTTCTTGTGCCGTGAGGGATGAGGAAATAATGGCAGGTAAGGTCTCTTTTTCCCCTAAGAAAACGTACTTCAAATGGTTTGGTAACGGTTTAAGTTCAAGGGTAGGTGCCTGAATTACTGAAGGAAGCAACTTATTAGTCGAAATGGGAATTGAATCAAAGTTAGGAGATTTACCATCATGCTTGGGTAACGACTCAAAGGCAGCAGCCATCTCAATGAATTCCTCACAAGGGGGCACGGCATGGATGGGTTCATGTATGCCGTGGGTTAGCATGGGTTCTGCCCACTTGTTGTTGAGCTCCATCCCTCTTGTAATGACCTTTTCAAGTGCATCGTCATTCAAATCTTCCAAATACCCCTGCGCCAAAGAATCAATAATATCAATAGAAAAACAAGAGTGATCATCATTAGGATATCTCATGGTTTCAGAAATATTGAAATCAATCACTTCCCCATCAAATTCCATTGACAATGTTCCTTTGAACACATCAATCTTGGTGCGAGCTGTCTTCATGAATGGCCTACCAAGGAGAATCGGCAAAGAGGTGGAATGGGCTGAATCTTCCATGTCCAAAACATAAAAATCAGCCGGGAAGACTAAATGATTCACCTGCACTAAAACATCCTCCAATACTCCTTTTGGATAAGCGTTAGAACGATCAGCCAATTGTATGATCACACCATCCTTTTTCAATTCACCCAAGTTCATAGATGCATAAATGGAATAAGGCATGACATTTATAGATGCACCTAAGTCAAGCATGGCAGATTCAAAACGAGTATGGCCAATTACACAAGGAATCGTAAAACTGCCGGGATCTTTGCATTTAGGGGGCAGTTTACGTTGCAATACGGCTGAAACATTTTCACTTACCTTCACAACCTCCTTGTTTGAAACTCTCTTCCTAGTTGTGCACAACTCCTTCAGAAACTTGGCATACCTTGGAACTTGCTTAATTGCATCCAAAAGTGGTATATTGACTTGAACTTTCCTAAATGTCTCTAGAATGTCCTTTTCAGCTTCCTCTTTCTTTGTTTGCATGAATCTGCTAGGAAAAGGAACATTCGAAGGAAAAACATTAGTAGGAATTGAATTTGACACATTCTTACCCTTGTTGGACAGATTTGATGGTTTAGGAGCACTTAGGGCCTGCGGCAAAGGTGTATCCTTCCTTGCCGTGGGTTGGCTTTGTCCCTCCTCTTCAAATTGAAGTTTTTCATCCTCTTGGTGACCTGATGTTGATGGTTGTGTTCCTGCCCCAACTTCTTTTCCACTTCTCAACAATATGGCTTTTGCAGTTTCGAAACCTCCCTTTGGATTTGGAATGGTGGAACTAGGGAGTTGGCCTTGGTCTCGAAATTTCCCTACAAATTCTGCAATCTGCCCAATTTGTTTCTCCAAATGATCCACCCTTTTGTCTTGGTTTTGCATTGCTTTGGCTTGATTTTCTTGCCCCTGAGACAAATTGGTTAATAGCTTAAGAAGTGTATCATTATATAGAGATGTACCTGAAGCATTTGGGGCAGATTGTTGCGGAACTTGTGTGGGTGCATATGGCTTGGTGTAGAAGCCTGGGGGTTGCTGTCTAAAACCTCCTTGTTGTTGAGATTGTTGGGGCTCCCTCCACTTGAAATTTGGATGGTCTCTCCAACCTGGATTATACGTATTTGAATATGGATCGTTCCTTGGTTGGTTTTGGCCTCCAAAACCCACTGCATTGGCAGATTCCCATCCACCATTCTCAATTAGTTGCGGGCACTTATCAGAGGGGTGTCCTTGGATAGAACACACGCCACACACACTTGATCCATGCATCTTCATTCCTTCAGCCATCTGAGACACAATGGAAGTAAGATTAGTTAATTGGGATTGAATGTCAGATGTGGAACTTACCTCATTTACTTGCTGCCGTGGGGTTCCTCTTTGTCCAACGCCTTCATATTGTTGAGCGTTCAAAGCTCGATTAGCAATCAAGATCTTGGCAGCCATGGGTGTCTTGTCCACCAACGCTCCTCCCGCTGAGGCATCTAGCATTTGGCGTTCAATTGGTAGAAGCCATTCGTAGAAATATTGAAGAAGAAGCTCCTCCTTCATTTGGTGCTGTGGACATGAAGCAACAAGAGATTTAAAACGTTCATAATAAGTGGGAAATGATTCACCTTCGTCTTGCTGAATTCCACTTATCCTTTTGCGTAGAAGAATGACTCGAGAAGTTGGGAAAAACTTCTCCAAAAACGCCCGTTTCATGCTCTCCCATGATGTGACAGTTCCGGGGGCTAGTTCATACAACCAATCTTTAGCTTTGTCCATTAGAGAGAATGGAAAAGCTTTCATCTTCAATATGCTTCCATCCACATTGATAGGGGTCATGCTTGAACACACCACTTCAAACTCCTTCAAGTGTTTGTTTGGATCCTCCATGGACAGCCCATGGAACTTTGGGATGTGGTGCAACAAACTGGACTTCAACTCAAACTCATCAGTCTTGTCTTGGGCAGCCCTAGGGTATTGAATACATAGGGGGGCGGCATTGGCAAATCCCGAAGCAGAGAGCTCCTTGATTGTTCGATTGTCCGCTGCCATGGTTTGCACTTCCTCCAACACTGGAGCCGTGGGCTCCTCTTCCTCTTCTAGCACCGGTTCTTCAAGCTCAGGTTCAGGGCTAGGTGGATTAGATTCTTGCTGGTTCCTCTGCCTTCTCAAAGTCCTCTCAAAATCGTCGTCAAATTCCAAAATATTCTTCTGAACAGGTTGAGAGCTTCGAGTCATAAACTAGTACCTAAAAACAAGAAACAAACAAAGTCAGAAACTTAAACAAACTAAAAGTAAACAGAAAGAAAAAAAAAAAAATCCAAGGGATTAGCAAAGTTGCTAATCCCCGGCAACGGCGCCAAAAATTTGATGCGAAATATATAAGCACACAAATTTAACCCTCTTGTTGACAATTGTAGTATAGATGCAAGTAGGGATCGTTCTGGACCGGGGATTAGGAGGGCTTGCTAAAACCTCAAAACTGACTCAAAATCATTAAAACAAAGTTTAAAACACTAAACTAGACTCAAAGAATGCAAAACTAGACTCTAAGACACTCAAACAACTCAAAAGACTCAAAACAGCACAAAAACACTCAAAACTACCTAAAAACACAAACTGGGCAGTTTTAGACTCTAAACACTACTTTGGACGAAAATAGATTCTAACTTGACTCAAAACACTCAAAAACACAAACTAAATCAATTTCTAACTAATATGACTCAACAAAGTAAAAGGGGGTTGGGTTTTGACGAATTTGAAAACAAAACAAACAGATTGTAAACTAAAACAGATTTTGGACGAATTTGGTAAAACTTATGGATGATGGGCTAGCTAGAGGATTCTTCTCCACACATGACACACTTGCACATAAACCAATTTTCAGTTGTTCTTTCGATAAATCATGAAACTCAACACCCCAGGTTAATTAGGTCCGCTTAAATTAACCTTCAAGTTCTCCTTAAGTTATTGAATTGGATGGGAAAGCGCATACAACAATTCAAAGCATTCTCTAAAAGTTCTTTACGTGAACAGCACAATAAAGATACAATCACAGATCATTAAGCATCATGAGAACTATAAGTATTGACGAGGCATTCGTTACTATGATGAGCATGAAACTCCTGCCAAGAATTCATTTAACGCGATCGTTTATAAGCGACCTCCACTACTTGTGAATATAAGTTTGTAACTATTAGGTGAAACTCCCTTATATTCTAGCATCATATTCATGCATGCAAATTAAGTGTGCACTCTTAATAAACATACACAAATAAGTTATCAATCAAGCAGTTAAACAAATTGAATTCACAACTTATGAAATCACAACTGAAGGTAATCAATTCATATTGCAAGTATGTTCATGGCTTTGAATCTTCCCCTAGCCAAAAGGGATTTAGTTCCTCATAATCGCAGAACAAAGAATAACAAGTTATACATTGAAAACAAAAGAAAGAAAACACCTAAACGCTCCAGCAATCCTAACTTGAATGGCAGGCGCATCCAAGGGCTTTCCCCTTCCTCTTTGCTGCGGCACAAGGGTTGTTGGTGAGTTTTGGGGATTATGAATGGTGTAGAAGGCTGGGTTTATGGCTAGGATGGATGTATGGTGCGGCAGGGAGTGTTTCTGGTCAGAAATTATGGAGAATGGTGAAGGATAGGTGCGGCTAGGGTTGGGGAAGGAATTCTGGCGAGACAGGTTGTGTGGATGGATCATTTGTGGCTGCAACAAGGAAGTTTATTTAAAGGTTTTAGGGAAATTAAAACCCTAACTTATTTTGGTAATCAGAAATTAAGTCAAAAGCATCTAGAAAGAGGAAACAAAATCAGAAAACTAAGGGAAAGTGCCAGGGATGTGCGGCCAGGACTTTAAATTAAAAAGGAATGTGTTTTAGTGCAAGGAAACAGGAAATAACCCTCTCCCTTGCACGGCAAGGAAGAGGAAAGGGGTAAGGAGGTGCGGCAAGGGTTCTTAGGTGGTCTAGGTCCTTCAATTTGTGTCCTAGAATGCAAAGGAAGCCTTCAAAGTTGCTGGAATTTGGAAACATTAAGGATTAGGAAAGGTAAACCAAAATAGGAAACCTTGGCTTAACTTTCCTACTTCAAGTAGGAATCCTTGTTTGAGTAGGAATCCTTATGTGAGTAGGAATCCTCATGTGAGTAGGAATCCTCATTCTTCTAGGAATCCATCTTCAATTTGGAATCCTTCTTTGATTAGGAATCCTTACATCTTCAAGTCTTCAATTTCGTCCATTCCTTTTTCTCCAAACATGTGATATCCATTCCAAACCCAATTTTGCTCCAAAATGCATCTTCTTGCATATTTTGTCTTTAGGACCTAGAAACACACGAAAATGGCTTTAAACACTAACATAACTAAGAAAACACAACATAAATGCACAAGAACAAGCCAACTAAGTCGCATAAATATGCTCCTTACTTTGCTAATCCCCCATTGTTTCCTTTGTTTTCTTTTTCGTGTCTTTTGTTTTAGTTGCTGACTTTGTTTCTGTTTGTGTTTCTATTTGTGTCATTTACTTTTGATATTTGATTTAGTTTTCTTTCTTTGATTTCAGGTACTTGAGGAGTAAGACATGGATTTTGCAAACATTCAAGCTCAATTGGCAAATCTTACTTCCCAATTGTCCCAGATTGCCGAAACAACCACAATGCACACTGCTCAAACTCATCCACGTGCTCAATTCGCTGTGAATAAAGATGCTTGGGGTTATCAAGGCTATGATCAACAAGGGACAACATGTTTTCCAACACTTACAATTCAGATTTGAGTGATCATTCAAACTCTATGTGGTGGGAATCTCAACAAGTTCAACCCGAAGGCTATTGGCAGCCATATGAGGAGTTTTATTCAAGACCTATGCAGCCACCACAACCTTCCCCACCACAATTCCAATCGAATTCAAGTATGTCCATGAATTATAATGAAATTCTTGATGAATTAATTTCTTTGACGCAGGGCTCACAACATGAAGAATATTCGCAGCCATCTGAGGAGTTCTACCAATGGCCATATGCACCATCACAGCCTCCACCACAATCGTCCCAACTACATTCAGGTTCTTCTATGGATAATGATCAAATTATTCAATTACTAACCACTTTGGAACAGGGGCAGCAAAATCAAGCCCAAGTGATGAGCGATCAAGACAAGAAGTGGGGTGAATTGAAGAATCAAATGCGAGAGATTGTAGAATTCATGGGACAAATTCAAGAACAAAGTGCACTCTCCAACTCAACTATTGTAAATTGAAAGGAAGATTTTGAAATCGCCAAAGCTATCACTTTGGGAAGTGCTGTAGCGGTTGAAGCTGACCCAAAACTGTCCAAACACAGCCTGAACGTGGATGAATTGCTGTTGCTAGAAGAGGAGGAGGAGGCCACACCCACGGCAAGGGAAGAACAACCCTTGCCGCAGCCCCCTAAGCCCTCTCAACCACCCACCACAAGTAAGGACGTCCCAAATTCATTTAATTCTAATGTTATTCCTCCAAATGTCCCCTTTCCTTGCAGGTTTTTGATTCCCAAGAAAGAAGAGAGTGAAAAGGACATCATGGAAACCCTTCCAAGGGTGCAAAGTACTATCTCAATTCTTGGTACACCAAATCAGGTTCCAGATTGTGTTGAAGTGTTCAAAGAACCTTGTACACCAAGAAGAAGGAGTCAAGAGAAGGAAGTGGCGGGAGAATGTGTAAAATGCATCAAGGAGGACGTATATGAGACAACAAAGCCCAAAGAAACTGAGTTTGATGACACGGGACAAGTCACAACCATCATAGTCAATCTGGCCAAGTCCTACATTCCTGAAACATTCAAAGATGTGGTGTTTGTAATTGAGTTTGTGTCGGAGCAAGCAAGTAAGCCATCTATTTCAATTTCAATTTTGTTTTCTACTAACTTGCTGATTTTAATGATTCAGGCACCCACACTAGAATTTAAACCATTGCCGGATCATTTCAAGTATCACCGTCCATTCCAAGATCAATCCATGCATTCGAAGAAGGGAGACCTAGGAATCGCCCCACAATCAGATTTGCGTTCCTAAACCCTTCTCTTTACTGCATTTATCTTGCCATAATAAGTTAGTTGTTTGTTTGTTTTTTTTTTTTTTTTCTCTGTGAGTTTATGCTTGAAACATTGAGGACAATGTTTGATTTAAGTGTGGGGGGGTAACAAAGTGTTTTTGATGCAAATTCGTGGGATTTTACCACCCATTACTTCAAAAGTTGTTCCTAGCTGTTTTGAAGTGTTTTTAAGCTGTTTTGGAGTACTTTTGTGTGTTTTGACATAAAAATCCGAAAATTTGATAAAAATTTGAAAAATTGTTTGAAAAACCCAAAAAGAGTTGTTTTTGTGTGTGTGTTTGTGTCTTAGGTACCTTCCAACACAATGATGAGGATTTGGTTTTTAATTGCATGACTGTTAAACAAAGTTACGAACATGGATGGAAGTTTGATATGCTTTTTGGTTTTTGCTTGGTTATTGTTATAATTTATGAATTCACATGCAATCTTAATGGATAAAATCAGTTTTTGTAACATGCTTGAAGGAAGGAACTCAAACTAACGCTACAACCTCGTGAGACTTGAGCCTAAAAACGTTCTTTTGGAGAGTTGATAATCTATGCATTCTTGTTTTCTAAAGTCGTTGCATGATCTCATTATTCTTTGCTTGGTTGCTACTTAGAAGGCGTTTCATCATTTAGTTCCAAATACTAGAACTCATGCCCATTCCATTCAAAGCATGACATTGCTTTGCATAACACACGATCAAGATGAAGTTAATTAGTGAACCACCACAGCCAAATAGCCATGCCCTCCTATGTCATTTGTTTTGTAGGTTTAAGCCCCGTTGAGCCTTGTTTAGCCTATGTTCTTTGTTAACCCACACTATCCTCACCTAGCCTAGATTAGGACCATCCATACCCTTGTTTTTGAAGCATAGTGAAGCATGACTTAAAAAGAATTCCTTTTGATTGTCTTCTTGCAGAAAAACAAGTGTGGGGGAAGGGATGTGTGTGTGTGTGCTAAGAAAAAGAAATAAGGCACGGGTAGAAAAGAAAAAATTCGTGGAAAAAGAAAAAGAAAAAGAAAAAGTTGTGAAAAGAGTGAAAAAGAGTTGAAATTTATGAGAAAAAAGTTCTAAAGTGTTGCTTGTTGAAGGAAAGGTCCAAAACATCAAATCTGGCCCTAAAAGTGTGTAAATCTTCCCTTTTTGTGTTTAAAGTGATTTCTGCATTCAAAAGTGAATTCTAAGTGCTGATTTCATTGCTTTGCTTGCTATTCTTTAAGAACCCTTGTTTTCCATATCCTTTCTTTCTTACCCAACACCTTTAGCCCCGTTACAACCCCTTAACTTCAATCTTGGTGTTGTGTGTTTCAATATGTGGAGATTGGAATTGGTATGAGCATATGGTGTCACTGGTTCTCGCATCTAAGTAGTAGCATTCCATTCATGAGATCATATCTAAATATGCTTATTAACTCCAGAAAAGTGCTTTCTTTGTTGCAACATATGTGAGTATTAGTTTTCATGTTTACATCAATCTTCTCACATATACCTAGTGTAGGGTGTGTAGTCAGAAAATTTGAGCGAAAATTGAGTGCATATCTAGTAAGGAATTGAGGGAATTCTCTAAGGCATGTTACTACATTCAAAATGTTGTTTTAATTGGTTAAATGTGAACTAGTAAGTGGTGATGTGAGAATTACTTGACACTCAAATTAAAACCCTATCGACGTAGTATATGAAAGTAGGGATCGTTTTAGGCCGGGGATTAGAAGGGATGCTAATCTACACAAATTACACTCTAAAACACTAAACTGGACTTAAAACAATGAAAACAAGTACTAGGGATCAATTTGGACGAATTTTAACTCTAGACACCTTTAAACAACCTAACTTGACTCAAATAACTCAAAACAAACTCAAAACAGCAAATAGAATTCAATTAGACAGTTTCTGGACTCTAAAGACTCAAAACAAGCTAAATAGACCTAAAACACACAAAACAAGTTATCTAGACTCTAAACTAACACCTAAGATTGATTTGAACGAAATTAAGACTCAAATTGACTCAAAAGACTAAGAGACTCAAGATTTGACGAATTTAGACTATCTTAACACAAATTAAAATCAGGGGATTGGTTTTGAACGAATTTAAACTTAAGCAAAACAGAATTGTAAACTAGACTTAGTTTTGTACGAAATTGGTGATTTAAATGGGTGAATGGCTAGTTAGAAGGATCCTTATCCACACATAAACATATGCATACAACTTGATTCGCAGTTACTCTTTCGATAAACCATGAATGACAATGTTCCGAATTAATTGTATTGAACTAATCAATTCCCAGATTTCCCTAGGTTCATTGAATTGAATGGATAACGCATCACAACCAAATTATTCTTTCTCAAACTCCCTAACTATGGAATACGCATGATAGAGACATTCAACAAAGATCATTAAGTTCAATGGAAATCATGAACATTGACAAGGCATTCATAACTATGGAAGACGCATGTTAATCCAGCCTAGGGTTTACTTAACATGATTGTGACTAGCAACCTTTACTACTTGTGAATATAAGTTCATAACGATTAGGTGAAATTCCCTTATATCCTAGCATCAAATTCATGCATGTAAACTAAGTATGCATCCTTAATCAACATACAAGAACAAGTTCTTAATAAAACAGATAAGTAAACCACATTCACAATTTATGAAATCATAACTGGAGTAAATCAAATCATAAGAAACATATATTCATGGCTTCAAATTCCCCCTCTAACTAATAGGGGTTTAGTTCCTCATGATAGCAATTAAACAAAGAAAACTGAATTGAAACATTGAAAACAAGGATAGACAACACCTAAGAACGCTCCAGCAGTAGTCACGACTTAGAGTGGCACCTTCTCCTTCCTTCCTTGAATAGCTGCGGCACAAGAGGGGTTTTCTGGGTTTGTGTGGATGATATGGCACGGCAGGGGTTGGTGGATGATTTCTCGCGTGAATGGTTGTGTATGGAGGGTGTTGTGCACGGCAAAGGATTGATTAGTATATATATAGGCACCAAAAACCCTAGGTGAATCAGATTAGGACTTCTAGAAAGCCAAATCCATCCAGAAATAGGCTCAAAACCATCAGATTCCCAATGGGAAAGGGCCTAAGGTGCGGCAGACTTGGATAAGGAGAGATAAGGCTTCTAGAAAGCCTTGCAAGGCAAGGAAATCAGGTTTTCTGGAAAGCTAGGTGCGGCAAGGCTTAGGGTTTCTAGAAACTTAATTTAAATGTCCCCCAATCAGAAAATAAACCCTCATTGTACCAGGAATTGAATTAGAAAAGGATTAGGATAGGATAAGGTTTGTTAAGATAAGATAAGGATTGGATAAGATAAGATAAGATAAGGTTGTTTGGATAATGTTTTGGATAATCCTCCTTCTTTTGAGCTGATTCCTTATCTTCAATGTTTTGAATTTATTTCTCCAACCTTGAAACATATTCCCAACTTCATTTAGACTCCAAATTCGTCCATCTTCATGCCCATTGCATGTGCTATCCATTCCAAGCCCAGATTTGCTCTAAAATGCTCCAAAATGCATCTTTTTGCCAACTTTGCTTCTTGGACCTAAAAACACACGAAAATGACTTTAAACACTATACTAAGCAACAAATAGCTAAGCAAATGCAAGAAAACACACTAACTAAGTAGCACAAATATGCTCCTATCAAGTGGTGACTGTGATTAAGTATGCATTCAAGGGTAAGGATGACTAAAATCTGTGCAAGTGATGATTTTTAATATGTCATGTGCATTGGAAATCCCTAAGGCAATTGTTGGAGGGTTTAGATTGAGTTTTGTTTCTTTTGTTTTGCTCGAGGACTAGCAAAAGCTAAGTGTGGGGGTATTTGATAGGAGCATATTTACATCACTTAGTTAGCTTGTTTCCTTGCATTTAGGTTGTTAGTTCTTAGTTATTTTAGTCTTTTAAGCCATTTTCGTGTGTTTTCAGGTTCTAAGGGCTAAAGGAGCAAGAAAGTGCATTTTGGTGCCTTTTGGAGCAGTTTTGGGCTTGGAATGGATTGCACATGCTTGGAGCTAAGTGGATGGACGAAATTGAAGATCAAATGAGCTTAGGATTGAATGAAGAATGAAGAGTTCAAAATTGGAAGCCAAAGTTTCTAAAGTTGGAAGTTTCTATTCTTGGAGGTTTCCAATCTTGAAAGTTTCTATTCTTGGCTTAGAGTTTCCTAATCCTTCATCACCTATGTTCCAGCCATAAAAGGGTTCCAAAACATGTTAGGTTGCCTCATTACATATTTCTAGAAGTCCTAGAACCTTTCCCTAACCTTGCCGCATATCTCCTTTCCCTTTTCTTCCAAAATCTGCCACATAAGTCCCTTTCCCTTTCTTTCCACAACCTTGCCGCACAAGGGATCCTCTTCTTACCTTTTTCTGACCCAAAATCACATTCCCTTTGTGTTCTATGCCTTGCCGCACAAGGAGGAGCCTTTCTTACCTATTTTGTGCCTTTAAACACATTCCTTTTCTCTCCTACATATTCTGCCGAATTTTACTTTCTTATTCTCTTTGATTTTCTGATTCTTTCTTACCTAATAAATTGTGGAACCAAAATAGCTAAGTATTGAACCCTTCCTATTATTTTCTGATTGCCTTTCAACCCTAGCCCTATAAATAAAGCCATCCGCACCATTTAGTCTCTCTCTCGCTCTCTGGACAGATTCTCTGCGTCCATTCCATCCACCTATCTACCTATCCATCCTCTACCACCCATTCACGCCAGAATTCCTTCCCCAACCCTAGCCGCACCTATCCTTCACCATTCTCCATAGTTTCTGACCTAAAACAACCCCTGCCGCACCATACATCCATCCTAGCCATAAACCCAGCCTTCTACACCATTCATAATCCCAAAACTCACCAACAACCCTTGTGCCGCAGCAAAGAGGAAGGAGGAAAGCCCTTGGATGTGCCTGCCATTCAAGTTAGGATGGCTGGAACGTTTAGGTGTAATCTTTCTTTTGTTTTCAATGTTTCAATTCAATAATCTTTGTTCTGTGAGTATGAGGAACTAAACCCCTCTTAGCTAGGGGGGATTCGAAACCATGATTATACTTGCAATGTGAATTGATTACTTTCAGTTGTGATTTCATAAGTTGTGAATTCAATTTGTTTAACTGCTTGATGGATAACTTATTCTTGTATGTTGATTGAGGGTCGACACTTAGTTTGCATGCATGAGTTTGATGCTAGAATATAAGGGAGTTTCACCTAATAGTTACAAACTTATATTCACAAGTAGTGGAGGTCGCTTATAAACGATCGCGTTAAATGAATTCTTGGCAGGAGTTTCATGCTCATCATAGTAACGAATGCCTCGTCAATACTTATAGTTTTCATGATGCTTAATGATCTTTGATTGTATCGTTATTGTGCTGTTCACGTAAAGGACTTTTGAAGAATGCTTTGAATTGTTGTATGCGCTTTCCCATCCAATTCAATAACTTAAGGAGAACTTGAAGGTTAATTTAAGCGGACCTAATTAACCTGGGGTGTTGAGTTTCATGATTTATCGAAAGAACAACTGAAAATTGGTTTATGTGCAAGTGTGTTATGTGTGGAGAAGAATCCTCTAGCTATCCCATCATCCATAGTTTTCATCCAATTTCGTGCAGATTTCATTAAGTACTTTAAGTTTCTTGTTTTGTTTTCAAATTCGTCAAAACCCTATCCCCCCTTTACTTGTTGAGTCATATTAGTTAGAAACTGTTTTAGTTTGTGTTTTTGAGTGTTTTGAGTCAAGTTAAAACTTATTTTCGTCCAAAGTAGTGTTTAAAGTTCAAAACTGCCCAGTTTGTGTTTTTAGGTAGTTTTGAGTGTTTTTGTGCTGTTTTGAGTCTTTTGAGTTGTTTTAGTGTTTTAGAGTCTAGTTTTGCATTCTTTGAGTCTAGTTAAGTGTTTTTAACTTTGTTTTTATGTTTTTGAGTCAGTTTAGAGGTTTTAGCAAGCCCTCCTAATCCCCGGTCCAGAACGATCCCTACTTGCATCTATACTACAATTGTCAACAAGAGGGTTTAATTTGAGTGCTGTTTTACATCGCATCAGCCGCACACTTTGAACACAAAGGGGAAGATTACACATATTTTAGGGCCGAATTCAACTTTTTGGACCCCTTCTTCAACAACCAACACTTGTGAGCTTTAATCTCACTTATTTTGAACACTTTTCATACTTTTTTTCACAACTTTTCTTTTTCTTTTCTTTTTCACACGAATTTTTCTTTTCTTTTTTTTTTTCTTTCTTTTTTTTCTGCTTCTTCACCCGTGCCCTTGTTTGTCTTGTTGGCACACAATCAGACACATAAATCCCTTCCCCCACACTTGTTTTGCCGCCCAAATAACGAACAAAGGGAATTCATTCTTAGGTCATGCTTACTATGCCTTAAGAACAAGGGTAAGGATGGTCCTAATCTAGGCTAGGTAAGGATAATGTGGGTAAACAAAGAACATAGGCTAAACAAGGCTCAAATGGGTTAAACCTACAATACATATGCAAAGGGTTAGGCTTTTTAGCTCTGGTTTTAAACTAAACAACTTCATCTTGATTATGTGTTATGCTAATCAATTTCATGCTTTGAATGAAACGGGTATGAGTTCTAGTATTTGGAACTAAATGATGAAACGCCTTCTAAGTAGCAACCAAGCAAAGAATAATGAGATCATGCAACGACTTTAGAAAACAAAGAATGCACAGATTTTTAACTCTCCAAAGAACGTTAAAGGCTCAAGTCTCTCAGGGTTGTAGCGTTAGTTTGAGTTACTTCCTTCAAGCATGTTACAAAAACTGATTTTATCCTTTTTGTGATTACATGTGAATTCATGAATGTCAACTCCAACCAAAGAGCATATCAAACGTCAATCCAAGTTTGTAACTTTCTTTAACAGTTATGCAATTAAAAACCAAATCCTCATCATTCTGTTAAAAGGTACCCTAAGACACAAACAAACACACAAAAACAACTCTTTTTGGGTTTTTCAAAACAATTTTTCAAATTTTTATGGTATTTTCGGATTTTCTTGTCAAAACACACTAAAAGACTCCAAAACGGCTTAAAAACACTTAAAAACACTGAAAACAACATTCAAAGTGATAGGTGATAAAAACCCACGAATTTCATGCAAAAAAACACTTTGTTACCCCCCCCACACTTAAACCAAACATTGTCCTCAATGTTTCAAACATAGACTCACAGAAAGCAAACAGCAATCAACACAACTAACTAACATAACAAGATGGCAAAGGAAAAGCAATAAAGAGTAGGGTTTAGAAACGCAAATCTGGTTGTGGAGCCGGAGAGTTCCTAGGTCGTCTTTATTTGCATGGGTTGCCTCCCAAGAAGAGCTTGCTTTAACGTCTTCCAGCCGGACGAACCTTCCCTCTATTCCTCAATGGGGCCCACGGCATTAAAGGATTTGTCCTCCGTAATGTGCTCTTCAAAGTGCTCATAATATGGCTTCAATCGATGTCCATTCACTTTGAATTCTTGTTGCGTCTTTAAACTTTGAATTTGGACTTCACCATGAGGAAAAACATTAGTAACCACAAAAGGACCAATCCACTTAGAACGCAACTTACCTGGAAATAGACGAAGGCGAGAATTGAAAAGTAACACTTTCTGCCCTATAGAGAACAGCTTGCTACGAATCATCTTGTCATGGTATGCCTTTGTTTTCTCCTTGTAGATCCGTGCATTCTCATAAGCTTCATTCCTAATTTCTTCTAGCTCATTCAATTGAAGCTTTCTATGAAGACCTGCGGCATCAATGTCCATGTTGAATGTTTTGACAGCCCAATGTGCATGATGTTCTAACTCGACGGGAAGATGACATGGTTTCCCATAGATTAGCCGAAATGGGGACATTCCAATTGGGGTTTTATAGGCAGTGCGATATGCCCACAATGCATCATTCAAACGCGAGCTCCAATCCTTCCGAGTTGGCCCTACGGTTTTCTCCAAAATCTGCTTGATTTCTCTATTTGAAACCTCAGCTTGCCCACTGGTTTGAGGGTGATAAGGTGTTGAAACCTTATGCGTGACATTATACTTCTTGAGCAGCGCCTCAATGGTTCGATTGCAAAAATGGGAACCCCCATCACTGATTAGGACTCTTGGCATTCCAAATCTAGCAAATATGTTAGTTCTAACAAAATCTGCAACCACTTTAGAATCATTAGTTCGGGTGGCTTTTGCTTCCACCCATTTCGACACATAATCCACAGCAAGCAAAATATAAAGGAAACCATGTGAGGAAGGAAAAGGACCCATGAAATCAATACCCCAAACATCAAAGATTTCAACACTAAATATGGGGTGTTGCGGCATTTGTTGTTTAGGACCTATATTGCCCGTTCTTTGACATCTATCACAAGTCATACAAAAAGTTCTAGCATCTCTAAAGATCGTAGGCCAATAAAATCCACATTCTAAAACTTTATGTGCCGTTCTTTGAGTACCAAAGTGTCCTCCACATGCATAGGTGTGACAAAAAGTTAAAATTGAATTAAACTCAGAATCATGCACACACCTACGTAGAACTTGATCAGGGCAATATTTCCATAAGTATGGGTCATCCCAAACATAAGAACGTGCATCCTTTTTAAGTTTATCACTTTGGTGCTTGTTTAGCTCTCTTGGAATGTGTTTAGACACCAAATAATTTACTACATCAGCATACCATGGCTCACTTACCTTGATGGACAGCAGCTGCTCATCTGGGAATGTCTCTTGGATAGGCACGGCATCCTCCTCATGCACCATACGGCTCAAGTGATCAGCCACCACGTTTTCACTCCCCTTCTTGTCCCGGATTTCAATATCGAACTCTTGGAGAAGAAGCATCCAGCGAATGAGTCTTGGTTTGGCCTCTTTCTTGGTGAACAAATACTTCAAAGCTGCATGGTCAGTGTAAATAATAACTTTAGTACCAAGTAAATAAGAACGAAACTTATCTAAAGCAAACACAACAGCAAGAAGTTCTTTTTCAGTGGTAGAGTAATTCAATTGTGCATCATTCAAGGTCCGAGATGCATAATAGATGACATGGGGCTTCTTGTCCTTCCTTTGTCCCAAAACAGCTCCTAATGCATAATCCGAAGCATCACACATAAGCTCAAAAGGAAGGCTCCAATCTGGTGGGACTATGATGGGGGCCGAAGTTAGCATCTCTTTTAGGTGTTTGAATGCCTTCTCACATTCCTCGTTGAAGTCAAAAGCCACATCTTTCTGGAGGAGACGGCAAAGAGGGTTTGAAATCTTTGAAAAGTCCTTGATGAATCGCCTATAGAATCCTGCATGTCCAAGAAAAGAACGAACCTCTCTAACCGAAGTAGGAGAGGGTAAGTAGCGTACAAGATCTATTTTTGATTTATCAACCTCAATTCCCCTTTCTGAAATGATATGACCTAAAACTATGCCTTGTTTTACCATAAAGTGACATTTTTCCCAATTCAAAACAAGGTT
The DNA here is from genome assembly GCA_024362995.1 of Heteromeles arbutifolia. Lineage (NCBI taxonomy): Eukaryota > Viridiplantae > Streptophyta > Magnoliopsida > Rosales > Rosaceae > Heteromeles > Heteromeles arbutifolia. Next base: position 3,157,372 of record JANCRC010000022.1, read on the forward strand.
AGTTTCAGTGCAACGTTTTAGAATCAAAGTGAGATTATCTAAGCACCCATCAAACGAATCCCCAAAAACACTAAAATCATCCATGAATACCTCAATAATCTTCTCCACAAAATCTGAAAAGATACTTACCATGCATCTTTGAAAGGTGGCAGGTGCATTGCATAAACCGAATGGCATGCGACGATAGGCAAAGGTACCAAAGGGGCACGTGAAAGTGGTCTTTTCTTGGTCATCCGGAGCTATAACAATCTGATTATATCCAGAGTACCCATCAAGAAAACAATAAAAAGAATGACCGGCTAACCTTTCAAGCATTTGATCAATGACATTTGATCAATGAACGGCAAAGGGAAGTGGTCCTTCCTCGTGGTGGCGTTTAGCTTCCTATAGTCGATGCACACTCTCCAACTTGTTTGGATACGTGTGGGCACAATGATCGGAGCATATTTATGCGACTTAGTTAGCTTGTTTTCATGCATTTACGTTGTTAGTTCTTAGTTAATTTTGTATTTTAAGCTATTTTCGTGTGTTTGTAGGTTCAAAGTGTCAAGATGGCAAAAAGAGGCAATTTGGAGCATTCTAGAGCATTTTTGGGCCAAGATTGGGTAGTGCAAGCATGGAGGCAAGTTGATGGACGAAATTGAAGATATAAAGGCTTGAAATCAGCTAAGAAGATGGAAGAAAGAAGTCAAAGATAAAGAAGATAAGGAATCAGCTCAAAAGAAGGAGAATTATCCAAAACATTATCCAAAACAACCTTATCTTATCTTATCCAATCCTTACCTTATCTTATCCTAATCTTATCCTAACCTGTTTTCTTCAGTTTAGGGGACTCAAAACCTGATTTCTAGAAGTCCTATCCATTCCCCTACAAAAGTGGCGCCCCAAACTCTTCTAGAAACCCCAAAATCTGCCCAGAAACACATTCTCTCTAGAAGCCTAAAAATCTGGCGTCTCCCTCCTTTCTAGAAGGTCTTTTCCTTGCCTTGCAAGGCATTCCCTGCCCTTATCCCTTTGTGCCGTGGGTTTTCACTCCCTTTCCCTCTTGGATTCTGATTGTTAGGACTTTTCCTTGTGGATTTGGGTTCTACAAATCCTTTTCAGAAATTAATTGGACCACAATTCCTTTTCCAAATTAATTGCCGCACCCTAATCCTATTTTTCTGCTAAGTCCAAGTCCTAAACTGATTTCCCTAGGGTTTGCCATGCTATATATACATATTTCCAAGCCCTGCCGCAGACCACCACCCATCCATACGAATTCTACACCCCCATATACATTCAGAAATCCATATTTTGCTGCAGAGAAGGGAAGACAAGGCCTTGCCGTGGCTTCCATTGGAGAAGGAGGAGTTCTTTCTTCTCTTGTTTCGTTTCTATGTTTAATTTAATTTGTTTTTCAATTATGTTGAACATGTGGAACTAATTTCGTTTTAGTTAGAGGTGGATTCAAAGCCATGGACATATGTTTGATATGAATTGATTACCTTCAGTTATTGTTTCATAAATTGTGAATGTGATTTACTTATCTGTTTTATGAAGAACTTGTTCTTGTGTGTTGATTAAGGAGGCCTACTTAGTTTACATGCATGAATTTGATGCTAGGATATAAGGGAATTTCACCTAATCGTTAGGAACTTATATTCACAAGTAGTAAAGATTGCTAGTCACAATTGTGTTAAGTAAATCCTAGGCAAGAGTAACATGCGTATTCCATAGTTATGCATGCCTTGTCAATGGTTATGATTTCCATGGAACTTAATGATCTTTGATATGTATCTCTATCATGCGTATTCCATAGTTAGGGGACTTGATAAGAATAATTTGGTTGTGATGCGTTATCCATTCAATTCAATGAACTTAGGGAAATCTGGGAATTAATTAGTTCTATACAATTAATTTGGAGCATTGTCATTCATGGTTTATCGAAAGAATAACTGGAAATCAATTCGTATGCATATGTTCATGTGTGGAGAAGAACCCTCTAACTAGTTTTCACCCCTGATTTCACCTTTATCTCTTTCAATTTACTTTGTTTGCCTAAATCTGCTTAGTTTTGCTTAATTCGTCCAAAAACCCCCTTAGTTCTTAATTGAGTCTTAGTTTGTTTAAATTCGTCCAAATCTGTCCCCTTTTAGTGTTTTGAGTCTAACTAGTCCAAAAGTCATCCAATTCACCCCTTAGAACCTGTTTTGAGTCTGCTTAAGTTAGTTTTGCTGTTTTGAGTCTATTTAGCCTGTTTTGAGTCTCTAGTGTCTAGAATCTGCCTAGTTGAGTTTTATTTGTTGTTTTAAGTTTGTTTTGTGTTATTTGAGTCAAGTTAGGTTGTCTAGAGTTAATATTCGTTCAGATTGATCACTAGTACTTGTTTTCATTGTCTAGAGTCCAGTTTAGTGTTTTAGAGTGTAATTTGTGTAGATTAGCAACCCTTCTAATCCCCGGCCTTAAACGATCCCTACTTTCATATACTACGTCGATAGGGTTTTAATTTGAGTGTCAAGTAATTCTCACATCAAATTTTGGCGCCGTTGCCGGGGATTAGCAAACTTGCTAATCTCCCTAGTTTCTGCCGTGTATTTTAACTTGTTTTTGTTTTTGTTTTGCTTAGTTTTCTGATTTTTTTTGCTTTCTTTGTTGTAGGTACTAGTTCTAGCTCTGAATCTGAATTTGAAGAACAAGAAGAGAAAGAACAAGCCATGGCTGTGGACAATCGTACAATCAAAGAGCTTTCAGCCTCAGGACTTGACAATACCGTGCCTCTATGCATCCAATACCCTGCGGCAAGTCAGGGAAAGACCGATGAGTTTGAATTGAAGTCAAGCTTGTTGCACCACATCCCCAAATTCCACGGGTTGTCCATGGAAGATCCAAACAAACACTTGAAAGAATTCGAAGTGGTGTGTTCAAGCATGACCCCCGTCAATGTCGATGGGAGTATTTTGAAGATGAAGGCCTTTCCCTTTTCTCTCTTGGAAAAGGCGAAGGATTGGTTGTATGAATTGGCTCCCAGGACTGTCACATCGTGGGAGAGCATGAAACGGGCTTTCTTGGAGAAGTTTTTCCCAACTTCTCGAGTCATCACCATACGAAAAAGGATAAGTGGAATTCAGCAAGAAGAAGGGGAATCGTTTCCAGCCTATTATAAGCGTTTCAAGGCGCTTGTTGCTTCTTGTCCACAACACCAAATGAAGGAAGAGCTTCTCCTCCAATATTTCTATGAAGGACTTCTCCCCATTGAGAGACAAATGCTTGATGCTTCAGCGGGAGGAGCTTTGGTTAACAAAACACCCGTGGCTGCCAAGACTCTAATTGCAAATCGAGCCTTGAATGCGCAACAATACGAAGGAGTTGGACAGAGAGAAGGGCCACGGCAACAACAATTGAATGAGGTAAATGCAATTTCAGAATTACAATCTCAAATGGCTAATCTCACTCTTCTTTTGTCACAGGTTGTGGATGGAACCAAAGCACAAGGGCCGGCCATATGTGGAGTGTGTTCTATGCAGGGACATCTCAACGATCAGTGCCCACAATTGATAGAGAATGGAGGGTGGGAGACACTCAATGCCGTGGGTTTTGGGAATCAATACCAAAACCGTGGTGACCCCTTTTCCAATACATACAATCCGGGATGGAGAGATCATCCAAACTTCAAGTGGAGGGACTCGCAACAAGCACAGCAACAAGGCGAATTTAGACAGCCCCCTGGGATGTTTCCAAGGCCATATGCAGCCACACCACCTCAACCAATTTCGGCCCAAACCAATTCAGGTTCGTTGTTAGATAATGATAAAATTCTTCAAGTACTAACCTCTTTGACGCAGGACATACAGAGCATAAAGAATCAAGCTAAAGAGGTGGACGAATTGAAGAAACAAATGGGGCAAATGGCTGAATTCATGGGCCAATTCAGGGAACAAGGCAGATTGCCTAGTTCAACCGTTGTTAATCCCAAAAGAGGATTTGAAACCGCCCAAGCAATCACGTTGAGAAGTGGTAAGCAGGTTGGAACTGATTCACAACCATCTAGATCAAGTCAAGAAGAGGACACAAAGCTGCAATTGGAGGAGGATGAATCACCCAAACCCACGGCAAGGAAAGAGACATCTTTGCCGCAGCCAATTCCCACTTCTAAACCATCCCCAACCATCAAGGTAAGTTCCAATATGAATTCTTCTAGCTCTACTCCACTAATTGTGCCTTTTCCTGGCAGGTTGCGGCAATCAAAGAAAGAGGATGCTGAAAAAGACATTTTAGAGACATTCCGGAAAGTTCAAGTCAATATCCCACTCCTTGATGCAATAAAGCAGGTCCCAAGGTATGCTAAGTTTTTGAAAGAGCTTTGTACAACAAGGAGAAGGATTTCTAACAAAGAAGTGGTTCAAGTAAGTGAGAATGTCTCTGCTGTTTTACAAAGGAAATTACCCCCTAAATGCAAAGATCCGGGTAGTTTTACAATTCCTTGTGTTATTGGAAATACTCGTTTTGAATCTGCCATGTTAGACTTAGGTGCATCTATAAATGTCATGCCATATTCTGTTTATGCATCTATGAATCTAGGAGAGCTTAAAAATGATGGTGTTATTATCCAATTAGCCGATCGATCTAATGCATACCCAAAAGGAGTTTTGGAAGATGTTTTGGTGCAGGTAGACCACTTGATTTTTCCTGCAGATTTCTATGTGCTTGACATAGAGGATTCAGACCATTCCCATCCATTACCACTCTTACTTGGCCGACCATTCATGAAAACAGCCCAAACCAAGATTGATGTGGCCAAGGGAACGTTAACTATGAAGTTTGGTAGTGATAAGATTAAATTTAATGTGTCTAAGTCTGTTGAGAATCCTAACGTTGTTCGTTCTTGTTTTGCCATGGATAAAATAAAAAAGATAGGGCCGGACCGTTCAAGCACAAAGGATACATCAAGAACCATACAAAACGAGGGAATTGGAGTGGAGCACAAGGACCATACAGCCACTGCCCTCAAAATGCCCCAATTGGTCGAAAATATCATGGGGAAGAATGTTCATAGTGCTGCCACTTCATTGCAGTACATTGGTAAGCCATCTATTCCAGATTCGATTCCCATTTCAACTAATAGGTTGTTACCTTGTATGGTGCAGATTCCCAATCAAATCCAAGCTGGTGGGCATGATTACATTGATTTTAGGATGTTCAATGCCACAATCCGGAAGGATCACTATCCCTTACCATTCAAAGATCCAATGCACGAGCTGTTTGAGGAGCATGTGGTGGAAGAACTACCTCTGCATGCCGTGGGTACCATGGGAACTTAAATGGAAGAATCGTCCGGCTGGAAGACGTTAAAGCAAGCGCTTCTTGGGAGGCAACCCATGTGTTCAAACAAGAGAACGATGGAATTCGAGCTCCAAAACCAGATTTGCGTTCTTAAACTCTCTCTCTTTATTGCTTTTGTTTTGCCATATCTGTTATGTGTGTTAGTTGTGTTATTTGCTTGCTTTTGTGTGAGTTTATGTTTGAAACATTGAGGACAATGTTTGATTTAAGTGTGGGGGGGTAACAAAGTGTTTTTGCATGAAATTCGTGGGTTTTTATCACCTATCACTTTGAATGTTGTTTTCAGTGTTTTTAAGTGTTTTTAAGCTGTTTTGGAGTCTTTTAGTGTGTTTTGAAAAGAAAATCCGAAAATCCCATAAAAATTTGAAAAATTGTTTTAAAAAACCCAAAAAGAGTTGTTTTTGTGTGTTTGTGTCTTAGGGTACCTTCCAACAGAATGATGAGGATTCGGTTTTTAATTGCATGACTATTGAGGAAAGTTATAAACATGGATGGAGGTTTGAATTGCTCTCTGGTTTATGCTTGATTATGGTTATAATTCATGAATTCATGTTTAATCACAAAGGATAAAATCAGTTTTTGTAACATGCTTGAAGGAAGGAACTCATACTAACGCTACAACCCTGAGAGACTTGAGCTTAAAACGTTCTTTGGAGAGTTAAAAATCTGTGCATTTGTTGTTTTCTAAAGTCGTTGCATGATCTCATTATTCTTTGCTTGGTTGCTACTTAGAAGGCATTTCATCATTTAGTTCCAAATACTAGAACTCATACCCGTTTCATTCAAAGCATGAAATTGATTAGCATAACACATAATCAAGATGAAGTTGTTTAGTTTAAAACCAGAGCCAAAAAGCCTAACCCTTTGCATATGTATTGTAGGTTTAACCCTTTTGAGCCTTGTTTAGCATATGTTCTTTGTTTACCCACAATATCCCTACCTAGCCTAGATTAGGACCATCCTTACCCTTGTTCTTAAGGCATAGCTAAGCATGACTTAGAGTGAATTCCCTTTGTTCGTTATTGGGCAGCAAACAAGTGTGGGGGAAAGAAAGTTGTGCGTTTATATGTGCCAAAGTCACAAAAGAGGCACGGGTGAGAAAGAAAAAAAAGAAACAAGAAGAAGAAAAATTCGTGAAAAATAGAAAGAACAAAAGAAAAGTTGTGAAAAGATGTGAAAAAGAGCTCACAAATGTTGGATGTTGAAGAAAGGGTCCAAAAAGTTGAATTCGGCCCTAAAGTATGTGTGATTTTCCCTTTATGTATCAAAGTTTGTGGCTGCATTCAAGAAAGGGAGTTCTAAGTGTCATATTCATTACTTTGCTTGCTATTGCTTTAAGAACGTTTGTTTTCCTTACCTTTCTTTGTTAGCCAATACCCTTAGCCCCGTTACAACCCTATACTTCAATCTTGAGTGTTGTGTGTTTCAATATGTGGAGTTTGGGATTGGTACGAGCATATGGTATCCCTGGTTCTCGCATCTAAGTAGTAGCATTCCATTCATGAGATCATATATATACATGCTTAATAGCTCCAGAAATTGCTTTCTTTGTTATAAACATATGTGAGTGTTTGTTTTCATGTTTACATCAATCTTCTCACATATACTTAGTATAGGGAGTGTAGTTAGAAAATCTGAGTGAAAATAAGAGTGTACCTAGTGAGGAATTGAGTGAATCTCTAAGGCATGTTACTACGTTCAAAACATTGTTTTAATTGGTTAAATGAGAGCTAATGAATGGTGACTGTGATTAAGTATGTGCTAAAGGGTGGGGAAGACTAAAAGCTATGGTTATGATGATCTTAAATATGTCATGTATGTTGGAAATCCCTGAGGTGAAAGTTGGAAGGTCTAGTTTGTTTAGTGTTTGTTTCGTTTGTTTTGTTTCGTTTTGCTTGAGGACTAGCAAAAGCTAAGTGTGGGGGGAATTTGATAGGAGCATATTTATGCGACTTAGTTAGCTTGTTTTCATGCATTTACGTTGTTAGTTCTTAGTTAATTTTGTATTTTAAGCTATTTTCGTGTGTTTGTAGGTTCAAAGTGTCAAGATGGCAAAAAGAGGCAATTTGGAGCATTCTAGAGCATTTTTGGGCCAAGATTGGGTAGTGCAAGCATGGAGGCAAGTTGATGGACGAAATTGAAGATATAAAGGCTTGAAATCAGCTAAGAAGATGGAAGAAAGAAGTCAAAGATAAAGAAGATAAGGAATCAGCTCAAAAGAAGGAGAATTATCCAAAACATTATCCAAAACAACCTTATCTTATCTTATCCAATCCTTACCTTATCTTATCCTAATCTTATCCTAACCTGTTTTCTTCAGTTTAGGGGACTTAAAACCTGATTTCTAGAAGTCCTATCCATTCCCCTACAAAAGTGGCGCCCCAAACTCTTCTAGAAACCCCAAAATCTGCCCAGAAACACATTCTCTCTAGAAGCCTAAAAATCTGGCGTCTCCCTCCTTTCTAGAAGGTCTTTTCCTTGCCTTGCAAGGCATTCCCTGCCCTTATCCCTTTGTGCCGTGGGTTTTCACTCCCTTTCCCTCTTGGATTCTGATTGTTAGGACTTTTCCTTGTGGATTTGGGTTCTACAACTCCTTTTCAGAAATTAATTGGACCACAATTCCTTTTCCAAATTAATTGCCGCACCCTAATCCTATTTTTCTGCTAAGTCCAAGTCCTAAACTGATTTCCCTAGGGTTTGCCATGCTATATATACATATTTCCAAGCCCTGCCGTAGACCACCACCCATCCATACGAATTCTACACCCCCATATACATTCAGAAATCCATATTTTGCTGCAGAGAAGGGAAGACAAGGCCTTGTCGTGGCTTCTGATAGGAGCATATTTATGCGACTTAGTTGGCTTGTTCTTGTGCATTACTTAGTTGGCTTGTTCTTGTGCATTTATGTTGTGTTTTCTTAGTTATTTTAGTGTTTAAAGCCATTTTCGTGTGTTTCTAGGTCCTAAAGACAAAGTATGCAAGAAGATGCATTTTGGAGCATTTTGAAGCAAAATTGGGCTTGGAATGGATATCACATGTTTGGAGCAAAATGAATGGACGAAATTGAAGACTTGAAGATGTAAGGATTCCTAATCAATGAAGGAGTCCTAATCAACGAAGGATTCCTAATTGAAGATGGATTCCTACTCACATAAGGATTCCTACTCAAACAAGGATTCCTACTTGAAGTAGGAAAGTTAAGCCAAGGTTTCCTATTTTGGTTTACCTTTCCTAATCCTTAATGTTTCCAAATTCCAGCAACTTTGAAGGCTTCCTTTGCATTCTAGGACACAAATTGAAGGACCTAGACCACCTAAGAACCCTTGCCGCACCTCCTTACCCCTTTCCTCTTCCTTGCCGTGCAAGGGAGAGGGTTATTTCCTGTTTCCTTGCATTAAAACACATTCCTTTTTAATTTAAAGTCTTTGCCGCACACCCCTGGACTTTCCCTTAGTTTTCTGATTTTGTTTCCTCTTTCTAGATGCTTTTGACTTAATTTCTGATTACCTAAATAAGTTAGGGTTTTAATTTCCCTAAAACCTTTAAATAAACTTCCTTGTTGCAGCACAGAGGATCTTTTTCATCCATCCACACAACCTGTCTCGCCAGAATTCCTTCCCCAACCCTAGCCGCACCTATCCTTCACCATTCTCCATAATTTCTGACCAAAAACACTCCCTGCCGCACCATACATCCATCCTAGCCATAAACCCAGCCTTCTACACCATTCTTAATCCCCAAAACTCACCAACAACCCTTGTGCCGCAGCAAAGAGGAAGGAGGAAAGCCCTTGGATGCGCCTGCCATTCAAGTTAGGATTGCTGGGGCGTTTAGGTGTTTTCTTTCTTTTGTTTTCAATGTATAAACTTGTTATTCTTTGTTCTGCGATTATGAGGAGCTAAATCCCTTTTGGCTAGGGGAAGATTCAAAGCCATGAACATACTTGCAATATGAATTGATTACCTTCAGTTGTGATTTCATAAGTTGTGAATTCAATTTGTTTAACTGCTTGATTGATAACTTATTTGTGTATGTTTATTAAGAGTGCACACTTAATTTGCATGCATGAATATGATGCTAGAATATAAGGGAGTTTCACCTAATAGTTACAAACTTATATTCACAAGTAGTGGAGGTCGCTTATAAACGATCGCGTTAAATGAATTCTTGGCAGGAGTTTCATGCTCATCATAGTAACGAATGCCTCGTCAATACTTATAGTTCTCATGATGCTTAATGATCTGTGATTGTATCTTTATTGTGCTGTTCACGTAAAGAACTTTTAGAGAATGTTTTGAATTGTTGTATGCGCTTTCCCATCCAATTCAATAACTTAAGGAGAACTTGAAGGTTAATTTAAGCGGACCTAATTAACCTGGGGTGTTGAGTTTCATGATTTATCGAAAGAACAACTGAAAATTGGTTTATGTGCAAGTGTGTCATGTGTGGAGAAGAATCCTCTAGCTAGCCCATCATCCATAAGTTTTACCAAATTCGTCCAAAATCTGTTTAGTTTACAATCTGCTTGTTTTGTTTTCAAATTCGTCAAAACCCAATCCCCTTTTACTTTGTTGAGTCATATTAGTTAGAAATTGATTTAGTTTGTGTTTTTGAGTGTTTTGAGTCAAGTTAGAATCTATTTTCGTCCAAAGTAGTGTTTAGAGTCTAAAACTGCCCAGTTTGTGTTTTTAGGCAGTTTTGAGTGTTTTTGTGCTGTTTTGAGTCTTTTGAGTTGTTTTAGTGTTTTAGAGTCTAGTTTTGCATTCTTTGAGTCTAGTTTAGTGTTTAAACTTTGTTTTTTACGTTTTTGAGTCAGTTTCCAGTGTTTTAGCAATCCCTCCTAATCCCCGGTTTAGAACGATCCCTACTTATTCATATACTACAATTGTCAAAAGAGGGTTTAATTTGTGTGCTTGTTTTACATCGCATCAGCTTCCATTGGAGAAGGAGGAGTTCTTTCTTCTCTTGTTTCGTTTCTATGTTTAATTTAATTTGTTTTTCAATTATGTTGAACATGTGGAACTAATTTCGTTTTAGTTAGAGGTGGATTCAAAGCCATGGACATATGTTTGATATGAATTGATTACCTTCAGTTATTGTTTCATAAATTGTGAATGTGATTTACTTATCTGTTTTATGAAGAACTTGTTCTTGTGTGTTGATTAAGGAGGCCTACTTAGTTTACATGCATGAATTTGATGCTAGGATATAAGGGAATTTCACCTAATCGTTAGGAACTTATATTCACAAGTAGTAAAGATTGCTAGTCACAATTGTGTTAAGTAAATCCTAGGCAAGAGTAACATGCGTATTCCATAGTTATGCATGCCTTGTCAATGTTTATGATTTCCATGGAACTTAATGATCTTTGATATGTATCTCTATCATGCGTATTCCATAGTTAGGGGACTTGATAAGAATAATTTGGTTGTGATGCGTTATCCATTCAATTCAATGAACTTAGGGAAATCTGAGAATTAATTAGTTCTATACAATTAATTTGGAGCATTGTCATTCATGGTTTATCGAAAGAATAACTGGAAATCAATTCGTATGCATATGTTCATGTGTGGAGAAGAACCCTCTAACTAGTTTTCACCCCTGATTTCACCTTTATCTCTTTCAATTTACTTTGTTTGCCTAAATCTGCTTAGTTTTGCTTAATTCGTCCAAAAACCCCCTTAGTTCTTAATTGAGTCCTAGTTTGTTTAAATTCGTCCAAATCTGTCCCCTTTTAGTGTTTTGAGTCTAACTAGTCCAAAAGTCATCCAATTCACCCCTTAGAACCTGTTTTGAGTCTGCTTAAGTTAGTTTTGCTGTTTTGAGTCTATTTAGCCTGTTTTGAGTCTCTAGTGTCTAGAATCTGCCTAGTTGAGTTTTATTTGTTGTTTTAAGTTTGTTTTGTGTTATTTGAGTCAAGTTAGGTTGTCTAGAGTTAAAATTCGTTCAGATTGATCACTAGTACTTGTTTTCATTGTCTAGAGTCCAGTTTAGTGTTTTAGAGTGTAATTTGTGTAGATTAGCAACCCTTCTAATCCCCGGCCTTAAACGATCCCTACTTTCATATACTACGTCGATAGGGTTTTAATTTGAGTGTCAAGTAATTCTCACATCACACAAGTTCATTCTCGGCATTCTTCACCACAGTGACTCCGGATTTCTTTGGAACACATTGCACCGGTGAAACCCAACGGCTATCCGAGATTGGATAAATCACTCCACAATCAAGAAGCTTTATAATCTCCTTCTTCACAACTTCCATCATTGGAGGGTTGAGTCGGCGTTGAGCCTCTCGAGTTGGTTTAGCCCCCTCCTCTAGAAGTATGCGATGCATGCATGTTGTAGGGCTAATCCCCCTAATATCGGCCAATGTCCACCCAATGGCTGTTTTGTGCTCTTTCAACACCCGAATTAACTTTCCTTCCTCTGTTGCCGTGAGTGTGGAGGACACAATGACGGGCAACGTCTCGTTATCTCCCAAAAAGACGTACTTCAAATGATCCGGCAATGGTTTAAGCTCAAGTACGGGTGCCTGAATCACTGAGGGTAACAACTTGTTAGTAGAACTTGGAATTGAAATTGGTTTTGAAGGCTTACCATGGTGCTGAGGTAGTGACTCTAGGGCAGCCACCATCTCGGCCTCTTCTTCACTTATAGGCACGGCAATATTGGGTTTTTGCCCAATTCCTTGTGCAATTGTTGATTCAAGGGGATCCCTCTCCAAGGAATCAAGGTAATCCTGCGCCAATTCATCAAATATATCAATAGCAAAACAAGAATGATTTTCTTTAGGAAATTTAATAGTTTCAGCAAGATTGAAATCAATAACTTCCCCATCAAATTCCATTGTCAACGTCCCTTTGAACACATCGATCTTGGTGCGGGCTGTTTTCATGAAAGGTCTCCCAAGGAGGATCGGCAATGGGGTAGAATGGGGTGTATCCTCCATGTCAAGCACATAAAAATCCGCTGGAAAAATCAGATTTCCAACCTGCACCAAAACATCTTCCAAAACTCCTTTTGGATATGCATTAGAACGATCGGCTAATTGGATTATAACACCATCGTTTTTAAGCTCATCTAAGTTCATAGATGCATAAATAGAGTATGGCATGACATTAATTGAAGCTCCTAAGTCTAACATAGCATGTTCAAACTTATTACTACCAATAACGCAAGGAATTGTAAAACTACCCGGATCTTTGCATTTAGGGAGTAATTTCCTTTGTAAAACAGCAGAGACATTCTCACTTACTTGAAACACTTCTTTGTTAGAAATCCTTCTCCTTGTTGTACAAAGCTCTTTCAGAAACTTAGCATACCTTGGGACTTGCTTTATTGCATCAAGGAGTGGGATATTGACTTGAACTTTCCGGAATGTCTCTAGAATGTCTTTTTCAGCATCCTCTTTCTTTGATTGCCGCAACCTGCCAGGAAAAGGCACAATTAGTGGAGTAGAGCTTGAAGAATTCATATTGGAACTTACCTTGATGGTTGGGGACGGTTTAGAAATGGGGATTGGCTGCGGCAAGGATTGTGCATTCCTTGCCGTGGGTTTGGGTGATTCATCTTCCTCCAGTTGCAGCTTCTTGTCCTCTTCTTGACTTGATCTAGATGGTTGTGAATCAGTTCCAACCTGCTTACCACTTCTCAACGTGATTGCTTGGGCGGTTTCAAATCCTCCCTTAGGATTAACAACGGTTGAACTAGGCAATCTGCCTTGTTCTCGGAATTGGCCCATGAATTCAGCCATTTGACCCATTTGTTTCTTCAATTCATCCACCTCTTTAGCTTGATTTTTTATGCTCTGCACGTCCTGTGTCAAAGAGGTTAGTACTTGAAGAATTTTATCATTATTTAACGACGAACTTGAATTGGTTTGGGCCGAAGTTGGGTGAGGTTGTGGGGCTGCATACGGCCTTGGAAACATCCCAGGGGGCTGTCTAAATCCGCTTTATGGCTGTGCTTGCTGAGAATCCCTCCACTTGAAGTTTGGATGATCTCTCCATCCTGGATTGTATGTGTTTGAGTATGGGTCGTGTCTTTGTTGGGTTTGGCCTTGGAAACCCACGGCTTGGGCAGTTTCCCACCCCCCATTCTCAATCAATTGAGGGCATTGATCGTTGAGATGTCCCTGCATAGAACACACTCCACATATGGCCGGCCCTTGTGCTTTGGTTCCATCCACAACCTGTGACAAAAGAAGAGTGAGATTAGCCATTTGAGATTGTAATTCTGAAATTGCATTTACCTCATTCACTTGTTGTTGCCGTGGCCCTTCTCTCTGTCCAACTCCTTCGTATTGTTGCGCATTCAAGGCTCGATTTGCAATTAGAGTCTTGGCAGCCACGGGTGTTTTGTCAACCAAAGCTCCTCCCGCTGAAGCATCAAGCATTTGTCTCTCAATGGGGAGAAGTCCTTCATAGAAATATTGGAGGAGAAGCTCTTCCTTCATTTGGTGTTGTGGACAAGAAGCAACAAGCGCCTTGAAACGCTCATAATAGGCTGGAAACGATTCCCCTTGGTTTTGTTGAATGCCACTTATCCTTTTCCTCAAGAGAATGACTCTTGAAGTTGGGAAAAATTTCTCTAAGAATGCGCGCTTCATGCTTTCCCACGAAGTAACGGTTCCAGGTGCTAGTTCGTAGAGCCAATCCTTAGCCTTTTCCAAAAAAGAGAATGGAAAGGCTTTCATCTTCAATATACTCCCATCAACATTGACAGGGGTCATGCTTGAACAAACCACTTCAAATTCCTTCAAGTGCTTGTTCGGATCTTCCATGGACAACCCGTGGAATTTGGGGATGTGGTGCAACAAGCTAGACTTCAATTCAAACTCATCAGTCTTGCCTTGAGCCGCCCTAGGATATTGAATGCATAAAGGGGTCGCATTGTCCATTCCCGAGGCTGAAAGTTCTTTGATTGTTCGGTTATCTGCAGCCATGTCGTGCTCCTCTTCCAAATCCTCTTCAATTTCAACTTCAGATTCGGAATTAGAACTTGAACTAAGTAGATCAGGTTCTGGGTGCTTCCTCTTCCTTCTCAAATCTCGCTCAAAATCGTCGTTAAACTCCAAGATATGTGCGTGAACGGGTTGAGAACTTCGAGTCATACACTAGTACCTAAAACAAAGAAAACAAAACAAATCAGAAAACTAAGCAAAACAGAAACAAAAACAAGTTAAAATACACGGCAGAAACTAGGGAGATTAGCAAGTTTGCTAATCCCCGGCAACGGCACCAAAATTTGATGTGAAAATTACTTGACACTCAAATTAAAATCCTATCGACGTAGTATATGAAAGTAGGGATCGTTTAAGGCCGGGGATTAGAAGGGATGCTAATCTATACAAATTAAACTCTAAAACACTAAAACTGGACTCTAGACAATGAAAACAGGTACTATGATCAATTTGGACGAATTTTAACTCTGGACACCTTTAAACAACCTAACTTGACTCAAATAACTCAAAACAAACTCAAAACAGCAAATAGAATTCAATTAAACAGTTTCTGGACTCTAAAGACTCAAAACAAGCTAAATAGACCTAAAACACACAAAACAAGTTATCTAGACTCAAAACTAACACCTAAGATTGATTTGAACGAAATTAAGACTCAAATTGACTCAAAAGACTAAAAGACTCAAGATTTGACGAATTTAGACTATCTTAACACAAATTAAAAGCAAGGGATTGTTTGAAAACGGATTTAAACTTAAACAAACGAAATTGTAAAGACAACTTAAAAAGGCACGAAATTGGTGATTTAAATGGGTGAATGGCTAGTTAGAGGGATCCTTATCCACACATAAACATATGCATACAACTTGATTCCCAGTTACTCTTCCGATAAACCATGAATGACAATGTTCCGAATTAATTGTATTGAACTAATCAATTCCCAGATTTCCCTAGATTCATTGAATTGAATGGATAACGCATCACAACCAAATTATTCTTTCTCAAACTCCCTAACTATGGAATACGCATGATAGAGACATTCAACAAAGATCATTAAGTTCAATGGAAATCATGAACATTGACAAGGCATTCATAACTATGGAAGACGCATGTTAATCCAGCCTAAGGTTTACTTAACATGATTGTGACTAGCAACCTTTACTACTTGTGAATATAAGTTCATAACGATTAGGTGAAATTCCCTTATATTCTAGCATCAAATTCATGCATGTAAACTAAGTATGCATCCTTAATCAACATACAAGAACAAGTTCTTAATAAAACAGATAAGTAAACCACATTCACAATTTATGAAATCATAACTGGAGTAAATCAAATCATAAGAAACATATGTTCATGGCTTCAAATTCCCCCTCTAACTAATAGGGGTTTAGTTCCTCATGATAGCAATTAAACAAAGAAAACTGAATTGAAACATTGAAAACAAGGATAGACAACACCTAAGAACGCTCCAGCAGTAGTCACGACTTAGAGTGGCACCTTCTCCTTCCTTCCTTGAATAGCTGCGGCACAAGAGGGGTTTTCTGGGTTTGTGTGGATGATATGGCACGGCAGGGGGTGAATTAGGTCAGAAACTATGGAGAATGGTGAAGGAAAGGGGCGGCAGAGAGTGGTGGATGATTTCTGGCGTGAATGATGTATATGGAGGGTGGTGTGTACGGCAAAGGGTTGATTAGTATATATATAGGCACCAAAAACCCTAAGTGAATCAGATTAGGACTTCTAGAAAGCCAAATCCATCCAGAAATAGGCTCAAAACAATCAGATTTCCAATGGGAAAGGGCCTAAGGTGCGGCAGATTTGGATAAGGAGGGATAAGGCTTCTAGAAAGCCTTGCAAGGCAAGGAAATCAAGTTTTCTGGAAAGCTAGGTGCGGCAAGGCTTAGGGTTTCTAGAAACTTAATTTAAATGTCCCCCAATCAGAAAATAAACCCTCATTGTACCAGGAATTGAATTAGAAAAGGATTAGGATATGATAAGGTTTGTTAAGATAAGATAAGGGTTGGATAAGATAGGATAAGATAAGGTTGTTTGGATAATGTTTTGGATAATCCTCCTTCTTTTGAGCTGATTCCTTATCTTCAATGTTTTGAATTTATTTCTCCAACCTTGAAACATATTCCCAACTCCATTTAAACTCCAAATTCGTCCATCTTCATGCCCATTGCTTGTGCTATCCATTCCAAGCCCAGATTTGCTCTAAAATGCTCCAAAATGCATCTTTTTGCCAACTTTGCTTCTTGGACCTAAAAACACACGAAAATGACTTTAAACACTATACTAAGCAACAAATAGCTAAGCAAATGCAAGGAAACACACTAACTAAGTAGCATAAATATGCTCCTATCAGTTATTAATGCATATTTAGATATGATCTCATGAATAGAATGCTACTACTTAGATGCGAGAACCAGTGACACCATATGCTCATACCAATTCCAAACTCCACATATTGAAACACACAACACCCAAGATTGAAGTTAAAGGGTTGTAACGGGGCTTGGGGTGTTGGGTAAGAAAGAAAGGATATGGAAAACAAGGGTTCTTAAAGAATAGCAAGCAAAGCAATGAAATCAACACTTAGAATTCACTTTGGAATGCAGAAATTTAACTTTGAACAAAAAGGGGAGATTTACACACTCTAGGGCCGAATTTGATGTTTTGGACCCTTTCTTCAACAATCAACACTCTTAAACTCATTCTTTCTTCTTTTCAAACTCTTTTTCATTCTTTTCACAACTTTTTCTTTTTCTTTTCTTTTTTCCACGAATTTTCTTTTCTTTTGAAACACAAAATGTAGATTTGAGCTTAAACCAACCAATCCTTCCCCCACACTTAATTTACTACATAATGTAGATCAAAACGAATTCATTTAAGTTATGCTCCACTATCCTTCAAGAACAAGGGTATGGATAGTCCTACACTAGGCTAGGTAAGGATAATGGGGTTAACAAAGAACATAGGCTAAACAAGGCTCAAACGGGGTTTAAACCTACAAAACATATGACAAAGGGGGTACGTCTGTTTGGCTATGGTGGTCACTACACAACTTCATCTTGATATGTGTTATGCAAATCAATGTCATGCTTTGAATGGAATGGGCATGAGTTCTAGTATTTGGAACTAAATGATGAAACGCCTTCTAAGTAGCAACCAAGCAAAGAATAATGAGATCATGCAACAACTTTAGAAAACAAAGAATCACAGATCAATAACTCTCCAAAAGAACGTTTTAGGCTCAAGTCTCACAAGGTTGTAGCGTTAATTTGAGTTCCTTCCTTCAAGCATGTTACAAAAACTGATTTTATCCTTTATGATTGCATGTGAATTCATAAATTATAACCATAACCAAGCATAAACCAAAGACATATCAAACTTCCATCCATGTTCGTAACTTTCTTTAACAGTCATGTAATTAAAAACCAAATCCTCATGATTGTGTTGGAAGGTACCTAAGACACAAACACACAAAAACGACACAAAAACAACTCGTTTTGGGTTTTTCAAAACAATTTTTCAAATTTTTATGAGATTTTCGGATTTTTAAGGCAAAACACACTAAAACACTCCAAAACAGCTTAAAAACACTTAAAAACAGCAAGGAACAACTTTTGAAGCAATGGGTGATAAAATCCCACGAATTTCATGCAAAATAACTTGTTTACCCCCGCACACTTAAATCAAACATTGTCCTCAATGTTTCAAGCATAAACTCACACAAATCACAAGTAAACAAACAAATAATGAATAAACACACTAAACATGGCAGAATAGAAACAACAACAAAGAGAAGGGTTTAGGAACGCAAATCTGGAATTGGAGTGATTCCTAGGTCTTCCTTTGTTGAATGCATGGGTTGCCTCCCAAGAAGCGCTTGCTTTAACGTCATGCAGCCGGACGATACCTCCAATTAAGCATCATTGGAGGCCACGGCATGTAGGTGATCTTTGAATGGGAGGTGATACTTGAAATGATCCGGCAATGGTTTAAATTCTAGTGTGGGTGGCTGAATCATCAAAATCAGCCAGTTAGTAGAAAACAAAATTGAAATTGAAATAGATGGCTTACTGGCTTGCTTCGACACAAACTCAATTACAAACACCACATCTTGGAATGTTTCAGGAACTTTGCACTTGGCCAGGTTGAATGTGATGGTTGTGACTTCTTTGGGCTTTGTTGTTTCATGAACATCCTCTTTGATGCATTCTTCATATGCTCCAGCCACTTCTTGCTCTTGAATCATTCTTCGTGATGTACAAGGTTCTTTGAACACTTCAACACAATCTGGAACCTGATTTGGTGTGCCAAGAATTGGGATATCACTTTGCACCTTTGGAATGGCTTCCACAATGTCTTTTTCACTCTCATCTTTCTTGGGAATTAAAAACCTGCGAGGAAAAGGGACATTTGGAGGAATAACATTAGAATTAAATGAATTTGGGACGTCCTTACTTGTGGTGGGTGGTTTAGAGGGCTTAGGGGGCTGCGGCAAGGGTTGTTCTTCCCTTGCTGTGGGTGTGTCTTCTTCCTCCTCCTCAATCAGCAGCTCTTTGTCCACTTCTAAGGTATGTTTGGACGTTTTTAGGTCAGCTCCAACCTCCATAGCACTTCCCAAAGTGATAGCATCATGGATTTCAAAATCTTCCTTCGAATTTGCAATAGTTGAGTTGGAGAGTTCACTTTGCTCTTGAATCTGCACCATGAACTCCATAATCTGCCCAACTTGCTTCTCCAATTTGTCCACTCTTTTGACTCGGTCTTTCATCTCCTTGTTTTGATTTTCTACTCCCTGTGTCAAAGAGGTGATTAATTGAATAATGTTATCATTACACAAAGACATACCTGAGTTTGTTTGGGCAAATTGTGGTGGAGGCTGTAATGGTGCATGTGGCCATTGATAAAACTCCTCAGATGGCTGAAATTGTTCTTCTTTTTGTGAGCCCTGCGTCAAAGAGATTAGTCCTTCAAGAATTTCATTATAACTAATGGGCATACTTGAATTCGATTGGAATTGTTGTGGGGGAGGCTGTGGTGGCTGCATAGGTCTTGAATATAACTCCTCTTCTTGCTGCCAATATCCACCTTGTTGGAATTGTTGAGGTTCTCCCCACATGTAATCTGAATAATCTCTCCAATCCGAATTGTAAGCGTTGGAAAACATGTTGTTGCTTGGTTGATCATAGCCTTGATAACCCCAAGCATCTTCATTCACAGCGTATTGAGGACGTTGATGAGTTTGAGCAGTGTGCATTGTGGTTGTTTCGGCAATCTGGGACAATTGAGAAGTAAGATTTGCTAATTGAGCTTGAATGGTAGAAAGTGCCATGTCTTACTTCTCTATGTACCTGAAATGAAAGAATTAAAACTAAATCAAATATCAAAAGTAAAAGACACAAACAAAAACAAAGGGGATTAGCTAAAGAAAACAAGAAAACAACACAAAGTCAGAAACTAAAACAAAAACAAAATAAACGATAAGAAAAGAACCAAGGGATTAGCAAAGTTGCTAATCCCCGGCAACGGCGCCAAAAATTTGATGCGAAATATATAAGCACACAAATTTAACCCTCTTGTTGACAATTGTAGTATAGATGCAAGTAGGGATCGTTCTGGACCGGGGATTAGGAGGGCTTGCTAAAACCTCAAGACTGACTCAAAACCATTAAAACAAAGTTTAAAACACTAAACTAGACTCAAAGAATGCAAAACTAGACTCTAAAACACTAAAACAACTCAAAAGACTCAAAACAGCACAAAAACACTCAAAACTGCCTAAAAACACAAACTGGGCAGTTTTGAACTTTAAACACTACTTTGGACGAAAATAGATTTTAACTTGACTCAAGACACTTAAAAACACAAATCAAAACAAATTTTAACTAATCTAACACT
The DNA here is from genome assembly GCA_024362995.1 of Heteromeles arbutifolia. Taxonomy (NCBI): domain Eukaryota; kingdom Viridiplantae; phylum Streptophyta; class Magnoliopsida; order Rosales; family Rosaceae; genus Heteromeles; species Heteromeles arbutifolia. Next base: position 3,177,572 of record JANCRC010000022.1, read on the forward strand.
TCAAAATAAAGGGGGATTTGATTCTGACGAATTTGAAAACAAAATAAACAGATTGTAAACTAAAACAGATTTTGGACAAATTTGGTAAAACTTATGGATGATGGGCTAGCTAGAGGGTTCTTCTCCACACATGACACACTTGCACATAAACCAATTTTCAGTTGTTCTTTCGATAAATCATGAACCTCAACACCCCAGGTTCATTAGGTCCGCTTAAATTAACCTTCAATTTTCAGTGTTTTATTTTCCTACACAAACTACATTTTGTAATCCTTTTCCTACACTACATGTTTGTGCCACACCTTCCCCTATAAATAGACCCTTTTGCTGCACCATTCAGACACCACCATCTCTCATTCACACATCTCTACACTACCATTCAGCCATACCCTCATTGTCCCGCAACCTGCAAGCAAGGAAGGAAGGAATCTGGAGCGTTTTCTATCTTTGTTCAACGTTTAATTCTATTTATATTTGTCAGATTGCGAACATGAGGAACTAATTTCTTTATAGTTAGAGGCGAATTCAAAGCCATGGACATATGTTTTATATGAATTGATTTCCTCCAGTTATGATTTCATGAATCGTGAATGTGGTTTGCTTAACTGTTTTATTAAGAACTTGTTCTTGTGTGTTGATTAAGGATGCATACTTAGTTTGCATGCATGAATTTGATGCTAAAATATAAGGGAATTTCACCTAATTGTTATGAACTTATATTTACAAGTAGTGGAGGTTGCTAGTCACGATCGCGTTAAGTAAATTCCTGGCAGGAGTGTCATGCTTTTCATAGTCACGAATGCCTTGTCAATGCTTATGATTTTCACAAAGCTTAATGATCTTTGTTTTGTGTCTCTATCATGCTTTTCATAGTTAGGGAGCTTAATAAAGAATGATTTGGGTTGTCGTATGCTTTTCTTCCAATTCAATGAGTCTAGGGAAATCTGAGAATTAATTAGTTCTACACAATTAATTAGGGGCATTGTCATTCATGGTTTGTTGAAAGAATAACTGGAAATCAATTTATATGCATATGTTCATGTGTGGAGAAGGGCCCTCTAACTAGCCTTTCACCCCTTTTAAATCACCAAACTCGTTTTTCTAAAGTTTTTATGCAAAATTTCTGTTTTAAGTCTTAATTTCATCAAAAACAATCCCCCTTTCATTTAAACTTGTTTTTAGAGTCAAAACCTGTTTTGTTTTAGTCTTTTGAGTCTTTTAAGTTTTATTTTCGTCAAAACCACTTGTTAGGTTTAGAATTGAGTCTTTCTGATTGTTTCTTGCTGTTTTGAGTGTTTTAAGTTAGTTTAGAGTCTATAGAGTCTAGTTTAGTGATTTTGAGTCTTATTTGTGTTGATTAGCATCCCTAGTTAATCCCCGGTCTAGAACGATCCCTACTTACATCATTGCTACAATTGTCATCAATAGGGTTTAATTTGTGTGTCAAGTTAATTTTCACATCGCATTCGTCTATAAGCAAAGGTACCAAAGGGGCACGTGAAGGTGGTCTTCTCTTGGTCGTCTAAGGCTATAACAATCTGATTGTAACCTGAATAGCCATCAAGAAAACAATAAAAAAGCATGATCGGCTAACCTTTCAAGCATTTGATCAATAAAGGGCAACGGAAAGTGATCCTTTCTAGTTGTGGTGTTGAGCTTCCTATAGTCAATGCAAACTCTCCATCCGGTTTGGATTCGGGTAGGCACAAGCTCATTCTCTTCATTTTTTACCACAGTGACTCCGGACTTCTTAGGAACAACTTGGATTGGAGAGACCCATTGGCTATCAGAAATGGGGTAGATCACTCCACAATCTAGTAGCTTGATTATTTCCTTCTTCACAACTTCCATCATGGGTGGATTGAGTCGGCGTTGTGCTTCTCGAGATGGTTTGGCTCCTTCTTCCAAAAGAATACAATGCATGCAAGTGGTGGGGCTAATTCCCTTGATATTGGCCAAGGTCCATCCAATGGCTATTTTATACTCTCTCAAAACACGCACCAATCTGTCCTCTTCTTGTGCCGTGAGTGAGGATGAGATGATGACCGGCAATGTCTCATGATCTCCCAAGAAAACATACTTCAAGTGACTTGGTAACGGTTTAAGTTCAAGGGAGGGTGGCTGTATTACTGAAGGAAGCAACTTATTAGTCAAAATCGAATCTGAAATTGGGATTGGGGGCTTACCATATTGTTTTGGCAATGATTCTAGGGCAGCCACCATCTCAGCTACATCATCACTAGGGGGCACGGCATGGTGTTCTTCAATGGTGCCGTGGGTTGTGCTTGGTTCTGCCCCATGGTTCTTGCATCCAATTCCATTTGTAAGAACCGTTTCAAGCGCATCGTCATGCAATTGTTCCAAGTGCTCCTGCGCCATTGAATCAATTATATCAATTGCAAAGCAAGAATGATCATCATTAGGATATTTCATAGCTTCAAAAATTTTAAAATCAATAACATCCCCATCAAACTCCATTGTCAGGATCCCTGTGAATCAATCTTTGTGCGAGCTGTTTTCATGAACGGTCTTCCAAGTAGAATCGGCAATGGGGTGGAATGGGCCGAATCTTCCATCTCTAGCACGTAGAAATCAGCGGGGAAGATGAGATGATTAACCTGCACTAAGACATCCTCCAAAACTCCCTTTAGATAAGCGTTAGATCTATCGGCTAAGTGAATAATCACTCCATCATTTTTCAATTCGCCCAAGTTCATAGATGCATAAATAGAATAAGGCATGACATTTATTGATGCACCTAGATCTAACATGGCATGTTCGAACCTAGTATTACCAATAACACATGGAATTGTAAAGCTACCTGGGTCCTTGCATTTGGGAGGCAATTTGCGTTGCAACACCGCTGAAACATTTTCACTTACCTGAACCACCTCCTTGGTCGAAAATCTCCTCTTTGTTGTGCACAGATCCTTCAAGAATTTGGCATATTTGGGAACTTGCTTGATTGCATCAAGGAGTGGAATGTTGACTTGCACCTTTCGAAACGTTTCTAGAATGTCCTTTTCGGTTTCCTCCTTCCTTGATTGCATAAATCTGCGAGGAAATGGTGCATTGGGTGGAACAATGTTAGAATCAATCGAATTTGAACCCAACTTACCATTGTTGGACGATTTGGGAAGTTTAGGTGCATTGGAAGGCTGCGGCAAGGTTGGAACAACCCTTGCCGTGGGTGTCTCTTGTTCCGCCTTGTCTTGTAACAACGTCTCGTCCTCCTTTTGGGCAGATTCAGATGTCTTTGGATCGGTCCCAACCTCTTTGCCACTTCTTAGGGTCATGGCCTTGACAGATTCGAATCCTCCCTTCGGATTCACAGTGGTAGAACTAGGAAGTTTGCCATGCTCTCGAAACTGCCCCATAAACTCAGCCATTTGTCCCATCTGTTTCTTCAATTCAGTCACCTCCCTGGCTTGATTTTGCACCTCCTTGGCATAGTTTTGCATCTCTTTGGTTTGATTTTGCTGCCCCTGTGCCAAAGTAGTTAGTAATTGAATAACTTGATCATTATCAAGAGACGAACCTGAGTTATTTTGGGCGGATTGTGTTTGGGATTGCATGGTTGCATATGGCCTTGGAAACATCCTAGGGGTTGGTGGCCGAAATCCACTTTGCTGTTGAGGTTGTTGGGGTTCCCTCCAACACAGATTTGGATGATCTTTCCAACCCGAATTGTAGGTATTTGCATATGGATCATATCGGGGCTGATTTTGGCCTTGGAACCCAACAGCGTTGGCACTCTCCCATCCTCCATTCTCAATCAATTGAGGGCAACTTTCAGATTGGTGCCCTTGCATGGTGCACACGCCCCAGATTGGTGGTGGTTGTGATTTTGGTCCTTCGACAACCTGAGACACAAGGAGAGTAAGATTAGCCAATTGTGATTGAATTTCAGAAATTGCACTTACCTCATTGACATGTTGCTGCCGTGGGCTCTCTCTTTGTCCAACACCTTCATATTGTTGTGCATTGAGGGCTCGGTTCGCAATTAAGGTCTTGGCAGCCATCGGCGTCTTGTCAACCAATGCACCACCCGCTGATGCATCTAGCATTTGGCGTTCAATGGGGAGGAGTCCTTCGTAGAAGTATTGAATGAGCAACTCCTCCTTCATTTGGTGTTGAGGGCATGACGCAACTAGGCCCTTAAAACGCTCATAATATGCAGGGAAAGACTCTCCTTGATTTTGCTGAATACCACTAATCCGTTTCCTCAAGAGAATGACTCTTGAAGTTGGGAAAAACTTCTCCAAGAATGCTCGTTTCATACTTTCCCAAGATGTGACAGTTCCGGGCGCCAATTCATACAACCAATCTTTAGCCTTTTCCAACAATGAGAATGGAAAGGCTTTCATCTTCAAAATATTCCCATCAACATTAATGGGTGTCATACTTGAGCAAACCACTTCAAATTCCTTCAAATGCTTGTTTGGATCCTCCATGGACAGCCCATGGTATTTGGGAATGTGATGCAACAAGCTAGACTTCAATTCGAACTCGTCGGTCTTATCTGGAGCTGCCCTAGGATATTGGATACATAGGGGTACTGCATTATCCAATCCCGAGGCCGAGAGCTCCTTAATTGTTCGATTATCTGCAGCCATAACCTCTTCAACCTCGGCCTCCTCTATCTCCTCAGATTCGGCCTCTTCTTGCTCCTCAACCTCGGCTTCAGAGCTTGAACTAGGTGGGTGAGGTTCTGGGTTCTTTCTTTTCCTTCTCAAGGTTCGTTCAAAATCGTCGTCAAAATCCAAGATATGCTCACGAACCGCTTGAGAACTACGAGTCATAAACTAGTACCTGAAAACAAAGAAAACAACCTAAAATCAGAATCTAAATTAATACACACGAAAAGAAACAACGGGGGATTAGCAAAGTTGCTAATCCCCGGCAACGGCGCCAAAAATTTGATGTGATAAAAGTTAAGCACTCAAATTAAACCCTCTTGTTGTCAAATTGTAGTATAAATGCAAGTAGGGATCGTTCTAGGCCGGGGATTAGGAGGGCTCACTAATCTAACACAAACTGACTCAAATAAGCAAAACAAGACTCAAAAGACTCTAAATAAACTAGTAAGACTCAAAACAGGTTCAAAACACTCAAAACTGCTTAAAAACACTAATTGGACATATTCTAGACACTAGACACAACTTTGGACGACAATTGAATTAAACTTGACTCAAAACACACAAAGACACAAACTGAGACAGATTCTAACTAATTAGACTCAAACAAGCGAAGGGGGATTGGTTTTAGAGTGAAACTAAGTTAAAACTAACACAGACTTTAAACTAGGCAGATTTAGACGAAATTGGGTTTTTAGGATGGATGGTGAACTAGCTAGAGGTTTCCTTATCCACACATGACTTTTATGCATATAACTTGATTTCCAGTTATGTTTTCATTGAATTATGAATGACAATGCCCCAGATTAACTGTGTCAATCACTAATTAACCCTCAGATTCTCCTAATTTCATTGAATTGGACGGACAACTCATCTACAACCAAATTATTCTCATCAATTTCCCTACATGATGATGTGGAATATATAAGCACACAAATTAAACCCTCTTTTTATCGATTGTAGCAAAGTATGTAAGTAGGGATCGTTCTAGGCCGGGGATTAGGAGGGATTGCTAAATCACTTGAAAACTGACTCAAAAACTTAAAACAAAGTTAAAACACTAAATCTAGACTCAAAGAATGCAAAACTATACTCTAAAACACTAAAACAAACCAAAAGACTCAAAACAGCAAACAAACACTCAAAACTGCCTTCAAAACACAAACTGGCTGTTTTGGACTCTAAACACAGTTTTGGACGAAAATAAGTTTTAACTTGACTCAAGACACTTTAAAACACAAACTAAATTGATTTCTAACTAAATTGACACTTCAAAATAAAGGGGGAATTGGTTTTGACGAAATTGAAAACAGAACATAAACTTTGTAAAACAAAACAGATTGTAAAACGAATTTGGTTTAAATGAATGGATGGAAGGCTAGCTAAGGGGTTCTTCTCCACACATGTCATACTTGCTACAAAACGATTTCTAATTGCAATTCAACCAACCACGAATTCTCAACACTCCAAGTTAATTAGGTCCGCTTAAATTAACTTTCAGATTTCCCTTATGTCAATGAATTGGACGGAAAACTGATGTGAGAATTACTTGTCACTCAAATTAAAACCCTATCGACGTAGTATATGAAAGTAGGGATCGTTTTAGGCCGGGGATTAGAAGGGATGCTAATCTACACAAATTAGACTCTTAAACACTAAAACTGGACTCTAGACAATGAAAACAGGTACTATGATCAATCTGAACGAATTTTAACTCTAGACAACCAAACTTGACTCAAATAACACAAAACAAACTCAAAACAGCAAATAGAATTCAATTAAACAGTTTCTGGACTCTAAAGACTCAAAACAAGCTAAATAGACCTAAAACACACAAAACAAGTTATCTAGACTCAAAACTAACACCTAAGATTGATTTGAACGAAATTAAGACTCAAATTGACTCAAAAGACTAAGAGACTCAAGATTTGACGAATTTAGACTATCTTAACACAAATTAAAAGCAAGGGATTGTTTGAAAACGGATTTAAACTTAAGCAAAACAGAATTGTAAACTAGACTTAGTTTTGTACGAAATTGGTGATTTAAATGGGTGAATGGCTAGTTAGAGGGATCCTTATCCACACATAAACATATGCATACAACTTGATTCCCAGTTACTTTTTCGATAAACCATGAATGACAATGTTCCGAATTAATTGTATTGAACTAATCAATTCCCAGATTTCCCTAGATTCATTGAATTGAATGGATAACGCATCACAACCAAATTATTCTTTCTCAAACTCCCTAACTATGGAATATGCATGATAGAGACATTCAACAAAGATCATTAAGTTCAATGGAAATCATGAACATTGACAAGGCAGTCATAACTATGGAAGACGCATGTTAATCCAGCCTAGGGTTTACTTAACATGATTGTGACTAGCAACCTTTACTACTTGTGAATATAAGTTCATAACGATTAGGTGAAATTCCCTTATATTCTAGCATCAAATTCATGCATGTAAACTAAGTAGGCCTTCTTAATCAACACACAAGAACAAGTTCTTCATAAAACAGATAAGTAAACCACATTCACAATTTATGAAACAATAACTGAAGGTAATCAATTCATATCAAACATATGTCCATGGCTTTGAATCCACCTCTAACTAAAACGAAATTAGTTCCACATGTTCAACATAATTGAAAAACAAATTAAATTAAACATAGAAACGAAACAAGAGAAGAAATAACTCCTCCTTCTCCAATGGAAGCCACGGCAAGGCCCTGTCTTCCCTTCTCTGTAGCAAAATATGGATTTCTGAATGTATATGGGGGTGTAGAATTCGTATGGATGGGTGGTGTGTACGGCAAAGGGTTGATTAGTATATATATAGGCACCAAAAACCCTAAGTGAATCAGATTAGGACTTCTAGAAAGCCAAATCCATCCAGAAATAGGCTAAAAACAATCAGATTTCCAATGGGAAAGGGCCTAAGGTGCGGCAGATTTGGATAAGTAGGGATAAGGCTTCTAGAAAGCCTTGCAAGGCAAGGAAATCAGGTTTTCTGGAAGGCTAGGTGCGGCAAGGCTTAGGGTTTCTAGAAACTTAATTTAAATGTCCCCCAATCAGAAAATGATGTGAGAATTACTTGACACTCAAATTAAAACCCTATCGACGTAGTATATGAAAGTAGGGATCGTTTAAGGCCGGGGATTAGAAGGGATGCTAATCTATACAAATTAAACTCTAAAACACTAAAACTGGACTCTAGACATAGAAAACAGGTACTATGAACCAATCTGAACGAATTTTAACTCTAGACAACCTAACTTGACTCAAACAACACAAAACAAACTTAAAACAACAAATAAAACTCAACTAGACAGATTCTAGACACTAAAGACTCAAAACAGGCTAAATAGACTCAAAACAGCAAAACTAACTTAAGTAGACTCAAAACAGGTTCTATGAAGTGAATTGGATGACTTTTGGACTAGTTAGACTCAAAACACTAAAAGGGGACAGATTTGGACGAATTTAAACAAACTAAGACTCAATTAAGAACTAGGGGGGTTTTTGGACGAATTAAGCAAAACTAAGCAGATTTAGGCAAACAAAGTAAATTGAAAGAGATAAAGGTGAATTCAGGGGTGAAAACTAGTTAGAGGGTTCCTCTCCACACATGAACATATGCATACGAATTGATTTCCAGTTATTCTTTCGATAAACCATGAATGACAATGCTTCGAATTAATTCCCAGATTTCCCTAAGTTCATTGAATTGAATGGATAACGCATTGCAACCAAATTATTCTTATCAAGTTCCCTAACTATGGAATACGCATGATAGAGATACATATCAAAGATCATTAAGTTCCATGGAAATCATAAACATTGACAAGGCATTCATAACTATGGAATACGCATGTTACTCCTGCCTTGGATTTACTTAACATGATTGTGACTAGCAATCTTTACTACTTGTGAATATAAGTTCATAACGATTAGGTGAAATTCCCTTATATCCTAGCATCAAATTCATGCATGTAAACTAAGTAGGCCTCCTTAATCAACACACAAGAACAAGTTTTTCATAAAACAGATAAGTAAATCACATTCATAATTTATGAAACAATAACTGAAGGTAATCAATTCATATCAAACATATGTCCATGGCTTTGAATCCACCTCTAACTAAAACGAAATTAGTTCCACATGTTCAACATAATTGAAAAACAAGTTAAATTAAACATAGAAACGAAACAAGAGAAGAAAGAACTCCTCCCACTCTAATGGAAGCCACAGCAAGGCCTTGTCTTCCCTTCTCTGCAGCAAAATATGGATTTCTGAATGTATATGGGGGTGTAGAATTCGTATGGATGGATGGTGTCTGCGGCAGGGCTTGGGAATATGTATATATAGCATGGCAAACCCTAGGGAAATCAGTTTAGGACTTGGACTTAGCAGAAAAATAGGATTACGGTGCGGCAATTAATTTGGAAAAGGAATTGTGGTCCAATTAATTTCTGAAAAGGATTTGTAGAACCCAAATCCACAAGGAAAAGTCCTAACAATCAAAATCCAAGAGGGAAAGGGCCTTAAAACCCACGGCACAAAGGGATAAGGCAGGGAATGCCTTGCAAGGCAAGGAAAAAGGATTCTATAAGGGAAGGAGACGCCAGATTTTTAGGCTTCTAGAAAGAATGTGTTTCTGGGCAGATTTTGGGGTTTCTAGAAGAGTTTGGGGCGCCACTTTTGTAGGAGAATGGATAGGACTTCTAGAAATCAGGTTTTAAGTCCCCTAAACTGAAGAAAACAGGTTAGGATAAGATTAGGATAAGATAAGGTAAGATAAGATAAGATAAGGTTGTTTTGGATAATGTTTTGGATAATTCTCCTTCTTTTGAGCTGATTCCTTATCTTCTTTATCTTCAATTTCTTTCTTCCATCTTCTTAGCTGATTTCAAGCCTTTATATCTTCAATTTCGTCCATCAACTTGCCTCCATGCTTGCACTACCCAATCTTGGCCCAAAAATGCTCTAGAATGCTCCAAATTGCTTCTTTTTGCCATCTTGACACTTTGAACCTACAAACACACGAAAATAGCTTAAAATACAAAATTAACTAAGAACTACCAACGTAAATGCATGAAAACAAGCTAACTAAGTCGCATAAATATGCTCCTATCAGAAAATAAACCCTTATTGTACCAAGAATTGAATTAGAAAAGGATTAGGATAGGATAAGGTTTGTTAAGATAAGATAAGGATTGGATAAGATAAGATAAGATAAGGTTGTTTGGATAATGTTTTGGATAATCCTCCTTCTTTTGAGCTGATTCCTTATCTTCAATGATTTGAATTTATTTCTCCAACCTTGAAACATATTCCCAACTTCATTTAGACTCCAAATTCGTCCATCTTCATGCCCATTGCTTGTGCTAACCATTCCAAGCCCAGATTTGCTCTAAAATGCTCCAAAATGCATCTTTTTGCCAACTTTGCTTCTTGGACCTAAAAACACACGAAAATGACTTTAAACACTATACTAAGCAACAAATAGCTAAGCAAATGCAAGGAAACACACTAACTAAGTAGCATAAATATGCTCCTATCAAATTCCCCCCACACTTAGCTTTTGCTAGTCCTCAAGCAAAACAAAACAAACAAAACGTAACCTAAACCTTCCAACGTTCACCTCAGGGATCTTCAATGATACATAACATGCCAAAGATCATTACTCCCACAGATTTTAGTTATCCCTACCCTTGAGCACATACTTAATCAAAGTTACCACACATTAGCTCGCATTTAATCAATTAAAACAACATTTTGAATGTAGTAACATGCCTTAGAGAATCCCTCAATTCCTTACTAGATATGCACTCAATCACACAGATTTTCTGACTACACTCCCTACACTAGTTATATGTGAGAAGATTGATGTAAATATGACAACTAATACTCACATATATGTATAGCAAGAAAAGTAATTTCTGGAATGCATGTATAGATATGATCTCATGAATGGAATGCTACTACTTAGACGCGAGAACCAGGGACACCATATGCTCATACCAATCCCAAACTCCACATATTGAAACACACAACACTCAAGATTGAAGTATAGGGTTGTAACGGGGCTTGGGGTATTGGCTAACAAAGAAAGATAAGGAAAACAAACGTTCTTAAAGCAATAGCAAGCAAAGTAATGAATATGACACTTATAACTCCCTTTCTTGAATGCAGCCGCACACTTTGAACACAAAGGGGAAGATTACACATATTTTAGGGCCGAATTCAACTTTTTGGACCCCTTCTTCAACAATCAACACTTGTGAGTTTTAATCTCACTTATTTTGAACACTTTTCATACTTTTTCACAACTTTTCTTTTTCTTTTCTTTTTTTCACACGAATTTTCTTTTTTTTTTTTGTCTCTCTTTTTTTTTCTGCTTCTTCACCCGTGCCCTTGTTTGTCTTGTTGGCACACAATCAGACACATAAATCCCTTCCCCCACACTTGTTTTGCCGCCCAAATAACGAACAAAGGGAATTCATTCTTAGGTCATGCTTAGCTACGCCTTAAGAACAAGGGTAAGGATGGTCCTAATCTAGGCTAGGTAAGGATAATGTGGGTAAACAAAGAATAGGCTAAACAAGGCTCAAATGGGTTAAACCTACAATACATATGCAAAGGGTTAGGCTTTTTAGCTCTGGTTTTAAACTAAACAACTTCATCTTGATTATGTGTTATGCTAATCAATTTCATGCTTTGAATGAAACGGGTATGAGTTCTAGTATTTGGAACTAAATGATGAAACGCCTTCTAAGTAGCAACCAAGCAAAGAATAATGAGATCATGCAACGACTTTAGAAAACAAAGAATGCACAAATTTTTAACTCTCCAAAGAACGTTAACGGCTCAAGTCCCTCAGGGTTGTAGCGTTAGTTTGAGTTACTTCCTTCAAGCATGTTACAAAAACTGATTTTATCCTTTTTGTGATTACATGTGAATTCATGAATGTCAACTACAACCAAGCATAAACCAAAGAGTATATCAAACGTCAATCCAAGTTTGTAACTTTCTTTAACAGTTATGCAATTAAAAACCAAATCCTCATCATTGTGTTGGAAGGTACCCTAAGACACAAACAAACACACAAAAAACAACTCTGTTTGGGTTTTTCAAAACAATTTTTCAAATTTTTATGGTATTTTCGGATTTTCTTTTCAAAACACACTAAAAGACTCCAAAACGGCTTAAAAACACTTAAAAACACTGAAAACAACATTCAAAGTGATAGGTGATAAAAACCCACGAATTTCATGCAAAAAAAACACTTTGTTACCCCCCCCACACTTAAACCAAACATTGTCCTCAATGTTTCAAACATAAACTCACACAAAAGCAAGCAAATAACACAACTAACACACATAACAGAGATGGCAAAACAAAAGCAATAAAGAGAGAGAGTTTAAGAACGCAAATCTGGTTTTGGAGCTAGAATTCCATCTTTCTCTTGTTTGAACACATGGGTTGCCTCCCAAGAAGCGCTTGCTTTAACGTCTTCCAGCCGGACGATTCTTCCATTTAAGTTCCCATGGTACCCACGGCATGCAGAGGTAGTTCTTCCACCACATGCTCCTCAAACAGCTCGTGCATTGGATCTTTGAATGGTAAGGGATAGTGGTCCTTCCGGATTGTGGCATTGAACATCCTAAAATCAATGTAATCATGCCCACCAACTTGGATTTGATTGGGAATCTGCACCATACAAGGTAACAACCTATTAGTTGAAATGGGAATCGAATCTGGAATAGATGGCTTACCAATGTACTGCAATGAAGTGGCAGCACTATGAACATTCTTCCCCATGATATTTTCGACCAATTGGGGCATTTTGAGGGCAGTGGCTGTATGGTCCTTGTGCTCCACTCCAATTCCCTCGTTTTGTATGGTTCTTGATGTATCCTTTGTGCTTGAACGGTCCGGCCCTATCTTTTTTATTTTATCCATGGCAAAACAAGAACGAACAACGTTAGGATTCTCAACAGACTTAGAAACATTAAATTTAATCTTATCACTACCAAACTTCATAGTTAACGTTCCCTTGGCCACATCAATCTTGGTTTGGGCTGTTTTCATGAATGGTCGGCCAAGTAAGAGTGGTAATGGATGGGAATGGTCTGAATCCTCCATGTCAAGCACATAGAAATCTGCAGGAAAAATCAAGAGGTCTACCTGCACCAAAACATCTTCCAAAACTCTTTTTGGGTATGCATTAGATCGATCGGCTAATTGGATAATAACACCATCATTTTTAAGCTCTCCTAGATTCATAGATGCATAAACAGAATATGGCATGACATTTATAGATGCACCTAAGTCTAACATGGCAGATTCAAAACGAGTATTTCCAATAACACAAGGAATTGTAAAACTACCCGGATCTTTGCATTTAGGGGGTAATTTCCTTTGTAAAACAGCAGAGACATTCTCACTTACTTGAACCACTTCTTTGTTAGAAATCCTTCTCCTTGCTGTACAAAGCTCTTTCAAAAACTTAGCATACCTTGGGACCTGCTTTATTGCATCAAGGAGTGGGATATTGACTTGAACTTTCCGGAATGTCTCTAGAATGTCCTTTTCAGCATCCTCTTTCTTTGATTGCCGCAACCTGCCAGGAAAGGGCACAATTAGTGGAGTAGAGCTTGAAGAATTCATATTGGAACTTACCTTGATGGTTGGGGATGGTTTAGAAATGGGAATTGGCTGCGGCAAGGATTGTGCATTCCTTGCCGTGGGTTTGGGTGATTCATCTTCCTTTAGTTGCAGCTTCTTGTCCTTTTCTTGACTTGATCTAGATGGTTGTGAATCAGTTCCAACCTGCTTACCACTTCTCAACGTGATTGCTTGGGCGGTTTTAAATCCTCCCTTAGGATTAACAACGGTTGAACTAGGCAATCTGCCTTGTTCTCGGAATTGGCCCATGAATTCAGCCATATGCCCCATTTGTTTCTTCAATTCGGCCACCTCTTTAGCTTGATTCTTTATGCTCTGTATGTCCTGCGTCAAAGAGGTTAGTACTTGAAGAATTTTATCATTATCTAACAACGAACCTGAATTGGTTTGGGCTGAAATTGGTTGAGGTTGTGTGGCTGCATATGGCCTTGGAAACAACCCAGGGGGCTGCCTAAATTCGCCTTGTTGCTGTGCTTGTTGAGAGTCCCTCCACTTGAAGTTTGGATGATCTCTCCATCCTGGATTGTATGTATTGGAAAAGGGGTCACCACGGTTTTGGTATTGATTCCCAAAACCCATGGCATTGAGTGTCTCCCACCCTCCATTCTCTATCAATTGTGGGCACTTATCCGTGGGATATCCTTGCATGGAGCACACGCCACAAGAAGCCACGGTTTGCACTTTTGGTCCTTCAACAACCTGAGAAAGAAGAGTGGTAAGGTTAGCCATTTGATTTTGAAGTTTGGTTATAGCACTTACCTCATTCACTTGGTGTTGCCGTGGAATGCTTCTTTGTCCAACACCTTCGTATTGTTGAGCGTTCAACGCTCGATTAGCAATCAAGGTCTTTGCAGCCGTCGGGGTCTTGTCCACCAAGGCTCCTCCTGCTGAGGCATCTAACATTTGACGTTCGATTGGTAGAAGTCCCTCGTAGAAGTATTGTAGGAGAAGTTCCTCCTTCATCTGATGCTGTGGACATGAAGCAACAAGAGATTTAAAACGTTCGTAATACGTAGGAAAAGACTCACCTTCTTCTTGCTGAATTCCACTTATCCTTTTTCGTATGGTGATGACTCGAGAAGTTGGGAAAAACTTCTCCAAGAAAGCCCGTTTCATGCTCTCCCACGATGTGACAGTTCCGGGAGCCAATTCATACAACCAATCCTTCGCCTTTTCCAAGAGAGAAAAGGGAAAGGCCTTCATCTTCAAAATACTCCCATCGACATTGACGGGGGTCATGCTTGAACACACCACTTCGAATTCTTTCAAGTGTTTGTTCGGATCTTCCATGGACAACCCGTGGAATTTGGGGATGTGGTGCAACAAGCTTGACTTCAATTCAAACTCATCGGTCTTTCCCTGACTTGCCGCAGGGTATTGGATGCATAGAGGCACGGCATTGTCAAGTCCTGAGGCTGAAAGCTCTTTGATTGATCGTCCACAGCCATGGCTTGTTCTTTCTCTTCTTGTTCTTCAAATTCAGATTCAGAGCTAGAACTAGTACCTACAACTAAGAAAACAAAACGAACTCAGAAAACAAAGAAAAACAAAAACAACTAAGACACAAGGCAGAAAATTGGGAGATTAGCAAGTTTGCTAATCCCCGGCAACGGCGCCAAAATTTGATGTGAGAATTACTTGTCACTCAAATTAAAACCCTATCGACGTAGTATATGAAAGTAGGGATCGTTTTAGGCCGGGGATTAGAAGGGATGCTAATCTACACAAATTAGACTCTTAAACACTAAAACTGGACTCTAGACAATGAAAACAGGTACTATGATCAATCTGAACGAATTTTAACTCTAGACAACCTAACTTGACTCAAATAACACAAAACAAACTCAAAACAGCAAATAGAATTCAATTAAACAGTTTCTGGACTCTAAAGACTCAAAACAAGCTAAATAGACCTAAAACACACAAAACAAGTTATCTAGACTCAAAACTAACACCTAAGATTGATTTGAACGAAATTAAGACTCAAATTGACTCAAAAGACTAAGAGACTCAAGATTTGACGAATTTAGACTATCTTAACACAAATTAAAAGCAAGGGATTGTTTGAAAACGGATTTAAACTTAAGCAAAACAGAATTGTAAACTAGACTTAGTTTCGTACGAAATTGGTGATTTAAATGGGTGAATGGCTAGTTAGAGGGATCCTTATCCACACATAAACATATGCATACAACTTGATTCCCAGTTACTTTTTCGATAAACCATGAATGACAATGTTCCGAATTAATTGTATTGAACTAATCAATTCCCAGATTTCCCTAGATTCATTGAATTGAATGGATAACGCATCACAACCAAATTATTCTTTCTCAAACTCCCTAACTATGGAATACGCATGATAGAGACATTCAACAAAGATCATTAAGTTCAATGGAAATCATGAACATTGACAAGGCATTCATAACTATGGAAGACGCATGTTAATCCAGCCTAGGGTTTACTTAACATGATTGTGACTAGCAACCTTTACTACTTGTGAATATAAGTTCATAATGATTAGGTGAAATTCCCTTATATTCTAGCATCAAATTCATGCATGTAAACTACGTAGGCCTCCTTAATCAACACACAAGAACAAGTTCTTCATAAAACAGATAAGTAAACCACATTCACAATTTATGAAACAATAACTGAAGGTAATCAATTCATATCAAACATATGTCCATGGCTTTGAATCCACCTCTAACTAAAACGAAATTAGTTCCACATGTTCAACATAATTGAAAAACAAATTAAATTAAACATAGAAACGAAACAAGAGAAGAAAGAACTCCTCCTTCTCCAATGGAAGCCACGGCAAGGCCCTGTCTTCCCTTCTCTGTAGCAAAATATGGATTTCTGAATGTATATGGGGGTGTAGAATTCGTATGGATGGGTGGTGTGTACGGCAAAGGGTTGATTAGTATATATATAGGCACCAAAAACCCTAAGTGAATCAGATTAGGACTTCTAGAAAGCCAAATCCATCCAGAAATAGGCTAAAAACAATCAGATTTCCAATGGGAAAGGGCCTAAGGTGCGGCAGATTTGGATAAGTAGGGATAAGGCTTCTAGAAAGCCTTGCAAGGCAAGGAAATCAGGTTTTCTGGAAGGCTAGGTGCGGCAAGGCTTAGGGTTTCTAGAAACTTAATTTAAATGTCCCCCAATCAGAAAATAAACCCTCATTGTACCAAGAATTGAATTAGAAAAGGATTAGGATAGGATAAGGTTTGTTAAGATAAGATAAGGATTGGATAAGATAAGATAAGGTTGTTTGGATAATGTTTTGGATAATCCTCCTTCTTTTGAGCTGATTCCTTATCTTCAATGATTTGAATTTATTTCTCCAACCTTGAAACATATTCCCAACTTCATTTAGACTCCAAATTCGTCCATCTTCGTGCCCATTGCTTGTGCTAACCATTCCAAGCCCAGATTTGCTCTAAAATGCTCCAAAATGCATCTTTTTGCCAACTTTGCTTCTTGGACCTAAAAACACACGAAAATGACTTTAAACACTATACTAAGCAACAAATAGCTAAGCAAATGCAAGGAAACACACTAACTAAGTAGCATAAATATGCTCCTATCAAAAACGCGCATCACAATCAAATTATTCTTCAAGAGTTCTCTATATGAAAGCGCATACTAGAGATACAATCAAAGATCATTACGTTCAATGGAAATCATAAGTATTGACGAGGCACTTGTAACTATGAAAGCGCATGATACTTATGCCAAGAATTTACTTAACACAATTGAGATCATCGACCTTTACTACTTGTGAATATAAAGTTGTAACAATTAGGTGAAACTTCCTTATATCCTAGCATTAGATTTATGCATGCAAACTAAGTTGGCCACCTCAATCAACACACACAAATCAGTTTTAATATGAACAGATAAGTAAATTGAATTCACAACTTATGAAACGCAATTAGAGGTAATCAAGTCATATAGCAAGTATAAACATGGTTTCGAATCCCCTCCTAGCCAAGGGGGGTTTAGTTCCTCATACGTACAGAACAAAGAGTATTGAATTTAAACATTGAAATCAAAGGAAAGGAAACACCTAAAACTTCCAGCAATTCAAACTTGAATGGCATGCACGTCCAAGGCTCCTTCTCCTCCTCTTTGCTGCGGCACAAGGTCTAGGGATAGATTTTGGGGGTTATGAATGGTGTAGAAGGCTGGGTTTTTGGTTAGGATGGATGTATGGTGCGGCAGGGAGTGAATTAGGTCAGAAACTATGGAGAATGGTGAAGGATGGGTGCAGCAGAGAGTGGGGAAGAGTTTCTGGCGAGAATGGTTGTGTATGGAGGTGGTACCTGCGGCAAAGGGTGTAGAAATATATATATAGGCACCAAAAACCCTAGGTAAATAAGATTAGGACTTCTAGAAAGCCAAATCCATCCAGAAATAGGTTTAAAACAATCAGATTTCTAATGGGAAAAGGCCTAAGGTGCAGCAGGTTTGGATAAGGAGGGATAAGGCTTCTAGAAAGCCTTGCAAGGCAAGGAAATCAGATATTCTAGAAGGCTAGGTGCGGCATGCTTATAGAACAAGGATAAGGTGTCCTAAAGTGAAATTAAAACCCTTTTACAGCAAGAATTAAGTTAGGAAAGGATTAGCATAGGATAAGATAAGATAAGGCTGGATAAGATAAGGTAGTTTTGGATAATGTTTTGGATAATTCTCCTTCTTTGTAGCTGATTCCTTATCTCATTTGACTTGGATTTATTTCTTCAACTCTTTTGCACATTCCTAGCCTCTCTTGAACTTCAAATTCGTCCATCCTCTTGGCTCCAAGCATATGATGTCCATTCCAAGCTCAAATGTGCTCCAAAAGGCTCCAAAATGCATCCTTTTGCATACTTTGCCCTTAAAACCTGAAAATACATCAAACTAGCTTAAAAGACTACTTTAACTAAGGAAAAACAACATAAATGCACAAGAACAAGCTAACTAAGGTGCATAAATATGCCCCTATCAAATTCCGCCACACTTAGCTTTTGCTAGTCCTCGAGCAAAACAAAACGAAAACAAAGTAAACAAAACGAAACAAAACAAGTATAACACAACCTAAACCTTCCAACAATTGTCTCAGGGATTTCCAATGCACATGACATGTTAAAAATCATCATTCCCACAGATTTTGGCCATCTTTACGCTTAAGCAAATACTTAATCATAGTCACTACTTACTAGTTCACAAATAACCAATTAAAACGATGTTTTGAATGTAGTAACATGCCTTAGAGAATTCCCTCAATTCCTTACAAGATATGCACTCAATCTTCACTCAGATTTTCTAACTACACACCCTACACTAGTTATATGTGAGAAGATTGATGTAAATATGAAACTAATACTCACATATGTATATAACAAAGAAAAGCAATTTCCGGAGTTAATAACATGTTTACATATGATCTCATGAATGGAACGCTACTACTTAGATGCGAGAACCAGTGACACCATATGCTCATACCAATCCCAAACTCCACATATTGAAACACACAACACTCAAGATTAAAGTCAAGGGTTGTAACGGGGCTTGGGGAGTTGGCTAACAACGAAAGGATAGGAAAAACAAACGTTCTTAAAGTAATAGCAAGCAAAATAATGAAATCGAACTTAGAATTTCCTTTTAGCATGCAGCCACGAACTTTGATACATAAAGGGAAGATTCAAGCAACAATTAGGGCCGGATTCAATGTTTTGGACCCGTCCTTCAACAAACAACACTTGAGAACTCTTTTTCACATCTTTTCAACCCCTTTTTCATTCTTTTCACAACTTTTTCTTTTTTTTCTTTCATTCCACGAAGTAAGGCCCAATGGGGTTAAAACCTACAAATCACAATGAAATAGGGAGATACGGCAATTTGGCTATGGTGGTCACTACACAACTTCATCTTGAATATGTGTTATGCAAATCAATAACATGCTTAGAATGAATTGGGCATGAGTTCTAGTGTTTGGAACTAAATGATGAAACGCCTTCTAAGTAGCAACCAAGCAAAGAATAATGAGATCATGCAACGACTTTAGAAAACAACAATGCACAGATTATTAACTCTCCAAATAAACGTTTAGGCTCAAGTCTCACAAGGTTGTAGCGTTAGTTTGAGTTCCTTCCTTCAAGCATGTTACAAAAACTGATTTTTTTTTCCTTTTATGACTGCATGTGAATTCATAAGTTATAACCACAACCAAGCATAAACCAAAGAATAAATCAAACTTCATCCATGTTTACAACTCTCTTTAACAGTCATGCAATTACAAACCGAATCCTCATCATTGTGTTGGAAGGTACCCTAAGACAAACAAACACACAAAAACAACTTTTTTGGGTTTTTTAAAACAATTTTTCAAAATTTTTTGGGATTTTCGGATTTTTGAGTCAAAACACACTAAAACACACCAAAACAGCTTAAAAACACCATAAAAACAGCAAGGAACAACATTAGAAGTTATGGGTGATAAAACCCTACGAATTTGCATGCAAAATACTTTGGTTACCCCCCCACACTTAAATCAAACATTGTCCTCAATGTTTCAAGCATAAACTAACACAAATAAACAACAAGCAAACAAAACAGTAACGAAACAATAAACAAGGCAGAAACGAAAACAACAACAAAGAGAAGGGTTTAGGAACGCAAATCTGGAATTGGAGTGCTCCCTAGGTCTTCCTTTGTTGAATGCATGGGTTGCCTCCCAAGTAGTGCTTGCTTTAACGTCGTGCAGCCGGACGAAACGCCCATTCATTCCAGATTGGTACCCACGGCATGCAGAGGTAGTTCTTCGACCACATGCTCCTCAAACAGCTCGTGCATGGGATCTATGAATGCTAAGGGATAGTGATCCTTCCTGATTGGGGTGTTGAGCATTCTAAAGTCCATGTAATTATGCCCACCAGCTTGTATTCGATTGGGATTCTGCACCATACAAGGTAACAACCTATTAGTTGAAATGGGAATTGAAATTGGAATAGGTGGCTTACCAATGTACTGCAATGAAGTGGCAGCACTATCAACAAATGCATGTGGGATGCTCTCGCCCAGATTTGGGGGTTTGAGGGTTGTGGCCGTGCAATCCTTGTGCTTCAATCCAATTCCCTCTTCGTTGGTGGTTCGAAATGCATCTTTCTTGGATGATACTGAACGTTCCTGCCCTTTATTTTTTATTTTATCAATGACAAAACAAGAGCGAACACGATTAGTATTCTCAACAGATTCAGAAATATTAAAATTAATCATATCACCACCAAACTCCATAGTTACTGCTCCTTTGGCCACGTCAATCTTGGTTTGAGCTGTTTTCATGAAAGGTCGTCCAAGTAAGATTGGCAATGTTGAAGAGTGGGCTGAATCCTCCATGTCAAGCACATAGAAATCTGCAGGAAAAATCAAGTGGTCTACCTGCACCAAAACATCTTCCAAAACTCCTTTTGGGTATGCATTAGATCGATCGGCTAATTGGATAATAACACCATCCTTTTTAAGCTCTCCTAGATTCATAGATGCATAAATAGAATATGGCATAACATTAATTGATGCACCTAAGTCTAACATGGCATGTTTAAACCGAGTATTGCCAATAACACAAGGAATTGTAAAACTACCCGGATCTTTGCACTTAGGGGGCAGTTTACGTTGCAAGATGGCTGAGACATTTTCACTCACATGCACCACTTCTTTCTCGTGAAGTCGTTTCTTGGTTGTGCACAGCTTCTTCAACAACTTAGCATACTTCGGAATTTGCTTTATTGCATCAAGGAGCGGGATATTAACATGCACCTTCCTAAACGTCTCCAGAATATGTTTTTCATCCTCTTCCTTCTTTGATTGCATGAATCTGCTAGGAAAAGGCACAGTTGATGGAATAACATTAGAAGGAATCCAATTTCGACCTACCTTAGTTAAAGCGGATGGGATAGGGTGCTTAGGAGGTTGCGGCAATGGTGTCTCTTTTCTTGCCGTGGGTTTCACTTGCTCTTCCTCCTCAATCAGCAACTTTTCATCCTCCTTTTGACTTGATTTGGATGGTTGTGGGTCGGCTCTAACCTGTTTGCCACTTCTCAACGTGATTGCATTGGCGGTTTCAAATCCTCCTTTAGGATTAACAACGGTTGAACTAGGCAATCTGCCTTGTTCTCTGAATTGGCCCATGAATTCCGCTATTTGCCCCATTTGCTTTTCCAAATTGTCCACCCTTTTGTCTTGGATTTGCCTCTCTTTGTTTTGAGTTTGTACTTCCTGCGTCAAAGTAGTAAGTAACTTAACAACTTGATCATTATCCAAAGACATACCTGAGTTTGTTGGGGCAGATTGCATTTGGGTTTGATTTGGTACGAATGGCTTTGTATAAAAGCCTGGTGGTTGCTGCCTAAATCCTCCTTGTTGTTGGGGTTGTTGAGGCTTCCTCCACTTGAAATTTGGGTGATCCCTCCAACCCGAATTGTATGTGTTTGCATATGGATCATTGCGTGGCTGATTTTGGCTCCCAAATCCCATGGCATTGGCAGATTCCCACCCTCCATTCTCAATCAATTGAGGGCATTGATCGTTGTGATGTCCCTGCATAGAACACACTCCACATATGGCCGGACTTTGCACTTTGGTTCCATCAACAACCTGTGACAAAAGAAAAGTGAGATTAGCCAGTTGAGATTGCAATTCTGAAATTGCACTTACCTCATTCACATGTTGTTGCCGTGGGGGGTCCCTTTGTCCAACACCTTCGTATTGTTGTGCATTCAAGGCTCGGTTTGCAATTAAGATTTTGGCAGCCACCGGGGTTTTGTCAACCAAGGCACCTCCCGCTGAAGCATCAAGCATTTGTCTCTCAATTGGAAGAAGTCCTTCATAGAAATATTGAATCAAAAGCTCTTCCTTCATTTGGTGTTGTGGGCAGGATGCAACTAGGGCCTTAAAACGCTCATAATATGCTGGAAAAGATTCTCCTTGGCTTTGTTCAATGCCACTAATTCTCTTCCTCAAAAGAATAACTCTCGAAGTTGGGAAGAATTTCTCTAAAAACGCTCTTTTCATGCTTTCCCAAGAAGTGACCGTTCCAGGTGCCAATTCGAATAACCAATCCTTAGCCTTTTCAAATAGAGAGAATGGAAAGGCTTTCATCTTTAGAATATTCCCATCTACGTTGATTGGTGTCATGCTTGAGCACACCACCTCAAATTCCTTCAAATGCTTGTTTGGATCTTCCATGGACAGCCCATGGTACTTAGGAATGTGGTGCAACAAGCTTGACTTCAATTCAAACTCATCAGTCTTGCCTTGAGCCGCCCTAGGATATTGAATGCATAAGGGCACGGCATTGTCAAGTCCTGAGGCTGAAAGCTCTTTGATTGTACGATTGTCACCAGCCATGTCTTGCTCCTCTTCCAAGTCCTCTTCAATTTCAACTTCAGAATCAGAATTAGAACTTGAACTAAGTAGATCAGGTTCTGGGTGCTTCCTCTTCCTTCTCAAATCTCGCTCAAAATCGTCGTTAAATTCCAAGATATGTGCGTGAATGGGTTGAGAATTTCGAGTCATACACTAGTACCTACAACAAAGAAAACAAAACAAAATCAGAAGACTAGACAACTAACCCAAACAAAAATAACAATCCAAGGGATTAGCAAAGTTGCTAATCCCCGGCAACGGCGCCAAAAATTTGATGCGGAATATATAAGCACACAAATTAAATCCTCTTTTTATCGATTGTAGCAAAGTATGTAAGTAGGGATCGTTCTAGGCCGGGGATTAGGAGGGATTGCTAAATCACTTGAAAACTGACTCAAAAACTTAAAACAAATTTAAAACACTAAATCTAGACTCAAAGAATGCAAAACTATACTCTAAAACACTAAAACAAACCAAAAGACTCAAAACAGCAAACAAACACTCAAAACTGCCTTAAAAACACAAACTGGCTGTTTTGGACTCTAAACACAATTTTGGACGAAAATAAGTTTTAACTTGACTCAAGACACTTTAAAACACAAACTAAATTGATTTCTAACTAAATTGACACTTCAAAATAAAAAGGGGGAATTGGTTTTGACGAACTTGAAAACAGAACATAAACTTTGTAAAACAAAACAGATTGTAAAACGAATTTGGTTTAAATGAATGGATGGAAGGCTAGCTAAGGGGTTCTTCTCCACACATGTCATACTTGCATACAAAACGATTTCTAATTGCAATTCAACCAACCACGAATTCTCAACACTCCAAGTTAATTAGGTCCGCTTAAATTAACTTTCAGATTTCCCTTATGGCAAAGTAAAAGCAATAAAGAGTAGGGTTTAGGAACGCAAATCTGGTTGTAGGGCCGAAGCTTCCTAGTTTTTCTTTATTTGAACGCATGGGTTGCCTCCCAAGAAGCGCTTGCTTTAACGTCTTCCAGCCGGACGAATCCTTCAATTATGCTTCATTGGAGGCCACGGCATGGAATTGATCTTTGAATGGAAGGTGATACTTGAAATGATCCGGCAATGGTTTAAATTCTAGTGTGGGTGCCTGAATCATTAACAACATATTAGTATAAAACAAAATTGAAATTCGGGGAGGTGGCTTACCTGTGTGCTCCGACATGAACTCAAGAAAAAACACCCCTTCGAAAGTTGTAGGACTAGAAAATTCAGCCAGATTTGGTGTTTTGAGAGCTGTGGCTTGTCCCGTGTCATAAAATTCAACTTCTTTGGGCTTTGTTGTCTCATGAACATCCTCTTTGATCCATTCTCGATATTCTCCAGCCACTTCTTTCTCTTGAATCATTCTTCTTGAGGTACAATTCTCTTCAAAAATTTCAGCACATTCTAGAACTGGATTTGTTGCAACAAGAATCGGGATAGTACTTGGCACCTTTGGGAAGGCTTACATGATGTCTTTTTCACTTTCTTTGTTCTTGGAAATCATGAACCTGCGAGGAATAGGTGCATTTGGAGGAATAACATTAGAATGAATTGAATTTGGGACGTCCTTACTTGTGGTGGGTGGTGGCTTAGGGGGCTGCGGCAAGGGTTGTTCTTCCCTCCTCCTCAATCAGCAGCTCTTTGTCCACTTCTAAGGTATGTTTGGACGTTTTTAGGTCAGCTCCAACCTCCATAGCACTTCCCAAAGTGATAGCATCATGGATTTCTAAATCTCCCATCGAATTGACAATAGTTGAGTTGGAGAGTTCACTTTGCTCTTGAATCTGTCCTATGAGTTCTACAATCTCTCCAAGTTGATTGTTCAATTCACCCCACTTTTTGGTTTGATTTTGCATTTCCTTGGTTTGATTTTGCTGCTCCTGAGCCAAAGTAGTTAGTAATTGAATAATTTGATCATTATCCATGGACGAACCTGAATTGGTTTGGGCCGAACATGGGGGAGGTTGTGGTGGTTCATATGGCGTTGTATAGAACTCCTCATATGGCTGCCAATATCCTTCTTGGTGTGAGCCCTGCTTCAAAGAGGTTAGTACGTCCCGAATTTCATCATAACTGATAAGGACATTTATGCACCTTAGTTAGCTTGTTCTTGTGCATTTATGTTGTTTTTCCTTAGTTAAAGTAGTCTTTTAAGCTAGTTTGATGTATTTTCAGGTTCTAAGGGCAAGTATGCAAAAAGAAGCAATTTGGAGCATTCTAGAGCATTTTTGGGCCAAGATTGGGTAGTGCAAGCATGGAGGCAAGTTGATGGACGAAATTGAAGATATAAAGGCTTGAAATCAGCTAGGAAGATGGAAGAAAGAAGTCAAAGATAGAGAAGATAAGGAATCAGCTCAAAAGGAGGAGAATTATCCAAAACATTATCCAAAACAACCTTATCTTATCTTATCTTATCCAATCCTTACCTTATCCTTACCTTATCTTATCCAATCTTATCCTAATCTTATCCTAACCTGTTTTCTTCAGTTTAGGGGACTTAAAACCTGATTTCTAGAAGTCTTATCCCTTGTCCTAAAAAAGTGGCGCCCCAAATCCCTCTAGAAGCCCCAAAATCTGCCACAAAACACATTCCTTCTAGAACCCTAAAAATCTGGCGCCTCCCTCCTTTCTAGAAGGTCTTTTCCTTGCCTTGCAAGGCTCCCTGACTTATCCCTTTGTGCCGTGCCTTCTCACTCCCATTCCCTCTTGGATTCTGACTTATTAAGCCTTTTCCTTGTGGATTTGGGTTCTACAAATCCTTTTCAGAAATCAATTGGGCCAAAATCCTTTTTCCTAATGGATTCACAATTTCTGCCGCACCTAGGGCCCTAATTCCTTGTGCAATGCTGAGTCCAAGCCCTAATCTGATTACCCTAGGGTTTGTGGTGCCTATATATATAAGTTTAAAGGGTTGCCGCAGGTTACACACCCTCCATATACATCATTCAAGCCAGAAATCATCCACCACTCTCTGCCGCACCTTTCCTTCACCATTCTCAATAGTTTCTGACCTAATTCACTCCCTGCCGCACCATACATCCATCCTAGCCATTAACCCAGCCTTCTACACCATTCATAACCCCCTAAACCTGTCCCAAGACCTTGTGCCGCAGCAAAGAGGAGGAGAAGGAGCCCTGGGACGTGCATGCCATTCAAGTTTGAATTGCTGGAAGTTTTAGGTGTTTTCTTTCCTTTGATTTCAATGTTTCAATTCAATAATCTTTGTTCTGTGAGTATGAGGAACTAAACCCCTTAGCCAGCCTTTCATCCATTGATTTAAACCAATTTCGTTTTACAATCTGCTTTGCTTTACAAAGTTTATGTTTTGTTTTCAATTTCGTCAAAACCAATTCCCCCTTTATTTTGAAGTGTCAAATTAGTTAGAAATCAATTTAGTTTGTGTTTTTAAGTGTCTGGAGTCAAGTTATAAACTGTTTTCGTCCAAATTCTTCCTTAGTGCTCAAAACTGCCCAGAAAGTGGTTTTAAGGCAGTTTTGAGTGTTTGTTTGCTGTTTTGAGTCTTTTGGTTTGTTTTAGTGTTTTAGAGTATAGTTTTGCATTCTTTGAGTCTAATTTAGTGTTTTAACTTTGTTTTAAGTTTTTGAGTCAGTTTTCAAGTGGTTTAGCAATCCCTCCTAATCCCCGGCCTAGAACGATCCCTACTTACATACTTTGCTACAATCGATAAAAAGAGGGTTTAATTTGTGTGCTTATATATTTGGCACCAAATTTTTGGCGCCGTTGCCGGGGATTAGCAACTGTGCTAATCCCTTGGATTGTTATTTTCGTTTGGTTTAATTAGATCAGATTCTGACCTTGTTTTTGTTTCTTGGTTTAGGTACTAGTGTATGACTCGGAGTTCTCACCCAGTTCGTGAACATATTCTGGACTTTGACGCAGATTTCGAGCGAGAGTTAAGATGAAAGAGGAAGAATCCAGAACCCAGTGAATCAAGTGCAAGTTCAGAGGCCGAATCTGAATTTGAAGAGGAAGTGGACGACATGGCTGTGGACAATCGTACAATCAAAGAGCTTTCAGCCTCAGGACTTGACAATGCCGTGCCCTTATGCATTCAATACCCTAGGGCGGCTCAAGGTAAAACTGATGAGTTTGAATTGAAGTCAAGCTTGTTGCATCACATTCCTAAGTACCATGGGCTGTCCATGGAAGATCCAAACAAGCATTTGAAGGAATTCGAGGTGGTGTGTTCAAGCATGACACCAATCAACGTAGATGGAAGTATTCTGATGATGAAGGCCTTCCCCTTTTCTCTCTTGGAAAAGGCAAAGGATTGGTTGTATGAATTGGCCCCCGGAACTGTCACATCATGGGAGAGCATGAAACGGGCTTTCTTGGAGAAGTTTTTCCCAACTTCTCGAGTCATCCTCCTACGAAAAAGGATAAGTGGAATTCAACAAGAAGCAGGTGAATCTTTTCCTACTTATTATGAACGTTTTAAATCTCTTGTTGCTTCATGTCCACAGCATCAGATGAAGGAGGAACTTCTCCTACAATATTTCTACGAGGGACTTCTACCAATCGAACGTCAAATGCTAGATGCCTCAGCGGGAGGAGCCTTGGTGGATAAGACCCCCACGGCAGCCAAGACATTGATAGCCAATCGAGCGTTGAACGCTCAACAATACGAAGGTGTTGGGCAAAGGAGCATCCCACGGCAACACCAAGTCAATGAGGTAAGTGCCATAACCGAACTTCAAAATCAAATGGCTAACCTTACTACTTTGCTTTCTCAGGTGGTGGAAGGTCCAAAAGTACAAAATGTAGCTTCTTGTGGCGTGTGCTCCATGCAAGGACATCCCACAGATAAGTGCCCACAATTGATAGAGAATGGAGGGTGGGAGACACTCAATGCCGTGGGTTTTGGCAATCAATACCAACCACGTGGTGATCCTTTTTCCAATACCTACAACCCTGGGTGGCGTGATCATCCAAATTTCAAATGGCGAGAACCCCAACAAGGCCAACAACAAAGCGGATTTAGGCAACAACCTCCGGGTTTCTATCAGAAGCCGTTGGCACCAACTCAAGCCCAAGCACAACCTGCCCAAAACAAATCAGGTTCTTCAATTGATAATGATCAGATTTTTCAATTGCTAACTTCTATGGCGCAGGGTATGCAAACTAGGGACAAGAAGGTGGACGAGTTGGAGAAGCAAGTAGGACAGATTGCCGAGTTCATGGGGCAATTTCGAGAGCAAGGCAAGTTGCCAAGTTCAACCGTTGTGAATCCAAAAATGTGGATTCGAATCTGCAAAAGCCATGAGTCTGCGAAGTGGGAAGCAAGTAGGATCTAACCCTAAACCATCCAAATCATGTTCCAATGAGGAGGACGAGTTGAGAATTGAAGAGAATGAGCAAAGCCCACTCACGGGAAAGGTGGAAACACCTTTGCCGCAAGCCCTAAGTGATCCTAAACCATCCAATTTGTCCAATAGAGGTAAAAACGGGTCAAATTCAGTTCCTACTAATGTTTTTCCTTCGAATGTGCCTTTTCCAAATAGGTTCAAGCAAACAAAGAAAGAAGAAGCAGAAAAGGACATTCTTGAGACGTTTAGGAAAGTTCAAGTCAATATTCCCCTTTTGGATGCAATTAAGCAAGTCCCCAGGTACGCCAAGTTCTTGAAGGAACTTTGCACTAATAGGAGGAGGATTTCGACCAAGGAGGTTGTAAAAGTGGGTGAAAATGTCTCAGCCATCTTGCAACGCAAACTGCCCCCTAAATGCAAAGATCCGGGTAGTTTTACAATTCCGTGTGTCATTGGTAATTCTAGGTTTGTATCTGCCATGTTAGACTTAGGTGCATCTATAAATGTCATGACATATTCATTTTATGCATCTATGAACCTAGGAGCGTTGAAAAACGATGGTGTTATCATACAATTGGCCGATAGATCTAATGCCTATCCAAAGGGAGTTTTGGAGGATGTTTTGGTCCAGGTTAATCACTTGATATTCCCGGCGGATTTCTACGTGCTTGAAATGGATGAATCGGACCATTCCCCGTCATTGCCCATCCTCCTTGGAAGGCCATTCATGAAAACTGCTCGCACGAAGATTGATGTGTTTAATGGCACTTTGACGATGGAATTTGATGGGGAAGTTATTAATTTCAATCTTTCTGATTCTATGAAGTACCCTAGTGAGAATCATTCATGTTTTGCTATTGATATAATTGACTCTTTGGCACAGGACCATTTGGACAATTTGAAGGACGATGCACTTGAATTGGCCATTGCACAAGGAAGGGACATGCACAACATTGAAACAGCCACAAAAGCAACCCACGGCATGCATGAAGCATCCTTTCCCGTGCCCCCTAGTGAGGATGTCATTGAGATGGTTGCTGCCCTTGAGTCACTGCCATCACAATCTGGTAAGTTTTTGGACCCAATTTTAAGTTCAGTTTCGTCTAATAAGATGCTTCCCTCAGTTGTGCAGCCACCTACACTTGAACTTAAGCCTTTGCCATGTCACTTGAAGTACGTTTTCTTGGGAGAAGATGAGACGTTGCCCGTCATCATCTCATGCTCACTCACGGCACAAAAGGAAAACAAATTGGTGAGGGTGCTAAAGGAGTACAAAACAGCAATTGGATGGACTTTGGCCGACATAAAGGGAATTAGCCCTACCACGTGCATGCATCGCATACTTCTAGAGGAGGGGTCCAAAACATCTCGAGAGGCTCAACGCCGTCTCAACCCTCCGATGATGGAAGTTGTGAAGAAGGAGATAATCAAGCTTTTGGATTGTGGAGTGATCTATCCAATCTCGGATAGTAGGTGGGTTTCACCCGTTCAATGTGTGCCAAAGAAATCTGGTGTGACAGTGGTAGCCAATGCCGAGAACGAACTTGTTTCTACACGCATTCAAACCGGTTGGAGGGTGTGCATCGACTATAGGAAGCTAAACGCCACCACAAGGAAGGATCACTTCCCACTGCCATTTATTGACCAAATGCTTGAGAGGTTAGCAGGTTATGCTTTCTATTGTTTTCTTGATGGTTATTCTGGTTATAATCAAATTGTCATAGCACCCGAGGATCAAGAAAAAACTACTTTCACATGCCCCTTTGGTACTTTTGCATATCGTCGCATGCCTTTTAGTTTATGTAATGCACCTGCCACATTTCAAAGATGCATGATGAGCATATTTTCTGATTATGTTGAGAAAATAATTGAAGTTTTCATGGATGATTTTAGTGTTTTTGGTGACTCCTTTGATGGTTGCTTGCATAATCTTAGTTTGATTCTAAAACGTTGCGTTGAAACTAACCTTGTTCTCAATTGGGAAAAATGTCATTTCATGGTTAAGCAAGGCATAGTTCTAGGTCATATCATCTCTGAAAATGGCATTGAGGTTGATAAGTCAAAAATAGATCTTGTACGTCACTTACCCTCTCCGACTTCGGTTAGAGAGGTTCGTTCTTTTCTTGGCCATGCAGGTTTCTATTGTAGGTTTATCAAAGATTTCTCAAAGGTTGCACAACCTCTTTGCCGTCTCCTACAAAAAGAAGTGGCGTTTGAATTCACCAAGGAGTGCACGGCATCATTCAACCAACTCAAGGAGTTGTTGACCACGGCACCCATTATTGTTCCACCAGATTGGAGCCTACCTTTCGAGCTTATGTGTGATGCGTCCGATTATGCTTTAGGGGCTGTTTTGGGACAAAGAAAGGACAAGAGGCCGCATGTCATCTACTATGCCTCACGAACACTGAATGATGCCCAGTTGAACAATTCCACTACGGAAAAAGAACTTCTTGCCGTTGTTTTTGCTTTAGATAAGTTTAGATCATATCTAATTGGTACTAAAGTAATTATGTTCACTGACCATGCAGCATTGAAGTACTTGCTCACCAAAAAGGAGGCCAAGCCACGGCTAATTCGTTGGATATTGCTACTTCAAGAGTTCGACATTGAGATTCGTGACAGGAAGGGAAGTGAAAACGTGGTGGCTGACCACCTCAGCCGAATGGTGCATAACGAGGAGTCTCTACCTATTTTGGAGACATTCCCTGATGAACAATTGCTGTCAATAAAGGTTAGTGAGCCTTGGTATGCTGATTTGGTGAACTTTTTGGTGTCAAAACGAATTCCAAGCAATTTCACTAGGCACCAACGTGATAAACTTAGACATGATGCACGGTTTTATGTGTGGGATGATCCATATTTATGGAAATTTTGCCCTCATCAAATTGTACGTCGATGTGTGCACGATTCTGAATTTCATTCAATTCTGAGTTTTTGTCATACATATCCATGTGGAGGGCACTTTGGCACACAAAGAACAGCCCTCAAAGTGTTACAATGTGGATTCTATTGGCCTAGTATTTTTAAAGATGCTAGAACTTTTTGTTTAACATGTGATAAATGCCAAAGAATGGGTAATATTAGTGCAAAGGACCAAATGCCGCAGGTTCCTATCCTAAATGTTGAAATTTTTGATGTTTGGGGTATTGATTTTATGGGTCCTTTTCCGTCATCGCATGGTTTCATGTATATTTTGCTTGCGGTTGATTATGTGTCGAAGTGGGTGGAAGCAAGAGCCACCCGGACTAATGATTCTAAAGTGGTTGCAGATTTTATTAGAACTAACATATTTGCAAGGTTTGGCATGCCAAGAGTGATCATTAGTGATGGAGGGTCACACTTTTGCAACCGGACCATTGAGGCGTTATTGAGGAAATACAATGTCAACCATAAGGTTTCTACACCTTACCATCCTCAAACAAATGGCCAAGCCGAGGTTTCTAACCGAGAGATAAAGCAAATACTAGAAAAGACCGTTGGGCCCACAAGGAAGGATTGGAGTTTACGGCTAGATGATGCACTTTGGGCGTATCGTACGGCATACAAAACACCCATTGGGATGTCCCCCTTTCGGCTTGTCTATGGCAAGCCGTGCCATCTCCCTGTTGAGTTAGAGCACAAAGCTCATTGGGCCGTCAAGAAGTTTAACATGAACCCAGATGAAGCGGGCAGTCATAGGAAATTCCAATTGAATGAGCTTGATGAGATACGGCATGAGGCATACGAGAATGCGAGCATTTACAAGCAAAAGACCAAAGCTTTCCATGACAACATGATCCGTGGGAAATCATTCTCAATTGGGCAGAAAGTGCTATTGTTCAAATCCCGTTTACGATTGTTTCCCGGTAAGTTACGTTCTAAGTGGATTGGACCATTTGTTATTACTAATGTTTTTGTTCATGGTGCAGTCCAAATCTGAAGCTTGAAAACGGGGCATGAATTCAAGGTGAACGGGCATCGTTTGAAGCCCTATTATGAGAACTTTGTGGAGCAAACCGTGGATGACCTCTCCTTGGATGCCGTGGGCTCCAATCTGGAGTGATTGGGTTCTTTGTCCGGCTGTACGACGTTAAAGCAAGCGCTACTTGGGAGGCAACCCATGCATTCAACAAAGGAAGATCTAGGGAGCATTCCAATTCCAGATTTGCGTTCCTAAACCCTTCTCTTTGTTGTTGTTTTCGTTTCTGCCATGTTTAGTTCCTGTTTTGTTTGTTTGTTGCTTCTTTGTGTTAGGTTATGCTTGAAACATTGAGGACAATGTTTGTTTTAAGTGTGGGGGGGTAACCAAAATGTTTTGATGCACATTCGTAGGGTTTTATCACCCATAACTTCTAATGTTGTTCCTTGCTGTTTTTAAGTGTTTTTAAGCTGTTTTGGTGTGTTTTAGTGTGTTTTGACTCAAAAATCAGAAAATCCCATAAAAATTTGAAAAATTGTTTTAAAAAAAAACCCAAAAAGAGTTGTTTTTGTGTGTTTGTTTGTGTCTTAGGTACCTTCCAACACAATGATGAGGATTCGGTTTGTAATAGCATGACTGTTAAAGAGAGTTGTAAACATGGATGAAAGTTTGATTTACTCTTTGGTTTATGCTTGGTTGTGGTTATAACTTATGAATTCACATGTAATCATAAAAGAAAAATCAGTTTTTTTAACATGCTTGAAGGAAGGAACTCAAACTAACGCTACAACCTTGTGAGACTTGAGCCTAAACGTTTATTTGGAGAGTTAAAAATCTGTGCATTTGTTGTTTTCTAAAATCGTTGCATGATCTCATCATTCTTTGCTTGGTTGCTACTTGGAAGGCGTTTCATCATTTAGTTCCAAATACCAGAACTCATACCCGTTTCATTCAAAGCATGAAATTGATTAGCATAACACATAATCAAGATGAAGTTGTGTAGTGACCACCATAGCCAAATTGCCGTATCTCCCTATTTCATTGTGATTTGTAGGTTTTAACCCCATTGAGCCTTGTTTAGCCTATGTTCTTTGTTAACCCACATTATCCTCACCTAGCCTAGATTAGGACCATCCATACCTTTGTTCTTGAAGCATAGTAACGCATGACTCAATATGAATTCCTTTTGATCATTGTTTGGCAGAAAACAAGTGTGGGGGACGTGAGTTTTGTGGTGGGTGTGCCCAAGTCTTGAATGAGGCACGGCAGAGAAAAGAAAAGAAAAAAGAAAAAAAAGAGGAGAAGAAAAATTCGTAGAAAATAGAAAGGAATAAAGAAAAAGTTGTGAAAAAAATGAAAAAGGAGTTGAAAAGATGTGAAAAAGAGTTCTCAAGTGTTGTTTGTTGAAGGAGGGGTCCAAAACATTGAATCCGGCCCTAATTGTTGCTTGAAACTTCCCTTGTGTTTAAAAGTTGATTTCTGCATGCTAAAGGGAATTCTAAGTGTCATATTCATTATTTTGCTTACTATTGCTCTGAGAACGTTTGTTTTTCCTACCCTTTCTTTGTTAGCCAATACCCCCAAGCCCCGTTACAACCCTTAACTTCAATCTTGAGTGTTGTGTGTTTCAATATGTGGAGTTTGGGATTGGTATAAGCATATGGTGTCACTGGTTCTCGCATCTAAGTAGTAGCATTCCATTCATGAGATCATATCTAAACATGCTTATTAACTCCAGAAATTGCTTTCTTTGTTATAAACATATGTGAGTGTTCGTTTTCATATTTACATCAATCTTCTCACATATACCTAGTGTAGGGTGTGTAGTCAGAAAATGTGTGTGAAAATAGAGTGCATATCTAGTAAGGAATTGAGGGAATTCTCTAAGGCATGTTACTGCATTCAAAACATCGTTTTAATTGGTTATTTGTGAACTAGTAAGTAGTGACTATAATTAAGTATGTGCTTAAGCGTTAAGATGGCCAAAATCTGTGGGAATGATGATTTTTAACATATCATGTGCATTGGAAATCCCTGAGACAATTGTCGGAAGGTTTAGGTTGTATTATACTTGTTTTGTTTCATTTTGTTTACTTTGTGGCAAGTATGCAAAAAGAAGCAATTTGAAGCATTCTAGAGCATTTTTGGGCCAAGATTGGGTAGTGCAAGCATGGAGGCAAGTTGATTGATAGGAGCATATTTATGCTACTTAGTGTGTTTTCTTGCATTTGCTTAGCTATTTGTTGCTTAGTATAGTGTTTAAAGTCATTTTCGTGTGTTTTTAGGTCCTAGAAGCAAAGTTGGCAAAAAGATGCATTTTGGAGCATTTTAGAGCAAATCTGGGCTTGGAATGGATAGCACAAGCAATGGGCATGAAGATGGACGAATTTGGAGTCTAAATGGAGTTGGGAATATGTTTCAAGGTTGGAGAAATAAATTCAAATCATTGAAGATAAGGAATCTGCTCAAAAGAAGGAGGATTATCCAAAACATTCCAAACAACCTTATCTTATCTTATCTTATCCAATCCTTATCTTATCTTAACAAACCTTATCCTCTCCTAATCCTTTTCTAATTCAATTCCTGGTACAATGAGGGTTTATTTTCTGATTGGGGGACATTTAAATTAAGTTTCTAGAAACCCTAAGCCTTGCCGCACCTTAGGCCCTTTCCCATTGGAAATCTGATTGTTTTGAGCCTATTTCTGGATGGATTTGGCTTTCTAGAAGTCCTAATCTGATTCACTTAGGGTTTTTGGTGCCTATATATATACTAATCAACCCTTTGCCGTGCACAACACCCTCCATACACAACCATTCACGCCAGAAATCATCCACCACTCTCTGCCGCACCCATCCTTCACCATTCTTCATAGTTTCTGACCTAATTCACCCCCTGCCGTGCCATATCATCCACACAAACCCAGAAAATCCCTCTTGTGCCGCAGCTATTCAAGGAAGGAAGGAGAAGGTGCCACTCTAAGTCGTGACTACTGCTGGAGCGTTCTTAGGTGTTGTCTATCTTTGTTTTCAATGTTTCAATTCAGTTTTCTTTGTTTAATTGCTATCATGAGGAACTAAACCCCTATTAGTTAGAGGGGGAATTTGAAGCCATGAATATATGTTTCTTATGATTTGATTTACTCCAGTTATGATTTCATAAATTGTGAATGTGGTTTACTTATCTGTTTTATTAAGAACTTGTTCTTGTGTGTTGATTAAGGATGCATACTTAGTTTACATGCATGAATTTGATGCTATGATATAAGGGAATTTCACCTAATCGTTATGAACTTATATTCACAAGTAGTAAAGGTTGCTAGTCACAATCATGTTAAGTAAACCCTAGGCTGGATTAACATGCGTCTTCCATAGTTATGAATGCCTTGTCAATGCTCATGATTTCCATTGAACTTAATGATCTTTGTTGAATGTCTCTATCATGCGTATTCCATAGTTAGGGAGTTTGAGAAAGAATAATTTGGTTGTGATGCGTTATCCATTCAATTTAATGAATCTAGGGAAATCTGGGAATTGATTAGTTCAATACAATTAATTCAGAACATTGTCATTCATGGTTTATCGAAAGAGTAACTGGGAATCAAGTTGTATGCATATGTTTATGTGTGGATAAGGATCCCTCTAACTAGCCATTCACCCATTTAAATCACCAATTTCGTGCCTTTTTAAGTTGTCTTTACAATTTTGTTTGTTTAAGTTTAAATTCGTTCAAAAACAATCCCCTGCTTTTAATTTGTGTTAAGATAGTCTAAATTCGTCAAATCTTGAGTCTTTTAGTCTTTTGAGTCAATTTGAGTCTTAATTTCGTTCAAATCAATCTTAGGTGTTAGTTTTGAGTCTAGATAACTTGTTTTGTGTGTTTTAGGTCTATTTAGCTTGTTTTGAGTCTTTAGAGTCCAGAAACTGTTTAATTGAATTCTATTTGCTGTTTTGAGTTTGTTTTGAGTCATTTGAGTCAAGTTAGGTTGTTTAAAGGTGTCTAGAGTTAAAATTCGTCCAAATTGATCCCTAGTACTTGTTTTCATTGTTTTAAGTCCAGTTATTGTTTTAAGAGTCTAATTTGTGTAGATTAGCATCCCTTCTAATACCCGGCCTAAAACGATCCCTACTTTCATATACTACGTCGATAGGGTTTTAATTTGAGTGTCAAGTAATTCTCACATCAAATTTTGGCGCCGTTGCCGGGGATTAGCAAACTTGCTAATCTCCCTAGTTTCTGCCGTGTATTTTAACTTGTTTTTGTTTCTGTTTTGCTTAGTTTTCTGATTTGTTTTGTTTTCTTTGTTTTAGGTACTAGTGTATGACTCGAAGTTCTCAACCCGTTCACGCACATATCTTGGAGTTTAACGACGATTTTGAGCGAGATTTGAGAAGGAAGAGGAAGCACCCAGAACCTGATCTACTTAGTTCAAGTTCTAATTCCGAATCTGAAGTTGAAATTGAAGAGGATTTGGAAGAGGAGCACGACATGGCTGCAGATAACCGAACAATCAAAGAACTTTCAGCCTCGGGATTGGACAATGCGACCCCTTTATGCATTCAATATCCTAGGGCGGCTCAAGGCAAGACTGATGAGTTTGAATTGAAGTCCAGCTTGTTGCACCATATCCCCAAATTCCACGGGTTGTCCATGGAAGATCCGAGCAAGCACTTGAAGGAATTTGAAGTGGTTTGTTCAAGCATGACCCCTGTCAATGTTGATGGGAGTATATTGAAGATGAAAGCCTTTCCATTCTCTCTTTTGGAAAAGGCTAAGGATTGGCTCTACGAACTAGCACCTGGAACCGTTACTTCGTGGGAAAGCATGAAGCGCGCATTCTTAGAGAAATTTTTCCCAACTTCAAGAGTCATTCTCTTGAGGAAAAGGATAAGTGGCATTCAACAAAACCAAGGGGAATCGTTTCCAGCCTATTATGAGCGTTTCAAGGCGCTTGTTGCTTCTTGTCCACAACACCAAATGAAGGAAGAGCTTCTCCTTCAATATTTCTATGAAGGACTTCTCCCCATTGAGAGACAAATGCTTGATGCTTCAGCGGGAGGAGCTTTGGTTGACAAAACACCCGTGGCTGCCAAGACTCTAATTGCAAATCGAGCCTTGAATGCGCAACAATACGAAGGAGTTGGACAGAGAGAAGGGCCACGGCAACAACAAGTGAATGAGGTAAATGCAATTTCAGAATTACAATCTCAAA
Organism: Heteromeles arbutifolia; assembly: GCA_024362995.1. Lineage (NCBI taxonomy): Eukaryota > Viridiplantae > Streptophyta > Magnoliopsida > Rosales > Rosaceae > Heteromeles > Heteromeles arbutifolia. The sequence continues at coordinate 3,214,772 of JANCRC010000022.1, forward strand.
TGGCTAATCTCACTCTTCTTTTGTCACAGGTTGTGGATGGAACCAAAGCACAAGGGCCGGCCATATGTGGAGTGTGTTCTATGCAGGGACATCTCAACGATCAATGCCCTCAATTGATTGAGAATGGGGGGTGGGAAACTGCCCAAGCCGTGGGTTTCCAAGGCCAAACCCAACAAAGACACGACCCATACTCAAACACATACAATCCGGGATGGAGAGATCATCCAAACTTCAAGTGGAGGGATTCTCAGCAAGCACAGCCACAAAGCGGATTTAGACAGCCCCCTGGGATGTTTCCAAGGCCGTATGCAGCCCCACAACCTCAACCAACTTCGGCCCAAACCAATTCAGGTTCGTCGTTAAATAATGATAAAATTCTTCAAGTACTAACCTCTTTGACGCAGGACGTGCAGAGCATAAAAAATCAAGCTAAAGAGGTGGCCGAATTGAAGAAACAAATGGGGCAAATGGCTGAATTCATGGGCCAATTCAGAGAACAAGGCAGATTGCCTAGTTCAACCGTTGTTAATCCTAAAGGAGGATTTGAAACCGCCAATGCAATCACGTTGAGAAGTGGTAAGCAGGTTGGAACAGATTCACAACCATCTAGATCAAGTCAAGAAGAGGACACAAAGCTGCAATTGGAGGAGGATGAATCACCCAAACCCACGGCAAGGAAAGAGACATCTTTGCCGCAGCCATCCCCAACCATCATGGTAAGTTCCAATATGAATTCTTCTAGCTCTACTCCACTAATTGTGCCCTTTCCTGGCAGGTTGCGGCAATCAAAGAAAGAGGATGCTGAAAAAGACATTTTAGAGACATTCCGGAAAGTTCAAGTCAATATCCCACTCCTTGATGCAATAAAGCAGGTCCCAAGGTATGCTCAGTTTTTGAAAGAGCTTTGTACAACAAGGAGAAGGATTTCTAACAAAGAAGTGGTTCAAGTAAGTGAGAATGTCTCTGCTGTTTTACAAAGGAAATTACCCCCTAAATGCAAAGATCCGGGTAGTTTTACAATTCCTTGTGTTATTGGAAATACTCGTTTTGAATCTGCCATGTTAGACTTAGGTGCATCTATAAATGTCATGCCATATTCTGTTTATGCATCTATGAATTTAGGAGAGCTTAAAAATGATGGTGTTATTATCCAATTAGCCGATCGATCTAATGCATACCCAAAAGGAGTTTTGGAAGATGTTTTGGTGCAGGTAGACCACTTGATTTTTCCTGCAGATTTCTATGTGCTTGACATGGAGGATTCAGACCATTCCCATCCATTACCACTCTTACTTGGCCGACCATGAAAACAGCCCAAACCAAGATTGATGTGGCCAAGGGAACGTTAACTATGAAGTTTGGTGGTGATAAGATTAAATTTAATGTTTCTAAGTCTGTTGAGAATCCTAACATTGTTCGTTCTTGTTTTGCCATGGATAAAATAAAAAAGATAGGGCCAGACCGTTCAAGCACAAAGGATACATCAAGAACCATACAAAACGAGGGAATTGGAGTGGAGCACAAGGACCATACAGCCACTGCCCTCAAAATGCCCCAATTGGTCGAAAATATCATGGGGAAGAATGTTCATAGTGCTGCCACTTCATTGCAGTACATTGGTAAGCCATCTATTCCAGATTCGATTCCCATTTCAACTAATAGGTTGTTACCTTGTATGGTGCAGATTCCCAATCAAATCCAAGTTGGTGGGCATGATTACATTGATTTTAGGATGTTCAATGCCACAATCCGGAAGGATCACTATCCCTTACCATTCAAAGATCCAATGCACGAGCTGTTTGAGGAGCATGTGGTGGAAGAACTACCTCTGCATGCCGTGGGTACCATGGGAACTTAAATGGAAGTATCGTCCGGCTGGAAGACGTTAAAGCAAGCGCTTCTTGGGAGGCAACCCATGCAAATAAAGACGACCTAGGAACTCTCCGGCTCCACAACCAGATTTGCGTTTCTAAACCCTACTCTTTATTGCTTTTCCTTTGCCATTTTGTTATGTTAGTTAGTTGTGTTGATTGCTGTTTGCTTTCTGTGAGTATATGTTTGAAACATTGAGGACAATGTTTGGTTTAAGTGTGGGGGGGTAACAAAGTGTTTTTGCATGAAATTCGTGGGTTTTTATCACCTATCACTTTGAATGTTGTTTTCAGTGTTTTTAAGTGTTTTTAAGCTGTTTTGGAGTCTTTTAGTGTGTTTTGAAAAGAAAATCCGAAAATACCATAAAAAGTTGAAAAATTGTTTTGAAAAAAAAACCCAAAAAGAGTTGTTTTTGTGTGTTTGTTTGTGTCTTAGGGTACCTTCCAACACAATGATGAGGATTTGGTTTTTAATTGCATAACTGTTAAAGAAAGTTACAAACATGGATGAAAGTTTGAATTGCTCTTTGGTTTATGCTTGGTTGTAGTTGACATTCATGAATTCACATGTAATCACAAAAAAAGATAAAATCAGTTTTTGTAACATGCTTGAAGGAAGTAACTCAAACTAACGCTACAACCCTGAGAGACTTGAGCCTTTAACGTTCTTTGGAGAGTTAAAAATCTGTGTATTCTTTGTTTTCTAAAATCGTTGCATGATCTCATTATTCTTTGCTTGGTTGCTACTTAGAAGGCGTTTCATCACTTAGTTCCAAATACTAGAACTCATACCCGTTTCATTCAAAGCATGAAATTGATTAGCATAACACATAATCAAGATGAAGTTGTTTAGTTTAAAATCAGAGCCAAAAAGCCTAACCCTTTGCATATGTATTGTAGGTTTAACCCATTTGAGCCTTGTTTAGCCTATGTTTTTTGTTTAACCACATTATCCTTACCTAGCCTAGATTAGGACCATCCTTACCCTTGTTCTTAAGGCATAGTGAGCATGACCTAAGAATGAATTCCCTTTGTTTGTTATTTGGGCGGCAAAACAAGTGTGGGGGAAGGGATTTATGTGTCTGATTGTGTGCCAACAAAGTATCAAACAAGGGCACGGGTGAAGAAGAAAAAACAAAAAAAAAGAAGAGAAAATTCGTGTGAAAAAAAGAAGAAAAAAGAAAAGTTGTGAAAAAAAGTATGAAAAGTGTTCAAAATAGGTGGGAATAAGCTCACAAGTGTTGATTGTTGAAGAAGGGGTCCAAAAAGCTGAATTCGGCCCTAAAATATGTGTAATCTTCCCCTTTGTGTTCAAAGTGTGCGGCTGCATTCAAGAAAGGGAGTTCTAAGTGTCATATTCATTACTTTGTTTGCTATTGCTTTAAGAACGTTTGTTTTCCTTACCTTTCTTTGTTAGCCAATACCCCCTAGCCCCGTTATAACCCTATACTTCAATCTTGAGTGTTGTGTGTTTCAATATGTGGAGTTTGGGATTGGTATGAGCATATGGTGTCCCTGGTTCTCGCGTCTAAGTAGTAGCATTCCATTCATGAGATCATATCTATACATGCATTCCAGAAATTACTTTTCTTGTTATACATATATGTGAGTATTAGTTTCATGTTTACATCAATCTTCTCACATATAACTAGTGTAGGGAGTGTAGTCAGAAAATCTGTGTGATTGAGTGCATATCTAGTAAGGAATTGAGGGATTCTCTAAAGCATGTTACTACATTCAAAATGTTGTTTTAATTGATTAAATGCGAGCTAATGTGTGGTAACTTTGATTAAGTATGTGCTCAAGGGTAGGGATAACTAAAATCTGTGGGAGTAATGATCTTTGGCATGTTATGTATCATTGAAGATCCCTGAGGTGAACGTTGGAAGGTTTAGGTTACGTTTTGTTTGTTTTGTTTTGCTTGAGGACTAGCAAAAGCTAAGTGTGGGGGAATTTGATAGGAGCATATTTATGCTACTTAGTTAGTGTGTTTTCTTGCATTTGCTTAGCTATTTGTTGCTTAGTATAGTGTTTAAAGTCATTTTCGTGTGTTTTTAGGTCCTAGAAGCAAAGTTGGCAAAAAGATGCATTTTGGAGCATTTTAGAGCAAATCTGGGCTTGGAATGGATAGCACAAGCAATGGGCATGAAGATGGACGAATTTGGAGTCTAAATGGAGTTGGGAATATGTTTCAAGGTTGGAGAAATAAATTCAAATCATTGAAGATAAGGAATCTGCTCAAAAGAAGGAGGATTATCCAAAACATTATCCAAACAACCTTATCTTATCTTATCTTATCCAATCCTTATCTTATCTTAACAAACCTTATCCTCTCCTAATCCTTTTCTAATTCAATTCCTGGTACAATGAGGGTTTATTTTCTGATTGGGGGACATTTAAATTAAGTTTCTAGAAACCCTAAGCCTTGCCGCACCTTAGGCCCTTTCCCATTGGAAATCTGATTGTTTTGAGCCTATTTCTGGATGGATTTGGCTTTCTAGAAGTCCTAATCTGATTCACTTAGGGTTTTTGGTGCCTATATATATACTAATCAACCCTTTGCCGTGCACAACACCCTCCATACACAACCATTCACGCCAGAAATCATCCACCACTCTCTGCCGCACCCATCCTTCACCATTCTTCATAGTTTCTGACCTAATTCACCCCCTGCCGTGCCATATCATCCACACAAACCCAGAAAATCCCTCTTGTGCCGCAGCTATTCAAGGAAGGAAGGAGAAGGTGCCACTCTAAGTCGTGACTACTGCTGGAGCGTTCTTAGGTGTTGTCTATCTTTGTTTTCAATGTTTCAATTCAGTTTTCTTTGTTTAATTGCTATCATGAGGAACTAAACCCCTATTAGTTAGAGGGGGAATTTGAAGCCATGAATATATGTTTCTTATGATTTGATTTACTCCAGTTATGATTTCATAAATTGTGAATGTGGTTTACTTATCTGTTTTATTAAGAACTTGTTCTTGTGTGTTGATTAAGGATGCATACTTAGTTTACATGCATGAATTTGATGCTATGATATAAGGGAATTTCACCTAATCGTTATGAACTTATATTCACAAGTAGTAAAGGTTGCTAGTCACAATCATGTTAAGTAAACCCTAGGCTGGATTAACATGCGTCTTCCATAGTTATGAATGCCTTGTCAATGCTCATGATTTCCATTGAACTTAATGATCTTTGTTGAATGTCTCTATCATGCGTATTCCATAGTTAGGGAGTTTGAGAAAGAATAATTTGGTTGTGATGCGTTATCCATTCAATTTAATGAATCTAGGGAAATCTGGGAATTGATTAGTTCAATACAATTAATTCAGAACATTGTCATTCATGGTTTATCGAAAGAGTAACTGGGAATCAAGTTGTATGCATATGTTTATGTGTGGATAAGGATCCCTCTAACTAGCCATTCACCCATTTAAATCACCAATTTCGTGCCTTTTTAAGTTGTCTTTACAATTTTGTTTGTTTAAGTTTAAATTCGTTCAAAAACAATCCCCTGCTTTTAATTTGTGTTAAGATAGTCTAAATTCGTCAAATCTTGAGTCTTTTAGTCTTTTGAGTCAATTTGAGTCTTAATTTCGTTCAAATCAATCTTAGGTGTTAGTTTTGAGTCTAGATAACTTGTTTTGTGTGTTTTAGGTCTATTTAGCTTGTTTTGAGTCTTTAGAGTCCAGAAACTGTTTAATTGAATTCTATTTGCTGTTTTGAGTTTGTTTTGAGTCATTTGAGTCAAGTTAGGTTGTTTAAAGGTGTCTAGAGTTAAAATTCGTCCAAATTGATCCCTAGTACTTGTTTTCATTGTTTTAAGTCCAGTTATTGTTTTAAGAGTCTAATTTGTGTAGATTAGCATCCCTTCTAATCCCCGGCCTAAAACGATCCCTACTTTCATATACTACGTCGATAGGGTTTTAATTTGAGTGTCAAGTAATTCTCACATCATTGATGGACGAAATTGAAGATATAAAGGCTTGAAATCAGCTAGGAAGATGGAAGAAAGAAGTCAAAGATAGAGAAGATAAGGAATCAGCTCAAAAGGAGGAGAATTATCCAAAACATTATCCAAAACAAGCTTATCTTATCTTATCTTATCCAATCCTTACCTTATCCTTACCTTATCTTATCCAATCTTATCCTAATCTTATCCTAACCTGTTTTCTTCAGTTTAGGGGACTTAAAACCAGATTTCTAGAAGTCTTATCCCTTGTCCTAAAAAAGTGGCGCCCCAAATCCCTCTAGAAGCCCCAAAATCTGCCACAAAACACATTCCTTCTAGAACCCTAAAAATCTGGCGCCTCCCTCCTTTCTAGAAGGTCTTTTCCTTGCCTTGAAAGGCTCCCTGCCTTATCCCTTTGTACCGTGCCTTCTCACTCCCATTCCCTCTTGGATTCTGACTTATTAAGCCTTTTCCTTGTGGATTTGGGTTCTACAAATCCTTTTCAGAAATCAATTGGGCCAAAATCCTTTTTCCTAATGGATTCACAATTTCTGCCGCACCTAGGGCCCTAATTCCTTGTGCAATGCTGAGTCCAAGCCCTAATCTGATTACCCTAGGGTTTGTGGTGCCTATATATATAAGTTTAAAGGGTTGCCGCAGGTTACACACCCTCCATATACATCATTCACGCCAGAAATCATCCACCACTCTCTGCCGCACCTTTCCTTCACCATTCTTAATAGTTTCTGACCTAATTCACTCCCTGCCGCACCATACATCCATCCTAGCCATTAACCCAGCCTTCTACACCATTCATAACCCCCTAAACCTGTCCCAAGACCTTGTGCCGCAGCAAAGAGGAGGAGAAGGAGCCCTGGGACGTGCATGCCATTCAAGTTTGAATTGCTGGAAGTTTTAGGTGTTTTCTTTCCTTTGATTTCAATGTTTCAATTCAATAATCTTTGTTCTGTGAGTATGAGGAACTAAACCCCTTAGCCAGCCTTTCATCCATTGATTTAAACCAATTTCGTTTTACAATCTGCTTTGCTTTACAAAGTTTATGTTTTGTTTTCAATTTCGTCAAAACCAATTCCCCCTTTATTTTGAAGTGTCAAATTAGTTAGAAATCAATTTAGTTTGTGTTTTTAAGTGTCTGGAGTCAAGTTATAAACTGTTTTCGTCCAAATTCTTCCTTAGTGCTCAAAACTGCCCAGAAAGTGGTTTTAAGGCAGTTTTGAGTGTTTGTTTGCTGTTTTGAGTCTTTTGGTTTGTTTTAGTGTTTTAGAGTATAGTTTTGCATTCTTTGAGTCTAATTTAGTGTTTTAACTTTGTTTTAAGTTTTTGAGTCAGTTTTCAAGTGGTTTAGCAATCCCTCCTAATCCCCGACCTAGAACGATCCCTACTTACATACTTTGCTACAATCGATAAAAAGAGGGTTTAATTTGTGTGCTTATATATTTGGCACCAATAACTCATAGGCATACTTGAATTCGATTGGAATTGTTGTGGGGGAGGCTGTGGTGGCTGCATAGGTCTTGAATGAAACTCCTCATATGGCTGCCAATATTCTTCTTGTCGAACCTCCTTAGCTTGATTTTGTGAACCCTGGACCAAAGAATTTAATTCATCAAGAATTTGATCATAATCTATTGACGAACCTGAGTTGGGTTGGGCATATTGTATATGAGGTTGTGGTGGCTGCGCAGATCTTGAATAGAACTCCTCCTCTTGCTGCCAATATCCACCTTGTTGAAATTGTTGAGGGTCCCCCCACATATAATCTGAATAATCTCTCCAATCTGAATTGAAAGCGTTGGAAAACATGTTGTCCCTTGATTGGTTATGGCCTTGATAACCCCAAGCACCTCCATTCGCTGTGAATTGATGAGTTTGATGTCCTTGCAGGGGCAGTGTGCATTGTGGTTCTTTCGGCAATCTGTGACAATTGAGATGTAAGATTCGCCAATTGAGCTTGAATGTTTGCAATTGCCATGTCTAGTACCTGAAACAACGAAAACAGAACAAAACAAAATCAAAAACTAAAACGTAAAAACAAAAACACAAACAGAAACACGGGGGATTAGCAAATTTGCTAATCCCCGGCAACGGCGCCAAAAATTTGATGTGAAAATTAACTTGACACACAAATTAAACCCTATTGATGTAGTATGTGTAAGTAGGGATCGTTCTAGCCGGGGATTAGAAGGGATGCTAATCTACACTAATTAAACTTTAAAACACTAAACTAGACTCAATTAACTCAAAACAGCAAATAGAACTCAAACTAGACAGTTTCTGGACTCTAGACACTCAAAACAAGCTAAATTAGACTTAAAACACACAAAACAGATTCTTTAGACTCAAAACTAACACCTAAGATTGATTTGAACGAAATTAAGACTCTAATTGACTCAAAAGACTAAGAGACTCAAGATTTGACGAATTTAGACTCTACTAACACAAACTAGAAGCAGGGGATTGGTTTTGAACGAATTTAAACTTAAACAAACAAAATTGTAAAGACAACTTAAAAAGACACGAAATTGGTGATTTAAATGGGTGAATGGCTAATTAGAGGGCCCTTCTCCACACATGACATATGCATATGAACCAATTTCCAGTTATTCTTTCAACAAACCATGAATGACAATGCCCCAAATTAATTGTGTAGAACTAATTAATTCTCAGATTTCCCTAGACACATTGAATTGGATGAAAAGCATATGACAACCCAAATCATTCTTTATTAAGCTCCCTAACTATGAAAAGTGATAGGAGCATATTTATGCACCTTAGTTAGCTTATTCTTGTGCATTTATGTTGTTTTTCCTTAGTTAAAGTAGTCTTTTAAGCTAGTTTGATGTATTTTCAGGTTCTAAGGGCAAGTATGCAAAAAGAAGCAATTTGGAGCATTCTAGAGCATTTTTGGGCCAAGATGGGGTAGTGCAAGCATGGAGGCAAGTTGATGGACGAAATTGAAGATATAAAGGCTTGAAATCAGCTAGGAAGATGGAAGAAAGAAGTGAAAGATAAAGAAGATAAGGAATCAGTTCAAAAGAAGGAGAATTATCCAAAACATTATCTAAAACAACCTTATCTTATCTTATCTTATCCAATCTTACCTTATCTCACCTAATCTTATCCTAATCTTATCCTAACCTGTTTTCTTCAGTTTAGGGGACTTAAAACCTGATTTCTAGAAGTCTTATCCCTTGTCCTATAAAAGTGGCGCCCCAAATCCCTCTAGAAGCCCCAAAATCTGCCACAAAACACATTCCTTCTAGAACCCTGAAAATCTGGCGCCTCCTTCCCTTCTAGAATCCTTTTTCCTTGCCTTGCAAGGCATTCCCTGCCCTTATCCTATTGTGCCGCACCTCTCAGGCCTTTTCCCTCTTGGATTCTGATTGTTAGGCCCTTTTCCTTGTGGATTTGGGTTCTACAAATCCTTTTCAGAAATTAATTGGACCACAATGTTTTTTCCAAATTAATTGCCGCACCTAGGGCCCTAATTCCTTGTGCAATGCTGAGTCCAAGCCCTAATCTGATTACCCTAGGGTTTGTGGTGCCTATATATATAAGTTTAAAGGGTTGCCGCAGGTTACACACCCTCCATACACACCATTCTCGCCAGAAACTCTTCACCACTCTCTGCCGCACCCATCCTTCACCATTCTCTATAGTTTCTGACCTAATTCACTACCTGCCGCACCATACATCCATCCTAGCCATTAACCCAGCCTTCTACACCATTCATAACCCCCAAAATCTGTCCCAAGACCTTGTGCCGCAGCAAAGAGGAGGAGAAGGAGCCCTGGGACGTGCATGCCATTTAAGTTTGAATTGCTGGAAGTTTTAGGTGTTTTCTTTCCTTTGATTTCAATGTTTAAATTCAATACTCTTTGTTCTGTACGTATGAGGAACTAAACCCCCTCTGGCTAGGGGGGGATTCGAAACCATGTTTATGCTTGCTATATGATTTGATTACCTCTAATTGCGTTTCATAAGTTGTGAATTCAATTTACTTATCTATTTGAATTAAACTGATTTGTGTGTGTTGGTTGAGAGTGCACGCTTAATTGTCATGCATAAATCTAATGCTAGGATATAAGGAAGTTTCACCTAATCGTTACAACTTTATATTCACAAGTAGTAAAGGTTGATGATCTCAATTGTGTTAAGTAAATTCTTGGCATAAGTACCATGCGCTTTCATAGTTACAAGTGCCTCGTCAATACTTATGATTTCCATTGAACGTAATGATCTTTGATTGTATCTCTAGTATGCGCTTTCATATAGAGAACTCTTGAAGAATAATTTGATTGTGATGCGCAGTTTCCATCCAATTCATTGACATAAGGGAAATCTGAGAGTTAATTTAAGCAGACCCAATTATCTTGGAGTGTTGAGAATTCGTGGTTCATTGAATTGCAATTAGAAATCGTTTTGTATGCAAGTATGACATGTGTGGAGAAGAACACCTTAGCTAGCCTTCCATCCATTAATTTAAACCAATTTCGTTTTACAATCTGTTTTGTTTTACAAAGTTTATGTTTTGTTTTCAATTTCGTCAAAACCAATTCCCCCTTTATTTTGAAGTGTCAAGTTAGTTAGAAATCAATTTAGTTTGTGTTTTTAAGTGTCTGGAGTCAAGTTATAAACTGTTTTCGTCCAAATTCTTCCTTAGTGCTCAAAACTGCCCAGAAAGTGGTTTTAAGGCAGTTTTGAGTGTTTGTTGGCTGTTTTGAGTCTTTTGGTTTGTTTTAGTGTTTTAGAGTATAGTTTTGCATTCTTTGAGTCTAATTTAGTGTTTTAACTTTGTTTCAAGTTTTTGAGTCAGTTTTCAAGTGGTTTAGCAATCCCTCCTAATCCCCGGCCTAGAACGATCCCTACTTACATACTTTGCTACAATTGATAAAAGAGGGTTTAATTTGTGTGCTTATATATTTTGCATCAAATTTTTTGGCGCCGTTGCCGGGGATTAGCAACTGTGCTAATCCCTTGGATTGTTATTTTCGTTTGGTTTAATTAGATCAGATTCTGACCTTGTTTTTGTTTCTTGTTTAGGTACTAGTGTATGACTCGGAGTTCTCACCCAGTTCGTGAACATATTCTGGACTTTGACGCAGATTTCGAGCGAGAGTTAAGACGAAAGAGGAAGAATCCAGAACCCAGTGAATCAAGTGCAAGTTCAGAGGCCGAATCTGAATTTGAAGAGGAAGTGGACGACATGGCTGTGGAAAATCGTACAATCAAAGAGCTTTCAGCCTCAGGACTTGACAATGCCGTGCCCTTATGCATTCAATACCCTAGGGCGGCTCAAGGTAAAACTGATGAGTTTGAATTGAAGTCAAGCTTGTTGCATCACATTCCTAAGTACCATGGGCTGTCCATGGAAGATCCAAACAAGCATTTGAAGGAATTCGAGGTGGTGTGTTCAAGCATGACACCAATCAACGTAGATGGGAATATTCTGAGGATGAAGGCCTTTCCCTTTTCTCTCTTGGAAAAGGCAAAGGATTGGTTGTATGAATTGGCCCCCGGAACTGTCACATCATGGGAGAGCATGAAACGGGCTTTCTTGGAGAAGTTTTTCCCAACTTCTCGAGTCATCCTCCTACGAAAAAGGATAAGTGGAATTCAACAAGAAGCAGGTGAATCTTTTCCTACTTATTATGAACGTTTTAAATCCCTTGTTGCTTCATGTCCACAGCATCAGATGAAGGAGGAACTTCTCCTACAATATTTCTACGAGGGACTTCTACCAATCGAACGTCAAATGCTAGATGCCTCAGCGGGAGGAGCCTTGGTGGACAAGACCCCCATGGCAGCCAAGACATTGATAGCCAATCGAGCGTTGAACGCTCAACAATACGAAGGTGTTGGGCAAAGGAGCATCCCACGGCAACACCAAGTCAATGAGGTAAGTGCCATAACGGAACTTCAAAATCAAATGGCTAACCTTACTACTTTGCTTGCTCAGGTGGTGGAAGGTCCAAAAGTACAAAATGTAGCTTCTTGTGGCGTGTGCTCCATGCAAGGACGTCCCACAGATAAGTGCCCACAACTGATAGAGAATGGAGGGTGGGAGACACTCAATGCCGTGGGTTTTGGCAATCAATACCAACCACGTGGTGATCCTTTTTCCAATACCTACAACCCTGGGTGGCGTGATCATCCAAATTTCAAATGGCGAGAACCCCAACAAGGCCAACAACAAAGCGGATTTAGGCAACAACCCCCGGGTTTCTATCAGAAGCCGTTGGCACCAACTCAAGCCCAAGCACAACCTGCCCAAAACAAATCAGGTTCTTCAATTGATAATGATCAGATTTTTCAATTGCTAACTTCTATGGCGCAGGGTATGCAAACTAGGGACAAGAAGGTGGACGAGTTGGAGAAGCAGGTAGGACAGATTGCCGAGTTCATGGGGCAATTTCAAGAGCAAGGCAAGTTGCCAAGTTCAACCGTTGTCAATCCAAAAGGTGGATTCGAATCTGCAAAAGCCATGAGTCTGCGAAGTGGGAACCAAGTAGGATCTGACCCTAAACCATCCAAATCATGTTCCAATGAGGAGGACGAGTTGAGAATTGAAGAGAAGGAGCAAAGCCCACTCACGGGAAAGGTGGAAACACCTTTGCCGCAAGCCCTAAGTGATCCTATACCATCCAATTTGTCCAATAGAGGTAAAAACGTGTCAAATTTAGTTCCTACTAATGTTTTTCCTTCGAATGTGCCTTTTCCAAATAGGTTCAAGCAAACAAAGAAAGAAGAAGCAGAAAAGGACATTCTTGAGACGTTTAGGAAAGTTCAAGTCAATATTCCCCTTTTGGATGCAATTAAGCAAGTCCCCAGGTACGCCAAGTTCTTGAAGGAACTTTGCACTAATAGGAGGAGGATTTCGACCAAGGAGGTTGTAAAAGTGGGTGAAAATATCTCAGCCATCTTGCAACGCAAACTGCCCCCTAAATGCAAAGATCCGGGTAGTTTTACAATTCCGTGTGTCATTGGTAATTCTAGGTTTGAATCTGCCATGTTAGACTTAGGTGCATCTATAAATGTCATGCCATATTCAATTTATGCATCTATGAACCTAGGAGCGTTGAAAAACGATGGTGTTATCATACAATTGGCCGATAGATCTAATGCCTATCCAAAGGGTGTTTTGGAGGATGTTTTGGTGCAGGTTAATCACTTGATATTCCCAGCGGATTTCTACGTGCTTGAAATGGATGAATCGGACCATTCCCCGTCATTGCCCATCCTCCTTGGAAGGCCATTCATGAAAACTGCTCGTACGAAGATTGATGTGTTTAATGGCACCTTGACGATGGAATTTGATGGGGAAGTTATTAATTTCAATCTTTCTGATTCTATGAAATACCCTAGTGAGAATCATTCATGTTTTGCTATTGATATAATTGACTCTTTGGCGCAGGACCATTTGGACAATTTGAAGGACGATGCACTTGAATTGGCCATTGCACAAGGAAGGGATATGCACAACATTGAAACAGCCACAAAAGCAACCCACCCATGCATGAAGCATCCTTTGCCGTGCCCCCTAGTGAGGATGTCATTGAGATGGTGGCTGCCCTTGAGTCACTGCCATCACAATCTGGTAAGTTTTTGGACCCCATTTTAAGTTCAGTTTCGTCTAATAAGATGCTTCCCTCAGTTGTGCAGCCACCTACACTTGAACTTAAGCCTTTGCCAAGTCATTTGAAGTACGTTTTCTTGGGAGAAGATGAGACGTTGCCCGTCATCATCTCATTCTCACTCACGGCACAAGAGGAAAACAAATTGGTGAGGGTGCTAAAAAAAGAGTACAAAACAGCAATTGGATGGACTTTGGCCGACATAAAGGGAATTAGCCCTACCACGTGCATGGATCGCATACTTCTAGTGGAGGGGTCCAAAACATCTCGAGAGGCTTAACGCCGTCTCAACCCTCCGATGATGGAAGTTATGAAGAAGGAGATAATCAAGCTTTTGGATTGTGGAGTGATCTATCCAATCTCGGATAGTAGGTGGGTTTCACCCGTTCACTGTGTGCCAAAGAAATCTGGCGTGACAGTGGTAGCCAATGCCGAGAATGAACTTGTTCCTACACGCATTCAAACCGGTTGGAGGGTGTGCATCGACTATAGGAAGCTAAATGCCACCACGAGGAAGGATCACTTCCCATTGCCATTTATTGACCAAATGCTTGAGAGGTTAGCGGGTTATGCTTTCTATTGTTTTCTTGATGGTTATTCTGGTTATAATCAAATTGTCAGAGCACCCGAGGATCATGAAAAAACTACTTTCACATGCCCTTTTGGTACTTTTGCATATCGTCGCATGCCTTTTGGTTTATGTAATGCACCTGCCACATTTCAAAGATGCATGATGAGCATATTTTCTGATTATGTTGAGAAAATAATTGAAGTTTTCATGGATGATTTTAGCGTGTTTGGTGACTCCTTTGATAGTTGCTTGCATAATCTTAGTTTGATTCTAAAACGTTGCGTTGAAACTAACCTTGTTCTCAATTGGGAAAAATGTCATTTCATGGTTAAGCAAGGCATAGTTCTAGGTCATATCATCTCTGAAAATGGCATTGAGGTTGATAAGTCAAAAATAGATCTTGTACGTCACTTACCCTCTCCGACTTCGGTTAGAGAGGTTCGTTCTTTTCTTGGCCATGCAGGTTTCTATCGTAGGTTTATCAAAGATTTCTCAAAGGTTGCACAACCTCTTTGCCGTCTCCTACAAAAAGAAGTGGCATTTGAATTCACCAAGGAGTGCACGGCATCATTCAACCAACTCAAGGAGTTGTTGACCACGGCACCCATTATTGTTCCACCAGATTGGAGCCTACCTTTCGAGCTTATGTGTGATGCGTCCGATTATGCTTTAGGGGCTGTTTTGGGACAAAGAAAGGACAAGAGGCCGCATGTCATCTACTATGCCTCACGAACATTGAATGATGCCCAGTTGAACTATTCCACTACGGAAAAAGAACTTCTTGCCGTTGTTTTTGCTTTAGATAAGTTTAGATCATATCTAATTGGTACTAAAGTAATTGTGTTCACTGACCATGCAGCATTGAAGTACTTGCTCACCAAAAAGGAGGCCAAGCCACGGCTAATTCGCTGGATATTGCTACTTCAAGAGTTCGACATTGAGATTCGTGACAGGAAGGGAAGTGTGATAGGAGCATATTTATGCGACTTAGTTGGCTTGTTCTTGTGCATTTATGTTGTGTTTTCTTAGTTATGTTAGTGTTTAAAGCCATTTTCGTGTGTTTCTAGGTCCTAAAGACAAAATATGCAAGAAGATGCATTTTGGAGCATTTTGGAGCAAAATTGGGTTTGGAATGGATATCACATGTTTGGAGCAAAAGGAATGGACGAAATTGAAGACTTGAAGATGTAAGGATTCCTAATCAAAGAAGGATTCCTAATCAAAGAAGGATTCCTAATTGAAGATGGATTCCTAGAAGAATGAGGATTCCTACTCACATAAGGATTCCTACTCAAACAAGGATTCCTACTTGAAGTAGGAAAGTTAAGCCAAGGTTTCCTATTTTGGTTTACCTTTCCTAATCCTTAATGTTTCCAAATTCCAGCAACTTTGAAGGCTTCCTTTGCATTCTAGGACACAAATTGAAGGACCTAGACCACCTAAGAACCCTTGCCGCACCTCCTTACCCCTTTCCTCTTCCTTGCCGTGCAAGGGAGAGGGTTATTTCCTGTTTCCTTGCATTAAAACACATTCCTTTTTAATTTAAAGTCCTGGCCGCACATCCCTGGCACTTTCCTTTAGTTTTCTGATTTTGTTTCCTCTTTCTAGATGCTTTTGACTTAATTTCTGATTACCAAAATAAGTTAGGGTTTTAATTTCCCTAAAACCTTTAAATAAACTTCTTTGTTGCAGCCACAAATGATCCATCCACACAACCTGTCTCGCCAGAATTCCTTCCCCAACCCTAGCCGCACCTATCCTTCACCATTCTCCATAATTTCTGACCAAAAACACTCCCTGCCGCACCATACATCCATCCTAGCCATAAACCCAGCCTTCTACACCATTCATAATCCCCAAAACTCACCAACAACCCTTGTGCCGCAGCAAAGAGGAAGGAGGAAAGCCCTTGGATGCGCCTGCCATTCAAGTTAGGATTGCTGGAGCGTTTAGGTGTTTTCTTTCTTTTGTTTTCAATGTATAAACTTGTTATTCTTTGTTCTGCGATTATGAGGAACTAAATCCCTTTTGGCTAGGGGAAGATTCAAAGCCATGAACATACTTGCAATATGAATTGATTACATTCAGTTGTGATTTCATAAGTTGTGAATTCAATTTGTTTAACTGCTTGATTGATAACTTATTTGTGTATGTTTATTAAGAGTGCACACTTAATTTGCATGCATGAATATGATGCTAGAATATAAG